>CM028137.1:344272500-349072500 GCA_016271365.2 Neoceratodus forsteri | reverse complement strand
GTTCAACATGAAGAGCCCAAGCTAATTAAAGTCAGCTGAGCAGAATGTGTGGGAGAAAATAAAACCAGACCGATTAAAATTAGTTGGATGCTGCTTAAACCAAGCACTTGCTACCGTTGAGAACTGGACCCTCTTCTGTGACCTGTTTTTCCTACTGCATTTTTTTGTCTTTAACCATGACTGTCACCTAAGTTGTTTACCTGTGCTATGTGTTGGAAACTATCTACCTGTTTACTAGAAGTTATATTGTACACACTGCAATAGACTGATGCACACCAGGCTATGCCCACTGCATAACTGTCTGTGAAAACTGTACTAACTTATGAAATGTCAAACTGTAATTACTGTGTAACTTTATGGACTGTTTTACCTGTAATTAACCTCGGGTCACCCCTGAAAAAAGGATTGTCATGGTCTCAGTGGGCTTACCCAGTTACCAAAATTAAATAAATAAATTAGTGGTAGTATGTCAAGGAAAGTATGTTGTTAGAGGAAATTATTTTACAGCCCATACAGTCAGTGAGTTCTCTGACATCACAACTAGCAGAGCATAATGCGGTAAAATTCAGGGATCATAGTTCTATTTATGTTACCCTGTGGGAAAACTAAGCATTATTATGGCATTGAAATGAATGAAGTTAGTTGCCAAAAGTTTTATTATGGGTTTTCTCTCTAAGTTGCCTAGGAGATCAAAGAAAGGTTTATTTGCACATTTTGTGAAAGATTGGTCTAACAGGTTTCTGATAGGTTGTTAAGTAATCAGGTTTACACAGCCTTGGGAACAAACTGCAGGGACTGAATGGGAAAGCTGAAATGTGTGAAAACCATATGTTGTGTCCACATGCAACAGATCTGAGTATCAATAACATTTGGGATTCAGTTTTTCCTCAGTGGCAAAGGGTTATTAGACAGCAAAAGTTGTTGAAGCAGTTGCTCAGTCAAGACTGTATCTATACAATTTAAGAGGGGGGGTGCTTAAGCAGAACAATTTGATAACCAGAAAAAGCAAAGCACTTACCCTCTCCGCATGTTAACTCGCACTTACTGAACTGTTCTTTTTTTAATCAAGGTCATTTCCACTGGTGGCCAAGACAGACTGGGCTCCCCTCAGCCCTGTCCCTGCCACCCCCACAGTCTCCCATCTACCAGGGTTTGACTGGACAGCTGAAAAAACCCATGTATTTCCCTTTGTGGCGGGGTCAGGAAGGGGAAGGTAACCCTCCTACCCCTGAAGACACTCATACAGCATGGGCTGTTCCAAGTCCCTGGTGGCAGAGCAGGTGGGAGTTGGCTTGCAGGCCATCATTTATGCTTGCCTCACCATTTTTCTACCTAGTTTGTCCCATGTCATGCTGATGCATGCACACAGATGTGCATGCATGTGGAGGCATGCGCATGCATGTGGAGGCATGCGCATGCATGTGGAGGCATGTGCATGCATGTGGAGGCATGTGCATGCATGTGGAGGCATGCGCATGCACATGCTGCAGAAGTCCCACAGCTTCCTTCCTTTCTCTGCTGCCATGCAGACCTGCACTACCACCAGACCTCACCTGGTGACAGTCTTTCAGTGGAAGCATCACACCTCCCTGCCTGGGAGAGGAGAGCATTCCATCATACGCTCATCCTTGCCCTGCCTGGCCAGCCCCCAGCAACCCGAGATTGCTCCTAATCTGAGGTCGTTGGCATGCTGGGTGGTAACACTACTGCCGCATCACTGGGCTTGCCATATTGAACTGTTCTTATATACACGCTGACAAGAGCCTCAAACCTGTGTGACGCTCTGCCTACCTACTTGTTATTATATTGTATCATATTTGTGATATACATATATGTTTATTGAATGTCTGCTTAGGGAATGGCAGCCAGCAACTTTTAAAGGTGCCCTGACCTTTTGACCCCAAAGGCCCCTGCATGCTGAAACAGCTGGCTGTTGTAAAACTTCCTTCAAAGGCCAGGTTATCGCACCTTGTAAACCATCTCTTTACTTTGATCTGTAGGGCCAAAGTATGCATTTTATGAACTTTGAAGAAAAGGACATTTTTAACTGATTCCTGTTAGCTTTCACACCTGTAAGAGAAATGTTTTGTCAGGATGTTTTCTGAACATCAGAGGTGAATGTCCTGGTCAAACAGACTGTCATATTTTAATACTGCTATCTTGCAGATTTCTAGCCAGCAGTAAAATGACATCCTTTTGGATATATTTGGTCAGGTTACAAATTAATTACAGGCTAATGGTGACCTCAGGAGCTGTGACCTCACATGATAGGAGGGACATGCTGGATTATTATCACTCTGGCTGAAAGGAGTGGGGACATCTTCATCTCTGGACCCCTAAAGGAACACACACAGTGTGTGTCTGAACTAAGAAGGCACTTCTGTCAAAATAGGTTACATCAAACTGGAACTGAGTTAGGTTTAGAATTTAAGCACCAGGCATTTTGTTTCCGTAATTTCCAATTTATTTTTGACTGTAAGTATTTATGTTATGTGTTCTATGTTTTGCATGTATTTACTATTTTTTTTTTATTCCAGTAGCCCTTTTGGTTTCCTTAATCCTGCTTGAGTCTTTTCTTTTGCATGTGGAGGCTGAAACAGTATTGGGTAATTCTGACAAAAAAAAAACAAACTGTTAAGGGCCTAAACATGTGTTACTATCTTGGTAAGGTAAGGTAAGAATATACATAGATCTCAAATTGAGTCAAAAGGGTAGAATTGTGTACCAGGCTGATGCCCACCGTGAGAAGTATTGCAATGCATCCCCCAAAGAGAGTGTGATATCTGAGCTTGTTAACTGGGCATGCTAGTGAAAAAGGGTTCATATTTTACCTCAAGACTCGGGATTAGTAGAACAGACAGGAAGGTTACCCTGTTCGTCTCCTGTTCACATATTGCACTTCGAGGTTTGGCACTCTGGGAGCAGAGGGCCTGACCTACAGGGATGCGTTTGAGACAGATCTGGTTGGCAGTGGTGCGGTTAAAAAAGTATTTGGTAACACAAGCATTAGTAGTCTAGTGTGTCAGATTGATAACTGTAACAGCTCACATATAAAATAAGGCAGTGATTTAAAAAGTAAAGAACTATATCATTGTGCTTACAGTCTAAGTTCCCTGCCTGTTTTAATTTTTTGGGTGTAAACTAGTGTAGCCATAGCTTAGGGAAGAAGATGGCTTCCCGGTGCAGCAAGTACACTGCAGACTACCTAAGGCAGTTGTGCCAAGAGAGAGGAGCCTGTTCCGAGGGGTGAACCAAGCAGAACATCGTGGAGGCTCTTGTGGCAGCCGATGCCCAAGAGCTTGAGTCACAGACTGTGACCAGAAAGGACCAAACCTTGGGACATGGAGGAGCCAGGGTCCAGTGCAGTGTCCAGACCCAGGGAAGGGGACAACAGGACCATTGCAAGCCAAGAGTCACAGCAGCAGGGGAAGGTCACCAACATTCTGGAGCACGAAGGGATCAGGCTGCAGATGGAGTTGCAGAGAATGGAGCTGGAGTTTGAACAGAAAAGGTTTGAAGCCCAGCAGTGAAGGGAGCTTGAACAGAGGAAAATGGAGATGGAGAGAGAGAGAGTGGAGAAGCGACAGCAGCAAGAGGCCAAGCGAGAAGAGCGTGAGTGCAAGAGGAAATTTAAACCGGAAAAGCTACGACTCCAAAGACCAGCGCCAGAGCAGGTAAGTGGCCTGGGTGAATCTGAGACTCCAGGACTGGGTTACATAGAAACATAGAAGTTGACGGCAAATGAGGACTGCAAGACGCATCCAGTCTGCCCATTTCTTTTTCTTCCTTATAAATGTGCCATCGGCCTTTGCTCTGTCAGTGGCCTATCTATTCATACTCATCTGTATTGCTCCCTTACGTCTATCCCATGCCTGTTTGAAGCCCAGCACTATATTCAAAGCCACCACTTCCTGAGGTAGGTCGTTCCATGCATCCATCACCCTTTCTGGAATTTTCTCACATTCCCCCTTAATCGGCCTCCCTCTAATTTTGTGCTGTGTCCTCTTGTCCTGCTATTTTTCTTATCTTGAAACATGTTAGACTCTTTCACCTTGTTAATGCCCTTAAGGTGTTTGAATGCCTCAATCATATCATATCTCTCCCTCCTTTGCTGTAGGGTATACATATTGAGCTCCGTTAATCTGTCCTCATATGTCTTCTGATGCAGTCCCTGCACCATTTTGGTTGCCCTTCTCTGGACTGCCTCAATTTGGTTAATGTCCTTGTGAAGGTGTGGCCTCCAGTACTGCACGCAGTACTCCAGATGGGACCTAACCAGTGTCTTGTAAAGAGGGATTATCACCTCCCTCTTATGACTTGTGATACCCCTACTAATACACCCTAACATCCCCCTTGCCTTACCTACTGCTTTAGAGGTCTGCTTGGATGATTTCAGGTCATTGGTGATGATGATGCCCGAGTCTCTTTCCTCCTTAGTTACAAATTAAATTCTAAATTGACAGCTGAATTTAAAGAGGCGGAAGATGTGGATGTATTTTTAAATTTATTTGAAAAAATATGTATTCAGGCAAAAATTCCCAGAGAGTCCTGGAGCTTCCAGCTATCCCTACTACTTACTGGGAAAGCTTGGGATGCAGTGGGTCAAATGGACAATCAGGACAGTAATGATTATGGCAAACTAAAAGCTGTACTGCTAAAGAAATATGATTTAACAGCAGAAGCATACAGACTTAAATTCCGTAAGCTCAGGAGAAGCCCGGACATGAGCTATGAGGAACTAGCCACTAAACAACATCAGTTTTTAAAACAGTGGGAAGGGATTGAAGCAGACTCTGTAGAGAAAATTGAAATGATGTACTATTAGAGCAGTTTTTTAAGGCGTGCCCAGCAGAGCTGAAAACCTGGCTAGAGGACCGAGATCCAAAAACCATGCAGGAGGCTGCTGACCTCTCGGACCGCTATGCCAGGAGCAGACCTGCTCTGAGAAGGAATGGGATGGGTGTGGCAGTGCAGAAAGGGAAACGCACACCTTCAGGGCAGCTAAAACCCTCCCTGCCTCCATCGAAACCAGGCAGCACCAGGTTACAAAGAAAAGATTTGCCTGATAAAATAAATGAATGTTGGGTTTGCAGATAACCTGGGCACCTTGCCAGGCCCTGTCCAAAAAGGGCAGATAGTGCACAGAGTTGTGCAAGGAAAGAAGTGGGTTGTTTGTGTGTCCCTGTAAGCATGCTAGTAAACATGAGGGAATACATACACCCAGTTATGGTGAATGGGGTACAGACCCATGGATTAAGGGACATGGGGGCATCCCTGACTTTGGTAAAAGGGGATTTGGTAGAGCCTGAATAGCTTATACCCAATCTGTTTATGACTGTACGGGATTCACTGGGGAGGAGAAAATGCTGCCACTTGCTACTGCTCTCCTGGACTGGGGTGAGACAGGGGAGACTGTGCAAAAGGTTGCAGTAGAAGAGAATCTTGCTCTCGATGTAATTATTGGGACCAATCTCCAAAAGGAGAAGGTGTGTGCAGTTAACCACAGTCAAGCAGCAAAGGTAAATTGTAGTTCCCTGGACCCATAGAAGACCCTGTGGAAACCACTGGGAGGCTGGTTCCCCAGCCTGTGTCTCCTGATATGGAGAATAATGAAAGGGGGGTAGAAATTCCCCAGGTAGCAGTTAACAGAACAGCTACAGGAGGTTACTCCGAGGAGGGAGGGGTAACCTATTGTCAGAGAATTAGGGATAGCAGTGTTCCTGAATGCCCTGACGCTACAGCTAGGGACCCTAGTTTAGAAACTGGAGGGGACCTGTCCTGTGTCTTGGGAATGTGTAAGGATTTTGCAGCTGCTCAGAAAAGTGACCCTAGTTTAGAGAAGTTGAGGGCTTGGGCAGACTCTGATGGAGCACAGGGAGGTGACAGGAAACATAAAGTTTATCTGCACAATGGACTGATGTACACCAGGATTTAATGACAGAGGGAAGGGTGATGGGCAGGCAGCTTGTCATTCCAAAGGGGTACCGTGAGCAGTTGCTCAAGATTGCTCACAATATTCCCATGTCTGGTCATCTGGGAATTGCATGCACTGTGCAGTGATTGTCCCAGTATTTCTATTGGCCCAACTTCACCCAGCTGGTGAAAGAGTATTGCAGGTCTTGTCACAGGTGCCAAGAAATAGGGAAGGTGGGTAAGAAAACCCAAGCTGTCCTAATTCCATTGCCCATAGTGGAGGAGCCATTCCAGAGGGTAGGAATGGATATTGTGGGGCCTTTGAATACCCCCAGCTCATCCGGGAAGAGGTTTATCCTAACCATGGTGGATTATGCCACCCGGTACCCAGAGGCAGTCGCCCTATCCTTACTGAGGACAGACAAACTGGCAGATGCCTTGCTAGAAATTTTCATCTGTGTTGGGTTCCTGCAGGAGGTTATCACTGATCGAGGGGGTTTGTCCATGTCGGACCTGATGAAATGCTTGTGGGAGAAGTGTGGGGTGGTGCAGAGATGCACGGCACCTTATCACCTGCAAGCCAATGGACTTGTGGAAAGATTCAATGGTACCCTTAAATCAATGCTCCAAGCATTTGCTGAACAGCTTGGGAGGGACCAGGAGAAATACCTTCCCCACCTGTTGTTCACATACAGGGCAGTGCCCCAAGAGTCAGAGTTTTCCCCTTATATGGACGCAGGGTACATGGGCCCCTAAACTTGATCCAGGAGGACTGGGAAGGCAAGCACACCACCCAGGGAACTCCCATAGTGGAATATGTCCTTAAGATTAGGGAAAAGCTGAAGGAGCTTATGGGGATAGCCCAGAGCAACCTGGCAGCTGCCCAACAGAAACAAAAGGTATGGTACAACCGCAGAGCTAGAGCTCGCTCATACGCCATGGGTCAGGAGGTCATAGTCCTAATTCCGGTCCAGAAAGATAAGCTGCAGGCCAAGCGAGCAGGACTATACAAGGTAGTCAGACAGGTGAATGATGTAAACTACATTATAGAACTACCTGATAGGAGATATACCCAAAGAATGTACATGTCAACATGCTGAAGTCATATGCTAATAGGGCTGACATGGTCTTTGCAGTGTGTAGTCCTGGGGAGGGAATGGATGAAGGAGACCCCCTTCAGGACTTGCTGGAAGAAAGCAGGTGGGAGTCCTCTGTGGAAGCAATTAAAATGCCCCAGTTGACCCCGGACAAGATCCAGGAAATAAGGGAGGTTTTAGTAGACTTTGCCCCATTGTTTAGCGCCAAGCCTGGACTAACCTCCTTAGCGACACATGATGTGGAGATGGGGGTGCAAGCGCCCATACAGCAAACTGCATATCAGCGTCTGAGGCCATCCAAAAGGACATTAGGAGGGAGGTGGAGGAAATGCTGGATTTAGGGGTAATCCAGAAATCACACAGCCTCTGGGCCTCACCCATAGTCCTTGTTCCCAAGCCAGATGGCTCTACTCATTTTTGTGTGGACTGTCATGGACTCAATGCAGTCACGAAGTCGGACGCCCACCCAATGCCACGGACGGATGAACTCCTGGACAAGTTGGGAGGGATGATCCACCTTACCATTATTGACCTGACAAAAGGGTCTTGTTAGGTAGAGTCAACTGCCAGAGCTAGGAAGAAGTCAGCCTTCAACACTCTAATAGGGTTATTTGAGTTTAAAGTAATGTCTTTCGGAATGAAGAACGCCCCTCTCACCTTCAAAAGGTTAGCGAACCAGGTGTTAAATGGTGCTGAGGAGTATGCCATGGCATACCTGCATGGCATTTCCATCTTCAGTACCAGCTGGGAGGAACACCTGTCCCACCTTAGGGAAGTGCTGGGCAGGATACAGAGGGCCGGGCTCACTGTAAAAGCTGAAAAGTGCCAGGTGGCCATGGCTGAAGTGGCATACCTCAGGCACATAGTAGGCTGGGTACAGCTCCATCCTAATCGAGCAGAAGTGTGGCAATCAAGGTCTGGCCCAGGCCTGAAACACAGAAGCAGTTTCAGAGCTTTCTAGGGGCCGCAGGGTACTATAGGAAATTTGTACCCAACTACAGTGCCCTGACCGCTCCCCTATCTAGCCTGTTAAAGAAAAGGATGCCAAAAAGGATTAACTGTGAACCAGCCTGTGAACAAGCCTTTAAGCGACTAAAGGAGGCATTGTGCAGTACTCCTGTATTAGCCAGTCCAGACTATAGTAAACCCTTTGTAGTCCAGACTGATGCCTCAGATGTGGGTATTGGGGCAGTGCTTAGTCAAACATCTAACAAAGGGAAAGATCACCCAATAGCATACCTCAGTAAGAAGTTACTTCCCAGGGAGCAGGCTTACTCTACAGTGGAAAAAGAATGTCTTGCCATAGTGTGGGCACTAAAGAAGTTAGAGCCATACCTATATGAGTAGCATTTTGAGGTACAAACAGATCACAACTCCCAGATTTGGCTGGCACAAATGGGTAAAACAAATGATAGGCTGTTAAGATGGAGCCTTGCCTTGCAGGGTTATGACATGACTGTCTCACACAGGGCAGGAGCAGCAAACAAAAACGCAGATGGGCTATCTCTTCAGTTTGAGCAGTGAACTGAATCTGGGGAACTCATGCCATGCTGAGGAATTTATTCCCCCAAATTCATTCTAGGAGGGAGGACTGTGACACTTTGCCTATCTACTTATCATTATATTGCATATTTGTGATATAAATATATGTTTATTGAATGTCTGCTTAGGGAATGGCAGCCAGTGGCTTTTAAAGGGGCCTGACCATTTGACTCCATAGGCTCCTGCATGCTGAAACAGCTGGCTGTCATAAAACTGACCCAGTGGAAACTCTAATTAAAAGCTTCCTTCAAAGGCCAGGTTATCACATCTTGTTAGCCATCTCTTTACTTTGATCTACAGGGACAAAGTATGCATTTTATGACCTTTGAGGAAAATGACATTTTTAACTGATTCCTATTAGCTTTCACACCTGTAAGAGTAATGTTTTGTCAGGATGTTTTCTGAACATCAAAGGTGAATGCTTTGATCAAAAAGACTGTCATATTTTAATATTGCTATCTTGCAGATATCCAGCCAGCAGTAAAATGACATCCTTTGGGATATACCTGGTCAAGTTACAAATTAATTACAGGCTAACAGTGACCTCAGGAGCTGTGACTTTACAGGATAGGAGGGACATGCTGGATTATTATCACTATGACTGAAAGAAGTGGGGACATCTTCATCTCTGGACCCCTAAAGGAACACACACAGTGTGTGTCTAAACTAAAAAGGCACTTCTGTCAAAATAGATAACATCAAACTGGAACTGAGTTAGACTTAGAATTTAAGCACCAGACATTTTGTTTCTGTAATTTCTAATTTATTTTTGACTGTATTTATGTTATATTCATAGATTCATAGAATATATACAAGTTCAATGCCCTTTAAAGAACTCACCACCTTATTATGGGTGGTATGCGTATTTTCTGTTTCCCATATATAGATCTAGTCTAGCTTTAAAAGTGCCCATAGTCGGACTGGACACAACATGTGCTGGCAGTCTATTCCATATTCTGACAATCCTCTCATGAAGAATTTACTTCTTTTTGTAGTTTTTATGAATTCACCTATAATTTTGAGTCCATTAGTTCTGGTGTTAGCTGTAATGTCACTCAGTGTCAGACCTATAGTTACTCCTAAATAATTATCTTTTAGTGCTTTGTATTTGAAGCATAGGTCCCTGCGGATTTGTCTATAACCTGCAAAGCAGAGATGTAAGTTTGTTAATCTCATTCTATATTCCAGTTTCTCTTGATTTATCTTTTTTGTAGATTTTTGCTGGACACCTTCAACCAATCTATAGCTTCTTATAGAATGAGATTTATTAAACTGGGAGCAGTACTCAAGATGTGGTCACACCAAACTCGAATACAATGGCATTAAGACCTCCTGCTCTCTACTTTTTATATTTGCCAGTATGAAGCCTATTATTTTATGACATTTCTTAACCTTTAGAGTGGTGTATTTTTCAAGGTTGAAATCATTTGTTATTGTTGTGCCGAGATCTTTCTCTTCACATACAGACTGCAGTAAGGAAGATCCTAGGTTATAACTACAGTATAACACGGATTGTTCTTTCCTATATGCATAACTTTGCATTTTTCTAAGCTGAATTGCATGTGCATAGTTTGCCCCAATCGATAAGTAAATCCAGCTGTTTTTTTATATTGTTCTTATCTTTTATGGTAGTTACAAGCCCCCCTAACTTGTAGTCATCTGCATATTTGGCTAACCATACTCTGCCCAAAATCGGTGCAGTTGCAACTAACATATTAAAAAGGGTTGATCCAAAAATCGATCCCTGGGGAATGCCACTAATCATGCTACCCCAAGTGGAGTAGTTCCCTTTAACTGCAACCCTTTAGTATCTATTATTTAGCCAGGAGCTAATCCGGCCTACAATATTGGGTGATAATTTAATCTTCAGTAGTTCATTTATTAATATGTGGTGGGATACTTTGTCAAATGCTTTAGCAAAGTCGAGATAAATTACATCACTGGGGATGCCCTTTTCAAGTACCTGACTTATGGGCTGGAAGAAGTAAAGATGATTCATCAAGCATGATTTCCCAGGAACAAATCCATGTTGGCTGTGATCCGTTAATGCCTTATTTATCAAATGTTCATTAATTCACCTTTGTAACAATTTTTCCATGATTTTACCAACTACAGATGTTAGGCTAATTGGTCTGTAGTTCTTGGGTACCTTTCTTTTGCCTCCCTTGTGAACTGCAGTCACTGCTGCTATACACTAATCATACAGTGCTGTACCATCCTGTATATATATTTTTTATAGAGATAAGTAAGTGGTTCAGTTATTACTGGGGCTAATTCTTGGATAGGTCTCGGAGATATCCCATCAGGACCAGGTGAACTATTAGCTTTCAGTGAATATATTGTATCATAGACTTCTGTGGTACTAATACTAGGTAAGTTTGCATTAGTCAAATCAATTTGTTGAATCTCAGAGTCTTTTTTTTAAAACATTGAGGAAATTCCTGTTTAACGTTTCCACAATCTCCTCCTCACCTGTAATTATACCTTCATCCATTTTAAGGGGCCCTATAGTATGTTGATTGCCCTTTAATGTACTGAAACAATTATAGAACTGTTTTTTTGTTGTCTTTAACCCCAAATGCTAACTTCAATTCCATTTTTTTGGCTCTTTTTATCATTCCTTCTATGTTCTTATTACACAGTTTCAGTTTGTTTAGTAGTTCTGGAGTGTTTGATTTCTTGTATTTCTGGAATTTTTTTTCTTTTTTTGAATCTGTTTCTTGATTTTATTATTCCACCATGGGGGGATAAATCTATTTTTATTATATTTGACTCTTTTTGGTACATATTTCTTGATGCAATCCGTAAGCTGTTGTTTAATTAATTCTTAAATGTGTTCAAGATCTTTACCTATGAAATCTTTCTCCCAATTTCGTTTACCCGGGTGATTCCTCATTTTCTGATATTCTGCTTTGTGGAAATCACTGTCTTTCCTTTAGTGTATTCAATATTATTTTTATAATGAGCAATGACCATGTTACGATCAGAATCACCAAGTGGTGGATGCAGTTGGATATTATGTACTTTCTCATCACAATTAGTTAAGATTAGGTCTAGAGTGTTATTTCCCCTAGTTGGCAAATTAACTAATTGTTCAAGGTTTAACTGAATAAATAGATCAATACATTTTCTTTCTAATGCTACTTTACTCTCTAATGCTGTCCAATTAATATAAGGTAGGTTAAAATCCCCCATAAGCACATAATCACCTATAATGTTCCTAGTTTCAATAATTTGTAATAGGTGTGCCACTCCTGGTTAAACAATTGAAAACAAAAAAAAAATTTGCTCAGTTGTTAAATTTGGAGAGCAGTAGACCAAACCCACAGTCAAATGATTGTTGTTTAACATTAACTTAACCCAAATACATTCACATTCATTTTCATTGTCCTCGGTGTTAAGGATCTCAAAGGATTTGATATCATCTCTTACATATAAGGCTACACCACCTCCCAAGTGATTTTTCCTGTTTTTTTATAAAATCTATTATAGCCATTAATGTCCATATTCCAAGCATCATATGTGCCCCCAGTCTCAGTAATACCATAAATAATTATATTGTCATCATTGAGAGAATGTTGCAGTTCATCTATTTTGGAATGTAAACTTCTAGCATTTAGTAGTAACATACCTAAACTTTGGTCATGGTTATTTTCCATTTTATTACTTCCCTCTATCGGCAATGTGTTATTTGATGAGATTATGTTGTTCTTTTTATTTTCAAGAGAGATGTTCCTAGAATACCTCTCCCTCCAGTCCTTTAGTTTAAACTTTTATTTATTATTTTATTGAGCTGTGTTCCTAATACTTTGTTACTCCATCTACTTAAGTGTAGGCCATCATAAGAGTACAAATTGGATACTCCATAAAATTCTTCCCAATATGTAACACATGTTATACTCTGTTTCATACACCAAATACGGAGCCAGCTAATGATGTCTCTGATTTTTATTTGAGGCTGTCTTGACACTCTCAGAATAGGGAGGATTTCTGAAACAATCCCCTCATAGCCTTTATCAATACATTTATTTTTAAATGATACAAAGTTCTGTTTGATTTTTTGCACCAGAGCTTGCCATGAGTCACTGGATCCTGCATGAATAATAACCAGGGGATTAGTACCTGCACCATTCAATATATTGTCCATTATTTCAGCGATGTCACCTAATCTAGCTCCACTGAAACTTGATACGGTTCTTGTAGATTTGTCAATGTTACAAATTAGTCAGTCAAGATTTTTTGTAATAGAATCACGACTATCACCTCCCTATTTGATGGTACCTCATCAATCTGCATGAGTGTCGTTAGCTGATTGCCCTCACTACTGAGGTCTAGTAACAGTTCATTGCCTAGCAAAGTACTTTCATTATTTAATAATAAACTATTATGTTGTGCCTTATTTTTATCTGGTCTCACCTGTAAAGGTATTTCAGATTCATAGGTCTTGTTAGTTTCAGTAGAGTTCTCAAGTACTACTAGCAGGTCAAAATGATTTAACAGGAGAAGTTCAAAATGGCCTGCCCTTCTACCTCTTTTTGCCACTTTATTAGCTTGGACTTCAAACCATTCATTGTTATTAAAAGTTTCGTAACCATCAGGATGTTCAATTTCTCTCATCCTTTTTTTGGTTTTATCATACTTGTATTGTTAGATGTCATTTGTTGTTTTGGTAAATTGTCAGTAGTCCCTGATAGTGCTATATTTAAGGTCCTTTTCTTACCTATTGTTTTGTGTGTTGCCTTTCCCCCTTCTTAGTACTTGGTTTAGGATCTTTCTTTTTTTACACTACTATCACCATTTTCTAGCGATATGATTTGATCCATAGGACTACTGGTGGGACAAGGAGTGTCAAGATTTATGTTTAATCTTTGTGCCATTTGTAATTGTGCCTGGTCAATAGCTTTGAGTCTCAGGGAGAACATATTTGTCTCAATTTGTAACTCGAGATTGTGTCTGCATTTATTACATGTAAAGGGATCCATGACTGTTGTCTGCGCAATCATGTTCATAGCACATTCCACACATAAGTACCCAGTATCACCATCAATATTAACTGTTTGCTTCATATTTTTTTTATTTGATCAGGAAGAGGTGCTTAATGAGTACTTTGCCTCGATATTTATGGAGGGAGACAGGGGATCCATTCAGCCTGAGGGGAGGGTTGGGGAGACAGGTGAGCGGAGGGGTCAGATGGAGTCGAGAGGACTGGAAGAGACTGGGGCACTAGATGGGCCAGACCTAGAAGGGGATGGATTCTTAATTGAGGGGGTGGATTGGAAGGGAGAAATCACAGAGGACAGCGTGAGGGAAGCTCTTCGGGTGCTAAAAACTGATAAGGCACTGGGACCGGATGGGCTGCATCTGAGGGTTCTGAAGAAATTCGCGGATGAACTAGCAGCTCCACTAGCTGCACTCTTCAGTGCCTCTCTGCAGACAGGATTGGTGCCTCAAGACTGGAGGGTGGCTCAAGTGGTGCCTAGCCACAAAGGGAGTCTAGAGAGGAGATGAGAAATTACAGGCCTGTCAGCCTAACATCTGTGGAAGGCAAAATAATGGAGGGCATCATCAAGGAGACACTCAGGAGGCAACTGGAAAAGTTGGGGCACATGGATGACAAACAGTATGGTTTTGTCCCAGGGAGATCGTGTTAGACCAACCTCACTGATTTTTATGACTGGGTGACGGGGACCCTTTACCGGCAAAGACTGGTGGACATCCTATATCTGGATTTCAGTAAGGTGTTCGACTCGGCACCCAATAATGGGTTGCTAACAAAGCTGGGGAGGATGGGGTGGGAGGACGGTTGCTTAGATGGGTAGATAATTGGCTAACGGGGTGAACACAGAGGGTAGTGGTTGGTGGGATAGTCTCCTCCCCTAGGAAGGTCCTCAGTAGGGTTCCCCAAGGTTCATTACTAGGGCCACTCCTGTTCAATGCCTATGTCTCTGATATGGGGGGGTTAGGAGTAGGATGAGCCTCTTTGTGGATGAGTCAAAACTGGGAGCACTGGTGGATGGGAATGAAGTGAGAGAGACAGTCTAGAGGGACGTAGATACCCTGGGGGTGGTCAAGGTGGTGGGGACTGAGGTTTAATCCAGGGAAGTGTAAGGTACTGCATCTAGGGGTCAGAAACCCAGGTTATGTATACACCCTAGGTTGGGGTCAAACTGCAAGCCACATTGAGTGAAAGGGACCTGGGGGTGGTAGACATCAAAATGAATAACACTGGAAACTGAAGAAGAGTTGTGGCAAAAGCAAACAGGAATCTGGGCTGCATAGCCAGGGGAATTACATCCAGGAGGAGGGAGGTGATCCTTCCCCTGTATAATGCCTTGGTCAGGCTGCATTTTGAGTACTGTGTGCAGTTCTGGAGACCTCACCTCAAGAAGGACATAGCACTGCTGGAGACGATCCAGAGGAGGGCAACCAGGATGATTCAGGGCATGAAAGAAAGGACCTATGAGGAAAGGCTGGAAGAACTTGGGCTGTACTCACTGGAGGGGAGGAGAGGGGAGATGGGGGGACATGATAGGGGTCTTTCAATATGTGAAAGGGATAAAGAGGGGCAGAGCCCAAGAAATGTTCAGGCTAAAGAAAGGGGGCACAACCAGGGGGCATGAATGGAAGCTGGAGGGGGGAAATTACAAGGGAGAATGTAGAAAGCATTACTTCACTGAGAAGGTGGGACCATGGAATGCACTGCCTGCGAGTCTGGTGGAGGAGGGCACAGTGGAACGCTTCAAGAGGGGGTGGAGCAGGTTCATGGGTAAACTGAAGTCGAGGATGACCCTCTCAGGGTCTGGGGGTGGGAGAGCAAGCGCCCAATAGGGACTGGCTACCGAGCAGACACGAAAGACCATCAGGCCTATTCTGCTGGCTTTTAGCATGTTAGTATGTTAGTATTATACATTATAAGCAGGATATTTATAGGACACTTCTATGAGAATTTATATACTACAAGACTCAGCCTAACCCGCTGTTACTATGGGTATAATGTTGTCCTAAACAGCACTATCCCCAGTATATTGTTGTAGATCTATGAGGGTCAACAGGCTTACCTTGCACTTCTACTGCACCTCTATATCCCGCTATCTCGCTAGACATGCAAGACACGTGCACAGACACGCGTGTCTTTGCGCGAGTCTTCATGTGCAGAGTCACGCGCTCATCCTGCTCTTGCTCACCATGTTCACAAAAAGGGGGAATAAATATGTTGAGAGTGACCCGGAAGTGTTCTCCTCGGTTACAAACAGCTTTAAAATTAAATAAAAAGCAAAAATATGCCCTGAATAGGGTCAATATGTCTGTAAAATACTGAGGGCTGTACCCAAACACAAAAGTAAGAATTAGACTCTGAGTTGTAGTCCACAAGCAAATGACAGGACTACAGCTCCTCCTCCTGTAATATGATTACAGGGCTCCAGCTACTCGCATACAAAGTTTTAGCACAAGTTTCATTTATAAAAGTTATAGAGCAACAATAGTCTTCCTAGGTAATGGAGCGCAGCTCACACTAGGAAAATGATGCAAACACTGCCGCTCACAAAACCACGAGTAAATATGCTGAGAGTGACACAGAAGTTTTCTCCGGGGTCACGGGACACTCCTCAGTTACAAACAGCTTTAAAATTAAATAAAAAGTAAAAGTATTCCCTGAATAGGGTCAATATATCTGTAAAACACTGAGGGCTGTACCCAAACACAAAAGTAAGAATTAGACTCTGAGTTGTAGTCCGCAAGCAAATGACAGGACTACAGCTCCTTCTCTTCCTGTAATATGATTCCAGGGCTCCAGCTACTCACATACAAACTTTTACCACAAGTTTCATTTATAAAAGTTATAGAGCAACAATAGTACTCCTAGGTACTGGAGCGCAGCTCACACTAGGAAAATGATGCAAACACTGCTGCTTGCAAAACCACGAGTAAATATGGTGAGAGTGACCCGAAAGTGTTCTCTGGGGTCAAGGGATGCTCCTCGGTTACAAACAGCTTTACAATTAAATAAAAAGTAAAAGTATGCCATGAATAGGGCCGATATGTCTGTAACACACAGAGGGCTGTAACCAAACACAAAAGTAAGAATTAGACTCTGAATTGTAGTCCACAAGCAAATGACAGGACTACAGCTCCTCCTCCTGTAATATGATTACAGGACTCCAGCTACTCGCATACAAAGTTTTAGCACAAGTTTCATTTATAAAAGTTATAGAGCAACAATAGTCTTCCTAGGTACTGGAGCGCATCTCACACTAGGAAAATGATGCAAACATTCTATGTTTTGTATGTATTTGATATTTTTTTAAATTCCAGTAAGCTTTTTGGTTTCCTTAATCCTGCTTGAGTCTTTTCTTTTGCATGTGGAGGCTGAAACAGTATTGGGTAATTCTGACAAAAAAAAAAAACTGTTAAGGGCTTAAAAGTGTGTTACTGTCTTGTTAAGGTAAGAATTTACCTAGGTCTCAAACTGAGTCAAAAGGGTAGAATTGTGAACCAGGCTGGTGCCCACTGGGTGAAGTATTGCACTGCATCTCCCAAAGAGAGTGTGATATCTGAGCCTGTTAACTGGGTGTGCTAGAGAAAAAAGGTTCATATTTGACCCAAGGACTCAAGGCTAGTAGGTGATTCAGACCCAAAACAGACAGGAGGATTACCCTGTTTGTCTCCTGTTCACATATTGCACTTTGAGATTTGGCACTGTGGGAGCAGAGGGCCTGACCAGTGGGGTGCGTTTGTGACAACCTGTAAAAACACTTTATTAAAGTGTACAAATAATGTGCTGAGACATACTGGCAGAGCCAGTGGGCAGCCATACGGACCAATGTTTTGCACCACAATGCTGCTTTATCAAGGTTCTGTACTACTACTGCTGCTACCTGAGCTGAACTGGGCAGTGTGTCAAAGTAGTGGGTAGGGTTAGTGGAATGATGGGGTGCATAGGGAGGAGTCTCTCCAGCAGAAGGAGGGAGGTGGAGTTGCCACTGTATCGCTCATTGTCAAGACCCTATGTGGAGCAATGTGTCCAGTTTTGGAGGTTGCACCTTAGAAGGGACACAGAAAAGTTAGAGGCAGTCCAGAGGAGGGTAACTAAATTGGTGCAGGGATTGCATGAGAAGTTCTATGAAGAGAGACTGAGGGAGCTTAACATGTACACTCTGGAAAAGAGGACAGTAAAAGGGGTCATGATAGAGACCTACAAGTACCTCCCCGAGGTGAACAGGGTGCAGGAGGGGAGTCTCTTTCAAATTAGACAGAGCACCAGGACTTGGGAGGCATGTGAGGAGTTTAAGAGGGATGTAAGGAAGTACTACTTCACTGAAAGGGTGCTAGATGTCTGGAACAGACTACCAGCAGAAGTGTTGGAGGTGAAAACAGTAGGGGACTTCAAGAATGCAATGGGACATAGAGGTATATTAGTAAATAGGCAGGGAGGATCAAGGGTTGCCAGAGACCAGTTAGGGTCTGGAGAGACAGATTAGGCAGGGAAGAGATGAGCAGTCTGGTTAGGCCAAGTGGTCCTTTTCTACCAACAGATTCTATGTATCTGTGCTCCTTTATACTCATGGACACACCCACTGAGTTTAACTCCCTATCAGCATATATTGGTTATAGTGGGCTGGAATGGCAAAGGCATAGTTAGCACAAAGTAAAGTGGAAAAAAAAAACACATTAAAAACAATATGCATTACTGTGGAATTAATCCAGGTTAAACTGTATGGCCTGTAATGAATGACACAAGCCTGTTATCACACTATGGAAACATGGGAAAAGGTGGGAGGGGGGAGAAGTAATGTAAGGGCAAAAAAGGGGATGGATTCAAAAGGCACTATATTCAGTTACTGTAGGCACACACTATCATTAATATCTTTCCTTTAAAAATGGAACCAGGTCCAACTCCCAATTATCTCCTGGCCAAGAGCGTGTTCCAAAGCTGTAAATCCTGTAACTTTCAAGCCTCAAAATTTTCCTATCACACACACACACACACACACACACACACACACACACACACACATTGTCAACTTTTTTCAAGCCCAGAAATTAAAATTTATATTAGCCTGGAGTGCTACAGTGTACAGCTGTGTTTTTATCTCCAGTTGCTCTTACATTTTCACCAACCTATATATGGAATTTCCTGGTCGTCTTCCAACATAAAAGGAGCCACGGATGCATACACCAAGCCTTCAGTGCCACATGTAAGTGGTGCTTTCAGTTGGATCCTTTCTCCTGTTCTCGGATAATGGAAATCTTTAGTTTTTAGAATTGATTTACAATAAGCACAGTGACCGCAAGTAGTACAGCCTATTGGTTTGGCACCTAGCAAAGGCTGTCTGTTTGTGACAGGCTCTGCATTGTGCATTAGTTTATCTCTCAGGCTGGGTCCCCTTCTATAGATGGTACTCTACATCACCGGCATGGACCACATCCTATAAAAATGGGTCTGTTGCTAGGCTGCCCCAGTTTGTTTGCACAATTTGTTGTACCTTCTAGGCTGATGGAGAATAAGTTGTTACAAAATGCAATTGTTTTTTCTTGTAAAAAACTGCTGCCACTCCACCATGTCTGCATTCTTTCTTGCCTCTGCTATTGTGATGACACTGTACCCTCTCTCCAAGAATCTTATCAGCCAGATCATTACAGTGTTGACAGAAAAGGATTTGAACAATTTTTCCTGGCTTAAAGAAACTGTCCTTTAGGGATGTTATTGACCATATGTTGACCAATTCTTGTAGGGGGTAGGAAGAAATAGGCTGTTGGTTAACTAGGATCTGCGGCCTATCCTCTAGGTAGGGAAATGGGCAGACTAGATGGGCCAAGCGGTCCTTATCTGCCGTCAAAGTCTATGTTTCTATATGTTTTGGATGGCAACTAGATGCCAACAAAGCTGTGAAATGGTCCATAGGTTTTCTAAACAGATTGTTCTCCAATGTGCAATTACCTCATTTTAAAAATCCTCATATCCAGAAACTCAGTGTTTCCTTATCAAACTTGTAAGTGGATGTAAGGTTACAGTCGCTTTTCTCAAGGAAGACACAAATTCTCAAAGTTCTTCTTCATCACCTTCCAAACAATAAAGAAGTCTATATAATGATGGCAGATCTATAATTTACTGAAAAAGGGATTGTTATTGCCATTGAGGGCCCTGTTCTGCTCTCACAAACCTAAATATATGTTTGCAAAATTAGGAGTGAACATGGCGCCCATGGCTGCCTCTTTAATTTTTAGGAAATTATCCCACTTGAATGAATAACAATTGCATTTCAGGACATATTCAGCAAGTAATTTATTTATTTATTTAAAATGTTTCACCAGGAATTACATAACAGCTTGTTTCTAGATGAGTCGTGGGGAAGAGAGCATGGGGACATAGCTAACCATATAATAACAAGGTAAATACAAATAAATATACCAGAATCAAAAATGTTAGGCAAAACAGTAAATGAAGCCAAAACTAGAGAAATTAAAACACTCACATATATACAGAAAGAAAACAAAAATGGAACAGCAAGAGAGGGCAAGACTAGAGAAATAGAGAAAGGTGGAGAGGTCAAAGGCAGCTGGAAGCTGGACAACAAAAGTCAGAAAGAAGAGACTTTAGGGAGGAGGTAGAAGAGGCAGAATGGATAGAAAGGGGAAAGGAGGACCAAAGTTTAGGAAAAAGGTACGAAAAAGCAGCTTGACCACCAATAGATTTTCTGGGAGGGATATTAAGAGAATGTAAAGTATTGTTGTGAACAGGGTAGGAGGAAGAAGGACTAGGGGAAAGAAGGGTTTTGAGATGAGACGGAAGGGTGCTAAACCAAAATTTGAGCAAAAAAGAGATATAATGGGAAAGGCATCTAGCATCAAGAGAAGTGAAAAAAAAACAGCTGAGTAAACAGAGCAGTGGTGAGTGCAATAAGGGGCGATCTAAAGCAAAGTAATAACAGGAAGTCAGCTGGTGGAATCAAACCCACAGCTCTCTGGTCGAGATAATGTTATAACGCTTTTTTTTTTTGAGTGATCTTTTTCTCCCCCTACGTGCTCCTCGGCAGCCACTCCTTCGGGCTTGCCAAGGCAGTCCCTGAGCCATCCTTCTTCTGAGACTCTGCCTGCCTCAGATCACAGCCGATCCCCAGGGTGACCCGGTGTAACCCTTTCGCGGGGTGGGTCCCCCTTCTCCGAGGGGGAAGGCACCAGCTGAGGGGTCAGCCAGCACTACTATTTTTACTTTTAGCCCCAGGGATGCTGCTGAGGCGGGGAGCTCAGTAGGACTTTTTGATGGCCTCAGAGCGCCGGGCAGCCGTCATCCAGCTACCGTGAAGCGGTATTTCCGCTTTTCTGGTTATCCCCTCCTTCTTGCATGCGTCAGCAGTGCTCCTGGTCTCCACCAGGGGCCGCTGCAGCACAACAAGCTCCCACTACCCACCGCCAGGAGAGGGGAGCAGTCATACGGACGCTCGATCCTCCCCCACCCCTGCCAGCCCCCGACGACCTGAGTCCGTTCCCGAACTCGGGTCGCCGGCGTGGGCTGAGGTAAGGTGCCAGCGCCTCAACCCTCTGCACCACCGGGCGGGCTGTTATAACGCTTTTAACCCATCTTGGTGTGGCATGTTTAAGACTCAGTTGTCACCAACATTGCACCCGTGGAAAGTCCAGTCTTCTATAAACTGCAAAAAATGTTTGAAGTGCCTTTTGTGTACACAGGAACGTTTTTCTCAAACTCATTCAAAAACAAATCAATACATTGCAACAGTGACTCTGTAAGACTCTCAATGCCACTAATGATTGGCCATCCAAGGGGGTTATGTAGTGTCTTATGAAGTTTTGGGAGAATATAAATAACCAGGTTAACTGGATGTTTTGTTTCAAACCCAAGTCACTAAGAATACCATTCAGCAGCACTACCAGCTGAGCCACCAGGACAACTAGAGACCTGGGACTCCCAAAGACTCTAATTCTTTCTCAGATGTGCTGAGGAGTACTGCACTATTAACAACTGAAGGTTTAACAATGTGCAAGGGGTTCCAGTAGACAAGTAGTGTCCTCCCCCCAACCCCAGAGACATGATTCACTGAGAACCACACCTGTCATATAGCTTTCTCAGGATACACACTATTCCGAAGAGACCCCAAAGGTAAGAAAGGTGGAGGGGTAGCAATGTATGTAAAAAACAGCATCAATGCTATGGAAACCCAGGGACACAGCAGCAATGCTTGAGTTCTCTGGGTCACCCTCGGAGCAGGAAGTAAGTACCCATTCTAAGTTGAGGTTATATACAGACCCCCATCCCAGGATAAAGACTTGGACAGGGAACTCCTGGAGGCCATCCTACAGATGGCAGACAAAGGAGAACTACTGCTGGGTGGTGATTTCAATCTACCAGATGTGGACTGGCTCTCACACACGGCCTCTACAAAAAAGAGCAGAGAATTCCTCCTAGTACTAAAGGGAGCAGGACTAGAACAGCTGGTAACCACACCAACATGAGAGGAAGCCATCCTGGACCTTGAGCTCTCAAATAGTGACAGGATCTCTGACACAATGGTGGGCAGCAATCTGGGTACCAGTGACCATAGGACCATCTGGATTACCATCACCAGTAAAGAGGAAGTCAGCCACAGCAAACACAGTGTCTGGGATTTCATGAAGGCTGACTTCACTCAAATGAGGGCTTCCATAAAACAAATACTTAGCAAGGAAATGGGGCACAGTGGAACAGAGGTGGAAAGCCCTGAAGGAAGCTTTACTCACAGTAACTGCCCAGTGCATGAAGCAGATCTCGAAGTCAAGAAAAAGGAGAAAACCACTATGGTATACCAAGGATGTAGCAACAAAAAGGATAAAAAGAAAGTGTTCAAGAGATTCAAGAATACTAACAAGGAGGCAGATATGCAAGTCTAGAAAACCAAGCTAAAAGAAGCAGGGAAGGCAGTAAAGGCAGCCAAAGCCCAGACAGAAGAGAAAATAGCATGAGGAGTAAGGGCAACAAAACCTTTTATAGATACATCAGAGAAACAGGCATTTGTCAATGCCAAATGTTGATTGCATTGGTCTGTTGAGCTCACTCAGTGGCCCTCTGTCACTGGCTCAGTCTGTTTGTCCCGGTGCTGCAGGCTGCTGTTTTGTACTAGGCTGCTTGGCACCTTGTTCTGCTGAGGAAGAAATCCGCAGCTGTCCCGACAGAGTTCCATTGAGGTTGCTTACTCCCCCCCTCTCTCACTCGCTCATTCTGTTTCTCCTGGCACTACAGGCTGCCCTTTTGTACTGGGCTCCTGCCTGTGTTGGTGGCTTTTTCTACCCACAAAGAAACTCACAGTTGTCCCAACAGAGCTCCGTTGAGGTCGCTCACTCCCCCTGTTTTACTCACTCATTCTGGTTCTCCTGGCACTGCAGGCTGCCCTTTTGTACTGGGCTCCTGCCTCTGTTGGCGCCTTTTTCTGCCCACAAAGAAATCTGCAGCAGTCCCAACAAAGCTCCGTTGAGCTTGCTTACTCCTCTTCTCTCACTCGCTCATTCTGTTCTGCCGGCGCTGCAGGCTGTCTTTTCTACTGGGCTTCTGCCTGCATTGCTGCCTTCTTATGCCCATAAAGAAATTTGCAGCAGTTACAATACAGCTCTGTTGAGCTCACTCACTCGCTCATTCTGGTTTTCCTGCCACTGCAGGCCGCCCTTTTGTACTGGGCCACTGCATGCATTGCTGCCTTTTTCTGCCAACAAACAAATCTGCAGCAATCCCAACAGAGCCCCGTTGAGCTGACTGACTCCCCCTCCCTCACTCGCTTGTTCTGTGTCTCCTGGTGCTTCAGACTGCCCTTTTGTACTGGGCTCCTGCCTGCGTTGGCGGCTTTTTCCGGCCAGAAAGAATTCTGAAACAGTCCCAACACAGTTCCACTGAGCTCACTCACTCCCTTTCTGTCACTCTCGCATTCCGTTTGTGCCAGCGCTGCAAGCTGGCCTTTTGTACTGGGCTCCTGCCTGCGTTGCCACGTTTTCAGCCCACAAAGAAATCTGCAGCAGTCACACTAGAGCTCCATTGAGCTCACTCACTACCGCTCTGTCACTCGTTCGTTCTGTTTCTCTTGGCGCCGCAGACTGCGCTTTTGTATGGGGCTCCTGGCTGCATTGGCACCTTTGTCTGTCCACAAAGAAATCCGCAACTGTCCCGACAGAGCTCCGTTGAGGTCGCTCAGTCTCCCTCTCTCATCGCTCATTCTGTTTGTTCTGGCGCTGCAAGCTGCCCTTTTGTACGGGACTCCTGCCTGCATTGGCGCCTTTTTTCTGCCCACAAAGAAATCCCAGCAGTCCTGATAGAGCTCCATTGAGCTCACTAAGTCCCCTTGTCTCACCCGCTCGTACTGTTTCTCCCACCACTGTAGGCTGACCTTTTGTACTGGGCCCCTGCCTGTATTGACACCCTTTTCTGCCCACAAAGAAATCTGCAGCAGTCCTGACAGTGCTCCGGTGAGTTCGCTCACTCCCCCTCCCTCACCTACTCTCTCGTTCTGTTTCTCCCAGTGCTGCAAGCTGCCCTTTTGTACTGGGCTCTTGTGTTGGGGCCTTTGTCTGAACACAAAGAAATTTGTACCAGTCCCGACAGAGCTCAGTTGAGCTCGGTTACTCCCCCCTCTCACTTGGTCAATCTTAATCTGTCCCAAACACTGATTTCCTAGAGTGACCGTGCTACTGTCCGGCAGGAGTGCAAAAACATATTTTAGCCAGGATGTGAAAAATGGCAGCTGCAGTGTTCATAAGGAGTTATGAAAAAATGCCACAGTTGAAAATGTGGCATGACAGTATTGCAAATTTGAGAAGTTACAAGGGTGCGTGGAAACAGTTCAACGCACACTTGTAACACAGTCATGTTATGGAGTTTCGTCACCAAATTTTCAACATAGGGATTTTAGGACCTCTGCTCATGAAGAGTGCCACCAGGGGCGTAGCTACAAGGGTGCAGGGGGTGCAGTCACACCCGGGCCCATGAGGTTTGAGGGGCCCAAATCATAATTTTAATGTCTATTCAAAACCAGGGGGGCCCTATAACATACGCTTGCACCCAGGCCCTCAGGGAATTTGCTACGCTACTGAGTGCCACTGTCATTTTCTTAATCTGTCCCAAACACTGATTTCCCACAGTGACCACGTTATTCTGCGCTGGAACTGTGAAAACACATTTCGGTCAGGATGTGAAAAATGACAGCTGTACTGCTTATAAGGAGTGTGAAAAATGGCACTGTTGAAAATCTGGTGTGACAATATTACAAATCCCATGGGTTACAAGGGTGCATGGAAAGTGCACAATGCACACTTGTAACACAGTCAATTGATGGGCTATCATCACCAAATTTTCAACATAGGCATTTTAGGACCTCTGCTCATGAACAGTATCATTGTCATTTTCTTAATCTGTCCCAAACAGTGATTTCCCACAGCGACCGCTCTATTTTGCTCCGGAAGTGCGAAAACAATTTCGACCAGGACGGGAAAAATGACAGCTGTACTGCCCATAAGTATGTCTGGGGAAAATGGCAATGTTGAAAATCTGGAGTGAAAATATTATAAATTCACGATCTTACGAGCGTTCGTGGCAACTGCGCAACGCATACTCGTAACACAGTCATTTTATGGAGTATCATTACCAAATTTTCAACATAGGCATTTTAGGACCTCTACTCATGAACAGTGTCACTGTCATTTTCCTAATCTGTCCTGAACACTGGTTTCCCACAGTGACCATGCTATTCTGTGCCGGAAGTGCGAAAACACATTTCAGCCAGGATGTGAACAATGACAGCTATACTGCTCACAAGGAGGTGTGACAAAATGTCAGTGTTGAAAATCTGGCATGAAGATATTATAAATTCGTGAAGTTACGAGTGTACATAGCAACTGCGCAATGCACGCTCGCAAAACAGTCATTTTTTGGATTTTTCCACCAAATTTGCAACATAGGCTTTTGAGAGCCCACCTCATGAACACTGGCACTGTCATTTCATTAATCAGCCCTGAAGGGTGATTCCGCACAGTGACTGCGAAACCACCTTTCGGGGCCGATTAATGCCATGACAGTTCAAGAATTCATGAGGAGGGGCCCCAGAAACCCCATGTTGAAAATTTGGTGAAAACATTCCCAAAAATGCCCAAGATATGCACTAAAGTTGAAAAAACTCTTATTTATTACATTATACAGCTTACCGGCATTTTCCTCAGTTTGCGGTCGGCTTTGAAGAGTGCAGATGTAGTCTCGGTCCACCGAAGATCGTCGCGTCGAGCTCCGGAGGTAAGTGGGGGTGAGGGGGTGTGGGAGGCAGGGTACACAGTGGGTGGGTGTGGGTTGCGGGTGGGGGCAGCGTAGGCGCAGAGAGACAGTTTCCTTTTTTCAGGAAAGAAAAGCAAAGACGCCAGGACTGTTTTTCCTTCACAGGGGCTCCCAGTGTGCCAGCAGAGGCTTTGGTTTGGGGGCCAGCAGTAGCCGATGGGGAATTGGCACCCCGTCCAACAGGAACAAAACCGGGGGTTCATTATGCCGATGGGGATTGGACCTCCTGTCAGCAGGAACAAATTGGGGGGGGTTTCATTATGCCGACAGGGATTGGGCACCCCGTCAGCAAGAACAAAATGTGGGGGAGGTTCATTATGCCGACGGGGATAGTGTCAGCAGCAGCGTGCTATGGCATTGGGGGACGGGGGACAAGCCTTTGCAGGCTGTGGGGGCATTGGGCACAACAGTGACACGCCTCCACAATCTGCTTGTGGAGAAAGCTGACACAACATATTTCTTGCCCATGTGCGTAATCAACATAAAAAGGAAAAAAAAAGAGGCATTATAAGAATAGCGACCAAGGACAACAAACAGGCAGAAAATGATAATGAAAAAGTAGAGATTCTAAACAGTTTCTTCTGATCAATCTTCCCAAAAGAAGACGATAGCAATGGACCCAAAATGCAGAAAACAGGCGGACTCACCATAGAAGTAGATGCTGGACCATTTACAAGAGACTGTGTCCCAAAAGAGCTTCTCAAATTAAAAGTAAATAAAGCAATGGCCCAAATGAAATCCACCCTAGAATTCTGAAGGAGCTGGCACAGGAAATTGTGGGCCCACTGGCAGAATTATTCACACAGTCTCTAGAACGCAGTGAAATACCTCAGGACTGGAGAAGGGCCACAGTGGTACCCTTGCACAAAAGTGGCAGCAGGGAGGAGGCTAGAAAGTACCGGCCAGTGAGCTTGACCTCGGTAGTGGGGAAGTTTATGAAGTCCCTACTTAAGGAAAGAATAGTGAAGTTCCTTATGGAAACAGGCCAGCTAGATACTAAACAGCATGGATTCACAGCAGGACGGTCATGTCAAACAAATATGATCAAATTCTTTGACTGGATCTCCAAAATAGTTGACCAGGGAGGGGTGGCAGACATAGTCAATCTAGATTTCTGCAAGGCTTTTGACCCTGTCCCCATAGATGATTGGTTAATAAGCTAGAGCACTCAGGGTTAGGGCACAAAATAGTCAACTGGGTTCAAAACTGGCTCCACAGTGGAACGCAGAGGGTCATAGTCAATGGAACACTGTCTAGTGAGGGAAGGGTGATCAGTGATGGGCCTCAAGGATCTGTCCTTGGCCCAATCCTCTTCAATATATTCATCAGCGACATAGCTGATGGCCTGCAGGGTAAGGTATGCCTGTTCATAGATGATACAAAGCTCTGCAACAGGGTAGATACAATTGAAGGAACAGTAGCAATGGAAGCAGATCTAAAGAGCCTAGAAGCATGGTCTAGGGACTGCAATTGAAATTCAATGCCAAAAAGTGCATGGTCATGCGCCTAAGTAAAGGAAACTCAAGGAAAACATACACACTCGGATTTATTTAACTCTAAAAATTGATTAGCGTTTTGCTCATAAAAGTGTTAAATCTTTGTGAAAATGCATAGCTCTTGCCTCACTGTGTTTAACAAACACAGCTCTTCTGGAAAATCTATATAAATACTTTCTGTACAGTTAGTATAGTCCCAAGAAAAAAACTGCTAATCTATTATTTAAAACCCTGGCACTTGATGGTGAACAATTAACAGAAACAAAACTTGAACAGGACCTCGGAGTACTTATTTCTGATGATTTAAAGCTGGGTAGACAATGAGAAAAGGTGGTGCAGAAAGCAAGTAACGTCCTCATATGTATTGGCAGGGGCATTAAAAGTAGGAAGCGAGAGGTCATACTCCCTCTGTACTGGTCCTTTGTGAAACCACATCTTAAGTATTGCAAACAGTTCTGGAGGCCACACCTAAAAAAAGGACACAAAAACAAGACCACGCGAACGAGGGGGCACAGTTTGAGACTAACGGGGTAAGTTTAAAACCAATATTCGTAGGTTCTGCTTCACAGAGAAGTTGGTGGACCCTTGGAATAGATTACCACCAGAGGTTGTGGAGGCCAAAGCTAGCGTGGAACAAGTATAATGGTAATCTTAGAAGAACAGAATAGGGAGGTAGGAAATCTGGGAAGACTAGATGGATCACACAGTCCCCTTCTGCTGACACATTCTTATGTTCTTACAATAATATAAAAAAGGGGAAATTGTTTAACCAGGAAAGGGACACTAAGCTGAAGCTTGTTTAACATATTGCCATTTTTTTGCAAGAAATTACAGATAGCAGGGTGTGCAGTAAGACAGATCTTTCCACATGACCCAGGTGAGTCGTAAAATATGAGGCACAACCGAGTGTCTTCCCTCCACTGATATGTGCACAATGTCTCAGACTTCTATCAGGAGTCTGACAGCAGAGCTTCACAGGAACCAGAAATCACAGAAACAAAGAGCAACATAGACTCTGATGGCAGATAAGGATCGCTTGTCCCACCTGGTCTGTCCATTTGTTCCTACCTACATTATCTCCTCAGACCCTACTTGATCTACAGCCCTCTATCTCCCCCCTTCCTTTCCACTATGATTCTTTTCTGCCTATCCCATGCACTCTTGACCCCACTACTGTTTTTGTCCCACCACCTCTGCTGGAAGGCTGTTCCAGGAATCCACCACTCTTTCTGTGAAGAAGCACTTCCTCACATCTCTCTTGAATTTACCCACGCCAGCTTCATAGCATGTTCCTTGTTCTTGAGCTTTTTTCTGAAAAATACTTCCCTCCTGTAGCTTATTTACCTAAAGTTCTCTATCTTATCCTCCCTCTCCTTCCTCTTTTCCAGGGTGTACATATTGAGGTCCTTTAGTCTGTACTCCTAGGGCTTTGGTGCAGAATCCGCACCATTTTAGTTGCCTTACTCTGGACCACCTCCATCTGTCTATGTCCTTCTGGAGATGTAGTCTCCAGAACTGGGCAAGGTACTCTAGGCAGTGTCTTACCAGAAGTCTATACAGAGGCAACACCACCTCCTTCTTTCTGCTGGCGATATTCCTCCCTATGCACCCCAGCATCCCACTAGCCCTCCTGACTGCCTTGTTGCATTGCCTGACCACCGTTAGATCATCAGACATGATTAACCTCGGCTTTCTTTCTTGTTTGGTGGTCTTTAATACCACTCCACACATTTTGTACTCTGCCCCTCAGTTTCTGTAACCTAGGTTCTTCATTGTGCACTTTTTTGCATTGAAACTCAGCTGCCATACCATTGACCATTCCTTTAGTTTTCTCAGGACTCTGCTAATCCTTTCCACACACACACACACACACCCTGGAGTATCCACCCCACTGCAGATTTTGGTGTCATCCACAAAGAGGCAGACCTTCCCTTCTAGCTCCTCTGCAGTGTCACTTGTAAAGACATTAAAGTGGACTGATCCCGGGAATGATCCCTGAGGTACCCCACTGGTCACCATTGCTTCCTTGGAATGAACTTCATTTACCACCACCCTCTGCTGCCTATCCCCTAACCAATTTCTTATCCAGTTTGCCACCTTTGGATCCACTCCTGTTACCTAGTTTGCTTACTAGTCTCCTTTGTGGAATTGTGTTGAAAGCCTTACTGAAATCTAGGTAGGAAACATCCACAGCTGAACCCCCAATCAAATTCCTTTGTCACCCAGCCAAAGAAATCTATCAGATTCATTTGACGTGACACCTCCCCCCCCCCCCCCATGAATCCACACTGTCTCGAGTCTTGTAACCCACTGGATTCAAGATATTCTGTAGTTTTCTTCAGCAGTGATTCCATTACCTTTCCCACGACTGATGTCAGGCTGACTCGTTTATAATTGCCAGCCTCCTCCCTGCTACCATTTATGTGAAGTGGGACTACATCTGCCCTCCTCCAGTCCTCTGGAACCACTCCTGTTTCCAGTGAGCTGTTAAATAGAACAGTCAGAGGTGCAGCCAGTACCTCCCTGAGCTCCCTCAGTACCCCTGGATGCATCCCCTCTGCCCCACTGCTTTATCCATCTTCAGATTAGTGAGTCTTTTCAGGACTCTCTCCACCTCCCTCCAAAGCTTCTGTTACTTTTTTATGGCCTTCTCCTTCCTCTGTGAACACTGAGCAAAAGTGTTTGTTTAGGATGTCTGCCTTTTCCTGGCCCCCCTCTGCACAGTCCCCCCTTCCTTTTTAAACCTTACAGTGTCACCTTGTCTTCCTCTTTTCACTTACATACCTAAAAAATGTCTCATCTCATTACCGCCTGGTCTGTTCTCTCTTCAGTTTGAGGCTTTGAGCTCCATAAAGCTTTCTCTACTTCCCTCCATTTCCCCTGATACACCTCCCTATCCTACTCCATTTGCATCTCCTTATACCTTCCACCTCTTTTGAGAACCATAGCAGTCTCTTTATTTATTTTATTTAAACATTTGGTAACTGGGAAAGGCACACTGAGCCAAAGCTCATCTCCAGGTGCGACCCAGGGGACAGGGAGCATGGGTACAAGGTACACAAATACAGTAGTACACAATAGGCAGCATAATATACATAATACACCATGGGAAGCATGATAGTACATTTCATTGTCCTCTTCCTTGCTAGAAACTACTTAAATGGGAAGGTTCTTAAACTATTAAACAATGACAGAAATCTAAGAGACATCAAAGAAGATATAACCTGACCACACTGATGAAGGGGTCGATGGGTATCCTGAAACGTTGGAGGGTCTTCAGGGAGTGCATGATGTTAACTACTGCTCAATAACATTTGTTTGGGGATTTTAAAGTGTGCTGAGTGTGGTTTCTTTATATGTTCTGAGGACTGCACTTATTGTGCTACTTGTATTATATAGAGAATAATACATGGATAGGTGTGTGTAACTAGAATTTTATACACGCCCAAGGTGTGGGACACTACATAACTCTTGAGAGCGAAGCTCAGTGGTTTTCTAAAAGTATCCCACAATGAGGGTATGTATAAAATTCTGTTGCACATACCGATCCATGTTTTTGTTTACAATTACTGTCCACGTTTTTAATAAGGGAGGGGTTTTGACAGACAGTTTGATTATAAAAACTCATAGTTCGGTTATGTTAACTTTAACTTGTTCTTATTTTTAACTGTAAAAATGTAGCTGCTGTTCAGTGAGGGAGACTTGATAGACCAATAGGCCTACTCTGCTGGCGTCTAGTATGTTAGCATGTTAATTGTTTGAAACAAGAGGCAGTTGTGCTGCTGGGATGCATAGCATTTAGCAGTGCAAGTTTGATTGATAGCTTGGGGTTATGCATCACCAGTTGTAACCAAAAAATTATAACACAGTTACAGGGGTCGAAACTGGCACCGGCCCACTAGCCAAACGCTGGTAGATTTTGTATCGGGCTAGAAAGATTTTCATTTAACCAGCCCTGCAGGCTTGTACTGGAGAAGGCAACACTTCAGTATGTACCCCAACTGGGCCAGTGGAAATGTCTGTGGTGCCAGTGGATTTTCCCAGTCACTAGCCCTGCTGGCTAGTGGCTGCAAAAATTTATTTTGACGCCTGCAGTTATTTAGCTATTAAAAAGGCTGGCCAGTAATTATATAACTATAATTACATATCCCCCCAAACACCTTTTGACATCATGTATTCCTCTTCCCAGGAGTGCACATGCAAATCACAAGTTCTCTGAGCCTCTGCACAATGTACAAATTTATTTATTTAAGCGTTTCACCAGGAAGGGCACACTGAACAACAAATTGCTCATCTCACGGTGCATCCTGGGGGGTGGGTGAATTGGAAGGCACACAATAAAACGTAATCAACACAACTGTATACACTGCCAATAAATGGGAATTGGAAGACATACAAATAAGTCATAGGCAATCATCAAAACAGTATATAGTGCCAATTATGCATAGGGTACGTTACCAAGTAGAGAACAATTAACAAGCAGTAACAGGCAGCAAAATGTTACAGTTTGTATGTATATTCCATTACATCATCGTGAACAGAAGACCCGCAAGTGTGGTAATAGGATAACTATTACAGCCCATTTAGATGCAACATGGTCAGCTCAGTTGCAGCTGCAGTTCACAGACAGGTAATTGTGAAAGGCTGAGGAAACAGAGGAAGTAGAAGAAGAAAGGTGAATGTTGGGGGGGGGGGATTCCACAGTTTAGGAAAGCAGTACGAGAAGGCTGTCTGGACGACTGTAGTCATACGGCATAGGACACCTAAAGTACAGGAAACTGAGGACCTAAGTGAATGGGTGGATGGTGGGGGGGATTGTTAGGGAAGAGTTGAGATAGGTAGGGAGGGAACCAAACCAAAATATGGAGGCAAATTTAGCACTGTGGAGGAGATGTCTGTTATCAAGAGATGGGAAAGCCAAAGTGTGGCAAAGTTGACAGTGATGAGTGAGGGTATGAGCATCCAGTACAAAGTGACAGCAGGAGTTAAACAGGGTGTCCAATCTGGCTAGGGAGGTCTTAGGCGCAGCATAGAAACAGAATCTGATAGCAGATAATGACCGCTTGGCCCACCTAGTCTGCCATTTTCCTACCTGATGGATAAGCTGCAGATCCTAGTTAACCAACAGCCTATTTCCTGCTACCCCCACTAGGACTGCCTTATGTCTGACCCATGCATTCTTGAATTCCCCCACTGTTCTTGACTCCACGACCTCCTCAGGAAGGCTGTTCCATGCATCCACAACCCTCTCCATGAAAAAAACTTCCTCATATTACCTCTGAGCCGTTTTCCCTCTGTCTTAAAATTGTGCCCCCTTGTTCTCACACATCTCTTTTTCTGAAAGATACTACCCTCTTGGACTTTGTTGATTCCCTTGAGATACTTGAAAGTTTTTATCACGTTCCCCCCTCTCCCTTCTTTCCTCAAGGGTATACATATTAAGCTCCTTTAGTCTCTCTTCTTATGTCTTCTGGTGCAGACCCTGCACCATTTTGGTTGCCCTCCTCTGGACAGCCTCCACTCTGTCTATGTTTTTGTGAAGATGGGGTCTCCAGAACTGCACACAGTACTCCAGATGGGGTCAAATCATCTTCATCAAATCATCAAATCAGATTTTATTTGTAATGCGCTTTTCCAAAAACCAAAGCACATGCACAATACAGTCTCAAATAAAACATACATAATTTAATATAAAATCAAATATACAATCTAAAAATATAGAATAAAAAAGCAGTGATGATAACACTAAATATTGTCCCCAAAGGCTAAATTAAATAAATATGTTTTTAATGAGGACTTGAAGGTCTCGATGGACAGGCACTCTCTAATTTGACGAGGTAGAGAGTTGCACATGGTTGGGGCTGCAAAAGAAAAAGCTCAGGCATCTGATGTCTGAAGACAGACCCTGGGAACCTCTAGCAATCCCTCATTGGCGAGGCGAAGTGGGCGGGAGGGGGGAGTAAAGCCGAAGAAGGTCTTGCAGGTCTCATCAACTGTCTGTACAGAGGGATAACAACTTCCTGTTTTCTACTGTTGATGCCTCTTCCTATGCATCCCAGTATCCCCCCAGCCTTCCTTACTGCCTTCTCACATTGCTTGCCGACCTTTAGGTCATCTGATATAATTACCCCCAGGTCTCTTTCCATTTTTGTTGTTGTCAGTATCTCACCCCCCAGTGTGTACTCTTCCCCTGGGTTTTTATTTCCCAGGTGCATTACCTTGCACTTCTTTGCATTGAATCTAAGTTGCCATATATCTGACCATTCCTCCAACCTTGCCAAGTCCCTTCTCATCCTTTCCACTCCATCTTGTGTATCATCTCTGTTGCAGATCTTTGTCATCTGCAAATAGACATACTTTTCCTTCCAGTTCCTCTGCAATGTCACTTATAAAGACATTAAAAAGGACTGGTCCCTGTACTGAACCCTGCAGTACCCTGCTAGTAACCCTCCTTTCTTCACTGTGGACTCTGTTTACTACTACCCTTTGTGTCCTGTTGTCCAGCCAATTTTTTATCCAGGCTACCACCTTGGGAACCACTGCAAGGTTGGCTAACTTGTATAGTAATCTTTTGTATGGGACTGTATCAAATGCCTTGCTAAAATCTAGGTAGGCCATGTCCACAGCCCCTCCCTGGTCAACTACATTGGTCACTCAGTCAAAGAAATCTATTAGATTCATCTGACATGACCTTCCTGCTGTGAATCCATGTTGCCTTGGGTCCTGTGCCCCACTGGCCTCTGTGATTCCATCATTTTCCCTACCACTGAGGTCAAACTAACTGGTCTGTAGTTTTCTGCCTCTGCCCTGCTCCCACTTTTGTGAAAGGGAATCACATCCGCCCTCCTCCAGTCCTCAGGTACCACCCCATCCTCCCATGATTTGTTAAAGAGAGTAGTCAGTGGTGTCATTAGTTCTACCCTTAGTTCTTTTAGAATTCTGGGATGAATTCCATCAGGCCCCATTGCTTTGTCCACTTTTAATTTTACTAGTTCTTTCAGAACCCTTTCTTCTGTGAATGGACTGGTATCGACCCCCCGTATCCAAAGTGTTTCTCTTGTTTGGTTTAGGTACCTCCCCCTCCTCTTCTTTTGTGAATACTGAGCAGAAATATTTGTTCAGTATCCCTGCTTTTTCACTGTCACCCTCTGCCCACATTCCATCCCCTTTATTAACCCTCAGTATCCCTTCCTTGGTCTTTCTTCACTCCCGAATGTACCTATAAAAGGTCCCATCCCCCTTCTTAACAGAATTGGCTATCCTTTCCTTGGTTTGGTCCTTTGCTATTCTGACTGCCTTCCCTGCCTCTTTCTGCCTTAACTGATTAATTTCCCTGTCCTGCTCCTTCTGTGTTTCCTTATATTTCCTGAATGCTATCCTTTTCTCCTTAATCTTCCCTGCCACCTCTTTTGAGAACCATAGCGGTTTTTCCCTTTGTTGTGTTTTGTTGATTTGCTTCACACAAAGGCTTGTTGCCTCTGTGATGGCTGTTTTGATTACTCCCCATTGTTCCTCCACCCCTTCTTCTTGCCTTCTTTGCTAGTGTTTTTCTGAGGCACGCTCTCATTTTCCCAAAGTCAGCCCTCCTGAACTCCAGTACTCTTGCTTTTCTATGGCTTGACTGTATGGCTCTGTTTATCATGAACCACACTGTTTTGTGGTCACTTGTTCCCAGATGGCTACCCACTTCTAAATCCAAGATTCTTTCTCCATCCTCGTTTGAGAGTACCAGGTCTAAGATTGCTCCCTCCCAAGTAGGTTCCAATACTAGCTGTCTGAGGCATGCCCCTTGTAGGGCGTCAAGAATGACCCTGCTCTTGGATGTGCCTGCAGCAAAGGTGCTCCAGTTAATATCTGGCATATTCAGGTCCTCCATCAACAATAGCTCCCATTTTTCTGCCATTCTAAGGATGCCTTCTATCATTTCCTTGTCCATTCCCTCCCCCTGAGATGGGGGTCTGTATACAACCCCATGTAGATTGTGGTGCCATTTCCTGTCTCCAGAGTGACCCAGAGTGCCTCATCTGTTCCCTGTCTACTCTCTAGTTCTGTTGCTTTAATCTCTTCCCTTACATAGAGGGGTACTCCTCCTCCTTCTCTTTTACTCTCCCTGTCCCTCCTGTAGATTGTGTATCCTGGTATGTTGACATCCCAGTCATGGTTCTCGGTGTACCATGTTTCTGTGACTGCCACAATATCCAGACCTCCCTCTTCCATCAAGGCCACTAGTTCAGGAAGCTTGTTACACAGACTATGGGCATTGGTACTCATCACCCTCCATTTTTTGATGGCCTTACCCCCTTTTAGCCCCATCCCTATCCTTACTGCCTTTGTCTTTTTTTGTATTTACCTCTGTCCTGTTCCCTAATGACTTCTGTACCTTGGTGTTTACCTCGCTAATTACCACGTTTTTTGGGGGGAGGTTGGGATTTCTCTGCTCCTTTTCAGTACCTTCCCCCTTGGCTAGTTTAAATGCTTGCCACTGAAGCATTTAAACCTATCACCTAGGATCCTGGTTCGCCCCCCGGACAGATGCAGACCATCATGCCAGTATAGGTCTGCATCCCTCCAGGTGGCTCCTCAGTCCCCAGTGAAGCCAAAACCCTGAGCTCCACACCAGTATTTCAACCATTCATTGAATTCCATGGTGTGGAGTACCTTAGCATCACCCTTGCCATAGACAGGCAGCACCTCCGAGAAGGTTACTGTATGCGCTACTTGTCTAAGGCCCCTCCCCAACTGTACAAACTCCTCTTGCACTGCTCTGATCCCATTCTGAGCCAGGTCATTTGTCCCTAGGTGGACAATGACATCCAGCTCCCTCCCTCATGAAGCTGCTTCCATGATCCTGAGGATTCGCTTCCTGTCTCTCCAAGCCGTGGCACCAGGCAGGCACCTTACCTCCCTCTCCCCTTCCTCCCCCACTTCTACCCCCCTAATGATTGAGTCCCCCACCATGAGATGTTCCCTTCCTCTGTGGGGTCCCATGCTACCCTCCTGTGGGTCTCCTTTGTGGAGGTTCCCAGCATCCTCCTTGGTCTCCACTGCAGGTGCCTCCATAGAGGAACCACTATCCGCCAGAACAGCATATGAATTGTGGAGAGGTACAGCTGGAGGGATGTACCACTGTTCCACCACCCTCTCCCTCCCGGAGCCCACCTTGGTTCAGCCGCTCCTGTAGACTATGTCGCAATAGCCAAAGATGGGGAGGATCATCTTCTGGACAAGTTCATGCCTAGCCGGGAGAGGGAGACAGTTATGGTTCCTCAATAGTGCACCTAACTTGGGGCACAGCTTTTTAAGGATGGCGTCCACATGACCAGAGAAAGTGAGGTGTTGGTCAAGCCAAACCCCCAGATATCTGAATGAGGAGGTGTCCTTGAGGACCGTCCCGTTGAGGATGTGTGAAGTGGGTAGGGAGGGGAGCCTTGAAAGTCTCTGCCTAGTGCCAAAGGTCATGGAGACAGTCTTTTTGGCATTTGGGAAAAGCTGATGTGAGCAAAACCAGCGCTGAACGTTGTTGAAATCATTCTGAAGTCTGGTTGCAACATCGGTGGGGGAGTGGCCGGAGGTGTAAAGGACCATGTCGTCAGCATACATATAAATAGAGGTAGATGTGCAGACAGACAGCAGGTCATTAAGAAAGATGGAGAAGAGTATGGGGCCCAACCCTGTGTCGATAGGGTGGGGTGAGGATATAGAATCTGCTATTCTAACTGACTAAGTCCGACCTACCAGGTAGGCACAGAACCAGTTTGTGGAGCAGCTGACATGCCTGCAATGGAGAGAGAGTGTAACAGGATAGAGTGGGCGACAGTGCTGAAAGCCTTGGCTAGGCTGACAAAGATGGCGGACGTGATTTGACCACCGTTCATCCCAGTGAGGATGGAGTCAGTGAGCCTAATCAGGGAGGTGGTGGTGGAGTGGTTTTTATGAAAGCCAGATTAGAAGGGGGTGAAAAAGTTAGAGTGAGAGAGTTAGGCAGAGAGTTTATTTATTTTATTTATTTCATTTTTGTTAACCAGGTAGGTGCACTAGACAAGAGATTTTGCCTCTTTTCAGGCACACCCCGGGAGGGTTACACATCAGAAACAGCAGATACATAGTGTCCATAACAGAATACAAAACATCTAGTTGGGGGGAAAATACAGTAACACATGACAATTTAGAATACATGGCACATTCAGGAACAACAAATAGAATATACATAGCGTGAGGATAAACAGTAATCACAGTTACATAAACTTTTATAGAATTTTGAAAACAGTATAATTGACTAAAGAAATACATGTACAGCAACCATTGGGGGTACATAAGTGCTGAGAGGAAGTATCGCTCTCTAGGTGGAAGATCAGTGGTAGTAGTGCAAGGGAGTGGAGACAAGCAAGAGGTAGAGCAGGAGCAGAAACCTGAGCTCATAAGGTGAGTTCTTAAACTTTTTTGAAAGGCCCAGTGAGTAACCGATTGTTTAACATGGAGTGGAAGGGTGTTCCTCATTCTGGGAGCAGATACGGCAAATGCAAGTTCACCCTTCTTGGTGAGACATCTAGGCGTAACAAAGGAAGCATTTTCAGTAGATCTCAGCATATAGAGCAAGTCAGGTTGTTTTAGTAGAGTTACAAGGGACCTTGGAGTAATAGTCCGGGTTAATTTACCGACCAGACAACCAGTTGTGCATAGATGATAGGAGGCCGGAGTGAGCCAATTGAGAGAAGATGAGAGCTGACAGCGATGTGTTAGTTTAGGAGGCGCAAGGGAGAAGCGGCAGATATTATTATAACAAGTGCTCCATTTCTGGATTACTTGCTTGCTAGCATTAAGGTAGACTATAGAGCCATAGTTGAGGCAAGGTTGAAGAATTCCCTGAGCAATGGCCAGCCTGGTTGTCGAATTTAGGGAGGATCTTACCTTGTAAGCCAGGCCAAGTTTATTGTTCACTGTCTTACAAGTGACTGCAACACGAAGATTAAAGTCCAGTGAGGGGTCAAGAGTCACCCAAGGTACAGTATCTGAAGGATGTGACTGTATCCAGGGTTATGCCATCAGGTCCACAAAGGGAAAGTCCCAAATAACAAGCTTTTAGCCTAGGGGAAATCCCGAAGAGCATTGACACTGTTTTGCTAGTGTTAAGTAGGAGCTTATTTTGTTTTAGCCAAGCCGAGAAGCAGTCAAAGTCAGATTGAAGGGAGGTGCAAATTGCCGAAATGTCATTAGCGGCAGAGTGGATAACCATATCGTCTGCATAGAAAAGAGACAAAGTTGATCCAGACGGGGATTATTTATAAAGAGACAGAAAAGGAGGGGAACAAGAGTAGAACCTTGGGGAACACCAACTGAGGTAGAGACCAGATTGGATGCGACGTTCCCTATTTGAACAAACTGTTGCCTACCCAGAAGGTAACTGCCAACCCAGGCCATGGCAGAATTTGAGAAACCAAGAGAGAATAGTTTGGAGAGCAGAAGAGAGTGGTCAACCAAGTCAAAGGCCTTTGTGAGGTCGATAAAAATGGCCCCAGTGAGTTTTCCTTTGTCCATGTTAAGCAGCACATCATTAGTAAATTGTAATAGTGCCGTAGTTGTGCTGTGGCCGGACCTAAAGCCATGCTGGGCTGGGGATAATAGATTGTTTTTATGACCTGAGAAGACACAGCCTTCTCTAGGATTTTATCCAAGACAGATAAGATGGCAATTGGTTGGTGATTATTCATCGTTCTAGAGTCTCCTTTCTTATGCACTGGCACAACATGTGCAATTTTCCCAATGGATGGCACTGTCCTGGTCATAATAGATAAGTTGAGTATTCTCACAACAGGGGCTGCAATGTCAGCAGCAATAACTTTAAGGAACTTAGGTAATAGTCCATCGGACCCAGGAGAGCCATGTTCAGGAATGGCTCTCATAAGCCTTAATACATCAATAGTCGAGACTGGTTTAATACTTAAGTGGGTCGATAAAGATTCAGCAGAGTTTGTGATTTCCTCAGAGGGTAAAACAGAGCTAACCAGGAAATCCGAGAGATCAGAGAAGTGAACATTAAGCGAAGTAGCAATCCTGCTTTGGTTATTGCAGTTAGTACCATGATTAGTCATTTCAGTCAAAGGTGGGGATGGGCCTTTCCCTATAAAAACTTTTAACATGGTTCCAGAAACCCCTAGCATCGCCACAGGATTTTTGAAGAAGCATACCACAGTATGCTGTTTTAGTTGGATAAGAACTAGGTGTTCTTGCAGCTTAGTGAGGGTGGGAAGTAGGGATATGGGGTGATAGTTCCCAGGGAAGGATGGGTCACTGCCCTTAGGGAGGGGAAGAGCAATGACATGTTTCCAGACAGAGGAAATAGCTTCCAATGTGAATGAGAGGTTGAGTAGCTCCATCAGTGGGGCAGAGATAGTCATTGTAGAAAGGTAAAGCAGCTTAGGGTCCAGGCCATCCGGCAATTTGCCTTTAGAAGGGTTTAGAGTAAGCAAATAAATGTAAATATAGTGTTATAACAGTTGTAAGCCAGTCACACAAGATTAGATACGAGCCTTCCACATTTCCATCTGTCAGCCAAAACAATAACTGGCACTTTAACTCCCATCAGATAATAATCACCTCTTGTAATCCTCAACCCTTCCAACGCAGGTGCCGCTGTGACAGGGCCTTTTCAGTTAAGTTTATTTAAATTTTTTGTTGGCCGTGTAAGTATATGAACCACATTGCTCATTGTCAGGAATGACCCTGGGCCATATGGCAATACAAATAGTACAGAGGATCAAAGTACGAGAAGGGAAAGCTGGCCCATCAGTGCAGCGGTACCACTACCACTCATGATGCTGGCAACCCAGGTTCGGGAACGAGCTTGGGTTATCAGAGGGCCAGCTGGGAAGGATGGTGGTGCATCCCAATGGATGCTCGCCTCCTCTGGGAGGGTGGCTGTCTGAGCGCTGCTGCTCTACCGCCACCTGGGTGACCACAGATGGTGGTGCAGCTGGAGTCAGCAGTTCAAGGGAGGGGGATGTATCATCCTGATATGTGCTGTATGTCATCACAAGGGCCCATGCAATGTCAAAAGGGTGGTAAGAAAAAGGAAACACCCTGACCACACGGTATGCCACCCACCGCAGGTCCCACACCACCAACTGGGCCTTGCTCCAAAACCGAAGCTAAAATCCACTGGAGGAGTTGGGCCAGCCTCCAGTGATCTTTCCCCAGGGGATCATCTGGAAGGACCACAGAGTCACAGTAAATCCCAGGGACAGCAGGTGATGGAACTGGGTGAAGCAGTAGGGCCAATGGGGGTCAGTTGATGCAAGGGGGCATAAAGTACAGTAAATTAAAAAAAGTACAAAAAGTGAAAATAAATAAGCAATGTGATTACAAATAAGCATGTTTTTAGCAATTTGTTAAACACACAGACATATACACACACACACACACAAACCCAGTCAAACACACAAATCTAGACAAACACACACACACACAAACCCCCACACAAACCTAGACAAACACACACACACATACACACACACAAACACACATACACACAAACCCAGACACACACACACACACACACACACACTCGTAGTATATAGTTCAGGCCTCTGGATGGGGGGGTGTCAGCTATTGGAATCACAGGTCATTGCCATGACATGCTGGGTAACTGAGATATCTGTTCTTCCAAAGGAACTACATGGTATTAATTGATTTCTCTGTCTCTGCCTGGCAGGAGATGAGTTGGAGTATATCCGCCCAAATGTGTACCGAAACATTTCCAAGCAGCTGAACATCACAGTGAATTCAGAGACAGTGGTGACAGACGCCTTTTTAGCTGTTGCCTCAGAAGTCTTTTCCACAGGTAAAGCATTGTAACTTATGAAAAGGTGTATGCGTGTCTGTGTCTGTCTATGTGGTGGACCACAGAGTATTTTAATCTACAAGAAACTGGCAGTTTCTTATGTACATTTAGTGCACATTTTGATGCATACATTAATTTGTAGTTTATTGATCTACCTGTCAGTCATCCGATAGGGAGGCAGTGCAGCCTAGTGGTTAGATGTCAGAGCTGTAAACCCGAAGACCCAGGTTAAACAGTAATAGGCCACAACAGGGTGTGCATTTTAGGATTTTAATGCATGCCCCAGGGGTGTAATAAGGCATGAGACCGAAGGCTGAGTGTCCTTATGCCCTTGGGAACTGTATTAAAATCCTAAGATGCTTACCCTGGAGGGGCTTATTGCACTTACAAAATGGCTCAAAGTAGACTTTTGGGGGAGGAAAATTAGATTTGTTACCTGACTGTGCATTTATAGAGATTTAATGCACGGTCAGGCGATGTCTCTTAGCCAATGAAATTTCTAGATTTTTTTTTGCCATTTTATAAAATCCAAAACCCAGCATCTTCACATAGCGTATTTTTGAGCAAATCACTTAACCTTCTTGTGCGTAACCTCTTGTTTGTCTGCATGTCTCTGTAGTAACTTCCATGCGTTCTTCTGTACCTCATCAATTCTAACTTAACTCACCTACTGGTTGCTGCAATGACTCCATCAGTGGCATTTCCACCACTCAGTCCACAGACCAGCTCGGACATTACACTTTTTTGCAAACACGCCATACTGATACAGTTATAGTGGTGTGACGATGACACCACTTTTTTTCCACAAACGCAGCATGTCGATGAATTTCCTACTCTATAAAACATTACATTATTTAGTTTGTGTCTCTTACTTCGTATACCATTGCCCTCACAGACTCTGCTGAAGCAAAAAGTCATAGCAGAATGTGTATCATTCTGATACATCTTGGATGGTAGGGCAGCAAGTAAAGCCAAGAGCCTGTCGCCATCTGAACGGGGGGGACAGAATAGCCCACAATGACATGCATCATAGAGTACATTATTAAGATTTAAATATAGATCAGGGATTTAAAAGGTTTTACAATAATATAAAGGAATAAGAAATAGATCCTTAAAAATATTTGCTAGAAAGAGAAAAATATTAGTGCTTTTACATTTGGCATAACCACACCAATTTTCTAGATTAAATCAACCTGTCAGATCTTTATGTCTACCCGTTATAATGTAGCATCTCTTTAAGTCTACCTGTGACAGGTGTGCCTACTATTTAAATATTCCTGCTGCTGGGTATGACCTTCATTAAACTGTACCTGTTGGTTATGCTACCTGTGCTAGATGTGCTGACTATTTTAATATTCCTGCTGGGTATAAACTTCATTAAACTGTACCTGTTGGTTATGCTACCTGTGACAGGTGTGCCAACTAGTTTAATATTCCTGCTGGGTATGGCCTTCATTAAACTGTACCTGTTGGTTAGTCTACCTGTGCTAGATGTGACGACTGTTTTAATATTCCTGCTGGGTATGAACTTCATTAAACTGTACCTGTTGGTTATTCTACCTGTGCTCGATGTGCTGAGTATTTTAATATTCCTGCTGGGTATGAACTTCATTAAACTGTACCTGTTGGTTATGCTACCTGTGACAGGTGTGCCAACTAGTTTAATATTCCTGCTGGGTATGGCCTTCATTAAACTGTACCTGTTGGTTAGTCTACCTGTGCTAGATGTGACGACTGTTTTAATATTCCTGCTGGGTATGAACTTCATTAAACTGTACCTGTTGGTTATTCTACCTGTGCTTGATGTGCTGAGTATTTTAATATTCCTGCTGGGTATGAACTTCATTAAACTGTACCTGTTGGTTATGCTACCTGTGACAGGTGTGCCGACTATTTTTAATATTCCTGCTGGTAATGAACTTCATTAAACTGTACCTGTTGGTTATGCTACCCATGCTAGATGTGATGACTGTTTTAATATTATAATAATAATAAAAATAATACTTTATTTGTTATGCGTCTTTTAGGCATCAAGGCGCAGTACAATAAGAGAATAAAATCCAACAGATTCAGCCACATAATAAATACAATTCAATAAATAGTACATCCATAAGCTTTTTCCCAGAGGAAAGATTTCAGAGCCTGTTTAAAACTCCCCACGGTCGAGCACTCCCTAATCCCTAATTCCTGCTGAGTGTGACCTCCCTTTATTAAACTCCCTTTGTTGGTTATGCTGTCGAGGCATGCCCACTGTTTAACTCAGCTAGAGTCCAGCTACAGCAAAGGATCTAGCGAGATGGTTGGACTCCCTGAGGAAGCCTCTGCAAGGAGCCGCTACAGTATGCAGGGGTATTTGGCATGCTGGGCACATTTTTTGTTTAATAAAATAAGTGGCTTTTGAGACAGTGTGTGTGCCATTTTCTTTTGTATCCTGTTTAGATGGGTGGCTAGTTGGTTGGGGGGAGACATCAGAGGGTGGTGGTTAATGGAGTTAAATTGAGAGAGAGGGGGAGGGAGGTCACAAGTGGGGGTCCACAGGGGTCTGTCTTGAGTCCACTCCTATTCAGTATATTCATTAACAACATAGGAAAAGCTATAGAGGGCAAGATGTGTCTCTTCACAGATGACACTATGTTTTGTGGCAGGGTAGACACCATGGAGGGGAAGAGGAGTTGCAGAGGGTCCTGCATAGGTTAAAGAAGCGGTCTAAGGTTTGGCAGTTGAAATTCAGCACCACAAAGTGCAAGGCAATGCACATTGGGAACAAAAATTCCAGGATGGAATTCTAGATGAGAGGAGTTAAACTGAACACTACTTCAAAGGAAAGGGACCTTGGAGTCATCATAAGTGACTCCCTAAAATAATCTGGCCAGTGTAACAAGGCCTACAGCAAGGCAACCAGATAGTTGTGGTATAACGGGAAGGGGTTTGACAGCAGGAGGAAGGAGGTAACCCTGCCTGTCTATACATCATTCATGATGCTGCATCTGGAATACTGTGCCCAGTTCTGGAGCCCCCACCTAAGAAAAGACAAAGACATGCTAGAGATGGTCAAGCATAGGATAACCAAAATGATTCCGGGCCATCAGGGCAGATTCTATGAGGATCGGCTTCAGGCCCTGAACATGAACTTGCTGGAGACCAGAAAACAGAGAGGAGCTATGATAGAGATCTTCAAGTTCCTGAAAGGAATGAACAAGGTAGACTACGGAAAAGTATTCAGCAGTACTGGCAAATCAAGAACACAGGGAAATTAGTGGAACATGGCAGAGGCAGAGATTCAGGAGGGATGTGCAAAAGTTTTATTTTACAGAGACAGTATTTGAGCTGTGGAACAGCCTACCAGCAGAGATGGTGGGTGCAAGAAACATTAATGGTTTCAGTTATGCCTATGAGCGAGTAAAAATGTTTATAGTTAGACAGGAGGAAAGTAGTAAGGCAGGGGATGGGGAGGGGTGAGGGCAAAAACCCAACTAGACATTAGGTCCCAGGGTAGTATAGGGTGAAACAGGGCAGACTGAGTAGACCAATTTTATTTTCTTTTTGCCGACATTTTTTGTGTTTCAATTTCCAGTCATCCTGTATCAGGTTTGTTAGTCAGCCAAGAGGTAACCAGTGACAGCTTCACTGCTTGGTAATAAGCTTTGAGTTTTGGGAGGCCCAGTCCTCCACTTACTTTATAAGTCTAATTAATTATTCATGAGCTGAACTAGCTCACTGATTGGCTGCCATGCTGGTCTGAAATCTCTTAGAAATGATGGGCACAGCAGCAACACTGGGCTCACGTGCTGTACATCAACAGTAGCAGTGCCAAAATAATATAGTTTTTGGCACTAAAAATGTGAAGAAAAGAATTATCATTATTGCGATTAGACTTATAATCACAATAATGACCTTGCAGCCAGTCATTTTCTTTGATTAATGACCGTTTGGGTGGAGTTGGCCCTCGGGCTGCACCTCAGGCCACCCTTCCCCCTAGCTGGTAGTTAATTGCCAGGAAATGACCGACTGTTCAGTCATTATTGCTTAAGTAGCTTGTGACTAATCAAAACTGTCCATTTTGTTCGAGGATGCTTCTGGTTCCAAACTTCAGACATGCTGAATGAGTAATTCCTACATACGGGCCGAGATTCATACAGGAAAAGCTTGAAACTAGAACAGAAACCAGGGAAGGATTGTCATACAAATGGAATCTATATGTCCCCAAAGGGTTATTGGTAGAGTCGACCATCTATTCAGTTCTAGAAGGGTGACATTAGATAAAGGAATGTACAGTTAGGATGATAAAGTTGAGAAAGGTTCATCAACAAATGGACTCCTAACTATCTCAGGAAGGTTGTTGTCCATTTCAGAGAAACAAATCTCTGATATCCTGTGTTTATTTAAAATCCAGATAGTATCTCATACTCCTGAAGGACAGCTGTCACATGAGGGAATTATGTTTTAGGGCCCACTAAGTAGATAAGCCTATTGTCTGCATAAAGACAAATATGATGCTGAGTTCCCTGTACTGTATAGTAATACCAGTGGTGGAGGGTGGGGAGCTTATCTTTTCTGCCAGTGGCTCCGTGCTTAGAGCAAATAACAGCTGTGAGAGTGGACAACCTTGTCAGGTCCACACGAAATACTGAATGAGCTGGAGACTGTGCTGTTTGCTTTCACCTTTGCCAGTGTTCCTTCATACAACAGTGTAATCCATTCATAAAAAGTAGCCCCAGATTGGGAGGGGCTACAAACATGGGCATTCAGAAGCACTTAAGCGCAACTCCTGCAAAACAGCACAAATTGTGTTTTAAAAGATATTTTCTTGCACACTTGTCCGAATTAAACTCACAGATATGGTGGAGTCTTGCCTTCTGCACCAGCCAGGTGCTCTCGATGACAGTTCCAAGATGGGAAAGCCCAAAGCCAAAAAATACAGCAGGGAGCTCCAAAGACTTCTTTAAACTGAAGCCGCCTTCAAAGGAATCTGGGAAGACGGCTGAGGCCAATACTGAAGCCAAGTCAGAAATAACCCTCAACTCTCTCAGTAACACAATGCTAAACATGAGTAAAGTGGCCAAAGTTCTCACTAACAAATTTGACAATTTTGCAAAGTAGCGGCGGGCTGTTGAGGCATTGTGGTGAAAGGCCCACAGAGTCTGAGGCGATGAGCAGGTGCAGCAAGGCCCTCGCACGAGGGGGAGATGGTAAAAGAAAACATGCTGATCCTCTCCCATCTGGCTTTGTGGTGGACTCACCAATTTCTATGATCACCGCATGGCTTACAGAAGCTCTGGGGCTTGACACCAACATTTCTCCCTTGCATATAGACAAATGCTATAGAATTACTCCCGATGAAAAGTTGATGACTCTCTTTAGAACCCTGCTGTTAAAAATTGTTTTTTGACTCAAAGAGAATTAATTCTCATGGCTGCAAGGTAGTTGAAAGACTTGGAGCAAGACAGACAGAAAGTTCTGATGTTCCCGGAGTTCTGTTTCACAACCCATCAAAGACAGAAGAGGTTTGAGGGAGCATGACATTGCATTGTACCCCGCAAAGCTCCAGGTTCAGTACGCTGGCAACATATACATTTTCTCTGACCCCAAGGACCTGGAGAAATTGTTGGCCCATATTCAGAAGAAGACTACATGATATATGACAGGTGAAATCATTTGGAGACTGAGTCTTGAATGCCTGGATATATTTTGAACACTGAGAGACTGTGAATACTGGAGATCATTTATGGGCAGGAGTCATATTTCTTTGCTTGTAAAGCCCCTAAACTGAATATTTAAATGTTAGTGTCAATATTTTACAACTCACTTTTGTGGTGACATTATTCTCATTTATTAACATGGCACTTGTCTGAGATGTTATATACTCAGCAGCCTGGAGCTTGGCACACATTTACTGTGACACCATATTTTGAATGATGGACACTTTAGTGACTCAAAGTGCCATGCTGACGAACGTCCTTGGCTTTAGGTCTCCACTGTTAGTCTGTTTACTTTTTATAAATTTATAGTGTTAGAAATTTTACCATTTAAGAAGCCTTCTTTGCTCCAATGTCTGTAAGGTTATATGGGATCTGAGTGCTTCTACTCTGCTTCATGGCAGTCCTGATTAATATCATCATGGGATTGTGCAGATCACTGATCCCTGTTTTGCTTCAGCTGTATATGTTATTCTCTAGCTTTGTACCCACTGACATTGGCAGGTATACGTGATGTACTACACAAAGTACAGTAATTCTGGGCTGGGCAACAAATGGAAGGCAGCAGTTAAAGGGGCATTGTCAGCTTTGCCCCTCCGTTTACCTTCAGTTCACAAATGCTGACCTGTGCACACAAACGAGCATTATGTATGCTCTGGAATGGCCCTGCTTTAAGGTAAAAGTGATCAGTTTACCTGATTTCTGATATTTTGCACTTATTTCTTCATATTCATCCCGACTGAAAGTCTCCATTCCCCGGAAGCAGATGCCATGCCGGGAACGCGCCGGGAATGCGCTTCTACTGTTCACTTGGTGCTGAGGTGCACTTTTTAGCAAACACATCACAGCACACACGTAATACAGCATTAACAATAAAATTAAAGAGCTGCTGGTATGTACAACAATAAAATGAGTGCTGGATTAGCTTAAAAATCCTACTGGAGACTGAGGCGATCGAGCATGAGCACTTACGGTCCTGGAAGGATCTACGCATATGCCAGAAAATTACACTCAATGCGTATGCATGGGATTTCGGCCCCAGACTCCAGTAGGATTTTTAAGCTAATCCAGCACTCATTTTATCATTGTACATACCAGCAGCTCTTTCATTTTATTGTTAATGCTGTATTACGTGTGTGCTGTGATGTGTTTGCTAAAAGGTGCACCTCAGCACCGAGTGAACAGTAGACGCGTGTTCCCGGTGCGTTCCTGGCATGGTAATCTGCTTCCGGGGAATGGAGACTTTCAGTCGGGATGAATATGAAGAAATAAGTGCAAAATATCAGAAATCAGGTAAACTGATCACTTTTACCTTGATGTAGGGCCATTCCAGAGCATACATAATGCTTGTTTGTGCCCACAGGTCAGCATTTGTGAACTGAAGGTAAACCGAGGGGCAAAGCTGACAGTGCCCATTTAAATAAAATCTTTTGCTCCTTGCTCCTTGTGCTCCCAGGTCGCTCCTGTAAAAAAGCTTTCAGCTTAGTGTGCTATACCTGGTTAAACAACTAAATAAAAAATAAAAAAATAAAAAATAAAATCTTTTCATTTTTTTTAAATTGCTGTGCTTGTTGTTGTTCAGCTGGATTTCGGTAGGTACCACTTTGACTTGTGGGGGCTGGGGTCACATGTGCCACTTAGTCTGCTGAGTACACCCATGTTGCTGTTATTCTTTTGATCTCAGTAGATCCAACAAGCCACAGTGCCCACATCTCCCTGACGACTGATGCCTGATGTCACTGGCATGCGCTGTTGAGCTGAAGCTGTTGTCCCTCACCACCACTTTCACATTTGGGTTGGTAAGATAGTTAAGACTAGCATGACATCAAACTGGCAGTATGTAGCTGCTGTATGTGTACTGTGCTTTTAGTATGTCACCGGGGAGAAGGGGCAGGTTTTAAGTTACGAAACTCTGACCCCAGGAGAGAGAGGGGCCTGGCACTGCTATTGGTGTTGTGTTCTGGAATCAGTAGAAATGTGACCGGCTTGAGTCAGAGACAGAGCTGCTAGCAGATTGTTGCTGCAGCAGCCCCATAGCAGACAAGCAGATTGCCAATGGCTGGTCAGGAAACACTCAAGGACCTGAGATAATGGTAACAGAGTCAGACCCACACCTGCTGCTTCCAGCTCACCAAACATGAGAAGAAAGCAGATGAACAAAACCATGATTCCAGAAATGACATGCAAGCTTCCGACTTTGATTTGTGGGGTGGGGACAGTTGGTGGAGGCAATTGATGAATACCAAATGTAAGCTCTATTTATATTTTGCTCCCTGAAAAACAGTTTATTAAAAAACAAGAAAACATTTCATAAACTTTAGAAACTGAGGTCAGCTGAAAATTGGACTTGTTCAACCGTACAAATTTCCTTCAAACCCTATTTTAGTGTTCAAGAGTTTTGAGACATGCTTAGCTGATACATTTGTGTTATCATTGATCTCAGTGTGTTGTCTCAAGACTGCCAGTGGCAGTAAGGAGTTTTGTCAGTTTGTGTTTTCCCCAGCAGCATACTTCTACAACAACAACAAACCAACATTAATATTGCTCTGACTTGATCAAGTTCTGTAGTATGTCTGAGGACTCCAACCCCATGACTGTTAAATTTTTTTTATAGCAGTCAGAATTCCAACTGCTTAATTATACTGTGGAACTGGTATCAATTCCATATGGGATAGGGTGGTGGAGGCAGGGGACTGGACAGGGAGTGTTTGGGTGCAGCAGTGCATAGGAGCCCTGACTGTGGGAGCAGAAACAGGGGAAAGCAGGGTGCAGCAGCCCTGGCTGTGGGGGCAGGACACAGGGGGCAGCAGGTTGCAGCAGCCCCAACTGAAGAGGCAGGGGACACGGGGTAGCAGCCATGGCTATAATGCAAGGGCCATGGGTCAGCAGGGTGCAGCAGTACCAACTGTTGGGACACGGAATGGGGGCAGCAGGGGACTTTACTTTTCTGCCCCTTTCTCTGTTTCTGTTGTGTATGTGTGATCAACAGGATGATTTACAGTGCTGAGTGAATATCTATATTTGGGATGTGTGGGGTGTTTTGTTTGGGAGAGGTGTGTGTGTGTGTGTGTGTGTGTGTTTACCTTGGAACACCTTATTGCCTTTTTTGGGGGAGGGTCTCGTGTTACAATCCTGAGTATGTGGATGGTTTTAGTCAGATGTATGGATGCTAAACTTAGAGCCAGTGTTTGTATGAGTTACCCGATTGAGTATGAGAGGTTTATCTTAATGTATCCTAAACACTGTAACTAAAAGCCTGCCAAAGAGTCTAGTTTATGAAAGTGTATGTGTGTGTGGTGTGTGTGTGTGTGTGTGTGTGTGTGTGTGTGTATGAGAATGTTCTGAATTTTAGGATCATTGGCTTACTGTATATTGAATTCTAATGCATATTATTTGACTAGAGGGGGCATAGTGCGGCTCAATATCTTTTTATCTTTGGTATACACTGTGTGTTGGGGGGGCAATGGTGGTGGGGCTGGGGGCACAAGAGAGTCAGCAACACTATGAGAACAAGCTTAAAATTCCTGGCTACGCCCCTGGTTGTACCTTATCATACCGGATAAAATGGGGAGGTTATGCTCAGCCAGTCTGAAGATGCAGTACCCTGCAATTTTGTACCATTATTCTTACAAGACAGAGCCCAGCCCTTTGGCTGCTTATACTGTAGCTCACGTTCTGAACCTTTTCTGAATGTAATTAGAATGGGGGTATTTCCCCCTTAGTCTTTGATTTGAAATTTCTGTCACAAATGTAACAAACAGATTATGATCGAATATCCTTATGTAACTTCTAGTTATGTAACCTGTATTGCTTTTTTTGCAATATTTCTGTACTGTTCGGTGCAAAAGTATGAATACAAAGTTTTAAAAAAGTATCTCCAAAGTTAATTTTTTGAAGTACTACATGCAGAAATGGGCAACTTAGGTGATCAAATGCCTTTTCTGTGCCAATTGCTATTGTAATAGTAGTTGATGTTTTAACGTAGTTGGTGCAGTGATATTAAGAACGTTTTTGAATATTACCATTGATGTGTCGAGTGGGGATGAATCTGTCTGATCTGGGTGAACAAGCATATTCAAATACTGAGCCAATCAATTTGATGAAACCTTGGTGAACAATTTAGCATCATTGCTCAACACTGAGACAGGCAGATAAATTCAGAATTATAAACATCCTTCCCTGGTTTAACAAGTAAACAAAGGCAAGAGAAAAAGAAAACCACTATGGTTCTCAAAGGAAGTAAGAGCAAATAAGTTGGCTTTCAGGAAGTACAAGGAAACACAGAAGGAGGAGGACAGTGGAGTGTATCCGGACAAGCAGAGCGAGGCAGGGAAGGCAGTCAGAATTGCAGAGGAACAAAATAGCCCAGACAGTACAGAAAAGGGACAAGTCATTTTATAGGTATGTCAGTGAAAGGAGGAAGCCAAGGGGTGGTATCATAAGGCTTAAGGGGGAAGACAGGGAGTATGTGGAAGGGGCCTTGGAAAAAGCATCAGTCCTGAACAAATATTTTTTAGTGTTCATAGAAGGGGGAGGGTGAGGGGCCACAATTAAGTGGCAGAAGCAGTAAGGGCAGGGAGGCGGACACCAGTCCATTTCCAGACAAGAGAGTTCTAAAGGAACTCACAAAACTGAAAGAGGGCAAAGCAATGGGACCAGACGGGATGCATCCTACAATATTAAAAGAGCTTAGGGAGGTGCTGGCAGCACCACTGGAATCCCTGTTCAATGAATCACTGGAAATGGGAGTGGTTCCAAAGGACTGGAGGAGAGCAGATGTACATAGATACATAGACAGTGTCGGCAGATAAGGGCCTATGGCCCACGCAGTCTGCCCATTTGAGCTTGTAAGTTCAATTTAGGTTTTCCTAGAAGTCTGTTGCACCTTACCCCTGACCTCCAGAATTCCTTTGTCTATCCCATGCATTTTTAAATCCCGTGATTGTTTCAGCCCCCACCACTTCCTCTGGCAGGGTGTTCCACTTGTCCACCACCCGTCCTGTGTTGAAATTCTTCCTCACATTTCCTCTGAATCGTCCTCCCTCCAACTTCATCCCATGCCCTCTAGTCCTGGAACATCTTTTTCGCTTAAAAATAGTGTATCCCTACACCCTGTTCCTCGCTGTAAGATACTTGTATGTCTCAATCATATCCCCTCTCTCACTCCTCTCCTCCAGGGAGTACATATTCAGTTCCTTCAACCTGTCCTCATAGAACTTGTGATGCAATCCATGTACCATCTTTGTTGCCCTCCTCTAAACCTTCTCTACCCTGTCTATGTCCTTACATAGGTAAGGTCTCCAGAACTGTACACTGTACTCCAGGTGGGGCCTCACTAGTGTCTTGTACAGTGGAATTATGACCTCCCTTTTCCTGCTGGTGATGCCCTGCCTATGCATCCCAGCATCCTATTTGCTTTACCTGCTGCCTTGTCACACTGTTTCCCTACCTTGAGGTCATCAGAGATGATAACCCCAAGATCCCTTTCCTGCTTGGTGCATGCTACATCCTCACCCCCCAACTGATATATTGTGCCAGGGTTTTTGTGCCCCATATGCATTATCTTGCACTTCTTTGCATTGAATTTCAACTGCTAAATCCCTGACCATTCTTCAAGTTTCTGCAGGTCCTTTCTCATTCTGTCTATACCCTCTGGTGTGTCTACTCTGTTACAGAGCTTTGTGTCATCAGCAAACAGTGAAATTCTGCCTTCTAGGTCCTGCGCAATGTCACTGATGAAGATGTTGAATAGGACCGGTCCCAGCACTGTTCTCTGTGGTACCCCACTGGTCACTCTTCCCTCTGTGGAGTGACAGCCATTTACCACCACCCTCTGTGTCCTGCTGCCCAGCCAGTTACCTACCCACCACACTACTGTCCTGCCCACACCCATATTCCCCAGTTTGTGTAATAGTCTTCTATGTGGCACAGTGTCAAAGGCCTTGCTGAAGTCCAGATAGGCCATGTCCACTTCCCTCCCCTGATTCAATTCCCTAGTCACCCAGTCAAAAAGTCTGACATGACTTCCCCCTGGTGAAACCATGCTGCCTTGGGTCCTGTAGTCCATTGACAACCAGATGTTCCACCAATCTCTCCTTCAGTAGTGCTTCTATGATCTTCCCCACTGCTGAGGTGAGGCTGACTGGTCTGTAGTTCCCCGCTGCTTCCTCTTTGTTCCTACTTTTGTATAAGAGGACTACATCTGCTGTCCTCCAGTCTTTGGGCACCTCCCCTGTTTCCAGTGATTGGTTAAACAGGATAGCCAGAGGTTCAGCCACCACCTCTCTTAGTTATTTAAGGACCCTGGGGTGACCCCATCTGGCCCCATTGCTTTATCAACTTTTATTACTTCCAGTTCCTTCAGGACTCTTTCTCTGTAAAGGGACTTGTGTCCATTTCTGCACCATTCCTACCCCTTGTACCTCCCTCCTTCAGACCCATTACCTCCTCTTTCCTCAGTAAAGACTGGAGCAGAAATACCTGTTCAATATGTCAGCTTTACTGTTGTCATCCTCCACGCGGCCCCCATCCTCCCCCTTCAGTCTCACTATCCCTCCCTTTGCCTTTCCTTTTTCACTTATGTACCTGTAAAAGGTTTTGTCCCCTCTGCCCACTGATTTTGCAATGTATTCTTCTGTCTGAGCTTTGTCTTCCCTTACTGACTTCCCTGCTTCCCTTTGCTTCTCCTGGTACTTCTCCCTATCCCTTTCTGCCTGTGTCTTTTTGTATTGCCTGAATGCAATCTTTTTGGCTTTCACTTTCTTTGCTACCTCTTTGGAAAACCATAATGGTCTCCTCTTCCTTTTCCTCTTGCTAACCTGCTTAATGCATAATTCTGTTGCTCTTGTAATCCCCATTTTAAATACTGCCCACTGTTCCTCAACCCTAATTCCTGCCCCATTCCCTTAATGCCTCTTTCAAGCATCTCCCCATTTTCCCAAAGTCTGCCCCCCTAAAATCCAGGATACGTGTTTTTGTGTGGTTTAGTTCTGCTCTTTCTGTGATTTCAAACCACAGTGACTGGTGGTCACTGTTCCCCAGGTGCTCCCCCACTGCTACCCCCATCACACTGTCCCTGTTTGTGAGCATAAGGTCCAGTATTGCCTTCTGCCGAGTTGGTTCCATGACCAGTTGCTTGAGGAAGGCACCCTGAAGGGATTCTAGGATAAATCTGCTCCTAGTTGATGCTGTTGCTGGGATGCTCCAGTCCACATCTGGAATATTGAAGTCTCCAACCAGTACTACCTCACCCTTGTCTGCCATCCTTTGGATGGCTAGCATCAGCTCCCTGTTTCTTTCTCCTGGGCTGGTGGTCTATAGACCACACCTGTGCGGGTGGCTGTCCCCATTTTCCTTTCCAGCTTAACCCACAGTATCTCGCCCCCATTTTGTTCCTCCTGGATCTCTGTGGCCCTTATGTCATTTTTCACATACAGTGCCACTCTGAACTGTCTCTACCCTATGTCCTTATGGAGATGTGGCCTCCAGAACTGGACATAGTACTCCAGGAGAGCCCCTCTACACAAGAGTGGGAGCAGAGAGGAGGCTGCAAACTATAGGCCAGTCAGCCTGACCTCAGTGGTGGGGAAAATAATGGAATCACTGCAAAAAGAAAGGACTGTGGAACAATCTGGCCAAGCACAGGATCCGAGGCAACATGGATTCACAGCAGGAAGGTCATCTCAAACAATACTGATAGATTTCTTTGACTTGGTGACCAGGTAAATGGATGGGGGGGGGCAGTGGATGTGGCATACCTGGATTTCAGCAAGGTCTTCAACACCATTCCACATAAGAGGCTTGTAAACAAGTTAGGCAGTCTGGGAATGAGTCCCAAGGTGGCAAACTGGGTTAGAAACTGGTTGAAGGAAAGAACACAGAGGGTGGTGGTAAATGGAGCTCATTCCAAAGAAAGGAGGGTAACCATCAGGGTGCCACAGGGGTCAGTTCTGGGGCCAGTACTGTTTAATGTCTTCCTAAGTGACATTGCAGAGGATCTGGAAGGAAAGGTATGCCTCTTTGCAGATGACACTAAGATCTGTAATAGGGTAGACACTCAGGGAGGGGTGGAAAAAATGAGGAGAGACCTAGGTGAACTAGAGGAATGGTCAAGAGTGTGGCAGCTAAGATTCAATGCAAAAAAAGTGCAAAATCATGCATTTAGGGCACAGGAACCCAGGGGAGGCTTTCATGATGGGGGAGAGATACTGACAGCCACCAAACAGGAAAGGCATCTTGGGGTAATCATATCAGATTATTTAAAGGTGGCCAAACAATGTGCCAAGACTATGGGGAGAGCCAGTGGGGTACTGCGGTATATAGGGAGAGGTATCACCAGCAGAAGAAAGGAGGTGGTGATGCCTCTGTATAAATCATTAGTGAGACCTCACCTGGAGTACTGTGTCCAGTTCTGGAGGCCACATCTCCGTAAGGACATAGGGTAGAGACAGTTCAGAGAAGGGCAACAAAAATGATGCAGGGCCTACACCAAAAGTCATATGAGGAGAGATTGGAAGACCTCAATTTATATACCCTGGAGGACAGGAAAGAGAGGGGGATACAATAGAGACCTTCAAATATCTCAGGGGCATAAATAAGGTACAGGAGGTTAGCACCTTTCAGAAAAAGAGATGTTCTAGAACAAGGGGTCATGACATGAGGCTGGAAGGGGGTACACTGAGGGGTAACATGAGGAAGTATTTCTTCACAGAAAGGGTGGTGGATGCATGGAACAGGCAGACCCCGGGGAGGTGGTGGGGACAAATTTGGTAGGGGACTTCAAAAATGCTTGGGATAGGCATTGGGGAACCACAAGTGATAGGTAAGAGAACAAAGCCGGAGATCGAGTAGAGTGACTTTTGCAGCAGGTAGGTAAAATGAGCAGACTTGGTGGGTCTAGCAGTCCTTATCTGCCATCAGCTTGTATGTTTCTATGTTTAGAGATTACTAATGTCAGAGCTTCAGTTCACACTGAAGGGAGGCCATCTTGTTCTGGCCCACCTGTAAATGTTTTCTGTAGAAGAATCAGGAGATCATGCTGAAATGCTTTATAAAATTTACCACAAAATTCATCTGGAACTGGGTGTTTTCCAGCTTACAGTGAGTTAATGGCAAATTCTGTTTCACATATCAGAACTGGATCATCCAAAGTTTCTTTCTCGATATCTGTTGAAGTGGTTAGTGGAATATGTTTAAAAGTTTAGACATTTTCTGTTCCAAATTATTGTCTGCTCTGTACAGTTCAGCATAATATCTTTGGAATTCTTTCACTATGTATTTTGGATCTGCATGGATGACATTCGGTCTAATCCTCACCAACAAATTGCTTGTTGCTTACATAACCTAAATGCTAACAGACTGCTTGGGTTATTACTGTTTTTCATAGTATCTTTGGCTAGCATATCTCCAAGCCTACTCAATTCTAGCTCAACGCAACTGATCTAAATCTGTTAATTTTTTTCTTTGAGGGGGGCCAATACATCTGCTGAGAGGCTTCTCTTATGTCAGGCCTCAAAAATTACAATCTCCTTTTCTAACGCCGTTTGAAAGACCATTCGTACATGCCTTTTTTTTTTTTTTAACAAGTTATTTACCTAGGATAGTCTAGCTGAAACGCAGCATCTCTTTATCAGTGAGGTCTTATGCTTATCCATTCCTGCAGCTGGGTGGACAGGAACAGTAAGTGGTTATGTTACTTGCCCAAGATCATAAAGTGAATTTTGACTCTAGTAGGATATAAACATGGGATTTCCTGGTTTTCAAGCTGTTGCTTAGACCTCCCATCCTCCATTTTCACCTCCTCCAATAGCATCATCATACTCATTTTCACTGCTACATATTGTGATGTCATAAGCAGGGGATTCTGACATCACAGATAAACAGCGTGAGCAGATACAATTTCCTTTGACACTACAACCAACCTACATATCCAGGACAGTGGTCTGTGGGTCTGTTGCTTTGCTTATGGCCCACAGGTTTGAGAACATGCACCACAGGTCTGCTTTTTCAACCGTAAAAAGTAAGGTAGAGGTCTCAGTCTATACCCAATGAGTCTGCTTCTTTGCGTATGGAGCAATGTTAAATAAGACTCCTATGGGGCATGGCCCCAGATCTGTAACTTGAAATAGCAGACCCATAGGGCATGACCATGGACTTGTAGCTTGAAGTAACAGACACATAGGGCTTGGCCATGGAGTGGACATGTAGCTTGAAGTAGCAGACACATAGGGCATGACCATGCACATGTAGCTTGAAGTAGCAGACCCATGGGACAATGCCATGGACTTGTAGCTTGAAGTAACAGACACATAGGGCATGGCTATGGACACATAGCTTGAAGTAGTAGACACATAGGGCACGGCCATGAGCTTGTAGCTTAAAGTAGCAGACCATTGGGCATGGTCATGGACATGTAGGTTGAAGTAGCAGACCATGGGGCATGGTCATGGACTTGTATCTTGAAGTAGCAGACACATAGGACATGGCCATGGACTTGTAGCTTGAAGTAGCAGACACATTGGACAAGACCATGGACTTGTAGCTTGAAGTAACAGACACATAGGGTGTGGCGTTGAAGTAGTAGACACATAGGGCATGGCCATGAGCTTGTAGCTTGAAGTAGCAGCCACACAGGGCATGGCCATGGACATGTAGCTTGAAGTAGCAGACACATAGGGCATGGCCATGAGCTTGTAGCTAAAAGTAGCAGACCATGGGGCATGGTCATGGACTTGTAGCTTGAAGTAGCAGACACATAGAGCATGGCCATGGATGTATAGCTTGAAGTAGAAGACCCATGGGGCATGACCATGAACTTTTAGCTTGAAGTAATAGACACACAGAGCATGGCCATGGACTTGTTGCTTGAAGTAGCAGATACATAGGACCTGGCCATGGACACGTAGCTTGAAGTAGCAGACCCATAGGGCATGGCCATGAACTTGTAGCTTGAAGTAGAAGACCCATGGAGCATGGTATTGGACTTGTAGCTTGAAGTAGCAGACACATAGGGCATGGCTATGGGCTTTTAGCTTGAAGTAGCAGATCCATGGGGCATGGCCATGGACTTGTAGCTTAAAGTAGCAGACACATAGGGCATGGCCATGGACTTTCAGCTTGAAGCAGCAGACCCACGGGGCATGGCCATGGACTTGTAGCTTGAAGTAGCAGACACATAGGGCATACAAACATAGACCATTCTCCTTCTCCTGTTCCTGGTCTAATAATTTTATCAAGCCCCCTCCTCAAAACATCTTCTGCAGGGTTCTAAAACATGGTCACTTTGAACTACTACAGCAGCACTTATGTAATATCATCTGGTCTGCTCTCGACTCTGCTACTGATGTCAACGTAGCCCTCAAGCACTTCATCTCACACTTCAATGCTGCCTTCGACACTCATGCACCACTTAAAAAGATGAAGGTGCATGGCACGACTAACTCTCGGATTACTACAGAGCTCCTTGCTGAGATGAAATCCCGTGACCACCTCTGGCATCTAGCAAAAGCCACAGGGAATCTAGTAGATGTGCAAGCTCACAAAGCAGCAAGGAATGACTACACTCGTGTCATCCATCAAGTGAAAAGAAAATATCATTGAGAAGTGCTTACCAGCTCATGGGGTGATAGTGAAAACCTCTGGTCAAATACATAGGATGTCACTGGAAAAAACCCAAAGGTGACACCCTCAGTGCTCAACATCGACAGAACCCCTACCTTGGACTCTCTAGCTATTGTCAATATTTTCAATGATGCCTTCACGGACCTGAGCAGCGTCCTCCCAACTGACTTCTTCGAGGAGACTGCTGCAAGTTTTACACAGCAGCAGGTTGATAGGCTCCAATCCATTCCTCGCTTCTACTTCAAGACGGTATCTGTGTCCCTGGTGAGAAGATACCTTAACAAAGTTTTGGGTAAATCAAGGCATAGTGGTGACTTTCTGGACCTGAAACTTATTGCTCTAACTCTAGAAGAAGTATTGCTTCCTATCATAAAGCTCCTCAACCTCTCTCTATGTATATCACAGTTCCTGCATATCTGGAAATCAGCTATGGTAACCCCTATACACAAATCTGGTGATCGTGCCATACATTCTAACTACAGGCCAATCTCAATCCTTCTCTCTCTCTGTCAAAAGTGCTGGAGTACATAATTGTAGACCAGTTTGTAGCCTATCTTGAAAAATACACCATCTTTTGCCCACAGCAACATGGCTTCAGAAAAGGGCATAGCACCACCTCCGCCCTTTTAGAATTTACTGGCTTCATTCACCAATCACTTGATCAAGGGAGCCTTGTGGGTGCAGCCTTCATTGATCTAACAAAGGCATTTGACACTGTGAATCACTCACTCCTACTATAGCAACTGTCTATAATTGGTGTATCAAGTGATGTTTTGCTCTGGTTCAAAAATGATCTTGCAGATTGCTCCCAGTAGGTGAAAATCTCAAATGCTACCTCTGACCAACATGTTGTCTGCTGTGGTGTACCACAAGGATCCATCCTAGATCACCTTCTGTTCAGTTTATTTCTCAATAATTTACCCTGCAGCAGCCGCCAATGGATCCTTTTGTATGCCGATGATGCTGTCGTCTTCACATGCCACCCTAACCCTACTCTACTTGAACAACACCTACAGCTCAGCTTTCAGAAAGCTGAGGAGTGGTTCAATGATCATAAACTGGTCCTGAATTATGAAAAAATGAAGGTGATGATGTTCAGCACTTCTTGCAACAAGCATAGATCACATGCCCTAACAATAAAAAAGCATCTTGGAGTTTCTCCTGAACAGGTTCAGCACTTCACATACTTGGGAGTCACTTTGGAAAACTACCTCTCCTACTCTCAACACATAGATAACGTGGCCAAGGCAGTTAATATAAGGATCGGAGCGCTGTACCAGCACAAGCATTGTTTGACACCTGAAGCACTCAGACTGGCACTTTACAACTCCTACTTATCAATTATTGATTATGGTCTGGTTATTTACAGTTCAGCCACCCCCACCTCTCTTAGAAAGATAAATGTTGCACTCAATAAGGCATGCAGGCTTCTAACTGGATCTGCTCGCCTTACCCACACTTGCGATTTATATGTACTCTCGGGATGGCTCCAACTTAGTGGAAGAATTACGTATCAAACATCAAGCAAAACAAAAGGGTTATATTAAAAGCTTGCTGAAAATAGAAAATAGAGTTAAAAGCCTACGTTTCAACCTTAGGTCTTCTTCAGGAAATGTCTAAAATGAAAAAACAAAGTTAGTGTAATATCTTTTAGATAGTTCCTGAAAAAGACCTAAGGTCGAAACATAGATTTGTAACTCTATTTTCTATATTCAGCGTGCATTTAATATAACCCTTTTGTTTTGCTTTTAGACCACATGCTGACACAGTACCTTGTTTTTGTTTTTACATATCAAACATGTTTACTAGCCAAGAAACGCTGCTTGGGCTCATGCCCCCTGGGGTTGTTGACCTTCTATCTCCATACCACAGCTCCCAGAGTACTCGTGCTTCAGCCAATCAACTACTCCTTATCCCAGATGTCAGACTTCCCAGGGACAATGGTCTTTCTCCTACAGAGCACCATTATGGCTTGGTGCGTTGGACTCTGAAATAACATCTCTACCCAAGCTTGGCCAGTTCAAATGCCTGATCCGGCAGCATCTCGTATCTAACTGCTCCTGTGATTGCTTCACCTAAATAACCATCTATTGTGTCTGATTCTCCTAATCTCTGGTGCAGCCTCTAGCTCTCTAAGACTTCTCCTCTCACACTATGACACATCTATCTTCTCTTCTTCTCACCCATCAGTCCAGGTATTTACTGTCCTTTATCTAGGATCACTCTCCCAAAATAAGCTCTCCCATCTTTTCCCACCCTTTTGCTTTGTGACAAGGCCTTTGCCTGCTTTTTCTCATCTACCTATCATTCCCACTTCTCCCCTCTTTCACTACTGTCACCTTACTTCCACCTGTACTTATTCTCCAACTCCAATTGTAATGTCTTAGAGTAATAAGTGATGATTAGACTTCACTTCCGACTACAATTTCTGATGTTATTGTTGTTTTATTGCCTGCTTAGATATCCAATGTTAGTGTCCTTTTTTATGTTTGTAACCCTCCACACTGAAGTGGAACCTTTGTAAATGAACTGCTTTGTGCTCAAAGGTATTAATCCAACATTGAATACATAAATAAATAAAATTACTTTGCACTTCTATGCATTGAATCTAAGCTGCCATACTTTTGACCATTCCTCCAAACTTACCAAGTCCCTCCTCATCCCCCCCCCGGTGTATCAACCCTGTTGCAGATCTTTGTATCATCTACAAAGAGGCATACTTTTCCTTCAAGTCCCTCCACAATGTCACTAATAAAGACATTAAAAAGGACCAGTCCCAGTACTGAACCATGCAGTACCCCACTAGTAACCCCCCTTTCTTCAGAGTGGACTCCATTTACTATTACCCTCTGTGTCCTGTTGTCCAGCCAGGTTTTTACCCAGGCTACCACCATGGGACCCACTCCTAGGCTGGCTAACTTGTTTATTAATCTTTTGTGTGGGACTGTGTCAAATGCCTTGCTAATGTCTAGGTAGGCCATGTCCACAGCCCCTCCCTGGTCTACTACTTCAGTCACTCAGTCAAAGAAATCTATTAGATTCCTCTGACATGACCTTCCCGCTGTGAATCCATGCTGCCTTCGGTCCTGTGACCCACTGGACTCTAGGTATTCAACAATTCTTTCTTTCAGAAGTGATTCCATCATTTTCCCTACCAGTGAGGTCAAACTAACAGGTCTGTAGTTTCCTGCCTCTGCTTTGCTCCCACTTTTGTGAAGGGGAATCACATCCACCCTTTTCCAGTCCTCAGGTACCATACCATCCTCCCATAATTTGTTAAAAAGGGTAGTCAAAGGCTGGCCTGCTGGTGCAGTGATTGGATTTCTGCTTGTGACCCCGATGACCCATGTTCGGGAGCTGACCCAGGTGTCAGAGGGCCGGCCGGGGGGAGATGGCTCGAGCGTTCCATGATGGCTCGCCATCTCCTGGGAGAAGGGCGGGTGCATAACCTGGTGTCTGCCAACCTCTGGCAGAGGCCAGAAGCATGGCAATATGTCGGGTCCCATCGGGTAGGAAGCATGACGGAAATCTGCGCTTGCTTTGACGCTCCGGACGTCGTGCTCCCAAGGGGGGAAAACCAGGAAATGGCTCCCTGGCTGACCAGATGATGGTTGCCAGTCCCCTGCCGACATGAAGCCCTGGACAAGCCCGGTCCACCCCAGCATCACCCAGGCCATGAGATGCACTGGCTGGCCCCACTGGCGCCTTTCTCCTTGGAGGGGGGACCCATTGACAAAGTTACTTTGGGTTATCCAGGGAGGCTGACATGTGGGGTGGCGGTGATGGAGGTACAGTGCCAGCAGGAGTCCTAGATGACCCGAAGGAGTGGCCACCAGGAAGTGAGGGAGGAGCAAAAATAAAGGGTAGTCAGTGGTGTCACTAGTTCTCCCCTTAGTTCTTTTAGAATTCTGGGGTGAATCCTGTCAGGCTCCATTACTTTGTCCACCTTCAGTTTTAGGAGTTCTTTCAGGACCCTTTCTTCTGTGAATGAACTGGTATTGACCCACCGATCCAGAGTGCTTCTATTGATTGGTTTAGGTCCATCCCCTCCTCTTCTTTTGTGAATACTGAGCAGAAGTATTCGTTCAGTGTCCCTGCTTTTTCACTGTCACCCTCTGCCCACACACCCTCCATTTTATTAAGCTTCACTATCACTCCCTTGGTCTTTCTCTGTTCCCTAATGTACCTATAAAAGGTGTTCTCCCCCTTCTTAACCGAGTTAGCTATCTTTTCCTAGGTTTGGGCCTTTGCTATTCTGACTGCCTTCCCCACTTCCTTCTGCCTTAACTGGTACAGTTCTCTGTCCTGCTCCTTCTGTGTTTCCTTATACTTTCTGAGTGCTATCTTTTTCTCCCTTACCTTCCCTGCCACCTCTTTTGAGAACCATAGTGATTTTTTTCCTTCATTTTGATTTGTTTACTTGCTTCACACAAGGGCTTGTTGCCTCTGTGAGGGCAGTTCTGATGTTTCCCTGTTGTTCCTCCACCCCTCCTTCTTGCCTGTTTGCTACTGCTTTTCTAAGGCACTTTCTCATTTTGCAAAGTCAGCCCTCCTAAAGTTCAGTACCCTCGCTTTTGTATGGCTTGACTCTACGGCTGTATTTATTGAGAACCACACTGTTTGGTGGTCACTTGTTCACAGATGGCTACCCACTTCTAAATCTGAGATCCTCTCTCCATCCCCCTTTGAGAGTACCAGATCTAAGATTATTCCCTCCCGAGTGGGTTCAAACACTAGCTGCATGGTCATGGACTTGTAGCTTGAACTAGCAGACCCATGGGGCATGGCCCCAGACATGTGGCATGAAGCACCAAACCCATGGCGCATGGCCCTGGACCTGTAGACTAGCCTTTAGTCATAAGAGTAGGGGATGGGATGGTGGGTGGGCAATATGTTTTTCCTTTTGTAGGCTCTTTTTAATTGGTGGCAGTTGTACTGCATGTGGTCCCTTCCTGAGCTACTCCAACCCCATTACCCTGACATCTTCCAGGACATAACATCACTCCAGATCTCCATGGCTTACCCCCCATTGTGGGGTCCCCCAGTATGGTGCAGAATCCCAATAGTGAAGAGATGGCGGTAAAGAGGCTGCCTTGGGTCAGCAGGTGCAGGACCATCATTCTGCTTTGTTGAGAGGTTCCCCCCTTAGTTACTACCCAACCCCATGGACATTGTCTTTGAAAGACATCCTGTAGTCAAATGCAAACATATGTGTTGTGACAGCAGCCCAGAGAGTGGCTGAGGAAAAGGAAAAGCAGCTTCAGAGAGAGTTTGAACTGGAGACGCTAAGACTCCAACGATCAGTGCCAGATGACGTAAGTGGCAGAGATGAACCTGAAACTCCAGGGTTGGGTTATAAATTGAATTCCAAATTAATAGCTGAATTTAAAGAAGGGGAGGATATGGATGCATTTTTGAATTTGTTTGAAAAGCTCTGTATCCAGGCCAAGATACCCCGGGAGGCCTGGAGTCTCCAGCTATCCCCACTGCTTAATGGTAAAGGGTGTGAGGGGCTAGGCCAGATGGACAATAATGATAGCCAAGATTATGAGATCCTTAAATCTGCTTTGCTTAAAAAGTATGAACTGACTCCTGAGGCCTACAGGGTTAAATTATGTAAACTCCAATAAAGCGCTGACATGAGCTTTGAGGAACTCGCCACAAAGCAACATTGGTGAGAGGGGGTGGAAGCAAACTCTGTGGGGAAAACTGAGGAGGTTGTACTTTTAGAGCAATTATTTTGGGCTTGCCCAGCAGAGTTGAAAACCTAGCTGAAGGACTGAGGTCCAAAAACAGCGCATCAGGCTGCTGAGTTCTTGAATCGCTATGCCAGGAGCAAACCTGCTCTGAAAGGAAGGGGGGCAGGTGTGGCAAGGCAGAAAAGGAAAAGTGTGCCTTCGGGCAGCTAAGACCCTCACTGCCTCCACAGAAAGAGGGAAGCCCCAAGTTGCCAAAAAGGAATTTCTCAGATAAAAGAAATGATGACTATTGGTTTTGTAAACAGCTAGGGCATCTTACTAGACATTGTCCTAGAAAGGCACAGAGTGGACAAAGTTGTGCTCGAACAGAGTTGGGTGCGCTATGTATCTCTGGAAGCATGCCTGTAAACATGAGGGAGCACATGCACCCGGTTGCTCTAAATGGTGTGCAAACCCATGGGTTAAGGAACACAGGGGTGTCTCTTAACTTGGTAAAAGGGGATTTGGTTGGGCCTGACCAGCTTATACCAGATCAGTTTATCACTGTGAGGGGATTCACTGGGAGGAGAAAACTCTGCCACTCGCTACTGTTCTGTTGGACTGGGGTGAGACAGGAGAGGTGGTCCAAAAAGTGGCAGTGGCAGACAACCTCGCCCTGCATGTGATTATAAGAAAGAATCTCCAGAAGGGGGTGGTGTGTGCAGTTACCCCAGTCAGACAGCAAAGGCTGCTTGTAGTTCCCTGAACCCCATAGAAGACCCTGTGGAAAAAATGGGAGGCTGGTTCCCTAGCCTGTGTCTCCTGAAATGGAAGGTAGTGAAAGGGAGGTAGGACTTCCCCAAGTAGCCATGCACTAGACATCTACAGAAGGTTACTCCAAGGAGGGAAGGGTAACGGTCAGAAGGTTAGGGATGGCAGTGACCCTGAATGCCCTTATGCTAGAGCTATGGACCCCAGTTTAGGAACTGAAGGGAACATGTTCCATGCTTTGGGAAAATATGAGGAATTTGCCACTGCACAGAGGACTGATCCTAGTTTGGAGAGGCTAAGGGCTTGTGCAGAATCTGAAGGGACACAGGGAGGTGGCATTCGACATAGGGTATTTTGGGACACAGGATGTGAGGACAGAGGAAGGGGTGATGGCAGGCAGCTTGTTGTTCCACAGGCGTACTGTGAGCAGTTGCTCAAGATTGCTCATGATATCCCCAAGTCCGGACATTTGGGCATCACACACACCACGCAGTGACTGGTCCAGAATTTCTATTGGCACAACTTCACCCAGCAGGTGAAGGAATATTGCAGGCTTGTCATCGGTGCCAACAGATAGGGAAGGCAGGTAGTAAAACCAAAGCTGCCCTAATTCCCATGCCCATTGTGGAGGAGCCATTCCAGAGGGTAGAAATGGATATTGTGGGACCTTAGAGTACCCCAAGCTCCTCCAGGAAAAGGTTTATCCTGACGGTGGTCGAGTATGCAACCCAGTACCCAGAGGCAGTCCCCCTCTCTTCAATTAGTACAGACAACATGGCAGACACTTTGCTAGGAATTTTCTCCTGTGTCAGGTTTCTGCAGGAGGTTATCACTGATCAAGGGGTTACCTTCATGTTGGACCTGATGAAGTGTTTGTGGGAGAAGTGTGGGATGGTGCTGAGACACACAACACCTTATCACCCACAAGTCAGTGGACTTGTGGAAAGGTTTAATGGTACCCTAAAATCATTGCTTCAAGCATTTGCTGAACAGCATGGGAGGGAATGGGAGAAATACCTTCCCCACCTGTTGTTTGCATACAAGGAGGTACCCCAAGAGTCGACAGGGTTCTCTCCCTTCAGACTCTTGTATGGACGTCGGGTGCGTGGGCCCCAAGACTTGATCTGGGAAGACTGGGAAGGCAAGCATGCCACCAAGGGAACTCCGATAGTGGAGTATGTTCTGAAGTTTAGGGAGAAGCTGAAGGAGCCTACGGTGGTGGCCCAAAGCAACCTATCCATTGCCCAGCAGAAACAAAAAGCCTGGTATGATCTTGGAGCCAGAGCTTGCATGTACAGCCCAGATCAGGAAGTAATGGTCCTAATTCCAGTCCAGAAGGACAAGCTGCATGCCAAGTGGGTGGGACCATATAAGGTAGTCCGACAGGTCAATGACATAAATTATATTGTTGAACTGCCTGGCAGGAGACATACCCATAGGGTGTACCTTGTCAATATGATGTGGCCATCTGCAAATAGGGCTGACATGGTATTTGCAGTGTGTAGTCCTGGGGAGGGGATGGATGAAGAAGACCCCCTACTGGACTTGCTATAAGAAAGCAAGCGGGAGTCATCTGTGGAGGCAATCAAACTGTCACCCCAGATGACCTTGGAACAGTCCCATTAAGTGAGGGACATTTTAGAGGATTTTGCCCCTTTGTTTATGGCCAAGCCTGGAGGAACCGCCTTAGCAACACATGATATGGAGATGGGGATGCAAGTGCTCATACAGTGGACAGCCTACCGAGTGTCTGAGGCTGTCCTAAAGGATATTAGGAGGGAGGTGGAGGAAATGCTGGATTTAGGGGTTATCCAGATATCTCACAGTTCCTGGGCCTCACCAGTAGTCCTTGATCCCAAGCCAGACAGCTCTACTCACTTTTGTGTGGACTATCATGGACTCAATGCAGTCACGTAGTCTGATGCCCACCCAATGCCATGGACGGATGAACTACTGGACAAGTTGGGAGGGAGTGACATACCTTACCACCACTGACTTGTCGAAAAGGTACTGGCAGGTGGAGTAAACTGCCAGAGCTAAAGAGTGGTCAGCCTTCACCACTCCAATAGGATTATTCAAGTTCTGGGTAATGCCTTTTGGAATGAAGAATGCCCCTTCCACCTTCCAAAGGTTGGTCACCCAGGTGTTACATGGTACTGAAGAGTACGTAGTGGCTTATCTGGATGATATTGCTAACTTCAGTGCCAGCTGGAAGGAACACCTGTCCCACCGGAAGCAAGTGTTGGGCAGGATACAGAAGGCAGGTCTCACTATCAAGGCCGAAAAGTGCCAGATGGCTATGGCAGAGGTGGCCTACCTAGACTATGTAGTGGGGCGGGGGCAGCTTCACCCAACTCAAGCAGAGATTGAGGCAATAGAGGTGTGGCCTAGGCATGAAACCCAGAAGAAGGTTAGGAGCTTCCTAGGGACTGCAGAGCACTATCGAACATTTGTACCAAATAACAGTGCCCTGGCAGCTCCCCTATCTGGCCTGCTAAAGAAAAGAAAGCCCCCAAAAGGTAGATTGGGAGTCAGACTGTAAATGAGCCTTCACACAGCTAAAGGCGGCACTGTGCTGTGTTGGCCAGTCCAGATTACTCTGAGCAATTTGTAGTCCAGACAGATGCCTCAGATGTGGAGATTGGAGCAGTCCTCGGTCAAACATCTAATCAGGGAAAAGACCAACCTGAGCAAAAAATTTTTTCCCCCAGGAGCAGACATACTCCACGGTGGAAAAGGAGTGCCTTGCACTGGTATGGTCCCTGAAGAAATTAGAGCTGTATCTGTATAGGAGGCACTTCGAGGTACAGACTGATCATAACCCCCTGGTGTGGCTAAATCAGATGGGTAAAACATATGGTCATCTCTTAAGGTGAAGTATTGCCCTACAGGTCTACAACATGACAATTACCTACAGGGCCGGATTGGCCGTTGCCAATGCAGATGGACTATCTTGCCAATTAGAACAGTAACAGAATTTGTGAAAACCTTACCATGCAGTAGGTAGTTCCCACAAATTCAGTCTAAGGAGGGAAGGATGTGGTGAGCTAGCCAACTGGCAGTCATTATTTGCAGATATATTTCTGTATATTCATTTTGATGTGATTTTGTGTATGTTAAATGCCACAAGAAAATGCCCAGTGTTACTGAAAGGTATAAAGGAAGAGAGAAGAGGGTCTTGCAAAATATGTGACATTCCTATGTCACCCAGGAAAACTGCTACTAGCCAGGAAGCTGAAAATTACATTTTCAAAGAGGATTTCCTTAGTCAGCTAGTCAAAGGGAGAGGGTCACAAAATTGTCAGGGGATAGAAAACATCCCCTAGAATTATAAAACTCTTCCACTTCAAAGGCAGGATGCCTGGGAATCGGGGTCTAGTAAATAGCCCTTCCTAACAGGCTGGTGTGAATTGTCTTACAAGTGTTGTATTGTAGGGCAGTAGGACTTCAAAGGCACTAATTCTGAAAATGTTATTAATGTGCAAGGAAGTGGTGATATGAGAACCCAAATAAGGAAATAAATAATAATTCCTTAAAATCTTGAAAAAACAAGAGTAACCTCTACTGGCCTAACAAAAATAAGGTCACTAGCTATCCACAGAGTGGGACAGCCATCCCTATTTAAGACCCTCCACTGAGCATTGGTTGGCTCACTTTTCAAAGGACACTCTTCTGACACGCAAGAAGCAAGACTGCCACAAAACAGAGACAGACTAAGAACCAGAGGCTGCGCTTATTCTTCTGGATTTCAATTCGCTACAAATTTAAGGTAGAAATTAGATAAAAGTTTATAGGGGGTTTGTTTTGTGAATATTTTCCACTTTTATTTGTGTTATTCTGTGACCAAATTTTCTAAAACTTTTAGTTGTAACTATATGATTATTAATTATTTTAGTAAAAACATACATTTTTAAGAAACCTACCTGAGCAAGATTTTTCATGCTGTGTGTCGTTGTGAGGCGTTTAATAATAATCTGTGACTAAACTGTTATTGCTAAGGGGTGTCATCAGAAGCTACCAACTGAACAAAGGTCTGTACAGGGAAATCTGAGTAAAGATAGAGAGAATACGAAAGTCTGAAGGAAGAGTCTGTAGGGATTTGAACCAGGTTATTATATGCCCATGGGAAAATAAAATCAGGGTTACAAAGCTACCCCGAAGAGACTGTAATGACTGACTCAAGACTGGTATTGTACCCCTATCCAGAGTAAAGAGGGAGCTCTGGGGCCTCGTGGTGGGTGTTCAGTTGTGACCTTGGTGAGCATACTAGAAGGACATGGGTTGGGTATCCCTGTTTTCCCCATCCCTGTCATGGATTGCACTTGGGGTTGGTACTGTGAGCTCAGTAGACCTGACCCTCAGGAGCGGGTTCATGACACAGTTTTCTGCTCTCTCCTGTAATGATGCCCTAATAACTGATTTCAGTTCTACTTTGAATGCTGTTATTTTTTTAAACAATTAAAAGTTATCTTTTTAAAGCAGCAAAGAGTGCACAGGAATCAGGCATAAACATAATGCTATCTTTATTTAAACTGTAACAAATTCCAGACATCTTCCACTTTCATTTGCTTGTAAATTGTTCGGTTCTGCCAGAATTTACATATTTTTCAAATCTTTTAAACTCTTTGTTTTTCAAGAAAAAAAGATACCAATCTCCAGTGACTTAGAAATAGCATTGTGGGGGTGATGCTGAGCAGTTGGTGAGAACAGGTATCCTCTTCTGAGCTCCTAGGAGGGATTCTGGGAAAATCATAAACAGCTACTTTCAAGCTTACTTTTTTAAAGCCAAACTTAGTATAGCATCAGTACTGCTACATTAGACTCACACACTGGAAAGGCCTAAAAGATCTGCAGTGAATTCAGATTTTTTTTCAAGTCTAAAACTGTGCAACAGGAGGGTATTCAACCAGGCCACTCTGCAGCACCAGGACCTAGCAGTGCTCCTGTGGGAGAGGTGACTGACACAATAGTCAGTGTGTCACTTGCCCAGCTCATTAAATCAGTCCAGGAGATGGACAGAAAACTAGATGGACTCTCCCAAGGGTAGTGATACTTGAGCCCAGGATGGATGGAGGTGAACAGTCAGCCCTGAAATCATAGAGGGGTTTCTGGGATGATTGTATAGTCCAATATATGAAGCCCTCTGCCAGAAAAGCTATTGAAACCACCACTAAAGTTATAAAAGCAAATGGACTGGCCATCCCACTGGTGTGGTGTGTTGAGGCACCACCTGCAACACCAGCGACTCAGGTTCGGGAAGGTGCCAAGATCATTAGGGAACCATCTGGGAGAAGGAGGATTAAGTGTTCACAGACAGCTCTCTTTCTTTGGGCAGGGGTGACAGCATGTGCCACTGCTTGCTGCCACCTTGTAGAGGCTGAGTAGCGCAATAAGCAGTCATCTCTCTGGAGGACCAGATGCATATGTTGAGAGCATTCTGGGTCTTAACACAGTACGTGTGTGTGTCAGTGCATGCACACCAACCTCAGGGAAAGTGAGAAATCAGGCGGAAAAAAACTCAACCAGCGGGTGCGGACAGCAACCCCACAGGCTCTGCATCGCTGACACCACCACCCACTCACTCATGGCAGTCAGAAGTAGATGGGTTAAGTCCCAGATAAGATGAACGATGGAGCTGTGGAGCCAGCCTGGTGGAGCAGAGGGTTGAGACGCTGGACAACACACCTTGCGCCACACCGGCGACCCAGGTTCAGGAATTAGCATGGGTCATTGGAGGTTGGCTGGTGGGGGCAGAGGACTAGAGAAGGCTGCCAGCAGGCGGCCCTCTACCTTGGGATAGGAGTATCAGGACACCTCGGAGCATGGCCACCCTCTGGTGGAGGCCAGAGAAGCGGCGCCTCTCCGAGGACCTTCAGCATAGACCATTCGGGGGAAGGCGGAGGAGACCCCATCTGGAACTGTGGTGTGCATGTGCGCCTCCACCCTCATGCACTACCACTTCCTGGGGTCTCGGGCGTAGGTTCACAGGAGAAAACGGAGGAAAAAGTGGGGGTCCACTGAGGATGATACCTCCAGACTGGCTCTGGGGATCTGCCGGGCGCGCATGGTGCTACAAGCTTCTGAAAGTCCCCGAGTCCGGTAGGCTGGTGGATGATGAGGGAGGACCTGCCACAGGAGGATAAAATAAGTTGAAAAAAAAAATGATGGAGGAGTGGGTCGCCAATTGAAGGGTGCTGGATGGAAGTCATAGGAAAAGAAACACAGGGTGGAAACAAAAAAGCAAATGGAGTTGACCAGCTCAGTAACGTTGTAGTAGCACTAGTGGTCACTATGCCGGTGACCTGGGGGAGGGAACGACCTCAGGTCACTTTGGGGCCCACCTTCAGATGCTTACATGTGTGTTCACCTAACCATACAGGGATATCATACCTACAAAGCAACTAAACAGCAGTGAGGGAGAAATCCAGAGTAGACTGGACAGACCATGTCTGCCTCTTCAATGAGCTGAATGATATGGTAAAATCAGTATAACAAATGGACACAAAAACTGTGGTGGAAAGAAATTCAGATCAGAGTCATTGGACATGAACTGACAGGGCCAAAAGGTTGTAAGTAGAGTAACTAAGTTTGAGAGGCTGAGTCACGGTTATGAGTTATGACCTGAGTTTATGGACTTTTGCAGACAGATTTAACTGAACAGTTTTTGCTTATTTATTTATTTAGTTAAAAGTTGGTAACTGGGAAAGGCACACTGAGCTGGGGCTTGTTTCCAGGTGCAACCCGGGAGAAGGGGAACAGAGTATTTGGACGATCATATATAATACAATGCAAAAAACATTGGAAGCATCAAAATAACATACAGTGACAACAGTGGTAACAGCAAACAATAAAGCAGTGCAAACAAGCAATATCATGTCAATATACAGTGGTATAAATAAACAAGCATTTGTCAATGCCAAATGTTTGATTACTGGTATTAGCATTGGAAATGCAGGAGTTAGACAGATGCAGAGTAGGAACGGCAGTGAAGTATTGAATTCCACGCCAACCCCACCTCCAGCCTGCAGAGATGGACAAGCATTGGGGTATGCGTTTGGGTTGTCGCCCATAACATTCATGCCATTTCACCTCACCCTATCCTGCAGTCACCAAGTGTTGAGGTGTGCCTTGGGGTGTTCGGCTTTACAGTCACCCCACTCCATAAGGACATACACTGAAACGGGTGCACCATAGGAGAATGGAGTGAACTCTGGGGCCGAGGAGTTCAAGTCACACCTCGATGCCTGTCACTGACTGTGGGGCGGGTAGAACGCATGAGCATTACAGTCGGCAATCCAAAGGCACACCCCTGATGCCTGTCAGTTTGTACAGGGTGGGACGTTATGGTTAGGAACCCCAACACCCCAGGTGTTTGTTGATATTTGCACTAAAAATTTTCAACATGGCCTTTTTGTGACCCCCACCTCATGAAAGCATTTGGGACATCTTCTCATGAGCAGTGGCACTGTGAGTTTATCAATGTGTCCCGAACTTTGAGTTCCCACAGCGACTGTGCCATTATGCGCCAAATGTGCAAAAACACAGATCGGACAGGATGTGAAGAATGACAGCTGCACCATTTATAGGGAGGTGCAAAGAGATTGCAATGTTGAAAATTGGTAGTGAAAATATTGAAAATGCTAGAACTTCCGAGCGTACATGGAAACTGCGTAACACATGCGCGTAACACAGTCATTTAGTGGAATTGTTTCACGAAATTTTCAACATAGGCATTTTGTGACCTCTGCTCATGAACACTGTCAGTATGCTTTTCTTAATCTGTCCCGAACATTGATTTCCCACAGCAACCTCGCTATTCTGCGCCAGATGTGTAAACTCATATTTCGGGCACGATGTAAAAAATGACAGCTATGCTGTTCATAAGGAGGCCTGAAAAAATGCCAATGTTAGAAATCTGGAGTGAAAGTATTACAAATTTGCGATGTTACAAGGGTGTGTGGAAACTGCACAATGCACGCTTGTAACACAGTTATTTTATGGACGTTTGTCACCAAATTTTCAACATGGCCATTTTAGGACCTCTGCTCATGAACAAAGCCACTATGATTTTACATATGAACATACGAATCTGCCAGCAGAACAGACCAATCAGTCTACCTAAATCTGCCTGAGTGTGCAGCTAGCACCCTAGATTGCAGCTGCCCCAGCCTCCTCCCCCCAGTTCCTCCCCCGATTGTCCCAGCAACTGCCCCCTGACTCTTCCTCTTGCATTATCCCAGTCCTTCTTAAAGCTGTTGACTGTCCTACATGTTACCACCGCCTCTGGCAGCGCATTCCAACTAGACACCACCCCGTCAGTGAAGTAGTGCCTCCTCATTTCCCTCTTGAAACGTCCCCCTTCCAATCTTAGTCCATGCCCCCTCATCTCTCTTTCCCTCCTCCGTGTAAACACCCCCTCGGTGCTAGGTTTATTTACCCTCCTCAGACATTTAAATGCTTGATCATATCACCCCATCCCTCCTCTCCTCTTCTCCAGTGTGTACATGTTCAGCTTGTTCAGCCTAACTTCATATTCCTTTCCTTCCATCCCCTTTAACATTTTTGCTGCCACCCTTTGCACCCCCTCCTGTAACTTTATATCTCTCCTCGGGTATGGCCTCCAGTATTGCACACAGTACTCGAAGTGTGGTCTGACCAATGACCTGTAGAGAGAGAGGATCACATCCCTGTGTCTGGATGAGAACCCCCTTGCAATGCACCCCAGCATTCTACTTGCCTTCGCTGTTGCTGTCCTGCACTGAGCTGAGTTGTTCATGCTCCCAGTTACCAACACCCCTAGATCCTACTCCTCCTCTGTGATCCCCAACCTCACCCCCCAACCAATAGTTCCTCTTCTGGTTCTTAGGCGCAAAGTACATCACCTTACACTTGTTTGCACTGAATCCTAGCTGCCACTCCACCAACCATGTCTCTAGTTTGGTTAGGTCCCCCTGCAGTTTTTCCCATCCATCCTCTTTGTCCACCACTGCCCCCAATTTGGTATAATCTGTGAACAGACTAACCCTGCTCCCCAATCCCTGTGCTATATTGGAGTTAAAGAGCCCAAATAGTACCAGGTCCAGCACTGACCCCTGCAGCACACCACTTGTCATTACTTTAGGCGCCGAGAGCTCCCCCACCCTCTACATCTTCCCCTGTAACCGGGTCTCTATCCTTTTAATCAGCTTTTTTCCCACCCCTACTTCTGTCACCTTCCCCCCAGTCTCCCATGAGGCACTGTATCAAAGGCCTTACTGAAGTCCAAGTACAAGACATGTACCGCATGTCCCCTGTCCAACTCCCTTGTCACCCACTTATAATACTCTATTAGGCTGGTTTGACAAGACCTCCCTTAGACAAACCTGTATTGCCACCCATCTTAGGGGCCATTACTCTCTAAGAATGCCACCAGCCTCTGCTTCAGTATCGCCTCCATAAGCTTACCCACTATGGACATGAGACTGACCGTCCAATAATTTCCTGGCTCCTCCCTAGGCCCACGCTTGTGTATGGGCACCACATGGGCTACCCTCTAGTCCTGGGGCACACACCCTGTTTCCAGGGAGGTGCTGAACAGATCTGCCAGTGGCTCAGCCAACAGCTCCATCATCTCCCTCAGCACCCTGGGGTGAATGCCATCGGGACCTGGTGCCTTATCCACCCTTACTGCTGTCAGTCACTCTAGCACCCTAGTCTCTGTGATCACTTTGTCCGTCACCTCTTCCCCCTTTCCCCAACCCCCAGCCCATGCTGGTAGTGGACCATCCCTCTCCTTAGTGGAAACGGAGCAGAGGTACTCATTTAGAATTTCCGCTTGCTCCTCCCCCTTTTCCACCCAATCCGCTCCCTGCTTTATCCTCACAATATGTTTCTTACACTTCCTCTTTTCCCTGACATACCTTAAAAAGTCCTTTTCCCCTCCCTTTATGCCCTGTGCTAACCTTAATTCCCTGGAGGCTTTAGTTTTTTTCACCCTCCTGGCCACCTCCCTTGACCAACTCCCATAAGTCACCTTATCCTCTCCCTTCCCTGTTCTCCTGTACTTCCAGTATGCCGCCTCTATGCCCTCACCCCTTGCAGCACTTCCTTGTTCAGCCAGCATGGTTTCTTGGCTCTGCTATTCTTACTCCTGGCCCTGGTGCAGGCTACTGTGGCCTCTGTTAGCCCAGTCTTTATGACTCCCCACTTTTGTTCTGCATCCATCCCCGGCCTTATATCCTGGAGTCTCCCTCACAGTATTGCTCCCATCCCCCGAAAGTCCACCCTACTAAAGTCCACCACCTTAGTGACTGTACCTCCTGTCTCCCTGCCCAGTGCGAGAATGAGCCACACTGTTTGGTGGTCGCTATCTGCTAGTGGGTCCTCCACCCTTACCTCCCTCACCACCTCCCTATTTGCCAGTACTAGGTCTAGAGTGCTACCAGGCCTTGTAGGCCCACTTACAATTGCATCAGAAGGTTATCCTGGAATGCATCAATGAGCACCTACTCCCTGGTACTGCTACTGGCCGGGGTGCTCCAGGCAACCCCTGGTAGGTTAAAATCCCCCACTATCACCACACTCCCCCTTCTACAGACCCTCCTTATCTGCTCTGCAAACTCCCCATCCAGTTCCCTGGATTGGGCTGGTGGTCTGTACACCACTCACAGCCTCAGCTTTCTGCTCTTGGAGTCCAGGAGTTGCACCCAAAGTGCCTCTGTCCTCTCCTCTTCTCCCTCGTCCGTTATGCATTTGATCCCCTCCCTCACATAGAGTGCAACCCCCAACCCCCTGGTCCCCGCTGTATATCCTGTATCCCGGGATTGCTAAGTCCCAATCATGGTACTGTGTGGCTCAAGTCTCTGTCACTGCAGCAGTGTCCACTTTCCCCTCTGAAAGGAGTACCTGAAGCTCTGCAATTTTGTTCCCCATGCTTCTTGCATTGAGAGAGACCACCATCCACCCATACTCCTCCTTCTCCTCACTCTTCTCCTTGGCCTGTGTCCCTCCACCCAGTAGTCTGCACCCTTTCTCCTTGTTATTCTTATCGGGTGGTGGTGCCTTCTGTATTACACTCAGACCACTCTGCCCGGCCCCTCCCAGGGTTACTACGCCTCTGCCTTTACCTATATCTAGGAGAGTGAGTTCATTAGGCTCCCCTGTCCATACCGTTCTACCAACCTCAGTCTTTTGGCCCCCTCCCCACTAGTTTAAATCCACCTTAGTAGAGCTATACCCCTCTAATCCTGCCTTTAATACTCCCTTCTCCTTCCTGCTCAAGTGTAGCCTGTCCACCGTGTACAAGTCACTATTCCCCCAGACCCTACCTCAGTTAGTCACCAACCCATAATATTTGGTGTGGCACCAATCCCTCAGCCACTTGTTGAACTCCTCGATCCTGCCCTCTTCCCCATGCTTGCACATGGTACCGGGAGTACCTCCGAGAACACCACTGACTCCCTCACGCTCTCACACTGCCTGCCCAACTTCTAGAAGCTCCCCCTCACTACTTCCACAGTCTCCCCAGCCAAGTCATTTGTACCCACATGCAACACTAAATGAGGTTTCTTCCTCCCCCTCATTGCACATTTGAGCAGTGCCTGCCCCGAGTCAACCCAGAGATAGCTTCAACCCAAATACGGCTGTGCCTTTCCCCACTTCTGCCCCATCTCACCCCTTTCAGTATAGAATCCCCAGGACAAATACTCCCCGTCCCTTGCCCCCTCTCTCTTCTAATGCCCCTTCCGCCACCCCAGTATTCGTTCTTCCCTGCCACTTACCCCCACCAGCTGCACCCTCTGTGACTTCTGTATCTGCACCCCCTACTTCTGCCTCACCCCTTTTCTCTGTCTTATTCCTCCCATCCCCCTTGAACCCCTTCCCAGCCTGACTACTTCCTACTGGGCTTCCCATGTTGACCTCCCCTCCTCCCCTGCTAATTTACAACCCCTCTCCTATCCCTGTTGTTGTCAATTTAGAGCCCCCATTCCCTTCAACCCCGCTAGTGATGCCCCTCCCATCCTTCCCCTTCCCATAGCCTTCTCTCCTCCAGTCACCCATAGAAACATAGAAACATAGAAGTTGACGGCAGATAAGGACCGCAAGGCCCATCCAGTCTGCCCATTTCTTTTTCTACCTTATAAATGTGCCATCGGCCTTTGCTCTGTCAGTGGCCTATCTATTCATACTCATCTGTGCTGCTCCTGTAACTCCCCTACAAATAGGGGTTCCCAAAAGTCTTCCATTAGCTTGCCTGAATGCTCCAAGTCTGGAGGTGTTTGGCGTTTAAGCCGCTTAAATGTGAGTGCTTTTAGAGCCTCTGGCACCGTTTCTTTAAGAGCTGCCTGCTTGTAGCTATAATTAATTGAAAAGGGGGGACTGTGTGTTCTAATGCCCGAATCCCACCCAGGCTGCTGTTAATTCACTCCGTTTCTGCTGTTGCTACATGTGCAGAAGGAGCCTTGTTGAAAGATATAACTGTTTGTCAGAAATCATTGAGTGACTGAGAAAATGTAGTTTGTCTAACCTGTCTTCATTTCAGCATGAACTGTTTCAGTGTAGCTCTTTCATTTTGGTCCTGAATTGCTGACTTGGACCAATCAGGATGATAGGGAGACCTTAAAATGGAGCCTGTGGATGAATCGGAACTTGGACTCTCAATTTTGAGCCAGCCACAAGGGAATTGTATGGGCAGTGACTCTGGGAAATGTAGTTTTGACCTTGGCGCCTTTTTTCAGCAACAGAGGAAGTCTTATTGTGAGTGGCAGCCAAATCAGCCAACAGAATGGTGTAGAGCTAAAGGAAATGCCCTGCTCTGTGACTGCAAAGATAAGATCAGTTGTGACAGTGAAGACAGAAGAATCTCTGTGCTTCTGCGGTGTATAGTTTCGTGAGGGAAGCATGTGTGAGGCTCTGAGGTTCGGCCTGCAGCCGTTGCGAGTGCCATTTTGGTCTGAATCCGAGTTGTGAGGAGAAAGAAGCACCAGAAGTGTGGAAACCAGGTTCACCTTATAGAAAACTGGAGAAATTGCTCAATCGCGCTTGGTCTGTAAGGAACTGAAGCTGCTGTGTGTGCGTCTGGGTATTTTGCAGTAAGTGCGATCAGGATCGAGGAGCAGCCTGCCTGGTATAGTACTTTCCTTTTACATATGAATGTGCATAGTGCTTGTGGGGAATCGCTATTTCAAATCCCCTGTACTGAGTGTCATGTGTTGAAGCTGGAAGCAAACCCCAGCTTGTCTCGGACTGAATCCATTTGCTCTCAACTGCAGTGGGGTCCAGTCACAAGGACCTTGTCTCCATGCCCTGTTGTTCTGGCAATCCAGAAGAACATCCACCATCCGGTCCTCAGCTTGGGTATTGTGAGTACAAATCAGGGTATTCCCCTGCAGCCTGTTTTCAATCACAAGTGTGTCATCTAATTCTTATTGTTTCACTGCTTCATGGACTGAGCCATCCGGCTCCGGATCACAATTGGGTGTTGTGTATATATTTTCTTCTACAGGGTCCTATCCATCTGCACCTGTCGGCCAACCCCAGGCAATGGACCTGGCTAGCCCCCCACAGCCTGGGTACCCAGAGTGTGACTGTTCAGACCCTGTATGTGTGCACAGTACTGTGATTCAATGCCACCAATTAACCTGATTGCCCCCTTCCGTGTTACTGTCCCCTAAATAAATCAGATTTGTTGTAGTTATACTATATGCTGTCTGTGGTGTTGGTACTTATGGAAACAGTATTGTATTTTGCTGTGTATGTTGTTTAACCTTATTTTACAGGGGGTCCTCGGAGACGTGCTACAGAATCAGTCTCGAGGGTAAGTGGTACCTTACTGTATGAGTGAACAGTGTGTATATGTGGGGTATTGGGACTGTAACTCCTGTGTACTGTCTGAGCCACTAGAGGGAATAAAAGGTGGTCTCAGTGTCCCAGAGGGCTGTGACCAGGCTAGTCTAACCACTACAAACCCTGACCTCTAGGTGGAGGCACCCGCCATTGGACCTAGGCCCCTCATCCTGTTAGTAGCCAAGCTGGCAGGGGTAGTAGCCCTAGGGATAGTGCCACCTAGGGGTTACACTCCCTTATGCCTATCCCATACCTGTTTGAAGCCCTGCACTGTATTCACAGCCACCACTTCCTGAGGTAGGCCATTCCATGCATCCACCACCCTTTCTGTGAAAAATAACTTCCTCACATTACCCCTTAATCGGCCTCCCTCTAATCTCATGCGGTGTCCTCTTGTCCTGCTATTTTTCTTATATTGAAACATGTTAGACTCTTTCACCTGTTAATGCCCTTATGGTGTTTGAATGTTTCACTCATATCACCTCTCTCTCCTTTGCTCTAGGGTATACATATTGAGCTCCGTTAATCTGTCCTCATATGTCATCTGATGCAGTCCCTGCACCATTTTGGTTGCCCTTCTCTGGATTGCCTCAATTTGGTTAATGTCCTTGTGAAGGTGTGGCCTCCAGTACTGCGCACAGTACTCCAGATGGGGCCTAACCAGTGTTTTGTAAAGAGGGATTATTACCTCCCTCTTACGACTTGTGATACCACTACTAATACACCCTAACATCCCCTAGCCTTACCTACTGCTTTAGAGGTCTGCTCGGATGATTTCAGGTCATCGGTGATGATGATGCCCAAGTCTCTTTCTTCCTTTGTGACTGCCAGCAACTCCCCTCCCAGCCTATAGGTGGCTTCATGGTTTATCTTCCCTATGTGCATGATTTTGCACTTCTTTGCATTAAATCCCAGTTGCCACTCTTCCGACCAATTTACTAGTTTATCCAGATCTCTTCTCATTCTGCCCACCCCATCAGGATCATCTACTCTTTTGCAGATATTAGTGTCATCAGCAAACAGACAAGCCTTACCCTCTAGTCCATCTGCAATGTCACTAATGAAGATATTGAAGAGGACTGGCCCCAGGACTGATCCCTGAGGTACCCCACTTGTGACTTGCATCTCTTCTGACTGTATACCATTTACCACCACTATCTGTTTTCTGCCCGTCAACCAGTTTGCCACCCAGCTGACCAACTTCTGACCCACCCCGAGCCTACCCAGCTTGTTTAACAATCTTCTATGTGAAACAGTGTCGAAAGCTTTGCTGAAGTCAAGGTAGGCGACATCAACTGCTCCCCCTTGGTCCACCACTCTGGTTACCCAGTCAAAGAAATCTATGAGATTAGTTTGACAGGACCTTCCTTTTGTAAACCCATGCTGTCTAGGATCCTGTGCTCCTATGGATTCCAGGTGTTGCACTATCCTTTCCTTAAGGAGTGCCTCCCTAATCTTGCCCACTACTGAGGTAAGACTGACTGGTCTGTAGTTCCCTGCCTCCTTCCTGCTACCACTCTTGTGGAGCGGGATCACATGAGCCCTTCTCCAGTCTTCTGGGACCTCTCCTGTGCTCAGAGACTCACTAAACAGTTCTGCTAATGGCTCTGCTAGTTCCACCCTTAGCTCCTTTAGTAACCTGGGATGCATGCCATCAGGTCCCATTGCCTTGTCTACCCTGAGTTTAGCGAGCTCTTGTAGGACCCTTTCTTTTGTGAAGGGAGTAGTGCTCACCTCCCTTCCCCCCCGTGTCCATGGTGCTGAGCTGTGGGTCCTGCTCTACCTTCTCTTCAGTAAATACTGAGCAAAAGTATCTATTTAGGATAGATACTTTTATAGGGTCCTCCTCCTCACACGCCCCCTTTTCTCCTTTGAGCTTAGCAATACCCCCTCTGGACTTTCTCCTTTCACTAATGTATCGATAGAAAGTCTTGTCGCCTTCTTTCACTGTTTGTGCTAGTGTTTCCTCAGTTTTGGACTTTGCCTGCCTTACTGCCTTCCCTGCTTCCCTTAGGGAAGTTTGGTATGCCTCCATATCTTCATCCCGCTGTGTTCTCTTATATTTCCTGAAGGCCAGACTTTTGGCTCTGACCTTTTCTGCTACTGTATTTGAGAACCAAAGTGGTTTCCTTCTTCTTTTGCACTTACTTTTCTCTCTAACGGAATGGGATGTTGCTTCAAGTATTGCATCCTTAATGCTTGCCCACTTTGCCTGTACCCCCTCACCTGTGTTTCTTTTTGCCAGGGCTAGCTTAACTCTGTTGGCCATCTTATCAAAGTCAGCTCTGAAGTCCCATATTTTGCCTTGGAATGGGATGATTTAGTTGTAGTGGCCAAATTGAATCATACCATGTGATGGTCACTGGCCCCCTAGGTGACCTTCTACCTGGAGATCTGTGATCCCTTCCCTGTAAGTCAGTACTAGATCTAGGATAGCGCTGACTCTTGTGGGTTGTTGCACCCCCTCCTTCCTTACTTGCCCCCCTTCTACCCTTTTGTCCTCGCTATCTCTTCCCCTACCTGTTGCCATCCCTCTTATGTCACGTTTGTCCTCCCCCTCTTCAGTATGTTCCTGCTCCCCCTCTCTCCCATACCAGAGGCTCAAATCTATTCCTAGTCGATACCCCACCGACATCTCTTCCTCTTATTGGTTCCCCCTTCCTACTTGTTCCTGTACGTGAACCCCTCCAGGTCCCACCACTGGTCCCTCCCTAACCACAGCCATCTGCTCTCTCCCCTGGTACTCCTCGTGGTCACTACCTCCCCCATCAGGAGGCCCCCCTACCTCACCTCAGGCACCCCCTCCCTTCTCCTCTGTTTTCTGCTAGTGTCTCTGATACTGGGGTCAGTTTCAGTCCCTAGTTGTTCTTCCCCATCCCCTTGCCATCCCCTATCCCCTTGCCATCCCTATCCCCCTTGCCATCCCTCATCCCCTTGCCATCCCCCTATCCCCCTGCCATCCCCTATCCCTTGCCATCCCTATCCCCTTGCCATCCCCTATCCCCTTGCCATCCCCTATCCCCCAGCCAGGATGCCTACCTTATTCATCTGCCCAGCCACCTAGACTCCTCCCTAACTTCCACAGTTCCTCTCAAACTAGTCAATTGTCTGCAGAGCGATACTCCCCCATCCTCCAAGACCAGTCCAGGATCATGCGAGACCCACACCCTGTACACCCCACCACCCTTCCAAAGATGCCCGCCCTATTGACACCTGGCACCTGCCCATTTTGGCCCCCATCTTATGTTACAGGCTCTTATTCCTGATTTCTGTACTCTACCACAACTGTTAAGGCCATATTAACTCAAATTCCTGTCCCCCCCCCACACACACACACACTAGTCCCCCTACTACCCCTTGCTGACCAGTTTAATTCAGTCTCAAATCTCATTCATTAGATACTGTATTACTGTAGCAATCCTAAAGCCTCCTTGCCCATTTTTCACCCCTCAGCTACTATACTTTTTGTTCTCAGCTCTCTTGTAGTTTCACTTAGCCCAGTTAGAAATCATATTGCACTCCAAGTATTACTCAACTCAGTTAAGAAATAAACAGAACAAATAAATATGTATTATTATAACAATCCTAACAGTATAACTCGATACTTAGCTCAGTTAGAGAAATAAACAGAACAACTAATTCTGTATTATTACAGCAATCCTAAAAGTATCCAGTCACTGCTTTGTCTCCACCCCAGAGACCCTGCTGTGATATAGGACCACACAGGACCCAGGGCAGGTGGGTGAGCAACTCTAAAGTCCCGACATAGCTCCTTAGAGCACGCTCACTCCCCCTCTCTCACTTGCTCATTCTGTTTCTCCTGGCGCTGCAGGCTGCACTTTTGTATTGGGTTTCTGCCTGCATTGGCACTTTTTCTGCCCACAAAGAAATCCACAGTAGTCCCAACACAGCTCCGTTGAGCTCGCTCACTCCCCCCCTTTCTCACTCACTTGTTGTTAATCTGTCCCAAACACTGATTTCCCACTGCAGCCGTGCTATTCTGCCCCAGAAGTGCGAAAACACATTTCTGCCAGGATGTGAAAAATGACAGCTGTACGAACAGGTGTGAAAAAATGCCAGTGTTGAAAATCTGCCATGAAAATATTGCAAATTTGCGAAGTTACAAAGTTGCATGGAAACTGAGCAACGCATGCTTGTAACACAGTCATTTTATGGACTTTTGTCACCAAATTTTCAACATAGGCATTTTAGGACCTCTGCTCATGAACAGTGTTACTGTCTTTTTCTTAATCTGTCCCTAAAACTGATTTCACACAGCAACCCTGCTATTCTGCGCTGGAAGTGCAAAAACATATTTTGGCCAGGATGCGTAAACTGACAGCTGTACTGTTCATAAGGAGGTGTGGAAAAATGCCAATGTTTAAAATTTGGAGTGAAAATATTATAAATTCACGAAGTTACGAGCATGCATGAAAACTGCGCAATGCACGCTCATAAAACAGTCATTTTGGTGATTTTTTTTTACCAATTTTGAGACATAGGCTTTTTGAGAGGCCACCTCATGAACAGTGGCACTGTTTCGTTAATCAGTCCCGAAAGGTTATTCCACACAGTGATTTTGAAATCACTTTTCAGGACTGAATAATGCCATGACAGTGACTGAATTCATGAGGAGTGGTCCCAATAACCCCATGTTGAAATTTTGGTGCCAAAATTCCCAAAAATGCCCGAGATATGCACCAAAGTTAAAAAAAAAAACAATTTATGCCATTATACAGCTTACCCGCATTTCTTCAGTTTGCAATCGGCTTTGAATAGTGCGAACGTGTTCCCGGTCCACCGAAGATCATCGCGCTGGGCTCTGGAGGTAAGTATGGGGTGAAGGGGGTGTGGGGAGGCAGGGTGCTCAAAGAGTGGGCACAGGTTGGGAGAGGGGGCAGGAAAGACCGCGAGGGACCACTTTCTTGTTTCCACATGTTAAAAAAAAAAAAAGACAATGCAGGTCGGTTTTCTTCTTTCGCAGGCGTTATTTGGTACACTGGGGTGGGCTCCTAGTGTACCACCTGCATTTGTGGGGAGGGGGACCAAAGCTGACAGGGACTGGGCCCCTCATCGGCACAGAAACAGGTGGGGGGTGCATGATGCCGAGGGGGATTGGGCACCCCCTCGGCACACAGCAGAAATTGAGGGTGTGGGAACATTATGCCAATGGGGAGTGGCTCCCTCATCAGCAAATTGAACTGGGAAGGGGGACTGAAGCCGATGGGGATTGGGCCCCTGTCGGCAAAGAAAGACTGTTTGGGGGAGCAGCGGATGCCAAGGGGGATTGGGCACCCCTTGGCACACCGGCAGAAACTTGGGGTGGGGACATTATGCTGATGGGGACTGGGCTCCCCGTCAACAAATGAAGGGGGTCAGGGCATGCGACAGGGGGATTGGGCACCCCCTGGGCTCTGAGGTGGCCGCATAGAGCCGCCATGTTCCTGGTACTGTTACACTAGGTGATGTACCGCCTTGCAATGATGGGTCGCTCCCTCATTGCAGCAGAATTGCTGATGATGCAATGATGATGCTGCCCCTCATTGCAGCGTCCAAATCATTTCAAGTTGGTGGCACTTCTGCAGAACCAGTGTCATCAGGACACAGGGCCTGCATAGGGTGCACAGCGCCAAGCCTACAAATGCAGTGCTGGCACTGGCTGCTACACTGCCACATCTCCACAACCTGCTTCTCTCCTAAGCTGCCGCATAATGTTTCTTGCACATGTGTGCTAGCAAACATAAAAAGGAGGTATATATGTAATAGATAACTCACTCTAAGGTGTGCGGTGGCGCTGTGATACACGCATGTCTTGGTGTGCGTTGCGACGCACGAGGCCACAGGTTGAGTGCGTCCAACCACCCAAGGCATGTATATATCAGACCGTGACTGCACACCTACAGTGGATTATCTATCCTATAAAATAAGATGGCTAAAATGGTTTTGGAAGGGGTCGGGGGTGAAAGTGCATGCGTGCAGTCATGCTCTGATATACGCATGGTTATGTGATGTGTTTCAGCCAATACCCATTTTATTAATGAATATATATATATATATATATATATATATATATATATATAAAAAATGGTAGCATCGTAGGGTTTGAAATAATGTGCATCACAATGCAGGCAGTTTAAATACAGTAGCAGCAGAGTTTATATAGCAGTGCAGACACTGTGCTAGGAAGGGAGTAGAAAGAGCACAAGGTGGTACATAGGGAAAAGAGGATGTAGGAGACTTAGATAAGGGTAAGATAGGGCTCATTACAGGGTGGGACAGACTAAGCATCAAGGAATGTTAAGAAGGAAGGTAGTTACTGTGAGAGGACATGAGGCTAGACAGGGACAGGTGTAGACAGGGTCTGGGAGGGAGGGGAGTGACATGAGCAAGTGGTGGAAGAGGCAGCTTGGAGCAGGGATTTAAGAGCAGAGAAAGTGGGGGAGTGGCGAGTGTTCCATGGATGTTGATTCCAGAGGTGAGGAAGACCGTAAGAGAAGGTGGCCTTACCTGAATAAGTGCGAGGATGTGGGAGGGAGAAAGTCCAATGATCCCTGGATTGGAGGGAGTACAAGGAGGACCTTACTGTACATAGGCAGGAGTCTAGGTATGGGGAAGGGTCCCAAACCAGAATTTGGAGATGAAAGTGATGCTATGGACATGGTGCCTAGCAGGAAGAGGCATTAGGGAGAGGGAGGAGTACAGGATGCAGTGGTGAGTGGGGGGAGTGGCAAAACAGCACAAAGAGTTTAATAGAGTGCTGATTCTAGCAAGGGAGGTAGCAGGTGCGGAGCCGTAAACAATGTCTGCATAGTTGATAACCGGTAAGATAGTTTTGATGACTAGGTCACGGTTGGTGAACAAAGGGAGACAGTCCTTACAGTGGTAGAGGGCTCTGAGTTTCAGATGAAGTTTGGAGCTGAAGGAGTCAATGTGAGCAGAGATACTGAGGTTGCTATCAAGTCAGACCCAGAAATATTTGAAAGACTTGACTGTGTCAAGTGTAGAGCCATCCAGGGTGGCAAGTACAGGAGAGTTTAGGGATTTGGATAGTCTTTGTCTCAAACCAAAGAACATTGAGACTGTATTGTGGAGTTTAGTTTGAGCTAATTTTTCCTGAACCACAATTGCACTTTATCGAAGTCGTGCTGCGGGGAGGGTAGCTGCATTTGTGGCATTTGGGCAGGAGAGGTACAACACGGTATCGTCCACATACATGTGGATTTTGGAGGGAGAGCAGATGGATGGGAGGTCATTTATAAATAGTGAGAAAAGGGTAGGCCAAAGTATGGAACCTTGAGGGACACCAGTTTGGATAGGGAGAGGGGGGAGAAGGTGTTGCCTACTTGTATGGATTGCTGTCTGTTATGGAGGAAGGATCTGAACCAGCCTGTGGCAAATGGGGCCAGACTGGCAGAGAGAAGTTTTTGGATGAGAAGATTATGAGATACTGAATCAAAGTCCTTTGCTAGGTCCATAAAAATGGCAGTGGTGATAAGGCCTTTATCCATGGCTAATTGGATATAGTCAGTGATTCGGAGCAGGGAGGAGACTGTGGAGCGCTACTTCCTAAAGCCTGACTGGAAAGGAAAGAGACAATTGGTAGCAGAGAGGAGTTTCAGGAGCCTCAAGTAGATGAGAGTCTCCTGGAGTTTGGAGAGAGCAGATAGAGATATGGGTCTGTAATTTCCAAGTGTGGTGGGGTTTCCTCTTTTATGGAGGGGAAGCACCTTTGCCACTTTCCAGCCCTAAGGGACAGAGCTGGTAGAGAGGAAAAGGTTTGGGAGATGAGTGAGGGGGTGGCTTTGCAGGAGCGGACATACGGAGAATCTTGTGGTGAAGGCTGTCTGGACTGGTTTTTGTAGGGTTGAGTGACATAAGAGCCAGGTAAACCTCTTGAGAGGTAATGGGGGAAAGAAGCAATCAGCGCCAGAGTGGGAGGAGGATCTGCTGAAGTGGGGGAGGGGTGATCAGAGAAGGCGCAGGTCGTAAAGAAAGTGCTAAAGGTGTCTGCGATAGAAGCTGAATCAGTGATAATAGTTCCTTCATAGTTTGGGACAAGAGGGTTTGAGATGCTGGAGGGTTTAGGAGGGAGTGGAGAACTTTCCAGAAGTTAGATGGGGAGTTGAATGTAGCCGGCAGCTCAGATTTGAAGAAATTTGATTTGGTTATTCTGATGGCCTTAGTGCAGGCGTTTCTATGGGTCTTGTAAAGCTGAAGGTGTGAGGGAAGGGGGGAAGCCTTGAAAGTAGCCTAGTGTTTATTCCAGGTTCTGCAAAGGGCAAGGAAGTCAAGAGTTATCCAGGGGTGATGGTAACGCTTTGCTTTGGCTTTTTTAGTGGGGCATGGATGTTCCAGATATTAGTCATGGTATTGGAAAAGAACTGGAAAGCCGTATTGACATCTGGGGCTGTACACACAGGGGACCAGTCGGCTTGTATCAGGTCCCATAGGAGGGAATTTGTATCCAAGGAACGAAGAGGGGGATACAGTAAGTATCTGGGGGCAGATTGGGGCAGTGAGGCTTTCCTTTAAGCAGAAGGTGATGCAATGATCATTGAGGGCATCAGGGAGAACTCCAACGGCTGTAATGCGATGGGGGTGGGAGGTGAGCACCCAGTCAAAGAGAGAGTGGTTAGGAGAATTTGGGTTGAGGCATGTAGGATCAGAAATCAATCATGTTAATGCTGTGGAGCTATGTTTCATGATTATCCTTTTAGATGTGGGAAAATGGCAGTTTTCCACCACAGTTAGACTCAGTGTTGCTTATTTTCCATTTTAGGAGGTGCTCTAGGAGCCGATCTCCTGTGGCCACAGCTGGCACAGCTCCAAAAATATTTTGGAATTTTAATTTTTTTTTAAAAATAAACTCAGCTTTATTAAAAAGCAGATTTTGGCTTTTGTAGGAAGGCTAGATGGGGAGAACGGGAGAATGGGAAAATGGGAAGGCCTCAGGCCTGACCCAGTGGAACAGTTGGTATATCAAGCCAAAAAGGACCCCAAAGGTTTTTTAGAGAAGACAGCTAAACAGGGTAAGCAAGGATTGCCAGATCTGACTGGGAACACAAGGGTTTTGTGGGAAAGAGATCTGGAGCAAAATATTTCTGAAGAGAACTGGAGGGTGGTACTCCACATGTCCGAAGGGATAATGGTCTGTAACAAGTTCAAGGAGGCCTTTTTTAAGTTTTTGCACAGGCTGTATTATCCCTCTGTTATAGTACATAAGGCACATCCCTTAATATCTCCTATGTGTGGTAGGTACGGGAAGGAAATGGGTATATACATTCACTGCTTCTGGACCTGCTCGGTCCTAGAGCAATTCTGGGATGGCATAGTAGCAGAGGTGGCTCAGATGGCTGGTCAGTCATTGGAGAGGGACCTTTTAAACTGTCTTTTTGGAGTGGAGGTTGCAGAGGGGGAGGAGTGGACTCCTCTCCCTAGGTGGATGACAGCATTATTTGGATTGGCATACCATTGCATTCAAAACACTTGGGTGTCCAACATCAAACCCACAGTCTTACAATGGCCCCAGCTAATCATGTGTACTCTGGCCTTGGAAAGATTAACACAGGTTGTCAGGGATAGCAAGGAGGCCTTCCTACACAGCTGGACCCCCTTCCTGTCCTCTCTGAGTGTGGCAGAGGAAATGATGCTGAGGACTGGACTGAGTGCAAGACTTATTGGGCAAGGTGGACATGTAATAATATGAAGTCATTGACTTGAAAGAAGGTATTTGCTGGCAACACGTACAGGAGGAAAGCTCTCCACGACCCTATATAAATGTACTGATTTGGCTAAAAAATTTTCTTGAAAGGATTAATTGTGCACATCTGATTGCATCTATTTATTAGTTGTCTGTCTTTGTATGTCTGATATTTGTTGTCTGTATTAAGTATTTGAAAACCTAATAAAGAGATTATTTACAAATAAGCAGATAACAGCTTGAGCAATTTGCAAATACAAGTTATTACAGTGTCACAGTGGTCTACACAGACAGCCACAGACAATGGTGATGCAGTTCCGGCTGTGATGGTGCTCAGAGTTACTCCAGGGTTCAGCTTCTCCCTGCAGGAGTTTCTGTAGACAATGGTGATGCAGTTCCGGCTGTGAGGGTGCTCAGAGTTACTCCAGGGTTCAGCTTCTCCCTGCAGGAGTTTCTGTAGACAATGGTGATGCAGTTCTGGCTGTGAGGGTGCTCAGAGTTACTCCAGGGTTCAGCTTCTCCCTGCAGGAGTTTCTGTGGACAATGGTGATGCAGTTCCGGCTGTGAGGGTGCTTAGAGTTACTCCAGGGTTCAGCTTCTCCCTGCAGGAGTTTCTGTAGACAATGGTGATGCAGCACTTGCTGTAGGGGAGCTCACAGTAACTCAAGTCCCAGCCTGCCCCACAGACGTTACTGTAGATAGATAGACAGACAGACAGCTACATAGATAGATAGATAGATAGATAGATAGATAGATAGATAGAAAGAAGGATGCTTTATTTCTAAAGTGCCCAATTCCAAAGACTCTGGGCGCTATACAATATAAAACAGTACAATTACTTAAAATCATACAAAAAATACATCTATAAAGTTCAGCTGGATGTACACAGTTAGTCTATCTATCCCACTTAAAACCAACATAAGTTAATGAATAAAAGCTTGTTGGAAAAAATATGTCCTTAGGTCCTTTTTAAAGACTTCTACTGAGGAAGCCTCCTTCAAATAACCAAGCACGGAGTTCCACACAGTAGGCACAGCCACCGAGAACACCCTGTCCCCGGAGAGCTGCAACCCAACCCTGGGAACTCCAAGGAGGCCTCCCCTGGCAAAACAGAGTGCCCGGGGAGGTCAGTAGGGGACAAGGAGATCTTGCAGATAGACAGGTCCCCTTTTGTGTAGGTCTTACAGGTCAGGAGCCCTATCTTGAATATCTGTATGCAACAATAATGATGCAGCCCTGGATGTGAGGGAATTTGAAGTTACTCATGGGCTAAGACTCTCCATATGGGAGTTACCATAGGCAACAGTGATACAACACTGGCTGAGCCTGTGAGGGAGTTACTCCAGGACTAAAGCCGTGTTTGCAGCAGCATTCACCACAGCAGCCCAGGTGTTTGGGTTGCTGCGATGCAAATCGCCGCTAGTGGTTCCCCCTACTGAATCGCGGTAGCCACTCCCCTTGCTCCCCAGAAAGTCTGGGGACACATTCAGGAGTGAGCGGATTGCCGCCCATGTGGACGGGGCTGCACAATGGCCCCACATGAAATACCTTTTTTGCAGGCGCCCATCATCAGCTGACTGCCCCGACTCCCAGCCCCTCTCCAGCACGTCTTACATTGGCGCTGAGGGGGGCTATGCATTGAGACAAACATCTTTTGGGTCAGGGCAGCTCTGCAATGCTCCACTGAAGAAGCAAGGTCAGCCGTGTAAACACAGCTTAAGACTCGCCCGACAGGAGTTACTGTAGGCAACAGCAATACAACACTGGTTGTGAGGGAATTTGAAGTTAATCCTGGGCTATGCCTCTCCTTACAGAAGTTACTGTAGGCAACAGCGATGCAGCACTGGCTATGAGGGAATTTGAAGTTACCTCCAGGCACAGCTTGTCCCTACATGAGTTACTATAGGCAACAGCAGTGCAGCACTGGCAGTGAGGTTCTTAAAGTGAATCCTGGGCTAGGCCTCTCCTTTCAGGAGTTACTGTAGGCAAAAGCGATGCAGCACTGGCTGTGAGGGAATTTGAAGTTACCTCTGGGCACAGCCTTTCCCTACAGGAGTTATTGTAGGCAACAGCAGTGCAGCACTGGCTGTGAGGGAATTTGAAGTTACGTCTGGGCTCAGCCTGTCCCTACAGAAGATACTAGGCAATGGTAATATTGTACTGGCTGTATGGGAGCTTACAACGATTTGTGCTCAAGCCTCTCCCCAGAAAATATGACAATGTAGCGTTGCCTGAAGGGGAGTTTAGGATTACTTGTGAGAACAGCTTTTCTCTTGCAGGAATTCATGATTGCGCAGAAATTCATGACAGAATGCCAGCAGGGAGCAGCTTGTTATTCCCGCCCATTCTGGAGTGGCCATGGGCAATGGGTTGGAAACTGATTCAGCAGTTTAGTCAGTGTGTTATGTAAAAATGACAGGTATAGCAATGCAGCTAATCCTAGCCTGAAGGGCTGTCTGACAAGAACAGGCACAGTAGGACTGCCCAGTCATGCCTTTACAGCTTTATCATCCTCCTCTGCCTGGCAGTCAGAGCTGCTTTGTCAACCCTTATCAGGAATGCTTAGAGAGATTAGACAATTACTGGTTTAGTGAATGTTTTTTCCCTCCAGCTTTCTGTAAAAGTTCCAGACTAGTGATCATGGTATGCTGGGGCCCGGCTGTGAGAAGTATTAGAAGAAACCCTTCACAGGAGCTCATTGGAAATAATTATCTTAATAGCACATGATTTTAAAGAGCAACAGAGATCTCTAGAAACTTTAAGAAATATAATAGAAAAATAAAGCTTGTAATTTAAGTATTTTTGGTATTAATCTCCTCCTTGTTTTTTAGTTTTATTTTTTAATGAGTATCGTATCAGCTTTGCCTGTCGATCTGCCTCTGTTTGGACTGGTTTCCTCCAGCTCCATCACCCAGCTTCTCTGGGACCTACCTTCATGCTAGGTCTGTCCTGTGCCAGACTTGGAGATAACCAGTCACCAGTGCGGTGCCTGCGGAGGACCAGGCCTCCATCCAGCCACAGTGGGGGGTTGCCTCCATTTTCTCCCCAGCCCGCAGCGTGTGCAATGATGCGTTGCATGAGCTTCGTCCCTGGCATCAAGCAGGTAGGACTCCTTCACTTGAGTCCCACTGTGCTGCCAGACAGATCTTCCAGGTAATAGCTGCCTTAATGGGACGTGTGAATACCTGTTCCAAAGGAGGAGAGTTGTTGTTGGTACGCTCAGTTCTCTCTCTCCTGGCTGGCCCCCAAGCGACCTGCATTCCCGAACCCAGACCACCAGCATGGCAGAAGGTGAGATGCCCAGTGCCTCAGACCTCCATACCACTGGGCCCTCACCTGCACTTTATTATTAAGGGTATGTGCAAGAAAATGGGGACCTTGAACTTTAGAGTTTAACAGCTCTCACTGTTTATTGTCAGCTTGCATTCTAATCCTCTCTTTGTGACTTTTTTTAATTTTGTATATTTATTGATAACCAGGAAGGAGGTCTGAGCCATAGATCTCTTTTTCCACCAAAACCTGGGGGAAAACAGGGGAAGACAGTAGAATACATTATTTGAAAATTATTTTAATTACAATACATCAATTTGAACAATTTATTTACTTGTTTGTTTTTGCTGACTGGGTAGGTTCACTAGACATGATATATGCCTATTTTCAGGAACAACCCAGGACAGTACAAAACAAAAAGCATACAGAGAATACAGTGGGATCAATAATTGACAAGTAGTAAGGACATAATCTATACAAGATGTGTACAAGGCAGCTGAAGTTGCATAGATAATCAGACATAGTAAAAGCAGAAAAAAATGTACAAGGGTACAATGTACAGTAATTTGTGTAAACAGCAGACAAAAATTACAAACATTAAAACTGAGGATTTCACAAAAGGCAATACTACATCTTACATATACTAGAGGAGGGAAAATTAAAGTACTTGGTAGGGGAATGGGAAGATAGTGGTAAACAGCGAGTAGCAACAAGAGTGAAGGCTTTGAAGAGGAGGAGAAAGACATAGCGCATCAAGACAGTGAGTAAGGGCAGAATGGGTTAGGGGAATTTGAGAGGGAGGAAACAAAAAATAAGCGCAGGAATGCATTCACAGTGCAAAACTCATAAGCCCAGATATTCAAAAGGGTTGCGCATGGCGCAACAATTTTGCGCCATCACACAACCCACTGATACGCCCAGACACGATATTCAAAAAGGAAAAGCGCCGCACAAATCCCAATCGCAGGCGCATCAGTAATGTGTCTGAGCTGAAGTGGGGGGGCATGCCCATGCATAACCTGCTCACCCGATATTCAGCCCGGGATGTGCAGAGCCATGCATGCGACAACCCCTACTTGCTCCACTGCAAAGTTAAGCCAAAAAAAGGAACAAATGATGGCCACCCACAGGTGAGCTGCCACATTACCAGGGCGCATCGGCAGCTGCCGCAGATGGGCAGCCCTCGATTCCTGCGCACCTGTGGCGCCCCCATGCCCCATCACAGGCATCATGTAAATAAACCCCCTCCAATATCCCTGGTGATCCAGTGGACAGTGCTGCCCGATCGTGGGCATCTGGTTAATCACCCCCCGTCCTATATCCCTGGTGGTCAGTGGACCTCTATGTTCCCGATCGGGCATTTGTCTACAAAAAAGCCTCATCTAATATCCTGGTGGTCAGTGGACCGCTATGTGCCCGATCATGAGCATCGGTGTAACAGCCCCAAGTCAATATCCCTGGTGGTCCAGTGGACCGATCGCTGCCCGATCGCGGGCATCTGTGTAAATCCCCTATCGCAATATCCCTGGTGGTCCAGTGGACCAATCGCTGCCCGATCGCGGGCATCTGTGTAAATCACCCCCGCCAATAACTCCCTGGTGGTCAGTGGACCCGGTGCTGTCGTGGGCATCTGTAAAGCGTGAAATGACCGATTACCTGGTGGTCTAGTGTTCCCCTCCCACCCGGCCACTGAGCCTCACCCGCCCGCCCCCAGTCAGCCCGGCGGGCGGCACACCCACCCATGCCGGCCCGCCGCCCACGGACGGCAGGCTGGTGGGTTGCTGCGATGGTTCACGCGCAGGCCAAGCGGTTGTGCAGCACCATACCTACGGTCGAATAGCGAATTAATGTTCACGTATCTGGACTGTATATGTAAGTATGGACTACGCCATTAGCTCATGCTGGCGAACAATAGGCGTCTGCCCGCTGGGCAGTCGGCTCGATGGCTGTGGGTGGCAGGCGGTGGTGCTGCCGCCCGCTGGCTGACCGGGGAGCCGGGCGGGCCCAGTGGGTGGTGGGAGTGGGGGGCATACTAGACCACCAGGGTAATAGGTCATTTCTTATGTTTCACAGATGCCGCGATCGGGCGAGTGCGATCCACTGGACCACCAGAAACAATGGCGAGGCGGAAGCGATTACAGATGCCACGCGATCAGGCAGCGATCGTGTCCACCAGACCACCAGGGATGGCGAAGGTTGATGAAATAACGTGCCGCAATCAAGTACATAGCGTCCACTGGACCACCAGACATATTAGACAAGGCCATTTTTGTAGACAAATGCCTGCGATCAGGGTGCTGGCAGTCCACTGGACCACCAGGGACATAGGACGGGGGATTTATTTAACCAGATGCCCACGATTGGGCAGCACTCCGTCCACTGGACCACCAGGGATATTAGATGAGGATTTTTTTTTACACAAATGCCCGTGATCAGGCTGCAGCGGGCATCGGTCCCCGACGGCTGCTGCCTAGCAGGGCGCCAGGCGCAAGTAGTCGGGGATCGGCGCACCTGCATGTTAATGGGATGCAAATGGGGCCATAATGACATGCAAATGGCCCCATGTGTGCCTTGCATAAATTATGGCCCCATTTGCATGTCCCTTTTGAATATCATGAGTGCTGTGCATGGCGCAATGGCACTTGTGCTAGCGCATCTCCATGCTCACTCGGCTGCTGCTGAGCGACGTGCACTCTTCATGCACAGTGGGGTGGCCAGGGTGCGATGTTCAAGCTGCTGCGCCTAGCACAGCTCCGATGGATCTATCGCCCAGGCCACACCCCCCCCCTGGCAACTAAGTTGAACTGCACCCAGGCTTGCGCCACAGCCTGGCGCAGTTTGAATATCCAGGCCCTGAAGTCTAGGGGTAGCAGGAAGCCCAAGTTAGAGGAGAGCAGTTACAAGGCTGTGAGAGTAGAAGATAGTGTTGAAACTCCCCCTTGAAGTGATTATGAGAAGAGGAGAGTCTGATGGAGGCTGGCAGGGAGTTTCATTGTGTTGGGGTGGGGTGTGAGAAGGCTTGTGAGCCCATAGAATTTCAAGGTATATACAATGTATTATAAAAAGAGTAGGTAAAAGCCACAAAAAAATACAGAAACTTCATTGGCCAAAATGCATCATCTGACCATTGATTAATGCAGCATCGCCGCACACTACCCCACCTAACTACAGACAACCTTTAAAAAAGCCTTTGTACTATCAACAGATCAATCCCCCCCCCCCAACAGAAACAATAGACGGTCATTCTCCTTGGGCTAAGTACAGTCCTGTGTGACTGTACCTAGCCCAGTGAGAACAGCAGTTCCAACAAACAAAACGGTTTATAAAAACTGTAACGTGCTCTGCAGACCATTGAATCTCTCACTGCAGCAGCCCTTCTCTGATTTCAGCTGCAAGAGAATCTGGGATTTGTAGTTACAGAAAATGTCAGCTGGGAAGTCAACAGAATCAGTCTGATACAATTTATTTGACTGCAGTAAATAGTACGTAAAAAAATGTTTTTGAACACATAGTGCAAATTGGCATCAGCCCCACACTTGGGTGTGAGGCTCTTAGTGCTGACAGGTCTTATGTAAGTCTCTTTGAAGCCATTTAAGTTTGTGCCAAGGATGTATTCTTGTGTGGTAGTCACAGAACTGACCTTTGTTTTACTTTTGCAGTTCACTTTGTCTGTCTTTCAGAGGACATGAAGGAAGGTTACAGACTATTATACAATGGCTTTAAAAATCTCATAATCTGATTGACTGACTGGCACCTCCCAGCCATGATAAATTTTGACATTACCTATGGCAGAGGTGCCAGTCAGCCGCATTTTAAAAATCACTCTGACCACCAAAAACCTGAAGTGAGAAACTGCCATATTGGTTCGCCAGTAAAGCGCTAAATTTAAACATGGACTTGTTTCAACTGACAATGTAATTCAGACCGCGGTTCTCTCTCTGTAGCCCTGTATTACCAACCTCCAGCCTGCACTCCAGTCTTCTGCGGCCCCATACAACACACTCACTCGGAGCACAAGTGCCGTTCAGAACTGAAAACTCTCCTGCCACTGCCATGTCCCGTATTACCACCCCCCACCCGCGATCCAGTCTTCTGCACTCCCATACCATACAGTCATTCAGAGCACAAGTCCACTATCTCCCCACCTCCATCATGTAAGCTCCTTATCAATGAGTGTCACTCTCCGAAACTCTTCAAAGAAGATGAAAAAATGAAAAGCGAGCCATGTTACCAAGCGTCCGCTTATACATATGCATATCCCAGTGCTCATGCATATTCATAAGTGCATGCCCAGTATCAGGGCTTCGCTTTCCGGCCAGCATTTCTATACCAAAGTGATAAAATATTTGTTTAGCTGAATGGGGATGGTGGCAGGCAAGAACGAGGATCCTGAGTGTTCAGCGCCATGGGAGCCAGTGCAGTGTCAGTCTGTCAGTGGAAAGAAACTGAAGCTGGCAGAATATGAAGTAGCTGTGACCCGCTCACTGACTTAGTTGCAGGGAAGGTGAGGGAGAGTGATTAAAAAAAAAAAATTAACCCTCACATGCTCTTCTCTTTTGCTGAGGCATAGGTGGGCAATTACTCTAACTAGCAATAGGGAACTATTTTTTGTGGTGCAAGAATAAATACTATAAAAAAAAATTTAAATGGCAAAAGGGGAACATTGTATAATAGCAATAAACCACTCCAGGGTGTGGGTCATGCTGGGATTTACCCACGCCTGGTGAGGTTTGGTCACTCAGCCTGCGGCCTCATGACCGATCATGCCAGGTGTGGGTAAACTAAGCATAACCCACACCCTGTTGTGGTTTATTGCTTAAATTCTGCATATCTCGTACTTAGCAAACCGTTCCTCTAACACGGCTTCTTGCATGAATTCCGCATGCTTGCTATATTTCCTTAATGGTCTCTCCATCGAGTATTATGGCCATCAGTCTATCTGTGTAGAAAGACTTCGCTTCCAAACCTGCCTTCTTGTAAAAAAGACCCTGCTAGGGCGCTCCCCCCTGGGGTTGCCACCTCCCTGCAGTGTGCCTCCCCCTCAGTCTCCACCCACGGCACTGTCAAAACCTCCCTTATTGTCTCCAGGGTAAGGACCTCTATGGCCCAGAGATCCTTTTGCTATCAGGCTCCCTCCTGGTTTAATTCCCTCCCAGCCAATATAGCTGACTCCACTAAGCTTGGTCCTTTCAAGGTCTCCCTCAGAAGCCATCTGACTAGCACTCACTGCTGCAACTGCACATAATCCCCCACCTGCCCCTTACCTTCACTCCTAAGCTGGGTTTGCCCTGTCTACTTTTGCTGTATATACCTGAGGTCTCATGCAACATCTGCTGACTAATGTAATAAAATATCTCTGGTTGCTACCTGACGTGGTACTCGTGTACCTATATTATGACTACTGTGATCTACCTATTACCAAGCGTGTACCACCAGTGAATGCCTGTAACACTGGTTACTTTTTTAATCTAAGCATTATGTACTGTACTGTTTGTTTGCTGTGATGTATTGCTCTCTTGACAAGGTGCCTTTGTAAATGAGTCTATGACTCAAAAGTCTGTAAACCAATGATCTAATAAATAAAATAAATAAATAAAATGTATTAAATAGTTTCACCCTTGCCAGCCTAGTGGCCCACAGAGTTGAGGCACTGGATACCACACCTGCCACCACACCGGTGACCCAAGTTAGAAACCGAGCTTGGGTCATCGGGGACCACCGAGGGGGAAGAGGACTGAGCATCCCAGGCACAGAGGATGCTATGCTCCACAGGGGAGGGAGGGCAGTTATGATCCATTACAATACTGCCACCTGGTGACATTAGATGGCAGTGCACTTGGAGAGACTTATTGGGTGGGGACACTGGTGATGACATGTTCCACCCTTGCATGCGAACTTCTATACCACCCCCAAGCCATCATCCCAGGGGAAAAAACCAGAAAGGAAAATCCTTAACAGAGTAATGATGATAGGTCCGGCCCCTTGCAGGCCTCACACTGGCAACAGGTCCCTCCCTCCATGAACTGGATGCATTCTCTGGCAGGTAAAAGAGGGCCTGCCAACCCCACCACTGGATGGGGGGGAGCTGTGGGCAAGGGGAATGAAGGTTGAGCTATGTCCCTGGGATACAAGCTGACAGGGCTGGAGATCGGACCAGGATAAGAGGGCCTGCACTGGAGAAACACAAACAAATTAACAAAACAAATTGCCATTCTTATATGTCTAAACAAAGAAGTAAACATAGTTATCAAGCTTCTTTGTGAGTGTTTTTTTGGGGGGAGGTAAATGCTACAGTGCTATCCCCTCCTTGCTGTTGATGTCATATTCTATCTCAGCAATCACCTGCTCCAAGTAGCTGTCATGTGTTGTTGCTTACTTTTTTTTAAATTTAGTGTTTTTACTTCCCACAGCCCAGCTGCCTTCAACCTGGTGGCCACCCACTCCCATTACCAGCACCGAACCCCAGCGAGCCCCATTTACCTAGCCCCTGGGGTACCCCCCCCCCAATGGTGAGGCTGATGTGTGTGTGTGGGGTTGGGTGGTAATCCCCCCGATCAAAGTCCAAATCCAGTGGCAGCAGGGCTTTTCATGCTGGGCAGGCGGGTGGTGCAGGGCTCGAGTGTGTGGTGAGCCAGGAGGGTGTTTCAGTCCCTGTTGTGTCCCTCCCTGAGATGCTGGACTGTGAACACATGACTTTGCATGCAATGGGCATGTGTACCAAAAGGGCTCCTGCATCTCCCTTTTCACAGCCGTCACTACTAAACATACACCAGCTGGGAAATGCCTAGCACCCTGAGGAGGAGGAAAGTGTCCCCTGGAATGCTCCAGCCAGTCACCCCCGGCTGCCCCTGATTACACAGGCTCATCCTTGAACACAGGTCACTGGCATCATGAGGGGTCACCCCACTGTTGCACCAACAAGCCCACTTCTGTTATTGCTGACTTACAAGGAAACTGTCTGGCCACCTGTTGGCCTGACTGTAGTGTGTGCATGGCCATGCAAGTGACTCAGGTTTGTGAGTGAGTGGTGGCCACACTTCAGTCGAGGAGAATGTGGTGCTGTGCCTACAGCCCATCAACCCCTGTGGTGGGTCATGAAGTCTGTCTACTCTATAGAGTAGCTGGGTCAGGTGAGCCTGTATCCGCAGTACACAGTAACAGTAGGTGGTGAGGAGTCATGGGAGGAAAAACTGCAGTGTCGTCCAGATGGCGGTCCCCACTGCTGCGCTGCATAGACACTGTTGAGTAATGGATGGCGGGCCTAGGAAGTCATAAAAAGGGCATCCAGAGGACCAGGAGAAAGATGATGATAAATAGCTGACTGAAAACATGAAACTGTTTTTGGTATGCAAACCATATTTCCTCATGCCAATGGCGCCACTGCACAGTGACTACAGGAGCTGACTGCCATGCTGACATTCTGGGTTTGTGTCCTGAGCCGGGAGTCTTGTGATGGAATGATGGACCAACAGGAGGAGGAGGAGGAGGAGGAGCAAACAATCTTGCAGGACACCCTTCTTCTATGAATGGGTGATGGAGCTTTGTCTGCACTGCTGCCCCCCTGGTGTTCAGGAGAGGACAGTGCAGGCAAAACAGGCACTGCTGGAAATTGGGGATGTCAGGGTGGCACGGAGGGGAAGGGGAGGAAGAAAACATTAACCTGGAGGGGAGAGTGTGACCTGAGTAGAGGAAGCTGCGGCATCTTCCACCTCTTCTTCATCATCAGAAAGGATATGACCAATCAGTCATCCCCAAAAACCATATGGTCTTAGCTGGGAGGTGGGAGTAAACCAATGGAGGCAGATAGGATGTGATCAAGGTGTGATGGAGAGGGTTACCCTAGATTAAAGGGATCTGTAACTGGCAGAAGAAGAGCCCCCTGAAAGAATGTATACGATAAACAAAGTTAAAAATATGTCTACAGCCTTGTACTTGTAAATCCACCTTTCCCTGTCTAGGGGTATTTAAAGATGGTAAGTTCGTGAAGAAGAGGGGTACCGTACAGCCAAGAAACACAGTCCAGAAAACATAAATGATGAAAATGCTCAGTACCTGATTCCCTGGTGTGGCAGTGATGGATTGGTTCCATCAGGGTGCTTTTGTTGTCAGACATGGGGTGCAGCGAGCAGTCTCTGGGGAGCAAAACTTGTTAGCAGCAACATTTACCCAGGCAGGCATTCATTTACTCAGTTGCAAAACAGAATCAAGTAACTGTCCAGGCCAAAAATGATTTAAACCCTTTAGAATTTATTTTGTAGCCATTTCTGAATTCAACGGGGTTAAAGGCTCAAGCCATAAAACATCTCAGCTCCATGGAGAGTTGGGGAGCATCTGAGTACAGTTCTCAAAGAAAAGTCAGCGGCCAGAGCCACGGTGCATTACTTTTACAACTGGTGACTCACAGTTCACAATTTTCCTCCTCGGAGCAGGCGAGCTCCAAATTATAAGGGGTGATGGCAGCAACTTGTAATTGATTCTCCTATACTTTTACAACCGCTCACTCCAGTCCCCTCAAATGCAGCCAAGATGACACTTTAGATTCACAGGCAGCAACCGTTTACTAGCAGATCTCTCTGTCCCTCTCCAGGACACTTTACAGCTTGCTTACCCCAACTGCTGCATACCTGGTGCAGGCACCACCAATGCAGACCCAACAAGGGAAACTCTGCACTCGCAGTCCCATACCACTTTCTGTAGCATCGCGGGGCTAAGTCTGGGTATTCACTTAATGATGGCACTCTCCGGTGGACATGGGACATAGGCTACAGAGCCCCGAGCTGCCACCTCAAGCCTCCTCTAGTTCAGCCTCTCACATTCCAAGCTGCGGCGTGCCATGGCAGACACTGACACCTACCGAACCTGCAGGCCCCCTTGCTTGCCCATCCCGGTGCCAAGGATCACAGTGATGGACCACCTACCAGGCCACAACTCCTCCTCCTCCTCCTCCTCCTCCACACAGGGGACCAATGGATCACTTGGAGTGTGGACAGCACCCTGATCCCCTCAGCCCAACACAGTTTCCGATAAGAGGAATTAGCTTTCCCTCTGGGGGGCCAGGGTGGCAATTTCCCCACCCTGGGCCCCGGGCCAACTGTCCTCGCTCAGCTCCTCCTCACACCTCAAACTTCAACTCACCTTCCAAGAACTTGAACTCCAACTCATGCTATTCCCGCCATGCAATGGTTTGTATGTCCTGGTGCCAGGTCCTTGCCTTCAACTACGGATCCTGAGACCCACGGATACCCTGGCACATGCTAGGCAATGTAGTAAGTAATGAGTGGGGACAGGGAGGGGAAGGGAGGATGGGAGGGGTGACAAGGGAGAAAGAGGTGGGATCTTAGTGTTAGAGGACTCAATACTGAGAGGGGTCAGGTGGGGTAGCAAGGGAGAGAGGCATAGTCGGGTCTGGGTGGAAGCCATGCCAGGAATGAAGGCAGAAAAGGTGGGACAATCAATACTAAAATATGCCAGAAAGGGCAGGGAAAAAACACATCTAATTCTGCACCTGGGGACAAATGATCTGGCTGATGGGACAGTAGATGAGGTGAAGAGGAGGTTTGAGGATTTAGGTCCAGTTTGTGAGGGGGCCGGAAGATCAGCTACCTTCTCGGAGGTACTTCCAGTTCCAAGGGAAATTATGGCAAGAAAACTAAGGATTGAGGAGTTTAATGACTGGTGGTGACCTGGTGTCAGGAAAAAGGGTATGGGCTGGTAGGAGGGTGGCTGGTGACCTGGGAGGTCAGCAATCTATACGCTAAAGTAGACTGCACTTAAATGAGGAGGGGAAGAAAGTACTGAAGCAAAAGCTTGGGGAGTATATTGAGGAGAATTTGAACTAGGCTAGGGGGTGGCAGAAGGGATTGAGATGATCAGAGGACTCAGGATGGGAAACCTTATGGGCTTACCCCCCATAACAGTGAGGTAAGGTGAGAGGCAAACAATACAGAGAGGGCCATAAAGGGAGGGGAGGAAGGAGGATGGTATCTTTAAATGCTAGAAGCCTGGAGAATAAAAATGCAAAACTACAGGCTCTCATGGCGGGGGACCATCACCAAGACATGCTTTGGTGACCAAAACCATGATTGGGACCTGGCGGTTTCAGGTTACAGACTATTCCACAAGGATAGAGTTAAGGGGAAAGGAAGGGGGTAGTGCTCTACGTGAGGGAGGGGCTAAAGTGTGTTAGGGAAGAGGGGGGGAGGAGGGAGATACAGAGGCTGTATGGATGCAAATCCAAGATCCAAAAAATAGGACACTGCGGTTGGGGTGGTGTTCAGGCCGCCCTTCCAATCGGAAGAGACAGGTATTGATGGAACAGATCCAGAGGAACTGTGGGAAGGGTTGGATGGTGACAGTAGGTGACTTCAACCTGCCGGGAATGGAGTGGGGAACACCTGCTACCAAGTGTAGAAGGGAACAGATATTGCTAGACGCCTTTCAGGATGACTTCCTGATGCAGTTGGTTGGCGAACCAACTAGGGAAGGTAATACCCTTGACCTCATGCTGTCTAATGGGGAGTGAGTGAGGGATCTGAGGGTGGAGGAACCACTGGCGGGGAGTGACCATCGGACAGTATGCTTCCAGTTGCAGCTGGGCAGGGAGAGGGTGGCATCTGGCACAAAGGTGCTAGACTTTAGAAAGGCTGCCTTCAAAAAGATGGGTGAAGTGGTGCAAGGGTTTCTGGATAGAATTCAGCCTAATATGGACACAAATCAGAGTTGGGAACTCATTAAGCAAGGGACAGTAGAGGCAACAAATTCCTGCAGCAAGGCCCAAAGTAAAAAGGCTAGGGCAAAGAAACCTAGCTGGATGAGCAAGGGTGTCATAGACAAGGTGAGGAGGAAAAGAGTAGCCTATAGGAGATACAGGAGAACTGGGAGGGGGGGAGGACAGGGAGGAGTACCTGAAGGAAGCAAAGGAAGTGACCAGGGAAGTAAGGACAGTAAAGGCATCAAGGGAGCTCAGGCTGGTGAAGGGAATTAAAGGGGGGGGGGAAGACTTATTCAGGTACATCAGTGAGAAAAGGGGTTGTAAGGACCAAATAGTAAGGATTAAGAAGGAGGGGGAATGAGTGGAAAAAGGGGGCGTAAAGGCAGAAGTGCTTAATGACTATTTCTGCCTGTTTTTACTAAAGAGAAAGAAGGGGAAATACCTAAGGCTGGGGGAGGACAGAATCAGAGGGGGAGGGGCTGACGGATGGGGAAATCACAGAAGGTAGAGTGCTATAGGGGTTAAGGGCCCTGAGGGTGGACTGCTAGAGGGGTTAAGGGTCCTGAGGGTGGACGAGGCACCGAGACCAGATGACATACACCCCAGGGTACTGAAAGAGTTGGCAGAGGTCCTGGCAGGCCCATTGGCAGGCCTATTTAACGTCTCTTTGGACTCAGGTTGTGTACCACAGGATTGGAGGATGGCTCACATGGTTCCACTCCATAAGAATGGTCCGAAAGACGAACCAGAGAACTATAGACCAGTGAGTCTTACATCCATAGTGGGGAAACTGATGGAAACAATCCTGAAGGAGAGGCTGGTGACCCTGTTGGAGGTCAGTGGGAGTGCAGAACAGTTGGCAGCATGGCTTTGTCAAGGGCAGATCCTGCCAGACCAGCCTAGTGGACTACTATGACTGGGTGACTAGGGAAATGGGCAAAGAGCATGTGGTGAATGTCCTGTACCTGGACTTCAGTAAAGCATTCAACTCGGTGCCACATGGGAGACTAGCATGTGAGCTAAGGGGCATGGGGCAGGGGCAAAATTGGTGGGATGGGTGGAGAACTTGCTGCAGGAATGGCAGCAGAGGGTGGTGGTGGTGGGAGGAGAATTATCATCCCCAAGGGCAGTGATGAGTGGAGTCCCACAGGGGTCAGTGCTAGAGCCAGTGTTATTTGGGGTATTTATTGCAGACATCTCGGTAGGCATAAATAGCAAGATCAATCTATTTGCAGATGACACCAAGATGGGAGCAGTGGTGGATGACCAAAGGGGGGGGGCAGGGATTGTAGGAAGATCTACAAGGCTGGAGACATGGTCTGACATCTGGCAGCTTGGTTTCAATGCCAAAAAATGGAAGGTGCTGCATTTCGGGGCAAATAATCCAAAGAGGAACTGCCATCTGGGGGGGGTGCAGTTAGCTGTGACTGAGGAGGAGAAAGATCTGGAGGTGCTCATTACGGGAGCAATGAACAACTCGGCACAGTGTAGGAAAGCAGCAGCCGTGGTCAACAAGATGCTGGGTTGTATTGCAAGAGGTATAACCTCTAGGAGGAGGGAGGTGAGTCTGTCGTTATACAGATCGCTGGTCAGATCCCACCTGGAGTACTGTGTTCAGTTTTGGTGCCCTTACCTAATGAGGGACATTAGATTGCTGGAAGGGGTGCAACGCAGAGCCACAAAGATGATCCAAGGTCTGGGGGAGTTACCATATGAGGTTAGACTGAGGGAGTTGAACATGTACTGTCTGGAGGAGAGGAGGGATAGGGGAGATATGATTGATACCTTTAATCACATAAGAGGAGTAAACAGGACAGGTATGGAGGAACTGTTCAAGGGGAGGGTGGGGAGAGACACTCAGGGTCATGACGTGAGACTGGAGGGTGGAAGGTTTAGGAGGGAAATGAGGAGGCATTTCTTTACGGAAAGGGTGGTAGCAGAGTGGAATGCACTTCCGGCTGAGGTGGTGGCCTGTAAAACAGTGGGATGCTTCAAGAGGGGCCGGGATAGGGCAAAAGGGAGGGTCAAGGGAGGAGAGGGTAGGGTGGAAGGGGCAGCTGCTGAGTAGGAGTGCTAGCTGCAAAATCGAGCAGACTTGATAGACCAAATGGCCTTTTTCTGCTGGCAGTTTCATATGTTCGTATGTAAGCCCCATGGGGGGCTTACATACTGTAAATCATGCCCCCTTTACCCTCCAACTCAATGATGTTTGACTCACAGAAATATGCGTACTATCAGCTGATAAAGACCTTACAGCCTACTGGCCTAGTATTGTGAAATACCACAAGCAGTCATTCCCCTCCTTCCACCCCTGAGCTATCCCACCTACACCCTTATTGTCATGTACCTCTCCTATCGTTTTGAACCTCCCTACTGTGGCAGCGTAGACAACCACCTTTGGAAAACTTGTTCCATTTTCTACCATGCTTTCTATAAAGAAGTACTTCCTGATGTCCATTCTGGCTGCCCCACCAGCTTCAGTGAGTTTTCCTTGGTGCCCGTGTTCCCACTCAATGTAAACAGCTCCCTACTGTTTATCTTGTTTATTCCACAGAGATACTTGAAGTCTCCATCATGCCCCCAAACTCGCCATCTCCCTTCACCTGTTTTTTTATACTTCTCTTGTTATTGCATGTAAAAAGATAACTTCAGTGTGTTTCGGAACATTTGTATAGCTTTTGGGGCCTTATTTTCAAAATGATTTCTCTCATTCTGTACCTGTGACAAAAATCTTTTGAAAATAGGGGAATTTGCATTATGCATAGCATTTTAATGTGCTGTGATTCCTAGTCTGTTTGAGATTATGTTATTTTTTTCAGAGGATGGTGTGCTGTACTGAAGTCGGTGATGATCTTGTCGATCTGTTGCAGGTATAACGTGGGGAAAGGTGGTGTCTCTATATGCCGTGGCTGCTGGCTTAGCGGTGGACTGCGTGAAACAGGGCCAGCCGGCTATGGTCCACACCATCGTCGACTGTCTGGGAGAATTTGTCCGCAAAAGTCTCATCACTTGGCTCAAGAGAAGGGGTGGATGGGTAAGAGAAGCTTAATGTGTGTAATGTGACATTGTCCGTGCTTTTGCTGTAAAGATTTGACTCCCTGGCCCTGCAAGGTTATTGGGAGGTAGAGTACTTTGGAACCAGCAGTAGAACTACCTAAGCAGTAGTGTATTATTTAAAGCACAGGTTCATGTTAAAGGTGAAAACCAAGACAGTAAGATACCAGCAGGGCTGAAGTTGCAATATGCATCCTTGTCACCTTACTGTACATAGAAACATAGAATTTAACAGCAGATACAAACCGCTTGGCCTACCCAGTCTGCCTGTTTTTCCCTGCCTGCTGTACCAATCTAGACCCTAATCGATCTCTGCCTCTTACTCCCTCCACCCCTTCCTTTCCATTAAGATATGCTTATGCCTATCCCATGCATTCTTGAACCCCATCATGTCTTCAACTCCTCCACCTCCCAATTAACTTTTTCACGAAATGTGCTATACCAAGACCAGGTATAGTCTGGCCAGACTATACCTGGTCTGGTCTGACTTGGTCTCAGTATAGCACCGGGATATGTACTTTGGAAACCGGAGCTGTTAATAGCTCTATTTGCACAGGCTGCCTATGGACACGCTCATGGCTGCTCCCCGTGTCAGATGTCATGCTGGGACAGCTGTAGGAGGTTGTGGGCATGCCGGGCACTTCAAAACGCTGACGGGAGGGAGGCAGGATCAATCAGATAATATCTATGTATTTCACCAACCGTAAGTTGAAAAACTTAATACACTTTGTGAAAAAGCTAATTGGGCCATGTCTTACACCGAGGCATGGCCAGATTACAGCTGGGCGTTTCCCTTTAACTTTACCACCACCGATGTCAGGCTGACTGGCCTATAATTGCCAGCCTCCTCCCTCCTACCACTTTTGTGTAATGTGACTACATTTGCCCTCCTCCAGTCCTCGGGAACCACTTCTGTTGCCAGCGAGCAGTTAAATAAGACTGTCAGAGGTGCAGTCAGCATCTCCCTGAGCTTCTTCAATACCCTTGGATGCACTCCGTCTGGCCCCATTGCCTTGTCTATTGTCAGATTAGTGAGTCCTGCCTGGACTGTCTCTTCTGAAACAAGCTCTGGCAGAGCCACTACGACTGTGAATGCATTAACTAGATAAGGGTGTTTCATGGGACTAAACATAAACATTTATTTATTTATTTATTTAAAAAATATCAGATTTACAAACCTTTGAGTCAGATACTAATTTACACAGGCACCACATCAAGAAGACCAAAGCAGTTCAAACAATATACAATAGCTAAAGCAAATAGACATCAGGAGTCAAAGAGAAGCCCAGAGTGTTCACATGAAGGCTGTTGCATACACTAACTGAATCAAAGTACAGTACATTGAGAAAGGGCATATTTAAGCAGAGGCGAAGCCAAGTGCTTCCACCACCCCAGAAGTGACATTACATGATAACCCACACCCTGGAGTGCCTTATTGCAACTACACAATGGCTTGTTATATACAGAATTTAAAGGATGTTTTTGTTAGTATGGAAAAATATTTCTTCAGAGAAAATGCAAGGAATGATCCAAATCCCAAGTTAATGTGTAATAACATCACAGTTTCAATGGGTCAGCAGGCAATCAGCTTCCTACATTTTTCCTTGCCATTGTATAATTAAAAATAATGCCACCATCTGTATTATAGTTACCTATATGTTTTGCAATTTATTCTATGCACTGTTACGCAAACAACTCAACAGAACCAGGCCATCATATACAGTATATGAAGGTACTGTACCCTAACTGAAAACACTGTTGAGACAACTATATGTTGTGACAACGTGGAAGATAAACACAATGTTGAGACAAGTTTTTGAAGACATTTGATGTGTTTGATTGTTTTTTTTAGAGACTGATATACAGTTCACACACAAAATTCATATAATATAAAAGTGCATATGCCCAAATGCCACATTTCATTACAAGCTGTTCTCTTGAAGGAAGATATTACTATATAAGGCCTAAAAATTGGCATCAGGTAACTGTAAACTGGGGTAGGTGTGTTATTGAGGATACTGCATAGTTCATCTTTTATTGCTTCTCCACCGGATCAGCAATATTGCTAAACTGTGCTTAGTCCAGATTTTACAGCTCTGGCCTGGGTCTGGTGATCAGGTTTCTGTACCCCCCTGCATGAGGCGTAGTGATATATTGTACAGATGGCTACAAAGCAGGGATCGACAAATTTTTAAATTCACTAGTAGTCCAGGACAAGTGGCTTGTCTAAAAGTAGTAGTCCTTGTGTTGAAGCTGATAGTCTGGTTAAAAAGGGGCATATTTTAAAGAAAAATCAATCAAAGTAAAGAACAAAGTGTTTGTATGTGTGTTTTTTGGGGGGAGGGGAGTTAAATACTAATATGTTAACACTGGCAGTCTGAAAATGTTTCATTTCTGTTATAGACTAGAGCAGACAAAACCAGTTTTAGGAGAGAAGAGACTAGATCAAGACAAGAGGACAGAGAATCAGCAGTACAGGCCAGGGTGCACAACACACACAGTCAGGCAAATCGAATCACAACCCATCATTCTGAACACATAGCCCATACACAGTGGTAGACTCCTCTTATTTTATTTTTAAATAACTTTCTCGTGTTTTTTTGTTTTTTATGTGTAGTGTTTTTCCCAAGCCAGTCGGCCACAGGACACTAGACTAGAGGCACCAGGGTAGGTCACCCCTCATTAGTTCACTCCTTTCCATACGATACCTTTCACAACCCACAAACAGTTATGCTCCTCTTATTTTATTTTTCCTTACACTCTTTTCTTTCAGCTTTTGTTTTTGTCTTTCACAAGCCAACCACCCACAGGACACTAGCAGGTCACCCGTCTCCATCCCCTTCACTCCTTTCCTTTCCACACAAGTGTCAGACACCTCTCCCCCAACAACACAGCCCACACACAGTTAGGCTCCTCCTCCTCCTCCTTTTCTCCCTATCCTCTTTTCCTTTTTTTTTTGTTTAATAACTGTCTTTCTTTTTTTTTTTTTTATGTGTCTTTCCCAAGACAGCTGTCCACAGGACAGGACAGTAGAGGAAGGGGGTCACTCCTCTTTAGTTCACTCCTTAGTATCCACACGATACCTCTGCCACACACTCAGTTTGTTGTTGTTTGTTACAGGCTTATTTATTTGAGCAATTAAATAGTAACACTTTTTCATTTTATTTAGACAGGGTAGTTCTGCAGATATACTATAGACAGAGAGTCTTATGTATTATTTTAGCTGCAGTCAGTGCCCAACACAGTTTCTTTATGTGTGGCTTACTCTGCAATGCAAGCACACAAAAATAATGACCTTCATGCCAGCAGCTCCCACCTAACTGCAGTAGTGCAGTGCCTTTAGTTTAAACAAGACTAGTCCTTAAAATTGGCCTGCTTGTTCAGACGGGCCATTGCTTTTTTGGGAGATATTAACTAACTCCATGCTGCCTTTAGCCCCCAGCTGACTGTACAGTCACACACAATGACACCAGGTTAACTTCCAACTCCCCACCTCCTCATCTACTGCAGTGAACTGGAGAATCAAAGTACAAGTAGTGACAGTAATACAGTTAAGTAGTAAGTAAACAACAGTTTGTGTAGCCCGCCCCGAACTACAGTGCAAGTGCTGCAGTACTTCGCAACTTCTCCGACCGTCGGTCTGGCTGACCGAGTTAGCAACCCCCTCTCCCAAGCTGCAAATAGACAAATATGACTCCCTCTGACCCCCACAGTAGTTTTTTTTTTTATTTCATATTGTTTTAAAATGATTAACTTTCTTCCAGTCCCGGTAATAGCTGGCCTATGGTGGAAATAGAGTTGTACGGTACAACGCTCGCAATCACAAACAGCAAGAAAAATCACTCTGTCTGCAATCACCTTTTGTCTGGAAATGGCGCTTTCGGCGGCAGTCTCTCACTTCAGTGCACTGACAGGTACTCACCCACATTGGATTTGTTGTCTCACCTGTCAGTCCTGGATATTTTTCTCTTCTGCTGCTGTGATGGGTCTAGATGGATCGGGGAGGGTTCTAGAGTCCGCACGCTACCACGCTTGCTCCGTAGCTCTGTTTCACCTTGGCCACCCACCTGATCAAATCCTCGGCAAACCATGTGACACAGTGGCTGAGCTGGCATGAAGATTGATGGATGGCACTGGCGGCACTTAGTGGCCGGCTGGGAAACACCACAGTAAGTCAATAAAATGAAAAAAAAAAAGTTCTGAGTTGGTTGTCTGGGGACAACCAGCAACCTAATTAATGCTAGTTCGACTGAAAAATGTTATAGTCTGGGACATCGGGCTATGGGATTTATCTACCCCTGCCACAAAGTCTAACCCATTGAAGGCTGAAGTTTTAGAAAATCATTATGTTTAAAATACCAAGACTCACTCTCCCCCTCCCCCCCCCGACACTACTAATCCTCTACCAAAGTCATGCTTAAATACTGGTGCTTCTACATCCATACCACTAAGCTTTAATGCCAACATGCCACTTCTGCTGTTATGCAACATACTACTTCTGCTGTTATGAGCTCCCCCATTCGTGAAGTTCCATTCCACTTGTGGCACCCCCCCCCCCAAAACCAGGTAATTTTCCAGGGAGCAGCTCTTTAAACAGTTGCTAAATAGCTTTAATTCATTATTTGTGTTTTTGATGTTAAAACACTCCTGCTAGCTAGACCTGATGCACAGAGAAAACAAAAGTAGTGAATTAGAGCTATTTAGTAGCTGTTGTCTTACAGAAACCCCAGTTAGCTTGCTCTCAGGTATCTGCTAAACTAACTGTTGACATTTGTGCTCCCTGAATAAGAACAGTTATAAGGCTCAGCTGTTGCTAAACTAATTTTAAAGCAGTACACATGCTAAATCTAAGGGCATGGCTACATCACCGTCACATGAGACAGGGTGCATCGTAGGAAAAAGACAGCTAATAAAACTATTTGTTATGGAGATCCCCAGGGGTCGTGCTCTAAAGCTTCCTACAGTATATACTACACACAGGCACAGAAACTGGAATAACAGGTTCCAAGGATTATAAACTCAGCAGGAAAGTTAGGGGGATGGCAACTCTGATTGTAGTTCCAGTCTTTCTTTTCACTGATAGAAACTGAGCCATGAAAAAAGTAAAATACATTTCATCACAGACTGTTTACACCAAGTACATGAACCTGCATGATTTATCTGTAAAGACAGTTAAAATGTATTTCTAAATGCATTACTAACCAATGCTTTTAAGGTTTGAAACTACTAAAAAGACAAACTATATATGGATGGATGGATGGATGGATAGATGGATAGATAGATAGATAGATAGATAGATAGATAGATAGATAGATAGAAAGAATATGGTAAATAAATATTGTTAATCCCAAAAGCTGAACTTTGTTTTTAGTATATACATGTTCAGGGTTTTAAATAATTGATTAGCGTTTTTTGTTCCTGGGACAATACTGACTGTACAGAAAGTATTTCTATAGGTTTTCTAAAAGTGTTGTGTTTGCTAAACACAATGAGGCAAGTGCTATACATTTTTACAATGTTTTAGCACTTTTATGAGCAAAATGCTAATCAATTTTTAGAGTTAAATAAAACCCTGATGTTTAAGAAATACCTGAAAGCTGAGTATTTCCTTTTGAGACACCAGGTGACTCTGATAATCATTTGTTCCAAGATTTTAAAGTCAGTCTGAATGCATTAAGTATTATCAGTTCTGGACTCCACAGATTTGTTCTGTTCCTTGGCAAGATACCAAACTAGTGACTCTTCTTTTAGCATGATAGGATCCACCTCATGCCCCTCCCACATGAATAAAAAAAAGGTGGGCTGGATTTTTAGGATTTTACTTCCCCCCAAAAACAATGCTGCCTCCCACTACTCAGGTTCCAGTTCTTGTACCACCCATTTAAGAAAGAAAATAGTACCCTGCAACCATTGACTAACATGAAAGAGTATTTATTTGAGTGTGGAAAACATTTATTGAAGGAGGGTAAGGCGGAGGAGACTATTTGCACCTTCAGTCAGTTCCACGGACAGAAAACATGACATCACTCCTTTTGTACATGCAGTACTCCTGTTGGCTCTGCCCACAATCGTAAAAAAAGGCCTAGTGTCTACTTCCCCATTCATAGGTACTGTTACTTTTTTGTGGTCCCACCCCTTCTCCTTCTTCTGTGAATATTATGCAACAGGTCTGCCACTCTAACCTGAGTTGAGTAATTGAAAATTGGATTTGTCAACCACGGTAGGGATGATTCAATAAAAGCAGCAGTTTCTTCACAGCACCACCCCCTTATGCTCCCTCACAGATGAGCTGCTCGCAGACATCTGGGAGTATGCTTGGTGTTGTTACCTACAAATCAAATGTGCAACAGTTTAGCCCCTCTGGTGATTTGGCTGGTCTGGCACAACTGTATTTATAGTGCCAGCTGCCATGCCAGTATCTTATTAGGTTGCATTTCACCTTTAAAAAAAAAGTTCAATATTCTTCATTTTGTGCCTCTTTTGACTACCCACGTTGACCCCTGCTGTTCATTACTTTTTTTAAATGTGTTTATTTTGTGCCCTGTTTTACTTTAAAGGAAATGTCCAATATACAGCAATGGGCTTTTAAATACCGCAACCCATTGCTAAATGGTGGTGAAAGTCTTTTGAGCCAGTAAGTGAAAATTTAAAACGTGTCCTCTTTGGAAGGGAAAGGATCGTAAATGAACAAAAGAGACAACCAGCTGGACCCATCCACTTCTTGATCTACTGGCCATGCCCCTGTGCTCAGACATTTTGTGATTTTGATATAAGTGAAAACCAGCGCTTATCTAATAGGATCCCTATTAGTTAAGCACTGGCTTTCATTTACATCAAAGACTGCTTAAACATACATAAAGTTAATTTCAAAATCGACCCCATAGACTTCAGCTGGGTGTGCCTCCATGCTTTCCCTGGTTAGACATTGCAAAACGTCTGGGTGCAGGGGCTTGACCAGCTGATCAGGAAGTGGAAGTGACCAGCTGGCTGTCTCTTCGTTTCAATTTATGATCCTTTCCCTTTCGAAGAGGGCATGTTTTAAATTTTCACTTATTGGATCAAATGCTTTCGTCACCATTTAGCAATGGGCTATGGTATTAAAAAGCCCATTGCTGTATATTGGACATTATCTTGGACACTTTCTTTTAAGTTCACTGTGTTTGAGGAAATGTTTTGTGGCCTGAAGTTAGTTCTAATGTCCCCAGTGTCCCATAAGGTCAGAAAACAGTGTATTTTTGCATGTTAGTGAAGATTTTGAGGCAGCCCTGCTTAGAGCAGTTCTCCCAATATGATTTCAAATCTAAAAGAAATGCTAACACTGACTGATATTTGAGGGTGGGTCATCTTATATGGCAAGCGAAAAAGAGCAATCTAACATATAATAAAAAGGTAACGGTACAACATTTTAGGTATCATTATAAATCGAGGGAGTGCTCCCGACCAATCAGAGCACTCCTTTCCTCTGTATGTGAGACACTGTTATTCCTTCTGTGATGAGTCTTTCATGTGCAAAATGTTAGCATATAATTGATTGATCTCAATCAATAACATATTAATAATGCTGCTGAGACCACTCTTACAGTTGTGAGAGTGGTCTCACATCCTTAGGGTATCAGAACTGCACTTTCAGTTCATGGTTTTCATACCCTAAGAATGCATGTGAGACCACTATTACAGCCATAAGAGTGGTCTCAGTGGCCACATTAACATACACGGGACCATGGCCTGCTGATTTACGGGATAATATAATGGGGGATGCATTATACAAGGTAATAATCCAATTGTCAAGTGGGTAAAGGAAGAGGCTGAAGACTGCACACATAATTTTCATAAGACTTTTGCCAAGGACAGTGAAGTGACTAGTACATTATCACTTTTATTCTATATTTCAAATATTTAAATGGCATAGTGGCCTCAAACATTTTGAAAAATATTTTCAATAATTGGAGGCTGCATATCCTAGAGGGTTAGATCACTGTGCTGTGAACCTGGATACCCAGCAGATCTGGGTTCAGAATTTATAAATGTTACTTGCATGCTGTGTGACCCTGCACTCCCAGTACTTTCCGCTGACATCTGGAAACAAACTTAGGTTCTGTGTGCCTTTCCTGGCTAAAATTTCGAAAATAAAAAAAAAATTGCTATAGGTTTTGATTATATTCTGTGTGTAGTAACCGCCCTACCCCCACCAGATAACACACACACACACACACACACACACACACACAAAGAACTGAGTGACTGTGGCTCATGTCTGTTGTGAATGGACGGTAAGCTGATGACATCACCTGTGGTTTTATTCTGGGTAAAATGACTCATGTCATCGGGGGCTGTTTGAACTGTGAATTGGATGCCTGTGGTCCTGGGACTTGCTGACCATCTAGTTCAGCCTTCACACCACACAGAAGTGACTATATACCCTGATCTGAGTACGGGCACACACCCCAGCTTATCAGCCAGAACACCACCCTTCTCATGCGGCATAACCCTCAGTGCTGTCCTCCTGCAAGAACCTGTAAAGGTCTGCTTTGAAAGTATGAATGTTTCCATCTTCTACTTCTTCATTGGGTGGACTATTCCACCTGCTTACCACCCTCTGTGTGAAGTCATGCTTTCTTGTGTTTCCCTCCTGCCCACCTCCACCCCTAAGAGAGACTCTTCATGTAATATGATTGCACCTATAATATTTATATTGTTGCTACAGCCTGCTGAATAGCATACCCATTGGCCATTATCTCACAGAGAAGGACTTCTAATGAAATCTGAGCATTCAGTGCATGCCTCTCCTATATCTTTTGAAAGAAAAAGAACATCTCTGAGTCAGCCCGCCAACACAGTGATAGCACTACAGCCTGCTGCACCAAAAAGCAGGGTTCGGGAGAGAACTTGGGGTTTCAGAGGATTGGCCGGGGAAAGGAGTATACAGCATCCAAGGGACTGCTCTGCTACTCTGGGGGTGCGGGAGGGATGCAGCCTTGGCTTTATCCTCTCCCCAGTGGTGGCTGGGGGCAAAATAGTAAGGGACCACTGCAGTGGGAAAGAATAAACAACGACCGGTGACATCTCATGTGCAGGAGCTTACATATGGGGTGTCTGGATGGCATTGCATGCCTGCTCCTCCAAGGCATGGAAGCTTGGAGGAAAAGATCATGACCATCCCCTTGCAGGCTCAGCATTGGTGACATGGTCCTCTCCACATGAAAACTAGATCTTAATACAATGAGCTTGGGAAGAAGGTGACCACTGACCCCTCTATGGGGTGTAAGCCATGAGGAAGCTTCTGGGATTGAGGTAAGTCCCTGAGATGCTGGGTGACTGGGCTGGATAGGTTGAGCCAGAAGGTAAGGCTGCATCAGAGGAAGGAAAGAAAATACTGTAGAATCCATGTATTTATTATTTAATTCAAGAGTTTCACCAGGAAAATACACTGAGCTAAATAGCTCATTTCCAGATGTGCTCTGGGGGAAGGGGATGTGGAGAGAGCAGTAATAAGTTACATCAATAAAGTTACAATTATAACAATAATAACAAGCATTTGTCAATGCCGAATGTTGTCGCGCTGGCATTGGCAGTGAGAGTGGCGGAGCTAGAGATGCATAGTGCTGTGATTTTGTTAATGTGTCCCAAAAGGTAATTTTGCACAGCGAGCACACCATTGTGCACCACAGCTGCAGAAAGACGTTTTGGGCAGGCTGTGAGAAATGGCAGCAGGACTGTTGATAAGGAGATGTTCACAAATGCCAGTGGAGAAATGTGGCATGAAAATATTGCAGATTGGCGAAGTTACAAGACCGCGATGGAAACTATGCATGATACACGTTACAACACAGTCATTGTATGGACTTTCGGCACCAAATTTTCAACATCTGCATTTAGGACCTCTGCTCATGAATAGTGTCACCATCATTTCTCAAACTGTCCCGAAAACTGATTTCGCACAGCAAACGTGCAATTCTGTGCCAGACGTGCAAAGACACATTTCAGGCAGCTGTACTGTTCATAAGGAGGTATGGAAAAATGGCAATGATGAACAGCTGGAGTGAAACTATTACAAATTCACAAAGTCACGGGTGCGCGTGCAAACTGTGCAATGCACGCTCGTAAAACACTCATTGTATTGACCTTTGTCCCCAAATTTTCAACATAGGCATTTTAGGACATCTGCTAATGAACAGTGTCACTGTCATTTTCCTCATGTGTCTCAAACACGGACTTTCCACAGCGACCGCGCTATTCTACGCTGGAACTGCAAAAACAGATTTTGGTCAGAATGTGAAAAATGACAGCTGTACTTTTCATTAGGAGGTGCAGAACAATGGCATTGTTGAAAATCTGGAGTGAAAATATTATTAGTTTGTGAGCGTACGAGTGTGCGTGCAAACTGTGCAACGCACACTTGTAACACAGTCATTTTATGGAGTATTGTCACCAAATTTTCAAAACAGGCATTTTAGGACCTCTGCTCATTAACAGTGTCACTATCATTTTGGTAATGTGTCCTGAACACTGATTTCGCACTGCGACCGCGCTATTCTGCGCCAGAAGTACGAAAACACATTTCGGCCAGGATGTGAAAAATGACAGCTGTACAGTTCACAAGAAGGTGTGGTTAAATGCCAATGTTGAGAATCGGGCATGGAAATATTGCAAATTGAATAACTTACGAGCGTGCATTGCGCAATTGCTACGCACGCTCATAAAACAGTCATTTGTTAGATTTTTTCCCACCAAGTTAGCAACATAGGCTTTTTGAGAGCCCCCCTCATGAACAGTGGCACTGTCATTTTGTTACTCGGTCCCGAAAGGTGATTCCGCGCAGTGACAGCAAAATCATCTTTCAGGACCGAATAACGCCATCACAGTGCAATAATTCATGAGAAGGGGTCCCAAAAACCCCATGTTGAAAATTTGGGACCAAAATTCGTAAAAATGCCTGAGATATGCATCAAAGTTGGAAAACCCCTATTTATTCCATTATACAGCTTAACGGCATTTCCTTAGTTCACGGTCGGGTTTGAAGAGTGCAGATGTGTTTCCGGTCCATCGAAGATCGTCGCGCCAGACTCCGGAGGTAAGTATGGGGTGGGGAGGTGTGGGGAGGCAGGGTCGCAGAGGGTGGGTGTGGGTGGGGGAGGGCACAGAGACTACGAGGGTCGTTTTCATTTTACAGCTTTAAAGAACAAAAAACATTGTGGGACAGTTTTTTTGCAGGGGATTTGGTACGCTGGGGTGGGCTCCCAGCGTGCCACCTAACTGTTTGGGGAGGGTATCTGTAGCCGACGGGGGATTGGGCACCCTCGTCGGCACATAACATAAGGGGGGGAAGGAATTTATGCCAACGGGGATTGGGCACCCCTGTCAGCACACAAAGAAGGGTGGGGGGCGCAGAGCCAAGAGGGATTGTGCACCCCCCTCGGCATTAAACAATTGGGGGGGTTCTTTATGCCGATGGGGAGTGGGCTCCTCCGTCAGCACATTCATAGGGGGCAGGGTCAGCCGACAGGGGGATTGGGCACCCCCAAAGTTGGCATTCAGTGGCCAGTGTGCAGCCATGTGCAGAATGTCGGAAGCATGTCAAGAAAAGGGCCGCTGCATCTGACAAAGCTTTCCAGATTGCAGGACCTTTATATAATGCTCACATTATATGACTCATGGTGTGGCGTCCGGCATGCAGGCTGATGGGAATCGGATGCACCTACTGAAGCGCCGACGCAACTAATGGTGCGTTCTGCATTTGCCTCAACAGCGACCACACCTCTAAATCCTCATTATCCCAAGATGCTGGTCGCGCAAGCGCGTCAACATAAAAAGTACGTGGTAGACAATTATGCGGAAGCAAAGTGTTCAAGTAATGCAAAACATAGCATATCAGTAGGAGCAGTTCAGCAAAGTGCAACTGGCAGCAAAATGAGGGAGGAAAGGGTGATTGTGAGTACAATGGTATCAAGTCCAAGGGGGATAGTGGACTGATAAATAAGACAGTAGGGGAAGGAAGTAATATGGAGGGAGGAGAGGGACCAGCCTAGGATTAGCAGCAACTGAAGGAGTGAGTAGTGAAGTCATGGAGGAGGGATTTTAGAGATAGAGAAGAGAGAGAGCATTGTGAATAGCAATGGAGAGGGTGCTTCAAAATTTGGGGAACTGGAAGGAGATCACATCTTGACAAGCTGAGAATTTTACAGAGGGGTGGGTGAGAGAGCGGGTGTCAGAGATACAAAGGGAGTAGGAGGCGGAGGGAGGGAAGGATAAGAGGAGGAAAGTGGGGGGGGAGGGAGCCGAGCCAGAATTTGGAGAGAAAGGTCGCACAATGAGTGCAGTGCCTGGCATCAGGGGAAGGCACAGAGAGGGTGAAATACAGAGAACAGCAGTGGGTTCTGGAGAGGCAATCCAGGGCAAAGCAGCAGAAGAAGTAAAAGGGAGATTTAGCTTGGCAAGGGTGGACTTGGGAGCAGCGCTGTATAAAATGTCACCATAATCGAAGATAGAATCATTTTAGTGACAATCTCTCTGCAGGAAGGAAGCAGGATACTTGCTTTGTTCCTGTAAAGTGCCCCATGTTTAGGATGCAGTTTCTGATGGATGGCATCCAGGTGAGTAGAGAAGTCAAGATGACAATCCAACCATACTCTGAGGTATTTAAAGGAGAAGACATCCTCAGTCACAACACCATCAAGGGTCAGGAAAAAAGGGGGAGAGGATAGTTTGGCAAGTCTTTACCTAATACTAAAGGCATGGAGACTTTTTTTTTGGCACTGAGGGACAGCTGTTTGGCCAAAAGAACAGTGCTGGATGTCGAGGAAATCCAGCTGGAGTCAGGTTGTTAGATCTGAGGCAGAGGAATCGGAGGCATAGAGGATCATGTTGTCTGCTTACATATGAATGGACACAGAGGAACAGGTGAGGGGGAGATCATTTAGGAAAATGGAGAATAAAAGTGGGCCAAGGACAGATCCCTGAGGGACATCGCAGCAGATAGGCAGAAGAAGGAAGATGGTGTCACCAATATGGACAGCTTGGGTTCTACCCTCAAGGAATGAGCAAAACCACTCAACAGAAAAGGAGGAGAGCCCAGTAGCTTTAAGCTTGTTCAGGAGGATGGGGTGGGCAAAGTGTCTAAATGTTTGGCCAGGTTGACAAAGATAGCAGAGGTGACTAACCTCTGGTCCATGCCAGAAAGGATAAAGTCAATGAACCTAAGGAGGGGGAAGGAGGTGGCGGTGGAATAGGACTTCCTGAAACCAGACTGGTAGGGAATGAAGAAGAAGAAGGAGTTGTCAAGGAATGGGGAGAGTTGGGAAAAGATCAGGTGTTCCTGAAATTTAGCTAGAGAGAGAGGAGGAAGGAGGTGGGGGGTAATTGCCAGGGTGGAAGGGTCACCCCCTTTAGGAAAGGGGATGACCGTGGCTTACTTCCACAGGTTAAGGACAGAGGCAAGTGACAAAGAGCAATTTAAGAAGTGAGTGACAGGAAGGGCAATGGCCAGGGCAGAGAGAGAAAAGAGTCTGGGGGTAAGGCCTTCAGGGCTTTCTCCTTTTTGTGGTTTATGAGGTAAGAGGACCTTGAGGATAGCAGAGGAGTGATAAGTGGTAGGTAAGAAGAAGAAGGGATGGTGGGGAGGAGAAGGTTAATTCAAAAGGGAGGGTGGGGAAGGGAAGGTGAAGGAAGGAGGGAGGGCACAAGTGGTGAACAAGGAGTTAAAAGATGAGGGTGACTGCTCTAGGATCAGAGATGTGGGAGTTGCCCACCTTAATGATGGAGGCAGGCAAAATAGGATGTGAATGACCTTCCAGAATTTTGAGGGGAGTTTAAGGTTGATCTGAAGCAAGCCATAGATGCAAAGTAGACAGCCTTCACAATCCTAGTAGCTCTGGTACAGGCAGTAAAAAGTGACTTGTATTTAGCAGGGTCAGTTGGGGAGCCAGTGGACTTGTGGGTCTGCCAGCCAAGGTCACATTCACAGTGACAGGCCAGCAACTCCGCCGTGATCAAAAGAAGGTGTGGGGCCGGCCTGGTGGTGCTGAGGGTTGAGGCGCTGGACGCCACACCTCGCGCTGTGCCAGCGACCTGGGTTCGGAAACGGACTCGGGTCAACGGGGGTCAGTGGGGAGAGGGAGGATTGAGTGTTCCAGCGGATGCTCTCCTTCCTCGGGGAGGTATACCAGGGGTACTAGGAGATACCCGACGTCCTGAAGAGAGCCGGTGGAAGTACAGGCTCTCAAAGGGCTCTGGCGGCTCCGTACAGTGGAGTCAGGGAGGGGGAGACGCTGTTGGGTGCTTGGGAGGCAGATGTGCATTAGCACATCACTCTCTGGACGTCAGTCCTTGCACTGGCACCTCTAGGGGTTGGGTGGGGAAACAAGAAAATCTGGAAAAAAGCCCCCTCGGTCCTAGATGAAGACCAATCAATGCCTCCCAGGATCCAGCAGACTACGGGCAGACCTCACTGTGCCAAGTTCTCCTCCAGTAAGGCTGAGGAAGGTTCATCCTCACCCCACCCAGGGAGGATTACTGGGAATCAAGGTAATACAAGGGGAGAACAAGAGAGCACTCTAGGGGCAGACACAGAGTCGGTGTTCCGGGGGGTTGATCAGTGGTCCGAAGGAGTGGACCAAGGGAGTAGTGTAGGTGGATAAAGTGGTGTGCAAGCACCACAAGTAAAAAAAAAAGAAGGTGTGAAACCTAGACTCAAGTTTTCCTCAGGGGGGTCTGATGATCCTTGTCAACAAGAATTTGGAATTAAAAAGCTTGATAGCAGTGTTAATGTTGCTTAAAATTAGTGTGAGGGACCAGTCCATTGCTATTTGGAATTAAAAAGCTTGATAGCAGTGTTAATGTTGCTGAAAACTAGTGTGGGGGGCCAGTCAGTTGCTATCAGGTCAGCAAATAAAGAGAATAGATCCAGGGATTGGAAAGACCTAATCTGTATGATTTATGGTGGGCTTTTGGGCATGGTGAATCTTATGCATGGAGTAGACCATATGATGGTCGCTGAGGGTGTCAGGGCGGGTATCAGCATCCACCATATGGTGGGGGTGGGATGAGGGTATCCAGTCCAGAAGGGAGTGGTTATGGTTTTGGATGTTGAGTCTGGTGGGATCAGAGATCAGTTGGGTAAGTTGGAGAGAGTTCCTGCTGGAGAGATTTCCTGCTTTCAAATAATGTATGATGGGAGGATGAGAGACAATTGAAGTTGAAGTCATCTAGGATGAGCAACTCGCCAGTGGAGGAATGAGAGGACAGGGTAGTGAGGAGCTCAATGACAGAGGGATGGGATATGCCAAGGCAGCAGAAGACTCCAGCAATGAATATGGGGCAGAGAAGTGCAGAGAGAGTTTAGGAGGAGCATCTCATAAGCAGAAAGGGAGGAGATGGATAGCACAGGTTCATACTGGATGCAGGAGGAAAGGTAAAAGGCTATACCTCTGTCCCTTTTACTACAGTCCTGTCAGGTGTTTGAGATCCAGGGATGCTATGGCAGTATCCAGGATTTTGGGAGAAAGCCAAGATTCCGAGATCACCAGCATGTCAGGATTGAGGTTCATCATTAGGGGTTGTAGAAGGTCAGTTTTGGAGAGGAGGTTGAGTGTGTTAACATGGGCTACTCTCTACCTTTGGGGAGTGGAGAGGCAGTCGGCAGGGCAGAACTGGGGTCGAGTTCAATGACATCTGCTAGAATGAGTAGCAAGGAAACAAGGATCTTAAGGGAGCTTATGAGACTCTTGAGTGAACCAGAGGGAGAGAGGGGAAGGACGAATGATGGAGAGGGACAAAGGAAGGGTGGAGGCCCCTGAGTGCATCATGGGGGATCAGGTGGAAGGGAGGTGGCTGCACCCAGGATGCCAGGGGGAGTGTCGACGTAGGGGATGACCAGCAGAAGGGAGGGTGGGAGAGAAGGAGTGGGGAAGGGGAAAGGGAAGGAGAGGTTAAGGGGAAGGTAGAGGGGGAGGGAGGGAGGAAAGGGGGGCTAGGAGGTAGAGGAGAGCAAGGGTAACTAACAGCATGATGGAGGTGGTAAGCAGTTGCCCTGACTAATTGAGTAGACATACGGAGGTTGTTAAAAACAGTAGGCTGTACCCAGAAGGGAGACCTGCAATGGGCTGGGAGGATAGGGTTGTAATAAACTTAAGGAAATGGAGGGGGATCTGGTGGAGGGAAATAGAGGAGTTACACCCAGAAAGGGAGTAATCTAAAAGTAAGGATTATACCTGGGGGGAGTAATACTAATACTGAGAAATGGGGACGTGAGTTGCACCCAGATGGGGGAGCAACATATAGGTATGACTAAAGAAGGCTAGAATGGAGTCAGTAAAGCAATGTACTAATGCTAACCTGCAACAGAGAGTATGATCTGAGCAGTAAAATAATTACAAATAATGGGTGCTATGCATGAAGGGGTGGAGATACATGGAATCCACACGTAGCCCTGCCCGCATAGCTGCACACCCATGGACAGGTGCACTCAGCGGTATTCAAGACTGCTGGCCACCTGTCCACTGACTCCATCCCGGTGCACAGGACTCCATGAAGCCCAGCCCGGGGTGGGGTCTAGGGCTCCCGGCCGGGCACCCAATCGGAAACCCGGACTGGGACCCGCAGTGGATCCCTTGTGCGGCGGGGTGCTCATTGGCAGCATGCCCTGTGGACAACTGACGGCCAGCGGCAGTGGCAAGTGAGGGAGAGCAATGCCACCAGCAGCGATTGGCATGGTGGGACAAGTGGGGAGTCATGCCTGTAGGTAGAGAGGGGGGGCCAGGGTGGCAACACCACTGGTGGGGTGGAAGGGTTCATGTGGTGCAGGAGGGGGGGCAGCAGCTCTGTGCTGGTGCTCGTGCCCCTATGGAGGACATGTGTGATGTGGGGTGTGCGAGTCACCAAATGCACCACTGTGTGCTAGGGCGGGTGGCTGGCATCCGGTGTCTTGGTCCTGCGACCCTGGGGGTAGGTGGGCTGTTTGCCCTGTTCAGTGGGGTGTGCATGGGGTGCATAGGGAGTTTATGGCTGGGTCTCCTTGGCATACCCCGCGACCCTCTTCACATCCACATGCCAGCACTACGTGCCTTTGTGCATGGTGCATAGTGCTGGCCCACCCCTCACCCACCCCGGCGCAGTGCCCATCGCACAGCTGGGGGTTCGAGTGCATATTCCCTGTGTGCCCCCCTTCGTGCATCTCGCACAGGGGGTGCAGTTGGTGTGGGGTGGCTACTCGCCCCTGATACACACGTGTAGCCACTCCACACCTTTTGTGCATAGAGCCCAATGATCTGAGTAGTAAATTAATGAACAGTAAATTGCTGGACCAGCTACTGAAAGATAACTACAGCAAGGAAAGGACACTAACCAGCCGCAGCAGGCAGAATAACAGCAGTACATTAACAGACTGGTTACTTAGCCATGACTACAATGGGGAAGTAGCAGTTCCCAGCAGCAGGCTGTATGAAATGAAGTCAAAAGGTAAGCAGATGCCACCTTAACAACAGAGAGTTGGAACACTGAAAGTTTTGGAATGCTCACTGAATTAGGCAGAGTGGTCGGCCGCTGGCTACCTCTTCAGTTGACTCCCAGGCAGCCCGCATCATGAAGGATGAAGACATTTTCCTGTATCTGTCAGCTTCACCCTAAACCCTTAAAGATGGCTTCCTGTCACCATTACAAAAATCCCAGTTACAAAAATAAAATAGAATTTCAGCGTTTAACAATCTTAATCAGGATATATGCATGAAAACTCTACCCTTGTCCTTTGCAGTTTAGCTGTGCTGTGTAGGAGCTAAGTAATGCAATGTTCAAAAACTTTGCTTGCTAAAGTAGTAGTTTGTAAAGTCTGCTGACTTTGTATAGCATGCAGTGCCAGCTTAGCATAGCACGCAGTGCCAGCTCTGCACAGCATGCGGTGCTGACTTTGCATAGCATGCTGTGTTGACTTTGCATAGATCGCTGTGCCAACACTGCATAGCATGCACTGCCAACTTTGCATAGCACACAGTGGTGCATGTAGTGCCAACATTGAATTGCAAGTGGTGCCAACTCTGCATAGTGCGCAGTGCTGACTTTGCATAGTTTGCACCAGGCAAAGTGTTACTTTAAAGAGCCACCAATGCCTCAAGAAGAACTTTGAAAAACATAATATTGCTACACAAAGCAGTTTTATTCTCATTAGCTCTGTAGTTCTTATTCCCATTACTTATTACCAGAGGCACTGGAAAATCGTGGGCACAATTTTTGTGCTATTTCCACGATTTTTGCCTTCCTTCATGACCTCCCTTGCGATAATGGTCTTCTCTCCTTGTGCCTCATAAAGTTGATTACCAAAAAAAGCTTGATTTGTTAACATTCTGTCAGTGTTTCCCTTTTTATTCTCTGTGCGGCTGTTGGCGTCCAGAAATCGGTGCTGTTCCATCCCACAGTATCAGCAAGTGACATATAAACAGGGGCAGAATGCCATAGCCAATTGTAAAAAAAAAATTCACATTTGGCACCATTTTACAGTTTTCTCCCCACTCAGGGCCTCTTAAGCCACATATAAAGGCTGTGGTGTGCAAGGGGGGGACTCGCTTACTTGGCACCTGCTGAGATGCATTTGCTACATACGTCTTTTCCTGACCTGCTGGGACCACTGAGAATAGCTAAGCCACCGAGCCACCGAGCCAACAAGCCAAACTGTAATTCACTTTCCTTTGGCTGGCTTGCAGCTTACTGTGGTACATTCCTTCAGCTGCTCACATTTAGCCCCGGTGCTGACTCCCGACCTCTGACCTCTGAACAGCTGAACTATGGTCGAGTCACCAAGCCGAGCTTGCACCACGTTCACTTTTGGCTTTCTTGTGACTGCAGTTGCTTCAGCTGCTTTCACTGGAGCTTTTGTGGACACTGAGCTGCAACTAGGGTCTGAATTCTCATGAAGCCCGAGGGATTCTACTATAGAACTGTACCTACCTTGCCTGCTGCCAGCTTGTTACAGGACAGCCTTGAAGATTTCCTGCTTTCCCCGAGTGCCTTCTGTCTGAGTCTGGTAAGTCTCTGTAAAGGACAAGCAAAGAAGGGGCAAGGGAGTGAGTAGTTAGTAGCAAGGACTGGTGGTAGGAGGGCACAAAAAGTATTGAAAAATGTGTATGTGAGGGTCAGAGAGAAGGCAGGATATTGGTGAGGGGCGGAGTGAGGGGATTGGTTGGCATGGTGTATTTATATAAAAAAATGTGTTTGTGAGGGTCAGAGAGAAGGCAGGATATTGGTAAGGGGCGGAGTGAGGGGATTGGTTGGCATGGTGTATTTATATAAAAAAAATGTAGGTGAAGCTTGGAGTGCGAGTACCAGCTGGCATGTTAAGGGGTGGAGGGCTCTGGCATTGTGTATCTACAACATGTCAGACTAGGAGGGAGGGCGCTAGCAAGCATATTGACTGTAAGGGCACAACATTGAGGGAGGGCATAGGCAGGCATGATGCATTTGTATTTTATGAGGGAAAAATGAAGGACAAGAGCCAGCATGATGGTGAGGGGTGGATGGAGGGCACTGGTTGGCATGTTGTGTCGCGTGTACAGTATGTTGCTGATGTAGGGGACAATTGGGCACAGGCTGGCATGCTGATTAAGATAAAAAAAAATTAAAGGTTGGAGGGAAGGCACAGGCTGGCATGGCCTAGCTGACTGGCTCACATTCTGAAAAAAACTGTACTGTCCTCTGGTGACAGAGGAGGGAAGGGTTGCCAAGCCAGGCGGCACAGAACAATTTATTTCAACATGTATACCTGTTGCTAAGTCCATCTCTTGCTCCTATGGTTTGTGATGGAGGGTGGAGGGACAGGTCAAGATGACTGGCACACATGTTGGAAAAAAATTGTTCTGGCCTCTTGTGATGGAAGAGGGGGTGGCTGAACTAACTGGTAGTGAACATTTTTTTTCCAACATTTATACCAGCCTGCTAGGTCCATCCCTCATGCCTGTGGTTTGCCGTTGATGGATGGTGGCGGGACAGGTGTAGCAGACTGGCACACATATTGAAAAAAATTGTTCTGGCCTCTGGTAATAGACGAGAGAGAAGCCAACTGGCACAGAACAATTTTTTTTCAACATATATACCAGCTCGCTAGGTCCGTCCCTCGCTCCTGTGGTTTGTTGTTGATGAAGGGCAGAGGGAGGGGTGTAGCAGACTGGCATACATGTTGAAAGGAATTGTTCTGGCCTCTGCTGATGGAAAATATGATCTGGTCCACTAAGACAAAACATCCCCCCCCAACTCCTCTCTTTTCACAGTCTCAAACACCCTGATATTCCCACCCTCCTTGCTGATGTTAGGGCGATAAACTGGTCAGCCCTCTACACCCTCTTGGATGTGTCAGAGGCAGTGGACTTTTTCACTGCAGTGTTCTTCTGACTACAAGGTCATGATGAGGATGAGGGACAAAATGTGGTCAGAATATAAAGTGGTTCCGTCCTCTTCTCTATGGAACACATACAGGTGCCTGCATAACAGGTGTAAGCAGCTGCCCTGGCTCAAAAATGTGATTTTCTCCGGAACCAACATAGGGACTGTTTCGAGGACCCACACGATTTCTGGGGTGCAATGGGCTCCCTGCTCCACCCGCGTATCCAATCCTCTGCCATCCACTTAGACACTACCTCCGGCCAACTAACCATTCCCATTGAGGTCGCCCAGGCATTCAATAAAAAGTTTACTGACCTGTCTGCCCACCTTAGCAAGCTACCTACCCAGCCTCCTACCAGCCAAGGGCCTGCTCTTTTTGACATGGCCACCACCTTATCATTGTCTTTCTCTCAAGCCCCTCCTTTCTGTTTTCAGGCTATATCCACCAAAGATACCGACAAGCTTCTAAAGAGTTTACCAAACTGTGGCAGTTATGGCAGTGATGGCCTTTTCCCAGCCATGCTCAGGCTAATCTCCCTTGCCATGCTAAAACCCCTTACCTTCATCTTCAGTCTGGCATTGACCACTTCCGTCATGCCTGACTCCTGAAAGCATGCTTAGCTGGTACCTATCTTTAAAGCAGGTGACCCTCTGTCAGCAGATAATTATAGGCCCTTATCCCTGCTTCCCCACCTTAGCAAATTCCTGGAAAGGATTATCCACCAGCAACTGACTGATCACATCAATAAATACAACCTAATGTCATGGCAACAGCATGGTTTCCTCAAGTTCCACTGCACCTCATCTGCCCTGGCCTTGTTTACGAATCATGTTCATAGGAACATGGACCTGGGGAAAGCCACAGGTGCTGTTTTTGTAGACCTATCCAAAGCATTCGACTTGGTCAACCACCCCTTATTACTCTCCACGCTCCAAAAACTTAGCTGCTCCTCTGAGACCTTCTTGTGGTTTAAGAGCTACCTCTCTGGGAGATCTCAATCTGTATGCATTGGCCCATGGAAATCCCAAAAGTCAACTGTAATGAGGGACAAAGCATTATCTGTTGCTGCTCCCTCGTTGTGGAACAGTCTCCCACCGTCCTGCTGCTCCCTAGACTCCCATAGTATTTTCAAGCACCGTTTTAAATCCTGGCTACTAAATGAAGCCAAGTGCCTCTACTCCTCAGGGTAACTTGGCCTGTCCTCCTACCTCTCTTCTGGCTCCCTATTTTACTCCAGTGCTTTCTGCTAGCTTTGCTTTGGCTCCTCTGTTGGTATTTCCAGCAACACCGCCTCGGTTTTGCTTCCCAGAGTACATGTTCCTGTCTCACATCTGACAGTATTCCATGCACCTTCTTGTCCACAGGCCAAGTCCCTCTATATTTTTGTGATGTTTACCTGTTTTGCGTTTTTCAGCTGACAATTGTGCAATATATTTATTAGACTGCTGCAATCTCTCTGTAAAGTTGAAGTAAATTTTTGATTGTTACCTCGTCCATTGTGGCAATGATTGTAAATGCTGAATTTGTCTCAGTCTTGTTTTCTTCTGTATACTATGCCTTGTGCCATATGTTGTGGCCCGGGTCATGCCTGAAAACAGTCCCCAGGATCAGTGTACCTAGCCGGTTATCAAAGACTTAAATAAATAAAAGGGATGGGTGGCTGAGCCGACTGGCACCAAACTATTTTTTTCTACGTGCATACCTGTCTTCTAGGTCCATCTCTCGCTCCTGTGGTTAGTTGCTGATGGAGGGTGGTGGGACAGGTCTAGAAGACTGGCACATATGTTGGAAAAAATTGTTCTGGCTTCTGGTGATGGAAGGGGGAGGAGGTGACTGAGCTGACTGACGCAGAACAATTTTTTCAACATGTAGACCTGCTGGCTAGGTGTGTCTCTCACTCATGTGGTTTATCACTGAATGGTCTAGTATCTGTGTTATCTGTGTACTTAGCTAGGTGCTTGTCACAGGTGTCAGAAGGGAATTCTTATCTGTGAAATTAACTAAGTGTAGAAAGATTTGCAAAGTACGGGGAGTGACTTAGCTAGAAGGAGCCAGGTTAAAACCAGATTTAAGCACTCCCTAGATAGCTTCTGCCAGAGAACAGACAGAACAGCAGGTGGAAGGAGCTACTGGTATAACTAAAACTTTGCTACTGGGACTATATTGCCCTCCCTCCACCCCCGCCCTCAACCAGTTCTACTTTTATAGGTACAGGATTTAATCTGCAATAGAAACTTCCTGTTTGGGAGCAGGAAGTGAGTAATCACAGAGCCACCAAAGACTCACCATCCTAGAAGGGCAAGAGTAGCTCTCCGTCCCCCAGCTGCTGGAGGTCTGACTCTGAGCAAGTAAGGAGACTACTGAGAAATATAGGAACTTCTTGTCTTAGAACAGGAAGATCAAGAGCTAAAAGGGCACAGAGGCAGTAAGTAAGTAGGGGAAGAAAAAAAAAGAAAATAAACAGAGGAAAGAGTAAGTATTACAAACAACAGTTAGGGGGCCAGAAAAAAAGACATGATGGGAGTGGTGCAGTGCAGTGGCTGTGGAGCAGCAGTCTTCTGGAAGATGTTCTGGAGGATGTAGTGTTGTTCCATCTGCAGGCACCTCTCTGGGCTGAGGGAGGAGGTTGCTCATCTCTGGGCTGAGTTGGCCAAGTTTTGTGGGACCTCCTCTCCCACCCAGGAACCACCAGAGTCACTGCCGTTGCCTCAGAGGTTGCCAAGGAAGAGAAGCGGTTGGACCACAGTGGGCTCAGGGAGGGTGAGGGTGGTGGAACAGAGGCGCATCCCTCCAGTTGTACCTCTCCACAATTTCTATGCCGTTGTGGAAAAGTGTGGTTCCTCTATGGAGGCACCCACAGTGGAGACCAAGGAGGATGCTGGGAACCTCCACAAAGGAGACCCACAGGAGGGTGGCATGGGACCCCACAGGGGAAGGAAACAACTCCTGGTGGGGGACTCCATTGTTAGGAAGGTAGAACTGGGGGAGGAAGGGGAGAGGGATGTAAGGTGCCTGCCTGGCACCATGGCTTGGAGGGACAGGGAGCAAATCCACAGGATCACAGGAGCAGCTGCACAGGAGAGGGAGCTGGATGTCATTGTCAACCTTGGAACAAATGACCTGGCTAAGAAAGGGATCAGAGCAGCGCAAGAAGCATTTGTGGAGATAGGGAGGGGCCTTAGACAAATAGCACACACGGTAACCTTCTCAGAGGTGCTTCCTGTCTATGGCACGGATTAGGCTAGGGTGCTCCACACCATGGGATTCAATCAGTGATTGAAAAACTGGTGCAGAGCTCAGGGATTTGGCTTCATTGGGGACTGGGGGTCCACCTGGATGGATGTAGGCCTATACTGGTGTGATGGTCTGCATCTGTCCAGGAGGGGAACCAGGATCCTAGGTGATAGGTTTAAATACTTCATTGGCAAGCATTTAAACTAGCCAAGGGGGGAGGCACTGGAAAGGAGCAGGGAAATCCTAGCCCCCAAAAAAATCAGGGTACTAAGTGAGGTAGACACCAACATAGGGATGTCAATAGGGAGAAGCGCAGGGGTAAATGGAGAAAGTGACAAACGCAATAAGGACAGGGATGGGGCAAAAAGGGGTAAGACCATCAAGAAATGGAGGGTGATGAGTACCAATGCCTGTAGTCTAGGCAACAAGCTCCCTGAACTGGTGGCCTTGATGGAAGAGGGATGCCTGGATATCATAGCTGTCACAGAAACATGGTACACAGAGAACCATGACTGGGATGTTAACATACCAGGGTATACAACCTATAGGAGAGACAGAGAGAGCAGAAGAGGGGGGAAGTAGCTCTCTATGTAAGGGAAGGAATAAAAGCAACTGAACAAAAGAGCAAACAGGGAGGAGAGGAGGCACTGTGGGTCACCTTCAAGACTGGAAATGGCACCACAATCCGCACAGGGGTTGTATACGGACCCCCATGTCAGGGGGAGGGAATGGGCAAGGATATGATAGAAGGCATACTTAGGATGGTAGAGAAAGGGGATATACTGTTGATGGGGGACCTTAATATGCCAGATGTTAACTGGAGCACCTTTGCTGCAGCCACATCCAAAAGCAGGGCCATTCTTGATGCCCTTCAGGTGGCATGCCTCAGACAGCTAGTTTTGGAACCTACTCGTGAGGGAGCAATCTTAGACCTCATACTCTCAAATGGGGACAGTGAGAGGATCTCAGATCTAGAAGTGGGTAGCCATTTGGGAACAAGTGACCACCAAACAGTGTAGTTCACGATAAACTCAGCTACAGAGTCAAGCCATACAAAAGTGAGGGTTCTGGACTTCAGGAGGGCTGACTTTGGCAAGATGGGAGAGTGCCTTAGAAAAGCACTAGCAAACAGGCTAGAAGGAGGGGTGGAGCAACAATGGGGAAATATCAAAACTGCCATCACAGAGGCAACAAGCCCTTGTGTGAAGCAAATAAACAAATCAAAATGAGAGAAAAGTCACTATGGTTCTCAAAAGAAGTGGCGGTGAAGGTTAGGGAGAAAAAGATAGCATTTAGGAAGTATAAGGAAACACAGAAGGAGCAGAACAGAGAACTGTACCAGTTAATGCAGAAGGAAGCAGGGAGGGTAGTCAGAATAGCAAGGGCACAAACTGAGGAAAAGATAGCCAACTTGGTTAAGAAGGGGGATAAAACCTTTTATAGGTATATCAGGGAGCGTAGAAAGATAAAGGGAGGGATAGTGAGGCTGAATAGAATGGATGGTGGGTGGGCAGAGAGTGACAGTGAAAAAGCGGGGATACTGAATGAATACTTCTGTTCAGTAGTCACAAAAGAGGAAGTGGCGGAGGTGCCTAATCCAATTAACAGAAGCACTCTGGAGAGGGGGGGTCTATCCCAGTGCTTTCACCGAAGAAAGGGTTCTGAAAGAACTACTAAAACTAAAGGTGGACAAAGCAATGGGGCCAGATGGAATTCATCCCAGAATTCTAAAAGAATTAAGCAGAGAACTAGTGACACCAATGACTACCTTTATAGCAAATCATGGGAGGATGGTGTGGTACCTGAGGACTGGAAGAAGGCTGATGTGATTCCCCTTCACAAAAGTGGGAGCAAGACAGAGGCAGGAAACTACAGACCTGTCAGTTTGACCTCTGTGGTAGGGAAAGTGAGGGAATCACTTCTGAAGGAAAGAATTGTTGAGTACCTAGAGGCCAGTGGGGCACAGGATCCAAGGCAGCATGGGTTCACAACGGGAAGGTCATGTCAGACGAATCTAACTGATTTCTTTGACTGGGTGACCAAAGTAGCAGATCAGGGAGGGGCTGTAGACATGGCCTACCTAGACTTTAGCAAGGCATTTGACACAGTCCCACACAAAAGATTAGTAGTCAAATTAACCAGCCTTGGAGTGGGTCCCAGGGCAGTAGCCTGGGTAAAACATTGACTGAACAACAGGACACAGAAGGTAATTGTAAATGGAGTCCACTCTGAAGAAAGAGGGGTTACTAGTGGGGTACGCAGGGTTCAGTACTGGGTCCAGTCCTTTTTAATGTCTTTATAAGTGACATTGCAGAGGGACAGGAAGGAAAAGTATGCTTCTTTGCAGATGACACAAAGATCTGCAACAGGGTTGTTACACAAGGAGGCATGGAAAGGATGAGAAGAGACTTGGCAAGGTTGGAGGAATGGTCAGAAGTATGGCAGCTTGAATTCAATGCAAAGAAGTGCAAAGTGATGCACCTGGGAAACAAAAACCCAGGGGGAGATTATACAATGGGGGGAGGTAGTAACAACAACAAAAATGGAAAGGGACATGGGGGTAATGATATCAGATGACCTTAAGGTTGGCAAGCAATGTTAGAAGGTGGTAGGGAGGGCTGGGGGGATGCTGGGATGTATAGGGAGAAGCATCACCAGCAGAAAACAGGAAGTTGTTATCCCCCTGTACAGACAGTTGGCGAGACCCCATCTGAAGTACTGCGTCCAGTTCTGGAGACCCCATCTCCGCAAGGACATAGACAGGATGGAGGCAGTTCAGAGGAAGGCAACTAAAATGATGCAGGATCTGCAAGAGAAGCCATATGAGGAGAGATTAAAGGAGCTTAATATGTATACCCTTGAGGAAAGGAGGGACTGGGGGGCATGATAGAAACATTTAAGTACCTCAGTGGAAACAACAAACTCCAAGAGGGTAGCATCTTTCAGAAAAAGAGATGTGCAAGAACAAGGGGACACAATTTGAAGATAGAGGGGGGGTGACTCAGGGGCAATGTGAGGAAGTATTTTTTCACAGAGAGGGTGGTGGACGCATGCAACAGCTTTCCTGAGGAGGTTGTGGGGGCTAAAACTGTGGGAGAATTCAAGAATGCATGGGACAGACACAATTTTTGTGGGGGGTAGGAAGAATTAGGCTGTTGGTTAAATAGGATCTGCAGCTTATCCTCTAGGTAGGGAAATGGGCAGACTAGATAGGCCAAGCAGTCCTTATCTGCCATCAAAGTCTATGTTTTTATGTTTCTATGTCTAGCAGACTGCATACATTTTGAAAAAAGAAATTGTTCTGGCCTCTGGTTGATATGAGGTAGGGGCGGATGAACAGAGTGGCACAGAACAATTTTTTTTAAACATGTGTACTAGTCAGCTGGGTCCATCCCTGGCTCCTGTGAGCGGTTGTTGATGTGTTTCATGGAGAGGCAGTCCTGGCTGACAGGCAGACATGAAGAAAAATTGCTCTGGCCTCAGTGTTGGGTAAGTTACTTTTTCTATTACTTTCTATTATGTTTGGAAACTTGTTCCAGGAAACTCTGTGCAGTCACTAGCAAGGGTGGAGAAGTACTAGAAAACGTAATATACCTCTCAATTATAGTTATTTGTTTCTTTTTATACAAATACAGTACAAAAATAATAAATAACAGATGACATTTTTTGAAAGTAGTAGGTTAGTTACTTTCTTTTCGTTAAACGCGGCATACACCGAAACGTCTTGGGAAAAATGGGACACTTTGAAGGTGTGCCTGTCCTGTGCAATCCACTGCTCCGTTGAGCAGGTGTGTGGTCCTGCACCAATCGATGTGGTGCTGTGAGTGACAGCGGTGGTCTTCTTCAAAGAAAACCACCGCTGTGTGCTGGCATGTCATGCCCCCAAATCTTTGGTGCCATGCTGGGAGCCCACCCCAGCGTGGGCAAACGCTCCGTCAGTCTGAGTAAAAAAAACCTGTAAAAAGAAAACGTTCCATCGCTGTCTCCCCACCCCCTCCCACAACCCGCACCCACCCACTGCGCACCCTTCCTCCACACCCCCTCACCCCATACTTACCTCCGGAGCTGGCGCGACGAGATCATCGCTGGACTGGGAACACGCTTCTGCACTCTTCAAAGCCGACCGCTTAACTGAGGAAATGCCGTAAGCTGTATAATGGGCTAGATGGTTTTTCAACTTTGTTGCATATCTCAGGCATTTTGGGAATTTTTGCACCAAATTTTCAACATGGGGTTTTTGGGATCCTTCTCATGAATTCTGTCACTGTCATGGTGTTATTCGGGCCGAAGGGTGATTTACTTGATCACTGCGTGAAATCACCTTCGGGACTGATTAATAAAGCGACAGTGCCAGCGTTCATAAGGTGGGCTCTCAAAAAGCCTATTTGAAAATTTGGTGGAAAAATTCCTAAAATTACTGCTTAAGGAAATGTTATGAAGTTCCTATGCAGGCTCGTAGGTTCAAGAATTTTCAATATTTTCACCCAGATTTTCAAATTGCCATTTTACCACACCTTCTTATGAGTAGTATAGCTGTCATTTTTCACATCCTTCCCAAAACATGTTTCAGCCATGTAGCGCACAATGGCGCAGTCGGTGTGCGAACTCAATGTATGGGACACATTAAGAAAATCACAGTGATACTGTTCATGAGCAGAGGTCTTAAAATGGCTGTGTTGAAAATTTGGTGAAAAAAATTCTAAAAATAACTGTTTCACGAGTTGTGCTTGCAGTTCTATGCACTTCGTAAGTTTGCTTCAATTTTCAATATTTTCACTCCAGATTTTCAACATTGCCATTTTACCACACCTCCTTATGAGCAGTGCAGCTGTCATTTTCAAATCTTGCTAAAACGTGTTTCCACCATATGGCGCACAATGGCACAGTCGGTGTGCGAACTCAATGTATGGGACACATAAAGAAAATCACAGTGTCACTGTTCATGAGCAGAGATCTTAAAATGGCTATGTTGAAAATTTGGTGAAAAAATTCCTAAAAATAACTGCTTTACAAGCATGCGTTGCACAGTTCCTACGCACGCTCGTAAGTTCGTGAATTTTCAATATTTGCACTCCATTGACTTCCAAATACCTAAACAGCACATAGAAGCAAGCAACATTCGGCACTGACAAATGCTTGTTTATTTTTTCATTCGCTTGCATGCATGTGCAAGGAACGTTTTGGGACAGTACGACTTTTTGAAGGTGTGTGACCCTCCTGTCTAATGCAGTGCTCAGTGTAACGTGTGCAACCCTACTGCACAATGGATGCATGAGCTGTGTATGACAGCAGTTTGGCTGCAGTGGTCTTCAGTTAAAAGAAAGAACCACTGCAATCAGCGGTGGTAGCGTGTGTATTTAGCATATTGCGTCACCTTTTCCCTCTGGCTGCTAATAAAATCCTCCCACTTCCTCCCTCTGCTGCCGTCTACCCTGCTCCTTGTTATTTCCCCCACCAAACACGTTGTATCTGCAGACGAGTGCCCAGTCCCCATTGTCTCCAGGCCCCAACAAACACCCAGGTGGCATGCTGGGAGCCACCCCAGCATGCCCATTGTCTTGTAAATGGGAAAACTGTCCTGCAACATCTTTTGTTTTAAAACCTGTGAAAACAGAAAACCGCCCCTCGCCAGTGTCTTGTGCCTCCCTCTCAACCCACACCTACCTCTCTGCATACCCCACTCCTCACCCCATACTTACCTCCGGAGCCTGGCGCAATGATCTTCAGTGGAATGGGAACACGTCTGCACCTTGAAAGCGAGCAGCAAACTGAAGAAATGACGGTAAGCTGTATAATGGCATAAATGTTTTTTTCAACTTAGGTGGCTATCTGGGCATTTTTGCAAATTTTGGCACCACATTTTCAACAGGGGGTTCTTGGGACCCCACCTCATGAATTCAGTTACTGTCATGTGAGTTATTCGGTCCCCAAAGGTGATTTCATGGTCACTGCACAAAATCACCTTTTGGGATTGATTAACTAAACAACAGTGTCACTGTTAATGAGGTGGGCTCCCAAAAGCCTATGTTGCAAATTTGGTGAAAAATGTCAAAAAATGAAAGCTGTATTCGTGCGTAGTTAGCAGTTTCCACCACACTTATAACTTCAAGAATCTGAAATATTTTCACTCCAGATTTTCAACACTGGCATTTTTCACACCTCCTTATGAACAGTGGAAGGAAGTAAATGCAAATCTAGGGGCTTTCATTATTACTTCTTAGCATTGATATTGCATTGGGGAAAGGAGGGTAGGAGTTTGAAGAAGGTTGTGCAATGGCTACTTAAAGTCTCTTTTTGAGTGTGGATAGGAAGGATAGGAATATAAAAGCAGTTGCTCAATATATCTAAACGTGTGCAACAAAGGAGTGAGAATAAAGAAAATGTTTTGCACTGATAGAGGAGGGAGAGGGGAGACTTGGGGGAGTGTTTGGTATCCTGCATCTGGCAGGGTGGGGGGTCGCTGGTGGGCAACAACAGCAATGGGTAGGGTGGTAGGCTGCAACAACTGTGATGCACCAATCTTTCTAAAAATTGCCTGGAGTGTGGGAGGATGTTTAGTGTGCAACCACATAGAAAAATTTAGAAAGGAGATTGAGGGTCTGCAGGAGGAATTAAGACAGGCAAGGCAGATTGGGGGTTAGCCCAGTACTGGAGGGAGGAAGAAGGGAGATGAGGGAGGGCGATTTAAGCCAACAGTGGTGAGGAGAGGTCAGAAGAAGAGAGCAGAGACAAAGGGCCCAGGCCAGGAAGAGCGATTGCAGGAAACCAGGTCAGAGACAAAGACAAATGGAAGGAGGAGATAGGGACTTGTGAGGGAGGCGAAGAAATGGCAAAAGTCATGGAGTGGAAAGGAGAGAACAGGTTACTATGAAGAGAGAGGAGCGGAGTTTGTGAAGGGTCTTGAAAATAGTTTTGCACTAAGAGAGGAAGAAAGTGGAGGAGGAAATGATGAAATTAGAGGAGTAATTGATAAATGCCTGGACCAAACTGGAGCGGGGGGAAGTTCTGCTGGGAGAATTGCAACAGGAGAAAATAATGTGCAGGAGGAAGAAGAGGAGCTGGAAATGAGAGAGGGAGATGAATGGAAGCAAGCAGGGAGTAAGAGGGGTGGAATCTTATTGCTGGGGACTCAGTACTAAGAGGAGTCAGATGGGTAGCAAGGGAGAGGCATAGTCGCATTTGGGTGGAGAGCCATGCCAGGAATGACAGTGGAAAGGTGGGACAATCTGTTCTGAAATATGCTAGAAGGGTAGGACAAGCCTCATTTAATTATACATCTTGGGACAAAGCGACCTGGCTGACAAGACAGTAGATAAAGTCCAGAGGAGGTTTGAGGAACTAGCACAATTATGTGAGGGGCAGGAAGATCAATAACTTTTTCAGAGATACTTCCTGTGCAAAGGCAAGCACAACAAGAAAGCTGAGAATAGAGGAATTTAATGGATGGCTAAGAGCCTGCTGTTGTGCTAAAGGGTATGGGCTGTTGGGGGTGGGAGGGACCTGGGAGGACAGTAGTCTCTATGCCAAGGACAGACTGCACTTGAGTGAGGAGGGAAAGAAAGTGTTGAAACAGAGGATGGAGGAGTACATAGAGGAAATTGGAATTTAAACTAGGAGTGGGGGGTGGCAGTTGGGGAATAGATATGCAGAGACCACAGGTTGGGAAACCATATGAGCTTACCCCATAACAGTGACAAAGGACAAATGGCAAGTACTATTGGTGATGCTAGGAAAGGAAGGCAGGATGGGAGGGGGAAAGGTGGAAGGTGGTTACCCTAATGCTAGGGCCTTGGGAGGAAAACTGCAGAGTTACAGGTTCTCATGGCAGAGGGAGAGGTGGCCATTGCAGCCATCACAGAAACATGGGCCACCAATGCAATGACTGGGACCTGTCTGTACCAGGGCACAGGTTATTCGTAGGAACAGGGTGATTGGGAAAGGAGGGGGGGGTGGCACTATATGAAGGAAGGACTGAAGTGTGTAAGGGAGGAAGAAGGAGGAGGGTAGTATGGAGTCACTTTGGATGCAAATCCAGGATTCCAAGAATAGGATTCTTAGAATGGGAGTGGTGTACAGACCACCATCTCAGACGGAGGAGTTAGACAGGAACTAGCGGGACAGATCAGGAGGACCTGCGAGAAGGGTAGTGTGGTGATTGTGGGGAACTTCAACATGACAGGAGTGGACTGGAGCACCCCAACAACTAGGAACAGAAGGGAGCAGGTACTGCTGGATGCCTTCCAGGACAGCTTCCTGCTGCAAATGGTCAGTAAACCAACCAGGTTAGGGAATACCCTTGACCTTGTGCTGACAAATGGGGACTTTGTGAGAGAACTTACAGTGGAGGAACCGCTGTCAGGGAGTGACCACCACTCAGTATGGCTCACATTGGATATGGGCAAGGAAGGAGTAGAATCTGGCACTAGAGTGCTGGACTTCAGGATGGCCGACTTTGGGAGGATGGGAGAAGTGGTAAAAGGGTACCTGGCTGGAATTCAATCTAGTATGGACACTAACCAGAGGTGGGAGCTCATAAAGCTGGGGATAGTGGAGGCAACCAAAACCTGCTGCAAAGCCCAGAGCAAGAAGACTAGGGCTAAGAAACCGAGCTGGTTGAGCAAGGAGGTCATGGAAAAGGTAAGGAGGAAGTACAAGAAAACAGGGAGGGGGGAGGACAAGGAGGAGTACTTGACAGAATCGAAGGAGGTGACAAAGGCAGTAAGGGGAGCCAAAGCATCTACGGAACTCAGGCTGGCACAAGGCATTAAGAAGGGGGAGAAGGACTTCTTTAAGTACATCAGGAAGAAAAGGACCTGTAGGACCACATAGTAAGGATTAGGAAGGAGGGGGGTTGGGTGGAAGCAGGGTGCGATAAGGCAGAAGCACTAAATGAGTACTTCTGCTCAGTATTTACTAAAGAGAAGAGGGGGGTAACACCCAATGGGAGAAAATGGCAGAAGCAGGGGAAGTGGTGACAGATGGGGAAATCAGGGCGGCAGAGTTCGAGAGGGTTTGAAGGCACTGAGGGTGGACAAGGCGCAGGCCCAGATGGCATCCACCCCAGAGTACTGAAGGAGCTGGCAGAGGTCCTTGCAGGACCTTCTAGACCTATTTAATGCCTCACTACTTTGGGTGTGTACCTCAGGACTGGAGGATGGCTCATGTGGTGCCCCTCCACAAGAGTGGCCCCAAGGATAAACCGGAAAACTACAGACCAGTGAGCCTCACATCCATCGTGGGTAAGCTAATGGAGACTATCCTGAAAGAGAGGCTGGTGACCCTCCTAGAGGCCAAGGGACTACAGGACAGCAGACAGCATGGCTTCATACATGGCACATCCTGTCAAACCAACCTGGTCGAGTACTATGACTGGATAACTAGGCAACTGGACAGGGCCCATGCAGTGGATGTCCTGTATCTGGACTTCAGTAAGGCATTTGACTCGGTGCCGCATAGAAGACTGGGAAGGAAGTTAGTAGGCACAGGGGCGGGTGCAAAGCTGGTGAGATGGGTAGGAAACTGGCTGCAGGGAAGGCAACAGAGGGTGGTGGTGGGTGGGGAGCTCTCACACCCAAGGGCAGTGACAAGCGGTGTTCCACAGGGCTCGGTGTTGGGACCAGTGTTGTTTGGGATATTCATTGCAGACATATCATGGGACATCAAGAGCAAGATCAGTCTGTTTGCTGATGATACCAAGGTAGGCGCAGTGGTGGATGACCTAGGGGGATGGGAGGGGTTGCAGGATGATCTGGCAAAGCTTGAAACCTGGTCAGACACCTGGCAACTGGATTTAATGCCAAAAGTGCAAGGTGCTGCATTTTGGGATGAAGAACCCAAGGAGGAGTTACCAGCTAGGGGGTGCAGCTAGCCCAGACAGAGGAGGAGAAGGATCTGGGTGTGCTCATTACAGGGTCAATGAACAACTCTACCCAATGTAGGAAGGCAGCTGCAAAGGCCAACAAAATGCTGGGTTGTATTGCAAGGGGTATATCCTCGAGGAGGGAGGCGGTGATTCTGCCACTGTATAGGTCATTAGTTAGACCACACCTGGAGTACTGCATGCAGTACTGGCACCCATATCTGAAGAGGGACATTAAGTTAATGGAGGGGGTGCAGCGCAGGGCGACAAAGATGATCAAGGGGCTGGGGTACATCATACGAGAGGAGGTTGAAAAAGCTGAACATGTACTCACTGGAGGAGAGGAGGGATGGGGTGACATGATTGAAACTTTTAAATACATGAAAGGAATAAACAAGATGAGTACAGAGGGGCTGTTCAAAGTAAGTGAGGGGAAGGCCACCAGGGGCCATGATATGAGACTGGAGGGAGGAAGGTTCAGGAGGGAGATGAGGGGACACTTTTTTACAGAGAGGGTGGTGGCTGGGTGGAATGCATCACCTGCAGAAGTGGTATGCAGTAGAACAGTGGACTGCTTCAAAAGGGGATGGGACAGGACAAGGGGGAGGGTTAATGTAGGGGAAGAGTGGAAGGGAGGGGCAGCTGCAGAATAAGAGGTGCTAGCTGCACATTCCAGCAGACTTGATAGACCTCTAGGCCTTTATCTGCTGGCAAATTTCGTATGTTCGTAGTACAGCCGACATTTTTCACATCCTGGCTGAAATGTGTTTTTGCACATCCAGCGCACAATGGTGTGGTCATAGTGAGAAATCAATGCTCAGGACAGATTATGAAAATCACAGTGACACTGTTCATGAGCAAAGGTCCCAAAATGCCTATGTTGAAAATTTGGTGACAAAAGTCCACAAAATGCACTGTGTCATAGGCGTTCATTGCGCAGCTTCCATTGCGCTCGTAAGTTCAAGAAATTGTTGTATTTTCACCCAGATGTTCAACATTGCCATCCCTTCACACCTCCCTATGAATGCTAAACTGTCATTTACATCCTGCCCGAACTGTGTTTGCACATGTGGAGCAGAATGGTGTGGTCGCTGTGGAAAATCAACGTTCAGGACAGATTAACAAAATAACAGTGCTACTGTTCATAAGCAGAGGTCTTAAATGCTTTTATGAGGTGGGGGTAACAAAAAGGTCATGCTGAAAATTTGTACTGCAAATACCAGCAATCGCACAGGGCATTAGGGTAGAGCACCATACGTGCCAAACACCACTGCAAATACCTGCAAGCGAACGTCCGCCATTGACAAATGCTTGTTATACTTCATCTTTATTAAAGATATTTTTCAATTGGATACATATTAGCATCAGAGATTTTACACATGCATTATATTTAACATGCAAAAGAAACTCATATCTGGGAATTCCACTTTACAGCATATTGGATGCTCCCAGCCTTTCTTATAGTATACACTATGTTTTAGCTTGAGCTATAAACAATAGATTTTAAAATAAAAGAAATAAAAAGCCATTAGAACAAATGATAATATCACTATATAAGAAAACATATAAGGTCTCTATCATTTGTCCCCTATTACAATTAGTGGTAAATTAACTTATAAATACGCACCTAGACTTCTAACTGATTATTTAGGAGCATGAATACATAAGACCAGTCTGTATCATTTAAAAAAATTGCCAAGTGCTTATATTGAAAAGAAGGAGATTTTATAGAAAAAGAAGGAAAATAAATAGAGAAAGAAAAAGAGAGCAAAACAAAGAATATATAAAAGCCACATTTTAGCTCATCCTTGTCTTACTGGCAGTTGCATTAATTTGAATAGCATGTAGTTCCAACCCTGTCCAGGACCCAGCATCAGTACAGGATAAATAAACTATTGTTATTCAGATACTGTGCTCATTGAAAACAGCATCTAGTCGATTGTTTCCCTTTAACCCTCCTTCCCCTCCTTGCCCCACAAAAGCACCTCCCATCTAGTCCACCTATTTATAAACTGTGGGGAACTAAGGGCCAGAGAACAGGTTATTCTTTCCAGAGTTTTTATATTCTCTACCAGCTCCCTCCACTCACTTATAGATGGTGAAGAGTGAGACAATCACCTCTTGGTAATCGCCTTGCAGGCCGCCGCCACAAGGATATTCCAGAGATATTGGTCTTCTTGCCCCCTTATCTTCATAGGGTATAGGCCCAGAATCAATTGTTCCAGTCCTAAGGGGGTCGTAATGTTGAAAACCTTACATAGTTGTTGTTGTATATTGGTCCAGAAGCGCTCTAATACTGGACAGTGCCAAAAAATTGAGCCTGAGAGGCCACAGTAGCCCCACATTTTTGCCAACATACGGAGGTAACTGCAGGGTTCCATTTACCCACTTGTTCAGGTGTTCGAAAATTTCTACTTCTAAGTTTCCACAAAAACTCCTGCCAACCCGGTGATGAAGAGGAATGCCATGTATTTTTTATAGATTGCAGCCATCTTGCCTCACTTAAATTTACCCCAAGTCCCTTTCCCACGTCTCCTTGATATGTATATATATTGTTGAGTGTTGTAAATCACAGAGGTAGTTTTTATATAGCAAAGAAATAGCCTTCCCTCCATTCTCGGTAGCCCAGATCTGTTCAAACACTGTTGGCTGTACGAAATCCCGAAAGTTTAGTAAAGACTTTCGGAGTTGCCTCATTATATAGTCCCTCAGCTGATAGTAAAATAGGAAATCCCTCTGCCCCAGTGGAATTTTTCCCTCAGTTCCTCAAAGGTTAGTACCTGTTCTTCCTTCATCAGTTGCCAAGGTGCACTGCACCCCGGTACCTCTTGCCACTTATACCAAGGGTCCTGATGGGCCTCTATGCGGTTTGAACCAAGGGTCCATGTCCAGTACTTCCAGAGGTATTCCCTGGTGGCTCCCCTAGCAAAACTTCTCCTACACCTCCAAACAGCAGCTTCTGTGCCTGTAAATAAGGGAGGGGAATCACATATTGGAGCACTCAGAGAAAAAAGCTGAGACACTAATGCAGGAGGGCGGGGGATGGCCAGGTCTAATGATTTCCAGTGAGCAAGATATCTCAAGTGTTGCAGCAGAAGGACTACCCTGGTCTAGGCTGCCACCCAATAACCTTCCAGACACGGCACTCCATACCCTCCCAGCTCCCTTTGCAAAACAAGGGTTTGTTTCCTGATTCTGGGGCGTTGTCCCCGCCATACAAATTTTAGGACAGTATTTTGCCACAAATCCAATCTTCCTCTACAGATCCAACAGGGGACACACTGTAATACAAAAAGGAATCAAGGCAAGAGGTTCATTTTAGTAGTCTGGACTCTTGCATGAAAGGGAAGCGGCAGTATGGACCATCTCTCAGTATTTATTTGCATTTGTTTTAATAATGGTGGGAAATTCAATTGGTATAAAGACGAATTATTAGGTGATAGTTTTATGCCAAGATATTTCATAGCGGGGAGGTTCCATTTCAAGAGGCACTTATCTCTGAGAGCCTGGGAAGACTTGTAATTAAAAAAGATTGTCTCCATTTTATGGGTATTCAGAGAGTATCCAGATAACTTCGAAAATTTCTCCAGGTGTTGAAATAGGCAAGGGAGAGATGTTTCAGGTTCCGTAATATAAAGCAGGATATCATCTGCATATAAAGCTAATTTGTGTTCCTTTTCTCCTATTCTAATTCCCTTTACATGTATATTTTCTCTGATACTTTGAGCTAGGGGTTCTAAATACAGTGCAAAAAGAATCGGGGACATAGGACACCCCTGTCTTGTACCTCTACTTAATTTAAATGAGGGTGAAGTATGACCATTTGCTCTAATAAATCCAGTTGGTGACTTATATATTATAAAATGGTGTTAATAAATCAGGTGGGGAAACCAAATCTAACTGACACGGCCCGGAGAAAGGCACATCAGACTTTATCAAAAACCTTTTCAGCATCTAAACTTAATAGGATAGCGGGGTTGGTGGGTGTAATTTAAATTGTCAATCAGATGAGTGGTTCGATGAAGGTTGTCTTGGGCTTGGCGGTTAGGAATAAATCCAATTTGGTCCAAATGAATCAGTTGGGGCACTAGTTTCTGTAATCCCTTAGTAAGAATAGACATAAAAAGTTTGTAGTCAGTATTTAGAATAGAAATCGGACGATAGGAGGGACATAATGTAGGGTTTTTCCCTTGCTTCAGGATAACCAAAATGATAGCTTGTTCCCAGGAATTCCGGGAGGACCCCTTGTCCTGCATTACCTCATTAAAGATGGTTAATAACAGTGGGACCAACTGACCCTTGAAGTGTTTATAAAACTCTCCCGGAAGGCCGTCTGTACCCAGGCATTTGGCGTATTTTAGACTCAAGAGAACCCCTTGCAGTTCCAATCTGGAGATGGGGGCCAACAGTCCTGCTTTAGTCTGTGGTGGGAGGGAAGGCAGAGATAGACATTTCAAAAACATTTCCACTTTGCTATCTTGTGGGGGGTGGATAAGGGGCAGTATTCAATGAAGTATAGAAATCCCTGAAAGCTGAAACAATCTCCAAGGTCTAATTAAATTTTTGCTTAGTGGCTGGGTGTAGCAATGTGGGAATCAAGACCCGTGCTCTCTGAGATCTCAGGCATGCCGCCAGTAAATGAACCAACCTAGGGCCTCCTTTAAAATATTTCTGCCTGAGGAAAAGGACCTTCTGCTCTACCTGATAGTCTAATAGCTTGTTAAGCTCTGCTTTAAGTTGACTAAGTTTTTTATTAGTTTCCGCCTCGTATTTGACCTTAAGTTGTGCTTCACAAAGATCTATCTCCTTTTTCAGAGTGACCTTTCTAGCTTCCCTATGCCTTTTCTTAAAGGCTGAGATAGATATAAATTTACCCCATACTATGGCTTTTATGGTATCCCACAACAAAGGTGTTGGTATCTCTGCAGAGGTGTTCTCAGCCACTGCTTGCTTTACCGTTTCTATGATTGTCTCCTTTGCTTCTGGGTCCTGAAGCAGAGATGTGTTAAGTCTCCAAAACGTTTTTTTGATGAAATCTGCTAAGTGGAGTTGGCAAAAATTAGCAGCATGATCCGACAAAACTATCCCCTATCCAGCTGTCCCCCACCTGTCCCATTGTCTCTACAGGGAGTAGAAAATAATCCAGCCTGGAATGCGACTGGTGGGGGGCCAAATAAAAGTGTAATTTCTCTGTTTTCCATGTGTGGCTTTCCACACATCTGCATAGCCTAGTTCAGAGAAGAGTTTATCAACTTTTTTACTAAGAGACTGGTTACGGCAAGTACCTGCAGAAGAAGAGTCCAATGATGGGATAAGAACCAAGTTAAGGTCCCCTCAAATAATCACTTTACCTTCCGCCCACTCCCGTAACTTTAAAAAGATCCATCTGTAAGTTTGAAAATCAGACCCTGGTGGAAGATAGATGGAGGCGAGGGTCAGATTCCGTCCAAAATAACGGCCTTTAAGAAAAGCAAAACAACCCTCCCCATCTACCAGCTGTGCTGTCTGCTTGAAGGGAGTTTTAGTAGGGACAAGCACAGCTACCTCTCTCCTACGGCCTTTTCCATACGTTGCACAGGCCGCAGCCCAAAAACCCATTTGCGACAATTTTTGATTTTCCTGCAAAGACAGGTGTGTCTCCTGTAATAAAAAAAAACTCAGCACCTGTTTTCTTAAGGAACGATAATATTTTGCTACGCTTAACTGGGTTAGTTAAGCCGGTTATGTTAAACAAGCAAATACTTGAGGGCTTAGCCGCCATGTCTGTAAAATAGAATGGACTCTTCCTTTGCAGTAATCCCTATGTGACAGTTTCTTCAAAAACTAGATACTAGCACTTGATAGAAACAACAAAGAGAAAGTATTATACCACATTATAAGTTGGCTCAGCTCAGCACCTAGAAAAAAGGTGGCAAAAGTGGATAGCAAAGAAGAGAGTCAGAAAGAGAGAACAAAAAATAAAACGTTGAGAAAAAACAGAGGATCTGTAATAAAACTAATACAATATCTATTTCAGCAGTAATGAAATTCATAAACATTAAACAACAAACAACCCTTTCTGTGCCCTAAAGATAGGGCTTGGCTTCCAAGGTAGGGGATCCAAAAAAAAAAAACAACAGGATCCCTTATCCTCCCCCTAGCATGTGGGTGTTAAAAAAAAACTTCAGGGAAGAGGCAGAGAAGGATTTTACCCTGAATCATATCTCTCAACCTTTCTTCACAAAAATGTGTGATACGATGTGTGACAAATGAGCAAAATGTGTGACATATCGTGTAACATGGCACTGGAAGCTCAGAACACTATAGCTATCAGTGCACTAATGCTCATAATGTTTTTGTATAACTAAGCATAATAGATTATTATGAATTTCTGCTTTAAAGTCTCAGTGGGAAATGTGGAATATCACCTTCCCCTTGATGGACAAAGGGTTTCAGAGAGGTAAAATGAGTGACGTACCTCATAATGTGTGAGAGTTGAGAGGTATGCCCTGAATCTACAGGTCCTCCTCAACAGAAGTCTCCAACAGAGAGATTTGTATTAAGATTGCCACGTGCTTGCTCAAACAGTAGGTAGTATTGTGAGGAAAGAGTATTAATTATACCCATTCCCCCCAGGGCCCTACATAATTTTAGCTAAACCCAGTTATATACAACAAAAAGTAATTCTTCCCCATCGACGTATGCCACCGCAAAAAGAAGGTGAAGCATTTTGGTTAAACATATGAAATTATAGTTAAGACCCAGATTTCCAACAATTAGGCAGCAAACTAAAGGCACCTCCATATTTGCTATGTGTTGATAGTTAAGCCTATTGGAAACCTAAGGGTTAGTGGGGAAACAAAACATTATTTGATATATCAGAGACAAAGACATTTCCACAGTCTCCAAATAATTAGAGTGTTTTGGCACATGAAGGAAAAAAACAAATGAATGCAAGATTGCCAGCTTCTCTTCATTCCCCCCAGTTTTAGGGCTACTCTACCCCATTTTAAGAAGGTATAGATCAAGAACTTCGTACCAATGGATTGTCCATATCCCTTTCAGCTGCCTGAGGAAGCTCCTTTTACCACCGGCTCTGTTGATCGCGCAGCTCGTAGTTGCTCCATGGCTTCTAGTGCCTTCCTCAGTGGCAGAACACCATTGTGCCTGTTTGCGCTGAGAGGCCATATCTGAGAGGACTGGCTGTATTTCAGCAAGCAATCTGCTTCAGTTGCAGAAACAGGAATTCCTTTTTCCCTCAAGGCTTCTAGGGCCTTCCCTGGATTAAGGTAAAGTTGAGGGCCCTCTTCCCAGTGTACATGGAGTTTGGCAGGAAATGGGGTTTGAAACTTAATACCTTTCGCCCTTAGTATCTTGAGAATTGAAGTGTACAGTTGTCTGGCTTGTTGCACTTCTGGTGCATAATCGTGGTCCAAGGAATACTTTGTTGCAAGGTATGTTAGCTCTTTTTTGGCCCACGCTCTACGGAGGATGTCCTCTTTGGTTTTAAAACTGCTGAGTTTAAACACAATAGAGCGAGGGCAAGCATCCACACCAACGGGCTTGGGGCCTAATGCACGGTGGGCCCTTTCAACATTGAGAACATAGTTTGGTGGCAAATCAAATATGTCCTTCAGTAAGTTCTCGACAAGTGCAGTCACAGGAGTCTCCTCTGCGCCCTCTGGTAAACCATATAATCTTAGGTTACTACGTCTTGATCGGCCCTCCAAGTTGATACATTTAGTTTGTAGAGCTGCCGCATGTTGGGCCAGTGCTTCCATCGCAGTCGTAAGGCATTTATTGTTTTCTTCAGATTCCTTAATTCTCTCCTCTGCTTTTTGTACTTTAGAATCAATACAAGAGATCTTTTGTGCTAATGACTGAAACTCTTTTTTTGGAGTCTGCTCGAGAATCTCTGATTTCCTTGAGGATAGTTTCATATCTGGTACGTGAGAGGAGATCTACCTCGGCCTCCGTGTCATAACTTGAGCCTTGTGTGCTGGTCTGTGAATGGCTTCTGTTGTGCCCAGATCTAGTCGGGGGCAAATCGCTCCTTCCGTCTCTTTTTGTCGGGGTTCTGAGCAAGGAGGGTGGTCTTCTATCTCTTTTTCGACCTTCTTTTGACATTCTGGTTATTTTTGTTAAATAGATGCAGAAGAAAATATCCCTGGGGATCGGAGGTTCACTCTTAAGCTGCTTTCTGCTCCGTGGCGGAACTGGAAGTCTAGTTACTAGTTACTTTCAAATAAATGTAATCAGTTGCAGTTACATAATTCTTTTGTATAAAAAGACAAAAATAATTGTAACTGTAAGGTTTATGAATTTTTCCAGTACTTCTCCATCCTTGCTAGTGACTGCACAGAGCTTTCTGAAACAAGTTTCTGAAAGCAATAGAAAAAGTAACCTACCCAACACTGTCTGGCCTCTGGTTGATACGAAGGAGGGGCAGATAAATAGAGTGGCACAGAACAATTGTTTTCAACATGTATACCAGCCCGCTAAGTCCGTCCCTTGCTCCTGTTGTAAGTTGTTGATGGAGGGCAGAGGGACAGGTGTAGCAGATTGGTACACATGTTGAAAAAAAATGTTCTGGCCTCTAGTGATGGAAGAGGGAGGGGTGGCCAAGCCAGCTGGTACAGAACAGTTCTTTTCCAACATGTATACCAGCTATCCCGTTAGGTCCATCCTTTGCTCCTGTGGCTTGCCATTGATGGAGGGGTGGAAGGACAGGTGTTAGAAGACCGGCACACATTTTGAAAAAAAATTGTTCTGGCCTCTAGTGATGGAAGAGGGAGGGATAGCTGAGCCATTTGGCACAGAACAATTTTTTTAACATGTATACCAACCCGCTAGGCCTGTCCCTCACGGCTGTGGTTTATTGTTGCTGGAGACTGGAGGGATGGGTGTGGCAGACTGGCGCATGTGTTGAAAAAAAATTGTTCTAGCCTCTGGTGATGGAAGAGGTAGGTAGGTAACATGTTTTATGTGAACCAGGATACTTTCAATTGAGATGAATCTCATTTACAACGAAGTCCTTTTACATAAAAAACAATGAAACTTTAATAGAAAGTTACAAAGACAATATATATAACAATACATAATTAAACATAAAGCTTTGCAAATAACAAACTAGACAAGACTAACAAATCATCACATGCAATACCTTTTAAAATTTACTCCAAGATTTTCTTGGAGGAATATGACAACACTGTCTGGTGTTACCCAGTGTATTTCTAAACCAGGACTGAATCTTTAACCACAGCTTAGGGAGGGGTGGCTGAGCCAGCTGCCACAAAACAATTATTTTCAACATATATACCAGCCCGCTAGGTCCATCCCTCACTCCTGTGGTTTGCCATTGATGGAGGGTGGAAGGACAGGTGTAGCAGACTGGCACATATGTTGAAAAAACAATTTGTTCTGGCCTCTGGTGGTGGTGGACAAGGGAGGGTTGGCCAAGCCAGCTGGCACAGAACAATTTTTTTTCAACATGTATACCAGCCGACTAGGTCCATCCCTCGCTCTTTAGGTTTGTTGTTGATGGGGGGGGTGGAGGGACTGGTGTAGCAGATTGGCACATGTTACAAAAAATTGTTTTAGCCTCTGGTGATGGAAGAGAGAGGGGTGACAGAGCCAGCTGGCACAGAACAATTTTTTTCAACGTGTATACCTGTTGGCTAGGTCTGTCTCTCACTCTCACTGGTTAGTGGGGAAAAACACAAAATAAAAATGTGCTCACAGCTGTGTCTTTTGGGGTTTGGGAGAAACCAGGATTAGAAAGTGGAGCGTGGAAGATTATGTTCTGGAGTTTTTGGTTCCATGGATTCAAACTGAAGCCATGCTCAAGCACATCATCGTGACAAGGCAACTCCAGTAACTGAGGTCGAATGCACAGCAGCCCCAGCCTGGATGCAGTGCACTGAGGGTGGGCCAAGCTGATCGGCACAGAGACAGTTTGCTTGGTTCGTCCATCACTCTGTCAGTACCTGTCGTACCATGGTGGTTTTAAAAAAGAACAGTCTGGTGAGACTGTAAATTTTTTTTTTTATTAAAACCTTTGATTGATTTGGAATTCTGTTGCACTGTGTTCACTTTAGCGGGTAATTTAGACATGTCCACACCATCATCAAAGTGTCCATGCATTTCCCATGATGAAGCCAAGAATTGTCACCTCTCCAATACTGTTTGCGCCATCAATCGGGTGAATAGTTACCCTGCAGATCTTTATGAGGATGGGGGAAACTGTTCTGCCGAGTTTGTTACCACACTCTGGATTTTGTTTGGTAGCACACCATCGATATTCACCTGAAGTCACAGAAACATCTGGATTGAAAAGAAGCAAATAAAAAGAAAACAAGAAGGTACAGTAGTTTGCTTCAAGTTTTTGAGTTTACATGGAATTGATAGTTACATTTAAATCTGTACCATAATCACTTATTTTTTTTTGCTCCAGGTGCCAAGCGACAGCAAGCACTGACGACATGCTTTGGTAAAGCAACCTCTTCATCCTTGGAGTGGAAAGAATTTCCGATGGACTTTTATTTTTTGGTCTTAAGCTGGGCAGAAATCCCTTTGGAAAAAAACTTCAGCTTTCCAGGAGTTCCTGTTCAAGTATATGAAGTGAGGTGGAAGTCTTCCTGGAGTGGCACATCTTATAAGTACCTATGTGCAAGAACTTTGTCCTCTACATGAAATCTTCCTGAAGTCAGAGCTCAAAGACGATCAAATCTTCATCTTTCTATATGAAAAGAACAGTTACATACGATCTTACCGTAACAGTAGATCTTCGAGGGGATCTCAGTCATCAGGTACCATCATAGGAACTTCACTGTCAGTGAATGGGGAATCCACGTGGAAGATTTTCAGCAGTACAACACGCCGTCGACGTCCGACAACATCATCAACCCTATATAAGTATGGGTGGCCCTGCTCCCTTCTTAGATCTCTCCCCCTGGAGATGAAAGGAGCAAGGCTCACACCCTGGGGAACCAAGAAGAGACAAAGGGACCCAACTCTAGATAAAAGGATGAAAACAACAGATAGCCAGGTCCTGAACAGAAACCCATAGAAGGGGAATGGTGGGCGGGAAAGCATACCTGATGACTTAGATCCCCTCCAAGATCTACTATTACGGTAAGTTTATTTATTTTTATTTATTTATTGAAAAGTTTCACCAGGAAAGGCACACTGAACAATATAAAATTGCTCATCTCACGGAGCGTCCTGGGGGAAAGCGAACATGGGAGTACAGTAATCAAAAGCACGTTTTCATACAGTATTATAGACAAGTGTATATATATATATATACACAATACTCAACAACACATTTCCAAATGTAACATAAAACAGAGAAGCAACAGAGTGAAAAAACAATACAGCAGTAGCATTAGATAAACATCAGGATTTGATGTGAGAGGAGCAAGTTAACAGCACTGCAGGCTAATACATACAATGCGGACAAGAAAGTGCAATAAAGTACACTGGTTTAAACTCACATTAAGTGCTAGGCTGGGAAAGGAGATGGGGAAGCCAGAGGGGAAATTAGGAGGAGTAAGGAGCCAGAGGGGAAGTTAAGAGCAGCTGCAGAATGGAGAGAGGAAGCTGAGGAAAGAGGTTGAAATGGACCATGGGGAGAAGGAGTGCCTGATTTGATGAGGCATTGAGTTCCAGAGCTTAGGGAACCTATAGAAGAATGATGATTGGCCTATAGAGGTGGTGTTCTGTGGTATAGCTAGGGTGCGAGAGTCTCTGGATCTGAGGGAGAGAGGGGCAGTGGGGCGGGAGAATAATGAGGAGGCAAGGTAAGGGGGAAGCATATCAAACCAAAATTTAGAGAGAAAGTTTATGCAGTGGGCTAGACAGCAGTTTTCCAAGGAAGGAAAAGCTAGGGAGCGATACAGATCGCAGTTCTTATGTAACTGTTCTATCTTCTTCTTCTTCGGGGGTATCTCAGTCATCAGGTACCACCGTAGGAATGAGTACCAAGCAGTGACAGGAGGTAGTCTGTTAGGCTGGATCTCCATAAACTTAAGACAGAAGACCTTGCAAACTGAACCTGTCAAGGGACTCCATAAACTTATGTAGCCCCCCCCCCTCAAATTTGGGGGCTTACCTTAATTGTCTCCCTTGGCTTCTCTTGTGTCCGCTGCCTGTCAGACGTCCAGATAGGGATGATAAATCCATGTTGGTGATGTTCTGCTGTTGCTCTGTGTGAGTGCGCAATGCCTTGCCTCTGCATTGTCCCTTTAAGAGCTTCAGCCAGTTGTACTGCGTAAAAAGCCTGGGCTGGGTCTGAGCACTGCAGGGCTCGTGACCAGCCATGTACTTCCCTGTTTGACTCCCCTCTGCTGTCGTAAATAGGGCAGAGGGAGCCCTTTAAAATACGTAAATATTTATTTCAAAATCCTTACTGTTCTTTAAACAAAATAAATTAATTGTACTGCCAGTATTGCCAGTATCAGTTCTCCCCGATGGGAGTTGCCATCTTTGATCCTGGACTTCCTCTCTGGATCAATCAGGACACAGGGGGCCTCGAAGGGTCCTAATTGTAGTACCTTATAGGAGAAACTGTGAACTTAGAGGTTGGCACCTAAACGGACCAATGGGAGTGCCCTAACTGTGATTGACAGCTCCCTCAGCCAACCGGAAAGCAGGAAAAATTATCTTCTTCCAGAACTGCTTTTAAACTGTGTGCACTTCAACTCAAGATTATGAGGCGGGAGGAACATGTGTGGTGCAGAAACTCCATGCTGGGAAGTGTCTGTATTGTCCCTGCCAATTCATCTTTGGCCCAAAAGTGGGTCGATCACCTGTAACTGCCAGAAAGTTGAAGGAGAACCAGCCATTTGCCGAAAAGGAAAGTTTAATGTTTCTTCAGCCACTGCACTTGTGGCCTACCTCGTGTGTGGAGAAGTGCTCCAGGGGAGACGTGCTCCAGGGACTCCCATATTAGAAAGGGAGCCAGCACTGTGCAGCAACACACTTTGCTTACCCAGCTAGAGGGTTCATCAGCAAACAACAAAAACCTGTTGAAAGCCATCTCCTCGACTGGGCCCATGCCAGCAAAGGCCCAGATCGTTCCTGTACCAGCAGCCTTATCGTCTCAGCGAGGCGCCAGATCTGGGGGTTCAGCCTCTGCGATGCAGCTATGTGCAGATTGCTGCCACCTACAGGGAAAGACCATGAAATGAGGGTGAGTCATGATGGCCCTGTTCCCCACCATCAGCTTTAGCCAGTAGCAGGTCTTCATGTCACCACTGCCATACTCCATTCTTCAGGGTACAGTGAATAAAACCAGGGGTAGCTCCCTTCAACCAGCTGTTAAATTATTAATGGTACCACTAGAATCTTCCCACCAGTTAAAGTGTTTAAATAGACTGGGCCATCCGTCCACGGATACAATTGGTTTTGAGTTATTGCATATGTTTAATCACCATTCTTTCCATCAAGGGTCCCAACCAGCTGCAACACTGGCCACCCCACGGCACCATCAGGCATGCCTGTATTCCTCTCTCAGTACACAGCAGTTGTATGGACTAAGTGAGTCAGGGACTAGGGTGATTAACAGTATAATTTAATCCATTCTGCCTAAATACAGTACAGTAATCATTAGCCTCAATTCGCACCCCCTCCCTTGTTACAGATTCCCAAAATAAACCTGATTTGCTGTTTGAATGTTAACTCAAGTCCATGAGCATATTATTACCAGGGCTGAGGTTCTTGATACAGTGCTAAATATATTGAAAGTGCATGCTCGCATTTAAAACTCTTTTGCAGGGGGTCCCAGGTGTTTGCCAGAGAAGTCCAGACCCTGTTGGTAAGTGTGTGGTGTGCAAGCATATTATTAACGCCTGCTCTGAACTGTACATTTAATGCTGAAACTTGCTATTGTCAATTTAAGTATATAAGGACACTAGGTAGGATTGTGGGTTGTTATAGCTTCCCAGAAGGCTGTACCAATCTAGATACCCACCTAAGCACTACTCTGGGTAAAGGCACCAAAATATTGTGTATACTGAGGGCAGGGAGACCCTGGTAGCAGTTCGTTTTGAACCCAGGTCCCTCAACCTGAATTTAGGGCAGCAGGCAGGGGTAGCAGCCCTTGGTATAGTGGTGTCAGGGTTACACTTAAGACAGGAGCCCTTGCAGCACAGCCCTGCCAAAACCAGCACAGACTCTTGAGACAATGTCCAGATTGTAATGCTTGGTGAAAGTGTAGACTGTACTCCAGGTGGCAACTGCACAAATACCAGCGGCTGAGATCCCTTTGATGCAAGCCACTGAGGTGGCCATACCTCTGGTGGAATGGGCTTTGACAGTTCCAGGCAACTCCTTGCCGTACTTGTTGTAGTGGAACACAATGCAATTAGCCAACCATTTGGATAAACATTGCTTAGAAACTGAGGCACCCTCTCTACCAGTGGCAAATGAAACAAACAACTACTTAGTCCTTCTGGGCTCCTTAGTCCTGAGCAGATAGTACTTCAAAGTTCTGTGCACATCTAATGTATGGAGTGGAGATTCTCCTGGATTGGCACGGCCAGGAAAATAAACAGGAAGGTGGATAGACTGATTGAATGTAAACTCAGAAACCACCTTAGGCAGAAACTTTGGATTGGTGCGCAAAGATACCCTGTGTTTGTGAAAAATCAAATACGACTCCTTGCACCGGAGGGCCTGAAGCTCTGAAATTCTTCAAGCTGAAGTAATGGCAACTAAAAAGAGTACTTTCCAAGAGAAATAGCGCAAATCGTTTGGTTCAAACGGAGACGGGGTCAGCTTTTACAAAATAAAATTCAAATCCCAAGCCGGGACAGATGAATGGATTGGGGGTTTCAGATGCAGGATGCCCCTAAGGAAGGTGCGGGAAACATCCAGCTGAGCAATCGTGCGGTCACCTATGGGTTCATGGAAAGCCGAAATGGCTGAAGGTGGACCTTGAGGGAGCAATACTGGAGACCTGAGTCAGACAAAGAAATCAGGTATTCCAGGACATACTTCACATAACAGGTGAACGGGTATAGGGAATGCTGGGCAGCCCAGATGGTAAACCGCTTCCACTTCATGGCATAAGTGGTATGGGTGGAAGGCTTGTGGGCAGCCACTAGTATGTCTGCTACCCTATTAGAAACCCCAAACCTGGCAATGGCTACGTCCTCAGGAGCCATGCATGCAGATGGAGGGATCTGAAGTTTGGGTGGACCAAGGTCCCCGATCCTTGGTCAGCAGGTTCCTGCAGAGAGGAAGGGAAACCGGAGGTTCCTTCACCAGCTGCTTAAGTAGAGGGAACCATATCTGGCGGGGCCAGAATGGAGCTACCAGGATCATGCTGGAACCCTCCATTTGTAGTTTTAGCAGCACCCTCTGTATCAGTGAAAATGGAGGGAATTCATACAGAAACCTCCCGCTCCAAGAGAGGGACAATGCATCTTGCCAGAAAATTCCAGGCCCTGGATCTAGCAAGAAAAAACTGGGCAGTTTTGCATTCGGTGGGGACGCAAAAAAGTCCAACTCTGGATGACCCCCTCTGTCAAACAGATCTTCTGCTATAGATAAGAGAAGATCCCATTCATGCATGCTTGACTGAGTCCTGCTGAATCTGTCCGCTAGAGTGTTTAACACACCTGGCACATGCACCACAGAGAGAGTCAGGCTGTGGCCCAGAGCCCAATACCACACTCGCATTGCTTCCTGGCAAAGGAGATACCAGTGCCCCCCCCCCCGCTTGTTGATGTAGTAGACAACACTCAGATTGTCCGACTGCACCAGAAGTAGGCCTGGGGCTAGATGCTCCCAAAATTCCTGCATGGCGTAGAGCACTGCCCTCATCTCCAGGACATCGATATGCAGGGCAGTTTCCCACTGGGACCAGGAGCCCTGGGTTTGAAAGGGATTCAGGTGTACCCCCCAGCCCAGACCTGAAACATCTGTGGTCAGGATCTGATTCAGGGAGGAGAATTGGAAGGGGACCCCTTGAAGATTTGAGGGGTACATCCAACACTGCAATGCTCTGTGCACTGGTGAGGAGACCAGGACTAGATGGTCCAGCTCATCTAGACGTTGGTCCCACTGCACTCTGAGAGTCCACTGAAGGGTATGCATGTGGAGCCTGACTAGTGGAACAGTGGGAATAGCCATAGCCATTAGGCCCAGGGCCTGAGGTATAGTCTGGCAGGAATGTACTGACTTTGAGTGACCTCCTGAGTTTAAGCAATAAGACATTCTGCCCTGTTTTGGGGCAAGATGGCCTCCCCCTGCTCTGAATCCAGGACCGCTCCAATGCACTGTAATCATTGGGATGGTATTAGAACACACTTGGGCAGGTTGATCATGATGCCCAGAGACTGAAAGAGCTGGATGGTACATTCCAGAGTCAGCAACAGCTGTTCCCTGGACAGGGCCTTGAGAAGCCAATTGTCCAGATAAGGAAAGACGTACGGGCCCTCCATTCTGAGGTCTGCTCATTTGCATGCCCACGGCTGAATATCGCATTTGCTGTGCCTTGTACAACCGCACTTGAGCTGATGCAGCCCCTGCTCCCCTTCTACCACTTGCGCTGGCGCAGTGCCACTGTGCCATGTGCAGTGCATGCACCCTCAGTGCCTTATTCAATGGTGCTGAGCCATGGCGCAGCACCGTTGAATATCGCCTGGTCCCTGCCCTGGCGCAGCCCAGATGCACTGTGCTCCTGCCTGGCACAGTCTGAATATCCCGCCCACTGCGTATAATGTATTATTTATATTGTGTTTATAATGTGGAATACGTATTATGAACTACATTTGTTATTTGGTTTTGATTTATTTTTGTTTTGCATTTACTGTAATTAGATGATTTTGTTAATAAAATATTAATAGAATGCAAAGCCTTTCATATTTGTCTATTTCTTGTAAACAAGAGCTTATCAAGAGCATCGTGGGAACACCCATAATTTTTCTGCAATTTCTTACAAATGTCTCCACAATTTTCGCAATTTTTTCCCACAATTTTCCAGTGCCCCTAAGTTATTACTGTGGTCACATTCATGAAAACAGGATAGTTGTTGCTTGATGGTTCATCACCTCCTGTTTGTTCTTCCCAATCTGATGTCATAATACTCTTCGTGTGACATCACAGTTAGTTATTCCCAAGGCAACACACTGTGATGTCACAACAGAGCATTATAATTTCAAACAGGGAATAAGCTATGGAATTAGGTGAACTCTAAAGGATGAAGTTCTTGTTCTTGGGGGGAATTTCCTCAGTAGTAAATAATGGAGAGGAGAAATCAATAGAAGATAAATGAAATACAAGCTGAATTGTGTTTAAATATCATGTTTTCTAGCCAGCCCAGTGGTGTGGAGGGCTGAGGTGCTGGACACCTTACCTCCTCCCGCACCGGTGACCCGGGTTTGGGAATGAGCCTGAGTCACTGGGGGTCAGCCAGGGACAGGGCGAGGAGCTAGACTGAGCTGCCGCAAGGCAGCTCTCCTCTCCTCTCCTCTCCTGGGGAGGGACATGGACTTCCCCAGCTCTTGGCTGCCACCAGGTGGAGGCTAGATGGCAGCGCCAAGCTGAAAGAGAGCCAGGCATTAGGCTGGTTGGGAGGAAGGGGCCGTCACCTGAGCCAGGGGCGTATGCGCACCTTCACGCGCATGTGAGACTGTGTTCTGGGGTCCCAAGATAATGGCGTAAGGGAAATGGAAAATGGGGTACCAGAGCAGGCTCAATGAAGCCCTGAGAACAGGGCGGATTGAGATCCCCTGTGGGAGGACTGCAGCTTGCCTGCCCTGGAGCCCTGATGGGAAAAAGCTACGTGGGAAAAAAAATATGATGTTTTCCCAAAGGCATCAGCCGTTCTTTAGATGGTGAGGTCTATGTGTAGTTGCTCCCTGGTGTATTTGCTAGCAAAGCTGCCACTACATGTAGCCTTTGCTGGGAAAAGGTAGCACTATGCATAGAACAAATGTGCAAAGTGCGAAGTTGGCACTGCAGGTGATATCTTCTCAAAGCATCGTGAAGGCAAAGTCGCCCCACTTCCCAGCAGCATCACCTGCAACACTTAAGTTCTCCGCATCTCTCTACAGCCGAGCTTGTAGCACTCTGACTGTGACATCACACTCAGCAAGCTGATTATGATCCCTCAGTCCTCCCACAGGCCCAGGGCCATGTTATACGCCCTACGCTTGCTGTATGCCCCGTGGCTTATCTTCACAATTGTCATCTGGATCCAGAGTACATGGTGAGGGAGTGGGTCCCAAAATGACCCCTTCCTCCCCATATGTACTGGCACTCTTAACACCACAAAAGAACAAGATTTCCATTGTCTAATTGCAACAGTGCAGAGCTGTGAACCTGAAGACCCAGCATATTTCGGTTTGAATCCCATAACTGCCACTTGCATACAGTGTGTCCTTGATAAAGTCACTTAACCTACCTGTACTTATTCTCACCTGGGTCTCACCTGAAAATAAGCCTTGGCTCAGTGTGCCTTTCCTGACCAAAATTGTCTAAATAAATAACACTATTTGATTACAAGCACATGGCACCAGAAAAATACAAATCAATATTAAGCAGTCCATGATCTTTAAACTCTGTTTTCTTAACAACATAAATATTATCAGTGACACAAAGTGCGTCACACATCGAGCTCTGTTTACATGAGATCTGTGCACAGTTATGCTCATTACCTAAAACAACAAAACCTGAGAAGATTATCTTACATGTATATTTACCAAGTGAGATGGAGAAGCCCTGTGATATGGAGTGACTAATATAGCTTCCTGAGGGAGGGGGAGGAGAAACAGCTGGTCAGTAGGATCCTAGTCCTTTACTGTTTACTCAACTGAGGGACACCCCTCTTGCACAATAATTACACAATCGGAATGTAATAAATAACCCCACAGGCCTAATGACCGCCCTGCTGAAGAATGCAGCACTCCAGCGAAAAAAAACAAAAAACAAAGATAACATTACAGCCTAGCCTCTGTTCACACCTGATGGCCTGCTGTTAACTGATTACAGCTGATAAAATGCTTTGCGGTACTGTGTGTATGAAAGACCCACCAGTGTAAAAACAGAGAATAACAAGCCCCCTCTATGAAGAACAAGTTGGTAGCCTCACTCGAGTTAAGTGTGGTGACACCATAGGCATGAGAGCGAAGTTCGAGTCCCCTTATGATGTCACTACACTAACAAGGTATGAAGTTACCTGTGAGTTCTTCACAGTGGCGGGTTTCTATTATACAAAATATAACAGAAGTCTGTTTCATACACAACACACTTTTTGTGGGATGCAAGGCTCTGTGTGTGTGCTTTTTTATGTTTTCACTGTTTTACCATTCAGAGAAAGCTTACTTTCAGCTGCCTTAATCAGCTTGCCCTGCAAGCCACGTTTCTGGTTGTCTGGAGCATGACTCTGACTTGGGCAGCTATGTGGAGAATAATTTACCTTCTAAACTGTGAATTGTTTTTCTACAGAAACACATAATTTGATGGCAGATAAGGACCGCTTGACTCACCTAGTCTGCCCATTTTCCCTGCCTGTTTCATATACCGAAGATCCTAAATGATATGCGGCTTACCCTCTCTTTCCAATTGCTAGAGTTCCCATATGTTTTTCCAATGCATTTTTGAATTCCTTTACCATTTATGCCCCTACAACTTCTGCCAGGAGGCTGTTCCATGGATCCACCACCCTTTCCATGAAAAAATACTTTCTCATGTTACCCCTAAGTCTACCCCCCTCTATTTTCATATCATGACCTCTTGTTCTTGAACATCTTTTTTTTTGGAAGATGCTACCCTCTTGTACCTTATTTACACCCTTGAGGTATGTGAGAGTCTCTATCATAGCTGTCATAGGGTTGTTGAGACCATGCTTTTTTGTCTGCAATCCATCTCTTTTCTTTTTCCTTCTTGAAGTCTGCTGCAGCAGCTTGCTTAACTTTATGTGTGCTTTTCTATCTAATACTTTGTTTTCCCCCTTCACCAGTTAGGCCAGCTAGGAGGGTTCTCATTGCTATCCCTAGTTGGATCCAGTAAACATCGGTCTGCCAACCCTTGGCATCCCCTCCCATTATTATGTGAAGTATGATAAAATGAGCCAGTATCAGGACAACAAGGGCAATCATTTTTTTTAAAGAAAAAGGCTCTATTGAAACTTAGCAGCCATGGTGTTTGTAGGTTTAGTGGCCGTCTTTGAAATAAAGTAAGTATTTTGGTACTCCTGTCCTTGCAGGGTGTAAAAAAACACCTTTGTTTTTGTGGTGTTTTTAAACCATACCTATAGGCTTAGAGAATCGCCTGTAGTGCCCGTAAATAATGTTTGTTTTCTCCTTCTAGTGCTAAGGAATGCATTTAACGAGGTGTTTTGGCCTTTCGTAAAGGATTTGCGGGTGTCTGTTGCCACCTGATGCTGTGCACGGTCGTGCAGTGCTAATTAGTAGGTTGTATGACAGTGCGCACATTCGAGCAGTAGCGCTTTGTTTTTGTATCATTTTTTTTGTTTGTTTTTGTTTCTACTGAGCTCCGTGTCCCTCACTACCAGCAACCAATCTCACGGCAGGACATTCGCATGTAGGAGGCTGACAAACATGAAACAGTATGAAAATAACCTGTTTAGGAAAAGTACACTGTTGCAAGGTAAACTGCATTAGCGCTTTCTTGAAAATATGTATCTGGATAATAAAATGTAGAAGCAGGCTGCATTTCAGGAAGCATTTTCGCAATATTTCTGATTTTAGGAATAAATGTGCAATAGGGCCTTATGCAGACAGTGGTCTAACACTCTGTAGTAAAATGTGTTTTCTTTTACCTACTATTTCAGGGGAATGAGGTTATAGGGAAAGTTATTAGTAAACTATTGTACCTCATAAAGGAAAGAACCTATCTGTCTGGGTATAAAAAGCAAAGTAGTAAATATTATGCTCAGTTATTCAGATGGCATGAATAAAATGTTTTGTTTTTAAAACACACCAGTACTTTACCTTCTGTTGCATAGAAAGCTAGTATATAAAAAAGGAAACCGTTTGCTTTATAAAGATATAATGAAACTACATAAAAATGGCATTAAGAAATATTTACTTTTCTAGCTGGAGTTCCTCTCCCTTGTGCTCCCCATTGTTTCCAACAGCAGTCCAGCCGGCCTTGTTTCACTTAACTAAATACTGGCTAGCTCAAGGGGAGGGGGCCGCTGCTAGGGATTGCTGCAAATATTAGCAAAACAGCTAGTAAATTAGGATTTAAAGACATTGTTGTGAATATTTAACTCTCAATAAAGTGTCACTGTGTAATTTGTTTATAAATGTTAGTTATATTGTAAGTTAGGTGTTTTGGGAATTAGTGGGAGGAGTTTTAGGTACGCCACCTGACCCTCACTGGTATAAATGGAACACCTTTTCTCAACCACCTCAGATGAGTGGAAAGGTTGGTGGAGTGCTGACCTCATCTTGTGCTCTAGCTGTTTACTGGAGAATCTATGGACTTATTTTATTTATTGAAAGATATCAGAATTACAATACTTTGAGTCATCGACTCCTTTGCAAAGGCTCCATATCAATAAGAACTTACACTAAAATATAACAAAACTTAAACATTGGGTACAGCTGTTATTCGTTGGGCAACAGTACAAACTTAAAACATATGTCACTACTGAAATTTGCAACATTGATAGAGGATTGAAAATGTGGTGCAGCGTAGTGAAGGGTTACATCATATGGGATCTTTAAAAGAGGTCACGGGTCTACACATTCATATGGCAGTACTACTGGATATGTTATGCTTCTGAGTTATTTTTGCCGGTTTCGGTCCGTATTTATTTTTCTTTCTGGCTGTTAATAAAGTATTTGCCTAGCATTCAAGCTACAACTGTCTCTGCATCCATCCATTACCACAACCCCTTGACAATATCCCTCCTCTCTCTCCTCTCCTCCAGGGAATACATATTGAGACCCTCCAGCCTCCCCTCATGTGACTTTTGGTGCAGCCCCGGCACCATTTTTGTTGCCCTTCTCTGAACTACTTCTACTCTGTTTATGTCCTTCAGGAGATGCAGCCTCCAGAACTGGACACAGTATTCTCGATTAGGTCTTGCCAATGTCCTATACAGTGGCATCACCACCTCCTTCCTTCTGCTGGACATACCTCTCTCCTATGCACCACAGCATTCCACTGGTTCTCCTCGCAGCCTTCTAACATTGTTTGGTAACCTTTAGATCATCAGATATGGTTACTCCCAGGTCCCTATCCTGTTCGGTGGCCATCAGTACCCCCCCATTCCCCCATCATGTACTCCTCCCCCACAGTTCTGTGTTCCAACTGCATGATCTTGCACTTCTTTGCACTGAATCTTAGCTGCCACACCCTTGACCACTCTTCAGGCTTGCTGAGGTCCCTTCTCATTTTTAAACATTACAAAGTGTGGCTTATCGGTTTTCAAAAACATGTGAAACAGGATTGTTGTGTGTTATAACCAAATTCCATTCTACAGTGCAGGTAGGCAGTATAGCGCTGTGGTTTAAGGCGCTGAACTACAAACCTGGAAACCTGGGTTTGAATCCAACAGCCCCCACTTGCATACTCTGTGATCCTGAGCAAGTCGCTTAACTTCCTTGTGCTCCCAGGTTGTACCTGTAAACAAGCTTCAGCTTAGTGTGTCTCTCCTGGTTTAAAAAAAAAAAAGTCCCAGCAATACCAGTATTTAACTCACTGCATTATAAATCACATTAGGATGCAGTGTCTGTGAGAGGCACTGTGCAAAATGTTTACTATTCTATGCTACAGTCTTTCTACCACAAGTATCTTATCTGTTGCATTATGAAGCCTTTTGGCACACAGTGTGTATAAAAGAAATACAAAATCACACATGCCCCCATAATGCAAAGCATCATGGGCTATATATGCAAATCACCACAGTATATTATGCTGGTTCAACTTTAAGCAGAAATGCATGGTGCCACAAGGTCTCTCACACAGTCTGCAAAAGGTACCAGGACTCATCAGTGTGCCTCATATGTGTGACACCCCAGTGGAATGAACCAACTACCCTAAGATGGTCTATCTGGGTTATGTTGTGGTGAACCCAATAAAAACAAAAAAACAAGCTAAAAGACAAAGAACCTCAGCACATAAGCACTGAGGCAATGGTTGGGTTCACCACAACATAACCCAGATAGACCATCTTAGGGTAGCTGGTTCGTTCCACTGGGGTGTCACACAGACGAGGTACACTGATGAGTCCTGGTAGGACGAAACATGTGTATGTGTCTTCTGTTGTCCCCCTTTACAGATTATGTGAGAGACCTTTTAGTACCATGCATTTCTGCTTAAAGTTGAACCAGTATAATATACTGTGGGGATTTGCATTATGGGGGCATGTGTGATTTTGTATTTCTTTGAAACTTGGTTTCCAGGCCAGTGCCGTTTGGGGTAACCATTGCCTCAGTGCTTGCGCGCTAAGGTTCTTTGTGTATGAAAGGTGCTACATAAAACCACATTCTATTCTACAGTCCCTTCACTTTCAGTATCTGACTCATTGTTTTTAAAGCACTTTGGGATACAGTATGTATGAAAGGGTCTATATTAAACCACATTCTGTTCTGCAGTCCTTGCATCACCAGTATCTACAGGTATCTCATTGCTTTGTAAAGCACCTTTGGATACACTGTTTATCAAAGGTGCTATATAAAATTAAACTCTACAGTTCCTGTACCACCAGTATCTATTTTTATTTTAGTCTTTGGTAACCGGGTAAGGCCCACTAGGCACAAGTGCCTGTATTCAGGGGCGACCTGGGAGCACTGGGCAGTTAAGTGACTTGCTTAGAGTCACACAGTATGCAAGTGGAGATTGTGAGACTCAGACTCAAGTCTGGACTGCTGGATGTACCAAGCTCGTTCACAGCTCATTACTCTAACCTCTAGGCTATACTGCCAGCCGTCAGTATCTGACTCGTTGCTTTGTGAAGCATTCTGTGATAGAGTGTGTAAGAATGGTGCTATATAAAACCCAATTCTATTCTACTGTCCCTGCACCACTACTATCTAGCAAAGCTTTCTTGGACAGCTGGGAAATACTGAACACTGGGAATACATCGAACAGTGCTATCATATAGGACAGTAACTGACTGATAAATACTGTTTACATTCTTACTGGGCTTAGCTGTGCTGCTGCTGTTCTTGATACTGTGTTACAACTCAGATAGATAATAGTTTATGTTGATAGTAATTTGGGTTTAGTTCTGTTTTGGGGATTGGTTACAGGGGTATTGTTAAAGTGTGAGAGTTGAGTGCATGGGTGAGTGAGTGAGTGAGTGAGTGAGTGAGTGAGTGAGTGACTTTGTGTGAGGTGAGTCTTTGTGTGATTTTTGTTATTTTATGGTTTGGTTGAGGCTTATGCTGTTTAAAGGTTGGGTGGGACAGTCCTGGTCGAAATGTGTTTAGGTACTGGCCCTCTTAGACTCACCTATGTTGCCTCTCTGCTGCTCAGCCTCTACCCACATCCAACAGCCCTGTTCCTCTGTATGCCGCTAGATGCTGCAGAAAGGTCAGAATAACTAGGTGGCAGTTGAGTTGCTGCTGGCAGAGAGCAGCGGAGTATGAGGTGGTGAGGGGCATTGAGGTTGTAAGGTCCAGGAGATGCCCTGGATGTAAACAGTGCCAAGGCAGACACCTGACATGTTTGTTTCCTATACCCAGGGGTCCCACCGGACTGAGTGGGCAGGTAGCTATAGGACCGGCTGCCTCCCCTAATACACTTCCAGTGGTGCTCTGCAATGCCAGATTGATTAGGAACAAGACTGCCATTTTTGCAGACCTGATTTCCTCTGGCCTGACTTGCATTACGGAGACCTGGTTGGATGACAATGCCGGCCCAGTTCTAGCGGCCACCATCCTCACTGGTACTCCATGGTGCACTGCCCGAGGAAGGATCGCAAGGGTGGGGGTGTGGCCATCATTTTTAGACCCAACCTGAGCTTCACAGTGCATTCAGTTGGTAACATCAGGTCTTTTGAGTGTGTCGCCATTTGTGGGGGTCCAGGTGCAGGCTGCAGGATTCTCCTCATTTATCGCCCACCTGGGCCGGGGAGGGAGAATTCCTACAGGAGGTAGCAGACTTCATCATCAACCAGGTGTTGAAGTCCCCCAGGTGTTTAATCCTGGGGGACTTCAACGTCTGGCTCGATGATGAATCCTCGCGTTTCGATTATGATCTCCTCCAGTTAATGTCTTCACTGGGCCTGACGCAAGTGGTTGCTTCTGTGGCCCACCAGCATGGTCGCACACTCGATCTGGTCTTCCAGCTGGGTCCTGGAGTTGATAACCTCAGGATTGATCCGTTTTTGTGGTCCGATCACTACATTGTGGAGTTCACGTTTGGGGCCCCCCCGATAGCCCTGTCCCTGTGGAGATGGTTAGCTATTGTCCTTTAAGGGGGTTAGACCCTGAAGGACTTTTGGCGGTAGTGGACCTATCTAGAATAAAGACAGCTTGTGAGATTGGCACTGGGGAGGCAGTGGCCACCTATAATAAGGTGATGTCTGAAACTCTGGATTCCATAGCACCAGTTCATACAAGACCAAAATCCTTTCACTTGAGATCCCCGTGGTTTGATGGGGATCTCAAGGCAATGAAAATTAAGGGTCAGAAGTTGGAGCATTGCTGGTGGAAGTCCCAGCTAGACGCTGACAAACTGGTCCTGCGCACCCACTACCGTGAATACCAGGAGGCAATCTCCTGTAAGAAGGCAGAGTTCCTGTCCAGGGAGATCGTAGCAGGAAGGAACAGACCTGCTCAGCTTTCTCGGACTGTGGACAGGCTTTCTCATCCGGCCTGCCTTCAGCCACAAAAAGCCTTTTCATCAACCTTGTGTACGGAGTTTGCTCTTTTCTTCTCTGACAGGGTGTTGGTTATCCGGTCAGGGATTCCGTCAGGTAGGCTATTGCCTCGCAGTTGCCTATCTGTTGGGAGCAGAGGAACTCTGCCTGCCTGGGAAGAGTCTAGACCAGTGGCGGTGTTTGAGGTGACTCGGGTGATCTTAGAGCTGAAGCACACATCTTATGAACTGGACCCAGCCCCAACGCATCTCTTGATGGGATTCACTGAGACTGTTGGCCGTGTTCGCTGGGACAGTTGGGTGTTCGATAGCAGAGGGGGTGTTCCCAGCTCCTCTGAAAGAGGCGTTGGTGAGACCCCTCCTAAAGAAACTTTCCCTCCACCTAGACATCCTTGCAAATTACTGTCCTATCTCCAACCTGCCATTTTTGAGCAAGGTTGTTGAGAAATTGGTAGCACAGGAGCTCGAGGATCGGCTCTTCAATATCTGTGAGCCATTTCAGTCAGGATTTCGGGCTAGACACAGCACAGAAACCACACTAGTCAGGATACATAATGACTTACTCAGAGCTAGAGATAGAGGAGACAGATCAGTTCTTGTGATCCTCGATCTCTTTTCAGCTTTCGACACCATGGACCACACTGTGCTTCTTGATCGGCTCTGTGAATTTTGTTGACTCGTCAGTGTTGTCATCTGATGGTTTGAGTCCTATCTCTCTCACAGGGTGCAGTGGGTAGTGATGGGGAATTTCTCCTCCTCTCCAATGCCTCTGTTTTGAGGAGTTCCACAGGGCTCGAGCCTATCGACGATGCTCTTTGCAGTGTATATGCTGCCCCTGGGTGAGATCATTTGACAGTGCAGTGTGGAGTTTCACTGCTATGTAGATGACACCCAGCTGTATTTGTCATTTGCCCCCGGGACATCCAGTGCGGTCGATGTGCTTAACATCCATCTGGCTAAAATCAATGACTGGATGGCTTCCAGCTGGCTGAGACTTAACCCAGATAAGACAACGGTGCTGGAGGATGAGCCGGGTCATGGATGTGATGGGTTGCTACCTGGAGCAGACTCTGGTCTTTTCCTAGGATCTGTTCCATTGGTTGCTTCCCCAAAGGTGTGAAATCTAGATGTGATCCAGGACAGCAGACTGACCTTTGAAGATCAGGTTTCGTCTGTTGTGAAGAGTGTTTTTTACCACTTACGGAACATCACCAGGATCAAGCCCCTCATTCTGCCTGAAGATCTGCCGATCCTAGTACATGTCTTTGTGACCTCCAGACTCGACTACTGTAACGTGCTTTACTTCAGGGTCATGGGAAGGACCCTCCACAGGCTGCAGCTGGTGCAGAACGTGGTGGTGGTCTGGCTACTGTTGGGACTATCCAGGTCGTGCCATGTGACCCCAGTTTTGTGTGTTCTGCACTGGCTGCTGGTCAGGTGGAGGGTCTTTTTCAAGGTGGGTTTGCTCACCTATAAGGCCTCATATGGGTTAGGTCCTGGCTACCTGTCTGAGCTCCTGTCGCCTGCGACCTCTGCCCGCTCCTTCCGCTCCACTTCGAGGGGCCTCCTGGATGTTTCCAGGGTTTGGCTCAAGACCTCTGGTGATTGAGTATTTAGTGTGTCTGGGCCAACCCTGTGGAACATGCTTCCAGTTGCAGTCCAGAAGGCCCCTTTGACTGGTGTCTTTAAGCAGAGGCTTAAGGCCCATCTCTTCTGCCAGGCTTTTGGAGATTAAGCCTTCTCACCCCTACCCTCAGCTATTTCACGTTTTATATTTTATATTTATTCTTTTAAGAATGTTGTTTTAAAGATTTGCTACTGCACAAATGTTATTTTTGTATTTTGTATTTTGTTTTTATTACATACGGTGCCCAGAACCTCTGGGATTGGGCGCCTTAGAAACAAAATTGCCTTGCCTTGATTTGCCATCTAACTCAGTGCTTTGTAAAGCACTCTAGGTTATAGTGTGTATGAAAGGTGTTATATAAAACCAAATTCTATTTTACAGTCCCTACACCACTAGTGTCTAACTCAATGCACTCTGGCATATTTGTGTGTATGACAGGGGCTATATAAAACCACATTCTATTCTATGGTCCCTGCACCACCAGTATGTATCTCAATGCTTTGTAAAGCACTTTTGGATACAGTGTATATGAAAGGTGCTATATAAAACCAAATTAAATTCTACAGTCTCTGCACTACCGGTATCTAACCCATTGCTTTGTAAACAGATCTGAGATACACTGTGTATAGAAGGTGCTAGATAAAACCAAATTCTGTTGTTGGATTGAGGTAGGGTGTGAGGGAAGGGATGCCACTGGATTCCAGGGTCTGGTTGGCATATGTGCATGGTAAGGGAGAGGCTGCCACTGAACGCCATGGACTACTGGCACAGGGGCAGGGTGAGGAAGGGGTTTCCACTGGGTGACCGGGACTGTTGGTACAGAGGCAGTGTGAGGGAGGGGTTGCCACTGGATACCAGGGACTACTGGCACAGGGGCAGTGTGAGGGAAGGGTTATCACTGGATACCATGGACTGTTAGCACAGGGGCAGGGTGCGGGAGGGGTTGACACTGGATGCCAGGGACTATTGGCATGGGTACAGTGTGAGGGAAGGGTTGCTACTGGATGCCAGGGACTATTGGCACAGGGACAGTGTGAGGGAGGGGTTGCCACTGGATGCAAGGGACTATTGGCACAGGGACAGTGTGAGGGAGGGGTTGCCACTGGATGCAAGGGACTATTGGCACAGGGGCAGTGTGAGGGAGGGGTTGCCACTGGACATCAAGGTCTGTGTGCACAGGGGCAGGGTGATGGAGGGGATGCCTCTGGATTCTAGAGTCTCCTTGGAACATGGGCTGGGTAAGGGGGTTGCTACTGGATGCCAGGGACTATTGGTACAGGGGCAGTGTGACGGAGGGGTTGTCACTGGATGTCAGGGACTACTAGCACAGGGGCAGAATGAGGGGCCTGCCACTGGATACCAGGGACTATGGTACAGGGACATTGTGAGGGAGTGGTTGCCACTGGATGCCAGGGACTGTTGGCACAGGGATAGTGTGAGGGAGGGGTTTCCACTGGATACCAGGGACTATGGCACAGGGGCAGTGTGAGGGAGAGGTTGCCACTGGATGCCAGGGACTAGTGCATGGGACAGTATGACAGAGGGGTTGCCACTGGATGCCAGGGACTACTGGTATAGGGTCAGTGTGAGGGAGAGGTTGCCACTGGATGCCAGGGACTACTGACACAGGGACAGAGTGAGGGGATTGTCACTGGATACCAGGCACTACTGGCACAGGGGCAGGGTGAGGGGCTATCACTGGATACCAGGGGCTACTGGCACAGGGGTAGAGTGAGGGGGTTGCCACTGGATACCAGGGATTACTGGCACAGGGACAGTGTGAGGGAGGGGTTACCACTGGATACCAGGGACTATGGTGCAGGGGCAATGTGAGGGAGGGGTTGCCACTGGATGCAAGGGACTATTGCACTGGGGAAGTGTGACAGAGGGGTTGCCACTGGATGCCAGGGACTACTGGCACAGGAGCAGAGTGAGGGGATTATCACTGGATATCAGGGACTACTGGCACAGGGGCAGAGTGAGGGGATTGTCACTGGATACCAGGGACTACTGGCACAGGGGCAGAGTGAAGGGGTTGCCACTGGATATCAGGGACTACTGGCACAGGGACAGTGTGAGGGAGGGGTTGCCACTAGATACCAGGGACTATAGCACAGGGGCAATGTGAGGGAGGAGTTGCCACTAGATGCCAGGGACTATTGAGCAGGGGCAGTGTGACAGAGGGATTTCCACTGGATGCCAGGGACTATTGACACAGGGTCAGTGTGAAGGAGGGACTGCCACTGGATACCAGGGACTATAGGCACAGTGGCAGTATGAGAGAGGTGTTGTCACTGGATGCCAGGAACTATGGCACAGTGGCAGTATGAGGGAGGTGTTGCCACTGGATGCCAGGGACTATTGGCACAGGGTCAGAGTGAAGGAGGGACTGCCACTGGATACCAGGGACTATAGGCACAGTGGCAGTATGAGGGAGGTGTTGCCACTGGATGCCAGGGACTATGGCACAGGGGCAGTGTGAGGGAAGGAGGGGTTGCCACTGGATGCCAGGGACTACTAGCACAGGGGCAGAGTGAGGGGTTTGCCTCTGGATACCAGGGTAGTAGTAGTAGTATTTTTTTTTATTGTTGTTTACAAAGTTAAAATTATTTTTACAACATCGAAACATCGTATTACAAAAATTAAAAAGAATAACACATTTAAAACATTCTTTGTTTAAAAGTCAAGTTTGCAGAGAGAGACATATCAACTCATAGATATCAGCATTAAACCATTATACGTGCATTTCAAATGTTTTTATCTTATTTTTTTTCGTTATTAATATGTAACTTTTTATACTCAATTATCCTGCAAAATCTGGATATTCTCTGTAAATAACGTACATTACATGTTTTTAAAAGATAATTAAACTGGTACTTTGGTTCCATATTTAAGTCTAATAATATTTCTCCTATGTATAAACGTCTTTGAAATTTATACAATGGGCAAAATAGTAGGAGATGCATTGAGGAGTCTTCATCCTTCCCACATACACATGTTTTGGTATCACCTATCCCATATAATTTCCTTAAAATATTACTCTCAATAAACCCAAATCTAAGTCTTGTGAAGGCTTTCCTATTGATGGGATTTTTTATTAAATACAGATATTGTTTCATTCCCTGTTGATTTCTTGTATTGTCTACTAACCATACACTATACTTGTAATTTTTTTGCCAGCGCAATTTCTTTCTGCAAATGAATATCTTTCATGCTGGCTTTTATAATTTCTTTTAGGTCTGCCTGTTGAATACCATAACTTTTAGTTAGTAATTCCAGCAGCCCGTATGGTTTTATCATTTTTCCCAAAATGACAATACTTGGGAAGGTAAAACCTTCAGATGTGTATGATAGCGTCTCCTCTATGCATATCCTAGGTAAATGCTCGTGTTGCATTATTTTATGCTTTGAACCAATAGTTAATTGCTCTGATTTCTGACCAGCATTTGATTGATAATTGACCAAATTCCAGTCTCACTAAGCAGGAGGCTGCACTATTTGGGAGAGCCAGCAGTTGTTTATAAAATTCATTAATTTCTCTAACTGATCTGTTTTCCCAATTCCCCAAATCTCTGCCCCATATAGAATCTGGGAGTGCACTTCAGCATTTATTACTTTCATTAATCCCTTTACTGATTGACCTTCAAATCTGTAGTTGAATCTTTCAAACGAGAAGAATTCTATGTAGTCTAATCATTACTGAATTAAAGTGTTCTTTCCAATTAAGACTGTATGTAAATACAATACCAAGGTAGCAGAATGTTGTCACATATTCAATATCCTCATTCCTGCATCTTAATCTGCATGTCTTGTTTTTTTTAACAACATTTTTACTAAAGATCATATACTTAGTTTTACTAAAATTGATCTGAAGACCTAAATTCTCACATTCAATATAAAATGTATTTATACTTCTACTTATCCCTAAATAACTCGTGGCTATCAATACCACGTCATCGGCATAAGTCAGGTAAGGACAATCCCTAGTTCCCAGCTTGGGCATGTGCAGCTCCGGTCTCCCAATCCCTAGCAGTGCCTTATTGAGAAACAGATTGAACAAAATAGGGGATAATTCACATCCCTGACAAAGACCTATATTTGATGGAAATATTTTAGTACAGTCTCCTTCAGTATTGTAGCGAACTATGGTAGAATTGTCAGAGTATAAATTTGTTATTATTTTTAGGATATCTGGGTCCATACCATAATCCTGTGGGACCTCCCAAAGCTTCCCCCTCCTTACTCGATCAAAGGCAGCTCTTAGATCGATAAAAACACAGAATAACTTCTGTTTCTTTATGTTTATAAATTTATGTATCAGGTGAGAAAGGGCAAAACATTGATCCACTGTGGAATGCCCTGGCATAAAACCAGCCTGTGCCTCATCCGAGATTTTCTCCTGAGTTGTCCATTTCATTATGCTATTAAGTATTATTCTTGTGAATATCTTTTGAGAATTGTCCAATAAACTAATTGGTATATAATTACTGAGATCTTTGCATTCCTCCTTCTTGAAAATAGGAACAATTATGTTCCTCCTCCAGGAATCTGGTATTATTCCAGTATTTATAACAGAAGTAAATAAACCATGAAGAACCGGTGCCCAAAAAGTTGTGTCACCCATGAAAATGTCCATTGGGAACCATCAGGTCCCGGGGCTTTATGTCTCTTGACTTCACCTATTGCTCGAAAAATGTCTTCTAGGGTAATTTTAAATACTGAAATGGACCATTCCTCTTTTCCTTTAGGGGAATCATCCCCCTGTATATAGAACATATCTTTGAAGTGACTTTCCCAGGTTAATGGATCTATATGAGCCTCAAATTCTTCTGATATTCTCTCCCATCCCTTTAGGACCATCTGCCAGAATTTTCTGTTATCATTCTCATAAGTTATTTTTTTAAATTGACTCCATAATTTGGTTCTATATTTTCTTCTTTTTTCATTCAAGATCCTCTTATAGTTTTTTCTGTTTTTATTCAATTCTATTTTATTGTCTCTAGTAGGGTATTTATGCATCTTTCTTGCACACTTATTTAAAGATTTCTTATAATTCGTACATTCTTTGTCAAACCATTTGCTCCCTTTCTTTACTTTAATAGTTTTTGAATCCCATTATAATGGATGATATTGATTTCATGATTTCACTAAATTTGGTAATGAATTCTACTGTATGTTTGCATTGAATTAAATTAGTTAATTCCTCTCTAATTCCAAGATCTTTCAATAAATGAATGGATTTAAAATCCAACAGTAGGTCCCATTTTATCCCTTTCCTTGTCCTCATTAGTCCTGATTCCCCTTTTCTCTGAGTTTTTAAGTATGTCCATAAATCTATATTTATTTCTAATGGGCAGTGCTCACTCTCTGTTTTCAGTCTTACCCTAAAGTCCCTCAATGCTGAAATCAGTTCTAATGAGATCCATCATAAATCCAGTATTGAAGAACCCTTAATTCCCATGTAAGTAAATCCACCTTCTTTGTCTCCCCTTGTTCTCCCATTAATCAGAATTAATGCCTTTTTTTCCAGTTGTTGGATCAGTCTCGAGCCTCTTCTGCATTGCCTTTGATCTCTACTTTTCCTAGTCAAACTAATTAAGTTTGAATTCAAAGCTGCACACGCCCAAGCTAGGTCACCAGGCATTTCCTGACTATGTCCAACCCGTGCATTAAAGTCTCCTACTATTATAAACTTGCAGGTGGGAGCAAATCTCTGGCAACACTCTATTACCGCTGATAGTTTCTCCAAGTCACTTTCCTCAGAATACTTAGATCCTTTAGGTGGAAAATAAACATTAATAATTATATAGCTTAATGAATTAACTACCATTCTTATGGGTAAAATATGTTCTGAGTCTATGTCAGTTTCAGTATGGACCACATTGTTCAATATTTTGCAACAGGTGCTTAGACCCCCTGATAATCTGCCATATTTATTGGAACTCCTGGCTTGTTTATGAAAACTTTTATAGCCATTTAATGTTAATTCTTTCTTAGACCAAGTTTCCTGGAGACAAATACATGTAAATTGTGAAAGGTATTGTATAAAAGAAGGGTCAGCTAGTCTATTCTTTAAACCTGCTACATTCCATGATACCATGTTCTAATCCTCAAATGTCATGTCTTTTCCTGGATTACCAATACCCTCTGGGTCATGTCAATCTTCCAGACCTTGTAATATTGTAAAACGATTTGCTGTCTTCACCATATTTATCCAATATTTGTTTCCTATGACTAATTCATCCTTCTCTGTCTTTTTCTTGTTTTCTCCATGTAGATAAATTTCCACTCTATCCAAGATTTCAGATTTTTATTTTATTTATTTATTTATTTGTACATCAGTTTACAACCTTTGAGCCAGAGGCTCATTTCCAAAGGTACCTCGTCACATTGAGGACAGACAGAACAACTTTAGGTTACAACATAAAAGTCACTGACTTACAGTTACACAGAATGGTTTCATACATTTATACAATTTAGTAGCAATTACAATGAAATAGCTGAGCACATGCTGGTAAATAACAGAGGCAAGATGCAATGGGGAGAAGTGGGGGGTGAGGTGGAGTGCCGCCCAGTGGGCGTTGTCAAGTGTGGAGAGATCAAGGCCACATTTAGAGACAGGAGCAGCTGCAAGTGTTAAACAGGTGGCTCCGAAGGGTGGTTTTGAAGTTGGAGATTGTGGGGGCATTGGAGATGGGAGCAGGGAGAGAGTTAAACCAGGATGGAGCTCTGTAGCAGAAGGACCTCTGACCATGGGTGGTCCTGGATTTGGGGACCAGTAGAGTGGTCTTGTTGGAGGTTTAGGTTGTGATAGTGGGTCGGATGTGGCGGATGGAGGCTGTCACCCCAGGAGGTGAGAGCCCGAGTAGAGTTATTTTTGTGAGGAGGCAGATTTGATAGTGTAGCCGTTCATCTAGGTTAAGTAGTTTTGCCTCGTCATGGAGTTGACAAGTGTGTGTGAGCCTGGGGGCACCAGTAATCAGCCTGCAAGCCTTGTTTAGGGTGAGGCAGATTTTGTTGAGAGCAGTAGTATCAGCAGCACCATAGACTGGCAGGCCATAGTCAACAAGGGACAGTACTGATGACGTAATGGCAAGTCGTAGAGCATCGGGGGGAGGCAGTTTTTATAGTGGTAGAGGATGCCAAGCCGTGTATTAGTGGTGGAATCAAGGGCATTAATGTGGGTATGGTAGGTGAGGGCTGAATCAAAAGTAACCCCAAGGTATTTGTAGGAGCAGACTTGTTCAAGTGGTTGTTTGGTATTAGGGAGGATAGGGAGTGAGAAGTTGCAGGCTTTGTTTTGGGGATGGGCAAAAAGCATTTTTTTTTTTTTTGAGATTAATGATGAGTCTGTGCTCTTTAAACCAGGATTCGGCATCATTGTAGGATTGTTGTAGGGTGTCCTGGAGGGAGATGGGATTACAGTGGGTGGCACAAATCACAGCATCGTCTGCATACATAAGAATTTTGCCAGAGTAGGCACTGGGCAGGGTGTTTAGATAGAGTGAAAAGAGCAGGGGGCCCAGGATGGAGCCCTGTGGTACCCCTGAGTGGATGGGACGAGTTTCAGAGAGTGTCCCATTGATTTTTATACATTGGGAGCAAGCGGATAGATAGCTTGTGCACCAGGTGAGAGGGCCAGCAGAGAAACCAGTGTGGCAGAGGGCATCCAGCAGAAGAGGGTTGGAGACAGTGTTGAAGGCCTTTGAGAGGTCAATGAACACTACACCAGCTAGGGAGCTGGCATTCAGGGAGGAGTGTAGGAAATTGGAGAACTCAACTAGTGCAGTACTGGTACTGTGACCAGCATGGAAGCCGTGTTGCTCTGGTCATAAGATGTTATGCTTAGTCAGATATTCAGTGATTTGAATGGCCACCATTTTTTCTAGGGCTTTGGAGGGGGGATGGAGATTGGTCGGTATTTCCCGGCGGAGGACCTGTCGCCCCCTTTATGAATGGATGTGACTATGGCTGTTTTCCATGCAGTGGGGAACTGCCCCAGGCAGAGGGATCTGTTAAGTAGGTTGGTGAGTGGGGCAAGGACTTCTTCCAGCACCAGCTGGAGAATACTGGAGTCCAGGGAGTCGCTGCCTGAACTATTGCTATTTAATGTTTTAATTAGGAGGGGTCTGGCTTCCTGAGCAGATACCTTACATAGGTGGAAACTGTGGCATTGGAGGACAGGGGGAGGTAGGGTTGGGGGAAGGTCAAAGAATTTTCTGGGGAGGACATAGCTAAGGTCAGTAAAGGAGGTGTTAAGGCAGCTAGCAATGCAGGCAGGGTTGGTGGAGATAGAGCCATCAATAGTGAGCTGGGATGGGGGAAGGGAGCATTATTTCCCATTTAGTTGTTTAAGATTGTCCCAGAAAGTCCGGGCACACCTGCAGGAGGAGGTGAGGGTGGCCTGGTAATGGTCGAGCTTGGCTTTAAGGACGGCCCATGTGCACCTGTTCCGAGCAGCGTTGTAGGCCTGTCTATCAGCCATCCGGCCCGTTTCAGTGGCAAGGTGCCAGAGGTTATCCCTATTTCTGAGCATTTGTAGTAGGACAGGGGTAACCCAGGGTGCATTATGTTTTTTGGATCAAATTTTTGTGAGGGGTGCAAAGAGGTCACAGGCCTTGTTAAAGGTTTGGGAGAAAAAGGCGAAGGCAGTGTCTATGTCGGGTGCATGATGAATGAGGGACCAGTTAATCTGGGCGAGGAACTGTTTGAGTTTTATCAGCCCACCAGGTCGGAGGTACCTGCAGAGTGTGGTCAGGGCTGTCGCTTTGGGAGTGGGCCCCGCTCAAAGGAATATGATAAGGGAGTGGTCACTTAGGGAGTCTGGGAGGACCTGGATGTTATAGATTTTTTGGGGGCGGTTGTTGATAATTAGGTCCAGAAGGGTACTGGTTCCTCTCTTTGGGTTTACTCTAGTGGGCTGGGAGATGAGTTGTGTCAGGTCTAGGGCAGTGAAAGAATCTCGGGTGGTGGAAGAGGAGGCACTGAGCCAGTTCACGTTATGGTCCCCCACTAGGTTCCGCCTTGTGGTGGAGGGTGGCAAGATATTCTGTTATAGATATCAGCAACGGGTTCTGGTTCTTTGGGGGAATGTAGGCAGTGGTGAGATATAGAGGGCTCCTGGAGGGGTCAGGAGTAAGTTTGAGGGTAAGGGCCTGGGTCCCATTTACAAGAACAGGGGCAGGGAGCGCTTGTCCGATGATTGTGACCCTGGTATAGATTGCACAGCCACCCCTGTGTTTGCCTACCGTCCTCCCGGTATAGGGTATAGCCTGGGAGGGTGGGTGGGTGGTGGGTGGGGTGGGATGGGCAGTCGATGTGCGCTGCGTGTTGACGGGCTAACCCCTTTTGCAAGGGTGCTGCTTCTTGAGGTAGTTAATTACCTCTTTCGGCACCCATGTAGGTCCCGCTCCACGAGGGAGCTCTGTGTGTGGGCTGGACTGGTTTGCTGGCGTCTCCAGAGAGCAAGAATGTATCTATAATCCTTCTCATTTGTAATGGCTAGTGAAATTTATCCCCCATCCTCATGTCTCTTGACCTACTTAACTAGGTGGGGCAACTTACTACCTCTAGTTAGGTTCTGCACTAAGTCAATCACCTTTGCCCTAAGGTTATTTTTAGTTTCATATAGGAAGCTGCTTAAACCAAAAACTGATATTACCAAATCCTTTTTTTGATCAAACCTGTTATAATTATTTTTGTAAAATTCTGGAAATAGTGCTTTGATTTCAGTCACCCTGTCAGTCTCTAATCCCATTTCCCATAGTCCAGCTTTTTGGTTTTCTATGGCCTTAAGTACAAAGTACTGATCTGAGAGTAAAAAAAAAAAACGTTTCAGTGTCTATTAAAGGTGTAATAATACTGAATTTAGACATCATTATGTCAATATCAGTCTTATTTTTCAAGGTAAATCCTGTAAGTTGTTTTAAACTTTCGTTTAATTTCTCTTCAGTTTCATTTGGCATAATAGAAACTTTATGCAAGGGTAGAACAAAGTCAGATTCCAAAGTTCTGTATAAAAAAAAACTCTCCAAGTTCTTCTGTGCCTTCAGATCCTTCCAATCCCTTTCAGGTTCTGACCCGTTTTGTTCTTCTTTATTTGATTTATTATTACCCATTACCTGGCTATTTTCTTTTTTGAGTAATGTTACTGACTCTCATACAAGGGTTCCTTTTGTGTTTTGTTTTCCTTTATTATTTCCTTTGTTATCCTCTTTTTTATACATTTTTTCCTTATACCTTTTTGGTATGCTTACCTTCCCTACCTCTAAATTTCCCTCTGTTATCTTCATTTTCTCAGTAAGTGTTGCCTTACTATGGTCTAGTTCTTTTATAGATGTGTTTCTTCCCACTCTAGATTTAATGTCATGGCCTACTCCCGTTTTATTAAACTGACTTTCGTCTCCTATTAGAGTTTCTGGTATCTTTCCATCTGAGATCACAATACTCCGAATTTTTAATTTCTTCCTTTATTTCATTAGCTTTTAATTCTTTATGTCCTTGTTTTCTTTTTCTTTGCTCTACCCCTTTGTTCCAAATCACAGGGTTCCTTAATCTTAATTCCTCTATGACACTATTGCTTTGGTCGAATCCATCTGGTAACATTACCAATTCCCCTGTGTTGTCATTGTCAAGGATGTTCCCTGACTGTACCTGTTTTATATTAGAACAGGCTTCGGCCTTCACATCAGTGTCTTGGTCCCACAACTCAGTATCTTTAGTGCCTTTTAGTCCAGTACTTTCTTCTTCCCAATCTTTATTCTTCATTTTATCATATAGCCAATCCAGTTTATTTTTGTTTTCAATGCAAATTCCCTTAACAAAGGAAAGACTGTGAGAGATATTAATCAGTTGTTCATAAATCATTGAATTGGCTAATAATGTGTCTCTAGGTGCCCTCACACAGTTCCTAGTTAGATTTTGTAGGGGTGGTGTGTCCTCTTTTATGGGGCTCATAAATTGCGTCATTTCGTTTGAGGACCATGAATTATATTTCAGGGGTTATCTTTTCTTGAAAACCCCATGTATTTCTAGTTCTCTCATTATTCTTTTGAGTTACCAAAAAAGGTGAGCTACAATTATCTAATAGGATCATTTTAACTCTATTAAATTCCTTTATTTTCTCTTCTAGTTTAGTATTGGCTTGAATGGTTTCTTTTAAGTTTACAACCATATTTTTAACTTCTACTTTTACCTGTTCAATTTCTCTAGAATTTTGTAAATGACCGAAATTGAACTCCAGGGATGTCTGGGATTCTAGATCAGCCCTGCTGCTCTGTTTGGAATAATTAGTAGGTTCTATTTGCTCTGGTTGCTTTACTTGCTCCAGAGAAGGTGATCTCCTTCTGGTTCTCTGGTCCTCCTGATCTTTCCTGGTTTCTTGATTCAGTTTGTGAGCCCTACCCTTCCAGAAATCCAGGGCAGTAGGTTGTATCAATTTGATTACTTCCTTTGTGGATTCAACAGTAGATGCATTTTTATGTTGCTTGCACGCATGTGCAAGCAACATAGTGCCATCATCGGAGATTTCGGAGGTGTGTCACCTCCTCCTCCAATTCAGTCAGTGAGCTGGCAGGCACGGCCCCTGTAAGTCAATGCATTTTGGAGCTGTCTATGACCATCCAAATGCAGTGACATACAGTTGAAAGGTGAGCTACGCTTCATTGAGCAGCGATAAAGCGTAGCTCCCCCATACGCAGCGCAGGCCGCCCACACCACTGTATAGCCGACGGGTGCCCAACTCTGTCGGCTGAGCTGCATCATCCCCCCAGCAGTAGGTGCCACGCTGGGAGCCCACCCCAGAGTGGCAAGCAGTTCGCGACGGGTGCCCAACTCTGTCGGCTGAATGCCTCCCCACAGCTTGTGCCATGCTGGGAGCCCACCCCATGGCAAACGCCCCATGACGCCTTTTGTTTTTTTAAACCTGTAAAACAAAAACGGTTCCTGCGGGCGCTGCTCCCGACCCCTCCCACAACCCGCACCCACCCACTGCGCACTCCAGTTTCCCCACACCCCTCACCCCATACTTACCTCCGGACTCTGGCGCTGATGATCTTCGGTGGACCGGAACACGCCTGCACTCTTCAAAGCCGACCGCGAACTGAGGAAATGTCGGTAAGCTGTATAATGGGCTAGATAGGGGGTTTCAACTTGTTGCATATCTCAGGTATTTGGATTTTGCAAATTTTAACATGAAGTTCTCTTTACGAATGATGTCATTGTCATGAGCAAACAGCCCGGCGGGTGATTTCCGCGCAGTGACTGGCGAAATCACCCTCTCGGGCCTGAATACCGTCATGGCAGTGACATCATTCATGAGAAGGGTCCCAAAAACCTCATGTTGAAAATCTGGTGCCAAAATTCCAAAATGACTGTTTTACGAGCGTCAGCATTATGCAGTTCCCACGAGGTCGTAAGTTCGCGAAATTTCAATATTTTTCACTCCAGATTTTCAACATTGCCATTTTACCACACCTTCTTATGAGCAGTACAGCTCTCATTTTTCACATCTCACCCAAAATGTGTTTCCACTCTATGTAGCACAGACTGGCGAGTCTGTGTGCAAAATCAATGTACGGGACAAATTAAGAAAATCACAGTGACACTATTCATGAGCAGAGGTCTTAAAATGGCTATGTTGAAAATTTGGTGAAAAATTCTAAAATGACTGTTTTACGAGCGTGTGTTGCGCAGTTCCTACGCACGCTCGTAAGGTCACGAATTTTCAATATTTTCACTCCAGATTTCCAACATTGCCATTTTATCACACCTTCTTATGAGTAGTACAGCTGACATTTTTCACATCTCACCCAAAACATGTTTCTACCCATGTAGCACACAATGGCGCAGTCAGTGTGTGAGATCACTGTACGGGACAAATTAAGAAAATCACAGTGACACTGTTAATGAGCTCAGGTGTTAAAATGGCTATGTTGAAAATTTGGTGAAAAATTCACAAATGACTGTTTCTGATTCGTTGTACAGTTCTATACTGCCTTTCAAGTTCATGAATTTTCAATATTTTCACTCCAGATTTCTACATTGCCATTTTGCCACACCTTCTTATAAATAATACAGCTGTCATTTTTCACATCTCACCTAAAACGTAGCTTCGCTTTCATGTAGCAGATAATGGCGCAGTCGGTGTGCGAAATCAATGTCACGGACAAATTACTAAAATCACAGTGACACTGTTCATGAGCAGAGGTCTTAAAATGGCTATGTTGAAAATTTGGTGAAAAATTCCTTCAGATGTTCTGCAATATTACTAATGAAGACATTGAACAGAACTGGCCCCAGGACCAATCCCTGCAGCACCCCACTGGTCGCCTCTTTCCTAGAGACTGCATACCATTTACCATCACTCTGCCTCCTGCCTGTTAGCCAGTTTCTAACCCAGTTTACCACCCTTTCCCACGCCCAGCCTACCCAGCTAGTTTATCAGCCTCCTATATGGGATGGTGTCAAGGCTTTGCTGAAATCAAGGTGTCGTGTCCGCTGCCCCACCCTGATTCACTTCCTTTGTCACCCAGTCAAATAAATCAACCAGATTTATCTGACATGATGTCCCCACTGTGAATCCATGTTGTCTATGGTCCTGGTTCGATGGCATCTAGATGCCCCACTATCCTTTCTTTAAGCAATGTCTCCATGATCTTCCCCACTACTGAGGTGAGGCTGAATGGCCTATTGTTCCCTGCCTCCTCCCTGCTGCCGGACTTGTGTAGAGGGACCACATGTGCCCTCCTCCAGTTCACTCATGTTGAATGACTCAGTGAACATGGCTGCTAGTAGTACTGCTATCTCCCTTCGCAGTTCTGTTAATATCCTTGGGCATATGCCATCTGGTTCCATCGCTTTGTCTACCTTCAATTTAGTGAGCTCCTGCAGGACTCTTTTGTCCACCTGTTCACCCCCTTGGCAACTGCTGTACTGCTGTGGCCCTTGCCCCTCCCACTCTTCTGTGAATACTGAGCGGAAAGACACAGTGGATGTCTTGGGAGGAAGGCATGAAACTGTCACTTCCAAATATCTAAACAGCACATACAAGCAAGCAACATTCGGCATTGACAAATGCTTGTTAATTAAATCCACACTACCTTCTTCAATGGGAGAACTGGAATTCCTAACCAGCTTCTTATTAACCAGATGTTCAATGTTCCCAAAACCTACAGGTTCTCTATCTATTACCTCACAATTGGTTTCTATATTCAGAATTTCCAGATCACCCAGGGAGCTTACTTGTGTTCCTTGTCCCATTGTTCTTAACCCTCCCCTCTTATTACTTTTAGAAACCATAATTTTCCTCCTTAAAGATTTTACAGGCAGCTTGTTGTTTACTCTGCCCCTAGTCTTTACAGGCACAATGAAGCAAACAATAAAAACAGGAAAATATTATCTAAATAATATATTTAGTTAAAAAAAAAGGGGAAAATAAACTTTCCACGATCCTTATCAGTTGTTATAATGTCTCAAGTCCCTTTGAAAGTCTTTCATGTAGAAAACTCGACTTAATATAAGTTAGAAAATTTTGGTCAACAATGACTATTGGCAACCACAGCAAGTAATTTTGGCTCTTCTTCTCCCCCTCTTCTTTCTTCTTGATCCAGGAAAAAAGAATACTCCTTCTAGTAAATGTCCCGAAATGTCCCTTCATATATCAAAGTTCTGCTTCAAAATATCTGTGTTATTAACAAACCAATTATACTCCACTTATGTTCCAAGGATTTTATTTAGTAAGCCTCTACACTCTTCCAGCGCCCCAAATATTTTCCAGAAATGGTGGCTGATAACAGTTCTTAACTTCAGCTCTTGGTTAATTTTCCAGCGTTCCACTGTCAAAATAAAACATACTAAAGATAACAAGGGCCAGATATATTATATTATCCTTCTTCTTTTCCCTTACCCTCTCTCTATCTTCCTCTTTCTCTTATAACTTAATAACTTTTTATAAGATTTGCAAATACTTTCAACTGCTGTGCTCACTTACTTTACTTTATTACTATGCATCTGCTAAAATTAAATAGCATTACTTACATTTTTTGGCAGGTATTCCATAGTGGGAAACAACAGGGAACCTTCAGCTCAGGCTGATGCCAGTGCCCTTGGCTTGCTTGACTCGCCTCGCCATAAACCGCTTAAATACACCAGCGCTAATGTCGAAAAAAAGGCTAAATGAGTTTCTTAAGCCCAAAAGATCTAGCAAGGCAATTTCGGCTCTCCAAATGTCTGCACAGTTCTGTGGTCACAAGCTGAATGAGTGAATGAGATCTGCAACCCCCCGATCTCATCAAGCTTTTATGCTCTGAGATCACGTGAGAAAAACGACCAATAGTAAATAACTCACCTACCTCTTACTTCCTGGTTTTTATGAAGAAGAGGAAATTCAAAAAGCAAACTCGAACCAAAAAATACTTTCCAAGCCCCACAAGGTGAAAAAACACCAGGGGATGAAAAACCAAAAATGAACAAGTGAGCAAATGAGCAAGCAAAAAAGCACAGGCACACGAAACCGCCACACTTACTCTTACTACACTTACTCCCTGCAAAGAAAGCACCTGCTACACCCCCTCTCCTCTGCCTCTGGTAAGTGTTACTAACTTGTGGCAAAATGCTTAGCAACAACTTTTATCCACTAAACAAATGAAATATGATATTTAATAATTAAGCGTGTTATAGCCGAGCTGCAAATACAATGCAAATAATCGTACAGTCATACATAAGCACAGCCGTGAACATGAGCACAAACACGAACATATACCATGAGAATGCCATGAGATGTACTAATAATGTATTAATGAATAAGAATAATAGATGATAAAACTGATAAACCAGTAAAACTTATAAAAGTAAGAAAAATTAACAGTTTTCTGTTTTACAGACTGTTTTTAAATATTGATGTTAATATACTTTAATACAAGCTCTAAAAGCACACTTTTTGCTGTGGTTACAATTAAATCTTATTGAAATATCTGTATAGTAGTCATATTCCACTGAAATTTAGGTTTTCCAGGCAGACCATAAGACCACAAAACCCCCGCGGGTTCCGTCCGGTTCTGCTGTTTCCTAGTCGGGCGGCTCCTCACATTGCTATGACTCCAACCCCACCGGGCAGGCCGGAAGGCCTGATCTGCTCCTCCGCTATGCAGCAAAGATATAAGGACGGAAGGCTCAAAGCTGTACTGGAAAGGTCTGTGAGGTTAAAATTCAATGTGGCAATGCTGGCATACCCTTTTTTAAAAAAAACAAGCGTCTCACAAACTCCTGCTACAAACGCTACACTCCTCAGCATTCTAGCGACCAGCACCTCCATTCTCACTGAAGATCTGTACTCTACTTTCAAGGAACCTCCTACTGTGGCCTGCCACCCAAGGATACCAGGGACTACAGTACAGGGACAGTGTGAGGGAGGGGTTGACACTGGATACCAGGAACTGTTGGCACCAGAGACAGTATGAGGGAGGAGTTGCTAGTGGATACCAGGGACTATTGCACAGAGGCAGTGTGAGGGAGAGGTTGCCACTGGATGCCAGTGACTATTGCATGTGGCAGTGTGACAGAGGGGTTGCCACTGGATGCTAGGGACTACTGGCACAGGGTCAGTGTGAGGGAGGTGTTGCCACTGGATGCCAGGGACAACTGGCACAGGGGCAGTGTGAGGGAGAGGTTGCCACTGGATGACAGGGACTATTGCATGTGGCAGTGTGAGGGAGGGTTTGCCACTGGATGCCAGAGACTACTGGCACAGGGTCAGTGTGAGGGAGGTGTTGCCACTGGATGCAAGGGACAACTGGCACAGGGGCAGAGTGAGGGTATTGTCACTGGATATCAGGGACTACTGGCACAGGGGCAGAGTGAGGGGATTGTCACTGGATACCAGGGACTATGGCACAGGGGCAGTGAGAGGGAGAGGTTGCCACTGGATGCTAGGGACTATTGCATGTGGCAGTGTGACAGAGGGTTTGCCACTGGATGCCAGAGACTACTGGCACAGGGGCAGAGTGAGGGGGTTGCCACTGGATACCAGGGACTATGGCGCAGGGGAAATGTGAGGGAGGGGTTGCCACTGGATGCCAGGGACTATTGCACAGGAGCAGTGTGACAGAGGGGTTGCCACTGGATGCCAGGGACTATTTGCATAGGGGCAGTGTGACAGAGGGGCTGCCAATGGATGCCAGAGACTACTGGCACAGGGGCAGTGTGAGGGAAGGGTTGCCACTGGATGCCAGGGAGTATTGCACAGGGGCAGTGTGACAGAGGGGTTGCCACTGGATGCCAGGGACTATTGGCACAGGGTTGGAGTGAGGGAGGGGCTGCCACTGGATGCCAGGGACTAGTGGCACAGGGACATTGTGAGGAGGAGTTGCCACTGGATGCCAAGGACTATTGGCACAGGGTTGGAGTGAGGGGGGGCTACCACTGGATGCCAAGGACTATTGGCACAGGGGCAGTGTGAGGGAAGGGTTGCCACTGGACACCTGGGACTATGGCACAGGGGCAGTGTGAGGCAGGGGTTGCCACTAGACCCCAGGAACTATCAGCATAGCAGCAGTGTGAAGGAGTGGATGGCCACTATATGCGGAGCAGGGTGATGGAGGGGGTGCCACTGGATTCCTGAGTCTGGCTGGCACATGAGTAGGGTAAAGGTGTTGCTACTGAACATCAGGAACTGAGTGAATTGGGGCTGCCCTGTTTTGAGTGCAGTAGGGAACGTCTCAAAACAGAGACTCATGGCTTAACGCTGTCTACGTAAATTAAATTACTTTCAATATAATATAGTGTTTTTGCTCTTGATTTACAACTAAACGCAATTAATGCCAGTCACATTATCTTAATACTGTCAAATTAGAAGCCCTTGTGGCTCTAACCAGATCTTAACTGATGATATGCAGTTTTACAAAGTTTTCGAGAAATGTTCAAGCCAGGCTTCACATACCACAGTGGCCAGTAATACAATGGAACAGAAACAAAATGCCAGCCATGACAGAAACCTTCTGTTGAGAGTACTAGGCATACTTCCAGGTGAAAGAAACAGAAATAAATCTGTGAAGCCAAATAGCAGCTCCTGGAATCCCGACAATCCAAGCCCCAGAAATCTAAACAACGGTGATAGGTTAGGAACAAACACAGAGTGGAAAAGCATGAGTCCTTAAAAAGACTAGACGTGCCCCAAACAGATGTCAATTAAGTACTGAAGAGCAGCTGTTGCCTCTGAGAAAATGTTTGAAAACAATATTTAGACCCCGCGCCCTTTATAATTCAGATATTTTCAGCATATTCCCCTTTGCCAAAATTCTTTCTTACTTGGGATACTTGCATGGGGAAAGGTCTTTTGTCCCTTACACTTCATCTGTTATGGCGGCTGATTCATCACCCACTTTTAAACCTCTGCTTGTGAAATCACAGTCCTTTTCTTGGCAGTGGATTATGATGTCAGCGATAGAGGATTATGATTTCAAGTAAGAATGAGTGGCAGGAACTAAAATGTAAGGGATGGGGCACAGTTTTAATGCAAATGCAGGGGTCCTTTCGGAAAATGGGCACTTGTGCTCAGTGGAGTAACCCAGTTATCACATAAATCAAATAACTAAAAAACTAAATAAAAATATCCTGACTAATAAAGAATGAGAGGAAGATTAATAAATTGTAACAATAACAGAAATTATAAACTATATTTTGCCTAAATAGTATGGTTCTCAAAATGTTCCTAGAAGTGTCAAAGTTGTAAGGCACAACACTCGGGGGTGTTCTGTGAGGCAGTCCCACTCCTTGCCAGCTCACTGGCGCAGTGGTCAAGCTACTGTTCGTAATGCCAATGAGCTGGGTTTGGGAATAAGCCTGGAGCACCAGAGGGCCAGATGGGGAGGATGATTGAGCGTCCGAGAGACAGCTCACCTCTTCGGGGGGGGGGCGGGGGGTTGTGGTTCCTAGCATTTCCCTAACCTCTAGCAGAGGTTAGGATGTTCAGAAACCCTGAATACCTTAGAGGAGTGACAGAAGTTGACAGGCTATGTGAGGAAGCTTGCACAGTGATGTCACTGACGTTATTGCAGAGCTGCACCTCTGGGATAGAAAACCAAGGGTAATACCACCAACTGGGAGGATGATGCCTCACCTTTCCCCCCACAGCTAACACCAGGCCTCTCCAACCTAGGCCTGGGTCACTCCTGGACTTTACCTCCGCTAATGGCCAACCAGATTGCATGGGGAGTAGCAGAGGAGCAAAAGGAAACTCTATGCCACACGGCTAGGCGAGTTGGGGGGGGGGTTGGGAATGGCCTTATGGTGTATTAGTGGTGGTCAAGGAGCTCCATGCTATCTGGATGGAGGGGTCCTCAGTAGGACAGGAGGTGGCGCTACTGAAATTATCAAAGAAGGTTCTGGATGATAGTGGAAGAAGGATAAACAGCTAAAAAAAAAAATCACACTCCTTGCACAGCTAACTGCTGAGTGCAGTTCACCATGGGGTCGAGTACTAGTAGTTTACTCACCTAGTAAAGGTGATTGTGGGTTGTACATCTCTATGACACTCCCACTCCTCATACAGCTGCCTGCTGAGTGCAGTTTGCCATGGGGGTTGAGTACTGCTAGTTTACTGACCTGGTTAAAGGGATTGTGGATCATATATCTCTATGGCACTCCACAGTCCTTACTCATGAGTTGTGCAGATAATTCACATGGACTTCCAGAGAAATCAGAGTCCAGCTAGGCTCCCTGTTCACCCAGAATCCACAGATAGCATTCTTCCAAAGCTGCAAAAGTGTCCCTGATATTCAGAGAACAGAACCTTGTTAATGCATATAAATCTTCATACGTCTGTGTTATATAGTGAGTGAGACTGAGGGATGTTTAGAACTTGAAGGTTATAGGTCTACAGTCCTAGATCGAGGTACTGTAGAGTACATGAGGCTGACAGGATTGACCATAATTGCTTTTGGTCTATATTATATATTAATAATCTGCCTTATGTTTTTCAGTCATGTTGATCCTGCCATATAGGTGGGCCCTGGAGTACCACAGAGATATAATCCCACAATCACCATAACCCGGTGAGTAAACTACCATTGTGGGTCATGTATCTCAACAGTACTCCACAATCCTTACTTATTGGTTCCTAAAGAGAAGGGAGCTAAAGTAAGGTTGGGCAGACCCTGTATAACCATAGGGTATAGCTAGCCTCTTGACAGAGTCAGAGCAGGACAATTTCATGGAAACTGTAACTGTCATACTGTAATGGTTTAGTTCCTCTGTCAGTAGCTTGAGAAGCTGCTGCTGACCCTTCTATAAGGTTCTGGGTCGGTGACCTCTAGTGGTTACTGAGTTGTTGCCACTATCTTATGTTCTTGGTAGACTGAACACAATAGATATTGCACACCAGTCCATCAAGTATAGAATATTTTATTGCCTTATGTGCAAGGTCCACGTATGAAGGATGTGCAAAAACATTTACAAAGATAATGTGCTAGGTAAAACGGGCTTCAATGAATCTCCTTGGCACCGCTGTAGCCTGTCTTTCCTATTATATTATCTCTGTAAATGTTTTTGCACATCCTACTTACATGGAACCTGCACATGCAGAAATAAGATATTCTATACCTGATGGACTGGTGTGTGCTATCTATTTTATTTACTCAGCTTCCTAGTGTTTACCTGGAGCACAGATAACAGCACCTGGAGATTAACGGCATTAATTTCCAGCTCTCTTTGTTGTTGCCTTCTTGGTAGATTATGCAGGATTGATCCTGTGTGAGTTTTGTGCTTCCCGTCTACTGATGATACATCTGCTTAGCTACTGTGTGTTGATGTTCCACAGGAATGCTAACTATGTGGCTACCAGTCAAGGTGCTTCATAAAGTTAGCTTTCGTTCAGTATAAATGGAAGTTCAAAGCCCTTGCAGTCTCTTCTCATTTCATTTGCTAGGAAAGTTGTCTAAAGGGCTGCAGACTGTGGGCCATTTTATTAGACTGGTCTCTTGCCCCAGTGGTGCGGCTGATGTCCTTAGGACCCTTTTTGACATTTGATGCCTTAATCAGTTGCTCTGAGTAGAGCCATATGCCTGGCTTGCAGTTTGTACATGCTGGTTGACAGAGCAGCCTTCCTTCCTGTGCCCACTGTCAAGATCACAGTTAGCATACATGACGTTCGTTTGCCCATTGAGGGGGGCTGTGATCCCATCCTTCTTGTACAGACTTAAGCAGAATTGCCCATGCTGCCACTGCTGCTGTGTTAGTATGCCCATTAGCTCATTGTCTGAGAACTACGATCCTCCCCACTTCTGAAGTGACATGTGATGGCATCAGTCATAAAACCATCATTCCAGCACTTTGTCAAGTCCATAAACACTTCTATACCTTTCGTCAAGGTTTCAAACCCACTACCTCCATTGCCTTTTGCAGCATCTCTCCACAGAGATGATGTCACTGACATGAAGACGAAAGCCAGTCAGGGCACAGTGGGGCGCCACTTGCATTTGGTAAAGATTATGCCCTTGTTTCTTCCCCCCAAGGAGTAGGATGTGGCTTAGGTGCTCTATACTTTGGTGAATAGATATTGTCCCTGTGCCTGATGAACAAAACAGCCCTGGTAGTTTATGCATTATGCACCTATAGAGGCAGAGTTCATTTTACTATAGTTGACTGTCGTGATGCACTCTTGAAAGTTCTGCAAGCTGTAAATCTCTTGATAGATCATTCATACCATTGTACATTGTGTTCAGTGCATTCCATAAATCTAGAAAAATGAATAGTGCCCCTTAAGTGGGGCTTGGGGGGATTGTGGCTACCTTATGTGTGGAATGACCATGTGAATTATAAATGAAGAACAACAGTGTGCAATAGGGCAGTAGGTGCAAGGTTTGGGGCGTGTGGCCATACTCATAATTTGGTGTGCAGCCCAGTGCTTTGAATTGTGACCCATCAGACTTATGAGTTGTTTGCCCCTGATTGTATGGTGGGCAGACTCATCCAGTGTAGCCTTTTAGTGGACTGCACCTCCATTTGCTCTCCTATGTGGTGGGACAATATAAACCGTTGGTGCTTTCCTCCAGGGATGCTGTTGTGGTGAAGGTTGTCTTGAATAATTCTCTTTCCGTCATCACGGGCAATTGCAGCAGTGCTCTCCCTAATTCGTTGCTAAATGAACAAAGGATAGAGGCCTCTCCTGCCTTTGACTGCTAGATTTGTTACGTTCCTACTAGTGCCTCATGAATTTATCTTGCTGCTGAATTATGAGAGATACTGTACCCCTGTTCAGGGGATACAGGTCTTGAAATGGTGTTGGGTATTCTTGCCTGTGCTGGTGGCTCATGCCCCAGAAGTGCCTACTGCTTAGTTCAGTGTGGGGTGTAGCAACAGGGTGAGAGAATGTCATCTTGAAGTTGGCTTGAGCCTATCTGCCCATTGTGCCTTAGCTAGGTGGTCGGTAGTCAGCCCAGTGTGTCATCTGCCAATGTATCCGAGCCACTGAAGTACAACTACCTCTTCCTAGCCGCTGTACTGTTTCTCCCCCCCCCCTACAATTTCAAGCAGGGTGGGCAAGCTGACATTATTCTACACTATCTCGCGAGAGAAGGCAGCTTGGTCCCTGGACACCATCAAGGTCTGTCTATCTACTATCGCAAAGTACCGAACGGGTGTTAATAAGGCCAGAGGGGTTCAGACATAACATGGTCCATACGCAACTCCATATGCAAGGAACAGACATGTGCTGACTGGGATCAGACAGGGCAGTGGCTTACTCACACCCCAATGGCAGGTACTGCCCAAACACCACAAGACTAAAGCCACCACACACCCCTGACCAATACTAGAGGGAAGACACCGGTGCCACATCTAAGATTGGGCCTTTGACCTCTCCTCCTCTAGTTAGTTATGGAGGAGGGTTAGTGTTGCTGCTGTGAGCTGCTGCATGACAGGCTCACATAGGTCAGCAGCTGCGGCTGAATGTTGGCATTGCTGCAGTCTGGCTGCTAGGCAGGAGCTACAGGAACATTTCACAGCTAGTTTCTAGTTGTAACATGCGTGCACTGGAGAAAATCAGCTTTGACACACTGTAGTGTGGCTGCTGGCAGGGATCATGAGTGCTACCAGTGCCTTGAAGAAATACAGAGGACAAACAAGGTAATGTAGAGTGAAATGTGTCTTGTAGAACTTGCTCTTCTTAGTGCTAAGTGGGTAATTTTAAATGGTAAATGGCTTGTGGGAATCGTGTGTCAGTGACTATTCTGCAATGAGAGAGAGGTTCAACTGTCTCTGCATAGTTTCCTCCGTCTGCATGAAATCAGAAAACAGTCTGTCAAACAGCACAGTGACCAATGCTAAAGTCATGTGCCTGCAGCCCCCCAGCGAGAAATGAGAGAAACAGACGATGATAGCTGCTAAATACAGAGAATGATCATATTATGGGACTTCAGTGTGTTTTTGTTTTTTTAGTTTTAATATTGTATGATTATAGGGTCCCTTAGTTTCACATCAAAAAACTATGTGTGGGAGGGTAGGGGGATGGTGTTTTTGGGGGGTTATATGTGTGGATGGAGGGGTTGGGGTTGTGAGCATATTAAGTAAGGCTTATATTAAGGTACATGACATAATGAAGTTACAGTGTGTTAGCTCTCTTGGTTCTCTTACATAGTTAATATATACTTCCTTCCAATTAGTTATCTATATAATGGTGTTACGGGGGGGGGGGTTAACTCCATTCGTTTTTGATTCAGATTCCTAAGACTGTTACTGTACATATAGTAGATTGATTATATACTGACACATTATTGAACTTATAGCATATTAGGATGCATTATCTCATTTATCAGGGGGTCCTTGGTAGGTTTGTTTTTTATTGGGCACTAATACTGACAATTAATATAATCTTGTAAAAAAATCTTGTTACAGCACTGAAGGTTTTACTGTTTATGGAATATATTAACTGGTTGACTATAGTAGTTATAAAATGTCTCTAGATAGGTTTAATACTGCATGACTGTGTGAAACGGTTCATACTAGGGAAACTTTTCTTTATACCCTCCTATTGCCATACATAGAAGATTTCTGTTTTATTTTTTTAACAGGGAATACTATCACATTTTCAACATGTACATAAGTGGGTATTAAATCTAAAGCTTTTGTTTTTAATTAACAGTGTATTCACATAACACAATCACTAATTTGTAATGTAAGATAGTGAAACTGTCTGACCTCTCGCAGGATTCCTCTTATCTGCCTCTGTTGACATTTGACCTTGGACTAATTCACAGACGCTAGCTGGCATAAACTAGTTCCTTCCATTTAAACCTCAGTTATGTTTTTAAAACAGGTTTTTAACCAATCAGAATTCTTTCTGTTTTGTTTTTTTACGTTCGCTTGCGTGCATGCGCAAGGAACGTTTTGGGAGAGTAGCACACTTTGGAGGTGTGCCTCTCCCTTGCAATCCAATGCTCCGTTGAGCAGGCGTGGCGGTCCTGCACCAATGGGTGCGGGAGCTCTGTATGACAGCGGTGGTCCTCTGCTTCAAAGAAAACCACCGCTGTCATACCGAGCACCTGCCTCATGCCGCCCCCTCACATCACGTGTTCCCCCATCACGTCCACGCCGCCCCCAAAGCTTTGGTGCCACGCTGAGGCCCACCCAAGCGTGGCAGCAGCGGTGTTGCTGATGGGGGTGCCCAACTCCGTCGGCTCCACGGCCCCAAAGCATCCTTCTGCCACGCTGGGAGCCCACCCCAGCGTGGCAAGCGCCCGTTTTTTTGCGACGGGGTGCCCAATCCCCGTCGGCTCCTCCCCCGATAGTTTGCCACAGGGGTGCCCACTCCCTGTCAGCCCTCGGCCCCCAGCCATCTTCTGCCACTCTGGGAGCCCATCCCAGCGTGGCAAATGTCCCACAGTCCTTTTTTTAAACCTGTAAAGAAAAATGGTCCCACGTAGTCTCCCAGTCCCCTCCACAACCCGCACCCACCCTGCGCACCCAGCCTCCCACACCCCCACCCCATACTTACCTCCGGAGCTCGGCGCGACAATCTTGATGGACTGGGAACACGTCTGCACTCTTCAAAGCCGACCACGAACTGAGGAAATGCCGGTAAGCTGTATAATGGGCTAGATGGGGGGTTTCAACTTTATTGCATATCTCAGGCATTTTTGGAATTTTGCACCAAATTTTCAACATGGGGTTTTGGGACCCCTTCTCATGAATGATGTCACTGTCATGGCGTTGATTGGCCCAAAGGGTGATTTTAGTCACTGCACAGTCACTGCGCGAAATCACCCTTCAGGCCTGAATAACACCATGACAGTGACATTATTCATGAGAAGGGTCTCAAAACCCCATGTTGAAAATTTGGTGCAAACATTCCAAAATGACTGTTTTACGAGTGTGCATTGCGCAGTTCCTATGCAGGCTCGTAAGTTCGTGAATTTTCAATATTTTCATGCCAGATTTTCAACATTGCCATTTTACCACATCTCCTTATGAGCAGTACAGCTGTCATTTTTCACATCCTGCCCAAAATGTGTTTCCGTCCATGTAGCGCACAATGGCGCAGTCGGTGTGCGAAATCAATGTATGGGATGCAATAAGAAAATCACAGTGACACTGATTAGCAGAGGTCTTAAAATGGTTATGTTGAATATTTGGTGAAAAAATTCCTAAAATGACATTGTTTTACGAATGCATTGCGCAGTCTTTAATGACTTCGTAGGTTTGCTTAATTTTCAATATTTCCACTCCAGATTTTCAACATTGCCATTTTATCACACCTTCTTATGAGTAGTACAGCTGTCATTTTCACATCTCACCCAAAGCGTGTTTCGCTCATGTAGCGCATTAAACTGCAGTCCTGTGCAAACTCAATGTATGGGACATGTTAAGAAAATCACAGTGATACTGTTCATGAGCAGAGGTCTTAAAATGGCTGTGTTGAAAATTTGGTGACAAAATTCCTAAAAATGACTGTTTTACAAGTGTTCATTGCGCAGTTCCTATGCACGTTCGTAAGTTTGCGAATTTTCAATATTTTCACTCCACATTTTCAACATTGCCATTTTACCACACCTCCTTATGAGCAGTGCAGCTGTCATTTTTCACATCTTGCCCAAAACGTGTTTCCGCCCATGTAGTGCACAATGGCACAGTCGCTGTGTGAACTCAGTGTATGGGACACATTAACAAAATCACAGTGTCACTGTTCATGAGCAGAGATCTTAAAATGGCTATGTTGAAAATTTGGTGAACAAATTCCTAAAAATAACTGTTTTACGAGCGTGCGTTGTGCAGTTCCTTCGCACGCTCGTAAGTTTGCGAATTTGTAATACTTTCACTCCAGATTTTCAACATTGCCATTTTACCACACCTCCGCATGAGCAGTACAGCTGTCATTTTTCACATCCTTCCCAAAACGTGTTTCCGCCAATGTAGTGCACAATGGCGCAGTCGGTGTGCAAAATCAATGTATGGCACACACAGACAATCACAATGACACTGTTCATTAGCAGAGGTTTTAAAATGCCAATGTTGACAATTTGGTGAAAAAATTCCTGACAATGACTGTTTTATGAGCGTGCATTGCACAGTTCCCATGCACGCTCGTAGGTTTGCGAATTTTCAATATTTCCACTCCAGATTTTGAACATTGCCATTTTACCACACTTCCTTATGAGCAGTACAGCTGTCATTTTTTCACATCCTGCCCAAAACATGTTTCCACCTATGTAGCGCACAATGGGGGTAACAAAAAGGTCATGCTGAAAATTTATTGTGCAAATATCAGCAATCGCACAGGGCATTAGGGTAAAGCACCATACATGCCAAACACCACTGCAAATACTTGCAAGCGAACGTTCAGCATTGACAAATGCTTGTTTCATTCATGGTCTGGTTGTTAATAGAATGTGATTTTCCAAATAACTGATATAAGCTTCTGAGGAAGGACTTGGTTGGTCCGAAAGCTTAGGCACTGTTTTCTTTTGTTATATCTATGCCGGTCCAATAAAAGGTATCAAACCATTTGGTTCTGGATCTGTGCTTAACTGCAAAGCCTCACACTAGACTGCTAGTACAAGTCTAGATATGCAAGGTTTGCATTTTCAAGTGAGGATCTTATTTTATTTTTTTCATTATCATTCCTGTTTGTCCACCTTTTCCCTTGGTCTCAGCAGCATGCCCCCAGCCCATCAGTGACCCATGTCGTGGACTTACCACCACTTATGCAGAGCCATGTTTGGCAGGTGGCCTGCCACGTAGGGTCGTGCAGTGCCTGCGAGGAATGCCAAGTGAGTCATGACATTTTCCTCCTGGTTTTCTTCCCCTTGGGAGTTGGCATGTAATGCAGTCATGCAGGTACACACTGCCACACCTACGTGCTGCAGCTGCAGACTCCCCCCCACATGTGCTGCTCCTGTTGGTGCTGCCACCCGGGTTCCACCAGGTGACATTCAAGTGGCAGGACTCAGGAACCCCCTTCTTGAGGAAGGGGAGCTGTCCTTGGAACGCCCAATCCTCCCTCTCCCTCTCAACTGGCCCCCAAGTAACTCTGGTCCATTCCCAAATCCAGGTCACCAGCATGGGTGGAGGTAAGGCATGCAGCATCTCAGCCCTTCATGCTACCCGGACAGCTTAATATTACTTTATTTATGTATTTTTATCTAGCTTTTTGCTCCCTGTTGTTGCTTCCCGCTTTACTTTGGCAATGAGGAGACATAGGTATTTTTAAGTGGTTTTTACTCCCTCCTAGCCCGGGACTCCAGAACAAAGTTAAATGTGCCCATGGAGGTGAGCATGCACCCTGCAGTTATGGTACCGGCCCCTTCCCCCCACCAACCTAACATAGAATCTCCCATTGGGCTTTGAACTACCACCAAGCCTCCACTCAGTGGCAGCCAAGAGCCCAGGAGACTCTAGATCTCTCCCTGAGAGAGGACAGCTGCCTATCAGCAGCTCAATCCATCGCCTTGCCCTCCCTTCCCTCAGCCAACCCATGGCAACCCAAGCTCGCTCCCAAACTTGGGTCGCCGGAGTGGCATGAGGTGTGGCATCCAGCACCTCAACCCTCAGCGCCACCAGGCCGGCAATATTACTTTATTTTAATAAAATTCATAGCTGTGGAGCAGGAGCTTAGGGGAGTGTGCTTCAGCCTACTTCAATGCATAGAATAACAGGGGAGTCTGGGAGGACAGGGAGCCTTAGCTGACTTGAATTTCTTACAGCATCATCAGCCTATTAGGTTGACATAACCCAGAAATAAGGAGTGTGCAGCGCCATTGAGACCACAGTGCATGACCTGGGGATGATTTAACATAATTTAATCACCTAGGAGTTTAGTGATACTAAGAAGGTAAGGCTGACCACCTTATACAGTCAGCTAGCCAAATACATGGTGGCCCACACTCAGTAATCGGACACACAGCAGCATAGAGCATTCTAAACACTCACACAGACATGAGTGAAAGTTTATTAAACAAACATTGTGACAGAGTTATAAAAGACAGAGGACTGCAGACAGTATCCCAGCGCTTTGAACTTAAACTGTTCTTCCTAAGGGTGCAGGGTAGAACCACCACAGTTTCTGTCTTTATATGGGTTCCCTTAAAGATACACTGTCACGCTTTTGACACACAAATATCAGTCTTCTGTGCAGAAACATTTGAAATAATGGTCAGAGGTGATCTGTGGTGTGAAGAAATTAAAGGAAATAACTAAGGTAACTCTCCAATGATCATCTATGGGAGGTCAGCAGAGGTCAATTTCTAGTTGCTGTATTAACATAACATAGTAAAAATATCCTGACGTTTCTACATATATTTTGCACACCACTTTGTTCTCACAATCCTTCATATAAAGCTTGATTTATTCAAGGGTTGTTGTCAACTCACAATGGGCAGATTGTGGCACCCTGGCCCCTAATAGTGGGGTTTGACAGTTTTGTGTTTAAAGCTGCTAATAGAGGGTTTGTTTAGTTAAAAATAATGCAAAAAACAGCAACTAATTGATTTGTATAGTACGGAAACACTCACCACAAAATTATCTCAGCAACTTCCTAAATTTGAACTTCTCTGGCGCAGATGGTTATTACATATAATGAGCAGAAGAAATGACTATGCACCATGATTCAACTACATTAGAAGAATGTATGCTATGTACTGAACATGGAAAGATGTCAACTCTGTAACGGTACTGAGGGCATATGTATTCATTTACTTGACACCGTATAGCAGCTCCATGTTTGTGTCTATGTTGTATGTTTTTCCCCATATGAAAACTCAATAAACAAAAAGGAGCAAATACAAACTGGTGTGATACCATACAAACACTGGCACCCAATTCAATTTTACTACTGAGGATGCATGGACACAGTGCTGCTAGTGTGCTGTAGCAGTTTCAGTGTGTCCCATGATCTCTATGCAACTTGTAGTTTTTTCAATCCACAATTTCTGCACTATGACAGTGCCCTACTGGCACCCTTCTAGCTTCGAACCCCAGCCTCATCATCTACCTTATCCGGGTCTTATCCCCAACACATTCTGGGTGATGCAGTCAGTAATACAGGGCCTGCAATGTCTTCTGCCATCATACTGATGGCTGGAGTTATTATCCTGTTTTTTTTCACATCCCTGCCAGTTTCTGAGGCCAAGTGACATGCAGTGACACACTATACGTGCACATTACGGGCATCCGTGTCAGGACTCCCCTTCCCGCAGCACTTACCTGTTATATCACCTAGCCTTCACTAGGTGGTGATAGTGTAGAGAGGTGCTGAACCCCCCAACTCCCCAGAGGAGGAGGGCAGTCCATAGGATGCTCAATTATCCTTCCTCAGGCCAGTCCCCAAGTGACCCCCGGTAAGTTCCTAAACCCAGATCATTGGCATGGCAGGAGGTAAGGCATCTAGCTCCTCACCTCTCCCTGCCACCATGCTCGTCTGTATTTTTTTTTTTACTTTCTATTTGTCTCCTGATATCCAATCAGCCAATGGCCTCCTTTTGAGCCCTCTACCAAGCCCCAGCCTAATCGCACTGCCTTCTGTTAGGGCTTACCAGTCCCCACATTACCCCAGTGGCTTGCCCCCAATGGTGGGGCCCTTGGGTTGGACCAGAATCCTTTGGGAAATCTCTACCAAACATCTGGAAAGAGTACCTATTACTCATGAACATCAATGGTGACCAGCACAGTGCTCAATTCACCTCTTTCTCCAGCTGTCGTCTGACTGTTAGTGAGCTTTTGCAAGTGTTTTGTACTTGCAATCACTCACTAGCAATTAGCTGGTGGCTGGTCAAGGAGCTAAGCGGGTGGGGGGGCTGTGCCAGTCACCGTTGATATCCATGAGTATGGATCGGTGTCCATGGTGACGGGGGTGTGAATCAGTGGGTTCAAAGTGGACAAGTTGGGAGGGGGGCTTGGCATTTTTTTGGGGGTGGGGAGACCACTAACCATCAGGGTATATAGGACAGTATCCATCATGGGTGATCGTGGGGTGAGGGACCATTAGATGCCAGGGAATATAACTAACGTGAACAGCATGGGTGATTGGGAGAGCCACTAGATACCAGGATATATAAGGACATTACCCAGCATGGCTGATCCGGGGTGAGGGGGGGCCACTAGATGACAGAAAGCCAGGGAGTATAACTGAAGTGAACAGTATGGATGATCGAGAGGGGACCACTACACATTGGGATATATAAGGACAGTAACCAGCATGGGTGATTGGGGGGTGGGGAGACAACTAGATGCCAGGGACTATAACTAAAGAGAACAGCATGGGTGATCAGGGGTGGGGGGACTGCTAGATGCCAGGGAATGTTCTTCAGAAGACAGCATGGGCATGGGGGGGGGTGCAGCCATTGTACCAGTTTAAGGGCAGGGTTTTGGCAGTGTTCAATAGCGCTGCAATGACACTGTTTAGTGCTTTTGAAACTTCTGAATATATCGCTGTGCCTTTTATGCATGAGGGATCCCTCAATTGCATAGGTGCAGTGGTATACTCTGTTGGGATTGTGTGGTGCACTGCTGGCTTCTGAATATGGCCCCTGACCACTGGTGCTGTTCACAGTTAGCACCATGCTAACTGTTCAAATACAGGGCTTCAGGGCTGGTCCATTAGTGCAGTGGTAGTGCTACCACTCGTGACACTCAGGAATGAGCTGGGGTCATCAGGGGCCAGCCCAGGAAAGGAGGCTAGAGCATCTCCATGGACGCTCTCCTTGTCCAGGAAGGTAGGGATGCTGTTCTCACTGCTCCACTGCCACCTGGGTGTCCACAGGTGGCAGTGTAGCTGAGGGAACCACGAAGGGGGAGATGTAGGCTGGAAGCCGGACCAATGTGCCCACTCAGTGTGCGCATGCTCCTTGGCTCTCCAAGTGAGCCTAGGTCTCTCAGCTGGGAGTAAGGAAAAAATAAGACCCCTGCTGCACAGGGTGACTTTCTGCTCACAGATCTCGCACCACTGACTGCAGAACTGCTCGACAGTCACTGGCTTGAGTAGCATCGAGAGGTTCAAGATCCCCTAAGGACCCTGATGAAAGAGCCACACTGCAGGGTATAAGCCATGGGGGTGTGAAACATCGATCTGGGTATGTCCCAGAAAATGTTGGTGTCAGGGTTGGGGCTGGAGGGTGGACAAATGAGGCAGGCTGTTGAAAGGGGCCATGAGAGACGGAGAATGTAAAGAAAGAAAAAGAACATGGGGACCTCAGAGTTTATGTAGCATCCCACACCTTGGGGAAGGGGTAAAATATTTGCCACACACATTGACTTATGTCAAATACTGTATCCTCTACATAAGAAATGTTTCCTCTTGCATGCATTGCATAAGTGCTGATGTTTTGCTCATTTTGAACATCATGTTGCACGCTTAAAGCAAGAGACTTGTGTAACCCCTAGGTGGCGCTATCCCGAGGGCTACTACCCTTGACTGCTTGGCTAGTAGCAGGTTAAGGGGCCTGAGTTCTGAAACGGGTGCCTCCACCCAGAGGTCAGGGTTGGTAGTGGTCAAGCTAACCTGGGCACAGCCCTCCAGGATACTGTAACCCCCCTCTTTCCCCTCTAGTGGCCTAAACACTCTACAATAATCACTTTCACAATACCCCTGGTAAACCACACAAGTACCCACACTGTTTGCACTTACCACCAGGGTTGGTTCCTCTGGCCCGACCCTGGGGACCCCCTGTAAAACAAGGTTAAGCATGGCAAATAGCAACAGTACAGTACTTTGAGCACAAACTGGAACCACAGTCAGATTACATGCAAAAAAAGTTAGATCTGATTTATTCAGGGGACTTGAACAAGGGAAGGGCAAAATCAGGTTAATTAGCTTAAAGGTTATATCAATCAAGCAGTTATGCATGCACTTTGAGTACCTCCACACAGTCCACCTCTGGGTACCCCGGTGGAGAAGAGATGGGTTAGCCAGGACAGTTGCCCGGAGTTGCAGCTGATTGGGGCCCTGTGATGGAAAACACAACATACACAATACACAATATTTGTAATCCGGAGCCAGAGGGCTCAGTTCGAAAAGGAAACGAAACAACAAGACAATAGTTCGAAAAGGAAACGAAACAACAAGACAATCAGATGACACACTCAGATTAAGCTGTTGGTGCAGGGAGCTACCCTGGTATTTACTCATGATACCCAAGACTGGACACAGGCTGGATGAAAATCGAGACCGCAGGTGGTTGATCTGGAATGCCAGGAGAAGCAGGGCCCACACAAGTTGCAGAGGCGTCGTTCCTGTTCAAGCGTGGAGCAAGGGGGCTGATCCCCAAGCAGGTCTCTCGTCGATGGCTTCTCTGTGCAGTGGGTAGTCTGGCTGGGCCAGTCTGGCAAAGCCCAGACCGCATGGAGACAAGTTCAGATGCAGTCCTTTTTGGGCTGGATACAGCTTCCAGCAAGCAGAACACAGTTCACACAGTGGGGAACTAACTTACAACCCACTAGCAGCCCACAGCACATTTACATGTACGGGAATTCTACTGTACCAGGCAAAGTGCTCCCCGGTCACAATTGCAAAGTCTCTGCACACACCGGGAGCTTGGCGGTAGCTGGAACTCCTGACAGGCCGATCACATTCAGCAAAAATATTCGGTCTTCTTCAGGTTGAGCCTGGCCCACTTCAGTAGCTTACTTTAGTCACACAAACTTGGATTTAGTCCAAAATAATTCTCTTCTCTTTTCTCCCTCTCATGGAGCAGTAGCAGACATGCAGCCAAAAACTCAGCCCTTTCACAGTTTTCCCATGCAAATCCACTCAGGATTTCTGCCCAAAATTACTTCAGCTCCTTCTTCTTGAGCTTCCAGCTCAGAACTAAACTGAAAACTGCAGCAGCCCAAGACTTCCCCAAGATCCAAAATAATTTGGTTGGCTGATTTGGCTGTCAGTCAAAGCAAGAGCTCCCCCTTCAGTTGCAGAAAAGGCACAAAAACTCAAACCACAGTTCCTATAGATTTTGAATTCAGACAGCTCCAGTCTGGCTACATTTTAGGTCCCACCAGAACTGATTGGTCCAATTTGCAGTCCAGGACCAAGATAGTGGAGACAAAACCGTCCTTGCTACAAAGAAAGCAGGTTAGACAGACTACATTATCATTATCATTCTAAATGGTTTTCAGCAAATAGTTACATCTTTCTACAGAGATCCATCTCAGATTACTTATACTGCAATCAAGCAGCTCTTAAAGAGACAGTACACAGAGGCTATACAAGCTCTGGTAATCACATTTAAACTTCTAAAACGCAGGACACCAGCCTGGCAGTGAGCATTTAGGCAAGCTCAAGGAAGACTTTTTGGGAACCCCCATTTGTAGGGGGGTTACACTTGTTTTGCACTTTACATCCAGTATGCTGCGAGTATTTTTTTTTTTAGCAAAAAGCAGCACTTTTGTGTCTTACAGTGTCCTGGAGACCTAGAAATAAAAAGAGTTAACACAGAAGAGGCACACCACAAAGCACACACTGCCACAGTAAAAGCAAAGCAAAATAAAAATTCTGATGGGGAGGAAAATACCCAGAGTGTATCAGAAGATTGAACAGGATTCAAAGAGGGAAAAAAAGGGATCATTCAAATGAGCTGATATTTAAAATAGTTTCCTAGCACTTTATGATGAAAAAAACAAAACAAGCATTTGTCAATGCCGAAAGTTCGCTGTTGGTATTGCTGTTGTACATGCCTCCCATATTTTTCAGTGTATATTCCTCTGCCTTGCATTTTAAGGCACCACTCTCAACACAGATTTCTTATGTTCTTCTAGCACTAGTTCACTTCATTAGAAAAACAAGCATTTGTCAACACCGAATGTTTGCTTGCTGGTGTTGCCATTGGTAGTGCAGGAGTTAGATGCATAATAGGAATGGCAGTGAAGTATTGAAGTAACCCCAACTCCCACCCTGCAGAGACTTGACAGGCATTGGGGGTGTGCCTTTAGGTCATCAGCCATAACACTCACACCATTCCACCTTACCCCACCCTGCAGACACCAACACCTCGATGCTTGTCAGTGGTTGCAGGGTGGGGGTGGAATGTGATGAGCATTACAGCCAATGACCCCAAGTCACTCCCTCGACACCTGTCAGTCTGTACAGGGTGGGCATTACAGTTGGAAACCCTAACGCCCCAGGTATTTGTTGGTATTTTTGCTCCAAATTTTCAGCATGGGCTTTTTGGGATCCCACCTCATGAACAGTGGCAGTATCATTTCGTTTCTCAGTCCCAAAAGATGATTTCGCACAGTGAGAGTGCCATTCAGCACCACAGGTGTGAAAACACATTCTGGGCAGGATGTGAAAAATGACAGCTGTACTGTTCATGAGGAGGTATGAAGAAATGGCAATGCTGAAAGTCTGGAGTGAAAATATGAAAAAGTGGAGAAGTTGAGATAGTGTGTGTAGAAACTGTGCAACGCATGGTTGTAACGCAGTCATTTTTTGGAATGTTTTCACCAAATTTTCAACATGGCTTTTTTGGGACATCCCCTCATGAACAATGGCACTGGGATTTCATTAATCTGTCTCAAAAGTTGATTTTGCACAGTGACTGCGCCATTCTGTGCCACAGGTGCAAAAACACATTCCAGGAAGGATACAAAAAATGATGGATATACTGTTCATAAGAGGGTGTGATAAAATGGCAATGTTGGAAATTCGGAGTGAAAATATTAAAAATTGATGAAGTTACGAGCATGTGTAGAAACTGCGCAACGGACTCTCGTAACGCAGTCATTTTTTGGAGTTTTTTCACCAGATTTGCAACAAGAACTTTTGGGGACCCCACCTCATGAATAGTGGCACTGTTGTTTTGTTAATTGGTCCTGAAAGGTCATGCCATGCAGCGACCGTGAAATCACCTTTTGGGACTGAGAAACAAAATGACAGTGACAGTGTTCACGTGGTGGAGTCCCAAGCACCCCATGTTGAAAATTTGGGACCAAAACTGGGGTGGGCTCCCAATGTGCCAGGGTACTGGGGAAGATCAATGCCAACCCGGGAATTGGGCACCCCGAGGTTGGCTGAGAACATAGGGCATGGGGGAGGGGCGATGCATCCGACACTGGGAGTGGGCATCTTGGTGTCAGAAACATCAAAGAGGTAGTTTTTGGGCACATTGGGGTGGGTTCCCAGTGTGCCACATTAATGGGGGAAGGAGAATACATGGTGACATGGGGACTGAGCACCCCAATGTCGACGGGGCCGGGGTCCACTAGTGCGATCATGCTTAAGTGAAAGTGCCTTCGGGTTCTGTAAACTCCCAGTCCATATGGAGCTTAGGCTGCGGCCTACTCTGCACAGGTGGGAGAAGAGGAGCAAAAGGAGTCAGCGGGAAGTGGAGGAGGCAGTGGAGGAAAGCACCTCCTCCCACCTTCCAGAATCGCCACTCCAGCGGCACTATTGTCAATTTATTTATGCCCTACTGGGCTTAAGGTGTCAGCAAGGGGCTGAAGAGGGATGGGACCGGTGGGGTGGTGATGGAGGGGGGACAGAGACATCAGCCAGGCTGATCGGGATGCAAACAGCTGTTTGCTGGGCGGTGACCTGCAGATGAAAGGAAAAAGCCGCCACATGATTGGTGCGGCTTTTTCTTGTCAAGTGCAGACCACTTCAGGTAAAACAGCATCACAATCAGCCTGGCTGATGATTGGTGTGATACTGTCGAGCCCCTTGCAGAGCACTCTGCATTGGACAGTGTCACACCGCTCAAAAGTCATTCATCGCAAGAAGTTCGATGCGCATGTGCAAACTTAAAAATGCCCATGTGTTTGCTCTGCAGGGAGAGATGGCCTGAATTCATTGCGTTAAAGCTCTCTCCTGTGACTGTGGTTTGAGTAGCACTTGGAGGTCTCAGAGGAGAGTGCTGCCGCTGCCCCTTGCAGCTGGCCTCAAGTCTACCTGCACGTACGCACCATAATACATACATGTTTATTTCTGATCAGAGCCCCAAGTTCTCAGCAGCACTTCAGTCATAATTCTAATCTGCAGCAGGGCTCTTGTGCTTTTGCAGCAGCTAGTGTAGGTGTTCACTTCTGCTGCAGAATGCAGTTCAGATGCTGGCTCAGATAACATGATTTATTTGATGACATCAGATGGTGAGCATGGGGGAGGCACTTCAGGCTAAACAAAAAGTGAAAGGGAGCAAGGCATTATAGAAAACTGTTTTCATGAAAAATTACCCCACATAGCGAATTCTGTAGCACTACATAAATACTGTGGCACCATGTAAGCTTGAGCTGCCCGCCGACTACAGCAGCGAGACCGGGAACCTACCTGCTGCCACCTGCCCACTGCTCTCCAAGCACAGGTAATGGCCGAAGCCAGCTCTTCAGCCCTCAGTGGCTGTTGCAGCGAAGATCCTGGATTGTTTTTCCGAATTCCTGGTGCCATCTGACTGCAGTGCCCCCATTGGCTGCTCAGCATCTTGGTGAACTCCCGGAGTGGCTAGCTCTGGAATCCAGTGTGGCTGCTTTCCCAGGACTAATTGCATGCCCGTGCACAAATTTTGTAGTCTGTGTTGCCTGGCCCTTGCTACTAGTGTGTGTGCACATATTACCAATTACAGCTAAACTGAAAACCGGGATTCCTACTGCTGATTTTTTGGTTTTTGTTTGTTTAAGGACTGTTACTAGCCTGTATTTGCTCATTCTGATAGAAAAAAAAGAAAGCAAAATACTGTGTTTGCTTTGTTTTAGCCTAGCTAGACCCCTTAATCTTCCCATTCTCTCCTTTGTGTGTCTCTTTGTGTGATTTTTTTTGTCCTCCCCCCAAGTTCTTAAATATGCCTAAACCACTCCCCCTTCTGTGCACCTCCTCCCATTGGCCATCCTGCCCTACACAAATTTAAAGCTGCAGAACACCTCCTAGAGTGTGGTCCTGCCCCACAGAACTACATTTCTAACAGCCCCTTGCCTCACCACTCCCTCCTCTCCCCCTTCATAAGGATGACCATGCTAATTCTCTCCTGCTACTTCTGCAGAGAACCCTCCAGGGCTCCCAGCTCATCTGCCGCAAGAACCGTGGCTCCTGAAGCTGCCGCCTGAGATCACTTGCTTGGACTCCAGACCCAGAGAGGTATGGCTAAGCTAAAAACCAATCGGAGTGAGAGTGTCTTCTCCAGGCTTGCTCCAATTGGTCCTTCTCCCCTTCTTATCTTTCCTATGTCTCCTGAGCTAAAAAGGCGCTGTTTTTTTTTTTTACTTATGCTTGCTAATTTATGCCTATTTTGTTAGAATCTACCTGTAAACTGCCTAAAAAAAGCTGTAATACTTGCAAACTGCTCTTGCTAAATTGATTAAGTGAAACAGCCCTTTTCTTTGCCTCTGTAACTGCCGCCCAGACTTCAGGGCACCAAGGAAATCGACCCCTTTCATTTGTAAATTAGTTTTGTCAGTGGGTAGCTTGACCATTGCCTGGGACCAGTACTAATTGGCTTCGCTTTCTCTTCCCCTTTAGCCGGGAACCCTCCAGGGCTCCCAGCTCATCCGCTGCAAGAACTGCGGCCACCGGGTGGTCGGCGCTTACGGCCGCCTGAGACCACTTGCTCTGGCTCCAGACCCAGAGAGGTACGGCAAAGCTGCAAATTTTATGCCCACCCACCCATCCCCTCCCTGACAATTATTATATAGACCTCTTGCCCGCCATCCCCTACCATTGGCTTTTCTACAAGTCTATCCTCCCCGCCTCCCTAGGACACCCACAGACATAAAAACTTTGGGCTGCCACTTCAGGTTCAAGTGTTCCATCCTAACTAACCCACCGCAGTCTCCCCTACCACTCATCTTAGATCAGATTTGTGACTTCTTATTATTGTCCCTAGTCGCTGTGTCATAGTAAATTCTCCTTGCTCCCTACAAGTGGTTTCAGCACCTACATCCCTTTGCTGACCCTGTGGTGTGTAGCCTTAGCTGGTGATACTTCTTAGATCAGGTTTACAACTTCTCATAACTATCCCTAGTCGCTGTGCCATAGAAACATCTCCTTGCTCTCTTCAAGTGGTATCGGCACCTATATCCCTTTTCAGACCCCGTGGCACGTAGCCTTACCTGGTGATACCTTGCCCAGATTAAGCCCTTACAATTGTTTCTCTTTGTGACCCCCAGACTTTAATCTGGCTCTACCTATTTACCTCCTTATGCACCCTACCCTTATTAGGGTACATGCTATATGGAATTTACCCTAGAGGACTCGTATCCCCTACCACAAGAATGTCTACTCATGGAGTCCCTGTACAACTCATGCTATGCCCCCAAGTTGTCGTACCCACTTTCAGCTGAGTCTCCCTCTTGGACAGCCACTGGCATCTCGTTACCTACCCAAGGAATGTTACCTACTCGGCCCAGTACCTGCATCTACTGGTGTCATACAGCTAGGGTCTTAGCATGTGTATCACTAGGACTGAACAGTACAAAGAATAGGTCCTTGCATTCCTACGCCAATACTTCCACTAGCCAAAGAAGGTTTAGTTCTTCCAAATTACAACTTGTTGCCCTTAGGAAAGTTGTACTCCTTTTCTTGCTATGCTCAGGTAATGTTAAACTTAACCCTGGTCCTATACAAGCAATTTCTTCACCGTCCGAAGTCACAAAGTATAAAGGTATCAGCTTTATGCATGTTGATGTGTGTAGCCTCTTAAAGAAACTCACCTCAATACAGGCTTGGGCTATTCACATGGAGCTGGAAGTACTTGTCATATCCGAATCCTGGCTTCATCCATCCACGCCAGACAAAGAGGTCAGTATCCCCAACTATCTGTTATTCAGAGCCGATAGACTAACCAGAGGCGGTGGTGTAGCCATCTATGTTAAGGACAAGTTTACGGTCGCTAACCTCGACACTACATCAATTGCCAATGCCTTTGAATGCCTGTCCATAAAAATCAAAATATCTACATCAAAGGCCCTCCGTGTCATAGGATGTCATAGACCCCCGTCCTCGGAGTCACAGCTCCTATCCCACCTATCATCGACTATGAGTACCGACACAATGGAAACAGTTATACAAGGGGACCTTAACTACATCTGGCTGTCAAGCGCATCTCTTCCACTTAAATCCTTCTGTGACTCTCATGGGCTCACTCTACTTATTAATGAGCCTACTCGTATCAATAAGAAAAACCCTACAAAAAGTACACTATTAGATGTACTTCTAGTAAGCAAACCCCATTTCTACTCCCATGCGGGGATCTTTTCTGCCGATGTTAGTGACCATTGCTTTATTGCTGGCATAAGAGCAGTTCCTAAACCAACAGCCTCAGCAAAGTTCTCTACCAAAAGATCAAAATGGAATTTTGATCCGCTTGCATATATCAATGACCTGAAAGCCTCCCTGCTTTGGCAGACTTTTTATTTAACCAAATCAGTAGAAACAGCATATGCCATTTTCCACGAAATTGTATACAGTGCTCTTAACACCCACGCACCCTTAGTCAAAACCCGCATAAAGGCTAGAAAGTGCAGTTGGTTTACAGCAGACATCAAGGCAGCACTATTAAAAAGAGACAAGCTCTGGAAGCTAGCATGCAAATCCCACAAAGCCGAAGACTGGCAACTTTTCAGAACAGCCGGAAACGACTGTACAAAGCTAATTCAGGAAACCAAGTCCAACTTCTATCGCTCTGAACTCGACACTGCCTCCAACTGCCCTACCAAGTTCTGGTCCACAATAAAAGAACTTTCTGGTAATACCACAGGAAACACTCTCCCCTCAAAAATTATTTTTGACATTGTAACTATCAACAACAATAAAGAGATACTACAAGCCTTCAACAATCACTTTGCTACTGCAGGGCTAGCTTTTGATAACTCACCTGCACGCAACCTATGCTCCCAGCTTACCATGCAATCTTCAGAATCTAGTCCCTCAGATGCAGTCTTTTTATTCTCTCCTGCCTCACTAAAAGAGGTCGAAGATATCCTCCTCCAGTTGGACACCAGAAAAAGTGCTGGCACTGACACCTTTGATCCATACTACCTAAAGATTGCCTATCATGTCTTGGCCATACCTATTACACATCTATTTAACTTGTCCCTTTCTCAAGGGACCATCCCCAAACTGTGGAAGACCGCACGTTATTCCATTGGTTAAATCCGGAGACCCCTGTGATCTAAACAACTACAGGCCCATCTCCCTTCTCCCGGTACTATCAAAACTTCTGGAAAAAATCGTGAATGCCCAGCTGAAATCTTTCATAGATGATACTAACCTGCTAAACCCAATGCAATCTGGTTTCAGAACTGAACATAGTACAATCACGGCCCTGGCCAAGGTGACAAATGACTGGCAGCGCGAGCTAGAAAACAAAAAAGTTGCCTGCGCCGTTTTTCTAGACCTAAGTAAGGCCTTCAACACTGTCGACCACATCCTCCTTCTTTCTTCATTAAAAGCTATTGGTCTAGATTCTACCTCCTTGCATTGGTTCCACAACTACCTTTCTGATAGGCACCAACAGATCAAGGCCGAAGGTGAACTCTCCCCCTCAAATCTGTTAAAAAGAGGCGTCCCACAGGGATCCATCCTGGGGCCACTCCTACTTGCCATCTACATCAACAATATAGACTCAGGCATCAATGAGGCGAAAATTCATCTGTTCACAGATGATACAGTGATCTACCTAAGCCGTACAACTCCTGAAACTGCCTGTAGTGACCTGCAAGCTGACTTCAACTTACTTCATTACCAGCTCCTTAGTAAAAAATTGCTACTTAATGCCAAAAAGACAAAGGCAATGCTAGTTTCACCTATTAACCATGCAGCCTACCCTACTCTAACCCCCATCACCACCCTCCTAGGAGAAACCCTGGAATTTGTGCCAAAATTCAAATACCTGGGGGTCTGGCTAGACTTCAGACTCTCCTTTGCAGATCACCTGGAGGATTGTTAAAAAAAACTGAGGCAGAGACTAGGTCTCTTCTTCAGGTTAAATCACCTACTAACTACAGAGGCCAAGAGACAGCTAGTTCAGTCTGCATTCCTTTCCCTAATTGATTATGCCGACTTTATATACAGCCAATGTGCTACTTCATACCTCGGTAAATTGGACATACTTTACCACAGAGCCCTGCACTTCATCACTGGTCTTCCCTTCTCCACCATCATTACTCTTTATATGCGGCCATAGGTTGGACCTCCCTACACTACAGACGAAATAAAAATGCAGTTCTCTGGACATACAGAGCTATCACTGGCAAACTTCCGCAGTGCATTGTTGATTGCCTGACTCTCAATATGCCTGGAACCTATGCCCTAAGAAGCTGTTCACTGATTTTTCTGAAAGTGCCCAAAGCCCTAACGCATTTTGGGAGAGCTGCCATAGGATTCGTTCTACCATCACTCTGGAGTGTGCTACAGAAATCACTGAAACTGAGGACTCCTGTTAGTATTACTGTGTTTAAGACCTTATACTCAAAATACTTTACAGAAGCCTGCAACTGCTTCCAATGATCCTAGCTCTGGAATGTGCTACAGAAATCACTGAAACTGAGGACTCCTGTTAGTATTACTGTGTTTAAGACCTTATACTCAAAATACATTACAGAAGCCTGCAACTGCTTCCAATGATCCTAGCTTACTTACACCCCCTTCCACATCCTCCCTGCTTTTCCCATCCTCCTTCCTTCTTGTATCAGTGCATAACTTGTCCCTGAGCCACCTACTTATCTACAGCCCTAAGTCTCACCCTCCTATTCCTTGTATTCCCACAGCATCTCATTCCTTCACTCCTAGTATTATCCCAGTTCTAGACCCTCCCCCCCCACTAGCTGCCCACTTCTCACAACACATGTCTCCCCCTTGATACGCCTGGGTCTTTTTAAACTGACTATGTATGTCTCTTCGCTTGTAGCATCCACTTCAACTAATCTCTTCACTGGACTATAATGCCTTTACCTTACAGGAATACTGAACCATGTATGTTGTTGTATCTGGTATAAATTTTTACTGACTTGCTACCCTATTGTTATGTATACCCTTACTGACTGTCTTTTACCTGAACCCAAATGTATTTGTACTTATCCTATTGCAGGCCTACCTGTACTGTTGTACACGTGCATCTACTGTCTATTTGTCTGTATATAAATGCATTGTTACTTGACTTGTGTAATGCAGGTCCACCTTGTAAATGAGCTTGCTCAATGGTGTTCATCTGGATAAAAAATAAAGAATTTGATGTATGCTCTCCTGTCAGTTCTACATCTGCAGAATTGCAGAGATCATGCTTTTGATCAAACAGGTATTGTTCTTCTGCTGAGCTGTGGATTATCAGGTTCATCTGCTTCCTTTTACCTCATTCCTTGTCTATCTCTCTCTGTCTACAGACTGATATCACCAAGTGCGTTGTCAGCACAGACCCCAGCCTGCGCTCCCACTGGCTCGTATCTGTCTGCTGCACCTGTGGACACTTCCTCAAGGCCATTTTCTTCTACGTGCTGCGGGAGAGATGAATCCAAGTCTGTCGGGGAGGTGATTATGCAGGAGAATTAAACTGTTTCCTAGACATCCTTCTTGCTCCCCTCCAACAAAGGACTACGGGTGGTGTATTCCAGCATGGAATTCTTAATGTTGCAGTAAAGAACTGCTGTGAACTGATTCTTCATTTTGCGAAGAAGTAAATATTCAGGCTATACTGTGAAGATATGATATATATTGCAACGTGATATTACAGGATTTGCAAGATGACGTGGGTGGAGTTAATGGAGTTTATTGCAAGGGTTAGGATGGACATATAGACTCATAGACTCATAGACATATGTCAGCAGAAAAGGACCCTCTTGACCCATCAAGTCTGCCCATTCCCCTCCTCTACTTGTTCCCCCCTTCCAAGATCCCCCGTCCCCTTGACAATCCCCTGTGTTTGTTCAGGCCTTCTTGAAACCCTCCAATGTACTGGCCCTCACCACCTCCTCAAGCAGTCCATTCCAGGGCTCAGCCACTCTCTCTGTGAAATATTACTTTCTAACTTTTCCTCTAAACTTTTTCCCCCTCCAATCTCAATCCATGCCCCCAAGTTCTTGTATCTACCTTCCCTGCAAATAAGCTCTCTCCCACTTTATTGATCCCCTTCACATACTTGAATGTTTTGATCATGACCCCTCTCTCCCTTCTTGTCTCCAGAGGATACAAATCCAGCTTCTTCAGCTTCTCCTCAAATGTCTTCCCGCTTAGCCCATGCACCATTTTGGTGGCCTTTCTCTGCACCCTTCCCATGCCATCTATGTCTTTTCGTAGATGAGGCCTCCAGAACTATACCCCATGCTCTAGGTGTGTCCTAACCATGGAGCTGTAGAGTGGCATCAGCACCTCCCATCTTCTGTTGGTTAGCCCCCTCCCTATGTATGCTAGCATCCTGTTAGCTTTGCCCCCTGCCTTGCTGCACTGGGTCCCCACCCTAAGGTTATCAGTGATTATAACTCCTAGATCCTTCTCCTGCCTGGTTGCAGCCATTATCTCCCCCTAGTGTGTATGAGGTGTTTGGATTCTTCCTCCCCAAGTGCATCACTGTGCATTTCCTGGCATTGAACTTTAGCTGCTATGTTTCCGACCACTCTTCCAGTAATTTTAGATCCTTCTTCATTGCCTCCACCCCCCTAGGGTGTCCATCCTGTTGCTGAGTTTTGTATTGTCTGCGAAAAGGCAGGCCTTCCCCTGAAGCCCCTCTGCTATATTACTGACATAGATGTTAAACAGAATGGGCCCCAACACTGACCCCTGGGGGAACCCACTCGTAACCCTTGTCTCTCCAGAGTGCACCCCATTGACCACCACCCTTTGGCTTCTACCTGTTAGCCAGCTCTCCACCCATCTTGTTATTTTCTGCCCCACCCCAGACTCCCCAACTTATTGACCAGTCTTTTGTGGGGCACCATGCTGAAGGCCTTTCCAAAGTCTAGGTAGGCTATCGTCCGCTATCCCACCCTGATCAACCACCCATGTCACCTCATCAGAGAATTTGATCAGGTTCGTCTGACATGACTGACCCCGATTGAAGCCATGCTTCTGAATGTCTTGCAGCCCCTCCTCCTCTTCCAAATAGCTGATCACCCTTTGTTTCAGTATTGTCTCTATTGCTTTACCCACCACCGATGAGACTGCCTGGATGATAATTGCTTGCCTCCTTCCTGCTGTCACTCTTATGAAGTGGCACGACGTCTGCCTTCTTCCAGTCCTCTGACACCCACCCTGTATCCAGGGACAAGTTAAATAGCCCTGCCAATGGTTCCGCCAGTATCCCTCTTAATTCCCTGAGCACCCTAGGGTGTAGGCCATCCGGGCCCATCACCTTGTTCACCCTCAACTTACCTAATTACTCCCTTACTTCTTCTGCACTGATTGGGCTAGGATCCATCCCCCCTTCCCCTCTCTCCCTTTACACTCAGCACTGGTCCCCTGCCTTCCCCCTCTGTTGTAAAGACCAAACTGAAATATCCATTCAGCACCTCAGCTTTCTCGAAATCCTCTTCCACCTGAAGTCCCCCCCCTCCCCTTTAATCCTTACTATCCCCTGCCTTACTTTCCTCCTTTCCCCTATGTACTGAAAAAATGTCTTGTCCCCCCATTTGGCCTGCTTAGCAATTCTCTCCTCTGTTTCTGCTTTAGCCTTCCTAATCCTCTGTCCTGCCACCCTCAGCTTCTCTTTGTAAGTTTCCCCTCTCCTCCTTCCCCTGCATCCTCTTATATTTCCTGAAAGCCCTTTTCTTCTCCCCTATTGCCTCCTTCACTTCCCTGTTGAACCACAGCAGCCTCCTCATTCTTTTGTTCTTCCTCCTCACTCTCCTTACACATTCCTCTGTTGCTCTAAGGAGCCCCCCCTTGATCTTCTTCTAAGTTCCTCCACCCTTCCTCCATCCTCCCACCCCCCCAACTTCCTCCTGGAATATCTCCCTCATCCTGGGAAAATCAACATATGCCACTGAACTAAATGCTACTAAAATATTCTATACAGCGTATCAACACTGTTTTCAAAACTCCTTACCATTAAAGAGACTTGATTTATGAGTTACGTTGAAGTGGATGGAGGCGGTGTTTACTGCATCTGATGGCAAAGAAGCTGATCAGGACTGTTGGATGTAGGAGATGTATAAATTCCCCATATGCTGTGAAAATCCAGACTGGTGTTTCACTGTAACTGAGTTGGTACCCACTTTCCCCTTTGGATAACAAGGTCATGGGTTCAAGTCCCATATCGGGACTTGGGCCTATGCCCAGTGCTGGCGCTGCAGTGTCGTATGGGGGGGACTGCTCTGTAGGAGGTGGAAGCCAGGCACCAGATGAGATGTTAAACCATGGTCCCTTCTACCCGTCTCTGCTGATTTTCTAGGTGGGAGATCCCATGGCACTTACCCTGGAACAGGCTGAGGTCTCCCCCAGAAGGCTGGCCTCACCATTTGAGAAACACTGCCTTAATGGCTACAAATTGCAGCATGTAATCCTTGCACTACCAGTATTTAAAGCATAGCTTTGTAAAGTGCATTGGGATGTATTGTGGATGAAAAAGCGGCTACAGTACATAAAACCACATTCTGTTCTGTTCCATTGAAAATACACACTGGAAAATACTATGTATTTATGTTTATATAGGTGTGTGCAGAGGGATGCAAAGTGGCTAATTTAGGTTACTACAGAACACAACCACCCAGAACCTGGGACTTTTTCTATTCCATCAGATACGGTAAAAGTAGCAAGGTCTTTTGGACTGTCCTCAGAACTACCTGAGTGGGGTGTCTCCTTTTCAGCTCCTCATCCCTTGTTTGTGTCACTCCTCATAGAGTTGCTACTCTGTGGGGGCGGGGGACAGTACCACTGAACTGGGCCCGCAAAAGGACAGAACAGGTGAGAGTGCACTGCACAAACCCTTTGGGAGTTACACAACTCTGAAGCTACCAGCAGTTACATATTTATTTAAAAATGTTCCCAACCTGAATAATTCCATGAGAGGCACCATCTTTTTTTCATGGGGGACTCAAGGAGAAAGCAGCAGACATCTACAAGGTAGCTCCATTACAATCATACATTTTTATTCATTTTAGCCAACGTTAGACACACCCAGTGTACTGACACTGTGTTACTCTGTTTTAGACTGCTCTTTTTCTCGTGCCTGGAAGGATGTTCATTTTTCCCATTCTGAGTCTGTTTTTGCATTTTGGGTAGATTTAAAATTATTAAAGCTGGCTCTTTTAATGATGGTAGGTCAGGAGATGTTTCAGTTGCATGCTCATTTACCTTAGTCATAAAAAGATTGGTGTTACACAAAGGGCACTCCTTCATGGAAAACACTGTACTAAGAGCCCCACAGGGTATGGGGCTGGTCCCAATTTGCACTGTGTGCAAAAACTATATTTTTTTTGGTTTTTTTTACTGTTTATAACAACACAGTAGATTGTTTCAGACTGAGTCTGCTGACTTCCAAGCTACAATTTTCTGTAACTACAAATCCCAGAATCTCCTGCAGCTGACATCAGAGCAGGGCTGCAGCAGTAGGAGATTCAATAACCTGAAATGCATGGTAGAGCTTTTATATCTCTGATCAGAGGTTTGCCAGTCCCTCTGACTCCCAGGGCTAAGTGCAGTCCTCTGTGACTGTACTCAGAACTGGGAAGACAGCAAACAAAAGATATGAGGTTATAAAAACTTTAACATGCCCTGCAGGCTATTAAATCTCCCACTACTACAGCTCAGCTCTGAAGTCAGCTACAGGGGATTCTGGGATTTATAGTTATAGAAAATGGCAGACTGGATGTCAGCAGAATCAGCCTGATGCAATCTACTATATTGCCAAAAACAGTAAGAAAAAAAAAAGGTTTTGCACACAAAGTGCAAATAGGGACCATCTCCACACTTGGGTGTGGGGCTCATGGTGCTGACTGTTTCCCCTTCAGTTAGTTCACAATTATTTTTAAATTAACTGTTTATATTCCTTTCATGTCATGGCCCCTATCGCCTCGGGATGGGACCAATCCCACCCCTCTGACATCTCCGCCACTTACCTGGTCAGGTTCCAACACCACAGGCTTACCCGGGGTGAACTGAGCCGGATCCATCCTCTTGCCTCCTCCTCCTGAGCAAGAAAGCAGGAGTTGCTTGGGTTTCTACTCCAGAAGACAGTGGTTGGGTTCAGAGTGCACCTGGCCTCATCCAGCTTGAGGCAGATTGTCTTTTTCCTTGTTTTAGCAATCCTACCACGTTGGCCCTATTGGGGCCAAGCATGCATGCTTCACATCGGGCCCAGCCCATGTGCTCCTGCTCACTGTGCTGCCGCTACACTACCATGTATGCTCAGCCCTGTGGCAGTGGCAGCATCTACACTCCCTCTCTCCCTGGAGAAAAAGAGCACCTACTGGGACAAACATGCGGTGTCAGTGGCTCAGTAGGTAGCACTCTCACCCCTGGGGCTGGAAGATGAGATGGTCGTGGGTTCTAGCCCCACACCAGGTACCTGGGATTATACCCAATAACTGACACTGTAGTGCAGTACAAGTGGGAGATGCACTAGTAAGCCTACCTCTCAACTGTCCCTGATTTTCAGGGATGTCCTTGATTTTGCCTCAAAATTTTACTCTGCCCTCCTAAAATTTGATTTTCCATGGCTAAACAGTGGGGTCTGTAAGCACACAATAATGTCAAGCATTAAAGTTACAGACTTCTTCTCCTTTAGATAATGCATTTTGCACTAAGCCCCATATTCTACCAGATTTCTGAGTGGAGATCTCTAATTCTAAAGATGTGCCCCTGATTTTGGTCCTTTGTCCCTGAATTTTTTAAGCTTTGTTATGAGGCAGGAGGTTGAGAGGTATGTAAGGTGTAATCTTTTGGAAGAGACGTTATACCGAGGTTCCTTCTGCCCATCTCTGGTCACTGTCTAGATGGAAGTAAAAGATCCCATGTCACTTACTGATGAAGAGCAGGGAAGTTTCCCCAGTGTTATAGCCAACATTCCCCCATCAGTAAAACAGATCCATGCAACCCGTCCTCCAGGACACACCTGGAAACAAGTTATCACAGCTTAGTGTGCCTTTCTTGGTGGTTGAAAATTGTAAATATATAAATAAAATCTTCCTCTCCCCGCCAGCCCTCGCCAGCTCAAGTTTGTTCCCAAACTCAGGTCCCCAGTGTCACAAACAGCAGCCTGACTGCTGTGCCGAAATTATTTCACATTTGAAGAAAATGCTAGGGCAGATTCAAAACAAGGAAAAAGCATCTTACAAGTAAAAAAAAAGGGGCAATAAAATAAGGAATAGGAGCAGATTTTTTACTATAATGTGCGCTACTGTTTTAAGTGAAGGAAGAGACCTACCTTTAGTCTGGCCAATTAGGAGCACATTTGAGTGACACGGTAGTTTATAGGTACATATGGAGGAAGGGGCATATGTGGGGGACTTAAAAGAGAAAATGAAATACAACTACACACTTGGGAGCAGCCTCATGAAAGATTTGAAATTTAGTGAGCCAGGTAAAAATCCTAGCAGCTTATGTCCCCCATAATTCCAGTTATAGGCTATGGGAGTGTGTGATGCTCCTGACCAATCACAGCACTTCCTTCAGTTGCATGTGAGGCTCTCTTATTTCCATAAGAGTGTCTCAAGCACTGTGTCACAGTAAAGGGCTTCACGCTGGCTGCTTGCACTGTCAACATTCTGAAGTTGAAAAGTTTTTTTTTTTTAAAACTGTTGGTGTGAGCTATAATAAATTTATGGGTGTGGTAGAAGGGCCTTTTATGGGTATAAGAGAGTCACCTCTTGCATGCTTAAGATGTCAGATCTTCTCACCTTTGGTTTGTGGTTCTCTCACCCTACGAACATGTGAGGGTAGACTGTTGCTGAAAAGTTACTGATGTATTTTGTCTCGATTTTGTAAGTCTTTTTTTTTGTGACTGAACACGAGGTAATACCACATGTGTTATTACCTCATGTTATACGTTATAACCACACAAATAGCAGGACTGGTACAATTTACATAGCATCATTAAATATTTGCAGCCTTCTCCCGAAAAGGGACTCCCTACTTGCCTGGGTCACCCTCCATAAACTGGATGTTTTGTCTGTAGTGGAAACGTGGCTGTCCCCATCTATTCCAGACTCGGCCATTACTCTTCCAGGATATAATATCTTCAAGCTTGATAGACAGGACAAAAGAGGTGGGGGTTGTGTTATATATTTAAAAGAATTGGGCACGTACTCCCGGCAATATGCCTTGAGCACCATGTGCAGGCCTTAGCCATCAACATACTCCTAGGCGCACATAACAAAGCACTGTCTGTGTTCTCAATCTATGTTCCTCCTAAAAATCAGGATGATGGCCTGTGTAGCCTACTGAAATTCATCGGAAGGAACCCTCTCACTACTGAGGCTATATGTTTGGGTAATTTTAACCAAAACTGGCTTGTGCCCTCACACAGCTCCACAAAGGATGCCCTATCTACCTTCCACCTCTCACAACTTGTAAAACTGCCAACCAGACACAACTATAGAACAGGAACAAGCACTGGTTATCTGAAAGATCTCCTTCATCCCTACTTTCCCTCCTGTCCTCTCCGATCCACTGATGAGGGATTGCTAGAGATTCCCAGGGTTTGTTTAAAGACATCTGGTGCCAGGTCCTTTAGTTTTATGGCCCCAACCCTGTGGAATTCTCTACCTCATCAAGTGCGAGATTGCCCGACTGTCCAAAGCTTTAAAGTAGCATTAAAAACATTTCTTTTTAGCCTAGCATATAATGATTTTTAAATGTCGCTGTCATAAATTTTAATTGATACATGGTTTTTAATTATTTATTGATTTATTTTATTATGTTATGTACAGGCGCCTTGGTTTTAGAAAGGCGCCTTTTATAAATAAAGGTTGATTTGATTTAGTAGACTGGATTCTATCAAACCACCCTGAACACATTACTAATGTAATAGTCCACTCTGACTCCCTCAGTGCTCACTCCCTAGTATCATGCTCCTGGACAAATAAATTCTCCAAGCCTCCTCCACTAACTGTAAGAAACAGAGTGCTAAAACGTGGGCACCTTGATCCCCTAAAGTTACAACTGCGCTCCATCAATTGGTCCAACATTGGCACCACAGTGAATGTAAATCATGCCCTACAGCTTTTCATCTCATGCTTCAATGAGGCATGCGATAAGCATGCTCCAATGAAAACTCAGAAAGTTGAGGCACATCAAATTCCTGGATCACGGCAGAGCTTCTATCCAAGATAAAGCAACGTGATCTCCTGTGGTTGTGGGCTAAAGCTTCTGGTAATACTGCTGATGTGCAAGCCTATAAAACTGCTAGGAATTCCTGTACCTGGGACATTAGGTCAGAAAAATGCAAACCTCATAGAGAATTGCTTGCCAGGTCATGGGGGAATAGTAGAAATTTCTGGTCCAACTTAAAAGATGTGTCTGGAAAACTCTCAAAGGTTGCCCCCTCGGTGATTGACACAGATGGTGTTTCACTATGGACCCCCTCACCACTGCAAATATCTTCAATAATGCTTTCACGGACCTTAGTGGTGTCCTCCCTCCTGGCTTCTTTAATCAGTTCACACCTCCTCCTAAGCAATTGACAGTTGGGGCCTCTCATGAACACAATGGGAACCAAACCCTATCCCATCCTTCTACTTTAAGAAAATAACTGTCCTCCTTGTTAAAAGATACGTGCGCAAAGTCCTAGTTACAGTAAGTCTCAGAATAGTGGCGTTTCCCTTGACTTAAAATTTATCGCTCTTACCCTGGATGAGGTTATAACCCCTATCACAAGAATATTCAACCTCTCCCTAAGGCTATCCCAATTCCCTCTCATTTGGAAGTCAGCACAAGTTATCCCCATCCACAAATTGGGTGATTGGACCTCTCATACCAACTATAGACCTATTTCCATCCCCCCATTGTCCAAAGTGTTGGAGCGGCTAGTCGCTGATCAACTAATTGAATACCTTGAAAAATATTCCATTCAGTGTCCGCAACAGCATGGTTTCAGGAAAGGGCACAGTACCACAACTGCCCTCCTGGAATTTATTGGATACAGACACCATGCTCTCGACCAAGGAAATCTTGTGGGTACAGCCTTCATTGACCTAACAAAGGTGTTTGACACTGTCAGCCACTGTTTCCTTCTGCAACGATTAACCAACACTATCGTGTCAAAAGAAGTGATGCTTTGGTTCAAAAACTACCTGGATGATCGAACTCAGTGTGTAAAAATTCCCAACGTCCTGTCTGACCAAAGAAATGACTGCTCTGGCATGCATCAAGGTTCCATCCTTGGCACTCTACTTTTTAGTATTTTTGTAAACAACCTTCCCCTCCATTGCCACCAACACATACTGTTATACGCCGATGATGCTGTCATTTACTCAAGTCAACCTAACCCCGCTCTACTTGAAGATCGACTTCAAAGTGGCTTTAATGAAGTCAAAACCTGGTTCTCTAATCAAAAGCTTGTGATGAATTACAACAAAAACTAAAGCTATGTTGTCCAGCTCCATAAGAAACAAATCTAAAGCGCATGCACTCAATATAAAAAATCAACAAGGTGTCCCCCTTGATGTAGTGGAACAATTCAAGTATTTAGGGGTTACACTGGACGAACACCTCTCCTTCTCACATCATATTGAAGCTGTAGCAAAGGCAGTAAATATAAAAATTGGTCTACTATATCGCATCAAACGTAATCTAACCCCTGAAGCTCTCAAACTGGCAATGTATAGCTCCATCCTCTCAGCCACTGATTATGGTCTCATAATCTATGGATTGGCTACTGACACCATGCTTTGCAGAATAACTGTTGCACTAAATAAAGCCTGCAGGTTAATTACAGGGTCTGATTGCTTTACTCACACCTGTGATTTATACGAACAGACAGGTTGGCTTCAACTAAAAAATCGGATAAAATATTAAACCTGCTTACTAGTCAAAAAAGTGCTCCTAGGACTAATGCCACCTGGGATGGTGATATTGCTTACCCCTTCCCGACCCACTAAGATTACCAGATCAGCTGCCCACCAGTCTCTCCTAGTTCCTAAACGCCGGACATCACAAGGCCAGTATTCCTTCGCCTACAAAGCTCCTCAGTGGTTCAATTTGCTGGACTATGAAGACTCAACACTGCAAAAATTGGGTGCCTTTAAGACCAAGCTAAAACTGATCCTTGTGGCTAACAGTTCTTGTGACTGCTTCATTTGATATCTGCCCCTTGCACCCCTAGGGTCTGCCTAGTACTTTTCAGTGACCTTGCCACCTCATCCTGTCTTTGGTTCTCCTTACGCTCACGCTCCCTATCTCACCTTCCTTTTGATAGTAACCCCCGCTTTTCCCCCTCCCTGCCATCCCACCCTTAAAGCATGTACGCTTGTCTTTACACGGTCTGCACCTCTCCTTACCTTTCCCTCTTATACACTTCCCTATCCTACCTCCCCTCTCTAGCCTCTCTCATCCACTATTTATTATATACTTTTTACTTGAGAATCCAACACTGTTATCAATTCCAGGTACTGTTTCTCATATCATTTCTGCTACTGCTATCATTAACTAAATTGTATTTATCCTCTCATGTTTTTATCAATGTATAATTCAGTTATATTGTTTTTTTTTTTGTCATTTTAGTTTACAGTAATATTCCTGTGTCTGTATGTTACCCTCCCACCACTGATGTGGAACCTTTGTAAAGAAGCGCCTGCGCTCAAAGGTGTTAATCTGAGATCAAAAATAAATAAATAAAATACCCATGAAAGGAAATGTTTACAAAGCTTGAGAAGGCATGTCTTACACTGCACGTATCATTAAAGTAACAGAATTTAATTACTGAGGGCTTCCTTTATTTTATTCATAATAAAATAATTAAAACACTGAGAAAAGGAATTCTACTTTCCAGGTACATCCTAAAATAGAACAGAAGAGCAGGACCAACAGCAGTGAAACAGACAAATCAAGCCCTGCTACAATACAGTCTGCATTCGGGCATCTAATTGGCCTCCTGCGGTTGAGGAATGGTACCCCAGGTGGAAGTCACATGAAAGAAAATTCATGTACAGTCACTAGTTCAAACACTGGAGCGCTCCAAAAGTGCTGCCACAACAGGGGAGTTGGACCCACTAACTGCACAGCCACTCAGTCACTGTTCTGAGGTGGCAGATACTGGTTGCATGGTTCAAGTGCTGCTGCTAGCAAACACTGTTTAAGGTTGACAACTTTGTACCTTACAGTACTGTCTAAATGCAAAAAAAAGGACAGTTATGCACTTATTGTAACAGCAGATCTTCAAGGGAATCTCTTTTGTCAGGCCACACCTACAGAACTTACAGCTGCCAAGCTCTATGACCACACAGAAACTTTTGCAAGCAGTCCACTAGGGGCCACCCAGAGGGACATCCTTTGTCGCCTCTCCTATATAAATGCGAGTGACTGCTTCCCTCAGTTCTGCGCCGGAGATCATATTCGGAGGACCTTTTCTCGGGGAACCAGGAGAGAATGCAGGGCTCTGCCAAACAATGGAGGCAGAAAACCCAGCAGGAAAACATTGGATAAACCTTCACAGAGAAGGAGACAGCATGCACATAGGAACACAAGAAAATATGAGTCTGTAAGTTATGGGTCTTTGTGACTCGACTTGATTTATACCTGGAATTATGTCTTGTTATTTCGCATGTATCTGTCCAGAGCTATCTTAAAAGCATTCAGTCAACTACTTTCAGCCATTCCCACTGGTAGTCAATTCCATAGGTTCACCACTCTCTGATTAAACCAACTACCCCTTCTATTTGTTTTATAATTTTCTCCTTTTGCTGTAGATCCCTAGGACCTCTCTTCAGGGAACCAGGTGAGAATGCATGGCTCTTCTGAACAAGCAAGGCAGAAAAACCAGCATGAAGATATCTGATAAATCTACTTCGAGAAGGAGAAAGCATTTACAAAGCTGTCGATCCCTAGGGGGATGGAGGGTGGGTCAGCATGGCCTGATGAAAGAGATTCTCTCGAAGATCTACTGTTAAAGTACATAAAGTACAGTTCCGTAAATTACCGTAACAGTAGATCTTCGAGAGAAACTCTTTCATTAGGCCACACCTATGGAACTATAGTGCCATCAGACGCCAAGGCCACATGGAAATGTTTTGGCTAGCAGTCTACTAGGAGCCGCCCACAATGACGTCAAGATGTCGACATCCTCCACTACATAAACGTGGGTGGCCCTGTGCCCTCCTTAGTTCCCCACTGGATATCATACTCAGAGGACCCCCTCCTGCGGAACCGAGGGATAGCTGAAGATTCCCACTACCAGACAAGGTAGAAAGCAAAAGGAATACCACCCTGGAAAGAGAGACAGGAATGAAGAAGCTCTGAGTCCAAACGGATGGAGGGTGGGTTAGCATGGCCTGATGAAATAGATTCTCTTGCAGATCTACTGTTATACTAAGTTCTTACATGACTGTATTGTCTTCTTCCAGGATATCTCTCTCATCAGGTCGCACCTATGGAATGAGTCCTAAGCAGTTCTGACAGAGAGACCTCTGGGTGGCTGGAGGCTATAGGCCTAGGAAAGGAGGCCTTGAAGCACAGCCAGGCTGAAGCCTGCCCTTCCTCTAGAGGCTGTGTCCAAACTGTAGTGTTTAGTGAAAGTTTGAACAGTACTCCAAGTTGCAGCAGGTCGTTGCTGTTATAGATTTTTCCACCGCACTTACAGCAGCACAAATTTCTGCAGCTGACACATTCCTGAAACAGGCAACAGAAGTAGCTATGCCTCTGGCTGTATGGCCATGCACAACCCCAGGGCATTCCTTATTGTACTTCCTTTAACAAAAAGAAATATAGCTGGCCAACCACTTGGACAGGCACTGTTTAGAAACCAGTACACCCTCTTTCCTGGGAAGAAGAAAACAAAAAGCTCTGAGGACTTCCTGCAGCCCTTTGTACAATGAACATAACATCTGAGTATTCTATGTACATCTGACATTGTGACTGAAAAATGGCTCTGACAAGTTCACTTACTGGTTAAAAAAATCTAATGTATGGAGCAATGCTTCTCCTGGATTGGCATGCTCAGGGAAATAAAGTAGAAAGTGGATGGTTTGATTTAAAGTAAACTCAGACACCACCTTTAAAGAAACTTAGGGTTGGTGTACAAAGACATCCTGTTTTTGTGGAGCATCAAATAAGGAGGCTCACACATAAGAGCCTGCAGCTCAGAAATCCTTCAAGCAGAGATAATGGCATCTAAAAATAACACTTTCTAAGAAAGGAAGCGTAAGCCACAAGTCACGGCTGGCTCAAAAGGAGTCAAAATGAATTTCTCCAGTACAAAATCTGGGTCCCAAGTTGGGACCGGATTGCAGATGAGAGTTTCAAGTGCAGGATATGTCTCAAGAACGTAATGGGCCACTTCTAGTTAAGCCACCATATGGCCACCAGTAGGCACATGGAAAGCTGAAATAGCAACCAAGTGCACTTTGATAGGGCAGTATTGTAGTCTTGCATCTGACAAGGGCAATAAATACTCCAGAATCTGGTTCACTGGACAAGTGAAGGGGTCAAGTGATGGGAAGTGGCTCACAAAGCAAACTGTTTCCACTTCATGGAATAAGTGGCTCTGGTGAAAGATTTTCTGGCAGCTACCAGGACATCAGCCACCTTTGGGGACATTCCAAATCTCGCAATAGCTATGTCTTCAGGAGCCAGGCATGGAGATGGAGTGACTTGAGGTCCAGATAGACCAGGGTTCCCTGTTCCTGTGACAGCAAGCCCTTGCACAGGAACAGGGGTACTGGGGGTTCCACTGCTAACTGTTGCAGCAAGGGAAACAATATCTGATGAGGCCAGAAGGGAGCTACAAGGATTAGAGTAACTCCTTCCATTTGGACCTTGATTAGCACCCTCTGAATCAGAGGAAAGGGAGGGAAGACCTACAGAAATCTCCCTTTCCAAGAGAGGGACATGTCTCACCAGAAAATTTCAGGTCTTGGAGCAAGCAACCAGAAAGGTGGCAGTTTTGCGTTGAGTGGGGAAGCAAAAAGATTCTAGATGACCCTACCTGTCTAACAGGTCTTCTACTACCGAAGTCAGCAGCTCCCACTCATGTACGCAAGACTACTACCGGCTTAACCTGTCTGCCAGGACATTTTCAATGCCTGAAACATGGACAGCTGGCTGTTCTAGACCATGCTTTAGTGCATAGTACCAAACTCTCATCGCTTCCCTGCACAGGGGGTATGAATGGGTCCCTCCTTGCTTGTTTATGTAGTGTACGACACTGATGTCTGTCTGCACCAGCAGATGGCCCAGAAATAGATGGCTATGGAAGACGTGCAGAGCATACAGAATGGCCCTCATCTCTAGGACATTTATGTGGTCTGGTCCATGTTCCTTGTGTCCGATGAGGTCCCAGATATGCTCCCTAGCCTAGCCCCGAGGTGTCTGCAGTGAGAATCTACTAAGGGAAAAGAATGAGGAAGGGAACCCCTTTTCGCAAATTGCTGGGTTCCATTCACCATTGAAGCACCCTTCGAACAGGAGAGTTTACTAGAACCTGCTGTTCCAGATCATCAGAGCACTGATCCCACTAGACTCTTAGGGTCCATTGAGGAACCCTCATGTGCCGCCTGGCCAGGGGTACCGTGACAGTAGCCACGACCTTCAGGCTCAACAAGCGCAGGTACATCCTGGCTGTGACATGCCTGCTGTTGTAAAGCAGCTGGGCCTGACCTGTCAGGTGGTCTACCCTGTCCTGGGGCAAGAAGGCAAAACCCTGAGCCGTGTCCAGTACTTCTTGTATGTATTACAGATGTTGACAGAGGGCCAAGACTGACTTGGGCAAATTGACTATGATCCCTAGGGCATTGAAAATTTGTCTGGTACATGTTAGGGTGTGAGAGAGCTGCTCTTTGATACATACATAGATACACAGATACATAGATGTTGTCGGCAGATAAGGAACGCTAGGCCCATCCAGTCTGCCCATTTAAGCTGCCTAATGAAGAGTCCAGTGACCCTATCTGATCATTGGCTTTAGCTTTTTCTTCCTATCTCTATTATTCCTTTGTTTCTGTCCCACGCATGTTTGAAGCCTGACACTGTATGGGCTGCCACCACCTCTGGTGCAGGCTATTCCATGCATCCATCACCCTTTTCATAAAAAAGAACTTCCTGACATTTCTCCTTATGCAGCCACCCCTCAGTCTCGTGTCATGTCCTCTTGCCCTGGTACTACTATTAATCTGGAACATGTTGTCCCCTTCCACCTTGTTAATGCCCTTGAGGTACTTGAATGTTTCTATCATGTCACCTCTCTCCCTCCCTCCTTTGTTCCAGTGTGTACAAATTGAGGTCCCTCACTCTCTCTCCTCGTAAGGCTTGTGATGTAATCCCTTTGCCATTTTGGTAGCCCTCCTCTGCACTGTCTCTATTTTGTCAATGTCTTTTCAAAGGTGTGGTCTCCAGAACTGTACACAGTATTCAAGGTGAGGTCTCACCAGGTTCTTGTACAGTGGAACTATTACCTCCCTCCTTCGGTGTGTGATTTTCCCTTCCAATACACCCCAACCTCCCACTGGCCTTTCCCACTGCCCTTGCAGTCTGCCTAGTGGCCTTCAAGTCATCTGTGATTATGGTGCCCAAGTTCCTCTCCTCCTTAGTTACTGCCAGCAGCTCCCCCCCCCCCAACCTGTAGCTTTCCCCAGGATTCCTGCTCCCCACATGCATGATTTTTCACTTCTTTGCATTAAATCTTAGCTGCCATGCCCCTGATCATTTGGACTGGGCTTTGAGCAACCAGTCGTCTAGATAGGGGAAGACATACTGTCCTTCCCTCCTGAGAGCTTCTGCCACAACCACCAAGCATTTGGTAAATACCCGTGGTGTAGATGACAAGCCAAAGGGTAAGACTAGCCCTGAAACAGGAACTTGAGGAACTTCCTGTGGGGCTCACAATCCTTGATGTGCAGGTTAGCATCCTGCATGTCCATGGAGCAGATCAGTCCCATTTTTGCAGGGGGGCAGCAGGCTCTGCAGAGTGACCATCCTGCATTTCTTGTACTGAATTTAGAAGTTCAGATCCCTCAGATCCAGAATGGGCCTTAAGTTCTCTGTGGATGTGGAAACTAGAAAAAATGAGAGTAGAACTCTCTGGTCCTTTTTTCCCAGGGAATTGGTTCTATTGCCATCTTACACAGCAGAGTAGATACTTCCTCTAGTAGCACTGGTACATGATCTGGAGGATAAGTCGAGGGAATTGGAGACAGTTCTGGAGGCCACTCCAGGACTTCTACAGTGTGGCCCTGTTCTACTAGCTGCAAGACCCAAGCATATGTTGTGATCTCTCTCCACTAGTCCAGGTGGAGGGAGAGGTGACCCCCTACTGCCTCCTCCGGATTGATGGCCGGAGTTGTCCAAGAAGGACTCATGCTGAAGCAGGACCGGTGGCTGCAGCCACATGTCCTCTGTAGTCTTTACACCTGCAGAGGAAGGGGGCAGAAAAAGTAGCTCTTCTTTTGCTCTGCTGTCTGGCCTCTGACCTAGGTCTGTTGGTGACCCTGTGAAAGGGCACCTTTGCCTACTTTTGGGTTGGATGTTGTAAAGGGAATGGACTGACCTTAAGGCTTGCAGGATCAGGGGAGGGCAGTGGACATGGCCTATCTGGACTTCAGCAAGGCCTTTGACACTGTGCCACATAGAAGACTATTACACAAACTGGGGAATATGGGTGTGGGCAGGACAGTAGTGTGGTGGACAGGTAGCTGGCTGGGTGGCAGGACACAGAGGGTGGTGGTAAATGGCTGTCACCCACAGAGGGAAGAGTGACCAGTGGGGTACCACAGGGATCAGTGCTGGGACCGGTCCTATTCAACATCTTCATCAGTGACATTGCACAGGATCTAGAAGGCAGAATTTCACTGTTCACTGATGACACAAAGCTCTGTAACAGAGTAGACACACCAGAGGGTGTAGACAGAATGAGAAGGGACCTGCAGAAACTTGAAGAATGGTCAGGGGTTTGGCAGTTGAAATTCAATGCAAAGAAGTGCAAGATAATGCATATGGGGCACAAAAACCCTGGCACAATATATCAGTTGGGGGTGAGGATATGCACCAAGCAGGAACGAGATCTTGGGGTTGTCATCTCTGATGACCTCAAGGTGGGGAAACAGTGTGACAAGGCATCAGGTAAAGCAAATAGGATGCTGGGATGTATAGGCAGGGGCATCACCAGCAGGAAAATGGAGGTCATAATTCCGCTATACAAGACACTAGTGAGGCCCCACCTGGAGTACAGTGTACAGTTCTGGAGACCATACCTACGTAAGGACATAAACAGGGTAGAGAAGGGTCAGAGGAGGGCAACAAAGATGGTGCATGGATTGCATCACAAGTCCTATGAAGACAGGTTGAAGGAACTGAACATGTACTCCCTGGAAGAGAGGAGGGAGAGAGGGGATATGATAGAGACATACAAGTATCTTACAGGGAGGAACAGGGTGCAGGAAAACACTATTTTTAAGTGAAAAAGATGTTCCAGGACTAGAGGGCATGGGATGAAGTTGGAGGGAGGACGATTCAGAGGAAACATGAGAAAGAATTTCTTCACAGAACGGGTGGTGGACAAGTGGAACACCCTGCCAGAGGAAGTGGTGGGGGCTGAAACAATCACGGGATTTAAGAATGCATGGGATAGACATAAAGGAATTCTGGAGGTCAGGGGTAAGGGGAAACAGACTTCTAGGAAAACAAACTGAACTTACAAGCTCAAATGGGCAGACTGGGTGGGCCATAGGCCCTTATCTGCCGACACTGTCTATGTATCTATGTAGGTTAGAGAGGATGTCCTGCACATCTGCTCCAAAGAGCTTGTAACCTCTGAAAGGGGTGTTCAGAATGGATTACTGGACATCAACAAAAAATTCTGATGCCCTCAGCCAAGATTGCTGTCTCAGGCAGATGCCATCTGCAGCAGCCCTAGTGGAAGCATCTGAGATGTTGTAGGTAGACCTTAAAAGGTGTTTACCCACGTCAGCCCCAGGCTGGAGGGCCTTGAGCATCTCCTACTTCTGGGGGCCCTCTGGAAGGGGCTGGGCTGCAGCTTTAGCTTTTTTCCAGAGGGTATTCTGGTATTTGACCATATGGGCCTGATAACTGGCAATTCTAAGGCCCAATGTGACAGGCAACGGTTCTCTTCCCTACAAGGTCCAGTTTTCTTGATTCTTTATGTGGGGGGAAAGAACTAAGATGCTTAGGTCTCTTAGATCTATCATGGGCTGCACTTATCACCACTGAATCAGCCTGAGGTTGCTCTGTGAAAAAGGCTTTTCCAAGGCAGCCAGGTACAGCTTGTCTGCCTTCCTGGGCACGGCAGGGATGAAGTTCGGCCAGTGCCAGGCAGCCATGGTGGCATCCTTTAGTGCACCCAACAGGGGAGGAATAATGAGAGGGGGGAGAATCTGATAGTTCTAAGAACTCTACCAGGTTTCTCCTGGTAATGTCTTGTTCCCAAACCCCATTGCAGTTTGTAGCTGCTTCATCACAGAGATGAAGGAGGGGTCTTCAGGGGGTGCCTCAGGGTATACAAAGTCCAGTCCTCACTCCTGGTGGAAATGGTGGGACTCCTATCCATATCTTCCTCCTCTTCCTCCTCCTATTCTTCTTCCTGTGGGATGAGGTCAGGGCGGTATTCCTGATCCTTGTCAGCAGGCTCTGAAGGGTGCAAGGAAGGAAACAAGAACATTGAAGCCCTGGGTTGAGCAGGGTGTGTCGATGTGGCAAGTGGCAACACAGGGGTTGGTCTGGTAGGCCCCATCGTCATGTTGCCTGGAGGAGGTGCAGTATCTCTACAAAGGAGGAGAGCACTTTCTGCACATTGATGGTGGCCAGTACTGCAGGAGCACTGTGGAATATTGACAGGGAGGCTGAAACCCCAACATCAATCCAGCGGCCTGCAACAGACGGGGGCCACTGGAGCCGGGACATCAATGGGCCAGCACCAGCAGTAAGGGGTCCGGTGGGTGCAACTGCCAGCTGACCTTGAGGAAGAGGTCTAAGTGGCAGAGGTTACAATGTCAACAGGGGAGGTTTGAACCCAAACATTGATGGAGTGCCTTGCAACATTGACAGAGGTGTCAGCAGCCCAAATGTTGATGGGCTATTGATGGCCATGGGAGGTCTGGCGGAACTCACTGCCAAAGCCGATTCTGTGGGAGTGAGGGTTTGGCCTGCAGGAGGCATCACCGCTGAGGTGGATGGCAATGCTACAGCAGTTGGCACCAAGCAGAATGGCAGCTGAGAGCATACCGGGGGGGGGGGGAGGATTTATCCTTGCTCCATTCCCTCTCCCACTGTTTGTGTTTCTCCAAAGACTTATTCCGGACCTTGGAAGAGTGGAAGCCCGAGAACAGGTCCGGCAATGCAGAGGATCTTCTTCCCTTGAACGCTCTTTCCATTCTGGCTACCTTCTGCTCTATGAAAAAAAGACTGCAGGGCTTTCTGACAGCATCGCTGGGTTGCTTGGTTGAAGCACACGCAGAATTTGCAGGCCTTAATGTTGTGGGCCTCATTGAGACAGCAGACACAAGCATTGTGGTTGTCGCTGTTGTAGATTTTTCCACTGCATTTGCAGTAATGAAAATGTTTAGCAGAGTTGGTCGTCCCCAACACACGACAATGGTAATCACTTTAAAATAAAGTGATTTCAGTCAACTGTAGCAACAGTGTTTCTGTGGAGTCTAGCGAGTATGGTCAATGGCAGAAAAAGAACTGAGGAGGGCGTGGGGCCACCCACATTTATGTAGTGCAGGATGTCAACATCTGACATTGTCATGAGTGGTCCTAGTAGACTGCTAGTAAAAAAGATTCCATACGGCCCTGGTGTCCGATGGCTATAATTCCATAGGTGTGGCCTGATGAAAGAGATATCTGCAAAGAAGATCTGTTTTTTCTCGAGGATATCTCTTTCATCAAGCCACACCTATGGAACAATTACCAAGCAATACTGACCATTAACAATCTGGGCGGCTGGAGGCTGGAGGTCTATGAAAGAAGGCCTTGAAGAACTGCCAGACCAAAGCCATCACTTTTTTCAGAATACAACGTCCAGGCTGTAATGTTTAGTCAAAGTGTGGACAGCACTTCAGTTGTTATCTGCACATATCCCCGCAGCAGTGACATGCTGAAAACATGTGACAGAGGTGGCTATGCCTCTAGGGGGATAATCACGAACAACAGGAAGTTGTGCACCGTACCACTTGTAACCAAAATTAATACAACTGACCAGCCATCTGGGCCGGCACTGTTTGGAAATAAAAGTACCTGTTTCCCAAGGGTGGCTGAAACAAAAGCTGCGAGGACTCTTTGAAGTCAGTCGTAAGGTGTATAAAATACCTGAGTATTTTATATATCGATAGCAAAAACTCAGGGTGATTATGCAAAGACACCCAGTCTTTGTGCAAAATGCAAATAAGTAGAAAAGAGCTTTCTTCATGGAAAGAGGCAGAAGCCTCTACTCACAGTTGGCACAAAGGGAACCAAAGTAAGTTTCTCCAATGTAGGCGTCAAGCTAGGATTGGGTTATAAATAGGAGGCTTTTAATGTAAAAGGCTTCTCCAAAATGTATGGGCCCCTATCAACTGGGCAACCATATAGCTATCAACAGGCACATGGAGAGTTGGAACAACAGCCAAGTGCACTTTAGAAGCTTGCCTCTGACAAGGATAGCAGATACTGAAGACTTGGGTTTACTGTATGTGTAAACTAATCGAAATGGTGAGAAGTGGTCTACATAGAAAATTGCTTTGATGTTACAAAAAAAAGTGGATCTAGTGGGAGGTTTTCTGGTTGTCTCCCAGATGGCCACCACCTGTTAGGAAACTTCCAAGTCTATCCATGGCTATGTTCTCAAGATCCATGCAGAACTGTGACTCAAGGTTGGGTCCTGATGGACCATAACATGTTACTCCTGTGATAGAGGGCCCTAGCATAAGGACAGGAGAGGAGGAGTCCCACAGCCAGTTTCTGCAGTACGTGGAACTGAATGTGTGGATCAGTGGGAAGCAATGAATACCAGAGCTGACCCTCATAGAAACATAGACTTTGACAACACATATGGACCACTTGGCCCACCTAGTCTGCCCATTTCCCTACCCACTGGATAAACTGCAGAGCGTAGTTAACCAACAGCCTATTTCTTCCTATCCCCCCACAAGAATTGCCTTATGTCTGTCCCATGCATTCTTGAATTCCCCCACTGTTTTTGACCCCATGACCTCCTTAGGAAGGCCGTTCCATGCATCCACCACCCTCTTCATGAAAAAATACTTCCTCACATTGCTCCTCAGCCGTCCCCCCTCTATCTTCAAATTGTGTCCCCTTGTTCTTGCACATCTCTTTTTCTGAAAGATGCTACCCTCTTGGACTTTGTTGATTCCCTTGAGGTACTTAAAAGTTTCTATCATGTCCTCTCTCTCCCTCCTTTCCTTCAGGGTATACATGTTAAGTCTCTCCTTGTATGGCTTCTGTTGCAGACCCTGCACCATTTTAGTTGCCCTCCTCTGGACTGCCTCCATCCTGTCTATGTCCTTGCAGAGATGGGGTATCCAAAATTGGACGCAGTACTCCAGATGGGGTCTCACAGAGGGATAACTTCCTGTTTTCTACTGGTGATGCCTCTCCCTATACAACATCCCAGTATCCCCCCAGCCATCCCTACTGCCTTCTCACATTGCTTGCTAACCTTAAGGTCATCTGATACGATTACCCCCAGGTCCCTTTCCATTTTTGTGTTACTACCTCCTCCCCCCATAGTGTACTTTTCCCCTGGGTTTTTATTTCTCAGGTGCATTACTTTGCACTTCTTTGCATTGAATCCAAGCTGCCATACTTCTGACCATTCCTCCAAACTTGCCAAGTCCCTTCTCATCCTTTCCACCCCTCCTTGTATATCAACCCTGTTGCAGATTTTTGTGTCGTCTGCAAAAAGGCATACATTTCCTTCCAGTCCCTCTGCAATGTCACTTATAAAGACATTAAAAAGGCCTAGACCCAGTACTGAACCATGCGGTACCCCACTAGTAACCCCCCTTTCTTCAGAGTGGGCTCCGTATACTATTACCTTCTGTGTCCTGTTGTCCAGCCAATGTTTTACCCAGGCTACCACCCTGGGACCCACTCCCAGGCTGGCTAATTTGTTTATTAATCTTTTGTGTGAGACTGTGTCAAATGCCTTGCTAAAGTCTAGGTAGACCATGTCCACAGCCCCTCCCTGGTCTACTACTTTGGTCACCCAGTCAAAGAAATCAATTATATTTGTCTGACATACTCTTCCCGCTGTGAATTCATGCTGCCTTGGGTCCTGTGCCCCACTGGCCTCTAGGTACTCAACAATTCTTTCCTTCAGAAGTGACTCCATCATTTTCCCTACCACTGAGGTCAAACTGACAGGTCTGTAGTTTCTGTCTTGCTTCCACTGTTGTGAAGGGGAATCATATTGGCCCTCCTCCAGTCCTCAGGTACCACACCATCCTCCCATTATTTCTTAAAAAGGGTAGTCAGTGGTGTCACTAGTTCTCCCCTTAGTTCTTTTAGAATTCTGGAGTAAATCCTTTCAGGCCCCATTGCTTTGTTCACCTTCAGCTTCAGGAGTTCTTTCAGAACCCTTTCTTCTGTGAAAGGACTGGGATCGACCCCCTATCCAGAGTGCTTCTATTGACTGGATTAGGTACCCCCCCTCCTCTTCTTTTGGGAATACTGAGCAGAAGTATTCATTCATTATCCCTGCTTTTTCACTGTCCCTCTCTGCCCACCCACCGTCCCCTTTATTCAGCCTCATTATCTCTCCCTTTGTCTTTCTTCGCTCCCTAATGTACCTATGAAAGATTTTATCCCCCTTCTTAACCGAGTTGGCTATCTTTTCCTTGGTTTGGGCCTTTGCTATTCTGACTGCCTTCCTGGCTTCCTTCTGCTTTAACTGGTACAGTTCTCTGTCCTGCTCCTTCTGTGTTTCCTTAAACTTCCTAAATGCTATCTTTTTCTCCTTAACCTTCCCTGCCACTTCTTTTGAGAACCATAGTGTTTTTTTCTTTCATTTTGATTTATTTGCTTTGCACAAAGGCTTGTTGCTTCTGTGATGGCAGTTTTGATGTTTCCCCATTATTGCTCCACCCCTCCTTCTTGCCTGTTTGCTAGTGCTTTTCTGAGGCACTCTCCTATTTTGACAAAGTCAGCCCTCCTGAAGTCCAGTACTCTCACTTTTGTATGGCTTGACTCTGCAGCTAAGTTTATCATGAACCACATTGTTTGGTGGTCACTTTTCCCCAGATGGCTACCCACTTCTAGATCTGAGATCCTCTCTCTGTCCCCATTTGAGAGTACCAGGTCTAAGACTGCTCCCTCCCAAGTGGGTTCCAACACTAGCTGTCTGAGGCATGCCCCCTGTAGGGCACCGTGAATGACCCTGCTTTTGGATGTGGCTGCAACAAAGGTGCTCCAGTTAACATCTGGCATATTCAGGTCCCCCATCAACAATATCTCCCCTTTCTCTGCCATCCTAAGGATGTCTTCTATCATTTCCTTGTCCATTTCCTCCCCCTAAGACGGGAGGTCTGTATACAACCCCTGTGCGGATTGTGGAGCCATTTCCAGTTTCGAGGGTGACCCACAGTGCCTCCTCTCCTCCCTGTTTACCCTTTTGTTCTTTTGTTTGATCCCTTCCCTTACATAGAGAGCTACTACTCCTCCTCCTCTTCTATCCTCCCTGTCTCACCTGTAGAATGTGTACCCTGGTATGTTGACATCCCAGTCATGGTTCTCTGTGCACCATGTTTCTGTGACTGCCACGATATCCAGGCATCCTTCTTCCATCAAGTCCACCAGTTCAGGGAGCTTGTTACCTACACTATGGGCATTGGTACACATGACCCTCCATTTTTTAATGGCCTTACCCCTTTTTGCCCCATCCCTGTCCTTATTGCCTTTTTCTCCATTTACCCCTGTCCTTCTCCCTATCAATGTCTCTATCTTGGTGTTTACCTCACTAACTACCCTAGTTTGTTTGGGGGAGATAGGATTTCCCTGCTCCTTTTCAGTGCCTACCCCCCCCCACCAGCTAGTTTAAATGCTTGCCAGTGAAGCATTTAAACCTATCACCTAGGATCCTGGTTCCCCTCCTGGACAAATGCAGACCATCACGCCAATATAGGCCTGCATCCCTCCAGGTGGACCCCTAGTCCTCAGAGAAGTCAAAACCCTGAGCTCTGCACCAGTTTTTCAACCATTGATTGAATCCCATGGTGCAGAGCACTTTAGCCTCACCCATGCCATAGACAGGCAGCACCTCTGAGAAGGTCATCGTGCATGCTACTTGTCTAAGGCCCCCTCCCCAACTCCACAAACTCCTCCTCTACTGTTCTGATTTCTTTCCCAGCCAGATCATTTGTCCCTAGGTGGACAATGACATCCAGCTCCCTCCCTCATGCAGCTGCTCCCATGATACTGAGGATTCACTCCCTGTCCCTCCAAGCCATGGTGCCAGGCAGGCACCTTGCCTCCCTCTCCCCTCCCTCCCCCAGTTCTACCCTCCCAGCAATGGAGTCCCCCAGTTTCCTTCCTCTGTGGGATCCCATGCCAACCTCTTGTGCATCTCCTTTGTGGAAGTTCCCAGCATCCTCCTTGGTCTCCACTGTGAGTGCCTCCATAGACTCCATTCACTAAAAATACCACCAGCTTAATCTTGTTCAAGGTCAGTTGGCATTCATCTGTATCTCCCTCCCCCGGGTCGTGCCTGAAAATAGGCAGGATTTGTCTAGTGCACTTACCCAGTCAACAAAAACAAAATAAATAAATAAAATAGAGGAACCACATTCTGCCAGAATGGCATATGAATTGTGGAGAGGTACAACTGGAGGGATGCGCTTCTGTGCTACCACCCTCACCCTCCCTGAGCCCACTGTGGTCCAACCGCTCCTCTTTCTTGGCAACCTCTGAGGCAACAACAGTGGCCCTGGTGGTCCCTGAGTGGGAGAGGAGGTCCCCCGAATCCTGGCCAAATCAGCCTGAAAAAGAGCAGCCTCCTCCCTCAGCCCAGAGAGGTGCCTGCAGATGGGACAACACTGCATCCTCCAGAATGTCTCCTGGAAGACTGCTGCTCCACAGCCACTGCACTGCACTGCATCACTCCCATCATGTCTTATATGTGGCCCCATAACTATTGTTTTGTATACTTACTCTTTTCTCTGTTTATTTATTTTTATATCATTTTTTTTCTCCTTACTTTCCTACTGCCTCCGTGCCCTTAAAGCTCCTGATCTTCCTGTTCTGGGACAGGAAGTTCCTATATTCCTCAGTAGTCTCCTTCTTACGTGCTCAGAGTCAGACCTCCAGCAGCTGGGGGGGATGAAGAGCTATTCTTTTCCTTCTAGGATGATGAGTCTTTTGTGCCTCTGTGATCATTTCCTTCCTGCTCCCAAACAGGACGTTCCTGTTTTCAGTCAAATCCTGTGTCTATAAAAGTAGAACTGGCTATGGGGGGGGGGCTATATAGTCCCAGTAGAGTAGTAAAGTTCTAACAGCATCTTCTTCCTCTTGTTGTTCTCTGCCAAAAGCTATCTAGGGCAGTTTTTACATCCAAAACACCTTCTTCACCTAACTAACTGCACAGATAATAATCCACTTCACCCAACTCAGACAAACACACTAACTCTTTTTGTTTGTTTTTATCCTAAATTGAAGGTCCAGGTAGTAGAGTTCTAGTTCTTTATTCCTAGTAGAGATGTAAAGTTCGAACAGCAGCTCCTTCCTCTCGCTGTTCTCTGCCAAAAGCTATCTAGGGCAGTTTTTAAATCCAAAACACCTGGCTTCCTTCTGCCTAAGCTACTCCCCCTAATTCACAGTTTCCTTCTTCACCTAGCTAACTGCACAGATAACAATTCACTTCACCCAACTCAAACACACTCTTTTTTGTTTGTTTTTACCCTAAACTGAAGGTCCCAGTAGTAGAGTTCTAGTTCTTTATTCCCAGTAGAGTAGTAGAGTAGTAAAGTTCTAACAGCACTTCCTTCCTCTTGCTGTTCTCTGCCAAAAGTTATCTAGGGCAGTTTTTAAATCCAAAACACCTGGCTTCCTTCTGCCTAAGCCACTCCCCCTAATTTACAGTTTCTTTCTTCACCTAACTGCACAAATAACAATTCACTTCACCCAACTCAAACACACTCTTTTTTTTGTTTGTTTTTACCCTAAATTGAAGGTCCCAGTAGTGGAGTTCTAGTTCTTTATTCCCAGTAGAGTAGTAAAGTTCTAACAGCACCTCCTTATTCTTTCTGTTCCCTGTCCTCCCACTAGGAGCATAAGCAGCACTTTCTGCCTGAAAGGATGCCCCCAAAATGGTTCAACCCTGTAAATGTCACAGGGTCCAGTCATGCATATGGGACCATGACCTGTTTAGCTTCTCTGGCAAGACATGTTAGGTCTTCTGGAATTATGATTGTTCACAGTCCTGAATCACAATCCAGAACCCAACTCCAGAGTCTCACTGATTCCCCTCATAGGGGAAGAATGAATGCCCCTTACTTATTGATACTTCCCATCTGTATCCACAGAGGGCCCAAGTCTATATTTATAGGGGGCCTGAGGACATCTGTTGTCAGAATCGGGGGGAGGCTAAAAAGGACCCCCCATTTACCAGAGTGCTCGTCCCTTTGCCAGTGGAGCACCTTGCTGGCAGAAGAGGAGATGAGAATGCTCTGTTCTAGAGCACCAATATGTTGAGTCCTCTAGGCTCTTAAGGATCACTGAAGAAGCCTTATATAGAAATAGCCTGACCCTGGGTATCAGGACAGTGGCCACAATGTTAAGGTCTAAAGATCTTAGAAACATTCTAGATATGACATACAGGCTAGTATGGACCATCTAGGCCATGCTATCAAACGATCAGTCCCCTACAGGTATCGGAAGGCTGGATCTTGAGTAATGTCCCAGACTGCCTCTATATATCATAGATGCTGGAAGGGGTCAAACAGACTTGGGGCATATTGACCGTAAGACATAAAACATGGAACACATACAGTATTTGGTCCATGCTAGAACATGTAAAAGCTGCACCTTGGAGTGAGCATGTAGAAACAGGAAGGCGAAGACTTAGAGGTCGCCTCTGTGAAGGGCTGTTACCAGCACTGCTAAGCATTTGGTGAAAACCAGTGGTGTAAATAATAAGCCAATGGGAATACCCTGGACTGACAATGTTCTCACTGAGAACAACTATAATATGAAAGCATACCTCCAACATATCTAGGAGAGGAAGCCAATCCCCTATCTGCAGCCGTGGGGTAGGGCTCACAGAGAAACTATGCTGGACTTTCTGTGCTCAATAAGAGAGGCTAATGCTCTGGGATCTGATGTAGGCATCAAATCTCTTGTCCATTTTTGGACTAGGAGGTGCCACAAAACAGATCTCTATCTGCCTTCGTTCCTCGGGGACAGTGTCTATAAACTTTTGTTTGTGGAAGTGCTTAACGGCTGCCTCGCTAAGATCAATGACTGGATGGCCTCCAGCTGGTTGTGACTGAACCCTGATAAGATGGCGGTACTAGTGGTAGAGTCAAACAGAGGGTGTGATAGGTTGGCCTCTGATGCAGAGACAGGGCTTTTTCTTGGCTCTGTACCACTGAAGGCCTCCTCTAGGGTGCATAATCTGGGCGTTATACTTGACGGCGGATTGACACTTGAGTTTCAGGTGACGTCCGTTGTCTGTACTAGTTTTTACCATCTGAGGAATATCGCCAGGATAAAGCCCCTAGTTCCGCCACTGGACCTCCCCACCTTGGTGCATGCCTTTGTGACATCCAGGCTTGACTACTGTAATGTGCTCTATCTCTGGGTCTCTGGGGGTACCCTGCGCTGACTGCAGCTGCTGCAGAATGCAGCAGCTAGACTGTTGACAGGAAAGCCTAAGTATTGTCACATCACTCCGGTGCTGTGTCAACTGCATAGGTTCAGGGTCCTCTTTAAGGTGGGTTTACTCACCTTTAAGGCTCTACACGGCCTGGGCCCTGGTTACCTGAAGGACCTTCTTACACCTGCTGCCTCGGTCAGCTCCCTCCGCTGCTCCTCTAGGGGCCTCCTTGCGATTCCCAGGATGAGGTTAAAAACAGCAGGCAACAGAGCATTCAGTGTCACCACCCCCGTCCTGTGGAATTCGCTTTCTCCAGTTGTTAGGGAGGCCCCTTCTTTTGAGGTATTCAAGGCCCACCTCAAGGCCTTCCTGTATAATCAAGCCTTCCCGGACTGCATTTTATAGCCCTCACCTGGTCTTAGAATTTTAGGTTTAAATGTACCTGGCTATTTCGAGTTTAGTTACTGCTGCTGAGGGTAGTATTTATATAATCTTGTTTTAAATTGCTGGAAACATTGTATTTTATGTTCGGAGTATGCAGACTATGTATTTTTATGATTTGTATAATGAAGTTTTAGTATGTTCGGCACCCAGAGCCTCCAGGATGGGCGTCTTTTCAAATAAAATTTGCCTTGCCTCGCCTTTATTTGTAACAAGGTGTGAAATTTCTCCCAGAAATATTGCAACATGTTCTGGAGGGTAATTAGAAAAGTTCGATGGATGGTCTGGAGGTAGTTCACAAGTATCCAGAACATGTCCCCATGTTGTTATTGCTAAGGCCATGGCATCTGGTGTCACTACCCTCTCCTGTATCGGGGTGGGAGGTGGCCTCCGACAACCACCCTTGGTGCTAGAGTCGGCAACAGTGAGTCAGGCAGAACTAGTTACTGCTGCTGATGTCTCCCCATCCATGCTCAGGGGCCTATGGGGTGAACACCTGGGTGGGTCATGGGGTAGGCAGGTCTCCTGCCACTCTGCCTTAAGGATGTTGCCTGGCAGTGGAACAGTACTGAGCACTGGCCAGATAGACACCCTCTGTTTACCCCTCAACTGTGCATGATAGAGGGAGGAAGAGATTTTTGGGGCTCTACCTGAGGCCTGCAGGCTAGAAGGATGTCCTTTAACTTCAGCCCCTCCTGCTTTATACCTTTCGTAAGAGGAGGGCATGGAGAATGGGCTTTCACATATCATGGGTAAAGCCAACCACTCTAGGCCAGGCATGTCTCCTGAGACATGAGCCAGAGGCAGTTGCCCTGGTAGCATCTGAGGTATCACTAGTCCTGCATAGGAGTGTTTGCCTATGTCTGCTGCAGTAGTGGGATCCTTAAGGAGTTCCTACTTAGGCACAGATGTTAGAGGAGCTTAATCAACTGCATCGACTGTCTATAGGACATATCTGAGGGAAATGCTCTCTTGCCCTGGACCTCCCGCTCCCCAGGTCCAATATAAGGCTTCATCATGAAGCAGCTCTTATGACCACAAGGATGGCTGCCCAAGACCTTGAACCTGTCCTTCTAAGTGTGGCAGGAATCCTGTTAGGCCTATGGCAAACAGTAAGGGTGGCATGCTCCCAGGTAGACAGGGTGGGAGGGATAATGATGGAAGGGAGGCCAGACTTTGGTAATAGCCTGTCCCTGTAGAGCAAGTCCTCTAGCAGCCTGTTAATAGCTGCTTTATGACTATCAAAGATGAGACCTTGGGGGGACCTGGTGTAATATACTGAGTCCTCTCTTCTTGTGGGCACAGTGGTCCAGAGGGGCTTTGCCATAGTCTTCCTCCCCTGGTCTTCATCCTGTAGGGTAGAGACAGGATGATACTCCTGGACGTGGTCAACGTGGTTGACAGAGTGCACAGAGGAAGCCTGCAAGGCTGTCGATGCTCGGGAAGAGAGCTATTAAAATGCCCTAGGAGGTGTCATCGTGAGGTTTTGGTTTAGATGTCCCATCGACAGTATCCTTGTTGCAGGAGGAAAATGTAAAAGGAGCCCTTGCTTATCCATATGGGTCTAGAGTAATGCCTTGATGTCGGTGCTTGTGTAGCCAATGAGAATGCCGGTGTATGTCAACAGGGAAAGCAAGGGCACCACCGTCGATGTTGAATACCTATGTACCTCAACAATGGAGGCAAAAGTGCTACTGTTGATGTTGCCTATCTGTAGATGTCGATGAGGGAGGCAGAGGCACCACCACTGATGTGAAAGACTTGGTATGAAACAATGTTGATGGGGGGAGGCAGAGGTGCCACTGTTGATGCTGAGGAACTGGCATGAATGCAGGTCAAAGGGGAAGGCAAATGCACCACTGTCGATGCAGTGATGTTATCAGCTGGAGCAAAGAAGTCGACAGGGGAGGCCAAGGTGGTCGAGATCAGAAGGGGGTCATTGGAGAGGAGCTGGAGGATAAAGAATGATGAAAAAATAAAAGAAGCTGTTTCTCATTCGCTATGCTGCATTATTTTCTCAAATGAGCCTTTTGTTTAATTAGATCTTACTTCGAGAGGGTTCCTGCAGTAGGTCTTCACAAGTAGGACTGTGCCCCCTTACATCAGGACCACACAGCAAACTTGTAGCTAGCAATCATCAGCAGGGACTGCCCCCGGTGTCAGGTGATGGATGCAGCATGACTATAAATAGGGGTGGTCCCCCGCCCACCCTCCAGTTCTTTCCCAACACTGACCTGAATCGTCAGACCTTGCGGAGAAACAGCTTCAGTCGCCCGCCATTTTTTCGCATAGTTACCATTTTTTTTCCATCCTCACAGCATTGCATGTCATTTCGTTGGCCTAAGAAAAAGTGCTCCAAGTGTAGCGCGCAGATCCCACACGAGGACGACCACTCCTGCTGCGTCCTCTGCCTGGGGCCTATGCACGAAAGTGCAGATTGTTCTATCTGCCAGGCCTTCAACCAGGCCAAGCACACCCATTGCCAGAGGATCCTCAATGCCCATTTATTGAAACAATGACTGGCATCAATGGAAAGAGAGCTCCAGGAGCTACGGGAACAATTATCATCACCTGTCCTGGAAAAGAAGAAGAAGAAGAAGGAGAAACGCTGGGAGCAGAGCCGTTCTCCTCAGAGGAAAAGCAGCCAGAAAGCTGATGCCATCTTGGGTGGGGCCTCCGCCCCCATAGTCTCCCTCCTGGGCCTTACATCCGCTCCGGCGGATCAAACCTTCCCCCCGAGGTCAGTGGGCAGTTGGTTTCCTCTCTGAGTAAGTAGTTGTGGTTGCGGTTCCTGTTTTTTACCTGGCTGATAAGCCACCCTCCGGCTCCACCGCCAGGCATCTGGCCCAGGCTGATCAGCCTAACTCTAGCCTCCCAGCTTCTGTCAGCTCGGCCGTGATCTGTAAGTCGACCGTTGGCTCCTCCAACGCCCACCAGACCATCACCTCTAAGTCGGTTGCTAGTTTTCCTGATGACCCCGTGATGACTGCTCTCCTGTTGGACTCTCTTGTGGTCCCCGGCATCCAGCAGAGCGAGTTTGCAGGTTCCCCACCTTCCCGCAAGGGTTCTTATTCTAAGGAATCACTGTAGACAGGTGTACCATCCTAATCTTCCGATTTATGAAGCAGAAGTTGGTATCTCTGCAGATTCCTGTGTAGACAGACCTCACCTTTCAGAATTTGCTTGTTACCCCCAAGAAAATTGGTGGATGGCCCCTCGGGGTCTATTTCTGATTTTGGATGTTGTGGGCCCTCCGGGCCACATAGCTTGGCCTAGGAATGCCTGATTTACAATTTCAAGGTGTCATGTTCTACATTTATTGCCATGCCAAGTTGGATGGAACAACTTAGAAAATCCTAAATGGCCTTCAAAACCCAATATGGCCCCCATATCGCTAGTAAATACTTGATTCGCTAATAATTTCCAAATCCCTAGCTTCTAGGATACCGAATATCAATGATTCATGAACGGGAAATTTATTATTATTACATTTAATATAAACACATATTAAATTAATAGAAAATAAATATAAATAAACGATGCATAACGCATCAATCTGCTTGTTTGTGCCGTTGACCCAAAATTCTCTGAGAATTTGCCATTGTTCACAGGATTGCGTGGCATGTTCATGTACGATGTATGCCTGTTTAGTTTGTGTTTTTAGTTTCTAGTTTTTAATTTTAGTTTCTGTTTCTGTTTCAGAAAATGGATAGCCCTCTAGCTGTACCTGTTGGATTGGTCAATCCATCCAATTTGCCTACCTATGTTCTTTGTGAGAACCAAATTAAAGATACGGAACTGCAACAAATATTAGGAGAGAATGGGCTGAATACCGTCAAGGCTTTTGCAGAGAAATGGTTAGTCACAACACCAACTTCTGAGTACGCCAGAAACTTCAGCCTTGTATGGAATAAAATTTGTGACCAACTTCCCCCCGGCCCTTGAGAAACAGGCCTACCTATTCATACAAGGTGTCGCCAATATTTCACCAGTGAAAGGAAATTAAACATCAACTCAATGAAACAACTTTCTTCGGGTCAATCTTCTGAAGCAGAATTCTCTGGCATATCCGACCCACAGACGTCCAGTAGCAGTGAAGCAGTCCATGTAACTCAATATAAAAGGAAATCATTGGAATTTAAGAAGGATGAGACCTGCTTCGTCTGTGATAAGAAAAAGAAAAAGAGAGGAAATATGGAAGGAAAAACTCCAAAGAGTTGAACTTTAAGATGGAAAGATTACATTGCACGAAAGCATGTTACACAATGAAAATTCCAATTATGCTCTTTTGTCTGGTGCAGTCAAAGGTTTGAAGGTCGCTACTGCCAATATTGACGTCTTTGCTGTGGACGTCAAATACCATCAAAGTTGTTACAACACATTCATCTACATCGGCAAACGAGAGAGACAAACACGAGGCAGACTGGAAAGCATTCACACAAAGAGTGCTGACACGAAGTTTCTTCAAATTGTGAGAAGAAAGGTTGTTGAGCAGAAATGTTGCTATATACTCCCAGAGTTACTGGAGGATCTTCATAACCTCTATGAGTTCCACAGATGTGAACAAGATGCTGGAATAAATCACACATTTCAGTTGAAGAATCTTATCAGCAATGAATTCGGAGATGAGATAGGTTTTACTGCAGGGAAGGGGATACACAGGAATCCTCTCATTCTTCACTTGACAAAAGCAAACCCACTTGATTATTCTTTGGTAACCTTGAGAGGAGCTGGGCTCAGACATAGTGACTTCACCAAGGCATTTGCAAAGATGATCAATCGGAAATTAAAAGACAGACAAATTGAGTCACCACAGTTTCCTATGGCATACGAAGACTTGCTTTCTGAACTTGATAATTATAAACCCATTCCAGAAATCTTCAATGCGATAGCTTTCTCTATAAGCCCATCTAAGAAGATTAATGCTCTAAGTTATGCCACCATCCCAATAGAAATTCAAGCTACCAAGATATGGTCCATTGCTAGTGACTGGCAATGCCTCATTATCAGAGAACATTCTCCAAAGTCGATAGTTCTATCCATGGTCATTCATCGTCTCACCGGAAGTAAAATGGCAGTCAATCTACATCGTTTGGCAGCTGGTATTTCTTACACAGACATCAGAAGACAAAACAAGAAATTGGCCCATGATAGTAAATCTGAGGGGAAAAAAGCACCGCACACGATTCCGCCTGGACAGCCAACTTGTATCACAATTGATAACTCAGATGGTAAGCAACAGACATTAACAGAAGTCTCAACAACAGGACACTAACTGAACGATTTACGTACCCTGAATTTTGTGTCCTGCTGTCATCTGTGATTTGCCAGTACAAGAACAGAACATTCCAAGCAGCTCAACAAGAGAAGTCCAGGAAACATTTGAGAGCTCAGATCCTACTGACTATAGGGATTATAAAATAGGAAAGAGAAACCCCCCATTGATTGTCCCATCCTATGATGAGGAAGAAAGAAGGACCAAGCTTGATCTTCATTTGAGCAAAGATTGCATTTGGGCTCTGGCAGCAAGCATAGAATCTTCCCGAGAAGATGAATCTCTTCCAGTCCCAGGATCATGGACAGCTTTCAATAAAAAAGCAACATCAACCACTACCTTCAAATCCGAAACTGATTTCCTGCCCATTATACCACATGAAGCAGATTATGCAGTTTGCAAATATTACCTTGACTTTCTCGTGGATTTAACTGATGACCTACAAATTGACTACATCTTCAGCCATAGCGATCATGTAGTTTTCTACAAGATTGCACAAATAATGTGGAAAGAAGAAAAATATACAAAAGTGGTTAATTTGATGGGAGGATTTCATGAACTGATGGTGAGGCAGAAGATTCTCTACAAGTGATATGGTGCTATGGGACTTTGTGATTGGTGGGTTCAGGTGGGGGTAATACTGGATGGATCTGTTGACCATGCCTTGGAAAAATGCCACTATTCTAGATCAATGAGGTTACATAAACAGTCCCTTGAGGCTCTCTTACGATTCATGGGATCCAGGATTCACAGCTCACTAACTGATGGACTACGAGAAAAGCTCATCAACATGAGAAGATCTGTATTGGCAGAATCCCTGAATCTTGTCCTCTTGGATGAATCTTTCCCTGAAGTGCAGTCACGAATGCTGGAAACCTCTGGCACAATGGGACAATGGGTGATGGCTACATTGGTGACTCCAGCTCTCTTCTCGCCCAGGTTGCCGCATACAGAGACAAGAATCTGAGCTTGCATCTGCAGGCTCAATGAGATATTCTGCCTTTACTGTTTGCATTCAACCATCAAAACTACTCTCGGTATTTGACATGGCATCATGTAGACCTCATCAATCTGAAAACCATCAATGAGAATGCATACAATGAACTGCAGGAATATGGTATTGGGGCTAGTCTGTCCGGTGAGAAATTCACCATAATATCTGGTGACCAAAAAGACTGAGGTCTCAATCAACAGAGAGGTCAAGGTGAGGGGTGGACCCATGAGAGGCAGTTACAGTAAGTCTGAGGAAGCTGCTGGACACTTCGTTTTGAATTCCCACAAGCTCACTAAAATTTGTTTGTCGCTGAAGATGCTTCTGAAAACATCAGCTACACAAAATGAGTTGACATATGATGCCATGAAGAAACATGATGGTCAAGTGAAAGAGCTAGTGAAGAAACTTTCACATATTCAGATCCATGTTAGGGTGTAGCACGACACATTGCAAAGGCCACTGAAATACCATCGGCAATAGTAGAGGGCCTTTTGAAGGCAAGGGCTACGAGGAAGTTATGTTAAGTGCATTTATAAAAGACCACCTCCTATCAAGAAAAGTTGGTTTCTTTGAGCCCATTAAAGGCAGCGGAATTTCCACGGGAATTGACAAGAAGAAAAAGAAACCCAAAGCGGAATCAGTCTTGAAAGAAGACCGTCAGGCTGTCTGTATCATTGCTGCAAAGTGCCCCAAGAAACAAAGATGCGTTTTTCCATCCACTCACAACATATCCTCTTGCAATAGCAACTCCGGACAGAAACCTCTACAAACCTAATACCAAACATGTCTTAAGAAATGATCTCAATGATGAAGCAGAAGCTCGAAGTTCTTCCCCTCCTCCGTTATGCTCAGAGTACATATACAATGCCATGGTGATGGTCAGAGCAGTTCCTGCACAGCGTACATGGGACAGCCTTTGGAAAGCACTTCTTGTCCCATTCACATCTACATCTACAGCAAACCTAGCAGAAGTCATCATCGGTTTTGATAATTATAAGGATGATCAGGAGTTTTCAGTGAAACAGCAAGAATGAGCTGAGCGAGTGGTAGGAACAGGAGGAATGCGACTTCACATGGGATCAGATTCGCAAGAGATGCTGCAGGGAAAAGTACCTTCACAACAACGACAACAAAACAGATCTCATACAGTGCTTCAATGAGTATGTTAGACAAGAGGATGTCAGAAGAAACGTATGAGACCAAACAAAAACCTTCGACCACAGTGCCAATGACTGATTGTACAGGAGATGATGACACTCAAAACGACACATCGGCAGCCAATGAACAAACGTCTGCAGACAAATCTTCAAGCTTTAGGAGTGAATGTGACAGTTCAGATCCAGAGTGGACTCCAATATAATGACTTTAAAACTGGACATTACAACCAAGGTGTACTGCTGACCCAAAATATTCATAGTGTCGGGTCAAATTGTTGATAAAATGACTTAATTCTAAACAACAAATCAGTACATACAACATTTAGATTTTAAGCATTACTGTACGTACTTCAAACTATTTTATCAGTAAATTGCCTCATGAATTCAATTGTTTTATGTAGTATTAATGTGTGCATTTAGTTCTGTGTCGAACAGGGAGCCTCAAAGCAATATATAGATGTTATAAATGTTCAATATATAGATGTTCATGAATCATTGATAATCGGTATCTTGGAAGCTAGGGATTTGGAAATTATTAGCAAATCAAGTATTTACTAGCGATATGGTGGCCATATTGGATTTTGGTGGCCATTTTGGATTTTCTAAGTTGTTCCATCTAACTTGGCATGGATATAAATGTAGAAAATACCTTGGAATTGTAAATCGGGCATTCCTAGGCCATGCTATGGGGCCCAGAGAGCCCACAACGTCCACAATCAGAAATAGGCCCCCGAGAAGCCATCCACCAATTTTCTCAAGGGAAACAAGCAAATTCTGAAAGGTGAGGTCTATCTACACAGGATTCTGCAGAGATACCAACCTCTGCATCGTAAATCGAAAGATTAGGTCGGTACACCTGTCTACTGACCCTAACCGATCGTTTTGGGCCTGATATCTAGGAGCCCCTAACGTCGGGAATCCACGAGATTCCTGCCTCTCCAGCAGACTTGTTGATGGGGGCCCTTCCGGACTTAATCCACTCACCAGTCTCGGTCCTGCCGTTGGAAAGGCACCCAACGCTAGATCCCTCACTGGACCTTCTTGGGGGTGGGATGGACCAGAATATTCCGGGACCTTCGGTAGTTCCACCTCCAACCCCGGTCCCACCGACAGACCCGAACCCCAGTGGCCCCTCAGCACCGCAACCCTCCAGACCTTATGCTCCTCCTTCGTTGGGCCCAACGGGTTACTACCCTGGCTACACACCGCAGTTTCCCCAGTACCCGACGTTGGGGGGGGTCCGAGGCCGGGTTACCTGCCTCCATCGACAGGTTACCGATGCTGGATAAGGCTCTCCAGTACCAAAGTTACCAGTACCCCTACTGGTACCAACCTCCTAGCTACCCCTCTTATCCTATGGGGTACCCAAGATAACCTCCACTACCTCCTCCTCCACTTCCTCAGCTGGAACACCAAGAATCCATCCCGGCTTGGTGGAAAGACACCAAGTCCCAACTTCTACAAGAGTTGGGTCAGCCCCAGCTGATTGTCAGGGCTACCCCGTCCCATAGAGTACCACCAGCAAGCCCTGCTCCTTCCAGCAGAGTTTCCGACAAGGATGCAGGTGCTCTGCCATCGGGAATCTCTCTGTGGACCAGAGTCACGGAGGCGGTTCCAGATGCCACATCTTTGCCAAGTAGGCCAGAATCCTCTGACTCTGATGAGGATTTGGATGTGGGGACCAGTCGGAACCCCACTCCACTATACAGCCTCAGCCAAAGGAGTCACCTAAATCTCCCCCAGAGGATCCATATTTCATAGGGCTCTTCCGGTCCATTCAAAGGTCCTGTGGGTATACATCCCAGGAATTGGACCCTGAACACAGAAGCCTTGCATAGCATCTGGACCTGGTTAATGCGGGCCCCCTTCCTATTCCACCTTGGACGGGGCCGCATGAAGATCTGACATCTATGAACTGGCAACAGCCATCGTCTATTCCTGTGGTTTCAAAGAAAGCTGACAGGATTTACCACCCCCCAGAAAGGGTTTCCCACCTTACAGCTCAACCTAAGGTGGACTCTATCATCATCACTGCAGTGCACGATAGGTCAGGCAAACCCAAACATCTCAGTGCCTCTCCTCCTGACAAGGAATCAAAACAAATGGACGCAAGGCCTATACCTCCTCTACCTGCGCCATACGTTCACTCAACTACATAGCCCACATGGTGACTTTCCAGAAGTCGGTCTTGTCTGACCTGGAAAAGGACATCCAAGAAGTACCTGACAAACAACTCAGGAACAAACTTCTGAACAAAATTAGGATGAATAAATTGTCCTGCTGCCATGCTCTACGAGCCACCTATGACTCTGTTGATTTGATGGCGCATTGCATAGCAACAGGCGGCAGCTTAAGGCGCCTTGCATGGCTACGTCTCGCAGAGGTGGCACAAGATGTACAGAGCACACTTCTGGACGCTCCTTTCAGGGGTCCAGTTCTGTTTTTGCAGCGATGCTAAAGACATAATTACGGAACTGCAAGCAAGCCACAAATCCCTGAAAGATGTCCGCTCTATGTACGGCTAGGGTCAGAAGCCCAAGCAGAATTTTCGCCGCCAATGGAAACAGAACAAACAGAACCAGGGCAGATTTCTATAGTCTTTGGTAACTGGGTAAGGCCCACTAGGCGCAAGTGCCTGTTTTCAGGGGCGACCTGGGAGCACTGGGCGGTTAAGTGACTTGCTCAGAGTTACACAGTATCCAAGTGGAGATTGTGAGAATCAAACTCGGGTCTGGTCTGCTGGATGTATCAAGCCTGTTCTCACCTCGTTCCTCTAACCTCTAGGCTATACTGCCAGCTCTTTCTTTCCCTTTAATTTTTGCCAGCACGTCTTTAAGCTAAGCTCCTCCCACCCACACAGGTGGCATCCCCCTCAGCGCTGCCCTGTGACATCAGATCCTGCACACTGGAAGCAGGAAACTGTGTGTCACTTGCCAGGGGAGGTCAGGTGGGTCATGTGGATGTGCACCATATACCACTCCTAGAACTACAGTTACTGGTGAGTAATCCTTGTTTCTAGGGGCATGGATATGGTGCACTGTCCACACTTAGGCAGACTCCTAGCAGTTCTCCAGGAGCAGGGGGCAAGGTGCACATCCCTATTTGAGAAAAAGGGATTGGAGAACTGAGGCCCCCAAACCAGCATCCCAGCATGACTCAAGATTGATGTGGTAATGGGAGATGAAGGTGTGTGTTGACTTCCAGATAGCAGCCCTGCAGGTTCCCTGGATAGGGATGTCGGAAGCAGCCACTGAGACAGCGGTATGGTGGGTGGAATGAGCACTAAGCCCTATGGGAGGCTCCCTACTGGCCAACCAATAGCAAAGGTTGATGCAGCAGACAATCCACTTGCCAATCTTCCGCTTCGCTGCCAGTTTGCCAGGTGTGGCTTCAGAGTAGGTGACAAACAACTGGTGGACCTCTACCCAGACTCCATCCGTGCGCTCAGTATAATAAGCGAGTGCTCACCTCAGGTCCGAAAATGTGGAGCCTGTGCTCGCCTCCAAGATTGGACTGGTGAAGTACATTGGGAGATTAATCACCTGGTTAAGGTGAAACTCTGAAACAACCTTCGGGAGGAATGTCAGGTTGGGGCGGAGGACAACTTTGTCCTTGTGGAAAAACAAATAGGGAGACTCCACCGAGAGCACCTGGAACTCACTGATCCTTCTGGCAGAGGTGATAATCACCAAGAAGGCGGTCTTCCCTTACAGGTGGGAGATGTGACACCTGTGCATCAGTTTGAATGGCTTGCCCATGAGCATCGCTAGTACCAGCAACAAGTCCCAAGGTGGTGGGGTTTCATGCACCAGTGGGGACAACTGATTGAGGCCCTTAAAGAAGCCTGACCACCTTCTCCTGCACCACTGTTGGCATACAGTCCCACACCCGGTAAGAAGAGATGGCTGCCAGAGAGGGACCACAGGTAATCCAGGATGGTAGCTACAGTGTAAGACGGGGTTTAGCTCCCTTCCCTGACACCAAATGGAAAACTTCTTCCACTTGAAGGCACAGCACTGGTGAATTGACTGATTCTGAGAGGTCTCAACAACACGGAGGACCTCCTCAGAGAGATGCTAAGCCTGGAACTCTAGCCGCTCAGAAACATGGCTGTCAGGTGTAGGGACGGAAGGAGGACCCTCTCATGAGACCAAGACAGCAGGTCCGGGTGAAGAGGCAAGTGCCACAGGGACCTGCTGCTGAAACGGAGGAAATTGGGGTACCAGAACCGGCATGGCCAGTCCGTAGCCACCAGGAGCAACACCTTGTGGATCAGGGGAAAGGCATACATGAGATCCGGGTTCCAGGGCCTTGCGAAGGCATCCCCCATCAACGTTCCGCACTGAAGGGGGTGGGCACAAAATAGCCTCTGCTTCGTGTTCTCCCGGGAGGCAAACAGGTCGACCAGGGGAGTCTCCCACTGGGAGAACAGGCGATTGACTACCTCCTGGTGGAGACCACTTGTGAGATGCCTTGCCTACTTGGCTGACGGCATCCAACTGGTTGGAAATACCAGCCACATGGATAGCCAAGAGATCATCATCCAGATGGCGCATGATGGTTCAGGTGCAGAGGGCTTCCCGACACAACTGGAGGGAATGCATCCCACCCTGCTTGCTGAGGTAGTACATGGTCATGGTATTGTCTGGACCTGCACGACTTATTTATTGGAATATTCAGAGTAACACCTCTGAACAGAGCTCATTTACAAAGGTTCCACGTCAGACATATAGGTAGTGTATGGGTACAATTTAATACAGAAACATGCATGAAAGAACCATGCAAGATCCAAGAACATTTACAATATTCAGAGGATCAATCAGAAACTAGTTCCTCTGCTCAAGAATAATACAAGGTGCAGCAGCAGCAGGAGATGCACTGTCCAAGGTTAGGGTAGTTGCAGGGAAGCAACTTTGTCTACAGTAATCCAGGCATGCCAAGTAGCACAGCTAGGGGAGTCTTTTTTAGAAAAGCCTGTCTAGTGATTGCACAGGCATACATATTGTTGAGTGAGGTATTTTCTCAGAGATGATTTATATTGGTTCGGTTTTGGTGACTCCAGCAATGAGGTGGGGAGTTCATTTAACTAGGTTGGTGCTTGGTAAGGGAAAGCCCTCATGGATTGACTGGTCCTACATTGTGGGATGTACGGTGTATTTCTTACAACACTCCTAGCAGAGTGATGGTTAAAGGAGGCATGTAGCAGGGATTGGAGGCTGGGGGTTAGCCTTAGTAGGGCTTTCTTCCCAATTAGGCAAGTTTGGAATTTTATTCCGAGGTCTAGTGTGAGCCAATTTGTACTCTGATAGAGGTTGCATATGGGTGTAAACCTGTCCGCATCAAGGACGAGGTGACAGCCTTATTTGAGAGGGTCCTGATTCTGTTGAGGTTGGTGTCTGTTGCAGATCCATAGATTACCAGTCCGTAATCCAAGGAAGAGAGAACTGAGGAGGCTACAGCAAGTTTCCTATTCTTTGGTATCATAAAGTGTTTTTTTTTGTTTTGTTTAGTTGTTTAACCAGGAGTAGCACACTAAGCTGAAAGCTTTTTTACAGGAGCGACCTGGGAGCACAGGGAAGTTAAGTGACTTGCTCAGGGTCACACAGTATGCAAATGGAGCTGTGGGATTCAAACCCAGGTCTGGTCTGCTGGATGTCACCAGATTTGCAGCTCAGTGCCTTAAACCACTGTGCTATACAGCCTCCCTTAACCAGCTTGTGTCTATAAAGAACCCCCATTTTTTTGTTTACAGTACTAACAACATGGTCAATATGCTGGGTGCATGTTAGTGCGCTGTCAAGGTGTATAGCAAGATATTTGAAGGAGTTTACTTGTTCTAATACCTCACCATTTTGGTTATAGACGGAAAGGGCTAGAAGTTTATTCTTCCTCTGTAGGGTGGTAAATATCATTGTTTTTGTTTTTAATGGTTTAAAAGAACTTGTTCTGTACGAACCAGCGCTCAAGGGAGTAGAAGTTGTGCTGTAGGGTATGGCTGGCAGCTTGCTGCTTAGTGATGCTGGTGAAGATAACTGTATCATCTGTGTAGATTAGAGTAAGATGTGCATTCCATTGCAGGCATTAGGCAAGTCATTCATGAACAGGCTAAACAGTAGTGGGCCCAATATTGATCCCTGGGGAACTCCTGCTGACACTGCCTTAGAGTCAGAGAGGACCCCACTGATTGTCATTTTTTGGATGCAGTTTGTTAGGTAGTTCTCAAACCACCCCACAGATTCCCTTGATAGGCCAATCCCCGTGAGTTTTTCCATTAGCAGTTTGTGGTTCATGAGGTCGAATACCTTGGTTCGGTCAATGAAAACTGACTCAACCATTTCGTCCTTTGAATTGGTGAATTCAAGGAGAGCAGAGATGGTGGTGTGCTGCCATCTAAAGCCGTGCTGCTGGGGGCACAGTAGGCTGTAGCTATCGAGGTAGTCCACCAACTGGTTTGCGACTACTTGTTCCAGTGCCTTGGATAGAGTGGAAGAGTATGAAAATTGGTTTATAGTTCGTGATGCACACTTTATCACCTCCCTTGTGTATTGGAGTGACGTTTGCAGATTTCCAGAGGGCATTGAATTCGTAGTAGTGGAGAGAGGGGTTGTACAGTTTGATAACTGGGGTTTCCAGGATGTCAAGTGCTGAGGTGAGGAGTTTCATGTCTATTGTGTCACTGACTACCCTGGTTTTGTTTAGTACACCTTTTATATATTTAGCAGTTTCTGACTCTTGTTATTTTTCCAAAGTAAAACTTGAGGTGGTTGGCATGTGTGGTCTTGGTAGGTGGGGTGTTAAGGGAGGCATGTGGTGGGGTGCTGAAGGAGGTATGCTGTGGGATGGAGTTAATAGTGTTGAGGTAGGAGCTAAACATAGAAGTTGGTGGCAGATAAGGACCACAAGGCCCATCCAGTCTGCCCATTTCTTTTTCTACCTTATGAATGTGCCATTGGCCTTTGCTCTGTCAATGGCCTATCTATTCATACTCATCTGTATTGCTCCCTTATGCCTATCCCATGCCTGTTTGAAGCCCTGCATTGTATTCACATCCACCACTTCCTGAGGTAGGCCATTCCCTTGCATCCACCACCCTTTCTGTGAAAAAGAACTTCCTCACATTACCCTTAATCAGCCTCCCTCTAATCTCATGCTGTGTCCTCGTGTCCTGCTATTTTTCTTATATTGAAACATGTTAGACTCTTTCACCTTGTTAATGCCCTTAAGGTGTTTGAATGTTTCAATCATATCACCTCTCCCCTCCTTTGCTCTAGGGTATACATATTGAGCTCAGTTAATCTGTCCTCATGTATTTTCTGATGCAGTCCCTGCACCATTTTGGTTGCCCTTCCCTTGACTGCCTCAATTTGGTTAATGTCCTTGTGAAGGTGTGGCCTCCAGTACTGCACGCAGTACTCCAGATGGGGCCTAACCAGTGTCTTGTAAAGAGGGATTACCTCCCTCTTCCGACTTGTGATACCCTTACTAATACACCCCAGCATCCCTCTAGCCTTACATACTGCTTCAGTGGTCTGCTGGGATGATTTCAGGTTGGTGAAGGTGGTGTTAAGGATGTCTGCAGTTTCCTTGGGGGTCGGAGATATGGTAATTACCTTGTGTGATCAGTTCAGGTGCATCTGAGTTCCTTTGGGGATCCCCAGAACATGCTGCCACCCCTCCAGAGTTTGTTTTCTCTCTGAAGTAGCTGGCTTTGGCCTCCCTAACTGAGCGGGTACATTTGTTACGGACCACTTTGCACACCTGGATATCCACGAGGTTACCAGATGCTCTAGCTCTAGCCCATGCATTGTATCAGAGGTGTATTAGTCCTCGCAGATCTGGGGTGAGCCATTCTGCAGAGCTACCTTGGATCATGTGCTTTTTGATAGGGCAAATCTGCCTGCTGCCTGTGTGAACTCACTGATAAGGAAGTCTAGTGCCTGGTCAACATCAATCAATCACTTTATTTAACCAGGCATCAGTTAATACAATCCATGTGGCGCCAATCAACTTGTGCTAAATGCTTCTAAAGAATTACTCTGCATGCAATGAGTTTTGGCAGCTGTCTCCTAGTCTTGGAGGTCCATTCAACTAGGACTGGGGAGTGATCACTAAGCATGTCGGGCACAGCCTGTACTTTGGCAATTCTCTCTGGCTTGGTTGTCAATGCCCAGTCTATGAGTGTGCCCTTAACAGTTCATTAATTGCACCTGGTGCTTTCACCTACCACCTGCATGAGGTACTGTGTCCCTAAATGGGCTGCTGGAGCTTGCAGCCTAGTTGATGTTGAAGCCCCTGGTCACCACAGTTTCATGGCTGGTGCTGACTTTATGATAGTATTGAGAGAAAGCCTCTAACCCTGCTTGAGGCACTCTCAGTGGGATGTAGATAGTCATGATCGTTAGTGTTTTATGAACCCCCACCCACCCAGGTGTAGCCTAGTAGCTAGCCCTCCATTCAGTTGTGGAGTGTGTCAGCGGCACCTTTTCAGCCTGTAGGTCTGTGTGAATGCACTGCAGCCAGCCTCCAACCCTCTTCCCTGCCCTGTCCTGCCTGAAGATAGAGTAGCCCTGCAGTGTTATTTCAGAGTCCATGATTTTAGGGGTTAGCCAAGTCTCAGTCAGGGATATGATATCTGGTTGGATCAGGCTTCCAGCTGGGTGAATTTTGTGAGTAGGCTACAGATATTTAGGGACACTTTTCTTATCTGTTCATGGGGGACAGGGGGTGAATGTACAGTGTAGGGTAGGCCAAGGTTGGGGTGGATATTGCCTAACATTAGCAATAACAGCATTATTGCTTTCTGGAGATCTCGGGTCATAGACTTCCTTAGGGTATATCAGCGAAATGCCTGTGTGGATTTAGGGGATGTAGCCACAATCTTCAGGAGCACAATCTAGTAAGTGGCAGCAAGGGGAATGTAGGATGGGTCTGGCAGCCAGGGGGAAGAGGGGTTATTGTGACTGCCTAAATATGGTGTGTTGGTTAGGGTGCACTTAAAATGGCTAAAATGTGTTTGACAGCCATCGCTGTGAGAGCTCTGGGTTGGTAGATTGCAAATGTGCATAAGGTGCAGTCCCCAGTAGTGGGAGCAGTGTGGCTAGGGAGAGAAGGAGTTTTGTGTAAAGTGTCATGCTTGAATGTGTCAGGATTGCTATAGACTTAGTCTAGCAGTGAAGGTTAGAGGAGGAATGTCACCAGGTGACCTCTGGTGGTGGAGGAGGTACCTTGTGCAGGGGAAATGACTAACGAGTGCTAATACAATTTCTATTGACCCGGAATGGATGAATGGAGCAAAGGTCATCAGAGCATGATGTACTGCACGGAGCTCCAGCAGGCTGATGTGACACTGGGATACCTTGGGGGTCCAGAGCCTCTGGGCTCTGTGGTCCCCCAGATGGGTTTCCCAGCACACCAGAGACACGTTGGACGTGACAGTGACCATCAGGATTCCCTCCTGCAGATGTTCTGGGACAAGCCACCACTGGATGCACCCCACATCGGCAGTATCACCATGACCAGATGGTCCAGGTGACCGAGGTGCTGAGACCACTGGAGGGCCAGCTCCCACTAGAGGGTGCATCCGTCAGTGAGCCCCCATTAGACCACACTGGTGAAGGATGCCATGTACCCTATCAGTCGTAGGAAGTCCCGGGCAGGGCTCGAGTACCCAATTTGAAATGATCGGGCAAAGGAGGTAAGATCCGACACCTGGTCTGCCGGGAGTTAGGCCTTGCCACAAAGGGAGTTGGGCTCTGCCCCAATGAAGTGGATGACCTGTGAGGGGCAAAATTCTCAACTTGTCCAAGCTGACAAGACAACCCAAGGCCGAGCAAGTCTGGAGGGCCAAATCCCTGGACCACCTCCTGGGACGAACCTGGGACCAGCCAGTCGTCCAAGTAAGGGTACACCTGGACTCCTTTCTGCCACAGGAATGCTGCCACCACTGCTATTTGGTGAAGATATCCTTGGGGCCAAGGAGAGGCCAAACGGCATGGCTCAGAACTTGTACAGTACCCCTTCCGAGTGGAACTGAAGGAACCACCAGTGGGATGGACAGATTAGGATGTGAAAGGTGTCCTGGAGGTCCAGAGAGTAGAACCACATGTCCCGTCCTAGAGATGGAATGATTTGATTCGATTCATGGTGACCATCTGGAACTTGCGCTTCCTCAGGTACTGGTTGATATCATGAAGGTCCAGTATGGGGTGCCAGCCCACTGTCCATTTCGGAACCAGCAAAATATCTGAGATGAAGCCCAGACTGGCCATGCAGTCCAGGACACAGGCTACAGCAGCTTTCTGAAGGAGCTGAGCGATGTCTTCCCGAAAGGTGGACAGCATGTCCAGGGACACCATGGCCTCCTGTGGGGCATGGACTTGACAGAGCAGGAGAGACTCAAAGTCTAGAGGCAAACCATGACCCACCATTCAGAGCACCCACTTGTCCAATGTGATGATGGATGAGGCATGCGAGAAGTGGCTGAGCTGACCCGCCAATGGAATCCAAGGCTGAAGCAAGATGAGCAGGGGAGTGACACCCCCAACCTGTCACTGGGCAGGCTTGGCAAAGGCTCTGGCACTGGCAGCTTGGGTCACCCCGGCTCCCCAGCCTCTGGACTTCTTAGAGGCAGAACCAGCAGGCTTAGGCTTGGGCTGCCAGGCCTGGGTCTGCCCCACTGGGGGTTGCAGTGGTCTGGGTGGAGGCACCGGGTAGGGCCAAAACTGAAAGGGCTTTTTCAGGCCCTTCTAAGAGGATGTAATTAAATCCAGAGCGGTGCTGGATCTCCTGATCCGGGTAAGGTGACTGTCCACTCCCACACCAAACAGGTCGATACCCAAGAAGGGGTCATCCGCCATCTTATGTTGGGTATCCGCCATAAATGCCAAAATCCTCAACCACACCCAATGCTGCATTGTGACCACCGCAGCCATAGATCTGGCGCAGGGGTCACCCATGTCCAAGGCCATTTAGAGCTGTTGCTTGGCAACCGAACATCCCTGGTCCTGGACCTTCTTGACCGCCAACTGCAAGTTCAGAGGGAGGCCGGGAAGAAATTAGTCCAAAACTCCCATAAGATCCTAGGAGAAGTTAGCCATCATGACAGCCATACTAGCCTGACGAAGGCACAGAGAGGAGGCGGCACAGATTTTCTTCGCCACATGGTCCAGTTTTTTTGACTCCTTGTCAGGGGGCATATCGACATCCCCGACATTGCCCACCTGCTGGAACACCAAATCTGCCACTAGACCTTCAGCTGAAGGGTGGTCAGTGAAACTGTGCATAAACCTGGTAGAAACCGCATGTTTGTGGATGGTACAGACTGAGGGCACCAGACTGGAGGCCAGATGTTGCCACAGCTGGAGTGGGACTAAGGATGGCATCCTCCACTGGAAAGATAACCCTCAGGGAGTCATCCCTGTCCAGAATTTCAGTCAGGGGGTACATAGCCTGCTTTTGGACTGGCTCCAATAGGATCCCCATAGACTCGGAGAGCAAGTGGAGCAAAACTCCAAAGGAGACTGGCCCATGCTCGGTGTTGAGCTCCTTGAAGGACTCCTGGTCAAAGGCCAGACTCAGAAGAGTGTCATGTAGGAGTCCTCTGAGTCCAAGGACTCCTCAAACACCATCCTCGACTGAGGCTCTCTCTGGACAACCCATGGCTCGTCCATGTGAGTGGTTTTTACGTACAGGCAACCGGGGAGGCTGGAAGCAGGGCAGTCTTGGACAGGGCCCCATGCAAAGGCTGTGGAGGTAGGGGCTCCATCCAAATGGGAAGAGAAGCCAGCGTTGGCTCAGCTGGGTAACTGGAGCAGGTCGCGGCCAGGGTGATCATGGACGCATCGGTGGCTGAGGTGGGGTGCAGCTGAGGCCAAGGATCCACTGCTACCAAACAAGCTCTTCGTAACAGTGCCATAATCTGCAGTGGAGCCTGTCTTTGTCCAAAGATGAGGAGGATGAAGAGTACTAATGGTGCTTCTTGGTCGATGCCCGAGAGCAGGAATGCCAAGATTCCCTGGATCTCGCGCACGAGCTCGATGGAGACCTTGACCAGCATCTGGATTGATGACAGATCAACAGGGAGTAGACACAAGGGAAGGCACCGTGTGGTAGAATGGAGCCGGGCCCCAAGGAACCCTCAACGAATCAATCTCCCGAGGGAAGACAGCCGTATCAGCCTGCCTATCCAGACCCCTACTGAGAGACGGCCATGAGGACCAGAGTCCTTGTCAAAGAGTCATCCCCACTGCCCAACAACAGGTTGAACGAGTCAAGAAAGATCTCAGCAGGTTGGTCGACCCTCGTCTCAACCATCCCGACACGGACACCGAGAGGCCAGAGGCCTGAACCAGGATAATAGTAGCACTGGCCAAAGCTGAAGGCTCAACAGCCGTCGAGCTAGAAGCAGAATTGAGGGAGCAGGAGATGCATGCCACTGCCGGTCCCACGACCTTGGAAGGCACCTCTTAGATTTACAGGCCTGAGTAGACTCTGACCCTCAGGAAGGGCCCCCTCCCGATAGTAGGAAGGAACTGACATAAATCCCAGAATGCTCCGGAGAATGAAGCACCCAAGTCCACTGGAAGAAGCATGGGAACCGAAGTCACACCTGTCTCAGCCTGGGCTGCAGCCTCTTCAGATGCGACAAGCTGCACCACCGAACCCGCTGCCGTGGACACCACCTTACGGGTGTCCTTAGAACGGGAGGATCCCGCTCATCCAGCCAGCCTAAGAGGAGGCGAGCACAGCAGTTCTCCAACATAGAGGGCTGAAGGGACTGGCACAGACTGCAAGCCTGAGGATCATACTGGGCCCTGGGGCAATATACGTACGCGGCGTGAGGATTGGTGTGCAACATCTTCTGGTTACAAGCAGTGCACTGCTTCAACCCTGGGACTGATTTTCTGTTCGCTGCACTCCATGAAAGAAATTAGAAAACATACTACACAGTCAAAAAACTGAAAACCAAATTGGGCCTACACCACATGCAGATGTGAAGGAGGAGACCTGATGCTTCCACCAGAAAGGAAGATCTGACATCACAGTGCGGTGCAGAAGGGGATGCCACCTAGGTGAGTAGGAGGAGCTTAGCTTGAAGACCTTCTGGCAAGAATTAAAAGGAATATAAGAGCTGCCTAAGTGTGGACAATGTATCACATCTACACCCCTAGAATAACACACAATACCCCGCACAACAATTTAGGGGGCATATATATATAAAAAAAAATGTAAAACAAGAACATTCCCATAGGATAACATTGAAAGTTGAACAAGCCATATAGCCAAGCAAATAAATTGTTTATTGGCAGAAATGGAAGCATAGGGAACACAGGGCCCTGTGCTCCCACACCAACATGGATGTGTGCATGTATTTATGCAGGGATGGAAGCACTGGGCCCTCTCCATAAGCAAATGGATATGTTCATGCAGGTCAGGATACAAATACACTATCTCAAAAAGTAAGGAAATTGATTGCAAAAAAAATGTTGTTAATGCACCAGTTAGGGTTAAAGGGACAAAAGTAGGGAAATGTGGCATTAGGGTTCCCAACCTAATATCCCACCCCCACCCTGCAGGCAGCAACAGGAAAAACCATTACAGTTCCACCACTCCCTAGTCTTCACAAATCAGGCGTGGGGTGTACCTCGGGGTTGTCAACCCTAGCGTTCACCCCATTCTCATATACTCTACACATCTCAGCTTATTTACTGATGGAATGTGGTGAGCTTTGGGGTTGACAATCACAAGGTACATCCCATGCCTGATTTGCAAAGATTCACAAGAATGGAAACTAAAATGATTTTTTCCTGTTGCTGCCTGCAGGGTGGAGGTGGGGTGTTAGGATTGGGAACCCTAACACCACATTTCCCTACTTTTGTAGCTTTCACCCTAACTGGTGCATTAATGAAGTTCTTTGTAATGAATGCATAATAGATGCTGAAGACCTGCTTCAGCAGGATATTCATAACATCCTGCGCTGGTTCCACTTCAACCATCTCCAGGTCAATACCAAAAAAACAATGTCCTTGATCTTTGGTATCAGCTAGAAATTAAACAGACTCTCAATATTTCCAGTCTTCTGCATGCTGCATGGCTCCCCTCTTGAATCAGTGTAATCATTTAAGCACCTCAACTTGTGGCTTGACAGCAAACTGACTTCTCGGTCCACACCGATGCCATCCATGTGAAACTCTGCCCTAAGCTGGGTGCCCTGTACCATAATAAAGATTGCCTTCTCCTGAAGGTCTGCTGTGAGCTGTTCATCAAAATGGTATTCCTGGTTTTCGGCTATGCCAATGTGATCTGTGGTACCACACCCTGAACCTCTCTAGCCAGACTGGACACCCTCTGCAATGCCTTCTGTCACCTCGCAACAAACTCCCATCCTCATACTCACCATTGCTCCCTCTACTTGTCCCTTTCCATCATCCCCGCGTCAGTCCCACTGCTTCGCCATCTCCAAATAGTGGTTTAGTGCCCTTCCATCCTACCTCTCATCACTCCTCTCCCCAGTTACCCCTGCTGCATGCTCTCTCCACTCCAAGGACCTGCAAACCTTCTCCACTCCTTATCCCCATTCCTCTGCTGGGCACTCCACCTTCTATTGCTTTCCAACACACTGAAACCAGCTCCCCTCATCCCTCAGCCATTACACCTCCTCCTCCTCCAGCTTCTTCAAGCACCTGATGAAACTCCTCCCACTTGCACCAGCTTTCTGTAGGAGGCCTTCCCTGTTTGACACTAGTAGCAAACAGTTTTGGTTTCCTCCGAGCATATTTGTCCCTAGTGCACTAAGTTGCTTGTTGTTTAACATACTGAATGGTGTATCTTGCACTTGAATTCTGGATAGCTCCTGTCCATAAAATTGCACTTTAATTTGTTCCAGGCAGGTACCTGCGAAGTATCTACACACTGTAATTGTGCCTGCACTTTATTGCTGTATGATGTAATGGCCCTGGTCACACCTGGAAATGAGATAAATAAACAGAGGTAGACAAAATGTGTTTTCTATACCACAGGGTTTGATAGCTCTTTTATGGCAGGAAGAAGACTGCCCACAGCCTGAAATGACATCACGCTATTTCCCATGGAATATTGTGACAGACAGCTCAGGGCAGAGATAGCAGCAACAAAAACTCATAGTGTGATACATTTTAACAATATTTTCTGTTGCTGATACTCCTCGACAGCAGCAAGAACACAAAGCACATTTCATCTGTCATTTTTTTTTACTTTCTGTTTTTCCTCCCAGCTCTATGCCCGCCCGTATCAGTCTCTGCCTTTTGCCAGGCACCTCCCGATCCCCTTCCTACCTGGCAGCCACTCCTTCACCTTCCCAGTTTCCCCCTGGCTGGGAGGAAGAAAGCGTCCCATCAACACCAAGAGGCATCCTTCCTCCAACTGCACTGCTGCAGCAACCTGTGGTCACTGAGGTGGCAGTACTGCAGTGGGACATGCACCCCCCCCCACAAGAGGAGAGCATCCACTGGGACACATAATCCTCCTCTCCCCAGCTGGCTCTATCTCGTTCCTAAACTTAGGCTGCCCAGCGTCATGAGTAACAGCTGTATCGCTGTGCTGGCCTGAAATATTTAATCGCAGCACATTTAAAAACCGGGGAAACGGGACCTTGCAAGACAAGAGAAAAAAGGGCAAGCTAAAAACAGAATAGAAAAGTGCAGGAACATCATTTCTGGTTAACATCCACTTCTACTTTACTGTGTACTCAGTCTGGGGGGAGGGGGCTCACTCTGCACCACAAGGTCTAGGAATTTTATATGTCTGGTTTTCAGATACTTTTGAGGCAATCTGCCAGAATATTTCAGTGGTTTCCTGACCCCTATTACTAATGTGACACATGATTTATAATCCAGCAGTTGAATGGACCTACAGATGGCTATATTTGTAAAGGCATCTGGCCAAACTGCTTTTGCATAGCACCCCCAAAATGTAGAATAACATCCCTTATTCCATTAATGGGGATAACTCTCGTTATGGACTTTAAAAATGATGAAGTTGTATGGGACAGAACAATGTAAGTGTTGAATTCATTCACTTTGTTTGGATCTGGAACTCTGTGCGATTATGATGCAGCCATTCATCCCTGTGGAGCTAGCACTGCATATGTCTCAAAGTACATTTTTTGGGTATAATTATTTTAACAGATATGCTAATCCTGAACTGTTCTGGAAAGGCAAGACATGCTGCGATAGAATCTTCCCAAGTCCAGAGTGGATTAAACTTCAAACACAATTTAGAGTTATGGATGCCGATGTCATTTGCTGGTCTGGTGAACAATGATTTATAACAACTTGAAGTGTGCCAAGGCGCCGACTTACCAAACTAGGCAGCCAGCTAACTAAGCCTGCTGATGTACCCTTTACCTAATCAAGGCAGCAGCCATCTCATGGAATCTTTTTTTTTTTTTTTACTTCAGTGTTCAAGCCACTGCCCAAACTCCCTCTGGAATCCCAAGGTGTCTGGCTGTAACGTACCCCCTCCCTCCATCGGCTGCCTTACCTCTATGCTGTGTTGGCTGTGCCCCCCCCCCCGGTGGGGTAGAAGGGATGTACTCATCCAACTGTGTCTTCCTTGTCAGGTTGCAGGCTGTGAGGTTCAGGGCCAGTCCTCTTGAATCCATCGGGGTCTGTCGTTCTTTGGGCAGTGGGGTCATTTTCCTTAATTTCTCCTGTTCTTCTGATGCAGGCACCCTAGGGAGGTGCTAGGTACATGTGCATACCGAGCGTGCTGCTGTGCCAAACCCCAGCCTGCATCCGTCCCCCCTCACAGCGCCCTTGACTGCACTGCCACCTGTGGACAACCCAGGTGGCAGTACTACAGCGAGGATGGCAACCCACCCTCCCACAGGAGGAGAGCATCCTCTGGGTCACTCAATCCTCCTCCCCTTGGCCAGTCCATGACAACTCAGGTGCGTCCCCGAGCCCAGGTCGTAGGCATCACAAGTGGTAGCACTACTGCTGCACTGACAAGACAGCATCTCAGAATCTTGAGACACCAACTGGTTGCCACGGTTGGAAAATCTTCATGCCTAACCACACAGACTCCCCATGCATGATGTCATTGGCAGTTTCAAAGTTCCATAAAATGGCTGCTGTCTGCCGGCCCATCGACACAGTGATAGCTGGTGACCTGAGGTCAGGAACAAGATCGAATCATCAGGGGCTGGCCTGGAGGAGGACTGAGCATCCCAGAGGTTGCGCTCCTCTGTCACGGGGGCATTGTTATACTGCCTGATGGGTGGTAACAGGTGGCAGTGCACCAGGGAAGCACAGGGTGTGGGAGAACATCAGCCAGGCTCCACACGGTGCTCTTGTGTGCATGCTTGAGGCTCACTGCGTGCCGACATCCTCAGGGAGTGAGAGGGAACTGAAAATGGATAAGCTGTGGAGTCAGCAGAATGATCCTGGGCACACTCAGGCAGTCCCCTGCCAATAGCCACTCCCTCCAACTAAGGTTTTCTTGCCTCTATTCTTCACCAAGGCAGGAGGTGTGAGTCCGGCTTTGCAAGGACCCTCATGAGGGGTAAGTGTGTGCAGTTATAAGGCAGAGGGGAAGTACTAGGGACACAGGAGGGATAGGTCTGGGTATAACCCAAGCGGATTGAGGCTGAACCAGTTAGGATCATAAAATGTAAGTAAAAAAATGGCTGCTCTCCTGAAGCAATATTGGGCAGACTTAGTAGTGGGCATCTCCATACTGCTGTTACATAAAGGTAGGCGTAATAGCTCATTTCAACAGTTATTCATTCATTCCTAAACCATCAGGGAACCTGTTCATGAATGCTTCCCGTCAAAGAGGTCCCCCCCTCAAAAGGACAAGAAACATCATCATACAAACCAGAGTGAGAGAACTTTATTTACCATACCATGGAAAAGGTCAAAAACCATGAGCAAACTTCAAGTCACAAAGAATGTCTCCCCTTCAAAGTGACACAAGGCAAGCCCTTAGGTACTAGACTGTGCTTTGGTGCTTCACAAGGCATCTGGAGGTCCGGAGTAATATATAATGCCTGTTGCTAGAGTTATTCCAGAGGTCCAGGTGCAGTTTCTTTCCTGAGTTAATGCAGTACTCAAGTGTAACACAATCAGGCTACACAGAGGTTCTGTACACCCCCACCATCAACTTCCTTTGCAGCTTGGCCTCCTCATGGCGACACCTTCTTGTAGGTGATATGGAGGTGCTGGGACATGGACTGGGTCTCTGTTGCCATGGATACAATCTGCTCTAGCTTCCCTTCTGCTGTTAGTCGGAATGTCCTAGTGATCTATATTCAGGAAAAGAAACCAGAGTGGAGAATTAAGAGTTCGTTTTTGTGTATAGTCATAACCGTTGCCTCCCCCACTGTTGTTTTTTCCATCCAACCTTTTTTGGAGGAGTCTGCATGCGGCATACTTGACCCCTGCCAGCATGCATCCATGGCTTCCTCCTCATGATTTAACCACCAGTGGAGAACATATGCACCAGAGCTGGGGCACGGTGCTTAGGGGACAGATCCTCAGGCCTTCATGAACATCATGGAGCCCCCCCCCCATGTCAGCGTGTCAGAGCTCAGCACACATGAATATCCTACTAATGTACGATCCAACCGACTTCTCAACTGGGTAAATGCTCTACTTCCCTGGGCCTCCAGGGTGCAGTTATACACGGTCAAAGGCCATGGAGACAGATGGCATCTACTCTGATCTGCTTCCTTTTCTAAGAATACCAGGTCTGAGATGCTAACTTATGTCTACAGCTCCACAGCACTACTTGCTACTAGCACTATGTGGGAGAGGGGGTGTCCCAGAGGGGATTAAATAAAGTTAATGAATGGGTGAGTCCTAGAATATTTAATTTCTCTGTATAAAGCATACAAAGTTTGGAAGCTGCAGTGGTGTCTCCTACTGAATTTCTGCTGCACATCAGGGTGGCTGGTGTACAGTATCAGTTTGTGAGCACATTAACTCTTCAATCTGCATCCTGCAGTCATTAGCTAAAAAAAAAAAAGTCCCTGTACCACATAATGTCGGGCCCTGTAACACCCATTAGACTTTGAGCTGGAATCTAATTCCAGTCTGGTTGGGCTCACACTCCTATATACTAGTCTGGCTGGACTCTAGCTTTAGTAATTCAGAGGACACTGAGCTGAAATCCCAGTGACACCAGCAGAGTAACTGAGCTCCAGTCCCAGTAAATCTTGTCCAGCTCCTACTTGAATTCCTGTTTACTATAGCCAAACTGCGCCAAAGTCCAACTAACACCAGACAGGCTGAGCTTAAATCCTTGTGAGTAACTCTAGTCAGCCACTGCTGTAAATCCAGTAACACCAGTCAGGCATAGCAGAAATTCCAAAAACACTGATTAGGCCAAGAATGAGGAGGTACAGAGAAGTCTTTCTACTGTAGTTGCCACTCTCAACCCAAATGGAAGTGCGGGAAATCACTACATGACCCCTGCTGTAGCGAGCCCAAGGCTCAACCTACCACGATGGCTCTGAGACAACAAAATAATACTAATTAGGCAGCCAGTGCTTTGTTCTTTAGTTAGCTGATTTAATATAGATTATAGGGTTGAGTAAGAATTTAAATGTTAAACCCTGATTTTTCTATCTTAATAACTTGGCCCAGTGGTTGACCAATTTGCCTGAAAGTTCACATGGATGGAGTTGGTGTCAGGATCTCTGGATCCCGACAATTTAGTTTTACTCAGTTCAGTGGGGCCAGAGTTATAGAGGGTCAAACTGTCTTGTTCGGGGGGGAGGGGAGTCTGACCAGCTCCCAATGACTCCACTCCAGACAGGAATGGCTGGGGTGAAAGGAGATAACTGGCAGAGAAACCCGAGAGAGGGACTGGGAGATCACCTAGCTAGTGGATGGGGGGCTGCCACAGGAGGGGGGGGAGAATTACAAAACAAGAAAGAGCTACACATTCTGTCCATATGCTCCGCATTTTGAAGGCCCATGCTAAGCATTCTAATGCACAGAGGTTGAGAGGTATGCCCCTGCAGTCCCCATGGTTCCTCCATCCATGGCAGGGGGTGGGGACCAGGGGCAACCCACAGAGCTGTATGGGCTGGGGACCGATATGTTTCCCTGAAATTGTCCTGGGCGAGAGCCGGGAGTACCCCATGACTCTTCTAACCTCCTGGCACAGGCGCTGGGACTTGCTGAACTCATACACGCACAGTGTGTCACTGTGGTGCCAGAAACCACCACCAAAGACTGGCACGGTGGTGCTGAAGGTTGAGGTGCTGGATGCCACACCTCCCTCCATGCCGGCAACCCGTGTTCGGGAGCAAACGCGGGTTGCTGGGGGTTGACCAGGAGTGAAGGATTGAGCATCCGAGAAACTGTTCTCCTCACCTGGGTGGGAGAGTTGCCGCTCCACGCTGAGCAACTGCCCCAGGTGGAGGCCTGAGGAGCAGTGCAGGACGGGGGGAGGGACACGAAGGGTGGGCACTGTGAGCAGCAGCATGCGCATGCCTCCACACACATGCGTGCATGCCGACAGCAAGGGAGAGAGAAAGAAAACTGTGGAAACTGGAGCTGACAGGCTCCATGATGGCTCAGACGCACCCCCACACCAGCCTCCCCGGGTTCTGGATTTGTGCTGGGGAGGGGGGGGAAGAAAGTTGACGCTCCTCACTCCGGCCCCACTGCGGAGGGCAATCTGTGGGGGAACTACAGGGGCAGGACTAGTGCAGGGTGGCCGGACTCAGAGGATGAGCCCTCCTAGGGAGGGCCGGAGCTGCCTGCCAGCTCTGTGGAAGGCAGAGAAGAAAAATAATAATAATAAAATAAAAATAAAAGAACCCACCACCAACAAACACAACCTATTCTGGCCAAGCTACTTCAGCCAGGTCTGCTTCCTGATGCGCGTGACCCAGGTCTGTTCCTGAATCTGGGCTGCCCACATGTGGGGTCCTCAGGGCAGCCAGACCCCCAGCAGTTGTTAAAAATCTCTTCCACTGAGGTTATTTTTTTGACAGTAAAAAACAGGCACATACTGTGGATGTATTAGGATTATGGTAGCACACATTTCTGATAATAAACAATGGGACCACACCAAGATGTTTTAGTTTTATCACAGTACGGTAGGCATGGCAAAATAGCAGGAACTTTCAAAATCTTACCACATATCCCATTTCAGGAATGAAATAACATGAAAAGAAAAAAATGAGTATATTGATGTTTTTGTTCATGCTAACAGCTTACAATATTATCTTTAAAAAACAAACAAAAAAAAAAACAGTTTTCACAATACTGCTGCTTTAAGAAGACTCAGAAAGCAAAGCAAATGGTTAATGGTTCAGAGAAAACCTGGTGACCGGTTTCCTCACTAAAGATACTGCACTGGAAACCTGCCCGTTGCCAGCTGGTGACTGCGAACACAATGACGATCAATTACTGGAGGAAATTCATTAGAACAGATAGCGTAGTCTTTGCCTGGCTGATAAACAATCTACAGTAAAGCCCTGATAAGATCAGAACTTCTCAGTTTATCTCGGTAAGTAAGGTCACGTTTCAGAAGTCCTAAAATTATTTGCAGAATGAAGTCCCAATTATTTCATCAGCAGGTTCACCCAGCTCCCCCACCCATGCCTGCTGTTTGCACGGAAGCCCTAGCAGGAAGACAGTAGGCGGAAATGGCCACCCCTATACGTAGGATCTGTCTTAATAGGATTCTACCTCTCCACCCCTTCACATGGCTTACACCTTTACTGCTGTGTACTGACGTAACAGAAGAATGAAGACAGAAGAAGTTACCCAAATAACAGGATATTATATGGTTTGCATAAAAGGATTTATCTATCCATCCTCCCACACACCTGTACTCCTGTGTGAACAGAGGTAACAGGAGAAATAAGGTAAACTGGCTGTTACTATGTTACATGACTCACTCAGCGGGACTGATCCACCCCCCCCCCCGCATACTCTTTGTGTGAATGGAGGTAACAGGGAAGAATGAAGACAAGCAGGATGTCACTCTGTGACATGGCCAGCTCGGCAGGTGTTGCCCATCACCCCCTACACATCCATACTCTTGTGTGAACATAGGTAATGGGGAAAAACGGAGACAGGCAGTCATCCCTAGTAACAAGATGTCACTCTGTTACATGACTGGCTCAGCAGGATTTACCCACCCCCTACCCACCCATACTCTTGTGTGAACATAGGTAATGGGGAAAATGGAGACAGGCAGTCATCCCTAGTAATAAGATGTCACTCTGTTACATGGCTGGCTCAGCAGGATTTACACACCCATACTCGTGTGGATGGAGGTAACGGGGTTGGGGGAGAATGGGGACAGGAGTAGACCCTCCCAATAACTGGATGTTATTTTGTTACATGACTCTTTCAACAGGATTTACTCATCCCCCACACAAGAATGAACATGGATGTAGTTTTCCCCAGTGACAGAATATCAGTGGGATAAAAAGGGAGTGCAGCAGACAGGGAGTTCTAATGATCCATGAGCTTCCTCACAGAGCACCATGAGCAGACCCCTTCACATCTGCCAGGACGGAGAACTCAAACTAGTTTTATCCCAAATGGAAGCCACCACCCAGTCGTGTGGATGGGGTGGGAGGGGGAGGAAAGACCCCTCCGCCCAACTCTCATGAATTCAAAACTGCCCAACAGGAAGGACAGATAGCCCAATCCAAGCTGCCTGAAAAGAAGCACATATGTAAACTGGAAAGTCTTGAAATGCAGTGCTAAAGCTCTTTTAACATCAGCTTTGTTCTGCAGTTCATCCATAACAGAGGAAAGTTTCTTTTGTTTGATATATACTGTAAGTATGCTGCTGCTGAATTTTCATAGTAAGCAAGCAATAAGCCACCACACCATGTGTGGTTCCTGTTAAATAATGCATGCCCCGGGTGTGCTGTGGATAAATAACTGACCTTCAGGCAATCCTTATGGAGGCTGATCTTGATCTGGTGGCCATAACAAAATCATGGTGCATGGACAACCAAAGCTGTAATGTGGCCATCCCAGGCTAGATTATGTTCTGGAAGGACAGGTCAGGGAGGAATGGTGGAGGGGTTGTTTTATATATGGAGGGTATAAGGGCCACTGAAATACAGGTGGCAAGAGGGGGACAATGTAGGGCTAGAGGTACTATGGTCAGCCTAGAGACAAGGTATAGGTCTGTGATTCGGAAGGGGGTGGTGTACAGGCCTCTGATACAGGGGGAGGATTTAGACAGAGCCCTGGGGGAAGCCATCAGGAAAATGGCCAGCAAAAGGTACGTCTTGATTATGGGGACTTTAATGTGCTGGATGTAGACTGGGACATTCTTGCTGCAGCTACATCAAGAGGCAGGGTCATCCTTGATTCCATACAAGGATACTTTCTCAGGCAGCTGGTTTTAGAACCCAGTAAGGACAGGACAGTTCTGGACCTGGTACTTATAAACAATAGATAGCATTGCTGACGTTGAAGTGGATAGTCCCCTAGCTACACGTGATCTTCGTACTGTGTGGTTTGGCATATGGACAGGACAGAAAAACACACACATACGGGTCCTGGACTTCAGGAGGGCAGATTTTAAAGAAATGAGAAACTGCCTCAGAGAATGCCTCGATGTGGGCGAAGGCGGGGGGGAAGGGGGTGGAGGCTCAGTGGAGAAAAATGAAGGAGGGTACAGCCCAGGCAATGGCATGCTGTTTGACAGAAGAGAGTAAGGCAAAGAGGAGGAAGAGGCCACTATGGTTCTTTAACGAGGTGGCAAAGGCAGTGAAGGAGAAGAAGATAGCATTTTGAATGCACAAAGAGACCCAGAAGGATGAAGACTGGGAGGTATAGCTGGCAAACCAAAGGGAGGCAGGGCCTGCCCTGTGATGCAGAGGGCTGAGGTGCTGAACGCCTTGCTTCGTGCCACGCCGGCAACCTGTGTTTTGGAATGGACTCAGGTCGTCGGGGAGCTGGCATGGGGGTGGGTGGGAGCAGGACTGAGCAGCCGGAAGGCAACTCTCCTCTCCAGAATGGTTGCCGCCCCCCCCATAGTCCCACTGCCACTGGGTGGAGGTCCTGTGGTCAGCGTAGGCAGAGGGAGTGACACGTAGTGGGTGGGCACCGAGATGCGGGTGTGGCTGCCTTCTACATCGCATGCATGTCCAAGGTACGGGATGGGTTATGGGAGAAAATGGGAAAAACGCTACAAAATATATAAAACAGGGAGGCAGCAAGGAGGGCGAGAGCAGCTAAAGAACTAACAAAGGACAGGACAGCTAAGTAGGTCAAAAAAGGGGACAAGACCTTCTTCAGGTACATGGGGGGGGAGAGGAGGACAAGGGGAGGGATACTGAGAATCAGGAAGGTGGGGGTGATGGACAGAGGAAGATCAAGAGAAAGTTGAAATACTAAATTATTACTCATACACAGTATTCATGGTGGGGGGCAGACAGCATACTGCAGTAAGCACCTGGGAGAGGGGGCAGTGGGCAGAAGTCCATTCTCAGTTGAGAGGGTCTGGAAGGGATTAGAAGCTTTAAAGGAGAATAAGGGTATGGGGCTGGATGGGATTCATCCAAGGGTCCTAAAGGAACAGAGCATGGTGCTGGCTGCCCCTCTGGCAGTGTTTTTTAGTACCTCTGTGGAGATGGGAGAGGTTCCAGAGGACTGTAGGAGGGCCAGTGTGGCCCCTCTGCACAAAAGTGGCGGAAGGGAGGATTCTAGCAACTACACACCAGTCAGGCTCATACAGTGGTGGGGAAGTTAATGGAGGCACTATTGAAGGAAAGGCTTATGGAGCACCTGGAGGCAAAAGGGCTGTAGGATCACTGGCAGCATGGTTTCATGGGGGGAGGAGGCGGGCCTGTCAAACTAATCTCATAGATTTCTTTCACTGGGTTACCAGGGAGGTGGATCAAGGGAGAGCAGTGGACGCGGTCAATCTGGACTTCAGTACGGCTTTCAACACTGAGCCGCACAAGAGGTTAGTCAAGAAACTAAGCAGCCTGGGGTTGGGGAAGAAAGTGACAAGTTAGGTATCAAACAGGTCAAGGGACAAGAGGCAAAAGGGTGGTGATAACAGTAACCACTCAGGCAACAGCAGAGCGACTAATGGGCAGCCACATGGTTCAGTGCTGGGACCAGACCTCTTCAACGTCTTCATAAGTGACATTACGGAGGAGCTTGAGGGTAAGGTGTCTCTCTTTGTGGATACCAAAATCTGCAGCAGGGTTGATAGGAAGGGATGGAGAGAATGTAAAGGAATCTGTGGAAACTAGAAGAATGGTCTAGTGGGTGGCAGCTAGGTTTCAGTGCCAAAAAGTGCAAGGTCATGCACTTACGGCTGCAGAACCCTAGGCCTGTGTATTAGATGGGAGGAGTGGCGCTTACAGTCATCAAGCAACAAAGAGACCTAGGGGTCATCATATCTGATGACCTCAAGGTAGTTCGGCAGTATGACAAGCTAGCAGGATGCTGGGGTGCATTGGGAGAAGGATTTCTAGCAGGAGGAGGGAGGTGGTGCTGCCTTTGTATCACTCACTGATGAGTTCCACCTGGAGTACTGTGTCCAGGTCTGACGGCCCCACCTCCACTAGGACACTGAAAGTGTAGAGGCTGTACAGAGCACAGAAGGGTGAGGGGGCTGCACAAGAGGCCATATGAGGAAAGGCTGCAAGAACTCAACACATACTCCCTGGAACAGAAGAAAACGAGGAGACATGATTGAAACCTTCAAGTACCTCACAGGACTGAACAAGGTGCAAGTGGAGGGTCTATTTCAGAGGCAGGCACTAAAACAAGGAGACATGCAATGAAGCTAAGAGGGGGAAGTTTAGGAGAGATGCATGGAAATACTTCTTCACGGAAAGGGTGGTGGATGACTGGAACAGCCTGCCAGACGAGGTAGCAGGGGCAAAGTCTGTGGGGAGCTTCAAGCATGTGTGGGAGAGGCACAGGGGCATATCACAGAGGAACGGGGGAAGGGACTGACAACTATGGCCAACTAGGGTCAGTGGTGATGGAATAGGCAGGGACAAGGGGCAAACTGGATGGCCTGAAGGTCCTTCCTGCCAACTAAAATCTATGTGTCTATGTTTATACAATGGGAGGGGTTACTGTTGAAAAAAGAGACAGGTTATTATGCTTGTATTTTAATGAAAATAAATTCACCATTTAAAGAATAAGCATTATTTTATATACTGGTGGAGTAATGTTCAGATATGACAATTATAATCTGCTGGCAATTGCTTCTGTCTTCTCTTGTACAGGATGTAGACTATTTGACAGAGTGTGGATGTTTTGTGGCTGTTCAGTAGTGTCCATATGTAGCCCACTCCCTCCCTGGTGTCTAGGGGTATGGTGGTAACTGTCTGTGGGGAAGGGGGACCACAGCAGAAATACACAGATGACTTGCTTTTAAAGTTTCAGGAACTAGGGTGCTAGAATCCTTTATGGGGGACAGTGCTGCACAGCAAATCTGGTTAGCAGCAACACACAAGAGGCAACAAACTGACTGCAGAACCCAGGAACACAGAATGGGTCCTTTAATACAACTGATAACTCCATGGAGCTTGAACAAACTGTCACTGGGGACAAGTAGGGCTGTGGACCACAGGGTCCATTAAATTAATGTCCACATAATGTCCAAGAGTCCAGATGCAGTGTCCATCTTCTGAGGGGCGCCTTACTGACAACCCCTAAACAAAGACAAAGACAGCACACAGTCCCAAATAATACACATTGGCATATCACAACAAGCACAGCACATTCATTTTGCTTCGATAACTCCCCTGCTAAAACCTCCTCTCACGGTTCCTTCGGTGTGAAACACTGTGACCCAGTGACTTCTAAACTCTGGGCCAGCATGTCCCCCTCCAGTCGATTGGCTCTCATACTTCGCTCCTGAGTGACTGCCCCTCGGATATTGGGCGGCACGTCCCCAAGCACCCCTCTGCTCCAAATCTTCCTGTGGCTTCATGTGTCTTACAGCCACTGTACTAGGGCCGTACATATTCCCACCAGGCCCTGCTACCCATCTAATCCTGGCATGGTGCCTCTTGAAACATGCACTTGTGCTCCCAGGGGCTCAAGACAATGGTGGTGGATCCCCACCCTGGACGTGAAGTCCCATTATCATGTTGCTCTAATTCTCGCTTCTGACTCAGGTTCGAGCCCCACTCTTGGCCACTTGATCCTAGGCTACAACTGACATTGTGTTCTCCCCCACCTGGGGGTCTCTGTCTCTAATGCTGCCACCACATCCATATTGGCAGCTGGGAACCAAAAAATGGCACTCCAGAGTGGTCAGTCGCCCTACTCCTCTCAAGACCACCACCAGTCCTCTCTCTCTCTCTCTCTCTCCTACTCTCCCCCTGGCATGCTCCTGCACCGACCAGGAAAGACATGCCCTCCACAGTACTCCCACCAATCGCAGGCAGTCCCCCAGATGCAGTCCAGTTAACCCTTTGAAGGGTCGGGGCACAGGACCCTAACTACACCTTATGCAACCCAGTACACTACCTGATGCACTTTCCCGGGGGTTACATGAATATGCTGTGGATGTTCGGGTTATCTGGATGCTCTGAATGCAATGCACTGTTAAGTGCAATTGAAGTGCAAGCTCTCTCTAAAGACACCCATTTTAGAATATTTTTTCCAAGTCAGGTTGAGAGCAGGATCTGATGTAGTTCATGGCACTGAGCACGGCCATGAAATAAGACTGCAAAGTGTGTTTTGTTGTAGTTTAAAGTTTAATTTTGCTGCAAGCATGTAGTGTAGTGATTTTTTTTTTTGTAAAAAGGCTGCTGCTAGGAAGATGAGAGCCGAGTATTTACAAACTGTGCAGTTCCGCTGTAAATAATCAATGGTTATGTGCTGTGTTCAGCCAATGAAACTGTTCAATTTGGTCACTTTTTTAAACCCCATTTTCTAAGATGAAAATAAATGTATCTCAGGTTAAACACGTACTCACTTTCCATAGCATGTGCAATTACTGTACTTGATACGTTCAGGTGAGTGCCAAAATTTTCTACACGAGACACATTTTTGCCTACTTCCTTTAAGCAGTCATATTGTACCCTATGAAATATGGTAGACAGGACAGGAAGACCTTTCGTGATTCAATACTGAGTCCTTCCACCAGTTCAGAAGTAAAAAAATCAACGAGGGATATGTTCATCAATTGAGAGAACAGAATTTAATTAATTGTATACCACGCCTTTTATACACACACTATCCTGGTTTAGATACTGGTAGTGCAGGGACTTATGCAATACATGTGACGCAACAGCCATAAGTGCACTAATCCGGACACACAACCGTAATGCATTGGGACCTGTGTTACTTAGAGAGGGAATGGTGTTCAGAGCATGAGAGATAACCCCCTACTCATCCAGTAGCTCCAGAAGCCGGGGGTAGTGAGTGGAGATGCAGGAGCTTCACTGCCTATGCCCATGTTAAAGATATTTGGGACATGGAAAAAAAGAAAAACAAGAAAGAAAGAAAGAAAAAAACAAGAAAAAAGAAAAGAAAAAGAAAAGAACATGAACTGGGAAACCTTTTCAGTTAAACAGGGCAACATGAAGACCAATCAACAGAACTCCCCTAGACTGATGAAAGATATTTTGCCGATGGGGGGCGCTGTGGAGCCCGAGCTAGACAGACGTAGGAGGCACATCTCTGCATCATAAAAATTGGAAAATAAGATTTATTATACTTTACAACTTATTTTAAACAGTAAAAAAGTAATACATCGATTGTTCAGCTATCCAGGATCAGAATGGGCAATCCCAAAAAAAAAGATCATACAGCATCTGGAGCATCGACAAGCTCGGTGATGTCGGTACCCACTACCAGCAGTGAAGGAGAGGAAACCATACAGACACTACGCCATTAGCTACAATCTCTGATATCTTCAGTTACGGCTATGAATACAAAACTGGGTGGCCTTGCAGGAAAGATTACCTTGGTGGAGACAAACGTAGAACAGCTATCAAACACAGTGAAGGATCTACAGCAGCAGGAGACAAAATGCAAAGGCTTTAAACGCGGGTCACCAGAAGGAGGTACAGCACCCTAACAATCGACTTGAACAGTTGGAAAATCAAGTTAGAAGTGCCAACATCAGGATGACCGGCTTACCGGAAGGGTTAGAAGGAGATCATCCTTTGCTATTCTTTAAAGAATGGATCCAGGAGCAGTTTAACGGCCATGGAGACTTCTCGGACTGGCGCTTCTCTAAGGCCTATAGAATCCAGCCACAGGGTAGGCAAACTACAGAGACACCGCGTGTACTTATGGTGGTCGCAGATAGTACGAGCACTAGGGACTCTGTTCTGGGACTGGCAAGGAGATTGGGCCCGCTCAGTGTACAGGACCACACAGTGTACTTATTCCCGGATCTCTCTTTTTCCACCCGGGAACGCCGTAAAAAATTAGACGGAGTTCGACCAAAGCTTCGGGACCTTGCCGTTTCTCATGCGGTTCTTTATCCAGCAAAACTCCACATTGTATATCAAGACAAAATGTATATGTTTACCGAACCCGATCGATGCTGGAAAGTGGGTTATCAAGGTAGAAACTCAACAATCTAAAGTTCGTGAGCATTCATCGGATGATGAATCCTCGGAAGAAACCTGAAAGGGGTTAAACTGGTGACATTTTTACACCTTCTATTGTGGGACTATGAGCTCCTATCTCTGGGTTAGGGCTAAATTGTTGGTGCCGGTTATTAAAATATGGTAAAATGCCCAGAAATATCAATTTATAAAAGAATGACGTTTCTAGTAAAGTAGCTGCGTAATGAGACTGTGGCCATAGAGCCCCATCATTATCTTAAGTAAGACTGATTGATAAATAATTGGGAGAATTAAGCTGTACTCTCCCGCGGTTTGTATTTAAACCTTTAGGATTTTGATGCAAGATGTGCTTATCTTTAACGTCTGAAAGTCCTTTTAGGAGGGTTATATTGCTTCTTTAGGTATAAAGGTGGATCCTAAGCTCTATTGAGCAAGGCAATTTAGATTAAACTTGAGGAGTAACTTTAGTTAATGTATTCGCCTGCTCTTGGGCTACAGCTGCACAGATTCTGTAACTTTCAGAATGTACTTGTTTTATTTTAGATTTCTCCCCTCAATTACAGCACTAGCTTGGAGAGACTGTAATCCTGTATACCATAGCAATGACCTATTTCCTTGCTGTATGTATCAATTATGTGATTTCCAAGACGTATGATGTATTTGCATCTGTTTACAAGTAAACTAATAAATATAAAGTATAAAAAAAAAGAAAGATATTCCACCATTCCAGAAGACTCTCCATTAGCTTAGAGTCCACCATTTTGGTTCTCTGTAAGAATGCAGCCATTAGGAGAACTGATTTTTGGGTTGGGAGCGATCATGGACAAATCCTGAATAAGACCCCTGATAAAGAATGCCAGGATCTTGTGGCTCCACGCTTGTTGAAGGGAGAGTTGACTACAGTGTTGTGTGAATGTACCAGGACTAAAGAGCACTAGAGTTATGATGGTAAGAAGTAAAACACTGGAGGATGAGGACCAAGACAAGTAATCAAGCATGACAAAGATGTAGCAGCATGTCATATCCACTGAGGACTGGGGGTGACACACAGGCACATGCTCAGCATCAACCTGGATTGTTGTGATCATTAGGAGAAGGTTGGAGAGCAGAACAGGAAAGTGTATGGAGCTCATGGTGGGTTGCTATTGCTGCAACAGAGTCTACTGGACAAGTTTTATAAATAAGCTGGCCCAAGGAATGATAATCAGTAGGGATATCAAGTGGACAAGTACAGGCAGATGTATTCTGGCAGGTGATCAACTCCCTTACTGAAATTCTGTGGTGCAGAGTGGGAGGTTCTGGAATCCCTGTTAAGTTCAGCAAAAAGCCCATATGCACAAAGGACTGGGACAACTTAAGAAAGAATGTAGGTCAAATGACTGAAAGTTCCAAGTTGGCAAAGTTAATTTCAATGCCAAAAGTCACCCACTGAACTGCACTCTCACACAGTTCCTTTGAGAAAGCCCACAGGTTTATGTGCCCCCTCTCCCAAAACAAAAGGCCATTAGGGGTTTGTTTAGAGGTTTTGAGGTCAGGAGAAGCCCTGTGCGTGGTCAAGAGGTTGTTCAGTGGATGAGATGCCTATATTGCATTCCCCCCTTCTCCCCACAAAAAATGTCAATGTCATCTTTATTTATTAAAGCGCCTTTCAAAACCAAGGCGCCTGTAAAAAATTCACAAAATTCATAACACAATTGATAAGATTAACATATCAAATCCCATGGCTGCAATACTAATCACTGGCATATTCCAAATTAAAAAAGAAAGTCTTTAATGCTGTTTTAAAACTTTGGATGGTTGGGCTATCTCGAACCAAGAAGACCACTGAAACTGAACTGACTACCAAAGACTCTCCAGGCAGTGAGGGTGAAAGTAGCTTAACAAGATAGGCTCTAAGGGCAGAAAAACAAGGAGGACAGTGGGCTAAAAAGAAAAGTAGGACAAGACAACCTGTAACGACCATAAGGGCAAGAAAGGATCTAAGAAGCAAAATGACAAGATAGTCTCTGGGGGGCCAGAAATATAAGATAGGCTCAAAGGGGAAGGATGAGATAGCCTCCAAAGACCAGAAGGAAAAGACAGGTTCTAAGGGTAAGAAACACAAGACAGTTTCCAAGGGCAAGAAGAAAAAGATAGGCTCAAAGGGGAAGAAGGACAAGATAACATCAGGGAGGCAGAAGGACAAGACAGGATCTGAGGGGAAGAATGACAAGACAACCTTAGGGAGGCAGAAGGAAAAAACTGTATCCAAGGGGTAGAAGGACAAGACAAGTTCTGAGGGGAAGAAGGACAAGAAAGTCTTAGGGAGGCAGAAGGACAAGGCTAGATCTGAGGGGTAGAAGGGCAAGACAGCCTCTGAGGGGCTAAAGGACAAGACAAGTTCATAGAGGTAGACAGACAAGACAGCTTCAGGGAGGCTGAAGGACAAGACATCCTCTAAGGGGAAGAAAGATAAGATAATCCCTGGGGGTCTGAAGGACAAAACTGGCTCAAAGTCAAAAAAGGACAAAAAAGCCTCAGGGAGGCAGAACAAGACAGGCTATGAGAGGAATGAGGACAAGACGGCCTTAAGGAGGGAAAAAGGACAAGACTGGATTTAATGGGTAAAAGGACAAGGCAGGCTTTGAGGGGGAAGAAGGACAAGATATCCTCAGTGAGGCAGAAGGACAAGACAGGCTCGGGGGGGGAGAGAACAAGACAGCCTTTGGGAGGCAGAAGGACAAGACTAGATCCGAGGGGTAGAAGGGCAAGACAACCTCCGAGGGGCTGAAGGACAAGAAAGGCTCTTAGGGGCAGACAGACAGACAAGGCAGCCTTAGGAAGCCAAAAGGACAAGGCAGGCTCCAAGAGGCAGAAGGACAAGACAGACTCCATAGGGCACTAAGATGGCTCTCAGGAGGAGACCCTGGGGAAGAACAGATGCAGTCACCTAGTTTTTTCTACCTACACCTGGAAGTCAACAAGATAGACAGGAAAAGAGCTTTGAGAAATAGAAAATCATAAGAAAAAAGGTAGAGGATAAGCCAAGAGGGTATGTTCCCCAATGGGGATCTGTGACAGGGTAATGATATAAAGAGCATGAAATGAGGAACCAGGCTAATGTGTATATGGATGGGATCCGGTCATAATAGCGCGGCCGAAATAGCATGAGCAAAAACAGTGCATACATAATAGCGCTACAACACTATAGCGCAAATGAAACAGCATGAATTCACTATATTTTCCAACATAGCGAACCCCCCCCAACTACAGCATTTTCCAACACAGCAGATGTCAGGTAAAAATAAAATATAGCGAACCCCCCTCACTACAGCATTTGAAATAAGATGGTTGATGGTTGATCATGTGTGCCACTCAGAGTGTTTTATTCTAATTTTTGGCTATTTAATGGGTGACAAGTGAGGGCGCACTCAGCTTTGTTCATTATGTCTCAGCAAGTGTGATTCATCCGCAGCCAAAAGGGCAGTGAGCTTGCAGTCCTAAATGGATTCCTATTTCGCAGAGAGCGTGTGACAGCAGATAAAGCTTACTACAAATGTTTGCAATATGATAAAGGACATTGCTGCGCTCTATTGCATTTGAAAGGAGATGCTGTGCTAAAAGAACTGGGAGAGCACAACCATGTATCGGACCCAGCTCAAGCTGCTGTGAAGCAGGCAGTGGCCAACATGAAAGAACGAGCCGAAATTACCTGAGAGTCCACACATCAAATTGTGGCATCTGGCGTGTCGGAACTCTGTCCATCAATCTCCTCTCAACTTCCTCAATGTCGCTATTGAAGCTGCACGGTCCGGAGAAACAGAATGGCCACTGCCCGGCCTCCTCCAGAACCAGAGAATGCTACAGCTCTCATTATACCGGAGGAGTTCACTGTTACATCTAATAATGAGAAATTTTTATTATTTGACTCTGGTCCCAGCAGTGATAGAATTCTGATATTCACCACTTACCAGGACATCGAAATATTGAAGGGAAGTGCCCATTGGTTCGCAGACGGAACTTTTAAATACTGCCCATCCATTTTCCATCAACTGTACACTATACATGTTGTGAAGTACAAAACAGTGGTCCCTCTGGTATATATCTTGATGGCAAATCGTACAGCTGCTACATACACAAAAGTTTTTGTTTCCTTGAAAACATTATGTGGTGACCTTCAACCAGAATCGATTCTCATAAGCACTCTGTAAAGCATTGATCGCACTCAGTAAAGCATCAAGCACTATAAATGTGACAGATCTACAGTTTTAAATACTTTTTCTTTTTTTTGTGATGTTGAAATAAAGATGAATTCTATTGACTGTACCTAGAAAGACCTGTAGAGTTTCCGTGGTTGATGATTATCCAGATAGGAACAGGAAGTTCGGGAGGGGAAAGGGGGTGACACATTGTGGTGCACTGCAAACTAGGGTCCTAGCAAACATTACCGGAATTAGCTAACACAGACTGAGAAGAAAAGAGGAAAGAGGAAAGCTATAGCAGGAGCAACAAGCATCGTTCAGTAAGCTGCAATTTCATCAATGCGCTATAAAATAACACGCTATAATTTCCATTAGCTATTATGCTGTTGCGCTATAATGTACGCGTTGTAATAACATGCACGATATTGCATGCGTGATTTTGACAGTGATCCTATATGGATATCCTACTAGCTCAGCTAGGGAAACTGACTTGGGCTTGGCTGCAGAATCCTCTGCTGGGAAGAGGAGAGTTGCAAGTTCAACCCGCACCCCCCCCTAAGTCCTTGGTTTGGAAATATGAGGCTGCAATACTAGCAAGGGCTCAGCAGGTGAGGGCAGCACTGGAACCTTCAGAGGGTCTAAAGATCACTCGAACAGGAAATGCCAGCCTAAAGAGTTCCCTCTCAGTTTTCTCAACTGGAACACACTGTATATGTTGAGGAAGCGTGGGAAATGGGGCAGAGGAGACGGCATGGCAACTTCATTGTCTGGGATGAGGTGCCAGCAAAACTGATCGACTTATATAAGTGACCGAATTTAAAGCAAAGGATTATTCAGCCTGTAAAGTGCTTTGAGCAAAGTAAACACTCCGCTCTGAAGTCTGTTCCCTTATCTCTAGATTCAATGTGGGCCTTCCTTAGCAAGCTGGCAGTGGAAATGGTGCAGCACTGACCATGACAGGGTTATCTGACTCATTTACAGAGCATTACATGCAGCTGGGAGAGACCCCTGTTTCAACAGATCTGTTTGCTGACTGCTATGGCTCTGACACAGGGTGTCACGATTCACACACTAATGGTTTCTGCTTGCTACGCCTTCCTAATCACTTTTATTTTATTCTGATGCACAACTCAACTGTTTCCCAACCTTTGATTTTGGATAGCTGTACCCTAAGGTAATGGATCGGAGGTGCCATGGATATACAGTAACACAATCACCTTTACCAGGTGAGTAAACTACCATTTTGGATAGCTGTGGACAATTTCTGCTTCTGCACATCAGGGCGAGAGCAAAGGTTAACATAGGCACATAGAAACTGATGCCAGAAAAGAAAGGCCTATCCAATCTGTCTGGCCCTATCTACAGTATGATGTATATTCCCTAGCGCTGACTCACTCCTCCTCCTCCTCTCTCCATGTCATTCTCCCCTGCCGTCCTCACCAGTCCTATGTGTCTGTTCCACCTTCGTGTGTCCTTCCACTGATTTTGTGCAGACAAATCTCTCTGGCTGTCTGTTCCATTCATCTACCATCCTCTCTGTAAGGAAATACTTTCTGACATCCTTCCTCAATCTCCCTGCCCCCAACTTCTTTGAATATGGCATTTTACAGTATACAAATGATTTTCTGTCAACTTTGATCTCACTTCCCCTACCTTTTTTTGGCCTAATGGCTGCTGTCAACTGTTCATAACTTATACAGCACTGTGGGATGCAGTGTGTTTGAAAAGTGCTATACTAAAGTAGAAACAAGAGAACGGGACAGTGATCTCTGATACATAGGCAGATTTAGAGGGGGTGCTAAGGGTGCTATAGCTCCCCATCATAGAGCTCCTCTATTAGTAACACACTACTGCATTCTTAATCATGAAAGCTACCTGAGCCACACAGGTCTCATCTGTCCGCCAGCAGAGCTGGCCTTAGCTAGGTGCAGACTGTGCCCCTGCACCTTGGGGGCCCATGCTCATCTGTCCTCCAGCAGAGCTGGCCTTAGCTAGGTGCAGACTGTGCCCCTGCACCTTGGGGGCCCATGCTCATCTGTCCTCCAGCAGAGCTGGCCTTAGCTAGGTGCAAACTGTGCCCCTGCACCCTGGGGGACAATGCTTTTTTTCTTGAGGAAAAAAAAAATAATTTAAAAATGCCTAAATGTTGTTAGAGATGAACATGTTTATCAGCAAATGAAAGTGGAAGACAACTGGCTCTGTTACTGTTACAAAAGGTGGGGGCAGCTTTGCTGCAGTGGAAGACATTAGGTTAAGTAAGTGCTAATGGTGTTAATGGCCATACTTTACACCTCCCAGGTTGACTACTTTCACAAACAAAGGGCTATATTGACAAGAGAACTTGTCTGTAACCTGGACATGTAGGTGAAACAATGAATGATATGACAAAATATGTTTCAAAAAATGTGAACACTCAAAATGGCTCAACAACCTGACCAGCACAGAACAAAACCAGATTTCCTGATTGGGATCCTGAAAACCTGATCACCAGGTAAAAAAAACTGACAGGTGGCAACCTTACATGGTGTCCCATGATAATCCTCTCTATTCTCTCTCACTCACACCTCCAGAAAAGTTAAGTTGTTTGCAAATCAGAGTATCTGAGGTGTGTCTAGTGATGATGTCCCTGTCCTTTCAGAAATGAATACGGCAGTAGTACCGTATATACTTAAGTTCTTGCTGCATGCTCAGTCAGATTCATTTCCAATGGTGAAGTCCAATTATTCATTTCAGTCAATGGCACTAATCAAAATATACTGGTTAAACTAGAAGATCTGGTACTGCTCTGGTAATTCAGGATAGGAGGGTTAGTGAGGTGTAAATACACAGAAACACAGAAACACAGAAGTTGACGGCAGATAAGGACCGCAAGGCCCATCCAGTCTGCCCATTTCTTTTTCTACCCTATAAATGTGCCATCGGCCTTTGCTCTGTCAGTGACCTATCTATTCATAGTCATTTGTATTGCTCCCTTATGCCTATCCCATGCCTGTTTGAAGCCCTGCACTGTATTCATAGCCACCACTTCTTGTGGTAAGCTATTCCATGCATCTACCACCCTTTCTGTGAAAAAGAATTTCCTCATATTCCCCTTAATCGGCCTCCCTCTAATCTCATGCTGTGTCCTCTTGTCCTGCTATTTTTCTTATATTTAAACATGTTAGACTCTTTCACCTTGTTTATGCCCCTAAGGTGTTTAAATGTCTCGATCATATCACCTCTCTCCTCCTTTGCTCAAGGGTATACATATTGAGCTCCGCTCTGTCCTCATATGTCTTCTGATGCAGTCCCTGCACCATTTTGGTTGCCCTTCTCTGGACTGCCTCAATTTGGTTAATGTCCTTGTGAAGGTGTGGCCTCCAATACTGCACGCAGTACTCCAGATGGGGCCTAACCAATGTCTTGTACAGAGGGATTATTACCTCCCTCTTGCGACTTGTGATACCCCTACTAATACACCCTAACACCCTAGCCTTACCTACTGCTTTAGAGGTCTGCTTGATGATTTTAGGTCATCACTGATGATGATGCCCAAGTCTCTTTCTTCCTTTGTGACTGCTAGCAACTCCTCCCAGCCTATAAGTGGCTTCGGTTTCTCTTCCCTATGTGCATGATTTTGCACTTCTTTGCATTAAATCCCAGTTGCCACTCTTCTGACCATTTTGCTAGTTTATCCATATCTCTTCTCATTCTGCCCACCCCATCTGGATCATCTACTCTGTTGCAGATCTTGGTGTCATCTGCAAACAGACAAGCCTTACCCTCTAGTCCATCTGTGAGGTCACTAATGAAGATGTTGAATAGGACTGGCCCCAGGACTGATCCCTGAGGTACCCCACTTGTGACTTGCATCTCTTCTGACTGTATACCATTTACCACCACTCTCTGTTTTCTGCCAGTCAACCAGTTTGCCACCCAGTTGACCAACTTCGACCCACCCCGAGCCTACCTAGCTTATTTATCAATCTTCTATGTGAACAGTGTCAAAAGCTTTGCTGAAGTCAAGGTAGGCGACATCAACTGCTCCCCCTGGTCCACCACTCTGGTTACCCAGTCAAAGAAATCTATGAGATTAGTTTGACAGGACCTTCCTTTGTAAACCCATGCTGTCTTGGATCCTGTGCCCCTATGGATTCCAGGTGTTGCACTATCCTTTCCTTAAGGAGTGCCTCATAATCTTGCCCACTACTGAGGTAAGACTGACTGGTCTGTAGTTCCCGCCTCCTCCCTGCTACCACTCTTGTGGAGCGGGATCACATGAGCCCTTCTCCAGTCTTCTGGGACCTCTCCTGTGCTCAGAGACTCACTAAACAATTCTGCTAATGGCTCTGCTAGTTCCTCCTTTAGCTCCTTAGGTACCCTGGGATGTATGCCATCAGGTCCCATTGCCTTATCCACCCTGAGCTTAGCAAGCTCTTGTAGGACCCCTTTCTTTTGTGAAGGGAGTAGTGCTCCACCTCCCTCCCCCTGTGTCCATGATGCTGAGCTGTGGGCCTGCCCTACCTTCTCTTCAGTAAATACTGAGCAAAAGTATCTATTTAGGATAGATGCCTTTACAGGGTCCTCCTCCTCACATGCTCCCTTTCTCCATTAAGCTTAGTAATACCCTCTGGACTTTCTCCTTTCACTAATGTATCTATAGAAAGTCTTGTCACCTTCTTTACTGTTCGTGCTAGTGTTTCCTCAGTTTGGGACTTTGCCTGCCTTACTGCCTTACCTGCTTCCTTAGGGCAGTTTGGTATGCCTCCCTATCTTCATCCCGCTGTGTTCCTTTATATTTCCTGAAGGCCAGCCTTTGGCTCTGACCTTTCTGCTACTGTATTTGAGAACCAAAGTGGTTTCCTCTTCTTTGCACTTTTCTGTCTAACACAATGGATGTTGCTTCAAGTATTGTATCCTTAATGCTTGCCCACTTTGCCTGTACCTCCCCACCTGTGTTTCTTTTTGCCAGGGCTAGCTTAACTCTGTTGGCCATCTTATCAAAGTCAGCTCCTCTGAAGTCCCATATTTTGCCTTGGAATGGGATGATTTAGATGTAGTAGCCAAATTGAACCATACCATGTGATGGTCACTGGCCCCAGGTGACCTTCTACCTGGAGATCTGTGATCCTTCTTTGTTAGTCAGTACTAGATCTAGGATAGCCCTGTCTCTTGTGGGTTGCTGTACCAGTTGTTTGAGGCCTCCCTGCAGGGAATCCATTATGAGTCTAGTTCTGGCAGATGTTCCTGCTGGTATTGACCAATCTATATCTGGCATGTTGAAGTCTCCCATTATCAGAACCTCCCTTTAGCTGTCATGTTTTGTATATCTTCTAACAGTAATGTGTCTATGTCCTCCTCTGGTCTGGGGCCTTAGACAACCCCAGTTCTTATGGCTGTCCCATTTCCTGTTTCCAGGGTGACCCACAGTTCTTCTGGCTCCTTATGTGTATTCTGAATTTCTGTAGCTTTGATTTTCATTAACATACAGGGCCACTCCTCCCTTTTGCACCTCGGTCTCTTCTGAACAATACATAGCCAGGTACTGAAGTCTCCCAAGTGTGGTTACTGGTAAACCACGTCTCACTAATTGCTACTATGTCCAGTTTAGCCTCTGACATTATTGCCTGCAGGTGTTTGGGATCTTATTTCCCAGGCTGTGAGCATTTGTGTACATGATTTTCCATTGGCCAGATTTTGGTGTGTTAGTTGTTGGGTGAAGTTTGGCATTACCCCTGTGCATCGTATGGGGAGACAAACCTTTTTTCTTACCTGGTGATGCAAATGAATGGCAAACACGCTGAATTCCTGTTTGACCACTAGCTGAGGGGGGTGTTCTTCCTTCGACGATGGGTGCTGCAACCTCTCCCCATTTGCTAGTTTAAATATTCTGCAAAGACGTCAAACTTCTGCCCCAATGCACTGACTCCCTCTTTAGTCAGATGCAGTCCATCAAATTTAAAGAACTTTCGCTCCCAGAACTGTTGCCAGTTCCCTACAAATCTGTGTCCTTTTTCCTGGCACCAGTCCTTGAGCCACGTGTTTAGCTCCCCTATCTCCCCTTCTCTGACCTTCCGTCCATCTGCTCCCTTCTCCCAGACTGGCAGGATCTCAGAGAAGGAGATGCTGGACGAAATAGATGATAGTTTGTCACCCAGCTTAGTCAGGTGTTCCTTGGTCTCCACAACTGACCGGCTGGCGAGATCATTAGTCCCTATGTGTACTAGGACATCAATGTTTTCTCCTGCTTTGTGAACAATTTTAGTAATGCGATCAGTGTCTCTCATGCTGATGTACCTGGGAGACATCTGACCATCACCCTGGCTGGAGATGGGTATCAACTCCCAATCATGGAGTCTCCTATGATCAGAAGTTTTTGGATTTCCTTTGTGCTTGTTTAGTTTTGGTTCCTGATTTGGGTGAGTATTGTTGTGCTAGCTCCTGTGCCGCGAGTGTCCTGCTCTGCAGTGTCTTCTGCCTCTTTATTTGATTTCAAGATAGAGGCAGATACCTGTTTGTAGCGCTTATATGGTTTTGGAGGTAATGTGTTGGAGAGCAGAGAGTGATGGGCACCTGATTTGTTTCCTCTAACCACCTGCCAACCTCCTGACCAACTACCCTCTGCGGTCGAGGTTTTTCTGTTGGATGCTGGGGAAATGGCGGTGGTTCTTATAATGTATTTCCTCTTCAATATGAAATTTGAGGAGTGCAATCTCTGCCCATGCTGCCCGGAGCTGAGACCAAGATCTCCAAAGGCTCAGCATGTAGGACAGTGTCCTAAATCCTGTAAGACTATCCTTCTGAAAATTGTTCCACAGTACCTGCAGTTAATGAAATCCATTCCAAATAAGTTGCTGGGTTTGTAACCTAGTCAGAGTAATTAGAAGGAAAAAAAGGAAAAATGCAAGTAATGGTTTAATTGTGCTTTGTTTAACTTGTTATAACAAGTTAAATTACTAGTGCCCTATAAATGAGATCACCTTGGAAGCCCCACTGATCCTTCTTCCTGCTCTGCCACAGGAAATGTCACAACTGTGGTACCCTTATAAAGGAGTGAAGTGGGTGGTTGGGGATGGGGTGGTGGCTGAGCCTTCCCCGCCTAAAAAGAAGAACCACGGACTAAAGAACAAGGAGGTAAGAGCAGAAACAATCAGTCAACAACAAATGCAGTAACCTGAAAGCTTATCCTAATGTTAGATAAAACTGTAAAACATGTAAAGCACCACCTGTAATAATTTCAGAGAAGATATACCCTGTAAGAAACACTTTGCTCCAGAGAAAAATAAAGCAGTAACAGAAGATATACCTTGCAAAAGACAATTTGAATCAGAAGATTACAGCAGTAATCTGTTAGCACACACCTGTAGGCACACCTTGTAATAATGCAGAAGAAGGTATACCAGCAACAACAATTTGAATCAGAGAAAAATAAAGCAATGAAATGTTAGCCACAAACAGTAGCAATCCCTGTGAGTAAAAAATCAAAACACCACCACACAGTAAATCTGCTTAGCCAAACTAAGTCTTAATCCTTCTCCCTTGCTCTGGTAAGTTTCTCTACTCTGCCTTTCAAGCAGTCTTAGAAGGAAAGAGCTCAGGTGAAGCTAGGTGCCTTGGCCAGCAAACCAAGTCTTCTACTTGTTGGATGTGGGGGGCCCACAGGGAATGGAGTGGTGGGGCCAGGAAGGGGGCTGCACAGGGGCTCAGAATGGTTATGGCCGGCCCTGCCCTCCAGTGTCCTGGTAGTGCAACAAACAACCACCCCCACCCCCATTACATAGTTGACCCCTCCCCCAAAAAAGCTGGTCTCCAGCATGAATTTCTTATTAACATTCATCCTGCGCCATGTGGTCGGGTCCCAGCACTGTGGCAGCAGTTGGTCTTGCCTTGGTGAGCCTGAGTATTCATTCTCTACTTTTACAGGCTTGGTGCCTCTCCTTTGTTCATGTGCGGGGTGTGTGTGTGTGTGTGTGTGTGTGTGCATGGGGGGGGGGTGCAGCTGCAGCAAAGTGGAGTGGACCTTAACAATACAGATCTCAACCAGGTCGCCTGGTGCTCACTGCTCCTGACTTGCTGTTGCATCCAGTAGTAGATGTTGCTAGCAAGGGGCGCCTTCTTTAAATGTCTGGGCTGCTGAACAAGAGTGAGCTGTAATTCATTAACTTAGAAGATTAATGTTGGAGCAAGAAAGGAGTGAGTGTACTCCTGAGGAGGAGACAGACAGAGAGTGGAGCCCACAAGTGAAGAGCAAAGCCCAAGGTTTCAGGCAGCTGTCCAGTAAAGCAGGGTTGGTGTGGCCTTGGTAAATCAGCACAAAGAGTTGGGGTGAGGTTCAGGTCATCTTCTGGTAGTCAAAGCAAGCTGTAGCTGAGAGCGCTGCTCATTAGGAGTCATGGGGTCAGTGTGTGCTGTCTCGAGCGAGAGTTTGGTGGCTAGGTGACCAGAGACAGTACTCAACTAGGGGCACATTTATTTTTTTTATTTTATTTAAACAGCAGTTTGGAAAACCTTTGAGCCATAGGCTCATTTACAAAGGTACCTTGTCACAGTAAGACAAACCAAAATACACAGTATAGCAGTACAACACATAAGTATAACAGTAAAATTAAGACATAGATACAAACAAGCTGGTACAGGTAGGATGGATGCAAACAATACCAGAGTTATGTGATCCTTAGCAGCTTAGTAATAAGCTTTGTCATAAGTATTGAGTACGGCTTTGACTAGTGGCAGTTACAGCATCCGGGTGTTAATAAGGTGGTTACGTAAGGGGAAGTTTCGAAGCACGATATAGTTGCAGCTCGAGATGGGGGGGTGTGTTGAACCAGGAGGGGGGCCTAAAGCTGAAGGCTCTTTGGCCGTGAGAGGTCCTAGCTCTAGGGATAACAAGAGAGGTTTTCCCAGAGGTCCGAGTATGAACTAGTGGGACAGAGCGGCGTATGGTGGTGGTCAATCCTGGTGGGGAAAGCCCAAGGAGGGTCTTTTTTGTAAGGGAACAGGTAAGATATTTGAGGTGCGCCGTCGGATCAAGTACCAGTGCTTTAGCATACAGTAGACAGGTGTGTGTCATCCTAGGTGCTCCAGTAATTAACCTGCAGGCCTTATTCAGAGTAGTGCGAATTTTATGGAGTGTGGTCTGATCAGCAGCACCATACACCGGCAGTCCATAGTCCACTAGGGACAGGATAGAGGAGGTGACTGTGAGTCGAAGAGCCTCCGCGGGGAGGCAGTGTTTATACCGATGTAAGATGCCCAATCGGATATTAGTGGCAGTGGCTAGGGCAGCGATGTGTCCATGGAAGGAGAGGAGGGGCAAAATGGATCCCTAGGTATTTATAGGAGCAAACTTGTTCGAGTGGGAATGAGGACCCAGAGTGAATGAGGAGTTTGAAGTTGCAGGACTTGTTTTGGGGATGAGTGAAGAACATGGTTTTTGTTTTTTTAAGATTTATCACCAATCTATGTTCCTTGAACCAGCCCTCGGTTTCAGTGAAGGACTTCTGCAGCGAGTCCTGGAGGGCAGTAGGGTTACGACTTGAGGCAAGGATGACTGCATCATCAGCGTACAATAGAATGTTCCCTGAGCAAGAGCGTGGAAGGGTGTTAAGGTAAAGGGAGAATAGTAAGGGGCCCAGAATGGAGCCCTGGGGAACCCCAGAAAAGATGGGACAGATGTCTGAGTAGGTCCCATTAATTTTTACACGCTGTGAGCGGTCAGACAGATAACTGGTGCACCAGGAGATAGGCCCAGCAGCAAAACCAGAGAGACTAAGGGCATCAAGAAGGAGGGGGTGGGAGACAGTGTCGAAAGCTTTCGAGAGGTCAATGAAGACAGCACCAGCCAGAGAACCAGTGTCTAAGGAGGAGTGAGAAGTTGGAGAACCCGAGGAGGGCTGTGTTGGTACTGTGGCCTGCCTCGAAGCCATGCTGCTCAGGACAAAGGACATTGTAGGTGGAGAGGTAGTCAGAGATTTGAGAGGCCACCACTTTTTCCAAGGCCTGGAGAGGAGAAAGAATGGAGATCGTCGATAGTTTCCAGCCACAGTCCTATCACCACCTTTAAAGATAGGGGTGACAGTGGCGACTTTCCAGGCAGTTGGAACCTTCCCAGGCAAAGAGAGTGGTTGATGAGGCATGTGATCGGGTAAGGACTGTGTCTAAGACCAGCCGTGGGATACACAGATCCAGGGTGTCACTGCCTGTACTAATTTACTCTGAGGGCAGTGACAAGGTGCGGCCTAAGTTCTTGGGCAGAAACACGGGAGGAGAAAATAAAGGGCGAGAAAGATTCTGGCAGGTGCTGGGGAGGAGGGTCAAAAAATTTGTAGGGAGGATAGGGCTAAGGTCAGTGAATGAGGTGTTGAGGTGGTTGGCTATGAGGGCTGGGTCTGAGGAGATCACACCATTAATGTTGATCTGGTGGGTGGGGGGAGTGTGCACCCCATTTAACTGTTTAATGTTATCCCAGAAGGTTCTGGGATCTCCCCATGAGGCAGTGAGTGAGGACCGATAGTGCTCAAACTTGGCCTTTCTGATGGCCCGAAAGCACTTGTTTCGGCGGCATATAACCGCTTGTCATTGGGCCTGCCAGTCTCAATGGCACGGTGCCATAGGTTGTCCCTATGTTTGAGCTGGTGGATCAAAGCTGGGTAACTCAGGGGCATTCTTCCTTTTAGAACGGCGGTCAACACTGGGGCAAAGATATCACAGGCATTATTAAAAGTTTGGGTAAAGAAGGAGAGAGCTGTGTCGATGTCAGGAGTTGCCTGTATAGGAGACCAGTCAATTTGGGCCAGAAGTTCCTTAAGTTTTATCAGTCCACCAGGTATTAGACGCCGCCGGCATGTGGACTGTGCTATGGGTTTGGGGACTGAGGTTGACCAGTGGAATAGAATGGGGGAGTGATCGCTGAGAGAGTCTGGGAGGACTTGTACATTGGGGATCCGATTAGGGCGGTTGGTGAGTACCACATCAAGCAAGGTACTGGAGCCTCTCTTGGGGTTAGTCCTGGTAGGGTGGGAGACTAGTTGTGTTAGGTCTATTGCAGAAAAGGAGTCTTGGGTAGAGGAGGAGGAGGGGCTGAGCCAGTTGACATTTAAGTCACCCACCAGAATTTGATCAGCGGAATGAGGTAGAGAGGTAAGGTATTCTGTAAGAGAGGCAATGGCTCATGCTTGGTCCCTGGGGGCAATGTGATGCAGTAGTCAGATAAAGGGTCCCTTTAAAGGGTCAGGGGTTAGTTTCAGCGTAGCGCCTGGGCCCTGGAGTCAAGGATGGGAGGCAGGGCTAGTACGGGAGATTCCTGACATAAATAGCGAGGCCGGGCCGCCTGGCCTCCCAACACGGTCGGACTGGAAAAGGGTGAAACCAGGAAGGAGACTACGAGTCAGGGAGATTTTGACAGCCAAGTCTCAACCAGGGTGATGACATCAGGGTTAATTGATGTGACCAGGCATTGTAGTGAGTCAAACTTTTAGGAGGCTACAGATATTCATGGAGACCATGCATAGGCCTGTGGTGCAGTTGGGGAGCTCCTGGGAACCGGGCCAGGGTTTGATGAATGTTCTGACAGGAGTAGTAGCATGACTAACACCTGGCTGGGAGATGGTGAGAGGTTTCCTACGATTGACATGAGAGGGAGGGAGGGAGGCTAAGGGAGCAGGGGGTGGGCAGGAGGTACAGGAGGAAGCAAGAATAAGAAGACACCCAGATGTGCCTGAGGTGAAGAGAAAGCTGGGGGAGGGCAGGGGGGACGGGGACACACAGAGGTCCCAAGGGGCAGGAGAGGAGGTTCAGGAGCAAGGGGAGGGAGGGGTGCCAGGGCGCAGTGTGGACTAGCAGATGGGTAAGTGGGTAAGTGCACTGCTAGTGGGGATAGGCACAGGCAGAGCATGAGGCAGGCACATAGACTTCAGCCTGCTGAAAATTGATCAAGTCTTCATTTAATCAGATACTTCTTGCTTTAAAAACAAAAGACTTTCACAGTCACAAACTATGGTGGGTGGGGGACAGCTGCTGGTATGAGACAGGACATCAGTGTTCCATCAAACTGGGTGTGTAATAAAAGTAGTACTAGTGTTATTAATTTCTAGTATGGGGAGCTTAAATTCATGACATTAAAACTGTTTAAGGTCACTGCTAATTTTGTCCTATATGGCAAATTGATTTTAGGCAGATTTGCAGGACAGGGAGTTGGAGAGTAATGCTCTCCTGTAGCAGGCTAGGAATGGTACAAAACTAATGCTCGGGCTGGTCTGGTCTCAGCAACAGCATGAACCGGGAGAGGCAGAAACTGGTACATGAGACCTTTGAACTGAGGTAAAAACTTCAGCATGTACTGTATGTCTAGTCTATGTGGTCTTTTCAGTCATGGCGTGGTTGTACAGTGTGAATGAGCACAGAGGCAAATAATAGACATGGGGACTTTGAAGGTGTTCTGCTGTATATAATGGCATGTGCAGGAGTTTCTGCATGCTTGGAGAGCAAAATTGGCAACAGAAGTCATAATACCTTGTTTGGCTCATTGACACAGGCAGTCACAAAACCAGAAAAGAAAGGTGATAGAATCAAATATTTAGTTTATGTAGTTCTCTGTGTTGAATTGGGGGGAGGGGTGCAAGTAGTGATGTACCCAATCAAGTGCTGTTACTAATAAAAAAATGCATTTTTATATTTGTTTAAACAATGTTTTTCTGTCTGTTTACTGACTTCTTGGGCATATTATAAAAATGAGATGCCTCATACCATGGGGTTATCCAAGTAAAGGACATTTGAAAACAATAAAATATATTTTATTTATTTGAAAATATATTTTCATTGGAATAAATTGTTCTATAGAATAAAACATGTTTTGCAAAAATAGCAAGCAGATTTGAAATGATATTTTCATAACTAGATAGCAAAGTGACTTTGTTCCCATATTTCTATAATTATTGTATTTATTTTTTTTACTGAGGTAAGGTTGGGGGATACGTTAATCTGTACTGCAGGACAAACTGGGATGGGTTGGCTTTATGGTACTGTCATAATGTGCTTGAGTGAGTGACATTTGTGAACTTGTTTACTTGGATTGTCATTTAATTTGTCTGCAATTTGTCTTTATCACCAAATCTCTTTCAACTTGTCTCATTTTTGTGTGTTTGGGATGTGCTGCTGCCCAGCTGCAGTTTTTTGGTATTTTATGTTTTTTTGGGGGGTGAGAAGGTATTTTGGACAACATACTGTCATGTGGACTGTGGGGACTCTGGGGATGGTGCTAGGGTGCAACTAACAAAGCATGAGGAGGGAGTAAATGAGTAAAAATTGCATTAGAAATACCCTCCAAAATGCACCAAAATGTTAAAAAATTTCTGGGGGCCTAGGCAGCCCACCAGACCCCCAGCCTATTATTTTTTTTTTCTCTGACTTGAGCTCCCCCATCTATAGGACTTCTGAATCCGCCCCTGTCTGATAGAATATAGCTGAAAAGATTGCAAAGAGGGGGTGTAAAGTGACCTTGACACCAATTTGGAGGGAATACACCAAGACGGTTCTGGTCAGGTTTCTTCATACCCCAGTAGTGACTAAACATTTTGGTACTACAAGAGTGGAAGAATATCGGAAAACCTGTGGAAACAGGGGCACTCACATGCATATTTTTGGGGGAGTGCCCAGTCATAGCTAGGTATTGGTCCCAGGTCCACCAGACCATTGTGAAGGTGATCAATGCAAACTACCCCTTTTCTTTCACAGATCTGATACTAGGCCTCCCGAAAGCAGGCACCTTGCCAGCTAAAAGGAGAAAATCGCTGTTTATTATGTTAACCACTGCACAAGTGTAGCACAGCCACATTGTTATCTTATGTTTCCCTCAATAAACTGTCAGGAAAATACAAGAGGCCTCTAGCATGGAGCTCATAACAGCTAAAAGTAATCTCAAACTTAATTAATTTTTTGATGTGTAGAACCCTTGGGACACTGTCACTGGACACAGGGACTGCAAACACTATAAAGCCTGTTGGACATATTGATGTTTTATTTCATGCAAATCTCTTTTTATATTGGAAACAACTGCACACTGCAAATGTGGGTTTCCCCTGCTGGATTCAGGGCTGTTTGCTCTTTCAGAAGAAAACTAGACTAAGTGTACGTGGGCTGACACCCTCCTTGGACCTACCACCCCCATGTCATCTGTTGGGACAAATAAGACTTCTATTCAATTTACAGCACTATTTTGTTAATAGTAGGGAGCCAAGTTTTGCTTTCATCCCATTATACTTTTTAAACTGTTTTTATCATTCTTGTTAAGTCACAAAACTGGTTCATTAACAACACGTGTGCCAGTAATGTCTCATTTTTCTCACTTTTGAATAAAGCCGAGTTAAAAAAAAAAAAAGAACAACAATGGGCTCTTGTTTGGTACCTTCTAAAGGAAGCCAAAGATCTAGGGATATGGTTTCCCAAAACCCTCTCTCTGAAGAATAGAAATTTACTCCTTGCCAATATTTTTTTTTCCATTGGGTATTCGACAGTATTATATGCATTGGTACCTCACCAGCTCTGGGTGGGGCACGGGAAAGTGGAGTGTGGGAAGCAGAAAGTTTCGAGCTAAGGGACAGGCAGTCCTGAAAAGGCTCAGGCTATGAAAGTATGAGCCCCAATGCCCGGGGTGGGGTGGGGTGGTCACCATCTCTGAGGACTGGGTTAGGTTAAGCTGGAAAAATTTGACCAAGTCAGACAGACCATGCAGGCACAGTATTTCAGACATCTAAAGCTCATTCAAAGCATGAGGGCGTAGCTATAAATTAAACAACTGTAACAGCAACAGGCTGTTTATTCTAAGCCATACAAGTGTTAAACGTTAACGTCTCTCTCTCTCTCTCTTTCTCTCTCTCTGTCTCAGTCTAAAATGTCATTACAGAGGAAGTGCTACATTAACCTTACACTGTTTATATTAAACATGGGGGAACGGTTATAAATTCCAGTGAAGCCAAAGAAATGTATTGTACCTTGCCTCTTCTGTCACCTCGGCTTTCAACTCATTCTTCACCTCATGTACCCAACCCCTCCTCCCTCTCCCTCCTTCCACCCCCACCACATCTTCTCTCCTATCACTCCCACTGCTTCCCTTAAGGCCAACGTAGCTCTTAACCCCCAACAAGGTTGTCAGCACTAATAGTTTCAACCCCGAACTCCTCCACCTCTGGGCTCCTGCCACTGCTCTACCTATTACCTTCCTTCCTTCCTTCTCAACCTGTCCTTCTTCTTAGCCTCCATCCCTGACACTTGGAAACAGGCCACAGTCATCCCCCTTCCCAAAGAGATTAGCAGCTCTCTGCAGCTTTTATCTTCATTCTGTGTACTGTCTGGTACTGCAAGAGGTCACTTCCTCCCACAATATAAGAGGCAGCAGCTATCTCTGCAGCTTCTCCTTTTACTCTGTGTACTGTCTGGTACTTCTGGAGGTCACTTCCTGCCAGCAGTGGGCTTGCTGAATGCTAAATAGCAGTTACGTAAGAACTTACCGTAACAGTAGATCTTCGAGAGAGCTTCCTGCAGTAGGTCTTCACATATAGGACTGCGCCACCTGGCATCAGGACTGCACGGCAAACTTGTAGCTAGCAATCATCGGCGGGGACTGCCTCCGCGTCAGGTGATGGACGCCAGCGTGATTATAAAATGGGCGGTCCCCACCCACCCTCCAGTTCTTTTTCACCAGAGACCTCTAGAAAGAAAGCAGAAAAGAGGAGTGACAGACTCTTGGTACCCTGTGCTGTGGATAAGACAGAGTCCTGAGAAGGGAATAAAGAGAAAACAAGCAAGAGCTGGGGGAAAGGTGGGTGGGAATCTAGACCTACTGCAGGAACCTCTCTCAAGGATCTATTGTTACGGTAAGTTTTTATGTAACTGCTATATCTTACTTCGAGAGGGTTCCTGCAGTAGGTCTTCACATATAGGACTGAATACCAAGCAGTCTAACGAAAAAAGAGGAGTTGAAGACGAGGTCCAGGGAGGAGGAAAATGTCTGCCAATTGAATGCCTGTTCACGACAAGAGGCCTTGCAGAACTGCAAGACCAAAACCAGCCCTACGTCTAGAAGCAATGTCCAGACTGTAATGCTTAGTGAAGGTGTGAACAGAGGACCAAGTGGCCACTGCACAGAAGTCTGCAGTGGACACATTCCTGAAAAAGGAAGCTGAAGTGGCCACACTCCTGGTGGAGTGGCCCTTAACTGTACCCGGAAGGGGCTTCTCATACTTCTGGTAAATGTAATGGATACAATTTGCCAGCCACCTAGACAAAGTCTGTTTTGTGATAGCCTTGCCCTGGCACTGGGAGGCAAAGGCTACAAAGAGCTGGTTCGACTTCTGAACCTCCTTAGTCCTTGAGGTATAATACTTCAAAATCCTGTGCATGTCAAGGGTGAGCAGAAGGTACTCCCCCCTGTTGGAATGCTCTGGGAAGAACACTGCCAGTTCAACATTCTGGTTAAGGGTCAATTCCGAAACCACCTTTGGAAGAAAGGGTTAGTCCACAGAACCACCTGTGGAAAATTAAATAAGGCTCTCTACAAACTATAGTCTGAAGCTCTAAAATGCTTCGAGCTGAAGTGACAGCACTAAAAAGAGTGTTTTCCATACTAAAAATGCATATCACAGCTTGCTGCCAGTTCAAAAAGGGGCAAAGTAAGCTTTTCTAACATAAAGTTGAGATCCCAGGGGGGAACAGGATTCTGGACCAGAGGTTTTATATTAAGGATCCCCTTCAAGACAGTTCTGGAAACCTCTAGCTGTGCTAGGGTTTTACCCTCCACCGGGAGGTGGTAGTCCGAAACTGCAGAGAGATGGACCTTCAGGGAGGAATACCTGAGGCCCAACTCTGACAGATGCAAGAGGTACTCTAAAACCTGGGAGGCCGAGCAAGAAAAACGGTCTATGCCTTTCGCTGAGGCCCAGATTGAAAACCTCCTTCACTTCATGGCATAAGTGTATCTAGTGGATAGTTTCCTGGCCTCCACTAAGACCTGAGTGACCCCTGAGGAGACCCCATAGCGAGAAATCGCTAAGTTCACAGGTGCCATGCATGAAGATGGAGAGACTTGATGCTCAGATGTACCAGGGTAACCTGCTCCTTGGACAGAAGGTCATGAGAGAGAGGAAGAGGTACTGGGGGTTCCAGTGCCAGCTGCTGTAGCAACGAGGACCTTATCTGCCGAAGCCACAGGGGGGGCAATGAGGATCATGCGTGCCCCCTCTACTTGTAGCTCCAGCAGAACCTTCTGAAGAATAGGAAAGGATGGGAAAGCGTATAGAAATCTCCCTGTCCAAGACAGAGATGGTGTCGGTTCTGTCGGTGGGTTCATTTAGTGCCAAACATGGTCTCACTGCTTGCCAGCATTGGGATCATTAAATGTCCACAGTGATGTAACCCCCAGTGGGTGCTATCCCAAGGGCGACCACCCCTGCCTGCTCCGACTGTAACAGGGTGAGGGGCCTAGATCCGTTGGCGGGTGCCTCCACCCAGAGGTTGGGGTTAGAACAGTCGATTTTTATTCGGTCACAGCCCTCTGGGTTGCTGCAACCCCCCTTTCTTCCCACTAGTGGCCCACACAAATCAATCACAATGTCCTTACCATATACACTTACCCCCTGGCTTGAACCAATCAGCTTGCTCCGGGGACCCCCTGAAAAGTAAGTTGCTGTTACACAATAATCATTGTACAGTAATTCACCATTAACACACACACTAGCCAGTGTATCTTTGCAAAATGATCAATCTGATTTATTTAGGGGGGAAATAACAAGGATGGGGGTGATCAGGTTAATTAGCTTACCACTATAATATATAAGTATCTACATAGGGTTCTGTGCACAGGCCTAACCTATAAGTCACTGTCACTGGGTACCCAAGCCCTAAAGGCTAGTCCCTCGCTGCAGCTGGTTGGGGCCCTGACACAGACGAGCATTTGATTCCTACGAAAATTAAGTAGAGCCAGCGGGCTCAGTTAGTGTCACCAGTACAGAACCCAGAAAGTCCTGCCCTCACTAGAACCATCTGACAGGGAGCTACCCTGATTTAGTACTCACAACCCCAGTAGACAGAGCGCTCTCGCACCACTCGCAGGATCCAGCCTGGACTTCAAACACTTCTCCACACATTTATATGCAAGGCAGAGGGGGTACCATACCAGGCAGCTGCTGTATACTTCCCGATTGCTTTCACTGCACACACTGGGCCAAACGACGCAGCTTCACTTATCCCGACAGACCAAGCGCGACTGAAGCAGATTCTCCAGTCCTCTACAGGGTGAGCCTGGTAGGTAGCTGCGCTTTTGCACAGCCTCCTCTGACCGCTGCCTACCGGATTTAGTCTGACACTAGCTGGCGTTTTAAACCGCCGAAATCTGGCCTTCCACACACGCTTACCGTGCGAAAGCTCAACAGCGCAGGAGCCCAGAGCTCCTTCCTCGCTCACAGCCACAACGACTCTGACTCTGGGCAGTATTGGGCAAGCCTCTCAGTTTGGGCGCCACCGATCCCATTGGTGGGCTGCTGATGCCAGTCACTTATTTCGCCCCCAACTGGTGCAAAAAAAGGTGCCGTAGTCCAGAACTCCATGTCCCAGAATTACTGCCTGTATTCCCTATGGCCAGCTGGCTCCAAACCGAGTCCTGATTCTGGTTGGCTCAAATAGTCTCCATTTTAATGCTCCCTCTCACCCCATTGGCCCAGTTCAACCACCCAGGTCCAAAATGGAGAGGCCAAGTACACAAAGTCTCAGCTGCAAAGAAAGCAGGTTAGACAAGCTGCAAATTCACTAATACTCTAAGTAATTATAGCCAGCAGCCACATCTATTGGGCAAGCTCCCTTTGGCACTTATAGCGACTACAGATGGGAGCGCTTCCACCGCAACTCTGGCGGGATTCGAGCAGGGAAACCCCCCCCCCCATGCAACCCACTGGAGCCTGCGAGCAGGCAACTCTTAAAGGGACAATACCGGAGGCTTTTAAAAGCACTCAACACCCACAACCAGCGGCATTTTGCATAACACCAGTTAAACAGGGAGCCTTTAGGCAAGCCCCGGGAAGGTTTTTAGGAACCCCCATTTGTAGGGGGGTTACACCCTTCCTGGCCTGGAAAAACTTGGCGTCCGCGTCAAGTAGTTACCCTTAAATCACTTTAAGGCAAAACTGTTTAAATTGACGGCACATTAGACCTTTGGTTACATACACTGGTACTGTATCACACAGTTTACTTTTTGACTATACAACATTACTCATACCACAACCCTTTCTTCTATAAATCAGGTCATTACTTCCTGCCCATGACACTTGGATGAAGGGGGCCCTTCCCTATCAGCTACCTGAGGGCTAACTAGGGAAGTAGCACTATACTCAGAGGGTAATACTAACAGTTGGGAATCGTGCCCCAAGACTACCTTGGGCAAAGAACTCGGAGATGCATAGACCCCTTTATGGACTACATTTAATGGCAGGTCCACAGGCTGACTCAGAGACTCATAACTTAACCTTATTACAGGCCATACTTCTCGGCCAGTGCATCTAGGGGTCTCATTAAAATCTGCTACAGGCCCTGGCTCCATTTCAGCCTCATTTAGATTAGTAGGGGGAACCTCCATAGGAGAAGGGGACCCCGTGCCCATAGTACTTTCGGGGACATGACCCTCTATATCAGGACCCACACTACTTGGTTCAGTCAAGGGCATTTCTGGCACTACTGGGATGCTATCATGGCACTCGAAGTATCCTTCTTGCTCGGGCAGATCCCCACATCACTTCCTTCTTCTGAAAAGTCAGACAGCTCAGCCAGCCCAGATAATTCAGCCAGACTCAAAGATCCCACTTCTTCACCCTTGGTGCTACCCACTTCGTCCTCCAGGAGTATAGACTCCAAGGACAAAGTTGGGGGCTCAGACAGTCCATGAAACCCAACTTCGTCCCCAGAGTTAGCTAGGAGATTACCCCTAAAGAGTTGACTCAGTTCATAAGAGGGGTAATACTCATCATCATGTTCACTGTCTTCAGACACAAACAGAGGATCAACTTCATTAGAGGGGAAAGGAGAAGGACCCTGGAGTTTAAGTTCTCAGGAGTCGACCTCTCTGGATTTATTTTGGCAGCAGCTCTAGTTATAGGTCGGGGCGATTGAAGGTTCAGCCTCTATCAAAATTTGTCCAATGGGGGCAGGTGATTTCGGTGTAAAGTTTTTTACATCTTTTGAATTGTTTTCAGGCCGCACTTTATATACAGGCAAATCTTTCAATTTTCCTACGACAACATGAGGGAGGTGATGCCATCGGTCTGCAATCTTATGTTTACCGTGTAATCCCAGGTTCCTCAATAGCACTCTATCTCCTTCCTTCAATTCCACTGCTTTCACTTTCTTATCATATCTTTCTTTATTAGCCAAATACCACTTAGCAGCCATGGTCTGGGCTAGTTGGTAGGGATAATTAAGTTGGGCCTTCAGCTTCTGCACATACTGTAGATGATTAGCTGCTTGAACCCCATCGGGAGAAACCCCAAAACAAACATCCACTGGCAACCGGGCTTCCCTTCCAAACATCAGCAGATATGGAGAAAACCCAGTGGCATCACTCTTGGTACAATTGTAGGTATGGACTAAGGCACTGATCTGCTGGCTCCACCTAGATTTGTCTTTAGGGTGCAAGGTGACCAACATATCGAGCAAGGTGGGATTGAATCTCAGGTTGGGGATCACCCTGGGGGTGGTACGAGGTGGTTCTCGATTTCCGCACCCCCACAAGGATAGCATCTCTTTAATCAGACGGCTTTCAAAATCTCTCCCCTGATCGGAATGGATTCGCTGGGGGGGGGAGCCATAGTGAACAAAGAAATTTTCAACAAGGACTTTAGCCACCGTAGTTGCCTTCTGATCCTTGGTGGGGAAAGCCTGGGCATATCGGGTGAAATGATCAGTGACTACCAATATGTTGCTGATATTCTTCAGATCGGGTTCTAAACTCAGGAAATCAATACAGACCAGTTCCATAGGGGTGCTGGTAGTAATTTTGATCAGGGGAGCAGCTTTCTGAGGCAGAGCCTTTCTTTGTAAACAGCGGCCGCAGGTCTTAACATACTGTTCTACGTCTGCACTCATTTTGGGCCAGTAAAATCTGGTCCGCACTAGGTTAAGAGTTCGGTCTATGCCAAGATGCCCCATGTGGTCATGCAGGGATTTCAACACCAGTTCTCTAAAAGCGGTGGGCAGCACTAGTTGTTGTTTGTCTACTCGCCCCTCTTTGTCTACGGTCTCCCAGTATAATAGTTTATTGTTCAGCTTCAACTTTGGGCCTTCCTTGTACAACAGGGCGGTTCTCAAGTCAGCAGACCGCAGTTGGGACACATCTCTCCCTACTTGCAGAGCCTCTAAAGCAGGTTGTATCATAGGATCTCGAGACTGAGCCAGCTGGAGACTATCATTATTGAACTGAGGCAGCGTACTAGTATCTAATGCAGAAAAATGGCAGTAAGCAGCAGGAACACAGTTCTCAGATGGACCCAAACAATCCACCATGCAGTCCACAGTATCAGGAGACACCTGTTCTTCCTTGTCGAATTTCTGGCAAAGGGCTCTAATGTCGGGTTCGGACAACCTGATCCAATCGGCTTGGGACACAGGCCTCCAGGAGAGAGAGCATCAGCATCTATATGGTTTAGGCCTGCTCTGTATTCAACAGCGTAGTTGTAGGTGGATAACGCAGAGAGCCACCTGTGACCAGTGGCATCTAGCTTGGCTGAGGTCTGAACATAGGTCAAAGGATTATTGTCAGTTTTCACCAGTATCTTAGCCCATACAAATAGTCATGGAATTGATCAACAATAGCCCATTTTTAAAGCTAGAAACTCTAGTTTGTGCACTGGGCAGTTCTTTTCAGAAGGGGTCAAACTGCGTCTGGCAAAAGCTACAGGTCTCAGACCATTTGAGTGCTCTTGGTACAGTATGGCCCCCAATCCTTGTAGACTGGCATCAGTATGAAGAACATAGGGTTTAGCAGGGTCAGCATAGGCCAGCACTGGGGCATGAGTAAGTTGATATATAATGTCATAGAAAGCTTCCTCACAATCGGCAGTCCAGCGAGTACCAAACACATCATTTGGGCGGAAATAATTTTTTTCAGTCCCAGATTGTACAGTCTTCCTATATTTCTTATGGGTCGGGGGGTACCCTTGCGTGAGATTAAGCAGGGGGCGGATCACCCGAGAGTAGTCTTTAATAAATCGTCGGTAATACCCACAGAAAGCTAGGAACCGCTGTAGCTCCTTCAAATTTCTTGGTTGGGGCCAAGTGGTTAAAGCTTCTACTTTACTTGGGTCAGTCTCTATGCCTTCAGTGGATACTATGTGGCCCACATATTTTACAGAGGTTTGAAATAATTGGTACTTGTCTATAGATAATTTAAGGCCAAAGTCTTCCAGTCAATCCAGGACCTTGAACAATCGACTTTCATGTTCTTCCAAAGAGCTGCCAAACACTCTAATATCACCTAAATAAACCAAACATTCGAGCAAATTCATGTCCCCCACAGCACGTTCCATCAAGCGCTGAAAAGTAGCTGGGGCACCTGAAATCCCTTGAGGCATCTGGATAAACTCATAGAAACCTAAGGGCAAATGAACGCAGTCTTCTCTCGATCCTCCGGAGCCATCGGGATCTGATAGTACCCACTGCGGAGATCTAACACAGAGAACCACTTACTGCCATTTAGACAGTCCAAAGCATCCTGTATGCATGGCATGGTATATTGGTCAGGGATGGTCCGCCGGTTTAAGGTACAGTAATCCACACACATCCGAACGGCCCCATTCTTTTTTCTCACTACTACAATGAGGGAAGCATAAGGGCTCCTGGATTCTTGTATCACACCAGCAGCAAGCATCTTTTGCAGATGCCGTCTCACATCATCTATGTCAGCAGGGGCCAGCTGCCGAGACCTCCCTCGAAAAGGCCTTTCATCATGCAGTCGGATGTGGTGCTCAGCTCCTTGCACACATCCCACGTCCCATTCTTTTAGGGAAAATACCTGGTCTCTTTCGGCAAGCTTTCACTAATCCTCACTTTCCATTCAGCAGGCAACGGGGAGTCACCGAAATCAAAGAAGTCGGGCATTACTGTGTCGTCCTTCCCCAAACCCTTGCTATGGGGAAGCACTGCAGTGTCTGCACAATGCACACTAGCCAGGGTGCAGCCTCTATTTACTCGAATCTCTTTATCAGACACATTATGAACTTGAACCATCACCCTGCCGGCATAAGCATGGGCTCTAGCAGGCAAGATACTGGGTTTAACCAGCAGTCCCCCAGGCAATTTTCCCTCCCCAGGTGCATCCAGCATCAGTAGCTTATTCTTAACATCTTTTTTAATCCGGACTTCCCCTTGCAAAACACACTGGGCATTTGGGGCTAATAGCAACGGCTCCGGATCCTTCCTCCAGACGACACCCACCGGGCCTACAGGTTCCTCCTGGCCAGCCTCTCTCTGAGTCTTATAGGCCTTCTGGATCAAGGCGGGTATCCTAAGAGCTCGCCCAGTCCTGGACACCTGCTTTTCAGAACACAATTGTGCTAATCGACCAAACATGTGAGCACTGGTCCCAATCAACAAGGGTACCCCATCATACAGTCCAGTGGGGGGGGGGGCATACTAAGGCCAAGGTTTCCACTTGTTCGTCCACCACAGCAACAGAAGTAGGAAACGACAACCAGATCCAGATATACCCCAGGTATGGATAAGCCTTATTACTCAGCCCCCATACATGTAGACCATCCAAGGGTTGTAGTGGCACCTCAAGCAGGTGTGTCTGATACCAGTCCTGAAACATAATGGTCACCTGAGAGCCACTATCCAATACAGCCCGGATGGGTATCCCATTTACTCATACCGGGGACTCCATCGAGGGCCCCACCACATCAGACCATTCGGGGGGTACAGCGTTGACAGTTGCTTGGGCATTGGCCCGGGTCACAAAACTCTTCCTAGTGGGTCGGGTGTAGGCCCTGCGATGCCAGCTGTTGACCTTCCTTAAATTCCCCGGCAACTGGCACTCAGTCTGAAAGTGTCCGTCCTCCCCACAATGGTAACAGAACTTGGGGTCCCAGGGGTCTCTACTGGGAGGGGAATACTTCATCTGCTGGGGGCGAGGGGGCTCCCCTTGGCTAGGACGTTTGTTTCTAGATAACTCTGATAAGCAGAAGGAAAATCCCAGCCTCCCCCTACAAAACAGGGTACTAAATGAGAAAAAGACCAAGGTAGAAAGGTCAGTGGGGGTTGCCGCTACAGAAGGTAAAGCCATCAAAAAATGGAGAGCAATGAGTACCAATGCCCGTAGTCTGGGTAACAAGCTTCCTGAATTAGTGGCCTTGATGGAGGAGGAAGATCTGGATATTGTGGCAGTCACAGAAACATGGTACACACAGAACCATGACTGGGACGTAAACATACCAGGATACACTATCTACAGGAGGGACAGGGGAGGTAAGAGGAGGAGTAGTAGCTCTCTACATAAGAGAAGAAATCAAAGCAACAGAACAAAGGGTAAACGGGAGAAGAAGAAGCACTGTGGGTCAATTTGAGGCAGGCAATGGCACCACAATCCGCATAGGGTTAGGATACAGACCTCCCTCTCAGGGGAGGAAATGGACAAGGAAATGATAGAAAGTATACTTAGAATGGCAGATAAAGGGGAGATATTGCTGATGGGTGATCTGAATATGCCAGATGTTAACTGGAGTGCAGTTGCAGCAGCCACTTCTAAGAGTGGGGTTATTCTGGATGCCCTACAGGGGGCATGCCTTAGACAACTAGTATTGGAGCCCACTCGAGAGGGAGCAATCTTAGACCTGGTTCTCTCAAATGAAGATGAAGAGAGGATCACAGATGTAGAAGTGGGTAGCCATCTGGGAACTAGCGACCATCGAACAGTATGGTTCACAATAAACACGCAATAGAGTCAAGCCATACAAAGACAAAGGTACTGGATTTTAGGAGGGCTGACTTTGCCAAAATGGGTGAGTGCCTAAGGAATGCACTAGCAAATGGGCAGGAAGGAGGGGTGGAAGAACAATGGGGAATAATAAAAACTGCCATCACAGAGGTAACAAGCCTTTGTGTAAAGCAAATAAACAAAACGAAACGAGGTAAGAAACCACTATGGTTCTCAAAGGAAGTGGCAGTGAAGGTTCAAGAGAAAAAGAAAGCATTCAGGAAGTACAAGGAATCACAGAAGGAACAGGACACAGAACTGTATCAGTTAAAGCAAAAGGAAGCTGGAAAGGCAGTCAGAACAGCAAAGGCCCAAACCGAGGAAAATATAGCCAACTCAGTTAAGAAGGGGGATAAAACCTTTTATAGGTACATCAGGGAGCAAAGGAATACCACGGGAGGGATAGTGAGGCTTAATAAAGGGGAGGGTGACTGTGAAAAGGCAGAGATACTAAACAAATATTTTTGCTCAGTATTTACAAAGGAAGAGAGGGAGGTACCTAAAACAAACAGTAGAAACACTCTGGATACAGAAGTTGATACCAGCCCATTTACAGAAGAAAGAGTTCTGAAAGAGCTCTTAAAACTGAAGGTGGACAAAGCAATGGGGCCTGATGGAATTCATCCCAGAATTCTAAAAGAACTAAGGATAGAATTAGTGACACCACTGACTACCCTCTTTAACAAATCATGGGAGGATGGGGTGGTACCTGAGGACTGGAGGAGGGCAGATGTGATTCCCCTTCACAAAAGTGGGAGCAAGGCAGAAGCAGGAAACTACAGACCTGTTAGTTTAACCTCAGTGGTAGGGAAAATGATGGAATCACTTCTTGAAGGAAAGAATTGTTAGGGTATCTAGAGGCCAGAGGGCACAGGACCCAAGGCAGCATGGATTCACAGCGGAAGGTCATGCCAGACAAATCTGATAGATTTCTTTGACTGGGTGACCAAAGTAGTAGATCAGGAGGGGCTGTGGACATGGCCTACCTAGACTTTAGCAAGGCATTTGACACAGTCCCACACAAAGATTAATATACGTTAGCCAGCCTGGGAGTGGGTCCCAAGATGACAGCCTGGGTAAAGAATTGGCTGGAGAATAGGACACAGAGGTAATAGTAAATGGAGTCCACTCTGAAAAAGGGGTTAGCAGGGGTACCACAGGGTTCAATATTAGGACCGGTCCTCTTCAATGTCTTTATAAGCGACATTGCAGAGGGACTGGAAGGAAAAGTATGTCTCTTTGCAGATACATAGATACATAGACAGTGTCGGCAGATAAGGGCCTATGGCCCACCCAGTCTGCCCATTTGAGCTTGTAAGTTCAGTTTGTTTTCCTAGAAGTCTATTTCCCCTTACCCCTGACCTCTAGAATTCCTTTATGTCTATCCCATGCATTCTTAAATCCCGTGATTGTTTCAGCCCCCACCACTTCCTCTGGCAGGGTGTTCCACTTGTCCACCACCCGTTCTGTGAAGAAATTCTTTCTCATGTTTCCTCTGAATCGTCCTCCCTCCAACTTCATCCCATGCCCTCTAGTCCTGAAACATCTTTTTCGCTTAAAAATAGTGTTTTCCTGCACCCTGTTCCTCCCTGTAAGATACTTGTATGTCTCTATCATATCCCCTCTCTCCCTCCTCTCCTCCAGGGAGTACATGTTCAGTTCCTTCAACCTGTCTTCATAGGACTTGTGATGACACAAAGATCTGCAACAGAGTTGATGCACAAGGTGAGAAGGGACTTGGCAAGGTTAGAGGAATGGTCAAATGTATGGCAGCTTAGATTCAATGCTAAGAAGTGCAAGGTAATGCACCTGGGAAACAAAAACCCAGGGGAAGAGTACACAATGAAGGGTGAGATACTAGCAACAACAAAAATGGAAAGGGACCTGGGGGTAGTCATATCAGATGATCTAAAGGTGGGCAAGCAATGTGAGAGGGCAGCAAGGAGGGCTGGGGGGATACTGGGATGCATAGGGAGAGGCACCACCAGCAGAAAACAAGAAGTTATTATCCCTCTGTACAGACAGCTGGTGAGACCACATCTGAAGTACTGCGTGCAGTTCTGGAGACCCAATCTCCGCAAAGACATAGACAGGATGGAAGCTGTCCAGAGGAGGGCAACTAAAATGGCGCAGGGTCTGCACCGGAAGACATATGAAGTGAGACTTAAGGAGCTTAATATGTATAGCCTCGAGGAAAGGAGGAGAGGGGACATGATAGAAACTTTCAAGTACCTCAAGGAATCAACAAAGTCAAGAGGTAGCATCTTTCAAAAAAAGAGGTGTGCAAGAACAAGGGGCACAATTTGAAGATAGAAGGGGGCGGCTCAGAGGTAATTTAAGGAAGTATTTTCTCACAGAGAGGGTTGTGGATGCATGGAACAGCCTTCCAGAGGAGGTTGTGGAGTCAAAACAGTGGTGGAATTCAAGCATGCATGGGACAGTCATAAGGCAATTCTAGGGGGTGGGGGTAGGAAGAAGTAGGCTGCTGGTTAACTAGGATCTGCAGCTTATCCATCAGGTAGGGAAATGGGCAGACTGGGTGGGCCAAGCGGTCCTTATCTGCCGTCAAATTCTATGTTTCTATGTTTATGTTTCTAACTCTGGTTCCCCAAACCTAACAGGGTGGGTAGCGGTTTGCTTCAAGTCCCTCACCAGTTCTCGTAAATTTCTAATCTCGGCCCTCAACTCACTTTCTACTTGGGGATCAGAGGAAATGGCACGCAACCCCACTTCTCCTTGCAACTCTGGGGATACATCAGGCCCCCCCGGAAGGTGGGTCTCATCGTGTTCGCTAGACTCAGGGGTTTGGCACAGATTCACAGCGCCAACATAGGGTTCCCACCCCTCCTCATCAGTCTCTACTTCTCTAATCTCCCTCATCAATTGACAGTACTCAGGCAGGGCAGCTTGTCAATCATGTAACTTAAGTTTCAACAGTATCACACTGGAAAATCTAGCAGATTTTAAAACATGTTCCAACCTGACCTGGTTCAAGGCTGCGGTGGTGATCCCCTCTTTTCGATAGGCCTTCTGCAAAGCCCTTTCCACCCTAGTAACAAAGGCGGACAGCTTTTCATTCCTCCACTACTTAACAGACTTGAATTTCCATAATAAGTCTTCCCCAGTTTCTGTGCTTCCAAACACTCCCTCTAAAGCAGAAAGATACTCTGCTGCGGTAGCTTCCAGGCTAGTAGCCTGCAAGAACCGAATGGCTTCCAAAGCTGGACCCCGCAGACTCTCCATCAGTCTCTTTCGTTTCTCCCCCTCACAGCACTGCCACTACTGAACTAGGGGGGTGGCATAGTCCATCCACGCCTCCAAATCATCCTCCCCTGAAGGCACTGTGCCAGAAAAAAGTTTTAGCCTACGGTACAAATCTAGCTGTATGGAGTGAACCACTAGGGGCGGTGGGGCCAAAACAGAACTCTTGGGGGAACCAGGAGAGGTACCGGGGGAAGCCTGGGGGGTGGGGTCACTGGAAAGGTCCAATGCCTGCAGTAACTCTTGGGAAGTCCTCCCCTCCACAGCTAACAATTTAAGCAGTTTATCTTTGAAGCTATTAGTCTGGGGAGACCCTCCAGGGGTGACTGACACACTCCGGATGTGAATGACCCTCCACCCCTGTTGGGCGCCTTCCGGGTAGATCACTGGGGGTACCCTCTCGGGGTCAATGGCTATACTACATAAAAGCAACACCTGCAAAGTCTGATCAAGTAGATCAGCCATACGCCCCTTCACCTCTACCATACCCAAACATTTAACACGCTCCACTACAGAAATAAGATCAGCGTTCGTTGTCCCCAGAGGTACATCTAGCAGTAACACAATCCTCTGAGAGTCCAACTCCTCGGCTTCACCCCACCCCATCAGTTTATGTACCACTGTCTTAATGGGGTCCAACTTAATTTTAGCCATGATATCCCCATCCAGCTTTTCCTTGAATTTATCCATAGTTAGGTACTTCGTCCACTCGGGGACGCTAATCCCAGCGGTGCTTCCACAATATAAGCCCCAGGGGGTGCTATCCCAAGGGCTACTACCCTGCCTGTTCACTGTAACAACAGGATGAGGGGCCTAGATCCTGGGTGCCTCCACCCAGAGGTCGGGGTTAGAACAGTCGATTTTGACTCGGTCACAGCCCTCTGGGTTGCTGTAACCTCCCTTTCTTCCCACTAGTGGCCCACACAAATCAATCACAATGCCCTTACCATATACACTTACCCTCCCCGGATGGAACCAATCAGCTTGCTCCGGGGACCCCCTGAAAAGTAAGTTGCTGTTACACAATAATCATTGTACAGTAGTTCATCATTAATACACACACTAGCCAGTGTATCTTTGCAAAATTATCAATCTGATTTATTTAGGGGGGAAATAACAAGGATGGGGGTGATCAGGTTAATTAGCTTACCACTATAATATATAAGTATTTACATAGGGCTCTGTGCACAGGCCTAACCTATAAGTCACTGTCACTGGGTACCCAAGCCCTAAAGGCTAGTCCCTCGCTGCAGCTGGTTGGGGCCCTGACACAGACGAGCATTTGATTCCTACGAAAATTAAGTAGAGCCAGCGGGCTCAGTTAGTGTCACCAGTACAGAACCCAGAAAGTCCTGCCCTCACTAGAACCATTTGAAGGGGGAGCTACCCTGATTTAGTACTCACAACCCCAGTAGACAGAGCGCTCTCGCACCACTCACAGGATCCAGTCTGGACTTCAAACACTTCTCCACACATTTATATGCAAGACAGAGGGGTACCATACCAGGCAGCTGCTGTATACTTCCCGATCGCTTTCACTGCACACACTGGGCCAAACGAAGCAGCTTCACTTATCCTGACAGACCGAGCGCAACTGAAGCAGATTCTCCAGTCCTCTACAGGGTAAGCCTGGTAGGTAGCTGCGCTTTTGCACAGCCTCCTCTGACCGCTGCCTACCGGATTTAGTCTGACACTAGCTGGCGTTTTAAACCGCCGAAATCTGGCTTTCCACACACGCTTACCGTGCAAAAGCTCAACAGCGCAGGAGCCCAGAGCTCCTTCCTCGCTCACAGCCACAACGACTCTGACTCTGGGCAGTATTGGGCAAGCTCTCTCAGTTTGGGCCACCCGATCCCATTGGTGGGTTGTTGATAGTCACTTATTTCTGCCCCCCACTGGTGCAAAAGGTGCCGTAGTCCAGAACTCCATGTCCCAGAATTACTGCCTGTATTCCCTATGGCCAGCCGGCTCCAAACCGAGTCCTGATTCTGGTTGGCTCAAATAGTCTCCATTTTAATGCTCCCTCTCGCCCCACTGGCCCAGTTCAACCACCCAGGTCCAAAATGGAGGGGCCAAGTACACAAAGTCCCAGCTGCAAAGAAAGCAGGTTAGACAAGCTGCAAATTCACTAATACTCTAAGTAATTATAGCCAGCAGCCACATGTATTGGGCAAGCTCCCTTTGGCACTTATAGCGACTACAGATGGGAGTGCTTCCACCGCGGCTCTGGCGGGATTCGAGCAGGGAAACCCCCATGCAATCACTGAGCCTGAGCAGGCAACTCTAAAAGGGACAGTACCGGAGGCTTTTAAAAGCACTCACAACACCCACAACCAGCGGCATTTCGACGAACACCAGTTAAACAGGGAGCCTTTAGGCAAGCCCCGGGAAGGTTTTTAGGAACCCCCATTTGTAGGGGAGTTACAGTGAGATCACAGAGTGTTGGCAGTGGGCTCATTTAGTGCTAGCAGAAGGCTCACTGCGTGCTGACATTGGGATCATTAAGAGTCCACAGTGATTACTGAGTGTCAGCAGTGGTCTCATGTAGCGCCTGCAGTGGGCTCACTGAGTGCTGGAAGCAGGATTATTGAGTGCCAGAAGAGGGATTATTAGGTGCTGGAAGTGGGCTCATTTATTTAATTATTTAGGTAAATTACTCTCGGAGCTACAGGAATCAAAGTCTGATTCTCCCAAAATTGGCTGAAATATTTGTTCTTCTGTTGCTTATGCCGACAATTTGGTGTTACGCTCTCTTAACTGTATCCGGACTTCAAAAGAAACTTGATTTACTGTCTAGAACTTCAGAATCCTTAGCTCTAAAGATTAATTTAGAAAAATCAAGTCTTAGTCATAGGAGCCAGGAAAACTAAGTATATATGGAAAGTCAACCACTGCAACCTTGAAATAGTTAATAAATACATGGGTATTCTGTATACAAATACTGGATTATGGAATTGTCATTTTGAATACATAATCTCCAAAACTAACAAAACAGTTGGGGCTCTAGCAAAATTTATATATGTCTATGGAGGACACTCTGTTATACCTTTGTTATACGCATTACAAGCAAAATTTAATGCACAGTCGCTTCATGGAGCAGAAATATGGGGGACGTGTCATACTGACTAACTAGAAAAACCAGCGATCAAATGACTGAGGACCGTTCTTGGCTGTCAAAAATCAACCCGAGCTCAAGTCATACAAGCTGAACTGGGTCTGACTAAATTGCAAGCCTGGGTAGACATTAGGATTATTAACTACTGGATCCAAATTTTAAGTTTCCCTGATGATAGATGGGTAGAACAATGTCTACTGGAAAAAGAAAATTGGAAAACAAGGGGCTCCAAAAATTCCACCTTGTACCAATATTTGAATAGACTTTTGGATAAACATGTCTTGTCCTTTTTTATGACATATAGACAAAAAGGCATTAGCATCAGTGCACAGTACAGACCTTATATTAAGAAAAAAGACGTGAAATAGTATAGGGACATAGACTTGCTATGCATCAGTACCTCTAATTATGCTAAATGGCACTCAAATAACGATAACAGACATGAATTTAGATATTATCTTGATGTACTCGAGGATCCTAATATCCGTAACAATTTTACAAGATTCAGGCTCAAACTGCTTGAATCTAATGTGAAAACTGCCCTGTATAAAGAGTCACAGGATACAGAAGATGCTATGTGTAACTGTAATAAAAATGAAAGAGAAGACCTTGTGCATGTTTTATTAAAATGCTCTTGGTATAATAAAATCAGGAATAATTGGTTAAAACCCATCATCAATTCCATAACCCCTACCAGTGAGACAATTAATTACTGTTCTACTTACAACTGAAGATCCATTAGTAATACAGTTTTGGGAAATTTTTATTCCTTACCAGGAAAATAAGGAGGAAAAGATTCAGTCATACTTTGGAATCTGTTTAATTCGGACTAGCAGGCTGTCCATGAAATCTTGCACTTTATATTGTTGACAAAATCTAGGAAATAGCATTTGAGCCTGCACTGATGAATCAGGTCCAATCTGAACATATTGAAAATGCAATATTTATAAGTGCAAATGCATAGAAGAATAACAGCACACAGAAAATCAAAGAAAGAAAGAAAGATTTTCTGTGTGGCTGTTGGTTCTTCTGTGCATTTGCACTTAATAAAATATTGCATTTTTCAATATTTTCGGATTGGACCTGGATTTCATCCTAGTTACAGGCTAAGAGTGCTGGTTTCCTGGACTTTGTGTACTTGTGGACTGGCTGCCCTTATTTTACAGCACCACCCTGCTTATTCACCGATTGCAGCACGTCTTTGTTGTTGTGTAACACTTTATATTGTTGGCCTGGTATCGTTAGTTACACATATTATATGAATGCTAATGCTCCGTATCATTATGCACATAATGTTTTAACTTTTGTTACTGTCTTCTATTATGCATGTCATTATATGTATGTTTTTTGTAATGTCTGTATTTGTTACCTAGTATTTTGTGAAAATCATTTTTAAAGTTTGAACAAATAAAAAATTTACTTGACTCATTTGTTTGTTTGTTTACTTAGTTTTTGTTTACCAGGTAGGTGCACTAGACAGAGAATATTTTCAGGCATGACCCGGTAGAGTTATAACGCAACTAGGAAGGCAGGCTACAAAGGTAAAACAAGAGATAATACAACATAGTAACACTGAATAATGGAATTCAACACAAAACTCACATGACATTAAGTGACAGCAGTGGGTTTGTTGAGTGTCAGCAGTGGAATCACTGAGTGCCAACTGAGTGCTGGCAGTGGACTCATTGAGTGCCACATATGTGCTCATTGAACGTCAATACTGGGATAACCGAGTACCAGCAGTTGGATCACTACGTGCTAGCAGTGGGATATTCGAGTGCTGTCAATGGTCTCATTTAGTGTCAGAAGTGGGATCACTAAGCATCAGCAGTGGGCTCATTTAGTACCTGCAATGGGCTCACTGAGTGCCAGAAGTGGGATTACTTAATGCTCATTTAGTCCTGTGAGTGGGCTTGTTGAGTGTCAGCAGTGGAATGACTGAGTGCCAGCAGCAGACTCATTGAGTTGCTGGCAGTGAGCTCATTCTGTGCTGGCAGTGGGAGTACCAGTAGTGGGATCGTGGAGTGTTGGCAGTGGGCTCATTGAGTGCCACCTGTGTGCTCAAGAAGTGTGAGTAGTGGGATCACTGTGTGCCAGCAGAGGGCTCATTGAGTGTTGGCAGTGGACTCATTGAGTGCCACCTGTGTGTTCAAGGAGTGTCAGTAGTGGGATCACTGAGTGCCAGCTGTGAGTTACTGACTGCTTGCAATGGGCTTGTTCTGTGCTGGCAGTGAGTTCACTAAGTGCCACCGGGTGTGCTCAAAGAGTGCCAGCAGTGGGATCACTGAGTGCCAGTAGTAGGCTCACTGAATGCTGGCAATGGGTTCATTCTGTGCTAGCAATGGGCTCACTGAGTGCCATCTGTGTGTTCAAGGAGTGTCAGTCGTGGGATCACTGAGTGCCAGCAGTGGGCTCATTGATTGCTTGCAATGGGCTTGTTCTGTGCTGGCAGTAGGTTCACTGAAAGCTACCTGTGTGCTCAAGGAGTGTCAGTAGTGGGATCACTGAATACTAGCAGCGGGCTCATTAAATGCTAGCAGTGAGCTCTTTGTCAACAGTGGGATCACTCTATGCTAGCAGTAGGATAATTGTGTATTAGCAGTGGGATCACTGAGTGCTGACAGTGGGCTCACTGAGTGCCACCTGTGTGCTCGTTGAGTGTCAGTAGTGGGATCATTGAGTGCCCACAGTGGTCTCTCTGAGCGTCAACAGTAGGCTCACTGGAAGATAGCAGTGCGATACATGCCAGCAGTGGGATATTTGAGTGCCGGTAGTGGGATCAACTGAGTGTTGGCAGTGGGCTCATTTAATGTTTCCTGGAATAGGCCCAACTGAGTGCTGGCAGTGGGATTCTTGAGCTCAGCAGTGGGCTCACTGAGTGTTGGCAGTGAGCCTAAGTTTCAGTAGTGGGCTTATTGAGTGCTGGCAGTGGGCGTGTTTAGTGCAAATAATGGGATCACTGAATAACCCCCCCCCCAGCTCGTTGAGGGTGAGAGTGGGATCACTGAGTGTCAGAATGAAATCACTAAGTATCAGCAGTGGTCTTGTTGAGTGCTGGCTGTGGGCTCATTGCATGTTGGCAGTGGGCTCACAGAGTGCTGGTAGCGGGATTGTTGAGTGCCAGCTGTGTGTTCATTGAGTCCCAATAGTGGTATCGTTGAATGCCAGCACTGGACTCATTGAGTGCATGCAGTAGGGCAGTGGAGTCCCAGCAGTGGTATCACTGAGCGCCGGCAGTGGGCTCGTTGAGTCCCAGCAGCAGGATCACCGAGTGCCAGCAGTGGACTTACTGAGTGCCAGCTGGGGGCTTGCTACATGTTGACAGTGGGCTCACTGAGTGCTGGCAGAGGTGTTAAGTGCCTGCAGTGTACCCATAGAGTGCTGGCACCGGGATCGTTGAGTCCCAGCACTGGGATCTCTGAGTGCTGGCAGTGGGATCATTGAGTGCAGGCTGTAGGTTCGCTGCATGTTGGCAGTGGGCTCACTGAGTGCTGGCAGAGGTTTTACGTGCCGGCAGTGTACCCATAGAGTGCTGGCACTGGGATCGTTGAGTCCCAGCATTAGGATCGCTGAGTGCCGGCAGTAAGATCACTGAGTGCAGGCTGTGGGCTCGCTGCATGTTGCCAATGGATTCACTGAGTCCTGGCAGAGGTTCTGAGTGTCAGCAGTGTACCCATAGAGTGCTGGCACTGGGATCATTGAGTCCCAGCACTGGGATCGCTGAGTGCCAGCAGTGGGATTGTTGAGTGCCGGCTGTGGGCTCACCAAGTGCTGGCAGAGGTTTTGAGTGCCATTGGTAGTTTCATTGAGTGCAGGAAGTGGGCTTGCACTTACTATAACCTTCCCTAAATCACACACACACACACACATACACACCCTTACTACTACATTCACAAGGCTCAACTCCTATTGTATAGCACTATATCCATTTCATAAAAGAAATCTGGGAATGCAGCGAGGTTCAGTAGTTGGAACACACAATTTTGAAACAGGGATCATGGATTCAAATCGAACTACTGCTATGGGTTCACTAGTTGACCTTGAGCAAATTATTTGGATCTCCCTTTGCTTAATTCCTCCCAGCTGTACAACTAGGTAGCTCGAGGACTGAACTGAAGAGCAGACATTGAATCTCATCTGGGCTATTATGGGCAAATAAACTTGGCTTCAAAATCTGCATTAGTGAGGGTTGAGGAACTGGATGCCACATCTCGTGCTAGGCCGGCGACCTGGGTTCAGAAACGGGCTAGGGTCACCAGGGGTTAGGCCGAGGGCGGTAGGATTAAGCATCCCAAAGGATGCTCTCCTCCTTCTGGGGGGGGGGTTACATTGGCAGCGATGCCCACAAGTATTACTGCCTGTGGAAGCACGGGCGGTAAGGTACAGACGGCTCCTTATGAGGGAGCCGGGTGAAAGGGTGCTGCCGACGCAGGACAGTGTCGCATACATGCCATCTGCCTGGATGTAAGTCCCCTGGGTCGCGCCTCAGGGGTAGGGAACGGGAGAAAACCAAAGGCAAAATTCTCCTGGTCTCGTGATAGAATGACGCCCGTCCACGGTACATCGAAGTGGCCCGACCAAAAAGACCAGAGGATAGAATTCCTCTGGGCGGAGACTAGGAGGAAGTAAAAAAAAAAAAATCTGCATTAGCGATCTGAACCACTGGTATGGTGGTAGCGCTGACACCTGTATCACCGGCAACCCTGTTTCGCGAAAGGACTCGGGTTTTGTGTGGGTCGGCTGGAGAAAAGAGGATGGAGCATCCTAAGGACTGCTCTCCTCTCTCAGGAAGCTCTTGATGTGGTACCCGATGGATGTCAGGTGGCAGCACAGCAGGATAGCTTTATAAAGTGGGACAGCTGCCCTCATATGCTGATTCGCATGTGTGCGCGGCACATCCTTACATGCTGACAGCCCTAGGGAGAAAAATGCCAGAGAAAAAAACTCAACCAGCTTGGTGACTCCCCGCAGGCTTCACACCACTGACTGGGCATGGCTCCGTATCCGGATATATGAACTGGGGAGAGGATGAACCTCTCTCCTCCACACCTGCCACAGGGGGCATTCTGTTGAGGGGACTCACCGGAGTCAGATAAGTTTAATGAGGCTGGGGGTGGCCAGAAGTGATGGGGGTTGGCCGGTAAAATAAAAGTTCAAAACAAAGTTGCCATTAGTGCACTTACTGAGCAATACAGAAATCTGTACAGACACTTCTTAACACCTCTGTGGTGAATTGTTGTTTCCTGATCACACTACTCCATGCTGACAATCTCCTGTTACAGTTATTGGCTACCAGCCTTCTCAGTTTGGCACCCAAGATCCTTAAAGACATGTCAGTGTATTCTGATGTCCCTTGGGACAACTCCAACACATACATGTGGTGGTACTAAAATATGTTTAGTTTGTCTTACTAAGCATTTTGGCCACATTTACGGACTGCTCCCATCGACACTGTTATTTGTCTCTAGGATTACAACCACTTGCAGTGCTGTGCACCCTAGTGCAGGTGTGCAGATTTTGGAACAAAACAAACTCCAGTGATCAAGTCTGGCTACTTCTAGTTCTCAGCAACCCCCACCTTTTTGCCATCCCAACTGGGTGATTTATTTTATTAGGGACACTGATCTCCCACTAAAAAAAAAAAGGGCACTTCTTTTTGGCAAATCTCCGGACGTAGCCAGAAATTTTAAACTTGTACTCAAAACTGACTCCATTACGTAAACATAAACTAAAATATGTGCTACCACGCCACATCAACAAAAGGCCCCACCCTCTGTTTGCCATGCCACACCAACAATAGCACCCCCTCCCATTTGCCATGTCTGAGTTCAAGTAATCAGTTTCTTCCTGTAATCCTCCTTCCTTTGTTTTTCTGCCTGCCTGGTGAGTTGTTCTTGTTTGTGTATTTGGCTGGTGGCATCAGTGCCCCATAGTGAACAAAGGCAAAAGGGCTCAGCGCGACACAGACGCAATGTGACTCACAATGTCCTTGCTTTCCTCTTTTTGTTGCTCCTGCCTGATTTGCTACCCCTGCCTGATTTTTTTACTGTACTCTGCTGAGTACAGTGCGTATGCCTACTGAAACCTACCCCGGTGCTGCTATGTTCTGCACCACAGTTTGGCCCCAAGGGCGGATATTCAAACTGCACCCGACTAGGGCACATGCAAGGGTGCAGCGCAACTGGGCTGCGCCAGAGCATGGACCAGGCGATATTCAACGGTGCTGCGCCATGGCTCAGCACCGTTGAATATGGCACCGTGGCCACCTGCACTGCACCAGCGCAAGTGAGGAGCAGGGGGATGCACCTGTGCAAGAGCAGCTGTGCAAGGCACAGGAACCGCGATATTCAGCAGTGGATATGCAAATGAAGCCATCAGGTATGCATGGCGCAAATGGGGCCATTAGCATACCATTATGGCCCCATTTGCATACAGGTGCGCCGATTCCCGGCGACTTGCACCTGGCGCTCTACCAGGCTGCAGCCATCAGGGACCGACGCCCCTGCTCCTCGCACAACGTACCCCGCCTGATCACGGGCTATAACAATATATAAATAACCCTGGTGGTCCAGTGGACCTGTCCCCAGCCCTATCGCGGGTGTTATGAATAATAAACATCCCTGGTGGCCCAGTGGCCCATCCAGCCCGATCTCGGGCACTATATATGAACCCGTAGCCTGGCGGTCTAGCGGTACCCTCCTCCCCACCTACCCACTCAGTCCCACCACCCTGCTCCCCCCCCAGTCAGCGGCGTGCAGTATCTCCCCATCCGCAAGCTGCCTGGCTGCCTGCCGACTGACCAGGCGTACAGATGGCTGTAGCGGGCCATTAGTCCACAGCGTGGGCCAGTGGCGTGCAGACTATACTGTACTACACAGTCCTGCTCATTCACAACTTGGGACTGTGTAGTAAAGATGGTCTGTACGCCCACTGGCCCACATCTGGGACCAATGGCCAGACAGCCTATTCTGTACGCTGTCAGTCGCCGGGCGGCTTGTGGGTGGGGAGATGCTGCCGTGCTGACTGGGGGCGGTGGTGGAACTGGGAGGGTGGGGGGGGAGGGGGTACCGCTAGACCACCAGTGTATGGGTTTGTACACAGTGCCCGAGATCGGGCTGGATGGGCCACTGGGCCACCAGGGTTGTTCATTATTCACAACGCCCGCAATCGGGCTGGGGACAGGTCCACTGGACCACCAGGGATATCTATTTCTATTAATGCTCGCGATCGGGCATGGGGACAGTTCCACTGGACCACCAGAGATGTTCTTTAGTCATAACGCCCATGATTGGGCATGGGGATAGGGTCCACTGGACCATCAGGTATATCGGACGTTTTATTATAGTACTTATGCCCGCGATCGGGCTGGAAGCGGTTCACTGGACCACCAGGGATATTGGACATTTCATTTTTATACCTATGCCCGCGATCGGGTATGGGGTGGGGGTGCTACCGTGATGGACGGTGCCGCCGGAGCTCGGGTGGCCACCCACAGCTGGCAGCTGCCGTGTTGCACCCTACAATATGGCAGCTCATCTGTGGGTGGCCAGCTGTTGCTCTATTTTATTTTGGCTCAACTGTGTGTGGCGCAAGTAGGGGTTGCGCCTGCATGGGCTCAGCACATACCGGGCTGAATATCGGGATGTGTGGAGTATGCATGGGCACGCCCCACTACTTGTGCCACATACATTACTGTTGCGCCTGGCGCATCGGGATTTGTGCTGCACACTTTCCCCTTTTGAATATCGAGCCGGGGCACATCAGTGGGTTGCGCATGGTGCAATAGTGTTGCACCATGTGCAACCCTTTTGAATATCCCAGCCCAAATGTTTTTTGCACTCCATATCCTCTGGTTGCTGGTGCTGACCTTCCCTGCTAGACATCAACCCTATCTGTCTCATCTCTGTCACTTACCTACTCTTCGAACCCCTTCCCCATGGTGAAATCCTTGAGGCTCAATGTTCCCCCACATTGTGACTCCCACTGATAGGAAATGGTAGGCAGGAGGTCTGTCCTGGTCCAAATGTACTGAGCAACATTTTGCTTGCACCAGGGCTTTTCCAACTTAATTTCACCCCCACAAGACTCTGGAAAGAAAGGGTTACACAGCACATGTGCCCATACAAATGCATGCCAGTGCAGAAAAAGCAAGCGTTACCCCCACCACAAGCTTTTTTTTTTGCTTAGTTTTTTAATTTACTGTGTTTCGTCCCCTTAATCTCCCAGCTCATCCTCTTCAGTCCCAAGGCCTACTCACCGCTTGTTCCACCCTCGCTTACCCCACAGAGCAGGGCTGTTGGGGTGGACTCTCCCCTGGTAGAGTCAGAGCCTGGTCCATGAAGAGTGCCTTGACTGGGGGTGCGGGTCCTGCGGCATGTGGTGGATATCGTGCAGCAATAACTGTTTTTGGTTTTTTCCACATTTTCTTCTCTATTCCCACAATGCTGATTGTTGTTTTGAAATGCACGTAAAAGCTGAGTACATGGCAGACTCTCCTGAGCATGTCGGTATGCCCCCTCTCCTATGCACCAGACCTGACCGCCACGTGGTCACCCAGGTGGTAGAAGCACAACAGGGACTGCAAGCCCTTCCTCCCCGAGGAGGAGAGTGTCCTGTGGAATGCTCAATCCTCCTCTCCTGGCTGGCTCTCGGATGATCCAGGCTAGTTCCTGAACCCATGTCATAGATGCTGCAAACAGTAGTGTTAATGCTGAGCCAGCAGGCCTGCTCCTCCCACAAGCCTTGTCTGACTGCTACGGTCTCCCAAGTTGCACTGCAGAAGGGGAGCCTGCTGCCCTGTCTCCCTGAAGAATGGAATAGTCCTTTGGGATGCTCGATTCTGCTTCCCCCACCCCCACCAGCATCCTAGGCTTGTTTCCAAACCAGGTGGCTAGCGTCACGGGCAGCAAAGCTGCTGCTGCGCCACTAAAATGTAGTTTTCACTAAACCTTGGGGCAAAGTAGGTTGTTAAATTTAGTGCAAAAATGGAAACGTAGCCAATTGTTTTTCCTTTTTTAGTGGCCCTACATTATTTGTGTGTACCTCCCTGCCCAGCCCCCACCACTCCTCCTTTAGCTCCTACTGTCAGGCTTTTTTTTTTTTTTTTTAACTTTATTTTTATTAGTTTATCTGTATGAAATACGCAGTACACTACCCTCATAGGTAGGCTTCGAGAAACATTATGAGCATACTGCACAACATCATTGTTACAGTAAGAATTAGTTGAGCCCCTATATTCTTGGTACATCACAGGGGGGAAAATATTATACTTAAACCTTTCAAATCGGTTTACAACAGGCCAACTCAGCCACGAGACGGGATTACCATCTAAAGTTTCCAAATTAACGATCACCCTTACTATCGGGTAAAACATCCCTCATCTGTAGATTTTATTAAGACGTTAAGGCAATTCAGTAGTTTTCCCCTTATAAGCAAAAACTAATTAAGCTTCCCTCTTAGACCTTCGATCTATGATCAGTGGACTATAAATTCCAATTTTGCAAAAACAGTCAGACATTGAACGGACATACTTATTTCAAGCTGTTTAACCTTAAACAAATATACTATGCATATATTAGGCGATCTGGCGGTACCCTTAGCCCTCCCAGGTTTCAAAAAAGAAAAGGAAAGGTTGTCTTGTCCTGTAAAAAACATTTCAACCGCCATTTTCACCTTCATCTTTATTTCCCTTCCTAGCCATTCCGCAAAAGCAAAGCTGTATATCTCAGTAAAAAGCACTACTGGTATAGCAATCCCAGCTGGAAAGAGTATTACACAGAAATCTTATTTCTTTAGTGTTACGGTATAATCAAGGGAGCTTGCCCTAATAGCAAATAGTCAATTATTGTCCCCGAGTCACTATCCACATTGTCCCCTTTTGCTTGAAATTCGCATTCAATATGGACCAACATTTTGCTTGCTGTTTCTGCATCTGCAAATTGATAATGTTTCTCATCGTATATAATCCGAAGACTGGCCGGCATTAGGAGAACATGGTGGACCCCCAGTTGTCTCAGACGGGTTCTAATGGCGGCAAAGCTTTTCCGTCGCTGTCTAGTGGCAAAGCTTAAATCTGGACAAATGTGCACTTTAGCACTGTCCCATTCCAAAGTTCCCTGCTGTTTAGCTTTATTAATAATAAGGTCTCTCTCCCTTACTGACCCGAGAACCACAAGGACAGTTCGGGGTAGCAGCTGATTTGTGGCTGCGCGGCTTCTCCCACCGCGTGGTGTGATCCTGTAGAACTTTAGGATGGCAATTGGCTCCTGAACCTGTAGGGCCTCCTTGAAAAAAGTCTGCAGTAAAGAAGTGGGATCTTCTCCTTCGGAATCCTCTGGTAAGCCTAGAATTCTGATGTGAGAGGCTCAGGACGCATTTTCTAGGTTTTCCAGTCGTCGCCTAAGTCCATCATTTTCTTTTATGAGGCCTGTAGATACCGTCATGGCCTTTGTGTCCGCAGCAGATGCAGCCTTCGATTCTTCCTCTAACAAGCCAACCTTGGTATCCAAAATTTTGAACTGGGAAGTAAAATCTACCAGTTTTTGGTCTAGTCACTGTATTGCCATTAGGAGTGCCACATTAGTGGGTTGCGGTGCACTGTCAGACATCCCCGGCCTCAGTTCGGTACTAGTGCATGGTTTCGGATCTTTGGATTGGGCGCCTTCTCCTCCGGCAGCCGCTCTGTTGGTTCTCCCCATAACTTCAAAGTACAGATAAACAGAGAAGCAGGAAAGGTATTGCTCAGTGCAGCGAACTATCCTCTCAAGATAAGTCCAATTGCTGTCAGAAAACTAGCGATTTTGTATTATTTAAAACTCAAATTAATTTGCTTTTAGCGGAGCTCTATTTGAATGCGTCCGAAAGCTCAGCTGTTGGCCACCCCCGCCCCCAGGCTTTTCAACTGCTTCAATCTTCTTGCTCCCTAGGAGCCACTGCAGATTACCCAAACCTTGCTACTCCTATTACTTTCCCTCTGGGGTGAGACCCTTTTGGCTCGGACTGTGGTTCCTTGCATAATCTGGACAAAGATTCAACGGTTGGGGAAGGGCCCCAGAGATGGTTGCAAGCTGTGAGGTGGGTGGGCTAGCTGCAGCTATCATCCATGTGGGGTTAGGATATTATTTCTCTTGAAGCCCTTCCATCATCACTGATTGGTGGCACCCCATGATGTCTTTCTTGTGGGCAGGGGTTGGGTGGCTGCTACTACAAGGGCACTCATCCCATCAATGTAGTCCTGGCTCCCACTGTAGGAGGTGCTGACAGAGCAAGTGAACATGCCGCCTACCTGAGTCTGAACATGCTGCCTCCACAATGTACCGCAGAACCCTGTGACCTTGGGCTCAGGGTGTGAATCTTTCACATGGCAGTATAATGGGCTACCCCCAAGCACTACCAGACTGCTCCCACCCCCATCTGAAAATGTTAGTAACCAATCCAACATTTGCCCCAGATTCAGCAGTGTTACAGGGTTATTCAGTCCTGGATCACAGGTGAACAACAGTGTTCCCTTACCTGTTGTACATGGGGTGCTTTAGCAAAGGAAATCCTGGCTATTGAGTGAGAGGAGATGGTCAGCTGTTGTCCCCTCACCTCTCCCTCCTCGATCTCCACAATGCCTGCAATTGAAACACAGACAAGTTAGCTCAGCAGAGAACACACTTGCAATGTATGCTAGAATATCAGCCCTGGTTGTTGGCCTGTCTGTGTTCCAATAAGTCCCGACATGGATTACCATATGGTGGTGCAACAGGCTGACAAAGTAATTTCTGGTTTGCAGCTATTCTTTGGGGGAGGAGGGGAAAAGTAAAGACAGAGGGAGGTAAGTCTCATCACCATTGAACAGACTGCAACACTATGGTCATGGTTTGCCACGGAGAGAGAACAGGGAGAGGAAGGAATGGATAAGTACCATTAAACTATCCCACACCACTGAAGTCACAACCAGCACTATACAGAAGGTCTCAGTACCACACCACTGCAGTTACAGCCAGCTCTAGTGAAGGAGGGAGGGATATTTCAAAAACACACCACTGGAGTTTTACCCAGCCCAGTAAAGGGAGGAAGGCAAAATCCCATTGAACTGACCCACATCACTTGGGGTCATAGACTGTTTTATTTATTTATTTATTTGAAATTTATTCAAACCAAGATAAGACAGCAGCAGTGAGTCAACAGGTTAACACAGTCCAGCAGGAATAGTTACATACAGGCTAAAATACACAAAATGCAAACAATAAAGGTAAGTACATCCAAATAGAAATCAAAGCAACTAACACAGTGGGGGTCGTTGTAAACAAAGATTATGAGCATTGTTGTGCAACATGATCACAGCCATAGAGAGGGGAATTCTGGACCAAAACAAATGCAGTGAGTTCTAAGGTGGCTGAAAAGACTGGACTTATAACACCTGCAAGCTAGAAACATTCCTCAGCTGGAGAGGGAGTTTGTTCCAGGTTTCCCAGTGCTGCAAATGCAAAGCTCTTTTTACCAAATTCATGCTTCATCCTGAGAATCGAGAAGGTAGGCACTGCTGCTGAATGGAGTGAGCAGGCACTGCTTGACTGTGTGAGGTGAGCTAGGATACAGTCAGGGGCTTTTTTTGTGCACAGTTGTACAACAGAAAAAGCCAGTGGTAGTCACGCCTGCTGGAGGGCTTTGGCCAGTTAAGCTGGTCATATAGTAGGCAATGATGGGCACACCATCCACAGGAGAGGATGAACTTGCACAATTTGTACACACGATCCAGAAGCAGGAGAGTTGTTTTGGTTGCACAGCAGTATATGATGTTTCCCTAGCAGACAGAAGGAAGCAGGAAGTGGGACACCACCTGCTTCCTCGTGTCAGCACCAAGACGGTGTTTAGACCTGTACAGAAAGTTGAGCCTAGGCCCTATGGTTAAGATGTGACTGATGTGCCTACTGCATGTGAGTGATGAATTAGGCCAGATTCCCAGATAGTTGAATGTGTTGCCATCAGATGTAAATAATTTCAAGAGGATTAGCTGAATAAGTTGGCATGTTCCAGGATCCAAACACACCGCAGACTTGATTTTACCTGCATTAGGGATCAAGTGGTTATTGTTGAACCAGGAGGAGATTGTACTGAACTCAGACTGGAGAAATGAATTCATCTAGCACACTGCCATTGCACTGTAGTAGACTATGGTGTCATCTGAGCATATATGTGGATAACACCTTCAGTTGTGCTTTGAGAGGTTAACAACAATGAAGAATAGGAGAAGGCCAATGACTGAGCCTTGAGGAACTCCAAGATTTCAGACAGCAAGGTCTGAAGCAATGCCCTATATGGACACTAGCTGGGTTTGTGTACTCATGTAGTTTTCAAACTATATGATGGCTGGTTGGCTGAGACTTAGGGACCTAAGCAAGGGTATTTCATGATCCACCAAGTCGAAGGCCTTGGAGACTTCCATAAAGACTGCCCTAGTGAGTAGACCATTATCTATGGCTATTTGGACACTGTTGGTGACTTTAAGCAATGCAGATATGGTGGCATGCCCCCTCCTGAAGCCAGATTACATAGAAAGAGAAGAAGAGGGAGGTATGCTTAAGTCCCCATTGAACTGGCCCACACTACTGGAGTCATAGCCAACACGGGAGAGAGGTACTGAACTGGCCCACGCTACTAGAGTCATAGCCAACAGTGAAGAGAGGTACTGAACTGACCCCACACCACTGGAGACATAGGCAACACTGGAGAGAGAGGGAGGGAAGGCAATTAAGCACTAAGACATAACTAGGGTTTAGGTTGCCATCACTTAATCTAACTTTAGGCAGGTCAAGCAGCACAAGGCGCAGCTAAACCCAACCTGGAGTTACGTTTTCATAGTTCAAATTGTAAATTGTTCTATTTTACGTGAGGGTTCCAGCTGTTAACCTAACTCTTTAGAATGTGCAGTCAATCAGAATGCTCCATTTCTAGCCACTGTTTTATAGTTATCAATAACCAATTAAAAGATTATTTGTAAATGGCACCACCTTATACATCATAATTCCTGAAACAAAATATTATAAAAAGTGTTGCTTTTAGTCTAATCATTAAATTTATTTATTACAAAACTGGCACCCCTGTTGACAGTTATACAACATGCCTATCAATAAAAGTTCAAACCACCCTCTCACACACCAAAAGTGGTCTTCTATGACAGGGCTGAGACACACTGGCAGGATGGCATTATTAAGCCTGTACAAGGGCTGTGCAGTGACTGGATCCAGCTCCTTTCACAATCACATAGTATTCACTATTAAAAATACATTGCAAAAAATAATTGCAAAAATGCAGCGTGGGGACCCCAAACTCGCAGATGTCAGTGGGATGCGCTGCTGTTTCACCACTGGGTCTACCAGCCACTGGTTTCCAATAAACCGTAACGATTCTTTACACCTGCAGCAATGCCAGATCTGCCACAGGACAAGGTGCAGAAATCCCATGAAACTTAGATCCCAGGGTAGTAAGTGAGCGCCAAGCTTGCCACTTACCTGTGTTCTGCGCACTGACAAATGCCACCTTCGTCGTGTTGGGCTGTATGCGGATAAACCCACATTCCCTGTGCATCGGCTGCCTCGTATCCAGATGAAAGGCGTTAAATCTGTGCAAAAATAGAAACAAATGAGACCACATCTAACTGAGCAGCCAGCTGCGGCAGCCTACTATACATTGATTTGACCTCACTTTGACTATGTGATATAATTTTTAGCGAATGCTGATACAGTCAGTTTTTACATAAATGACAGATTTCACAAAACAAAGCCAGCAGAGTCATACATATCAGAAGCCACAGTCTCAGTCACCAGGGACATCTTCTGTCGGCAGCAATACAGTGGAAATACCACAGCTCCAATGTGAGCCTAAAGACGAGGGTCAGGAAGGTGGTGGTGGTACTGGTGAGGGAGGACTACAGTAGTAAGGGTCGGTGGGAGGAAGACTGCAGTAGTGAGTGACCCTGGCCTGTCCTTGACTACTTGTCTGATCTCAGATCACAGCTGGTGGTGGATTTTGTAGTTCCCATAGTTAAACTAGGAATAGGCAAAACAGCACCTAGTTACCCTGCACCTTGATCTTGGAACAACTGTACCTCCAAACTGACATACACCATTCGCCTGTACTAATGTCCATGAGTAACTTTAAAGGAAGGGTCCCATTTTTGAAACAGGACCAAATTTTGCTAAGTACCGACTTCAAACTGCTTAACTGTGAAAGATCAGCAGATAGGACAGTTTGCCATTTTTTTATAAACTAAGCCCACAATCAGGATCTGGATTTCCATGGCAATGCACCATTTTTTTGTTTCTATGTACATTATGCAGCTCTCAGGGAGCTGGGCTGCAGGACAAGACGCTGCAAAGTTGTCCCCTGGTACCACTGACTTCGGTGGAACCCAGGGATGACCCTGCGTCATCCTGTCCTGCAGCCCAGCCCCCTAGGAGCTGTAGTTCAAAGTCTATACTTGGCAAAATAAGGCCCTCTGTTAGAAGGTGACATGACAGAAACCTACAATTACCTCAAAGAATGAATGGGGTGGCGGGAGGAGTCTCTTTCAAATGAGAAAGAGCACCTAGACCAGGCGACTTGCAATGAAGCGGGGGGCAGGAGTCGGGTTTAAGAGAGATGTTTAGAAATACTTCCTTATTAAAAGGGTGGTAGATGCCTGGAATAGACTGCCAGTGGAAGTGGTGGCGGTTAAAATGGTGGAGGGAGGAGCAAGATGGCCAATGCTGTATTAGCATGAGTTAATCTCTTGTAAACACCTTTGGAGGAAAGAAGTGGGATGTTAACTCTACAACAGACTTTTCTTGTTTCTCTCGTCTTTGACAAACTTACCTGGCAATCAGAGACACGATGGACCCTAGGAGGAGCAATGAAAGTGCTAAAACCCCAGAGTTCGTTTCCCCAATGTCGGTCCCGCTGGATCAGTGGCTACTTCCGGATAGACACAGCCCGGAGTGTGGTGCCAGTGCTGTTAGTAACACGCTGACCCCCCAGGCAGCTGATAAGCTATCTTCAGTACTCCTGTAAAAGTAAATTCAGACATGGGGATCACAGTAGACAAGAGTTTTCAGCAAACACAACAACAGTCGGAGCCTGTACTTCAGTCTTCCCCTCTACAGACAGGGGGATATACACTCGAAACACTGGGCAGAGTACTGGATAAAATACTTGCGTGGACAGAATGGAGTGATCGTAGATTTGACGCCCTTTTGAAGGAAACAGATTTTTTTGCAGACTGAGATAAACGCAGTAAAAAGCACTGGTGAGGCAACAAACAGAACAGTGGCTGAGCACTCTAGCAATATAGCAAAGCATACCTCTCAACTGCTATGAATTTTGCATAACGCTATGATTTTCACACTCAAATTTACCCTTGCTCCGCATAGGTTTACCAATGTTCCTCATAATGTTAGAGCTATTTCTGGACACACAAACTATTAAACCATTGAACTGAGTTAATAGAAATATTACCTTATCACTAACTATATGGGACCCACAATCTGTAGACATATTATTGTTTAAAATAAGAAAGTGCTACACATTCTGGCCCTTTACAATGATTTTTTAAGGCCTGTGCTATGATTTTTAATGCTGAGAGGTATGTAGTCAGCATGATGCGAAATTATGTCTCTACAGGCTAACTGTACCAGCCTGATGAAAGAAAAGTTCAACATAAACCACAAGTTGGAGAGTACAGAGAATCTACTCCATTACAGAAGTATTCACCTACTTGGCATACCAGATCAGTTTGACGCAGACTTCCTAAATGTAAGAGAGCTAGTGAAAGACATTCTAGCAAAAACATTTAACTTGCCTGAGGATAACCTTCCTTTAATAACGAAAGCATTTAGGGTCCCACGGCGTCAACAACATGCCTCTGAACAAGCAAAAACAACTATTCTGGCTACCTGTGGTTTCAACTCTGACAGCGACTATGCATTTAAATTAGCCAAACTCAGAGGATCCCTGGAATATAATAACAATAAATATTATATTTATCCGGATTTCTGTTATGCCACACAACGCCGCCGAAGGGAGTTCTTGGCTTACCGCCAAGAGGTGCTTGAAATAGGAGCACAGTTTTCTCTGCTGCCACCTGCTAAAGTAAAGATTTCCAAAGATGGAAAAACACTTGTTTTCTTTGAAGTTGAACAACTTGCTACCCATTTACATGCATATTACTCTACACAGGAGACGGTGGAATCCCAGACATCTTCTGAGAGGGACATAATGGAACATATGTAAAAAATGGATATATGAAAAAAAAATGTGTTTGTTTTTTGTAGACCCTATGAAAAAAATATTATCAATCTAATCCTTAAGGGGTAAATGGGGTATATCTGAATTTACGCATGTACTAAATAAGGAATTATATAATAATCTGCAACTGCTACTTGGCTGAATTATCTAAGGTTTTCTTCTCTTAGGTTTAAATTTACTACCCCCTCCCAAATATGACCTGGACTAGTTATATCAACATGTAGATGTAATTCTATAATGAATGTGATTTATGTATATTTTCTTGTGAGCATAATCATTGAAAAATGCAAAAATAAAAAGTAAAAAAAAAAAATGGTGGGGGGCTTTAAGTATATGTGAGATGGACATAGGGGTGTATTAGAAAAGAAGCAGGGAGGCAGGAGGGCCGCCAGAGACCTGATAGGATCTGCGGGGGCAAATGAGGCAGGAAACGTCCTGACAGACTGGGTGGGCCACGTGATCCTTTCCTGCCGACAAATTCTATGTTTCTATGACCCTTAAGCACAGTGTGTTGTAGAAGTATACCTAACAGAAGCTTGTTGTTATAAATAATTGTATCTTTATATATGCAAAAAGACGTGCCAAGGTGTGTAATTATGGGGGAATAACTGCATGGCTCGAGGCTGGTGTTAGACATGGGGTGCTTGTTCCACATCCCTTAAGTGTCTTATCACACTTAAAACAGGGAGAGAAAAACTGTGTGCTGCAGACTGAACTAAAAGTTAAGTTCGAGTTTGGAATGCTGCAAAATGATTGCATTTATAGTTGACAGACAAAGTAGTCCCTTCGCGCTGCTCAATTCCTTGTCGATGATAAAAGTGCTGCCGGGATCTGGAACTCGTGCACGGACACTCTCCGTAGTGTGAGATGCGCGTTGATACTGTAGATGAACTGCTGCACAGGCTAAATAAAAGTACAGAAGTGTAAATATGGTCTCATAATTATACTCCGTCCTGTACTGGTCTCTCAGCTGATCAAATGGCTCACATTTTTCTCACCATGTTATAATGTGGAATACACAGGTTGGAATTATTATTCTACACCATGCTGGCTTGCATGGGTCTCCTTTATTTTGTTGCAGTGTGGTGACTAGAAACGCACACTGAGCCAAGGCCCGTTTCTAGCTACAACAAGGGAATGGGGATCGGGAAGAATGAAACACAATCAAAACTCAATGGTTCAAACAAATAAACTGCAATGGTACAAGGAAAAAAAAAAACATGTGATTTGCGAATGAGATTTCAGTTTTATTGGGATCTCCAGTTTCAGTACTAGATTAAAAAGGAACGTCACTTTGAGAAGCCATTCACCAAAACATGTGGGCCTGCACCAATTTGCACCTTACGAAATATAAGTGTTTACTTATTCGGCTCCTCTGTAATATTAGTTTATCTGATTGATCCTGCAAATCCCCCGGTCGTGACACAATGGCAAAATGCTTCCTCTCCAGGCACTGGATAATCCCCTGTGGTGGGTATCAGTGATGAGGGTCAGCAGTGGGAGTTTCACTTACAAATAAGGCATCCCAGAGCTTTCTACAGCTCAGATACACCAGCCTCATGGTACAGTCAAAGGCTAGGTTCAGGATGTGTGAGCAGAATTGCCAGGATCAGCCAGATGACTCAAATTACGGAGGAACTGGGTAAGCTAACATTTTTATTTTGCACTTACAGCAGCACTGCAACAAATAAATGTTGTACTAAAAAGCAGGTTTCAGCTACAGTTAATAAAAAATAACAGCATATCTATCAAAATGTCTTTTCTGAGTACCTCCTATGCTGAGAACCATGACATTTTTTTTCTCGATCTTAACTCTTGCCTGGTCTACAATGCAATTTCTAAGCTAAATGTAGCGGCCATTTTTTTTTCTTGAGAAAAAAATAAATTAAAACATTCATAAAATACTTAAAGAGCAGCTGACGCCTTTGGGAAAACTTTGAAAAGCATCATATTTAGACACAATTCAGCTTGCATTTCATATATCTTCTATAGATTTCTTCTCTCAGTTATTTATAACTGCAGAAATTCCCACAAAAACAAGGTCTTTATCCCTTACAGTTCAACAGCCTCCACAGCTTATTCCCTACTTGAAATTACAATTCTCTGTTGTGACATCACTGTCTGTTGCCAAGCGAATAACTGTGATGTCGCAAGTAGAGTATTACGACATCAGGTTGGGAAGAAGCAACAGGAGCTGATGAACTCTCAAGGAACAGATACCCTATTTTCTTGAATATGACCTCAGTAATAAATAACAGGGATAAGAAATACAGAGCTAATGAGAAATATAAGCTGCTTTGTGTCCAAATAACATGTTTTTTCAAAGTTCTTCATGAGGCATCGGTGGCTCTTTAAATGTTGGTGGAACTAGAAAATGACACCACCAAATAAAACTGGAAGATATCTGGAATCTTTTATCATGAAAAAAAGGTATGGTAACATTTTAAGCCAATTGCATTGCACTGTTGCTTTAAAGTGCCAAGCTGGGACAGTTGCACACATCTGTGCTGCTCAAAGTGACATGTCTCTTTAATATGATAAAAATATTTAAAAAGATACTGGTAACACTGCAGCTTTCCCAATATATACTTGCCTACTCCCTGTTCCCTTTCTCTACATGTCCTCTTTTTTTTCTGGTTGCTCTCCCCTCCCCATGCTCATCTCTTAGGGATAATACCCTGTTCTGGCGTCAACCCCATCCCCACGAGTCCATTACCCCGATTTCCTCTTTGTGGCAGGGCTTCACGGAAGGACCATCTCCCCCATTGATGCAGAACACTATGTTACCAAGAATCCATTGTCAGTGGGCACTAGGACCCAGAGAAGTCCAGGAACCCCAGCCGTCATATGGATGGTACATGGGTTTTCTCCCTGGTGTCTCTCCTCCCTCCCTCCTCCCCTTGGCTTGGGCTCAGGTCTGCTGTGCCTCGGCTGCACACAGCAACATCCTGCAGTGGAAGGAAGCACCCTCAGCCCACCGTAGGGGTCACAGCTGTACCAGTTACCTAGTGCAATCCCTCTCAACTGCCAATGATGTGACTATGCAAGGGTAAAAAAAATAAATTAATTAAATACTTTGCTTTCATAACCATACACATAAGCTTATGTTACTGGTTCCCTCCTATCCTGGTTCTAATATTAACTCTCCCATCATTTCTTCTCTGTCTCTGTGGTCTCTCCTCTTCACACAGTCCTCTCCTCTATGTTATGCCCCAGGGATTTTGCTTGGTTCACACCTCTTTACAGTCTGTACTCATCCCCATGTATGCCTCATCTCACACTACAGTATAATCTTGGCCATCACTTCCATACTGATGATACCCAGCCATCCTACCCTGTTGAAAGCCTGCCTCAGTACCAATTTCCTTGCACAAAAAATGTATTCAAGACTGATGTGCTCCTCCGGGGTAACAGAAGCTTTCTCAGTCAAAAGCCCTCCACCTGCTATCTTCCTTCTCAACTGAGACCTCACCTTTGCTTCTTTGGTCTGCAAAATTGGTGTTGTACTTGATCCTTCTTCTCCCATATGTCCAAAACTTCCTTTTTTTCCACTGGTCAACCAGCGCAGCGGTAGCGCTACCACTTGCAACACCAACAACCTGGGTGTGGAAACAAACCAGGGATGTTGCAGGGCTAGCTAAGGGGGGAGGATCGGATGTCTCAAAGGATGCTCTCCTCCTCCGGGTCTGCTCCACTGCTCTTTTGCCACCTAGGCGACCACAGATGGTGGTGCAGGGGAAGGCATCAGTGAAGGAGCCTGAAGTGAGCAGTGAGCATCAAGTTATCTGGGTGTGTTGGCGTGCTATCAACCAGTGACACACAGTCAAGGGAAGGAGGGCGGGACTCCCAGAGGACAAAAATCTCGGGACTGGCTAAGGGCAGATGATGCCCTTGCCCACCGTCCACTACCAGACCCACATCACCACAGACCAGGAGGATCCTCCGGGCCTTCACCTCTGCTGCGGATGGTCACACAGACAGACAGTAGAGCAGTAATGCTGAAGTGGCTGAAGGCAGAACTGGTCCAGGGGGGCAAGTTGGTGGGGGGGAGGGCAGCACAGCAGTGTATCATGGGTGGACCTCGGAGGCTTGGCCAGGTTGGTAGTTGGGTCTTGCTGAGCGGGACAAGGATTGGCAGGGGTGGAAGGAGGACCCTATCAGTACCCTGGGAGAAGAAAAATATGTTACAAAAAAAAAATACTATTTTTTTCATATTCAAAATATCATTTTTTCTGCCAGTTCCTGGACCACTCTTCCGCTGAAATCTATATTCATGCCTATGTTTCCTCCCATTACGACTATTGTAAATGTCTACTCCATCGACCTCCTAAGCTTCAGCTTTAAAGACTCCAGCATATCCAAAATGCTGCTGCCCACCTCCTTACCTCCACCACAGAACCTGATCAAACTACCCTCATTCTCCGTGATGTGCAATGGCTCCACGCCCTCCAGATTCAGACTGCCTCTCTTATTATCAAGATCCTTAATGGGCTTGCTCCCACCTATTTCATTTATCTGATCACTCTATACACCCCTTCCCTCTCACGTCGCTCTTCTAAAATTAGCCTACTCTCTTGTCTTCCAGCTTTTCCACGGTTGGTGGGGAAGTCTTCTCTTCTACTGGCCCTGTTACCTGGCTCAATTACCCCATCTCTATTTTCACCTAGTCACCTCACCCTCTCTTCAAATCTCCCATAAAATATACTTGGTATCTGAGACATCAGAAGGTGAATGCCCATTACAGTGTCTCCCACTTTAGTGGGGCCATTTTGTATATGTTTTTTGTAATAGATAGCTATCGAACCATACAATTACGTAGGAACTTACCGTAACAGTAGATCTTCAAGAGAGGTTCCTTCAATAGGTCATCACATACAGGACTTGCGCCACCTGGCATCGGGCCGCACGGCAGACTTTTCTAGCAATACCTGACGGGGGACCGCCCACCCAGCGTCATGTGACTGACGTCAGTGTGACTGTATATAGTGGGCGGTCCCAACGCTCGCCCTCCAGTTCTCCCACTGGAGCCTGGAAGAGGTCATACAGCAGGAGCGAACAGGAATTGGAGTCCCTGTAAAACATAATGAGGGGAAGGAGGGAGGGAAAAATATGACCTACTGAATGAACCTCTCTTGAAGATCTACTGTTACGGTAAGTTCCTACGTAACTGTACTATCTTACTTCGAGAGGGTTCCTTCAGTAGGTCACCACATATAGGACAGAGTCCCAAGCAGTCCCTCCAGAGAGAGACCGAGAGAAACTAGGGAGGTGGAAGCTAGCTCCAGCAGAACAACTTGAAGTCCAGTACGGAACCAGCTTAGCACAAAAGGCCTTGCAGGACGGCTAATCCAAAGCTGGCCTTCCACCTAGAAGCAATGTCCAGACTGTAGTGTTTGGTAAAGGTGTGGACAGAACTCCAAGTAGCGGCAGCGCAGATGTCCGCTATGGAAACATTCCGAAGGAAGGCCACGGAGGCAGCCATGCCCCTAGTAGAATGACCTCTTATGGAACCCGGAAGAGGCTTATCGTACTTCTGATAACAGTACCGGATGCAGTTTCCCAACCATTTGGAAAGGCCCTGCTTAGAAACTGGTTTGCCCCTCGACCTGGGGGCAAAGAAAATGAATAACTGATCACAAGAGCGAAGCTCTTTAGTCTGGTGAGTATAGCACCGGAGGATCCGATGGACATCCATCGTGTGAAGGAGTGCCTCACCCTTGTTGGAAGGGGACGGGTAGTAAACTGGAAGCTCTACTGATTGGTTCAGTGTGGATTCTGATACCACCTTGGGAAGGAACCACGGATGCATCCTAAGGACTGCCCGGTCCCTACGGAAAATCAAGTAGGGCTTCTTGCAGACTAGAGCGTGAAGCTCCGAAATCCTTCGGGCAGAGGTGATAGCCACCAGAAAAAAGCGTCTTCCAGGAAAGGAAGCGCAGATCACAGCTCATAGCCGGTTCAAAAGGAGGAAAGGTGAGCTTTTCCAGAACGAAGTTCAAGTCCCAAGGTGGAGTTGAGCTGCGGATGGGGGGTTTCAGATGGAGGATGCCTTTCAAAAAGGTCTTTGAGACCTCCAACTGAGCCACAGGCTTACCATCTACTAGCTCATGGTACGCGGAAATGGCCGAGATATGGACCTTCAACAAAGAATCGGACAGACCAGAGTCTGATAAATGAAGGAGATATTCCATGACTTGAGGGGCTGAAAAGGAGAAAGGGTCCCAACCCTGAGCAGAAGCCCAGATCGAAAACCGTTTCCACTTCATAGCATAAGTGGAACGGGTGGACGGTTTCCTGGCCTCGATGAGGATCTAAGCCACTCTACAGGAGACCCCAAAGCGAGAAATCCCTACGTCTGAAGGAGCCATGCAAGAAGATGCAGGGTCTTGAGCCCCGGATGAACCAGCCTGCCCTGATCCTGAGTTAGGAGGTCGTGAGTCAGTGGATGTGGAACCGGTGATCCCTGGAGAGCTGCTGTAACAGCGGGAACCAAATTTGTCTTGGCCAGAGAGGAGCAATAAGGATCATTCTTGCTCCTTCGCCTTGAAGTTTGAGAAGAACTCTGTAGAATGGGAAAAGGAGGGAAAGCATACAAACATTTCCCTGTCCATGATAGAGACAATGCGTCATTCCAGAAAGCACCGCACTCTGGAATGAGCGAGCAAAACTTGGGAACTTTTGCGCTGGATTGGGAGGCGAAGAGGTCGATTTCCGGACGTCCCCAATTCTGGAAGATGGAGTCCGCCACTTCCTGATGCAATTCCCATTCGTGGGTGAGGGTTTGAGTTCTGCTGAGACTGTCTGCCAGGACGTTTAAAACGCCTGGAACATGCATGGCCACCAGGACCAGTAGGTGCTGGACTGCCCAGTTCCACACCTGGTCGCTTTCCTACAAAGAGGGTACGATTGGGTTCCTCCTTGTTTTCTGATGTACCAAACTACCGACATGTTGTCCGTTTGGATCAGCAGTGTTCCCTTGGGTAGCAGGGTCTGAAAAGCCTGTAATGCATATAGGACCACCCTGAGCTCCAGAACATTGATGGGAGGAGAAGTCTCCAGGCCTGACCAAAGGCCTTAAGCTTGATGATCCCCCAGATGGGCCCCCCAACCCATATTCGAGGCATCCGTGGTGAGGGAAGCTGGCGGTGCAGGGTTTCGGAATGGAAGTCCCAGGGAAAGATTCAGGGGATTCTCCCACTACTGTAAATACCTTTGGACCACAGAAAAGACCAAGACCGAATGGTCCAGGTCATCTAGGAGCTGATCCCACTGCACCCTTGATGACCACTGAGTGATTCGCATGTGCAGCCTTGCTAGGGGAACGGTCGTGATGGAAGCTGCCATCAGTCCTAAGAGACGAAGGACCTCCTGGGCAGGACTGATCCTGAGAGAGGCTACTTTGCGAGACTGGCTGATTATGGTCTCCACCCTGTCTGAAGGAAAGAAGGCTCTGCACTGGACCGTATCCAGAACTGCCCCAATGAACTGCAGTCTCTGGGACGGTACTAGAGATGACTTGGGGACACTAACCGTTATCCCCAGTAGGTTTAAAGATCAGCCACTCGTCCAGGTAAGGGAACACCACAATACCCCTGCAGCGTAAAAATGCCGCTACCACCGCCAAGCACTTGGTAAAAACCCAAGGTGCCAAACACAGACCAAAGGGGAGCACACGGAACTGGAAATGCTCCCTTGGAAACAAAAATGCAGGAAACAGCAGTGGCTGGGGAAGATAGGGATGTGCAGGTGGGCATCCTACATGTCCAGGGCACAGAGCCAACAGGAGAGGAAGAAGGTTCTGGAGCATCAGTATGCGGAACTTCTTATACTCTACATACTGACTGAGTTGAGTCAAGTCAAGAATGGGTCTGAAGTCCCCGGTCTTTTTTGGAACCAGGAAGAAATGGGAGTACAACCCTTTTCCCCTTTGCCTGAAGGGGGACTGGCTCAATTGCTTCTTTGAGCAAGAGCACACTGACCTCCTCGCGAACGAGGAGGACCTGGTCCCAGGAATAAGAGGACCTCTGCGGAGGAGTATCCGGAGGGATCTCTAGAAACTCGATGGTGTATCCGACGGACACTAATTGCAGGACCCACTCGTCTGAAGTGATTGCCCTCCACTCCTGCGCGTGGAGGGCGAACCTTTCCCCCACCTGCTCCCCATCACGAGACTGAGGGTGCAGTGGGGCCGGAGAGTCAAGAAGTGGTGGGAGGCTCGGGAAGAGGTTCATCATGTCGCTGATTCTTGGGAGCAGGGGGTATCGGTACCCAAGGCCTTACACTTACCCTAGCATCTCGCCTGAGCGTTCTTCTGCTGCCTCCTGGTCCTTTTCCGAAAGGGCTGCTGTTATTGTTGGGTGCCTGATCGGTACATGGACCTAACGGATTTAAGGGCCACACCTTTGTCCTGTAAATCCATTATGATGTCCTTGGTATCTCCTCCAAAAAGGACTGAGCCCCTGAAGGGGGGCATCCTGAATCGACGACTGGACTTAGTTGGCGAGCCCAGAGAGTCGAAGCCAGGAATGGCATCTTAGGGCAACGGCAGTTGCCGAGGTATGGGCCACCAAATAGACAGAGTCGTAGGTGGCTCGAAGAGCATGCCTACAGAAGATCTTGGAGAGGTAGAGATCCTTGGCAAGTTCCTCCCTAAGGAGTGATGGATCCATAGACTGGACCCTCACCTCCAACCTGGCCATAGTCTGTTTTTGGTGAGATACCATGTGGGCCACATAGCTAAGGGAGCAAAGGGCGTACGTGGCTGATGAATAAACCTTCTTCCCGAACTGGTCCATCAGCCTCGACTCTTTGTCCGGAGGTGTCATGCTCATGTGCTTGGGAACTGTGGAGGGGTCATGAGCAGCGAGATGACCACAGAGTCTACCTTAGGATGAGCCTTAAAAAAAGGTGTGTCCTTTGGCACCCAGTAGAGCCTGTCCGCCCTTTTGGGGACAGCCGGGATCGAATGAGGCATCTGCCAGACAGTGGTGATGAGGTCTTGGTGAGGACCCATCCATGGGGGGACCGGAATAGATGGCAGAGACTCTAAATCAAGATGTTCCACAAGTCTTTGCCGCATAGGATCCTGGTCCTCTGACTCCCAGTCGAAATGAACTCTTAAGGACCTCAAGAGGTCCGAAAAGGAAGGATCCTCCCGCGGGGATTTAGGTGAGGTTCTTCCTTTCGTATCCTAAGGATCCTCCGCAGGTTTCTCCTCCTCAGAGTTCTCCCTCCCATCGGAACTGTCTTCCTCCTCCTCAACAGAACGAAGATGGAAATCCCACAAGGTAAAGTACTGCTGAGTCTTGCCCGAGATGTGGACGGTTGAAACAGAACTGCTCTGGGAAGGGGATCTAGAAAGCGGCTGCGGGAGTCTGGCTTCTAGATCAGTAACCAGCTCTGACCTGGCCCCCTGCAACCAAAACTAAATTACGGTCTTGAAATCCGGGGCTACTGGAAGGCAGGTGCAGGAGCAGTTGAGATTGGGGAGGAGGAGAGAGGGTGACGGAGGATAATACCAAAGAGCCCCTAAAATTCTCTGACCCAGAATTTTGCACAGAACTTGCAATCTACGCAGAACTCTGTGATGCCGCCAGAATTCACTCTTCTTGTTGATTTTTATTAATATTTCTGTTTATACATAGAATCTGGTTCTCTTCCCCTCTTTTTATATCCCAAATCCCCCATATGTTCAGAATGTGATGTTATCATTGCTGTAACATCATACATTAGCTAATGAAATGGCTGCATTCTGCAACAGAAATAAACAGTCACTTATCTACCACAGCTCCCACAGCCAGAGACGGTGGCACAGCACATCATGCATGGTGATATTTGCTTAACCTGCACTACAGCCTAATACAATTTTCAGTCTTACATTGTTGCACTAGGGCCAACTTAAACAAAACCTTGTCAATAGCACAGACCTGTTAAATCCATACCTCACATTGTACAAACCTATTTGTGCCTTTAAGGTATAGAAACACTATCTGAAATGAATAACTGGTAAAATGAATTTAACTGTCTAAATTTTTAAGAAAAATAATTATGCCCAAAAAAGTGAAATATAATAATGTGTAGACCTGTTGAAAGAATAGACCTGTTAAATAAATAATTGCACTGTACGCATTTTTGCTAGGGTTATTGATTACATATTGTCACTGGTTGATAGAATCACTTAAAAGTTATTGAGAAATGCTGTGTGCAGGGACAGCTGCTAGGCCAGAGGGTAGCACGCTGTGTTTCCGTGCTGGCAACTCAGGTTCAGAGATTAGCTCTGGGAGCTGGCTGGGCAGCACAAGGATTGGTGGAACACATCTCTGCTCAGAGCCTGGGAAGGTATGGTGCAGTGTTCTGTCACATGGTGGACACATTGTGATGGGCCAGAGAGCTGTATCTCTCAATTGGTTCACATGCATGTCATGGCCTGATGGTGTTACGCAGTGTGTCAGGGAAAGCAGATTGACATGAAAAATTAGTTTTGCAATAACTTCTTTATTCCATTTCCAATGGGACCTGTATCAATGAGGATGCAAGTTCATGGAAATTAAAAAAAAAATATATATATACACACACACACACACACACACACACAGAGTATCTCTGTCTCTCTCACCACACACACACGCATATTTGTATGTATGTTACAGATTGCATAATAATATATAGGTGATACACAGTGGGAACCTCATGAGTGGGATAGATAGCATGCATATAGAAATACCTTATTTATCATGTAAGATCCCTCTGCATATGTCATTTATGCAGCAGCGGACTAAGAGGGAGACATTTGTTTTGCCTTTTAGGCATAAAATTATTTTATAAGTCTGTTATTTTTGAACTAGTGTTACTGTGCTTTTCACCATCCTGTTGCTATAACCACTGCCATGAAAGTGAAGGCAGGATGACAAGCTGACACTGTGATGTGGTAGTTTGTTAGTGCATAGAACTTCCATTGAAATTACAAACCACCGCCATGCAGAAGTTCTGCGGCAAATGGTAGTCTTGTCGCAGAACTTGGTCCCACTGTGCTACAGAAAAGTAGGGGCCCTGATAATACCCCTGGAAACCCATGTAAGGGGAATATGGGTTGTATCTATGGTGGAACTGCTCAAAATGGCTCCAATCAGGAGTGGAATACCCCGGGTAGGGATCCCCAGGATACCCAAAGGGGTAATGGGGGACAGTTCGGAGTCTAGAATAGATTCCAGATGACGGATCAGGCGTCGGGGGAACCCATGTCGGGCCCACCGTTGTGTAAATGGGAGGAGGATCCAGCTTTGGGACAGCCCACGTCAAAGGGACTGACATCGGCACCGGCGCAGCCCGATCCAGCACTGGAAGAGGGTGCGGCGTCAGGAAGGCGGCGTTGGAACCTGGACAAGGAGCTCGATGTCGGGGTGGGGTCGCGGCAGGGCCAGAGTCAAGGGCCCGTCGGCGGTCCAGCTGAGGACTGCTCGTTGAGATCACTGGCGCGGCGGAGGGCGCGGTGTCCGGAGCGGAGGGGCCTCCACAAGTGAGCAGGATGACCCGTGGAAGAGCCTCCTGATCCAGGACCCCAGCGGGGAATGTGGAGAAGTACCCACTATGTTGAGAGGCTCAATGGGGTCTCAGAGACTATCGCTGGATCGTCCGCCGAGGACTGCGAGGACACAGGTGCAGTAGTAGAAGGAGAGGGCTTTCACCCTTTGGTCCCATGAGCGTCGGGTGAGGCCGCGTTAGAAGCCTAACAGAACCAGGCCCCTGCAATCGTTGGGAAGCGGACGTCTTAGCGGGCAAGGTTGGGGGTTCAGGGGAAGCCCCTGGCGTGCCGACCGTGGCAGGCGACTGCCCCCAGCTGTGGCAGTTGACAGTGGCTGCGCGCGCGTCTCTGGAGGAGCAGGGGCGACTTACGGCAGGGGCCGGCTGCGGTCCTCAGGGGACGGTGGCTGAATTACCCGCTGGAGTCTTATCCAACCTACTGTCTGTCTTCAGCGGTGATAATGGGGCCTTGCTGGTGGACGTCCTGGCGTCGTTCACGGAGTGAGCCCGCTCCCTAGTCTTCTCCTTATGCTTTTTTGAAGGGGAAGATGTTTTGGATGAATCTCTAAGGTGCTCCATCTTTTTCTCCAAGGAGGCCAGGCGAGATTTAAGAAGGTAGGCCTCCAATGCCTGCTGTCTCTGTTTTTTAGTAGCCTGGTTGAATGACTGACACTCAGGGCTTGAGGAGATAGGATGGTTTGGGCCTAGGCAGAGAACGCACTTCTGGTGACCGTCTTTGTGCGGGATCTGCGTGCCACAAGCTAAGCACTTTTTCTTTGGAGAAGACATCAAAGCTATAGAAATACTGAAGAGAATTGTGAGGGGGAAAAAATCCAACGCGAAAGAACTTTCTCGACGATCACTACTGGAAGTCTGCAATGCAACTGACACGAGGCGGGAAAGAACTGGAGGGCGGGCATGGGGACCGCCCACTATATACAGTCATGCTGATGTCAGTCATGTGATGCCAGGTGGGCAGTCCCCCGTCAGGTATTGCTAGAAAAGTCTGCAGTGCGGCCTGATGCCAGGTGGCGCCAGTCCTATATGTGATGACCTACTGAAGGAACCCTCTCGAAGTAAGATCTATTTTTACAGGATAAAAAGGAATGCTGTACCCCACCAACAGCAACACTAACACAGCAACCTACCTCACTGTTGAAAAAATCAACAGCTCGCCAACAGGTCACTGTGTTGGTGCGCCTGGAACAGGGGCAAACTGTCTCCCGGTCCTGCACCCCCTTCCTGAATCAGCTCCAACTCAGAGTTGATAATCTAAAATATATAGGGGGTGCAGGGCAAATCCCGATAAAAAAAAGGACAGGAGACAATCTGAATTTATGTCAACCGCAATCTGCAGTTGACATAAATCCCATCACCATGATGCCGGTCAACGAAAGTGCTGGCGAACCTGCATCGTAGAGCCAAAAAGAATCTGTATCCACTACTTCCTTATGGTGGCAATTCCATAATCTTGTCACCCTCTATGTAAAAAAGTTTCTCCCATTGTTCCTTCTGGGGTATGTCAGTTTAAACTGATGGTTATGACTTCTTAGGTTAATATGTTTATTATTTGGTTCTAGACTAGACCCAGGCTAGACATTAGGGTATCACTTGTTATTCTGAACATATGTAAGAGGTTGTCTCTTGTGTGCCTAATTGCTAGTGGGTAAAGACCCAGTTGCTCAATGTCTATACTCGCATGGTATGTCTCTTAGACCAGAGATAATTTTCGTCGTCCTATGCTGTACTCTCTCCAGGTTAACATCTCTTCAGACACAGGGATTCCACAAAGGTGAGCAGCAGCCCAAATGTGGCCTTACAAAGGCTTTATAGAGGAGCACTGTACAACTTCTATTTCTGGTAACAAAAGCCCTTTTGATACAACCCAAGATGGCATTTTTTTTTTATAACCGCATTACAATGTGGGCTCAAATTTAAGTCGTTACTTATTAAAGGACCTGTAAAGAAGTTATTCAGAATACAGCCTGCAAAAACCACAGCAATGTAGGTTGTTGGCTTACCTACAAAACGCTGTGCTCAGTTTACTTTCAAATGTTGTCATTTGTGAGTCGCTAGATTGTAAAGGGCCTGGCATAATATAAACAAATCCCCCGATTGGCTGCTCCTGTAGCTTCCTAAGATGGCGGGTACGTCTGTACGTGATGATGTAATCTGAGTGACAACGCTCCTGAGGGTTAATGTAAGTGATATGGGGACCTTATAAATTACATATAGAAATATTATTAAGAAAGCACTTCTGCGTAAAATCCTTTACTGTGCAGGTGTGAAAAGATTGTCACACCTGTACTGTCAAAGATTTTATGAAAAGCTCTAATAATAATATATATATAATTTATAAGGTCTAATATATATTAACCCCCAGGATACTAGTCGCTCAGATACATCATCAATACAGGATACTCGCCATTTCATTAAGCTACAGGAGCCACAATTTCAATACGGATTGGGGTATTTGTTTATATTGTGCCAGGACTTTTACAATCTAGCGACTCACAAATGACAGCATTTAGAAGTAAACGGAGCACAGTGTTTTGTAAGAAAGCCAACAACCTACACTGCTGTTGTTTTCTGTGCCCTGATTATGACCCCTGTTTATGTTTCCTTTACAATACCCAGATCATCTTCTTTCTCTACGGCTTTTAATACACCATTTAATTTATCATCATTCCTGGTGTTATTTGGAACCACAATGCGTAGCAACGTACTTTTCAGTATTAAAGATCATGCCACTGCTATTTGCTCAAGCTTCCAAAGTTTTAAAATCTCTCCTAAGAGATCTTTTCTCCATTGCCTATAATGTTTTGTTTCTCTCTCAACGGTCACTATTTTCATTTCCCTTTGGCTTCCTGACTGCTGGGTCCTTCAGCTGGCATGGTGAGCACTTGCTGCTATCATAGCCTTAGAGGTAGTGCCATCTAGTAGTTTAGAGCACCAGTTTGGGAACTAGTACATCACTGGTTCCAATCCCACCAGAGCCAAATACAGCATGGCCTTAGTCAAGTCACTTAACCTCTCACTACTACATCCACCAGCTGCAGAATCGGGTAGAAACAGGACCCCCACTGAAAATGAGATGCTGCAGCTCAGCTGGGCTATCCTGGGTAAATAAACTGTAAAACAGCTGGCCCGTTGGTCCAGTGGTAGTGCTACCGCTCACAATGCTGGTGACCCATGCTAGGAAAGAGCCCGAGTTGTGGGAGAGCCGGATGAGGGAAAAGGTTGAGCATCCCAGGTGATGCTGGCCTCCTCAGGGAAGGGAAGGCTATCTCCCACTACGTGACCATCACCTGGCTGATCCCAGGTGGAGGTGCAGGTGGAGAGCTAAAGGGGGGGGAGGGAGAGATGCTTTTCAGCTAAACGGGATGTCACCATACCTTGCCTGTGCTTGCTTGTCGCTAAACCAGGCTCTGTGGGAGGGGAAGTCAAACAGGGAAAAAGAATGCAACGTACAGGGTGAAAGTATGCTGGTACTCTTGGGTCCCGACATGCTGACTGTCCATACACCTCCAGCGAGCAAGTTGTCTGGGAGTAGCCTGGTCAACTCCCCTCACCCCACCAGGTGACAGAAGACAAGGGTAAGTGGTAGAGAAGGCGTGGGTGGGGCCGGGAGGCTTCCAGCACAGTACCGATGGAGGCAGCTGTGGGGAGAAGCATAAAGAATAAAAATAAAATATAAAAGCTTATCATGAGTCCGATATCGTACTTACTGTAAGCAGTCTCCCTGATGTAAATACAGCAGTGCCCAGTGTCAGGTTCATTCATGTATTGTCCCGTCACGTGCCTGATACTGTACCTACTGTAAGCAGTCTCCCTGCTGTACATACCATGGTGTCCAGCATCAGGTTCCTTCATGTCTAGTCTTATGTGCCTGATACTGTACCTACTGTAAGTAGTCTCCCTACTGCACATACAGTGGTGCCCAGCATCAGGCTCCTTCATGTCTAGACCTCTCAAGTGTACATATTGTATCTACTGTAAGCAGTCTCCCTGCTGTACATACAGCAGTGCTCATCATCAGTTTCCTTCATATCTTGTCCTGTCAAGTGTGCATACCGTATCTACAGTAAGCAGTCTCCCTGCTGCATGTACAGCGGTGCCCAGCATCAGGTTCCTTCATGTCTAGACCTGTCAAGTACCGGACTGTACCTACTGTAAGCAGTCTCCCTGCTGTATATACAGTGGTGCCCGGCATCAGGTTCTTTAATGTCTAGTCCTGTCAAGTGCCTGATACGGTGTACCTACTGTATATACAGCAATGCCCAGCATCAGGTTCTTTCAAGTCTAGTCTTGTCAAGTGCTTGATACTGTACTTATTATAAGTAGTCTCCCTTCTGTACACACAGCGGGCCCAGCGTCATGTTCCTTCATGTCTAGTCTTGTTATGTGCTGGATACTGTGCCTGCTAAAAGCAGTCTAACTGCTGTACATACAGCGGTGCCCAGCGTCAGACTCCTTCATGTCTTGTCCTAAGTTTGCATACTGTACTTACTGTAAGCAGTCTCCCCCTGTTGTACATACAGCGGTGCCCCGCATTAGGTTCCTTCATGTCTAGTCCTATCAAGCGCCTGATACTGTGTTCCTACTGTAAGCAGCCTCCCTGCTGTACATACAGCAGTGCCCAGCATCAGTTTCCTTCATGTCTTGTCCTGTCAAGTGTGCATCCTGTACCTACTGTAAGCAATTCTCCTTGCCACATGTACAGCGGTGCCCAGCATCAGATTCCTTCATGTCTAGTCCTGTCAAGTGCCGGACACTGTACCTAATGTAAGCAGTCACCCTGCTGTACATACAGCAGTGCCCAACATAAGGTTCCTTCATGTCTAGTCCTGTCAAGTGCCGGAGACACTGCACCTACTGTAAGCAGTCTCCCTGCTGTACATACAATGGCTCCCTGCTTCAGGTTCCTCCATGTCTAGTCCTGTCAAGTGCAGGATACCGTACCTGCTATAAGCAGTCTCCCTGCTGTACATACAGTGGTACCCAGCGTCAGACTCCTTCATGTCTTGTCCTAAGTTTGCATACTGTACTTACTGTAAGCGTCTCCCTGTTGTACATACAGCAGTGCCTCACATTAGGTTCCTTCATGTCTAGTCCTGTCAAGTGCCTGATACTCTGTACTTACTGTAAGCAGTCCACCTGCTGTATATACAGTGGTGCCCAGTGTCAGGTTCCTTCATGTGTAGTCTTGTTACGTGCCTGATACTGCACCTACTGTAAGCAGTCTCCCTGCTATACATAGAGCAGTGTCCAGTGTCAGGTTCCATCATGTCTAGTCATGTCAAGTGCCTGATACTGTACTTGCTATACGCAATCTCCCTGTTGTACATACAGAGGTGTCCAGTGTCAGACTCCTTCATGTCTTGTCCTGTCTAGTATGCATACTGTACTTACTGTAACCAGTCTCCCTGCTGTACATACAGCAGTGCCCAGCGTCAGGTTCATGTCTTGTTCTGTCAAGTGTGCATATTGTACCTACCATAAGCAGTCTCCCTGCTGCACATACAGTGGTGCCCAGGTTCCTTCATGTCTAGTCCTGTCAAGTGCTTGATACTGTACCTGCTATAAGCAGTCTTCCTGCTTTACATACAGCAGTGCCCAGCAGCAGACTCCTTCATGTCTTGTCCTGCCAAGTTTGCATACTGTACCTACTGTAAGCAGTCTCCCTGCTGTACATACAGCAGTGCCCAGCATCAGGCTCCTTCATGTCTTGTCTTGTCAAGTGCCTGATACTGTGTTCCTACTGTAAGCAGTCTCCCTGCTGTACATACCGCAGTGCCCAGCATCAGGTTCCTTCATGTCTTGTCCTGACAAGTGTAGATACTGTTCCTACTGTATGCAGTCTTCCTGCTGTACATACAGCAGTGCCCAGCATCAGTTTCCTTCATGTCTTGTCCTGTCAAGTGTGCATACTGTACCTACTGTAAGCAATCTCCTTGCCACATGTACAGCGGTGCCCAGCATCAGGTTCCTTCATGTCTAATCCTGCCAAGTGCCGGACACTGTACCTACTGTAAGCAGTCTCCCTGCTGTACATACAGCAGTGCCCACTGTCAGACTCCATGTCTTGTCCTGTAAAGTCTGCATACTGTACCTACTGTAAGGAGTCTCCCTTCTGTACATACAGTGGTGCACAGCGTCAGTTTCCTTCATGTCTTCTCCTGTCAAGTGTGCATACTGTACCTATTGTAAGCAGTTTCCCTGCTGCACGTACAGTGGTGCCCAGTGTCAGGTTCCTTCATGTCTAGTCCTGTCAAGTGCCGGCCACTGTATCTACTATTGTTGCTGAGGCACAGGTCAGGAAGCATAGCAAAACCAGCAGCAGTTGTAAAATTCACAAGTGATTTATTATTAATAAAAGTAAAATAAAAAAATATAATTGTTCAGTATACCTGTTTACAAAGGCACTATAAACAGAGAAAGTCCATCTAGGTTTTTTTCTCAATTTCCAGTCTCAGTCTCTGTGTTTTTCTCTTGCAAGAAATTGCAGCTCTGTTTTTGTAAGTCTTTGCCACCCCCACTCGTTAAGAAAACAGCATGCTTCTCACATAGTGTTCTTGTAAGTTTCAACAAGTGCAGCAAAAAGAACAGTGTGACCCAGAACTGACCTACTGCTTACAGCTTCTCAGGGAGTTTGCAAACAAGTTAACCCCTTGTGTTCCAAACTGCTTTCTGCAATCATTTTAACAGTATGACTATATACATTTTAACAGTAAAACTATATACATTTCAACAGTAAAACTATATACATTTCTAAACAAAGGGATCTCAGTATCAGTTTCTTTTCCACATAATGATTCACGTATATTTTTATACCAGCAGATATGCAAAGGGAGGAGAAAAGACAGAACAGCAAGAGAAAGTAGAGAGATGGCGAGAGGCAGAGAACTGTAAGACCATCGGGGTGATCAAGTCCTAGGTCTCACGAGAAAATCTGGTTGCGCAACCAGACAGACAAGAGACAGAAAAGGAGAGAAAACAACAGATCCTTGCATTTAACCTCTTTCTCCAGAGCCCTGTCACAACTATAAGCAGTCTCCCTGCTGTACTTACAGCAGCACTCAGCATCAGGTTCCTTCATGTCTTGTCCTGTCAAGTGCCTAATACTGTACCTACTGTAAGTAGTCTCTCCGCAGTAAATACAGTGGTGCCCAGCATCAGGCCCCTTCATGTCTAGTCCTGTCAAGTGCCTAATACTGTGTACCTACTGTAAGCAGTCTGCCTGCTATACATAGAGTGATGCCTAGCATCTCAGGTTCCTTTATATCTAGTCCTGTCAAGTGCCTGATACTGTGTGCCTACTGTCACAAACGCACTCTGCAGGTCAGGCCCTCTGCTCCCACACTGCCAACCTCGAAGTGCAATACTGTGAACAGGTGACAAAAACAGGGTAACCCTCCTGTCTGTTTTGGATCCGAATCACATACTAGCCTCGAGTCCTGGGAGTCAAATGTGAACCTTATGCTGGCATACCCAGTTAACAGGCTCAGATAACATTCTCTTTGGGGGGATGCAATATAATCTTTCTCCCAGTGGCACCCAGCCAGGTTCCCAAAATGTACCCTTAGACTCAATATGAGACCTAGGTATATTCTTACCTTTTTGTAAGATTAGTAACACTCAAGCCCTTAACAGCTTTCAGACTTAAACACTGATTCAGCATTCACATGCAAAAGAAAACCTGAGAGGACGCAGGCAATATTTCAAGGAAAATATTGTCTACGAAAAAAAGTTGTAAAATAGGTAAAATACCAAATACAGAACAAATATATCAATAACTTACAGTCACATAAAATAAATGGGAAGTTGCAGAACACAAATATGCCTACCACAAATACTTAAAAGTTCTTGCCTAGCTAGATGTTACCATAAAGTGCCTATTTCAGAGAGACCGAATGTCTCACTCTTCGAGAGGTCCAGAATTCAAATAGCTCTGTTTCCCTCAGATGCCTGATCTTTTCAAAATACATCTCCCCAGCCCCTTTGGTGAGGTCACAGTTAGATCCTCCTATAACTTTAACTTTTTAGCATAATATCCACAAGGATGTACGTTAATTCTGTGAAAATCAGCAACTAGCCATTTCCCAAATATGACAGTCCTTGATCAAAACATCCCCTTTTGTTTTACAATCCCACAACCATGTCACTAGTTCTTGGCTACGTGAGAAAACCATAAAGGATCTGCTATGGTCATAAAATTCATATTTAGTTTTTAACTTCAAAAGCAGGAGCAGGTTATAAGGGGTAATAAACTGTCCCTCTAGAAGGAAGGCTTTTAATTAGGGGCTTCCCTGGTCAGTTTAACACTTCCTGCATCTTCAACCACACTGATACCTTGGAGGTCAAAGGTCAAGTCTCTTACTCACTGGCTGACTTGTGTGCCAGCAGACAATCACATACACATACCATTTATCTATAATACAAATTTCATACATTATAACAAGAAGCAGATGGCAGAGCGTCACACCTACTATAGGCAGTCTCCCTACTGTATATACAGCAATGCCCAGCATCAGGTTCCTTCATGTCTAGTCTTGTCAAGTGCCTGATACTGTACCTACTATAAGCAGTCTCCCTGTTGTACACACAGCGGTGCCCAGCGCATGGCTCCTTCATGTCTAGTTCTGTCTAGTGCCTGATACTGTGTTCCTACTGTAAGCAGTCTTCCTGCTGTACATACAGTGGTGCCCAGCATCAGGTTCCTTCAGGTCTAGTCCTGTCAAGTGCCTGATACTGCACCTACTGTAAGCAATCTCCCAGCTGTACATACAATGGTGCCCAGTGTTACATTCCTTCATGTCTAGTCTTACTTGCCTGATACTGTACCTACTGTAAGCAGTCTCCAGGCTGTACATACAGCAATGCCCAGCGTTATGTTACATACAAACATACGAAGATGCCAGCAGATACAGGCCATAGTCTATCGAGTCTGCTTGAGTACACAGCTCCCAGTCTAATCTACTGCATCTGCCCCCCCACCCCTTGCCTATCCATCTATCGCTCCCTTCTGCCAACTCCCCTCTCCCCAGCTTCCCCCAGTTTTGACCTTACCTTTGACCCTGTCCCACCCCCTCTTAAAACTGCCCACAGATTTCAATGGTATCACCTCCTCTAGCAGTGTGTTCCACCTCACTATCATCCTTTCCATGGAGAAGTGGCTCTCCATTTCCTTCCTGAATCTTCCACCCTCCAGCTTCAGACTATGTCCCCTTGTGTCCCCCCCTTAAACTAAACATGCCCTCAGTACTAACCCTATTCATGCTCTTTAAGTATTTAAAGGTCTCAATTATATATTTCTCTCCCCCAAGGAATACATGTTGAGCTCACCTAGTCTTTCCTCATATGTTTTCTTCCCCCAGCCCAAGAATCATCGTTGTCACCCTGCGCTGGACCCCTTCCAGTAGTCTGACGTCCTTTTTTAAACAGGGGCACCAGAACTACACACAGTACTCCAAGTGAGGACTCACCAGTGACCTGTATAGCAGCAGAATGACTTCCTCTCTCCTAGAGATGATTCCCCTGGCAATGCACCCCAGCATCTCATCAGCCTTGGCCACTACCTTCCTACACTGCACTTAGTGATTCATGTCCCCTGTCACTAGTACCCCCAGATCCTTCTCCCCCACTGAAACGGATAACTGCACTCCCTCAGCCAGCAGAAATTCCCAGGATTCCTGGCTCCCATGTGCATGACTTTGCACCTCTTAGCATTGAATCACAGCTGCCATGTGTCTGACCAACGTACAAGTCTTGCCAAATCCTCTTGGAGTCCCTACCCCATTCCACACTATCCACCTGTGCACCGATCTTTGTGTCGTCTGCAAAAAGGCTGACCTTACTCCTAATCCCATCCGATATGTTGGCAATGAAGATGTTAAATAGCACCAGTTCTAGTACTGAGCCTTGTGGAACCCCATTGGTTAAAGCTATGGGAGTCGAGAGTCCTCCCCTTACAACTACCCTCTGCTGTCTGTCCAGCAGCCAGCTCCTAACCCATCCATCCAGTTTCTCCCCTGCACCCAGGTTTCTCAGCTTACTAGTCAACCCTTCCATGTGGCATTGAGTCTAAGGCCTTGCTGAAGTTCAGATACAGGACATCCACTGCATGACCCCTATCGAGTGCCCTTGTCACCCAGTCAAAAAAGTCAACCGGGTTTGTCTGGCAGGATCTGCCCGAGACAAACCCATGTTGTCTATCGGCCTAACTTCAAGTCTTCCCATGAGATACCCAGAACCTGTTAGTGATCCTGAGAGCTACACCCGCCCTGACAGTAGAAGGAGAGGAGCTGACTGAGACAGATACCTAGCTACGCGCTCTCTAGCTTGAGGAGGAAGTTAGAAAAGCAGGGAGACATCGCTTGTATATTTTTTATAAAAGATATGTCACCTTTGCCTTGAAGAGTTTGTCTCCTTACCAGTTCATCATTTTGCTCGCCTCTGTTGTGTGTCTGCTTGCTGTTTTTTTTTTGCTTTTCCAGCTCACTGGGGAGTCACCCCGTAGCGGTGCAGGATTGGGAGTGAGGACAGCAGCCTTCGGAGTGGCTGTGGAAGCGGATGAGGAGGCATACCCTGTGACCAAGTGTGTATGGCAGAAATGCCGGAGATTTGTCTCTCATCATCTATATTGCTGTTTTCTTGTCAAAGCGATGTATCTAGTTGAAGAAGCTTTGACAATCTAATCTTATGTGTTTTATGTGTTTTACACATTAAGCAGCTATTTCCAAAAGCTAAGCTGTTTTTTTTTTATTTTAATCGTATTTAAAACAGGTTCAACAGATGGTTTAATAGCAATTTTGTACACCTTTTAGCTATTTATAGATAAACAGATTCTGCCGTTTCATTTTAGTTTTTAGTTTTAACGCCATATGTAAATTTTTGCCTCACATGACCAGTTCCTATGAAAGGCGCAAACACCCCTTTCTACAGCCAGACAGTGCTATAGTGCCGTGGAGTGTGTCACTGAGTTATATTGGGTTCTTATAGCAAGCTAACGTGCTGCTTTTTCTGATGAAATTGAGCTCTTGTTTTTTTTAACTTTTTTTTTTGTCCGTGGTACAACTGAGTCTATATTATACATCGTGTGGAACTATTAGTACAAACGCAGTCAATGTACTATGTACTACGCCGCACTCTTTAGATATCTTTTGCAAGAGTTGGCACCCACATGGCATTTTAAGGTCGACAAATTAAAAGCTTAATTTTCGCGACCTACTAGCCAGCCTGACTGAAATCCTGGAGTGCTCTAATGGATGCACCATACATTTTTACACCTTACTGGCCGGATATCTGTAGCCAAGAAAACTGTGGCTTTTCTATTTTGGCATCACAGGTGTTTTTCATTGACACCACCAACAAGCAACCTGTTAGTATAGGTGAAAACCTCGGACAAAAGTAAGCGTCGCCACTTTTTAAAAATTAGCTATTATTAATGTTGTCTGGCTTAATTTTATTGTACTTACACAGGAACAGAGAGAAAATATTGTATTTATTTATAGTTTGGTCATTTTAATAAGGTCATTATAGAAATTGTATTTAATCTTTCTGTGGTACTGTCGTACTGTGTAATTCTCTATTCTTGGAAGCTGCATATAGTCCGAAGCAGAAAAGCAGGGGCACAGTTTAGATAATTATTTTGGTAATAACCTCATTGAAGATTAGGGTGTATTTAGCATCCACTAGCATTTATTAACATTTATTGGAATACACAGGAGGCGGCTGATAATTACAAATAATTGCACAATAAGCTTTATGGTAACTCTAAGGTAATCTGCTATCTGGATAGGTCTCTGCTTAAATTTTCTCTTCCGTTTTTCCTAGTGGAAGACTCAAGGGAAACCAACTGCCTTGTGACTAATAGCGCTACACAGTATTCAGGATTTCTACAGGATAAGGACTGGGTCAGGCAATTACAGAGAACTTGTCGCCTGATATTCCTGATAAACGAGAACTGTGGGGAAACTGACAGTGTATAGCCATTCTGAATACCACTGGATGGTCAGAAACTATTTACAAGCCGTTGTAACGTTTAAAATCACTGAGAATAGCTCTACTGATAACTAACTTGTGACTTTTTTTTTTGGTTGATGGTCTACAGAAGATTGTGTCTGAAGACGAAGTTGGATAACTATATCAAATTTTATTCACTTTGTTTGAGACATCGGGCTCTAGGAAACTTTACAGAATTTTAAACAGAATTTTTCTGGAGGTTTTTTTTAGTTCCTGTTAATTAATATATTCTCAGGACACTCGAGGCCACGAGGAATGGTCTAATTAACCTAACTGACACAATTCCTGTTTTAGCAGGGTATCTAATATTCCTGTAATTATTGTGTTGTGAATTTGATTTAGCTTATCTTGTGACTTAAAAAAAAGGGGTTGAACTGCCAAGATACTTAGAAAATGGTAAACGGCGGAAGTGGTCTATCTTGTTCGCTAACAAATCAATTAATATATAACAAATCTAACAGAGTAAATAAAAAGAATACAAAACTAAGGAAGGAAGACCAAGCTAGTAGCAAAACTAAGGATAGTATAAAACTAATGGGTGAGAATAATACTTTGAAGACGTTAAAGATAACCTCTTTTTTTTTTTTAGAAATGTGGAACTTGACACCTCCACCCCAAATTTAATTGGGGAAGTTGTTTTATTGGATACTACATTGCATTTAACAGGGTCGACGATACATCTAAAATTAAAACCTCAATGGTCTTAAAAATCTAAAAGTTGCACAAACCCCACATAACTTTAACCTTTGCTTTAACCACCAAAGCGATACGTCCACCACATAAATTACTATATTTTAGGAAATTTAAAACCTCCAACTTGAACCTAGTGCTAAGAGATGCCTGGGACATAAATTGGTCCTCACTCTACCTACTTAAAGATGTCTCGATGTCAGTGGCAGCTTTTTCATAAACTCTTCGCATGCTGCAGGACAGATATTTCCCAGTCGCTACCAGGAGGATTAAAGGAGGCAACACCCGCTGGCTATCACATGAATTCCTGGCCCAAATGAAAGCAAGGGACAAAGCATGGAGAGCCTTCAAGGTCTCCCCTTCTTCTCCATTATGGAACGCTTACAGGTCACTTTGTAACTCCTGTAAGCAGGCGGTGAAAACACTTAAACGTAAATATTTTACCAATCCGCAAAATGAGTCTCTTAGTAACCCCCGTAATTTCTGGGCCTCCATAAACACCCTCCTGAACCCAAAACCAAATAAACCAATAACAGAACTCACCTCCCCTGCTGGTCCCACAAATGATCTAGGTATCATTGCCGATACCTTCAACAGAATGTTCACTGACCTCACCTCCTATACCACCAAAATCCCTCCTCTGTCCAGAGCAACCACCAAAGACATCCTTATTCACCTAGCCCTGCTTTCTACCTAAGGGCCATTGATCACAGTGTCACTGACAAACTCCTTAGGGGGCTACCCTCCAGGGGCAGCCCAGGCAGTGATGGCCTGCATCCCTCCTTTTTGAAAATCATCTCCCTAGCCCTCGTCAGGCCACTGACCCACATTTTTTATCTCGCTCTCTCATCCTCCACTCACCATGCCTGACTCATGGAACCATGCGCATGTGGTACCCATTTTCAAAGCTGGTGACCTGACTGCACTGGAAAACTACTGTCCCATCTCCCTCCACCCACAGCTAAGCAAACTATTAGAAAAAAATCATACACCAACAACTTTCCGAATATCTTGAAAACTACAACCTCCTGACCCCACTCCAACATGGTTTCCACAAACATCACAGCACCTCCTCTGCCCTGATCCCTTTTTCCAACCATGTCCTAAGAAGCATGACATCGGCATGGCCACAGGTACGGTGTCTGTGGACCTTTCTAAAGCCTTCGACCTTGTGGACCACCACCTCCTACATTCTACCCTGCTTAACCTAGGTTGCTCCATGGACGCTGCTGTTTGGTCCAGCAGCTACCTGACAAACAGATCCCAGTCTGTCACTATAGACAAGCTAACTTCTGCCACTCTGCCAGTCCACACTGGTGTCCCCCAGGGCTCCATACTGGGGCCTCTGTTGTTCTCTCTTTTCATAAATAATCTTCCTGCAGAGAGCATAAACTGCAATGCTCTCCTCTATGCTGATGACCTCATCATCTACGATAGCACCAGATCCCAAAACCATATCCTCCGCCCTCACCACTAACTAAGGAGCAGCACAGAACTGGTTCCTTTCAAAACAACTCCTGGTAAGTGAAAAAACAAAAACAAAGGCCATGCTCTTTGGCTCAAAGCCATTCCTCACAAAGGTTGCCAAAACAAATGCCACACTACTGATAGCAACCCCTGCTGGACCTCCTCTTGACATAGTATCCTCCTTCAAATACCTAGGAGTGACTCTCGATCCTTACCTTATCTTTAATGCCCATATTGATAATACTATAAAATGGGTCCACTAGAAGTTGAGGGCAGCCCACCGGGTCAACCACCTCCTGACCCCTGAAGCTCGCATGCTATCGCCCGGGGAAATCTCCTGCCCTACCTCGACTATTGCTCTCCAGTTTTCTCCGCCACCTCAGCTTCACTTCTCTACCCGCTAAGCACCACATATAACTCCATCTGTCGCTTCGTCCTTCGGGGTCCTTACTCCACTCATCACTACTATCTTTACCAGTCACTGGGCTGGTTATCCCTTTATGGCCGTTATGAATATGCCATGGGCAATTTAGTCGACACCTCTCTCAGGAACTCTCTGAAGTCACCTCTCTCGCTGATTTTCACTGCCTGTGTGGTTACTCATTCTCTCAGAGACTCCTCCACCCCCGGTAGTCCCCCGTGTATCCACTGTCATGAGAAGTAAGACCATCTCTATTTCTGCCCCCACTTCCACCTGTCATCAGAATGGCACCCTCTCATCAGTCCTTCAAATTGCAACTGAGAGAGTGGCTACAGTCCCAGGACACCTGTACATGCTCACTAGGCAACCTCCCCCCCCCCCCACCAAACAGCCACCATAGAGGCCATACTGTACCTCTCGACTTACCTCCAGGCCGCTGACCACACTAATTTGTACCTCTTAGCACTGCTTGCTTCTCTCTGGGTACACATGGATTATTGTAATTTATTTCCACCATGCACTGCTGCATAGCCTGACTGATCAAATGATGTGTGGATCTAACGATGTGACTGCTCTACATGTAATTGTCTATGTATCTGAGACTCAGGCATGCACTCTTGTATTTGTCATGAAACTTGTTGTGTTACATTTGTTGTGTAATGTATCATTGGTGTTGATTTCATATTACTCAGTGTATATTGCTTCTTCTGCATTGTAACCTGTGTCTATTGCTTTGTATTGTATGCCACTCTCTTGCCCGGGTTGCAACTGAAAATGGTCCTTTGGATCAGCTTGCTTACCGGTTACCAAAAATAAATAAATAAATAAATAAAAATTAAATAAAAACTTACAAGATGAACTAATTTTATCAGACAGTTACAGTATAAATAGTTGGACAGACCAATCCACCAATTCTCAGGTTCAATATAAAACCACTGTGGCACCTGATTCTGGTCCAAATTTAAGTACTTCATGGAAAGTTTCCTCTGACTTTGAAAAATATTCTGCTACCAGTCTGGGCTCTGAAAGGCCACTTAAACAAAAGGGACAGGTCCCTACGGCTAATCGTGACTTTAAACATAACAATGTACAAGCACTTTTAAATATGGATCTCGAGAGAAAGGAAGCATGCAATATAAGTCAATCAGCTAATTTGTCGCAAACTAAAGGACCTGAAGCACACTTTATGTAAACTTAAACAACTGGATTCAAGTCATGATAGCCATGATAGTCATGACAGCCAAGATAGTTCAGAAGCTTATAGCTCTGTATCAACATCCCTTGGGTTTTCCCCACTTTCTACACCCTCAATTTCTAAGTACAACCATACTAATAAGGATTCATTACAGAATGACTAAGTTGGTATAATACAGAATTATTTGCAAATAAAGGTGACTTTACTTCTAATTCATCCCTTACCGCAAATCCTTGAGATGATAAAAAATCAATATTACACGAACATAATAATATTGGCTAATATGTGGGCATTGAAGCAAGAGCTGGAGAACCTAATAGGGGATGTTGCATACAACAGGGCCTTACTGCATGTAATAACAAAACCCAGGATTAATAATGGTTAGATTACATAGAGGAGGAAAATCAAATGAAAGTGGACTATGCTAAGTGTAACAAAGCTAAGCAGGCTAAGTTGCCTCCTCCATTCCAAAAAGGGAGAGAAATTATCCCGAATTGGCTAACTTGGGAGTTACAGAATGACATAAAAAAAACAAAATCTACACTGATGGCCAGAAAGGGAAATAGGGGACCTAAAATCCAAACAGGGAAATTAAAGAAGTTAAAAAGAAAATCAGGAAAAAACTAATTGCCAGGAACATTCTAAGCCCCATCCATTGTGCAGATCTGACAGACTGAGCATTTCCAGTAATATTCATGCTGATGCTGTAACAAAGGATGTAAATATGGTATTGCATAAAGTCAAGGAGAATAAGGACATAGTAACTGTTGATAGAGAGGACTCTTTTTTTCTAATCTTGTAATCATCGAGGAGGAGTGTTACTTCGGTGGGGAGACCAAGGGTGATTCCAACAGTTAACAAATTGGGTTGCAAAGGAAGCCAAATGATATCTTGACTTCCGTTTCCTCTAGTTTAAATTAAAAAAAAATGCATCTACCCCTAGTAAAGAATTTCTGACAGAAATGTATGGGATCCATACATTGACAAATGAGACCACACATTTACTAACTGATTGGATATCTAAACTGTTATATCTTACTAATGATAAATGGGAAATATTTGTAGGGAGACCTCCACATTTGGATTATCAAGACTGTATACTGATCTATTGCACAAAGGATGATGTGGCACAGAAAATTTGGGATCTGGTAAAACAGTTGCCTAAAAATGGTATTTATATGCTCCCTCCTCAATTGGTCCCCATCACTGTTTCTAGGAAATCTATGGCAAGAAAGGAAACCACAGGGAATAATCTCTGGTTAGAGAAGGCCAAAAGGGTCTTCTCAAATTACAACCTTTCTAGAACCACTGAGTGGGAGAACAAGACACTGTCATTCTTTTGCTGGGAAGTAGCTAGAAACTATGTGATAAGTATATTAAAGTAGGAAATAGGTACTTATCCGTCTTGTGCCTTGGGCATGAATATTAATAGGAGCTCTATTAGATTCACATATATACATCAGGCTGATTCAAATATACCTCAGATTGACATTATATTTCAGTCTAGTAAATTGACTGCTTTGGTGTTACAAGGTTCTAAAGTTCTAGACCCTTATAATATCTATTTTACAGACATGGAGCCATTAAAAAGGAAGAGTGACAGCTGGCACCTAAAAGCTCAGATAAACTTGGAAACAACCAATTTTTATGCCCCTCTTGCAGACACAAATCCTAATTGACAACCAGATTCGGGAGGAGTAAAGTTGGTAGATTCATTACCAGGGTTACACATAGTAACATGGAATATAGAAAGACTTTTAGGTAGATTAGCCGATGATGAATTTAAGACCTTCCTGTTGAAAACTGACATTATCTGTTTTCAAGAAACCTGGCTGACTGTGGGGGGGGGTTGTGATTTGCCTGTGCTTTCTGGCTGTTCAGGATTCACTCTTCCCGCAGTGAAATGCAAGAAACATGGTAGACCAAAAGCAGGCCTGGCAACTTTGATAAAGACAAACCTTAACTTTAGTCTTCAATAGAACATCTCTGAAGGTGGATCTACCAAATAGTCAAGTACTTAGGTTAGTCAATGATAAAATATCTCTGATAATATTCGATGTTTATGTAGCCCCCACTAAGAACACAAACAAGGATGAATGCTAGAAGTCCTTTAACTCAGTATTTAAGTGTATAATGGAGGAATATGAGCAGAGTGCTGTAATAGTCTTAGGAGAGCTTAACACAAGATTTACTCAAACTAACTATTACAAAAAGAACTCACGAAACGGATAAACATAATAAACACTAATCTATCCTGTGAACGCAAGTCCAGAGACAAAATAAACAATAAAAATGGGAAATGCTTGATTAACATAATGTCTAGACTGGACTTTTGCCTGTTCAATGGAAGAACTAAAAGTGACCCAGAGGGAAATGTTTCTTTTATAGGCCCCCGTGGCTCGTCAGTTATTGATCATGTATGGGGAAATATGGAGGCAATTAATAAAATAAGAGACTTAGGGCCAGATATTCAAACCATTGCGCCTAGCACAAAACCATAGCACTGGAATAGTGCTGGATTTGCGCGATGCTGCACTATTCAAAAGACATATTAGCACCGGCGCTGTGTGGTAGCGCCGACGCTAACAGATAATAGTATGCAGGGGTGGGGTTAGGACAGCGCCCATGAATGCCAGCAGCGTGGCATATTCAAAGGTCTAGGCATTAGCATGACCTGTAGGGTGATACTAGATACCGCCCGAAAAAAGCTGGCGTGTCACGGTGGTACCCCCCATCGTGGCCCCGATAGCCGCCAATATAGTAAGAAAAGCCCTGATAGTCTAGTGATCCCCCACACCCTGCATGAATCCCAACTCCAAAACGTTAGGAAATAATTTTTCCTGGTAGTCTAGTGGTCCCCCTCCCAAACACGAATCCCAACCCCAGAAAACATTAGGAATCAGTTTTCCCTGTTAGTCTAGTGGTCCCCCACCCCTGCACAAATCCCGACCCTGTAAAACATTAGAACAATACTTTTCCTGGTAGTCTAGTGGTCCCCACCCCTGCACAAATCCCAACCTCCGAAAACATTGGAAATAATTTTTCCCTGGTATTCTAGAGGTCCCCACCCCCACACGAATCCCGACCTCGTAAACATTGGGAATCAGTTTTCCTAGTAGTCTAGTGGTCCCCACCCCCAAATGAATCAGACCCTGTAAAACGTTAGGAAATACTTTTCCTGGTAGTCTAGTGGTCTCCCCACCTGGCAGTGACGGCCCTGCTCATCAATATAGTATCCTACGAAAAGAGCCGGCAACTGTCTCAGCCCTCCTCTCACCACCACGGCCGGCTGCAGACTGAGGGTCCAAATGAGCAATACTCCATTATAGTAGCACCTATTTGTACTCAGTCGGCAGCCGCCATGGTGGTGAGAGGAGGGCTGGAGCCAGTCACTGCCTCTATTCATGAGAGATTATATTGGTGGAGGGCGCCACTGTTGGTGGGGGACCACTAGACTACCATGGAAAAATGATTTCTAATGTTTTAAGTGGTCGGATTTGTGCTGGGGAGTGGGGAACCACTAGACTACCAGGGAAACATCATTTGCTTAATGTTGTACGGGTCGGATTCGGGTAGGGGCTGGGGGATCACTAGACTACCAGGGAAAATTTTTTTCCCAATGTTTACGGATCGGATTCATGTTGGGGGCTGGGCACTACTGGACTACCAGGGAATATTATGTTTAATTGTGTGGAACAGGGGTCAGGATTCATTCCGGGGGGGGGGGGGTCCATACCTCCAACTGTCCCCGATGTTAAGGGACGTCCCTGAATTTGCCTCACATTTGTCCTCTGTCCCTTGTGTAATGTGTGTTGTTATGACTGAACAGTGGAGATTGTCAGCATAACATAATGTCAAACATTAAAGTTACAGACTGTATAATCTTCAGACAATGCGTCTTACACTGATCCCCTTATTCTACCATCTTTCTGGGTGAATAGTACCACTTTGTGAGATGTGTCCCTGATGTGGGATCTTTGTCCCTGTTCTTGTAAGCCCTGTCCCTGATTCAGGAAGCATAGGGCTGGGAGGTCTGTATGCACCAACTGTGTTCCTGCTGCTTCCAGCCTATCTTTCTATTCCGATCAACAGGGGATACTGTGGGCATGCCTTGACCTGCAGCGTCCGGCCTGTACTTCCATTCCGACCAAAAGGTGGAGCTGTGTGCACCATGCAGTAGCACCGGGCAAACTACATGGTAATGTATGCTAAGCAGCACATAATGAGATGCAAATGTGCCTGCTTGCCCAAGGATTACCTAAGTGGGCTCATTTGCATGGGAGCTTTGAATATAGTTCCCGTTTGCCCTGGGCTGGCCAGTTTGCACTGGGCTAATGTGTTAGCACTGTGCAATCAGGTTAGCACCAGGCAAACCTCACTTGAGCAAAGCACAGTTCTGCAGTGTGTGGCTTACATTGCTGTTTGTAGTAGATGTGAGATATCTCTGTGCAATCACACACAATGTTCTCCACCTGCAACACTGGCTTGCTACAGAGTCTAATGAGCTGCATTTGCAGTTTGCACTTCCCTGTTGCTATATTCAGTGCTGTCTTATTCCCGGGCTATTTTTGCCCTGCACTCCCAGACCAATTTGCCCAGCTTCCTTAGCATGTTATATTCAGCAGGATTAGCACCGGACAATTCCTTTTGAATATAGTTTGCTTTTTGCTCCAGGCTAAGTTTGCCCACTGGGCAGTGCTAATTTAACCCCGGGGCAAAGCTTTGAATATCTGGCCCTTAGAGATTATTATAAGACCTGAATCTTCACATTTTCCAGTACTTACAACATGGAAACTGGAGATAGAGGATAGGTGTCTGGAAAGTATGCAGGAACAAGGCCATACTGAAATCCTCAATGCAAAATGAGTAAGATGGCAGAATTCTTGCATACCTCAGTTTGATGAAATCTTGAGTTGTCATCATATGATGGATTACAGAAACACAATTTTAGAAGTAGTGGACAGCTCTAATGTAGCGCAGGCCTGGGAGAACATACGTTTCTATATTAGGCCATTTTTTAACCACACTGACTTAAGGAAGAAAAGAAAACACACATGGTTTAATATAACATGTAAAAAAGCAAAACAAAAATTGAATCAAATGGTCAGGCAATACAAAAACATTAACTCAAAGATAAATAAAATAATCAATAAGGGAAGGAACCTCCTTAAGGAAATATTACATAAAGAAAGATTAAAATTTTAGATCATCATGTGGGAAAAATTAAGAATATCAATTATTAAAAAGGACATTAAACAGTTTTGGACATTACCCCGCAAAGGCTATGATAAATATACTAATTGCACTGAGGCAAGTATTACTCCACACATTTGGGAACAGCATTTTACTAGACTTTATTTTTCACAAACAGAGGAGGACAGACAAATACGTATCACTAATTTCGGAAATAAAATTCATTCAAAATCTTTGTTCATAAAATATGAGGAAATTATGGAAGCCTTGAATAAATTATCATCAAACAAGGCCCCACGGTCATGATAAAATACTGGCAGATATGTATAGATCTTTTAAAGAGTGGTGGACCCCAGTATTAAAAGTGTTCTTTAATTACTGTATACAAAGAGAATAGTTCCCAGAATCATGGAGGGGAAGTATAGTATACCCAATACATAAAAAGGGAGATACTAATGATCCCACTATGTATTACCTAATTAGTTTGCTCGATGCGTCACAAAACATTTTCTGCATAATTTTATTAAGCAGAATGCAACCGTGGATAGGGCAGAACAATATATTGTCAGAATTTCAAAACGGGTTCAGGTCAAAGCGTTCAACAGTACAGCACTGCTTTGTCCTCGAACAACTCATTTGGAAATATGTAAATATTAAACATTCCAAATTGCACTGTTGCTTTAGTGACCTTAAGTCAGCATTTGATTCAATAAGCAAAAGCATATTGTGCCATAAGTTGGAAGGGTATAATATAGATCTAGACATATTGGATATTCTTATAAAACTCCTTAACAATACATGGCTTAAAATCAAGTACAACCAACAAGGAGACAAATAAAATACATACAAATCTGTGTGTACGATAAAGCCGTCTTTTAGCCTCATTATTGTTTAACTTCTACATAAATACTATATTAAAAGATTTAAATTACCTGGAATTTCATTCTCCAAGTATTCTGACCCAAAAAAATCCCATGTTTGGCGTACGTGGATGACATCGTTCTGATATCCACGTCCTTTCTAGGTCAATGTAAGGTTACCTATTTCTCAGACCTTTGCAAAAAAGATGGGCTAGTAATAAACCTAAAAAAACCAAACATGGTCATTTTTGGAAACAGAAGTAAAAAAAACCCTGTCTTTCTTTATTGAAAAAGACAAAGTAGAGCTGGTGACTCATCATAATTATTTGGGACTCAGATTTTCTACTAATCTTTCTTGGACTTCACATATCAATATAATGACTCAAAAATTAAAAATGGCATTTGGTGCCTATAAGAGATTCAACTGGAAAATGTCTCAAAGTTCTATATTGGGCCTATTAAATGTCATAAACATTAAAATCAAAACAAGTATTCCATATGGATAGAGATCTGACCCCTGCTAATATTAAACCCTTCGAAACAGTAATCAGTAAAATGTATCATTATATTTTAAAAGTTCAACAATCAGTCCCTGCAGAAATATTAAGGAAAGAACTAGGGCAATTTTCACTGACAACATTAGCAACTGAGAGACGAGTAACTTTTATATTACAGTTATTTCTTCTGTCAGATTATAGGTTACCATAGTTGTGCCTCGAAGAACACATTAATTATCATAAATCTAATTTCACATCTAATACAATCAAAACTATAAAATAAAATATGCTTCACTGGGGCCTAGGGAACTTACTTTATGAGATCTATGCTACCCCTTTCCCTCAGATAGCTGAGCAGGTCAAAAGACGAATTAGGGATATTTCCATAGCACAGCATCGAGAAAAAATTAAACTTCCGTCATTATCACTGGTTTAAAATAATTAAAACAAAACATAACCTGGAAACCTACCTATTTTTATCGACACACAGGAGAGGAGGATATTTACAAGATACAGGTTTGAGTTGTACTCAGCAAATTACATTCTATATGACCAGAAGAGATCTGGAATTTTAAGTCCAGAATGTAACTGTCAACATGGAGTCCAGGACGATCTTAAGCACATTGTGCTGCACTGTCCATTATACAAAACAACAAGGAAAAAATGGCTGACTCCTATACTAGGCACCCTTGGTCTCCCCTATGAAGAACTTACACATTTTTTGTTTAATTCAAAGGATAGAAACACTTTAAATTCCCTTTGCAAATTCTTATATACGGTAAAATGTTGACGAATATACTAAATGGAATGATGGAGCACAGTTTCCCCAAGGATGCCTCCACAGAGGAGACTAAGGAGGTTGTGGACAACTGTCGCAAGGGAGCCCCACAGGAAGGAGGCAGAGGACACCACAGGGAAAGGAAGCAGCTCCTGGTGGGTGACTCAATGATTAGGGGGATAGAACTGGGGGGAGCAGGAAAAACTGAAGTAAGGTGCCTGCCTGATGCCATGGCTTGGAGGGACAGGAAGCGCATCCTCAGGATCATGAGAAAAGCTGCACAGGAGACTGATCTGGACATGACTGTCCACCTAGGGACAAACGACTTGACTCAACATGAGATTAGAGCAGTGCAGGAGGAGTCTGTGGAGTTGGGGAGGGGCCTATGGCAAGTAGCACACATAGTATCCTTCTCGGAGGTGCTGCCTGTCTATGGCAAGGGTGAGGCAAGGGTACATTGCACCATTCGATTCAATGGATGGTTAAAAAATGGTGCAGAGCACAGGGGTTTGGCTTCATTGGAGACTGGAGTTCCACCTGGAAGGATACCAGCCTATACTGGCAGGATGGTCTGCATCTGTCCAGGAAGGGAACAAGTCTTCTGGGCAATCAATTTAAATGCTTCATTGGCAAGCTTTGAAACTAGACAAGGGGCGAGGCACTGATAAGCAGCAGGGAATTCCCAACCTCCCCCTACAAAGCAGGGTACTAAATTAGGTAAAGACCAAGGTACAAAGGTCAGTAGGGAGCAGGACAGGGGTGAATGGAGAAAGCAAAGTCAATGAGGACTGGGATAGTGCTACAAGAGGTAAAGCCATCAAACAATGGAGAGCAATGAGTACTAATGCCCATAGTCTGGGTAACAAGCTTCCTGAATTAGTGGCCTTGATGGAGGAGGAACATCTGGATATCATGGCAGTCACAGAAACATGGTACACACAGAACCATGACTGGGACGTAAACATACCAGGATACACTATCTACAGGAGGGACTAGGAGGCTAAAAGAGGAGGAGTAGCTCTCTACATAAGGGAAGGAATCAAAGCTACAGAACAAAAGGGTAAACAGGGAGGAGAGGAAGCACTGTGGGTCAATTTGGAGACATGCAATGGCACCACAATCCGCACATGGGTTGTATACAGACCCCCATCTCAGGGGGAGGATATGGACAAGGAAATGATAGGAAGTATCCTTAGAATGGCAGAAAAAGGGGAGATATTGCTGATGGGGGATCTGAATATGCCAGATGTTAACTGGAGTACATTTGCAGCGGCCACTTCTAAGAGTGGGGTCATTCTAGATGCCCTACAGGGGGCATGCCTTAGACAACTAGTATTGGAACCCACTCGAGAGGGAGCAATCTTAGACCTGGTACTCTCAAATGGAGATGGCGAGAGAATCACAGATTTAGAAGTGGGTAGCCATCTGGGAACTAGTGACCATCGAACAGTATGGTTCACAATAAACACAGCAGTAGAGTCCAGCCATACAAAGGCAAAGGTACTGGACTTCAGGAGGACTGACTTTGCCAAAATGGGCGAGTGCCTAAGGAATGCCCTAGCAAATGGGCAGGAAGGAGGGGTGGAAGAACAATGGGGAATAATCAAAATTGCCATCACAGAGGCAACAAGCCTTTGTGTGAAGCAAATAAACAAAACAAAATGATGTAAGAAACCACTATGGTTCTCAAAGGAGGTGGCAGGGAAGGTTAGGGAGAAAAAAAAAGCATTCAGGAAGTACAAGAAATCACAGAAGGAGCAAGACAGAGAATTGTATCAGTTAAAACAAAAGGAAGCTGGGAAGGCAGTCAGAACAGCAAAGGTCCAAACTGAGAAAAAGATAGCCAACACAGTTAAGAAGGGGGATAAAACCTTTTAAAGGTACATCAGGGAGCGAAAGAAGACCAAGGGAGGGAGGGATAGTGAGGCTTAATAAAGGGGAAGGGGCAGTGGGCAGAGGGTGACTGTGAAAAGGCAGAGATACTAAACAAATATTTTTGCTCAGTATTCACAAAAGAGGGGGAGGTACCTAAACCAAATGATAGAAACACTCCGGATACAGAAGTTGATACCAGCCCATTTACAGAAGAAAGGGTTCTGAAAGAACTCTTAAAACTGAAGGTGGACAAAGCAATGGGGCCTGATGGGATTCATCCCAGGATTCTAAAAGAACTAAGGGTAGAACTAGTGAAACCACTGACTACCCTCTTTAACAAATCATGGGAGGATGGGTGGTACCTGAGGACTGGAGGAGGGCAGATGTGATTCCACTCACAAAAGTGGGAGCAGGGCAGAAGCAGGCAACTACAGACCTGTTAGTTTAACCTCAGTGATAGGGAAAATGATGGAATCACTTCTGAAGGAAAGAACTGTCAAGTACCTAGAGGCCAGAGGGCACAGGACCCAAGGCAGCATGGATTTACAGCGGAAGGTCACGCAGACAAATCTAATAGATTTCTTTGACTGGGTGACCAAAGTAGTAGATCAGGGAGGGGCTGTGGACATGGCCTACTTAGACTTTAGCAAGGCATCTGACACAGTCCCACACAAAAGATTAATATACAAGTTAGCCATCCTGGGAGTGGGTCCCAAGATGGTAGCCTGGGTAAAGAATTGGCTGGAGAACAGGACACAGAGGGTAATAGTAAATGGAGTCCACTCTGAAGAAAGGGGGGGGTTACTAGTGGGGTACCACAAGGTTCAGTACTAGGACTGGTTCTCTTCAATGTCTTTATAAGTGACACTGCAGAGGGACTGGAAGAAAAAGTATGTCTCTTTGCAGACGACACAAAGATCTGCAACAGAGTTGATACACAAGGTGGGGTGGAAAGGATGAGAAGGGACTTGGCAAAGTTGGAGGAATGGTCAAATGTATGGCAGCTTAGATTCAGTGCTAAGAAGTGCAAGGTAATGCACCTGGGAAACAAAAACCCAGGGGAAGAGTACACAATGGGGGTGAGATACTAACAACAGGTAGTCATATCAGATGACCTAAAGGTGGGCAAGCAATGTGAGAGGGCAGTAAGAAGGGCTGGGGGATACTGGGATGCACAGGGAGAGGCATCACCAGTAGAAAACAGGAAGTTGTTATCCCCTTTGTACAGACAGCTGGTTAGACCCCATCTGGAGTACTGCGTGCAGTTCTGGAGACCCAATCTCCGCAAAGACATAAACAGGATGGAGGCAGTCCGAGGAAGGCAACTAAAACGGTGCAGGGTCTGCACCGGAAGACATATGAAGAGAGACTTAAGGAGCTCAATATGTATAGCCTCGAGGAAAGGAGGGAGAGGGGAACATGACAGAAACTTTCAAGTACCTCAAGGGAATCAACAAAGTTCAAGAGGGTAGCATCTTTCAGAAAAGAGGTGTGCAAGAACAAGGAGGCACAATTTGAAGATGGGGGTGGCTCAGAGGTAATGTAAGGAAGTATTTTTCACAGAGAGGGTGTGGATGCATGGAATGGCCTTCCGGAGGAGGTTGTGGAGTCAAAAACAGTGGTGGAATTCAAGCATGCATGGGACAGTCATAAGGCAATTCTAGGGGGTTGGGGAGGTAGAAAGAAGTAGGCTGTTGGCTAACTAGGATCTGCAGCTTATCCATTAGGTAGGGAAATGGGCAGACTGGGTGGGCTAAGCGGTCCTTATCTGCCGTCAAATTCTATGTTTCTATGATGTGGAACTTTCATATTGTGGTCCATAGCTGTGTTTAAAGTAGAAACTTGACTAGGTTTTAACCTAGGCTATAAATGTGCAGTATTGTCTTTTTTGTTTATTTATGTAATGATTTTAATGATTTATTTACTGTAATAACTTGTAATGACTTATGTCGAACAATAAATGATTTATTTATTTAATTACATGTTGTCTGTTGTCCTGGAGACCATTCTCCTCCAGAAAGATCACCAACCTCTCTTTAAGGATATTCTCCATTAGCTTCCCCACGATGGAGGTGAGGCTGACCAGTCTGTAGTTACCTGGTTCGTCCTTGGGCCCACGTTTATGGAAGGGCACCACAAGTGCCATCCTCCAGTCCTGGGGCATGCACCCATTCCGCAGGGAGGTTTTGAACAAGTCTGCCAGAGGTCCTGCCAGGACTTCCACCAACTTCTTTAGCACCCTTGGATGCACACTGTCCGGCCCTGGTACCTTATCCACCCGCAGGGACCCAAGGCCCTCCAACACCCTGTTCACTGGGATCTCCCCATCCATTACCCTTGCTCCCCCATGCCCACCTCTCCTTTCCCCTGGGGCACAGGCCCATCCCTTTTCCTGGTAAACACCAAACAGAAGTACTCATTGAGTGCTTCTGCCCGCTCCACCCCATTTTCTGTCCACCATCCATCTTTCTTGATCCTGACAATCTGATCTTTACAGCTTCTCTTCTCTCTGAAATACCTTAAGAAATCCTTTTCTCCTTCTCTGATCCCCTATGCCAGTCTTAGCTCCCTTGAAGCCCTGGCTGCCCCAACTACTCTACTCATCTCTCTGGATTTCCTCACATACTTCTCCCTGTCCTCCTCTCTTTTGAATCTCTTACAGCTTCTGAAGGCAGCTCTTTTCTCCCTCACCCTCTCTACTACCTCCCTGCTCAACCAGCTCGGGTTTTTGGACCTGGCCTTCTTACTTAGGATCTCTGCACCTGAGTTAGTGGCCTCTGCCAGACCCAGCTTGGTGATGGTCCATTTCTGGTCAGAATCCATGTCTGGGCAGATGTTGGTGCAGTGCCCTTCCAGTATGCCTCCCATCCTGCCAAAATCTGCTCTTTTGAAGTTCACTACCTTTGTCTTGGTTCTGACCACTTCCTTACCTAGACTGAGGAAGAACCACACTGTGCGGTCGTCGCTTCCTCCCAGGGGGGTCTTCCACCCCTACGTTCTGGACATGCTCCCCGTCAGACAACACACGGTCTAATAGGTTTCCCTCCCTGGTTGGCTCCATTACCCTCTGTGTCAGGAAGTCGTCCTGGAAGGCCTCCAGGAGGACCTGTACCCTGGCACTCGTGGTAGCTGGGGTGATCCAGTCTACCCCCGGCAGACCTGAAATCCCCTACTATCACAGTATAGTCCTTACCACTAAACCTCCTTATTTGCTCCCCCAACTCCCAGACAGTTTCCTCATTTTGAGATGGTAGCCAGTACACTACCGCCAATCTAACCTTTCTACCTTTTGAGTTCTGGAGCTGTACCCATAATGCTTCAGCCCTGCCCTCCTCACCTTACTCCCTGTTGCACAATATCCCTTCCCTCACATAAATAGCCACCCCTTCCCTTTTTCTCTGTCCCTACGGTACCATCTGTATCCAGGGATCACTAGGTCCCAGTTCTAGTATTGGGTGACCCATGTCTCAGTGATGGCTGCTATATCCACCTTTTCTTCCGCCATCAGTGCCTGCGACTCCATTGTCTTGTTTCCCAGGCTCCCTGCATTGAATGAAAGCACCTTCCATAGTGACCCCTGCCCTCCTCACCCTTCCCCTCTCCTCTATCGTCTCCCCTGTTTGAATTCCCCTCCTGACTAATTAGGTTCCTTCATGTCTAGACCTGTCAAGTGCCTGATACTGTGTACCTATTGTAAGTGGTCTCCCTGCTGTACATACAGTAGTGCCCAGCGTCCGGTTCCTTCATTTCTAGTCCTGTCAAGTGCCAGATACTGTACCTACTGTAAGCAGTCTCACTGCTGTACATATAGCGATGCCCAGCATCAGGTTCCTTCTGTCTAGTCCTGTCAAATGCCTGATACTGTACCTACTGTAAGCAGTCCCCCTGCTGTACATACAGTAGTGCCCAGCGTCCGGTTCCTTCCTGTCTAGTCCTGTCAAGTGCCAGATACTGTACCTATTGTAAGCAGTCTCACTGCTGTACATACAGCGATGCCCAGCATCAGGTTCCTTCTGTCTAGTCCTGTCAAATGCCTGATACTGCAGCTACTGTAAGCAGTCCCCCTGCTGTACATACAGTAGTGCCCAGCATCTGGTTCCTTCATTTCTAGTCCTGTCAAGTGCCAGATACTGTACCTATTGTAAGCAGTCTCACTGCTGTACATACAGCGATGCCCAGCATCAGGTTCCTTCTGTCAAATGCCTGATACTGCAGCTACTGTAAGCAGTCTCCCTGCTGTACATAAAGTACTGCCCAGTGTCCGGTTCCTTCCTGTCAAGTGCTGGATACTGTACCTACAGTAAGCTGTCTCCCTGCTGTACATACATTGGTGCCCCGCGTCTGGTTTCTTCAGTATCTTCAGTGAAAAACCACTGAGAATAGTCGATGCTGTCACTTTACATCTGCCCATCTACTTGCAATTTGGCAGCAGTCTACTACAACCAGCAGGCTAAAAGGTTCACAAAGGCATACATGTGCAGCACTGTTTATGTCCAGTGCCATTTACTGACTCTACTCTGCTATTTATAGCATTTAATAACAGTGACATCAGTATTACTGAGGCACTACAAGGAAGCGGACACCAATTGCGGGACACAAACCAAGGAGAGAGTACTCACAAGAAACCAGCAAAGCAGGTCGGCTTCTCACTGCTGTCTTAAAACCATGATGAATCCACACACGTTTTGTAGAGAGGATAAAAAGTAATTTTTATTCAACAATCTGGCAAACCAGTAAAACGCTTTCCAGTGCCCCCCCAAGAAAAACAGCCAAACGTTTTCACACGACAATGTGCTTTCTCAAGGTTGATGTGGTAAGGGGTAATGCATCCTTTTAAAATACTCTTAAAGGTGAGATTTAAAGGCAATGATTATAAAATCATGCCTACTGCAAAACACATACTGTGTTCACTAAAGTATTGTTCAAAAATCCCCTAAAAAAGCTTTTTTTTTTTTTTAGAAACCACCCAAAAGAAAACTATTTATAAATTTGCAAGTATCATATAAAATATGTATCTGTATAAACAGCTACCATCAAAAAGGAAAAGTAATACAACTACAATTTATATAAAATTAAAAATGTTCCTAATATATCATGAATGACAGATAAATACAGCTTATGTATATATTTAATGTTATGTATAATGTGCATAATCAAAAAGTGCATAGGGACATAATGTTCCCAAATCCCAATACCTAAAATACTTATCTGATTTACAAACTCTATATTGTTTTTAATTGTCTAAGAAATAAACCTTATAAATAAATTATATGTTTTTGACCCTATTTTTAATTTTGTTAATTCGTATCATGCACATAAATAACATTAAATGCATTCCTGATTTTGGTTAGAAGTACTGTAATTGATTCTCTCATATATCAAATTTCATATCCTACCATAGCGTAACATTAATTCTGACTATAGATATATTATAACTTAATAGCACACAGACCTTATCATATTATAAAATTGTAAAGTGGAATAAAACACTATTTTTTTGCAATTAAAAAGCACCAGGACAAGTGAAACACTAAAGCTGAGAAAATAAATGAATAAATCGTTATAAGATAAACGCCATTTTTAAAGCCATTTCTTTAGGCCATTTTTGAAAACCTGTAGCAAAAGATACGAACTAACAAAACCAGCAACTCAAGATAAATCCCTAGAGAGATTGAACCATTTTCCAATCATTTATAGCCTGTAACACAGGGTGTAAGCTAACAAGGCACCAGCATCTAGTGATCATTTATAAATACGGTGCTAGCTGAAAAAAGCCACTTAGACCTGGTGCAACATATGATTTTAAAGTATATTGCCAGAATGTTTCTCTCTGGCGAAGTTTGAGGTCTAAGCCTCCCCCTCTAGGATTGTTAAATACCCATTCTATCACCTGGAAACAGAAATATTGTTCCTCTCTTTTGTGTAGAACATGTTCTGAGAGGGCACTTATACCATCTGCAAGGGCAATACTCCTTCACAGGTTGCCCCTTCTCTCCTTAAATTTCTGGGTTGTTTTTCCCACATACAAGTTGGAGCATGTTATGCAACTTGCCAAGTATACAGTGTTGCATGTACTGCACGTTCCAAATGATCTGATGTTATATAGTTTGTCTGTTCTTGGATGAACACATTGTCCACCAGTTTTTATGAACTTGCAGAAACGGCAATTACCACACTGAAAAGTTCCTTTCGGTAGAGTACTGTTTTTATCCCTTTCTTTTTCAGTTCTACTTTCCTGAAGCTTTTTTCCGCTAACACCATATTTATAAATGATCACTAGATGCTGGTGCCTTGTTAGCGTACACCCTGTGTTACAGGCCATAAATGATTGGAAAATGGTTTGATCTCTCTAAGAATTTATCTCAAGTTGCTGGTTTTGTTAGTTCATATCTTTTGCTACAGGTTCTCAAAAAGTGGTTTAAAAAAAAAATGGCCTTAAAAAATGGCTTTAAAAATGGCGTTTATCTTATAACGATTTATTCATTTATTTTCTCAGCTTTAGTGTTTTACTTGTCCTGGTGCTTTTTAAGTGCAAAAAACTGTAGTGTTTTATACCACTTTACAATTTTATAATATGATAAGATCTGTGTGCGATTAAGATAGAACATACCTATAGTCGGAATTAATGTTACACTATGGTAGGATATGAAATTTGATATATGAGAGAATCAACTACAGTATTTCTAACCAAAATCAGGAATGCATTTAATGTTATTTATGTGCATGATAAGATCTAACAAAAGTAAAAATAGGGTCAAAAACGTCTAATTTATTTATAAGGTTTATTTCTTAGACACTTAAAAAAAATATAGAGTTTGTAAATCAGAGAAGTATTTTAGGTATTGGGATTTGAGAACATTATGTCTCTATGCACTTTTTGATGATGCACATTATACATAACATTATACAAACACACACACACACACACACGTTGTATTTATCTGTCATTCATGATATATTAGGAATATTTTTAACTTTATATAAATTGTAGTTATATTGCTTTTTCATTTTGTATGGTGGCTCTTTATACAGATACATATTTTATATGATACTTGCATAATTTATAAATAGTTTTCTTTTGGGTGGTTTCTGAAAAAAAAAACCTTTTTAGGGGATTTCTGAACAACACTTTAGTGAACATAGTATGTGTTTTGCACTAGGCCCAGTCCTGGTTCATGTCTTCATAAGTGACACTGCAGAGGGGCTGGAGGGGAAGGTGTGCCTCTTTGTGGACAACACTAAGATCTGCAACAGGGTGGACACTCCAAGAGGGGTGGAAAAATGAGGAGGGACCTAGGTAAACTGGAGGAATGGTCCAGAGTGTGACAGCTGAGATTTAATGCGAAAAAGTGCAAAATCATGCATTTGGGGCACAAGAACCCAGGGGAGGATTACATGATGGAGAGGGAGAAAGTGATGGTCACCAAACAGGAAAGGGATTTGGGGGTAATCATATCTGATGATCTAAAGGTGGCCAAACAATGTGCCAAGGCTCTGGGGAGAGCCAGTGGGGTGCTGGTGTGTATAGGGAGAGGTATCACCAGTAGAAGGAAGGAGGTGGTGATGCCACAGTACAGATCATTGGTGAAACCTCATTTTGAATACAGTGTCCAGTTCTGGAAGCTGCATCTCTGTAAGGACACAGATAGGGTGGAGGCAGTTTAAAGAAGCTCAACAAAGACCTCAACATGTATACCCTAGAGGAGAGAAGGGACAGGGGAGATATGATAGAAACCTTCAGATATCTAAAATGCATAAACAGGGTACCAGAGGGTAGCTTCTTTCAGAAAAGGAGATGTCCAGGAACGCGGGGGCATGACATGAGGTTGGAAGAAGGTAGATTAAGGGGTAGCGTGAGGAAGTATTTCTTCACAGAAAGGGTGGCGTATGCACGAAATAGACTCCCAGCAGAGGTGGGGGGGCAAACACAGTGGGGGGATTCAATCATGCATGGGACAGGCAGAGGGGGACCCTAGTAACAGGAACAAGGAGGTAAAGCTGGAGATCAAGTAGGGGTCTGCAGCTTTTACGGTAGGCAGGAAAAATGGGAAGACTAGAAGGGCCTAGCAGTCCTTATCTACTGTCAATTTATATGTTTCTATATCACAACTAGTTGTGACAGAGGACACTGTGACAGTAGGTATCTGGATATAGTTATGATGGAACCTGTTGCTGGGCATGACTGTATAGTGACTTATACCATGACTGTGAGAATAAGATTTTAAAAATAAATGCATTTATTTTCACATGTGACAGGTCTGCAGTGGAAATAAATAATTTATTTCAATCTTAGGTGGGTCATCAGCATTTATTTCCACTTCAGGCTGGAATAGGAGAAAAGCATGAACAATGCCTGATGACATCACAATGGTATCTGCTGCAGTTAAAAAAAGAGCAGTGGGCCGGCACAGTGGCACTGAGTGTTGAGGCGCTGGATGCCACACCTTGCGCTATGTCAGGCAACCCGGGTTCAGTAACGGACTCGGGTTGCTTGGCGGCCAGCAGGGGTGAGGAAAGATTGAGCATCCGTAGACAGCTCTCCTTTGTTGGGGAGGGGGGATGGTGTGGCATGGTGTCAGCACATGCGCACCGACAGAATGGGGAGGGACCCTCGTCCAGGACGTAGGCTGGCATGCCCCATGATGGTCGATGTGCCCCCCCCTGCAACAAGCCGCCCCAACTTCTGGATTATGCTCGGGGGAAGGGGAGGGCATTGAGGCATGGGTCAGGAAGCATAGGGAAAACCCAGAAGCAGTTGTAAAAATCACCAAAACTTTATTTATTGTAGCAGTAACATAAAATAAAATAAACCTGTTCAGAATAACTATGTACAGAAGCAAAAGTAAAATCTTTCTTGTAAAAAAAAAAAAAAAATCCCCATTGCAGCTCAGCTTAGCTGTTTTTATAAGCCTTTTTCAACCCCATCCTTTGCAAGTATCTTGTTCTTTGTAAATTTCAGGAGCTGCTAGAACATTGAGAACTTCCTGAGGTCCGCACAGCAACTGCAAAAGGCTCAGACATTTGCACCCAAGTAACTCCTGGCTTTTTACAGTTATCTCAAATTATAAATATACATACATTTCAACAGTAACACCATATTTTCGAAACAAAAGTGATCCCATTATCAGTTTCATTTCCATATATCGATTTGCACATATTCTTATATTACTAGATCTAGATATGCAAGGGAGGAAAAACAGAAAGCAAGAGAAAACAGAGAGACAGTGAGAGTCAAAGGATTGAGAGACTGTTTGGGTTGATCAAGTCCAAGGACTCGCAGGAAAATTTGGTTGTGCAACCAGACAGAGAAGACAGTAAAGGAAAGACTACATATCCTTGCATTTACACACTTACTCCATAATAAATGGGGCAGGGTCCTATTCTACCCTGTCACGGGGGGGGGAGAGAAAGTCGATGCTCCTCAGCAGGGGAAATCTGTAGGGGAACTACGGGGTATGGCTGAGTGGGGGGCAGTCCGACTTGGAGGACGAGCCCTCCTAGGGACGTCCGGAGCTGCCTGCCAGCTCCGCGGAGGTGCAGAAAGTATAAAAATAAAAAAATAAACAGCAGTGAAATCAAAGAGAGTAACATCTTTACTGAAATAGCTAATCTTGCCAGAGAGGCACTGCCATTGTATAAATGACATATGTCATGGGTTGGTTAAAAATATCACACTTATTTTTATCTGCAAGCTTTGACGTCTCTGGACCTCACTCATGGCTCTGCCACTCGTGAGATCAAAGAGGTAAAAAACCTGCAGATAAAAATAAATGTGATATTATTAGTCAGCCCATGGCACATCCCCTATATACTGCCTTGTTTTGTAGTTTCTACTCCCTATGCCTTGTGTGCTGTATCTCCTGGGTTTTGCCCCCACTGTGAAGCATTTTCAGGTAGTCTTTGTATGACAGATGCTATACAAAAATATATGTTTATATATACAGTTCTGGGTATAAAACTACCTTCTCGAGTTCTTTGGTTGAGAGAACTGTGAAGCAAAACTGAGCAACTCTGGCACAAAAAGAACTTGAGGAGGCACTCTTTTAACCAGAAGAAGTGTTGTAACTCTGTGTGTGTATCTATCCATATACATATATATATATACACATACATATTCATTGCAAAAAAAAAAAACTTTGTTAACGCATCAGTTAAGGTTGGTACTAAAGCAACAAAAGCAGGAAAATGTGGCGTTAGGGTTTCCAACTCTAACCATCCCCACCCTGCAGAAACTGACAGGCGTTGGAGGTGTGCCTTGGGGTCGTCAACCCTAACACTCACCCCACTTCATAAGAAAATAAGCTGAGATAGGTATAGTATAAGAGAATGGGGTGAGCGCTAGAGCTGATGACCCCAAGGCACACCCCCGACGCCTGTCAGTGTCTGCAGGGTGGGGGTTGGGTGTTAGGGTTGGAAACCCTAATGCCACACTTTCTTGCTTTTGTCACTTTAGTACCAACCCTAACTGATGCATTAATGAAGTTGTTTTGCAATGAATTTCCTTATTTTTTCAGATAGTTTAATCATATCCTTATTCGTCTGTGGGATATCCCTCCTTAGATTATATATGTATGTAGCTGTGGAAGCACAAGGCCCTCCGAGCCCTGCACTTCCATTTATAGGACAACAGTGACCAAATTATCAGCATATCCACCTTATTATCCCACCTCATGTTCACCTTACAAATAATGTTGAAATCCCCACCAAAACAGAATTCTGCGCAATTGCACCGTCATTCCATGCCACAAGCATGAAAACTCATTTTAGCCAGGATTTGAAAAATGACAGCTGTGACATACATGAAGTGGGGTAATAAGAAGGCTACGCTGAAAATCTGGGGTAAAAATATTTAACATTTCCGAGGTTAGGAGCGGGTGTAGCAAAACTGCAACGAATGATCATAACTTTGGCATTTTTTCATATTTGACCCCAAATTTTCAACATAGTCTTCTAATCACACCTTATAAACCCCATAGGTGAAAATGTTCAAATCCATGCCACAGCTGCGAAAACAGGTTTTGGACAGGATGTGAAAACTGACAGCTGTACTGTTGATGAGGTGGTATGAAAAAATGGCTATGTTGAAAATTTGGAGTCAAAGTATTGAAAATCACCAAAGTTATACGCGTGCATAGAAAAATTTCAACAAATGCATGTAACTCGGCCATTTTTAGGAATTTTTTCACCAATTTTAGCAACATTGCCTTTTTGGGATCGCACTTCATGAACACTGGTGGTGAAATTTTGTTATTCAGTCCAGAAAGGTGATTTCATGCAGCTATCGTAAAATCACCTTCTGGGCCCGAATAATGAAATGACCAGTTGCTGCGTTCATGAGGCGAGGTCCCAAAAAGACCATGTTGAAAATTTGGTGAAAAAAATTCCAAAAAATGACTAAGTTATGAATATAAGATCAAAACACCATTGAAATACATTATACGGCACTTACCTTGATTCCTCAGTTCACGGTTCGGCTTTGATGAGTGCAGACGTGTCTCGGTCCACAGAAGATGACAGCCTATGCCCTCCGGAGGCAAGTATAGGGTAAGGGGGGTGTTGGGTGGTGGGTGCTTAGTAGGAGGGATGGGATGGGGAGGGGGATGGCAGGAATGAGGAGGGACCATTTTCTTTTTTCAGGTTAAAAAAAAAAGATGTTGGAGGACTGTTTTCTTTTTTTTCAGGAATTAAACAAACATACAAGGGGGAGCCACTAACCAACAATGAACACAAATGAAATATGGGGATCAGAGGGTGGGGGTTGCCACTAGACACCAGGGACATATGCAGGAGGGTTGGGGGCACCACTAACAGCAAGGGAGAAACTGAAAATATTTAATGTGGGGGATCGGAGGGTGGGGGGTGCCACTGGACACCAGGGATACATAAAGGAGGGTGGGGGATACCACTAACACCAAAGGATACATTTTTAATATGGGGATGGGAGGGTGGGTGGTGCCACTGGACACCAGAGATACATAAAGGAGAGTGGGGGGATACCACGAACACCAACGGATACATTTTTATTATAAAATGAAGTATGGGGATCGAAGGGTGGAAGGGTGCCACTAGACACCAGGGAAAAGGGGGCTCACAGCTGACTCTGCAGCCGGCAGCACGAGTTTCATCTGTGTTTGCTGAAGTCAAGAAATTCCTGCTGCTCTCATACAGAGAATGCGGCAGAAGGGGTCCTCTCGCTAAGCTCGGCATCCAGGATTTCGGTGCTCAGAAAAGGTGTTTTTTGCCAAAATAAAAAACAAACATCAGAATGTAGCTAAACAGGTCCCGTTTAGCTAGGTTCTGATGTTTGTTTCTTAAAATCCATTCATTTTTAAGTGTTTTCTTTATTTCTTTCTCTCGCTAACTAAAAAACAAGACAGTGGACACAGGAGCGCTCTGCGAAAATGTATCAGGCTGTCTGTGACACTATAGGACCCTGTCTGCGAAAATACAGTAGCTCCTGCGAAAATAAAAGTATTTTTGTGCGTAACATCTAACTTACCATAGGAAATAATGGAAAACTTTAAAATTTAATAACTTTTGAATGGATTAATATTTTTACAACAAACCTTCAAAAGGCACAACTGTGAGGCAAAGGCTTTCTACCCTGCAAATTGCAGACCACAACCTAAAACAGTTTCTGAGAATATAGGAGGACAAAGAAACAGCAAAAAACATGTACATTTAGGGATTTTTGACACTCTGTATCTTAGAAACCACACAACGGATTCACATGAAATCAGTAAAAGGCACTTCTACGAGGAAAGCCCTTTCTGTCCTGAAAATTTCAGACCATAATTCCACACCGTTTTCTGCTCTGCAGAGTGACAAAGAAACCTCTCTCATTACAATGCTATCCTATGGGAAATAAAGCAAAATTTCAAACCCGTATAACTGCAGACAAAATTAATACATTTTCTCAAAACCAGCAAAAGGCACATCTGTGGAGCAAGTCATTTCTACCCTTAAAAATTTCACACCAAAATTCCAAACCATTTCTTCACTGTGGAGTACAAAAAACCCCAGCCATTAAAAGCCTTTTTCTGGTTCTTTTTTCACAATTTGTGAAAAAGTAGTATCTTTTTTTTTTGCAAATTGCTAAACAGGATACTTTTTTGTGCTTCTTTTTTCACAATTTACGAAAAAGTATTTCCGAGCACAAAAAAAAGATATGGAAGAGGATTTCAACATGTTGAAAAAACACATTTCCTAGAAATGTTTCCAAAAAGTAACACCAGAATTGGGTGAAACAGGTCCCGATTAGCAGAACACATGTGTTGGTTTCTACTAAACACATCATTTTTTTTAGTTATTTAATTTTGTTTCCCTCACTAACTGAAAACAAGATGGTGGCGTCATGAAAAAAGATTTCCCTATTGCGACACAGAATGGCCTGTTTGGGGAAAAAAGATTATTCATTTGCGACAAAGGATCCTTTTCCGAGTGGGACATCTAACTCTTCCCACTGAAAATAATGGGACATTTTAAAATTTACTAACTTTTGAACTGATTAATATCTTTTTTTCACCAAATCAATGAAAGGCACATCTATGAGGCAAGTCCTATGCAACCTAAACATTTCAGACCAAAATTCAAAACCATTTCTGTGCTGCGGAGTGACAAAGAAACTGCAAAAAAAATAGTAAATTACACAATTTTTGACACTCCGTATCTCCGCACCTATGCATTTGACCAGAACGGAACTTGGCACAACAAGAGATCTTCAGTCCCTGATGGTGCATGCAAAGATGCATGCAAATCGGTCAAACGGTTGTGAAGATATTAGAGTGCAAATGTTGAGTTCAACATAGAAGCGGCCGTTCAACCCTAACTATAGAGGTGTGACGGTGTCCATGTAGATAAATCTATATATATATTTATATTTATATATACATACACACACACACACAAACTTAAAACTGTTTTACTTTCCAGAAACTAAGAGAAACCCCAGTGTTGAAAATGGGCTACATTAACTGAGTTTAGAATTCCAAAATGTTAGAGCTGTTTGCATGAGAGACCCTTTCTCTTATATAAATACGGCCACTGAGACCACTCTTATGGTTGTAAATGTGGTCTTGTGCATATTCTTAGGGTATGAGAACCACGATCCGAAGGTGAGCAGTTCTGCTACCCTAAGGATGTGAGACCACTCCTGCAACTGCAACAGTGGTCTCAGCGGCTGTAGTAATGTATCATTGATCAAGGTCAATCAATAATGTATTAACATTTTAAAACTGCTTCCAGGGAAGCTGTGCACGAGATGCTCTTTACAGTATAACAGTGTCTCACGCGCAGAGGAAAGGAGCACTTCGATTGCTCAGGACCACTCCCACAATCTTTAATGGTTATAAGAGTGCCTGGAATGTTTAGACACAAACAATCCTGACTGACTTCAAATACTGTCATAATATATAATATATAGAATAGTGGATGGGCAACTATGCACAGCCACTGTGTTGTGCCACCGAGGAGATGTGATTCCCTGTGACCTCGAGAGTGAAGCTCAAGAGGTCCCGTGAGAAATCAGAACCCAGTGGCTTCTTCCCTGGTGTGCACAAAGCTGTCCATCCGCTATTTTTATAGTGTATGGTGCCTCCCTTACAGAAAATAAATCTCTTCTTCATTCCTAGAATAAAAAAAATCTAATTGCCAGTTTCCTCCGGGTGTGCTGGTAGTTAGGGTGGTTGTTAGGGTGAGCATGTGAGGTTGCTAGGGAGCAGACGTCCATCATTAGGTAGCACAACCTTTAACTGGTTGCTAATCGGGTATAGGAGGGATTTAAAAAAAAAAAAAAAACCATGGTGGAATTCCTCGCTTAGTGAGAGGAAATGACTGCGAGGAGACTTGAGGAGATCAGATTTGTAAGTAAAATTTAGATATCTGTCTGATCCTGCACTTTATATTATGGCTAAATATCTGGTTGATCCTATAGTACTAAACTGCTGTTGCTCTGTGTGGGTACAGGAGATTGAGCTGCCGCCGTCATCATGTCCTGACTCTTATCTGGTTGAGCCTGCCATTTCTGTGGTGATCGATGTTGTGTGACATCCATAGTGCAGCAGAATGAAAAGTCGTTCTTCTGCACTATGGATGTCACAACTGCAGCAGAACAACATTTTAGAGCCAACTGAATTCGGTGGATAACAACATTCCACCATCATTATAAAGTCTATTCTGCTATGCTGCGAGGTCAAACTCTCCAGCAGCCCAGGCAACTAAAATGTTACCCAGGGCTAACACATTACCAAAGCTGGCAGCCGTGATTATCTCACCTTGCACTGTGCTCATTGTTAAAGGATACATGAGGCATGCAGATCTAGCTAGCCATAAGATAGCATTTTGGTGGCCACTGCATTTATCAAGTTATAACCTGATCAGCAGTCTTGAATTTATGTAGTCATCTGGGTTACAGATGTGTGTGGTAGATTAATAGCCCCATGTGGGTTTATAACCCAGAAGGCTTTGGTTAAATGATAACAGCAAAAAGGTTTGAGTCTTGGGATCTGGTTGGCAGAGCAGGAAGAATAGCTGACTTACGAAGTTGAGCACAGGCTGTCCCACGTGGTATATCTGCACCTCTTCCAGGTACCTGAAGGGCTTGATGGTAGGGTAGATACCTTCGCCAGGTGGATCAGAGAGCCAGGTCCCCAGCATCCAAGAGAGGGACTCCAGCAGCGGATTTAGTGGGGTATCTGTTGACAAGAAAGCCAGCAAAGTTAGAGCATTAGAAATGCATTTGTTCATTGTTCTGTTTGAAATTACTCCAGCCGGGTTAACCCCATAAGATGCAGCATCTTACTTCATAGAGTTCCCTGGTAGGACTGAAGCAGTCAACAAGTTAACACAGTCCAACAAGAATACTTAAAGGGGAACAGTCACCACCAAGGGCTCCCACACTCAAGTGTGGGGCTGGTCCCAATGTGCACTTTGTGTGTAAAAACATTTTGGTTTACTTACTCTTGTAGTACCGTAAATTGTATCAGACTAATTTTGCCTAGTTGTAGGCTGACAATTTCTATAACTCCAAATCCCAGAATCTCCTCTCTTTGTGGGCAAAAACATTTTGATTTACTTACTGTATACTATAGTATGGTAGATTATATCAGACTAACTTTGCTTAGTTGTTGGATAACATCTTCTGTTACTACAAATCCCAGAATCCCCTGCAGCCGACATCACAGCAATAGGCAGCAATGAGAAGATTCAATAGTCTGCAGTGTATGTTAGAGTTTATATAAGCTCTGATCTTTTGTTGACTGGTCCCACTGTCCTCCATGGGCTATGTAGAGTCACAGAGGAATGTACTTAGCCACTAGAGAAAAGCAGAGCCAGAAAACATCTGATCGGAGACTATAAAAGTTCTCACATGTACTTTAGGCTATTGAATCTCCCATTGCTGCCTACTGCTGTGATGTCAGCTGCAGGGGATTCTGGGATTTGTAGTAACAGAAGATGTCATCCAACAACTAAGCAAAGTTAGTCTGATATAATCTACCATACTATAGTAAACAGTAAGTAAATCAAAATGTTTTTGCCCACAAAGAGCACACTGGGACCAGCCTCACACTTGAGTGCGGGACCCTTCATACTGACTGTTCCTCTCTAAATACAAACAGTAAAAATCAATAAATCCAAACGGTAAGCACAGCAAGCTAACAAAGCGGGGAAGCAGCAAATTAACAGCTGAACATTGTTATGCAACGTGATCATGGCTGGAGAGAGAGGGACACCCGTAAATGTATTTATCTATTTAAAAGAGTTTCACCAGGAAGGACATACTAAGCTTTAAAACAGCTTGTTTCCAGATGCATCCTGGGGGGAGAGGGATAAGCACAGAGATTACATAGCATAACCAGTAATACAATAAAACAGTAGTTACACAGCTTATACAATAGTACAATAATTATACATAATTTACAAATAAGATTCAAGGTCATAAGGGAGAAGTATTAACAGTGCACAAATGGACAACAGGTTGCAGGAGTATCAGGCTCACACAGGATGTTGATAATAGTTTAAGCCGGGCCAGGGTATAGGGAGGGTGGTTGGGGGACTAGTGGGGGTTGTGAAGGGAGAGAGGGAGAGAGGGTAGGGGTTGGAAGAGGCCAGGAGTAAGTGGAAGCGTGAAGAAAGGAAGAGCTGGGTGAGGGGGTGGGGCAAATCAACCAGGGGCAGTTACGGAGCAGGGGTAGTGAGGGAGAGGGGAAGAGAGGGTAGGGGTTGGGAGAGGTGCCACAAATAGTTTGAAGCATGAAGAAGGGAGGAGTTGGATGAGAGAGTGGGGCAATTAACTAGGGGCAGTTGCAGGAAGGAGCAGTGTGAACTTGGAATAGAGAGGATAGAGAGCATTTGGAAGAAGCAGAAAGAATGGTTAAGTGGAGAGAATTCCAGAGTTTAGGAAAGCAGAAGGAGAAAACAGCCTGACCAGCAAGGGATTTACAAGAGGGAGCAGCAGCCTGGATTACAGAAGGAATAGGAGGAGGGGGGCATGGGCGGGAGAAGGGAGCACAGATGGGTGGGAAGGAAGGGAAGCCAGCTAAAACTTGGAAAGAGGCACAGTGTGTTAGGAAGCGATCTTCCAAGGACGGCAGGGAAGGAGCGGAGTATAGAGAACAGTGGTGGGTGTGGGGAGGACAGTTCAAGGCAAGGTATAAAAAACAAACAATACTAACAAACTTTAAGCAGAATTTGAAACGGGTGTCAGCTTGGTTTTCACGGCTTTACAACAATGATACAACTGTGTTTATAGCCAAACCCTCATGTGAAAAGATCTGAAAGATAAGGCAAGATACAATGTGCGTCTGGTTTTATTATCACAATTAGGATGAGTCTGTTACAAAAATATTTCATGATTAAAGATATGTCTATTTAAATCTCCCATTGCGTGCGAGTGTAGGAAGACAATCTTGTAAAGGAGAACATTCATCACAAAGGGCACCACACTCAAATGTGGGGCTGGTCCCAACGTGCACTTTGTGTGCAAAAACATTTTGGTTTACTTTCTTTTCAATGTAGTGTAGTAGACTGTATCAGACTAATGTTGCTTACGTATAGGCTGACATCTTCTGTTCCAACAAATCTGAAAATACCCTGTAGCTGACATCAGAACAGTAGGTAGCAGTGAGAGATTCTTTTTATTTAAAAAAATAGCACTGTAACAGTAGAACATTTAATAAACAGTAGTCTGGAGGTATCAAATGCTATGAATCTTGTAAATATCCATCTTAGAAACATATAAACTATTGGCAGGAAAGGACCTTCCGGCCCACCCAGTCTGCCCTTTGTTCCCTACCAACAGTGCTACCGTAGACCCTAACGGATCTCCGGCCATCTCCCCCCCCCCCACCAGCCCTGTTACCAAAGTCTTCTTGTGTTTATCCCATGCATGTTTGAAACCTGTAACCGTTTCTGTACCCACTACCTCTACGGGGAGGCTGTTTCATATGTCCACTACCCTTTCAGTAATGAACTATTTCCTCACATCCCCTCCAAGTCTCCCCCCTTCCAGCTTCATGTCATGCCCCCTTCTCCATGAGCATCTCTTTCTGTGCAAAATGCCACCTTCCTGTACCTTACTGATACCTCTGATGTTTCTAAATGTTTCTATCATGGCTCCCCTGTCCCTCCTTTCTTCTAGACAGTACATATTTAACTCCTTGGGTTTTTCCTCGTTGGGCTTCTGTTGCAGGCCATGCACCATTTTGGTTGCCCTTCTTTGTACTGCCTTCACCGGTCAATGTCTTTTCTGAGATGGGGCCTCCAGAACTGGACACAGTATTCCAGCTGGAGCCTCACTTATCTATACAGGGGTATCATTACCTCCATCTTCCTGCTGGTGATACCCCTCCCTATGCACCCCAGCATTCTACTAGCCTTTTCTACTGCTTTATTACACTGCTTTGCTATCCTCAGGTCAACAAGATCCCTTTCCTGTTTTGTGGTTGTTGACCCCCCCCCCCCGAATGATATGTCGCCATTGGGTTTCTATGCCCCATGTGCATAACTTTGCACTTTTTGGCATTAAAGCTCAGTTGCCAAACTCTTGACCAGCCTTCTAGATTTTTCAGATCTTCCCTCATTTTTGCCACTCCCCTTCCCCTTCAGTGTGTCTACTCTGCTGCTGATTTTTGTGTCATCCGCGAACAGGCATACATTCCCTTCCAGCCCCTCTGCAATGTCGCTTATTAAGACGCTGAAGAGGACCACACCCAGTACTGCCAGTTTAGGCACCCCGCTGGTTACCTTACCTTCTTCCAAGTGAACTCCATTTACTACCACCCTCTGAGTTCTGCTACTTAGCCAATTTCTTTCTCATTTTACTATCTTTGGACCCACTCCCAGGCTCCTTAGCTTGCTTACTAATCTTCTGTGTGGAATGGTGTCGAAGGCCTTACTGAAATCTAGGCAGGCCACATCCACCACTCCTCCCCGATCCACCTACCTGGTAACCCAGTTAAAAAACTCTCAGGTTTGTTTGGTAGGCTCTCCCCCCTATGAACTCATGCTGCCTCAGCACTGTCACTCAAGATGCATGGCTGTCTGAATGCTCTCTATCAGGAAAAAGCTCCCACTTGCCAGAGTGCACTTGATCATCCCCTTCTAACAGAAAGCGTCATGGTATCTTGGGGACAAGCACGCAACTCGGCTGAGCCACGATTTTCAGGTGACCCCCACCAAAAAAAAAAGCAACTACAATAAAATAACATTCTGGGGTCATTCAGATGAAAAAGATACACACAACCCTGAAAGGAACAGCATGATATCTCCTTTTATCTGTCCAGACTTCATTCAACAATCAAAAAAAAAAACAGACAACCCCCAGCATTTTTAACTGACAGTGTCCCTTTAAACTAAGTAAAAAGAAACCATCCATCGATGTCTGTTGCGCCCCTACTCCACCCAACCCACTCAACACCAACCCCCCCAAAACCCTTACTTACTCACCGGGGGTCCAACCCCGTAATCCTCTCTGGACCACATACACATCTTCACTCTTCAAAGTCAGAAAGCGAATTGAGGACATCAGATATGCGGTTCAATACATTTTAATGGGGTTTTCAACTTAGTGGCATAACTTGGCCATTTTTTAATATTTTTACCCCAAATGTTCAACATGCCTTTTTTGGGACGCCACCTAATGAACAATGACAGTGAAATTAGGCCAATCAGTCAAAAAGATGATTTTCGCGATTGACTATAAAAGCGCCTTTGAACAGGAAGTTGAAAATTTTCTCCACCCTTGTTCATGAGGTAGGGTCATTAGAAACTACGTTGAAAATTTGGCTCAAAAATATTAAAAAAAAAAAAAACAACAAATGTTATGAGCCTACACTGAAATTTGTGAACCTAGGCTCGTAACTTTGGTAATTTTAAATATTTTTGACCCCAAATTTTCAACATAACCATTTAGATACATAGATACATAGACAGTATCGGCAGATAAGGGCCTATGGCCCACCCAGTCTGCCCATTTGAGCTTGTAAGTTCAGTTTATGTTTTCCTAGAAGTCTGTTGCCCCTTATCCCTGACCTCCAGAATTCCTTTATGTCTATCCCATGCATTCTTAAATCCGTGATTGTTTCAGCCCCACCACTTCTTCTGGCAGGTTGTTCCTTGTCCACCACCCGTTCTGTGAAAAAATTCTTCCTCATGTTTCCTCTAGATCATCTTCCTCAACTTCATCCCATGCTCTCTGGTCCTGGAACATCTTTTAAAAAATTGTGTATTCCTGCACCTGTTCCTCCCTGTGAGATACTTGTATGTCTCTATCATATCCCTCTCTCCTCCTCTCCTCCAGGGAGTACATGTTCAGTTCCTTCAACCTGTCTTCACAGGACTTGTGATGCAATCCATGCACCATCTTTGTTGCCCTCCTCTGAACCTTCTCTACCCTGTCTATGTCCTTACGTAGGTATGGTCTCCAGAACTGTACACTGACTCCAGGTGGGGCCTCACTATTGTCTTGTATAGCGGAATTATGACCTCCCTTTCCTGCTGGTGATGCCCCTGCCTATACACCCCAGCATCTTATTTGCTTTACCTGCTGCCTTGTCACACTGTTTCCCTACCTTGGGTCATCAGAGATGATAACCCCAAGATCCCTTTCCTGCTTGGTGCATGCTATATCCTCACCCCCAACTGATATATTGTGCCAGGGTTTTGTGCCCCATATGCATTATCTTGTACTTCTTTGCATTGAATTTCAACTGCCAAACCCCTGACCATTCTTTAAGTTTCTGCAGGTCCCTTCTCATTCTGTCTACACCCTCTGGTGTGTCTACTGTGTTACAGAGCTTTGTGTCATCAGCGAACAGTGAAATTCTGCCTTCTAGGTCCTGTGCAATGTCACTGATGAAGATGTTGAATAGGATCGGTCCCAGTTCTGATCCCTGTGGTACCCCACTGGTCACTCTTCCCTCTGTGGAGTGACAGCCATTTACCACCACCCTCTGTGTTCTGCCACCCAGCCAGTTACCTACCCACCACACTACTGTCTTGCCCACACCCATATTCCCCAGTTTGTGTAATAGTCTTCTATGTGGCACAGTGTCAAAGGCCTTGCTGAAGTCCAGATAGGCCATGTCCACTGCCCTCCCCTGATCCACCTCCCTAGTCACCCAGTCAAAAAATTCAACGAGGTTGGTCTGACATGACCTCCCCCTGGTGAAACCATGCTGCCTTGGGTCCTGTAGTCCATTGACAATCAGATGTTCCACCAATCTCTCCTTCAGTAGTGCTTTCATGATCTTCCCCACTACCGAGGTGAGGCTGACTGGTCTGTAGTTCCCCGCTTCCTCTTTGTTCCCACTTTTGTATAAGGGGACTACATCTGCCGTCCTCCAGTCTTTGGGTACCTCCACTGTTTCCAGTGATCAGCTAAACAGGATAGCCAGAGGTTCAGCCACCACCTCTCTCAGTTCTTTAAGGACCCTGGGGTGCACCCCATCTGGCCCCATTGCTTTATCAACTCTTATTACTTCCAGTTCCTTCAGGACCCTTTCTCGTGTAAAGGGACTTGTGTCCATTTCTGCACCATTCTCACCCCTTGTACTCCCTTCAGACCCATTACCCTCCTCTTCCTCAGTAAAGACTGAGCAGAAATACCTGTTCAATATGTCAGCTTTACTGTTGTCATCCTCCACGTGGCCCCCATCCTCCCCTTCAGTCTCACTATCCCTCCTTTGTCTTTCTTTTTTTTCCTTATGTACCTGTAAAGGTTTGTCCCTCTACCCACTGATTTTGCAATGTATTCTTCTGTCTGAGCTTTGGCTTCCCTTACTGACCTCCCTGCCTCCCTTTACTTCTCCTGGTACTTCTCCCTATCCCTTCTGCCTGTGTCTTTTGTATTGCCTGAATGCAATCTTTTGGCTTTCACTTTCTTTGCTACCTCTTTGGAAAACCATAATGGTCTCCTCTTCCTTTTCCTTTTGCTAACCTGCTTAATGCATAATTCTGTTGTTCTTGTAATCCCCATTTTAAATACTGCCCACTGTTCCTCAACCCCGGTTCCTGTCCCATTCCTTAATGCCTCTTTCAAGTATCTCCCCATTTTCCCAAAGTCTGCCCCTAAAATCTAGGATCGTGTTTTGTGTGGTTTAGTTCTGATCTTTCTGTGATTTCAAACCACAATGACTGGTGGTCACTGTTCCCCAGGTGCTCCCCACTGTTACCCCATCACACTGTCCCTGTTTGTGAGCACAAGGTCCAGTATTGCCTTCTGCCGAGTTGGTTCCATGACCAGTTGCTTGAGGAAGGCACCCTGAAGGGAGTCCAGGATAAATCTGCTCCTAGTTGATGCTGCTGCTGGGATGCTCCAGTCCACGTTTGGAATATTGAAGTATCCAACCAGTACTACCTCACCCTTGTCTGCCATCCTTTGGATGGCTAGCATCAACTCCTATCTGTTTCTTCCTCCTGGGCTCGTGGTCTATAGACCACACCTGTCTGGATGAGCTGTCCCCATTTTCCTTTCTAGCTTAACCCACAGTATCTCTCCCCATTTTGTTCCTCCTGGATCTCTGGCCCTTATGTCATTTTTTCACATACAGTGCCACTCTTCCTCCTTCCTGCCTGCTCTGTCTCTTCTGAATATGCTGTAGCCAGGTATGGCCATCTCCCAGTCGTGGTTATCATTACACCAGGTTTCAGTGATGGCCACAATGTCCAGGTCTGACTGCACCATGACAGCCTCAGATCTTCCATCTTGTTGCTAAGGCTCCTGGCATTTGACACATGGCTTTCCATGATTTGACCTCCCTAGACTGTTTACGCTGTTCTCTCCAGCCCCTTCCTTGGTTGTCCTTTATCCCTGGTTCTCCTTGCTGTCTGCCCTTCTGCTGAATTTTGCCCTTTTCTGCCTATCCACCTCTTGGGCACTAATCTCCATCTTTTGCACACTGCTTTGCAGAGATAGCCACTCCTCTGGTTCACTGGTTCCACTGCTAGCTGTGGGGGTGAGCAAGTAGGTACCCTCCTTGCTGGCCTGCCACCCCCCTTTGCTAGTTTAAATGCTTGTCAATGTAGCATTTAAACTTATCATTGAGTGCTTGGATTCCTCCAGGATGGATGCAGGCCATCAGGCTTGAACAAACCTCCATTCCTCCAGGTGGGTCCCCAGTCACCAATGAATCAAACCCTTCCTCACAGCACCAGTTCTTCAACCATGAGTTAAAGTTCCTGGTGCATGCACTCCTATCGCTCCCTTGCCTCTACAGGTAGTACTTCTGAGAAAGTGACAGAAGTAGCTACTTGCTGAGACCCTCCCAATTTCCTAAACTCTTCCTGAACTTCCTTTGGCTCCCTATTTGCCAGGTCATTAGTACCTAGGTGGATAATGACATCCAGCTCACCCTCCTGTCTTGCCTTCCCAGTGATCCCCAGGATCTTCCTTCCATCCCTCCATGCCATTTCTTCACAGCACCTCATGAATGGGACAGCTGTCATTTTTCAAATCATGGTCAAAATGTACTTTCATACCTGTGGTGCAGAATGACATTTTGGTGGGGATTTGAAAGTTGTCACCTACCAGGTTCATTAGGTGGGCTATGCTGAAAATTTGGTGTACGAATATGGTAAAATGCCTAGGTTATGACTGAACATTACACTATTTCAGCATTCACTCATAACTTTGCTAATTTTCAACATTTTGACTCCAAACTTTCAACACCTCATAAACGTGATATATGTCATTTTAAAATCCTGGATGAGATGCATTTTCACAACTCTGGTGTGAAATGACATTTCAGCCAATACACTACAAATGGTACATGTCATGTCTATAAGGTGAATCCCAAAACAACTATCTTCAAAAGTTGGGGTTAAAATAAAATAAAAAAAACTGCTACCTGCAAACAAACATTCAGCAGTGACAAATGCTTGTTATTGTTTGCATCTGTGGGTGAAATGCTAGCGGTAACAGTGCCACTTTTTACTATTCTCCTTCAAAACAGTAAGGACAGGTGTATAATTATCTGAGTATAAGGAGCTGTTATTTGCCCTCAAAAAAATTCCCAACTATTTCAATTTCTGGAGCTCCCATTTCATAGGATGTCTAGCCTTCATGAACTGGGTCAGGGGGTGGTGGTCAAAATTTAAAACTAGGACCGCTGTTTTCATCGTGTTTAAGGTATAATCAGAATACAGGGGGACCTGGAGGCTCTGGAAAGATGGTCTAGAAAGTGGAAGCTGAGGTTCAATGCAGGGAAATGCAGGGTACTCCACCTGGGGGCCAGAAACCCAGGCCAAGTGTACACCCTGGGGGGGAAATGCTACAAGTCTCGATGGCTGAGAGGGACCTGGGGGTGGTGGTGGATGTCAAGATGAACAACTCGGAGACTTGTAGGAGGGCAGCAGCCAAGGCCAAAAGGATGCTGGGATGCATCGCTAGGGGGATCACCTCCAGAAGGAGGGAAGTGATACTCCCTCTGTATAACTGCTTGGTGAGGCCGCACCTTGAGTACTGCGTACAGTTTTGGAGGCCACACTTAAAGAGGGACATTAACCTCCTGGAGAGGGTCCAGAGGAGGGCAACCAGAATGATTTGGGGCTTGGGGGACAGGGACCTATGAGGAGAGGCTCAAGAGCTAAATATGTCACATTGGAAGAGAGAAGGGACGGGGACATGACAGAGGTCTTCAGGTACATGAAGAGGGTAAATAGGGAGGAACAGTCAGGGTGCTTGAAGGAAGGAGGAAGGGGCCACTAGAGGCATGGGTGGAAGCTGGAGGGGATGATTCAGGGAGAAAGGAGGAGGTGCTACTTCACTGAGAGGGTGGTGGAGCCATGGAATGCACTGCCTAGGGGGCTGGTGGAGGCAGAGACAGTGGAGGGGTTCAAGAGGGGGTGGGACAGGTACAGGGGAAGGGTTCTGGAAGCAAAATCCAATGCAGCAAGAATATCCGGAACTGGGAAGGGAGAAGCCACAGAAGGCGAGGGGGACAGCAAGGTCAGCACCCAGGGTGGGGGCTGACCAAACGAGCAGACACAAAAGACCGTTAGGCCTATTCTGCTGGCATTTTAGTATGTTAGTATATATAGAAAATCTGTGAACCAATTTCATTACCTTGTCTGGGGATGTCTGTGGTGGGGTCAGATATAAGAGCACATCATCCACATAAAACCCAATGTTGTGTTCTGTCTTTCTTACTGTGACCCCTTTGATAGCTTCTTCCTGTCGAATCCTCTGTGCAAGCGGTTCTATATATAATGCAAACAGCACTGCGTGAGTGGGCAACCTTGCCTCATCCCTCTGCCTAATGTAAAAACATCTGATAGATGTCCACTGGCCCTCATATAAGCCAGGGGCACTTCATACAATGTCTGTGCATAGCTAAGAAAGGTGGGAGAAACCCAACCCAGCATGGACCTGATATAAGTAATTCCAGTCAACCAGAGCAAATACTTTTTTGGCATCCATACTCATGATGATGGCAGGTTGTTTAGTATGCTTAATATGATCAATAATAAGAATTGTTGTTCTGGCCTGGTGGCGCTGAGGGTTGAGGCGCTAGACGCCATACCTCATGCCATGCCGGTGACCTGAGTTTGGGAATGAGCTTGGGCACTAGGGGTCAGCAAGGGAGGAAGAGGATAAAGCATCTGATGGACTGCTCTCCTCTCCTGGAGGAGGGATCCTCTGGTGTAGTAGTGATCCCTGGTGGAGACCGGAGGCACAACTAGCACCTGAGCAGTTTAGTGTAAGGAGCGTGGCAGGCGCTTACGGCAATTGCTGTGCTGGCGCCATTGTACACCCACACTCCTAGAGGGGGAAGCACACACAGCAAAAAATCTCCAGCCTCGGGGATAGGCGAAGGCACCTCCAGTGCCACGGCCACACTCCCACAGTTGGGCTCTCTTCGCCAGGGGGCCCCCTCCAACTCTGACCCGGCACATCAGATTATAGATGGAGCACCAGAGCGATGGCGGCTCCACCTGGGGGGGGGGGTTCAGAGCCAGGGGATCCACTGGGCTGGAGCGAACCTGGCAGGAAGAGAGCTTCAGATGGGAAATAGCGCCGTTGCTGAGTGGGGTTGCTGGAGAAAGTTCCCTGAGCCACAGCAGAAAAAGAATATACAAAAAGGAAAAAAAAAAAAGAGAATTGTTGTTCTAACATTACTTGGGGCTGATCTCCCAGCTCAAAAGCATATTTGATCTAACCCCACCAAATGTAGTATTACCCATTCCAAGCATCAGGTTAGGACTCCTGTCACAAACTTTTAGTCCACATTTAGTATGGAAACAGGGCGATAAGTAAGGCACAAGGTTGGATCCTTGCCGGCTTTGGGAATCACAGATATAATGGCATAACTAATTTCCCTCCTTCAGCCAATGCATCTCTGTAGGCGTTTCTAAGTAATGGGACTGATGAAATAAAGGAATATAATGCTAATAAGTTTATGTGCATTACATATGGTAAAAGGATTAAGTGGAATGGCTTTACAAAACAAGTCTTGGATAATTTAGTTAATGATGGACAAGTAAAAGATATAATAAACAAATTTACATCTAATTGTACACTGAAAGGGGATGAAAGAATGTTGATGTATGATGAGTTGATAGCTATTATTGTTAATACTTTAAATGATCAAAAAAGTATAGCAAACTCAAAGATTAGGGATGTAGAACATCAATGGTTTGACAGAGAATGTATTATGTTAAGGGATGAAATTAAGAGAGTGGGTAGATTAAGACTTAAACAACCAACGATGGATATGTTGAGGGCCTTTCACTTGTTGAAAGCTGAATATAGATCTGCAGTAAAGGAAAAAACGACAAATTATAGGAAATATCTATGGGGAGAACTTCAAGCTAGTATTGTGAATAACGACATGAAGGCATTCTGGACACTGACTATGGATGCAATAAAGAAAATGTGCAATATAATATTGTAGGTATGATTTCGGAAGATAGTTGGATTAGACAGTTCAGGTATATTTATAATTGCTCTGGGGTAGATTGTAATGAAAATAAGGAAGCTAATAAAAGAACAAGGAATTTTTGTTATAATTCTTCACTTAATTTCGGTGCGGAGGAAGTAAGATATGCAATTAGTGCACAAAAAAGAAATAAGGCGGCAGGAGGCGATAGTATTCCTGCAGAGCTGTTACACAATGATTTGGAGCTTTGGGCGGTTATACTTACACAATTGTTTAATGATATAAATATTACTCTGTGTTTACCTCAAGCCTGGAATAAGGGAATAATTGTACCGTGTTTTAAAAAAAGGGGATAAACAGGACCCGAAGTGCTATCGTCCTGTAACATTGTTTCCTATTACACAGAAAATCTACTCTAGATTAATTCTAGATAGGCTGACAACTTGGGTTGATGAAATCGAATATATTTCAAGATTTCAGTGTGGATTTAGAAAGGAATATGGGACTATGGATTTGATTTTTACACTTAATTACCTATTTGATATTTATGTAAGGAATAAAAAAGGAACCTTATATGTTGGCTTTATCGATATTAAATTGGCATTTGATCAAGTAATTAGAAACAAATTATGGAATTTATTAGCTAGCTTGGGGATTGATCGGCATTTGTTAGCTATCTTAAAGAAGCTGCATACAGATACTACAGCAAGTACAGTACTAGATATGGCCGAGATGGAGCACTATCTAAAGAAATTAAAGTTGCTTGTGGTGTAAAACAGGGATGTCTATTGGCACCGATACTTTTTAATCTCTATATAGAAACACTTGTAAGAAATATTAATTTGATTGATACTTTTGCTCCTAAAATAAATAATGTATCTATTCAAATTCTTTTATACGCAGATGATGCGATAGTAATTTCTAAAACGGCAGCTGGTCTACGTAAAGCAATGTTAAATGTTATGGACTCCTTGAGTGTTCCAGATTTAGAATTGAATGTAAATAAATCTAAAATGATGGTATGTGGACAAAAAAATAAGAAAGATAGTAAAGTATGGGAAATTGGGCACTGTAAAATTGAGGAAGTTCCAGAATATAGATAATTGGGAGTAATTATTGATAAAAAAAAGTATCCTGGTTGCAGCACATAGCTGAGGTTAAATCTAATGCAGCTAAAACTTCTAGTGCAATAAAAAGCTTTGCTTATAAATTTGCTAATAATTCATTTGTGGTTTTAAATAAAACATTCGATATTAAATGTGTCAATCAGTTGCTTTATGGTAGTCAAGTATGGGGGCTTTATATGGAGAAGTATAATATAGAAGTAATTCAAAACTCATTTTTGAGATCGATATTGAATTTACCCAGAGATTGCCCAGTTGGTTTTTAGACTGGAAACTGGGTCTTTTCCTATAAAAACAAATATTTTGCTTCATGCTACTAAATGGCTTGGCATAATACTGAAAATGAAAGATGGTAGATTACCATGGCTGTGCTGGAATGATTTTATAAATAAATGAGTCTATGGGATAAATAATGGTTGGTTTGAAAAATTGAATAAAGAGTTATTAAGGGCTGGCCTCGTAGATATTAGGAATGGGAATGTAGCTAATAGTCCTGATATATTTGTAAAGGAAGTAAGTGCAAGGTTAAGAGATATTGCGATACAAGAAGATAAGGGAAAGATACATGAGTGTGACTCAGTGGGGCTATATTCCAGTATTAAAATCAATTGGGGAATAGAGAAGTATTTGGTAAAATGTGAACATTATAAACATAGAAATTTGTTGCGTTGGATGAGGCTGGCTGTCCTGCGTAACTCGTTCTTCAATTTTCATAACAAATTCTATGGGTTGAATATAACAAAACGCAATTGTGTTGACAAAAATGATATTGAGGTAGTGCACATATTAATTGAATGCGAATTATGGCAAGATAAAACAAGGAAATGGTTAACTCCCCCATTTGGGAAGCAAAATATTGATGTTAGGGTAATGTTAAAAATGTGTGAGATTAAATGTATGTATGGGCTTGCAAAATTTTTTATGAGAGCGAATGGCAATAAGTCTTATACCGCAAGGCTGTAATTTGTTAATCAAATAATGTGTATGGTGTTTATATTTACATGTCATATTTACAATATGTTTTTATGGATGTAACCAGGGCTCGAAATAACTGGCTGTCTGCCTGTCCCAGACAGCCAGTTTTCATCGGGGACAGCTGTTTTTGAAAGCGTGCCTGTCCCTTGGACAGGCAGTTTACTTTTCCATTGAGATGGTATTTGCTAGCGCTAGGACCCTGTAGAATACGTGAAGGTGGCGGCGGGGAAGAGACGATGAGGAGGTCAGGGACGTTGAGACATCGGAAGCAACGTACCGCCGCCTGCCCTGCCCACCGCCGTCACTGTGAGTCTTATTGTCTGTATCGCCTGACTGCATGATCCAGATATGGTGGAGGGTGGGAACAGCCATCCCCAAGTAACGGTAGAATGTCAACCACACATGTGCGATCGCCAGCGCACACACACGTTCTTGTTATTTTGTGTGGTGTGTGCGTTTGGGAAGACAGGGAGCGGGAGAGTGAGTTGTCAGAGACTGTGTAAGTACATTCATTTTTCAAAGCCCTACAAAAAAAAAAAACATTTTCAGCGCACTTGCTTGGGGGAAATAAAAGTATGCAAAAAAAGGAAAGAAACAAGAAGACAGGTCTGAGCCTGCTGCCTTAAGGTTATGGTGTCGGCTCTCATGAGGGCAGCAATGAGGACTGAATAGAGTGGATAACTGATACTGTGTGCAGGCAAGGATTAATAATTAATAATAAAAAAAATAATCAGATAAGGCAGATCTGTCTGCCTTTAGGGGTGACGTGTGTGTGGGAGAGGAGGGGGACTGAATAAAGTCCGATTTAACAAATATCCCACCAGTGTTTTGGTGTCAGAATTTGCCTTAACCCAAACAACCCTTTACAGGACTCGTGGTTATGGGGGGACACAGTTAAGGCAGGGCTACAATGTGGACTCTGCAAGTGGAGGGGACTAAGGTGTGCTTCAGCAAAGGGCCCTTCAGTGTTTTTTTTTTTGAGGGTAAAAGCCTTAATCTAAATAGACCTTACAGGACTTTTTTTGGGGGCTCAGTTAAGGCAGGGATACAGTATGGTTCTGCAAGTGGATGGGAGAGGAGGGGTCTAAACAAAGTCTGTGCTTCAGCAAACACCCTTAAGTGAATTTTGGAGGTTAAAAAGCATTAGCCTAAACAGTCCTTTACATGACTATTTGGGGGGTGGGGGTGGGGGGTTAAAAAAAGTACTCAAAGGTAAGGCAGGCTACAGTGGAGGCTCTGCAAGTGCAGGTTGAGGGGACTGAATAAAGTTTGTGGGGAGACTGAATAAAGTCTGCTGTAGCAGTCATCTCTCTGCTCTAGTGTTTTGGGGGCCAAAAGCTCTTAGTGTTTTCTCTTCACATACTGTTTTCTGTTAGATATTTGAAAAAAATCACTTTATGAAAATGTGGACAGGTAGAACTTTCATGGGACAGGCAAAATTTATACCTCACCTGTCCCTCGGACAGGCATCTCAAAAAAATTATTTCTAGCCCTGGATGTAACAAACGTGTTTTATACAACCTTTTAACAATAAACAAACAAGTAATGGGACTGTGTCCACCTTAAATTGTTCATAAAATGCTTGGGGAAGGGGATGTACCCATCTGGACCTGCGCATTTTCCTGTTTTACTGTCCGGAATGACATTAAGTATTTCTTCAGTGGAAACTGGGGCAGTCAACACTGTGTTTTGATCTTGAGTGAGCTGGGGAAAATTAAGTTGTTGTAGATATGTTTCCATAAGCACTAGGGGTTGCCCATGCTTGCCCCGATGTAATGCAATATAGTACTGCTTTAAAGGCCTCTGATCTGCGCTATTTCTGACACCCTGGTTCCTGTGACTGGGTGTTTATGTTTTATGCTATGTAATTGCACCCACTGAGCACCCAGTCTATAAACTAGCAGTCTGAGAGCTTCTGGCACCTCTTTATCACGGCTCTTTATCCTGTAATAATGATGTGTTCAGTCTCCAGAAGGACTTTTTTTGAAGATTCCAATCCACCATTATGGAGGCGAAGAAAGGTCAATCAGTGAAAAGAGCTGTCTAAAGAAAGTAAATGGTCTAGCTGGTGGGGTATAAACAGCCACCAGCGTCATTTTTGTTCACTGTATATATCTTTTAATATCACACATCTGCCTTCTTTGTCTTTAATAACTTGAGTGGTTTCAAAGGGTACTCTATTAGGTATCAGAATTGTAACACCCCTCCTCTGTCGAGCCTTATATGAGGAGTGTAGGTGATACCCAAACTTATTAAGTTTCAGGTGTTTGACTCATTAGGTGAGTTTCTTGTAACATTACAAAATCTGCATTTGACTGATGGAAATATGTTGAGACTTTCTTCCACTTAATGGTGTAGGTCAGGCCATTTACGTAATGGTGTAGGTCAGGCCATTTACGTAATGGTGTAGGTCAGGCCATTTACTTAATGGTGTACGTCAGGCCATTTACGTAATACATAAGAACTTTTTATTTTGCTATAATGCTTTGTGTTGCTGCACCTCCCAGGACTCAGCCCCCACCACCACGAGCTCTGACCAAACACCAGACTTACCCGCTATGGCAATCTTGATCCCAGGCTTATGCCCTACTGGGTGAGGCTGTCAGTTGGACCACCTGGGACCCATGGACTTGGAAATCAGGAGTCCGGCAGGCATTCACCACTGGAGGAATCCCCTGGCTTACCCCCCAGGGTGGGGGCCACAGGACCGGGATGCACCAGCAGAAACACTTCTATCCATCATACAGCAGGGCCAAGGGGAACAGTCGGGCATGGAGCACGGAGCGTCATAGAGGGAGGCGGCTGTATTTTTGTGAGATATGGATCCCTTGGGGTAGAACATGAAATGACGTACATCTGCCCCACCCCCAGTTGATGGCACCGAATGCGGCTGAACCCCCAGCTTCCACCAGGGGTCCGTAAAGTGCTGGACACTCTTTCCCCCTCCCCCCTGGAGAAGCAGAGCTGTCCCCAGGACACTCAATCCCCCTTCCCCTGGAGAAGGAAGGCTGTCCCCAAGACACTTAATCCTCCTCCCTCTGGCTGGCCCTCCAACTCCTGAGTCCATCTCAGAACCTGGAATGTCGGTGCCACAGGGGGACGCCTTGCCACTGCACCGGTGGGCCGGCATATAAGCAGAACTTTTAATCCGGGGTTAGCCGACATATCCAAGATCAAACAAGGCTTGCCACCACATTTGGAGTACCTGCCCCCTCCCGTCTAGGGCCCGCCACTAGTTATCATAGTACATCTCTAATACAACTTCATTAAACAAACACGTGCCAACTGGGAAAACTGTTTAAAACTAAGAAACTGAAAACCACTTCCCAGGCAGAGGAATAAACAGCGATATTTCCTGGGCCCTCCTGGGGTATCCTGAACAATTATTCTCTACCTCAGAGTTGTGTAATAGAGTACTGACATCCCCCTGATAAGGAACGATTACCCAAGGTACTCCATTATCCACAGAGCTCGTCAATATTAACAAAAAGAACAGAAAAAAAGACGCCACACCGTGTTAACCATGTGATCTTTGTCCAACTCAGCTTCCCCTTCTCCACCCAAAGCAATATAAAAACAATTTCTTCCAGGTAATGATCTCAGGGCTTATTATAGCATTTCAGTATCTACATTCCCCCCCTTACATACAAAAATGCCAGCAGAAACAGGGCACTTCGGTCTATCTAATCTGCTTGAGTGTGCAGCTCTAAGATAAATTTACTGGAGCTTCACCCCCCTCCCTTTTCCATATACAGTCTTCCTCCCTCCCTCTCTCATCCCTCTTCCCTTGTTCCCATCCATTATGACTCTCCCTTTCACTCTGTCCCAACTCCTTTTAAAGCTGTCCACTGTTTTTGATGATACCTGTACCACATCTTCCGGCAGTTCTTTTCACTTGGACAACACTCTTTCTGTGAAAAAGTGCCTTCTCATTTCCCATTTGAATCTTTCCCCTACTAATTTTAGATGGTGCCCCCTAGTGGACCCATTCCCCTGGAATTTGATTATGCCATCCGTACTAACCTTGTTTATACCTTTAAGGTACCTGAAGGTTTCAATCATGTCCCCCCTCTCTCTTCTATCCTCCAGGGAATACATACAGAGTTCCTGCAGCCTCGCCTCATAGGATTTGTCCCACAGGCCCCGGATCATCTTGGTTGCCGTTTGCTGCACCCCATATAGTAATTTGATGTCTTTTTTAAGATATGAGCACCAGAACTGCACACACTACTCCAAGTGCAGTCTCACCAAGGACCTGTACAATGGCAGGATGATTTCCCCTTTCCTGAAGGTGATTCCTCTGGCAATGCGATCCCAATATCCTGTTGGATTTGGCTGCTGCAGAGTAACTCGGGTCCCTTGATTACCCCAGGTCTTTTTTCTCCTCAGAACTGGACACTTGTACCCCTCTCAACCAGTAACTGAACTCTGGGTTCTTAGCTCCCAGGTGTATGACTGGATGCTTAATCTGGTTCAAGGTCAGTCTGCATTCATCTCTATTCCCCTTCCCCAGGTTGTGCCTGAAAATAGGCAAAATTTGTCTAGTGCACTTACCCAGTCAACAAAAACTAAATAAATGAATGACCTTACACTTCTTGGCGTTGAACCTCAGTTGCCAGATACCCGACCACTTTTTAAGCCTAGCCAGGTCCTCCCTGAGCTCCAATCTCCCCTCCTCTGTGTCTACTCTCCCACAGAGTTTAGTGTCATCAGCAATTAGGCAGATTTTACCTTTGACCTCATCCGCTATGTCACCAACAAAGATATTAAACAACACTGAGCCAAGCACTGAGCTCTGTGGGACCTCACTGGTTACAGACCTAGGCTTTGGGAGTCACCCCCTTACGACATTCTGGTTTCTGTCCTGTAGCCAGCTCCTGACCCACCCTGCCAGGATCTCCCCAACTCCCAGGTCCTGCAGCTTACTGAGCAGTCTCCCATGCGGCACAGAGTTGAGGACCTTGCTGAAGTCCGGATATAGGACATCAACGGCCTGTCTCTTGTCCACAGTCCCTGTGACCCAGTCGAAAAAGTCCATCAGGTTAGTCTGGCAGGATCTCTCTAAGACAAACCCATGCTGCCTTTCATCCTGGAGACCATTAACCTCCAGAAAGTCCATTAATTTGCCTGCAATGGAGTTAAGGCTGACTAGTCTGTAGTTACCTGGCTCATTCCTAGGTCCATTCTTGTGAAGCGGCACCACATGTGCCATTCTCCAGTTCTGAAGCATGCACCCTGTCTCTAGCAAGGTGTTAAAACAGGTCTGCAAGGGGGCTAGCCAGGACGTCCGTCAATACCCTCAGAAATCATGGGTGCATGCCACCTGGTCCAGGAGCTTTGTCCACCCTGGGCCCTAAGGCCCTTTAAAACCTTGTCTTTCTGAATTGCTTCATCTGTTACACTCCCCCCTTCCCTTCTGAACCCCTATTTTCCCCTATGGCATAAGTCCATCCTTCTCCCTAGTGAAAACCGAGCTGATGTACTCATTTAGTGCCTCTGCCTGTTCCTCAATACTTTCTGCCCATCCCCCCTCCTGCTTTAATCTAGCAATCCCATCCTTGGTAGGAGGCAGTATAGCGCAGTGGTTTATGCTCTAAGCTGCAAATCCTTGAGACCTGGATTTGAATCCCACAGCCACCACTTGCATACTGTGCGACTCTGAGCAAGTCGCTTATTTTTCTTGTGCTCCCAGGTCACACCTGGAAACAAGCTTTGGCTTAGTGTACCTTTCCTGGTTAAACAATTTCCCCTTTCCTTGGTACTCCTTTTCCCCCCTTATGTACTTAAAAAAGTCATTTTCCCCTACCTTTATCCCCTGAGCTAGCTTTAGTTTCCTCATGGCCTTTGCTGCCCTGACTGCTCCGCTTGCCTCTCTTGACTTCACTGAGTAAATCTTCCTGTCTGCATCCTTCAGAGTACACTTGTACTTATTTATTTTAATTTTATTTATTTAGTTTTTGTTTACCGGGTAGATGCGCTAGCCATAGCAATGACTATTTTCAGGCATGACCTGGGAGAATACAAAACAAACTTCTGGAAAACAACAGTTACAGTACATTCTAGAAATAGTCAAAGTGATGGGTACATACAAGCAGGTAGCAAACATAGGTAATACAGTATCACAGGTAAGTGTAAGCAGCACAGACAATTTCAAGAAAAAATAGGGCTTATACTAACATTAGGAGTAAAATAAATTAGAAAAAAGTGTAGTGTCACTTTAGGAGACAATGGCTAGGTCGATAAGAGAGGAAGGAAAGGAGAAAGTGATCATTCGGTGACTAGAGCAGGTCTAAGAGAAGGGAGAAAGTAAGGGAAGGAAGTAAGTAGTGGCAAGTTGCAGTGGAGGGAAAAAGATAGAGGGGGGTGTGAAGAGAAAGTGATTAGGAAGTGCAAAACTGCAGGATGAGGGAGTAACCCTGTTGGATTGAGAGAAAAGTGCTGAGGCAGGAATGTGGTCAAGATTAAACGGGAGATGAGGGGAGTCGGAAAGAACCTTGTGTCTATGGAGGTTTGAAACAGGAGCAAGTACAGGACGAGATGAGCTGGTGGCGCAGTGCTTTCTTAAAGCAGGAGTGTGAAGAGGCTTGATGAACAGTTGGAAGGAGGGAGTTCCAGTACTGGGGGGCCTGACAGGCAAAAGCACTGGAGCCCATTGTGGTAGCATATCTAGGGATACAGACAGGGGCGCATATCTAGGGATACAGACAGGGGCATTGCCAGCAGAGCGAAGGTCATAGCAGGAGGCCTGACTTTGGAAGAGTACCGCTAGGGGTTTAGGTATCTGGGTCCTAATTATATTGTCAATGAGGGAGCCAAAAGAGTAAAGCCTAGACGCCAGGCGAGGAAGCCAACCAGCGTCAGAGTAGAGGAGGCAGTGGTGTTTCAGCCGATGAGAGGAGGATGCATAGTGACATATTATTATAGATGACATCCCATTTGTGAAGACTTGATTTGCTTGCAGAAATGTAGGTAGCTGCCCCATAGCTAAGTGATGGCAGTAGTATATCACGGGCTACAACAAGCCACAGATGAGATAACACTCTTCAGTTCGATAGAGCAGCTCCAAGTTTGAGTTCACAGATTTGCAGGTCCTCTGAATGTGGAGATCACAGTTTAGTAATGGATCCAGTGTGACCCCCAGGTACTTAAAAGAGTTAACAACTTCTACTAAGGTGCCACTAATCGTGGAGACTTTAAACTTGTGCTGGGAGTGTTTACGTTTAAAATTGGATCTGAAGAGCATAGCTTGGGTCTTTGTTTCGTTTAGAACAAGTCTGTGTCTAACCAGCCACTGCTGGAGTATTTGGAATCATGGGAGAGCTTCAGGTTTATATCCTCAGTGCATTTGGCGCTAGAGTACAGCACTATGTCGTCTGCATACAATAGGGAGCTAGTGTTCATAAGGTTTGAGGTGATACTGTTTATAAAGATAGAAAAAAGCAAAGGGTCAAGTATGGACTCCTGGGGTACTCTAATGTTAGTCGTGGCCTTGTCAGAGGGGGTGGTGTTGTACTTCACAAATTGTGTATGGTCAGTCACATAGCTTTTGAACCAGTTCATAACGTTGGGTGAGAAACTTAATGATTGCAGTGTGTTAATAAGGACAGGGTGATCAACTATGTCAAAGGCCTTGGTCATATCAATGAAGATAGCCCCTGTGAGAGAAGCAGAGTCCATGGCCATCAGGGCATCGGATGTAAATTTGAGTACAGCAGTGGTGGTACTATGGCCCTTACGGAAGCCATGCTGTTCAGGGATTAATAGGTCATTTTTCTGGAGGAACTCAACAGTTTGGTTAGCAACAAGCTTTTCAAGGATTTTCCCAAGAACAGACAAGATAGCAATTGGCCTGTAGTTTGAGGGGTCCTTTAGGTCACCTTTCTTAAGAACAGGGGTAATTCTTGCCATCTTCCAAATTTCAGGGACATGTCCCTGGCATAAGGAGAGGGTGAAGATTTTGGCTAGGGGAGCAGCTATGAACGGCGCAGCTAGTTTAAAGAGCCTGGGCTCAAGTTTGTCAGAACCGGCAGCCGTATGCTCAGAGATATTATTCAGCAATTTCAGTACATCTAGTCTGGAGACAGATTTAAAGAAAAAGTTTGGGCCAGAGGCATTTGCTGGATATGCTAAGGTCAAGTTGGAGGGCAAGGTGGAGGTATATTTTGTTAGGTCGGAGAAATTATCATTGAAAAAGTTTGCAATAGTGTGTAGATTGTTGCAATGGACTCCATTTAGTACCATTTCATTAGGGTGGAGGATAAGTTTGAGCAAAGGAAGAACTTAATGTGGGACCAGAATTTCCTGGAGTCACCACAGGAGCTCATTGAGAGGGCTTTGCAGTAGGAACTTTGGCCTGTTTGATCTCCTTTTTGCAGACGTTACGCATAGTCCTGTAGGTGGTAAGGTCAGTGGCTAGGCCAGTGCGTTTGAAACGGAGTCAGCTTTCATCTCTTAGGCGAAGTTTACTGAGTAGATCAGATTTTAGCCATCGGGTTTGTCTGTTTTTTACCCAACGCATTACTATATGGCAGTGCTTGTCCTGCAGCGCGTGGAAGTGGGTCAGAAAGAGACCAAGAGCAGACTGGGTATCACTTGACTCATACAGAGAGGACCAATCAATGTTAGCAATGTCCTGTACAAATGCCTGAGAGTCAAAATGGGCATAGTTGCGAAAGAAGATGTACCTAGGCTGTGCAGGTTCAGACCTCCCATTACCCCAGACACAGAAAGTGGGGAAGTGGTCAGTGATGGCATCAGCTAGTACGCCTGAGTTGACTATGTGTTCCGGGTGGTTAGTCATTATCCAGTCCAGTAATGTACTGGAGTTGGAGTGGGGGACGGTCCTTGTAGGTTCAGAGATCAGTTGGTGCAGGTTTGAACTTTGTAGTTTGGTTAGGGATAGGGCTTGGGAGTTTCCTAGCCAGTTTATGTTTAGGTCTCCGAGTACGAGAACTTCATTTCTTCCGGATAAGAGTGAGCTTTGAGCCAGTAGTTCATCCAGACCTCTTTGACCACTCTTAGGGGGTTGTAGACACAGACAATATGAAGTAGTTTGGTCTCGTGTGTGAGACGGGCATGAAGGGCTTCATAGTGCAGGAGGGGAGGCAAGTTAATAGCACAGAGCTGAAGGTGACTTTTAAAATAAATAGTTGTGCCGCCACCCCTCTTGGTTGCAGGTCGGTCTTGTCTTAAGAGATTGCAGAATGGGAGGGAGCAAGCAGTGTCGGGGGTGGAGGGTTTGAGCCAGGTTTCAGTTAGGCAAATTATGTCAGGCTTATAGAGGAAGGTCCAAGCTTCTAGTTCCGAGAGATTGTGCACAAGGCTCCTGATGTTAAGGTGAGCAAATGTTAGACCTTTTGTGTTGCTAATCGGGTTAGGTGCAGGGTTTACTAGCCCCAGGTTTAGCTGTATGTCGCCAGAGAGCAGAATGGCCATAAGGAGCAAATACCAGAGTCTGAAGCGCAGGAAAGGGTATAAGGTCCGAAAACAAAGGTGGTAATTTTTGAAGACCTGAAAGACCTTATGATAGGCTGCTCTCTTTTCCCTCACTTTTGCTGCTACCTCTGCTGAACCAGCTTGGTTTTTTGATCCTGGCTTTCTTGCTCTGGGCCTTTGTACACATATTAGTGGCCTCAATCCATTTCTGCTCCACTTCCCTCTCTGAACTGATTTTGGCAAGATGCCCCTCAAGGATTTCACCCATCTTTCCAAAGTCAGCCCTCCTAAAGTCCACTACCCTCATCTTAGTCCTGGCTATTTCCTTGCACAGATTTAGGCAGAACCACACCGTGCAGTGGTAGCTGTCTGCAAAAGGGTCTTTCACTTCTAATTACATAGAAACATAGACTTTGATGGCAGATAAGGACCGCTTGGTCAACCCAGTCTGCTCATTTCCCTACCTACTGGATAAGCTGCAGATCCTACGAACATATGAAATTTGCCAGCAGATAAAGGCCTAGAGGTCTATCAAGTCTGCTCGAATGTGCAGCTAGCACCCCTTATTCTGCAGCTGCCCCTTCCTTCCACCCTTCCCCTTCATTAACCCTCCCCCTTGTCCTGTCCCATCCTCGTCTGAAGCAGTCCACTGTTCTACTGCATACCACTTCTGCAGGTAACGCATTCCACCCAGCCACCACCCTCTCTGTAAAAAAGTGTCTCCTCATCTCCCTCCTGAACCTTCCTCGCTCCAGTCTCATATCATGGCCCCTGGTGGCCCTCCCCTTCCTTACTTTGAACAGCCCCTCTGTACCCGGCTTGTTTATTCCTTTCATGTATTTAAAGGTTTCAATCATGTCACCCCTGTCTCTCCTCTCCTCCAGTGAGTACATGTTCAACTCCTTCAACCTCCTCTCGTATGATAAGTCCCCCAGTCCCTTGATCATCTTTGTCGCTCTGCGCTGCACCCCCTCCAGTAACTTAATGTCCCTCTTCGGATACGGACGCTAGTACTGCACACAGTACTCCAGGTGTGGTCTAACTAATGACCTATACAGTGGCAGAATCACCTCCTCCCTCCTCGAGGATATACCCCTTGCAATACAACCCAGCATTTTGTTGGCCTTTGCAGCTGCCTTCCAAGTTTTACCAACAGCCTCCTATCTCCCACTAGAATTGCCTTATGTCTGTCCCATGGATTCTTAAATTCCCCCACTGTTTTTGACCCATGACCTCCTTAGGAAGGCTGATCCATGGGATCACCACCCTCCGTGAAAAAATACTTCCTCATGTTGCCTCTGAGTTGTCATCCCCCCCATTTTCAAATTGTTCCCCTCTGTTCTTGCACATGTCTTTTTCTGAAAGATGCTACCCCCTTGGACTTTATTGATTCCCTTGAAGTAGTTGAAAGTTTCTATCATGTCCCCCCTCCCTCCTTTCCTTAAGGGTATACATATTAAGCTCTTTTAGTAATATCTCCAAAAAGCTGACGCACTCACATACCCACAAAAGACCGGACACGGAGCTTCTTTTTAAAATCTTGTTTATTGCACCCAAATACACTTAACGCGTTTCGGACAATGGTCCTTTATCAAAAGCTAAAAACACAAGAACATACATGATTTAAATACTAATATATAAATGACGTCATAATGACATATTACAACACATTGGTACAACAAAGAAGAAATTCATGAATTTAAGTTTTTGGGTATTGAAAAAGTTTATCATGGTCCAAGAGGGGGTAATTATCGGAATAAAATTTTAAAGAAAGAAAATGAATGGATTTTGCGATTAAAAGCTCATCAAAAACCTGGCATTAATGCTCATTTAGAATTAAAACCTTATTTAGAATGTAGATGAAGATGTATAAGAGGAATATATGGTTATAAAATTCCTCATATAGTTAATGTATTATTCATTATGTTTTTATTAGATAGTATAATATAAGTGTATGGTTAGAGTTTATTTTAAGGTTTAGATGTTTGTAATTAAACGGTGAAGGTACTTGATTGTTGTACCAATGAGTTGTAATATGTCATTATGACATCATTTATATATTAGTATTTAAATCATGCATGTTCTTGTGTTTTTAGCTTTTGATAAAGGACCATTGTCCGAAACGCGTTAAGTGTATTTGGGTGCAATAAACAAGATTTTAAAAAGAAGCTCCGTGTCCGGTCTTTTGTGGGTATGTGAGTGCGTCAGCTTTTTGGAGATATTGCTAAAGATTTGGCTGAGAGCACCACAGGTTCCGAGTGCATGGTTCGTTTGTTAAGGACAAGCTCTTTTAGTCTCTTTTCGTATGGCTTCTGGTGCAGACCCTGCACCATTTTAATTGCCCTCCTCTGGACTGCATCCATCTTGTCTATGTCCTTGCAGAGATGGGGTCTCCAGAACTGCACACAGTACTCCAGATGGAGTCTCATCAACTGTCTGTACAGAGGGATAACAACTTCCTGTTTTCTACTGGTGATGCCTCTCCCTAGGCATCCCAATATTCCCCCCAGCTCTCCTTACTGCCTTCTCACACTGCTTGCCTACCTTTAGGTCGTCTGATATGACTACCCCCAGGCCCCTTTCCATATTTGTTGTTGTTAATACATCCCCCCAATGTGTACTCTTCCCTTGGGTTTTTGTTTCCCAGGTGCATTACTTTGCACTTCTTTGCACTGAATCTAAGCTGCCATACTTCTGACCATTTCTCCAACCTTGCCAAGTCCCTTCTCATCCTTTCTACCCCACCTTGCGTATCAACCCTGTTGCAGATCTTTGTGTCATCTGCAAAGAGACATACTTTTCCTTCCAGTCCCTCTGCAATGTCACCTATAAAGACATTAAAGAGCACCGGTCCCAGTACTTAACCCTGCAGTACCCCGCTAGTAACCCCCCTTTCTTCGGAGTGGACTCTGTTTACTATTACCCTCTGCATCCTGTTCTCCAGCCAATATTTTACCCAGGCTACCACCCTGGGACCCACTCCCAGGCTGGCTAACTTGTTTATTAATCTTTTGTGTGAGACTGTGTCAAATGCCTTGCTAAATCTAGGTAGGCCACATCCACAGCCCCTCCATGGTCTACTACTTCAGTCACCCAGTCAAAAAAATCTATTAGATTCATCTAACATGACCTTCCTGCTGTGAATCCATTCTGCCTTGGGTCCTGTGCACCGCAGGCCTCTAGGTACCTGGACATACTCGCTGTTGGACAGTACTAGATACAGTATGGCTCCATCCCTGGTAGGTTCTGTGACTCCCTGCACCAGGAAATTATCCTAGAAAACCTCCAGGAGGGCCTGTTCCTTGGAGCAAGAGGTAGCTGGGGTCCTCCAATTCATTCCAGGTAGGCCGATATCACCTATTATGACTACATTACCTCTACAACATACCATTCTGATCTGCTCCCCCAGCTCTCTGTCCAACTTCTCATCCTGCGAAGGTGGTCTGTAAACCACCCCCATTCTAACCTTTCTCCCCTTGGTGGTCTGAAGCTATACCCACAAGACTTCATTCTTACACTCAGCCTCCTCCTCCTCCCTGGTGCATGTGATCCCTTCCCTCTTGAATAAAGCTACTCCTCCCCCTCTCCCTGTTTCTCTGTCCTTCCAGTAAATTCTATATCCAGGGATCACGAAGTCCCAGTCATGGTACTAGATGGCCCACGTCTCTATGATATCCGCTATGTCCCCCTCTCCCTCAGCCATCAGTGCCTGAAGATCCACCAACTTGTTTGCCAGGCTCCTTGCAATCAGTGGCACCACCTTCCACTGTGGCCCCCATACACCATTACCACTGATCAGCCCTTTTCATCTCCCCCCATCCCCTCTCCCTCACCCCTACTCTTTACTCTTACTTCCACCTGCTGACCTAATGAGGGGGAGGGAGACCTGCACCTGATGACTGTGGTTGCAGCACACTCTATCAACCCCCTACCGGGTCAGTATGTTATATACTCTATGTTGCATGACAAAACCGCGCAACGGGAACAGCACGGTAGGGAAGATTGAGAGGGTGCAAAGCTGCAAAAGGGTGTATGCGCGTAGTGCACCTTTCACTTCTCCCAGGCAGAGGATAAGACCTCTGCTGGACGGGGGAGCTGCCACGCCTGACGGGATGAGCCACTGGCAGCAAGGGGCAGGCAGTGCATTTGGGACCGGGTTTCGATTCCTGGTTCCAGATGCATGGATTTTTTTATTTTCAGACTTTAGCGACTGTAACTGTTAACCCCTCCTCGAGTTGGTTATTTTAGTTGGGGGGATTCGGGGGCATAGCCCCCCATAATGGGGGTGCAGGGGGGGGTTGGAGCCCCCCACAAAACCAAGACTTATGCTGCTGGCAATATATTGTGCTGTATTGGCAGTGCAGTATATTGCTACAGCATAATGTCTTGGGACATTATGACCCCGCGCTAATCGCCCCCCCTTCAGTTTAAATTAAGATTTGCTGAGATGTAATCCTCCAGCTAATCCTTTAAGACCCTGGTGCCCTCTCTACATAAATGCAGTCTATCCTGTGCATATAGGTCCTTATTATCCCAAGCCCCCCCAGACCAGAGCCATTTGACTCGCACCACCCCCTTAACCAACTGTTAAAATCTTCAATTCACTGTTTCCTTAAAAGTACTAGCCCTAGGGACTGGAAGCACGTCAGAGAAGGCTACTGACACTCCTGCCTCGCTGCAGATTTTCCCTACCTTCCTAAACCTCTCTTGCACCACCTCTACCCACTCCCACAAGATCATGAGGTTTCTCATGCACCTGCCCTACACACTTAGTTGAAAAAGGCCCCACCCTCCCCGACATCATGCCTGACATTCACTCCACCCACCTATTTCATTATTTAATTTAAAACCTGGTAACTGTGAAAGACACAATGAACTGAGGCTCGTTTCCAGGTGTGAACCGGGGACAATATAGGCAAAGGGTGCAAAACATCATAACAGCTGCACAATATAATATTTTATTTATTGAAAAGTTTCTCAAGACAGGCACACTGAACAATAAGTTGCTCATCTCCCAGTGCATCCGGGAGGAGAAACAAATACAAGACAAAGAACAATCAAATAGCACAAGCAATCATAACAGCCAGCAGTAAATCAGATTGTACAGACATTTGTTACAGTGACTGTGGTACAACAAGGCTTGACAAAACAAATACAACACAATCAACAGTACAAGCACTCATTTGCAGTAAAATCGGATTGTACAGACATTTGGTACAGCGACTGTAGTGCATCAAGGCTTGACAGGCTAGTTTGTAAGTAGAAGAAAATACAGGTACACAAATTCTGAGTGAATTTAAGTGCAAACAGAAATACAAGTGCTGGGGGCAACTACCGCAGAGAGACACTAGAGCAATGAAGCAGTTAGTAGAGAAAAGCAAGTAGCTATCACAGCTAGAGGCATGCGCAGTTAGAGGAGTAGTAGTTTGTTATGGCAAGGGAGATAGAGTTGGAGGAAGATGAGTACCCATTTGAGGTGGCAACGAGTTCCAGAGTTTTGGGAAGTTGTGGGAGAAGGCAGAGTAGCGAGCTGCAGTGAGCCTATGAGGGACAACCAGTGTCCTGGTGTCAGTGGATCTGAGTGAGCATTCGGGGGGTGCAGGGATAGTCAGAGCAGTCGAGAGATGGGGGGGAGTGGGAGGGAGCTAAACCAGAATTTCGAGGTGAATTTAGCAATGTGGGTCAGCTGCTGGTTGGTAAGTGAGGGAAAAGCAAGGGAATGGTAACAATCGCAGTGGTGAGTGCGCGTGGGTGCATCAAGAGTGAAACAGCAGAAGTAGTTGAAGAGTGAGTCCAATCTGGTTAAGGCGGACTTTGGGGCAGCACTATAGACTACATCACAGTAGTCGAAGATAGGGAGAATCATCTTCTGGACTAGTTCGCACCTTACCTGAAGAGGTAGGGAGTTTCGGTTCCTGAAAAGGGCGCCAAGCTTGGGGCATAGTTTTTTCAGAATAGCATCCACATGTCTAAAGAAGCTGAGGTGCTGGTCGAGCCAAACCCCAAGGTATCTGAAGGAGGAGGTGTCCTCCAATGAAGTCCTATCGAGGGTGTGGAAGGTAGGAAGGGAGGTGAGCCTGGAGAGTCTCTGCCTTGTGCCAAAGGTCATGGAGACAGTCGTTTTGGCATTTAGAGAAAGTTGGTGAGTACTAAGCCAGAACTGGAGCTTGCTGAAGTCCATTTGGAGTCTGGTTTCAACATCTGAGACAGTGCGGCCAGAGGTGAACAGTACAGTGTCGTCAGCATACATATGGATGGAGGTCGAGATGCACACTGACGTAAGGTCATTTAGGAATATAGAGAAAAGTATGGGGCCTAGCACTGATCCTTGAGGGACACCAGTATCTATTTGGGGGAAGGGGTCCTGAGTCAGCGATCCTGACAGATTGTGTCCTTCCTGTAAGGTAAGCTCTGAACCAATCTATGGCAGAGACCGACAGGCCAGCTGAGGAGTGGTTGTTTCGAAGGATGGAGTGGGAGACTGTGTCGAAAAACCTTTGCAAGGTCGATGAAGATGGCTGAGGTGATTAGGCCACTATCCATCCCTGTGGTGACAGAGTCTGTGAGCCTGAGTAGGGAGGTGGTGGTGCAGTGATGTTTCCTAAAACCAGATTGAAAAGGGGTGAAAAACTCACTACTCAGATAGGAAGGTGGAGAGCTGAGACAGGATCAGGTGTCCCTGGAGTTTGGCTAGGATAGGGAGAACAGAGATAAGACGGTAATTAACGGGGTAGGAGGGATCGCCCATCCCCCCCTTAGGAAGAGGTAAGACCATGGCTTGCTTCCAATTTTTAGGCACTGTGGCTGTGGTGAAAGAAAGATTTAGGATGTCAGCCAGTGGGGCTGCTATTGCCAGGGTGGAGAGATAGAGGAACTTAGGGTCCAGTCCATCAGGTGAGCTACCTTTATTAGGGTTAGAGCTAGCAGAGCATCTAGGGTGTCTGCAGTGGTGACTCAGGAGAAAGAGAAAGCTTCACTGCTCGGGGTTGCATTTGGAGGTGCTTGGGTAGTCGATTAGAGGGTGGGAAGGAGGGGAGGGAGGCTAGAAGGGTGGATGCACAGGATGTAAAATACGAGTTGAATTATGTTGCAACAGCAAGGTGGTCAGAGACCAGGGTATTATTTATTTTAAGGAGTGGGGGGAGGTTTGGATTGGGGGGGGGAATAACGCATGAACAATCTTCCAGAATTTCGATGGGCTGTTTATGTTGGTTTGGAAGGAGCTTCTAAAGTATTCCACCTTGGCCAGCCTAGTAGCTTTTGTGCATTTTTTTCTCAGGGTATGGTAGATCGTATAGTTGTGAAGACTGCTAGAGGCTTTGTGCTTTTTCCAGGCTTGGTCTTGAGCTTGTTGGCATGCGAGACGCTCCAGTGTGATCCATGGGAGGGCCTAACAGGGGTGAATAGGTTTAAAGTGGAGATGAATTTGTCTTTAAAGTAGATCAATGCATCGTCTACGGATTGGGCCAGGGAGATAGGCGCCCAGTCAGTATGTGCTAGACTGTGGAGTAAGGGGTCAAATTCAAGGGACTTAAAGGACCTCGAGTGAATTAACTTGGGTGGAACTTTAGGCCTATCAATTTTCTGAACCATGACAATCATGTGGTGGTCACTTAATGAGTCAGATAGGAGTTTGGATTTTATGACTCTGCATGGGTGGGAGATGAGTGCCCAGTCAATCAAAGAGTGGTTTTGAGATTTGAGAGTTAGGCAGTTTTAGATTTAATATAGGCATACATAATACAATACCAACATTACAAGACATGACAATACATGTAAATTGGAACTACAGTCATGGCGAATCAATGCGGGAAAACACACCTTGGAGCAAAGAAGTGCAAACTACAATTAAGGTGGGGATACAGGTATAGAACAAGCAGGACATCAACCGAGACAGAACCACAAAGTGTGAGTGCAGCAACTGTGCAAAATTAGTAATGAGCATAAAGGGCGACAATACAAAAGGGGATGTGGAGCAGCAGAGGAGAGGTGCAGGGAAGGGAGACAAGAGGATTAGTAGGTTAGGTGGGAGGAGAAGGAGAGGAGGTGGGACAGCAACAAGTGGAGCTGGAGTTGAGGAGGAGATGTAGATTGCTTTTTAAGGATGCGAACGAGGGGGAGTGGTGAACAGTCCTGGGGAGTTGGTTCCAAAGAGATGGCTAGACCTTGCCCCTATACCTCCCCATCTCACATTCCTCACTACTGAATCTCCCAGGATAACGACCCTCCCTCCTTTCTTTCCTCCCCCCCAAACATTCTGTCTTCCCTGCTGCACAAGTCCCTTTGCTTCTTCCATTTCCCTCAGAGACCCCTCCCTTCCCACATGTCCAGCTTCCACTGTCCCCAGCATCTCCCCTCAGTTGCGCCTCCCTTTGACCCTCTTTCCTCCATCCCTCCAGACTCCCCATCAGGACTACCCCTCTCAACCCCAATGTAGCCATCCTTCCGCTCCCTCCTGCTCTCCACCCTTGCAACTGATACAGTTCTTGGGATTAACGAATTGGTGAGAGTTTCAGGACTTGAAATTTCCTTGACTATCCCCTGCCTTACAGTGACACTGAGCAGTTAATCAGCCCTTAGTTATAAAAGGCCCCACCCTCCCTACCGTCATGCCTGGCATATACTCCACCCCTTCTACAGCATGTCAGTGTATCAGGATGTCAGACGATCCCTCCAAAACACTCAATTATGTAGGGGTGAGACCCTTCCCAGCTTCCCTGTTGAAAGGGCCTCTCCTTGAAGCCCTTCTGCCCTCTCCTTGGAGAGGAAAACTGTGTTACTTATTTTGGTCTTCTGACTTTATAAGTCTTCTGGGTAGAGGACCCAGGGGGTCAGCAAGGAGCGTATACCATGGTGCTAGAGGAGCTCTACAGGATAGGGTAGATGTGCGGTGTACTCCCTGGGAAAAGTCACTTGAGCGGATAGCCTGGAACCCCATCTCCATATGTGAAGGGCAGACCCATGCGGTCCTAACCCATCCCCCCCCATCTGCAGAAAGACTCAGTAAGTGTTCATCGCCTGACCCCCTATGTGGCCCCTTTCAAGCTATTTATCATCCATACTTTGTTCAGTATTTAAACTTGATCTATGGTTGTTAACGAAAGAAAGGTACAACGGAGCATAACCCTAAAAGTGCAGTATTTTAGCTCCTGGCAAGTACCTGTCTCCTAGGAATACATGACCTACTCACTACCTCGACACGTACATGACATTGCAGTAGTCAAACAGGAAACACATCAATAATACTGTCACAGAAGCATTTGAACTTTATCCCAGATCCCCCTTCCCCTGCTATTTCCTTCTGTTGCATGAACCATATATCCGTAGAAATTAGGTCAAAGTCCCAGATTAAATCAATGCTATGTATCTGCATACACAGTCAAGTCGCAAAGCACCACTTTTATACGGACACTTGTCAGTCTTCTGGAACAATTTTAAACTGCCTGTAATTAGGGTGTTTGCAGCAAGCTTTATCAATGTAAAATACATAGATGGCAGTAGATTTGCACAATACAAGATATTTTATATTCTTGTAAAAACTATATTTTGGTTGTTCTGACCGAAATGTTGGAGCACATGTCCCTGAGCTACAATGACGTGGAGCCAAGGGAAAACCCGTTCATGAACGAGTTACGTATTTTTAGACATATGGGAAAATGGCTGTATCTCTTTGCGACAGAGATTTGTACAAAGATATCCCAAATTCAAAAGCAAGCGCAGTAACCCGTTTTATTTTGTATCTAATAACTGGAGCCATGTCTCCCCTCTCCCTTCTTTTCTCAACAGAGTACATGTTGAGCTCATAGGTGTTGCCCTGCAGGCCCAGGCTCATCTTGTTTGCCCTTCTCTGGACCGTCTCCAGCAAGCTGACATCCTTCTTAAGATACAGGCACCAAAACTGCACACTGTACTCCAGGTGTGGTCTTACGAGTAACCTGTACAGTGGCAGAATGACCTCCGCCTTCCTGATGGTAATTTCTTTCCCTCAGTTCAGACAGTATGGGGAATTTTCTTTTCCTTTCCATAGCCTGTTATTATAGAAGACAGCCTCGCAAGTCCTTCATAGGAAAGTATTTAGAAAAGGAAACTCATTGTAGGGAAAGTGCCTTGGACCAGCATTGCATTTCTCCCAGAGCCTTGCTCAGGTCTAGGATTTTGTCGCCCCTAGTGTCCAGCTGCATGGAATTATTTGAAGCAAGCAGCTCATGTACAGTACAGTGTAAGTGAACAGAAAATAAACAAACAGACCACAGCACTGGTATACAGATGTCAGAATGTGGGCCACCTGTGAACCTCCTGCAACTTTTTTTGCGAACCTCTGCCTGCCATATTAAGTCCTGTGCCAAGCAGTTGGGCTAATACTAAATACTGACAGTGTAGTGTAGTCCCTGCAACACCAGTATCCAAACACACTGTTATGTAAAGCACTTTGGGTTAAAGGGTGCATAAAAGGTGTTATATAAATCCTAATTCTGTCCCACAGTCAGAGAAACACCAGTATCTAACTCATTGCTCTGTAAAGCACTTAAGGATACAGTGTGTATGACAAGTGCTATATAAAACCAAATTCTACTCTACAATTCATACACTACCAGTACCTAACTCACTATTTATTTATTTACTTCATTTAAAACTTGGTAACTAGGAAAGGCACACTGAGCCAAGGCTCATTCCCAGGTGCGACCCGTGAGGGAAAGGAATGCAGAGACTATAACCTACAATCTGAAAACTATAACTGAATATGTGAAAATAGCTCAGAATACAACAAAACAAATGGTGGTAACAGTAGGCAGATTTACACATAAAGTACCACAAGGATACTTGCTTACTTACAGCCTTGTAAAGCACTTTGGGATACTGTTGGTATGAATAATCAAATTATATTCTACGCTACAGTCATTGCACTGCCAGAATCTAACTCACTGCTTTGTAAAGCACTTTGGGATACTGTTTTTTATTTTATTTTATTAGGAAGGTCGGAAGTACATCCTTTGAGCTAAAAACTCCTTTACAAAGGATCCTCGTCATACAATAAAAAAAAAAAAAAATACATATATATATATAAAGGAGGAGATGACGAGACAGGTGGGAACATATGCAGCTGTGAGGCATTGTCAAAATAAACAGTATTAAATACATAGAGTACACAGTATCACAGTAATGTTAACAATATTACAAAGTTTACAAAAATTTGGAACACCAGATTATAAGGGATCTCTTACATGATGAGGAGGATAAGTGCAAAGTCAGAAAGATACAGGAACTGAATAATTGTGAGTAGGTAGTGGCAGCGGCACTAGTAATAAGCCTGGGTCTAACTAAGGTGTGCCACAGAAGAAAGGTGGGAGACGGTGACAAGACCCAGCAGGTTAGCTAGATGTGGACGCGATTTAAGAGGGTTAAGGGAGGTAAATAGTTGGTGGGGTTAAAGGTGGATAGGGAGACAGGGGAGACAATAAGAGAGGTAGTAGGGGAGGAGGCATAGGCAACGGAATAGAGCATGCAATCTGGGCCACACCAGGCTTTCAGGGAGCTAGTGCCCTTAGGTGGCTAGAAGTGGCAGAAGCACTGTTCAGGGGGTATGATGAATTTTCTTAGTTCGGTTCTGAAGTGGCTAAGGCTTGTGTGGCTGTTAGCAGAGAAAGGGAGTGCACTGAGCCAGGAGGGAGCCCTTACTGCAAAGGTTCACTTTCCCAAGGCTGTTTTTCTAAAAGGCACAGCTAATGATGTTTAGCGATACTTCTAGTGGCATGAGCCAGGGTTGGTTGGAATAAGGCCCGTAGAGAAGAAGGTACAAGACCAAGGAGGGCCTTCTTCCCTAGGATGCAGGAACGCAGCTTGATCCAGTCTTGGAGAAAGAGCCATTGCATCCTAATATAAAGATCGCATGTATGCGTAAGACGATCAGCATCGAGGACAAATCTGCAGGCTTTATTGAGGGAGGTCTGTATTCTACAAAGGCTGGTGTCCGTGGCAGCAGCATATATCATGTTTCCATAGTCAAGCACTGGTAAAAGTGGTTTCATACTGTGTGTATGAAAAGTGCAATATAAAACCAAATTATAAAATGGGCAGGGACAGTCCTGCGTCCTGACTGATCAGTGCTGTACAGACCCATGCAGTAACTGAGTGATAACTACACAGGTCTGTAAATTCCTCACACGGGGATCTTGTGGACGCACAGCTTCCCACTTAGAAAAGCAAGTAATGGCCAAAAGCACTACAACAGCTGTCCAACTTACTACACCAACGAGGCTTTTAAACACAGGAACTCTGAAATCGGCATGCGGAAGCACCCACATGATAAATTATTCATAATTTTTTTTTTCCAAGTTTCCTCAGGAAGTAGGCCTAACAATCCCATGGAGACTGGGTGCTGCATCATTGGAACACCACATGAATGCACCAAACAGTAACGTCTTGTGTCTCCAACCTGGGTGGGGGTTCGGTAATTACACAGTAATAGCACGCCCTGTCGTGTATTATTGTTTACTTCCACTCAACAGTTCATGCACTACCAGTATCTTACTCACTACATACTTACTGCTTTGTAAAGTGCTTTAGGACACAGTGTTTATGAAAGGCACAATACAAAACGACATTGTATTCTACTCTACAGTCCCTGCACCAGCAGAATGCACTGCCAACTACCACCCTATAGCTATCCTAACTGCCCTTAGTAAGCTTCTGGAGAAAATTGTTACATCCCACCTCAATGAGCATCTTTATACCCATGACCTACTATCTCCCGCACAACATAGCTTCCAGCAGGGGCATAGTACCTCCACTGCTCTTACTACGGTCACATCAGGCATTAAGGCAGCCATGGACCACAGCAAGCTGACTGGTGTGATCTTTGTTGATCTCTTCAAAGCTTCTGACTTGGTGGACCACAGATTTCTCTGTATGAAGTGGGTATGACTCCTGTAGGCAGGTCTTAGACCCTCTTTGGACTCTCAGACCATTTAACAGCCTGGTTTGCCAACTACTTATGCAACAGACAGCAGCAGGTCACATTTAAGGGCACTTTCACTGAACTAGCACTTGTTTCAGTTGGAGTACTGCAAGGCTCAATCCTTGGTCCCATTCTCTTCCCACTGTTTGTAACTGATCTCCCCAGCATACCCGTACACTGCAGCTCCACTCTGTACACAGATGATCTGGTGCTCTTGTCGAGCTCCCATAATATTAAGATGATCAGCTTCCAATTAAATGAGGACTTTCACCTAATTCATTCCTGGCTATTGGCTAATAAGTTGGTCCTCAACATAAAGAAAACCCAAACAATGCGTTTTGGCTCCTGTGCAAAAATCAGGTCTTGCCCTAAGCCCCTGGCAGTGTCCAATTTTGATGGCTTACTCTTGACTGCTACCTCCTCCTTTAAATACCTTGGTGCCACCCTTGATCCCCAACTGGACCTTTCCTTACATATCATTAACGTATACAGGGCTGTAAACAGGAAGCTTGGTGTGGCTTACAAAGCCGAGCACTTCCTCACCCCCACTGCTTGTCTGGTCATTGCTAAGGGAATGCTTTTACCCTCCCTTACCTATGGACTTGTTACCTACACCAACGCTGACAAGCAGTGGCGGAGCCAGGTTTGGGAGCCAAGGTGGGCAAGTCAGTCATTTCTGGGGCGCCAAGATGGTAGCGAGCGAAAGTGATCATTTGAAATTGTGACCGTTTTGGCCATTAACTGTACATTGAAACATTCCTATCTATTGCATATTGAAACACCTTGCACATGGCAACAAAACATTGTAACATCTCTGCTACAAATGTAAACAATGCACGTATTGCATATTGAAACAGCAATGTTACAATGAAACATGCCTTTTGTCCATTGAAATATACATGGAAAGTAGTAAGTTAACCTCAGGGGTCGAAGTAATTTTTAGGACTGGGAAATATTTGCTAATAGCTGCTTTAATTTACCCTGGTAGTATTTTCGTCTACATGGAAGTAATACCATGCAGTGACCTGTCTTGGGCTCCATTAATAAAAAAGGCTGCAGTCCCCATGGGTATATCTAACCACTGATGACTCCTCCGATACTACCAGTGAGGAGACTTGAGATACTAGTGTGGTGACCCTGTTCTTATCTTTTTATGTTGCAACTGCCCTCCTTCCTATCCAGTGCACAGCTCCTCAGTCTCTCCTCAGTCTTCTGCATGTATGTAACTGATACATATGCTGTTTTCTGACCTCAAACTGTTGATAGTCTGTTAGTATGTGGATCCATGGGTACTAGCACTTAATGTTGCTGCCAACTGTGTGCATGTACCAAAATACTTTCAATATACAGGGTGGGAAAAACATTCCTAAAGTCAGAAAATGGCAGTAAATCATGCAAAACTGGTAGTAAATACTCCTTTTATCTGTTCCTCTGTTTAAACTGTTCATACCCATACTGTGAATTCAACTGTTAGTAAAGCACACTGAAAACAAAAATCACTCGCATACAAGTCAATCAAATTCAATTTGTATTTTATTAGGGAAAAAAAACACACCATTGAGCAGACTCATTTAGAAGGTGACCAAGGAGGGACACACCATGAAGATCAATAAAAAACAACAATAAATACAAGACAAGGACCATATAGTTTTACAATGTCATTACCATACAGAGACAACATTGAGTATAACTACCAATCTTGGCTAACAAGGAGGGAAAAAGGTACAACACAGCAGGTCTCCAGTCTACTGGAAGGCACTTTGGGAAATACAGGAGTAAGGATGAGGTAGCCAGGAGTGCTGATGAGGATACTTCAAGTGTACCGCACAGCGTGCTATGTTCTACATCACTATATACTGAACAGGCAATAGTTTGAAAGGCGGCTGCATATTACAGAGCTTTCCTCCTCGGTTTCATGCGAGAAAAGGTTTCTATAACTTTTTCATGATCTACTGCATCAGCTACTGCCTTTCTATATTTAATAATGCAAGGTTAGAGAGTCTCTCTTCTGTCATGGATGACCTTAAGTAGTTTTTAATTAGTTTCAACCGGCTAAAACTGCGTTCTGCTGCTGCACTACTCACAGGCAATGTGAGGAAAACCTGGTACAGATTTGAAAGGTTTGGGAATACTCTGGTCGTGTCATTAGCGATCATGAAGCTAAGGACATCACTAATTTTTAATTGCTCCTGACCGTTGAAGACGTTTTTATATAATGAACAAACTGATGACTATTCATCCAAGTCACACACACAAATATCCCCATCGTAGAAATTAGCCAGATTGTGTATTACTGTTGAGCTGTTTTCAGTTGAAAAGTGCATTGGGTCAAGAGCTGAAAACTTGTGTGCCATCTCGATGAAATCTTTGAATCGCTCCTTCATTTGTGTGCTAAAAACATCTAGAAGAGCACAGAATGTATTTATTTTGAAGGGTTGTCTCCCACCTTGTACAGGATCATCATCCACAAGCTCATCATGGAAGCGCTTCCTTTTGCTGGTCCGTTTCTCCTGAAATTGTGTCGTGGTGCCACATTGTTCCACTAAATGCCTTGCTGCTGCCTCCATTCCATCAAAGATTTCATCCGTTCGCATTTTTTCTATTTCACTTGGTTAGTTTTTATTAAGTTCATAGCAGTGACTAAATCAACAGTGCTGCCCAAGGGCGCAGCCACCGATATGCCAGGCATGCCACGGCGTGCTGCTGATGTGGTGGGGGGTGTGTCAGCAATTCCTTTGTGTTTTGTTTTACATTTATCATGGGCTTTCCCAGCTGCTGAATCCCTTCTAAGCTTTTTCGAGAGGGGGGTTGGGGTCAAATTGATGACGTGCACATTGACAAGCCCGCCCAGCGGACCTGATTGAGAAATGAATGCAACTATAAATGAAGCCGTCCTCAATCACGTCCGCTTGTAAGGAAAGCAGGCGTGGCTAGTAATGGGCGGCCTGTTTAAATGCCAGCAGTTTTGTCCATTACTTTTAGTTGGTGCTGCAGTAGAGAGAGGAAGACTGAAGTGCTGTCCGTTGGTCGAGAGTCGCACCTGTTCTGAGGAGAGAGCCGAGAAAGAACTGCTCTGGTCGTGTGTCCCTATGCGTCAGTGGTGGAATCGATAGCCGCCCCCCCACCTGCAGCTGAAACCGAATACAGAGCGAGGAGTCACTGGAGCCTGGAGGGAGCTTTGCCACCAGCCCAGCTGCTGCAGGATCAGGGGGAGCGACCGCTAATCAGTAAGGAGGAATCGGGAGAGAAGACTGTTTGCTTTACCGGACCCCAGACCCCAGTTGCCAGCCCAGCCTGGAACTAGCTGCTGAGCCAGCCAGCCTAGGGGAACCCTTGAGCAGTCTACCTTGCTTGAACAGAGCACCAGTCATTCTGTTCTGCGAGAGCGCCGCCACCTGAAGTTGAACCCAGCATATTGCTACTATTGCTAGTGGTCTGCTGTGCTCCTTCTGATTGCCTTGGTGTCTGAGCACTGAGCTGAGCAGTCCTCTTCCTCCTCTCCTGTCTGATTCCCTGCTGAGCTAACTTTTGGTGCAACCTCCTTCTCTTCGCCCAGTTCCATTTTTTGCTGCCGCTTAACCTAGACTCTTATGAATGGTGTACTGTAGCCAGCCTGCCCACCCAGGAGGAACAGGAATTAACCAGCTTTCCACCAGTTTGAGACAGAAGATCATTATCCAGGTACTTTTCAGGGGTTAACTATGATGTGATGTGGTAGTGGTTCAGGATCACTTTGTCTTGTGTGTGCCTGGCCGGGGAGAACAGGGCTTTGCCAATGATGGGGGGGTGGGGGGACGGGATGACAATTTAGGTCCAAAGGCTCATTTAGACCACTTTTAGTGGTTGTCACTAAGCATTTAAAGTACTGTACTATACAGATAATTCTGGCTTTTACTTCATGCTTATTCTCTTCTCTACTGTAAAGCTCTTTTGCATGAACACAGAATTCCCTGTCACCTGACGTTGCTCTACTCCTGCTGCTTGTCTGTAAAGTGGCATTAATCATCTGTATATTATTTCAACTAGTTGTATAAATGACTGATATAACAAGCACAGAATTATGATGCAACTTAAAGGCAAGTAGCAACAGTAGGTTAAGACCAAGTGACAGAGTTTGTTTTCATAAACATTTTAAAAGTATTACTGAGAAATTTAAGTTTCCATGGCACAGCAATTTACTGAAATAGAAGGCGATTCCCCTGGTGTTCATTCAAACGTTCACTCTTTCAATCAAAAGCTATACTTCAGCTGTACCAGCCTATCTGAGGTGGTATTGAGTGTACATACATTGTGCAGTTTATCACCATATAGCCAGTCTATAATTATCAGTCATGAGTTTGTGAAACAATTTAATTCAGACAGTTTATGTAAGAAATTCACTATACTGCTTGAACACATTATAGATCTCTAAGAAATTAAATGGTTCTCTACAGCAATAGGTGTACTTGTTTGAAAAGTGAGTGAGGCATTCAAATTACCACTCTGTGCCCTGGTAAGACTTCTCATTAGTGCTATTCCCATACTGAAAGATGTGTGTGAAACCAAGGTTACAGTAGTAAAAGTTCATTGGGTAGACATTTCACATATGGTTAATATGGAGTATTTTGTGTGTGGTTGGAGTAGTTCTGCTGACTAGGGGGCAGGGATTTGCCAACGACTGTATAGGCCCCCTGCCAGGGTTACCAGATGTCCTCTTTCCCCTTTCCCAGCTGCCAAATATTTGTCATGTACCTTTTCTGTCCTTTAATTGATTATTACTTTACTCTCCCCTACCCAAGGGAGCTGAAGCTGGGGGTGGAGGCTTTAAACCCATTTACTTTGGGTCTGGCACAGGTGCTCGTTGTGGCTGGCAATGTGGGTGGTGGTGGTGAGACAGGGCAGCCAGGGCTTTGTCAATGACTGTGTGTGTGTGTGTGTGGGGGGGGGGAGACAGGCTTTGCCAGTGATTGTATGGGCCCCTGCCAGGGTTACTAGATGTCATCTTTTACAAGGACATGTCCCCTTTCTCAGCTGCCAAATATTTGTCATGTACCTTCTCTGTCCTTTAATTATGATTATTTAGTCTCCCCTACCCAGGGGAGCTGTGAAGCTGGGGGGTGGAAGCTTTAAACTCATTTACTTCGGGTCTGGCTGGCAATGTGGGGCAGTGATGGTGATAAGACATGGCACCCAGGGCTTTGGCAATAACTGTATGCGCCCCCCTGTCAAACATTTTCTTTGGGTCCCGTATCTGTCTTGCTGAACATCTGCAGTATTTCATACTGTGGTGTGGCATGACTAGTGGTGTGTGGTGTGGCATGGCTAGTGGTGTGTGGTGTGGCATGGCTAGTGGTGTGTGGTGTGTGGTGTGGCATGGCTAGTGGTGTGTGGTGTGGTGTGTGATTGGAACTCTGTGGGACTGGCTACCTTGATGTGTTACAGAGGCTTGTCACAATGCAATACTGTAACCAAAAGCCAGTCTTAGTCCAATAGCTGTTTGTGATGGTATGTCTAGTGGTGTGCTGCTATACAACAGGGAGAAAAGTATGCCTGCATCGGGTGAGGGCACGGACAGGGCATGGACAGTGGGGAGGAGGGGTAGCTGGCCCTAAAGGGGGGGGTAGCAGTGAATCCACTTGGTGTGCAGATCTGAAATTCCTGGCCACACCCCTGGTGCTGCCTTGAAGATATGTTGAGAGAGTATAAATTATCTTCAGAATTTTGTCCCAAAAGCACAGCATAAACTTAAATTCAAAACTTTCGATGGTGGCAAGAAGTCCCCGAGCTTCAGACACTGTTTTAGCTTTGGAATTTTCAATTTCTCCATCCGCTATTCACTCTGATGCAGTGCTTACTGTAGAAATCCCTTGCATTACAGAGTCCACTGCTCGCGTGCGACTTGCCCAACGGGTGTCTGAGAGTTTTTTCAATGTACACACAGTTTCATCCGGTTTGTTCTGCTGTTCTTCTTGCAGAATTTTCAGTTGTGGCAGACTACTCGTCAAGAATGTATACAGTGACTCAAGTGTACCGAAAAACAACTGAGCATTTACACAACATGTTGCTGCATCAATTAAAGTCAAGTTCAAGTTGTGTGCACAATTGTGAATGTACACAGCTTTGGGCGATACTTGTTTAACAAGTGTTTGTAGTCCTGAATGACAACCAGACATTGTGCTTGAACCATCATAAACTTTAATTTAATTTTAATTTAGTTTTTGTTGACCGGGTAAGTGCACTAGACAAATCCTGCCTATTTTCAGGCACGACCCGGGGAAGGGGGATACAGATGAATGCCAACTGACCTTGAACCAGATTAAGCTGTTGGTATTTTTAGTGAATGAGGGAAATTTGGCCAGGACACCGGGGAAATTCCCCTACTCTTTTTCGATAAGTGCCATGGGATCTTTAACATCCAGCTGAACTACCACCAATCCAGGCAGATGGGACCTCGGTTTAACGTCTCATCCGAAAGACATTGACCTCGGCAGTAGGAAATCTCCAGCCCCAGTTTCTCCAGACTTTGCACGAGCAGATAATAAAAGTCTACAGCAGCTAATCTTGGCAACTCATCAAATTTTATGAAATGCTCAGTTGCATGCCCAGAGCAGTTCACATAACGGAGTGAAAGAGAAAACTGATCAATCCTTGTGATGTCAATTGTGGAGTCAACAATTACTGTAAAGTGCTTGGCAGTTTTCACTTCAAGCACAATGGAACGCAGCAGTTCCTGAGGCAGTGCATGAATAAAATCATTTTGAATATCGTGGCTCAAATAAGTCTCATTCCTTTTGCATTTTGAAAGATGATTTGCCAACACACTATCATATTTAGCCATAACTTTCACAAATTTTAAGTAGTTCCCTTCATCCATTGTGCCTGAGCATGAATACTCTGGGTGACCACGTAGAGGGAGACCTTGGTTTGCTAGAAGTAAAACAGTACCTAGTAGTCTTTTAAAAACTTCACGATTTTTTGGAATGAAGTCCTTCCCTGCTTTTAACATGTGTGCAGCAACTGTCTTATCTTGAGAAAGTCTATACTTTGTTAGCAGTAATTGAGGTTCAGCTGTGCGGTGGATTCTTGAATTCTCATGCTCTTCAAATTTTTTCTGTTCCTTTCTTAATGTTTGAGAAGCCACACTCAGGATCTGGCCAAACTTTGGAATAATGTTCACTGTTTCTATCTGCAAACAGCCAACATGCAAAACAGTACAGATGAGCACACCATGGAGAATATACCAACCACTGTCTTTCTACCCAACAACCTCCAGGATCAACCGTCTGCCAGTCTGGACTAAACCGTCTATAAGTGTCATCATAAGGAAACCTGTCATACTTCTCTTTCAGACCTGGCTGACGTGGACCAGCGTTAAGCAAAGCTCTAACCAAGGCTGTACTCATAGTCTCATTCTGAGACAGAAAGGGATCTGTGAGATACTCTGCATGCACATCCAAAACAACAGCCATAACCATACTGTCATTATTACATTATTTTGTAGACCCCGATTTTAATTCCTGCCCCATAAAGAGAGGGAAAATCATGTTTGCAACAGCCAGTGACTTGCATCAGCACCCCAATACATGATAGAATACTATACAGATACACAAGAAGAGATTTCAAATAAAAAAAAACCAAACCACAAATGTGCCATCCAGCCTATCTCACACAAAGCGTGCTCCTCCTGACTGTAGTGGATCACCGTTCTATCCTGCCTGCCTGCTCTTGTCTTGCTTGTTCTGTTCTGGGGGTATTAAAAAAATTAAAACATCTGCTCATCTTCAGTTCATTTCACCTATATACTATATGAGAGTCCAAATTCAATCAGAGGTACTAAACCAGAAGAAATAAAGCAATTATTGGCAAAGTGTCAATAATTACACAAATTACAGTGTCAGTGGCTCAGTAGTAGCACACTCACCTCTGAGGCCGGGAGATCAGAGGGCTGTGGGTTCAGTTCCCACATCTGGCACTTGGGGTAATATCCCAGTACTGACACTGTAGTGCAGCATGAGAGGGGTGCTGCACTTGAGGTGCCGTTCGGATGAGACGTTAAACCGAGGTCCCATCTGCCTGGATTGGTGGTAGTTCAGGTGGATGTTAAAGATCCCATGGCACTTATCGAAAAAGAGTAGGTGAATTTCCTCGGTGTCCTGGCCAAATTTCCCTCATTCACTAAAAATACCACCAACAGCTTAATCTGATTCAAGGTCAGTTGGTATTCATCTGTATCTCCCTCCTCCGGGTCGTGCCTGAAAATAGGCAGGATTTGTCTAGTGCACTTACCCGGTCAACAAAAAATAAATAAATAAAGCCACCAATAGCTGCGGATCACTCTTTTGGTTTCACTGCCCTTAGCCACCATGGCAACATGTAAATGACACAGTATTCCACCCCCCCCCCCGGCTCTCCATTTTTTCACACAAATGTTGGATTCAGACAGTGACACTCAAAATGTAGTGAAATGAGGGGGTCACTCACATCACTGTCTGGTCCTAATAATATGAGACATTTTCAGACAGAGTAACATTCAGAAAACTTGAAGATAGCTGGCGACTTAACAACTTCTACCCTTGATCACATTCTGGACACTAGTTGAAAGACTGTACAGTGATAATGACTCACATTGAGCCTTTTGTGAGATCCCCTCTTGAACTGCAACATAACAGCAGCTCTTAAAGAGGTGTTAATCACACCAGTCCATCTGGAACAGTGGAAATCAGAGAGAGTAGCACAAGAGAAGTAAAACCTGCTACTGTAAAGCAGGGATATTTTTAACTTCATTAACAGCCAAGGGAAAACTTGCACTAGTCAAGACAGACAAGCAGAGGGTTAGCTGCACTAGCCCAGGCCACTTTGCACTAGGTTTTGGGCTAGTTAAACAGTTGAATCATTGTGTATGCTCACTGCTGTACATTTATTTATTTAACCAGGAGACACACATTACTAAGCTGAAAGCATGTTTACAGGTGCGACCTGGGTGCTTAGGGTCACACAATATGCAAGTGGGGGCTGTGGGATTCAAACCCAAATTTGAAGCTCAGAGCCTTAAACTGCTGTGCTATACTGCTTTGAACATCTGCCTTTAAACACAGAACTGCCAAGTCAACAGTCTGAGGCAGTGTGACATCACCTACTGGTTAAAGGTAAAGTGAGCACTCAGCACTGGTTTGGGGGAAAAAGAGATTGCAAGTTTCATACCCAGAAGAGATACCCATGTGAATATGAATATCCACTGTGTGACTTGGAGCAAGTCACTTGTCCTCTCAGTGCTTTGCTTCAGTCCACCCGCAGAAAAAATATGTAGAAGCCAGAGGCTGGAGATGAAATGTAAACTGTTGCAACTGAGCCTGGGCCAGCCTGGCCATCCAGGGCAAATATAGGAACAGGAATGTGACAGTAGATATGAACTGCCAGGCCCACCTCGTCTGCCCATGTTGCCTAAATATCTACTAGGGCTGTCCTGCAGCCCGCCCTCCCCTTTCCCATCACCAGCCCCCTGTGTCTGTCCCATGCCCTCTTGAAGACCCCCACCATCCTTTGCCCTACCTCGTCCCCCTGATCGGAGTAATACTGCTCTGCTGAGTGGCACTACTGCTACTAGAAACAGAATGCCCCCTGAAACACTTACACAAGCACTCCACTACCCCCATTATATTTCCAGCTAAAATAAACCACTGTTGTACTGAACACTGGATTTATAACCATCTAGTTCTGGATGAAAGCTGGCTGAAAATATTGCTATGTTTCTTTTTTGGGGAGGGGGGCTCAGAGGCTGTGTCAGCACTCAGCAAGAGTTCAATATGCAATGCAACTACTTACTCCCTTCCTTTCACAGTAACTAAGAAAACGCCTGCTAAAGAGAGCATTCATCTAAAAGTTTCTTGAATTTAACACATTTTAGCAATTTCTAAGAAAACTCCCTGCTCCACGACCCCTTCCCAACCAGTTTTGTAAAGAACTAGTAACCCTGCAGGCAGGGGCTTACCACTCAGGCAACGAACCCTTGCACGTTTTATACAGCTTGACCACTGCAAGCCTATATTAGATAAAGTAAGCTCCTTCTTTAAGGGGTTTTTCTTTTTTTTTTTTTAAACCCCGGTTGGAGGTGGGCAGGGAGCAGCACCCATACAGAAAAAAAAAGATACATTTCCCAAATATAGCCGAAACTGTATTTTACATATACACAAATTGGCACCTTTTTTATATATTAAAAATATATGAACTAGTAGGAAATTATAAGCCATATATATGCTATGTGAATGGGCAGCATACTTTGGAAAGTGCATTTGTAATATAAAACTATATAACATATGGTCCATGCCCACGCATGTCATATATACACCATATAGATTCCCACTATTTCAGATATATAAAAAAGAGCATTTTTGCATATTTGACATATACATGTTTTCCCTGTATGGGCACTGGTCAAACATTTATACAGCTACACTCCATCCAGGTGTGGGAACAAAGCCAGTCATGGTTAGACAGTGCTGTGCAGTGATGGTAATACGTATAAAGGCAAACAGGATGCTGGGATGCATATCTATGGGGTGATCAGTAGTAGGAGAGAGGAGGGTATACTGCCCTTGTACAGATTACTGGTAAGGCCGCATCTAGAGTATGGAGTTCAGTACTGGTGCCCACACCTCAAAAAAACATTCACTTGCTGGAGATGGCCCAGGAGAGCTACAAAGATGACCACCACTGCACAGCACTGTCTAATTCTGACTGGCTCTTTTCTAACTCTTGAATCTTGCCACCAAAAATTGTATCAAAGAAAGAGAAGCTGTCTAAATATATTTTTTTTTTATTGCAAAAAGCTTTGCTAATGCATCAGTTAGGGTTAAAGTGACAAAAGTTGGAAGGGAAATGAAACGTTAGGGTAGAGCCCCTAACCCCCCCCAACACCAACCCACCCCAGCGCCTCTCGTCTGTGGATAGTGGTGCGGTTAGGCTCTACCCTAAAGTCTCATTTCCCAACATTTGTCACTTTAACCCTAAGTGATGCATTAACAGCAGCAACCCTTGTAACACTAATTTGCCAATATCTCAGCAACCGTAGCAGATATGATAAAAATTCAAGTGTCGTTGTAATCATGACAGCAAGACCACTGCGCAAGATGAACTCTGTATCACGCATCGTTTCCGACCAAAACGCAACATGGTAAATCAAGAGATCTACCATAACAGATCGTGCATTCCACACTTCGTGCAAAGTTATTAATGTACAAAAATGTGGGTTTAACATTAAACTGCCTACTCAACCTTAACTAATACACACACACACATACATATATATATTTATACACATATATATTTATTACACATATACATACACACATACACGCATACATATACATACATACACACACAAACATACATATACATACATATAATTCACCACCACAGCCTGCCAGCCTCCAGGAGTGTTTCATTCATAAACAGCTGCTCAGCACTGTACATGACTGGCTCTATTCGCACTCGAGCCACAACTTGTATCAAAGTACTGTATGAAAAAAAAATTCTGTGTATACATATACACACACATATAAAATATTCTACAAGATTCACCACCACAGCCTGCCTGCTGGCTTACCTCACAAAAACTGTACATTAGTGAGTGTTCTTCTTCTCTGTAGGCTGTAGCCACCATCAAGTCCAGTGATCTCTGCCTCAAAAAGTCCGCCAGCTCCTGGTTCTCTGTGCTGGATAGGCTTGTCCCAAATGTCCCTGCTGCCGGCTGGAATGTGAGGAATCCTCCCGTCAGGAAAACAAAAGATCAGCTGCTCTGCTCTGCTTTGCTTTGCTTTCACACTAACTCACAGTGTGATTCTATCCATCCAAACAGAAGTTGAATGATGCTAGATGTTGTAGCTTGATGGGCTGCATCTGTCCGGGAGGGGAACCAGGATCCTAGGTGATAGGTTTAAATGCTTCATTGGCAAGCATTTAAACTAGCCAAGGGGGGAGGCACTGGAAAGGAGCAGGGAAATCCTAGCTCCCCCCAAAAAATCACAGTAGTAAGTGCGGCAAACACCAACATAGAGGTGTTGATAGGGAGAAGGCAGGGTAAATGGAGAAAGTGACAAAGGCAAGAAGGACAGGGATGGGGCAAAAGGGAGTAAGGCCATCAGGAAATGGAGGGTAATGAGTACCAATGCTCAGTAGTCTGGGCAACAAGCTCCTTGAGCTGGTGGCCTTGATGGAGAGGGATCCCTGGATATCGAAGCAGTCACAGAAACATGGTACACAGAGAACCATGACTGGGATGTTAACATACCAGGGTACATAACCTACAGGAGAGACAGGCAGGGGAGGAGTAGCTCTCTATGTAAAGGAAGGGATAAAAGCAACTGAACAAAAGAGTAAACAGGGAGGAGACGAGGCACTGTGGGTCACCTTGGAGACTGGAAAGGGCACCACAATCCGCACAGGGGTTGTGTACAGAGTACAGACCCCCATGTCAGGGGGAAGGAATGGACAAGGACATGATAGAAGGCATTCTTAGAATGGCAGAGAAAGGGGAGATACTGTTGATGGGAGACCTGAATATGCCAGATGTTAACTGGAGCACATTTGCTGCAGCCACATTCAAGAGCAGGGACATTCTTGATGCCCTACAGGCGGCAGGCCTCAGACAGCTAGTTTCGGAACCCACTCGTGAGGGAGCAATCTTAGACCTCATACTCTCAAACGGGGGCAGTGAGAGGATCTCAGATCTAGAAGTGGGTTGCCATCTGGGGACAAGTGACCATCAAACAGTGTGGTTCACATTAAACTCAGCTACAGAGCTGCAGCCATAAAAGTGAGGGTACTGGACTTTAGGAGGGCTGACTTTGGCAAGATGAGAGTGCCTCAGAAAAGCACTAGCAAACAGGCTAGAAGGAGGTGTGGAGCAGCAATGGGGAATCATCAAAACTGCCATCACAGAGGCAACAGGCCTTTATGCAAGCAAATAAACAAATCAAACGAAAGAAAAAGCCACTATGGTTCTCAAAAGAGGTGGCTGAAAGTCAGGAAGAAAAAGATAGTATTCCGGAAGTATAAGGCAACACAGAAGGAGCAGGACAGACAGCTGTACCAGTTAAGGCAGAAGGAAGCAGGAGGGAAGTCAGATTAGCAAAGGCCCAAACTGAGGAAAAGATAGCCAACTCAGTTAAGAAGGGGATAAAACCTTTATAGGTACATCAGCGAGGTAAAGACAAAGGAGGGATAGTGAGGTTGAATAGAATGAACGGTGGGTGGGCAGAGGGGACAGTGAAAAGCAGGATACTGAACAAATATTTCTGCTCAGTATTCACAAAAGAGGAGGGAAGTGCCTAATCCAATTAACAGAAGCACTCTTGATAAGGGGTTGATCCCAGCCCTTTCACAGAAGAAAGGGTCCTGCAAGAACTCCTAAAACTGAAGGTGGACAAAGCAATGGGTCCTGATGGAATTCACCCCAGAATTCTAAAAGAATTAAGGGAGGAACTAGTGAAACCACTGGCTACTCTTTTTAATAAATCATGGGAGGATGGTGTGGTACCCGAGGACTGGAGGAAGGCGGATGTGATCCCCCTTCACAAAAGTGGGACCAAGACAGAGGCAGGAAACTACAGACCTGTCAGTCTGACCTCTGTGGTAGGGAAAGTGATGGAGTCACTTCTGAAGGAAAGAATAGTTGAGTACCTAGAGGCCAGTGGGGCACAGGACCCAAGGCAGCATGGGTTCATAGCGGGAAGGTCATGTCAGACAAATCTAAGATTTCTTTGACTGGGTGACCAAAGTAGTAGACCAGGGAGGGGCTGTGGACATGGCCTACCTAGACTTTAGCAAGGCATTTGACACAGTCCCACACAAAAGATTAATAGTCAAATTAACCAGCCTGGGAGTGGGTCCCAGGGTGGTAGCCTGGGTAAAACATTGGCTGCACAACAGGACACAGAAGGTAATTGTAAATCGAGTCCACTCTGAAGAAAGAGGGGTTACTAGTGGGGTACCGCAGGGTTCAGTATTGGGTCCAGTCCTTTTTAATGTCTTCATCAGTGACATTGCAGAGGGACTGGAAGGAAAAGTATGCCTTTTTGCAGATGACACAAAGATCTTCAACAGGGTTGATACACAAGGAGGCATGGAAAGGATGAAAAGGGACTTGACAAGGTTGGAGGAATGGTCAGAAGTATGGCAGCTAGGATTCAATGCAAAGAAGTGCAAAATAATGCACCTGGGAAACAAGAACCCAGGGGAAGAATACACAATGGGTGGGGAGGTAGTAACAACAACAAAAAAGGAAAGGGACCTGGGGGTAATCATATCAGATGACCTTAAGGTTAGCAAGCAATGTGAGAAGGCAGTTGGGAGGGGGGTATACTGGGATGTATAGGGAGAGGCATCAGCAGCAGAAAACAGGAAGTTGTTATCCTCTGTACAGACAGTTGGTGAGACCCCATTTGGAGTACTGCGCCCAGTTCTGGAGACCCCATCTCCGCAAGGACATAGACAGGATAGAGGCAGTCCAGAGGAGGGCAACTATAATGGTGCAGGGTCTGCAAGAGAAGTCGATGAGGAGAGACTAAAGGAGCTTAATATGTATACCCTTGAGAAAGAAGGGAGAGGGGGACATGATAGAAACTTTATAGTACCTCAGTGGAATCAACAAAGTCCAAGAGGGTAGCATCTTTCAGAAAAAGAGACGTGCAAGAACAAGGGGACACAATTTAAAGATAGAAGGGGGGGTTCAGAGGCAATGTGAGGAAGTATTATTTCACAGAGAGGGTAGTGGATGCATGGAACAGCCTTCCTGAGGAGGTTGTGGGGTCTAAAACTGTGGGAGAATTCAAGAATGCATGGGACAGACATAAGGCAATTTTTGTGGGGGGTAGGAAGAAATAGGCTGTTGGTTAACTAGGATCTGCGGCCTATCCTGTAGGTAGGGAAATGGGCAGACTAGATGGGCCAATCGGTCCTTATCTGCCGTCAAAGTCTATGTTTCTATGTAAAGTACCCTCTTTTATAGCGCAAATTTGCCAGGAGAAACTACTGTTTGTTTTTCCCGCCATAGTAGTAGGGTCATTGCAGGTCTGTGATTGGTTCTCCTGACCGAACCAATCACAATCCTGCAATAACTCATCTGCTCTGATTGGGCTCCTTATTTTTTCTGTAGGGCGAATGGCTCCCTTCTGAATCCTGCTCTCTGCCTTTAAGCTGCTGCTGCTCCCTGCATTTTTCCGTTTGTTTTGCAGAGTGTCTTGTCTTTCAGGCCGCAGCAGGTGCAGCTGAGCAGGGCAGAGGGCAGGCCAGGCAGGGCGCACTGTTGTCCGAAGAGTCGGGAGCTGAGCTGTTGGAGGGACACAGCAGGAGTGGACGACGGGACTGACCATCGCATCTCTGGAAGAAACTGGGGTGACAACACAGGAGTGAGCTGCGAGGCACTCATCACTGCCAGTCAGTGTGTGGCAGTCGGATGGATCCTGGCTGACCTGAGTGAGTCCTTTTCTAATCTGTACCATCGATCGGGACGGGTAGGTCAGGGCTAGTTTCAGAGCATCTAGCACTAGTATCCTGTGATTATGTAGCTGTTTAAATGCTGTTTTAGAGTGCTTACCTTGGTAGAATTGCATAGAATGTGTAGCGTGGGTGTCCGCCATCTTGCGCATGCGCAGTAGCCTCCTGTATCGGGATACAGTTCCAATAGTTGGCGCATGCGCAGTAGGGTCCTGTCCTAGCCCGCTGCATACTAATGGGATTCCTTTGTTTGCCCTCCCTATATGGGCCCTGAAGCAGCCAACTCCCTTCAGAACTCAGCCCAGCAGCGGAGACTGAATTCGGGGATTGCCAGAGCCTGTAAGAGGTAAAGTGTCCTGCACTACAGGCACTTCCCACCCGCCCACACACACACACACACAGGGTCGGCGCTCCATATATTGCTGCTGGCAGGTCACGTGATGTGACATGTGACCTCACCTCCTTTTTACTAAGTGTCCACTTTCCCATTTGCAGGTTATAGATCCAACCACTAGGGGTCACTGCACTTTCCATTCTAGCTGCTCTCCCAACTCTATAACCCTCCCAGCTACCACTTCACAGCTGTCCCACTAGAGGACACTGCACTTCCCTGTGATTCCTTCTACCACCTACTTTCTGCACTCATCCTTCAGCCTATCTCCAAGCACCTGCTAGTATCAAACCCGGTACCCTTCTCTCTAAACTCTACTTACTATCCTCTGAGCCACTGAACCAGGCCAACAACTTCCTCTAGTTTCATACTCTTAACCATTCCTCACTCCCTCCTTCTCTGATTTAAAAAATTGACCCTTTCAACACTCTGTCCCTGAGCTGTGTTCAAACCCAGTACCCTTGCAGGCAGAGTCAGCTGCTTTACCTCTGCACCACACTGCCTACCTATTTTAGTACTACTTTCTAAGCCTTTTAATCACTTACCCCCCCCAACCTGCCAAAATATAAGTTTACCTCTTCTTCCTTGCTGCCTTGCAGGATTTGAACCCTGCACCCTTTTTTCCAAAGTCCACAGTTCCACCACTCACCCAGAACACCTGCCTATTTTTTACTGCAGGATCTCATAACTATAAAGAACGCATCTAACCCTGTGACACAACTAAAGTGTTATCTAAGTGCTTCTGCAAACCTTGAACCCAACTCCCTGCTGCTACAGCCACTAGTCTAGCTCTCTCCTACTACCCTGATCAAGACTTGAACCTGGTACTCTATGCACTTCAGGCACATACACTACCACCACACCATAGCAGCAACTAGGCTCAGAGGCCATCTCTCACTACTATCTCCCCTCTTTCATCCTAGTCCCCCCATTCTTTCCTCACTTCAGCTCCACCAGCCTCCCAACTATGCACATGCATCCCCTGCTCACCAGCCTATCTCTTCTCCTCCTTCCTTTGCCTTCCACCAACCCTGGTGTCCCTATTAACCCTCAGCCTCACTACTCCAGTGTTCCTACCTACCCTCCTGTCCTCCCCTCCTCCTTAACCTCTGCTCCTCCCCCTCCCTCCTCCTCCACACATCCCATATGCTCTCCACCTCACCCCTTCCAGACATTACCTGTCCTCCCCACAGCCCCTTGCACTCTGATCACTCAGGCCTTCTGCCTGTGCTACCCTACCCACCCTTGTGCAACTAAACCCTTCCTCGTCTATCGCTCCCGGGCGTAAGCTCTCCATCTGCCTCCCTCTGACCAGAGCACTTCTCCTCCTTCTACTCTAACAGGAACATACATCCCAACCCAGGCCCGGCCCTCCCATCCACCCACCCAGCCCACTGGTCTTCAAGTAGCCTCCATGAACATACGCAGCCTGCTGAAGAAATTTGATGCCCTACAGTGCTGGGCCTTAGAGCACCAACCAGACATCATAGCCCTGGTTGAAACCTGGCTGTCCAAATCAACTCCTGACTCATTTGTCTCCCTCCCAGGCTATACCTTATACCGGAGGACCTGATAGGCAAACGAGGGGAGGCTGTGCTATCTACACCAGGGACACAATACCTGGACACGCAATCCCCACCCCTGCCCTCATAAATGGGGCCCAGGCCCTACCTCAGACTCACCCCAGACCCTCTAGGAGCCTCTCTATCTCACCACAGCCTACGTTCCCCCAAAGAACCAGCACCCTGCCCTGGTATCTTTAACGGACTACCTGGCCACCCTCCACCATAAGGCAGAACAAATCCTAGTGGGGGACCTTAATGTAAATTGGCTCAGCACCTCCTCATCCACCACCAGAGACTCATTTGCCGCCCAAGATCTGACACAACTCGTCACCCAGCCCACGAGACTTAACCCTAAGAGTGGTACCAGCACCCTTCTGGATGTTATTATAACTAACCGACCCCATAAAATCCAAAACATCCAGGTCCTCCCAGACTCCCTGAGTGACCACTCCCCATCCTATTCCACTGGGTAGCCCCCAATCCCAAACCCAAAGCCCAGACCACCCTCCGCAGGCGCCTCCGCCCTGGTGGGCTGAAGAAACTTAAAGCACTCCTCACCCAGATAGACTGGTCCCCCATTCAGCAGGCAACCAACATTGACACTGCCCTCACCTTCTTCACTCACACCTTCAACATGGCCTGTGGCCTCTTTGCACCCTTAACCAAAATCCGGTCCAAAAAACAGAACGCACCCTGAGTTAGCCCGGCCCTCCTACAATTACTTAGAAACCGGGATAACCTCTGGCACCTTGCCACTGAAACAGGTCGTTGGTCTGATAGGCAAGCATACAATGCAGCCCGGAATAAGTGCTCATGGGCCATCAGGAAAGCCAAGGCAGACCATTACCAGGCCTCCCTTACCTCCTCCTGGGGCTCAGCCCGGACCTTCTGGGATAATATTAAGCAACTCAATGGTAAGCTTGCTCCTGCCCCATCCCAGCTCACTGGAAATGGCACCACCTCCACCGAGCCTGCCACCATAGCTAACTGGTTCAACACCACTTTCACGGACCTTAGCTCAGTCCTCCCTAGTAATTTCTTTGACCCTCCCCCCAGCCAACCTCCCCCTGTCCTCCAACACCCCAGCTTCCTCCTGCGAAAGATTTCCACCCGGGAAGCCAGACCCATACTAATCAAAGCTCTCAATGGCAATAATCCCGGCAGTGGCTCACTGGACCCCAGCATCCTCAGGCTGGTGCTAGATGAAGTCCTTGCACCACTCACAAGCCTAATTAACCAGTCACTCTGCCTGGGACAATTCCCCACAGCTTGGAAAACAGCCATTATCACACCTATTCATAAAGGGGGCGACAGGTCAGTGGCCAACAACTACCGGCCAATCTCCATCCTCCCTCCCCTCTCTAAAGCCCTGGAGAAAGTGGTGGCCATTCAAATCACTGATTATCTGGCTAAGCATAACATTTTATGCCCAGAGCAACATGGCTTCCATGCGGGTCACAGTACCAGCACTGCCCTTATTGAATTCTCCAACTTTCTACACTCCTCCTTGGATACCAGCTCCCTAGCTGGTGCAGTGTTCATTGACCTCTCAAAGGCTTTCGACACTGTCTCCCATCCACTTCTGCTGAATGCACTCTGCCACACTGGTCTCTCAGCTGGCCCCCTGGCGTGGTGTGCTAGCTATCTTGACACCCGATCTCAGTGTGTCAAAATTAATAGCACACTCTCCGACACCCGTCCCATTCTCTCTGGGGTCCCCCAAGGCTCCATCCTGGGCCCCCTTTTCTTCTCGCTGTATCTGAACACCCTGCCCAGTGCATGCCCTGGCAAAATTCTGCTGTATGCAGACGACGCTGTCCTTTTTGCCACCCACCGCAATCCCATCTCCCTACAGGACTCCCTACAGCAGTCCTTCAACAGTGCCGAGGCTTGGTTTAAGGAGCGCAGACTTGTCATCAATCTTAAGAAAACCAAAACTATGCTCTTTTCCCACCCCCAAAACAAAGCTAGCAACCACCCACTCTATATCCTTCCAAGTACAAACCAGCCACTGGAACAAGTCTTCTCCTACAAATACCTTGGGGTTACCTTCAATTCAGCCCTCACATTTCACAACCACATCGACGCCCTAACATCCGCCACCAACACACGGCTTGGCATCCTATTCCGCCATAAAACCTGCCTTCCCCCAAATGCTCTCCGCTAGCTGTTACATCATCCGTGCTGTCCCTTGTAGACTATGGTCTACCAGTATATGGTGCTGCCGACACCACTGCACTCAACAAAATTCACCTAACCCTGAATAAAGTGTGCAGATTGATTACTGGTGCACCCAGGCTCACACACACCTGTCAGCTGTATGTCAATGCTAACCTGCTTACCCTGGATGAACGGCTCCGATACTAAACCTGTCTCCTCACCAAAAAAACCCTACTCGGGCTCTCCCCCCCTGGGGTAACGGTATCCATCCACCAGAGCCCTCCCACTGTTGCAACACGGTCTTCCTACAAGACCACTCTAAAGGTGCCCAGATCTAGAACCAGCCGTGGCCAGAGGTCCTTCTGCTATTGAGCCCCAACCTGGTTTAACTCTCTCCCTGCCACCATCACCAATGCCATCACCATCTCCAAGTTCAAAACCACACTTCGGAACCACATCTCCAGCACTCGTAACTGCTCCTGTCTCTGAACATAGCCTCCACCTCTGCTTCTCTTGACAATGCCCCCCGGGCAGCTCTCTCTACCTAACCATCCCCTCCACCTCTTCCCTGTACACCATGCCTATGTTTAACCTGGCCAGTGCCAGCTGTTTCAGTGTTTACCTACCAGAATGCTCACTTGATACCAACTTGTGTAACAGCTTTTATCAATTACATGTACCCTGTATCCAATTTGTATTTGTCTGACCACAATGTGACGTGGCGCCTCTGTTGGATGCCTATTGTCTTTGCAAATCCTTGCTCTGTAACGGAACCACAATGTATGTCTTTATGTGACGAAGCACCTTTGGAAATGAGCCTCTGGCTCAAAGGTTGCAAACTGATTCTTAAATAAATAAATAAAAAATAAAAAAGGAGGAAGTAAGGTGGGCAGCAGCCAGACAGATTATTTTGATTATTTAATTTGTGCCCTGCCGGCCAGCTGCCAGTCCTGGAATGGTGGAAAAAAGCCGGATTCATGTTTTTAATTTAGACTAACTGTACTTACTGTGTTGTTGTGCGGTGGCAGGGCGGGCCAGAGACTGGAGTGGCGATTCGAATGACCAAATTGATAGTGAAGAGGCCATTGCTTTGGTGCACTTCAGTTTTTTTATTTTTTGTGCCTGCAGCCTGATCAGACCGCCTACAGAGTGAGAGAGGGGAGGGAGCCGGGACTGGAGGGAGTCAGGGAGTGGGACAGATAGACAGACTACAGAGCAGCCAGCTGCAAAACTTTAAATTCCTCAGGCTGAGGACCTCTGCTTCTATGGGGGCGCCTAGGGGCCTGACATGCCTCGTAAAAAAAAAAAAAAAAGTTCTGTAACCCTTGGCCGGAGGCGGCAATTCTGGCACTTCATGGGGGCACCAGGCGAGCTCCGTGGCTGATTCCTCTGCTTCTGTGGGGGCACCCGCCATGACCCGCAGCCAATGCCAATTCCTCCTGAATCTCCGTGGGGGCACACCAGGCCTGCTCCGCGGTGACCCGCAGCTGATTACTCCACTTACTCAGACTCTAGGGGTGCCAGGCAGGCCTGCCGCAGGTGAGTGCACCTGACTTGTTAGTTTATGGCTGGAGGGAGGAGCAAACTCAGAGGCAAAATGGTCCTAGTGGGCACTGGCCCCCCTAGCTCCGCCACTGCTGCCAAGTTCCTCTTGTCTAAATGGGATGTACTATATAATAACATATGTCATTTCGCCCTCTCTGCTGCCTGCCTCACACATTACTGTGAGCTTTACAGCAAACTTGGTTGGTTATCCTCACCAGAAACCGGTGACTTTGTGGTGGGGTGTTTTGTAAATAAGTTATTCCTGTCTGCCACCCCTCCCATTCTTACTAAGAACTTAAAGGCTGCTAACCTTGGCTACCCCCTAAGATCACCTACCCTGTCCCCAAAACTCGGCCCTCCATGAGGGTGATCAGGCTTTTACAGCTTGTGCCCCTAGGATTTGGAACTCTCTCCCGCTATCTGTCCGGGGCGCCTCTTCTCACCACCTCATTAAAGAATACCTTTGGAACTACCTGAAGGACTCCTCTGTCTGCACTTGCCTGGGGTGACTGGCCTTTCCACCAAAGGACTTACAATGACTAGTATCTATCCCCGTGTATACATTGGATTCAAACTGTACCGTTGTTCATTCCTGTGCCCTGATTCATGCTCTTTTGTATTACTATGCTGCTGTACTGCTCCTCTGTACTCCTGTGAATTGTTCCTATAGTTATCTTGCAATGTAACTCATCTGTTTTTACTACCCTATTGTAACCTCCTGGGTTGTACCTGAAAATAAGCATTTAACTGTCTAGTGCGCTTACCAGGTCAATAAAAACTAAATAAATAAATAATCTAATTAATTGCTTTGTAAAGGGCTTTGTGATGCAGTGTGCATGAAAGCTATATAAAACCAAATTCTATTCTACAGTCAGAGCAACACCAATATCTAACTCGCTGCTTTGTAAAGCACTTTGGGATACACTATGTAGGAAAAGTACTATATAAAACCAAATGCTACTCTACAATCCATGCACTGCCGGTATCAAACTCACTACCTACCTACTGCTTTGTTAAGTATGTTGGGAAACAGTTGATATGAAAGGTGTTATATAAAATCAAATTCTATTCTATTCTATTCTATTCTAGTGTATGGTGGAATGCTGCTATGCATGGAATTCCATGCCTGGACTATGCTTGTTCTGCTGCTGTAGTGACATCATTATGTTGTTCTGCTGCAGTAGTGATGTCACTACTGCAGCAGAACAACTTGGAATGCTACCACAGACTTGATTTCCCGTATCCAATTAACCTGGAAGTTATTGTTTTTAAAACTTGAACTTACAGAAACTTCTACAGCATACCATGTCAGTAATTTGAGCCTACCGCCAACCCTCAAGTGCCCCCCAAAAACCATCAGTTCATTGAAACAACATGAAATGCCTGCAATAGGCATGGATACCCATACACTATGAAAAATAGCAGATGGGCAACTCTACGCACAACCAGTGTGTTGTGTAACCTTGGGGATCAGATTCCTATGGACCTCTCGAGCTTCGCTCTCGAGGTCCCAGGGAATCAGAACACCTTGGTGGCACAACACACTGGTTGTGCACAGTTGCCCATCCACTATCATATATATTGTCTCTGCACCACCAGAATCTAACATTCTTTGTAAAGTGCTTTGGGATGAAGTGTGTATAAAAAGCATGACAAAAACCAAACTCTACTCAAAAGTCCATGCACTAGCTGTATCTAACTCATTAAGCAATTATTGCTTTGTAAAGCACTTTAGGATACAGTGGGTATGAAAGGCACAATATAAAACAACATTCTATTCTATGCCATTCTACAGTCCCTGCACCACCAACATCTAACTCACTGCTTTGTAAAGTGCTTTGGGATACAGTGTGTATGAAAACTATATAAAACCAAATTCTATTCTACAGTCAGAGCAACACCAGTATCTAAGTCACTGCTTTGTAAAGCACTTTGAGATACACTATGTACGAAAAGTGCTAAATAAAACCAAATTCTACTTTACAATCCATGCAATACCAGTATCAAACTCACTACTTACTTCTTTTGCAAGCAATTTAGGATATAGTTGGTATGAAAGGTGATATATAAAATCAAATTCTATTCTATTCCACAGTCTCTGCACCATCAGAATCTAATATTGCTTTGTAAAATGCTTTTGGATGTACGGTGTATGAAAAGTGCTATATAAAACCAAATTCTTCTTAACAGTTTATACACTACCAGTGTCTAAGTCATTATGTTTACTGCTTCGTAAAGCACTTTAGGATACAGTAGGTATGAAAGGCACGCTATAAAACAAAGTTGTAATCTATTCTTCACTTGCTGCACCACTAGAATTGAACTCATTGCTCTGTAAAGCACTTTGGGATACACGGTGTATGAAAAGTGTGACAAAAAAACAAATTCTACTCAACAGTCCATGCACTATCAGTATCTAACTCACTAAGTATTTACTGCTTTGTAATGTGTTTTAGGATACAGTGGGGTTGAAAGGTACAATATAGATTACATTTGTGTTCTAGGCTGCAGTCCCCTTACTACCAGTATCCCATTTCTTTGTAAAGCACTTTGGGACATAGTGTGTATAAAAGACGCTGTATGAAACCAAATTACAGAGGGAATAAGGTCTAGAGGTTAGCGCACCAGCTTTGGAACCAGCAGATTGCAGGTTCAAACCCTGCTAGAGCCAAATACTCACTGTGTGACCCTGGGCAAGTCACAATCTCTCAGTGCTCCAGTCTACCCAGCGGTGGAAATGAGTAGAAGCAGGACCTTGTAGGAAACAAGATGTTGCATAATGGACTATCCCGGGTAAAGAGGACTAGTAGTAGAGTTTACTTATATCTGGCGTCTTTACCGGAGGCTCAGGGCACCCTCACAAAAGATACTAGTGGGGCAATACAGACAAAATTTAAAATAAATAAAATACAATAACCCCACTAATAAAAATACCTACTATAACATAATTAATATTATCTAATAAATAAACAAACCATAAATAGAAATAAATAGCATAGCAGGGATAAAAATAAAAGGCAGCAGAAAATCATTCCCCAAAAGCGTGGAGGAACAGAAAGGGTTTGAGGTCCCTTTTAAAGGCCTTCACTATGAGCCTCCCTCAGGGCCCTCAGCAGCGAGTTGCAAAGGACCACGCCTACCACCTCAAATGCCCGGTGCCCTGAGGTTTTAGTCTTGCCTTGGACATCACAAAGAGACCCTCCTCAGTGGCACAGAGAGGATGCAAGGACACATAAAGATGCAGAAGCTCATTCAGGTAGCCTGGGCCCAACACGTGAAGGGCCTTATGAACATACGAAATTGCCAGCAGATACAGGCCGTATGGTCTATCTAGTCTGCTCGAGTGTGCAGCACTTCAGCCCATTAGACTGCAGCTGCCCCCTCCCATTCTCTTCCCTCCCCCAACTGCTCCCCTGGTATGTACTTTCCCCTTGAACTTGTCCCACCCCCCTCTTGAAGCACCCCACAGTCTGCACTGATACGAGTTGCTCAGGCAATGCATTCCACCCTATTACCACTCTTTCAGTGAAGTAGTGTCTCCTCCTTTCCCTCCTGAATCTGCCCCCTCCTTTAACTTCAGGGGGTGCCCTCCAGTATCTCTTCCGTTCTGTAGAGTTAACCCACCCTGGAAGCCTACTTTGTTCATCCCCTTCAGGTACCTGACAGTCTCGATCATGTCCCCTCTCTCTCTCTCTCCTCTATCCTCCAGGGCATACATGTTGAGCTCTTTTAGTCCTTCCTTGTAATTTCTATCCCCAACCCTGGATCATCTTTGTTACTCTTCGCTGCACTGCCTCCAGTAGTTTTATATCCCTTTTCAAGTACGGGTGCCAGAACTGCACGCAGTACTCCAAGTGCAGCCTCACCAGGGACCTGTACAGGGGCAACATGAATTTGCTACATCTGGATGTAATCCCCCTTGCTATACACCCTAGCATCATGTTAGCCTTAGCCACTGCCTTCCTACACTGGGTCGAGTGGTTTAATTCCCCAGTCACCAGCACCCCCAGATCCTTCTCCACACTGGATGTGGACAGTTTGATACCATCCATCCAGTAGGTGTATCCTGGGTTTTTGGCTCTGAAATGCATCACCTTGCACTTCTTGGCGTTGAACCCAAGCTGCCAGGTGTGCGACCACTCCTCTAGTCTTTTTTTTTTTTTTTAAATATATTTAGGGATTCGGATCATACCGTTGAGCTCATAGCTCTTTTACAAAGGTTCCACATCAAACAGTGACAATGACAACAATAACAGTTTATATACAATACTCAAATAGTAGGTAGCTAGTATACAATAAGGTTACAATGCCATTCATAGTACCAATGGTGTTAGTACAGCGTCAAAAGCATTCAACTAGGGTAAAGGACAGTGTTTGTATATAGCAAAGGAGATAAAGAGGTGTGACACTTAGTGTGAGAGTCCGAGGAGGAGTCAAGGTGAGGGGGAAGGGAGACTGGGATGGGGGAAGAGTGGGTGGCCAAAAGAAGTGGCTTTGTCTAGGAGGTTGGGAGGTAGTGGTGGTAGGTTGGTTATAAGGTTGATCCAGTGGGGGAAAAGGCACAGAGGAGAGGAAGACAGAAGGATAGGGCAAGGGGAAGAGTGGGGGTAAAAGGGGAAGGAGAGTGTGGGTGAGTGAGCATTATGGGTGTTAGAGTCCTAGTAGCAGTCACAAACTGTCCTAGTAAGAAGGTGTTGCCTTAGGCCATTTTTGAATTGTGAGATGCATTGAGAGTTTAGAACATGCACTGAGATTTCACTGAGCCATTGGGGGCCCTATAGCTGAAAGCACGCTGTCCTTGCACAGTTCGACAGAAAGGTGTTGACAGGGCACCCCTCATCCTGCCTCTGGTGGTATAGCTGGAAGCACTTGGTGTTAGGATGCTAGAAATGCATGGGGGGGGGCGGATTTACCCATTAGTGCCTTTTTTCCAAGGAGACATATTTGGAATATAATCCTGTTCTTTAGTGGCAGCCAATTGGTCTGCTCGTATAAGGAGCAGGTGTGGGTATTTCGATCTGCAGTCTTTGTGAGCCTACATGCCTTGCTGAGGGCAATGTGAATCCTTTTTTAGTGCAGTGTCGGTTGCTGCGTTGTAGACCACCAATCCATAGTCGATGGCAGAAAGGATGGAGATGGAGACTGAGAGACGGAGGGCCTCTGGAGTGAGATACTTTTTATGCCTATAGAGTACACCCAGCTTAGTGTTCACTGCCTTTACCACTATGTTGATGTGTTGGGTGAAAGTGAGGGAGTCATCAATGGTGACCCCCATGTACTCGAAGGAGTGAACTTGTTCTAGCGGCTCACTGATTTTATTGGTGAGGGGTGGAAGCTTCTTTTTGTGCTGTGGGCTGGCTGTGAGCATCACCTTGGTCTTCTTGTAGTTTAATAAGAGTTTATGGCTAGAGAACCAGTCTTCCAGCTTGTAGAAAGGTGACTGCAGCTCAGAGTGGAGGGCGACTACTGATGAACTGCTGGTGAGAAGTACAGCGTCGTCTGCGTAAAGTATCAGTTTAGTGTCACAGGCTTCAGGAAGATTATTTAGGAAGAGGCTGAATAGTAAGGGGCCCAGTATTGACCCCTGTGGGACCCCTACAGATACCTCGTTGGAGCTAGATACTGTGTGCCCAATTTTTACACGTTGGCTTGTGTGTGTTAGGTAGTCCTTGAACCAGCAGACTGCAGTGGTTGCAACCCCCAGGTTCTGTAGTTGAGTCAGGAGGAGAGAGTGATTGACAGTATCGAAGGCTTTAGTGGGGTCTATGAAGACTGACCCCACCAGTTTTCCTTCATCTGTTTCCTTGTGCAAGTAGTCAGTGCAGTCCAGCAAGGCAGTGGAGGTACTATGATTCTGCCTGAAGCCATGTTGGTTGGGACATAATAAGTTGTATTTGTTGAGGTAATCTGTGAGTTGGGTGGCCACAATCTTTTCCAGGGCTTTAGATAAGGGAGAGAGGATGGATATTGGCCTATAATTGGCGGTGCATGTCATATCACCATTCTTGTGCACCGGCATCATGAGAGCCTGTTTCCAGATCCTGGGGAATTGTGCAAGAGCCAGCGATTTGTTAAACAGTTTTGTAACTGGCACGATGATGACATCCAGTGTTAGGGACAGGAGTTTCATATCAACTCCATCACTCCCCATTCTGGTCTTGCCTAGTATTTTTTCTTATGTGTTTGTAAGCCTCCTTCACTGACACTTTTTTGAAGTAGAAGACAGGGGTTGAGCCCCCTTGAGACGTGCAGTTGGTTTGTTCCCCAGCAGGGTGCAGGTATTCGGGGGTGTAGCACTCCAGTCAGGTCAGTAAACGCTGTGTGAGTCTTGCCAAGTCCTCCTGCAGTAATTTGCGACCCCCCTCCCCATCCACCTCAGCACAGATCTTGGTGTCATCAGCGACGAGGCTGATCTTATTCTTGATCCAAACCGCTATGTCTGTGATGAAAATTTTAAACAGGACCAGTTCCAGTACTGATCCCCATGGGAAACCACCTGTCACTGCCCTGGGCTCTGATGCTTCTCCCCCAACAACTACCCTCTGCTGCCTGTCCTTCAGCCAGTTTTCTGCCCATCAGGCTAGCTTCCACCCTATACCAAGACTCCTCAACTTGCAGGACAACCTTCCATGTGGCACTGAATCAAAGGCCTTTGCTGAAATCCAGGTAGACTACATCTACCGCATGGCCCTCGTCCACCTTGTGACACAGTCAAAAAAATCAACTAAGTTTGTCTGACAGGATCTGCCAGCAACAAACCCGTTGTGTTTGTCAACTTGCAGATCATTATCCACAAGAAACTGCACCAGCCTTTCTTTGAGGATAGATTCCATCAGTTTCCCCACAACTGCGGTAAGGCTCACCAGCCTGTAGTTCCCTGGTTCTTCCTTGGGCCCACTTTTGTGGAGAGGTACCATGTGTGCCTCCCTCCAATCTCTGGGCACACATCCCGTAATTAGCGAGGTGTTGAACAGATCTGCCAGTGGCTGTGCCAGGACCTCTGCCAGCTCCCTCAGCACCCTGGGATGTACCCCATCTGGCCCAGGTGCCTTGTCTACTCTCAGGGACCTAAGGCCCTCCAGCACCGTTTCCACTGTTAGACATAACAGTAAGCTGAAACCTTGGTGTAATCTCTAGTCTGCACCACGAACTGACCTGTGTGACAGCCAATAGCTGTGTGACAGGCACCAGTTCCGTCAGTGTATGTAAATTGCTGCTATTTTGACAAACGTGTAACAGAGGCTCTATTTCTGGGATGTGTAGTCCTTTTAAGGACTATAGTATTGGGATAGGGTACATTTTAAACAGACTGCACATCTCAGGGCTCTGCTGAGGGAGATTCCTCACTTTAAAGACAGAAATTAAATTTTGTTTTTACAGTCGGGGCGCCCGGCATTGGTCATGTGACCTTCGGTGGCTTCTGGGTTCCCGACTACAAAACGCTCACATACACAGGCGAGCACATGCGTATCTAGCGTGTCAAGCGAGGGAAGCAGGATAGCAGGACAGAATACTTTAACAGTCGGAAAGCAGGTAAATACGTATTAAGGATTAGTTTCTATATATACTCTTAAGGTAGTAAACCGAGCCAAGGAAATAGTAAAGAAAATGAATAGCACTAGGACAGAAACTATTATATTTACCCTTAACACGGGGAATATTCTACTGGTATGCACTACATGTAACCATGTGCTACATAATGCATCATCAGTTTCTAGTTTACGTACAGACCCTGGTTGCTCATACTGTTTGGATATTAGGGCATTAAAATACAAAATGATGTCCATAACTAAGGAATTACAAGCTGCCAGGGAAATTAAAGAATTAGAAAACTTCCTAGATAATATGGTAAGAAATCTTCCTATAGCTCAAAACTCCTCAGAAAATTCACACCAAAATAATCCTCTACAAGACACTAATACCACTGAAGAGTCTAGGCGCCAAACTTTGGTCCATGCTGCAGACTCATCGTTACATTCCAATCAAGATGAAGTACCTACATGTGGCAATCAATTACCCTTAGCATCACAGCCTATGTGCTCCTTGGCCCCTCCTACTTCTACTAAGAGAAGCAGAGAATCTACCTTTGATTTCATTTCAAATGAAAGTTGGGAAGAAGTACCAAACGGAAATATATTTACTTATTTATTAGCTTTTGTTGACCGGGTAAGTGCGCTAGGCAACGAAACCTGCCTATTTTCAGGCATGACCCGGGAGAGTACAGATACAGCAATGCAGCAAGGACAACAATGAGGTAACAAAGGCAAATAATACTGTCAGTTCAAACAAATCAAATTGGCATAAACAGCATAACATCAAGAATACTTCAGTAAGCATATATATAAATAGGGTACGAGAGAGGATTATGTTCGCCCAACAGCACATAAATGCCCGTCCATGAATGACACAGGTGAACATGATTATCTAATACAAAACAGATATGTTAACCTATCACATGAGCAAATTGAACCAGATCTTCATAATGTTGCTCCAACAGTCACTCTCCCAACCATCATTATAGGTGGCTCAGTAGTGAAGTATATTGATTCCCATGTCTCTAATACAGAGAACAGCCAGGTTTCAGTTTACTGTTTTCCTGGGGCTAAAATAGAGGATATTGCACTGAGAACTGACTCACTGATAACTAGTCCCAGTAATGCAGTTATTCATGTTGGCACTAACAATGTTGGTTACTCTCACGAGAAAGACATCTGTTACGAACTCACTGAGTTAGGAAGAAGGATCAAGGCAAAGAACTGTACTGTTTTTGTCTCTGTCATTCTTCCCATTCCTCAGGCAAAATTGGAAAAGAACAATACCATTGAGAGAATAAATGCAAGATTGCAAAATTGGTGTTCCTCCAATGATTTTTATTTTATTAATCATTGGACGAATTTCCAGAAAAACGCCAAGTTATTTGCTAGAGACGGTCTGCATTTGAGCAAACGGGGTAATCAGGCTTTGTCAAATGTTTCAAAACAGCGCACCCTCAATTAATTTAAACTGGTAACAGGGCTTGCGTTAACGCACGACTGACAGAGGAAAGCTGCGATTGGTGATGTGACTGTAAGGGGGCGTGGGACCCAGCTGAGGGGGAGTTGCCAAGTTATCAGCGTGGGTAGCGACTTGACAGTAAATCTGGCGGGAGGATTATGTGGGCCGGCAGTCTTCTTCAGTTTGTATACCTGATCTGCAGCAGTTGAATCAGTGTGGCAAAGACAAGCAACTTATGGAGTGGTAGTCTCTGTCTGTTTGGGTAGGGAAGAGCCGGCGAATCTGGAGAACTGAGCACGGAGGAGTCAGGAGAGATGGGCATGACAGTGGCAGCAGCAGAAGACTGTGTCCAGTTTGGCAGTTCCACCTACAAGGTAATGGTGTCAGACAGAGCAAAGGAACATGTGTTCCTCCTTCCTTCCTTGTGCGGGTCCTCTGAGTGTGTCAGGAATCAAGGATAGTGCCGCACTGGAGACTGGGTGACGTTCATTCAAGCCGACATCAATTCAGAGGGAGAGAGACTGTAAAAGTTACTGCTATTGGGGGGGGTAAAGCCAAGCATTTTCTTGTCAATCTAGTCAGTGCCTCTGAGTAGTACTGCCCTCCCCTCCTGCAGTGAAGTGAAGCTTGACTCGGAGACTGGCTTCCTGCATTTTTTTATGGGCTGGCTGAGGAATGAAAAAAGTTACCAGCTGCTAGATGAATGCCTGTGGCTGTCCCATCATAATTAGGGAAAGCGGGGGTATTTTCTCTGTTTTCCCTGCCATCTGAAAACAACAACGCTTTATTTGGTGACTTCTGCTCCACAGACTGCCTTGCACTGAATCCAATTCAGTCTGTGGAGCAGTCCGGTGGCCCAGGCAAACAGAAACTGCACCTCCGCTTTTGCTATTGATGTGGCAGCCGCAGGCATTTCTAACAGCTGGTAACTGCTTGTACGTATCTGCCGGTATTTTTTATTTTTTATTTTTTTATTCCTCGACAGCCTGACACACAATAAAAAAAGGCAGGGAGGGTTTCACTTTTACATGTCCTGCAGAGCATAGTACTACTGTGCTGATGAGGCATGGCAGTAACTCGTATATACTATACCTTCCGGCAAGGGGAAGGGGAACATTTTTAACCAGGAGAGGCACACTAAGCCGAAACTTGATTCCAGGTACGACCTGGGAGCACAAGTAAGTTAAGTGACTTGCTCAGGGTCACGTAGTATGTAAGTGGGGGCTGTGGGATTCAAACCCATGTCTCTAGGTTTGCAGCTCAGAGCCTTAGACCACTGCGCCATACTGCCTCCTAGCTGACATATTACCATTTTTAAAAAAGCCATTTTTTTTTCACGAACATATAAATTTGGTGCAGTGACCCCCACCTTTTGGCTTCTGACCCCCTACTTTGGGAGAAGGGGGTCAAACCGGTTCCCTGATTTCCGACCCTAGCACAAGGCCTGTGGTAAAATTGGGAGAAACACTAGTAGATGCATCTTTTAAGACTTTTCAGGCTAACACTAAACAAGTCAGGAAGGATGAGTTAAAAATTCTTCTGTTAAATGCCCATAGCCTTGGCAACAAACTGGATGAATACTGAGAGCAAATATTGAAAACCCAGATATTACAGGAATCACTGAGGCCTGGTGGCAAAAAGAAACTGTTTGGAACATATGTATCCGAGGTTATATGCTGTTCCTCTTAAGTAGAGACAATCAGAACAAGCATTTGCCAATGGCAAACGTTCGCTTGCAGGTATTTGCAGTGGTGTTTGGCATGTATGGTGCTTTACCCTAATGCCCTGTGCGATTGCTGGTATTTGCACAATAAATTGTCAGCATGATCTTTTTGTTACCCCATTGTGCGCTACATAGGCGGAAACACGTTTTGGGGAGGATGTGAAAAATGACAGCTGTACTGCTCATAAGGAAGTGTGGTAAAATGCCAATGTTGAAAATCTGGAGTGGAAATATTGAAATTTCGCAAACCTACGAGCGTGCGTGGTAACTGTGCAACGCACGCTTGTAAAACAGTCATTTTTAGGAATTTTTTCACCAAATTTTCAACATTGCCATTTTAAAACCTCTGCTAATGAACAGTGTCACTGTGATTGTCTTACTGTGTCCCATACATTGATTTCGCGCACCGACTGCGCCATTGTGCACTACATGGGGGGAAAAGACGTTTTGGGCAGGATGTGAAAAATGACAGCTGTACTGCTCATAAGGAGGTGTGGTAAAATGGCAATGTTGAAAATCTGGAGTGAAAATATTGGAAATTGCAAACTTACGGCGCATGTGAGGAACTGCACAACGACGCCGGTGAAACAGATATTTGTATCGAATTTTTCGCTAACTTCAACACAGCCATTTTAAGACCTCTGCTCATGATCAGTGTCACTGTGATTTTCTTAATGTGTCCCATTCATTGAGTTCGGACACCCGATCGCGCCATTGTGCGCTACATGGGCAGAAACACATTTTGGGCAGGATGTGAAAATGACAGCTGTACTGCTCATGAGGAGGTGTGGTAAAATGGCAATGTTGAAAATCTGAGTGCAAATATTGAAAATTTAAACGCATTTAGCTATATGAGGAACTGTGCAACGACATTGTAAAACAGGAATTTTGAGGAATTTTTCACCAAATTTTCAACATAGCCATTTTAAGACCTCTGCTCATGAACAGTGTCACTGTGATTTTCTTAATGTGTTCCATATATTGATTTCGACACCGACTGCACCATTGTGTGCTACATGGAGCGAAAGACGTTTTGGGTGAGATGTGAAAATGACAGCTGTACAGCTCATAAGAAGGTGTGATAAAATGGCAAATGTTGAAAATCTGGAGTGAAAATATTAGAAATTCGCGAACTTACGAGCCTGCGTAGGAACTGCGCGTAACGCGCTGTAAAACAGTCATTTGGAATTTTTGCAGCAAATTTTTCAACATGGGGTTTTGGGACCTTCTCATGAATGATGTCACTCTCATGGCGTTATTTGAGGCGAAGGTGATTTGGCGCAGTGACTGCGCGGTGCCTGCGAAATACGCCGGGCCAGAAGCTGCTTATATGACTGTATCATTCATGGTCGCTTCAGCAAAGCCTCGTAAAAAATCAACTGTTCAGATATGTCTATAAAGTTGAAACCCCCTATCGCGGCCATTATACAGCTTACGGCATTTCCTCAGTTCGCGGTCGGCTTTGAAGAGTGCAGGCGTGTTCCGGTCCACGAAAGTCGTCGGCGCCAGAGTCCGAGGTAAGTATGGGGTGGGGTGTGGGGAGGCTGGGTGCGCAGTGGGTGGGTGCGGGTTGTGGGGTTGGGAGACGCCAAGGGACCGCTTTTGTTTTACAGGAAGAAAAAAAAGACGAGGAAATGGTTACCACGCTGGGGTGGGCTCAGCGGCAGAAGATGTGTGGGGGGGCGAGGAGCCGATAGGATTGGGCACCCGCCGGCAAACTACGCTGGAGACGGAGCCGACAGGGATTGGGCACCCTGTCGCAAAACAAACCATCGGTTTGCCACGCTGGGGTGGGCTCCCCAGCGTGGCAGCAGGATGGCTTGGGGGCGTGGAGCCGACGGGGATTGGGCACCCCGTCCAGCAAAACAAACAAAGTTTGCCACGCTGGGGTGGGCCCCAGCATGGCAGGAAAGCTTTGGGGCGGTACGCGCGCTGGGGAGCGCGCGATTTGAGGGATCGGCGGTAGCGCCAGTATGGCAGCGGTGTTTTCTTTGAAGCAGAGGAACACCGTTACATTGAGCTTCTGCACCCATTGGTGCAGGGATCAGCCACGCCTGCTCAAGGGAGCAGTGCACTGGATGGAGAGGCACACACGCGTGCTACTTCTCTAAAACGCCTGCGCATGCCACAAGCGAACGTAAAAAGGGGGTGGTATTGCTCTCTTTATCTCCTCATCCCTGTTAGTAAACAATATTTCTAATAAAATTAAAAATGAAGCAAATTCAACTGAGTCAATAGGGTTGAATGTAAAACATCAAAATAACAAGAACTTCATATTGGGCTTCTGTTACGGGGTGCCAGATTCCCAGAGGGCAATACTGAATGAAATTATTTCAGAAATGGTATCAGCTACAGATATAGGAAATGTTCTATTTATGAGTGATCTAAACCTAGGGGACATAAACTGGGTAAACAAATCTGCCAAGTCCAGAATGTCAAAAGATCTCCTAGAATCATCTGAACTTAATACAACACATCACTTTTCCTACTCATGGCCCTAACATTTTAGATCTTGTACTACGTAATGAACCAGTTAGCATTACAAAACGTGCTGCTTTAGCCCCTCTAGGTAACAGTGATCACTGTGCAATCAGCTTTAATCTTCATAGTTCCTTTTCACATTCAGGAAAAATCACCAAAGTATTTGCTTTTCATAAAATAGACTTTCTGACTCTAAATAACCATTTTGCTAGCACTGATTGGACCAGTCGCCTACATCAAAATGATACTGAAGATGCATGGAAGACTTTTACATCTATTATCATGGACGCTGCTAATAAATTTATCCCCAAGTTCAAAAAAAGGAAATTTCACTTGTATCCCAAATGGTTAAATAATAAATTACATAAACTGATTAAAAAGAAAAACAAACTTCATAAGAAATATAGCGCAAACAAATGTGCAAGAACACAGTTGGCCTTTAAAAAAATTCAAAGGAATTGTAAAAAAAGAAATCAGAAAAGCTAAATTAAATACAGAAAGGTTTCTTGCTTCACAAGCACAAAAAGGAAACAGTAAAATTATTTTTAGTTACATCAATTTCATTAAAAAACAGGAACGTAGGGTAGATCCATTAACTAAAAATGAGTCGGTTTTATCCCATCCAAAGGAAATGGCAGAGTTCCTCAATTTGCATTTTTGCAAAGCCTTTAGTACGGGTTGAAATACAGTCAATCCAACAGTCTTGGACAGGCAAACTAACAATAAGACAGATATTTCTTTAAACACTATTAAAAACAAATTAAAAGAAATTAAGAAAGGATCCTCCCCAGGCCCAGATGGCATTTCTGGGGACATTATTTTCATAATGAAAGAGTACTTGTGTGAACCACTTAAAATCTTATTTGATAAAAGCATAAACAAAAAAATTACTCACCTTAGTAATTGTATTTCTTCTAATGGAGTCTTGCTGTATTCTGACATATTGCAGCTAGCCCCAGCACTCGAACTGCCCCGGAGATGAAAGAGTTAACTCTATGCTGAAAGCACAGCACACTGAGCTCGAGCTTGGTTCAAACCACTGTCTGCTGAACTTGAAGTGTAACCGTCAGATTCTTATGAACTACTACTAACTAGCTACACTCTAAAAGAGGAAATTGTAAAAACCATTAGCCAAAAGGCAACTAAGTTTTTTTTTTTTTGGATCTCCATAAGACTCAAGTCGAGAAGCCCAAAAACCAAAACCAAGTATTGAACTTAAATAACTTATACAGAAGTTAAGCCAACTCAGCAGCACCTAGTGCACACCTGGGGTGCAGCACTGTACCTGCCAACCCACTTCCCAAAAAACAGGTTCTGAGAGGGGAGGCAAGGGGGAGGTCAGAATACAGCGAGACTCCATTAGAAGAAACACAATTACTAAGGTGAGTAATTTTTTTCTTCAAACAACATGAAGTCTTGCTGTATCCTGACATATTGCAGACTACCAAGCAGTACCTCCATGGAGGAGGGAACTGAACCTATTTTGGGAATAGGCTCTGCAGCACTGCGGCCCCAAACCTAGCATCACTCTTAGCCTGGATATACAGAGAGTAATGCTTGGTGAATGTATGGACTGTTTTCCAGGTGGCTGCTTTGCATATCTCTAACAAGGGAATATCCCTGGCAGCAGCCAGGGAAGCAGCTGTACCTCTAATTGAATGAGCCCTCAAGCATAAGGGTGGTATTTTGCCTAGCTTTTCATAGCAGAATTCTATACAATTACAAGAGACAATCCACCTGGCAATAGTTCTCTTAGTGGCAGGTTTGCCCTTACCCACTTCCCCATAAGTGAGGAACAACTGAAGGGAGTCAAACCTGTGGGCCTTAGTACAATCAATGTAGTAACTAAGGGCCCTCTTAACGTCCAAGCTGAGTAATCTTTCTCCTGAAGAAGAGTGATCAGTGAAGAATACAGGGAGACATAGATTGGTTCAAATGAAAATCTGAAACCACTTTAGGCAAGAACCTCCTATTGGTTCTAAGGACCACCTTATCTCTACAGAATAAAATAAAATCAGGCTCCACTAACAGAGCTTGCAACTCACTGATGTGTCTGGCAGAGGTAACAGCTACCAGAAACACAGTCTTCCAAGTCAAGTACTTAAGTTCTGCTGAAGACAAAGGTTCAAAAGGGGGTTGCATAAGCTGGGCAATGCAAACATTAAGATCCCAAGCAGGAGAGGATCCCTAAAGGGGGGGTTGGTATGAAGCAATCCCTTGAAAAATTTACAGAAAACAGGATGAGATGCCAGTGAAGAAGGTTTCCCTACTGACAAGAAAGCAGAAACAGCTGACAAGTGTACTTTGAGGATAGCTGTTCTGAGGCCTAGGCCATTGAGGTGAACCATATAGTCCAGAACTGAAGACAATTCAGCAGTGTCTGGAAATATATGCTTCTTGGAACACCAAATACTGAATCTCTTCCACCTAGAATTATAAGTTTTCCTGGTGGCAGGTTTTTTGAGAGGCTTTGAAAATGTCCAGAACCCCTTGAGACAGGTGTAAACCTGCATACTCTAACTCTTCAAGAGCCATGCCTTGAGATTGAGAGATCGAAGGCTGGGATACCAAATCCTACCCCGAGAGGAGGTTAACAGATTGTGATTCCTGGGAAGAGACAGGGGAAGATGGACTGCTAGGGACAGCAAGAGAGGATACCAAGGCTGCCTGGCCCAATCTGGAGCAATCAGGATCACTTTGCAAGATTGTGACCTTATCGTGACCAGGACTTTGGACATCAGAGGAAAAGGAGGGAAAGCATACAGAAATTTCCCCTCCCAATCCAGAACCAGAACATCCAGGGGGACTGAGCCCAAGACTGGGGGTCTGCAACAAAATAGAGGAAGTTGGTGATTGTCTGGGGCTGCAAAGAGATCTATCTCTGGAGTGCCCCATCTCGAAAAAAATCACTTTTAACACTAGGGGGGTCCAGGGACCATTCGTGATGGCCCTGGGAAATCCTGCTCAATGCATCTGCATTGTCCTTTCCTGGGAGGTGAACTGCTACCAGAGAGGCATGAAGGGAGTAAGCCAGTGATCATATTTTCATGGCTTCCGTGCCCAAGGCCATAGACTAAGTGCCTCCCCTGCTTGTTGATGTACCACATGGTGATAGTGTTGTCCGTCCTGACTCGAACCACCTTGTTCTTCACTGATTGTGAGAAAGCCTGTAAAGCCAGGTACACTGCCCTGAGCTCCAGAAGACTGATGTGGAGAAGAGACTCCTGAGGGGACCATACTCCCTGCGCTCTGAGAGCCTCCAAGTGGGCCTCCAACCCAGGAGAGAGGTGTCTGTGGTCAGGACCACAGAATGAGACTGTGAAATGAATGGGACCCCTTGCCTGAGATTGTCCTGATCCTGCCACCATTGAAGAGCCTGGATCACAGTCTGAGTCACTGGAATCAACTTGGTCAAAGGATCTTTTTTCTGAGACCAAAAAGCCCTCAGATGAAACTGGATGTCCCTCATCTGAAATCTGGCCCCTTGGACCACTGCAGTGGAAGCTGCCATGTGGCCTAGTAACTGAAGAAAGTGTCTTGCTGGTCGAGAGACCAGAGGGTGGAAAGAGGAGGCCAGCTCTACAATGGCCTTCACCCTTACCAAGGGAAGAAATGCCTTTGCTTTGACAGTGTCTAGTGTCACAAACCCACTCAGCAGGTCAGGCCCTCTGCTCCCAAAGTGCCAACCTCTGAGCGCAGTCTTGTGAACAGTGTAACAGACAAGGTAACCCTCTTGTCTGTTTTTGCGAGTTCGGATAAACCTTTGGTCTCAAGTTCTGGAGGGATTCAAACTGGTAACCTCTTGTTAGTATACCTAATGCACAGGCTCAGATATATCTGTCTTTGGGGAGCCAGATATCCTTGCCTACAGGCACCTAACCAGGTGTACAGAGATGAACCCTTTAAAACTTTATTAATAAAGACCTTAGATTTAAAACGCTTCTCTTCCCAGTTTGGTACCACCATTCAAGCTTATGTTTATGTCTGCAATAACCACATACTTTCCTTACAACTAAAAAGAAGTCAAAGACAGACCAAGTAAGTTCTAAAGAGAATTTTACTAAAAATATGTAAAACACAAAATACAGAACTCATATCAAAAGACATACAAATCTTTTAAAGGAAACAAGGTTTAAACAGTGCAAATTCCTACTTCAGTACTTAGTCTCTAAATACTTGCTTAAGTGCTCACCGATCTTGCTTGGTCAGAGTCTAGGAAAAAAAAATGTCTCTGTAAAACAGAATTATTCCTTAAACAACTGTATTGGCCAACCCCTTTTTGGTGAGGTCAGCTAGCTCCTCCTCTGTCAGATTATATTTAAAAATATATCTAATAAAAAAACAGTAGTCTTTTCAAAGTATCAATTTTGCAATCCTTCAGCATGACTCGTGTTTCAAATGACATCTCTTTTGATCCAGGCTGTATCCTCCTCACACAGGCTTCATAGGAGCATTTACAACCTCGCACCCCTGCGTAATAACCTGGGGTTTCTCTTCAACGTCATAAACCTTTTTTTATGATTTCCCTCTTAACAAAGTTAACTTAAACAACTCTGTAATTAGCTTCTGGTCTGCCATGTAACACACTGTATCTAAAAACTGAGTGTGTGTGATACACATGCTGTCAGCATTTCTCTTAGCTTGCATCTGTCAGCTGAAAACTGATGGGGTTGAGGTCACTCCTAGAGCATTAGATTTTTCATCAGAGACAGTCATTAATATATTTTACATTAAAAAAAATATTATACAGCACTCAGAACTGGCTGTCTACATCACACTCCTCCCCACCTAGACTGAATTTGGGCGATCTTATCCCCTACATGGGATGAGCTTCCCAAATCAGTTCACTCTTCATAGTCCCTAGATCTATGTACGATTTTTAGATCATACCCTTGTAAAGCAAGACTCCATCTTAGTAGTCTGCCATTGTTTTTCCCCATCTGCGTCAGCCAAATCAGGGGGTTGTGGTCAGTCTGCACCACAAAATGCTACCCCTATAAGTATGGCTCTAATTTCTTTAGGGCCCGCACTATGGCAAGACACTCCTTTTCCACCGTTGAGTACGCTTGCTCCCTGGGAAGCAACTTTCTGCTCAGGTACACAACTGGGTGATCTGTCCCTTGGCTAGACGTCTGGCTCAGTACTGCCCCAATCGTCCGTCTGAACTATAAAGGTTTTGCTATAGTCAGGACTTGTCAAAACAGAAGCACTGCACAGTGCCTCCTTTAGTCTGGTAAAGGCTTCCTCACAGGCTGGGCCCAAGATAATTTTCTTTGGCATGTTTTTCTTTGTCAGGTCAGATAGGGGAGCAGCCAGGGCACTGTAATTGGGTACAAATTTCCTGTAGTACCCTGCTGTCCCTAGAAAGCTCCTGACCTGCTTCTGGGTTTCTGGTCTGGGCCACGCCTGGATCACCTCTATCTTTATTTGATTAGGACGGAGCTGTCCCCGGCCTACCACATGCCCGAGGTATGCCACTTCCCCCATGGCCACCTGGTACTTCTCGGCTTTGACAGTGAGCCCGGCCCTCTGTATCCTGTCCAGCACTTCCCTAAGGTGGGATAGGTGTTCCTCCCAGCTGGAACTAAAGATGTCAATGTCATCCAGGTACACCACAGCGTACTCCTCAGCACCATTTAACTCCTGGTTCACCAACCTTTGGAAAGTGGCCGGGGCGTTCTTCATTCCGAAAGGCATTACTTTGAACTCAAATAAGCCTATCGGAGTGATGAAGGCAGACTTCTCCCTAGCTCTGTCTGTCAATTCTACCTGCCAATACCCCTTTGTCAGGTCAGTGGTCGTAAGGTAGGTCGCCCCTCCCAACTTGTCCATGAGTTCATCCATCCGGGGCATTGGGTGGGCGTCGGACTTCGTGACTGCATTCAGCCCGTGATAGTCCACACAAAAATGAGTTGAGCCATCTGGCTTAGGTACAAGGACTACGGGTGAGGCCCAGGGGCTGTGGGATTTCTGGATTACCCCTAAATCCAGCATCTCCTCCACTTCCCTCCTAATGTCCTTTTGGACAGCCTCTGACACCAGATATGCTGTCCGCCGTATGGGTGTCTGTGTCCCGGTCTCCACATCGTGTGTCGCTAAAGGGGTTAGTCCAGGCTTGGTGCTAAACAAGGGGGCAAAGTCTGCTAAAACCTCCCTTCCTTTCTGGACCTGGCCCGGGCCAGCTGGGGAAACAATTTTATTGCCTCCACAGAGGACTCCCACTTACTTTCCTCCAGCAAATCCAGAAGGGGGTCTCCTTTGTCCATTCCCTTCCCATGACTACACACTGCAAATACCATGTCAGCCCTATCTGCATAAGGCTTCATCATGTTGACATGGTACATCCTTTCAGTATGTCTTCTGTCAGGTAACTCCACAATATAGTTCACGTCATTTACCTTCCTAACCACTTTGTACGGTCCTGCCAACTCAGCTTGCAGCTTGTCTTTCCAGACTGGAATAAGGACCATTACTTCCTGACCCACCATGTACGAGCGAGCTCTGGCTCTGCGTTCGTACCACACCTTTTATTTTTGTTGAGCAGCTGCCAGGTTGTTCTAGGCTGTCCCCATAAGCTCCTTTAGCCTTCCCTAAACCTAAGGACATAATCCACAATGGAAGTTTCCTGGGTGGCGTGCTTGCCTTCCCAGTCCTCCTGGATCAAGTCTAGGGGCCCACGTACCCAGCATACATTTAAGAGTTCGAAGGAGGAAAATCCTGTCGACTCTTGGGGCACCTCCCTGTATGCAAACAACAGGTGGGGAAGGTATTTCTCCCAGTCCCTCCCATGCTGTTCAGCAGACGCCCAGAGCATTGACTTTAGGGTACCATTGAATCGTTCCACAAGCCCATTGGCTTGTGGGTGATATGGTGTCACGCATCTCTGCACCACCCCACACTTTTCCCATAAACATTTCATTAGGTCCGACATGAAGGAACCCCCTCAATCGGTGATTACCTCCTGTGGAAACCCAACACAGCAGAAATCCCAAGTAAGGCATCTGCCACTTTGTCTATCCTCAGTGAGGATAGGGGGACAGCCTCTGGGTACCGGGTGGCATAATCCACCACAGTCAGGATGAATCTCTTCCCTGAGGAGCTGGGGGTATTTAAAGGCCCCACAATATCCATTCCCACCCTCTGGAATGGCTCCTCCACTATGGGCAAGGGGATCAGGGTGGCTTGGGTTTTCTTTCCCACCTTCCCTATTTCTCGGCACCGGTGACAAGAGCTGCAATACTCCTTCACCTGCTGGATAAAGTTAGGCCAGTAGAAATTCTGGGCCAAACCGCTGCATAGTTCATGCGATTCCCAGATGACCAGATAAAGAAATATCATGTGCAATTTTGAGCAACTGCTCACGATACCCCTGGGGAACAACAAGCTGCCTGCCTAGCATCATTCCCTCTGCCTCTACTGCCTGAGTATACGTAAGTCCATCTTCCCAATAAACCTTATGTCTGCCGTCACCTCCCTGTGTGCCCTCCGAGTCTGCCCAAGCCCTCAGCTTCTCTAAAGGTCAGCTAGCTCCTCCTCTGTCAGATTATATTTATAAATATATCTAATAAAAAAAAGTAGTCTTTTCAAAGTATCAATTTTGCAATCCTTCAGCATGACTCATGTTTCAAATGACATCTCTTTTGATCCATGCTGCATCCTCCTCACACAGGCTTCATAGGAGCATTTACAACCTCACACCCTGCGTAATAACCTGGGTTTTCTCTTCAACGTCATAAACCTTTTTTTATGATTTCCCTCTGAACAAAGTTAACTTAAATAACTCTGTAATTAGCTTCTGTTCTGCCACGTAACACATTAGGCGCTTTTACACACAGGTTTGTAAAACGAAATAAGCGTTACCTCTGTGGCGCCGTTGTACTCTGTTGCGTTCGGGTTTCCTTTTACACCCCGCGAGTATTCCGGCCAATAACCGCCTCCATTTGTTCGACTCCCCCAGAGTTTGCTGCTGTAATGGCAGCTTATGCAGTGCTACCAGAATGGCTGTTTTACACAGCCAGATCAAACGAAACACATTGGTGCAAACAGCAAGAAGCAGACACTGTGGTTTGGATGAACGTTCACCAAGGGAATGAAACAAATACACTTTACACACAAGGGATACAACGGAACACTGTTTCCGTAACAGTTATTCCGTTACATAGACCTGTGTGTAAAAGCGCCTAGTGTATCTAAAAACTAAGTGTGTGTGATACACATGCTGTCAGCATTTCTCTTAGCTTGCATCTGTCAGCTGAAAACTGGGGTGGGTTGAGGTCACTCCTAGAGCATTAGATTTTCAGCAGAGATAGTCATTAATACATTTTATATTAAAAAAAATATTATACAGCACTCAGAACTGGCTGTCTACGTCACATCTAGTTCCACCCCTATGAAAGTCAGTAGTTGTACTGGTTCGAGAACTGACTTGGGAAGACTGAGAAGGAAACCTAGAGAAGTGAGCACTTGCTGGATCACTTTTAGATCTGACCTGACTTGGTCTGGAGACTGACCCACTATGAGCCAGTCATCCAGGTAAGGGAATATGGAGATATTTTTTCTCCTTAGAAAAGCCACTACGGTCACGTGATGGCGTCCGGCTAGACGGCTGCATTGGCTCGGAACTCTCCCCTCTCATCGCCGTTTTAGCTGTTTTTTCTTGCATTATCGGGCGCTAATTAGCACAATTTCCACCAGCGCGACTAGATACTGTGTTTTGCGTTCCTCTGAAAGGTCTCGAAATAGCGTTTCATTTTGGAGAGATGGAGGCCGATATGAAACAGGCCCCCGTCAAGCACACCCCTCCTACCTCTCCGAACAAGGCCGCGAAAAAGCAACGCAATCAAGGTCCGGGTAAGGTGGAACGGACCGAGGACAAGTCGCAAGCGGCCCTTCCCTTGACCGAGGACAAGTTCTTGCAGGAGCTTAATCCCATCAAGGACATTCTTAAAGACCTGGCTGCCGCATTGAGATCGCTACGGGGGGACCTATCGACTGTCTCCACTAGAGTGGAGGATGTGGAGGCCAGGGTGTTCTCGATTGAACAAAGACAAGATAAGTCCGAGGAAATCATAGTAGACCTAAAGCAGCAAGTCAAAAGTTGCAAATTAAGGCAGAGGACCTAGAGGGACGTAATCGTAGAAGCAACCTGCTTATTTTTGGTCTACCTGAGATGGAGGAAGGCCCTGATCTCTTGGCTTTTTTGCAGAAGTTTTTAATGAAGGTTGTTGGGCCATCTCCTATAAGTCCCTCTTATCACTTGGAGCGTGCACACTGTTCGCTACGGCCCAGGCCCCCATCTGGTTCTTCTCCACGGCCCATAATTCTAAAGTTTTTAAGTTACATTGAACGTCAACATGTCTTTGCTAAGGCCAGAGAGCTTAAGGAGATTTTGTGGGGCTCGTCCAGGCTTCGCATTGCACAGGACCTCCCGGAAGAAACAAGGGAGAAAAGGGCTGCTTTCTATCCGGTCGTATCTAAATTGATTGCTGCTTCCATTCCCTTTAAGATGGCCTATCCTGCAACCCTGAGGGTTACGATTGGAGGCTCTGTATCCAGCTTCACTTCGCCAGAAACGGCCCTGAATGAGCTTGCTTCAAGGCTTCCAGAGCTATTTAAGAAGGCTGGATGAGGGACTTATTAATATCTTGCTGCTAATCTAATATCTCATTGATTGCATGAGCTATTTTTTGGAAGTCCGACTGTGTTGTTAAACGTAGCGGGGGGAGGCCTGGCTCTGCTGGTGGGTTGGGATGTATGCCTTTCCCCTCTCTTTTTTGTTGGATCTGTCGTCTTTTTTCCTTCATTAGGCTAACCACCCTCTTACTTTCTCCCTTTTTCCTTCCTTGCCTTTGCCTTTTCTTACCTGGTGCTTTCTTTGCGGTTGCAGGACTGGATGGGTAGCTGTCTGTTGGGGTGGGAGACATCCCTGGCAGGCCCTTTGGTCAAGTAGCAGGGGAATTATAGTTTGAGTTGATGTTTCCTAAGGAACTTCCTGGGGGAGGACGTTTTTGGTCCGGCTGTTTTGGTTCCTCGGAGGCGTCACCCCGTCACCGAATGACCGTCATACGCGCCTTTCTCCCCGAGTACCCTTTATTCATTGGGCTGCTCTGCCATGGTAAGTTGCCTTTTGACCACTGCCTTTGGATGTATGGGAGGCACTCTCTTTCTTGGGTAGATGGGGGATGTTGCGCTTATCTCGGGGGATGCCTCTTGCTTTTTCTCTTGCTTTAGCTATTTCCTGTTGTGCCTTACTATATTAAATTACCTTGCTCTTTCCTTTTCAAAGTTGGCATTTGCATCCTGACAAGTGGCGATTGGGGGGGGGGCTTGAGCCTTTGGATGCTTGCTCGCTGGATGCGTTATCACGAGCCTGAAGATGGGGGGTTGGCTAACCCCTTCCTGGTGAAGGTGTTGATTTGTTTTGTAGCTCTAAAGATATGGGTACATTTTTGCTTCTTGTATGGTTGCTTGTATCTTCCACCTGGGATTCAGGGGTTCGCAATGGGGTTTGGATGGCCAGAGCTGGTTTATCACTGCTTGTTACTAGGTCTACTCCTACCCTGGCCTTCCTTTGTAAATAGTTATTTGGGGAGTTTGGGGTCTCATGTTGATTCTGGAGAATGTGGGGTTGGGATGTACGACCGTTTACGAAGTTGGCTTTTTAGGGTCAGAGTTAGGGTGGGTGGCAGGGTTTCTTTACAAATGGGTTTCTTTAGGATATTTGGGGGACAGGTTCTGGTTGGGTGGGTTGGGTCTGATGGGTTGTTGGCTGTCCCCCTTGTTTGGTGCAAGTTTCATGTTTCAGCAGTATTCACTGTTATGGGGTCTTTGCTTTATAGAGAAAGTTGGGTCGGGATTGTCTTGGGGGTTGGTTTATTCTGGGCTTAATTATGTTGAAACTAATGAATATAGTTGGGGTGGGGTGCATCCTTTCCTTTTCACAATTTTATGGCTATCTGGATATTTAATTTTCGTATATTGTATTTTAAAATGTTATGATGTCTCTCAAAATTGCTTCTTGGAATGTACGTGGACTTCGGGATCGGGTCAAGCGTCTTCAGATGTTTCGGCATTGTTCGTTATTGCAAATTGACATTCTTTTTCTTCAGGAGACACACCTCAGTCAGTCTGATGCCAGACTTCTATCTCGGTCGGGTTTCTCTTATCCTTATCTTGCTGGTAACTCCTGTTATAGTAGGGGGGTCGCAGTCCTCATTAAAAAACATGTTTTATTTACTATGGAGAAGACTGTGGCAGATACGGAAGGGAGATTTATGCTGGTTCAGGGAACCCTCAACGGCGAGAATGTTGTACTTGGATCTATATATGGCCCGGTTGGAGGAGACTCCCGGGTTTTTATGTCTCTTACTGAGAAATTGATTAGATTCCTCCCGGCTCAGTTTATATTGGGCGGCGACTGGAATATTCCTTGTTCATTGATTTTAGATAGAGAACCCCGGGATAAACGTCCACCTTCTCCAGCCCACAGAGCCTTCTCAGATCTGAGAGCATTACTAGGTTTATGTGATCCCTGGAGGCTTGCCAACCCTTCTCTCCGGCTTTCTCTTTCGTTTCCCAGTCGCATGGTACTAAATCTCATCTGGACATGGTCTTTGATTAGTGTCTCTCTTCTTTCAAGTCTGGGCCTATCTGGTATTGACCCAATCATCCTTTCCGATCATGCGGTTGTCTGGATCAAGCTTTCTCTAACTCCGGAATACTCTCGGAATTCGGTCTGGCGGCTGAACACCCAGTTGTTAAAAGACCCGCAGAGTGTCTCTAGTATAAGCTCCTTGATATCAATATTCCTGGCAGAAAATCTCAACTCAACTCCTAGGTTTGATCTGGTCTGGTCCACTCTTAAGTGCTTTCTCAGGGGCGAGTTTATTAAAACAGCCTCTTTTAAAAAGAAAAAGGGACTTGCTGATTCCTTGATTTTGATGGGTAGAATTCGGGGAATTGGAGACTAAATACTTCTCAACTTCTTCCTTAACTGATCTTAAGCAGCTCTTAGCAGTCAAAGATAAGTACCTGGATCTTTTAAGGGAGAAAACGGAGTATGCTCTTCTTAAAACTCAAGCGAAATATCTTGACCAGGGGGAAAAGTCCGGTAAGCTTTTGGCCCTACGTCTTCGGGCACTTGAAAGTTCTAGGATTATTCCTTCTCTGGTTTCCCCATCTGGGGAGGTTGTCACTGCGCCCCGGAAAATTGCCCACATTTTTAAGGAATTCTACCTAGATCTGTACAGTAAACCGGAGGTATCATACTCCACTTCTGATCTGGACAACTACTTGAGAGAGACTGACATTCCCTGTTTATCTGAAACTCAGCAGGCTATTTTGCTAGCCCCTATCTCAGAGAGTGAAATTGAGAGAGCTGTCGCTTCTCTCACCCCTGACCGCACACCGGTCCTGATGGTTTCCCGGCTAACTTCTATAAGGCTTTTGTTAAGGATTTGACACCCACTCTCCTTAAATTGTATGAATATCTGGCTGTATCCTCGGATGCAGACCCTTCGTTGTTTGAGGCAATTATTGTCTTAATTCCCAAGCCTGACAAGGTCCTTACTGATCCAGCTAGCTACAGACCTATCTCACTTCAAAATTATGATATGAAAATTCTTGCTAAAATTCTAGCTGAACGTATTAAGATGGTATGGTCTGAGTTGCTGAGTCCTGAACAGGTAGGCTTTGTGCCTGGCAGATCTGCGGCTGACCATTTGAGGACCCTTTCACATATTTCCCAGCATGCCCAATCCCTCTCGTATCCGGCGGCTTTGGTCTCTCTTGATGCCGAAAAGGCATTCGACCGGGTGGACTGGTCGTTCCTCTGGGCCGTGCTAGAGAGAATGGGTTTCCCGTCTGTTTTTGTTATAGGATCCGGGTGTTCTACAGCTGCCCCTCTGCTAAAATTTATTGTAATGGGGTATTCTCCTCTCTCTTTCGTTTACACGCGGGTACTAGACAGGGTTGTCCCCTTTCTCCCCTACTATTTAATTTGTACCTGGAACCTTTGCTCAGAAGGATTAAGGCCTCTGCCCAGGTTAGAGGAGTTAGTTTACACCAAAAAGAGCTGGTCCTCTCAGCGTATGCTGATGACATTCTCCTGCATCTGGTGGATCCGGCTGATTCTTTGAGGGCGGTGCTAGGTCTTATTGAAAGGTTTGGGGTCTTTTCTGCTTACAGGCTGAATATTTCCAAATCTGAAATCCTTCCTCTTAATGTCCACACTAATAAGGCCGAGTTCTCCTCCTTTGGTATGAGGTGGGCCCCTAGATTTATTAAATATTTAGGGATCTTTTTCTCCACTGACCCCTCGCTTTTGAAGGAACTAAACTTAGACCGGCTCAGGGATTCGGTCTTGCAGGATCTGCAGCGTTGGTCAGCCCTTCCCATCTCACTCTGGGGTCGGATTAACATTCTCAAAATGAATGTCCTTCCCAGAGTGTTCTATCCACTGAATTTGGTTAATCTCTGGCTTCCCATCTCTTATATTCATCAGTTTCACTACGCTTTTTCCCAATTTGTCTGGTCCAGGAAGGCAGTTAGGCGCTCTTACTTTAAATTATCACTTCCTAAAGATAGAGGGGTCTTAGATTACCCAATCTTCTATTGTATTACTGGGCAGCCCACCTCTCTAAGTTGGGAAGATGGTTCTCCGCTGAACCAGAGGTATCCTGTCCAATCTGGCTTCAGCTGGAGCGTTTTTCTCTCTCTGCGATTAAATTTGATAAATATGCTCTCTTCTACTTATCCCTGAGGTTACTTTCTAAATGGATGCCGGACAGTGTTATGAGGACTGCCATCACATCCTTTTTGCAATGTCTAAAGTATCTTCATATCTCTCCCACTTCGGATTTGGGGCAGCCGGCTGTCTCTAATCCCAATGTTAAATTGGGTAACTCATGGATTAGCCCAGACTGGCTTCCACAAATTAGGGAGGCTAGATTGGAAAATTTCTTTAATAATAACTCCCTTCTTTCTTCTGGTGATATCCTTGAGAGATTTCATATACCTAGTAGAGCTATTTTCAAGGTTTATCAGTTGAGACACTTAATCACCCAGAGATTTGGTTCTGCTCCTAGGGACTCGGTAGTTTCTCCCTTTCTCTCTGATGTTATTAAACTTGCTTCCCAACCTCACTCTATTTCCTTGATATACTCCTTTCTCCTGAACTATAATTCACCGGAGAGTGCTGTTGGCTCGGATGTTTGGACCCGTCTTCTGCCTGGTAATTCCTTTGATTGGTCTGGGGTCTTGAATGACCTTCACAGATATCATACTCAGGATAGATTCCGATTAACGCAGTATTATATTGTTAATAACTTATATTATACCCCAGCTAAGCTTTTTCAGTTCAAGAGGGTTTCTTACCCTAGCTGTTTTAGGTGCTTACAAGGGGACGGCAATCTTGTTCATATATTTTGGGATTGCCCTAAAATTGCTCCCTTATGGTTTCAGATTAAGGACTATCTCGACCCTCTTTTAGGTCTGTCTGGCTTTTTCAGCCCTGAGGTGTGTGTCCTAGGGGAGCTTTCTCAGGTTGACAGTGTCGAACATAGATATCATATGGCTTTGGTGTCTATGGCTGTTAAAAAGCTGGTGTTGAGACACTGGACGGACCAGTTGGTTCTGTCCTTTGCCGATTGGCTAACTGAAATGTTATCGTATCTCCAATCTGAAAGATTAGCTGCTAGTTTTAGGGGGCGTCTAGACCTGTTCCAGAGGAGATGGGGTAGACTCCAGGCCCTTTGTCTGGTTTAAATTGGTTCTCCTTTTTACTATGACCTGATCCCCTATGTCCACATTTCCCTTTTTGTTCCCCTTTTCTGTCAGTTTAATCATAGTAAGTTTTGTTTATCTAAAATTGTCGGGTTTTTTTTTTATGGTTGTTAACACTTACAATTTCTGAAATTTTTAACCTGTGTTATCTTATAATTGTAGAGTTATATGTTGGGTGCACCCCGGGGGGGGAGGGGTTGGAGGGGGGTTTGTCTGGGTTTTCATTAGGTGTATATTGTTTTTCTGTTGTTGGTTTTGGTTGGGTTTGGGGAGGGTAGGTGGGTGGGTGTGTTTGATTATGCTCTTTGTAGTATGCTTCTTTGGGGAGGGGTTGTTTGGGGGAGATGTTTTCTTTGTTGTTTGATTGTACTGTCTGTTTCACTGTAATATTGTTTCTCCTGGTATATTGGGGGTTATTGTGTTTTCTTTGTACTTTCAAATCAATAAACTTTAAATTTCAAACAAAAAAAAAAAAAAAGAAAAGCCACTACTACTGCCAGGCACTTGGTGAACACCATTGGAGCTGATGACAGGCCGAAGGGCATTCCTCTGAATTGGTAATGGTCTGAAGGCAGTTCGAACCTGAGGTACTTTCTGTGGGAGCACCTGATGGGAATATGAAAACAGGCATCTTTTAGGTCCAGGGAGGCTAGCCAGTCCCCTGGCCTTATAGAGGGAAGAATTATTCCCAGAGTCACCATCTTGAACTTTGGTTTTAATAGATGTTTGTTCAGGTATCTTAAGTTTAGGATGGGTCGCCACTCCCCTGATTTCTTCTGGGTAAGGAAGTACCTGGAGTACAGACCTTTGCCCCTGTAGGTTGTAGGAACTCTCTCTATGGCTGTTAAGGCCAGAAGAGAGAAAACCTCAGGGTCAATGGTTTCGGAGATGTTTGCAGGTGGAAAAGATCTGTCTCTCAGTTTTGGAAACTTTTTGAAGCTGAGAGCCAGTCCCTCGCTTACTATCTCCAAGACCCACTTGTCTGAGGTAACAGACTTCCAGTCCTGGAAGTAGTAAGCCAGCCTGCCTCCTACAGGAATGGGGGAGTCGACCCGGGCTGACACATCAGGGTGTCTGCTTGGCAGGGGACCTGGGCTGACAGGAGGATGCAGCTCTGCTCATCCCCCTTCTACCCCTTCCTCTCAAGAACCCCCTCTGGGAAAAAGGAGAGGAGGCCTGAGCTTGGAAGAAAGGCTTTTGAAAAGGCCTGCCCCTGCCCCTAGACTGCTGCTTCTGAGGAGTGGTTTGCCTTTCTTTGGCTTGAGCACTCCTCTAGGTGGTTCTGTATTCATCCATCTTTTTCATGTAATTCTCTGTCTGCTCCCCAAACAGAGAATTACCTACAACAGGGAAATCCATGGCCTTAGCCTGGGTATCCTGTGATAGGCTAGTACATCTGAGCCAAGTTATTATCCGCAGAGCAACAGATGTAGCCATGACTCTAGATGACACATCATTGGAGTCGACAGCAGCATGAAATTGGATTTTTGATGCCTCAATCCCATCAGCAGCCACCCCCTCCAGCTCCTTGGCCAGCTGGGCAGAGGCCTGCTTAGCCAGTTCCAAAACAGACTCCCACCTGGACTTTTGAAACCTGGCTGCATAGGCCATTTAGTTAGCCTGTCTGAGTCCCAAGGAAGATGCCAAATACTGCTTCTTGGCCATGGCATCTATCTTCCTGGAGTCCTTATCTGGGGGATGTGAAGCCAAGGGAAGGCCAGCCTTATCACAGGGTGCAGCCTGTACTACCCCAACATGGCTGCAATGCTGATACAGAAACTCCGAACTTGAGCCTGCGAGCATATACTTCCTATCCATACGTCTGTCCACTGGAGGCAGAGAATCTGGGGTTTTTAAAAGTTTATGTGTCTATTTCCCAAAAGATTTCTGCAAGGGAATAGACAGCCTCTTGGACTCTGGGAGGTCCATCATCTCAGCGAAATCACACTCTTCTTCCTCCTCGACAGCTTCATCCACAGGGAGCTGGAGGGTCTCAGCCACTTTCTTGTTAAACATAAAGTGGGAAGGAGACTCAGAAAGCCTAGGAGGGGAAACTCCAGAAGGTCTGTCTGGGGAGATGTCCGGTTCAATAGGCTCATCCAGACCTTCCCCACCATCATACTCATCTTCTTCATCATCTTCAACTTCCTCCTCCCATTCCAGATCATAGTATTCCTCCAGAGAATAATCTGTAACTGGAGGAGCTGACCGAACCAAGCGTCTACCGCCAGGGGCTGGTTCGGTTGGAACCGGATGGAGCGATTCTACGATGCTAATCAACCAGGCAATTTCATCGACCGTTGGATAAAGAGATTCAGGATCAGAACCGGTCAATTTCTCCTCCTTTGTCCTTTTTGAAGGAACTGGCCCCTCAAAGTTGGCTTTCCTCTTGCTCGAGGAAGTATTGCCCTGGTCAGAGTGCACGCCCTCAGGTTCGGTCGGAACCGAACCGGGCTGGCCATCCGGGTCAGCGGACTTCTCGGCCTCTTTATCCCTAAGCCTGCCCAACCATTTTTCTAGGGTGGTCTTAGGGAACTTTTTACAAATTTGGCAGTATGAATCGAGGTGGTCAAACCCCAGACAATATACACAGGTGGTGTGGGGATCAGCCTTAGCAAAGGCCTCCCCACACACACTACAGTGCTGAAACCCAGTGGGCCCAGTTTTTTTCCTGGGTTTTTCAGACATGGTCACAAACAGATAAACTTTTTTTTTTTTCCAATTGTTTAACCAGGAGTAGCACACTAAGCTGAAAGCTTGTTTACAGGTGCGACCTGGGAGCACAGGGAAGTTAAGTGACTTGCTCAGGGTCACACAGTATGCAAGTGGGGGCTGCAAGATTCAAACCCAGGTCTCTAGATTTGCAGCTCAGAGCCTTAAACCACTGCGCTATACTTAACCCTTTACACGGCTTCAGGCCAGGTAAGACTAACCTACTGGTTCCTCAACATGTCAGGGGTGTTATAAAAAACGAAAAATGCGTTTTGTTTTTTTTTAGAACCGATAGGTACCGGAATCACCACAAGATAAACACACACGGAACAAATGGCTGGTGCAGCCGAACCGACCGCAAGTAAAGTTTACAATTTCCTCAGAAAAAAATTTCACAACTCTACAGTCCACTGCCTATAAACACTTACTGTACCACAGACTGAGAAAATGAGAAAAAATCTCATGGTTTAAACTGACAATTTACTTTACCGAACTGACAAGCGAGGAGCAAACTCCGCAGCGACTGTTCAGTTAGGCGGAGTAAAGAATCTAACGGTTGCACTTCAAGTGCAGCAGACAGTGGTTTGAACCAAGCTCAAGCACAATGTTCTATGCTTTCAGCTTAGAGTTAACTCTTTCATCTCCGGGGCAGTTCAAGTGCTGGGACTAACTGCACTATGTAAGAATACAGCAAGACTTCACGCTGTTTGAAACAGGTATTGTTCCATCAGAATGGAAACAAGCAATGTAATACCCTCATTTAAACAAGCATTTGTCAATGCCGAATGTTGCTTGCTTCTATGTGCTGTTTAGGTATCTGGAAGTCATTGGAGTGCAAATATTGAAAATTCGCGAACTGACGAGCGTGCATAGGAACTGCGCAACACACGCTCGTAAAACAGTCATTTTTAGAAATTTTTTCACCAAATTTTCAACATAGCCATTTTAAGACCTCTGCTCATGAACCGTGTCACTGTGATTTTCTTAATGCGTCCATACTACTGAGTTCAAGCACACCGACTCGCGCCATTGTGCTACATGGGCGAAACACGTTTTGGGCAAGATGTGAACAATGACAGCTGCACTGCTCATAAGGAGGTATGGTAAATTGGCAATGTTGAAAATCTGGAGTGAAAATATTGAAAATTCGCAAACTTACAAGCGTGCGTAGGAACTGCGCAACGCACACTCGTAAAACAGTCATTTTTAGGAATTTTTTCACCAAATTTTCAACACACCCATTTTAAGACCTCTGCTCATGAACAGTGTCACTGTGATTTTCTTAATGTGTCCCATACATTGAGTTCGCACACCGACTGCGCCATTGTGCGCTACATGGGCGGAAACACGTTTTGGGAGGATGTGAAAAATGACAGCTATACTGCTCATAAGGAGGTGTGGTAAAATGGGAATGTTGAAAATCTGGAGTGAAAATATTGAAAACCAACGCACGAGCCGCAAGGAACTGCATGCCAAACCGACGCTTGTAAAACAGTCATTTTAAGAATTTTTCAAGAATTTTCAACATAGCCACTTTAAGACCTCTGCTAATGAACAGTGTCACTGTGATTTTCTTAATGTGTCCCATACAGTGATTTCGCACACCGATGGCGCCATTGGGCGCTACATGGGCGGAAACATGTTTTGGGCAAGATGTGAAAAATGACAGCTGTACTGCTCTATAAGGAGGTGTAGTAAATGGCAATGTTGAAAATCTGGAGTGAAAATATTGAAAATTGACGTAACTTACGGCGTAGAGAACTGCGCAATGCACACCAGAAAACAGTCATTTTTAGAATTTTCACCAAATTTTCAATATAGGCTTTGAGAGCCCACCTTATGAACACTGGCAGTGTTGTTTCGTTAAATTGTGCGGAAAGGTGATTTCGCACAGTGACTGCGAAATCACCCTTCGGGCCCGAGTAACGCCATGACAGTGCATGAAATCATGAGGAGGGGTCCCAAAAACCCCATGTTGAAAATCTGGGGCCAAAATTCCCAAAAATGCCTAAGATATGCAACAAAGCTGAAAAAACCCTATCTATCCCATTATACAGCTTACCGGCATTTCCTCAGTTCGCGGTCGGCTTTGAAGAGTGCAGACATGTTCCCGGTCCACCGATGATCGCCTGCGTGCGAGCTCCGGAGGTAAGTATGGGGTGGGAGGTGCGCATGGCGGGTGGGTGCGGGTTGTGGGAGGGGGCAGGGAGACTACGAGGGACCGCTTTATTCACAGTTTTTTTTTTTTTTTTTTTAAGATGACGACGGGACGCTTGCCACGCTGGGGTGGGCTCCAATGTGGCAGCAGGAAAAGCTGTCTGGGGACGGAAGTTTACGATTCTGCACCCTGTCGGCCAAAATGATTTGCCACGCTGGGTGGGCCTCCCAGCGTATAACCGGAAAGCTTTGGGGCGCAGCCTGGAGCCGACGGATTGGGCACCCCTCCGGTTATAACAGTTGTTGCCACACTGGGGTGGGCCCCAGCGTGGCATCTGGACAGCTGTTGGTGGGAGCCGACGGGGATTGGGCACCCCCGGCCATACAGTGTATGCGCGTGGGGGGAGACGCATCAGCATGCAATATGCGTGCTTGCGCGTGTGTGTGCGCGTGGGGGGGGAGAGCTCTCCCTTTCAACTGTATGCCACTGCATTTTGGAGCTGTCATAGACAGCTGCAGTACTCATTGGGGAACTGGGGCTGTACCTGCAAACACACTGACTGCATTGGAAGAGGGGCTGACACACCTCCGAAAACTCGGATGATGGCACTATGTTTCTTGCACATGCGTGCAAGCAACATAAAAAGGAGAAAAAAAAAGAGAGTTCACCGGATAATTACCGCCCTATTAGTTTAATTGACATTTTCTGTAAAACGTTAGAGTGAATAATTAAAGATAAACTGACTTCCGTTTTAGTTTCCTTAGACCCAAGTGAGCATGGATTTGTTAAGGGTCGATCCTGTGCAACAAACCTAGTAGGTTTCTATAACTTTGTCAGTGATAATCTGGACAAGGGTATACCCTGTGATGTGATTCTGTTAGTCTTTAAAAAAGCCTTTGACTCTGTACCTTACTGGGCTTTAACTCACAAGTTACAGACTCTCAACATTAACTGCTTATACACTAAATGGATTTCAAACTGGCTGTCTTACAGAAAACAGAGAGCGGTCATAGATGGCCACAAATCCAATTGGAAAAATGTGGAAAGTGGGGTCCCTCAGGGATCAGTTCCGGCTCCGGTAATCTTCCAGATATTTATATCAGATTCATCTCATAGTATATAAAGCAACATCACAAAATACGCAGACGACTGTAAAATTGCTACTATATGCACGTCATCTGAAGTTCATGGGGTTATTCAAGGGGACTTAAGTAGGTTAGAAGCATGATCCTTAAAATGGAATTTAAGATTTAACTCATCCAAATGCAGTGGCCTACACTTTGGAAAACATAACCCCCCAAAAAAGTATTATTTCTATGATACTGCTTTAGTCAGTAAAGACAGTGAAAGAGATCTAGGGATCACTGCTGATTCATGTTTAAATTTTGATATTCATATTACAAATATTATTAGTAAGGCAAAAAGAACATGGTGGGCTATTCGTCATAACATAACATCAAAAGATCCTGATATTACGTTACCCTTGTGCACGACCTATGGCAGACCATATTTTGATTATGCCTCGCAGCTTTGGAATTCATTTAAAAGAAAAGACATAATCAGAATAGAAAAATTACAAAAAAAAAAAGAGTTACAAAATCAGTTGTCTCAAATAAAGCGCTTCCGTATGAGGAGAGATTATCCAAATTTAAAGTGATGTCATTGGAGGAACGGACTTGTTTACCTGGGATGTCATTCACGATATGTATTTATCAGCTGAATGTGGCCTGGACTTTAAGCAAGTTTGTGTTATTACCGGAGGCCACCCGTTACAACTTGAGAGAAGTAAATGTAACACAAAAAAGAAGGCATACAACTTCTCTCAGAGAATTGTTAGACCCTGGAATAGGTTGCCTCTAACAATTATTGTTAGCAATAATAAAAATACTTTCAAAAATAGATTGGATAACTATATGAGATCAGGCAAACACTTAACTTACTATATGTAAAAAAACAAAGACAAGGCGCTGCGTCAGCATGTGGTCTAAAAGCAAAACAAAATGGTTATATTAAATGCACGCTGAAAATAGAGTTAAAAATCTACGTTTCGACCTTAGGTCTTCTTCAGGAAATATCTAAAAGAGAAAAAAACAAGTTAGTGTAGAGGAGAGGTAAAATGAGAGAGATATATATGTGGAGAAAGAAGAAGGGGGAGGCAAAGAGAGAAGAAGTGATAAATGGTAAGATTAAGAGAGAATCTGTGAAACAAAAGGTGATGATGGGAAAGATAAAACATAATGGAGAGAAAGAGCTGGGGAAGTTCCCAGGTAGAGACAGATTAACAGGGCCTTGTAAGAAGGTTGAAAGGTGACAAATGTGTGAGAAGGAGACAGAAATGGAGACATATGGTGAAATGAAAAATAAATCAGTACAAAAACAAACTGACTTTAGGAAAAAAAAAAAAAGGGAGGCTGAAAGATGTTAGTGGAAAATAAGTCTATCATTTAAACCAGAGGGCTGCTGGGAGCTAGCGGATGATCAGCTTGGCTTCCATGTTTTTCTATGGTTAGGATCCCGGAAGCCCTGCTGAAGGACACAAACAGAAAGGTCATTGACATTGTGGTCCCTGGAGATAAAGTGGGATGCAATGGGTTTAGCAGTTTCACCATTCCTGGACGCTTGTAATGTTCTCTGAAACCGGTCAGCAAGGACGCCTACCAGTTTCTCCGATGTAAATAGCTGAACAACTCCTGCAAAGAATACAGTACACTACATTAGTGGAGGTGCATGAGAACTCCTTGGTGATGTGAAAAACACCTGTAGGCCCCCGAATCTCAGTTACACTGGAAATAAAATTTGCAGGTGTAGCAGCGAGCCCTGTACAGGTTTGGTACCTGGGGAAGAACTGTTAGGAGTGGGTAGGCTGCTTTTACCAGGAGATTGGCAGAGGTTAGGTGGTCAGTGTAGGAGGCAATAGGTGGTTCTGTAAAGGAAGCACCAATGTTAGGGTCAGTTTGCAAAATGGGAAAGTTACTAGTGATGATCCTGTGAAGAAGGTGTGCTGTGGTGGAAAGGAAGAACTAGTGGAATTCGCTGCTGTTCTTGTGTGACAGTATCCCTCCATGGGGTCAAGGTTACGGGGCACAGCATTGACCCGGAGAGCTCTGTCCACTGTGCTTTTAGGGTATCCCCTGTTGATAAAGAAACTATGCATTATTTGGGTCTGCTCAGCAAAATCATCCTCTTCACTGCATAACCTGCGAAGTCTAAGAAACTGTGAATAAGGCAGGCCATTCTTGATATGTTTAGGATGGAAGGAGCTATGGAGGAGGAAACTGTGAGAGTCAGTGGGTTTGTAATAGACTGATGTCTTCAGACCAGTGTTCTGGACTGAGAGCTGGATATCCAGGAAAGGCAGTGTAGAGGAGGATACTCGACAGTGTACTGAAGGAAGGATGAGCCGTGGTGAACTTGTCAAGGAAGACTTGGAGGGTCTCCCTGGAGCAGGAGGTGGCCCCCACACAGTCATCAATGTAGCGTTTGTAGAGTTCAGGCACAGTCCCTGTGGAATGAGAGAAAAACATTCCTCCACCCAACCCACAAACAGATTAGCAAAGCTGGGACCCATCTTGGTACCCATGGCAACTCCACTGACCTGCTGAAAAAAATTGTTATTAAAAGAAAAAGCATTGAGTGTTAGAACCAGTTCTGCCAGACGAGTTAGTGTGTGTGTGGGTGGCTGCTGGACTTCCCGCTTGTTCAAGAAATGCTGCAGAGCTGTCAGACCTACTATATGTAAGCTTTGAAGCACAATGAGCCTCGCAGCCTTTTGCTCCAATCTGTTCTTAGTATGGTTCTTAGTAACTGGAAAAAAAACAAAACTTTAATATAGAACCAAAGAAGCATAAAACGATGTCAGACAAAGGCCAAGCGTCAAATTCAGTCTGCCAGAGCCTGTCTAATTTTGGGATTATGCCCTTGTCAGTCCCCCCCCCAAGCCTGCCACATTATGCACCATTCCCAGTCGTCTGTCCCATACCCTTTAGAACCCTCCACTTTTTTAGCCTTGATAATCTCCAAAAAGTTTGTCCCAGTCCTTCACCACTCTTTCTGTTAAAAAGTACTTCCTAATATGCAACTTGAACCCCCTTCCCGCCAATTTCAGGGAGTTACCGCTGGTACCCGTGTTACCACGTATAGTGAACAGCTTGCTGCTGTCTGCTTGTTTATTCCTCAGAGGTACTTGAACGTCTCAATCATGTCGCCCCTCTTTCTCCTGTCCTAAAACAACTGAAGCTTCACCTGTTACAGGCTTTGTCAAAGTGAGTCACTTTGACAAAGCCTGCAACAGGTGAAACGTTAGCTGTTTTTTTTTTTTTTTTGATACACTACTGTTTTGTGCTGTGCGATTTGGATTCTACTCCATGAATAAACTGTCAAGTTTGAACTAAGCAGTGAATGTATCTCAGTTTATTTTTATTGGAGAGTGAGTTCCGTGACTTATTTCCTGAGAGTGGAACTGTTTGTCACTGAGAACCGAACCCCTTGTGAGCGTGGCTTTGCCTTCCAAAGTGACTCATTCATAGCTTGTTGCCCTAACCTTGCTTAAACACTCTCCCATTTCCTTCCCAAGTCAGTCATGTATTCTGATATGCTCAGACCAATTTTTGACAAATTATCGATGTCTATAGTACCCTCAGTTCTGCACTGTGTTTCTTTACCTCAGCGACCATTGCTTTTTTTTTTCATATTTCTAAGACATTCCACAATTTCAGACATACTATTCTAAGCTAGTCATCTGAATGGCCTGTAAAAATGAAGATTATGTCATGGAATGTTCAGGTAGTATAACAAGCATTTGTCAATGCAGAGTGTTGGTTACTTATATGTGCTGTTTAGATATTTGGAAGTGATAGTACCATGCCTAAGAACTGCCATGTGCCACCCCCCCCCCCAAGACATCCACTATGTCTTTCTGTTCAGTATTCACAGAAGAGCGGGAAGGGCAAAGGCCACAGCAGTAGCAAAGGCGTGAAAAGGTGGACAATAGTCCATTCACAGGCAAAAGAATCCTGCAGGAGGTGACTAAATTGAAGGTGGACAAAGCGATGGGACCAGATGGCATACACCCAAGGATATTAAGAGAACTGTGAAGGGAGACAACAGTACCTCTGGCAGCCATGTTCACTGAGTCATTCAACACAGAGGTGGTACCAGAGAACTGGAGGAGGGCACATGTGGTCCCTCCACACAAATCCAGCAGTAGGGAGGAGGCGGGAAACTATAGGCCAGTCAGCCTCACCTCAATAGTGGGGAAGTTCATGGAGACATTGCTTAAAAAAAGGATAGTGAGGCATCTTGAAGCCATCAGAGCCCAGGACCATAGGCAACATGGATTTACAGTGGGGAGGTCATGTCAGACAAATCTGGTTGATCTTTTTGACTGGGAGACAAAGGAAGCAAATCAGGGTGGGACAGTGGACAATGCTTACCTTGATCAACAATTACAGACCTATCTCCATCCTACCAGTACTATCTAAGATGCTCGAAAAACTAGTAAACTCTCAGTTAAGGGACTATCTGGATAACAATAACCTTCTAAATTCTGCACAATCTGGATTTAGATCAAAGCATAGCACCATTACTGCCTTAGCCAAGGTAACCAACGATTGGCAGACTAATTTGGACAAAAAAAATTTTACCTGTGCTGTGTTTCTGGATTTGAGTAAAGCCTTTGACACAGTGGATCATGACTTATTACTCACCTCCCTTAACTCATTAGGCCTGGATTCCTATCACTCAACTGGTTTAAGGATTACCTTTCAGATAGGTCGCAACTGGTTAGAAATGGAAATTACCTATCCACCTCAAAACCTCTAAGAAGGGTGTACCACAAGGCTCTATTCTTGGCCCTATCCTCTTTGCTATTTATATAAACAATATTGATGCCAACCTCACTCAATCTAACATTCATCTGTTTGCTGATGATACTGTATTGTATGTCAGCAATCCCTCACCTTCCAAAGCCTGTGAACTTCTACAATCCGATTTCCATTCTGCAGCACAATCTACTTGACAAAAACTACTTCTAAATGCAAAAACAAAAGCTATGTTCTTTACCACAAAGAGTTGTACTACCACTACCCCAGCATCCAACACCCTACATATATCCACCTTACTTGGAGAGAAACTTGAATTTGTTGATAACTTCAAATACCTTGAGTCTGGATAGATAACAGGCTTGACTATTCTGTCCATATTGAAGAGTTACTTAAAAGCTAAGACAGAGGCTCGGACTATTTTTAGAATAAAACATTACCTAAACAGTGATTCCAAAAAGGTTAATTCAGGCCTCATTCCTATCCCTCATTGATTATGCTGATTTTCTCTACTGCCATTGTTCAAGTCATCTCTTACATAAGCTGGACACCCTGTATCACAGGTCCATAAGATTTATTACTGACCTTCCCTCCAACACCCATCATTGCTCCCTTTATATGGCAGTCAACTGGACATCATTGCAACACAGAAGAAATAGGAATGCTGTTATCTGGATACTCAAAGCGTTAACAGGCAAACTACCGCTATATCACTGATTGCTTTACCCAAATTACAACCAGGCCATACACCTTAAGGATCAGTAAACTCATCACATTAAAGGTCCCCAATGCCTGCACCGGTATGGGAGGGCTGCTTTCAGCTATTCCTTAGCAGCTGCATGGAACTCTCTCCAAAATCCATGAAGCTAGATAGCCTACTACCTCTGGCATCCTTCAAAAGATTGTTCTCCGCCTTTTTCCAGAGCTCTGCAATTGCTTTTATAAAGCATAATCCCCCACCTATCTGACCCAACTAAACCTCCCTTTTCTATCCATTATATTAACTCAATTTCTTTCTTCCGAATCACCTATTATATTCACTTAAAAACTAGTTTAGACCATATAACTTATATTTTAGGACTGCTATACCCTTTGTCCTCTTTTTTCCTACAGGCTAAATGGTTCTATTGTTACTTGTATATGTAAATTGTTGTATATAATCATTTCATGCCATTGTATTGCTATTTATTCTATTCTTGTTCATGTAATAATACTTGTATCCTCATTTGTATGACCACTCAGGTCCATCTTGTAAATGAGCTTTGCTCAATGATGTTCGCCTGAATAAATAAAGATTTTGATTGATTGATTGATTGATTGATTGATTGATTTCAGCAAAGCCTTTGACACCGTCCCACATAGGAGGCTGATAAACTAGCTGGGTAGGCTGGGCATGGGGGAAAGGGTGGCAAACTGGGTTAGAAACTGGCTAACAGACAGGAGGTAGAGAGTGGTGATAAATGGGGTGCAGTCTGGGGAGAGGGGGTGACCAGTGGGGTGCCGCAAGGATAGGTCCTGGGGCCACTCCTGTTCAATGTCTTCATTAGTGACATGGCAGAAGAGCTGAAGGGACAGATCTGCCTGTTTGCAGATGACACCAAGATCTGTAACACAGTGGGTACTCCAGAGGGGGTGGAGAAAATGAGGAGGGACCTGGGGAAGCTTGAAAAATGGTCTGAGGACTGGCAACTGAAGTTTAATTCAAAAAAGTGCAAAATTATGCACCTGGGACACAGAACCCCTGGGGAAAGCTACAGGATGGGGGCGGGGGGAGTTGCTGACAGTCACAAAGAAGGAAAGGGACCTGGGGGTTCTTATTTCTGATGACATGAAAATGTCAAAGTGGTAAGGCAGCTGGGAGGGCCAGTGACATGCTGGGGTGCACGGGCAGGGGTTTCACCAGCATAAGGAGGGAGGCAGTGATGCCATTATATAAAACCGTGGTCAGGCTTCACATGGAGTACTGTGTGCAGTTCTGGAGGTCGCACCTTCGTAAGGATATTAACAGGCTGGATATGGTCCAGAGAAGGACAAATGAGACGGCACAGAGCTTGCAGCACAAGACTTATGAGGAGAAATTAAGGGATTTCAATATGTACTCACTGGAAGAGAGGAGGGAAAGTGGGGATATGATAGAAACATTCCAGTATCTCAAGGGTATAAACAGAACTACTGAGAAGCAGGAGATAGCTGCCATAGGGATATGTGCCAGCTTCTGTATGATATTCTTTTGTTCTTATAAATCTGTAATCTCCAGTATTTCAGTAACCACATGACCACACTCCCTTCTTTAGGCAATTTTACGCTGGTTGATGCCTGATGTCAGATAGCAGACAGAGGGCTCACCAAATTGTGTTGCCATTTGAAAAACTTCGTAGAGTGTTCTTTTACTGGTAAGCGTTTTGGAAAACTGGTGAAGGTCTCACAATTTTTATTATGATTTTATCTCCTTATGTCTGTCCGCTTTGGTTCCCCCCATCCCCCACACCCCAACAGTCATTGTGGCCACAGCTGCAACCTTCTTCTTGCCAAGATGGTGGGTGAGCAGCTGCCTTCACAGTCTGTGAAGTCTGATGTCTTTCAGTGCCGCTTACTGGTCATCTTCCAACACAGGCGAGGCGCTGCCAGCCCAAAACTAACTCAGGACAAGCAGCTTTCAAAGTGGGGAAGAAATGGAGTGAGTAAGAATCAAGTACTCATTCAGATGCGGTGTCGATCTTAAGATCAGCATACCGGTGTGGACACTACAAATAGAACCCCAGCTCTTTAAGCAGCCTTATGAAGAGTAAAGGCTTCTCGAAGCACTGGGGTTCTGTTTATTGTACTGTAAGTGGGCTGCATCTATTCTAATTCAGTAATTTACTGTACCTTACATCTGGCTGTATGGTAGGCCCAACTATAAATAAACACTGCGCCTGAATGAACACATGATGCCATAGAAACATAGAATTTGTCAGCAGAAAAGGACCGCTCAGCCAACCCAGTCTGCCGAAGTGTTCTCTACCTACTTGTAACTCCTGCCTGTATATGTTACTGTATGTCTTATTCTGCTTGCACCCATCAGGACCTCCTTGTGAATGAGCTTGCTCAATGGATTTTTCCTGCAATGAACTTGAACCTACTCCACCTCCATAGCCCTACTGATCTCTGTTGACCCCTTCCTTCCCCTTTTTCTAATATACCCCTATGTTTATCCCATGCATGCTTCATGCCTCCTACCATTTTAGCCTGCACCACTTCTCCTGGCAGTCTGTTTAAGGTATCTACCACCCTTTCAGTAAATAAATATTTCTTCACATCCATCCTGAACTCCCTCCCCCCCAGCTTCATTGTATGCCCCCTTGGTTTGGGTGCTCATCCTCATTTGAAGGAAACTCCCCAACTGTACCCTGTTTACCCCTGTGAGGTACTGTGTAGGTCCTGATCATGTCACCTCTTGCCCTCCTTTCTTCCAGAGTGTACATGTTGAGATTCTTCAGCCTTTCCTTGTAGGGATTCCTGTGAAAATCCTGAACCATTTTAGTTGCCCTCCTCTGGAAAACCTCCACCCTATGTCCTTTCTGAAGTGTGGACTCTAAAACAGGACACAGTACTCCAGCTGGGGGTATACCAGGGAGTGATACAATGGCAGCACAACATCCCTCCTCCTCCTACTGGAGATGCCACTCCTTATGCACCCCAGAATCCAATTTGCCCTGCCCATAGCCTTGCACACTGTACTGCCACCTTGAGGTCCTCTGATATAACAACCTCAAGGACCCTTTCATGTCTAGTGAGTATCAGTACCTCCCCATCCTATACTCAGCATTGGGGTTCCTTTGCCCTAGGTACATGATTTTACACTTGTTGGCACTGAACCCCAACTAAGTAAGAAAATTGAATTGATCTGAATGAATTGCAGGCTTTTAAGCAGCTTTTCGGGGAGTGTGTATGTATGTGTGTGGGGGAGGGGCTCTGCTACTATAACTATTTGCTTTTGATTTTGGCCTCAAATCAGGTGCACTACTATAAACAGATAAAAAACGTTTAAGAAAGACTCATAACAAATGTGATAGTCTTTGTACATTAGCCAGGGCTGAGCTTGCTGAACCCTTAGCACTGCATTGCAGACGGGAGAGATGCAGCCTATTCCTAATTAATGAGCCTCCCACTGGTCACCTGTGAGCCTCTTGTGGGCCGCTGCTCACTACACGAGCATTTGTCAATGCCGAATGGTTGCCTGATGACATCAGCAGTGGAAGTGCAGGAGTTGGACAGATGGGGCCCGATTCTCAAAGCCCTGTATCAGACGCAAGGTGCCTGCACCGAACCGATACGGTGCAAGGTGCACCTTGTATCCATGACCGCTCTCCATGCGATTCACAAAGGTGGCCTGCGTCGACCACAGGCCACCTGCCCTGCGCCCTGCAATGCATTGTAGCACGGCGGTAAGGGGACTACAGCTGATGCAAGCTGCATCCTGCGATTCACAGATATCACCCAGCGGGAGAAATTCTGAGCGTCTTTAGACCAGCCAGGGCAGGCATAAGGGGACTAAGACATTCTCCCCCTAGGTGACATGCCTGTGTGCGGCACACCATGGGTTACGGTCCACCCACCATACACCCCTGAGTATGGCCTCGTATGTGTGGCCCCCACCCTAGTGGTCCAATGGCACCCCTCACAGCTCCTCGATGCCACCTATGTACTATGTCAGTACACCCGTCTGGATGCTGCCCATACTGGCAGCGGCTCCCCCAATCCCTGATGCCCGCCCCATTGGTGCTACCGCAGCACCAACTTATGGTGGTACAGTGCCCACCCATGCCCCAGCTGGTGGTGCCCACCTCCCTCCGTACACAAGTCCTGACTGCTCCTCAGCGCCCGGCACATCCCACCACTCACCTCCGTGGCCAGGCGCCAATTGCAACGAACATGGTTGTGGAACACTGGCCCACCAGGTTGGGTCCACATGCCCATTACCTGGTGGGACAGGGGTCCTGTGTTAGTCTCTAGTGGCCTGCGGCGGACCCGCGCAGCGCACCAGGGGTTTGCTGCAGGGTTCCGGTAGGCGCAAGCATGGGGACTTAGCCACTGGGATCCCTCCTGTACCTGAATCAGGTGCAGGGTCCCTGGCGCACCGAGCACTGGCACAAGCTGCTGTTTGCTGCAGCTTGTGCCAGATGCAGGCCCCTATGAGAATCGGGCCCATGCTGTATAGGAATGGCAGTGAAGTATTGAACTGACGCCAACCCCACCCCCAACCTGCCGAGATGGACAGGCATTGAGGTGTGTCTTTGGGTCGTAGCCCATAACGGTCATGACATTTCACCTCACCCTACCCTGAAGACACTTACAAGTGTCGAGGTGTGCCTTGGGTGTTCGGGCTTTACTCACCTCATTCCAAAAGGAAATATGCTGAAATGGGTGCAGTATAGGAGAATTGGGTGAACTCTGGGGCCAAAGAGTCCAAGGTGCACCTCGATGCCTTCCACTGGCTGCAGGGTGGGGGCTGAATGGCATGAGCATTACTGTCAACAACCCCAAGTCACACCCCTGACGCCTGTCAGTCCCTATAGGGTAGGACGTTATGGTCAAAAACCCTAATGTCCTGAGCATTTCTTGGTATTTTTACTCCAAGTTTTCAACATGGGCTTTTTCTGATTCCACCGCATGAACACTGACACTATCAGTTTGTTAGCCGAAAGGTGATTTTGCACAGAGACTGCGCCATTTGGCACCCCAGGTGCAAAAACACATTTCGAACAGGATGTGAAAAATGACAGCTATACTGTTCATGAGGAGGTATAAAAAATGGCAATGTTGAAAAGCTGGAATAAAAATATAAAAAAACTGGTGAAGTCACAAGTGTGTAGAAACTGCACAACACACACCCATAATGTAATTAGTTTTGGGATTTTTTACAGTAGATTTTCAACACAGGCATTTTGGGACAGTGTCACTGTGATTTTCTTACTCTATCCTAAACACTGATTTCCCACAGCGACGTGCTAGTCTGTGCCGGAAGTGTGAAAACATATTTTGGCCAGGGTGTGAAAAATGACAGCTGTACTGTTCATAAGGAGGTGTGGAAAAATGCCAATGTTGAAAATCTGGACTCAAAAGATTACGAATTTGTGAACTTACGAGGGTGCATGGAAATTTCACAATGCACGCTCATAACACAGTCATTTTATGGACATTTGTCACCAAATTTTCAACATAGCCAGTTTAAGACCTCTGCTCATGAACAGTGTCACTGTGGTTCTCTTAATCTGTCCCGAACATCAATTTTGCACACCGACCAGGCCACTGTGCACTACATGTGCGAAAACACATTTCAGGTGAGGTGAAAAATGTCAGTTGTACTGTTCATAAGGAGGTGTGGCAAAACGGCAATGCTGGAAATCTGGAGTGAAAATATTAAAAATGCTCGAAGTTACGAGCATGCATAGGAACTGAGCAACGCACGCTCGCAAAACAGTCATTTTGGGGAATTTTTTCACCAAATTTTCAACATAGGGTTTTTGGGGACCCACATCATGAACTGTGACACTGACGTTTTGTCAATCAGTCCCAAAAGGTGGTTCCGTGCAATGACAGCAAAATCACCTTTCGAGACTGAATAACAAAATGACAGTGACCGAGTTCATGAGGTGAGGTCCCAAGAACCACATGCTGAAAATTTGGTGAAATAATTCCCAAAAATGGCCGAGATATGCACCAAAGTAAAAAAAAAACAAACATTTATGCCATTATACAGCTTATCAGCATTTCTTCAGTTCGCGGTCAGTTTTGAAGAGTACAGATGTGTTCCCGGTTCACCGAAGATCATCGTGTCGGGCTCCGGAGGTATGTATGGGGCGTGGGGAGACAGGGTGCAAGGAGGGTGGCGCTGGTTGGGGAGGGGCCATCGACGCAACGAGGCACAGTTTTCTGTTTTATAGGGTGGAAAAAAAAAAAAAACTTACAGGAAGGTTTTCTTTTTTGCTGGGGCATTTTTGCAGGTGGGCTCCCAGCGTGCCACCTGAGTGTTTGGGGGAGGGCTGTAGCTGGACGGGGATTGGGCACCCTGTTGAGCACATACCAAGTGCTGGAACAAGAGCCGAGGGGATTGGGCACCTCCTCAGTACACAAGAAATTGGGGAAGCATTATGCTGACGGGGAGTGGGCTCCCATCGCAAATTACCATGAAGGCATGCCAACAGGGGATTGGGCTTCGTTGGCATATATAAGTGCGGGGGCGGTGGCAAGAGTCGAGGAGGATTGGGCACCCCGGTCGGCTTTCTATTTATTGAAATGTTTCACCAGGAAGGCACACTGAACGGTGGGCCGCGGCTTTCCGCTGGCTTTATGGGGGCTGTGAGAGGCCGATGGAAAACCCGTCCCCATGGGAACACAGCACAATGGAGCTGTGTAATTGGCTGCTGCAGTCAGGGAAGCCCCGCCATAGAAACAGCTGATTGTGTAGTGACAAAGTGCTCCCTGATTGCAGCAGCTCAGTTACTTTGATCTAGTGGCCTGCTCATTAACTGCCGGTGATTGACAGCATCCTCCTCTATTGGCGGAGGCAGAGACGAGTCTCTGAATGGGCTGCTGCCATTCAGCACAACACTGCCGGATCTCCACAACCCGCCTGTGAAGAAAACCTGACACAATGTGTTTCTTGCACATGCGTGCAAGCAACACAAAAATGAGAGCAGTAGCTACTGAAGACTAAAAGAAACATAGAAACACAGACAATGATGGCAGAAAAAGACCAACGGATAATCCAGTCTGCCTGAGAATCAGGAGAGAGAAAATCAATGTGGTGATAAAGGCAAAAAACAAAAGATGATTAATTTAACAAAAATGGGTCTGAGACATATAAGAATATAGGACAGACAAAAGGGGCATTATCGGAGATCTAAGGGTCCCCTTGTGCTTCAAAATGTTTGCCATCAAATACGGTACCTACTCGAACGTCAGGCAGACGCTGCTACCAGCAACCCTCACAAACAGTGCATTCAGCGGCAAAATAAAAAAAAGATTTACTGCACACAAACCGAATGAAAGAAAACATTATTATTGTACACATAGCTCGCATCAGAGTGGATTGGCAGTCTTTCGTCAGCAATTGCTGGTAAGGCAATCCATTATAAAAGTTCCATTGTTTTGATAGGAAGTTCCAATTCTTTAAATCTTTTTTCTTTTAGTGTGAATATCATTGTTTTTTGTCACTGTGTGTGTAATATTGTAAGGTCTGTGGCAGCCTTGTTTTAGAAAAGTGTCTGCCAGGAGACTTTTCAGTTTAAGCTTTTCTGTGGGGGGCGCTCCACGCCCACACCCCCTTGGTGCCTAAGCTGTCGTTACTCAAGTGATGTAATTCCTTCTTTTTATTATTTCATGTATTTATTTATCATTACGTTTAAGCTCTTCTGTGGGGGCACTCCACCCCCCACACCCCGGGTGCTTATGTATCCCTTGTTATTTATCGTTTCAAGCATTAGTTTGTTAGTGTGTATATTTATTTCTTTATTTATTTACTTTACGTGAGGGCGCACCGGCCTCCGATCAAGAAATATATCGTAACAACATCCATCATCATACGTGATAACGCACAGTGCAATTAAGGATGTACCTTAATTTGCAGAGTCACAAAGAAAACACACTGGGGGCCCTTAGATCTCCAGTGTTGCCCAAAAAGGAACACATGAGAGCATATAAAGGTATAAAAACTGTTTCCTATCATAGCAGTTAGAGACATACTTAAAATTCAGAGAGCAGAGGACTGGCTTGATTTACTGCTAATGGTCTTCATGGCCATATTTTATACCTCCCAGACTGGTTTTACAGAGCCAAGTGACATCAGAACTTCTTTGTAACCTGAACATGCAACCAAAACAGGAAATGATTCAATACAATCAGTTTTCATAGTATGTGAGCACTCAAAATGGAAACCAGATGACTGGATAAGGACCCTAAAAAACAGATTATCTAGTCTAAAACAGACGGCTGGAAGCCCTAATACGGTACTAAAATTCTACCTTAAAGTTTCTGAGTAGCACCCCCCTCTTCTGCCTGCTGGTTGCCTACATATTTCTTTCACCAGTATGCTATCCTTTTTTAATGGGAAGGATTTTCTGTTTTGTTTTTTTAATCAAAATTCCCAGAATACTTCACATTTTTTTGAAAATGACCCACCTTTTTAGAATTCAGAGGGTCGACAGACATACTGAATTATATTTCTAGCATGAATGCCAATATAAACAGTCACACACCATTGTATCTAATAAACCTGTACCCCAAAAAAGTATCTGGGGAGGATAGAAACCTTCCCTGAGGCAGCAAGTAAGGGAGTATGGGGATAACCTTATGAGACTAGATATCCTCAGAAACCAGGGCATGGCCTTCAGGGAGTGGTGACTCTTCCCGCAAACTTTCCCATCAACTTAGAAGGGAAAGAATAGCAAGTGAGGGAGAGACAAACTCCCAAATGACTCAAAAGCAATTTTTCCTTACCAAATATTTTATAGCCACCTAGCTGCTAGTGCTTCCCCCCACCTGGATCCATGGATCCAGCATGCCCTGCCACCTGTGGTCACTTGGGTGGTGGTATTGCAACGGAGTCCAAATCCCTCTCACCCCCAAGGAGGCAAGAGTCCATGGGCCGCTCAGCCATCCTCCCCTGGCCAGCCTTCTGACAACCCAGGCTTGTTACCAAACCCGAGTCGTCGGCATCCCAAGCAGTAGCACTACTGATGCGCTGGTGGGCTGGCTAGAAAATCCAAATCTCAATAAAGCATTAACCATCAGTTTACATATTTCACTCTGGAGACCAAACTGTAGAGATGTAAACAAGACTTCTGTATTTAACCATTATCTAGTGCATAATAACATGTGTAACCCCCTCATTCCCAGGGGTTACTAGAATCCCAGTAAGAATCAGTGGTAGGCAGGGAAGGCAGCTAGTGAAATGCCAGTTAAATGGGTTTCACTCTGTCTCTCTCTGTTCTCAGTCTCTGCTGAGCTCTGGAGGGATGATGTCATCTAGAACTGTTGCAGCAGCATGAGCCACACTGGCCAGCTGCTAGGGAGCTAGCTTTAGAATGTTCGGGAGTCTGTAGTTGGAGTTCAGTGGAGGAGGCTGCAGTGTTAGGCAGCTCCTCCTTCAGCTTTGTCAAGAGAACTACCAGTTTGTGTTTTTTAAGTTCTCACCCTAGTGGTTGACAACTGTACCAGTTCTGGAAGTGGTGGAGACCTTGTCCTATGGTTTTCCCAGTGCCCCATCCCAGGAGGGATGGGGTGAACTTCAGGATGCAGAGGCAATCCCCTGGCCCTTTTTTGGACTCTTGAAGCTGCCTTGTGATGACTGCTCTGTGAGTACCTTGTTTGTTTTCTGAGTAAAATCCAGGAGTAACTGCAATGCCTGTGGGGTGATTTTCTTTGACAAAGGGACCCTGTCACCTAGCCTTTGGTTTAAAAGCTTTCTGCCTATGTTGGAGTCCTGTATGTGACTGTCCAAGTACAGAACCTTTAATTCTGACACCCCAGGGTATGTGTAGTATAAGTGTGATAAACATTTAAGACAACAGCTACAGTTTTCTGCAGTTGTATGGTGTTATTAACCGGATGAATGGCCGAGTATAAGCCTGGAAGCAAAAGGTGGCAGACCACTCCACCCCCATCTGGAGTAACCAGTTTATCTCTAGGGGTTCTGAAGGGCACCTTTTACTTTTTCTTCAGTGCAACTGGCCAATGCCTGAGAAGAGTGTTTACCCCTGGACGTGGGTTGTTTTCTTTCAGTTTACCCCAGTATAGTGGGTTCTGACAGCTCTGAGCCTGTATGTGCTCCTTGGTGGTCGTGTGTACCACCACTACTCCTGTGAAATTTGGGAACAGTACCAGTACCTGGCTGAATGTGCCAATTTCCAGTAGGAACCAGTGTGTTCACCAGTGTGTGTTTTCATCATCCTATGCTAAATGGGAATTCAGGAATGTCTGTACTTCAGAAATCTGCATTACTAGTATGTGTAGCCCTATGGGGGTCCATCTTCACTTTGTAATTATTCCTACTGTGTTACGTGAATAAAAGCCACACTCTAGAATCCCAGCCTGGTTTGGACAGTAATGTTATTGCTTCCTTGTGTCTGGAGTTATTTGGGTGCCCCTGTCCAGAAGTGCAAACCTAGCATAGTCCTAAGCAAATGTTTTCTCTCAGGGACCCAGGTTGTTGGCCATGGCAATTGGTCCCTACCAGGTGTGTGCCAGGTAGTTGCCACACTTGTCTGTGTTGTATAACAGACTAGTCCTCCTTGTATATGGTGGCCATTGTAGCTGCATAGAGTGCACATGTGTGCAGATAGATTTTTACAATGTAAACCTCCACCCCTCTCTTTACCCCCCTAGACACTGGAGTGGGAGAAGCCCTGCTAGTTAAACAAGAGGGACCGGGGGGGGGGTACACATGCATGCTGATTCCTAAATAAAAATTCATATATTTAACTAGATAGTGCAGTTTCCTTAGTGAATGACTTAAATCACTAACTCTCACTTTTGCATCCTTAGGTATGCTACTAAGGCTCTTGTTTGTGAATAAAACACAAAAACACCAACATTCCATTTAAAAAGGTTCTTTGCCTGCTTTTGCTGCGCTATCATGTGGAGAGCTCTGGGGTCAAATCTCGATCCTAGCTCCCCCACCTTGGTGGGATTCAGGAAATGATATGAAGGCAAGGCACAGTGACTCTGAGGGGAGAGAGCTGGCCTGCCTGCTGCAGTAGCAACTCCTACACAATTGGTGATGGTGGCACTTACATGTGGGCAACCACACAGTGTTGTCTCCCATATTGGATGGTGTCATGCACTGACTCCAGAGGACTGAGAAAGCTGGCCTTCCCCACAGTAGCATCTCCTACAGTGGGAGTGGTGGTGCTGGCATTTACATGTGGGTGACCATACGATGTCACCCTGCCTAATAGGACACGGCACACACTGCCCCCCCCCCCGGAGAGAGGGATGGCCTGCCTGTTGCAGTATCAGCTCTGACTGCGGGAGTGATGGTGGTAGAACTTGGTGTGGACACAATGTCAGCCCCCCCTTCCCCCAATCAGATGGTGATGCACACTGGCCCCGGGGAGCTGCCCTGTCTGCTGCAGAAGCAATTCCTACTACATGTGGGCAACCACACAATGTCATCCCCCAACAGGATTTTGCCACACACTGATCCCCGGGTAAGAGTGCTGGGCCTGCCTGTTGCAGTATCGCCTCCTGCAGCGGAAGTGGTGGTGGTGGTGGGGCTTACGTTGTTTGTGACCATGAGATGCAAGCCTATCCCACATAGGATGGTGTTGAGGGCAGGAAAGGGTAGAGTAAGGGTTTACAAGGGATAAATGCCCACCCCGTGACGCATGACAGAGATGCTGCCCACACATAAACATAGAACCATAGACAATGATGGCAGAAAAGGACCACTGGTCCATCCAGTCTGCTCATAAACCCTAACAAACCCGAGACCTACTGTCCGTACAGGGTTCTAACCCATACTATCCACCCCCATGCTGCCCCACCCTACTGCTGTCACCCTGAGCAACCACTAAGCCCTTCACTCTGTCCCAGCCGTGGTTGAAACCACTGATGGGTGCAAAAAAACAAACAAAAAAACTACCACATCCGCTAGCAGACTGTTCCACTGCTCCACCATCCTTCCTGTAAAATAAAACTGCCTCACTTCCCTCTTGAGTCTCTCCCCCATCGGTTTTCAGGAATGAAGGTCTCTATCATATCTCCCCTCTCTCCTCTGGCCTCCAGCGAGTGCATATTCAATGCCTTTGAGTCGATCCTCATAGGATCTGCCCTGCACTGTCTCCAGCCTGTCCTTATCCTTCCTTAGGGGAGGATTCTGGAACTGAACACAGTACTCCAGGTGGGGCCTCACCAGTGATCTACAGAGAGACAGTAATACCTCTTTCCTTATGCTGTCACTACCCCCTTCCTATACACCCACGCATCCTGTTTGCCTTACTGTAGACCCTGTTATGCTGGTTTGATTGTTTATAGGGAGCCACTGATGATGACTCCTAGGTCTCTTTTCTCAGAGGTCGGGCAAGCTTTACCACTCCCATCCAGTAATCTCTCCTTGGGTTCTTGTTCCCTATGTGCATCACCTTGTACTTTTTGGCACTGAATTTCAACTTCCAAACCTCTGACTACCTCTCTCACTTCTGCAAGTCTCTCTGCATCTCCCTAAATCCCTCCTCACTGTCTACCCTGCCACAGAGCTTAGTGGTGTCTTTAAAGAGACACATATTGCCCTGGACTCTTTTTTGCAATTTGTTAATGAACATACTGAAAATGACTCAACCCAGGACCAATCCTTGTGGCACCTCACTGGTGACGTCACCCCTCTCTTCTGATTTGACTCTGTTAACCACAACCCTCTGCTGTCTCCCTTCTAACCAGTTTTTCACCCATCTAACTCCATGTTTCACTGTACCAAGATCCTCTAGCTTCTTCAGCAACCTTCTGTGAGGCACCAAATAGACAGCTTTGCTGAAATCATAGTAGAGGAAATCCACAGCAAGGCCCTTATCCACTACCCTCGCCACCCAGTCAAAGAATACGATCAGGTTGGTCTTACAAAACCTTCTGGCTATGGACTCAAGCTGTTTACTACTATCTTGCAGTTCACTGCTCTCCAGGTACTTTACAAGGTCCTCTTTAAATAGTTTCTCCATCAGTTTAACCACAAAAGAGGTAAGACTGACAGGTCTGTAGTTTGCTCCTTACTACCCCCACCCCCACCCCACCATGGACAGGGACTATGTCTGCTACCCTCCAATCTTTTGGAACTACCCTTGTCTGAACTGAGCTACTGAACAGTCCCTCCAGGGGGTTCAATTAGTTCTGTTGCCAGTTCCTTGAGCACCCTCAGATACATCCAATCTGGCCCTGGGGCCTTTAAGGGCTGCTAGTCCTTTCCACTTTCACTGGTAAATAGTTACTGCCTCATCTCAGGCCCCCCCCCCCCAAGTTGCCTTAATGCCACTCTTTGGCAGAGGCCCTCTGTCTTTGCTTGTGACTACAGAGTAAAAGAAGTCATTAAGAATGGCTGCTTTCTGCCTGTCCCCTTCAATTACCCATCCAATAAACAAATATACACTACCGGTCAAAAGTTTTAGAACACCCCCATTTTTCCAGTTTTTACTGAAATTTACGCAGGTTAATGTCTCAATGTACTCTGAAATTAAAGCATAGAACAAATAAACAATTGGAGATAAAAAAAAGAAATCATAGAATCATTTTGTTTAACAAAATTTAATCTAAATTTTTGACTCATCAAAGTAGCCACCTTTTGCAGATATACTGTAACCGCCAACACACTCGTGGCATTCTTCCTACAATGGACATCAAATATTGTTCGGGAAGTTCTTCCCAACACTGTTGCAGAAGTTCCTACAAATGTGTTGCACTTGTAGGTTGCTTTGCTTTCACCCTTCTGTCCAGTTCATCCCAAACCAGTTCGATAGGGTTTAAGTCTGGAGACTGTGCTGGCTATTCGATGATTTGAAGCCTACTGCCTTGTTCTTTTCTTCAAGGTAGTTCTGACATAGCCTGGAGGTATGTTTTGGGTCATTATCTTGTTGTAGGATGAACCCCTAACCAACTAGGCGAGACCAGAGGGTATTGCATGGCGCTGCAAATGCTGTGGTAGCCCTTTGGTTCAGGGTGCCAGTCACTCTGTGCTGTTGTCCTGTGAGCCGCCTATCACGCAAGCTCGTTGACTCTCAGAAACTTGTCTTCTGATTCTGTTGTGGCTTTGGGTCTCAGACCTCTTCCCTGTCAGAGTTTTCTCCAGTTTCCAAGTGCCTTTTGATGGTGTAGGAAACTGTACTCACTGACACCTTGGCTTTCTTTTGCAATTTCTCTACAGCAGTTTTTGCTAACCTAAACTTTTTTTTAACCTGTAGCAGTTTACCGCTTACCTTTGTACCATTTCAGGTTATTCACTGGACTTGAATTGCTTAAATTTCAATAAAAACTGGAAAAATGGGGGTGTTCTAAAACTTTTGACCGGTAGTGTATGTGTATATATATATATATATATGTACATATATATATATATACAAATAAAAAATAAAAATCACTCTATATATATTTATTTGAAATGTTTCACCAGGAAAGGCATGCTGAGCTGCAGCTCGTTTCCAGATACGTCCTGGGGGGAAGGGAGCAGGAGAATACAAATCGTAAATACATAAAACAAGATGCACAAAATAAAGTAACATACAAAGATACAAAATCTAAACAATTACAAAATACAGCTATGTCCAGCTTAATATGTGAAGAGGACAAATAAGAAAAGTACAGGTTACCAGGCCTACAAGAGTAGAGAACAGGAAAAAAGGGAGGCGGAAAACCTGTTTACTCTCTGAAGTGGAAACCCCACAAGAGAACTAGCACTGCTCGAAGCTCACCCAAACAATGTACTAGGAAGTTGGCTTGAAGTCTCACTCAGCCCCAGGTGGCCATTTTGAATAAGGTTAAGCATAGAACATTTCAACTCACGCGAGTTCTGGGGCTGAGTGAGAGGTTTTACTGATGAGGAAGGAGTGGTGAATAGGAGGAAGAAGTTAGTTCACTGGGAAGAGGGATTAGACACAGTTGCAGGATGGAAGAAATGTAATTGTGAAGAAGAAAGGATAATGAACGAGTGGACGGTGCAGAGCAGATAACAGGAAGGGAATTCCAAATTTTCGGAAAATGGTAAAAGAAAGCAGCCTGTCCTGTCATGGAAGATCGGACTGGGAGGACAAGGGTCCGGTAGTCAGAGTTATGGAAAGAGTAGGAGGCAGGAGGAGGGATGGAGAGGAGGACAGAGAGGTAGGGAGGGATGGAGCTGAGCCAGTACTTCCCAACTAGGGAGGAGCAGTGGGCGAGTCGTCTGGCCCCAAGAGGGGGGAAGAAGAGAATGGTATAAAGGTCACAATGGAGCATATGTGGTGGACTGTCAAGAGCAAACCGACATAGGGAGTTGAAAAGAATATCCAGTCTGGTTAGGTTGGACTTAGGGGCTGTGCTGTAGACTATGTCACCATAATCAAAGATTGGGAGGATCATTTTTTGAACTATTTCATGGTGGACTGGAAGAGGGACACCGAACACCAAGCTTGGGATGCAATTTTTTATGGATGGCATCCACATGACCAGAAAAACTGAGGTGCCTGTCGAGCCAGAGCCTTAGGTATTTGAAGGAGGTGACATCCTCTTATATGGACCCTTCGAGGGTGTGGAAAGAAGGGATGGCAGTAAGCCTTTGCCTGGTCCCAAAGGTCATAGAGACCGCTTCTTGGCACTGAGGGATAATTGATTAGAGTGAAACCAGAGTTGGACCTTATTGAAGTCCAGCTGAAGGCTGGTCGCACATCAGAAGGGTAGGTGCCAGAGGTATACAGAACAGTATCATCCATGTATACGTGAACAGTAGTAGAGGAGCAGGATGCAGATAGGTCATTTAAAAATATCGAGAAAAGTAGTGGGCCAAGGACTAATCTTTGAGGGACTCTGGTGTTAATGGGGAGGGGGGGGGAGTGAGTTACCTATCCTGACCACTTGAGTCCTACCCACAAGATAGGAGTGGAACCAGCTAACGGTAGTTTCGGAAGGATCAGCTGCTGCAAGCTTGTTCAGGAGAAGGGTGTGGGCAACAGTGTAGAAGGCTTTGGCCGGATCGACAAAGATGGCAGCGGTAATGCAGCCATGATCCATGCCAGAGAGAATGGAGTCTGTAAGCTGGAGAAGGGAGGTCGTAGTGGAGTGGGCCTTATGAAAACTGTACTGGAAGGGGGTAAAGAAGGAGGAAGAGTCAAGGAAAGGAGAAAGTTGTGCCAGTATGAGGTGCTCTTGAAGTTTGGCAAGGATTGGGAGCAAATATATTGGGCGGTAGTTGCCTTGGTCAAAAGATACTCCTCCTTTTGGGGGGGGCGACTGTGGCAAGTTTCCAGGCATCGGGAACAGAGGCCAGAGAGAAGGAGAGGTTTAGAATGTAGTAAGTGGAAGGGCAATGGTGGGGGTCAAAAGATGAAGGAGCTGAGGGTCAAGCCCATCTGAGCTTTTACCCTTATGAGGGTTATGTTTAAAAGAGCCTCCAGGGTGTCAGCAGGAGAGACTGGTAAGAAGGACAACTGGGAGGAAGAAGAAGTGGGTGAGTAGGGGATAGGCAGTGGAGGGGGGCAAAGGGGGTTAGGGTTAGGTTAGGGAGGAAAGAAGGAAGGAAGCACAGATGATAAAGTAAATGTTAAATTCAGTAGCCACAGAGGGGGTCTGAGATAATGTTGTCTCCTACCTTTAGGACTGGGAAAGGGGATGGGGGGAGGGAGAAGGGCTTGTACTACCTTCCAGAACCTGGAGGGGTGGTTAATGTTATCCTTGAAGGTGATGAAAAATATTCCGCTTTGGCAAGTCTGACGGCCCTAGTGTAGACGTTTCGGAGTACCCGATATTTAAGCAAATCCACATGGGCACCTGAGACCTTGTATGCCCTCCATGCTAGGTCTCAAGCACGCTGACAGGCCAGCAGTTCGGCTAACACCCAGGGAAGGTGGGAGCCTCTGATCCTGGTTTTCCTGATAGGGGCATGCAGGTCCCAGATATTTAAGAACCTGGTCTTAAAGTAACTGAGGGCAGAATCAACTGAGCAGACAGAGGAAACAGGAGACCAGTCAGCTGATACTAAGTCCCCATGGAGAGAGGCCAAGTCCAAAGACCTGAAGGGATGGAGCAGGAGAATGTTTGATGGGGCTTTGGGGCGGTGGATTTTACATACACAGTAGACCATGTGGTGGTCACTGAGTGCATCTGGAAGAATTCCTGATGCAATTTCCTGACTCTACGTGTTACCTTTAGGTCCAGTACTACTTATCAACTTTGTAGCTCACCCTATTTTACATCTCATGTATCATGACTGTACGTTGCTGTAAAACACGTAACTCATGCTCACTGCTTCACTATGCTGAACCATAACTGTATGTTGCCTGTAATACTTGTAAATCATGCTCACTATTTCACTATGCTGTTCCATGTAAATCCCGGGTTGCCCCTGAAAAAGGGACCTCTGGGGCCCAGTGGGCTTACCCGGTCACCAAAATTTAATAAATAAATAAATTACCTGGTGAGGGTGTGATGCAAGAGCCCAGTCCAGCAAGGTGTGTTTACCAGACTTGTGGTTTAGGCAGGTTGGATTAGAGATCAACTGAGTAAGGTTAAGGAAGGAGATTTCATTGCAGAATATACACAGCATATATATATATATATATATATATATACACACTAGAACTTGAAATTTTCACTGTCAAATAACTTTCACTATTTTCGATGATGCACCAATTTGCGTGAAAATACATTTGCGCTAATTAGCACTTTTATCATTTTTTTCATTATTATGAATGTTGTGATTGTGACTCTGAGCTAAAATAAATTTACGCAATAATGGTTGCATTTGTGTTTGCGCTAAATTTACTTTGCGTGAAAATAACTAGTTGTACAGTATATATACACACACACACACATACATAATAATGGCACGGTCGTGCCACTATAGTTAGGGTTGAGCAGCCAGTTACATACTAAAGTCAAAAGTTTGGACATTAATAACTTTGGACCTGCTCAATGGATTTGCCTGAAATTTGGTACACGCGTTGAGGCGCACTAGATCCCTTGATTTACCAAATTGCGTCTGTGTTGGAGTGCTGGTCTTCATGTACGAAAGTGCTGAAAAATGCAAAATCATCCATTTTTGGAGACAGCTTTTGGCATTCTTAATGTGGTCCTGCACGGCCGTCGTGTGGTGTGCCGCTTCGAAAGATTGCTCGCTTGAAAGAGCTTTGGTGTGAACATGCTGTTTTTTGTTTGTGAAAAATACTAAGGCATTCAAAAGTTATGGCACTTTTAAGTTCCCATTATAAGTCAATGGAAAATTTATATGTATCTTATGATCAAGAATGGGGTTCTGGCCATCTGGTCTCGCCTGGCGATCAAAGAATTTGCAACCTCACAGTTCAAGAATCTTTGTTCCCAAGGAATTTTCAAAATTCGGTGACCGCGAGGTCCGCCATCTTGTTTTCAGTTTTCCAATCACACAAACACAAATATCTCGGCTCAGGGGTCACTTCTGAAGTAAAACTTCTTTTGATTTTTTATTCAGGGGACCCTGATCTATCGAGCCATGGCTTTGGTTCCATCCAAATCAGTCAAAAAACAGAGTTATAAGCTTTTAAAATCTTAATTCGCGGCTCGCGAACGATCTTTGTTCGCGAGCATGCAAATTCTTTGAGCATGAGATTCTTTGATCACGATCTTGCATCGTGACCTAAAACACTAATATCTCGGCTCTGGGGTGGGCTAGGGACACAAATGAGGGCTTGTTTTGCTCAGGAGGGTCCATTCTTTGGTCTGGTTAAAATCGGTGAATAAATCGCGTTTCACCCTTTTTTTTATTCTTTGATCGTGAGCCTGCAAATTCTTTGATCGTGAGGCTGCAAATTCTTTGATCTTGAGATTCTTTGATCGCGATCTTGCATCGTGAGCGAGGGACGAGATGGCCAAATTTAAGAATAATTTTTCTCAGCCCATGGGTGCCCTAGGAAGTCAAATGAGGGTGGATTTTACTCTGGGGGCTTCGTTCTGTAGAACCATGGTGGTGGTTTACTGCAATTCCTCCAATTTTTTGATTCCATTTTTTATTCTTTGTTCGTGAGCCTGCAAATTCTTTGATCGTGAGATTCTTTGATCGCAAAATAGGGACAAGATGGCCATATTTTTTATAATGGAATAGATAGGGAAATTTTGCCAATCTTTGACATTGAATATCTCAGACATGGTTTGGTCTTTTTACTTGAAATTTGGAGGGAAGAAAGGCAACATCTCACATATGTGCCTTTCAGTGGATTGGTCAAACAATATTACAGGATGGCAAAGTTACGGCACTACGAAGTTGGCGCTTTTTCCCATAGGATAACATTACGGCGTCCGCCATATTACATGAATTCTTTGCCGCTCTGATTGAAAATAACGATTTGGTCCTTTGGGCTGAAATTTGGAAGGAAGAAAGCCAACATCCTACAAATGTGCCTTTTGATGGTTTGGAGAAACAATATTACAGGGTGGCAAAGTGACAGCACTCCGAAGTTGACGATTTTTCCCATAGGATAACATTATGGCGTCCGTCACATCTTTCAGGGCCTGTATCTCAGAAATAGTGCGAGATATGGACTTTTTTGTCAATAAAATGCTTAGCCCCCCCAACTCGGGGCTAAGCACAAAACTAGCCAGGAAAGTAATAATTCATACAAAATTTTTATTTTTTTCCTATGTCATATGGTTCCTGAGATATAAGCAATTTAGTATTCCAAGTCATACTTTTCTGCTCCGAAGCAATTATAATGCATACATTATTTGTTTTCAATTAGTTTTTTCAATGCAGTTTTTGGGGAAAAGAAGGGTGTGCCCTTTTGTTACTGTGACAGTCAGCGTTTCCAGTTGCGCTTCTGTTACCATTCGAATCACCGTTCCCGTCTACGTCACCGTGTGCATAATGGTTTGCATTTTCGTATGCGCTTGCATTTCTGTTTCTGTTGTCTTTACTGTTGCTGTTACTGTTACCATTTACATTTACCGTTGCAGTACCATGACCTTATGTGTAACACTGCATTTTTGTATGCGCTTGCGTTTCTGTTTTTATTGGCTTTATTGTTGCTGTTACCATAACCATTTGCATTTACAATTGTGGTTCCATGAGTGTGTGCATTATGGTTTGCGTTTTCGTATGTGCTTGTGTTTCTGTTTACTTTGGTGTTATTGTTGGTGTTACTGTTACAATTGTGGTACCGTGAATGTGTGTGTTACCAGTTGCGTTCTGTATGCACTTCTGTTTGATGTCTCCGTCTACGGAACTGTTTGCTTCGGCGTCACTTTACGCTTGTGTTTCTATTAACGTTTGCTTTGCCATTTACGTTTGCTTTGCCATGTGCATTACCGTTGTCACTTGCGTTTGCTTTGCTGTTCCTGTTACTGTGTAACAAGACATCATGTGGCAGGAGTGCAGGGCCCAAAGGGCCCCGCGCTGCCGCCACTGCATTCCTTTCATTATTTATCATCCTCCTTCTCAAAAAGAAGGGAAATTAGAGGCAAAAAATTCTGTTTGATGCATCAGTTAGGGTTGTTCCACAGCAAAAAAAAGCTAGGAAATTCGGGGTTAGGATTGAAAGCCCCCCCTTGGACCTCCCCAGCCGGCATCGGGGTGCGCGTTGGAGTCGTCTGTCCCAACTCTCACCCCATTCTCCTATACCTCAGCTTTACACATGTGATGGGGTGAGAGTTAGATGACTTAATTCAACGCACACCCCAATGTCGGTTGGGGAGTGGGCTGGGGGTCCAGAGGGGCCATTCACCCAACCCCGAAGTTTCCTAGCTTTTTTTTTGCTGTGGAACAACCCTAACTGATGCATTATGTGATTTTTTTGTCTCTAATATATATATATATATATATATATATACACACACACACACACACACATATATACATACATACACACACACACATATACAAAAAGAAAGTAAAGAACAATACCTGTATCAACAGGCTTGTGAGTGCACTCAGGCTGGGAGTTACAGCTTCCTTTGGACTATCTCCACTATCAATGGGGGGGAGAGAGACAATCAGATTCTTTCATCATGATCACCTGGTTAAAGTGTGACTCTTTCACCACAAAGTTAAGGCAGTGTTCCTTTAAATGATCACACCTTCAAAGCTGTCTAATGCCTACAGTCCATCCTCTTCATCCCCCTAAGGTTGTTCCACAGGGAACAGGAAACACTCGGACAGTTGGACAGGACCCTTGGCAGGGGCCTTCAGGTTGGGGGTCGGTGTCCCGCTAGCTCAATCATCTTCTGGTGTAGTGGTTGGGCTTGCAGAGAAAGGGCTGTTAGGCTGTCATCTCATGGTGTCTGAGGGGCCATTCCCCCCAGTTTAGCTTCGTCTTACTGGTGAAGTGGTGAAGCACATGGCAGTCCTCTAGTCCAGTGGTTCTCAAATGGTGAGGCCAGCCTCCCAAGGGAGGCCCCATACTGTTCCAGGGGAGGCCCAGTCAAGTCTGATAATGTACAGTATTTAAATTTTAAGTTTTGGGTGCTTTGTGTAAAGGGATGAAGCAAACTAAATATGGATAATGGCAAGTGAATTTCTTACTGATTTCTTACTGATGCACAAATTGGTGAACAGCAAAGGCCCTGAGCCAAAGCTAGTTTATACTGTAGGTGTATATTTACATGTTTGTAAATTGGTGACTAAGAAGGCACACTGAGTTGAGGCTTGTTTCTACAGTAGGTGTTTATATGCAAATTAGTGACTGGGAAAAGCACACTGAATCAAGACTTGTTTCTACAGAAGTTGGTGTTTATATGCAAATTAGTGACTGGGAAAGGCACACTGAGTCGAGGCTTGTTTCTACAGTAGGTATTTATTTATATGTAAATTGATGTCTGGGAAAGGCACACTGAGCCAATGCATGTTTCAGGTGTGACCTCGGTAAGGGTACAAGAAGTTGCTTAACAGGGTAAGAGGGGAGAGATGATGTGGCTAGGGTAGTTGTTCCAGATAGAGAGGAAGTAGAGTAATGAGGAACCAAGAGTCAGAATAGTGGAGTGACAAGGATAACCTGGGGTGTGGGTTTAGGGATGGAGAACAGTGAGTCAAATAAAAAGAGAATATACTCCGTCAACATTATTAGTCCCGCTTGATTCCTGGTGTATTGTGCAAAAGTATGTTTTTTTTCCTATGGGGAGGCCCAAGATTTTTTCCAAATTTGAGGCACGCTCGGAATCTGTTCCATGGCTTGGGGGAGGCTCACTAACACAAAGTATGAGAACTAATGCTCTAGTAGTCGCTCCCATCTCCCACTGGCCTCATGATAGCTATCACAAGAGTTTGTTGTTTAGCTAGAACAGTGTGTCAGTGACACCCTGTGGCTTAGCTCAGCTAGCAAAGTGTATCCCCAACACCTCATGGGCAGTATCACTAGAAAATTGCAGAAAATGTTACCCAAAAAATGCGGACATTTGTTGCAAAAATTGCAGGGGTTCACTTTACATCCCCGTTGCTCCCTAATAAATCTTTTATTGTTTGCTGCAGCATGTATTGATCACACGAGTTGTTCGATATACTACCACTTTTATATGCTTCTCTTATGAAGAAAGTGTTGTTTTTGAAATGAACTGCAGATTAAAGAGCTAGTGTATTGCCTAAAACTAATATTAATTTGTAAAAGCAATCACTCATTACCTTTCATATCTGAGGTACTTTTTTCTTTTCCCACAGGTTAATTAGAACATTGTCTACCTGATGTTAGGAGGTGTGATGTGTGGGACAGCACTCTGCCTGGCAGCTGAGATATCTAGCTTTGTTCCCCAATTACATCATCAGCATTGTGACCTCACTGACTGCTGCTTAGGAACCGCCATTCAGTAGCTGCCAGGTCAGTCGCCTGTGATGTCACTGTCACTGGGATTGCAATACTGATGATGTAGTGGGCGGATAGAGATAGATATGTCAGCTGCAGGCTGAGAACTATTCCACACATCCAGCACAATATTATCACACAGAAAACATATAATGAGTAAAAGGAAAAAGGAAAATACTTCAGAAATAAAAGGTTACAACCGACTATCTCATATATATATTTTTTTATTGCATTTTATCCTCCTTCCCGTCTCTCCAGCCCCGCATCTTCAGAGCCCCAGTGGAGTCTGCCCCGTAGCCACCTACCTTAGCCTTCCCGGAATCCCCCATGAGCTGTGGTTTTACCCCCCCCCGGGCAGGGACGAGGTGGGGCTTCTGCACCCCAAACACTTCTTGTCTCGTCAGGATCCAGGACCGGCCAAGCAGGTGTGAGCGATGAGGGGTCTGCTCCAGAGCGCCATCTACCTGGAGCCTGGAGAGTGTTTTTCCCCTGTTCTTACAGGTGTGACGTGCGCCTGGCGTCGCAAGACACGACCGCCGGCGTCCATCACGTCTTTTCCCCTTTGTATCGGTTCTGTGCTTGTACCCCAGGCCTCGCCTGGGAAGTCGGTCAACCAGCTAGGTCACTAGCCTCCCTTCCCTCCTGGAAGGCAGGCAGTCCTTGGGATACTCAGTCTTCTCCCCCCCACCGACCCTCTGACTCTCCAGGCTCATTCCTGAACCCGGGTCGTCAGCGTCACAAGCGGTAGCGCTACCGCTGCACTGGCAGGCCGACCTGCTTCTCACATTTGGTATCATTTTCCTGTTTGTCCATTTTGGTTCCACTAGCTCTTCAATCATAATGTGGCACATCTTCTAAAATCTAAAGACATCTATCCCATGCAGTGCTAACTAGATTTTATTTAGTAATTCACGGTCAGTCAGTATTGAATAAATCCTGAAACAACATATTTTGCCAATTTCTAGATGTTAAATAATGAAGCCTGTTTAACAACAGCATACTTAGGTGCAAGAAAAATAAGCAGATAACCAGGGTGCTTAATCAAGTTCTAGTAAAAAACAAACTGTTTATTTTGTTAAAATAATTGCTGTTCTTAATCAGCACTGCAAGTATAAAATTTTAAAATCACATGATTAAAGTATTATATCATGATGCCAACTGCTTTTTGCTACATCATCCAACAGTTTGTCTTGGGAGCAGGAGGGCCATCGGGGAGAAATCAAACATCCCATGGACTGCTCTCCTCCTGGGTGGGGGCACTGATGCAGTTCTGACCTTGAGGCAGCCAGGGTCTGACTGCTGGGACTGGCTTGAATTGAAGCCTGCAGACATATGGCGTATGCACCATTACGTCACTGCACACCACGCCCCCAAGGAAAAAGAACAGAAGAAATCCCAGCCGGCAGGATGACGCTTGCTCCTAGTAGGCTCCGCACCGCCTCATCGTGGGCTCACTGCAATCCTTCTGAGCTTTAACCTCCTGGGATTCAGGAGCCAGGTCCCAGGGGCCTCCGCCATGGGGGTTAAACCATGGGGCACTGTCACCCGGACGGTAAGTCCCAGAGATGGCAGGGTGACAAAGCTGGGGGAGTAGAAGGCTGAATAGAGCTGGCTGGCAAAGGAGAGGCAAAAAAGCAAATAAAAATAAATATACTTCACCTGTTTTATCAGTGTGTTTTCAGAAATGTTAATCAGGTTTTTCTGCAGGCTTTGTATGTGAGCAGATTATCAAGTAAGGAGTCACTGCCACCAACACCCTCAGAAGCACAATCAAGTTTATAATCAGCAAGCTATCTAAACTCCTCAGACATCTGAATCAGAATTCATTCAGAATGACAGTATGTATAAAGGAAAACCTACCTACAGCTCGTAATGAGGTAGCCTGCAAGGCATAGCAGTGGGTGGGACTTTTGTCTGTGGGCATGGCCCTGAGTGACAACTTGGTGGGCAGGCAGGCTGTGAGGCAGCTACCCACCAAGGATAGAGGGGTAGGTAGGAGTTCCAATGGGGAGGGTGGATTAGAGCCAGAGAGGAAGAGCAATTAGCCTATAGAAACAGCTGCACCCGAGATATATCCCTCTCTTGGTCTCTCTTCCTCAAGTTAGAAGACGCTACAGGATCTACAGGCTCCAGGCAGAATCCAGGGATGTGCATTAGGTGGTGGGAAGGCATTTGACTTGAAAGTGGAAGAGAGTTACAGAAGGGAGGAACTGGCACTGGGGAAGCTTGAATCCTGGGTTCCATTCCAGCTTATCTCTTCTTTTTTAGCAGAAAGGCTCTGGTGATTCTTTAAACCTTGGCCCACCTCTGCCTCCCTTACTATCCTGTGGGTTCTTGCTAAGTTTACCCAGGGATACCAGAGGTTTCCTCCTCGATCGTACCTCGGACATATACAGCGCTTCCTTTCCCTGGGTACTGGTGGTTGTTCTCTCCCTCGTTAGCAGAATAGCCGCAGCTTGCACCATGGGCCGGGGAGGATGCAATGAGACAGGGAGCAAGGTCAGGGTGGCTCAGTTGGTGGGGGAATGTCACCTGCCACATGGTGGGGGGTGGAGGTTGGGCTGGATCGGGAGCCCGGAGTATAAGTCAGTGCTTGCTGGTGATTTGTCATAGACATCTCCTCCCTCCTGTCCTGACAAAATAATAAAAAAAAGAAAGAAAAGGGATAAAGTTTACCTCAGGAGCTTCTCACTCCTTGTTCTCGGGTGCAGCAAGAGGGTCCTGGGGTCAGCCACCACAAGTTCGTGCTGAGACTGAGGGGCCAGAGGAACGAGTTCAGATTCTTTGCCGGGCTAGGTTCCAGGAAGAAAAAACACTTGCTCGGTGCACAGGCAGTAGGGCTGCTCCCTCCCTTCCATCCCAAGTAGTAACACTGCCTGGAGGCAGGGACGACTGGAAACAACGAGCAAAGCCTTTGGGTTCCTCCCTTGGTGGGTCCAAAGCAGTTGGCAGTACATTGATGGGAAACAGCACTGTGTTTTTTCAGGGTATTTCTGGGGTATTAAGAGCTTTCACAGCGTGGCGGGTTGGAAAGACGCCGACCACCACTGGTGGGATGGAGGGCGTAGATGCCAGCCACGTGGCTGCCTTTGTTACTTGCATAAGCAATGATTATTTCAGTCCACACACACAGAAAGCATACTGTTAAACCCTAATTCTCTTTGTATAACAAACTGATACTACCAATGGTTTTGATCCCAGGACCCTAAGTTTTATGGCATAGCTTAACTGATTTGAATTTGTAATTTCCTTTGCTAAGACCACACTAACCCTTTATATTTATTGTGTGCTGCACTGCTTTATTGTGTCTGATTTTCGCCTGTAACTTCTGTCAGCTATTCTATACTTCTTGTTACAGAAAAACAAAAAAAAAAAAAAAAATGCCATCCTAATATGGTCAGAAAGAATAGCGACATCATTTACTATACTTGAACATAGCTGGTAGCCTAAAATAAAATGTGGGCAACTGAGTAAATTGGCAAGAAGTGCTTGAATTAATTAAAAGATATATACATATTACAAAATAAAAATGAAATGGGGATAACTGGGGAGCACAGCTAGTAGAGAAGCAGAATGGCTGATATCAACCAAACCCTCTCAACTGACTTCATGACCATTCAGACCTGGCTCTACAATAACAAGCTTGTCCTAAACACTGACAAAATTCAAGCTATGCTGTTTGGTTCAAATGTCAAACTCAGAAACAGCTCCAACAAACTACATATCCACTATGTTAATGGCTCCCCGTTAGACACAGGTAGTTCATTTAAATACCTAGGCGTGTTGCATGATGGATCCTTGAACTTCGATCAATACATCTCCTCGATCTGTAAATCCGTGAATGTCAAAATTGGGGTTGCTTATAGGACTAGTTATGCTCTTACCCCCTCTGCTAGATTGGCTGTTGCATGAGGCATTCTTCTCCCAGCCCTCACCTATGGTGCTGTTACTTACTTAGGTGCTTCCAAAACCTCTCTACACAGGTGGGACACAACTTACAATAACATTTGCCGCTATGCCTCTGCCTCCTCTAATCGCAAACACCACTGTCAGCTCTATGCTGACCTGAAATGGTCCTCCCCATCTACCCATCGACTCCTCTCTCTTGGCTCTCTGACTGATAGTATCATTACGTCTGGAACCCCGCCACCCTTAGCCTCTATGTTGTCCTGGCAAACCACTTCCCATGGATTAAGGTCAGCCAACCAAACTCTCCTACATATACTGAAGTATAAAACAGCCAAGCGTGTCCATGCCTTCTCCCTTGCTGCCCCTCGCTACTGGAACTCCATTCCTCTTGATATTCGGCTAGTTCCAAGTCACAACCTCTTTAAAAAAACAACACCTGGATTACCTTACCAATTTAGCCTCATGTACATGCTTCTATCCACCTTAAGCCCCTCCTCATACCAAATGCTGTTTGGCTACTCCCCCTCCTCCTTATCAATCTACCACTACTTCCTTCTCTTTGCCTCCCCATCTCCCTTTGTATTTACCGGTCTTCCACCTTAAGTAGGGCTGGCAGTATAGCCTAGAGGTTAGAGGAATGAGGTGTGAATGAGCTTGATACATCCAGCAGACCAGACCTGAGTTTGATTCCCACAACCTCCACTTGCATACTGTGTGACTGAGCAAGTCACTTAACCACCCCAGTGCTCCCAGGTCACCACTGAAAACAAGCACTTGTGCCTAGTGGGCCTTACCCGGTTACCAAAGACTAAAATAAAAAAAAATTAAAATTAAATTGGTCTCTGCCCCCCCCCAATTTGTCTCGCTTTTGTGCTCCTGCTCCACCTGCTACTGGTCCGTTCGCCTCCCACAATAGATTTTATAACTACTGGCACTTATTTACCTTATATTATAAATGAATTTCTGTAACACGTAGTTGCCTTCCCACCCCGTTGTTAACCATACTTGTACTGACTGTTGATTATCTGTACTGTTTTCTATTGTAAGCTAAGTGTGGTATTGTAATTGCCATTTGTCATGTTTTTACCTGTTGTAACTTCCCGAGTCGTGTCTGAAAATAGGCATTTCTATGTCTAGTACACCTCACCCAGTTAACAAAAACAAATAAATGGAATGGTATTCTGAGCAGGCTGAAGTTCAGCTCCCCATGAAGGTACTTAAGTCTGATCACTTACAAATCGAAGTAGTATTGTTTTATGGCTTTTAGTAGTCATCTATGGCTCTGCATCTCAGTGAACCCTCAAACACATATGTACCGCCCTCAATAAATCCTGCCGCCTAGTCTCTGGTGCACACAGCCTGACTCATACATGCAACCTTTACACTCTTACCAACTGGCAGAACCTCAAGTGTAGGGTTATGTATCAAACATACTTGCTTGTGAAGAAAATCGATCTGGGGCTGACACCCCCAACCTCCCAGTTTCTTCTTTCCTACCTACCCAACCAGCACAGTACCAGGAGTGCCTCTAGGCATGCTTACCAGGCCCCTTTCTACCGGAATTCCCAGGCTCAACAGTCCTTCAGATTCCGGGCTCCCAGCAGGTTAAATGGGTTTCCCCAGGACATTCTTGGGGAACCTAAGCTCGGCCCATTTAAACACAAACTCGGACAACACCTAACTGCTCTCAGCAAATGTGACTGCCATGTTTAGCTTTCACCCCTCCCTGCCTCCATTATGCCTTTACCTAACGCTCTTCCTCCACCCTTGCTTACTTCCCTCTCCCCGTCCATCCTCTCAGCCCCCTTCCACCACCTCTCCCTGCTTTCACCTTTCAACTACCCGGCAATGCCACCTGACAGCTCTTCCTTTCCTCCTCACCCTTCTCCATCTCCTCCCTCCTTCAATGGCACTTTCCTGACAATGTCAGTCTGCTGATTGCTCCACCCTCTTATCCTTCCTTATAGCTCATCTCCCTATCCTACCCTAAGTGTTTTATGGCACTGCAATTTTGTTGTCAACTACCTTATTATATACATTTGTACACTGTATCTTATTAGCTACTCTGAGCTTGTCTAGCTCTCTGTTATGTTCTGTACTCACTCTGACGTGGAACCATTGTAAATTAGTCCTGGCTCAAAGGTACTGTAATCCGAGATATAAAATAAGTAAATAAATGGCGTTTAGTAGTGAAGGAGCATGATTGTTTCATGGTGTATAGGTGGCACCTAGTGGCAGAAAGGGGGAACGCAAGCATTTGTAAAACACATACAGATAGAAGATACAGAATTTTAAAAAAGGTGACAGACAACAGTATTAACGAGCACTCTTGAACAGTAGACTCTGCTGTGGTGGCAGTGGAGGCTTAAGCGGCAGCAAGGGTTGGGTGGTGGTGGTGGTGGTGGTGTTGTGTTCTTGTGTTTTAGGCAGCAGACCTCTTCGAAGGTGAAGGTAGTTTCAGCGACATGGATTTGAGAAACAGCTGTCCGTCCTCGTATGAGACAAGAGAAAGGCTTGGTGGGACATGCTGTTCCAGGAGCAAAGTGAGGTTGAGGTACCAGGGCCTTCAGAGTCACCACCTCAGCCAAACCCAAGCGGCCCACTGCAGCCCGCACCTCAACAGCAGCCAGAGGATCCCGCTGCTCTTAGGGTGCAACTAACAGGGCATACTTCCACGAGATGAGCCAGAGGGTCCAGAACTGCCACCAGTGAAACCAGCACCTCCACCTGCAGGGGACCCAGCATTCGCACCACAGCCTAAGAGGGTCAGGAACAGGAAGCCTAAGCAGGAAAATTCAGTGCCAATGTACCTTCAACCCGGTATGCCCGATCTACATATTTTGTCTGCAGCTGAATTAAGGACACGGATAAGGCAATCAATGAATATCCCCCCACCAGCTATGCTGAAGCAATCTCGTTAGCATGGAGGACCCCCAGAACCTGTAGGGCCAAGGTGTTATTCACCCACGAGGCCAGTGGGGGACAACTTCTGGCCCGGCTCGACCATGGCCTCTGAAGCCAGAGAATCCAAGCCCAGCACTGTGGAACCTGGGTGTACTGGAGGCACCAGAGCTGATGCAGTCAGCTCTGATCCAGGTGCTTCCACCACCTCCTCCTCCAGAGTTGTTACTAACTCAGTACAGATGAGGATTTCCCCAGACGTTACCAAACTTGACAGGTCAGTACGTGTTGGAGCAGAAGCTCAACAGAGTATTGGCTTTTACTGCTAGATAGGAGAAGACATGGTCAGACACTGCACAAGCAGTTTCCGTGCCAGGGGAAGGGGGTGTCATAGACTGGGGGAACAAGGCGACGACCACTCCAGCCCAACAGGAGTCGGCACCACAGGTGAATGCAAGTTTTGTAAGTTTTGGTGAACCAGTGGGTTTGCTTTTATCAGAGAGAGTAAGAAAACAATCATAAATGAGGAATACATGGATGTATTCATGTTGCTTAACTGGCCTAAGGAGCCTGAGGAAGAAAAAGAAAAAAAAAGTATGATGATGAGATTGAGAAAAAACGTAAGGTGCCCATTTGGTGCACATGGGAAAACTGGGTGGCAGTCTTTGCAATATATGCTGAATACTGACGCAAGGCAGCCCAGCTAAAGCAGATGGGTTGGGGGTTTATTTCATCCGCATCATGATGATGCATGCTAATAAACTGGGGTGGTGGGGTGGTGGTTGAGATGACTACAGTACGGTGAGGAGTCTAGGAGAAGTAAAAAGAATGAAGCAGGGAGGTCATGGGCTATGTTGGACATGCCCCTCCTCTGGACAATAGATATGGGGAGTGGGGGTCCAGCACACAGACAGTGTCTTTCCTGTCTGACACCCTCCATCGTCTAAGAAGTGGAATCAGGGCAGCAGCGGAAAGTGGGGCAAGGGGATATTGCTTTAACTAAAATCAAGGGATGTGAAGAGCAGAGTCATGCAAATATAAACATGAATGCATGGTGTGCGGCAAGTCACACCCTTTCCAGCAGTGCCGGAGAGGGAAAGGTACCTTCCGCCCCTTTCAGAAGGGACTCAACAAGGCTCCCAACACCCATAAAGGTGGAGCACATTGAGAGGTGGCTGGCCAGCTATCCCGACAGGACAGCCACTCACGCTCTGGCTGAGGGCTTCAGGGAATGGTTTCGTATCCCATATGAAGGGTTCACACAAAGACTACGAGGCAGAGAACCTGAAATCAGCCAGGGAGTGACCAGAAGTTGTGCACAAAACATTAGCTAAGGACGTTGCAGCAGGCAGGGTCAGCGGGCCCTTCACGTCACCCCCATGCTCAGGGTATGCTCTATCAGTCTGGTGCCCAAGAAGGTGCCAGAGGAATTCTAGAAGATAAATCATTTGTCTTATTCGAATGGGGAGTCAGTTAATCACCATATCGGCCTGCTGCATACGGCCATGTCGTATGCACAGTTTGAAAGGGTGGTAGAGGCGGTCCAGGGGTGAAGCGGGGGGCCCTCTTAGGAAAGGCAGATGCACAGTCCGCATTTAGGTTACTACCTGTACATCCAGAGAATAGGGATTGTTGCATATGAAATTTGAAGGGCAGTACTATGTTGATAACTGCATGCCCATGGGTTGTGCAGTGGTGTGCGCTATCTTTGAGCAGTTCAGCATGTTCCTGCATTGGACTATGTCATAAAAGACAGGTCAGCTGGCCTGTTGGTGCTGAGGGTTGAAGCATCAGATGTCACACCTTGAGCCACGCTGGCAACCCAGGCTCGGGAGTGAGCATAGGTTGCCAGAGGTCGGCTGGGAATGAGAGGATAGAGAGTCCGGAGGACTGCTCTCCTCTCCTGGGGAGGGTGGGCTGTGGATCTCCTGGCATCAGCATCTCCCAGCAGAGACTGGGAGTGTTACAGCCAGGTGACACATCAGATAGGGGTGGGGACGATGTTGGATATCTGTGGGAAGGGTGTAGAAGCGTGCCCACCTCACACTGGACGTCACTGCATATCCATGCCCTCAGGGATCACGTTCACAACAGCAAAAGGAAACACCCCAGTGCCTGAGAGGATGACGAATCATGGCAGCCCCACACCCACTGCCAGATTCCACCAACCATGTCCCCGATATCCTCTGGCCTCACTCTGCCGGTGGATTGGATTTCAAGGAGAGCCAAAAGTAGGTGATTGGCGGCCCCACCTCGGGGGGAGGTACAAGTCATGGGGTCAAGCAGGGCAGGAGTGCAGGTTGGCATTCCGGGGGGACCTTGGCTTTGGGATGTTTCAGCCAGGCGGGACAAGCTGCCAATGGCTTTGTCAGAGGGAGTTCCTCGGGGCTGGTGACCAGAGGAAAGAAAGTTAAAAAAAATATAAAATAAAAAGCAGGTCATTCAGAAGTAGCCCACTATCTGGATGATTTTTGGTTCATGGGGCAGGTTGATACCCATCATTGTGCCTAACTTATGGGGGCTTTCCAGGAAGTATGTGCTGACCTGGGTGTCCCCTTGGTGCAGGACAAGATGGAGGGTCTGTGCATCAGATTTTCATTCCTGGGCATTGAGATTAAGAGTGGTCCAAGAGTTTTGATTACCACAAGAAAAAATGCTGGCCCTGCAGGCCCTTCTAAAAAGAGTGTCCAAGGCTGGATGATCACCCTGCGTGAATTACAGCAGCTGGTGGGGCATATGAATTTTGCCTGCAAGGTCATGCCAATGGGCAGGACATTCATGTGGCATCTGGCCAGGGGAGGCTCAGGCCTGTTCCAAGCCACACCACAGGATACACATGACGGAAGCTACGAGGGAAGATCTGAGTGTATGACAGGCATTCCTACAGTGTTTCAATGAGGTGGCACTTTGGCTGGCACTGGTGACCAGTCAGGAGTTGAAACTCTTTACAGACACATCAGGAGGTTTGAGATTTGGGGCATATTTTCGAGGAAAATGGTGCGTCAGCCAGTGGCCAGCCTCCTGGGGACTGTTGGGCTTGCTGAAGCAGATCAGCTTATTGGAATTTTTTCCCATAATAGTGGCCCTGGTGGTGTGGGCAAGTATTTAAAGGATAGGGACTGGTCTATCATCTTTAGGATGGAAAACACCAAGGTCGTTTATGCCATAAATGGGCAGCTAGGGGCAAGGGCTCCATGGGCAACCTCATGCGGGTCTGTGTTAAAATGTCTGTTACTTAATATCCATTTCAGAGCTGTGCATGCCCCAGGAGCTGATAACGGTATTGCTGATGCTCTTTCTTGTTCACAGTGGTGGAGATTTTGAGAGCTGGCTCCAGGAGCAGAAAGGTATCCCAGGGAAGTCCAAGCTTACCTCTGGGAATTGGTAACATGGAAGCCTGGGACTTACTCAGGAGTTCGCTAGCGCCCAACAAACGGTGTTATATCAGAGGGGAGTAGAGAGCTTTCTGGGAATGCATCAGGCACAGAGGTGGGAAAAGGTTTGGCCCATTCCAGAAGATCAGCTCTGCTCAAATGTCCTCCACAGTAAATAAGAGGGGCCATGCCAGCGATAGCGGGGCAACATCTGGCACACACAGCATGGTTCCAGAAAGCCATGGGGTATGCAGATACTACTAGGGTTTTCCCCTGAAAACTCATGAGAGTCGAGGCGCTAGAGGAAAGCCATAACCAGGAAGTTTGTAACTACTGCATTGAGCTGTAATTGTAAGCATTCAAACAGTAAAAATACTTGAAAATTGATGCTGCTTCAGTGATTTCCTTGTGCGCACTACTCCTCTGCTCTGAGTTTTCTCCTTTAACAAAATGTTGCAAGGCTGGGCACGGGCAGTGCCCAAGAGACCGGACAGTCGGCATCCCACAGCCCAGCACTATTCAAACAGGTATGGGCGAAGTTTCTAAAGGCATGCTCGTCATCAATGCACTTGTTCAGAACAGCCTATTTGGTGGCTTTCTGTGGGGCATTTTGGGTATCAGAGTTCGTGCAGCTGAACAAGGCAACAGGGTTGCCAGTGGCTCTGGGGGATGATGACAAGGTATATTAACCACAGTGGTTGTGTTTGTCCGATTGCATAAGAGCAAGATGGACAGTAGAGCTTGGGGGTGCTGGTGCAGCTGGAGATCGCCCCTAGGGGTGCAATGGGATATCCATGCATGGTTTCATGATTAGGTGGCCAGGCAAACAGGAGGACGCAAAATATTTTTTAGGCATGATGAGGGCACCTTTAATGGTGTACCAGATCAGGCACAAGAGACTCAGCAAAGGTTGGGGTATGATTCACAGTGTTTAATACTCACTCCTTAAGGACTGGGACCGCATCACACTCCAGAGCAGAAGGGTTAATCAACAGACAGATTCAGACCCTAGGCCAGTGGAGGTCTCAGGCATTTGAAATTATGTGAGACTGCATATGCTGTAACTTCTTGCTTTTGTCTTGACAGGTGTCGGTTCCCAGGGTGTGGAGATCTAGGTATGCAGCCACTCCTTCATCCACTGGGCCACTGTCTGGGCAAGGCAGTACCAAGGTGGCAAGAACCAATTTCTGGAGCATAGGCAGGTGGAGGTGCTTCAGATGGGGCACCCAGATGAGATGGTGTGAGCTGCGACTGTGGTTACAAGCCAAGGCCTGGCGGTGGGGCCCTCCCAGCATGATGGTGATTCACTTGGGGGGGGGGGATTTACCTCAGAGTCATTAAGTTGCTGGACCTGATGCACAATGTAAAGCAGGACTTAGCCTTTTTGAGGCAAAATATGTCCGCAAGTGCACATTATTTTATCGGACATTATTCAAGGGCAGCAATGGTGGAATGCCTGCAACACCAGAGCCATCGAGAAAGTGCACATACTACACAATGCAGCCCTATGACCATTTATGGACAGTACTGTGGGGTCCATCCTACAGCATGATGAGATTCTGATCAAGAGTCATCAGTTTTATGCCAAGGACAGGGTGCATTTGTCAGAGAGGCAGTCCAGAGAAGGGCAACCAAAATGGTGCAGGGACTGCATCAGAAAACATATGAGTACAGATTAACAGAACTCAATATGTACTGTATACCCTAGAGCAAGGGACGGAGACAGGTGATATGACTTGAAACATTCAAACACCTTAAGGGCATTAACAAGGTGAAAGAGTCTAACATGTTTCAATATAAGAAAAATAGCAGGACAAGAGGGTATAGGGTGTGAAATGAGTCTCTTTGCCGACGACTCCAAGATGGAAGCAGTAGTTGAGGGGGAAGAGGGGAGGTTGGCCCTGCAATGGGACCTGGACACCATGGAAAGGTGGGCTCACACATGGAAATTAAATTTCAATATCACCAAGTGCAAGGTGTTACATCTTGGGCAGGGAAACCCTAAACACAGGTACACCCTGGAAGGGGAAGCGCTGGAGGCCTCAACAGGGAAAAAGACCTATGGGTCATGGTGGATGCATGTATGAATAACTCCGAGCAGTGCAGGAGAGCAGCTGCAAAGCAAACAGGATGTTGGGATGCATCATGAGGGGATCCCTCTAGGAGCAGGAAGTGATTGCAGCTGTACAATGGATTTGTTAGACCGCACCTTGAGTACTGTGTACAGTACTGGAGACCACCTGAAGAGGGACATACAGCTCCTGGAGAGGGTACAGAGGAGGGCAACTAAGATGATATGAGGACTAGGAGATTTGACTTATGAGGACAGACTTGAGGAGCTCTGCCTGTTTTCACTGGAGGAGAGGAGAGACAGGGGGGACATGATTGAGGTCTTCAAGTACCTCAAGGGAATAAATAGGGTAAACACGGAGGGGATCTTTAGACTAAAGCAGGGAGGTATCACCAGAGGGCATGGTTTGAAGTTTGAAGGTGGAAGGGTGAGGGGGGAAAAGAGGAGGAGGTTTTTCACTGAGAGGGTGGTGGATCCTTGGAACATGCTTCCTGGCGAGCTGGTTCAGAGATCCACAGTGGAGGGCTTCAAGAGAGGGTGGGATAGACACAGAAAGCAGATGTATCAGATGATGGCCTGGCCCAGGGGGGTGGGGATGGATGATAGAGTTTTCTGGAACACAAGGTGGGGGAGGGCCTCGGTACCCAACTAGGGATCTGAGGTTCGAGCAGACTAGAGAGACCGTAAGGCCTAATCTGCTGGCAATTAGTATGTTAGAATATTAAGAGGACACAGCATGAGATTAGAGGAAGGCCGATTAAGGGGCAATGTGGGGAAGTTCTTTTTCACAGAAAGGGTGGTGGATGCATGGAACGGCCTACCTCAGGAAGTGGTGGATATGAATACAGTGCAGGGCTTCAAACAGGCATGGGATAGGCATAAGGGAGCAATACAGATGAGTATGAATAGATAGGCCATTGACAGAGCAAAGACCTATGGCACATTCATAAGGTAGAAAAAAGAAATGGGCAGACTGGATGGGCCTTGCAGTACTTATCTGCCGTCAACTTCTATGTTTCTATAGATAGGTTTTTAGAAGGCATAGGGACCCGTTGGCTGGAAGTGATCACGCCACAGTCTGGTTCTTCCTGGACCTAGAGGGGGAGGAAAGTCGAACAAGGACGGTAGTAACTGACTTTAGGGGTGCAGACTTCAGGGAGATGGGAAGGATCCTTAAACATCATCTGGACAGGATAAGGCTGAATATGGATGCTGACAGCAGATGGGGGATCATTAGGAGGGGAATACAGGAGGTTACCAGATCCTGCGCAAGGGAAAGGCGTAAGTTCGGTAAGGCCAAAAAAACCCTGCTGGTGGACCTGGGAGGTACAGGAGGTAGTGAGGGAAAAGAAGGCAGCCTATAGGCGCTTCAAATGCTCAAGGAGTGAAAGGGCTCAGGAGGAATATGAGCTGACAGCCAAGAAAGTCACCAGGTTGGTGAGAGCAGCTAAGGCAAAAAAGGAGCAGTCCTTGGCCAGTGGGATCCAGAGGGGGGACAAGGGGTTCTTTAGATACATAGGGGAAAAAAGGAAAGTAAGGGGGCAGATCAGCAAGATAAGGATACGGGATGGTTGCGCACAGGAGGTGGGGGAACAGGCAGAAGTCCTAAATGAGTACTTTGCCTCAGTTTTTACCAGGGGGGATGGAGGGGCTACGTCTTGCAAGGGGAGTGGGGCAAACCGGAACAAGGGGTGGGACCAGTAGAGATCAGGGGCCCTGATGGGTCTGGGGAAAGGGAGTGGCCACCACAGACAGGTGGGGGCCCAGCAGTGCAGGGTGAAAAGGGGAGACGTGGAGGCTGAAATCCCAGTAGAGAGAGAGAGTAAGGGAAGCCCTCAGGTCCCTTCGGACGGAAACAGCACATGGGCCAGATGAGCTACATCCCAGGGTGCTGAGGGAACTGGCGGATGTCCTGGCAGTCCCTCTAGTGGAGCTTTTCAACATCTCTCTGAGGACTGGGTGGGTGCCCCAAGACTGGAAGGTGGCCCTTGTCGTGCTGATCCACAAGGGGGGGATCAAGAGATGAGGCGGAAAATTACAGGCCTGTTAGCCTGACATCGGTGGTCGGCAAGGTGATGGAGGGTATTGTCAAGGAAAGACTAGGAGGGTTACTGCAGCAAACTGGGCACTTGGACGATAGGCAGCATGGCTTTTTCACGGGAAGATCGTGCCAGACAAAGCTTGTTGAGTTCTATGACTGGGTGACGAAGGCCCTGGAACAGAGTAGGCCAGTGGACGTCCTCTTTCTGGACTTCAGCAAGATGTTCGATTGGGTACCCCACAGTGGCCTGCTGGCTAAGCTGAAGGAAATGGGGATAGGGAGACAATTTTTAAAATGGATAGGAAATTGGCTCTCTGAGCATACCCAGAAGGTGGTGGTTGAAGGGTTAGCCTCATCCCCAAGGTGGGTTACTAGTGGAGTTCCCCAGGGGTCAGTGCTGGGGCCACTCCTGTTCAACGCCTATATCTCAGACATCAGGAGGGGGATCAGGAGTGAGATGAGTCTCTTTGCAGAGGACTCAAAGCTGGGTGCAGTGGTGGATGGGGAGGAGGGGATGGTGGCCTTGCAGGAGGACCTGGAGGCTCTGGAAAGGTGGTTGGAAAAATGGAAACTAAAATTCAATGCGGGGAAGCACAAGGTTCTGCACCTGGGAGTCAGAAATCCAGGCCGGGGTATACCCTGGGAGGAGACATGATTCAAGTCACGGAGGGTGAGAGGGACCTGGGGTAGTGGTAGATGTCAAAATGAACAACTCAGAGACCTGTAGGAGGGCAAGGACAAATTGGATGCTGGGATGCATCACAAGGGGGATTACCTCCAAAAAGGTGGAAGTGATCCTTCCACTGTACAACTGCTTGGTTAGGCCACACCTCGAGTATTGTGTACAGTTTTGGAGACCACACTTAAACAGGGACATTACACTCCTAGAGAGGGTCCAAAGGAGGGTAACCAAAATGATCTGGGACCTGGGGGAGAGGATCTATGAGGAAAGGCTCAAGGAGCTTGACATGTACACCCTGGAGGAGAGGAGGGACGGGGGGGACATGATAGAGGTCTTTAAGTACATGAAAGGGATCAATAAAGGAGGCCCAGTCAGGGTGCTCCAAAGGAAGGAGGGTGGGGCAACAAGAGGTCACAGGGTGTAAGCTGGAAGGGGGCAGGCTCAGAGGGGAGAGGAGGAGATGTTATTTCACTGAAAGGGTGTAGAGCCATGGAATGCACTGCCCAGTGAGCTGGTAGAGGTGAAGACTGTGGACAGGTCTAAGAGAGGATGGGACAGGTATGGGGGGGGGGTAAATCTGACCAGGCCCAATACAGGTGGAACATCTGGGACTGGGGACAGTATAACCCAAGGGGGGACACCAAAATCGGCCCTCAGTGCGGGTGCTGAAAATCAAGCAGACTCGAGAGACCGTTAGGCCTATTCTGCTGGCATTTTAGTATGTTAACATGTTAGTATACAGAGGGCAGTGAACAGAGTCATAGTGTGAGGTGCTTGTGGGGTTTGAGCATGGCAGCAATGCTCACGGTGTGGTGGCACTGTAATCTTGGAAGGTCTATACAAAGGGGGTAACAGGGGATCATGAGACTTGTGCAGCAGATCACCCTGAGGCTGACAAGAGGTCAGGGACGGACAGCTGTAGTTCCCCTCTTCAAGGGGGACAGCTGGATGGGTAGTCTCTTCAGGCATTTGCCTGTGGCATTGCAGAGTCCTCTGATGGGGGAGGACACTTCCGCACCAGTCATGAGCCATCTGTCATGCCCTGGGGGCAGGTTACCTCACGGGTTTCTGACTGGTTAGGTGGTTCCCTTTCAAGTGGGGGATAAATGTCAATAACTCTGAATGAGATGAATGACTAGTACCAACCAAAACTACCTTGTTGTGCACGTCACTCTGATTTTGGCTGTAACTGCGGAATCATGGTTAATAAATACATGGCTGTGGCCATATTTGTCCAAAGCTCATTGTCTGTCTCAGTCTGCTCAGGTGGAACAAAGGGTAAGTGCCCTATAAGACCAACAAGCATTGTAGTTAATGCTCCATTTAGGCAAATGGGGCAATTTGCACCTTTTTTCCACACCTACTGTTTCGGTTTCTGTGGCAGCGAAGTTTTTTTTTTTTTTTTTTACTTCAGGTTTTATTCAAGGTAAATTCAATATACAACATAATCAGCTCATCCATCCTAGCTTAATTCAAGGAATGCTTCTCTAAGGTTTACATCTTATACAATATTACAATATCCTTATCCAATTTATCTTATCAAGTTAATCATCAGGGCTTACAGAGTCTGAGTACCACATTACTGGTATGTATAGGAATGATGCACTGCATTAAGCCCTAGGCTTTGGGTGGGGTGGATACAGTTCAGTGCAGTGTACGTATAGTCTCTGTCACAAAGTCCACGTGAACATTTTTCAGTTACACACTTATTTTAGCAGCACTCAACATAACATTAATAACAGTAACAACAAACAAGAAATTTTAAGAAACCTTGCACAGTAACTGTTGTTTACCAAACTATAAAGAATAGTTCAAAATAGAACATGTCACTACAGTTTTCCCTCCTCCTGCTTGGGTAGGTAAATTTATGCAGATTATTACAGTACTTTAGATGTCTTGAATCCCCCCCTCCCCCTTCAAGGATGCCTCCAGAATGTCCAATTCTTGTATCCTAGTCCAGGACTCCTGCCTGTCCCTCCTCCTCCACTGGGTGCCTCCAGTGCTCTCTCCAGACCTGCCAGGGTTGCCAGACATCCTGAAATTTCTCCTTTCTGAGGTGTATGGTGTATGTAATGCTCTCTCGCCATTCTATTTCTCCTACCCTCAGTATCCATTGAGCCAATGCAGGGGGTTCCTGTGTTAACCATTTGGTTGTGGTACATTTCAAGGTGGCAACTCTTAGTATCTGACAGAGTTCCACTATCCTCCTTTTCTTACCGGACAAAGTTGGGAATAGGGAAACCCTCCACTGTTTCTATCAGTGTGTGGATGTGGTGGCAGAATGTTTGCAACTTACTGCATCCCCAGAATATATGATAATGTGTTCCTAATGGTGATCCACACATGCGCCAACAAGCCGGCAATGCCTGCGGGTTGAAAAGTGCTGTGATCTCTGGAGTCCTGAAGAAGCGTACAAGTAGTTTCCAGTTGAATTCTTGCCAGACTGGGGCTGAGGTGACCTGCCAACCTCACTGAAGTTTGCGGTTCCAATCCTTCCTTAAAATTTGTTCCTCTGAGTCCCCTTCCCACCCGATTCACATTTTCCCTAAAATAAGTGTCTCTCCTTGTGTTGTCAGGGTTGCATGTAATATAGAGAGATATCTCAGCTTATCCCTAATTCTAACCGAATCCCAACAAAATGATTCTAGGGGTGTTAATTCTCTACGTAGCCTTAGAAGGTTTTCGCCAGTAGTGATAAAGTGTCGTACCTGCAGGAACCCATAGAAGTCCTCTTTTCGAAGTGAAAAATTTTCTTTAATGTTGGCAAAAGGGAGGCAGCCTGTTTGGCCTAAAAGTTGTCTAAATATAGTACGGCCCTTTTGTTCCAAGTGAGCATAGCCATGATCTGATTTGGGTGGGAGAAAACCCGCTGTATGTCTGATCAAGGAGAGGGGTCCCAATGTGTTTTGGGTATATAATATCCTATGCAGCTTTACTAAGATTCGTAGGGCATGTTTGACCCATGGGTTTGTTAATGATGACCAGATCTGGGGGCTTATCTCAGACGTTGGCATGGTCCATATTTTAAAATTTTGCACTGAGTTTGCTTCAATGGAGTACCATCCTGAATCTACTCGTTGCTTGGCCCAAGTGACCGGCTGTGCCCCTTGTGCTGCTAAGTAACAATGATACAAGTGGGGTAGACCGAGTCCCCCCGTCTCTCTGGGCTGTACTAATATTTTATGGGAGATTCTTGGACGTTTTCCTGCCCAGATAAAATGAGAAATCTCTTTAGTTAACTGTATCCAAAACCAGATGGGTATAGGAATTGGGAGTGTCTGAAAAATAAATAACCATCTAGGGAGCCCCCTTTCATTATAATTACCTGAATTGTACCATATAGAGTGAGGGAGTTTCCAACGGGCAAAATCTACTTGCATCATGTTATAGAGCTTAGTGTAATTATTTTGAAATAGTCTGGAGGTATTCACTGACACTTGGATTCCGAGGTATCGGAAAGTATTTCTCTTAGCCCACTTAAAGGGGAAGTTTCCTTTAAATTGCTTGGAGGGGGTGTCACTTATCACCACCGCCTCTGATTTGGATACGTTTATTTTATATCTGGCCAAGGAGCCAAATTTATCCAAGACATTCAGTAAGTGGGGCAAGGAAGTCTGAGGGTCCCTTAGAAAGAAAAGGGAATAGTCAGCATAAAGTGCTACCTTTTGTTCTATTCCTCTTGCTTCTACACCCATAACATCAGGATTGTTCCTTATCCAAATGGCTAATGGTTCTAAAGTTAAGGCAAAGATTGGGGGCAGCCCTGTCTCGTTCCCCGAGTTAAGGGTATAAGGTCTGAGAGAAGCCCATTAAGTTTAATTCCAGCCTCTGGTTTATGATAGAGAGCAGTTAAGGCTGACACAAAGTTGTCTCCCAACCCAAACTGACAGGGCGGATGACAAAGTGCCAATCCACCCTGTCGAAGGCTTTCTCAGCATCCATACTAATGGCCAACTGAAACAATGGGGAGTCTTTCTGGGCAGTGATGATGTTTAGTAGCCGGCGGATATTGTCCTGGAGGAATCTCCCTGAAATAAAACTTGTTTGGTTCTGATGAATAAGCGGTGAGATACAGGCCTGAAGCCTTTCTGCGAGAATCCCTGTGAAGATTTTTAAATCTACAGGTAACAGAGAAATTGGGAGATATGAACCACATTGTTCTGAGTCTTTGCCTGGCTTTAGAATAACTGAAATTTAAGCCAGGTTCCAGGAGGGCGGAACAGGCTTTTGTTGAAGTAGACTCTCATTACATGTTGCCACCAAATACTCGGTCAATCTAGGGGTAAAAGTTTTTGTAAAATTCGGCAGAAAAGCCATCTAGTCCTGGGGCCTTACCATTCTTCAATTTCCAAATTTGTGTCTGAATCTCTAGGGTAGAAATTGGGGCATTTAGGGCCACCTTCGCTGAATGCTGTAGAGTGGGGATAGGGAGGGCATCCAGAAAGGACTGTACCTTATTGGTGTGACCCGATGGGGTCTCAGCTGTATATAGGTCTGAATAGAACTTCACAAATCTATGCAGTATATCTGTTGGGGATATGGTGGGTGGCTCCTGCTCTTCATCTTTCAGTTTTACCACTGCTCTACTAGCTGCTTCCTGGCAAAGCTGCCAGGCCAACAGCTTTCCCGGCCTATTACCATGCTTGAAGTATTTTTGCCTGGCATACTGTAGTTGCCCTTCAATCTGGATGTCTAGCAGCTGGTTAAGATCTCGTCAGGCCTTGTCCAACTCCTGTTTTAATTGGATTTCTGGGTTCATCTGATGTAAGGCCTCTAATTTAGCTATTTTTTGCTGTAGCTGCAACCTGGCCTGCATTTTCTCCTTCTTAATTCTGGTTGAGTACTTAATTATTTACCTCCTAAGGCAACATTTCAGCGTATCCCATCTTATGCCCTCTGCTGTTTCTCCCCTAGGGTTGTTCTGCTCGAACCATTGGATGGTGTCAGACACTAGTTATTTAAAGTCTTCTTTTGTGAGATGACTCACATTTAGTCTCCAACATGAGTGAGAGGGGGTTGGGTGGTTAATAAATTGAGGGTCACTGGTGCATGGTCTGAGATAGTGATAGAGCCTATTTCACACTTCTCAATCTTAGGAAGCCAGTTTGCAGATATGAGAAAATGATCTATTCTAGAGTCCCCTCCATGACGAGGGGAGAAATAAGTGTAATCTCTCTATCTTGGGTGCATGAAGCACCAGCTATCAGAAAGGCCGAGCTCTTGACAGCCTCAGGATAAGATTTCGAGTGCGTGTGGCCCCTCCTTGCACTTTTCCTGATCTGTCTACTCCAAGGTACACCACCTCATTGAAATCCCCCCTATGATCACCAGACTACGTGCATCAGTGACTGCTGCCTTAATAACTCTCTCTAAAATTGCTAAACGAGGGGTTAGTTCATTTGGGGCATAGATGTTCAATAATGTGCAGTCCTGCCCTCTACCAAGGGTGCATCCCTATTGACCAAGATCGCCACACCCCTGCGGTGTGGGCTATTTATGAAGTGTGAGGCATATACTCCCCCCACCCAGGATCTTTTCAGCTTAAGATGCACCTTGGCTGTTAAGTGAGTTTCTTGCAAAAACGCAATTGTAGCCCCCTTTCTTCTAAGGTCTTGTAAGATCTTCGCTCTTTTTACTGGACTACTGATCCCATGCACATTAAGTGTAATTATTTTTAGGTCAGCCATCTACCTGGAGTGAGGGGAAAGATGTCCGATTCCCGTCTCAGGAGAGGGGAATAAGATACACATCATGCTTTTCTGTTAGATATAAGGTTCTGTGCAGTAAGAACAACAAGAAGTATAAATTCACACTAAAGAAAACAAAGTGACTGGCCCAGTGGCGTCGAGGGTTGAGGCACTGGACGCCACACCTCACACCACGCCGGCGACTCGGGTTTGGGAGCGTAATCGGGTCGCCGGGGGAGGGCTGAGGATGAGTGCCCGTCTGGTGCTCTCCTCCCCGGTAGCATGGGAGGGTTGTCTCGTCTGCTGGTGACCCCGGTGGAGACGGAGCACTACAGCAGCCAGACACTGCGTATGGCGTGGACGGCCCGGCAGGGTTGCCGTGTGCCAGCGCGTCGACGTGCACCACGCAGGGAGGGAGTGGCTGGGCTCACAAGAACACAGGAAAACAACGGCGCTCTGGGCAGGTGATGGCACCAATCCACCATGCCCTCCGCCGGGCCTATCCCGTCTGACCTTCCAGGTCCTCCATTCCCCAGCCCTACCTGAGCCAGAGTCTGACTTGTAAGTGTGCCCAGAGAGGAGAGGGCGACCCACCCCGGGTGGTTTAAACCAGGGGTACTGGCTTCGGGGAAGGAGAGGAGAGAGTAGGTACAGGTTGGGGAGACTTCAGGCTGGGCAGGAAAGGACTAGGATGCCTGAGAGAGGGTCCAGGGCGCCGCGATCGGAGGAGGGAAAAAAAAAAGAAAACGGAGTGTAACAATAAGTAACTATGTACACTTTTAACCCAATTAAACATTGGTAACTTCAAGGTGTGTTCGCTCTGTATCCACCCTCTTTGGGTATTCGCTATATGAGGTGTGGTAGAATGGCCTCTTAACCGTAGGCCTTCCATCTGGTTCAGGGCCAAAAATAGCCTGAAGTCCAGAAGGGCCAGGTAATTTTGCTGCACCACTTCAAGAGAGATAATAAAATTATAAAACAAAAAGTATATCTCTTTGGCTCACATATGAAAAGTAGACAGCATAAATTTACAGGAAATTCACCTTGCCCCTTCAATAATCATGGTCTTAATGATTCATCGCTGTTCCCCTTCTAAAACCTCATCAAAGCCCAACTCAACAAAACTTAAACAAGAGATACTGAGAGCAAAAATCTGGGTATTTAATTCTAGAAACTGGTTCCTAAGGTTCTTGGAGGTCGCTGGATTTCCCCTATTCTGTGTATCACACCAACTATTCAGCCCCCTAACAGGTCGTAGGGGGGACCCTCCGGAGACCAAGGGCTGCACACCTCGCTCGGCGTTCATCATCAAGGATAACTAATATTCATTAAAATGGCAACGCTATATGTGGCAGATCAAACTCAGGCAACCTGACTGGTATGCTGCAGGTAAAGGAGTACCTCTCACAATCTGCATGGTCCAGGTCTGGGTCAAATTACAGGGTGGATTTCTGTTTACTGAGGCACTTATTGTTGTTGTATTAGGCAGATATAACCATGGTCTTAAGGTCCTCACCAGTGGCTCAGCTGTAAGGAAGGACCAAGTTGGCCTCTAGGGCTCTGATACCTTCAAGTTTTCACCATCCTTGTAATAACTGAGCTAAAGCCCACCGCTAGTGCAAGCATTCTCATGCCGCAATCTAGCCACAGGGGCTACATACAAATAGCTATCTATTAATTTGGGAAGGACTATTATTCGTGGTGAAGGGCTATTGCTCCATTATTTCCGCTGTTCTGACTGTCTAGATCTGATCCTGACATGTTATCTGAGCAAATGTAGCAGCTCGATCTCTCAGAGTGTCCCCCTCCCCCCGCCAGGGAACCCTCTAGCCATCTGAACTGCGACCTCCTGCAACCATAATATCACATAGATCTAAATTAGGGGAACAGCAACATTAAGAAGAAAAAAAAGGAAAAGTATCCATTATTTATTAAGAGCCTAAGGCTCACTGGGGTTATTAACCTGAATCTTCCCCATCCTTATATAAAGGAGTACACTGGGGTTGGGACTCACAGCTATCAGTAAAGACCAGCAGTAGTGCCTAAAAAACTCACAGACCCACTTGGGGAAACGAGATCAAAGTTTTATACTGAAAGTCTCTTTCAGGTCGGCGGCTGTTCTTCTGTATTTCTGCAATCCAAGGAATCAGCGGTTCCAGAACTGGCTTCTGTCCAGCCCACCGAGGGGTCAGCGTTGGAGTCACAGCGAGCACTGACTGTGTCCCACAACCCGGAAACGTCTGGGTGGTCGTGCATCCCTTTTCCTTTTGTCCCAGCTCTTTGCCATCCTCTGCTCACTACTTGATCTCTCTGGAGTTGGGCCTGGTCCTGGAGAATCTCCACATCAGCCGAGGACAGAAAGCTCTTCGCTGCTAGCAGGTCAGGGAATCTTCTAACCCCATTTTCAGTTAGGATTTTGAGCTTAGCGGGATATTCTACAAATGCTTTAACCCCTTTAGACTGAAGGGCACGTACCACCGTCAATACTTTTCTGCATTGGGCAAGGAGTTGTGGTGTATAGTCCTGCTCAAAATATAATTGAGTATCTCCAAAGGGTATTTCTTTTTTAGACCATGCTAATTTTAGTATGTCATCTTTGGTACGAAAGTCAAGGAAAGCTATTATCACTGACCATGGGCGGTCCTTGGGATCTTTAGGTCTAGGTACTAAAGATCTGTGCGCTCTAATAATGTTCAGTGGTTTTTCCAACAGCCAGCCCAGTATTTCTGGTAAAAAGGACTCAAGAAAAGTTGGAATTGGTCCCGATTCAGTTTGTTCTGGCAGGCCATGAATTCTTATATTGTTCCGTCTGTTTTGGTTCTCTAATTCTTCTAGTCGGCTTTCCTGTATTTGTGTCCTCCTATGCAGATCTAGTAAGGCCGTATTATGTACATCTACTGTATCGGAGTATTCGTTTAGACCACTTTCTAATTGTTCCGTTTTCTTCTCCAACAGCTCCACTTTCTGCTGATTTTCTATAGCCCCAGACTCCGGTCATTCCAGAGTCGCGCTCATCTTCTGTAGAGTAGCACATAGTTGTTTAGATGTTATTATATAGTCTGGTTCATCCGGCTACTCCGATCGCGTTGTGGAGTGCTGCGAGGCTGTGGCTGGGCCGGTCGAGGAAGACTGAGCAAAATCAAACATAGTTTTTAGTTGCTTGGTCTGCTGGTTGTTATTTTTCTCCTTATGTTTGTTTCTTGAGGACATTCTGGAGCAATCCTCTTTGGTTTTGGATAGTGGATGGGTTGGATTGGCGTTGGATTATAATGGATAGGCGAGGTTGAGCTTCCAATTCAGGCTGCCATTGAGTTGGTGCGCTCATCGGGAGTCTTGCAGCGAAAAGTTTCTGATAGTCTGCTTCAACATAGATTTTAAGTCATTTAAATGTAAATATGCATGGCCAGAGGATTGTTAAACCAAACCAGGGAAGAGAATCAGATGAAAGCAGTCACACTGGACCTCTCCTCACCTCACACTGTATTGTTTTGGCCAAATTCAAGTCTGTGTGCCAAACTGTTGTCATGTTTGAGTATCTTTCCTTCAGAATTTAATTTTATTTTACAGTATCAGTCAAAATTCAATATATTTCAAGAAATTGCAGATTTTTTTGGAAAGTGGTGAAAACTGCGGATACTGCGGTAAAATTGCGAGTGCAATTTTCTAGTGCTCCTGCCCATGGGCCATGGCACATAACACTGTACTGTTAACATTGCTGTTCATGTCTGCATACAGTATAAACTAATAAAGTTTATTATACTTACTCTGAATCATGGCTCCTGGCTGTTACACTTAACAGCTACAGAGCTGGCCTCACATGCAAGCAACAGAACACTAGGTGGAGGAGCAAGGTGCCTGGACCACTGTGGGGGTTGTTGCACACCCACCCTAACTGAGCAGTGCTTCCCAAGCCCTGGCAGCCACAGCACAGTCCGGGGCGCCTCGGTCCTGAACCTATCACCTATATGGTAGAGGGACATGCTACCGTAGGGCCATGTTGTAGCCAAATACAAACATTCTTTAACATGGATATACAAATTGTTATTCGTCCTGTTGTACAAATTGTAACTACCATTGTTCCTGCTGTCTCTACTGTACTCATGTACCTGTTGTTGAATCATGTGAATTCCCTTTACTGTCCCAGGTCGCACCTGAAAAAGGGACAAGTTTAAGTGAGCCTACCTGATTATCAAAATCCAACAACTAAATAAAACAGGTGCTACACATTCTCGCCCATAGCCCTGCCCTTTTAAGATGAGTGCTACTTATTTTAATACTGACAAGTAAAGAAGTATGCTGGCAGGAATGTGTCCTCTGTTTCTGCTCTAGAGACATAAGCTAAATACAGAAAATCAAAGCAGGCAGTACCTGTTTCTGTAACTGTGCCAGATGCCATGCTCTCCAAACAACTGCTTTTTGCCTGTTTTACAGGCTACACTGTAAATGAAAGTAGTTGGGCTTTTTTCTGTTAAAGTTGTTCTTCAAAGTCCTCTGCCTGACCTTCCCTTCCTGCAAATATGAAAGAAGCAGCTGGCTCTGGCTGTTGCTAAGGCGGGGCTAAACCAGGAAATGATACGAACATGGTCCTAAACAGCTACCAGACTACTCTGGGAATTTGTGTTTTTTCCTTTTTAAAGTGACACAGACTGCATTTATTTACCAGAGCACTTGGAGAATTTAAGTTTGATTTTTTTTTTTCAAGTAACACAGTGTGTAATTATTTAATCACTATTTATTATGTCCATAAATCTAGAAAAGAAGATGATCACTTTCAGACAACCACAGCAGATCATCCCAAAAAGGATGCATGCTGTTGACTAGCATTAGAGCCAGATGAAATCATTTTATTTTTTTTTTTATAAATAAATGTATTTCCCCCTACCTACCTGGCTGGCTAGCCCTGGCAACTAATGTGGGCTGCACTGGCCCCCATGTTACCCCACAGCACCATTACTCCTCCTCCTCCTCCTCCTCCTCCTGCTGCCTGCCTATTTAGACCCTCTCTGGCTCAGATACAGTCCCGGAGATGACCCCCTCAGCCATGACGTGCAACCAAGGGGCACCACATGTATGGAGCTGACACCACTGAGGGGGGAGATGTGGACAGAGGCAGGTTCAGTGATGGGGGGCTGGGAACAGTACATCATTCAGGCCAATATCAGGGCTTTTTCTGCCTGAGTCTCTGAAGTCCTTCTCTCCTCCCCAAGATGAACACATCTACTGCTACCTTAGAATCAAGAACTGATCCCAGATCTCTCGATGCTGGAATGCAATGCATTACCAGTCACCACCACTGTGCCAGCTGAATACCCACTTAAAAGGAAAACTGGCTGCCGAGGACCAGCCTTTGCCAGTGACAGGGAAGAGAAGGGCACCAGGAGACATTTTGCTGCGTCTGGCATGGGTGTTTCTGTCACTGCCAATCTTGTGGGAGCACCAGGGGTACTGCACGTGACGCTGGTGACCTAGGTTGGGGAACAAGCCTGGGATGGTGGAGGGGATGTCAGAGCATCCCACAGTCCTCTCTCCCCTTGGGTGGGGGGACAACAGATACCAGCTGAATAAGCACCACCTATGGGTGTATAGGAGGTGCAAGTCTGTCAAGGACGGCAAGGGGTGGGGAGACACAGTGGCTTTGCAGCACGAACGCCTGTAGGGCAGGAGGCTGCACATTAACAGCCAGGCGTCTCAGGAGGATGGGAGAGAAAAAAAGCCCCCCCTAAATCGACAGGATGATGCTAGCACACTAGGGTTCTGTGCTAACCTCCCCACCCTACATGAAGGAGCTTCCTGACCACCACCACAGAATACTAAGGATGAAATCAGCACCCTTCCTGAAGGCCCTACCCACAGGGCAGGTAAGGTGGAGAGGAGCTTCCTAGGGTCTGTGTCATTAATGGGGGCTGTTTGGTTACAGTGCTAAGGGAGCCACAGTGAGAAGTTGGGAGAGAAACACTAATTAAAAAAAAAGGGCTAGGTTCAGCCTTAATGGCAATATGTGGCTGAACAACAGGGGTGGTGAGAGAGTGCAGTGTGGCCCATGCCTTCCATCCCTCAAAGCTGAGTGACTCACCTCTGCAACCTGCTTTGTTTCTAGCCAGCTACAGCATTAATCATAGTGAAAGGAGGTTGGCCCAGTGGCAGGCAACTCACATTTCATGTGGGGGACTCGAGTTCGAATCCAGACTCCTGGAATCCCAGTAGGGCTGGCAGAGGCTCTATGCCACTGTTAGTTTTTTTTCTTTTCATATAGCTGTTTGGTCCCCATCGCCTCCTCCCACCAACTGGCAACAGGGGCACATAGGTATTTTATAGGTTTTCTCCCCTGACCCCTCCTGAGGCCCTGGTACACGGACATGCGAGCGTGTGGAGGCATGTTATGCAGTCTGTGGCACCAGTCCAGCCCCTTCTACCTCCCATAACTGTTTGTCATCCCCCTCTCCACCTATGCTACCCACCGGACCACCACCCGGTGGGAGCAGAACTACGGGGGACACCAACCCACCCTCGTGAGAGGGGGGCTGCCCTTCAGCATGCTCGATCCTGCTCTGCCCTCCCCCCAAGCCAGCACGCAGACGACCCAAGGTCGTTCCCAAACCCGGGTCGCCGGCGTAGCACGAGGTGTGGCATCCAGCGCCTCAACCCTCAGTGCCACTGGGACGGTTCTCCATGCTATTCTTGAGGGACAGGAAATGGAAAGAACTATGGTATATGACAAGCTTTTTAAAAACAATATGGTGGGGGCCAACATAGCGGTGGCACTACCACTTGCGATGCCAGCACCCAAGTTTGGGAACAAGGTCAAGTCATCAGGGGCTGGTGGGAAGGGGGAAGAGGATTGAGTGTCCCTGAGGATGCTCTCCTCCAGGCAGGGAGGGCTGTAGCAGCTATTGCACGACTGCCACTTAGGTGATCACAGGTGGTGGTGTAGGCAGGGCTCAGTGCTAATAAGGGGAGAAGCTGACGAAGATGGATGCATGATACACATTTGTGTGTCTGTGTTTCAGTCTCTTCAGGCTAGTCAATTTCTTGGGGAACAGGGATGCAGAACAAGGAAAAATACTCGAGACGCAGCAGCATGATGCTGCTCTGCGGGCCCCACACTGCTGACCTTGGCACCTGCCTCCAGATCAGACGTGGTACTGCGAGGGGACATGGCCTACCCTGTTAACCCCAGCCTGGGGGTGTGAGCCAGGGAGGAACAAGAAGGTGGGGTAAGTCCAGGAGAAGGAAGGTGACAGGGCTGGGGACAGGAAATGGTGGACAAGGGCAGTCTGGGAGTTGGGGGGGATACAATAAGGTGGACCAGATTTCCAGCCAAGATTTGAATGCAACAACTAATGGTTTATTCGAAGATCCAGGGCTCCTCCTGTTTAATGTTTGAAAAAAATGAAAAAGTACAATGCTACCCAATTAAAGCAACAGTACTACCTATCCAGGAAGTGATCAATTTCCATTTTCTGCAGATCTACAGAAAATATGGCGCCTTCCTGTCTGCCTATCTTTTACTGCTGCTGTCTACATGGCGGGAGACAGAAATGTAAACAAAAACAAACGACAACTAAGCAGATTACAAGGTGATAGTATAATGCCGGTGGGAAAGAGTGCCAGGGACGTACTCAACAGAGCACAGGGAACAAATTGTCGAAAAAAGCACTTCTTTTTTTTACATAGTACTGCTGCTTTAATTAATAAAAAATAAAGAAGCTGCTCATGAACTCTGGTCCACCATATTGGATGTCACCTGCATGTCGTGCAATGTAAATTACCCATGGAATGCCTCCAGTGAGGCTGCAACTATCATTAGGGAATAGGGATCCACATAGGGTGACACTCCCTCAGAGACCCTCCCACCCCCCACATTAGGTGGGGCATAATAGGAATGTGTTGCAAAGGAGTCCCATTATCTGTCCCGAGTGCCTAACATCAATCACACGTAGATTCTCAACATTAGCCCACATCTCCAACTGTTCAAAATGGATTTCTGTTCTTTGTCTGGGCTGTGGTGGTCAAGCTTGGGAGTACAGCACCACCTGCAGCAGAGGAGGTAAGAGGGAGTCACCTATATGGGTGGTGTTATGGGGGAGGCTGAGGGGGTTTAGGAGAGGAAAATCCATGAAAATGAACGACTGACAAAAATAGTGAAAACACAGAGTGGTCCCTGCCATGAGAGTCCATGAGATAGAAAGAGTGAGAGAGATAGAGACTGAAAATTACACTAACCGAAGTCTGTTGATGCCAGCAGGCGGAAAGGTGAAATATGCACCTTCTTTAGCTCTTCCAGTTTTCCCTTCAGTTTCTTGACTTGATTGTCGGAGCGGGTGACCTTCTGTCTTAAGAGCTTCAGCTCTGCATTCTTTTTGTCCACTTGTTCCTTCAGGAAGCACACCTGGTTCTTGGTCTGCCTAGAGGAAAAGCAGTAGGAATGGAGAGAATCGATGAGCTTGCATGTCCCCGATGCCGACGTGATGACATCATTGATAGACATATGGTCACCAGGCATGTGTATCACTTGACCTGCTGCTTCCACTACAGCTTCTGTTGGTGGACTAAGGGTAATGTAAGCGGGCATTGATGATGCACCTTCAGATGTTTGTAGAAGTGCAGAACTACACAAGGGTATACCACTTTCAGCAATGCTCTTCTCCGAGCCCACTGTGCTAAAGCCAAAGGGCTCAGAGTCCCTCTTCAGTTTCTTTCTCTCCAATGCTTCTCTGGGGAATGAGGGCTTCTCTCTAGCATGTTTTGAAGAGAAACTGTAAGAGTGGAGGGAGCCTATGAATTTACACGCGCCAGATGCAGAAGGGGTGAAGTCATCAATAGATATCCCACTGGTGTCCGCCATCCAGCTCCCAATGTGGACATTAGTCTGAGTACTGCTTTCAACAGATAGTCTTTGCTCTGTGTTACTGGCAGATGTCACTGGGTTATCAAATGACACCACTGAAGATGTGCCACCTAATGAATTGAGGTTGCTGTCTGTTGGCTCGGAGTTCAAGTCATATCTAGTTTCACTAGTGGACTGTACCCCACTTTCTTCCTTTACTGTGGTGGTCTTCTCACAAGCTGTTGACGTGCTCCGATCCACTGTGGGATGGTTCTCTGCTTCATGTTCTTCCTCTGATATTTTTGCTGCCACCTTCCTCCTGGCCTTGGCATGGCCCCTGCCTGCCTTCCTCTGTTCCGAAAAATGAAAGACAGAGGGCACAGCGGTGGGTTTCAATAGCCTGTTCTGGTCCCCCTGCCTCTTGGCAAAGCAGTCTTTGGTGAAGTGCTCGCTGCAGAGAAAGGAGTACCTGGTAGGTGTCCAGTTATCTCTACAGACAGCTCGAAGCCACTGGACTAGTCGTTTTGAGTCATTTAGAGGGAACCTACAGGACAAAACAAAAAGAAAAGTTAGATATTTTCAGCTGTACCTCCAAAATGCCTCCTCATTGTTAGTATTGAAGTAATGCTGCTTAAAGAACACGGCAACTGCCATCACTGACCTACTAACAGCAGCTGCAATGTCAGCAGCATGGCTTTCTCCCAGTACAGAGAATCCCCCCCAACTCCCAGCCACCATTCCTGCTCATCCTCAGGGCCCCAAGAAGCTTCAGGCATCAAGTGGACCTCACTTTTTGCTGGGTTTCTGTCTCTCGCTTTTTGTCCAGCTTTTGGTGACATTATTGCTAATTCTGAATGTATCTTTGTTTCTAATGACTGCATCCTTATTCCAGAGGTGTTCAAGAACAAGTGGGAAACTCTTTAGTAAACTGAACAGGGAGACATTTATCTATTTTGTTTTTATTGACCAGGTAGGTGCGCTATACAGCAAAGCTTCCTATTTTCAGGCACAGCCTGGAAGGTTACATACAATGGGATGGGAAAACAACAGTGTAAATACAGAGGCTAAATCGGTAAGAACAAGCAGTAAAAGTTGGCCAAAACATTAGTCAGGTGACCCAAGGAAAACCAATATGTCAGACATAAAATTAAACAAACTTAACAGAATTACAGTGGCACAGGCAAAGATTAAGACAGATACAGTATCCCTGAGACATGAAGAGGCAGCAGCAGGGATGCCAAAGTTTCCTGGCTTCACCATTCTCATTATAGGGCCCTGCCATGAAATATACTATTTTTCAGATATACTTTCTCCCTGGTGACCCTGGTCTCAGCAGCTTCCCCCAATCCCTGTCACTGACCCATCCTGAGAACTTAACTGGTTATTCACCTTATTGGCCTGCCTCATGGGGTCATGCAGTACCAGCACGGGCAGTACAGCTGGCCAGGGTATTCTCTTCCACTTTTTGGTGTTCACCCAGGGTGTCGGCATGCACAGATGTTCACACATGAATGCGTATACTGCCACACATGCATGCAGCATTTGCCAACGCCTTGCTTCTACATACTGTTCCTGCCATTGCTACCATCTGGCCTCCACCAGGTGGCAGTCAAGTGGTGGGATCCAGAGACACCCTCCACCACCACCCCGAGGGAGGAGAGCTGTTGTGGGATGCTGAATCCTCCCTCACACAGCTGGCCCCCAAGCAACCCTGGTCTGTTCCCAATCCCAGGTCACCGGCATGGCTGGTGGTGTGGCATCCAGCGCCTCATCCCACCACACCATCAGGCCAGCTGAAATATACTATTTTTGTCTGAAGTGATGTTTTAGTATTCACTGTATGGGCAGCCAAGGAGTTAGGCTGAAGACAAGGAAAAAAAGGTCAACTGAAAGCTGTGAGGTAGAAATGTAACTCTAATACCACTCAAAGACTGTCACTGTCAGAGTAGGGAAACTGCTATTCGGAGAACAAAGTCAGGGAAATTTTTATGGGGGGAGCAGAGTCCATCCTTAGACCCTCTTGATGTGAAAAACACAGCTGTGACTGAACAGAAAGCGAAAACAAAGTATCTATTGTACTGAGAGGCGACAAGCTGCTCCAAGCAGAAGCAGGAACCCACTAATGAGACGTGGCATCTTGGTTCAGTAAAGGTGTGTAAATAAATTGATTGTAGAGCACTTTGGCATACCATGTATAAAAATAACTACATAAGTGAAAATTCTATACTTTCCTTTAGTCAATGCACTACCAGTATTTAATCAAAACACCAATGGTAGTGAAAGGTTGCAAATAAATATTTTTCACTTTGTCTTCCATTTTTCCTTCATGATCTCAGCTCTTACTTTTTCTCCGCATCTCCTGAACTTGAGGACCAAAGCGGGGGCCAACCTGTTTCCTCAGCAACAGCCCAAGAAGAGGCCACAGAAACACAGAAATTTCTGTCAGATAAGGACTGCTTGGCCCATCTAGTCTGATCGTTTTTTCCTGCCTATAGTATCAGTGCAGAGCCTACTTGATCACCAGCCCATTCAACCACCGCCCCTTCTCTTTCCCTAAGATTCCCTTATGCCTATCCTATGCATTCTTGAACTCCATCACTGTTTTTGCGCCCACTGCCTCTGCTGGAAGACTGTTCCAGGAATCCACCATTCTTTCTGTGAAAAAGTACTTTCTCACATCTCTCCTGACTCTTAACTCCCTGCAGCACCTTTATTTTTTTAAATACTTCCCTCCGGTACCTTATTTACCCTCGTGAGGTATTTAAAGTTCTCTATCATATCCCCTCCTCCCTTTTCTCTTCCAGGGTGTACATATTTAGGTCTTTAAGTCTCTCCTTGTGGGGCTTCTGATGCAGACCCTGTACCATTTTAACTGCTCTTCTCTGGACCACCTCCACTCTGTTTCCGTCCTTCTGGAGATGCGGTCTCAGCTGCCCTCCTCTGGACCACCTCCACTCTATCTATGTCCTTCTGGAGATGTAGTTTCCAGAACTGGACACAGTACTCCAGGTGGGGTCTTACTAGCGATCTATACAGGGGCAATACCACCTCCCTCTTTCTGCTGGTGATACCACTCCTTATGCACCCTAGTATCCCACTAGCCCTCGCAACTGCCTTGTCACACTGCCTGGCTACTTTCAGGTCATCCAATATGATTACCTCAGGTCTCTTTCCTGATTGGTGATCATCAGTACCACTCCTCCCATTTTGTACTCTGCACCCTGGGTTTCTGCGCCCCAAATGTATTAATTTGCACCTTTTTCTGTTGAAACCCAGCTGCCATACTCTTGACTACTCCTCAAGTTTTCTCATGACTCTGCTCATCCTTTCCACCACCCCAGAGTGTCCACCCTACTTCAGATTTTGGTGTGATCCACAAAGAGACAGACCTTTCCTTCCAGGTCCTCTGCAATGTCACTTATAAAGATATTATGCAGGACTGGTCCCAGTACTGATCACTGAGGCACACTGCTGGTCACCTTCTCTTCCTCGGAGTGAACTTGGTTTACCACCACCCTCTGCGGCCTATCCCCTAACCAATTTCTTACCCAGTTTACCACCTTTGAACCCACTCCTAAGCTACCCAGCTTGCTTATTGCCGTTCTATGTGAAACAGTGGTGAAAGCAAATATTACACCAATACACAAAGGTGGAAGTAGACAATTGGTGAGCAATTACAGGCCTATTAGACTGACATCAACAGTCTGCAAACTTAAGGAAAGGCTTGTACATCACAAGATTACGGATCACATCAATGCGATAGGTTATATAGATGTAACCCAGCAGAGTTTCACTTTGGGAAGGTCATGTCTGACCCATCTTATTAATTTTTTCGAACCAATTAGTGAGACACTGGATAATGGAATGCCTGTGAATGTTATTTTTTTGGACTATGCAAAGGTGTTTGACAAAGTATCCCATAAAGTACTAATCAATCAACTTATTAAAATAAATCTGCACCCTAACATTATAAGATGGATAGTTTCTTGGCGTCAAGATAGACTGCAGAGGGTAGTTATTAGAGGACACAAGTCTACATGGGGAGGCGTCACAAGCAGAGTCCCTCAAAGCTCTGTATTGGGACCACTATTATTAAATATTCTGGTTTCTAGTATGCAAACTACAAAAAGTGTCTGGATAAATAAGTACGCAGATGACTGTAAAATAGGATGCATAGCAAATGATGTACAATCTGCAGCTCATCTACAAGCAAACCGGAATGTACTATTTGACTGGGCAGTAGAAAACAAAATGACCTTCAATGAGTCTAAGTGCAAAGTAATGCACCTTGGAAATAACAACATCAGGGCAAGTTATAAACTGAATGACGTACAATTAGAAGTAACATCCGAGGAAAAAGATCTTGGTGTTACAATCTCAGATCTGAAATTTGATATGCATACAAAGAAGACTGTCAAAAAATGCTATGGAATCGTAGGTTGCATCCATAAGCATATCAAATGAAGGAAGCCTGGGGGGACGCTGTGGAGCCCGAGCAGCGTGCAGCAGCTTTTAGAGAGCTCTCTGCAGACTAGCCTTTAATAAATCCTAATCTGCACTTTAGAGGCTTTAGTCTAGATTTTCGTCTAGGTTATTGAACAGAGCGACCCTGAATTGATCGGAATGGGTAATCCTAAAAAGCAGAAACAGCCTGGAGGCAATGGAAAAAGCAAAAGGACTTTTGGAGCCTTGCATTCGGAGGAAGCCATGCAACCTGCTACAGCTTCGAGTTCTGGAGAGACTATAGATACTCTGGGTCATAAATTGCAAATGCTGATCCAGTCCACGACAGCCTTAAATGTTAAAGTAGATGACTTTAACAGAAGGGTTGTGGTGTTGGAACAGGCTGTTGACAGTTTGAAGGGAAACTTCAGCGAGATTAAAAAACAGGCCGATGCCTCCATGGGGGCTACTGCATTTATGGTTAAAGAAAATTAGCACCTTCTAGCATGACTTGAGACGCTCGAGAACCAAACCAGAGCTGCAAACATCCGGATTGTTGGTCTGCCCGAAGGATCGGAGGGTGATAACCCATTGATATTCTTGAGAGAATGGCTTACCGAAACGTTGTTGCTCGAGGGGGCTGAGGAAACACGGGGAATCCAAAACGTCTACAGGGTTAACCCGCGTGGTCTGGCTGCGACTTCAGAAGAGCCTCGCACCCTAATGTTACTCACAACGGGAGTAGGGGAGCAAAATCAATAGTTGAAATATGCGAAGAGAGCAGCCCCTATCTTTCAGGACAACACGTAGATTTCCTTTTTTCCGGATATAAGTTATGCTACCCAACAGCGCAGAAAGCGCTTTGATGGGAGTTCATCGGCAACTATGTGTCTTGGAGATTCCCCATACCATGATTTTTCCCGCCAGACTTTGTCTTGTTTCCCAAAATAAAGTCTACATCTTTTCGGATCCAGTGGAAGCGGACAAATGGGTCGATCGTAGGACTATGGAGCAGCATTCTCGCATAAACGATTCAGGCGATGAAGAGGAGACGTCTTACCCTACAAGACTTTTCAAAACGGGATGATTATGGCTAAATCTAAAACTAAGTGGGACTTTTTTCATTTAAATGCTTCGTCTGGTTGTCTCTGCTCTTTGAGGGCCAATTGGTTTTGTTCTGCTCTCAGGGATAAAGTACTCACTCACTCCTCTTTAGCGTTGAGATATGCAAGTACCCTGTATCTTGATTCTCCATTATTTACTTACTTGAAATGCTCATTCATAACAATATGGGTTGATATATTTCTTGGCGGTGGGGCTGGGGGAGGCATGTTCTGTAGAGAGCTTCTTGATAGAATTTGTTAGATCATTTTGTTGCATATTCTTATATGGGACTTTACATTTAGCATTACACAGGGCACCATTTGATCCCTTTTCAGGGATTGTTGGATTATGTGGAATGGAATGCTGGACAATCCTTTCTCATCTGTTTTCTTGCCATGTGGCGCATGGGCTTCCCAAACAGCACATAACAGGACTCAATCTAGAATTATATGATGATTCCCCAGAATGTTGTACCACTATATAGCACATGCATGTTTAACCTATATCATAGAGACTGATTATCTCAGTGGTGTAACTTTGTGATGGTCTGTGTGCTGTACGTATCATGATCTACTGTCATACTTATGATAAAAGATAAAAATAAAGAATAAAAAAAAAGGCAGGAAGCCTGAGGTTATACTCCCACTTTACTCAAGCCTGGTGCGTCCCCACCTGGAATACTGTGCTGCCTTCTGTGCTCCTACCTCTATTGGAAGGAAAGTAATGGTTGAAAAGGTCCAGTGTAAAATCACTAGGAGGATCAAACATATGGCTAATGTAAATTATGAAGAAAGATTTAAAACCCCTGGTTTATACACCATGGAATACAGAGCCTTACGAGGTGATTTGATTTATACCTTTAAAGCTTTCCAAAAAGATTATACATAAAATACAATTTGTCTAGAAAAGCAGTTAGCAAACAATACTACTAGGCCATATAAACTTGAATTAAAAAGCACAGTATGTAGAATAACCAGGCGGTGTAATTTCTTTACACAGAGAATTCCCACTATTTGCAATTCTTTACCAAGCAACATTGTTATGAGTGAAAATGTGGAACAATTTAAAATAAAACTTGACCAATACATGGGAGGAAAATCCTCTTTCCACAGTTAGACATTAATGGTGGCAAGTTCATCATGGGCTCCGGCCTGCAGAACTTGTACTAATCTACAAAACTATGAAAGCCTTACTGAAATCTAGGCTGGCCACATCCACCACGCCACCCTGATCTAACCTTGGTCACCCAGTTCAAAACAAAATCTGTCAGATTTGTTTGACATGACCTCTTCTGCCCCCGTGAATCCATATGTAGCAACAAGCTTGTTTGATCACTGGCAGCCCCAGAGGACCAAGGCAATGGTGCACTAAATGCACATATTCACTCAGCAATTCAGTTAGTCATTCACTGCAGAGCAATAGGTGAGACACACCCATTGCAGTCGAAAGTAATACTGTATATCTGAGAAGCAGCATAATAAGAGGCATTTTGAAAGAAGAGTACTTTGTAGGATACATAAACAATGAAAGACAGATAATTTCCAATTTTTTTTTTTTTATTCTCTCTAAGGCACATGCATGCATTCTAAAGCACAAAAACCTATGCAAAGCATCATGGGTATGCAAATCCTTCTGTGTGCGTGTGGGGGGGGTGTAAGTTTATTTATTTATCGGGTAGGTGCGCTGATCCGAGTACCATTTTCAGGCACAACCCAGGCCATGAAGATGGCACAAAGGGCATATTACAATACAATGCAATACAAGACAACACAATACAGCAAGAATCAAGGCATTTGGTATCACACAGGGCAAAAAAGCGAGACATATTACAATTACTTTGAACATGGGACAAGCAAACAGTGCAAGGCATAACAGCCAGAGGAGTAAACAAGCCACACAGAACATCAATTTGGTAATGGGAGACTGTCAAGAATAGATAAGGTGGGGGTGGAGCCAGCAGCTGAAGGGAACAGACAGCTTTTGGCAAGCTCCTCCACCTGCGGACAAATGATCTGATTTTCCCTTCTAATTCGCAACTAAGGCACTAAAACATATCAGCAACAACTTTAGCTAGGTATGGAGAGCAAACCAATACCTTTTTTGCCCCACTTTCAGCATGGGAAATCCAAGAAAAAAGACCCAACAAGACGGCGATGGGCCAAAGCAGACTAAGCCATCTGATCATGGAGGAGCCTCGGCTACAGTTCATGGAGCAGAGGAAGCAGCTGAACCATCTAATGCTGCCCTTCTACAGGCTATTAAAGAATTAGATGGAAAAGTAGAGACCTTAACAGGCCGTACTGCAACTACCGATATGAAGATTACTAAAGTTACAGTGACAGCTGAGACAGCGGCAGAAACGGCAAACAACACAGCCACCACTGTCAACGGCAAGCTGGCTGAAAAAAGTTACTCCGACTGCGAATGGAGCAGATGGAAAATACAATTCGAGGAGTGAATCTACAAATTCTGAGCATACCAGAACAATCTGAGCGTCAGACCTTAGTAACATATTTGGAAACATTATTTAAAAATGTTGGGGATGTGGATGTTTCGGGTCACATAATTAAGGCCTACTGGATCTCACCTTGATGACGCTCGGCAGTGGAAGATCAACCTCGCACAGTGCTTGCCATCACTAGGGGCCCACACATTCAGGACACAGTCTTAAATACCACTAAACGAAAGGGGCCCGTTTCCTTGGAGACCGGAATGCAAATTCACTGTTTTCCGAACTTAAGTTACTCTACACGTCAAAGAAGAAAAGCTTTGGATGCTGTCTGGTCTGGTTTTTGGGCCTTGGGAGTCACTCATGTGCTCCAGTTCCCAGCCTGGCTCAAGATTTCCTACGCAGGTAAAATTTATTTGTATTCAGATCCTATTGAAGCTGGGAAGAGACTGGCCACTATTCAGAAGGATTTTGCCCAGCAGTCGATGCCTATGGATCCAACTGAAGAGGCTTAAAAATTTCAGACTGTAAAAACAAAAATGTTTATGTTACTGGTTGGTTCATAGTTAAGAGCAAATTTTGCCCTTAAGCTGGGGGTCTGTTGAGCGGTAGGGCTACGCTCTCACTATAAGCCCTTTGGAGGGGGATTACTTGCTTAGAAATTCTCATAAGGAGTATATTTGGTAAGGTCTCTGGGATGGCTAGTAGGGGAAGAGGAGGAGTTGGGGGGCTCCCAACTGGCACTAACCAATGGAGAGCAAGCACATGTTTGCTGGGCAAGTACCCTTCAAGTGGCTTCAGCTCAGCAGCCCGAGCAGTATGTTCTCTGCTGAATTCTGAATCTGAGTTCTTCTTTTATCACATAATACTGCGGCATTCAACAAGATTACATGACCTCAAATTTAATACAAGCTGCTGAGAATGTTTTACTACCAATGTATCCTATACATAACTGTCTCTTTTTGAGCTATTTAGTGGCCTGAGTTGTTAAACGGGTCTGATTAGATGCGTCTGTAATTGGTGGGGGAAGAATTTCCCTAACAGCATCTGCGGGGGTTTCACGATAGTGTTCATTTCTAAATGCTTGGGTTGCAAGGACTATAATGCTGCTTTTAGCAGTGTTCTTTTTGCGCAGTACAATGCACTGGGACTTACTTATTGGACTGCTTTTATTTTTTCATATTATGTCCATGTTTCTTGCTGCATGGTGATTTGGTCAAACCTACTGTTATTATTTTAAATAGGGATGTACTGCCTCTACTTTTGATTGTAACAACCGATGAAGAGTTAAATAATTCAAGTTATTCGATTACCATGACTGTTCTATATTAAATACTCAGAACCAAGCCTGAGCTTTCACTGTATGTTCATTACTATGAAAAGCAATCAAGAGACATTAAAAAAAAAGGCATAGAAAAGGTAGCGGAATCTCTTACGTATCATTCAACCAGGGGAACAGGGTGGATGTTAAAGATCCCATGACACTTATCGAAAAGAGTAGGGGAATGTTTTTATTAATAAACAGAACAATAAATCAGAAAAACAGTAATACAATTCATGGAAAATGAGAAAAAAAACGTAACAAAGAGAATATCAGCAATACTCAATTCTCTGACAGCATAATGATTCAACCTATTTTGTCTTTCAAAAAAAGGAACCTCTTTCCGCCTCATAAGCCATACATTTTTGGACAAACATTTGCGTTCAGAAACACATTCTAACAACAAATCATGTTCAACATGTTGAAGAACTTCAAGTGGTGAGTGGTATAACTGTTGTAGAGTAAGGTGACATCTGGCATGCCATAAATGAAACGTGAACATAGCGAACAGCAGCCGTACTACACCTGTATCCAACAAAGTAGAATGTAGCAAAAAACCTCCCACAACTTCCAGATATGTAACAGTCCACTAGAAAGGCTGGCTCCAACGGGCAGAAAGGGCCATCCAGAATTCTTGCACAAAGGGGCAGGAAACAAAAAAATGGGACATTGTTTCCTCCTGATTAATGCAAGTATCCCTCAGACAAGTACGTTCAGTAACCATTTTATGCTTTAAATTCCCCCTAACACTGAGCTGCCCATGACAACTAAGCCATAAAACATCCCATAATCTAGGTGGAATCAGTTTATCTACCAAACTTTTAAGGAGGTTATCAACATGACCATCCGGTACATCCTTAAAAACGGGGACTATGGAATGTGCTTTAGATTGTAGGACATCATAAATATATTTGCGCGATTTGCAATACACATGGGCCGGAAGTAACTTCCATCTATTAAGTTTCAATATCACAGGTCTGACATAAATCGGGTAACCAGGAGTGTGTAAATTTTTCTGGCTCAAACCTAGCCACTCTGAGGACAATTTAGGTAACCAACCACACGCATAAATCACCCATAACACAGAGTGTGGACGACTAAAGTCTAGTAAATTCCAATGAAAAAAAAAATACTATAGTAAAAAGTAAATCGGATTCACACAATTCGAACCACCCTGTGCAATAGGAGGATACAACACATCTCTTTTAATGGGATTTAGGCAACTCCCCCAAATAATTTGAAAAAAAAAAGACCCAATAAAGTGGCTTCCAACCCAGAATGAATGGGGTATACTGCACTAAGGTATAAAAATTGAGGGAGAAGCAAAGATTTAGTAATGATAACCTTTTTCTGTTTAGTTTGTTGCCAAGACTTCCATAATCTGATTCTGGATTGAACTGCCTCAATTTTAGCTGACCAATTAAGTAACGCATTATCACCTTTACCAAAATCAATACCTAAAATTCGGACTGGGCCCAGTATAACAGGAACGCCTTGCAGCTCTGTAACCTCAGGAATGGCAGTATGCAGAGGATAAAAAAAACTCTTACATTTATTAAGGGAGGAACCTGCAACATCCGAAAAATTAGAAAAATAATGTAACACCTTATCTTCAGAGGTCAAATCAGCAACAAACACACAGACATCATCAGCATAAGCCGACATTTTGGCCTCAAGGGTACTATGAGGGGAAGCAATACCAAGAATCCGCACATCTTGGGCAATTGTACGTAAAAGCAGATCCAAACTAAAAACATAAAGCAACGGACTCAGAGGGCAGCCTTGTCTCACCTCCTGACGAATAGGGATATAGGAACCCAAGTAACCATTTACCAAGGGCATAGCATAAGCATGACTATAAAGCAAAGCAATCCAGGTTATAAAGCGATCAGGAACTCCATAGGTTCGTAAAACCTGAAACAAATAACTATGCAGGACCTGATCAAAGGCCCTTTGTTGATCCATGGACATAAGAAAACCCTTTATAATATCAACTTTACCAAGCTCTATTAGTTCCCGAAGCAAAATGAGATTATTATAGATAGATCTGCCCGGTACTGAACAGGACTGGTGCAGGGAAATCAAGTGTGGAGCTATGGACAACAATCTGGTATTCAATATTTTCATTAAAATTTTAAAATCCGTATTAAGGAGACTTAAAGGCCTCCAATTGGAAAGTAAAGTTCTATCATCTTTCTTATATAACAAAATCTGAATTGAAGTACAAAAATGGAAATCGAGTGTGTGACGTTGCAAAACCCAATTAAACACTACTGTGAGCACATCACAAACCAAAGGACTACAGGTTTTATAAAATTCTGCAGGCAAGCCATCAATACCAGGTGCCGTGTTATTCCGTAAATGGGACATTTCCCTTTTAACCTCATCAACACTAATCGGAGCAACTAAAGCCCGTAATAGTAGATCAGAACAAGGGGCAATATGGAGAGAGGAAAGGAATTGTTCTACACCAGCGCTATCCACTGGAGATGCAGCATATAAGTCTGAAAAATGCGAGGAGACTGCTCGCAAGATATCCGGAAATGCAGTGTAACTAGTACCAGCAGTATCCACAACTTCAGTCAGAAGGCAATCCGCAGAACGCCTATGACTACAATCCAAAACATCCCCCAAAGCAGATTTATTAGCAGAACAAACCCTATGTTCATGTAACAGGGAAGTAGCTCTAGTATACTGTAGTGCAGCCATTTCTTTTTTTACATTTACCTGTGCTGTCAAAGATAAGCCTTATGAGTGTATAGCTGAATATAATGTTTCCAACTGCATACGTAAAGACAAATATCTCTTATATTTAGTCACTGCAGCATTTTTAGACGTCCTCCTAGCCAAAGTAGAGATTTCAGATTTAGTGAGTAGCCACCAATCTAACAAATCTTCGGAAAGTCCAGATGGTGACATACGAGCTTTCAACAAATCATGAACTTGGGCCAAAAACCTGTCATCAAGTACCAGTAAAGAATTCAGTTTCCAATATCCCTGCCCCACTTTAGCATGAGGGCCTACCCCAACGTGGCAGTTACCACATTATGGTCTGAAATCTCCACTGGAATGGTTTGAGCTTTAATCACCCTCAAAGCTGCAGAGACAAAAAGAAAATCAATCCTAGTGGATAAGGCGCCCTTAAAAAAAGTACGTCCACTAGTAGGATGACAAACCCTATAGACATCCTGTAAACGACCCTGGACAATAATGTGATTGAGACAATGTGTATCACAGAAATTCTTATCAGTCCGGGCCCCCCAATCTGATTAATGCACTACACAATCAAAGTCACCACCCCATATGAGAAAGCGTGACGTGAACAAAAAAGGCTGCACCTCACGAAAGAGAGCCACTCGACCTTTCTTCGTAACTGGTGCATAAATCACAATTAATCTCCAAGTGTAATATAAATAAGTAAAATCCAATATTAAGGCCCGTCCCATAAGCAGTTCAACCAACTTGGTAACATGAACTCCATCACCCCTAAACAACACCACTACATGTGTCTAAGCCTAAAGAAAAAAAAGAAGGACCCCATCACCAAAGCTTTTTGGCCATATTAACCAAAGGAAGGGTATTGAGACAGGTATCCTGAATAAGGCAAATATTACATGCCAAATCACTCAAAAGTTGAAAAGTAATAAGGCGCCTACGAGCATTTTTCACACTGTTCACATTGAGGGTGGCTACAGTGAGATGAAATGCCATGGCCATGAAAGAGAATCAGATAAAGGGTCAAAGTAAAAATAAATCAACATCAAGTAACCCTTCCCTTTCTAGTACTTCTCCGGGGTCTCACCCCCGACCACGAGGGTTGAGTATCCATAGCCAACTCCTTTGATTTATCATTCTCAGAATCAGAGGATACCATAGGTTGTGAGGAGGTGTCAGAATCAACTTCCACATCAGAAGACTGAGTGTGACAGGACAGGACCTCAAATTTATTACTTAAGGGAACAGAGCCACCAGGAGAAGATGCTTTAGCCAATTTGGCCCTACCTGTAGTCTGTTTTTGAGCCCGTTTCTTTGTCTGAACACTAGGCTCAGGAGGGGGCATAATAATAATATCCAGAGGTTTGTCAGGGACTGGCACAGGTTCAGCAGGAACTGGAGAAACAACAGAAAGAGGGGGAGGGGGGGCGTAGAGGAAGGGTCCTATACAACCGGTCATGGAACTTCCTGTAAAGGAGGCTCAGAGGAAGGTTCAGATACTGAAACCACTGACTGGGGAGCAGGCACCGCAATATCAGGGCATAAAGGGGGACCAGTGACTACCTTAACATGCGAAGAAAGGGACTTCGCCGTAGCAATATCCTCTTTCTGGGCATTAAGAAGGATCACATCCTGATCCGGGCTATCTTCCCTGTTATGGGAAGCCCAAGGACAGGATCTAAAACCATGACCTAGTTCTTCACACAGGTTACACTTTAGTTCAGAATTACAATCTGCACTAGCATGGCCAAAAGATAAACAAAGGGAACATCGTAATCTATCACAGGCTGCACTGAGATGGGAAGGGGAGCCACATTGAAAACAGGTACGATGCTGCCCCACATAGAAGCAACGCCCCCGTTCCCTACCTAAAAACAAACTATTAGGTAAGTGTATGGGACCCACATTCGTATTTCTAAGTCACACCCTATAATGCCAACCACCAGTCCACAAGTGTTCAGAGTCAAATATAGGCTGTGGCAACCCCAAGACATCACAGCGTTTAGCTAACCAATGCGTAATATCACTAGCTGCTACATTCTCATTTCTAAACAAAATGGTGACAGTTTTCATAGAAGGTCTAGTAAGTGGGATAGCCCGAAATGGTAGCCACAACTCAGTTATTTAAGAGTTTCATACTTTGTCCAGAATCGATCTAATCCTCTAGGGCTTTGAAAACTAACGTCATAGAAGGAAGAACCTGATACATGAATCAATGCAAATATTTAGTTTGTAAAAAAAACCAAAGATCCTTTCAAAAGTGACTTTCCCACATAGAGACGGTCTGGAGCTACATCAAGACCCCCAATATACTGAAGGCGGACCCCATTCCGTCGTTGAAGAGGAGGGGGGGGGAGTTCCGAAACGTATCCCTTCTACGAAATTCTTCCCAAGTAGATTTAGCCTTGTCCCCAGGGTCAGGAGAAGGGCCCGGAGGAGGGTCAGGAGAAGGGCCCGGAGGAGGGTCTGGGAGCGGGACATCCATGTCCATTCTATCACCCCACGCTGGTCCCCGATAGCTAGGGCCTTCATCACCCGAAGAGGAGGGAGGCAAAGAAGGAACTTTAGCCAGCAGAGTAGTATCCAATGCAGGATGTTGAACATCCTCAGCACGCAAATCCAAATCCGGGCTACCAGGCAAAGGTGGAGGCATGTCTATCAAGGGGGGCTGTTGCCCTTCACAACCAGGTATCGGGCTATGGGCAGGATCAGGTATCCAATGCCCCGAACCGCCTGGTTTCCAACCCGCACTCCGCAGGGAGGCCTCTAAAGAGACAGGTAGTGGGCTAGAACAAGGCAACGCAGGAGGAGGCAAAACAGGCGAGACAGTCTGCGCATTAGGAGGTGAAACACACGGTCTAGGATGCATAGTACTCACAAGTTCACCAGGCAAAGTCGCCGCCGAGTTCAAAGGCGGAGAAGACACTGCTCAATCCAGATTTGTAGGAACCGAAAATTCCAACGGAGTATGGTGCAACACTGGTAGGACCGGTGCTACAGAAGATTGTTGCCGACTCTGCACCTCCAAAGAGCCCGAAGGTACCGCATCCGTAATGAAAGCAGGAAGACCCTCCACAGCCCCTAGTTCTGGCGACAGAGTCCATGTCCCAGGAGAAGCTGACTCAAAAGGGCTAACGTCCCGATGTGCAGCAAGGAGGGACTTCAACCAAAGTTAATCCGCAGGCAAAAAATCTGACGATGCAGAGGCAGACTGAGCAGGTAAAGATTCATCTGGTACAGCAAGATCCACAAGCATATCAACAAAACGGTCAGACATCCTCAGTACTTCAGGCTCCAAAGCTGGACCTGCAGGAGCGGAGCTCTGCTCTCTGCAAGGTACACCAGCAGAATGACTGGGTCCCATGAACGAATCCATGGTCCAACAGCGCCCCCACACAGAGTAGGGGAATTTCCCCAGTGTCCTGGCCAAATTTCCCTCATTCACTAAATATAACACCAACAGCTTAATCTGGTTCAAGGTCAGTTGGCATTCATCTGTATCCCCCTCCCCCGGGTCGTGCCTGAAAATAGGTAGGATTTGTCTAGTGCACTTACCTGGTCAACAAAAACTAAGCTAAATAAATAAATAAATAAAATCTCTCAAATTCACATATACATGCAGATGATACAGTTCTCTACACCTCCGGTCCTTCAACTGCATCTCTGGAAGTCTCACTCCAACAAGACTTTCACCATGTTCTGTGCTAGTTCCAGTCCAACCAACTTTGGTTCAAAACACACACACACACACACACACACACACACACACACACACACACACAACACACACAATGGTTTTTGACCACTGGTACCAGCCAGAAGCTGGCCCAGCTTGCCTCTGCCCCTTCTTTTCCATGATGGATGGCACACTGCTTGAAGCAGTCACAACTTTCAAGTAGCTCGGTGTGTAGTTAAGATTGCAGGTTTGACCTCTTGACTTTTCTGCCCACACTGAAGCCATCCTTGCCAAACTCTGCCCAAAACTTGGTGCCCTGTACTGCAATAAGAACTACCTTTCTCCCCAGGTCCACCAGGAGCTGATCACTAAAATGGTTCTCCGTTTTTTTGACTATGAAAATGTGGTTTATGGCACCGCCCCCTCCACCTCCTTTGCTAGACTGGACACTGTCTGCAATGCCTTCTGCCGCTCTCGCACCAAGCACTGCCTTTTTACTCCTCCCTATCCATCTTCCTTCTCATCTCATATCACCAGTCCCACTGTGCTTCCCTCATTTCTAAATAATGGTTTGGATCACTCCCCGCATACCTATCACATCTCCTCTCCCCCCCCATCCTCTCCTCCTCCTCCTCCTACTATTACTTCTTGTGCTCAAGTGACCCACGCACCTTCTCCCTTCATCACCCAGACTACTCAGCCAGGAAATCTGTTTTCTCACACTGCCTCCCCTCCCTCTGGAACAGCTACCCTCCTCCATCCATCCATCTCTCCTCCTCCTTTCCCTTCATTAGATGCCTGCTAAAACTCATCCCCCTCCCCGCTCCTACCAGCCCTCTTCCTTACCCTTGCCAGCTTTTGACCACTCATACCTCTCCGTCCTCCCTAACCTCATGGTTCCAGCAACCTCGTTCTAGTTTATCAACTTGTTTTGACTCCTCCTTTCAGCATCAGCTCAGCCTCCTTTTCACTCTGACATTATGCACTTTTTGAGTTTGCCCAATTTGCAGAGATGATTCGTTTGCTAATGTATTTGTCCTCCATATACAATGTTTTGCCATTTTGTCTGTACTCAACGTATGCTCTTTATGTTATCGTCATTGTAACAACATCACCAGACTAATTGTATTTTGTTTGTAATTGTGCTTCTTCCCTCCAGGTTGCACCTGGAAATTAGCCCTGGCTCAGTGTGCCTCTCTCAGTTACCAATTTTTTAATAAATAAAATAAAGGGGACACTGCCCTGTTTGCTGAACCTTCAGGGAGCTACATGTTCAGTTGGCAGAAGCCAGGGAGGAAATATTCTAGCTGCGACTCCAGCTAAACTTGTGACCACCCCCGCGCCCCCACTTGCTCAGAAGCCCACTGGCCCAAGGGGGGGGTGGGGAGGAGAAGGAGATCGGGTGGCAGGGACAGTCACACAGTCAGTTCTTCCAATGAGGTACCAATGGCAAACCGTTTTGCGCCCCCTTGAAGAGGCACATGTGCCTGACTTAGGCAAGGGTGACCATGGGTCAGTTGGGGCTGACAGGAAGAAAGACGTGGTGACACTCAGGGGGAGGGAGACAGAAGTTAGCAAAGAGGATTCTATTGATAGAAGACTCTATTGTCAGAGGGGTGGAGAGGGTGGTAGTCAAGGGTGGTAAGGGGAGAGGGGTGGTCAGATGCCTGCCTGCAGCATCAGCTATTCGAGATTGGGAAGAATAGGGAGGATAGCGGTTGAAGCAGGGAGTGCTGGTAATACCGTTGTACCAACGAACTGATGAATCAGCCTGCAGAGTCAGTGAAGAGGGACTTACAGGGGCTGTGGACTGAAGAAGCACCTGGCTTCCTTAGCCTTTTCTGAGGTCTTTCCTGTCTGGGGTGGGGAGAATGAGAAGAATAGATTAAGACAGATAAGAGATCAAAGAGTTCAATGGGTGGTTGGAGGGTGGTGTCAAGAATAAGGGCACCACTTTATAAGGGATAGGAGGAGCTTCTGGAACAGAAGGCTCTTCAAAGGTGATGGCCTTCACCTGACAAAGAGGGGACGTTATGGCAGACATATGATGTCTATATTGGCAGATGGTTAAACCAGCTGCGAGGAAGGATGCAGCTTGGGATTCCACTATGGAGGGAGGAGCAGTCGGGAACCTAGACAGAAACTAAAACACAGAATTGGCGGTGCTCTCATTAGGTTGGGTGCTCAATTAAAAAAAAAAAAAATGATGCCAGCAAAAACAGATAATGGGCACCCCCAACCATCAGGTAAAACATTTTTTTTTGGCAGATTCACCTTAAGTGCAAGCTCAGTTAAGGAAGCTCATGTGTAAAACCATGCATCAGTTTGGCACTGCACTGTATGTAAATTCTGATCTCAAGCCAGTCGCTAATACCCATTCTAAATTAAAAAACAGTTGATGATACCGAAACATTATGGTTAAGACTCAGGCCCAGTTCCCCAAACTCATTGATACTTGGGTTATGTTACCGCCCACCCGACACTACACTAGATGTAAACTTGTACATCATTAATGAGATTTCTAATGCTTGTGAAGAAGGTACGGTTTTACTAAAATGGGGAATTTTAATTACAGCGATATTGACTGGCAAAGTCATACTACTAGTACACAAGAAAGTAAAGCATTCATATCAATGTGTGAACAACTCACACTGGAACAGAACGTTACGAAACCTAGAAGAGGTACTAATATACTAGACATGATATTGAGTTCTAACAACCTCATCATCATAAACAACTGTAAGGTTGACATGCCACTAGGTTCTAGTGATCACAATTCTGTCAAGTTTGATTTAGTTTTCAGTTTTTTCCATATGAAAATAGCACTTACTTTTAAGATTATAAAAAATGCTGACACAAGTAAAATTAATCAAATGTTAACGTCAGTTAACTGGGATCTTATATTAACTGGCAGTAATGTGGATGAAATCTGGGAGAAATTGAAGAGTACAATGTTCTCAGTGTGTAATGAATACATACCAAGATACTAAAAAATAACAGTAATAATAAAAGAAAACCACGCTGGCTAAATAAAAAATTTCTGAAGCTTATCTCTAGAAAACAAAAAGCTTCTGATGCCTTAAAAAGGAAACAAACAAATGTCTACTTAAAAAGGACAGTTCCTCCAAAAAAAATGCAAATACACAATTAAGAAAGCCTAGGCAAACACAGAATTAAAATGAGCCAAAAACACCTCCAAATATAATAGCAAAAAAATTTGCTCACATCAACTCACTAAAAAAAAAAAAAATAACGTGGGCCCTATAAGTACTGAGAATGGTCTTATAAGTGATACACAACAAATGGTGCAACTTTTTTAACAAGTACTTCTGCAGCATATATGGGTGTAAACATGACACAGCACCCATAAAGGAACCAGCAAACTTTGAATATCTGAATATTAATGAGGACAAAAATAATTGCAGGATACAGAAAATCAAGGCTGACAGCTCACCGGAGCCAGACATGATCACCAGCAAAATGATTAAATTAATGTCCAAGCACTTAACATATGCTTTAAAGCTATTATTCGAGAAAAGTATAAATAGTGGCGCAGTCCCCAGCGACTGGAGTACTGCACACATAACTCCACTACACAAAAAGGATAACAGGCACTGCACAGACAACTACAGACCTGTCAGCCTCACATCCTTAACTGACAAATTATTAGACGGTATAATTAAGCATCGTCTTAGCCTTCACCTGGGTAACACTGATGAAAAAACAACACGGATCTGTCAAAGGAAGATCTTGCTTTACAAATCTGGTATGCTTCTATGAGTACATATGCAAAAATTTAGACAATAAAACCCTGTGTGACATCATATATATTGATTTTAGTATAAAATTCGATTCTGTCCCACACAACGTAATCATACAAAAACCGCTTCTAAGCAGAGTGAATGGATCTCAAACTGGCTAATGAACCATACACAGAGGGTGGTTTTAAATGGGTCCCTGTCTACAGAGGGAATGGTCACTAGCAGTGCCCCTCAGGGCTCCATACTGGGACCATACATCTATTTATTTATAGCCGATACATCTATTTATTTATAACCGACAGAGCAGAAAACTTAAATAACACTACCATCAAAGATGCTGATGATATCAAAATTGGTGGGGCATACAGCTAAATGGACGATAAAGATAGATTACTAGCTGGCCCAGTGGTGCTGAGGGTTGAGGCCCTGGATGCCACACCTCGCGCCATGCCGGTGACCCGGGTTCAGGAATGAGCCCGGGCCATCAGGGGTCGACAGGGGGAGGAGAGGACTGAGTGTCCGACGATAACTCTCTTCTCCTGAGGAGGGCAGGCAATCAATTCTCCGGCACTAGCAACTCCCAGCGGAGGCTGGGAGTGCAACAGCCAGGGGATTACGTCGGGGACGGGGAGGAGCGTTGGTGGACGTCTGAGGGAGGGACGCGGGAGCGCGCTCAGCCTGTGCTGGACATCACTGCACATCTGTGCTCCTGGGGGGAGCTCTAGAACAAAGGAAAGCAACCGTTAGTTGGGAGGAAGATGTCGCCTGCCACCACTTCCAGTGCTGGATTCTGTCTCGCTCATCACCTCCGCCTTGGGAAGCTTCAGAAGAGGGAGGAGCAGAAGGCAGGCCTGCTCCAGGGGAGTGGACCAGGGGATGCTCCTAAGGTGTGATGTGGGTGTGGGGGGGGGCAGTGAGTCTGGACATGGGAGGATCACAGCAGGAGGGGACAAAGGCAGGACGACTGATGGGGCCCCAGCCAACGGTTACTGGAGGGAAAAATAACTCAAAAAAAAAAAAGACAGATTACTAGATGATTTAATCCAAACTGATAACTGGGCTAAAAAATGGGGTATGAGTTACAACATTGAGAAGTGTTCTGTTATGCACCTGGGCCATAACAATCCAATGCATACTTATTAACTCAATGGCAGCTTGTTAACCATAACAAAACTGGAAAAGGACCTTGGTATATACATTTCTGATGATTTACAAGCAACTAACTAGGCATGTAAATGAAATAATCGGTAAAATAAATAAGCTCAGCTGGACCATAAAAAATAAAATCAATTTCAAAGACCCCAAAGTGCTATTACCATTGTATAGGTCTTATGTAAGACCAAATTTAGACATTATTAGTTTGGAAAAAAATTTCAGAAACGGTTCACAAAGAGAATGAAAAGTTTGGGAGATCTGACGTATGAAGGTAGATTAATAAATTTTAATTTAATGTCACTGGAAATAAAGAGACATAGAGGAGATCTATTTACGTGGGACGTACTTAACGACCCATACCTCTTCTCTGAAATGGGCTTCAATTTCAAGCAAAATGCATCAGAGACCAGAGATCATCCTATACAGCTTTCCTGCCCCAGATATAACACTAAAAAAAAGGAAATATTACTTCACACAAAGGGTGGTCTTTGGTTGGAATTCTCTCCTCCTTGAGATTATTATTAGCAAATCTAAAACTACTTAAAAAAAAAAAAAGATTAGATGAGTGGTTACTAAATGAACACAGGGAACTACACTAAGGGTTTAGTAACAGGAGCTTTCATGGGCATCAATGCCTTTTGCTCTTAAGTCTTCCGCAGTATGAATCTCAGTATGAATTTGATATTCCAGACAATGGCTAGTATCAAAAACTATAAAATGACTCACAAAATTCGCCAAAGAATGAGTAACTCCACATAAACAAGTGCTACGAACCAAACCCAGGTACCCCAGTGCTTCTAGGGCATACTCTCTTCCTCAGGGGGCATCACCTGAAGTAGTATAAGTTCATATATCTCATCAAATGTTAAATTTCAGCCAATCAGCACGTGCCACGTCATTTGACAGGTGGGCGTGGCCTAAAACGGACCAATCAGAATCGCCCCTTGTTAAGCCGGAAGTCCCTCCCTAAAATGCGCTAGCCCCGCCCTACTTCGTGAGTAGATGCAACCTCAAACCCGGTCCCGCCCCTTGTGCGGGAAATGACACGCTGCTTCAACCTCGCAGTCTCGCCCCCTTGCGCGTGAGAAATGACACATCAAGCCAAACCTGCGTCCTCATGCAGGAAATGACCCACACTGAAACCCTGGAAGTGACATAACACCACCATTTTGTGTTGCCTCACGCCCCTCATTCTCGTACACCCTCAACCCTGCCACCCACCATTTTGTAAGCGTCCTGCGCCTCCTTCTCGTGACACCTGATCCCCTGCCAGACCATCCTGGCTGGAACCCGAGTCCCACCATGCTAGCTTGAACTCCCATGCCTCCTTTCTCCTGCACCCCCACCAGCCTGGCTCGAACCCCGTCCCCTCTCCTGCACCCCACCATCCTGGCTCGAACCCCTGTCCCCTTTCTCCTCACCCCCACCATCCTGGCTCGAACTCCTGTCCCTCTTCACCACCGTGCTCCTCCCACCCCAAAAAATCAGTTAGTGTTTATGTAGTGGTATGTGCCCCCTGTAGGCCTGGTGTATAACTGCAGGGACATGTGTGTGTTTTCTGATTAGAATTTTTCAGAAAGAAGTATCTAGGAGGGAACCTGATCGTGCAGAGGTTTCACAGATCTGTGTGGAGACCCCCGAGGGAAATTCATCTGTCTGTGTGAGTACCCCTTTTTCTGTTTTTGTAACAATATACAAAATTATTTAACATGCATCTGTAGGACTGTGTCAAACTTGCATCAAAAGGATAGCTTTATGTATACGCATGTAACATTTATAAGCTAAAACGGGGGAACCTCTGTGTAAATAAGATGGTTCAGCAGTTTTTCTGGATAGCATTGCAACAATCGTAAAAACTAATTATTTATACTTTTGTCATGAATTAGAAAGAATAAAATATATCAGAAAAAGGAATACACATACCTATAGTTCACCCCTCAGCTCTGTGTAGTATCAAGGAGAAGGCTGAAATGAAATGTGTGTGTGTGTGATATTTATAATGTTTTGAAAAAGGGGGGGTGGGGGCTACAACAGATGTGCCTCTGACACGTTACCATGTATAGTATGATGGGGTGTGGTGATGGTTTTACCAAGGGGCAGTCCATCTTGCTAAGCGTTATATAAACCCTGCATTTGAAGCTAGAAGGCACCGCTTTGAGAGATTTCTCAGATTTTGTTTTATAGACTTGGAGCAGATTATCAAAAACATCAAGCAAGAAGATGGCAAGCGCTCATTTCAACCTCCCTGTAACAGGTCAGATTGTCATACCACCTAATGAAAATTCAACCTCCTGTAACAGGCCAGATTGTCCACACCACCTAATGAAAAGTCTGGAGATGAAAAGCTAAGCAAGAAGATAGCTGTCGGGCCCCACAACCCAAGCAACGTATGTGTACTACGTGGAGGTGTGAAACGAATGCCCTACACAAGTCTTGTTGGAGTGGAAGAGTGTCTGACATAAAAAGAAACTCGCTGAACAGTTTGGTGAATCAGAAAATCCTAAATCTGACTGTCTTCTGAAGAGACACCACTGCAAGACCTTGAAGAGTTGCTGTGTGTGAATCTGATGCCGAAAAGAAGTTACTATGAAACCAAAAACAGAGAGTGACAAGAAGGGGGAGCCAGAGAAGATGGTCAGTGAGACACTGCCAAAAAAAGCATCGGAGAAAGTTGTGAAAAAGAAATGCACGACACAGCCAAGAGGGGCCTCTGACCAAGAGGGTGATGATGATAATGCAGCCACAAGCAGTCAAGCCCAGGCTAAGAAAGTGAAAGATGAGAAACATGAAGAAGAAGAAGAAAAGAGTTGCCTTGATGAGGTAAATGCATTTTAACATTTAAAAAATGTGAGTGGTGACATGGTGTAACTGAGGGAGATGAGTTAGCAGTAGAACTAAATCTTACCTATAATGAGTCAGAGGACCAATGCTGTTTTCTGTTTTACTTTAATAGACTGAAGGATTTGCGATGGAGCAGCAGTCATATTCGGACAGCATGGATTCTCGACTTTCCACAAATCTACTGCTCGACTGTCTTTGCTAGTGAGAAAGATACAAATGTGGTTGTTAATGAGATGTGTGAGAACCAGTATGTTAGAAATACAGAGAGCGATAGAATGTTTCAAAATGTCACAGAACAGGCTGTGATCACTACACAACCCTCTTCTTCTACTGAGATTAGACAGGGGACCCTCACATGAAAAACCAGGCCTCAGTAGTAAACCCCCAAAACTGACAACGATATGTATTGTAAGTGCGTTATGTATCATACCATCCGTTACGCAATTGCTCAGTGATACAGAGGGTGATACATTGTGAATTGGTCGATTCTCGTCCTGTGTGAGATAGATGATCCGAGTCAGAAAAACATTCATGTGTCCTTGATGACTTAAGGTCTAAAGACGCATACAGAAATGTTTTTGAAGCCATACATATAGGGCAGCTCATGCCCGTGATCTTGGCAATTGCTATGAAGCATCAGGGTTAAATATGACCAATTGTACCCTGGAAACTATAAGTCATGTTTTAAATGATGTGAGAAAATCCGATTGACCCCATGTGGTTAGTTATGCAAATGTTACAGCAGACAGGCGGTGAAATTAAAAAGATGCCTGCCGTCTGGTCAGCAAAGTTCCTTTAAAAATTTCTAAAAGAAATTCAGGAACCCTGTTTATATTGTAAAAATTACCCCACCCCTGCCCCCCTCCCCAAATTACTACATGGAAACATTTCAGTACCAAAATGTGTCATATTTTATTTTTACAGATAATCATGCGGGATGCAAGTACAGAGAAATCAAAGGCTTATGTATCTGATCCTAAGCCATTACTGTCATCCATCACTGTTTGGTTCACCTCAATATGACATTTGCCTTTGTGAGATACATGCAGCCCATGAACTGATGATGTTTGCCCTTCCAGAAGTATGGGAGGATACAGATAAATATATAAAATGAATCTGTGTTACCACTTGTAGAAAATGTTAAAGTGATTGCTGATATATTCGTGGAAACGATGAATGTCTTTGTGGACTTTATATTCTCATCTGAGTGATGAATTAAGGACATGTACATGAAAATAGGAGCTTTACATTTTGCTTTCAGTTAAGTCTGAGTCTGGACACATAATGCCTTAATTGTAACAGCAGTCTGTTGCTATGGAAATTACTTTGATGTCACAAGCCAGGGCATTATGACTTCAGCTTATGAATAAGACTTCTGTAAAACTCCTGTTTTTATGTACCCTACATTCTGAAGAATGCAGCGACTTCAATCCAGTGTTTTCTCGAATGTAGTAAAAATGGGCTGCAATACCAGTTGTGATTTGTTTGGTTTTGCTGGGGTGGTTGAACTGCCTCTTTAAGTTTGTATGTATGCCCCTGCTCAAATCATGGTATACTCTCTACTGTGTGTTGGGAGAAGCGGACAAGATGTACTCTTAAGTCCTTGCCTCTACTATAGTACTGTGTTACTCTGCTGTCTGAGACCATAGCAGCATGCATCATCTCTCAGTCTTTTAACAGTAGTTTTCAGAAGGGGAGCCTGATCTGGATTTACTAGTTTCCCCACATCTGCCCTCCCTAAACATTGTCTTTTTCTGAAGTTGAGGTTTATAGGGAGTGCTTATCACCCCCATTCTAATGAGTCTGGACCAGGAGGTCCCAACTAATGCTTATCACCCCCGTACTAATGAGTCTGGACCAGGAGGTTCCAACTAAGAAAACTGCAAAATGAGAACATTTGTTTTTCATTTACTTTTACCTTGATGTGAGGGAGATCAGTACCAGCGAGGTCATAGTGAAATGTGCTACTATAACCAGTGGTGCAAGTGGTAGACAAGAAGTACAGTAACTCAGGCACTGGCAAATATGAAACTCAGAATGAAGTCCCTTAATCTGAAGGATAACTGTATAGATACTATAGGATTCGATTAGGGATATTGAAGTATTTCTAGGAAAATATCATTGTTGTACATGTCAAGGCCCAGAAACTGTCATTATTTTGCTGGTTTAAGAATTTGAGTTCCAGTATCAGTGGGAAGAAGTACAAGAACTCCTTTCCTGCTGCAACAATGGTACAGGAACTGAGTTCCTGTGCATTCCTATTCACTTTCATCACTGACTATAACATATATAATACTAAGACATAGGCACCTAACATGACCTCCTGGCTGTCACTCCCCAATGTCATAATAGTCTAAGCCTCAGGGGTCACTGCAATTTGTTCTGAATCAGTTTGGCAGGCAGGGATTTGCAGTATCAACCAGATATCAAAGTAAATTAATACAAAAGTAAATGATAAAAAAAAAAAAAAATCTCTCTCTGATATTCTTGTCCAGACTTACTACCATTCCTTAATTTAACTCATTACTTCCAACAGCTTCATATGAAGTCCAAACCATCCATTGTAACCTGATACAAAATGGCAGCCCAGGACATAGTGGGCTCGATTCAGAGATAATAAAGAATGCCACAAGCCTCTGCTGTGCCGAACTTATGGCGAATGGGGCTTACGTCATTCCCTGGCCAGCGATCAGGATTCATGAGCCCGTGTGCCTTTATCCAGCCCTCCTTTCCTGGTCAACAAAAACTAAATAAAATTAATTTGCCTCAAGTTAGACCAACCTTTTGCCGGTCTAACTTTGCAGCAAATGGACCTTTTTACGGGGTAAAATAGTTGCCTCAAGCCGCCATAAAGTGCGAAAAGTGTCGCAAATGTGTGCAGCTTTTCCGAATCGAGTGCAAGCTGCGGCAGTGTGTTTGGTGCAGCTGCTGGTGTGATGCAGGACTTGACGCAAGCCCTGCATCAACCTTTCTGAATTGAGCCCATTGAGTTTTAAATGTACTGGGAGTGGAAACCAGTTAGTTAAAGGTAATGAGCCAGGAGAACTTCTCCAGCTGGAATAGCTTGTTGCATTTAAGGATCTTAGGCAACCTCCAGTAGTTAATTTTTTCTCCCAACAGTTTATCTCCAGTGAAGCTGTTGTGTGCAAAAGATCATCTCTTAACCTCTCTTGTGTCTCATATTTTTGTTTACGGACAGGTCTTCCCAATCTGTATTCTCACATGAATATGAAAACATGAACCAAGGATACTGTATATTATGTGGGGATACATGGAATAAGAAAGAATGGTATGTTGGTGATGGCGGAAGGTAGATTAGGTATTGTGAGGTCAAAGGAGACAAGAGTAAGTGATGAAGGCTGTTGAAGTCAAGAGTGACATAATTTGCTCTCATCAATCCAGGCTTTGCCTTCCTTGGGGAGCACTTTAGGTTTAAAGAAATAATTGCAATTACTTATCGGTGAGGGTAGACATTTTAATTTAAAGTAGTAGACACATTTCTAATTTATTAGTGCATATTTTTATTGTAGAATTTGAAGACAAATTGAAGATTTACATTTTGTTCTAGTTGTTTGCTTGGTACAATATTTGTGTTGCAGGCTTTTTGTAAGTTATTTTTGTTTTAGGGCAGTGGTACTATCTTGATTCCAAAGCATCTCAGTTTAAAAGCTAAATGTTTCAGGAATTCAGGGGGAGGGGGCTATCTGGGTTCAAATTTCATCACAGTCGCATTGTTGTACTAGTATATCATGATTAACATTTTGAGTTGGTGTCAGACCTTCCTATCTCCTTTTGCTTGCCTTCTACACTACATGGTATGCACAGGCCAGTCAGTAGGAGAACAGGACTGCTAACAAAAAGTGGGACAGTCTCAGACATTGCAGCGAGTGGCCCTGTCATGTTTTTGAAAGGTAGGGGTAGGAAGAGAAACATAGAATTTGTCATCAGAAAAGGACCACTTGGCCCACCCTGTCAGAGGAATTCTGGCAACTCTCCTGTTGAAGCAGCAGTATTTGTTAGTTGGCATTATATTTTATTATATAGTTTTTTTTAGCAACAGTAATTTCTGACAATCATCAATGTACCCATTTTCTTTACATTTTAGTTTATTCCTGAGATGAGATATAGGGTTTTTGAAATGTTTAGATGTTTTCTCCTCTCTAGCCACACCCACCATGACAAAAAGAAACATCTTGGTGTGGTGATGTGCTGTTTACCAATTACCAATAACCACGTACTAGCACCATGTACACCAGTATGACCCTAGTTTGTAAAGAAGAGATTTGTAAAACTTGTTACTGTGGGATAGCTCTATTGACTTGTGCTATAACTACAAAATTAGCAATACAAAGTTTTATGAGTACCTGAGGGAGTTAAAAATATACTGATAATTAATCTAAAGATGTCAGAAATATTATTGCTAATAAAAAAAATTATGATGAAATGTTTGCCGTCTAGCATTTACTGCAGTGTGAATATGTCAGAACCCTCATTTTCTAATTACCTGGATTCCATTCAGTATCCACAGTATGGTAGTTCCACTTAGCAAGCTCTGTTTCCAGAAACAGTATGAAAGCTCAGCTCTTCCTATCACCCAATCACATATTCAGATAAAACAGTAGTAACAGTACACTCAGCAAGGCAAATATGTATTCCAAGCCTTAAGCTGCAGAAAAAATATTTTATTGAGCCAAAAAGCACTCAGCACTTGTGATAGACAATACCAGGGCTAAGGCTAGAGCCCCAACGCCTCAACCAGAGGACTTCCCCAGAGGAGACCCCTGGTCGAAGCACTGGGGTTCTAGCCTTAGCCCTGGTATTGTCTGTCACAAGTGCCGAGTGCTGTTTGGCTCAATAAAAGATTTTTTTTGCAGCATAATGCTTGGAATCAGAGTCTGCCTTCCTGAGTGCGCTGTTACTGCAGTTCTGTCTGGTTTTGTGAGGGGAACAGCACATCCCCTAAAGAGCTGCACCATGAACTGTTGGCATGGAGCATGGTCCTTTCTTGAGTATCCGACCCAATCACATATACTCTGGTCTCCGCACCCACTATTCTCAGATCTTGCTCTCTGATGAAAGATTTTCCTCTCCTTCACAGCTCCTGTATGCAAAGTTGGACTTTTGCAGTTTGTGCCTATTTTGCAGGAGTTTTGAACTCTATCTGCCTTTTTTCTTCTACTCATTCTGCACCCTGCATCTCTGAATTACTGCTCAGTCATGCCGTGGACTAGGAAAGAAAACCTGGCTTTATAAAGTGCATTATTTCTGCCGACCTGTCGGTGCAGCATACTGCTACTGCTCCTGATGCTGGCAACCCATGTTTGGGAACCAGTGAGGACACTGAGGGCGGCTGGGAGGCTCCGCTGCAATACTTCCACCTGGGTGACCACAGATGGCAGTGCCGTCAGCTTTTAGTGGGTTGGAGGGATTGTCGGGTGACACACGGTCCATGCTCATGCTCCCTTGATGCCTGTGTCCTGAGGCAGGGGACACAGAACAGGAGAATGGGCCCATACTGTAAGGATGACTGCTTGCCTTCTACAGGCCCAGCACTGGTGACCTGGTCACTGCCCACAACTGGATCCTGGATGGCGGTGGGTCGCGTGAACTCCCTATGCACCCACCATGGGGTCAAGCTGTGGAAGACTGCGGAGTCAAATAAGTCTGGGAGAAGCTGGATGACAGGGCTGGAGAGGTCTGAAGGGACCAGTCAAGCGATTTAGTATACATTAAAAAAAAGTGTGTTATTTTAGGGTTTGCTATGTTGGTGACTGGGCATGATGCCTGCATACACTTTTCTAAGCATTAACCATGAATTGGGTAATTGCTATTGCTGCAGTGATATGCAGCCTAAGTCATTTGAGAATTAGGCCAAAAAAAAAGACCAGGTTCAAGTTGTGCCTATCCATCGGGATATGCATCTCAGCTTTGAAGTCTAGATGGTGGTGTCATCAACTAAAGATGCTGAGGACATTCCTGTGATCAGTCACGGTAGGGGGATTGGGATCTCCAGGTAGACCAGCTGAATCCACACGAAACCAAGGAATTTTATTGCGATTTTCTGCTGTCACTGCAACCAAACACTGGTAGTGTGTATTTTTCTTTAATCACTCTGGCAGGCTCAAAGTATGCTGTCCAGTATCAGGAGACATTTACCTCCTGATGTTGGAAGTGCCATAGGAAGTGTGCTTGAGTCAAGGACATCCTCAATCTGATTCTCAGGCTTGATCATATTAACAAGTAGTCTTCACATTTGTTACCCTCCAGAGTTCATGCCACTGGAGAACAAGCCTTCGCTGCTTAACAGTTTATTCTTCTGAACAGGTGGTCTTCTCAACCCTGGCTTATCAGTCAGATGTGGCGTATCCAGTGGCCAAAACCAGTGGTATTTCCACTGTGGATCAACTCTGGTGATGCTAATTTCAGTTAACCCAGCAACCACTGTCCCAACTCCCAAACAGTTAATTGTGTTCATCAGACTAGAACTGGATACTGTGCAGTTCAAGAGTTTGCCTTCCATCTGACAGGGTGTCAGATATTTTATCTGTTGCACTATCATTTCAGGCTGGGCAGTCACGCCTGACCTGAGGTTTTCTTAAATCCTCTGGGCTTCATTACATCAACCACATTTTGTTAGGCCAATTGGCATATGGAGCCTGTCTAGTAGCTGACCCACCAGTAGTCACAGACTTATTTGGACCTGGCAGGTGACCACAACTGTGCTGGATTCAATGCATTGCTGCTGTCCCCTCTGAATCATTTGGTGGGCATCCCCTTAGTACAGCCAGAGCCCACTGTGGCATTACAGCTAATGCCTCCCTCATCTGTAGAAATGCAGCATGAATGGCATCTGGTCACAAGTCCTGGCTACACATCAGCCTGCTGGAGCTGTATGAACATATGAAACTTGCCAGCAGAAATCGGCCTCACGGTCTATCAAGTCTGCTCGAATGCACAGCTAGCACCCCTATACTGCAACTGCCTCATCCCCCCTCTCACCCTCGGAAACTGCTCTTGTGCAAGCAGCTAATCTGTTTCTTTAAGAGTTTGCTCCACAGTTGCAGGGTCAGGTTGTCCAGATTAATACAAGACCATCATGTTTTGCATGAACTATCAAGGTGGTACCCACCCTTCTCACTGTGCCAGCAAGCTCTGAAGTCATGAAAACTAGCTCCCTTGGTCCAGGCTGACCAAGTAGCAATACATTTAACAAGCTCAAGCAAGCAGTTGCTGGATGCCATTAACCATGGGGGGCATTCCATGAGTGGTGTCCGCATCCACAGGTGGCAGCCTAGGGTTCTCCAGAGACCCCAACAGCAGGGCATCCTGGCTGGAGATGCCATTGCCAGCCCTTGGATGTCTCCTCTGCATCTGCAAGGTTTTGAGAAATCTGGCACAACCATTTCTGGTACCAGGACCTTCTCAGCCTCTGCTGTGAACCACTTTGGCTGGATCCATGGGGATGTCCTGCATTTTAAGACATGTAAATCCCTGCACCTTACATCCTGGATCCTGAACAGCTAGAGTTCCAACCCTGGAGCTTTGAGGACATCCTCTGTATGCTGAAGGCTTCTCAAAAATTAGATTTGCAAGACCTATGTGTTTAAATAGAAGTTTCTCCTGCTGATGCCAAGAATGCTCTCCATCTCCTCTCCTGCTCAATAAGATACATTTTGGACTACTTCTGGTTTCTGTCTGACTCGGGCCTGCATGCCAAATCTCTCAAGGTGCACCTAGCGCCCATCTCAGCTTACTGTGCAAAGACAGGCATCCAGACTGTGGCCCAGGAAAGGTGGTATTAAAGTGTTTAAGGGATTGGATCACCTGTTCTCTGTGATGAGAACCCCCACCAATGTGATATCTTCTGCTGGTGCTCACCATGCCTGTGAAGAAACCATTGGAGCTGATGGACAAGTCTTACTGATCTCATCTGTCATGGAAGACCGTGTTCTTGGTCAGCCAGATGTGTGAGCAAGTGACAGGCACTCTCTGTAAAGTCTCCTTACTTTGTTTTTCACAAGGACAAAGTTACCCTATGTTCATTCCGAAATGCCTGCCCAATGTAGTTGCAGAGTTCCAGCCGAACCAACTGGAAGTGCTATCCGTGTTTTTTTCGGTGATCACGCCTCAGATGCTGAATGTGCCCTCCTTACCCTGAATCATAGAACCCTGCTCTTTTACAAGTCACTCACGGAGGAATTTCAAGGTAACACGTGCCAGCGGTCTATAATTAATGCTGCAACTGCTAAAGGCAGACTGGCAGGCAAGCAGGTAATTACCAGGTGGGTCACATCTTGTGTTGCTGTCTGCTGCCAGCTGATGTGTCAAGAACTGCCCATGGGTCTGCATGCTCACTCTACCACATACTGCTTCTAGAATTTACCATTGCAGAGATCGTCAGCACTCTCCCTGGTCTAATGTGCATACATTCATATCCCATTGCATCATCAACTTGCTGAGCCATCAGGATGCTGCTTTTAGGTCATTAGTCCTCCAATCTCTGCCTAAAATGGTTGCAGACCAGCCCCCTTTTCATGGTGGCCTACTGAGAGTCTGCTATAGTGTGAGTATTTAACTGAATCCGGGTAGTTACAAGTATAGCTTACTTACATACAGCAGTAGTTGTACTACTAGTCTTGTGGTCACATCCACACAACCCACTTTGGCCTGGTTTGCTCTTTAGGACTGTTTTCCAGTGCCAAGATCTGAGAGCAGTGGATGTACTGTAGGAGACCAGAGGACATGGGATTTGAGTGGTAGGAGTCAGGTTTCGAGACCTTCTGAAACCTAAGCATGCTTAGTGGAACATGCCATGGTGTGGATGTGAACTGACTAGCTATAGTGAAACTATGGTTACAGGCAACTAGCCACTTTTTTTATTTCACCATCTCTGGCCAAAACCCATAAACCCATTACAAACCCACCTCTTCCAGGGTGTTTCTTTGTAGTTAAATACAGTATATGCTGGCAGGTATTGTTCAAATACCAGATCAGTATTTTCGACTGCTGTGCATATAACTTGTTAGGAATCTCACAGCCAGCTCCAGCTAGCTAAAGCATGTCTCACACGGGTTGTATAAAATGATACTGCCTACAGAATGTAGAACCTCAGGACAGAGACATTTTTAAAGGCAGCATTTTTTTCTGTTAATGTCATTTTCCCTTTCAAATTATAGATTTGTGCAATGCAATAATCCCCTTATCCAGTGGGATTCAGACCCACAGTTATACCCTTGGGGGTCACTAAGTAAGCCTCCAAGTAGATTGTCCAGGAATCAGTCTTCACCATTGATTCCCACTAGAGTGGTCTGAGCTGGAGGTTCTAGGATCCAGCAGGAGCAAAAACATTGCAGGAAGGCTGGAACGGAGACAAGCTGTGCACATGCCCGGCTCCACAAGACTGAGCTTGTGGGCACATGCTTATCTTGGCACTGGCCCTCGGCCATCTCTGTTCCTTTTTCCCCGCTGTCAAGTGTGCATCATTGACAATGTTGCTTGCCTGCTGGGAATCAGAACCTCATGTCTATAGAATAACAGCATTCAGTTATTCTGATTTATAGTGTTTACAGGTAGAGTTTGTTATTTTTGTATCATTTTTAGTGTATTTATAAAACTTTTTTCTGTCGGTCTCTCTCAGTCCTACTAGGTGTCAACAGTCGAAGGCCATGGAGAACAGTTGGGAGCCTACTCAGGCAAGCTGTTACAGCAGTGGGGCTGTGTTCAGTCCACTTTCCCAGTCGGGAAAGGATTCTGATCATGGGAGGTCCAGTGACCTGGGGGAAGGACAGTACAAAAAGCGGGCCCGATCCCAATCATGATTGGGGTCCTGGCACCACTTAGCCTCAACTTTTTCCTCCACACACTGGAAGGGGAAGAAACAGCATGGGTCAAGATCACCCTCTGTGAGGTCTGCTGCAAGATCTCTGGTCTCTGGGAGCAGGGGGCCTTCACCGACATCTTCAGTGCCGTTAAGGGTCTCTAGGTCCAGGAGGTTGGAGTCTCAGTCCAGGATTCCCTCTCTGTCTAAAGTGGAGACTCCAGTGGGCAGTTCCACCACTGAGTAGCTCTTATAGAGCAGTGGGTGTAGTGTCGGACCCTTGTGCCTCTGCCTCTGGAACTGGTTCCTGGTCACTTAGGACTGGTGGCATTGGAGCCCAGTGGCCCTCAGACCAGGTAGAGTGCTTGGCTCTGACAGCAGCTCTTGCATCCTTGCCGGTGACCATGTTGCTGACTCCTGTCCCACTGGCCACCCCTGTCCCAGGTCAGGATGGGGCCATCCATGGTGCCATTGCCGGTCACTTTCGTGCTGGCTGAGTTATTGATGCTGGATCTGGTTCTGCTGCTAGGTTTGGACCTTTTGGAGCCTGGCTTGGTGCCACCCCAGCACTGGAGTTTCCCTTGGTGCCACATTCAGTACCGGCCCGCCTCTGGCACTGGCCCCTCATCCTTCCAGGCTGGTGTCTACGGTGATACCACTACGCATTCTGGATTGGGGCCTGCAATCCACACCCTTATGATTCTCCTTATGAGGAGAGTTTGGAGGGGGATGAGTCTAACCTCAACCTCATAATTTCTGAGGGTGGCAACATGACTTTCTTTAACCTAGACACTTCAGACCAAGGTTTTGTGTCTGTGCCTCAGGAAGATCTAACTTTGCAGACTTTACTCAGAAATACGCACATTGCACTTAATTTTGAGCCTACAGCCATTAACCAGGGAAAATGTCTCCATCTGGAGTTGTTAAACATTTGCCCTATACCAGTCAGCAGGTCTGCTATGGCAGCATCCATCTGCAAGCAGGCAGACATAAAGTACACTGCCCACAAAGATAAGTCAGTGTACGTACCTCAGCCTATAGCTGATGCCATTGTTATCCTCACTGAGAATGACAAGGCCATCACTCTCCATGAGGTCACTGCACACCCTGTTAACCAGAAGTCATACAAGACTGACGCCATGGGCAAGCATGCCTAAGCTTTGGCTACCCTAGGTATGAGAAATGCTAGCTGCCAAGGGCATTTTTCTAAGTACGAGTACACCTTTTGGAGCAAATTTAAGTCCCTGCCTGATTCCTAGGCTAAACAGGATATTTTTCTGGCTGTTAAGTAGGGTATTGAGTCCAACAGGTGCCCCTGCTTAAAGCCTCTATGGATGCCTTTGCCACTGCATCGCACTCTGCTGCTGCAGGCTTTTGAATCAGACAGCATTCCTGGCTGCAGACATCTGTTTTTTTTTTTCCCCAGGACGTCCAACAACAGGTGATGCACATTCCCTTTGATTGAAGTTACCTGTTGGACAGCAGGTAGAGAAGTCCCTTAAGACTTCCAGGCCAGGTCCTTCTAAACTTCAAAGAGGCAGAGGATATGGTTCCTTTCAGAACAAGCAGTCCTTTATTGGAAAAGGCAAGGAAGCCCAAAACAAATCCCAGCCTCAAAAGAGGGCGCAGTCTCGGGAGTCTGAGGGTTGGCGGGGGGAGGGCAGAGGATTGAGCGTCCCATGGACTGCTCTCCTCCGGGGAGGGAGGGAATTGGTGGCCAGTGTTAGCTGGCCCCCTAGCAGTGGCTGGGGGTTGGCATACTGACACTACACTGGGGGGTGGTGGAGGCAGGGCAGATGCCTGATCTGCCACATATGGGAGTGTGTGTGGGACCGCCATTGGCGCCATTGCATGTCCCTTCCTCTGTGCCAGGTGAAAATAAAAAAAATGGAAAATGGGGAGCATAAAGAAATGAATAAAAAAAAGTGCAGCCAATGGCACAGGCACAGCACCTAGTACTACTGTCTGAAGCTCGGCCTGGTCTTGACTCAGCTGCCAGAGACCTCTCCTCCCCAGTGGGGGGGAAGGGGCACGGCAGCTGACCCAGTTTTACCATCAGTGAAAGTCTATTACAATGGTCAAGTGGGTCCTCAGGATCATATGAGAGGGATACTCTCTGGATTTAATAGAAATCCCTCTGGACAATCCACCCAGAAGGCAGCCCATCTTATCCTCTGATATGTCAGAGCTTCTAGTGCAGGAGATTGAAGACCTTTTGAGCAACAGGGCAGTAGAAATAGTGCCAGACTTGAAATGAAATGCAGGCTTCTACTTTCACTATTTCCTAGTGCCAAAGAAATCAGAGGGCATGTGCTCCATTCTCAACCTAAAAAATCTGAGCAAAGTTGTAGCTAGCAGAAATGGGATTCTATGCGGTATGAACTTTATCTCTGTAACTGTTAAACTGAACTTCTAGGGGCGTGGATATGTTGTTCTAGCCACACTGTCTGGCAGGTACCTTGCCACTTTAAGATGGGCTGGAAAGTCTTCAAGCTGGCTCCTTCCACCCACCTGTGTGATGAAACCTCGGCTCCGCCCCATGGCGACAGATTTTCCTTACCGCTTGGAAGCTGGGTTCCCTCCTTAAGCTCTTGCATTTTGCAGGCCCTGGCTCTAAAACTTTGAATTTTCCTAAATTTACTTTGAAACTTGTTTGAGTTCAGTCTTCACCCTCTTCCCTCACGGCTGCGATGGAGGACAAGACCATCCCAGGTTCGCCAGTGCCCTGCGAGTCAGAGATGTAGTGCACGACCCCCACGCCTCGTGTGTTTGTTGCCTCGGGCACGACCACGATCCATGAGGCTGGTCAAATGTGTCTGTCCTTTTCTCCGTCAGTGCTCGAAGACTGCGCTGCCCAACCCCAGCTGGGTTGACTGGAGAAATAGTACCCGCCAGTAAAATCGAAGGAGGCCCATTGGGTGGTGTCCATGGTAGTGGGCTCTGTGGAACAACTGGAACAGCTTGAACAGCTCACGGCCCTTGAGGAGGCGGCCCAGGCCGTGGCGAGCTCCTCTTTGGCTTCGGCTTTTATTCTGCTCCAACTGGGCTCTTCTTACACTGCTTCCTTTTGAGAGCTGTGCCAATCCCTCTCGACTAAAGGAGAGGGTTCTTCTGGGTCTCACACCCCTTGGTCCTGGAAGAAGGAGTCAAAAAAAAGGTAAGACCCACCATTGACGCGCTTGGGAGCAGGAGAGAGCTCATTCTCCAGACCATTGGCTCTCGATTTTGGTTGATGTTGCGGCCCAGGCCACTAGTTTCATGGTGACCCCATCAGAGCAGCCGGCCAAGGTGCCTGTTTGATGTGGCTGAGATTTTTCTCAAGCCCACCGACAGGTTGTTGACCAAGGAGGCTGACAACTCTCTCTGTCTCAGACACCAGTGCTTCTGAGGATTTGCCTCAGACCATTGAGCCGAAGTCCCTGGCCCAGGACCCTGAACCAGAGGGGCAACGGGTTTCTCCACTCCTTCCTTGGCCCGCCGCCAGCGCTGCTGATGGTTGAGATCTCAGTCTCGGTCCTCCTATGCTTCAGGGAAATCCCACCGACGTCGGCGGTCTCAGTCCCGACATCGAAGAAAGCTGTTCTTCCTCATCGGCTGAGGAGAGCTTTCGGTGTAAGTTGAGTCGGTGCTCTGAGGATCTAATGTTGCAAGAGCTCCTTTTGATCAGCAGCAAGCCGACACTGGTTTCCATGCCGGCAGTTAAGTGGCTGTCACCCGAACAGCCGAAGCGGACTTCCGCCACCGGTTCCCCGGTCGAGGACCCGGCGCCGACGGCTCTTCCAAAACTGGCTGCCCCGCCCATTGTGGTGGAACCACTACATCCCCAGCTGAACAATGTTTGCCCCATCGGTTGTCGGTCACTCTCACCCCCGATCTCCCTCAGCAAGTGGAGAGTGGCTCAGGTGGTCACCAGCTGTACGCGGACTCTTCGGAGTCCAAAGACTCCTCGTTGCATTCCCTTCCAGTTGACCTGGAGTCCTCCGCGGGGGTTCTTTCTGTGGGCGAGCCCCCTCATTCCTCAGTATCCTTCGGCTCATCTCGGTGTCACGGGATTCCACTCAAACCCTTGCAGAAGCGGGCCAGATATCCCTTATGGAGATTCTGGACAAGGGGACTCTCCACGGAGGTCTTCCGCATAGCGAGGCCATTATGGGTCCAGCATTAGAACTCTGACAGCACCCAGCCTTCTGCCCAGCTCCATCTGCCAGGATGGCCCACAAGTATGCGGTCCCTACTGGCTCCCTCTCCAGCTTCTCGGAGCACTCCTCGGCCGAGGTGCTCGGGCAACATGAGGGATGTGGACAAGCCTCCAGATAAAGAGTCCAAGAAATTGGACTACTCAGGGAGAAAGGTGTATGCTGCTGCCTCTTCGGGCTTTTGTCAGGCCAGCTTGGCTGTTATGATGGCACACTTCTCTCACACCCTGTTGGGCTCCCTGGATGAGGTGCTCCCTCATTTCCTGGCCGACCTCCAGACCACGGTCAAGCAGGTCCAGGATCAGGCAAGGGCAGTGGCAAAGCAGCAGCTCCAGATGGCTCTGGACATTGGAGACTCTTGTGCCCGTTCAGTAGTGGCTGCAGTAGCCATGCGCCGCAGGGCTTGGTTGCAGATCTCGACCTTCACGGCAGACACCCAACACAAGCTGCAGATGTTCCCTTTCTGGGCACTGACCTGTTGGGCCTGGTGTGGAGGCCACCCCAGCACATTGAAAAATCCAATGCCACCTAGATTCAGTCGCATCTGCACAGAAGGACAAAGGCCGCCATCAGCAGCGTAAGCCCTTCATCCCTTCACTCCTGCGGCAAGACCTGCCCAGCAGCAGGGCCAGCAGGCTCAAATTTGGTGCCCTAGAGCCAAGTCCGTCGCTTCCTCAGTCAGGAAGCCTGGGGAGAAGGGCCTCAGCAGCTCCTCGGCCAGTCCCTCCTCCTCCAAGCCTGCCCAGTGACGGGTTGCATGGTGCTACCCCCAACCTCATCTCACCTCCCCTGGGGCTACCGGGTCTGCAGCCTCCCACTCAGCTCTCTGAGGCGACATCAACCAGCTCCTCCGCTCGGGGGGTAGTCGGCAAGGTTGCGGATCCTCCTCCATGCCCAGGGTTTGTTTCCAGGTACTTCCTGGTTCCAAAATGAACGAGGGGCTGGTCCCCCATTCTCGATCTGCACGACCTGAACAAGTTCCTAAGGCCATGCACCTTTCGTATGGTAACCGTGGCTCAGATAATACCATCCCTGGAGCAAGGCATGTGGTTCTGCTCCCTGGACCTCCAGGACGCGTTCTTTCACATCCCAATCCATCCGTTTCATAAGCGGTTCCTCCGTTCTGGGGCAGAGGAACCCTCTACAAATTACGGGCCATGCCCTTCAGCCTCTCATCAGCTCCCAGGGTCTTCACCAAATGCATCGCAGTGGTGGCAGCATTCCTGCGGCGCCGAGGGGTCCGGGTGTACCCTTACCTGGATGACTGGCTGATAGCAGGTCCCTCCAGGTGGGAAATGGAGGCTCTCAACTCGGCCTCCTCATCAACGAGGCCAAGTCAGAACTTGTGCCCTCGCAGATGATTCAGTTCTTCAGGGTGGAGCTCGACTCTCTCCGAGCCAGAGCCTGGCTCCCGGCAGACAGGGCCGAGGTCCATTCCTCCTTTGCTAAAATCATTTCTGGTTGGGCAATTGTGCCCTGCCCCGGGACTTCCTACACCTTCTGGGTCTCATGGCGGCTTGCACCAGAATGGTCCATTCGGCCCACTAGCATATGCACCAGCTGCAGTGGGGGTGGGCCCACCAGTGGTCTCAGTGCTCAGGTCATCTAGACCAGCCAGTCTCTGTGACCCAGGAGATGTGGGATGGCCTGCAGTGGTGGCTCATCCCAGCTCATCTGCGGGAGAGAATCCCATTCGTCCACCCAGAGCTGACGGTCATCTTGATGACCGACGCCTCTCTGGGTTGGGGTGCCCATCTGGGGTAGCACAGAGCCCACAGACTCTGGTCCCCTCAGGAGTCCCAATGCCACATTAACCTGTTGGAGCTCCTAGTGGTCCAGCTAGCCCTGACCGCCTTTGCTCCATTTGTTCGGGGTAAAGTGGTCCAGGTCCAGATGGACAACACCACAACCATGTACTATCTCAGCAGACAGGGCGGGACGCACTCCTTGTCTCTGTGCAAGGAAGCTCTTTGCATTTGATCTCTTGTGCTCAGCCTGGAGGTGTATCTCCTTGCCATTCATGTGGCAGGAGCCGCGAACAGTCTGGCCGATGCCCTCAGCCGGATAGGTGATGCATCTCACGAGTGGTCTCTCCTGCCAGAGATAGTACAAGACCAGTTCTCCCATTGGGGCACACCTCAGGTGGACCTGTTTGCCTCCAGGAAGAATGCCAAGCTGAGGCTGTACCATGCCCGCTCCCCTCAGCAAGGCTCGCTGCAGGGGGGATACCTTCTCCAGGACGTGGACCCTTGGCCTCTTCACCTTCCCTCCTCTGCCCTTGATCCACAAGGTGCTCCTCAAGATCAGGAGGGACAAGGCGCAGGTGATCCTGGTAGCCCCAGACTGGCCTCGCCAGTTCTGGTATCCAGATCTCCTCAGCCTCAGCTCCAGGCTCCCGAGGCAGTTTCCAGCCCACCTGGACCTGCTCTCCATCAACGTGGGGAAAGGTACTCCATCCGGACCTTCAATCCCTGCACCTGATGGCTTGGTTCCTTAGCTGCTAGAGTTCCAGGCCTTGGGTCTTTCCGACGAGGTCCTCAACATCGTTGAGGCATCCTGCAAGGAGTCGACCAGAAAATGCTATGCCTTCAAATGGAAGAGATTCTCCATTTGGTGTCGGGGCAAGGGGTTGGACCCCTCATCCTGTCCACTGGCTAGCATTCTGAACTAGCTGTGGTCCCTTTCTCAGCAGGGGCTTCAGTCAGTGACCCTCAGGGGTACACCTGGCAGCCATCTCTGCTTACTGGGCGCGGGCCGGCAAGCAGTCAGTGGTGCAGGAGAAAGTGGCCTGGTGCCTTTTCAAGGGCCTAGAACACACATCCCCTCCGGTGTGTGAACCACCACCTCTGTGGGATTTACTGCTGGTATTGGCCAAGCTCCTGGGCAAGCCATTCGAACTGATGCACAGGTGTGACATCTCTCACGTGTCATGGAAGACTGCCTTCTTGATGGCTATCACATCAGTCAGAAGGATTAGGGAGCTCCAGGGGCTTTCCATCAAAGCTCCCTACCTGGTCTTCCACAGGGACAAGGTTGTCCTATGCGCCCACCTGAACTTTCTCCCAAAGGTGGTGTCGGAGTTTCACCTGAACCAGGTGTTGACTCTGCCAGTGTTCTACCCCAGTCACACCTCGGAGGCCGAGTACAGGCTCCATACTTTGGACCTGAGAAGAGCACTTGCTTACTACAAAGAGTGTATGGCAGAAGTTCAGGGAGAGGTTCACCAGCTGTTTGTCACCTACGCTGAAGCCGCACCTGACAGACCTGCAGCAAAGCGGACGATTGGCAGGTGGATCACTTCCTGCATTGATCTCTGCTATAGGTTGGCAGGTAGGAAGCCTCCCGTAAGGCTCAGGGCTCATTCCACCCATCATACCACTGCATCGATGGCTGCTTCTAGGGACATCCCTATCAGGAAATCTGGAGGGCTGCTACCTGGAAGTCAGCACACTCCTTCATTTCCTATTACCACATCGACCTTGAGTCATGCTGGGATGCTGGTTTTGGAACCTCAGTTCTAGTCCCTGTTCCCTAACTAGGGGGTGTGCGCCTTGCCTCCCTACACTCGAAGAACTGCTAGGAGTCTGCCAGACAGTGTGGATAGAACAACATATAAGCGCCTAGAAATACAGGTTACTCACCTGTAACAGAAGTTCTAGGAGTGGTATATGTTGTTCATCCACATGGACCCACCTGACCTCCCTGGCTTCGGCGCACAACCTGGCTTCCAGCGGGCTAGATCTGGCGTCATGGGGCGGAGCCGAGAGTTTCATCACCCAGGTGGGTGGGAGGAGCCAGCTTGAAGACATTCCGGCCCATCTTAAAGTGTTAAGGTACCTGCCAGACAGTGTGGATGAACAACATATTCCACTCCTAGAACTCCGGTTACAGGTGAGTAACCTGTATTTTCTGTATACTCTGCTATTGAAATGTAATACATTTCTAAATTTAAAAAAAAATCTGAACAAATTCATGAATCAAGGAAAAGTAAAAAATATTGCTCCCTTCCTTGAAACCTCAGGATTAGTTAGTGTACCTGAATATGCAGGATATATACCTGAATATGTTGGTACACCCCAGCCACCACAGATACCTCTGCATCGTCCTATTGGGGTAGTATTATCAGTTCGGAGTCCTGCCTTTTGGACTTTCTTTGGTGCTACAAGTCTTTACAAAGTGATCTGCAGTACTTGCGGTTCACCTGCAAAAGCTTGGACTCTAGGTTTTTTTCATATCTGGATGACTGGCTGATTGCCGCCCATCCAGTCGGAAACGGAAGAGGCAGGGATCACAGCCTCTCAGTTCCTCACCTCAGTGTTTTGTTGTTGTTGTTTTTAACTTAGTATGCTTTTTACCACCAGTCCCGACTTAGGCTCAGCCCCCACCCCTGTGCACTCACAGGCGCCGCCATCCAGCACGCCTCCCACAACGTGAGCTTCAGCTGCTGCTCCTGGCCTCCACCAGAGGTCAGACATGCACCAGATGCTCTCCCCAGAGGAGGAGAGCAGCTCATGGGATGTTCAATCCTCCTCACCCAGCTGTCTCTTGACTATTCTGGTTCATTCCTGACCTTGGGGCATTGACGTCTAGCGGAAACCGTACCACTGTGTTGGCAGGCCATCTCTTAATTGGGGTTCTGCTGAATCTTCAGAAGTCTCAGCTTCAACCCTCACAGGAGCTTCTGTTCACAGGGCTCTTCTGATATGACCAAGGCCCAGGCCTTCCTTCCAGAGAGCAGGCTGCAGGCAGTTCTGCATATGGCATACTACATCATCGAGCACAGAACTGTGCAAGTGCACTCCAGGCAGCACATGCTGGGTCTGATAGCTTCCTTAGTGTTTATAATGCCCTTGGCATGGCTGCACATGAGGATGACTCAGTGGATGCTCAGTGCGCAGTAGTCACTAGCATCATGCCCTCAGATGTACCCCATTCAGGTGACCAAGCCCCTTGTTGGGTTACTCACATGGTGGTCAATTGGGGAAATCTCCTCCAGGGCTTCCCTTCTCCCATCCGAGCCTCAGGTGACTCTTACTATGGATGCCTCCCTGTTGGGGTGGGGAGGGCACTGTCAGGCCTCAGAACACTAGGTATCTGAAACCCATCAGCAAGTCATCTTCAAGCAGATGCATGCTGTTTTGGGCCTAAAGCCTTAATGGACCTAGTCACAAAACAGACCTCTTCCAGACAGACAACAAGTCTGTCATGTACTACTTCAACAAATGAGGTAGAGCCAGCCAGACAGTGCAGTGGTAGCACTACTCTCATGGCACCGACAACCTGAGTCGGGAGGAGCCTAGGGCAGTGGAGGGTTAGCTGGGAGGAGGAGGTTCGGCGCCAATGTACTGCTCACCTCCTCTGGGGTTGGTGGGTGAAGGGCTTTGGCAGCATGATACCTGCCGGTGGCTAGGGGGTATTGAGCTGACAGCCCTCAAGTGAGCAGGGATGGTGGGAGGCACTGGATATCAGCAAGGTGCACCTCCCTTAGACATCATTGCAGGTCTGCTCCTGTGGGCTGGGGGAACATGCAGAACAGAACAAGGAAACACCTCACGGGCTTAATGAATGATGTTGCTCCACAGCTCCCACGTCCATCACCAGATCCTGCCTCCTGGGCCCCTACCCTCTGACCTTCACCTCCACCTGTGAGTTATTGCACTGATGCAAGGGAGCACCAAGGAGCTACAGGTGGTCCTGCCTGGGGGGTCTCAAGCCGGGGGTTGCCCTACAGGTATGTAGCAGATGTATCGGAGGGCCAGGATCAGTGATAGAGAGGATTTCAGATAATTAGGAAGCAGGCTGGGAGACGATAGAGAGAGGTCCAGCCTTTGGCAACTGAAGGCAAAAAAAGAGTTTGGAAAAAAAAAACACAAATAAGGAGGAGCACACACTTACCCTCTTTGCAGAGAGGTGAAGAGAGCATGAGAATGCTGCCTGGAGCAGGGGATCCTGCTGCAAGTAATTTACCTGCCAGGAGTTCAGAATACTCTGGCAGACAAGCTCAGCTGAACACAAGTTAATTCTCATGAGTGGTCACTAACTCCAAGTGTTGTGAGATCATTATCCAATGAGTGGGGCACCCCAGATGTGAACCTTTTGCATCCCACTCAATGCTAAACTGCCTCGAGTCTCCTCCAGAAATCCAGGACATGGCATTTTCTGTCAGGATGCATTCAGACTGCAATGGCAAAATCTGTTTCTGTATGCATTCCCATGAGTCCCTTTCATGCAGAGGATCTTGCTGAGATTGGGCGCACAGGAGTAAGAGGATTCTGGTGGTCCCCTCCTGGCCTCAGCAGATCACGTTTCCTCCGTGAGCAAACTATCAGTCAGTAAACCGTGAATTCATCCATTCAGGATGGACTTGCTGACTCAGAGTCACATGGTCCACCCCAGTCTGTCTCCCTTCACCTTCAGGCTTGGCTCTTGAAAAGCGGAGTAAATGGATATAAAGTATCTGAGAGGGTCTCTGAAATACTTCGGCTGCACATAAGCCTTCCACTAGGAAAAGCGTACACTGCCAAATGGTAACTTTTCTGACCGGTGCTCCAAAACCAAGGTGGACTCTTTGGGTGCCCACCTGGCAGGTTCTGGAGTACCTGAGACCTTTCTGATGCTGACCTACAATATACCATGAGCCCATAGGTTCCCTCTTCCTGGCACAGCTGCCCTGTTCAATAGGTTCCTTAAAGGCATCTTGCACATAAGGCCTTCTGTCAGGAAACCGGTGACTGACTGGGATATCAACCTTGTGCCAGATATGCTCATTTGCAAGCCCTTTGAGCCCCTTGCGATATGTTAATTGAAGTTTTGTACTTAGAAAGCAGCTTTTCTAGTGGCCATCACCACTGCTCACAGAGTGTCTGAAATCCATGCCTTGGTCACAGATCCTCCATGTACATGTAGTGCCTGTACTCACCCCAAGTTTCTTCCAAAAGTGGTATCGGAGTTCCATCTTAACCAGTCACTTGTGCTGCCTACCTGCTTAGCCTAGCTTCCAGAATGGAGAGCGCATTCTCCATTCCTTGTATGTTAAGAAAGTTCTTAGGTTTTACCTAGACAGAACTAAGAACTTAAGACAATCCAAACAGCTCTTTGTCTCCGATCCTAGTTGGAAGGGACAGCCTGTTACAGTCCGGTACATTTCAGCCTGGTTTGTGAACTACCTATGCCACTGGTATGCTGTGGCCCAGATCAAGTGAAAGGCCAGGTATGTGCACACCTACTAGAGTGGTTGTCATGTCCCTGGCAAAGATTGCTGTGTGTCTATTGGAGATATTTGTAAGCTGCAACTTGTAGCATAGTGCACACTTTGTTAAGCACTATTTCCTGGATTTCCAAGCCAGGCAGCATGCCACCTTTGGCAGAACAATCCTGAATGGATTACTCTCCTGAGTGAGTCTTTGGCTCCTACCACCCTAGTTTGGGGGACTTTGAGCTTCCTACTGTGTCCCACTAGTGGGCATCAGTGGTGAAGATTGACTCCTGGAAGATATAAAAATGATATACTCACCGTAATTCTTGATCTTGTAGGACTATCTTCACCATTGATTCACATGCCCGCCCGCCATTCCCTGGACTCACTCAAATGTTTATGTTGTTCTTCGCCCCTTTATACTTGGTTTGGGTTGTAAAGACACTGTGTTACTGGTTTGTTAACCCTTCTTACAAGGGTCACCAGGGCTATTTTATGCCCTTAGGTTAAGTGTGTTAAGTACTTGTTCGTTATTCTGCACCTCCTTGGTTGAAAAGGTGCTGAGGCAGTTGAGGGCCAGTGCCATGGTAGCCTGTGCTTTCATGCTCAGTCTCGTGGAGCTGCATGTGCATAGCTCTGCACCAGTCCTCCTGAAAAGTTCTGGCTCCTGCTGGGTCCTAACACCTCCAGCTCAGACCCCTCTAGTGTGAATCAACGGTGAAGAAATTCCTAGAAGATCAGGAATTATGGTGAGTACCTAATTTTTTGTTTCTGTTCCATATAACTTCCCCTGCTTTTGCTGTGACTGATGAGAAACCTGACTGCAATAGGGAGTATAACTTTATTAACACTTAACAAGTGTGTACTGTAGGTCTGAGGTACAAATCCCAGGATAATGCAAACTAAAAATGTGCCCACTCCAAAAAAGAAGTCCAAACTGCTTTATAAATTTGCATAGCCGTAGTAGTAGTAGAGATCCGTGTGGTCGATCTATTGGTTAATCATGAGGTAACATAGAAGTAATGCTCCTAAGTCCTAGGAGTTTTTATCCCTTTTGCACACATATGGAGTCTGGTGGTCATTCCCCTACTACACATCCTTCAAGAACTGATCCAGTTTTTCAAATGATGCCAACTATTGAAGGCCACAGTCGCGAAGATTTTTCTATTAAACTTTCCAGTCTAGACTACAGAATGCCTGTGTCCTGTGACCAGTCTTGAAGATATTTGCTTTATCCTTCAGTGTGTCCAGGAAAAGTCAGACATGCAAAATATTATGCTGGCAAAATGAATAGTTTTGGAGACAGCCATGTCAGAATGCACAAACATATAGGTGGGATTTAATGTTAGTCAAAAAAGCCTACCTTTTAGGGAACAATATACCTCTTATGTGCATACAGGTGGTCTAAAACAAATAAATGCAAGATGGTTGAGCAGCAAGCTTATTTGTTTAACTGCATTTACTCAGGATAGCTCAACTGAGCAGCAACATCTCACTTTCAGGAGACAGGGTCCTGCTTTTACCAAATGTTACAGAGAGAATGGGCTGAAACACTGGGAGGTAAAGTAACTTGCACAACTTAAGTCAGTAAGCCAGTTATAGTGGAATTATGACCTAGGCTCGGCTACTTTACATTTGTGTATGTGAACCACTGAACCATGCTTACTGGTTAAGCTGACACTGAATGCTCACCAACCATAATGTCACTTATAGGGGAACAGAACGTTACCAGGCAGCTCAAATGCTGAAAGCCCATGAAAAGATCTGTAAGAAAATATATATTGGGCTTACTCAACAGAAAGTTTTGTCACTGAAGGGTGAGCTGTATCTTGTTAATTATAGCTTGCCCCTCAGTGACATCACAGTCTGTGTCAAGATTCTGTGAAATGGCTGCTGCCTTAATTTACAGATGAGTTATATATTGAGAGCTCTAGACTCCTGACACTTACAAGTTAGCCTGATGCCTCTATTGAAAGATCTTTTCACGGGCTTTTAGAATTTGAATGACCATGGCAACATTTCCCCTCATTTTAATAGGCCTGAGTATTGGTACATACTTTTCAGTTCCTTGACTTCTGACAGTAATGGTGGACTGTTTGTAAAGAGAATTGTATGGACCATGGGTTGTACCTGTAAATTGGATTGTATCCCAGTGTGCTAACCTGTTTACAAATAAAATAAAATCAAAAGTATGGCACCGTGACTGTTCATGGCATAACAGAGTGGATCATTAAACTTCTAGCTCTGGTGGGGTCCCAGATTATGTCCGAGTGAAGTTTCCAGTGAATGAAAAGCATTTACCTATAGATACACCTATACTGTACTCTGTGTGTGTATATAGATATATAAATGTAGGCAACAACAAATCAGGGTGTGCATTCATTGAGCGATATAGACACTCCAGTGTGTGATGAGTCACAAGGTCGATAGCCAAGTGCTCCTCAACAAACACAGATATATGGTGTGGGTCTGGATTAGCCAAGATAAAACTACTATCTTATGATCAACTTGCAAGGCATCACTACTATATGCCACACCAGTGGTGAATAAATTGGGTAAATAAATGATTTGAGGATAAATATTTTCACTAGAACAGACTGGATGGGCCTTGCGGTCCTTATCTGCCATCAACTTCTATGTTTCTAACACCATTTATTTCACTTAGAACACAATTTATTTAACTTAGAACATGTTATTTCCACTTAGAATCTGGAAATAGAACACAGAGAACAATGGGCCAGATAGAGAACTTACAATGGGGAAAAAAAAGGCAGTTGTAAGCTAAAACACCAGTAAAAACATTACAAATGGTATGGTATATATCAAATACATAATGGGTTACAGTGGAATAACACATTTATCTCCACACGAGTGGTAAGACCCTTATAGCTAACTTGTGGCCATACCTCTCAACCTCCTGCCTCATAAATCGGGGACAAGGCATAAAAAAATCAGGGACAAAGGACTAACATCAGGGACACATCTTTAAAATTAGAGATATTCACCCAGAAAGCTGGTATAATACGGGGCTTAGTGCAAAATGCATTTTCTAAAGAAGAACAAGTCTGTAACTGTAATACTTTACATTATTTTGTGCTTACAATCTCCACTGTTTAGCCATGGACACACACATTTTAGGAGCGACAGAGTAAAATTCTGAGGCAAACTCAGGGATGTCCCTGAAAATCAGGGACAGCTGAGATGTATGCTTGTGGCTTCGCCACCCGTGAGTTATGGGTCTTACCACTCACTAATGTAGATAAATGTGTTATTCCACTGCAACACATTATGTATTCCCTATATCTCACATGTTCTAAGATAGAACTATCTTGCAAAGCTGGATATGTCACAATGGAATACTGAACCAATTAGAGAGCAGCTTTAACAATGCTGATGACATCACAATAACCATGTGCAGCAGTGAAGCTAGCAAATGTGAGCTGCTTTGTAGACTTGCTTGCTTTCTAGTTTGCATCTGTGTTGACTGTGTTGATTTGTACTGTTTTGATTTTTAACGTATTGATTTGTATTGCATTGATTTGCTTCTTTTGTGCTGAGCCATTGATCAGAAGGGCACAGTTTACATATTGTACTTGTTTTCCTTTTGTAACGTTTCATCATTTCTGTCACAAAACCACCTAAACACCTGTTGCACAAATCAAATATGACATGGAGAAGAGTGAAATAGTAGAAATATCTTCACTCACTATACTTGACATCTTCTGACCTCACTTGTGGTTTGGACACTTGCAAGATCAGGAGGTCAAGTTTAGCTCATGAAGATATTTCTACTGTCTCACTCTCACCCATGTCATATCCCATATATAGAATATGACATGGGTGAGAGTGAGACAGTAGTGATAGAAATATCTTCATGAGCTACACTTGACCTCCTGATCGCGCAAGTGTTCAAGTCACAAGTGAGGTCAGAAGAGGTCATGTATGGCGAGTGAAGATTTTTCTTCTATCTCACTGGCATCCATGTCATATTTGATTTGTACAACAGGTGTTTAGGTGGTTTTGTAATAGAAAGGATCAACAGTTAGAAAAAGGAAAAAGTACAAAATGTAAACTGTGCCCTTCTGATCAATGACTCGGCACAAGAGAAGCAAAGTAATACATTGCAAATCTGTACAGTTCAAATCAATATAGTACTAGCCAGTGCAGTCAACATAGATATGAAGTAGAAAGTAACTAAGTCTACAAAGTATCTCACATATGCTGGCTTTTGTGTTGCACATTCTTATTGTGATGTCATCAGTATTCTGATTAATTTAGTATTCCATTGTGACATACCCAGCTTTGCAAAATAGTACTATCTTGCAAGTTGGTCATAAGATTGTAGTTTTATCCTGTCAATCCAAAATAAGCCAAATAGGGTGTGCATCATAGGATTTTATTGCACGCCCCAGGGGTGTAGTAAGGCGAGAGGCTAAAGGACAAGTGTCCTTATGCCCTTGGGAAGTGCCTTAAAATCCTATTGATGCACACCATGGAGGGGCTTGTTACATTTATAAAATGGCTCTAAGTAGGTTTTTGGGGAAGGCATACGAGATTCAGCACCTGACTGTGTGTTTATTGAGATTTAATGCATGGTCATGTGCCATTTTTCAGCCAATCATGCTTGTGGGTTGTCCAGTGCCATTTTATATATATTCTGTCACCAGATGCTATGGTAGACATGGTGATCAGCTGGACGAGTAATGTCAGTTCACCATTTTAGACACCCAGTGGGTAAGTGGTCAAGCTGGGTATAGAAGTCAAGGACTGTTGTGTCTACTACTGATTATTAGGCAATATTTTGGATAGGTGGTTTCTGTGTTTCTCACCAGATAGTAATAATATCACTTTATTTAATACAATCCAGTGTGGAGATAACTATGGTTAAAACAGACTTTTATTTTTAACCATCTTTGTATTTATCTCGTTTTGTGTTTTTAATGGTACTGTGTTTTCTGTAACAGTGAAAACTGAAATGGGTGCATTCTGCATGCTTTATTGTTTTATCTTTGCAGCTTAAGGGCATGTGATTAATGCCTTAATAAAAATGCTCAGAACTGGATTGGATTCTTGTTTGGGCTATTTTTTTTTAACCTAACAACCACTGGCAAACTTTGAAAATCCTAGAGTTGGTCCAGATCTTGAGTCTCAAGTTAAGCGATCCCATGCTACTATTCATTCATAAGGACTTGGGACTCCATAGAAGCCCAAACCCTGGAAGTCCTACTGTGTTGTCTGTGGAAAGTCTTTTAATGTGTTCCTTATACAGCAGTGCTGGACCCATAAGGAAATTTTAAGACTAGTTCAATAGCTGACAGCGTTTATGTAATATGGCAGAACCTTGTTTGTATGAACTCCAGTTTGATAAGGAAAAAGTCACTAAATTGGTGCCACCGTTCTACATAGGATCGAAGTGACAGAAAAAGTCCAAGCAGTCCCTTCATCCATCTCCGCATCATGACCTGCTGTAGCTGTAATGAGCTTGTGTACACAGTAATGTTTTATTTTAATGAATGGATAATGCTAATAATAGTATCAAAACCCAGACAAAAAAATTTGCCATAATACTATCGTTAGAGATGCAATTATAGTATTATGAAATCTTGTAATATTGTCGTTCCAAGCTCTGAATGATGGTACTACAAGAAAGAATGCTTTATCATGCTGCACGCAGTCCATCTGCTGAGCATGAACTGGCTTTCACTGTAACTGCTGTGTGCAGTAAAAGCTGGCTCACCACTGTCTCAGAAATCCTCCAGCCTCTCTCTTGCTCACACTTCTCACTCTCTGTACAACTCCAGCAAGGAAAAAAAAACGCATACAAATTTTAAATAAAAAGAAAAGCTTATACGGTGCAGTTTTGTCACTTGCTCTTCACTATTTCTCTTGTAGCTCCCGTTGCTCACATCTCACTCTCCCTCTCTACCCAACCTCTGCATAAAAAAAAACATTTTAAATAAAATAAAAAGAAGTTCATGGGATGGAGGCGGGTCTATTTGAGCAGGATTTAGAATTTCATTATTCAGCCCTGAATCATTGGCTAACCTGTTGGTGAGTACAGTAATTTTTACAATAAAGCATAAAAGTGAAACTTTCTTGGATCCCTATATTGCAAAAAATAACAGATAGGGGACTGGATATTTCTTGGCTATGATCCCATATCAAGGTTCTGGTGACATGTTTGAATGTCTCAAGTTTCGCTTTTGAGGTTCACAAGAGCCTCTTGATGATATTATAGCCTCATAACGTACAGCACCTATCTATTCATTCTATCTTCTGACAGTTTTGGAGGCTTATACAGTGTGTGGGGCCTGCCTCTTTTTTTCCCCTCCTCAAGTGCATTTGGCTCCATAGAATCAGAGAGGGCATCATCATCAGTTCCTGCACTAATTGACCTACTGGAGTGCACTCTTAAACTGCATGACACAGCCCCCAATCCACCCCCTTGCTCAGACAATGCCTTTGGCTGTATCCTTACTCTGGAACAATGTTAGGCCCTAGCCCTTAGCTTCTGTCTATCCTGTAAGACCATGTCCCTAGTTGTTGTCTTTCCCTCATTTTGTCTCTGACAATGCCACTTGGCTGCATCTTTTTCCTCCTGTAGCTGGATCCCGACCCTAATGCCCTTTTGCTAGTTAAGCTTACTCCTAACCGCTGTATATCTGCAAAATACCTGTTTTTGTAACATAAATCCACATGTGCTTATTTTATTGTTGCCCTTACTCCTAGGATCACTATGTATTTTCTCACCATACTGTTTGTTCTGTTCTTTGTTATGACGTGGAGCCTATGTAAAAGAGCCTTTGGCTCAAAAGAATTAATTCCAAGACTGAAATAAAAGAAAATAATAAAAAGAGACAGAGGACTCCAACCAGTCCCCAGCTTATTCAGGTCCTTAAGTCTTCACCCTCAAGAGAGTCCACCACCCATGCCAGCTTATCTTGTCGAACATAAACTTGAAGATAAGCAGACGCAGGAGTCTGCCACCCATGCCAGCTTAGTACCACCCACAAGTTTAAGCAGCCTGCTGGATACTCCAGCTCCAGATCATTGATGAAAATGTTGAACAGCAGTGGCCCCAATGCTGATCCCTAAAGGATGCCACTGAGTGGCCCTCTTCACTCAAAGTAGTGCCTATCCACCACAGTCCTCTGCTTCTTGGCCCCAAGCAAGTTAACAATCTACCTTGTGCATGCTTCGTGTGTACTGCAGTGGTGTAATTTGCCCCACAGTGTCAAAGGCCTTACTGAATTCCTGATAGATTACACTTCTATTGCCCTCCCCAAGTCCACCTCCCAGGTTCCTGATAGGTGATCAAGTTGATTTGCACAATCTGTCCCTCATAAAGCTCTTCTGAGAGGTAGGAACTTTGTCCCCAACCAGATAGGGGGCATAACTTTTTTATTTTATAAAGTAAGGATTCTGCTCAAGGGAGGGTCTTCCAGGAATCGATCTTCACATTGACTCCCACTGCTGGGTCTGGGGTGGGAGATACTAAGATCCTGTGGGAGTAGATCTTCCTGGACATAAAGTCTCCACCACTCATTCACGCTAAGGAGACGACTCTGGAGCCGCTAGGACCCAGCGGGAGCCACAAATCTTCAGGAGGGCCGGAGTAGAGGTAGGGCCATGAGGAAGCAGCGCCATGAGCTCAGCTCACACCGTATAGGCTACCTCGGCATCGACCATCCTGCCACCTCAAATTACTTTTTTCCTGCCATCGAATGCACTTCAGTGACTATGACGCTCGCCCACCAGGAGTCAAAACTTCACGTCTATACGACAGCAGGTATAGAGTTTCAGTATTGATTAGTTTTTATTATTTTTGTTTTCAGTTAGGGAAAAATAAGTAAAAAGTAAATTTTCTTAAGAGAAGTCTTCAGCCCTTCTTCGACGGAGTTGACGATAAGCAGGGCATATTATGGTAGGGAGACTTCACATGAAAGCTGTGTTGTCAGCAGGGCTGGGCCTGGTCCGCCGCCCTCTCTGGAGGGAGGGTTCTGACTTCTGAGCAGTCCAGTTCTCGGGGATGGGCGGTCTTCCAAAACACAAAGGAAGCAGTCCATTCTCGATCCTAGCCGAGGACTCAGCATCACTTGGCCTCGAGTTCTTCTTTGGCCTCCTGGTTGAAAAGCAGTACCGCTCGAGGTCACCTTCTGATACAGCTGCAAATCGATCATCAGTTACCGGCGGCAGGGGCCCGACTCCATCTCCTCCAGCTTCTGTTTCTGGTGACCGGCATCCTCGACTCCAGAGTCCCTCCCTGCTGCCTGGGGGGGGTCCTCCAGTGAGCAGTTTCACCATTGGGCTGCTCTTATGGAGCAGTGGGTTCAGCGGTTGTCTCATCTGCCCGAGCGGTGAGTCCATCACCAGGGCCTTCAAGCCTTTAGTTTTGGACCTGTGGGCAGGGTGGGTGGGGCTTCCTGGTCATGCAGTACCTTCTTTGGTGCCTGACACCTCACTCTGGTGTTTCCCTCCCATAGGGCTGTGGCGCAGGGGTCACACTGGTACCTTTATCTCCTGCTGATTTTTTCAGACTTTCCTCAGCGAGTCGAGGGTTGGGAACTTCTGGTTCAGCGTCACCAGCTCCAGTGCTGGCTCCTCCGGTACCACGCCCAGTGCCACATCTTGTGCCAGCGCCACCTGTGTTCTCGGTGCCATCTTCTGTTACGGCACCAGGAACACCTGCGGTGCTGCATGTGACACCGGGGTTTTCAACTACAATTCGCGTTGCCCCTCCTCCTCTTTTTCCTCCCTTTCCTATCTATACTGTCCCTTCAGGACTAGTAGGAGATGATATTGAGCCTGATCCTGATCTTCGATTGGAGGACAATTTTGACGACGACTCCTTCCTAGGGGTGGTGAATAAACCTTCTCTTACAGCAGAGCCTCTGGTCGAGGACCTTTCCTTTAAGTCTCTGCTTAGAAATGTGAATACCACTCTCTCTCTCCCCCCAAACTTCGAGATCGATCCTGGGAAATTGCTGTGTCTGTAGTACCTGCACGTTCCGGACATTCCTGTGGAATTGACTCCCCCGAGCAACCCTCTTTTGAGACTTTCTCACAAATGGTGTGGGATAATCCAGCGCTTATTCCCTCTGTGTCTAAGTCCATAAATAGGAAATATGCCCCTCCCAAGGAACAGCCCATTCTGGCCTCACAAGCCTTTGCTGATGCCATAGTTGCCCTGGCAGAGAATAATGAGGCTCTTCTTCTGCAAGAATCTACAGCACGCCTGATAAACAAGGAATCTCACAAAATTGACACTTTCGGAAAGCGAGTCTTTGCTGTTTCCTTCCAGGGCATGTGCATTGCTAGCTACCAAGGTTATTTCTCTCAAGTCCATGGTAGCAGCTCTCCCAGATTCTAAAGTTAACACAGAACTTCTTCATTACTAGAGGCATTGAATCCAATAACCAGCAGCTCAAAGCTGCCGTGGATGCCTTTGACGCTACCTCCAGAGCAGCAGCAACCGGTATATGCACTTGACGCCACTATTGGTTACGCACGTTGGGATTCACAAATGGTGCTCAGCAGAGAGTTATGGCTTTGCCCTTTGATGGTACATACCTGTTTGGTCCTCAGGTTGAGCAGGCACTAGAGGCCACGCAGAAAAATAGAACTGCTATCAAAACGGCCAGACCACCATCCACAGCCCCTCAAAGGGGCATCAGTTTCATAACCATTAGTCCTTTCATGGTAAAGGCAAAGGGGCTTCAACAGAAACCAGACCCCTCAGCCACTAAAGGAAATGCAGCAGAAGGCACAGGGTCCCAAAGCGCCTAGTGCCACCGTCTGAGATTCTGGCCCAAATCCCACCTCAGCTGTCCGAGGGGGACTCTTCCTTGGCAGTAGGAGGGTGTCTGACTCAGTTTTACAGCCAGTGGAAGTCAGTCACATTAGACAAGGGGGTACTCAGGATAATCCGTGAGGTATACTCTCTAAATCTTTCAGAAACCCCTCCGGATCACCCACCCAAACGACAGCCCAAGCTGTCTGTCTCTCATTCAGACCTTCTTGCTTCTGAGATTCAAGGCCTTCTAAACAACAGGGAAGTACAAGTAGTCCCGCTGGATAAGTGGAACACAGGTTTCTACTCCCATTACTTCCTAGTTCCAAAGAAAACAGGTGGCATGTGCCCAGTTCTCAATCTCAGGAAGTTGACTTCCTTTACAAGGAAACGCTCAAGATGATATCACTCGGTACACTCTTACCGCTGATTAATCAAAACAATCGGCTGGCCTCTCTGAACATGCAGGACACCTATCAGCATGTTCTCATACACCGAAACCACCACAAATATCTCAGATTTTTTGTGGCATTGGGTCAACTCTACCAGTTCAGAATCCTGCCCTTTGGGCTATCCTTGGCACCTCAAGTCTTTACAAAATGCTTTGCAGTTCTCATAGCGCATCTCAAGAAGCTCAGAATTCAGGTGTTTCCGTATCTGGACAAGTGGTTCCTAGCAAGTCCCTCCAGACAAGAGACTCAGGAAGCTGTGGCTATGTCTTCCAAATTCCTCACGTCCATGGGAGTCCTGCTAAATTTGGGAAAGTCACAGCTGCAGCCCTCCCAATGGCTCCTCTTCATAGGAGCCCTTCTGGATACCTCCAGTGCAAAAGCCTTTCTTCCGGAGGACAGAAGGAATGACATCCTTTGGATGGCTCACTTCATCAGAGAGAACGACTTGGTTCTAGCTTTCTTGATGCAATGGATGCTGGGTCTCATGGGATCCTTAGTGTTCACTGTGCCTCTGGCTCATCTTCACATGAGGACTGCTCAGTGGATGCTCAGCACTCAGTGGTCACAGGCCAGGCACCCACAGTCCTTCCACATCAAGGTGACGGAACCTCTGAGACAGTCACTCACCTGGTGGACTCAGGAAGACAACTTTCTGGAAGGTTATCCCTTCGCCCCTCTAGAATCCCAGATCTCCATCACATGGATGTGTCCCTACTGGGATGGGGAGCTCACTGCCAGGAGCTCCACACCTAGGGTTGATGGAGTCAGAATGAGACTCAGCTTCACATAAATGTTCTAGAAATGAGAGCTGTCCTGTATGCAGTCTGAGCCTTGAAGGACATACTCTGTCACAAGATCATTCTCCTTTAAATGGACAACAAAGCAGTAATGTACTACACCAACAAGCAAGGCAGAGCACACTCTTACCCCTTATGCAGGGAAGTGATGAGAGTGTGGGAGTGGTGCCTGGAGCACAAAACTCGGATCCAGGTGGTCTACCTGCTGGGAATGCAGAATGATCTGGTGGATCATCTCAGCAGAATGGAGACAGACCCTCACAAGTGGTCTCTCGACACAAACGTCATGCAATCACTCTTCGAAGAGTGGGGAACCCCAGACCTGGACCTTTTTGTGTCCCCACTCAATGCAAAACTGCCTCTCTTCTGCTCCGGAAATCTAGAACCTGGCATTTTTTGTCAGGATGCATTCAGACTGTGGTGGACAAGACACTTTCTGTACGCATTTCCTCCTCTTCCCCTAGTTCAGAGGGTGCTGCTCAAACTGGAGGTGCGGGGGGGGGCAGAACGATCCTCATCGCCCCATTCTGGCCTTGTTAGATGTGGTTTCCATTAATCAACAGACTGTCTGAAACTTCGCTGAGACAGCTTCCACATCATACGAACCTGCTGACCCAGGGTCCAGTGGTCCATCCCAACCTGAAGTTCCTTCACCTCCATGCCTGGCTCCTGAAGAGATAGAGGTGAACAGGTTTAACATTTCACATAGGGTCTCAGACATTCTGTTAGCGGCACACAAGCCAACTACTTGAGAAACTTACACAGCTAAGTGGAAGCAGTTTTCCATCCGGTGTGCAAAATCCTCCTGGAATCCTTTTTCCTGCCCACCAAACAAAGTCCTAGAGTATCTTCTAGATCTCTTGAATACAGGTCTGCAACACTCAACCATGAAGGTTCACCTTTGCACAATCTTGGCATACCGTGAGCCTTTACACTCAGTGTCTCTGGCTCAGCTACCTGTGGTCAAGAGGTTTCTTAAGGGCATACTGCATACCAGGCCACCGGTCAGATGACCGGTAGCCACCTGGGACATTAACCTTGTGCTAGACATGCTCACCCATAAATCTTTTGAGCCCCTAGTTACTTGTGAGCTGAAGTTTCTGACTTGGAAGACCGCCTTCCTTGTAGCCAGTACCTCTGCTTGCAGAGTGTCTGAAATACATGCTTTGGTCACAGACCCACCATATACTGTATTTCACAAAGACAAGGTGGTTCTTAGGACCCACCCTACATTTCTCCCCAAGGTTGTCTCAGAATTCCATCTGAATCAGCCCTAAGTCCTTCCAACCTTCTTCACAAACTTCCAGAATGGGGGGGCGCACCCTGCATTCTCTGAATGTGAAGAGAGCTTTGTGGTTCTGTTTAGACAGAACTAAAGAAATCCACACATCAAAACAACTATTTGTCTCCTTCAGCACGGCCCAGCTGGGTCAGCCTGTTCTATCAGAGATGCATTTCAGCATGGCTAGTGGCACGCCTTCGCCAGTGCTACTCCTTGGCACAGGTTAAGCTGGAAGGCAGAGTGTACGTGCATTCTACCAGAGCAGTTGTGGCATCTCTGGCAGAAATCCAAAACGTGCCCATTGCAGACATCTGCAGTGCGACCACTTTGAGCTCCGTGCACACTTTCGTAAAGCACTATGCTTTGAATGTCCATGCCAGACAGCATCAGTCCTTTGGTAGGAAAATCCTTAATGGACTTTTGTCCTAAGTGAGCTCCTTTTCTCCTGTCACCCATCTCGGGGGATTATTAGCTCGGTACTCTCCCATTAGTGTGAATGAGTGGTGGAGACTTTTTTGTCCAGGAAAATATGGAAATTACGTACCTACCGTAATTCTTGATCTTCTTGGACGAAGTCTCCAACACTCATTCATATGCCCACTCTCCATCCCCTGAGCTCACTCATTCTGTTTTTGGTCTTCACCCCCTCGTTGTTGGGCTGTGAAGACCCTGTTGAGTTGACCCTTCTTACATGGGTCATTTGGACCATCTAATGTCTGACATAGGTTAGTTTAACTAGGTTAGTTTACGCTACACCTCCTCAGTAAAAAAGATACTGAGGCAGTTGGAGGGTCGACGCTGAGGTAGCCTGTATGGCGCGAGCCATGCTCACGGCACCAATTCCTCATGACCCTAGCCCTCCTGAAGAGTTTGGGCTCCTCTTATGTTCTAGCACCTCCAGTATAGTCCCGTTAGTGTGAATGAGTGGTGGAGACATCATCCAAGAAGATCAAGAATTACAGTAGGTAGGTAATTTCCATATTTTGTGCAGGGAGGGAGCTGACGTTGGGCACTGAGGGCACAAGTTCACTTCACACCCAGTAACCATCGCCAGCTCCTACAGCACTTCAGTTCTGTTCTTCCCACTGTTGAGTGCACACTGTGGGAGAAGCAGCAGCACCTTCTAACCAATTTAGCTGTGTCACTATGAGTTTTTTTGCAGCACTGTTCTCTTTTTTTATTTACCAATCCTTTTGAAACCAGGCAAGAAGAGGGCTAAGAAGAAACACCATCTTCCACCGTCATGCATGTGTACCATTGTGGGAAGCAGAAGACAATAGACAAGCATTGGACCTGCATGACACTTCTTTGGCCCATATCACAATATGGATGAGTGCAACACCTATTACCCAATGGACCATCATATCGTAGAAATCCACACAATGAGGTGGAGTCAGCCAATGTGCACCTTCAGAAGCAGACGTGCTCATGAGGCCAAGGTAAAGTCTCTGGGCCTTTACCCTGGGCCCCATCCCAGCACCTCTGGTACTGAGGAAGCACAAGTTCCTCAATGACCTCATCCTGCTGAGACATTGGAGGCCCTAAGGGGTGGGTGTGATAGACAGTCGGGCAGGCTGTGAACCTCCCCCACATCTGTCTGCCCTGGGAAGCAGACATCCCCAGTGATGAGGCTGAAGCTATATGCTCAGTGGACACCTCAGTGTCTCGGCCTGGTGCTGCCCTGTCAGCATTTGCGGTGTCAGGAGACATACTGACAGCAGTGCCTTGTGGTGTTCTATTGCTGAGGTGGAGGTAGATCTTCCTGGACGTAGTCTTCACCATTTATTCACACTGCTGGGGTTCTCAGCCCGGAGGCACTAGAACCCTGTGGGAGCCAAAAATCTGCAGGGGCCAGCGCCAAGGTAGGTTGTGCACATGCACAGCACCACAAGGGCTAGCCTCGTGCTACACAGCCTATCTCGGCAACAGCCCCCAACTGCCTCAGTTCCTTTTTCCTCCACTGTCAAGTGCACTTCAGTGACAACGTTGCTCACCTACCAGAAGTCCAAGCTTCACGTTTATATGACAGCAGCATTTAGATCATTCAGTATTTAGTTTGTGTTTATTATTTTCCTCAGGTTTAAAAAAAAAATTTAAGTTTTTAGTTTTCTTCAGCCCTACCGAACAAGAGTCGACTGTAACCCCCTACAAATTGGGGTTTACTATAATGTCTTCCTGGGCTCCCTAATGCCCACTGTTAGGCTGGTGTCCTGTCTTTGGTAGTTCTAGTGGTCTGCATGAGAGTGCCCTAGCAAGCCTCCGTGCCTCTGTCTTTAAGAAAATAACTAATCTGTGTTTAGAAATTAGTCTGGGCTGGGTCCGAGTGATTTAAGACTTGTGACCAGTCAGACAGTATGTTATTTAGCTCCATTCTGCAGTCGCTGCTTGTGCAGAGGGAGACCTCTTAGGAACTGTGATTGTTTACTGTTTATTTGCTGTTATAGCAAAGATTGAGAAGTTTGTCTAACCTGCTTTCATTGCAGCTCGAACATCTGGATGGGAGCCACCATGTTAGGTTCTAGACTTCCGGTATTTGGACCAATCGAACCACTGGGGACCTAAAATGGAGACTGTCCCCTGGGGTCTTGTGGGAAGAATTCTGTAGTTTTAAGTGTTGGCGCCCAAGTGTACCTGGAGGGGGAGCCCTTACTGCGACTGACAGTTGCCTCAGCTAACCGAACCTTCTGGATTACAGTGGAAATGCCCAGAAGTGCCTGAAGCATTGAATAAGTTAGGATTGGAGGCTGAAGAGTGAACAGCTCAAGCTTTCAAGCAGCTGCTCCCAGAAGGAGCGTAGGGGAATCATTGGGAAAAGGCTTTAATGACCTGCCTGCCACGTTCTCCTGCATCTGAACTGCCCATTGCAGAAGTCGGATCTGTTCCGATTTTCCAGTTTGGATCTGCAGCAGAAGGAAGAAGAAGTTGTTAGTGAGACTGGTGATCTGGACTTAAGATTTGATACAGAAGTGATCGGCCCAGCTTGTGAGAGAACTTTACTCGAATTGGAAGGTTTGCGCAGTGACGCTGTCATTTGCAACCAGACTGTATCCGAACTGTTGTTTAGAGAAATTAGTTATTTAAATGTGCTGAATGTGTTTTGTGGGTCATGATTTGGTTCCCCAGGACATAATCTTTTACGCCAGCTGGAGACTTCACCAGCAAAAGATCACAAACTGTTGTAGAATTATTCATCCTGCCTGGGCCCTGTCCTCTCAGCCTAGGTCACTACTCCTGCTCCTGAGACCATCTCAGCAAAAGACCAGCTTGGGGATTTGGCCCTCTGCCCCACACCATCGAGAAAGTAGCGACCACCCAGAGGTGAGTCGTGTCAGCCCTGCTTCTCCTGGCCTTCCTGATCAGTACCACAAGGTCTATATCCTGTCCTGCATCCTGGTCTAGGTAGCATGAGTACAATCCAGGGTAGCTCCCTGCAACAGCAGTCAAAATCATTGTGGTACCATCTAATTGTTTCTTTTTCTGGGTTAAAGCAACGGACTGAGCCATCTGGCTTGGATTACAAATAATTGGGTTGCGTGCATGTCTAACTGTCTTTCTTTTCCAGAGGGCCCCAACAACAGCTGCAACACTGGCCACCCCAGGCAATGCTTCAGGCTAGCCTGCATGACAGTACTGGGTACCCAGGGTTGTTGAACTGTCTAATTGGGACTTACAGTGCATGCTGAACGATCCTGATTTAAATCAGATTGCTAATCATTCAGCTAGATTCACGCCCCTCTCCTGTTCACTTTTTCTAAATCTGATTATCTTTTTTTCACATTTAACCTGGCTAGTATGCATATTATTAGTTGGGTTACAGAGGTAAGATTGTATTGTTGCATTGCTGATCTTATTTTCCAGGCGACTCCAGGGCAGTTGCAGCAGATCCAGCCCTGGTGATAAGTGAAAGGGCTGTGAGCATATTATTACTGCAGTCTAGTGAATGTACCATTATGTTATGGTTTAGGCCACTAGAGGGGTTGGTGGGTGGTTATAGCATTCCAGAGGGCTATACCAGAGCAGTTAGGTTACCCCAGTACCAGTCCTCTGGGTGGAGACACCCGATTACAGAACTCAGGCTCCTCAACTTGTGTATTGCCATACAGGTAGGGGTAGTAGCCCTTATAATAGTGCTGCCTAGGGGGTTACATCTTGGAGGCATCACTGGAATTAACACCCTCTAGTGGTCGAAAGTTAAAAGTTCAGCCCCATGCAAATTTGGGGCAGGATTTGAAATGGAGGCGCTTATTACGCCCAAATGGAAAATGTTCCCCCACAAGTTGGTCATGCATCGCATGATGGAATGGAATGAGGCCGAAGAGGTAGACCCCCCCACCATGCCATACTACTACTAGATATCCCTGTGTGGACCACTAATGAAACTATTGACGAAACAGTGGGGAAGGTTAAGAGTCTGGGAAAGGTTGACGTACGGGGCAGGACTCAGATCTATTTGCTCAAACCTTGGTGGTCCCCCTCTCTTGTAGCCTTCCCATAGACCCTGAAATGGTACCACCTGTCATCATGCCAGAAGGGGTGGAGAGTTATTCATTTGCATAGTAACCCATCTTCCCCAGGGGGGATCCCCGAGCATAGAGGGGTTTAAGGACAAATTATTGAGACTTCTAGCTGCTGAGGGGTGGACAGCTAAGGAATTGCTAAAGGCTTTGGAGAATTCGGAAGAGACCACTCCAGTGCAATCTCCTCTGGCCTTTCTGTCCACCCCAAGGCATCCCCTATTGTAGTGTCCCCCATTGTGATACCTTCTATGCACCTGGACTCCTATCACAGGCTCAGATTGTTCTCTGATGCGGTTCTTGTGCCGGGGGGGCAGGACGACTTAGAAACATGGATGGACTGTGCTACTCCCCTGGTTCAGGAATGGCAGTGCTCCGAGGTGGAGAAGAGAAAGAGACTTATGGAAAGTTTAAGGGGCCCTGCACTGGAGGCTATTCGGTTCCTTCGGTCCACAAACCCGGAGGCCACTGCTACTGAATACCTCTCTGCTTTAGAAGGGGTATTTAGCAGCACCGGATCTGAGGAAGATTTAATGTGGAAGTTCAAGTCTGCCAAACAGTGGAAGAATGGGAAGTTGTCTGCTTTTGTCACCTGAATTTGAATGAACCCTACAGAGAGCCCATAGAAAAGGGGGTGTCCCAGCTAGTGAACTGAATCATGTCAGGCTGGAGCACATCCTAAAATCTGCTTGTTACTAAAGTGGGCTTACGTTAAAATTAAAGTTACAAGACAGGCAAGCTAATCCTCGTGAATATTGTTAGCTGATGAAGGAGATTCGAGAGGCTGAGAACGATGAGGATGGTTGGGAATTGTATGCTGGGGTTGCACACGCCACCTTGACCTCAGAAAGACCCGATGAGAAAGGAAGTTCTTGAGACACATCATGTCCGAGAGTTGCTGAAAGAGATGAAAGAGATGCGAGCCAGCCAACAAGCCGCAGCTGAAGCAACCAGGAACACTATCTTTTGCCTGTCTAAGACTGTGACTGATGGTGAGGCCCCACCTGTGGGTGTGGGGGCTCATGCTATTGTCCCTGAACCTCGAGCTGAATCCCAACTGGTGGAAGAGATGAGAGAGCTACGAGCTTTAGTGGGGGACCTCATTCATGCCACCTGAACTTCTTCCCCCTGCTGGAACTGTGGAGATGGGGAACCTGATCCCAAACCAAAAGAGAACAGTAGAACACCCTCCTCCAGCCGTTACAGATTTCGTGAAGAACCAAACCGCTCTAGTGCTCATAGAGAACAGGTGTTCTGCTACAGGTGTGGAGAAGATGGGCATACCCGACGAAGTTGTAATTCTCCTGAGGTACTGTGGAATGTCACTACTAAACTGCTCAGTCTGGTTCAGCAGAGCAATATAAAACTTCAGCCAGGCCTGCCGCAAAAATCTTTTTCCTCCAAATCTGGTGTGGGCCAGTCTGCAACACAGACTTCCCTGGATTGGTCCGAGATGGTGGGTCCCTCTATGGAGACTACAGTAACAGTTAATGGCATCTCCACTCAAGCTGTGCTAGACAGTGGCTCGCAGGTCACCATTATTTTTCAAGATTGGTACGACCAGCACTTATCTGACCTTCCACTCCTACCCCTTGGGGGACTGCATGTGTGGGGGTTAAGTGAAAAATCCTATCCTTACCGAGGATACATATGAATTTGGTTTTCTTTCCCTACTGCTATTGCTGGCATGGATGAACAACTGGAGACCCTGGCCCTGGTGTACCCACCGACTGTACTATATGATGGTGTCCCTTTGTTGATTGGTACCAACGCCCATATGTTCGGCTGGCTATCCCAGCTCTGTCAAGAGAAACAAGCCAAGCGGACTGGAAAGGCCCTACACATTCCGGCCTTGGTGCACCGAGCCTATGATTTACAGATGCAAACCAGAGATTGAGAAAAATGAACCCATGGGGGCAGTATGGAAAAAAGACCCAGAATCACTTGTATTGCCTCCAAATGCTCAGTGTACCATTAGTGGTGAAGTGCGCATGAAAAAGGATGTTAAAAACAAGATTCATATGCTGGACAACCCAGAAGAGGGGAAACTGTGGGAGGGACTACTGGTCAAGCCTAGCATTCTACCAGCCCGGGCCCATGCCTATGTTCAGCGGGTAGTAGTGCAAGTCCAAAATGTCAGACTGGGAGGTTCAAGTAACTCGAGACTGCACCCTAGCTATTATGTATTGTGCAGATATTGCTGTGCTGCCCAGCAAAAGTGCCCTGGAGAGGATGATGAAGTGACCCCTGACCTGTTTGACTTTGGAGAGTCCCCTCTTCCTGCAGAAAAGAAAGCTAAGATCAGCCAGAAATTGGCTCAGAGAAGCAAAGTGTTCTCATTGAAAGAGTGGGATGTGGGATGCGTCACAGGGGCTGAACACTACATTAGACTTCATGATGGGAGGCAGTTCCGAGAAAGATCCCATCGCCTTGAGGCTGGTGACACTGACGATGTTCGATACCATCTCCAGGAAATGCTGGCAGTGGGAATCATCCAAGAGTCTCAAAGCCTGTGCACCTCTCCAATTGTGGTAGTCTGGAAGAAAAATGGATCAGTGAGGATGTGCATGGACTACCGGACGTTAAATCGAAGAACTGTCCCTGACCAATACACCATGCCACGCATCCAAGATGCCCTCAACTGCCTCAACGGAAGCCAGTGGTTCTCTGTGCTAGATCTTCGGAGCGGGTATTATCAAATCCCGATGGCCCCAGAAGAAAGAGAGAAAACAGCCTTCATTTGTCCCCTGGGTTTCTGTAAGATCTTCCTGGACGTAAAGTCTCCACCACTCATTCACATTAATGGAACTACATCGGAGGCGCTAGGACTGAGCAGGAGCCAAAAATCTTAAGGAGGGTCAGCACCGAGGTAGGGCTGTGGGGAAGTGGCAGCTTGCACTGTACAGGCTATTCCAGCATCGACCCTCCAACTGCCTCAGTTCCTTTTTTCCCGTCATCGAGTGAGCTTCAGTGACGATGTCACTCGCCCGCTGGGAGTCAAAATCTTCATGTCTATATGACAGCAGTTTTAGTCATTCAGTACCTGATTAGTTTTCATATAATTTTAGTTAATTCAGTTTAACAAAAAAAAAGTTGATTTTCATCAACGAAGAAGTCTTCAGCTTGCCTTCGATGGAGTCGACAATGAACGAGACTGGTGATGGTAGGGAGACTTCACATGACAGCTGTGTTTTCAGCAGGGCTTGGCCTGATCCACTGCCCTCTGTGGAAGGAGGGGGTCTGACTACAGACAGTCCAGTGCTTGGGGGGGATGGGTGGTCCTCCCAAAAGCACAAAAAGAAGTGGTCCCATTCTCGAGCTTCGTCGAGGACTCGGCACTGCTCAACCTTGAGTTCTTCTTCCACCTCCCGGTCGAAGAAGAAATGGTACAGCACGAGGTCACCCTCTGGTAGGTCTGCATGTCAATCATCGGTGGCAGGGGGCAGAGGTTCAATCCTGACTCCTCTGGGGTCCCCTATGGCCTCTGTTCCTGGTGACTGGCATCCTCGACTCTGGAGCCCCTCCCTGCCTCCTGAGGGGTCTTCCAGTGAGCAGTTTCATCATTGGGCCATTCTTATGGAGCAGTGGGTTCAGCGGTTGTCCTGCCTGTCTGAGCCTGTGGGTCCGTCCCCAGGGTCTCTGGGCCTAATGGTTTCAGACCTGCAAGCAGGGTGGTTGGGATTTCCTAGTTGTGCGGCGCCTTCTCTGGTGCCATCGACGCCATGCTCTGGTGCTTTTCCCCCCTCATATGGCTGTGACGCAGGGGCCAGCACAGGTACCATTTTCTCTTACTAATTTTGTCAGATCTACCTCCTTGGCTCCGAGAGTTGGGTCCTCTGGTGCTTGTGTGGCACCAGGGGCAATGCCGCCTTTGACTCCTGTCTTGGCAGCACCATGCCCGGTGCCACTCCATGGGTTGGCGCCGTTTTCTCTTTGGGCACCACCTGCACATTCGATGCTGCCTAGGGTGCCAGAGGTGTTTGAATCCAATTCACAGGGTGCCGTCTCCTCTTTTTCCTCCCTTTCCTATTTATTCTATCCCCTGGGGTTAGTAGGAGATGATATTGAGCCTGATCCTGATCTTCGATTAGGAGATGACTTTGATGACAATTCTTCTCTCGGAGTGACAAATAAACCCTCTCCTTCAGCAGAGCTTCTGGTCGAGGACCTTTCCTTTAAGTCTCTGCTAAAGAACATGAACTCCACTTTCTCTCTCTCCAGACTTCAGGGATTGATCCGGGGAAATTGCTGCTCCTGCAGTATCTGCACGTTCCAGATATTCCTGTGGAATTAACTCCTCCGGTGCAGCCCTTCTTTGAGATACTCTCAAAAATGGTGTGGGATAACCCAGCACTCATTCCTTCCATGGCTAAGTACATAGATATGAATCATGCCCCCCCCCCAAGGATCGACCAATCTTGGCCTCTCAAGCCTTTACTGATGCCATTGTTATTTTGGCAGAGAATGACAAAGCCGTCCTTCCTCAAGAATCTACGGGGTGTCCAGTAAACAAAGAATCTCATAAGACTGACACTTTGGGGAAGCGAGTTTTTGCTGCCTCTACCCTGGGTATGCGCATTGCTAGCTATCAGGGTTATTTCTCTCCATATGAGTATACCCTGTGGCATTCGCTCAAGGCCACTGTGGAAGCTCTTCCAGAATCTAACGTTAGCTCAGAGCTTCTCCAGACCATTACTAGAGGCATTGAGTCCAACAACCAGCAACTAAAAGCTGCTATGGATGCCTTTGACACTGCTTCCAGGGCAGCAGTGACTGGGAGTTGCACCCAATGCCACTCGTGGTTATGAACATCGGGATTCACAAATGATGCCCAACAGAGTTATGAGTTTGCTGTTTGATGGGACTTATCTGTTTGGCCTGCAAATCGAACAAGCTCTAGAGGCCACACAGAAAACTAAAACAGCTATCAAAACAGCCAGACCGCCTTCTGCTGCCCCTCAATGGGGCGGGAACTGGCAGCAGTTTTATAACAGGCAGTCCTTTCATGGCAAAGGCAGAGAGGGCTTCAGCAAGAATCAAGCCCCCCCCAGCCACAAAAGAAAACGCAGCAGAAGGCACAGGTCCCCAAAACATTTAGTGCAACCCTCTGAGATTCCAGCCTAAGTCCCACCTCAGCTGTCCAAGTGGGACTCTTCCTTGGCAGTAGGAGGGCATCTGACTCAGTTTTACAGCCAGTAGAAGTCAGTCACATCAGACAAATGGGTGCTCAGAATAATCCACAAGGGTTACTCTTCAAATCTTTCAGAAACACCTTCGGATCGTCCATCAAACAGCCCAATCTGTCTGACTCTCAGTCAAACCTTCTTGCTGCCAAGATCCATGGACTTCTGAACAACAGGACAGTAGAAGTAGTTCCGTTTGATCAACGGAATACAGGTTTCTACTCCCATTACTTCCTAGTTCCAAAGAAAACAGGCGGTATGCACCCTATTCTCGATCTGAGGAAGTTAAACAAATTCCTTTAGAAAGAGAAGTTCAAGATGATATCACTAGGCACTCTGTTACCTCTGATTCATCAAAACGATTGGCTAGTCTCCTTGGGCATGCAGGATGCCTACCAACATGTTCTCATACACCCAAATCACCACAAGTATTTCAGATTTGTGGCATTGGGTCAGCACTACCAATTCAGAGTCCTGCCCTTTGGCCTATCCTTGGTGCCTCAAGTCTTAAAAAAGTGCTTTGCAGTTCTCGCAGTGCATCTCAGGAAGCTAGGAATCCAAGCGTTCTCATATCTGGATGACCGGTTACTAGCAAGCCCCTCCAGACAAGAGACTCAGGAAGCTGTGGCTATGACTTCCAAGTTCCTCATGTCCATGGGAGTTCTGTTGAATTCTGAAAAATCACAGCTGCAGCCCTCCCAACAGCTCCTCTTCATAGGAGCCCTTCTGGATACCTCCAGTGCAAAAGCCTTTCTTCCGGAGGACAGAAGGACCAACATCCTTCAGATGGCTCACTTCATCAGAGATGACTCAGTTCGAGCCTTCTCGATGCAGAGGATGCTGGGTCTCATGGCGTCCTCAGTTTTCACTGTGCCTCTGGCTCATCTTCACATGAGGACTACTCAGTGGATGCTCAGCACTCAGTGGTCCCGACCACACATCCCCAGTCCTTTCACATCAAGGTGACGGAACCTCTAAAATGGTCACTCACCTGGTGGACTCAAGAGGACAACCTTCTGAAAGGGTTTCCCTTTGCCCCACTGGAATGTCAGATATCCATTGCCATGGATGCATCCCTACTTGGATGCGGATGTCACTGTCAAGATCTCCACACCCAAGGTCAAGGGAATCGGGATGAGTCTCAACTCCACATAAATATGCTAGAAATGAGAGCTGTCCTGTATGCAGTCCGAGCTCTGAAGTACATTCTCTGTCACAAGATCATTCTCCTTCAAACAGACAACAAAGCAGTGATGTACTACATCAACAAACAGGGTGGAGCACACTCTTAACCCTTATGCAGGGAAGCGATGAGAGTGGTGCCTGGAGCACAAAGCCCTGATCCAAGTGGTTTACCTTCTGGGAGTGCAGAATGATCTGGCAGATCATCTCAGCATAATGGAAACAGATCCTCATGAGTGGTCTCTCACCCCAAGCATCGTGCAATCACTCTTCGAAGAGTGGGGAACTCTGGACCAGGACCTTTTTGCATCCCCACTCATCGCAAAACTGCCTCTGTTCTGCTCCAGAAATCCAGAACCTGGCATTTTCTGTCAGGATGCATTTAGACTGCGTTGGACAAGATGCTTTCTGTACGCATTTCCTCCTCTTTCCTTAGTTCAGAGGGTTCAGCTCAAACTGGAGGCACAGGGTGGCAGAGTGATCCTCATCGCCCCATTCTGGCCTCATCAGATCTGGTTTAAATTGATCAACAGATAATTGGAAACTTCACCGAGACAGCTTCCACTTCAAATGAACCTGCTGACCCAGGGCCCAGTGGTCCACCCCAACCTGAGAATCCTTCACCTCCACACTTGGCTCCTTAAGAGATAGAGGCGAGTAGGTTTGATGTTTCACGTAGAGTCTCAGACATTCTCCTAGTGGCATGCAAGCAGGCTACTAGAAAAATGTACACAGCAAAGTGGAAGCGGTTCTCCATCTGGTGTGCAAGGTCCTCCCTGGACCCCTTCTTCTGCTCACCAAACAAAGTCCTGGAGTATCTTCTGGACCTGTCAAATACAGGACTGCAGTACTCAACCATTAAGGTTCACCTCTGCGCGATCTCAGCATATCATGAGCCTGTACTCTCCATGTCTCTGGCTCAGTTACCTTTGATCATGAGGTTCCTTAAAGGTATACTCCACACTAGACCACCGGTCAGTTGACTGGTAGCTGCCTGGGACATTAATCTTGTGCTAGACATGCTCACCCATAAACCTTTTGAGCACCTAGCAGCTTGTGAGCTGAAGTTCCTGACCTGGAAGACGCCTTCTTTGTAGCCATTACTTCTGCTTGCTGAGTATCTGAAATACACGTTTTGGTCACAGACCCCCTGTATACTGTGTTTCACAAAGACGAGGTGGTTCTTCAAACGCACCCTAAGTTTCTCACTAAAGTGGTCTCGGAATTCCATCTGAACCAGCCTTTGGTTCTTCTGACCTACTTCGCGAACTTCCAGAATGAGGGGGAGTGTACCCTACATTCTTTGGATGTTAAGAGGGTTTTGCAGTTCTACTTAGAACTAAAGAAATACGCAAATCTAAATAACTATTTGTATCTTTTAGCATGGCCTGGCTGGGTCAACCTGTTACTATCAGATGTATTTCAGCATGGCTAGTGGCATGTCTTTGCCAGTGCTACTCCATGGCACAGGTTAAACAGGAAGGCAGAGTATATGCTCATTCTACCAGGACAGTTGCGGCATCTCTGGCAGAAATTCAAAACGTGCCCATTGCAGACATCTGCAGTGCAGCTACTTGGAGCTCTGTGCACACTTTTGTGAAGCACTATGCCTTGGATGTCCATGCCAGACAGCATCAATCCATTGGCAGGATAGTCCTTAATGGACTTCTGTCCTAAGGGAGCTCCTGTCCTGCCACCCTTCTCAGAGGATTTTTTCAGCTTGATACTCTCCCATTAGTGTGAATAAGTGGTGGAGACTTTATGTCCAGGAAAATATGAAAATTATGTACCTACCATAATTCTTGATCTTCTTGGATGAAGTCTCCACCACCCATTCACACGCCCACCCTCCATCCCCTGAGCTCACTTATCTGTTTTTGGTCTTCACTCCCTTGATGGCTGGGCTGTGAAGACTGTTGTGTTGACCCTTCTATGGGTCATTCAGACTATCTCATGTCTGACATGGGTTAGTTTCACAAGGTTAGTTTATGCTGCACCTCCTCAGTAAAAAAGAAACTGAGGTGGTTGGAAGATCGATGCCTGGGTAGCCTATATGGCTGCTCACAGCCGTCCTGAAGAGTTTTGGCTCCTGCTCGATCCTAGCGCCTCCAGCATAGTCCCATTAATGTGAATGAGTGGTGTAGACTTCATCCAAGAAGATCAAGCATTACGGTAGGTACGTAATTTTCATTTTTTGTGCATGCCACAGGGTATTTCGGGAGCACCCACCACGTTCTAGCGGCTGATGGAGTGAGCTGTAGCAGACATGAACTTACTAGAATGCCTTGTCTATCTAGATGACATCATTGTGTTTGGCTGGACCCTTGAGGAACATGAAGCCCGTCTGTTTAAGGTTCTCAACTGATTAGAGGATTTTGGACTAAAATTATCAATAGACAAGTGTCAGTATTTCCAGAAATCTGTGAAATATGTTGGTCATATAGTGTCGGCTGAAGGGATTCAGACAGACCTGAGCAAAGCGGAGTCTTTGACCACCTGGCCCCAGCCTCACAATCTGAAAGAACTGCAAAGATTCTTGGGGTTCTGCGGCTATTATCGCTGGTTCATAAAAGAGTACACCAAAGTCATCATTGAGCCTTTTGCTCAATTTAACTCAAGGTTACCCACCTACAAATAAGAAATCTAAGAGAAGCACAGTTTTAAAAAGGAATAAAAGGTCTACTTTCAGACAAATTAATATTTTTGAGCCAGGTGGACTCCTGAGTGTGAGGCAGTTTTCTATGATATTCACCAACTCACCCATGCCCCTGTGCTTACGTATGCTGACCCTGCCAGACCCTATGTGTTGCACACTGACACCAGCTTGAAGGGACTTGGTGCTGTTCCATATCAAGAATATGAAGAAGGCTTACACCTAGTGGCGTTTGCTAGTCAGAGCCTAACACTGTCTAAAAAGAATTACCCTGTACACAAGCTTGAATTTCTTGCATTGAAGTGGGCTGTGGTGGATCAATTCCATGAATATCTTTATGGTGCAAAGATTCTAGTGAAAACTGACAACAATCCCCTCACCTATGTCCAGACTTCAGCTAAGTTGGATGCCACAGAACATCTTTGGTTATCTGCACTTTCCACTTACGATTATTCAGTAGAGTATCGGCCGGGCTTGAACCACATTGATGCTGACACCCTCTCCAGAAGACCCGACTCTAATGCAAAGTGGGTGAGAGTGTCTGAACAGTCTGTCAAAGCCCTCTGTCAAAAATTCAATAAAGATGAGCACCCCTCTACTGAAACAGTTGACTGCCAGATGGACTGCTTGGGCCCTCCTGACACTTGTGTTCCTGCGGCCAGCTGCTACCTTGAAGCCTTGGATCTCAGCACATTGCCCCAACTCACCCCTGATAATATACAGTGCACTCAGGCTCAAGACCCCATGATTAAACCAGTACTGGATGCCATTCATGCTGGGAAAATGTGTCCAAACTTTGTTCTTCAGATCCACGAACTGCTCTGTTGTTTACAGAGGGGCCCAGATTAAAGTTGTGCAACCAACTACTTTACACAGAAACCACAAACTGACACGGTCAAATTGCCAAGCAACAACTAGTGTTACCTACAGCTTTCAAGCGTGTAGTTCTACGGGCCCTTCATGACCAGATGGGACACTTAGGCTGTGACCAAACTACAGACTTGAACTGTGCTCGATTCTACTGTCCAAAAATGGGGTTGACATTGAGACTCACATCAGAGCTTGCAGTTGTTGTCTTCAGAGGAAAGCTCAGCCCCAGAGGGCTGCACGATATTTCTACCAGTGCACCCATGGAGCTTGTGTGTATTGAACTTTTCTTTTCTTGTCTTGAACCAGATCAAAAGAATATTGGCAATGTGTTAGTGGTGACTGATCATTTTATTCGTTATGTCCAGGCATATCCAACCAAAGAGCAGAAAGCACCCACAGTGGCAAAGGTCCTGATTGAAAAGTTCTTTGCCCATTATGATGCCCCCCAGAGAATTCACTCCGATCAAGGGAGAGACTTTGAAAGTTGCTTGATCAAGGAGTTGCTCTCACTCTGGGGAGTGCGAAAATCTAGAACCACCCCATCACCCCCAAGGGATCCACAGCCCAAAAAGTTTAATCGAACATTACTAGACATGCTGGGCACACTTCACCCCGGGACAAGTCCAAGTGGAGCCAACAAATAAGCACTTTAGTACATACGTATAACTGCACTAGAAGTGATGCTGCTGAGTTCTCTCCCTACCGGCCAATGTTTGGCAGAGAAGCCTGGTTGCCAGTAGACATCTGCTTTGGAGTGTCCCCTGATGGAATCAGAGCTGAAAATTACCTTCAGTATGTTCAAAAGCTAAAAGCCCAGTTAAACCATGCCTAGCAATTGGAACACACCATGGCAGCAAAGAGGAACTTAGCAAATAAAGAGAAGCATGACAAGCATGTCAAGGCTTAAGAACTGCAACCTGGAGACAGAGTTTTGTTGCGAAATTTGGGATTGCATGGGAAACACAAAATCACTGACAGGTGGCGTCATACCCCTACATTGTTGTCAGCAAGCTGAAGGATCTGCCAGTCTATAAAGTGCATCCAGAAAATGACCCACGAGCTGTCAAGACAATGCACAGAAATCATTTACTGTTAATTGGTCAAATTATCATCGATTCTGCACCCCAAGACACTGCCCCTCCCGGGTTTATAACCAGAGTTGCAGCTAAAAAGAGACCATTAACCCCCTCTCCAATTGTCAAGAATTCAAGGCCCTTTATCAGTCACACCCTAAACGAAATTGATTGCCAGTCAGAGTCTGATGACAGTGAGTGTGAAGCTCCCTATTATCCATCTTATGAACTGAGTCAGTTGTTTCAAGGTAACCCCATGTACAATTTTGGAGATGAAGCTGGACCCTCAGGACTGTCTAACTCACCAGCCTTCTCCACAGCCCCTGTGCCCCCTGAAAGTGAAGTGCCAAGTGTGACTTCTGATGCAGCTGACTCTTTGTGTCTGGTAGAACTAGTTGAGCTCCAAGAAGGAGAGCCAGAAACAGAAAGCACCACTGGTGACATACCAGCAAGTACAGAACTGTTTGCAAACAATGAATCTGACAATGCAATGGAAAATGATGTTGATGAAGTAAATGATTCTGGAAGTATCAGTAATGTGTTGAAAGATTTAAATTCCATATAATTTCCTCTAGATGACAAACCTGGAATTTCTTCAGAATTAAGTAATGAAAGTAATATTTTTGATACGGAATTAACAGATCAGGAAGATGAAAATGTTTCCAGACCAGAACAGACAACCAGTGCAGAGATACCCCTTTCTTCAGAAGCAGACTTATTGACAAGCAATGAGCTGGGACTGAGAGATCCAAATGCAAATGTTGAAAGAACTGAACCTGTGCATGCCCCTCCTAGAAAGTCTGGAAGGAGCCACTAAACCAGTGATATGCCTCGGTTATGACTCCCCAGAAAGGCCTGTAGGTCTTCCATTATGTGTAGTTCACAAAGGGGTGTATATTTCTGAAAGTTCTCTTCCAAAACTGAGTTATTCTGCCACCTCTAAGTTAATAGTGAAACCCTCCAAGCAGTGTACTGACACCCTTGCCCATTGCAGCCCTAGTGTAGATGATATGGATAGGCCCCAAGCCATGTGGGTTAGTATGCAGGAGGTTTTTTGTTTGTTTGTTTTTCTTCTTCTTCTCTCTTTCTTCCTTTTTCTGATCTGTGTTTTCTCTTCTCTGTGTCTTTCTATGTGTTTATTCCCGGAGGAAACAAACAGCATGTGAATATTTTAATGGCTTTGTTTTACTTATAATGAGTTTTGAAATCACTAAGGTAGATGTTTTTCCATCAAGATGTATCTTTTTCACTCTTGTAGTAGTTCATAGTGGATTATTCTACTGTATGATTATTGTTGTTATATCTTGTAATTTATTTACTTATTATCCTAATAAAAACTTTTATTGACAAAAAAAAATGCAAGAGGTAATGCATACCAGAGTAATATGTTTAACTGTTTAAAGCTGTTTTGCCTTTGCTAATATGCTTATGAAAATGTATCCTTATTGAACTATCATTGCTAAAATGAAAAGTATGGTAATACTTATAACCAGTTATTTTTACTGATGCATCAGTTTTGCTTTTACGGTATACCAAATGAAACATGCATGTATTTTTTGTATAATGTTTATTATAAAATCATATAGTATGTGTAGACTTGATGCAGATGCCAAGTTTCTCCAGGCAGGGAAGAGTGTAACCCCCCCTACAAATTGGGGTTTACTATAATGTCTTCCTGGGCTCCCTAATGCCCATTGTCATGCTGGTGTCCTGTCTTCGGTAACTCTATTGATCTGTGTGAGAGTGCCCTAGCGAGCCTCCACGCCTGTCTCTTTAAGAAAATAGCTAATCTGTGTTTAGAAATTAGTCTGGGCTGGATCTGAGTGATTTAAGGCTTGCAACCGGCCAGACAGTATGTTATTTAGCTCCATTCTGCAGTCGCTGCTTGCGAAGAGGGAGCCCTCTTAGGAACTGTGATTGTTCACTGTTTATTCGCTATTATAGTAAAGATAAAGATGTTTGTCTAACCTGCTTTCATTGCAGCTTGAACATGTGGATGGGAGCCACCATGTTAGGTTCTGGACTTCCAGTATTTGGACCAGTCAAACCACTGGGGATCTAAAATGGAGACTATCCCCAGGGGTCTTGTAGGAAGGAATTCTGTAGTTTTTGTAGTTTTAAATGTTGGCGCCCAAATGGACCTGGAGGGGGCACCCTTACTGTGACTGACAGTTCCCTCAGCCAGCCGAACCTTTTGGATTACAGGGGAAATGCCCAGAACTGCCTGAAGCAGTGGATCAGTTAGAGTTGGAGGTTGAAGAGTGAACAGCTCGAGCTTTTGAGCAGCTGCTCCCAGAAGGAGCATAGGGGAATCAGCGGGAAGAGGCTTTGCTGGCCTGCCTGACACATTCTCCTGCATCTGAACTGCCCATTGCAGAAGTCAGAGCCATTCCGATTTTCCAGTTTGGATCTGCAGCAGAAGGAAGAAGTTGTTAGTGAGACTGGTGATTTGGACCAAAGATTTGCTACAGAAGTGATCGACCTACCTTGTGAGAGAACTTTACTTGAATTGGAAGGTTTGAGCAGTGAAGCTGTCATTTGCAACTGGACTGTATCCGAACTGTTGTTTAGAGAAATTAGTTATTTAAATGGGCTGAATGTGTTTCGTGGGTCGTGATTTGGTTCCCCATAGCAGAATCTTTTATGCCAGCTGGAGGCTTCACCAGCAGAAGATCATGAACTGTTGCAGAACTGTTCATCCTGCCTGGGCCCTGTCCTCTCAGCCTAGGTCACTACTCCTGCTCCAGAGACCATCTGATCGAAAAGACCAGCTTGGGGATTTGGCCCCCTGCCCAAAACCATCGAGTAGGATGCGACCACCCAGAGGTGATTCATGTTGGCCCTGTTTCCCCTGGCCTTCCTGATCATCACCATGAGGTCTACATCTCGCCTGTCCTGCATCCTGGTCTGGGTTGCGTGAGTACAATCCAGGGTAGCGACCTGCAACAACAGCCAAAATAATTGTGGTACCATCTAATTGTTTCTTTTCTGGGTTAAAGCAATGGACTGAGCTATCTGTCTTGGATTACAAATAATTGGATTGTGTGCATGTCTAACTGTCTTTCTTATCCGAAGGGCCCCAACAACAGCTGCAATGCCAGCCACTCCAGGCAATGCTTTAGGCTAGCCTGCATGACAATACTGGGTACCTAGGGTTGTTGAACTGTCCAATTGGGACTTACAGTGCATGCTGAACAATCCTGATTCAAATCAGATTGATAATCATTCGGTTAGTTTCACGCCCCTCCCTTGTTCACTTCTTCCAAAAAAATCTGATTGTCTTTTTTCATGTTTAACCTGGCTAGTGAGCATATTATTAGTTTGGTTACAGTGGAAAGATTGTATTGTTGCATTGCAGATCTTATTTTCCAGGGGTCTCCAGGGCAGTTGCAGCAGATCCAGCCCTGGTGGTAAGTGAAAGGGGTGTGAGCATATTATTACTGCTATCTAACGAATGTGAATGGACCATTGTGTTACTGTTTAGGCCACTAGAGGGGTTGGTGGGTGGTTATAGCATCCCAGAGGGCTATATCAGAGCAGTTAGGCTACCACAATACCATTCCTCTGGGTGGAGGCACCCGATTACAGAATTCAGGCCCCTCAATCTGTGTATTGCCATACAGGCAGGGGTAGTAGTCCTTAGAGTAGCACCGCCTAGGGGTTACACAACCAAGGACTGTGACGGTGACAGTAGGGAGTCTCCTGTGGAGGGCTGCTCTGACAGCTGGGCTGAGTCTGGTCTGATGTCCTCTCCGGGGGGGGTCTGACCATGGGCAGTCCTCTCATAAACACAAAAAGAAGTGGGCCCGTTCCCAATCTAGGTCTGGAACCCACCACACTTGACCTCAGGCTCTTTCTCTTCCCATTGGAAGGGGAAGAAATGGTACGCTTGAGGTCGCCGTCTGGTATGTTGGCCAAAAGGCCTTCCACATCTGCAAGCAGGATGCCCTGTCTGGCACTGTTGGTTTCTCTGACAGTTTCGGTGCACGCTCATTTGAGATCTTGGGCCCACAGCCCCTCTCTGTCTTCTGGCAGGGTTTCGGGGCAGTTTCACCACTGGGCAGGTCTTATGGAGCAGTGGGTACACTGTCTGGCTTGTATGCCCTTCCTGTGAACCCAGTGCTGGGGCTTTTGGGCCTAGGTTCTTCAGGGCTGTGTCCAGAGTTTTTGGACCAGGTGGAGCATTCGGCACTGCCAATGATTCTTTTCCCTTGACGGTGTCCTCACCACCAATGCTGGTTCCATGTACCACTCCCCCTCACTGTGTCTCTTTGCAGGGGGTGTCACCAGTACAATCTCTGACCACTTGGCTGATGGTTGGGCCTCTGGGGTTTGGTTTTGGCCTGGTTTTGGATTCAGGCCTTTCTAGGACTGCTCCAGTGCCATATCCGGACTTTTCCCCATCTTCTTCTTACCTTGGTACTCAGACAGCCTCTGGTACCAGTTCCTCTGGAGAGGGTTCCAGTGCTGGCCCTGTCAGTGCCAGCCCCCTTTCTGGTGCTGGTGTCACCTGTCTATCTGATGCCAACGCCTGGGAGAGGCCTTACAAGGTCCACACCTCTTCCAGCTCCTTTTCCGAGGGGGACTTGAAGGGTGACAAGTCTGACCCCGACTGCATTCTTTCTGAGGGTGGTGATGATGACACTTTTTACAGCCTGGAGGACAACTCTCCAGCTCCTATTTTTGTTCCTCAAGAAGATCTTTTCTTTCAAACCTTGCTGAGGAATATGCAGGCTACTTTAACTCTTGAGACTTCAGCCCCCTATCCAGGTAAGTAACTGCGTCTTGAGTGGCTCCATGTCCCAAAGATACCTGCTAGCCTCACACCTCCAGTTCCTCCAGCGTTTGAAACCCTTTCAGAGGTAGTGTCAGCTAGGTCGGCCACTATTCCTTCCATCTGTAAGACAATAGATCACAAGTGTTCTCCTGCTAAGGATAGTCCAATTTTGGCTTATCAGCCAGTTACGGATATAATTGTCATCCTTGCGGAAATTGACAGGGCCATCCTCCCCCAAGAGGTTATGAAGCACCCTATTAATAAAGAATCCTGCAAGATTGATGCTATGAGTAAGAGAATTTTTGCAGCAGCCACTCTGGCCATGCAAATAGCCAGTTATCAAGGTCATTTTTCTCAGTATGAGTATGCCCTCTGGACATCTCTTAAGTCTCTGGTAGAATCTCTGCCAGAGTCGGATGCTAACCAGATACTTCTTCAGACTGTAACCCATGGTATAGAGTCCAACAGTCATGGATGCATTTGCTACTGCTTCTCGCGTTACCACTGCTGGAATCAGCATAAGGAGGCATTCCTGGCTGTGGACCTCAGGATTTTCCTCTGATGCCCAGCAACAAGTTATGAATGTCCCTTTTGATGGCACCTACCTGTTCAGCCAACAGGTAGCGCGGTCTCTCAGAAGACTAGAACAGCTATCAAGGACTCCAGATCAGCTGCACTCCAAAGGAACAAACATTCAAAGTCCAAATCTTCTGATTTCAAAACAAAATTTATTTCGGCTATTGCCAAATGGCTGCTAGCCAGTCACCAATGTGAGAAAAAGTCATCCTCCATCCAGCGCTTCGCCTGCTTAATGAGGCTTCATGACCGGCACCCTCAGAGAGGAAGGGTGCCATCAGTTTTTCATAGCAGGCAGCCCTTTCATGGAAAAGGCAGAGGAGCTCAGGCCAAGCACTAACCTCCTCAGCCACAAATAAAATGCCGTAAAAGGCGCAGACCTCAAAAGCATCCAGTGCCACCCTCAGTCTCTGCCTTAACAGCCCAAGCCAGATCTCTTCTCTCCAGTGGGAGGTCATCTGTCCTGTTTTTACAATCAGTGGAACTGACTGAACTTTTCAGAAATCCCCCGGGATTGTCCACCCAAGAGGCAACCCACCTTATCGGGTGCCAAGTCAGACCTCTTCAATTCAGAGATTGCAGGCTTTCTGAGAAACAGGGCAGTGGAAGTAGTACCTCTAGCAGAATGAAGCACAGGCTTCTAGTCCCATTACTTTCTAGTTCTGAAGAAGACAGTTGGTGTGCACCCCATCCTTGACTTCAGAACACTAAATAAATTTCTATACCATGAGAAGTTTAAGATGGTCTCCCTGGGGACCCTTCTTCCACTTCTCAAACCCCAGGACTGGTTGGCATCCTTGGACATGCAAGATGCACACTAGCATATTATAGTACACCCAAACCACCACAAGTTCCTTCAATTTGTGGCCTTGGGTTAGCACTATCAGTTCAGAGTCCTTCCCTTTGGGCTATCCTTGGCACCTCAAGTCTTTACAAAGTGCTTAGCAGTTCTCACAGAGCACCTTCAAAAGCTCAGGCTCCAAGTATTTCCATACCTGGATGACTGGTTCCTGGCAAGTCTGTCTGGACAAGGTATGGAGGAGGAAGTGAACACAGCAACTCAGTTCCTGACCCCCATGGGGTCCTACTAAATCTCGGGAAGTCACAGCTTCAGCTCTTGCAGCAACTCCTCTTCATAGGAGCTCTGTTGGACACTACCAAGGTGAGAGGCTTCCTCCCAGAGGACAGACGGAAGGCCATCATTCAGATGGCACATTTCATCATGGAGAACAACTCTGTGGGCTCACTCCATACAATGAATGCCAGGCCTCTTGGTCGCTTCAGTCTTTACAGTACCTCTGGCACGGTTACATATGAGGACCACTCAGTGGATGCTCACTACTCAGAGGTCACTGACCACCCATCCTCCATCTTGCCCCATCAAAGTGACGGAATGGCTGAGTTGGTGACTAACATGGTGGATGCTGGAGGGCATCCTCCTTCAAGGTATCCCCTTCACTCCACCAGAGTCTCAGATAACTCTCGTGTGTCTCTCCTGGGGGGGGGCTAATTATCAGGGCTATCACACCCAGGGAGTATGGACTCAGATAGAGTCTCATCTCCACATCAGTGTTCTGGTAATGAGAGCAGTCCTTTAAGCACTCTGAGCCTTGGTAGACTTGGTCAGTCACAGGGTGATCCTTCTACAGACAGGCAAGTCATCAATGATGTACTACATTAACAAGCAAGGTGGGGCACACTCCTACCAGCTTTGCAGGGAAGCAGTGAGGGTATGGGTATGGGGAGTGGTGTCTACAGCAGAATGCTCTGATTCTAGCAGTATACCTGCCAGGAGAGCAGAATGATCTGGCAGACCAACTCAGTTGAACAGAAGCAGATCCTCATAAGTGGTTGCTAGCACCAGACATCGTATCTTCAACGAATGGGGAACTCCAGACCTAGACCTTTTTTTTTGCATCCCCACTCACCGCAAAACTGCTTCAATTCTGCTTCAAAAATCCAGGGCCTGGCATTTTTTTGTCAGGATGCATTCAGTCTGCAGTAGACAAATTGCTTTCTGTAGGCATTTCCTCCTCTTCCACTAGTTCAGAGGGTACTGCTCAGGCTAGAGACCTACAGGGGAAAAATAATTCTAATTGCCCTGTCCTGACCTTGACAAATCTGGTTTGCATTGATCAACAACTGGTCCCTCTGAAGCCTCTACCTCTGTGGACAGACCTACTGACTCAGGGGTCCCTGGTCCATCCCAACCTGCACTCCATTTATCTTCATGCTTGGCTTCTAAAGAGATAGAGGTGAGCAGGTTAAGGGTCCCCAAGAGAGTCCCTGAGATCCTCCTGTCTGCATGCAAGCCTTCTACCTGGAAGACATACACAGCCAAATGGAAACGTTTCTTTGAATGGTGTGCCAAATCATGTTTGGATCCATTCTGATGTCCACCAGACAAAGTCTTGGAGTACTTGTTAGATCTTTCTAATGCAGGACTACAGTACTCCTCTGTAAAGGTTCCCCTTTGTGTTCTTTCAGCCTATCATGAGTCGGTCCAGAACTTTACACTGGCTCAATTACCTCTCTTCAAGAGGTTCCTAAAAGGCATCCCACACACAAGGCTCCCAGTGAGAAAGCCTAACACTCCCTGGGATATCAACCTTGTATTGGATATGCTCACTCATAAGCCCTTTGAACCTCTGGCTACGTGTGATCTTAAATTTCTAACTTGGAAAGCAGCTTTCCTGGTAGCTGTCACTTCAGCCCGAAGGGTCTCTGAAATACATGCTTTGGTAATGGACCCTCCATATACAATGTTTCACAGAGACAAGGTGGTTCTCTGCACACACCCCAAATTCTTGCCCAAAGTGGTTTTGAAGTTCCATTTGAACCAGCCCTTGGTGTTGCCCATGTATTTTCTAACTTCCAGAACAAGGGAGAAAGAACTTGTCACTCCCTGGATGTGAAAAGAGCCATCAGGTTCTACATTGATAGAACCAAGGACATCTGTCATGCTAAGCAACTCTTTGTTTCCTTCAATGCTAACCGACAGGGACAGCCAGTTACGATTAAATGTATTTCTGATTGGATAGTGGCTTGTCTTCGCCACTGTTATTCCATGGCTCAGGTCAAATTGGAAAGCCAAATCTGTGCCCACTCCACCAGAGCAGTTGCAACTTCTTTGGCAGAAATTCGCTGTCTCCATTTCTGAAATTTGCAAAGCAGTAACTTGGAGCACAGTGCATACTTTCGTTAATTACTATGCCCTGATGTCCATGAGGTAGCATGCCTCCTTGACACGTCAAGGATATTTGTCTGAGCTTGGTACTGTACCCAACAGTGTGAATAAATGGTGAAGACTATGTCAAGGAAGATATGACAATTCGTACTAGCCTAATTCTTGATCTTCTTGAAAGTCCTTACCATTTATTCACTACCACCATCATCCCTGAGCTCCTCTCTCTGTATCCTAGACTTCACCTCCCTTGTTTCAGTTTGGGCTGTGAAAACGTTGTTATTGTTGACTCTTCTTATACAGGTCCAAAGGGCTATTTTATGCCCTGATTAGGTTTAGTGTTGCTTATTTAAGTTACGCTGCACCTCCTTGGTAAAACAGGTACAGAGGTGGTGGGGGGATGTTGCAGAGATAGGCTATGTAGTGCGAGGCTAGCCCCAGTGCTGCACATGCGCACAACCTACATTGGCATTGGCCCCTTGAAGATTTTTGACTCCTACAGGGTCCTAGCGCCTGCATCTGAGAACACCGGCAGTGTGAATAAATGGAGAAGACTGTCCAAGGAGATCGAGAATTGTGGTGAGTACGTAATTTTCATTTCTAGGATCGTGGATATGCTGTTCTGTCCACACAGTCTGGCATGTCCTTTCCCTTTAAGAATCTTGCCAGAAGGTCTTTATGCTGGCTCCTCCCATCCACCTGGGTGCTTTAACCCTTGGCTTTGCCCCATGACACCAGATCTTCCTTTCTGCTGGAAGATGCAGGTTCCCTCCTTACTGCTCTTGCATTTTGTAGGCCCTGGCTTTCAAATCCACTGATTTACTTAAACTTGTTAGAGTTGTAGCAAATTGTTTTGCGATATTGACTGCTATGTAGGATAAATCCTCACCTGGTTTCCGCCTCTGTCCGTGCAGGCAAAATATGTCTCACACCTACCTGCATGCCACGTGCGTGTACTGCTTGGATGTCGGCCATGACACTCAGGCCTGTGAGATGTGCCACACATTTCATCCAAACATCTTAGACGACCGTCTCACACGGCTTCAACTGGGCAGACTGGAGAAATGAAATGGATTGTGGAGGGCTGTTCCAATGGTCAAATCTAAGGAAGCCCAATGGGTGGTCTCCGTGGCTGCAGGAACCACTGAGCAGCTCAAACAAATGAAGACTTTCGAGGAAAAGGCAGCTCGGGCCATGGATCAGTCCTCGATGTCCTTCATACCGCTCAACTTGGGCTCCACCTTCTCTGGTTCCTTTTTAGAAATGTGTCAGTCCCTTCCCACCAAGGGCGAGGGGCCCTCGGGTGCATATGTTTCTCGGTCCTGTAAAAAGGACAAGGAACCGAGAGAAACTTCATCTCACCGACGACATTCCTGGGATCGTGAGAGATCTCAGTCCCAGGAATCACCTGTCTCAACTTCGGTCGAGGTTGCGGCCTTGGCCACTGGCTTGGTTCCCCATCAGGCCAGCTGGCTCAGGCGGGGACAACGACCCAGTTGAGATCATTCTTGACACAGTTGACCTGTTGTCACCTGATGAGGCCGACAACTCCTTATTCAGAACTCCGGTCCTGACTGTCACCAAAGAAGAGACCCAGCCTGCTGGGAATCCAATCGTAGACCCAGTCCCTGACCTGGAGAAGCTGCAGTCCTCCCCGGCACCTTCTGATCAACCCCGTTGGTCTCCCTGATGGTTTAGGTCTTAGTTCCCTTCGACTGATAGGCCAAAGAAGGCACACAAGCGCTCAAAGAAGTGGCGCCGCCGCCATTCTTCTTCATGCTCCTCAGATGAGGAGAGGCTTTGACAGAAACTCTGACGCTACAAAGACTTAATGTGGCAGCAGCTGATTATGTCTGGCCAGAAGTCAGTTCTGGCTACTTCTCTGACCATTACTTGGCTATTGCGCCCTAGGCTGAAGCTGACTCCTCTGGAGCTGGCCCGCACCATTCCTTCTCCTTGAAGCCGGTCAAGACCATTCTGGTTTGGCCAAATGTGACCTCTCACTGATTCTGGTGGAGCTGCCACCCAAACAGCCCCTTCAGAGCTCCTGTAAATAGTCTCGGCCTGTTCCGGGCCTCCTGCATTCTGTCACCTTCATTTCCGACTGTCCTAGGCAGGTGGAGGGAGACTCCTGTGGCCAGTTGATCTATCCGGACTCCTCAGAGTCCCAGGACTCGGACCTTCATTCCTGTCCCTGGGCGAGAATCGTAGTGATAGTTTCCGACCAAGGAAGGTCCCTCTTCCTTTATAGGCATCCTCCGTCTCATCTCCGAATCCGGGATGCCTCTGAACCCATCCAGAAATGGGCTGAATATCCCTCACTGATATTCTCAAATGAGGGATTCACCGACGTGAGGCCTTCTCAGTGGCTGAGGCCATTGTTGGTCCAGCTTTGGAGCTATGGCAGCACTCTGCCTCCTGCCTTGCGCCATCTGCCCATATGGCCTGCAAATATCGGTGCCCATTGGGTCCCTTTTGGGATTCAGAGCACCCCTCTGCACAGGGTTTTGTGACCGAATCTGTGTTCAGGTGCTTGGGTAATTTGGGAGACACCAATAGACCCCCAGACAAAGAGTCCAAAAACTGGACCATTCTGCCGGAAAGTCTATGCCACCTCTTCGCTGGACCTTCATCAAGCAAGCTCGCCCATCATCATGGCACACTTCTCTCATGTCCTCCTGGGCTCTCTTGATGAGGTTCTACCTCACCTCCCCGCAGCTCTCCAGACCACGGTCAAGCAGGTCCATGACCAGGGTCGGGCTGTTGTGAAGCAGCAACTCCAGATGGCTCTGGATCTCGGGGACTCTTGCACCTGCTCGGTGGTGGCCACAGTTGCCATGCACTGCAGGGCTTGGTTAAGGGTCTTCACTTTCACAGCAGACACCCAACACAAACTAATGGATGTCCCTTTCCTGGGTACTGACCTTTTTGGTCCAGGTGTGGAGGGTCACCTCCAATGCATCAAGATGTTCATTGCCACCTTAGAGTCCGTGACTTCTGCACAGAAGGAATCCCAGGGTTTCAAAAAGCAGAAGAAGAAGAAGCCATTTTGTCATTCTGCCCCTGTGGCCAAGCAGCCCCATTTCCAATTGGGGCAGCAACAGCAGGCACAACCTTCATGCCCTTGGCCCAAGTCTGTGCCCCCTGCAGCCCATAAACCTGGAGGATGGGGCGCAGGCAGTCCCCAGTCCAGATCCTCTTCCTCCAAGCCTGCTCAGTGTCAGGATAAGAGTGGCCACCCCCATACCTGTCACGCAAGCTCTGGGTCCTCCCATGGGAGGCTGGCTCTGCCACTTTCCACCTGGTCTGCAGTTACCATGGACAGGTGGTTCTAGAAGTGGTCGGCCAGGGTCTGCCTCTGGAATTTGAGCAGTACCCCAAGCCAAGCCTGTGCCCCATGGAGGAAATGGTCTTCATACACACTCAGTCGGCTCTTGAGATGACATTGCCCAACTCCTCCACAAGTAGGTGGTGGCCAGAGTCATGGACCCCCCATCAACCCTGGGTTCATTTCCAGATATTTCTTGGTCCCAAAGCGGATGGAGGCTGGTGCTCCATTCTAGAGCTGCATGCCTGAACCAATTCCTCAGCTCATGCACATTCAGGATGGTAACTCTGTCCCAGATCATACCATCTCTCGAGCAGGTCATGTGGTTTTGCTCACTGGATCTCCAGGACACATTCTTTCATGTCTCGATCTGTCCGCCTCACCAAAGGTTCCTTCACTTCCGAGCAGAAGGAGCCTATTCAAGTTCGAGCCATGCCGTTCGGCCTGTCATCAGCCCCACAGGTCTTCACGAAATACACTGCAGTGGTGGCGGCCCATCTTGGCATCGAGGGGTCAGAGTTTACCCATATCTCGATGGACTGCCTCTTAGTGGGTTCCTCCAAACAAGAGGTGGAGAGGTCCAGGATCTGGCCCTCTAGACCTGCACCACCCCTTGGTCTCCTGGTCAATGAGACCAAGTCAGAACTCATACTTCATGAGTAATATGCTTCATCGGGAAGAGCTCGACTCTTGCCGAGCCAAACCTGACTCCCAATGGACAGGGTGGAGATTCACTCCTCCTTTGCCCAATCATTTCTGTTTGGGCACTTGTGCCCTGCCCAGGACTTTCTGCACCTTCTGGGGTACATGGTGCCCTACACCACCATGGTCTGATGGGCCCGGTGGCATATGCGCCCCCTCCAGTGGGAGCTGGCCAGCCAGTGGACTTAGCATCATGGTCACTTTGACCAGCTGGTCACTGTGACCCAGAAGATGTGGGCTGTTCTCCAATGGTGGACCATCCTAGGACACCTGCAGGAAGTTATCCTGTTTGTCCATCCTGAGCTGATGGTCATTCTCATGACTGATACCTCTCTCACAGGCTGGGGTGCCCACATGGGGAATCACAGAGCCCATGGGTTCTGGACTCCCAAGGAATCCTGATGTATCAATCTGCTGGAGCTCAGAGCAGTCAGACTGGCACTGTCAGCATTCGCTCCGCTCCTTCGGGGTCAAGTGGTGCAAGTCCAGACGGACAATACCACGACCATGTACTATCTCAATAAACAGGGTGGCACACACTCCCAGCTGCTGTGCAGGCAAGCTCTGCATCTGGACCTCGTGAGCCAACTGGAGGCAGATCTAGCCATTCATGTGGCAGGAGCCTCAAACCAACTGGTGGACACTCTCAGCTGTGTGAGTGAGACGTCCTGCGAGTGGTCTCTTCATCCAGAGGTAGTACACAGCCTGTTCTCCCACTGGGGCAAACCTCAGGTGGATCTGTTCACCTCCAGAGAGAATGCAAAGCTGAGACTGTTTCATGCCTGCCCCCCCCAGCAGAGCCCACTGCAGGGGGATGTCTTCTCGAGGCCGTTGGACCCCAGGCCTCTTCTGTGCCTTCCCTCCACTTCCCTTGGTTCACAAGTTATCCTCAAGGTCAGAAGGGACAAGGCACAGGTGATCCTGGTAGCCCCAGACTGGCACCGCCAGTTCTGATATCCAGATTTCTTCAACCTCAGCTCCAGGCCTCCGAGGCATCTTCCAGTACTCCCAGACCTATCAGTCTATCAGGGGAAGGTATTCCATCTGGACCTTCAACCCCTCCACCTGACAGTCTGGTTCCTGAGTGGCTAGAGTTCCAGACTCTGGGTCTGTCTGATGATGTACTCACAATAGCAGAAGCATCCAGGAAGGAGTCGACCAGGAGGTGCTATGCCTTCAAATGGAAAAGGTTTTCCTTTTGGTGTCAGGGCATGGGCTTGGACCCTTTGTCCTGTCCAGAGGCTAGTATCCCTCGACTACCTTTGGTCCTTGTCCAAAGGCGGTCTTCAGTCCACGACCCTTAAGGTGCACCTGACGGCCATCTCTGCTTACTGGGCACAGGCCAGTCAGCAGACAGTGGCACAGGAGAAAGGTGGTTTGGCATTTCTTTAAAGGTCTTGACCATATATCCCCTCCGGTGCGTGAACCTCCACCTCCGTAGGATCTACTGCTGGCACTGGCAAAGCTCATGTGTGTAAGCCATTCCAATCGATGCACAGGTGTGAGATGTCACACCTGTTGTGGAAGACTGCCTTCCTGGTGGCTATCACCTCAGCCAGAAGGACTGGGGAGCTCCAGGTGCCTTCAGTGGAGTCTCCTTACCTGATCTTCTACAAGGACATGGTAGTCGCGGACCAGACCAGTTCCTCCCAAAGGTGGTATCAGAGTTCTACCTTAACCAGGTGTTAACTTGGCCTGTGTTCTATCAAACTACACCATGGAGGCTGAGTACACCATACTCTGGACCTGGGACAGACACTCTCATCATAAAGAGTGGACAGCGGAAGTTCAGGGGAGGTTTACCAGCTGTTGTCACCTACATTGAAACTGCACCAAACACCTTCATTATACACTACCATATCAACCTAGAGTCATGCTGGGATGCTGGTTTTGGGGCCTCAGTTCTCCAATCTCTGTTCCCTAAGTAAGTATAAAGGGGTGTGCACTTGCCTCCCTCCTCCCGGAGAACTGTTGGAGTCTGCCAAACAGTGTGGATTGAACAGCATAGCCACAATCATAGAAAACAGGTTACTGGCCTGTAACAGTAGATCTTCTACTGAATGGTCTCTTGCAGCAAATCATTACTTCTGGGAGTATCCAGCAGAGGTCACTGTTGCAGGCAGCTTCTTCTAGCAGTCTTCAGCAGGGGCCACTCACACATGACATCACATCCTGCTTCCTATATAAGTGTGGGTGGTTCCTGGTATCCTCTGTTCATTTTCCCGCCATCTTCAGCTCGCGCAGTGCCTAGTTCAAATTCTGTGTATCAGTCATCGGCGAGAAATTGGATTCTTCAACACAAGAAATCTACTCAAGCAACTTGTCATTGATGGTTGCTTGAACTTCATCTTTCATGTCAGAGCAGAAATGTCTCTATGAGAGAACCAGGGGTCCGTTCAAGGGCTCCCCAGCCTCCGGTTCTCCTCTCTGGGAAATTTAATGAGAAGGTCAACCCAGTAAATTCTTCTTCCTTGCCCCACTGCTCATCGATGGATACCATTTCTATGGTTATCCCATTGTGAACACCAGGAACATACTTCCTCATCGGCGGGAGCTCCTCTCTCGTCGGCTGGCTAGAAGGTTAACCCAATAAATCCTTCTTCACCTTGTATGTTCATCGACAGACACCATTTATATGGTTATCCCATCAACAGAACACTAGAAACATGCTTGACAGATTTATACATATAATTGCAACATCATCAGATGACCCCGATCCTCCCCCCCAACCCGCAGCTCTACTTTGCAAAGCTCTCCATTTCATATGAAAGACAGAGGTTGAACAGTTCACACACACTTGCTCATCCTGCTCTCTTACATACACTCATACTACATGAATCATTTGCCTACTCGCTGCTTCTCACTCAGCATTAACATTAAAAAAATGGCAGTTTTCCAATATTCTTCAGTTTCATTCACTTTTCCATCTCCTTTTCTTCATATGGAGCAGCCCAACAGCACCAGTTCTGAACTCCAGTATCAAAACTCCCAGTTCCAACTCACACATGAAGCAGCCAAGCACACCACATTGTAACTTTCCTAACTGGAAGGGAGGAGAAATAAAAAAATAAAAAAAACACTTTTTAATAATACAGCTCTCTTAGCTCTGACTACCGGCTCTCATCCTGGTTCTTGTCCTCCAAAACACCTTTAAACAAATCTGCATGCACTGGTCCAAAAGTTCCCTGTTACATAAAAGAAATATCTGATAGGAGCTTGTTGAATAAATGATTTATTTTCACTCATACTATCTGACCTTGGGCACATTACTTGTGGCTAACGCCCTTGTGAGGTTACCTAAGGTCAAACAGCATAGTAAAAATAAATCATTTATCTATGTGTCTGTCTATACATCTATCTCTATATTATGTACTTATGTAGCTATATTAATATTTATATTAATTGCAAAAAACACATTAATGTAGACATTAAGGCTAAAAAACACAAAGCACATAAATTAGGAAATAGAAAACATTAGGATTTTGGGTCTCCAGAGTATTGACGAATCAGTGCTTGGGTCTTGACGAGTTGTCAACCCAAATGCCATGTATTTTTTTGCAGTTAATTTCCCTCTTTTCTCCTAGTGGAATCATATCGTCATTCCAGGACCTGCTGAAATGGAAATAACTTAATATGGGTGTTTCTAGCCCTGCTTCACTAACCAACTAACAGGTGAAAGACAACAGTGTCTTAGACTTTGTAGTTGCACCATTATACTGTACAATGGTACAGTAATGGTGCAACTACAAATACTACAACTACTAGCTGAGATACAGTACTACTAATAATGAATTCTTACCTGAGTGCCATGGATTGTGAAATGCTTGAGGAACATCCAGTCGCATCCTGTAAAATAAGAACAGCAACATGGTCACAAAGGATCTGCAGCTCTTAGTAACTAACTGGGACAAACAAAGTACTCTAAACATAAACAAATACTTATCTGATACACATGGTCAATGTCCTTCAATGCCGTTGCTGATGTGGAGTACACTTATGTACTTATGTATGGGGCTAATGCCAGCTGTCGTCCCTTTAAGTGCTCTCAGAACAACTGTAGCAAGTATATCTCATTATGCTAATTCGTTATGCTAATCACTGCCTTAACAGGGGCTGGAAACCCCTTTAGCCAGTCTGTCTTTCAGGCAGTCAGAGTCTGAACCTCATGGTGAGAAGATGTCTATTGTCTGATGACTCTGAATAAACATCAGTTTATTCATTTATTTCTGCGTCTGACTCTGTTCATTCAGATCCAGCAAGGGGTTCTCACCAGCAGCAACAGATGGGTCTGGCAGACCAGAGAGAAGGTAAGGGTCTTTTAGTGGCAGACCAAACCAAAACATCACACATAGTGGAAAATGCAGCCCTTCTTCTGCCTATACTTCCATCTCACTTGTCTGCATTGTTGGGTACCCAAGTCATCACCCCAGTATGCCTGAACTGTTTGCATGTTACTTCTACTGCAGCATTGGCTGCACAGAGAAAAAGATGAACTGTGTCCTGTGTGGTACAGCAGCCTGCAGCCCTCCTGCAATACTGAACCAGTGGACTTCACGGACATGCCCACTATGGGACTCTGCTGTGTGGCTCCTAAATAAAAGAACTGTCTGCAAGTTATTTTAACCAAGCCCCAAGCTCCAAGGACTTGAGGCCGACAGCCGCTACCTCACGAGCCATTGTGCCCCACAGATTGTGCTCGCACTCTGTGGCTCTGCTTCACGACCCACAGTGCTGCTGCTGCCTCTGCAAAGCTGCCCTGCCATTTCATACAACAAGCGCTGCTCTGCCATTTTTCTTCAGCCCTGGGAGCAATGCGACCAACGTCCCCACACTGCTAGCCCAGCCTTCTCCAGGGCTGCTAAAACTAAGAGACAAATAAATAAAGGGAGAGAGACATAAAGTACACATATTGCACCAAGCGAGCTGCTCCAGTTCTTGCAACTCTGATCAGCAAAAGCTGCTGGCTCCACAAAGTACACTAGACTCAAACCTTAATAAACCACGACTCATCCACAGCGTGGCCCACTCTGCCTTCTCAGAACTGTGGCTTCTTTTCTCCATGCTGCCCACCAACACAAAGCCTTGGCTGCTTCTCCTGGACTGCAACTTCTTGCACATGGAGCTCAGCTTGTCCCTTTCGGCTACACTCAAAATGGCCCTACAAATAAAATAGACTGCAGGAGCCCACCGAGTGCCAGTCAACACTAAGCAGGAGAACAAATAAAATAAATTCTAGGCTGTTTTCAAGGGGAGCCATACTTGAAACCACGGCTACAGATTTCAGCTTCTCCCCAGAGCATGAAGGTACTGTGGCTCCATTCCTCCCGAACAGCTGCAGCTTTCTCCTGTCTTGGCCACACTTCAAAACAGCCATACAGCAAAAATAAATACATTGGAAAAAAATAAAGAATGACAATGTTATGAAGAAAAGTTCAAAACGCATAGAAATACGTTATACAGCACTTTCTGGTATTGCTCCATGTTGTCAATGAGGATTTGCTACATATGGGTAATGAACACCCCTACTGGGGTAGTGGCACAGCCCAAAGCTGTCAATCAGCATAGAGCCCTGGGCACATGAACACTGTAACAGCAAAGATTCTCCAGTCACCTTTGTCTGCACAGTACCTAGATAGTCCTGTGTAACCAAAAATCTGCAAAATGCCCAGGTCAACAAATTCTCTCCTTAATCTAACATCAATAAATGTACACGTAGCAAGAGCTGACCTTAGAAGGAGAATAACCTGATGCCTCACATTACTCTGGAGAGCTGTCTGGCATAGTCTTACTGACCAAAGGTGCTGTCCTTGGCTTAAGGCATCCAACTAGGGTTGGCAGGTCATTGATAACATTTGTAACATAAAGCTGTATAAACAGTAATAACAGTAAGCATGACTGCAGAAAATGAGATAAGCACTAACCTGTAATGGAGAGGCACCACACCATATTTGAAAAACTCATGCAAAGTCCTTAGATACATCAGAAAATATTCTCCAAGAGGAGACATAGGCTCCTGGGAGAGGCCCCGTTGACAATGCTGAAGCTAACAAAATTATGATAAGAATTAAGGAATTTCACCTTTCTGTATCACGCCATGTTGTCAGTGGGGATTTAATACATATGGGTTCTAAGAAGCAGTGCCCGTTTCCCAACTGTGTGGGGGAGAATATTGTCCCATATATAACCCATATGGCTGATAAAAAATAATTACCTGCTATCCACTGCCTGCAAAACTCTGCAACCGAAGGATGCATTGGCAGAACTTTGAACATCCAATCTGTAGTGCTTAGTGAATGTATGGATGGAGGACCATGTTGCTGCTTTGCACAACTCTTACACTGATGTCTCACCACTCTCTGCTCAGGTAATTGCCAGAGCCCTGCTGGAATGGGCTTTGATGAGGGCAAGAGCTGTCTTCTTCTCTGCCGCATAAGCCTTGGTGATACAGGCTCTCAACCACCTAGCCAAAGTGGCCTTGGAGGCTTTTTGACCCTTTTCGCTGCTCCAAAAGAACAGACTTTCAGATTTCCTGAACTCTGTTCTTTCCAGTATAGTCTGACTGCCCTGAGTAAATCTAACTTGTGCAGCTCATTCCGCTTTGCATTTGCCAACTTAGTACAGTAGACAGATTTCCTGATTGATGTGAAAAGCTTTAGGTATTTCAGGAACAAGACAGGACCATCCTCAATACCACTTTTCATTATGAATGATAAGGTAAAGTTCTTTGTGGGACAGTGCCAGAAGCTCTCAGTCCTTCTGGCAGAGCAGATTACAAGTAGAAACACCTTGTGCAACAGTATGTCCAACAGCACTGATGAAAGAGGCTTGAAGGGTGCCTTACAAGGAGAATTCATCACCAGATTCTGGTCCCACGGGGGTACTGAAGAGTGAAACAATAGTTTGCTTCTGCTAACCACTCTTAGAAAATGAATAATGAGACTACGCATGTTCAGGCACCGAAATAAATGCTGCTCCATTAACACCCGACCCTTGCTCTTAATTAAGTTTAAATTTCCTGGTGTAAGGTTATTAAAATAGGCAACAAACAGTATCCACACTGCAGTGGTGGTATAATGGATGGATATCTCACTGCAGTGGGATCTAAGCTTCAATGGCGAGCAAACAAAATCAGAAAAAGAGTCAGCCAGAGGTGGGAATAGAAGCAGAGCTAGAAGGAGTGGACATGGCAATGGTAGCGCAGTGCCACGTGGTGTCTAAAAAGGTGTTGGAGGCTCTGTCTCAAAATCAAAGCTGTGGCTATTAAGTTTATAAGCTCTTGGCTGGGCTAAATAAGCAAGGCACTGAAATAACTGAGTTGGAGACACATGTCCCTGCCATTGAGGACAGTACTGGAGAGCTTCCGCAGAAGATTTCTATGTTGGATAAAGAACTACAGAGCTCCTGGAAGCAATAGACATGCAAGAGAACTTTCAGCAGCGCAACAGCTTTCAGATCAACAGGATACCAGAGGAGGCAGAAGCAGTGCAGTTTGCAGAAAAATGGCTCCTGCAAACACTCAAGTTAAACATGCCCAAGAACAGAATTAAAGTGGACAGAGTGCATAGAGCTCCCACCCCCCCCTCCTCCGGATGATGCACCACACAAGCAGCTGATACTAAAGCTGCATAACTATCCGGACAAGTCAAAAATGATCATGATGTTCTGGAAGATAGGTTCACTGTAGTATGGGGAACGCCAGGTTTTCATTTTCAAAGACTTCTCAAGGATGGTACAGAATAAGCGGAGGGTATTTGGATTCCTTACTGGATGACTTAAGGCAGCACAAGATAGACTTTCATTTTATCTATCCCACAGTGCTGAAAATAAGGCATGAGGGCACAAACTATTCATTCTGGGATGTCAACAAAGCACGGTCCTTGTGCACTGAAGTAGGACTGCTTCTTAAACGATATGTGTCATGAATTTGTATACTGTAAATTTAATCCCGAACACTGTGGGCTGAGAGCGAGGTAATCTTGGTGCCTTTTTTGTTGCTGGACTTCTTAGTTTAAATTTTATTCTCCAACTTTATTACCTGTTTATGCAAGCCCTGGATGTTAGAGCACCATTCAGTGACATCGGCAAGAAGAGGGGATTCAACCATTGAGGAGGAGCAGGGCGAAAGACCATCATCCTTAACCTGCCTGACTATGGTATCCAAGAACTGCTGACAAGATGGTGACGGTGTGGCAGAAACACCAGGACACTGAAACAATGGGACAGTGACTGAAACTCTGGTTTGTCAAAGAGGTGAACTGAGTGCAGGGGTTTCCCATTACTGATCTGCCCAAATTGTAAGTACATATATTGCCACTGCTGCAGGAGTAAGCTGGACTTCCGTGTATCCAAGGATGGGAAGATATTAAACAGGGACAAAAGGCTCATTATGGAGTCTGTTTGAACATCTAGGGATAATTGGGCTGTGTAGTGGGGATTTTGGAATGCGGAGGTGAAACTCAATCAGAGGGATGCTGATAATTATTGTGGGTAGAGGGAAGGGTCTGCTCCTCACCTCAGGCCACACTTCATGGTTGAATTTCCCTGGGAAGGGATACTACACATAGCAGCACAGGGGTACTATTAAGGGTGCAATGGTGCTTCTTCAGGCAGCCCAAAGTTGGGGGTTGAATTATTATTGCTGTGCTCCGTTTCTTTCCTTTCTTTCTGCATGATGGAGGGGGAAGGGGCAGGGGACACAGCGCATGGAGGGGGTGAATCTTCTTGAGGCCCATGTTTTTAGCCCACAGTGTAGGAAGTTATAGCTGTTAAGTCAATCAGGACTAGCAGACTCAAAGGAATCTAAGCACACTAAGCTTTTTGCAGTAGAAGATGTAGGAAGTTTGATCCAAAATTGCCTAATGAACTCTACTTTTATGGATAAGGCATTGCTTTGCAGTATTAGAATAGTAAAATGGAACGAGGGGAAGGGAGGAGGTTCAAGGGTCTAACTAACTAACCAGAGTTTTGTCTCTGTGCTATGGGCCATCCTTCTTCCAGAGACTGTCTCGAATGGGGACACCAGTGAGGAACTGCTCACCTGGAAAAGTACTTGGCAGGGGATGCCCTCAAGGGGTATGGAGGAGTAATGAGATAGAAGCAGAGAAATTACCTTATATGCTGTATGTGGTTATGTTATTGTAAGTGTTTGATGTTGTTGCCATTGGTTTAGATATTGTTGTTCAAAGTTCTGTTTTTAAGATGCACAGAGACACTTCTGATTACATCAGGGGGCTGCTGGGGTAATATATGGTTTCAGTGCTGGAGAAGTAGACTGGCAAAGATGGGGCAGGATCTGTGTTGGGTAGGGTGTGGCCCTCCTCTTGACTCCACCCCCCCATAGATAGAATCGAAGACTGGTTCAGTTCTCATAAACTTGTCCTGAACCATAGCAAGACTAAAGCCATGTCCTTCTGTAACCGACAGAGCAGGCACAACTCTCTGTCCCTCACCATCAAGAACCACACTGGGAACCCACTCGAACATGTCAAGGAGTTCAAGTACCTTAGTATTACCTGGATAGTACCGCTCCTACACTCGGCATATTGACACTCTTGCCAAGACCGCCAATATACAGTTGGACTACTACACAAACACAAGCACTGTATGCCTGCGGATGCCCTTAAATTAGCCATCTACAGCTCTGTCACCTCTATCATTGACTATGGCCTTGCCATCTATGGCTCTGCCTCAACAAGTGCCCTCCACAGGATCTCAGTTTCTCTCAACAAAGCCTGTAGACTACTAATGGGTGTGGCCCGACAAACTCACACCTGTGACCTCTATGCACAGGCCAGCTGGCTACCCTATCTCAGCAGAATACAATACCAGACCTGCTTACTTACCAAAAGATTCTCCTTGGTCTCATGCTACCTGGTGTTAGCTCACTCCTTACTACCTACAGTGGCACTCAACAAACACGTGGTGCCCAATCTCTAACCTTTCAGGTTCCTAGATGTCGTACCTCCATGGGTCAGCAGTCGTTTATCTATAAAGCCGCTCAATGGTTCAATTCCCTCAATAAAGAAGCACTTTCCTCTACTACACTTGGACCCTTCAAAAGGAATCTCAAAATTTACCTCACCTCTACCACTCAATTTGACTGCTTCTCTGAACAGAGATCTCTCTAAACACCTCCCAGCTCACTCGTGTCTCACAGCCCACCCTTTCCCAGTCTCATTCCCTCTGGCTCCAGGCCTTCCTTGTGACTCCTTTCCTGCTTTGCATTTCCACTGGTACAAGACATTTTCCACCACCATCGGACAGTGGCCCATTAGCCTGCCAACTTCCTTTCCCGGTCGCATGCCTGCAATACTAACTGCTTATGGTGCCCTCTATCTCTTATTGTTACTGCAGCCAGCTGCCTACTCAAGCTGCTCATTATATGAATATTATCTCAAAGTATGTTATAACTGAGTATCTTTATTTTTTCTTCTAGTTGTTTTGGTTGTTTATTGTGCATTCTTTTACTACCTCTGTATGTATGTTGACCCTCATCCTTTGACGTGGAACCTTTGTAAACAAGCAGTTTCTGCTCAAAGGTATTTGTAATCTGAGAATTTAATAAATAAAATAAAATAAATAAATAAATGGCTGAGAAAATTTACAGTTTGCTCCTGGAACATCCAGGGCATCTTGTCTCCATTAAAACATAAAAAAAATCCTCACTTTTCTTAAAAAGAGTAAGTAGATGTTGCCAAGCAGCAGGAGATGCAGCTAACCTCTTCAGAACATGATAAACTGGTCTGGGACTAGGTAGGTCATTGCTATGTGGCTTCCTACAATGACCATAAAGAGGTAGTGGTGCTCATTCATAAAAGCAGGGCCTTTTGTCAAGAGGGTGTGGTTAGGGACCTAAATGGGGTCGATATGTGTTCATGAAGGTACGGTCGAGGAAGAAAAAGTCACATTAGGAATGTTTATACACCAGCAATGCATGACCCTGTGTTCTATGGCAAACTGTTGGTACTGATGCAAACAGAATAGTTCTTGAATCTAATTTTGGCAGGGATTCTAATTGTGTTCTGGATCCTCAGATGGACAGATCCGGAGGTCACAAGGACAGACCCAGCAGTGGTCAGATGGAGGATTGATCTGCATGAGCTGGAGCTCCTTGATTGATTGATGAGTGTGTGGAGGAAGTTACCCAGGAGTCGAGAGTATACTTGCTTTTCAAACCCCCTACAAGTTACGGTTCTGGATTGATTACATTATGATCCCAGGGACCTGGTACACTATGATGCAAGATACTCAGATCAGTTCTGTCTTGGTCTTGGACCATGCAAATTAGGGTAACTCTGCACACATCTCAGCCCAGTTCACAGACAAGAAGCTTGAGATTTCCAATGTACATGTTGCAAAATGAAAAATTTAAGGAGTACCTCGGGGAGCAGTGGGCACTGTACAGAGAAGCCAACAACCTATCTACAGCCCCAACAAAGGTCTGTTTCTACGAGGCCAGCAAAGCATTCATGAGAGGATCCATAATAGCCTATACGGTAGCCAGGCATAAAAAGAAAAAATAACAGAACAGTTCCAAGAGGTGGAGAGGAAAATTGAAGAGCTGGAGATTAGGGCTCTTTAATAGCCCTTGGAAGAGGCATATTGGGCTCTAAGGGAGGCAAGGGAAGCTGTTAAGAGGAAGTGAAAAAGGGGGCTGGTGTGGCTCTATTTTACTCCAACCAGAAATTCTACGAGTGGGGAAACAAGCCCAGCCCTCTGTTGAAGTGGTTGGCCATTGGCCATGGGGAGAAAAGGATCAATGTAATGCCCACTATTAAGAAGGAGACAGGACAACTTACTCTTACGTGGGAGGAGGAGATAAGGGAAGCCTTTGCAGTTCTATTTTAAACTATACCAAAGTGAGTGTCAGAACAGGGAGGAGGATGTGACTGCATTTTTGGCCACTTTAGCTCTCCCAGCTCCCTTGAAGGAACAGGTTGCCCGCTGAACAGACTTCCTCCTTGGGAGGCGAGAGTGGCAACAGCTAGATTGACAAGGAGTAAGGTGGCTGGTCCAGATGTCCATCCGTGGAGCGTTATAGGGTGGTATGAGATTCAGTATGGCAATCCATATTTGAAATGTTTCAGGAAGCAGGGGAAGATGGGGGTTGCCCAGGTCATGCAGTTTAGCAACAATCACAGTTATATATAAGGAAGGGAAGGACCCTACAGACTGTGTGGCCCATCAGCCAATCTTGTTTATGAATTGTGATCTCATAGTTGAATTGTGATGTCAAGATTCTGTCGAAGGCACTGGCACACAGACGAGAAGAGGTATTGCCGGACCTCGTGAAAGAAGATCAAACTAGCATTGTCAGGGGGTGTCACTCCTATCACAATGTAAGGAGGCTGTTGGGTGTCCCTTCAGAGGGGACGGCAGGCATCTGGGAGGGCATGTGTGCTCTACTTGGATGCCAAGAAAGCCTGTGACAGGGTAAGCGGGCTATGTTCAGGGTTATGGAAGTATTTGGATTAGAGGAGCAATTTATTAATATGGTGAGGTTATTATATAAAGCCCCTAAAGCTAATATCCTGATCAATGGAGGGAGTTCAAGTTAAGCAGGGGGACAAGACAGGGCTGCCCCTTATCCCCCCTTTTGTTTGCCTTGGCAATTGAGCCACTGGCATAAACATAGAGGCAATCCGTACCAGTCCAGAGGTGGCGGGGGGTGTGGGGAGTCTGGGGGACACAGCACAGCATTGGGCTGGCAGTATAGCCTAGAGGTTAGAGGAATGAGGTGTGAACAAGCTTGGTACATGCAGCAGACCAGACCTGAGTTTGATTCTCACAACCTCCACTTGCATACTGTGTGACTCTGAGCAAGTCACTTAACCACCCAGTGCTCCCAGGTCACCCCTGAAAACAGGCACTTGTGCCTAGTGGGCCTTAACCAGTTACCAAAGACTAAAATAAATACAAATAAAATAGATCATCACTTTATGCGGATGATGTGCTGCTGTTTTTGACTGGGGCAGCTACCTCAATACCGGCTGTCACAAGGATAATAGAACAATTAGTCACCTTTTCAGGCTATAAACTCAATTTTGGGAAGTCAGAGTTCATGGAATGGGGCAGTGCAGGAAGGAGAACTACGGGGTCATAGATACACTTGGGTCTCAACACACCTTAAGTATCCAGGTATTAAAGTGGGTCCAGCTTCAAAACTGTATGACCTTAATTACAAACCACTCCAGGTGATTATTAAAATGACGGAGGCATTGGCAGGGGTTACCTATCTTCTGGTTAGGTCTATTAACCTTATTAAGATGAACATCCTGCCTAGGCTGTTATACCTTATAAATTCTCCATGGGGCTCAGCCGGTGGGATCAGAAAAGTCTGGACAAGTGGTGCTTGGACTTTATCTGGAGTGGGGAAGAGATCAAGGGTGGGGTTGATGCCTCGGATGCACAGCCAGTAGGAGGAGTTAAAATTCCCAGATTTTGGACTTTATCACTTGGCAGCCAAATACATTTAACAGAGTGGGTGAAGGGACAAAAGGGGTCAGTTGGGTGGCATTAGAAAGAACAGCAGTAAAATCCCACATGACTGCATATGTTGGTCAGAGTGCTTTCAAGAGCTCAGGTGTGAGAGCACCTTTGACTAAATTTCCTGCTTAATGTATGGGACAGAGTTAAAAACGTGAGGAGAGGAAGGTGAATACTGTTTTGCTCTAGTTGCTGGCACTCCTGAATCTGGGTTTCAGACACTGGGAGGAAAGGGGAATAAAGTGTTTAGGGGACCTATATGGCGGGGAAGGATTTAAAACCTTTGCCACAATACGTGGGCAGCTGGGCATACCTCAAAACTATAGATCTAACATCAGGGGGGTATCTCTTGCAGCAGGCCACACCTATAGAACTACCACTGTTAGGCACTAGAACCAGCCAGAAACCTTTCTAACTAGCAGTCTAACCGGGGTCTGCCCACTCCTACGTCACCCTCTGATGGCAAACGTTATAAAAGTGGGTGCCCACGCTCCCTCCTTAGTTCTTTTCCCGCCATTGACCAATGCACGTTGGATCTCCAGAGACTGCTGCAAGCTTCAGTCGACGGCCATTTTCCTCAAGTTTTTCTCTCAAATTTTCTTTTCTTTCTCACCCTAGTTTACCAACTTTTAGTTGATTCTTTTATATGTTGGACCCGTCCTCCTCCTCCTCCAATTGGGCCTCCAGGACGAAGTGCGCTTGTGGAAAGCAGCTCCTGGAGAAGGCAACAACTCTGCCTGTGTTCGCTGCCTCAGGTCTACCCATGACACCCAGGCCTGCATTATCTCTGGGGGCTTCTACCAGGCCAATCTGCACTATCACCAGTGGGCTGTTGAAGAATTCCTCTTGCAGCAGAAGGTTGCCAGCATGGAACAGGAGATGCAGGCCAGAAGTTTGTCTTCCTCTTCGGCCCTGTCTTCAGGGTCTCAGCCATCCTCCTCCAGGGGGAAATTTGGTGGCAAACACAAACACTGAGAAAAGGACCATGAAAAACACTGGTCTATGTCCGCTCATAGTCCCGACGCAAGTCTAAGCCCGTGGTGGGTTCGACCGCCTCCTCTGCCTTGCACGCCCTATCTTCCAAAGGGCTACCATTGGCAGTGCTGCCCATCAACCTTTACCTGTCAGGCGGTGGTACTTTGGGGGCTAGTTCCTCCCAGTTCCCACATTGCCTGTTGTTCAGGCCCCTTCTAGTGGCAGGGCTGCAGTCAGGAGGCTCTGCCGACACAGATTTGGTGAGTTCAAGCCGACACAGGCTGCCTGTCCACTGCCCACTTCAGTGCAGGTGTCCTCCTCCACAGCCATAGACCCTATGCCTTCCCCGGCATCTCCTCTGGTCATCCCAAGGTTGTCTTCATCCACTCCTGAGGTGCCCGTCTCTGACGCCACCCTTCAAACGATGCGGGTGTCTCCTAACCTGGCACCTGCCCCAGCCAGGCCTTTCCTACCCCCGACGCCTGCTTGGCCACAACCAGCACTGGCACTGACTCCTCTACTGACACCAGTTCCTCTGCCTATGCCGACACCTGTGTTGGTCCCTCAACTGATGCCGCTGGGTTACCTGATGTCAGTGACAGTGGACTTTCAATCAGTGCTGTCTGCTGTCATCTCTCTGGGGTTTTATGCAGGCGGGTCTGGGACTGCCCGCAGGATCAGACCCCACATGGGCCTGCGCAACCGACACTGCTGCTTGATGTTCTTAGGGACCCTCCTGCTGTCCCATGTTGGCTGGCACCTTACACTCTCTCTGTTTGTCCAGTGGATGAAGGGGAATATCACCCAGACCTCCAACCCCCCGGTTGAGTCTGAGGAGTCCGGTGGTGATGATGAGGATGAGGGGTCCTCCAACTTGACAGTGTCCTCGATGGGGAGGAGACCCTCAAGAACATTCCCAGGTCACCCTGGATGACCCTTGATTTTGTGGGGTCATGCGCCAAATACAGTCAGCCATGGGCTTTGAAACTGAGGAGCTGGACCCCTCCCAACATTGGTTGTCCACCTACCTCAAGCTGCCAGACTCTTCCCCTCTGGTGGTTCCCCTCTTGATAGACACTTTTGAGGATGCCACCATGGCCACTTGGCATCAACTCAAACCTCATGCTGGCTATGCCTAGGAAGGCAGATAAACTATAAAAGGTGCCAGTGGGCAAGCCGTTTTTCACAGAACACCCCCAAGTTGATTCAGTTGTCATTAATACGGTGTATGACCATACTAAGAGACTGAAACATTTGAGATCCCTTCCTCCCAATAGGGAATCCCAGAGACTGGATCTCTTTGACAGAAGGGCTTTTGCCTCCACCACTTTGGCCATCAGGACCCTCAACTATATGGCCCACATGATCCAATACCAAGATGTCTTGTGGGAACAGACCATGGAGATGGTCAAATTGTCACCTGAACGTCCAGCTACCCAACAGTTCCTCCAGGCTTTTGAATTGGGGTCGGATGTCAGCAGACACCTCCTGCACTCAGCCTACAATGCTGTAGAGACCTCAGCTCAGACAGTGGCAGTGGGCATATGCCTTCACCGGCACTCCTGGCTGCGGGTGTTGGACTTCACTCAGGATGTTCATATGCCCATCCTGAATGCTCCCTTCAGGGGGTATAAACTGTTTGGGGCTGATGTTTAGGACATTCTGTCCAACCTACAAGCCTCTGGATGCACTCTCAAGTCAGTTCACTGGCTGTACCATGCCCAGCCAAAGAGTGCCCCGAGAGTGCCCTTTTGTCAGGCAACCCATAGACCCTGAACCGCCTCTAAGCCCACCAAGCGTAAGGCTTCTTGAACCCTGCCAACCCCTTCTTCCTCCTCAAGCAAGGGCTCCCAAGGAGGAGGGGTGGCACCAGTACCTTTCCCTGCTTCAGCATGACTCCTTGCCCTGCACCCCCCCCTCCAATGGACTGGGCAGAGGAGGTTAAAGGTTGGTTCTCCCTTCACCAGGACCGGTGGGCCAAGATCACAAATGACAGCTGGGTGCTGCAGCTCATAAGCCATGCCCACACTCTGAAGCTCATAGAGTGGCCCCTAGAAAGACCACCAGTCTCTTCATCTTAACCCCCCATCCCACGTCCCCTTTTTTTGGGAAGATATCTGGTCCCTGCTCCAGAAAAGGGCACTAGAACCTGTGCCAGAGGCCCAAGAGTGCAGGGGGTTCTACTCCACTTCTTTCTGGTTCCAAAATGCATGGGCGACCTCCAACCCATTCTGGACCTCGGAGAACTAAACCTGCTTATCCAGTACAAAACATTCGGATGGTTTACCCTTCAGGACTGCTCTCCCTCCTGAACAAAGGGAATGGATATGGTCCCTAGACATGCAGGATGCATATCTTTATATCACGATTTGTGCTCTGACAGGCAATACCTTAGATTCCAGTTTTAGGGGCACACTTCCAGTTCGGGCCTTGCACTTTGGCTTGTCCTCAGCTCCTTGGGTGTTTACCAAGTGCCTGGCAGTGATCACAGCCTCACTCAGGAGACAGGGATTCTGTGTTTTCCTTATCTGGATTTGTAGGAGGTTGTGGAATAGACAACACAGCACAGTGGTTTGAGTGTAAAACACAGAAGACTTTTTGTGTGATATTTATTTTTTAAAGGATATATTCTTAACTTCAGAATAAATAATCCAAAATAAATCAAAAAAAGAAAAAAATTAAACTTTAAATAAAGTAAATACTAGCTCTCCGAGCTCCAGCAATGTTCTTCCCAACAAAGCTGCCACAGAGTGAAAATAAATATTAAATAGTAAATTTAACAATCTTCTGCGTACTCTACTAGTGATACCTCCTGTCAGTATAACTGTACCAGCTCTATGGATGAGGGTGGGCCATAGCTCCATCCACTTTCAGAAAGGTGGGAAGGTGGATAAAAATGATGAAAGGACCACAGTCCATAGCTCCATCCCCTTCCAGGAAAGTGGGAAGGTGGACTGATAAGAAATGTACCAAATGTTTCCCTATAAATAAATAGTTTTTTTTTATGGTGGTTCTGTGAATTTCTGTCTATGCTGCAGCATTCTCTTTTATTTTTCAAATATTTTCCCACATCCAGTGAGTTGGCCACTTCTTGGACAATTTTCCCTCTTTACTAGTTGATCTATCTACACTTTTGATCTATGTCTATGTTTTTTTTTTTTGTCTTCTAAAGTTCAGTGATGAGGTTTATGACATGCTGTTGATGCAGAGTGTGATATAAAAGGGTACTAAGTGTGCTTATGAAAGAGGCACATAAAATGAAAAGTGTACAGGAGTAATATGGTGATGACAGTAGGTGTGCTTATGAAAGGGGCACATAGAATGTAAAGTGTACAGGAGTAATATGGTGATGACAGATATGTGTGCTTATGAAAGGCAGAGAAAAGCGTAAAGTGTGCAGGACTCATATGGGGATGACAGTAGGTGTGCTTTTGGAAAAGAGGGCAGAGAAAACGTAAAGTGTGCAGGAGTCATATGGGGATGGCAGTAGGTGTGCTTGTGAAAAGGGGGCAGAGAAAACGTAAAGTGTGCAGGAGTCATATGGGGACGGCAGTAGGTGTGCTTGTGAAAAGGGGCAGAGAAAACGTAAAGTGTGCAGGAGTCATATGGTGACGACAGTAGGTGTGCGTGTGAAACGGGGGCAGATAAAATGTAAAGTGTGCAGGAGTAATATGGTGACGACAGTAGGTGTGCGTGTGAAACGGGGGCAGATAAAATGTAAAGTGCGCAGGAGTAATGTGGTGACGACAGTAGGTGTGCGTATGAAACGGGGGCAGATAAAGTGTAAAGTGTGCAGGAGTAATGTGGTGACGACAGTAGGTGTGCGTATGAAACGGGGGCAGATAAAGTGTAAAGTGCGCAGGAGTAATGTGGTGACGACAGTAGGTGTGCGTACGAGCAGGGGGCAGATAAAGTGTAAAGTGCGCAGGAGTAATATGGTGACGACAGTAGGTGTGCTGATGAAACGAGCAGATAAAGTGTAAAGTGCGCAGGAGTAATGTGGTGACAACAGTAGGTGTGCTGATGAAACGGGGGCAGATAAAGTGTAAAGTGCACAGGAGTAATGTGGTGACGACAGTAGGTGTGCGTATGAAACAGGGGCAGATAAAATGTAAAGTGCGGCAGGAGTAATGTGGTGACGACAGTAGGTGTGCGTATGAAACGGGGGCAGATAAAGTGTAAAGTGTGCAGGAGTAATGTGGTGACAACAGTAGGTGTGCTGATGAAACGGGGGCAGATAAAATGTAAAGTGCACAGGAGTAATGTGGTGACGACAGTAGGTGTGCTGATGAAACAGGGCAGATAAAATGTAAAGTGCACAGGAGTAATGTGGTGGCGACAGTAGGTAATAAGTATGAAACAGGGGCAGATAAAATGTAAAGTCTTGTAGGAGTAATGTGGTGAAGCAATGGGTGTCACGTATGAAAGCAGGGGGCAGATAAAGTGTAAAGTGTGCAGGAGTAATGTGGTGACGACAGTAGGTGTGCGTATGAAACGGGGGCAGATAAAGTGTAAAGTGCGCAGGAGTAATGTGGTGACGACAGTAGGTGTGCTGATGAAACGGGGGCAGATAAAATGTAAAGTGCGCAGGAGTAATATGGTGACGACAGTAGGTGTGCTTATGAAAAGGGGGCAGATAAAATGTGATGTGTACAGGAGTTATACGGGGACGACAGTAGGTGTGCTTATGAAAAGGGGGCTAATAAAATGTAAAGCGTACAGGAGTAATATGGTGACGACAGTATGTGTGCTTATGAAAAGGGGGCACAGAAACATGTCCACAGATTGCTGTATTTTTTTGGGATAGTATGGTAGTTAAATGTAGAAATTGCTTTGTTTAACTCAATGATAACAGCCACAAGGTTAATGAATGGGTAGTGTTTGAGATGCTTTGCATCCTGACTAACGATAGTAAAGGACCTGGGGTGGAGCTCTATAGTAAGGGTGGGCGGAGCTCCACCATACCCTCATGTGGGTTGGTATAGTAAGATGCTCTTGGACAACCATTGGCTGGTTGCCCTCTTAAGTGGGGAGTTATGTGACAGAGTGACCTCTGTCATGGAAGGGGCGCCCTGGTATTTGACCCCCCCCTTCCGTTAAACTCCAGAAGAGAAATGGAGTGAAAAGAAGGAACTGTACAGTTATACTACAACGTTTGTTGTTGTGAAAGTAACTGTCCTGGTATATAGGAGCCAGGAAGGAGTAAAATATATGTATCTTGTTGGTAAATACTGAATTGTTAATAACAGAACTTGAACTGAGCCGCTGTGTTTACTCAGGGACAAACGAGGTATGTTTTGCAGCCGCCCAAGTAAATAAGTACAAATCCATAGTGAAATAATAAGTGTTGTCCAAATCCTGTATGAAAACCCTTTTGTCTCTCGGTAACTGCCCTTTGTGTGTACTGAGAGATGAAGAGCAGACTAGCACTGCATGATTCAAGTGCCAAATGATAGAGAAAGAGGCACAGAGTAGAGGAGAGGTGGCGCGGCATGTGGAAATGTCAGCCACCTGCCTGAAAGAGACTCGCTGCAGGCGACTCATGCAAAAAGGAGCTACAGTTCGTACCTCTACCCAGGTTGCTCCCGGTGTGAGAAGTGCTTAAATGAGACAAGCAAACTTTATAATACCAGAAAATCAAAGCTGTAAAAATGGCCAGACAGAAGTGACGGCTAAATGCACAACAGTAGTTTTGCAATTTCAAGCCACCGCTCCTGCATAACAGAAAGTGCTGCAGCTCTACTGACTTAATTAGAGCTGTACAACTCAGAGCCTGCCTAGAAATGATGCTGTCAGAACAGTTCTAAGTTTCAGAAAGGACATTATACACCTAGAAATAAGAACAATGGTTGTAAAGACATAAAGAATCCTGTTTTACCCTATTAGTTGTCAAGGTCGGACTGGGAAGCAAAGGGCCCACCTGGAAATGGGTCCTGGGGAGCCTGCTACACAGTCACAAGGGGGCCTTGGTACCAACCATGGCATGCCCTAGTGTATAAATGGTAGCACAGTTTTTATAGACTGGTATGCCCTGGCATGCTGTAGCCAAGTATAAGATCAGCATGTATTCTATTTGTAAGAAAGCCTTTTCATTACTGGTAAAATTACATTAACTGTTTCAGAGGTTTTAGTCCCATTGATTTGGAATGTGCTGCCTGGAGAGCTGGTTCAGAGATCCACAGTGGAGGGCTTCAAGAGAGGGTGGGACAGACACAGAAAGCGGATGTATCAGTTGATGGCCTGGCCCAGGGGGGTGGGGATGGATGATAGGGGTTTCTGGAACACAAGGGGGGGGGCCTCGGCACCCAACTAGGGATCTGAGGTTTGAGCAGATTCAATAGACCGTAAAGCCTAATCTGCCGGCAATTAGCATGTCAGTATGTTAGTATTTAAGATGAACTCTTTGCTACCTTGCAAAAATGCTGTTGGCAACATTACATTGTTTTTTGATAACTCAACCTCACTGTCCCGCTGCATGGTTGCAGGTGAGCTGAGAGTTCCCCTTTCAAACAAAATCAATGGTTAAGCTCAACGCCCCGGCAAGGCACCTCTGGAAGTTGTTGCTCTACCTTTCCCTACACTTTCCCTGTCTGAACAGTTTGTGAGGCAACTGGGAGTTAAGAGGAAAAATAGTGCAGTGCAATGTGTGCTGTGCTAAGATTTTGCCAAAAGCCACCTAAGAGTCCCAACACAATGTTGTTACAGTAGTATTGTTAGCTCCAATTAAACAAAACTGGGACATAACCTGCAATGCTCTACCTTAAGACAGAAATGAGGTTGATCTCCGCTGAAGAGATTGAGGTGTTGGCTTATTATATACAGAATGAAAAAAAGTTTCTACCAATGTGTTTTCAATAAGTTTTTAAAAACTCATTATTTTGCTTTAGGTTTCCTTCAGATCTACATACATATATAGTTCCACTCAATGGCTACTGCTTTCTGTTCATATGTCCAAGACATTTTATGACCTCAATAACACGACTCCATGCTATGCATCTCAGTGGTCTGGATTGGTGTTATTGATTTTACAGATTGTGAAGACAGTGAGAAAGGAGCAGTAAGTGCTGAGTAGAGGGGGAATTCAGGGTAGCTACAAAGGCAACATAATTAGATTTAACCAAAAAATGTCTACATCAATAAAAGGTCAACTGAATGCCATCTCGAGGTGTAAAAAACTACTACTTGACTATGTATTATACTATTGATTTTAGTGCTGCAAATGTTGACTTGTATACTGCATTGTTACACTGTCCTGCATTGTGTTACATGAGTTTAGTCATTTATAGTTGGTCAGTGAGAGGCACACTGAGTTTAGGCTTGTTTTCAAGTACAACCAGGGTGAAATGGGAAAAGAAAAAGCAGTTCCACATAACTACAGCTAGTCATGTGGTGTTACAGCGAGGGAGACAAAGCATAAGTTTAGTGTACCACAAATAAAATGGAGACACATTTATATGTAACCAATGCGAACTGCTGCCCAAGAGTGAAGGGAGGCCAAGCTGATGCTCAAGTTAGGGGTTAAAAAACAGGGCCATACAGTTCAGTGTGGTTGCCTCACCTGTGGAGGGGGGAGAAAGAGGTAAGGGGTGGTTAAAGGGCCATCAAAGGTAAGGTAAGTGTTGAAAAACCATGTGCCCGGACACTCTTGAAAATGGGCCTTTGATTCAAGAGCCTTTGTTACACAACCTCTGGCCCATCCTAATCTCTCCCTACACTTTCCCTAGCTCTAAACACAATCTGTATTGTAACATCTTTGTTGTACATTTTACATTATGACATTTGATCAGGTATACATTAAAGTCTGCCAACACAATGTTTGGAGTGTCATTTAATAAATTGAACGGTGTGTTTGTGCGTCTATGTCAAATACAAGGTATGGAAAACATACAAATTGAATGATAAGGTCTCAGTAATGCAACCATTAACCAGAACATTGTATACAGTTTTATATATAGTCACTTCAATGATATGGCCTCAACACAAAAACATTAAGAACAGTGTATAGAATGTATATAGTCACTTCAGTGATATGGTCTCAACACACCACCATTATCCAGAACAGTGTATACAGTTTTATTTATATATAGTCACTATAGACTACTGTCTGCCTCAGGGAGATCTGGCTGCACAAGACACATGATCCCCTGTTACCCCCTCTGTACAGCCTTGCAAAAGTACCAAGTCACCACAGTGTGAGCACTACCCAGCTCAAGCCCCCCACAAGCACTTCATGCCAACACTTTCTTCAGGTTGCAAATGGACGGTAGATTGCAAGTGTGAAACTGATAAGACTACTTTATGTTTAAACCTGGATTACATAATTACTTAAATGTTTGTTGTAGTTATTTTTAGGTTAATGTGATTTTGTATTGTGTGTACTTATTTATAGTTTTTGTTCTGTTGTTCTAACTATGTTCCTCAGAAATTTGTTGTAAATGGGGATTTAATTCTCCAACAAACTAACCTGTATAAAAATAAATGTTTAAACAAACAAACAAACAACAAACAACTTCTGGACCCAGGCGTGGTTAGCCTAGCATCCAGCTTCGGCCCTTTAGCTGGACAGTAGCCTTCCAGTGTCAAACTGACAGTGCTTGTTTGTATGCTTCGGATCGTTGAATTAGTTTCTGGATGACATCTTCTGTGTGCACTCCATCAAGAAGGTTTCTCTCAGTCACCATAATCATGAATGCCTCTAGTTTCTCTTGTCCCAGCAATGAGCGCAGTTGAGTCTTTATCTTTAGCTTGCTGAAAGCTCTCTCATAAGACACCTGGGTAAATGATAAAGTCAACAGGTACTCATAGACAATGAGCAAGGTTGAAAACATAGATGAATGCATGTTGTATTGATCCAAAATTTTATAACAGTACATTAGGCATTCTTTCCAGGACTTGCATTTGTCTGGCAAATCATCTCTTCTCTCTCGTTGCTCATTCTGATCACTAGTTTCACCTTCACGAGTGTCTTCAGAGTCATTAAAGTCAACATCCTCCATTAACACATCTTCACTGTATTCTTCAGGCAGCGATTTTTGCAGTCATCGGAATATTTTAACAAAAGCCAGCATCTCCAGTTTAAGTTTGTAACGGTCTACTTCTGCCAATGTTGCACTTTCTGCAGACTTTCATTTGGTATGCTATCTTGAATTATACTTTCAAAGTGACGTGGTCCATGCAGCTGGTATCCAGAACAAGTTGCTTGTTGTTATCAAAGTGATCACTTAAGCTCATCCGAACGTGATCCATGATACGATTGTATACTTCACATTCAAATCGCTTCACAGGATCCACCACACGTTCGTCACTGACATTTTCCCCGGGCATTTTCTTCTTCTTAGATACCCTTTTATTTGGCAGATGATCCTCTACGTCAGTATCAATACCTAAATCATCAATTTCTTCTTGTATTCTAGCAACAAAGTTAGAATCTTTTTGCTGGATGTTTATAAATTCAGACTGTTGCAACTCTATCTTAGCATGATCCACCATGCACCATGCTGAAAGATAGTCTAGTCCCTTAGTCTGCAGATACTTTGATGCTGGCCCAGTTACTGTAAAGATCTTCATAAACACAAAGGCTATCAAAATAATGTCAAACTTTTTCCATTTGTCAAGCAGTGAATCTGCCTTACTGGCAGCTTTAGCATCAAACTTTCCAGAGGTACTAATAAAAAGTAAAGTCTGGAGAAGTGACCCATAAAGATTCTTTTCTTGATTTTCGTAAGCTCCGAAGATACATGCCAATACTCTTGGTTTTACAAACCATCTAGTTTCACCAGTCTTTTGAAGGCGTTGGAGCTTGTCTTGTCCCGTCCCATCAATGCTAGATTTCCATATAGTCATCCTTTTTAGCTATTCACTAATAAAGACTGATGTCCTTTGTAGCAATCCAAAGAGCGTCTTTGCTTCCACAACTGCTTCACTACAATCTGAGACACATAAATTGAGAATACGTGCACAACACCAGCTATACACACTGTTTGGTGAATCCTTTTTTATCAATGCTCGACCCCACGAACTCGCTCCTCATGTTGGATGCACCATCAAATGACTCCCCAACAATGTTCTTCATATCGAGTCCATGCTTGTTAAAGTTCTCTTTTAAAACCTTGTGCATTCCTTGTCCAGAAGTGTCCTGTACCTCTACCACAGCAAAGAGATGCTCATGAACTTGTAGGTCTTTCACATACTGTAAAATGATGGCCGCTTGGTCAGTCACACCAATGTCCTGTGTGGTGACCATCTGAATGCTGATCTTCTGGTCTGTAGCATCTTGTACAATGCCATCTCTGATTACCTGCAAAATAATCTCAACAATTTGATTTATGGTGGTCTTCGACAGCAGGGTAATCACCCTCCATAGCCATGAGCTTCAAGTGCCATTTTCTTTCTCCATTCTCTACTTTCTTCTCTTGCTCTATTTTGCTGCTTTTTGGATATGTGTATTCAGAGGAACATCAGATTGGGAGAACAGAAGGATCAGCTCTAAGAAATTTCGTGGTTAGGCACTGGGTTCTCCAAGCTATATAAACTTCATCTTTCCATGATATGTAGACACTGGCATCCAATAAATTTAACAACTTCAATAATCCTTTTCATAACATCAATGTTCTGCTGGACTTGTTTCCTCCGACTCTCAACCATATCTTTGTTCACCAGCGTTTCAATATCAGCATCTGCTCTGCATGTCAGATATGAATGCACAGCTGCATTATGTGCTTTGGAATCCTTGTGTTCTACAATGCCTTGGTAGATATGATTAAAGTCTTTGTATCTTGTCACAAATCTAGTTTCCACATCAGAAAATGCCATGCAGATACTGCAGTAGATAGAATCACCAAACTGTCAACCACCTGCACAGTAACCCAGTTCCTTGGTACAACTTTTGTTTCAGGAAGTATCCACTTATAGATTCTCACAGGATGTATGGTAAGCATTTAATGTCAGTGGTCCAGGCTGGATTGGATGCCTTTGAACAAAGGCAACCATTTCAGATTGAGAAGCAGTCCTTCTTGGGCATTGAAAATTGGGATTATTAGTCATCTCAGTATCAAGTTGCATAACTGCTCCCATTGTACAGTCCACTGGCTGCATTTCTTGAATATCTAGAATCTGAATTGTAGTGTAACTGGTCACACACTGAGACACACTTTTTCCACCTTCTTTTATTACCGCTGCCTCATCAGAAGTATTTTGTTCTGCAGGGTACTGCCTTTGTTTTGTAGACTTGTAAACAGCGATAGTGATAGCTTGCGTTGTTTTGGATGAGATGATGCTGCCAAAAGATCTGACAAGTTTGCCTGTCTCCTTTTCTGGGCATTAGATTTGACTTTGCTCAGCTCAGACATAGTTACTCTTCTGTTGATGTGTACACTGGGATGGTCCTCCACTCACTGTTCCAGTATCTTCTACTATTATTGGTTGTCTTTACACTTGTTGAACCTGGAGAAAGGCAGTGAAAACCAACAACAAACAGATGTACCAAAACGACAAACCGTACCAAAATGACAAATCGTACCAAAATGACAATGACAAATGACAAACTATACCAAAAATACAACCTGGTTTACCTTTGCTGGCTCAGCTCCTCTGGTCAGGCCACACTGTCACTGATGTTGTACTGCACAAAGATCCATCTCTCCCTCCGTTGCCACAATCTCCACTCTGCTCCTGGCACTATTTACCTGCCCACTATAGTAATCTGGTATTGAATTATATGGCACAGACAATCATGCAACAGTTGCAGTGGGTGACCAGTACCACTAAACATTTTCTTTCTTTCTGTCTGCACAGTCTTTCAAAATGTAACTGAAAACCAGCTACTTAGTTAGCACCCCCAGTGCATCTACTGAAAACTTACCATCTGTGCAACACTAAAGCCATACAGCACATAATTTACTCAGCTCTCTACATGTTTTAGGGTAGTCTCACAAATGTCAAATCGGATTCATGCACTTGCAGGATGGCTTTATCTTCTTAAAATTCTTTTCTGCCAAGCCATTATGGCTTCTAAATATTCTCTTGTACAGCGAAAACATGTATAGTTTTTATGCTGCTGATCCATGTAAAAACCATCTTTTCCACTGACCCAGCTGGTGTACTTACTAAAATGTTATCTTCTCCAGTACAAGCCCACAGGGCTAGTTGAGGGAAAATCTTACTAGCCTGATATGAAATCTACCAGCATTTGGCTAGTAGGCTGGTGCCAGTTCTGATCCCTAGAATTGTATGCAGACAATGAATGAAAAGCAGTGATGTAGCAAAACCAGGGGTCAAAACTAGCATGGTTCCACTAACCAAATGCTGGTAGATTTTGTATGGGGCAGGCTAGTAAAACCATTTAAGTGCTTGTAGTGGAGAAAGTAATATTTCCCCAAGTACACCAGCTGAGTCAGTAAGAAAGTCTGTGGGGCTAGTGTATCTTCCCAGTTATTATGACCGTTTGCTAGTGGCTGCATTCAACTCCTGGTTTACCCTGCCTGTGGCTTGCTCCAAAAATCAAGCCCCACACCACCATTGCACTGTCAACAATACCAGCAGCCCTTTCCAGAGTCAGACAGACTCAGACCATGCTGGCTCTGCAGTTGCTACTTGCACTAGCCACAATGCTGGCTCTTGGTCACCCACAAGCAGTGCCACAACCACGGGGCCCTCTTCTCACTCTGGGCTCCATTTGGAGTCTGAGCACACAGGTTCTACCAAACTAAATTATAAAAGTTGTCTCAAAATGCTGCAATCTGGCCATTAGAGCCTTACATTAATCAGTGTTACACTGTCATGTAGAGCTGGATCACCATGGGACAGGGATTCTTCCTATCAGCATTCCATCCTCTAGCATTGCTGAATGACTGCATGATGCATTCAATATTTGAACCAGCATTCTTAAACTGTTGGTGGAAGAGCACATTTTTTAAAAATCTCCTCTAAATGTCAGGAATGAAATGTGTTCTTTTGGACTCGTATAACAGCAGTAAGGCCCTCCCAGGAGTTAGATTGTTAATCACCCACTAGGGGTAATATGGCACTCTGCTGCACCTTATGCTACATTACACCCCTAGGAGGTGATTAACAGACTTAATCTAACCCCTTGCCATGCCTTACTTGCTAAAAGAGCAGTTGCATACTTCGGAACATCGCCCCCCCCCCATATGTGATACCTCACCTGCTCCACGGTTGGTGGGTGCCCAGCAGCCCATTTCTTTCAGCCTTGTGTAAAAGTTATATCACTTGTAATTTTTACCCCACTATAAATAGAGCCACTTCATGATACTATCGCCACACCCCCCATGCAGGACCCATTTCGTGAGCGTCATAAAATGGAGGCTTGCTATATGCGCTCCATTGACTTTAAGGGGTGATATTTCTGAATTTTTAGTACTATCTAAAGTTTGATTTGAAACAAAGGCCCCTTGACTAACAGGGACCCTGTTGAGGCAAATAGTCACTTTGTTCAAATCATACTTTAAATAGTACTAAAACCTTCTAAATATCCCCAAAGTAACTGGAGCATGGATAAGCACGCTTCCATTTTATGACATCACAAAATGGGTCTTCATGCACCTGCATGGGGGTGTAGATAGTATTAGGAAGCTGCTCCATTTGCTTTCAGAAAGAGAGTGCAAGTACAAGGGGACACAATTTGAAGATAGAGGAGGAAGGCTCAGTGGCAATGTGAAGTATTTCACAGAGAGTGTGGGTGGAACCACCTTCCTGAGGAGGTTGTGGGTTCCAAAATCTGTGAGAATTCAAGAATGCATGGGACAGGCATAATGTAATTCTTGTTGGGGGTGAAAAGAAATAGGCTGTTGGTTAACTAGGGTCTGCAGCTTATCCTGTAGGTAGGGAAATGGGCAGACTGGGTGGGCCAAGTGGTCCTTATCTGCCATCAAAGTCTATGTTTCTATGTAGTGGGGTAAAAATTACTAGTGATATAATTTTTATACAAGACTGAAAGGAATGGGCCGTGGATACCCACCAACTCTGGAGCAGGTGAGGTATCACACCTGGGGTGGGGTTGCATGTTCTGAAGTATGCACCTGCTCTTTCAGTTTCAGGTGCAAAACTGTAAAGTTCCAACTTAAGGGCTTGGAAAGGAGGAGAGGATCAGAACAGCAAAATATATCAGTACTCACAAGTAGCAGCAGTGGGTCAGCACCTTCTCTCATTCATGAAAGCACATGCAAAAGTGCAGAGCTGCTCTTTGAGCATCTAAAAAAAAAATTCCCCTTCTCTGATGAATCAGACATGCTTTATTATTACAGAAAAATTTGAATACTGATCCTGGTGACTCCTCCAGGTATTGTGCAAGGGTAATGATGACATTTTAGCATGTAGCAGCAGACCCATTCCTTCTCCCCACATTATAACAAGCCATCTGTATAATCTCCAGTGCTAACTCAGTGGCTATATATATATATCTATATCACAAGCAGCATGGATTCACAGCAGGAAGGTCATGCCAGACGAATCTAATAGATTTCTTTGACTGGGTGACCAAAGTAGTAGATCAGGGAGGGGCTGTGGACATGGTCTACCTAGACTTTAGCAAGGCATTTGACTCAGTCCCACACAAAGATTAATATACAAGTTAGCCAGCCTGGGTGGGTCCCAAGATGATAGCCTGGGTAAAGGAGTGGCTGGAGAATAGGACACAGAGGGTAATAGTAAATGGAGCCCACTCTGAAGAAGGGGGTTACTAGTGGGATGCTGCAGGGTTCAGTAATAGGACCGGTCCTCTTCAATGTCTTTTAAGTGACATTGCAGAGGACTGGAAGGAAAAGTATGTCTCTTTGCAGATAACACAAAGATCTGCACAGGTGGGGTGGAAAGGATGAGAAGGGACTTGGCAAGGTTAGAGGAATGGTCAAATGTGGCAGCTTAAATTAATGCTAAGATGCAAAGTAATGCACCTGGAAACAAAACCCAGGGAAGAGTACACAATGGGGGGTGAGATACTAACAACAACAAAAATGGAAAGGGACCTGGGGGTAGTCATATCAGATGACTTAAAGGTGAGCAAGCAATGTGGGAGGGCAGCAAGGAGGGCTGGGGTGATACTGGGATGCATAGGGAGAGGCATCACCAGTAGAAAACAGGAAGTTATTATCCCTCTGTACAGACAGCTGGCGAGACCCCATCTGGAGTACTGTGTGCAGTTCTGGAGACCCAATCTCCGCAAGGACATAGACAAGATGGAAGCTGTCCAGAGGAGGGCAACTAAAATGGTGCAGGGTCTGCACCGGAAGACATATGAAGAGAGACTAAAGGAGCTTAATATGTATAGCCTCGAGGAAAGGAGGAGAGGGGACATGATAGAAACGTTCAGGTACCTCAAGGGAATCAACAAAGTCCAAGAGGGTAGCATCTTTCAAAAAAAGAGGTGTGCAAGAACAAGGGGGCACAATTTGAAGATAGAGGGGGGGCGGCTCAGAGGTAATGTAAGGAAGTATTTTTTCACAGAGAGGGTGGTGGATGCATGGAACGGCCTTCCAGAGGAGGTTGTGGAGTCAAAAACAGTGATTGAATTCAAGCATCCATGGGACAGCCATAAGGCAATTCTAGGGGGTGGGGGTAGAAAGAAGTAGGCTGCTGGTTAACTAGGATCTGCAGCTTATCCATTAGGTAGGGAAATGGGCAGACTGGGTGGGCCAAGCGGTCCTTATCTGCTGTCAAATTCTATGTTTCTATGTAAGCATTCAGTGATGCAAGAGCAGCAACAGAGTACTGGGTCAGCACATTTCAAATAAGATAACCAAACAATACTATAGGTGTTAGCTTTAAATCTATGTACAGCACAGTAGGATGTTAAAAGCTGGCATATCCACACACTGCTTCCAATAGGGACTATTGCAGTGTCAGTTGCAGAAGGAAGGCTGCTAACTTGAGATCTGCCAAGTCATGCACAACTAGCAGTAAAGAGGCATACTAAAAATTAGAAAATAAACCAAAGTGCCCTGCGCTTCTATGCATGCCAGCTATGCCACAGCGGTAGTGCCTGTGCACCAGTTTTGATGTGCAATTGAGTTATCCTCTGAGCATAAAGTGCCATGGTGAAGCTTTAAAAGCGGTCTCAGAGATGGCAATACAGTGAACAGTGACTGCATAACAAGACTTGTAATAATACAGTGCATACAAGTCATTTCACAAATATTGTGCAAAAGTGGAGATCAAACTGCATGAGAGCAGAATCACTCAAAAGCATAACGCAACCAATCTATGTACATCAGGGAAATAGGGTGAAGGATGGATAAGAGTAAAGGGATAGGAACAAAGAAAGTCCAACAAAACAGCGGTCAGTTGGATAAATACCAGAGACAAAATGCAAAGCAGAAAATCACTCAATACAGTGCTTGTAATTACATTTCATGGTGTGCCAGAGAGTGCAGATGAAACTGCAAAGGAGCAGAATCACTCAGGCAACCAATTCATGTACATAATCAGGGGCGATAGGGTGTATGCCACTCTGTCCTCCTCCACCAGACTCCTGGGCTGTGCATTCCATGGCTCCATCACCCTCTCAGTGAGTAATGTATCCTGCATTCCCCTGTAATTTCCCCCTCTAGCTTCCTCATGCCTCCTGGTTGCTCTCCCTTCTTTAGGGGCATCAGTGGAAGCTGGGGAGGCTGGGGGACAGAAGACATTACTTCACTGAGAGGGTGGTGGAGCCATGAGATGCACTGCCCAGGGTCTGGTGGAGGATGGCAAAGTGGAATGCTTCAAGAAGAGGTGGGACAGGTACAGAAAACTGAAGCTGAAGATGACCCTCTCAGGGGCTGGGGGTGGAAAAATGAGCACCCATTGGAGCTGGCTACCAAGCAGACTCGACAGACCATCAGGCCTATTCTGCTGGCTTTTATTATGTTAGTATGTTAGTATGGAGGGGGAAGGATGAATTAGAGTAAAGGGATAGGACCAAACATCATAAGACAGCATAAGTCCAATACATGACAGCAGTCAATTGGATATTATATAATGGTGAAAATAGAAAGTGCCAAATCCTGCATTCTCATTGGCTGGCTGACACCTTTTCAGCATGGTAAATCCTCCAATGTACCCTCTGGATAAGGTGCCAGCCACCACTCTGCCACATAAAAACCTATCCCTTGAATCACTCCGACTGTCAGCAGCCTGGACGGACAGTGAGCCGTCTCTACAAAAACTGCCACATTCCATCCCCAACAAACAGCGATCACCCCTGCCCAAACAACTGTAAAAAAAAAAAAGAAATCTTGACACAACACTTGCCCATCTCCTCCTAGTAATTTTTTTTAAATTAACTTCCACCTGAAAACATCGCCGACTACCGCCACTTCATCTCCTCTCGAACCCTTCTCCACTCACCTGTCGCTGCTCACTCTCAACAAATCCACCCTGCTCCAAAACATTTTCTGTACAGTCTCAGCACTAAAAATCCAAAACAATAAATCCAACACTCCAGCCATGTCCACATTCTAAACTTAAAGCTTTCTGACTATAGCCAGTTACGGCTCGCTCCACTAAGATTTTTCCCTCATAACGCTGTTTTCAGGCTCAGCGTCTCACCACTCCACAAAGTGCACTTCTAACCAGGTACTATTTTTTTTGTAGCGCACTAATAAATACAAAACAATAAAAAAAAGCAACTATTTTTTTTTCTTGTATCTAAAGAAAGAAAGAAAAAGGGCCATTGTATAATAGCAATATACCCCTCCAGGGAGTGGGTATACTGGTAGAGGTACCACTTCTGGTGTGGTTAAGTTACTCGACTGTGCCTCATGACCGAACCACACCAGGTGTGGTAAATCCACCAGTATACCCACTCCCTGGAGGGATATATTGCTTAAATAAATACCAGAGACAGACATGCATTCAACTCCTGACCTTCCTTCTGTTGGTCTTTCTTGTTATGTTTGAACATTCCTCATATTTCTCTCTATATAACCCTTACTATCTTATTAACCCTTTCACTCCACAGGTCGGGTCCATGGTTTCTGCACTTATTATATATCTTACTGCCATTATCTGTATAATACTTGCCATTATTTTTTGTTGTTTTTACCCATTGTATTTTTGTAGCACTGCTGTACTGTTCCTCTATTTGTATTATTGTACCCATGTTGCTGTTGTTCAACTGTTCTCCTTTTGTTGTGCTCTCCCGGGTCATGCCTGAAAATAGTCATTTTATGGCTAGTGCACCTACCCAGTTAACAAAACTAAATAAATAAATGTGAAATCTGCCAATTCAACATATTACCCTCAAGGCTGGCAGGCCAAGCCAGGACATCTCAAAAGCTCCACTGCCAGGCTGCTATTCAGCACTGTATCAGATGCATTTCCCCAACTGGTGAACATTTTGAAATAAGCAATTAATACACCAACCAACAAGACAAGGTGGAGCAGTGGAGTGGTCATGGTCACCAGATGGTACAGGCCGACTCCCATGCCACAGAGACGGAGTCACGGTCCACCCCACTAGCACCAGGCACTGGCACTGCCTCCCCTCCCCCCACACCCATTGTTCCATTTGGACCATATCCACCGCCCAGCCCCCGGCAGAGAATGGACATAGAGAGTGCCTGCTACTGGATTCACTGTGCACCACTAGTCATCACCCTCTCCCTCTGTTACATCAGACTCATAACTAAGGTTTCTTCTGCACATACCCCTTGTTATATGATTGTTATATAACAATAAGGTGCAGCATATTCCAAAGTTGTGCATACTGCCATACAAATGGTCCGACTTTGCGTAGGTACTTTGGAAAACGTTTGCTAAAGCTCTGTGCTGGGCTATACAAATAGGTTTCCAATATGCCTCCTTTGAGTGTACACAAAGCAAGGATTACATATATATTTTGCATAAAAAGAAATATAATGTACTACTGATTGATACTCAAGATAAACACAAATGGTACCAATGCTAAGATGGCATAGAAAAACTAAGCTTTCGCACAAAATATTTGCGGCTTAGGACTCCAGATGAAGTAGATTTTTAGATAATTAGCAGTGTACATACTTTTGTCTGTGGTTAAACTGCACCCTTAATACAGAAAGTGAGTACTCATCAAAGGCAGGCCCTAAAACAGACATCTCTTTCAGTTCCTGGTGGTAACATTTACAAACAGGCAAAGGGCAACTGGGGCTGGCTGGCTTAGAGATGGTGGACTGGAGTGGTTCTGAGTCTGGACATTTGGACTCGAGTCACCACTAGGCCTGCTCGCCACTCACCTCGAGGTAAGTTAGTCACTCATAAAGGTGCCTCCCGACCCTACTCTACTACCCCACCCATGCGGTCCACGCCATAACCATAACTGGAAGCTGGGTACTTACAGGGACTTATGGCACCCAGTCAGGACAGAAAAAGGTGATTCTAACCCAAAACAGACAGGAGGGTTACCCTGTCTGTCCCCTGTTCACACTACCGCACTTCGAGGTTGGCACCGTGGGAGCAGAGGGCCTGACCTGCAGAGCGGGTTTGTGACAGCCATTACCTGCCACCTCAGTGCCTTCCCAGACCCACCAAGAGGAAGCAAGCCGGCGAGCCGTGACCGAGCTGATTGGAGGGCAGCAGGCAGCTCGGTAAAAATACAGTGAGTGCAAAAAAAAATTGGGAGATGGAGTGAAGTTACTGGACAGTAGAGAATGCTCAAAAATAGGATGGAAAGGGGAATGAGTGCCACTAAGCATCAGGGACTGCTTGACATGGGACAGGAGGGTGCCACTAGACACCACAGAGTGCACGAGACAAGGAGAGCAAGTTCCATGAGAAAATGACATTACAGTGATGTTCAAACTCAAAATTAGTTAAGCATTTGTAATTTTGACCTGGAAAGGTAAGGTAAATGTATTTGTTCGGCGACCACCCAATGGCTCCAGGTGCTGTACAATTTCTCATAAGGTATACAAATTGGATTAGCAGAAAAAATCATATAAATGATAACCTCTAATACAATCATTTTAAAATACTCAGTTAAGATTCTAATCATTTCCTAGCTGGACCCACAAACTTGAGCAAACAAATGAGTTTTTATCAGCACTTTAAAAGTGGTAACAGAGAGGGCTCCACACACCTCAGTAGGAAGACTGTTCCACATCAGTGAGCCTGCCACCCTACAATTCAAGCAGCAGAGTCACAAGTCGATGGATGCTCACCACAGGGATGATGCCAACACCGTGCAGACTGGACCATCCCCCCACACACACACACAATGGCACATGGTCCATGCCACCTCCCCCATACACCACGTGGTCCACCACTCCTGCCCCAGAGACCAACATTTTTCTCAGACCGACTCTGTATTGTATCTAGCCTAGGCACTGGTGTGTGTTCCTCCTGACCCTCATTCCAGCAGTATAAAGCTCTGGCAGCACTGCTGCCCTTCATTTACATGTGGCCGTGCCATGCCACGTAACATACTGCAGTCACAGTACTGACTGCAACCAGGGTCCCAGCCAGGATAAAAGGTCCAAGGAAGGAACACTCACCAAATTGTAGGACTACCTTCATTCGTGTTAATCTGGACTGTGGTGGTCCTTCTGCCCATGCATCGGCTGGTCTTCCTTCAAGTTCTGTTCGTCGCAGCACTTGGATGGAACTTCTTCCCCAAAAATCAGCAGCTCAGCTGGGCTCCGCTCCAGGCTCGATCGCGATGCTACTACAGGAAGAAAGAATGATCCCCGCTCACTCAGGGCTTTTTGAAGGGCCCGCGTGCTGGCGCACAGTGTCACGTCACAGACTCATCTCGTCCTGAGCAACGGCATGGTGATGTGCCACAGACAGCTGATGGTAATTTCTGTGCCCAGCCTCTCCTCCAACACACTGGAAGTTAAATTGAAGAATGTGGTGAGGTCGTCTGCGTCTATCTAATGTGGTCAGTCCCCAGTCACCATGGCAATGCACAATAAAACTTTTGTCTAGCATGATTACCCTGCCCCTCCCAACCACATCAAGTAGTACGCAGAACAAAGGGCCCCAGCCCCCAAGGAAACTACTGCAGCTACCTCACAGCTGTTAACTGGGGGTAGTATTTTATATTCGCGATGGCGCCACAGCAGGGCTTGAATTCTGAGTGTGTCCCCCCTCCACAGCAGTTGTGTACACGTATATGTACTGCGGGCTGGGGGGCTAATCAAGATTTATGGATATCGGCCAGGCCAGTCCGACCCTGTTGGAGTTCTACAAAAATATGGTGTCCTTGTAGTTAATCAATTGTGGTAAAAATAACATGATTATAACACAGAAAACAGACTTACTGGAGTATAAAGAAATGTTTGTTTCAGTACTGTCCTCAACAATGCTGCTTCTATTGTGCAGGCTTTGGACTGGAGGGGATTTCCTAAGGACTGAGTGCCCTCTACTGTCCCTGTTTTATAGGACAGTCTGATTGATCACTGTCAATCTTACAGTAACCAAGGTAGCTACCTCAGGGTCGCTAGGCAATTTTTTATTTATTTATTTTATTTATTTAGTTTTTGTTAACCGGGTAAGTGCGCTAGTCAGCAAGTGACTGTTTTCAGGCACGACCAGGAGAGTACAATTACAATACACAAAGAGTACAGCCAGATTATTAAGACAACGATACAAAATGCAGAGAGAAATACATATGGCAATGTAACATACATTAGTAAACAAAAAATATACTTTAGCACTTGATCATGGAACATACTCAAAAATGTGAATAGTAGAAGGCAGAAAATAAGAGGATAGGCATCAGTAGAAAAGACACAAGGAAGGAAAACTGGCAAGGGCGGAGGAGAGATTAAGTGGAAAGGAGGTGCCGTCAGACATGGCAACAGCGGGCGGTACCAACCTGCGCCGAGCCTATGGAGCCGGCGGCAGGCGAAGAGAGGGTGGTGGGGGCGGCAGTAGATGGCAACAGCGGTAGGAGGTAGGAAAATACAGCCGGTCTGGTGGAACCGATAGACGGCAGGGTGAATGAGGATGCGGTGAGAGGGATAGAGGCAGAGGAGTTACGGCAATAGCGGCAAAAGTGTCAAAGTCAAGCCGAGCCAGTGGAACCAGAGGCGGCAGGGCAGGGAAGGGGTCGGTCGGACGGTGGGAGTAGGCGGTAGTAGGTGGAGAGAGGTACTAAGCACAGCCAGGAGGTGGGGACTAAGGAGGGGCATGGATGAGGTAGGAACAGGTAAAGGTGAGTTTGGTGGGGAGTGGCAAAAAGGGAAGAGGATATAACAGAAGGGGTGAAGAGGCAGCAGTGGGGTTAAGTGAGGAGAGGCTGTGAAGTGAAGATAAGAATGTCATGGAGTAGAATAGCGACTTACAATTGTCAACAGCTAACATTGAAGGCTATAAAGAAACAGTTAAAGCAACATTAATTACAAGGCACAAAAATAAAACATTAATTACAAGGCACAGTATAGAACACCCATTTGGACAGGCAAAAGTGCTAGCAATGAGGAAACAGCACAAATGCAGCGGATCAGGTAGGGTCAAAGCAAACACATTTGTCCATAGTAGTGAGAAAGTCCTGAGTTTGCTCTTAAAAGTCACATGAGTGGAGACATCTCTTAGATCCTGAGGTAGTAGGTTCCATAGGTGGGGCAGCATGATGGAAGGAGCCATGCCTTTTAGTCCGACAAAGGGATGGATAGTAAGGTCTGATCAGCCGATCTAAGATTCCTTGTGGGAATGGCCGGCCTGAGGAGATCAGACAGGATAGCAGGCTTGGACGTCCTTAGGATGGAAGCAACTAAATTGTACAAGTAGTACTGCCTGGTAGAGGAAGGAGAGAGCCAACCAAGGTCCTGCTATAAGAGACAATGATGCTGCAGCCGAGGTGCTTTGGTTGCATACCTGCACACATTATTGAAGGTAGTATCCCATAGTTGCAGTGAAGATTTGGTGGCCAAGGACAGGATGGGACACCCATATGTAAGGGTTGGCAATTTATTTATTTATTTATATCGTTTTTGTTGACTGGGTAAGTGCAGTAGACAAATCCTGCCCATTTTCAGGCACGACCCGGGGGAGGGGGATACAGATGAATGCCAACTGACCTTGAACCAGATTAAGCTGTTGGTGGTATTTGTAGTGAATGAGTGAAATTTGGCCAGGACACCAGGGAAATTCCCATGCTTTTTTCGATAAGTGCCATGGGATCTTTAACATCCACCTGAACTACCACCAACCCAGGCAGATGGGACCTCGGTTTAACGTAATTAATGGCCTACTTACTGTATTTCTTTAAATATTACCAACTACACTTTAGTATAGTGGGAAGTTGATGTTGTAAAAGGTAGAAGGGATTGTAACACTGAGGATTCTTTGTAGTGTCCAAACCTTTACCATAGATAAAAACATGCTTTTAATGTTAAGGGTCTAAGTCAGGTGACTATGACCCAGGGATATAAACATCCCCTCTTCTGAACATTAGGCAGTTGAGCCTGGAGAGTGTTATGGAGATCTAGAGATTAAGAGATCCATAGAGGTCAGTCTAGCACTGACCAGTGCAAGAAGAAGGTCAGTCTCCGAGCTGATTGGAGGGAGCCATTGTTGGGAATTGGATGGGTTTTTGTTCAAAATGAAGTATGCTGAAGTTAACTTGATGCACTAAAGTGTATGAAGTAATACCTGACTTTTTTATGTTCTGTAAATACTGTCATTTTAAGGAAAATAAAATGATAAGTGCTATCTAAGTGCTTTTTATGCACCCAGTCTAAGTGTTTGCCTCAGTGATTGTACCCTGGAAAATGACCCCCAGCCACAGTTGGTGTTAGAGTGGGATATGGCTGAATGTCCAAGTGATCCTGAGGGAATTCAGTCAGGGTGTCTGACCAGGCATCACAAGGTACAGGCAACACTGTGCATAAGCGCTGGGGTGAAGGATGTGGAACAGAAGTGGATACAATGGACTGGACTAGGCATTGCCAGATCGAAGGAGATGGACTGAGGATGGAAACAGTGGCCTGGATGAGGCGTGTCAGATCAGAGGATGAGTGGTGACGGTAGCCTGGGCGAGGTACTGCAGGACCAAAGGAACTTGATACTGGTTATCGACTGCTGGATGGATGCAGAGTGTCAGTAGAAAGAGGCCGGGGAGATGCCTCGAGTTGAAGAGCCAGAGGGAGAAACCCAGGTGGTACTGAGAAGGAAAGGGCCTAAGAAATCTGAACCCAAGGCAGCCCTGGTGATGTGCTTCATGTCGGACTTACCGATTTTACCTATGTTCCTGGGTATGTACTGGTTGGAGGAGATTGCAGAGAAAGAGAAAACCTCACAAAAGTCCCCAGGTAAGACTGTTTATAAACACTCAGGGATGAAGAGTAAGCCTCCAAGCAACAAGGACAAAACTAAGGAGACTCATGCACCTGTCAATGATGTTTGTAATAAAACACAACTAGAATATCATAACTCCAGTGTAGCATGGGGGAGGTTACAGGTGGGAGACCCAGACATTACGAAATTACAGGCATACCTAAAACCTCAGGAGGAAGGTAGGGCTGCAGGTACACAAGGAATAAAACCTTTGTGGTGGGTACAAAACAAACAGGGACCCTCTACCATATTAAACTTCACCCCAGACAAAATGTTATGTGCAAGAATCATAGTACCACTAGCCTATAGAGAGTGGTCATAGAAAATGTGTATGCGATACATTCAAACCTCTACAATCTAAGAAAGTCTTAAATGAACTCATCTCAGCATTCTTTAGGCCAGGGATGTACCATCAAGTTGTTGAATACTTAGAAGGTGTGTTAGCCGAAATGTAGCTGATAGATGCAAGGGAGGTGAAACCCGCAAATGGGAGGGCCGCAAAGGATGGCAACCATGGAAAAAGGGGAGGAACAGATATATGGTAGGAAGCACATGGTAGGGAAAGCACACTAAGTACAGGCATGGATGGAAAAGGCATCTCTGAAAGTTTTAGGACTGAGGTTAAATAGAGGCATCTCAGGAATAAACAAATAGTAGTGATAAAAGGGAAATATTCTACTATATATGTACCTCGGCACAGGAGTAAAGAGATGACAGTGATGATTCAGTTTATATGTCTCAAGCCTGATATGGGGAAGAATGAGTACATGAAAGGATAACTCAGACAAATAGTACAAAAGTACAGATAAACTGGGAAAAATAGCCCCAGGGTAAAGACTGATAAAAAGTGAAGTTTGAAATAACTTTTATGAGCTGCATCTGATTTAAGGGACCCTGGGGTGGAGCTTATGGATGAGGGCGTGCCATAGCTCCATCCCCTTCCAGAGAGGTGGGAAGGTGGACTGATATAAAATGTACCAAATGTTTGCCTATGAACAAATAGTTTTGTTTTTTTATGGTTGTTCTGTGAATTTCTGTCTATGCTGCAGCATTCTCGCTTTACTATTTTTTTTTTTCAAATATTTTCCCACATCCAGTGAGTTGGCCACTTCTTGGGCGATTTTCTCTCTTTACTAGTTGATCTATCTACACTTTTGATCTATGTCTATGTTTTTTTTTGTCTTCTGAAGTTCAGTGATGAGGTTTGTGACATGCTGTTGATGCAGAGTGTGATATAAAAGGGTACTAGGTGTGCTTATGAAAAGGGGGTACATAAAATGTAAAGTGTACAGGAGTAATACGGTGATGACAGTAGGTGTGCTTATGAAAGGGGCACATCAAACGTAAAGTGTACAGGAGTAATATGGTGATGACAGTAGGTGCAGCTTATGAAAAGGGCACATAAAATGTAAAGTGTACAGGAGTAATCGTGATGACAGTAGGTGTGCTTATGAAAAGGGGCACATAGAATGTAGCGTGTACAGGAGTGTCTGAGGGACAACAGTAGGTGTGCTTATGAAAAGGGGACACATCAAATGTAAAGTATACAGGAGTAATATGGTGATGACAGTAGGTGCGCGTATGAAAAAGGGGCAGATAAAATGTAAAGTGTACAGGAGTAATACGGTGATGACAGTAGGTGTGCTTATGAAAAGGGGGCACATAGAATGTAAAGTGTACAGGAATAATATGTTGATGACAGTAGGTGTGCTTATGAAAAGGGGGCACATAGAATGTAAAGTGTACAGGAGTAATATGGTGATGACAGTAGGTGTGCTTATGAAAAGGGGACACAGAAATATGTCTAAAGGTTGATGTATTTTTTTGGATAGTTTGATAGTTAAATGTAGAGATTGCTTTGTTTAACTCAATGATAACAGCCCCAGGGTTAATGAATGGGTAGTGTTTGAGATGCTTTACATCCTGACTAACGTGACGTAAGGGACCCTGGAGTGGAGCTCTATGGTGAGGGTGGGCTGGAGCTCCACCATACCCTCATGTGGGTTGGTATGGTAAGATACTCTTGGACAACCATTGGCTGGTTGCCCTCTTAAGTGGGGAGGTATGTGACAGAGTGACCTTCATCATGGAAGGGGCGCCCTGGTATTTGGACCATGGAATGCCCTCCCAGGCTCCCTCAAGCATAGCTCTGGTACTTTGGCCAGTGGGCGGCCGGCACCACCTCAGCCACCGCTCGGATCCACAGCCCCAGACTCCTCAACCAGAAAAGCCATGGAGCATCCTCCCAAGCTCCCTCAAGCATAGCCGTGGGTACTCCCGGCCAGCAGGCGGCCAGCGCCACCTCAGCCACCACTTGGATCCACAGCCCCAGACTCCTTGGCCAGAAAAGCCGTGGAATGCTATCCCAGGCTCCCTCAAGTGTAGCCACGGTTACTCCCAGCCAGCAGGCGGCCGGCGCCACCTCAGCTGCTGTTCGGATCCACAGCCCTGGACTCCTCGGCCAGAAATGGTAATGCACTGCCGCAACCAATCGGAGCGAGGCTTTTGCAGGCGGCAAGGCCCGACATCCCGGAAAGCTGCTTAACATTGAAAACTGCCTCAAAATTAGAACTGTAATTGCTTAGGATTTTACTGTTTAGACTGTCTACTGCATATTCTGCCTCTTTTTTAAAATTAAGGCTTCAGGATTAAGTGTTTACAGCTTTTTTGTTGACCCCTTGTACTGGCATCAGACTTTGGGCGCCAAAAGAATACACATTTCTTTGTGTAGCTTAATCAATCCCTCTGTTGCCTGTCTGCCCCTTTGTCCACAGCCCTACTTAATTCTGCTCTCCTCTCTCCTTCCAGCCGTGGAACACCCTCCCAGGCTCCCTCAAGCGTAGCCGTGGGTACTCCCGGCTAGAGGGCGGCTAGCGCCACCTCAGCCGCCGCTCGGATCCACAGCCCCAGACTCCTCGGCCAGAAAATGTACAGTAACTGCCGCAACTTTTATGCCCAACCTCCCCCACCCCACCACTTATTAAATACGCCGCTTCCTGCCCATTTTTCTAGAAACGCCCCTCCCTATCTGCGCCCACCAATCACACCACTCTGTGCCCAATCTCGGCATACCACATCCCAGTTTCAATACCACCTGGGTACTGTGTCTATAGCCTAGAAAAATCTCCGCCAGGCTCACTGCCCATCCCCTTAGCCCTGTCTCTCTGACACTTCCTTCGCATTAGTAGCCCATCTCAGTACACTCTTATGCAGCCAGAGCATAACACACTACCACTGAGCCCCAAATTATTGTGGGGTCTCCTATGGCTTTGTATATGGCCTCTCCTACTAGGAATTCTGACCGGTCTCTATATGCCCAATGGACCGGCACCTTGCTTGGGTTAAAATCCTACTCTGTGCCTTATGGCTAACGACTTCTTCTCGCCCGCTTGCCCCTGCGAGCCCAAAGATACTAGCCTGCACCACTACAATCAGGTATCCAGCCCAAGTGGCACATACTCAGTTCTACATTCACAGAGTACGATCCCTATCTTACGGTATACCTGTACTCCCAGGTATCACTCACTCTGAGTTCTGCTAGCTGCATCTCTAGGAAGTGCTTTTCTCAATGGGAACATCGTATTGCACAACGTCAATAGGCATGAACTGAGGGTCAAGACCAGGTCTCCCAAAATATCCTCTGCTGCACTCAGAAAAATCCTTTTTCTCCTCCTTCTATGCTCGGGTAATGTAGAGCTTAATCCTGGCCCGCCAGCACCAATCTTCTCGCCCTCAGACCTGCCCTTGTTAAAAGGCTTGAGCTTTGTGCATATTAATGTATGTAGCCTACTAAAAAAATTCACCCTCATCCAAGCCTGGGTATCTCACATTTCTCCTGATATATTAGTGATCTCTGAATCGTGGCTCAAACTGTCAACTACTGATGCAGAAGTAAACATCCCCAACTATGCCTTATTCAGGGCAGACAGGCACACCAGAGGAGTTGGTGTGGCCATAAATATAAAAGATAAACTCTCAGCCTATTGCAGTAGTCTATCTTCTGTTGCTAATAAATACGAATGTCTTACCCTCAAAGTGGAAATTAACCAGACATGTGTCATCCAGCTAATAGCATGCTATAGAACCCCCTTTGCCGGCCTAAAACTTCTATCTCATCTTAGTGATATTTGGAACAAGGATGGCTCAAACCATCATCCTTGGTGACATTAACCTTGACTGGCTATCCAAAGCAGCCAGCTCCACTCGTCATCTTTGTGATGCCCATGACTTGACCCAGCTTATCAATGAGCCAACCGTCTCAATAATAAAACCGGAAAAAGCACCACTCTGGATGTACTACTAGTAAAGCAAACCGCACCTCATCTCTCATGCTGGCACCTTCTTTTCTGACATCAGTGACCATTGTTTTATCAGGGGAATAAGGTCTTCCAACAAATCTCATGCTGCATCTAAATTTACTCTGAAGAGATCAAGGCGTAACTTCAACATAGTTGCCTATATTACCGACCTCAAATTCTCCCTGCGCTGGCAGGAATTTTATTTAGCTAAATCAATCACTGTCGCCTATGATATTTTTCATAACATTCTGTCAGGGGCCTTAAACAAATATGCCCCTCTGACCAAAGTCCATACAAAGAACAAAAACAACAAATGGGTCTCCCCCGAAGTCAGATCTCTGCTTTTCAAGAGAGATAAGCTTTGGTAAATGGCCCGTAAACTAAACAAACCTAATGATTGGAACCTCTTCAGAAAGGCAAGCAACCAACACACAAAAGCAATCAAAGAAGCAAAGGCTTCCTTTTACCATTCTGAACTTGGCAATGCCTCCTTGAATCCCTGTAAGTTCTGGGGCACTATAAAGGACTTGATGGGACACTCTGCAGGCAATTTCCTCCCGAACAAGATAATCCATGTCAATACCACGCTAATGAAAGCAGTGAGATCCTTGATTCCTTCAACAACCATTTTGCCACAGCAGGCCTTACCCACTGCTACATCTGCCCTATTTAAGCTCCAACCCACCTCGCTAAAGAAGTTGAAGACCTTCTGTTACATCTGAATACCAGAAAAGTGCAGGCGCAGATCTACTGGACCCCTACTTCCTCAAAATCGCCTACCACATCCTTGTCATCCTCATCACCTACCTTTTCAATTTATCCTCTCACAGGGCATCTTGCGCCCAGTTGGAAAACCGCTCATGTAATCCCACTTCTCAAATCAAGTGATCCAAGCGATCTCAACAATTACAGGCCCATATCTCTCCTACCTGTGCTCTCCAAACTGTTGGAGAAAATAGTGGATAGACAGCTAAGTTCCTTCCTTGAGTCAACAAATTTACTGAACCCTATGCAATCTGGTTTCAGAGCGCAACACAGCACTATATCAGCTCTGGCTAAAGTCACAGACGACTGGCTGAGGGCCCTCGACGCAAAGAACTTCACCTGTGTGGTCTTCTTAGACCTAAGCAAAGCCTTTGACACCATCGACCATACCCTACTTCTCTCCTCGCTGCACACCATTGGAGTGGATTCCGCCTCCCTGCCATGGTTCTCTGACTACCTGACAGGATGATTCCAACAAGTCAGAGCTGAAGGCGAGCTGTCCCCTCTCAAACCTCTCTTACGTGGAGTACCCCAGGGATTTATCCTTGGCCCACGTCTATTCGCAATCTACATAAATAACATCGACCACAATATAAATAACACCAATATCCACCTATTCGCAGACCTTTACATCAGTCGACCCACGCCAGAGGCAGCCTGCAAAGACCTACAAACTAAATTCGACCTCCTGCAAAGCCAGCTTATCCATAAAAAATTACTTCTGAATGCCAAAAAAACAAATGCTATGCTTTTCTCTCCACTTGTCCATAGACCCAATCCAATAGCCTGTGCATCTTGCCCTAAAATTAATACATTATTGTGAGAAGAGCAGGAATTCGTTAGCAAATTTAAATACCTGGGAGTATGGATCGATAACAAACTCACCTTCTCTGAACACATTGAAGACTTACTGAAAAAATTATGGCAAAGGCTTGGCCTTTTCTATAGGCTAAAACAATTCCTGACTACAGACGCCAAAGAAAGACTGGTCCAAAGCACCTTCCTATCCCTGGTAGATTATGCAGATTTTTTGTATAGCCATGGTCACACCTCCCAACTGGCCAAACTGGATATGCTGTACCACTGTGCAATTAGGTTTATTATGGATCTCCCTAATTCTACCCACCATTGTGCCCTGTACGTGGCTGTGGGGTGGTCCTCCCTTGCTCTTGGATGCCACAAAAATGCTGCTTTCTGGACCTACCATGCCCTTTTAAGCAAACTTCCCCCATATATCACTGGCTGCCTACCTCTTAACACTACTGGAAAGTATCTTGGTTATTCTCCTATATCTCCCTCATAATACCCAGAATTAATTCCCGATTTGGTAAGGCGGCAATTAGCTTCACGATGCCCACCCTGTGGAACAATCTGCAAAGGACACTTAAACTGAGCGTCCTTACCTCTTTTCCTAAATTTAAGGCACTATACACACGAGCAGTGACTGAAATATGCAATTGCTTCATCCGTCCACTTCCAGCCCTGAACTCGTTCCCATCCCGCTCCCAAGCCTGAATCCTGCTCACGGCCTCCTCCAAGACACGAGCTATTTCACCTAACAACTAGCATGAAGCAGATTGACCATCTGATGTGCTAGAGTTGCACTATTACTCTGTACCTCCTATCGCTCCTTCTACTATACGCTTCCTCACCCTCGCCTATTATACAGTTATGACCCACTTTTGCTTGGAGATTGTACACCATACTTTTTATGTCAGCCCTTGTCTGGGGTCAATTGTGCTTGTTTGATTTACTGTCCCTGTATAATCCTCTATGTGGGCAGCCCAATCTGTACAATGTATTATCCTTATTCGAGCATGGAATCTATGTATGTATGTACTTGTAAAACAACAGGTCCTCCTTGTAAATGAGTTTTGCTCAACGGTGACCTCCTGTATAAATAAAGACTTTGATTGATTGATTGTTTGATTGAACTCCCCCGTTAAACTCAAAAGGAAATAGAGTGAAAAGAAGGAACTGTACAGTTATACTACACGTTTGTTGTAGTGAAAGTAATTGTCCTGGTATATATAAGAGCCAGGAAGGAGTAAAATATATGTCTCTTGTTGGTAAATACTGAATTGTTAATAACAGAACTTGAACTGAGCCACTGTGTTTACTCAGGGACAGATGAGGTATGTTTTTCAGCCACCCGAGTAAATCTGTACATATCCGTAGTGAAATAATAAGTGTTGCCCAAATCCTGCACGAAACGCCTTTTTGTCTCTCGGTAACTGCCCTGTGTGTGTACCAAGAGACGAAGAGCAGATTAGTGCTGCATGATTCAAGTGCCCAATGACAGAGAAAGAAGCACAGAGTAGAGGAGAAGCAGCGCAGCATGTGGAAATGTCCATTGCCTGCCTGAAAGGGAAAGTGAAGTGCTTTCACTTTTTGAGTCACACTGCTGGTGACTCATGCAAAAAGGAACTACAGTTTGTACCTCTACCCAGGTTGCTCCCGGTGTGAGAAGTGCTCCGGTGAAACAAGCAAGCTTTCTAATGCCAGACAGAAGTGACGGCAAAATGCAAAACAGGAGTTTTGCAATTTCAAGCCGCCACTCCTGCATAATTGAAAGCACTACAGCTCTACTGACTTAATTAGAACTGTACAACTCAGAGCCTGCCTAGAAATGATGCTGTCAGAACAGTTCTAGCTTTCAGAAAGGACATTATACACCTAGAAACAAGAACAATGGCTGAAAAGACATGAAGAATCCTGATCTTCCTGGACTAAGTCTCCATCACTCATTCACACTAGTGGGATAGCACCGGAGGTGCTAGGACCAGCGAGCCTACAATTTTCTGAAGGGTCAGCGCGAAAGAGGACACATGCATGGCATCACAAGACTAGCTCACGCCTGTGTAGGCTATCTCAGCATCGACCCTCCAACCGTCTCAGTTCCTTTTCTCCCGCCGTCGAGTGTGGTTGGATGTCAGCGTTGCTCGTCTGCGAGTCAAAGTTTTCGTCTATGACAGCAGCTTTTAACGTTTAATTTCATTTTAAGTAGTAATTTCTTATTTTACAAACAAAGAAGATTATGAAGAAGAAAAAAATTCTTTCCTGCCATCAATGGAGTCATCCTTAGATGGTAGCGGTGATGGTAGGAGAACTTCGTTTGAAAGTTTTTATGGCAGAGGGGCTGTGTCCGGTCCGCTGCCCTTAATAAAGGAGGGGTCCGACTATGGACAGTCCTTTGCTCGGGGGGGGAGAACAGTCCTCCGAAGCACAAATCTAGTGGTTCCGGGGATCTGACTCCGCTTAACCTCGAGCTCCTCTTCCTCATTGGGTGAAGAAGAATCAGTGCCGCGAGGGTTGCCCGTTGAGTGCGTCTGCATGAGGTTGTTTGTCAGGAGGCGATGGGCCTGAACTGACTTTCATGGGTACCTCTTGGCCGGTTTCTAATGGCCGCATTCTTGACCCTGAGCTCCATCTCATTCCCGAGCTCCGATGGGCAGTTTCACCTCTGGGCCACTCCTATGGAGCAGGGGTTTGACTTCCAGTTTTCCTGGCTCTGTTCTTGATTTCAGGACCTCCAGGCCTCAGAGCCATTGGACTGGAGCGGTCGATTGGATCATGAATGGTGAGGTGCCCTCTTGGTGCCTTTGCATCGTAGATCGACCCTCGTGGCTACCCCTCTCCCTTTTCCATGCAGGGGCTGGCACGGGCATCACCTTTTTCCTTCTCCCCTTCTCAGGATTTCCATTGGCATTTTCCTTCGGCACCATGGTTCGGCACCGTGGCTCGGTGCCTTGGTAGGCGCTGAGCCTCGGTGTCTTGGTCAGTGCCGTGCCTTGGTCAGCGCCGTGCCTCAGAGACTTGGTCGGCACCGTGCCTTAGTCAGCGCCATGGGTTGGCACCATTGCTCTTTGCAGTGCCATGGGTGCTCTTGTTGCTGCCACTGGTTGTCGGCACAGTCAATGGTGCCGCGGGTGTCTGGGTGGCACCATGCACCTGCAGGTGGTGCTGTGCACCTGCAGGCTGTGCCGAGCACCACGGCGCGGTGCCATGCACCTGTGGGTGCTGTGGATGGCACCTGCAGGTGCCATGGTTGCCAGGAATGCCATGGATGGCACTGGGAGCACCCATGGGTGCCATGGATGGTGCCAAGAGCACCCACAGGTGCCATGGGTGCCACAGGTGCCATGGGTACCAGGGGTGGCACCGGGGGCACCCATGGGTGGCACTGCAGGTGCCCATGGGTGTCACTGGTGCCCTCAGGTGCCATAGGTATCACTAGTTTCCTCAGGTGCCATTCTTGCCATGGGTGTCATGGGTACCATGGTGCCATGGGTGCCATGGTGCCATGGGTGTCGGGGAGCCTCGGGTGCCATTGCTACATGGGTGCTGGGGGTGCCTGCGGATACTGCTGCGGCTGCCCTCAGGTATCGCTCAGGTTGGCATAGGCACTCCTTGGTGCCCTCCTGTGCCATGAGTGGTGCTGGTGCCACATGGGTGCTAGTGGGTACTGTATGGCAGAATTAGTGATACATTTTTCCTTTTCGGACTTCTTTTCCACAGAACTTGTGGCGGGATGTTTTTCGCAGAATGAACTCCTGTTCTGAGATTATTTTTCCACACATCTTAGTGAGTGGTGGTCTATGTGGGATCTTGTGTCATCCAGCGGTTTTCTGCTGATGGAACTCTGCTCTACTGCTCTGCCAGCGGACTGTCATTCTGCTCAGCACTTTCTCTGCTCCCTACATGGTATCAAGCTCCTCGACATCCTTCCTGATGGTGGAGTCTCTAGTGGCTCTGATCTAGACCTCTCTTGGAGGTCCTTCTGGGGTAGAAGTGCATCTAGATGGGCCTTACCAGTGCCTAATTTGTGCCAGGGCTTGCCAGGGCTCAGCCCCGGCACCTCTTTTCATGCCAGGTCTGAGCCCTGGCACCTCTTCTCCCTGACACTCCACTTTAAATATTGTTTTGTGTGTCTACTCAATGTTCAAAGCTGGCTGATTTGTTTGTGCTGCTGTGGTGCCACAGCTGCGCAGATTGCAATCAGCTCCACCTCCTTGCAGTCATCCTCTCAGCTGAGCTGCTGCCTGCTGCTGTTTGCTTCCTCCATGCTGCTCTCTCTCTCTCAAGTTGCTTGTTCGGGGAAGGGGTTTGAGGTTGCCAGTGGCGGTGTGCATGACCACCTTGTATTTGCATGCTTGGGCTTCATTACTAGACACACCAAATACAGGCATCATCTGACCAACTGTTCTGTGGTCAGGTGTCTCATGTTGCATGTGAACATCATGGGAGGATTCAGTAGTCGTCGTTTTTTGCAGGCTGTGGCTGCGTCTACTGTCATCTCATCGTGAGGAAAAATAATCTGCGCACTGATGGAGTCTGAATAAAAAAAATTATTCTGAAAGTTAAATTTACTTGAGGAGTTGTTAAGTTGTACTGAGATCAGGGAATCTGTCAGGGGTTGCTTAATTAAAAAGGAGAAAGGAAAGTCGGTCATCGAGAGGGATCAGGAAACAGAACACTCAGGTGGTGGGAAAGAAATTGTGGCTGGGAGTGACTGGGACAGTCAGTGGGGAGTAGATACCTGGCTTAGGGAGGAGATTCAAGGAAGCCAGCAACATTTGGGGTACTCTGAAGCGGTGAAGCTGCATTTAGGTAGAAGCCAGAAGCCAGTGAAGGAGAAGTGCAGGGCAGAACAGAAGAAGCCTGCTTCTGTGCTTCAGGCCAGAACTTGAAATGTACTGCCTAAAACTAACCTAAAATAAGTAGCAAACTGAAAGAAAAAAATATTTAAACCTTGGCTCTTCAAACAATTTGGAGTAAAGAAGCAGATTGCATTGAGGCTGACAAGTTTTGTTGCCTGAGCAGAGAACTCATAGGCTCAGTTGTGTATGAGCTTGGTAAATTCAGTCAGCAGTCTGCCTGGATTTGATTAATTATTTTTCCTAGTTCTCCACAAGCTGAATTAAAAATTAACCCCCTAAGGCTATACAAAGGCTGAGGAGCTGTGTGAGACTGGTAGTATATCCGGTAGACTGGAAGCCTAGTATTTCATTCCTACCATATTTGTGATTAAACAGGGGCTCTGGTGCTGATAATCAGTAATTCCCCACCCCCCAGAAAAACTCATAAGTGTAAGAGGAGCTGTGTCTCTCTGTGAGTTTGGTACATACAGCAGATAGACTGGGTATAAAATAAAATAGGGTGACCAAAAAAAAGGTTAAATAAGAAAGGCAAAGGAGCAGCAGTGTGTGAGCTTGGTACATACAGCAGACTGTCTGGGGTTCATTAATTATTATACTTTCCAGTTCCCACTACACCAGCTGAAAAAAGAAAATAAACCCCTAGGCTAAAGGCTGAGGAGCATTGCTAGACATTTAAGTAACCTGTTCTGACTAGGCCCCAGAAACTCTTGGGTTTTAGATGGTCTGTTCTGAGCAGAGGAGTGCGCACAGTGAACAAGGGGGGCCAGAATCCCCACAAAGCTAGGGAGGTCTGGGGGCATGTATAATTATAATTTAGTTGGAGGATAATTTTTAACAAGGGGGCCAGGGTCAGGGTAGCACCCCCCCCCCCCCGCACACACCTATGATTTTGAGTATTGTGGCTTTATTGAAGATAAAACACACTTCTGTTAGTTACAGGTTCCCTATCCTGACTCCTGGGAGGAAATATTTTTTTCACCTGGTGGAGTCAGGGTGTGGAACTCTGGCTGACCTTATTAAGCAACGACAATATGTACCACAGAGCATCTAGCAGGTACAGCTTTGCCCTGCTATTGTATGTTGCACATTGGCCAGGGGTTCAATAAGTCTTAGACCCTGTCATATGATGAGATGTTCTCACTTGAGCAGCTAACCTCCGTTGTAACAACTGTAGGAGCACAGTTATAATGTTATAGTCAAAATGCTGTAATATTCCAGTCTAATTGCATGCCTGCTGTATTAACTGGATTATTTATTCAGAATCTGCATAAACTGTAAAGTAACATTTTGTTACTTTACTTGGAAATTGGACACGTGTTCAGGCTCCTTAGTGTACCTTCTGCAATTTTTCATCAATATACTTTGAAATTATATTCCATTTTCTTTTTATTGGCCACTTGCTGCTGCTGCATTAATTCATTTTAATAATTGCTGATCAGTTTATAAACTGCAAGCTCTGATACAGTTCCATTACAGGGACACACACACTGATGCTACAAGTCCTTTGGGCCCCAGCGCCTTGCTGTTGTATTCTACATGCCCACATTCCTTTACCTATAGAAAACTTTTCATGCCTCAGTTTGAATGGCTTTTACGGCCACCAACTAAAAATTGGACCCTGCAAGATGCTATGTGGTACATTTATTGCTTAATAAGGTTAGCAGAGTCTCAAATACCCTAATTCCAAGTGGGCAAAAATTATTCCCTGGATTCAGGGTAGGTCAAGATTTTGGGTTAAATGCACTGTGGTGGGAACCTTAACAGAAGTGTGCTTTATCTTCAATAAAGGCCCCAAAACTCACCACAGAACATATAAAAGAACATCTCTTCCAGGACCTGGGCATCACAATCAACTTGCCCAAGTCTGTTCTAATGCCCAGTCTATGACTCCAGTACACTGGGGCAGTCCTGGACATGGCACAGGGCATGGCTTTCCTTCCCCAGGAAAGGGTGGACCTTCTCATAGCCCAGGCCAGGCTGGTGTTCCCACAGCCACTGTGTCTCCTCCAGAGTTTTCTATGGCTCCTGGACATGATGGTAGTGGCCATAGTCACAGTGTCTCTGGCCAGACTTCATATGAGGATTCTCAGTGGATGTTGAGAGTCCACTGGGAACATTCTTGACAACTTGGAACAGGAGGTCCTAGCCTCCTCTCCGGTGAAGAAGGTTCTGCTTTGGTGGATGAAGCCCACCACCTTCTCAGTGGGGTTTCCTTCCTATTCCTCCCTCAGCAGATTCTGACTGCAGATGCCTCAGGGATGAGCTGGGAGACATCTGGGACCACACCAGACCAGGGATGTGGTCCTTTCTGGAGTCCTCTGTGCACATCAGTGACCTAGAAATGCTGGCGGTGCTGCACGCCCTCCAGACCTTTCAGACCCTGGTGTCCCGGGCCTTCTGCTGGTACAGACAGACACTATGACTGTCATCCACTACATAAATGAGCAGGGTTGCCTCATACCCCTTCTGCAGGGAAGCAATGAGAGTCTGGTACTGGGCTCTGGATCACGGCCTAGAGCTGACAGCCGTCTAAGTCCCAGAGTCCAAAATGTCTGACTACAACCTAAGTCAGTCAAAGTTAAAAATGCTTGAGTGGGAGCTTCTGATCTCAGTCATCGAAGACCTCTTCGACAGATGGGATCATCCAGAGTTGGACCATCTTGCGTTCCCACTCAACGAAAAACTGCCAAGTTTCTGCTTGCTAGATCCAGGGCTTGGAGTTTTTTGGGGAGATGCAATGTCCCTCTCTTGGAAACGGAGAATTCTGTATACCTTCCTTCTGCTTCAGAGGTTATTAATCAAGCTACAGATGGAAGGGGCTAAGATGATCCTCATCACCCCCTTTTGGCCTTGTCAGATTTGGTTCCCCTTACTCCAGCAGCTGGCAGTGGAACCTCCAGTCCCCCTTCCTCTGTGCACCAGCTTGCTCTCCCAGAACCAGGATACCCTGGTCCATCTGGATCTCAAGTCCCTGCACCTTCATGCTTGGCTCCTGAGGACATAGCCATGACTTGGTCTGGTGTATCTCCTAAGGTGGCTGATGTTCTGATGGCAGCCAGAAAACTGTCCACCAGGGCCACTTGCACCATGAAGTGGAAGCATTTCTCATTATGGGCTGCTTCATGCCAGCTGGACTCCTTTACTTGTCCTGTGAATCAGATCTTGGAGTACCTGCTGTCCCTTTTCTGACAAAGGCCTAAGGTACTCCTCTATTAAAGTGCACATGTCTACTATCTCTGCCTTCCATGTGCCCATTGATGGCTGTACGGTGATGCAGTTGGATGTGTCATACACCTTTTTGAGAGGCATCCTTCACTTGAAGCCTGCTATCTACAATCCAGTCCTCCTGGGACTTGAGTTTTGTGTTGAAATGCTTACTTTGGCTCCTTTTGAGCCTGCCATGACTTGCAAGCTATGCTTTCTGTCGTGGAAAGTGTTATTTTTACTTGGCTTTACTTCTGCTCGAAGGATTTTTGAGCTCCCAGTGCTCATGTGTGAGCAACTTTATTTGGTTTTCCACAAAGACAGGGTGTCTTTATGTACCATTCTTAAGTTTCTTCCTAAGGTGGTGTCTGAGTTTACCTTGAATCAATCCATCCACCTGCATATTTATTTTCCAGAGCATGCCAATCTGGGTGAAGCATTGCTCCACACTTTGGATGTGCATAGAATCTTGCAGTACTATACACACCATAGCATGGACTGCAGGAAGTCCAAACAGTTGGTTGTCTCTTTCACCCCTGGAAAGAGATTGCCCTGTTTCTAAGCAGTGTCTGTCCAAATGGTTGTGCAACTAAATTACTTATGGTTACAAGAAGTACAGTAAGGAACTTCCTTGGGAGGTTACTGGCCATTCCACCAGGGGTATGGCTGCTTCCACTGCTTGTTTCAAGAACACCTCAGCAGCATAAATCTGTGCAGCAGCTACTTGGAGTTCTGTCCACACTTTTACCAAGCACTACAGTCTGGACATTGCCTCTAGGCACAGGGCCAACTTCGGCCTAGCTGTTCTTCAGAGCCTACTTTCCTAAGCTCTTGATTCCTACCACTCAGACTGGCTTACTATGTTAGAACTGCTTGGGACTCATTCTATAGGTGTGACCTCCTGCAAGAGATACCCCCAACATCAGATAGTACAGTTACATAAGAACATACTGTAACAGCAGATCTGTGAGGGGATCTCATGCAGCAGGCCATGCCGTCCCTCCCTCCTTCCCCCTAACTTTTCTGGAACCTTTCTATAGCCTATGGATTCTGCCCTCCTTCCATGTTGGTGGGAACCTTTAGTACCTCCTCGGTTCCTCAGCAGGAGCCTTGTTGCTCTGGTCTTCGGTGAGAGAACTGAGGAGGAGCAGAAGCTGCCCACTTTTATAGGGTTGGCTGATGTCAGAGGTGATATGTGGAGTTAGCAGCCCCAAGTTGGACTGCTAGCTAGAAAAGTTTCCGGCTGGTCCTAATGCCTGACGGGTAGTTCTATAAGTGTGGCCTGCTGCAAGAGATCCCCTCACAGATCTACTGTTGCAGTAAGTTCTTACATAATTATACTGTCAAATTCCAGACACAGCATGGGCTACCATTTGTGAAATGCATATGGGACTCCTAATACACAGATTATTTAGGCCCCCTCAGATAGTGAACAAATTTAATGCTGGAGTGTCCCATATATGTGGGAGATGCACAGGAGCCATAGGAACTCATTTCCACTATTTCTGGGCTTACCCACAATTAAGGTGATTCTGGACATAGCACAGGAAATCATGACTATTCAGATTATGTATGAACCTACATTGATGCTATTGGAGGTAGAATTGCATGTGTGTGTGTACGTGTGTGTGTGTGAGAGACTGAGACCTGTACCTGGGAGTAGTATGCATCATGCTGTTGATGGCAAGTAAATGTATCCAAAACACATGGGTTTCACACACCCCTCCCACTAAGGTCATGTGGAAGGAGTTACTAAGGGATGTTTTACCCATAGAGTACTTGTAAGCATTAACCCATGAGAGAGCATGGTTCTGCTAGAGAATTAATCCATGCTTGGGGGGGTGTTGGGGCACAGTGTCTCCAACCACCCAGGCATGGATTAATTCTCTCATAGACCCACACTCTTGAGTGGGTTAATGTGCTTGCAACATGGTTCTCGAGAGTAACACAAATGAGCCATGTAGCACCACTGAACACAGTGAGGCGCAACGACTGAAACTGCCATCAGGATAACATCAATGAGCCTCATGGAGGAGTGAGACACACTGAAAGTGCTGTTGGAATTCACACATACGAGGGCTGCTGGTCCACTTCAGACATTCTACATGGCTCGTGTTTGTGAATCCTGGTGGCACTGTCAGTCGCTGTGGACAATGTGAGTTAGTAACTGCATTAGGTCTCCTCTGAGTTCACCAGTCATCATGCTCTGTGTACTAAATGTATGACTGACAGCCTCCGAGCAACTAGGGAGAAAGTGCCATCATTGGATTATTTAAGGCAGGGGCACACAGGCAGACTACAGGTCGGGGTTCCAGCTGCCGAGCAGAAAGTATCGAGGCACACACACACATGTCCCTTGTTTCTTGGTTGCCTATTGCTCTGCCTCCTGTAGACTCCACTCCTCTGCATGTTGGAAATGTATTGAATATTGTTTTACCACAGGTTATGGTACTTGTATCTGCTTGCATATGAATACAGTATTGCAACCAATCGAGATAGTCTGCAGCAGGGTGCGCTCCGACTCACCGATGTTGCCCCCAACACACCACGCTTGCTCTGGAGGGCAACTGTGGATGAGAATTATGGTCAGGTGACCTGTTCTGCCCAATGAGGACCGAGCATTTTGTCCAGCCATGTTACACGACATATGAATTAACGGGCTGGGGGGACAGATTTGAGGCATAATGGGACCCATACCTGGCAACACTGTCTTCTCTTGAAGTCACCATGATACATTTGATAGGCTAAGAAGGCATGGGGGGGGCTGTCAGAAAAGCAACAGAACTTTGTTGTGATATATGGGAAGTGAGGTTGGAGAGCAGTTCATACACTTAGTACCATAGAAATTTAAAGTTAAGGAAATAAAATTCATCGATAAAATTGTCTGTGAATTCACTTAGCAGAAGTTGATGTCAATGTGCACCATGTTTAAAGTTTAGTGTAGTTAGCTTGTTTAATAGTTATAGTATAATTGGGATGAAATACTGACAGCACTGTCAGAACTTTTAGTGGAATGCTAAAGAGAATGAGATATATTAATGTGACAGTATAAGAATGTTATTAATGTACCTATTGCATGTTATAGTATGTATGAATATTGTGTCTCATTGTGGAATATGCAAAAAGCTTCAATAAACAGAAGTAAAAATAAAAGAAGAAAATCGATAACCTTCTAATTGGTCCCCAGGACAAGTCCATGGAAGACCCCAGGCTCGTCTAGTGCAGACACTTGACTTTCATGGGTACTCAATGCAAGCCCTTTGTTCACCTCCCCCACCCACCTGCAAAACATCCAAAATCTGTGGAACCATAGCTTTAGAAGGTCTGATACCTCTCTGTCCCAAGCCAAGAAGGTATTGCACACATGGTCATAAGCTGCAGAAGTAGACACCTTTCTGGTGGCCATTAGGGTGTCCACCACTTTTCTGGAAGAACCCTGTTTTAACAATCTCCTCCTCTCAGGAGTCATGTCACCAGCTGCATTGCCTCCAGATTTGGATACAGAATTGGCTCTCAAAGGAGAAGGTCCCCCCCAGAGTAGAAATTGGAAAGGAACCTGCTGAGCCAGATTCACAAGGTCTGAGAACCATGACTTTCTTGGGCATTCTGGAGCTATCAGAAGAAAAAAAATTTTTGAGCACCTTATCTTGTGAATAACCTTGGGAAGAAGTGCTAGTAGGGGGAACAGAAGAAGACCCACGTCTGGGACAAAGCATCCACCTCCTCCACCTGAGGACACTGGTGCCAACTGAAAAATCTTGGTACCAGTGCATTTTAATTTGATACAAAGAGGTTGATTTGAGAATGACCAAACCTTCTGTACAGGAGCTCAAACACCTCCAGGTTCAACATCCATTCCCCTCTATGTACTGTCTCTCAGTTCAGCCAGTCATCCTGGATGTTCAGTCCTCCTTCCAGATGAACAGTCAAGAGAGTCAGAAGGTTTTTCTCTGCCCACAGCAGCACTTTGGTTGCTTCTGCCAGCATCTCTTTGCTTCTTGTGCTTCCATGGTTGTTTGTGTATGCCAGTCTCACGCATTGTCCAATCTCACTTTCATGGCCTTGTACTGAACTAGACTGTGGAAATGAAGAAGAACAAGATGCACTGCCCTCATCTCCAGTACATTTATCTGTAGCCACTTACTTGAGGGGTCCAAATGCCCTGTGCCGTGTCTTGATCCAGGACTGCACCTGAGCCCGATAGACTGGCATTGGTCATCAAGATCAGCTGTGGTGGAACTTCCAAGAGACCCCATGCTGAGGGATGAAAACACCATGAAACTGTTACTGTCATGCACCTCCTCACTCTCTTGACATTGAATATGCTTTCTGTTGCTGCTTTGACACTGGAAGTTGTCCCTTCTTATCCTGGATATTCTTCAAAATGCCCATACCAGATCCAAATAATAATCCTCCTTCAAAGGACAGATTAAAGGAGATGTCTATGTCACTATGCCCCACACTTCAGTGTGGACCCCATATAACATTTTGCCCCATGTTACAGAATTTCTGGTACCTGCTTGTGAAGTAATTCTGTTTTATCTGGTTGATACTGCCATCCCTCTTGTGGACATGTTTTTTAAAACTTTGTTTATTCAGTTGCATATGAACAAACACATACAATTTTTTTTAAATTCTGTTCATTGCAGTTATCAGCATAACATACATACCCTTGGTTCCAAGGCATAGCAATGGATACAGAAAGAAAATTTATATATAATGGATCAATATTCTTGTCTCCCCATGTTACAACACAGAGGGAATAACACTATAAAATAATATATTATCAATAAAGGTTACTAAATGTGACAATAAGAGCCATGACCACAAGCTATCAACTGTATAAAGAAATAAGATCCTGAGTGAACTACACTCATGACTTTGTAAAACAGACAGTCATAAACCTCTGTTAGAACCAAAATACAAGTCCAGAGAACCAGAACGGTCTCCTGGTAGCTCCAAGCAGTCCCTAATCAAGTCCATATCCAGTATAGGAAAAGGAAAAGGAGAAAAATAGACACAGAGAAGAATAGAAGAAAAATAAACTTCAAATTAGTTAATCGCTTTTCTAACATGTTAAAACTAAAGAGAAGTAACAGGGTCCATATAGCAGAGGATGTTAAAATAGAAGTAAACTTTGGTGGTAAAATACCCAGAGAACAAATCAGAAATAGTTATAACCATCGATATTTAAATGCCCAGATACTGACTCAGTCATGGCAACAAAAGTTGTGGAGAGATGGAATAACTGCGTAGAAAGTTACAATTAGCTTTATAGCCATGTCCATTTTAAGCCACTAAGCCATCCCACATAATTTTCAATTTTCCAACGATGTGGCAACAAAGAAGTCAACCACTCCGCTAAAACCAAGGAGGAGTCAGACAGTGAATTAAATTTAGAAGTGGCCACCTATAAACACCGTCTCCTTCACCCCAACTAATACAGTGAGAAAGTCAAATCATTGTGCAACCAGCAAGTAACAGCATTACAATAATTATTTGCAGTACAATACCAGGACCAGAACTAGACAAATAAACAAAATAATGCAGTCCAGAGCTCAGTCCCCAACATCTTCAGAAACCTCTGGGGGAGCATCTGTGAAAGTTTTAGTTGATTTTCAGGACACGTTTGCCCGCTTTCTCTGGATCAGTAAAGAGATACGTTTTGCCAGAGTAAGTTAGCCAAAGTTTAGCCGATAGTAGCAGTGTATGTACAATTCCCAGCTGCCGTAATTCAGCTCACACTAAGTCAAAGGCTTAAGATAGCTCAGGAGAAAAAAACTACCCTGGTTCTATTAGACAGTGTGAGCTGCCCCTTAGCTTTAGCAGCTAGTAAGACTTGAGTCCTGAATATGGACTCCCGCCATGACAATCAAGAGAGTAAGAGGCAGAATGGAATCCTGCGGGGGCCTGCGGTGAGTTATATGGTACACTTTAAAAATTAAACCTTGTAAGTTGAGATTCAGTTGAGCTTGCATAAATTCTGTAACATACTGTATCGGATCCTGCTCCTCTCTAGCCTCAGGGGATACCCAACAAACGTAGATTAGCCTGCTGAGCTCCATTTTCAAATTGTTTCAGGTGTAACTGTAGAATTTTATTTTCCTGGACCATGCCAGAGGAAACTGCCAAAGCTTTTTTGGCAGTTTGGGTGTCTGTAGTGAAGGTCTCAATCTTAGTTTCCAGGACTGTCACTCTACTGTTGAATGTGTCAAAACCTTCTTATCAAGGTCCCTAACAAATTTCTCAAGGTCTTTAAGGCCTATAGGATTGCACTGTTCGGTGGCTTGGCAGGAGCTTCAGATGGCTTCCCTTTGTTAGTGTCCAGAGCTGCTGGATTTCTAAGGCTACCCATTTCCCAAAATGTTTATAGTACTGGTGATTTCTGGTAAGGTATTGTTCCACTGAAAAGCTTTGGTCATACAGAAAAAAAATAACAATGTAATAGTAAATTATGAAACTTTTGCAAAGTCTGCCACACAGCTCTCAGTGAGGATGTCTTACTCATTCAGCTGCTAACCATGCCATCCCAACAAGTACAATATTTGATTCCAGGTATAGGATACAATACAGAAAAATGCTATGATAGGTAATACATATCCCAGCTTTCATTGTCACAACACTTTGATGGGTTAGTAAAATTTCCCAAGAAATATCCAGGATAAGAGTTCCAAAATAACCACTGCAGCAGGACCATGGACAACCAAACAAAAATGGATATACGATGAGTTGAAGAGAATCCCTTCCATATAGATGAACCAATATGTGAGACATGGCCCTGGGGTCCATGAATACAAAAGCAGAAAATAAACCCTCTCATAATGTATATAAGCACTCTGCAACTGCTCCATGCATCCATAAAAGGAGAAAACAAAATAGTATATAAACTGTTATAAGGCTAATACTTAATTTATAAGAAATTGTAAAACAGAAAAAGCTAGGCAAGACAACATACTGCATCACAGCTTCATGCAGGAACTTAATTGCGGAGCAAGAATCACAGATAACTGATCAATATGACTGTAAAGCTCAGGTTACCCTACAATAAGCAAATAAACTTAGATAGGAAAAATCATTTTAAGGGTCCATTAAGCAGAGGTCTCCTAAACACAGAGAAAAGGAGCAAAAAGAAGCATAGAATACCACTGTGGAGTCCTTATCTAAGGAGAGATGTAAATGGACATGAGGTGTGCAGCGTAAGACAATACAGTTAATTCATGAAATAAGGCATTTGTCTTACAAGGCAGATTACACACCTAGGTCTGTACAGTCTTGACGTAGACTTTTAGTGATGTACAAAATAATTAGTGACACAGTTGATCAATGAGTAGAGTACTGAAATACAGAATAAATCTCTAGGACTTAGAGCACATAAGTACGAAATCAGATTGGGTCATTCTAAGAAGAAAAGAAGAACATTTCTCAATGCGCAGGACAGAAAAAAATTACTTACCATAGTAATCTTGTTTCTTCTAAGGGATCCCTCAGTATTCTTGACTATAACAGTTAGCCAGCTGGGTTCAGCTGGCCCCGGAGGAGGAGTTTATGTAAATAAGAAAACTAAACTACCAATCAGATCACAGTAAGAAATTACTGCCTGTAGGTTGTGCTGTTTACGAGTCAGATTCTTTTAGAAGCTGAAAGAGGGCAGATGGCCCCAGTCTAAACTTTATGCCTAAGGAAAAAAGAACAATCTACAAAAAGAGAACCTGAAAAACACCAAACTGCCCAAGGTGAACAATAAAATATTGCATGAACTGTGAAGCCTTGTACCAAAAATGTTGCTCTACAAGAAAACATTTGGCCAGAGTAAAGGACTGTAGAACCTCAAACAGAGGGATTCTGTGATGGGGGATGGGTGGGCGGTCAAAACTTCTGAGAGATCCCTTGGAAGAAACAAGATTATTATGGTATTTTTTTCTTTTCACCATAGGAATCCCTCTGTATTCTTGACCAGAGCAGACTACAAAGCAGTGCAATTGGGAGGAGGGAACAGAACCTACTTCAGAAACTGGTTCTGCAGAACTGCTGTGCCAAATTTGGCATCTGATGTAGACTGTACATCTAAGCAGTAGTTTTATTGTAACAAAACTGAATGCAGGAAACTATCCAGTGAGAGATAGTTCTTTTAGAAGTTGCCTACTTTTGCTTCTTCACCATAGTTAAGGAAAAGCTAGGTATGAGAGGCCCTGAGTTCCTTAACGCACTCCAGATAGTAGGTCATTGCCCTCTTAATGTCCAGACTATGGAGCCTGCATTCACCTGGGGTAGATTTGTTTGTAAAGAAGACAGATAGGAAGATAGATTGGTTGAGGTGGAACTCCGAAACTACTTTGGGAAGGAATTTTCTCTTGGTTCTGAGAACCACTTTGTCTCTGTGGGAAACAAATGTAGTAGGGTTCAGTACAAAGAGTATGTAGCTCTGAAATTCTCCTGGCAGAAGTAATTGCTCCAATCAGTACTGTTTTCCAGCTAACATACCTTAAGTTTGCTGTAGCCATAGGTTTGAATAGGCCATCTATTAACATGGCGATACATAGTCTCAAATCCCAGGGAGGGACAGATTCCCTAAGTGGGGGCTGAAGGTGCAGCAGACCTTTAAGGAATTTCTTAAAAACAGGGTGAAAAATAACATATTTCTCTTTGCCCACCGAAAGGTAAGCTGACATTTCTGCCAGGTGAACTTTCAGAGAGGAGGGTCTCAGGCCCAAGGCTTGCAGGTGCACCAAGTAATCCAGAACAGAGGACAGGCTTGACTGCATGGGATCAATTCATTTATCTTTACACCAGAAAGAAAATCTCTTCCATTTGGAGGCATAAGTCTTTTTGGTGCTAGACTTTTTAGCCAGTCTGAGGATTTTCAGGACTTGCTCTGAGTACTGAGAATCAGGGAACTCTATTTCCTCAAGCACCAGGCTGTGAGGTGAAGTGACTGGACATTGGGGTATGGGACTGCCTTCTGAGGCAGAGCCAGGAGACTGCGCTGGGAGACAGATGAATAGGCCGCTGGACTGATAAATAGAAGCTGGGAGTACCAAAGGCTGTCTCGCCCAGTCCGGGCTATTAGGATTATTATTGCAGGCTGGTTCCTGAGTTTGAGGAGTACTCTGAGAATCAGGGGAAATGGGGGAAAAAAGCATACAGGAACCTCCCGACCAGTCAAGGTGCAGGGCATCCACTGACACTATGCCTAACGCAGGGGGGCCTGCAGTAGTATAGGGGAGCTAGTGATTGAGCTTGGAGGTGAACAAATCTATTTCTGGAGTGCCCCATCTCCTGAACACCGTAGCTAGTACCTGGCTGGTCAGGGTCCACTTGTGGTGGCCCTGGCTGATCTGGCTCATAGAGTCGGCAGGGACATTGTCCTTGCCTGGCAGGTGAATGGCCAGGTACACAGCTCTGAGCTTGAGGAGGTTTATATGACAGCTGGATTCCGCGGGGGGAGCCATACTCCATTTATGGATTGGTCCTCAAGATGGGCCCCCCAACCTAGGAGGGAGGTATCTGTTGTGAGGACCTTGCAGAGCTCCCTCTATTGGAAGAGAACTCCTTCCCAGAGATTTTGCCTGTCTTTCCACCAGTCCAGATCTTGCAGAAGCGTCTTTGTGACTGGAATTAGCTTTGACAGGGTGTCTCTTTTCTGAGACCAGTGTGCCCTGAGGAGGTGTTGAGTTTGGAACCTGGCACCTGGAACCACTGCTGTGGTAGAGGCCATGTGGCCTAGTAACCTGAGCAAGTGTCTGGATGGCCTTGCACAAACAAATCTTCCAGGGACATGAGATTCTGAATCATGTCCAATGAAAGCAGAGCCTTTCCCTGCTGGGTGCCCAGTTCCACTCCAATGAACTCCAGTATTTGGACTGGTTCCAACTGAGACTTCTGCAAGATGATCAAGAACTCCAGGGTGAGCTGAGTGAGCTTAAAGCTGCCGAGGAGACTTTTCTACTATGAGCCAGTTGTCCAGGAAAGGGAAAAACTGAGATCTGCTGTCTCCTAAGGTAAACTACCGGTACAGCCAGGCACTTTGTGAAAATCCTGGATGCTGTGGTAAGACCAAAAGGCAGGACTATAAACTGGTAGTGTCCAGAAGGCAGTCTGAATCTGAAGTACTTTCTGTGTGAAGGCCACTTTGGAATGTGAAAATAGGCATCCCTGAGGTCTAGGGAGGCTAGCCATTCTCTCTGCTGCAAGGAAGGAATGACCACTGACAGGGTGACCATTTAGAACTTTGGTTTGCACAGATGCTTGTTTAAGTATCTGAGGTCCAGAATAGGTTGCCAGTCCCCATTTTTCTTCATGGTGAGAAAGTATCAGAGTACATGCCCTTTCCCCACTGGGAAGAGGGTACTCTCTCTACTGCTTTTGTGACAGGAGGGACTTTACCTCTAACTCCAGCAGAATCTTTTCTGTTGGGATGAGTGGTTTAAAACTTCCATGTCCTTGCTGAGTGGGGAATTTTTTGAACTGCAGGTTAATACCTTGGCTCAATACCTCCAACACCCACATGTCTGTGGTGATGCTTTGCCAATCGTAGAGGTAGTGGGTGAACCTTCCTCCGGCCATTCCCGTCAGGAGGTTTGTTTGGAGAGCGTTTTTCTGGAAGGGGCAGGGTCAGCATGCTTCTGGGTTTTCCTGCCTCTTCCCTGAAGAAGCCTCTCATTTGAGAGTAGTCCATTGGCATAGGCATGGGCAATGGATAGAAAGCTCTGGGTAGTAACCCCTGCCTCTGGCTTCCTTCCTGGGGCTTATAGGAAGTGGATGCTTTTTCCTTAGCTGCATTGCTCTTGTAGGTGGTTTTGTATTCATCCACCTTTTTCAAATAGGCCTTAGTTTTGTCCCCAAAAAGTGAGTTGTTCTCACAGGAAAATACAAGGCCTTATTCTGGTATCCTGAGTAAGGTTAGTAGTCATAGCCAAGCAAATCTCATAAGAGAGATAGCTTGCACCATGGCCCTGGAGGCAGTATCATTTGTGTCCACAGCCATGTGAAATTGATACCTGAACACAAAAGCCAAGGTAATGAGCACTCCAGGACACAGAAAAATATACTGCAAGTGATTTTAATCCAAATGGCAAGTCCAGACCCCTGCGCTTCAGCTCTATGCCTTCAAAGGGGGTTATAACCAAACTTTACAAACAACCACACTTATATACAATCATAATGATGACATCACAATTAAGGACAGTTAACTCTTTCAATACCCCATTCTGTCTTCTATATATTCCCTTACTCTAATGTTTCTGGTGAAACAATTAATTACAAAATGTATACTAAGTGTGTACTAAAGTGCTTAACAAGAAAAAATGTTTTGTTTGTAAATACAGACCAAAAGAAACAATATGTTAAAACATATATGTGTACCTAAATTACTATACAAGGCTATCTATAATTTCTTCCAGTTTTTACCTTTATAACACTTTTGACCCTTTGTAAATTATTTTAAAACTTAAATAATTAAATGTTTAAACAAAGCTGTCAATTCATGTAAGAACTAGGTATATTTATATCTCCTCCTTTCTTTCTTAAATCCAAAATTTATTAGTTCAGTATAACATATACTGTAAAGGAAGAAGTTATAAAACACACTAGGCAGGTACAGATGAGATGAAGGAGGTGGAACACACAATAATAATATCAGGTGAGGTGACTAAATAACATACAAATGGCTCAAGACAAAACACAAAAAATGAAATGAAGTGAAGATGAAATTTGTAACAATGGCGACAGTACAGACAAATGAATGTCATGTTTGTGATCACCCTCCACTTCAGACCAGAAATGGGAGAAGGGAAACCATTTTGATGGGGATCCACTCTGATAACATCTCACTCAAATTCTGAAATGACAAAACAAAACAGGATGAGTATCAAAGACAGGACACAAATTCTCACACAGAAGAAAATATTCTATTATTTTTCAACTATTTTCAGACATCTTTCAAAAAGGTTTCAGATCCACTGGTCATTAAGACCATCTGGTCTGACAGACTTGAGTCTGTATATCCACCTACTTTCTTTCTTAAGTAACTCATTAGTTCTATCACCTCCAAACTTCATTGGTGTTTGCCACTCTAATCCCATAGATTTCATGCCCTTAGGGTCAGAGTTATGTGCTTTCAAAAGTGTTCTCCACAGCTGTATGTATCTGTCCTTGCATTCATTATGTTTCTCACATGCTCTTGGATTCTAACTTTTAAATTTCTTGTAGTACGTCCTATGTATATATGGTTACATTCACACCACAACACATAGACTACAAAGGTAGTGTCACAATTAATAAACTCCTTAATCTCATACTTGTAACCTGTCAAAGGATGTATGAATACTGTTCCTACCATGTGGTAGCTGCATATATTACATCTCTGGCATCTGAAATTACCTATTGGTTTAGTACCAGCCATGTATTTCTATTTGGCATTGTTAGTCTACTATGTACAAGTTTGTCTTTCAAATTCTTTCCCCTGGAGAATGTGATTCTTGGTTTCTCCCCAACTGCTTTCCTCAGTTCAGGCTCAGTATGTAGCAAGTGCCAATTTTTGTAAACAATGTTACCCAGTTGTCCTGCCCAGTTGTTAAATTCAGTGACAAAGCTCACAGGGAATCTATCATCAGATGTAGGGAGCATAGTATTTGTCTGTTTAAGCAAATTATTTCTATTTTGCTTTAAAGCTTTCCCCATAGCTGTTACTAACAACTCTTCCTTATACCCCCTCTCAATGAAACGCTGCCTTAAATGCTCTGCTTGTATAAGAAAGTCCATTTCCTCAGTGCAGTTTCTTCTCAAATGGAGAAACTGCCCATAAGGGATGGACTCCTTTAATTTCTCTGGATGGGCACTGTCCGCTCTGAGTACACTGTTAGTGGCCGATGGTTTTCTATAGCATTTGGTTATAACATCTCCTGGTACATGTGAAGGTCTCAGAATTTCCAGATCCAGAAATTCAATCTTATCAGAGTCCAGTCTATGAATGAAATTCATATTAATATCATTCTTGTTTAACCATTCAATAAAATGTTGAATTTCTGAGACCTCACCATCCCAGACACACAATATGTCATCAATAAAACGTACCCAGAATGCAATTTTATCTTTGAAAGGGTTTGTACTCTGGAAGACTGTAAGTTCTTCCCATTTTCCCAAAAAGAGGTTGGCATAGGATGGTGCCATGGCAGCCCCCATTGCTGTGCCACACATCTGAAGATAGTTTTCACCTGAAAACTCGAAGTGGTTGTGTGTCAGAATAAACTGAATAGATTCCAAAATAAAATCTACTGGTTTGTTATCTTTTTCAACCTCTTTTTCTAGGAAATAGCGACATGCACTGATTAGTGTAGGTGGATATACAGACTCAAGTCTGTCAGACCAGATGGTCTTAATGACCAGTGGGATCTGAAACCTTTTTTGAAAGATGTCCGAAAATAGTTGAAAAAATAATAGAATATTTTCTTCTGTGTGAGAATTTGTGTCCTGTCTTTGATACTCATCCTGTTTTGTTTTGTCATTTCAGAATTTGATGTGAGATGTTATCAGAGTGGATCCCCATCAAAATGGTTTCTTCTCCCATTTCTGGTCTGAAGTGGAGGGTGATCACAAACATGACATTCATTTGTCTGTACTGTCGCCATTGTTACAAATTTCATCTTCACTTCATTTCATCATTTTTGTGTTTTGTCTTGAGCCATTTGTATGTTATTTAGTCACCTCACCTGATATTATTATTGTGTGTTCCATCCTTCATCTCATCTGTACCCCCTAGTGTGTTTTATAACTTTCCTTTACAGTATATGTTATACTGAACTAATAAATTTTGGATTTAAGAAAGAAAGGAGGAGATATAAATATACCTAGTTCTTACACAATTGACAGCTTTGTTTAAACATTGAATTATTTATGTTTTAAAATAATTTACAAAGGGTCAAAAGTGTTATAAAGGTAAAAAACTGGAAGAAATTATAGATAGTCTTGTATAGTAATTTAGGTACACATAAATGTTTTAACTTATTGTTTCTTTTGGTCTGTATTTACAAACAAAAACATTTTTTCTTGTTAAGCCCTTTAGTACACACTTAGTATACATTTTGTAATTAATTGTTTCACCAGAAACATTAGAGTAAGGGAATATATAGAAGACAGAATGGGGTATTGAAAGAGTTAACTGTCCTTAATTGTGATGTCATCATTATGATTGTATATAAGTGTGGTTGTTTGTAAAGTTTGGTTATAACCCCTTTGAAGGCATAGAGCCAGGCGAGGGTCTGGACTTGCCATTTGGATTAAAATCACTTGCAATATATTTTTCTGTGTCCTGGAGTGCTCATTACCTTGGCTTTTGTGTGAAGTATTGAGGTTTGCACCTCACGCTGTGAGCACCATCAGAAAGTGTTGCGCTGTTTCTGTTGGATTCGAAATTCGATACCTGGTAGCATCCAGGGCAGTCCGCACTGTTTCAGACCGGTTCTGAGTAGTGTTGTCAGGAACTTCTGCCTAACAGCCAGAACAGTGTTCCATAGGGCTTTTGGTACTGTGCTGGATATGCCATATATGTGGCCTGCGAATCAGCAAGAAGACTGTAGTATAAGATTTCTTGCCCATGGTGTCCAGTTTTCTGGACTCTTTGTCCGGAGGCTGTGATGATAAGGGTACTTTAGCCTTGTTACAGGCTGCTGCTTGCACCACACCTTCGTGATCAGGATGAGTATAAAGGTAGTCAGCATTACTCTTATGAAGCAGGTACTTTTTTTCTGTTTTCTTGTCCACCCCTGGGATGGATGTTGGACTTTATAGTAATTTAAAATTTGCCTTGTGTTGGGACTTGTGGACTGGCAAGAGCAATTTCTTGGGGGGAGAGAGGGAAGGAGACCCATCATGTCTAAAAAGTCTGCCTCCTTATTCTCTTCAGAGGCTTCTTGAATAGAGAGGTCAAGGGTGTCCACCATGTGTTGGACAAAAGCATAGTGAGAGGTGAAATCCTCCTGACCTGGTAAGGGGGAGTCAGATTACTGGTCAGGGGACTCGCCTAGCTCTATCCCATCCTCCTGCTCCTCTTCAATTTCATCATAATAAAAACCCTGGCCTAGGTCGGGGTTAGACGGAGCAGGAGTAGGTGACTCAGGCAACTCTACAAACAGGTTGCCCATAGCCTGGAACACCTTATACATTTGCCAAGCCTTTGCTAACTCCTCAGGAGAAGGCATATTTGGATTTGTCACTGGCGTCTTCCTTTGCCTTTCAGAAGGAGGGGCAGTGATATGTTTTCTTTTTGTTTCTTTTTGGCAGGCACCAAATTGGAAACCTGCTCAGAATGCCTTTTATATTTGGCTTGGTCAACATTATTTTTATCAAACTTATTTTCACTGGGGCCCTAAGAAGATCTATCTTTATATCTGTCGTGGGAAGAAGTCCCCTATTAATGGGTTTAGTAGATATGGAGGGAGACTGAGAAACCATAATTCTGACCTCTATTCAACTTTTTTTTTATTAAATACAAGGCAAATAATAAAAACTTGGAACCACAGGGAAAACAGCAAGGTCGTGATCATCAGCAGTGACCACGATTAAAAATAAATGAAGCAGATTTTATAAAAAAAAAAGATGTAGGGTCAGCTCAGTTTAAAAGTCTGTCTGACAGAAAATAAAAAGTCAGAAGACTCAAAAACGTTTTCCCAAAGGGAGCTAACAATGTAAAATGATCTGTCCTAAGTGCTGTGGAAACAATTCCCAAAATTTGGTCACAAAAAGAAAAGTTAAAAATAAACAAGTTTCTCCGAAAAATGGAGAAAACAGTAGAAAATTAGTTAAAATTAGAACAAAATTAGTTTTTTACCTCAGAAAATGTCATTTTCAGTCAGAGAATACATTGTGGAAACCTCATGGAAAGTGCTGGTAGCCCAGAAAAACCATTAAAACCAGATAAAAATGTAAAAAAAAAATCAACCTAAAAGCAGTAAGAGTAAAAAATAACACACTATAAACAGAAAAGAACTTTCTTCAAGGAGAGAGAGAGAAGGAGAGAGAGAGAGGGAGAGACAAAGAGAGACACACAGAGAGACGCACACTCCGGAGCCGACTGTCTACTGCTGCAGAGAAAATAATCTGACTAGCAAACAGCACAACCTATAGGCAGTAATCTCTTAGTACAATCTGATTGGTAGTTCAGTTTTCTCATTTACATAAACTCCTCCTCCAGGGCCAGATGAACCCAGCTGACTAACTGCTATATTCAAGAATACTGAGGGATTCCTGGGGTGAGAAGATTGTGGAATGGTCTACCATGTGACCTTGTACAGAGCAATAATATTGATATATTTAAAACCAAACTAGATAATTACCTGCTTACAGGTGGGATAGTTTTGACTTGCTGATGTGTGTAGACAGACATGATGGTCATTATTGCCTTCTGTCTACAGCCCAGTACAATTACCTAGTATGATACAGAATTCAAGTCTCGGAAGTGTCCTCTGGGTTGGCTTCATGAGGTTTGGCAGCAAAATCCATGTGAATGGCCTCCAGCTTATGACCCAGATCTGCAGGATAATTGTAGATAAACGCTTTTCCAACATAAACAATTTTAAGATGAGCTGGGAGCTGCAGAGCATGACTGATGCCGAGTCCCTGGAGACCAGCATGGATGGCATCAAAGCCACGGTGCCTCATCCTTATCACCTAACTAAGGTCCGGGAAACAATGTAAGGTGCCCCATCAGGCAAAGACAAAGCAGCTGCAATCTTAGTCTTTTGGAGAAGCAAATCACGGACATGAACCCCGAGGTGGAGACCAAAAGATGCATGAGCAGGTTAATATAGCGCCGCAATAATAGTGAGGTACCAATCGAACTGTAAAAGCTCAAAAACAGTGACAGCAACAGGGGTAGAAAAGTGTTAGTAAATTACTGCTACCCTGCTGCTGTCATGTCACTGTCCATAGAGAGGAGGAAGGGCTGGAAGTAGCTTCAGCTGTGGTGCCAGGTCGAGCTGCTCTCGTGGTGGAGTGGCTAAGGCACTAGCACCTGGGGCGGTGGAGACCTGGGGACCAGGGTTTGGTTTCCCATTTCCTGATATTGGACATTTATTTATTTTTGTAAAACAAATTTTCCTCCTCCCAAGCTTCTCTCCATCCCAGAGGTCCACATCCCCTCGGAGTTGATTATATTAATAATCAGGGTGTGGTGGGGGGGGTGCAGTGGGCATAGCTGAATGCCAATCTATACTTGATCTCAGTATTTGTTTGTATTTTGTTGACCCGGTAAGCCCACTGGGCCTAGAAATCCCTTTTTCAGGGGTGACCAGGAGGGGGGATACAGATAGTAAGAAACTGAAATTGAACCAGGTTAAGCTGTTGGTGGTATTTTTAGTGAATGAGGGAAATTTGGCCAGGACACTGGGGAAATTCCCCTACTGTTTTTGATAAGTGCCATGGAATCTTTAACATCCACCTGAACTACCACCAATCCAGGCAGATGGGACCTCGGTTTAACGTCTCATCCGAAAGACGGCACCTCAGAAGTGCAGCACCCCTCTCATGCTGCACTACAGTGTCAGTACTGGGATATTAACCCAAGTGCCAGATGTGGGAACTGAAACCCACAGCCCTCTGATCTCCTGGCTTCAGAGGTGAGTGTGCTACCTACTGAGCCACTGACACTGTGACACAGTATAGCACCAAGACCTCTAAGAGGCAAACTGGAGCTGTTAATAGCTCCATCCATAGGGTTACATTATACACGCTCCCATGGCTGCTTCCTGGCTCTGTTGGTAGTCGCAGGCGATTGTGGGATACAACGGTAGAGGCACTACATTCAAAATGCTGGCAAGGTGAATGGCAGGATCAACCAGATAAAGCAGAATTACTTCTCAAGCAGCCAGGTGCCAAAAGTTTTGTAACATAGGGCAAAAATGCTAATCGGAAGGTGCCCTGTTCTGCGGTGTGGGGCACAGTGACATGGACGTTTCCCTTTAAACAGTTTTCAACACCTGATTTGCGACCCAGTGCCTGAACCAGACACCCCACATAGCTGCAACAATTTGATAAGCGTAGTGCGCTGACATCCGTAACTTGTCCACTGTGGCATGCCCCAGAAAGGTGAATGCCATGAATATTAGCTGCAAAATGTTTGCCCCTTCAAAGTCTGAGGGAAAGAAGCTGTTCAGGGCCATGATCCATGAGTTCAAAGCTCTGGAAACAATAAAAGATGCATAACAGGTGCTAAGATTCACTCCATTCGATGTAAATGCTCTTCTGCATCACGGTGTCTACCTGCTCATCATAGGTATTGGGGCCAAGGACCCTTAAGTAGATATTGTTGTGCGCTTATCTGAATTATGTACAGCCCTTATCTGTCAGAGGAGAGACCTCCCACTTCTGGGAGCTCTTCTCCAGAAAAGGATAACATATCACCCTTGGCCTAAGCAGATGTTTGTGCTTATCTGTGCCAGACCATTCTTGCTCAATAATCTGGTTGTAGTGCACAAAGTTCGGATAACACTTCAGCACAGAGGAGGAAGTGGACAGAATTGGATTCATGTTCAGAGATTCTATGACTTGCACCTCCTTCAGCTGCAATGCTGACAAGCTTCCATTATAAGATATGACAGAGACATTCTATCAAACGGGGAGGGATCAGAATCATTCTCTTAGGCTCTATCCTACCCTCTTCTTCATCCTCAGAGGGATCCTCCTCCTCATCAAATAGTATGGTCGGGTCAGGATTTTACCCTTGGCCCCAGAATCCTCATCTTGACCCTCCATATTGTCAAAGTCAGGGATTGCATGCAGATCTGAATGAGCAGTATCACTCTGCTATAGCACACCTGGACATACCTGTATCCCCCTGACCTGAGGGGCTCACCTTGGGTTCGAGTGTGTTAGTGTGGATGCCCTGCAAAACATCAGAACTTAGCTCATTTAAGGGCAGTAAAAAGGATTTGTGCAACTCAGCCTTGCCACTGCCAGCTGGTACTGCAGGTGCACCCGGCTGGGGAGGGGACCGAAATAAGACATGTTAGATTGCATTACACAATTAGGGCAATAAGACCTTAAAGGTGAGGGTCTCATCATCCTCCTGGAGGTCTTACATCGTTTGACCATGACAGGTCACCAATAGGCCATAAGAAGACAAACCCCACAAAAAGTAAACTCTATAACTGTGTATAAGGATATATTATGGTAGCACGGTAGTGCTACCATAGTTAGGGTTGAGTAGCCCTTTTAATGTTAAATGGTGAAACTTTGCACCTTATTAACTTTGCCACTGTTGAATGGATTTGCCTGAAATTTGCAGGCACGGTGCATAGCCATAGATATTGGGATCTACCAACTTTGTTACCAGTCAGATATACGGCTGCCGAGTTATTAAGCGACATCCGTGTGCGCATTTACGATTTTTTGTGCATTCTTTGCTCATGCCTACAGGTCGCATGGTTTGCGTGACTAGTCTGAAAACTGCAGGGAATATGCAGCCAGGGTGCCTGATGTGTCTTTTGAAGATTTCTTGAAAAATATTCTGATTCAAAAGTTATTCAAAAACAAGTTCCATTATAAGTCAATGGGAAAAGTTAACAAAAAGTTTGACAGTGTCGCAAATGCAGTTTTTAGTGTCGTAAATTACCCCAGTAGTGTCGTGAGTCAGCCATTTTTTTTTCAGTTAGTCATCACAGAAATGCTTGGCATTTAAATTTGGGACCCTCTAGGGACACAATTCTTTTTGTGTTCACCTAGTCGGACCCTGAGGATGCTAGCCATGTCTTTATTTTGGGGTTAAACACTCCAGAAATATGTTTTTCAAATTTCTGGAAAAAGTAGTGTCGCAAAGTAGTGTTGCACCTGCAACACGTCCACAAACTTTTGGAAAAGCTTTCACAAATTGCGACACTACTTTTTCAGACTATGGCTAAAATGACAGGAGTTCTTTGTCATCTTGCTGCAAAAGAACGGGTTGGTCTTTTGAGCTGAAATTTGGAGGGATGGCAGCCAACATCTCTCAGATGTGCCTTTTGGTGGTTTGGTGACAAAATATTGCATGGATGCCAAGTTACAGTACTCCAAAGTTGACATTTTTCCCATATACTAACATGGTGGCATTCGCTGCGCATTTCAGGGCTCGTATCTTGGAAATGGTGCTAGATACAGAATTTTCGTTGTGACAGTGCAGAGCCCTATGGGCTAAGCATTTAGCAAAATGCTAGCCAGGAAACTCATGAATCATGTGAAATTAAAAAACATTTTCTACATCGCATGGTTCCTGAGATATAAGCAATTTAGTATTTCAACTCCTCATTTTCTGCTCCGAGATCCATTATTATGCATGCATTCTTTGTACTCACTGTGTTTCTCTATGCAGATGTTGGGGAAAACCAGGGTGTGTGCTCCAGTTACTGTTACATAAGCGTTTCCACTTGCGTTTCCATTGCCTGTTTGCGTTAAGCGTTCATTGTGCGTCACGTGTGCATTATCCTTGCGTTTCTGTTTCCGCTTGTATTTGTGTTACTCTTACCATTTTGTCTACACTACTGTTTCTGTTTGTCTTTCACTTTGCGACACCATGCGCATTGCCATTTGCGTTTGTGGCCACCCTTCCGTTTGTGTTTGTCTTTCATTTTGCATCATCATTGTTGTTACCATTATCATTTGCATTTCCAATTGCGTTCCCATGCCCGTGTGTGCATTACGGTTTGCATTTCCATACGCACTTGCATTTGCGTTTCTGCTTCCTTTGGCATTATTGTTGCTGTTACTGTTAACATTTGCATTTCCAATTGCAGTACCGTAACCATGTATGTTACAGTTTGCGTTTCCATACACACTTGCATTTACGTTTGTGTTTCCTTTGGCATTATTGTTGCTGTTACCGTTACCATTTGTGTTTACAATTGTGGTACCATGACCGTGTGCATAATGGTTTGCGTTTCTGTATGCGCTTGGGTTCACGTTTCTGTGTCTGTTTTCTTTGGTGTTATTTTTAGCTGTTACCGTTACCATTTGCATTTCCAATTGTGGTACAGTGACCATGTGCTTTATGGTTTGCGTTTCCATGCGCGCTTGAGTTTGCCTTCTGTTTCTGTTTCCTTTGGTGTTATTTTTGCTGTTAATGTTACCATTTGCATTTGCAATTGCGGTACCATGACCGTGCGCGTTACGCTTTGCGTTTCCGTATGCGCTTGCGTTTGTCTTTCTGTTTCTGTTCCCTTTGGCATTATTGTTGCTGTAACAGTTAACATTTGCATTTACAGTAGTGGTACCATGACTGCATGTTATCAGTTGCATTTCCATATGTGCTCGTGTCTCAGTTTGCTTCACTGTTCGCTTTAGTGTCACTTTGCACTTGCATTTCTATTAACGTTTACGTTACCATTTACGTTTGTGTCACCATGTGCGTAATCATTAAGCGCTTGCATTTACATTGCAATTACCATTACTATGTCACAAGACATTACGTGGTGGGAGCGCAGGGCCCGCACTACCACCATCGCATTCTATTCACTATTTATAGTCCTCCTTCTCAAAAAGAAGGGAAATTCATGGCAAAAAACTCCATTTAATGCATCAGTAAGGGTTGTTCCATAGCGACAAAAGTGAGGAAATTCAGTGTTAGGGTTGAAAGCCCCCCTTGCACCCTCAGCGCACCCCCCAACCGGCATCAGGGTGTGAGTTGGGGTCATTGGTCCTAACTCTCACCCCATTCTCCTATACCTCAGCTTGTTTACACGTGATGGGGTGAGATTTAGGGCCGTTGACCCCAACGCACACCCCGTTGCTGGTTGGGGGGGTGCAAGGGGGGCTTTCAACCCTAACACCAAATGTCCTCTCTTTTGTCGCTGTGGAACAACCCTAACTGATGCATTAAATTGAATTTTTGCCATGAAAATATATATATAGTAAAAAAAAACTCTGCTAATGTAACAGTTGGGGTTGCTTCCACAGTGAGGAAATTCGACGTTAGGGTTTTCAATCCTAACTCTGAATCTCCCCCACATACATACGCCACAGCACACACACACACACACACACACACACACACACACATATACAAGCACGGGGCGATACAAGGCAGCACAACCAATCAGAAACAGACACAATAAGGTAACAGAAAGAACATACAACTCAGTAAACATACCACAAGAGGCATCCATCATCACTTTCAGCAACTGTATCACTTCTGCTGCCATCCCAGTGTCTTGTGGGGGGTACACCCACATACCGTGCACCATGTAAGATGACCACTGCATGAACTGTATACCTCCATGCAGATAGTACAATACCCATAAGTCATGGTAGGACCGCATGGTGAGTTGGACCCTGTTCTTTCATCCCTCCATTGATACAGAACAACAGTGAACACATGTCACAGTGGGACTCCAGGGTCCATGTACCCTGATCTCCCATCCCTGTATCAGCACAGTACAACACCATCTATGTGTCACTTTACCCATATGTTACAGTGTGACCTCATGATTGTTCAGATACTGCACTCTCATCCCTCCATCAAGATATAAGTACAACGCACTCTATATATCACACTATCCATATGTCACAGTGAGAGTTCAGGTGCTTTGTATCCTACAGTCCCATTCTTCTATTGGCATACTATAACACAATACAGTACATAACAGGGGTCAACCGTAACTTTTCTTTCACTAGCCAGCAGGACAAGTTGATTCAAAATTGCACTAGCCCCCAGATGGTTGCACTAGCCCACAATTGTAATGGTGAATTTTGATCACTTATACAGGAAAAATGCCAGTCAAGAAAATACTCAGATTATTACACATTTATCCTGCTCCCACATTGCTTCTTGCCCCAGCAAAAAAAAAAAAAGACTGCAATGCCATCACACATACTGTGCCCCCTTATTGTTTTGTACCATGGCCTCCTCTCTTTCTGCATCCCCTGAACCAGAGGATAACACTACAACAAATACTCAGTCAAGTACACCTAGCACTGCACACACAATAACTGGCATCATCAAGCACCTCACCACATTCTCACCCCACAGGGCAATGAACAGAGTCAGGCAGAGAAAGACACTCTCAGCTCCTACCCTGTGATCAACTGGAGCCCAGAACCTCTGGAAGTTTCTGTACAGTGTCAAGTGAGCCAGGAGCACATCTAGGATTTCCTTAGGGAGGAGCTACACAAAACCTAAGGGCTTCATAAACAGAACACTTTGTGACATTTTTATTTTTAAAAGTATTGATTTTAACATGCTATGCCTCAACAATAACAGATTTTATTTTAAACATTCTCCTTTCATCAAGCCAGAGTAAAACAGTACACAGGCATTATACTACACTACCCTGTTTCTATATAGGATGATTTATGAACCCCAGGAATGCTTATTTTAACCTTTCAAATTATGTGTTTATTAAAGTGTTTTTTATCATACATGCTCCAAAGCTTTGTTTTTAAGATGAAAGGACATGCTGAGTAGGATAAGGGTTGGACTAAACAACAATACCCGACAATATTGGAAAATAGCGGACCGCCCCCAGGGGCGTAATGAGGACCGATGCTACAAGCGAAGGGCCTTATAGCCCCTGGAAGGTCCACTATTTCCCAATAAAGCCCACCCTATAGGGTATTATTGCACTTACAAAATGGCCCATTGTATTAAATATATTTGAAAAAAAATGTACATATTAAAATGTTACATTTCTTAAGTATTTTGTTTATTTTGTAATAAAATAGTTCCTCCTCCTAAATGAGTGTTTTTTTTTTTTTTAGCTAAGGACTTATGTCCTAGTCCAGCCTCTGTAGTTATAGCTTTTGAAGCTGGCTGTCATGGTTAGTAGCACCCACCCCCACCCACACACACAGTTTAATGTTGAGGTCCCTGAAATTACACATAGGAAAAGCTAAGCCTGAAATACCTGTTGTAATTTTTTGTGGCTCAGCCCCCTCAGTGTTTCTTTTCTTTGCAAGAGCAGTAACTGAGAGAAGAGGGTGATTGGAGAGATGGAGCTGGAGTGAACATGCCGATATGACAGCTGTGCACAGTATCAGTGTCATTTTTTAAATTAATTAATTTTCTGCGATCAACCACACGGCTACTTTACTGTTCCCTGAGCGTCTACTACTAGTTTGGCCGTGTGTGTGCAGTGCTTGTTATAAAGCGCTGTCTGTGGAGACAGAAACGATCAAGAAATTGCTTGGATTGCTGATGAGGCAGAAAGGGTATAATTTTGAAGTCACCTCCAATAGATTCCAATACTAAAACAGGTCCATTTTTTTATTGAACTGCAAGAGGAACTCTACTAAAAGTAAGCTGCTATTTCTGTACAAAAGCATGCATTTGGTGGCATTCTGTGCTGGAGGTTTGAGGGAGGAGCGGTCTTGGACTGCAGTGACAGAATGTAGAACTGTTCCGGGAGATGAGTGAGAAGGGCAGGGATCACAGATTGGGAGTTGCGCTGACAGCATAGAAGGGCTGGAGTAATTGGGACAATGCGGAGGGAACTGGTGGCAGATGCTCCCGGACCTTGAGACACATTCCTAGGTTGATTCAATTATTAAATCAAGGTGGCTTTTGAGGTACCAGGAGCCATGACTTGCTGTCTTATGATATTTTAATTTGGTGTAGCTGGAAAATGTAAGGAAAGTATTCCGGTTATCGGAAGTATGCATTTTTTTTATGTTTTATTTATTTTTTCTCATTTTTTGAAGGAATTATTGAAGGAGTTTGGGGGTGGGGTGTTTGGCTAGCCACCAACTCACCGCTAAGTGGGACAAAAAGAATGGCGGCTGGTCAGTTTGACAATTCGGGTGCCCAGCAATACTATAAGTAATGGGGCACCAGGAACTGGGATTTGTTTTGTAGTGGGCTCTATTGAAAAATACCCACCTGCTACTACTGCTGTCCTAGCCAATCAGAATGCTAGGATTTTGTTAGCCATTTTCTAAGGATGGTATTAGAAACATAGAAGTTGATGGCAGAAGGAGACTGCTAGGTCCATCTAGTCTGTCCATTTGTTTTAGACCTATTTTGACACTCTAGTTGCCCTTTGTAGTCAAGGATCCCTTGTGTCTATCCCATGCATTCTTGAATCCCCCGACAGTGTTGACCCCCATAACCTCTTGGGGCAGGTTGTTCCAAGCATCCACCACTCTTTATGTGAAGAAAAAATTCCTGGTGTTGGTAGAGAACCTTGCAGCCTGAGATCATGTCCCCTGGTCCTGGAGCTCTTGTTGAAGTGAAAAAGTGCCTGTATCTTGTTAATGCCTTTTATGTACTTGAATGTTTCAATCAAGTCCCCTCTCTCCCTCTTCTCTGCTTCAGGGAGTACATATTCAGTTTCCTAAGTCTTTTCTTGTAGGACATGTACTGCAGGCCCCGAATCATTTTTGTTGCCTTTCTCTGTACTGTTTCCACCCGGTCAATGTTCTTCCAGAGGTGAGGCCTCCAGAATTGGACTCAGTATTCCAGTTGAGGCCTGACCAATGATCTATACAGTGGTAGTACCACCTTTTTCTTCCTGCTCATGATTCCTCTCCCATTATAGCCCAGCATTCTGTTGGCCTTCATTGTTGCTTTCTCCACTGCTTACTAACCTTTAAGTCATCTGAGATTATGATTCCCAGATCTCATTCCTAGTTTGACTTGCCAGTCTTTCACCTCCTAGGTAATACTCCTTTCTTGGATTTTCTTTCCTATGTGCATGACCTTGCACTTTTTGGCATTACATCTCAGCTGCCACGCTCCAGACCATTCTTCTAGTTTCTTGAGGTCAGCTTCCATCTTGCTCAGTCCTTCTGGGGTGTCCACCCTGCTACATAACTTGGTGTTATCTGCAAACAGACACACTTTCCCTTCCAGTCTGTCAGTGATGTCTACTATAAAAACATTGAAGAGTGCAGGCCCTAGCACTGAGCCATGGGGTACTCTGCTGGTCACCCTGCCTTTCATCGATTGCACTCCATTAACCTGTACCCTCTGGGTTCTGCCTTGTAACCAGTTCTGTACCCATCTGACTACTTCTGGACCACTCCTGTGTGGTCAAGCTTCTTTATCATCCTTCTGTGTGAAACCGAGTCAAAGGCCTTACTAAAGTCTAGGTAGACCACATCTACTGTCCCACCATCGTCCACTATTTTTGTAGTGTAGTCAAAAAAACTCAAGCAGATTTGTCTGGCATGACCCACCCTGCTGTGAAACCGTGCTGTTTAGGCCAGGGTCTTGTCAGCTGCTAGTTTTGAGGAATGCTATGATCCTCTGTTTGAGTAGTGTCTCCATAAGTTTCCCTACTATAAACCTGAGGCTCACTGGTCTGTAATTACTAGCCTCTTCACAACTGCCTGATTTGTGAAGTGGAACCACTATTGCCTTTTTCCAGCCTTTGGGTACCACACTGCTTTTCAAGGATTTCTTGACTAGACGTGCCAGAGGAACTGCTAATTCTGCTCCCAGTTCCTTAAGGATTATGGGGTGCATCCCATCTGGTTCCATGGCTTTGTCTGCTTTTAGTTTATTTAGCACCTCCCGTACTTCGGGCTTCTGTAAAGGGACTCATGTCTACACCTGGTCCTGGGGTGTTGTGTTTTTTCAGGGTTGGACCATCCCCTGGGTCCTCTTTGGTAAACACCGAGCAGAAGTGTTTGTTGAGGATTCTGGCTTTCTCTGGGTCATATTTGGTGCATTTCCCTTCTTCAGTAGCAATCTTTACTATCTCCCCTTTTGTCTTCCACATTACCTAATGTATCTAAAAAATTGTCTCCTCTCTTTGCCCCATCTTCTATCTTTCCCTCTGTCTGGGCTTTTGCCTTTTTAATTTGTTTGTTTGACTCTTTCATTTTTTTCCTTGTATGACTCCCAGTCTTTCTCAGTTTTGGTTTCCTGGTATATGCTGTATGCCTTATTTTTTTCTTTGACTGTGGTAGCCACTTCCTTGGAAAATTACATAGAGTTGTGGGGGGTAGGAAGAAATAGGCTGTTGGTTAACTAGGATCTGTGGCCTATCCTGTAGGTAGGGAAATGGGCAGACTAGATGGGCCAAGTGGTCCTTATCTGCCATCAAAATCTATGTTTCTATGAGTATTTATTTTTGCTTTGCTGACCCATCTGGCACATTGATCTGTGGCAGTCTTTATTGCTCTCTTGAGTCTCCCCCACATGAAGTCCACCTCCTCAACCTCTGTTTCCATTGACTGGTTACTTATGTTGTTCCACCTTTTTTGGAAGTCAGCCTTTCTGAAATCTAGCACCTTTACCTTTGAGTGGCTGGTGTCCTGTGTTATGTTTACCTTAAATCTTACCATGTGATGGTTGCTGTTGCCCATATGACATCCCACTTTGATGTCCTTGAACTTTTCCGAGTTTGTGAGGACAAGATCAAGAATGGCATCTCCTCTTGTTGGGTTTTTTAACAAGTTGGCACAGCCCATGCCTTGTAGTGACAATAAGAAGTCTGCTTCTTCTTGTTGCTGCTGTTAGTGTGCTCCGGTTAATATCTGGTAGGTTGAAGTCCCCCACCAGTATTACTTCACCTTTATCAGACATTTTGTGGATTTCTTGTATTAGGTCTTTGTCTTCTTTATCTCCTTGATTGATGACGCCAATTCTGAAAGGTTTTCCCTTACCCGTGTCTACTGTTAGTCACAGTGACTCGAAGTCCTCAGGTTGCCCTTTTACTTCTGTGGCTTTTATTTCCTCCTGAATGTAAATGGCTATGCTCCCCTCTCTTTTTTTGCACTGCCTATCTTTCCTGAACAGATTGTAACCGGGAATGGCCACATCCCATCCGTGGTTTTCCTTGAACCACATTTCTGTTACAGCCATCCAGTCCAACCTTTCTGTTTTCAAGATGGCCATTAGTTTGGGAAGTTGTTGGTTAGGCTCCTAGTATTTGCAACCACTGCCTTCCAGGAATGTACATTCACTTTGGTGCGAGGTTGTACCCTCTTCCTGGACTGCTCCACTTTACTCTATCCAGCCAAATGATTATGGAGGTTGCTGGTTCGGGTGGATCTTGGCTCTGATTTGTTTTCTGAGGATGTATGCATGCATTTGGTATTTTGGGGAGTGATGACCAGCCCACCGATGGCAGAGGTGTGAGTTGCATCATACTCCCCTAGGTTAGCATGGTCCATTTAGAAGAGCTGAAGACTCCTACACTTGCCAGTAATGGCAACTATGGGTCTATGGATAGTCATTTCAGAGTGTGGGCTGCAGTGGTGTCTAGGAAAGGTACAGAGTTGAGAGATTTGGCTGAGCAAGGAAGCAGGTATGGTGAGGCTGGGATAAAACCCACCACCTGCAGAGCAGACCCTGTATACCTCTTAGCATTTTGTCACTGAAATGTTGGATACAGACACTCAAAATGCAGGAAAATGTGGGAAAGTACAGAGTTGAGAGATTTGAAGAGAAGAGGGAGCAGCTATGGTGAGGCTGGGACAAAACCCACCACCTGCAGAGCAGACCCTGTACACCTCTTAGCATTTTTTCACTGAAATGTTGGATACAGCCACTCAAACTGTAAGGAAATGAGGGCATTGGTCTTAATAATGTGGGACAAATTGTCAGAGACATGTACAGAAAACTGGAAGCTACTGATTTAGCTTCTACCCTTGATCACACCTGGACACTAGCTGAAAGTTCTGACAGTGAAGTGATAATTACTCACATTAAGTCTTTGTGGGATCACCTTCTTGAACTGTTAGATAGTGGCAGCTTTTAATGAGGTGTTACTCACACCAGGCTATCTGCAACACTGAGAGAGATTAGCAGGAGGACTAAAGCCTGCTAAAGCAGGGACATTTTCAAATTTATTAACAGCCATGGAAAACCTGCACTAGTCAAGATGGACAAGTATAGGGTTAGCTGCACTAGCCCTGACCAATTTGCACTAGGTTTTGGGTTAATAAAACAATGTTAAAATCGAACTCTACATAAGTCACACAGCCTGTATGTCGCAATGAGAACAGTGCAACATATGGATAGCATGACACATGTACTGTGTCATACTGTTTCAATAGAGGTATGGTAGTGCACAGTCCAAAGGACCCTGTGTTTTCACTGTGACACATGGACAATGTGACAAATGGATATTGTTATTATGTTGATGTAGGCTTTGGAGGGCAGAGTCCCACATTGACATATGAATAATGTGTTCTATGGATTCTGACATACTATCTGAACAATGTATGGATTGGAGTGCATGGTGCAAAAGGCAGTGTACTCCCAGCCCCACATTGACATAATACAACTGTGTCTATATGTAATGTTGGAAACACCATTCCTCCATCTAGATACTATAACAGTTTGAATAAATGAACTTTCAAGTGTGGGTTTTAACTGTTCAATCACATTCTACATGCAGATAGTAGAAGAGTGTGCATACCTAACAGCAGAACCACATGATACTTCATCTTGCACTCCCATACCTCTATCCATACATAGGTACAGTGTCTATATGTCACAGTCACACCGTGGGTTGCTTTAGACCCTGCGTTCCCTATCCCTCCACAGATGTACATATTTATCTAGCTGTGTAAATACATTAGAGTGTGGCCCCAATACTTCAAGTCATTAAGTTATGAGCAGGTGTAGCAAAATAATGTGAAATACCTTAAAACCATCCCATATTAAATAATTTAATGTAAATGTTCTACATAGCCTTCTTAACACCTCACCGCTTGTTTACCAGTATGTGGGTGTACTCCCCAAGACACTGGGATGGCAGCAGAAGTGATACAGTTGCTGAAACATGCTGATGGATGCCTCTTGTGGTATGTTTACTGAGTTGTATGTTTAAGCAATAAGCCACGAGGGGGTGTGGGTTATCAGGGGATTTACCACAGCTGGAGTGGTTTGCCCATGAGGTGCAGCCTAGTGGGTAAATCCCCCGATAACCCACCACACCCCGAGTGGCTTATTGCAATTATACCATTACATTTTGTCATAGATGTAAGTTTAAATTGTTTCATTATATTTTTTCCTGTGGAAAAAAATGATTTTATTAAGAAATATCCTTCCATGAAAGAAAATAGTCCATGGTGTTTAATGCAATTCTTTATTTAAGTTTTGTGAGGTCAGTGACAGTAACACATAATGAGGTTTTCAGTGGTAAATAACATGAAATGAGGGTTTTAAGTTGTTAAACAGTAGTACATTGTAAAAACAGATTGTGAGGCTTTTAACTTGTTAAATACTAGTACATTCTATTACAAAAACTTGTTAGTGCTCACACTGTAATGTTGTGAGGTGAGTTTTAGTGTAGCTCATTTTCTTTATCAGGAAGCAGTTGTTTTTTTTTTTACAGTTCATATATTGTGTAGATTTTTTATTATGTTGTTGTGCAGACCAGTTTGCTTAGTTCTGTTTCTTTAAATTATTGGAAGATAGGTTGCAGCTCATTCTGTGGATGCAGTAGTGTGAGACCTTTGACCTGTTGAGGATAAGAGAAAAGGTTGTTATTTTTTTATTTTATTTTTTTGAGAGATTTTGATTAATGGCTTTAAGGTATACAGTTTGATTTTTGTTGGAAAAAATTGTATTGTACTACGCTTTATTTGGAAACAAGTTAACTGTTCCATAGTTAATGAGATGTCAATTGAAGGCAGTTTTGGGTTGAGTTCTGGGTGTGGCTCACTGATGCGGTTTGCTGCTCTCTCCGTGGAAATATTTGCAGCGTTGGAGGCTGTTGCGATTGTCATGTATTTTTCTTGAGGAGCTGTACTTATGTGCTCAGGCTGATTGTGTGTTGTCTTGCAACATTGGGAAACTTCGGAGATGCCATCAATTGACAAGGTATGTGATGAGGTGAAGCTGGATTTGTTTGCCTGCAGAACATTTTTTTTTCAGCGCACAGTCATAGTGACTTTCACAAATGTTTTCTGTCAGTTACAATGGAGAGTCTGTGGAGTTTTTGTTACCACTTATTATTTGGCCCCATTTCTTAAATTCTGAAAGGTTCTATTGCCAGTAACTTTGGAGCAAAGTCTCATTTTTATGTTGCTTGCACGAATGTGCAAGAAACATAGTGCCATCATCCGAGTTTTTGGAGGTGTGTCAGCCCCTCTTCCAATGCAGTCAGTGTGTTTGCAGGTGCGGCCCCAGTTCCCCAATGAGTGCTGCAGCTGTCTATGACAGCTCCAAAATGCAGTGGCATACAGTGGAAAGGGAGAGCCCCGCTTCAGTGAGCAGAGCTCTCCCCCCCACACGCAAGCACGCATATTGTGTGCTGATGTGCTCCCCCCCATGCACACACTGTATGGCCAACGGGGGTGCCCAATCCCCCATCAGCTCCACGCCCCCCAACAGCTGTCCAGGCACCAGGCTGGGAGCCCACCCGCGTGGCAACAACTGTTATAGCCGATGGGGTGCCCAATCCCCTGTCAGCTCCAAGGCTGCCGCCCCCAAAGGTTTCCGGTGCCACGCTGGGAGCCCACCCCAGCGTGGCAAATCTTGTTTTGGCTAATGGGGTGCCCAATCCCCTTATTGGCTCCATGTCCCCCAAACAGCTTTTATTGCTGCCATGCTGGGAGCCCACCCCAGCATGGCAAATGTCCCATGTCATCTTCTTAAAAAAAGACAACCTGTGAATAAAAAAACAGTCCCTATTAGTCTCCCTGCCCCCTCCCACAACCCGCACCCACCCACTGCACCCTGCCTCCCCACACCCCCCTCACCCCATACTTACCTCTGGAGCTTGGCATGATGATCATCGGTGGACCGAACACGTCTGCACTCTTCAAAGCCGACCGGGAACTGAGGAAATGCCGGTAAGCTGTATAATGGGATAGATAGGGTTTTTTCAACTTTGTTGCATATCTCAAGCATTTTTGAGAATTTTGGCCCCAAATTTTCAACATGGGGTTTTGGGACCCCTCCTCATGAATTCTTGCACTGTCATGGCGTTATTCGGGCCGAAGGGGTGATTTGCATGGTCACTGTGCGTGAAATCACCTTCGGGACTAATTAATGAAATGACACTGCCAATGTTCATAAGGTGGGCTCTCAAAAAGCCTATGTTGAAATGTGGTGAAAAATTTCTAAAATGACTGTTTTGCGTGCATTGCGCAGTTCCTACACATGCTCGTAAGTTCGAAATTTTCAATATTTTCACTCCAGATTTTCAACATTGTCATTTTACCACACCTCCTTATGAGCAGTACAGCTGCCATTTTCACATCCTGCCCAAAACATGTTTCCGCTCATGTAGCGCTACAATGGCGCAGTCGGTGTCGAACTCAATGTTTGGGACACATTAAGAAAATCACAGTGACACTGTTCATGAGCAGAGGTCTTAAAATGGCTGTGCTGAAAATTTGGTGAAAATTCTAAAAATGACTGTTTTATTTAGCGCGGCGTGATAGTTCCTACGCACGTCAGAAGTTCGTGAATTTTCGACATTTGCACTCCAATGACTTCCAAATACCTAAACAGCACATAGAAGCAAGCAACATTCGGCATTGACAAATGCTTGTTATGACCTGTTATGACCATGATTTGTCTGACTTCCATGCCAGAATCACTTAGCAGAGTTCCTGCGGTTGCACGGAGGGAGTGGTACATAAAAATAGTTTCTAGGTTGGCTTCCTTGCAGATTTTTGGTGACATATTACCTTAGAAATTCACTCCCATGGATTCAGCTGTGTATCAGACCTCAATGGTATCCAGTATCAATTGGTCTAATATTTTTGGGATGAAGAAATAAAACTGGAGGGTTTGGTGGCAGTTTAGCTAAATATTTTTTGAAACTACTGACTGGACATAAAGGATCGTTGGGCTGTGCAAACATGCAACCTCAGGTGAATTGTTTTGTAGGATCTGTTATCTCTTTGTGATTTTTGCTTTGTTCATTAAATATTTTGGTAAGGTATTCTTCACCATTTTCTGTTAATTTTATTTCAAAGGATTCAACTGTGAGCTAATTCCCTCATTGCGCATCTGCAAAGTGTAGCAAAGTGTTCATCCAGACTTTTTACAAGGCCAGTGGTAGTGAGTGGGGTCAGTGCAGATGAAGTTCTTAGCATTGTAAGTTGATTAATGGTTAGTGGGCGTGATGGTTTGCTTTGTTTTCCCATCTTTTCGAAATGCTTTACAACAGCCTTGAAGATGTTGTTGGCTGTGTTAAACTCTGTGTCATTCATTATCTTTATGCTATGGCTTAGGGATGATAATTTAAATCTCTGTTTAATCTGGCTCTAAGACTTATGTAGCTGGCAAGTACGTACTCATTGCCATCAGTATTGCATGCTGTACTATAGTATTGACGTAGTATGCTGTCTAATTCTGAAGGACTGATGGTGGATGTTTATTTCTATTTGATTCTGATTTGCCCAATCTAAAAGGTTTAATGACCACTGGGTTTGTTTTGTGCGGCTATTTCATGCCGTTGCTTCTCTAATTCAAGCATTTCCTGTGTTGTGATTTCTTCATGACGTTGTCTTTTCTTTCCTACAGGATTGGCTGCTGCGTGTGAGGTGGAGAGAGGTGCTGAGTTCAAGCTGGTAGCTGCAGAGACTCAAGGTGATGTAGTCGGCTGCATGGACTACTGGAATATCAGGGTTTCGGATGGTGGGATTGGAGCGATGTATGGGATATCTGTATTTGCTTGAGGTACATTTTCTTGCTCAGAAGTTGTGCTATTGTTTTGAAGGCTATAGAAAATTTCATTGAGTTCACTTTCGTCGATAAGGTCAAATGAGGCACCCATTTTGTTTGTTTCTTTTTTAAATATGAGGCCTACTGGTGATTGTTAGTGAGAGGAAAGATGGCAGCTTTGTGATGTTGGCGAGGGGGTCGGAGTGATATTTTTTCAGGGTAGCACGAGGATGTGGCAGGCTGGCATCTTTGCCAGTGATTATCATAGGATTTACAAAAGGGCTAAGGTTGCCAGTCTGCTTATATGATTGGCTACTGATTTATGTACATGGTATAATCTTCCTGTTACCTTATGGTGTCTGTTTCTCATTGGTTGTGTTGCCTTGTACTGACCTGTGCTTGTATGTGTGTTGTGTTGTGTGTGTGTGTGGGGGGGGGTTCAGAGTTAGGGTTGAAAACCCTAACTGTTGCATTAACAGAGTTTTTTGCAATGAATTTCCTTCCTTTTTGAGAAAGACACACAAATCCTTTGAACCTCTTTTTTGTCACACCAAGCAAAAGTGCTCTATGATAAAATATGCAGCCTATTGTCAGATTACTGTTTTTTAACATTATCATCACAAGTCACAGCTGACTGCCACCCACCTTCCCTCCACTGCAGTGGTTCTCTTTAGAAATATAACATGTTTTGTACTGTTCTCAATGGACAGTTATTTGCCTCTGTGTGTTCAAGGAATAAAATCACATTTCCATGACCTTTGAACTGTGTCAAAACACCACTTATAAATGCATAGATCTCTAAATAGAACATTGCTTAGATGTATACAATAACAATCTAATACATATTAAACAGAACTTGATTGTGAAATAATACTCAAGACACAGAGCATAAGTTTTAAATATTTTATTTAAGAAATCCTATGTAGGTATTGCCAAATTGGTGGTTGTTCCTGGGATGGGTGAAAAAACAGTTTTCTTGTACACCATATAAAATGTTGTGACTGTGGTCTTCAAATTTGTTTTGTGTTGACACATCACATAGCTTCCATCACAAAATAAAAATGTTCTTTTTGCTTTATGACAAATAAAGCACACTAATAAATATAAGTAAACCAACACCTTTGTTGTGATTATAAAGAAGATACTATTACAATACTAAAAGTAGCAAACTATTTATTGTTTTATATTCAAGAGTGATTTAAGCATATATGTTTGTGCTTACTATATTAACTATATTAAAGCACTCCAAGTAAATTTGTAAAGGTAACAGATATACTAAGGATACATATTTATAGCTTTTAAAAATATAGTGTTGGCATCAACCTAATTACAATATTACATTAACATTTTTTTTTAGCTGGCCCGTTGCCGCTGATGGTTGAGGTGCTGGACACCACACCTCATGCCATGCTGGTGACCCAGGTTCAGGAATGAGCCGGGCTGTCGGTGGTCAGCAGGGAGGGAGAGGATTGAGTGTCCAGAGGACAGCTGTCCTCTCCGGGAGGATGAGGGTGCAAACTCGGCACTTGTCTGGCCTCTGGCAGAAGCCAGAGGCACAACAAGCACATGAGCACACAGAGAGGGTTGGGAGTGAGGATGTCAGAAGGGAAGCCTTGACATCTGGGTGTAGCCACTCCCTTAGAATAAGGGAAAAAGCACACTGGAGCACCGAGGGGAAGGAGCGCTGGGTATAGGCCCTAATGACTGCTGCCTGCTTGACCGCTGGAGGGGTCCCGATGAAAGTTGATTGATCGGGGTGTACGGGCCCCACCTCGTACCCACCTGGGGGACATAGCCACGGCTCCATGGGGGTCTACCGGGGTTCCAGGTAAGGCAGCAGCAGGGGTAATACCCTTAGCGACTCCTGACAGAGCAGGGGAGAGATAAATTACAATTTCAAAAAAAAGAAGTATATAATTTTTTTGTTTCAATAGAATTGTTTTGATTTATAATTTGAGTTTGTAGAATCAAATATTTTCAGTAATGACAAGCTTTTTATGATTTTACATTAACATAGTTAAAACTATGTATATCACTTTTCTTGAAAGTAATCTAAATATATACATATGTTTTTTTAGAAGTTAGTCTGCTATGCCCATTTATCATAACAATACTTTACAGTATGAGATGCATTTGATTTTACTCAAAAACTTAGAGCTAGACTATCATTTTAAAAAGGACAGGCTTTTGAAACCACAGCTAAGTATAAATTGTGTTGTCATGTAATACTTGTTTATAAGTATAGTACACTGCATCGAGGCATGCATAACAAAGATCACAGCAAGGTTCTGCACTTCAAAGTGCAATGCAGATAGTGACATTAATGTTTGTCTTGTACATATAGCAAGAATGCAAAGAGTACACTACAAACAGTTTGCTGTAGTCACTCATTTCTTACACAAATTGCTGTGGTGTCACTATATCAAACACTGTATGAGTTATATGTTGTTAATTGTCAAACTTCAATTCTATGTTAAATGTACCATGCATTAAACCACATGACAGCACACCGTATATACCTTAAATATAGCTGAGGTTTCAAAATCCCATCCTGCAGAATTTAAGTAAATAATAATTGAACTGTAAAATTCCTCATCTGACCCCTCAATAGAGGTGATCCTATAAAAGAGCAGGAACACACACATTGTATACATTATAATATAGATGTGCACAGGTAGCATTGTATAAAACAAAAGGTAGTAATTGTGCAAAACTACACACACACACACACACACATATATATATATACACACACACACACACACACACACACACACACACACACCTCTATATATAAACACACACACATATATACACACACACACATAAGCAGCATAAATGTGCTGATTAACATTTAATGTAATGCAAAGACATTAAATGCTACAGATACTTACATACTTCTACTTCCAGTGATGGACTATGGAAGTCACGTATATGATTTCGCTCACAAGAAAAGTTTGGTGAAAGTTGACATGATGTATAATAGACTTGCAAGGTTTATATTGGGAAAAGGAATAGGTTCACATCACTGTACTTTGTTTAGTGATCTAGGATGGTTAACCCCAACTTTAAATAGGAAGTTGCAATGGGCAAATTTAACTCATAAAGTTTTACATACAAAAAGGCCAATTTACTTATTTGAAAAATTAGAAAAAATACATCGTCATCATAATTTATGCCAGACACCTTTATGATGATTTATTCCTCCAAATTAGTAAATAAATATAGTTCCATGCATTTCCCAGCTATTATGTTTCAAATATGGAATTCAATAATTAAAGAATCCATAGTAAATCAGACTGATGTTAAAATATTTATGAAGGAGTTAAAACATGAATTGAGTGTACGTTGTATGTGCAATGATTAGAATGTTGATATAATGTTGTTGTAAAGATGTTATATGATATTTGTCATACATGTTATTGTCTTTGTATTCTATGTTAAACTTATAATGAACAGGAGCATCTATAATATAGGACTTGTCCTAAAGATGTTTTATACCAGCTTGTCCTGTATAAAAATAAAGATTTTTACTACTACTACTACTTACTATAACACAATATCTATAAAAGCATGCACAAAAACAATAATTTTTTTTGTATTTTTTGGTTTTTCAAATAAAGAAAATAAAAACGAATGCAGCATCAGTATGCTGTCACTCTTTGAACAGTATCAGAAGTATATACATATTTATAACACTGAGTCACATTTTGGTGGTTTCTGCAGTCATGTTCAGTGAATCAATGATATTTCCATTTGAGGAAGGTATCACACAGCCATCAGTGGTGTTAGAATTGCATATTACTATGAACCTATGACATCAAAGAGAAAGCCATAGAACAGTTCAGAATCATAAAACTACATGTGCCAAGATATAACTTACTTGCTGACATATAAGTGCTGTCCAGTTCCCTCAAGTCTGCTTGGACTGTGCTGATGCCAGTCTCATAAGTAAACACATCAAGGTCACTCATGTAGAGCAAGTTACAAATGTATTTGCTATGAGCAGATATCAGTCTGTCATGTCACTCAATAACAGCTGAGATATGCAATGAAAGTGTCCTACTGTTTAGTACTCCTCTAGATATAACAGTACAATTGACACAAACTATGAAATACAGCATCACAATGTAACTTCCTATCAGGAGGTGTCACAGTGATACATCAAGAGCACTACATACTTTATGAGTTCTAGACACCTTGGGCAGGATTCACGAAGGGAAAATGTTAAAGTTTCCCTCCGCAATTGCCGTTGCAGACTGGAATCGTCCACAGCTGCGGTGGTACCGATTCACAGCTGTGGCAGTTGCGGAAGGTGCTACAGTGGGTTCCGCTGCCCGTAGCAGTCTCCCGCAGCTGCAGTGCTGTCCATGACAACAGCATCCACAAGCTGCCATATGCCGTGGAGCCAGTCGTACTCCGGCTCCACCTTCGTGAATACTCGCAGCTGCGGGCAACCTGCGGCTTCGCGAGTGGTTTCAAACTAGCACCAAGGTTTTCTCGCAGCTGCAGGTCCTTCTCCCTGTATGTGAATCCTGCCCTTGTCCATACCAATATAGAAGCAGTCACAGGAATTATTCTGAAACACATATCAGTCTTAAAGACAAAGACATGTAATGAATCAGCATTGTTTAACTACATGTGCCAAGATGTTACTTACTTGCTGTCACATAAGTGCTGCCCAGCTCCCACAAGTCTGCTTAGACTGTACTCATGGCAGTCATGTTAGTAAGTACATCAAGGTCACTTATGTAGAACATATCAGTAAAAGACATACCAGCTTTAACTGTTAGTAGGTCGCAAATTAATTTGCTATGAACACATATGAGTGTCAAATCTGTCTGAATAACAGACCATACAAACAACAAACTTATCATACTGTTTTTGTGGTCCTCCAACAGTACTAGTACTAGTGAGAACAAATATGACATGCTTCGTAGCAACTGGAATAGAGTCCCTAAAAGTTTCACAGCAGTATTTCTAGGCTACAACACACTCAATGATTTAAATATATACTGTAGGCCCATAACAAATAACTCACAATAAAAGTAGCATCTTGTTGTGAATGTGTTTAATGAAGGCACACACATTATTCCTCTTCACATTATGCCAATCTGTAAGCAGAGGTGAAACAGATATGTCAACCAATGTGGAGCTTATGTTAACATTCTGTAGATCTCTAGCCAAAAAATCACTCCTCAATGCGTTGAACATTATCTATGTTACAGAGAATGATTACATATGCATATTTTAGATTCCTGGGTAATTGTTCTCTCATAGTACATACTGTGTTATTGCACTCCACCCATCCACTTCTAAATCTATGCCATGTGACAGTGTCCTGACTAAATAGAAGGTCCATGATGGAAAATGATGGCATGTGTGTCAAACTGAGTGCCTGAGAACATAGTTCTTTTAGCAATGAAATCAGTAATAGGCGTGGTAACTTTCATGCATTGAGAATTGAATCGCTGAAGCACAATGATGATGTATGAACTGAACTCAGCCACCCTCAAAGAACATACAGTACTTGACCACATTTGCAACACTCTCAACCAGTGGCAGCATTCCTAAACAATCTGGAATTTAACAGATGTTTCTTCAGGAACATAGACAGATAGCCATAGCTTGTCATTAGTTGCCTGAGACTCTATGTGTCCACATGACAAACAAGTGTACTTGCACACATAGTTAACTGTGAAGTATTAAGTGGAATCCCATCATCAGCCAAGCTATTCATCACACCCATCATAAATCCAGTCACATCCTTTTGGGCATTATCAGCTAATATCCTCAGTCCAGGATAGCTGGACAGAGTAAGCTGCAGGGGAGTTAAACTCTGTACGCTAGGTGCTTGTTCTTGACTTCCTCTTATAACTCTTTTCAGTGCATCAGAAAGCATTGTTGACTTTGCAACACTTAATAGGTGAACAAACTCTGACATATGCAAAAGAGCTTGCATTATAGCACTGGCATAGCAGTTCACTCCAGTGCTATCGTCAAAGATCAGCAGTTTCTCAAGACCAATGCACTTCTTTGCAGGTGGTGACCTGACTTGATCAGCAAGTGACTAATTATCATGAACAGCAGATGGTGAAGAAACTGAAGTTTTACTCTGTTTCCTTTTTAACTTATGTGTTGTGTCCATTGGCACATCTCACACGGATGTATCTAGGAACAGGAATCAGAGTTGCGGCTGCTTGGTATAGTGTACATAGCTGGTTGTATTCAGCAATACACAATAGCAGGGGAGGTACTAACAACAACAAAAATGGAAAGGGACCTGGGGGTAGTCATATCAGATGACCTAAGGTGGGTAAGCAATGTGAAAAGTCGGTAAGGAGAGCCAGGGGATACTGGGATGCATAGGAAGGGCATCACAAGTAGAAAAGGGAAGTTGTTATCCCTCTGTACAGACAGTTGGTGAGACCCCATCTGGAGTACTGTGTGCAATTTGGAGACCTCATCTACGCAAGGACATAGACAGGATGGAAGCAGTCCAGAGGAGGGCAACTAAAATGGTGCAGGGTCTGCAGCAGAAGTCATATGAAGAGAGACTGAGAGAGCTTAATATGTATACTCTTGATGAAAGAAGGGACAGGGGACATGATAGAAACATTCAAGTACCTCAAGGAATCAACAAAGTCCAGGAGGTAGCATCTTTCAGAAAAAGAGATGAGTAAGAACAAGGGGCACAATTTAAAGATAGAGGGGATGGCTCAGGGTAATGTGAGAAAATTTTTTCATGGAAGAGTGGTGGATACATGGAACAGCCTTCCTGAGGAGGTCGTTGGGTCTAAAACAGTGGGGAATTCAAACATGCATGGGACAGACACAAGGCAATTATAGTTGGGGGTTGCAGGAAGTAGGCTGTTGGTTAACTAGAATCTGCAGCTTAACCATTTGGTGGGGAAATGGGCAGACTGGGTGGGCCAAGTGGTCCTTATCTGCCATCAAAGTCTGTGTTTCTATGTTTCTATTTCACATCAGCAGGTACCTTATTCTCTACGAGGCTCAGTATGTGCACACCAGAAAGAGATCTAACTCATGACAAAGCAACATATGCCTTGCCATCCTTGAAGATTCCCATTCCAATGTCAACAATAGCATTATCGAGGCTGAGTCCTTGTGATTTGTGAATGAATACAGCATAAGCAAGACACAGTGGAAATTGCTTACATGTAACATAGATATCCTTTACAATCTGAAACTTGACAGTGGATCTGTCAAAGGGAAAAGGACTGTCACGGTTGTCAAATTTAATACTGACAAATTCAACAAATGTGTTCCATGCATTGTACTGAAAATCAACAATGTAGTCCATTGCTCCATTAACCAGCCCATGATCAACTTCAAGATTTCTTCATAGCATAACACGTGCATTTTTGCATAGTGCTAACACAGCTTCCAAGCCAGCAGTTCATGCCACATCAGCTATGAGTTCTTTGAGATAATCAGCTATTTTTGTCACCATTGTGTGTGTTAGACTAAAACCATCAATTGTATCAAGTGATGTAAGTGTAACAATAGGTTGTTCTCTTTGTATCATAATCTGGTTGAACTCAGCACATTGCTTTAGTCTAGGCAACAAGCATACAATATGCTGTCCACTGCTCTGTAACTCTGTACATAGCTTGCATGCATCATGCATAGAGCTCTCTTTTGTGGGGATAATGCATTCTCTTAGCATTTATAAATGAGAAGCTGACAAATTACCAATGCAAGCCTCATCAAGTAATGCTTTATAAGAGATATCACCTCTCTGTTGCATATTTTGGAAAAGTTCTACATAAGAGAAGAACTCCCAGAGATTAACTCCACCTATGCACCCAATGGTCTTCTTAGCTTCCTCCACTGAAAGAATAGAAGACATGTTGGCCATTGACAGGAGTTAGTTGGAGAAGATCTCCAAAGACAACAATGTTTTTGCCACCAAATGGCACATCATCATCACTACTCACTATCTCCTGTAGATGTAGGTGAATGTATAAAGAAGAATGTTGGAAACCATGCTGATTTCATCAATGATCAGTAACTCCATTTTTTCAAACATGGACCTTAGTTCACTTGCAACCGAAAGACAACTTTCTGTACTCTCCTGTTTTACCATACTCAACTGTCTGCATAAACAGCCTATGGAAAGTGACACCACCTATGTTGTAAGCTGCTAGGCCAGTTGGAGCAGATACTATCACAGATGTTGGTGTGTCAGTAAGTCTACATACACCTGCACTTATCGCTTCAGTCACAAAGCTTTTGCCAGTACCAGCAGCACCACTCACAACATCTTAGCTGGCATATGTTTGTCACAAAACATTCCTTTTACAGTGTGTCATACCATGTTGAACAGCATGCATCACCACAGTGTACACAACCTGTTGATGAGCATTCAGTTCATCTACAATGTTGACTGATTTATCAATAAGGTGCATGCTTTGCTGCATAGCACTTTCTTTCTCTGACATCAGCACAGTTGGGTCATTTGCAGGCAACAGAACACCAAGTGCTCCTTCACCCTTAGAATAAACCATGTCCTGTGAGTTCCCTGGAGTATCATCTTGCAGTTGTTGCCTTGCTTTCTCAAGTTGTTCTTTTTCAAGGTCCAGTCTCTTTATATATGCAGCTGACACTTCAGTTTTGAAGGAATCATAGCTCAAATTGAACTGCTCTTCAAAAGTGTCACATGTACCTTTCAAAGACCTCTCATCTCTATAAGGCTTAAACAAATAAAAAGCGCAACATAGTAGTATTCTTTACTTTCTGTAGTTGTCAAGCTCAGTTTACATGGTCAATCATCCATCCACGGTTTACACCACTTCACCAGAGGCCATCTAGGCCTGACACCTTGTGTATGTTCTTTTCTGGGTCAGAAGGGACACCCCATTTGTAGTCAAACCATTGGGCAACCTCTAACAAACATAAATCATCCATGGCACTATGGCTCTGTGGATAGTAGTTATCAATCAAGATGCTCTTCAGTATGTTTGTAGATGTTGGTCTGGTTGCAGCAAGGTCTTCAATCTCATCATGACTTCTAAGCACACAACATCTCCTCTGTTCAAAGTTAACATTCAAGAATGGCAGATGGATTCAAACTTGCCATACAGACATGTACCTGTAAGAGGGTCACTAGCCTCATATGCTCCACATTCACAGTGTAACAGAGTTCTTAATCTAAGTGACCACCATTGAGAAGAGATGGACCTGTTGCAGTTAGACAAATCTTCCCAGAGTTCTTGTAAACATGTTTGCTCATACTTAGTAAAATATATGAAGTTGCATATCTCACCAAAGCCACTGAATCATTAGCAACATATTGCACATCAATGTTGGCCTGCCACATCAACAACAGAGGAGGACTGTAGTCACTGATGTCTACTTCTGACTCCCTATGGGATAGCTCATACACTCATTTTGTGGATTTTGCCTTCAGATGATGTTGCATAGCAGAAAACATCATTCAGACATGCACTCATGCAGACTCATCTTGGAATCCAAACCTGCACTTGTGTACCAGTTCCCTCTGTTTTTTACCTTTCTGTGACAGTATTTGCTGCACAAGTGTCGCTGAAATTTCTGCACCAATTTCCACAGTGTTGGGCTGTCACACTTGTCAGGAATCTGGCAGGTCACATACCTCATAATGAAGCTTAGAATATCAGCTTCATGACTGTCACCAATTCGCGGAGCAACTTTTATCCACAACATGTGTATGTGGGGTGCTCCACGTGCTTGGTATTCCATCCTCCAAAAATAGTGCTCAACAATACCAAGAGGTGGATTGGTTTTGGATAGTATGAATCGTAAGAGTGCCTGAAACCAGTGCTGAAAGTATTGTGACACTGAGACTGGATCCAGTGAACACATCTCACCAAGAGTCATACTCTGTATGCCATCCACATCTGAGTTAACTCACCTAAGAAGGTCAACCAAGTCATTTCAGCAGTATTCTGCATAACTGAGTGTGATGAACCATGTTGCTGGACCAAACTCTTAACATGCACATCACCTAAGAATGCCGTCTGTACCAATACTCTTTAGTGTCACACATGCTGGACAGAATTGAAGAAAGACTAGCTTGCAGTATTTCATCTTTCTTCTCAATTTCTGGATCAGCTGTGCAGCTGTTATATTGATAAATTCTGTACCGAGTCACAATGTGTGTGCAATGCTTGCAGACAAAATGCTAAGTTCACTCTCCCACAAAAGGTGAAAGAGATATGAAATGTTTCTGTGGAACTTGCCATCTGAATGCAGTAGTCTTGAAGCTCTGTACTCCGCTCCAGCAACCCACACATCACGATCATTCAGACGTCCACCTGTACCATGTGGAAACAGATCACGAAAGCAATGTGCCTCAAGTGTACTGTCCCAGATACTGACAGGATTACCCTGTACCTGTTTCATCTGGTACAAATCTATATTATCCACAACTGGGTCCTTCCCATGTAAAGGGTGGATAGTGTATTGTTCATACACATTTTCATTTGTGGCAACCTCTACTTTTTCAGTCATGGCCTTTGCACACTCAGGCATATCAGCTTGCATCTGAACATCAGCAAATGTGCCTATGTCAATGTCCTGATAAAAAGGATTATGTTGTTTGAGGTACTGCAAAGCATGCTTGACCCTTTTTTATTTATTTTTATTTATTTATTTTATTTATTTAACAAATTGGAAAGACCTTTGAGCCAAGGGCTCTTTTACAGAGGTTCCACATCAGGTCACAAGAATAGCAAGTTACAATGGTTTCAGTAAGTAGCACAACATGAGGAAAGTAATTACATAAACAAAGAATAATATGGCAAGATAAATATTGTGTCAAGAGCTGCCAGTGGTCTTGTCTGAATGTTTTCAACGTTCACAATCTGTTGCTATATTGTTTTGGTTTTAGTTGGAACACCATTTATCAGAATGACAACACTGTTCTCTCTAGAGATGGTGTGTACATTCTCTTGCAGTGGTAGAAGCAGATACATAATAGATCCCTTCAATGACCAAATCAGCTCTTTTTTTGGCAAATCTTTCATTTTGGTGTTCAGTCTCAGAATGGTTTGAAATGGCTTCATTGTCTGGATTTAAATTCTCTCAAATAAATTCAAGCAAGCGATCTGTGCAGGGGTTTTCTGTACTTCCATTCCATTTAATATAGACCTAGGAGGCAAAGTGTCAGACTTAATCTTACGATAACAGTATGTACATAGTGATACTGTACCCTGTAAAGTAAAGCCTGCTTCAGAAGTAAATATGCAACCAGACGTGAATCTAATTCCACCATGTAATATTGTACAGGTCTACAGTAACAGACTGTTCTTTGTAAAACAGCCATTCACAGGAGACACACACAATGTCAAATTTCTGAGTTTTGCTGATTTCAAATTTAGCAATCTCAGTACCAAATTTTCTTAGCAACTGTGACTCTTGCACTGTGCCAATCTGTACCACATCTATGTTGCCATCTGTAGCCATAGTTTTCCTCAACTTATTTTTTCTGTTGCAATTCTTTAATAAACTCAATGATACCATCAGCATCTCCATCATTTAACAAAGAATCAAAACATGTGGCGTCTCTCATGGCAGATCTTACATGATACAGCTGTTGTAGAAATCTTTGCATCCCAGAGTTGTGCACAGCAATCATGCGAAAGTGATGGAATATACTCTCACATGCTCCAGTCTGCAAACAAGCAAGTGAATGTCCCATCAGACCACTAAAAGGACTAATATTGCACTTGTCAATATTGGCAAACAATTTGTGTCTTAAACATCTCATGTTTAAAAATGTCAAAAGGAACTTTTTAATAATAAGGAATCATTCTTCCCTGATATTGCACATGTCATCACAAGGCCATTTCATAGCACATGACTTCCTTTGTGGAATATTTTCAGAAGTGTCATTTTCCTCATCCATGACATTATCATCCTGTGCCACAAGTAAAATGTTCTCAACATTGCCACATACATCTAATGTCAAAGTCACTTTACTATTGTGAACATTGTATGTTTCCTCCCAAAAATATGCCTCAGAATGCTTACAATGCATCCACTTCCCTTCAAACACTGAACAAACATTGTCTCTTTTTAAGTGTTCAAATGCCATAAGTCTATTTTTCATGTTTTCGATTTTGGCACTCAGTTTATCAATGGCTGAGACCATGACAGCCCACAACTGAGAATGTATGTTCATGGCCATATTCACAAAGCGTCTTGCTCTCAAACATAGTTTCATCAGAGAAAGTTTTCTTTTAACTTTCTTTCCTCTGCCCCTGACAGCTGCTGAAATGATTCATTCAATCCTAGCAGCATGAACTATTTTTTTTGAAGAATCAAGCTCTTCTGTGATGTCCAACACCACAACGATCACTAACACCACTTTTTGTGTCTTTAATAGACTTAGCACAAATAGCCTTATGAGGCCCTAGTGCAGGTCTTTCCCGTGAGACAGATCTTTTCTTGTTATTCTTCAGTGGCAGTTTCCGGGAGGGACACATTTTTCACATGTGTGTGTTTTCAGAAACTGTACCAGTAGAAGAATACTCAGCTGTTTTCTGTTTATGAGAAATACTAGTTTTCTCATTCTGACATGACAGGAGCAGCCAAGATACCTGTTTCACTTTGAAAGTGGCTGTACTTTCCGTATAACAGTCATTTCTCTAACTCTTCTTGAACTCTGTGACTCTATGTCTTCACAAGTTATATCTATAAAAACATAGATTCAATGATGATTGGCATACAAAAATCAATAAAGAATACACCATCCACTTTAAATAGTTTGAAAGAAATAACTGTATGCACATTTAGCAACTGTTATATGACACACCAGCATGGCAGCTCACTGTGCTACAAATGTTTGTCTGTTTCATGGAGTCACATTTTTTACTGAGTCTGTCTCTTTTCTACTAGTAAAGCCCATGCATAAGATTCACAAAGGAATTAGTTCTTTACCTAATCGAATGCCCCAGCACAAATGAGGTGTACCGATCACAAACAGTGGTATTCACATCAGATGCACGGATGAAGCTGCTGGTGCAGACCCTCTTTTAATAACACAGTTGTGCCCACCAATAGATGTGCCAGCGCAACCTCCAGACAGGCTGGGAAAACCAATGCAGCAGCGAATCGCATGATGCACTACGTCCAATGTTACCATTCAGAGACAGCAACATGCAAATGGGCCATTATACATGGAAGTTGCAATGGAGAAATTTACATGTAATTATGGAACCATTTGCATTTCTCTTGCAGACATGTGCCCAGCGGACTGTGCTGTGCACCCTGCAATAGTCATGGGCCTCAGAAACCCAATGTAGGCAGTATACACCTCCACCGTCCCCAGCCTGTTCACCAGCTGTGTGCATGCCCATAACACAGTCCCTGTTCTTGACAGTCCGACCTACCCTACCCCCAAACCCCACTGTAAATGCCACACCCTGCAGTGGCAATGCCATGCCTGAAGAAAACTGACTCCGGCCCAGATCTTAGCCCTCAAGATGCACTCTGCAATGGCAGAGACATGCACATAAAACCCCAGGTCTACCCATTGTCCCAATGTACAGCCGCACACAGTGGCAGCAGCACCTGTACAAAGCACTTGTCTATCTGTACCCCAACATGCACATGACTGACAGATCCAAATGCCCCCATTATTCCAGAAGCCCTCCGCTTCCCCACCCAGACATACACCCTCACCACACCTGATTCCCTGCTTCCATCAATTTCCAAAGGTCAGCGGGCACCACCACCTACCCACACCATCATGAACACCCACCAACAGAGCTGTATGATACTCAAGCTACTGTACTATTAAAAGTGAATTTGTGGAGTCTGTTCCCAATTGGCCTCCAGTGAGCACCATACATTGTCATAGCTGTCCTTGTTGGGGAAGGGGATAGCGGGTTCTTTAAAATTGCAGTAAATATAATATTAACAACACTGCACACTCCGTTATCATACACACAAAATAATTTCTTTTTTTAATCAACACACTGCCTGAATTAATGTAAAAAGATAACGTTGATAGCATTCAGCCACAATACATAAAAATCTAATTTCTGACCTTTAAATTCACTATCCCCATGCAAATAGACAAGGTAACATATTCTAATAACATATTCTAAAACGCAATTCCTGAAAATGTTGTCACAAACAAGGATTTTGCATCCTTACGAACAAGGATCTTTGATTGTGACTTGCTCATGGCCAAGGATTTTGCATGCTCGCGAACGAAGATTTAACACTTATTTTTATTAACACAAAAATGTTGAAAAATACTAAATACCAACTTATAAAAAAAATAAAGAGACACAAAGGTGTATTCAACAAATTATAATAATTAAAACATGTATTTTATCATAAACAATTATTAATCTCCTGTTCCCTTTCCTCGCATTAATCTCGTGATCAGAATTTTGTTGACTCACGAAATGGGATCCCGTTTGCAGCAGTGGTGATCAAAGATTTTGTAGGCTCACAAACAAAAGATCAAACAGTTTTTTATTAACACAAAATGTAGCAAAAATACTAAATACTAACTTATAAAAAACCCAGAAGCCACACAAAGGTTTATTCAACAAATTATAACAATTAAAACATGTATTTCATAATTATTATTATTTTTACTTATTTTATTTATGTCCTTGGCTGGGGGGTTGTAACTTTGGTCCCCCATCCAGCCTATCCTCATGGCCCTAGACCATGGCCAGAGCTCACCCACCATGCCCTTCACAGGTCGCTTTGCAACAGGTGCCTACCCCAACACCATGGCAACCTGGAGGGTGGGCATGGGAGGAGCTAACTTGGGTGTGTCCATGGTGGTGATGTTGGGCAGCTGTCATGCCATCGAGGAGTTTTCTTGTGGTGATACCCCCTCCGGTGCTGGCATGCAATGGCATCAATGACACTGCAATGCACAATCCTCCTCCTCCTGGCTGACCCCCAGCAACCCATTCCTGCTCTTGAACACAGGTTGCCAGTGTAGCACGAGGTGTGGCATCCAGCGTCTCAACCCTCAGCACCACCGGACCAGCCTCATGTATTTTATTATTAAAAATTATGACTATCCTATTTTCATTCCTTGTGTTAATCTCACGATCAAGGATTTTGTCGGGGGGCGTTGCTGAGCAGCCAAGAGGATGCAGCATCTAACTCGAGCTCTCGGAGAGAAAATAAACTTTATATATTTAAAAACTCTAATCAGCCAGCTGCCAACTTTTTCGCTCTGAACAAATCAAGCAGAGAGGAGAGGCCTGATCAACATGGAGGAGCAGGGGACTCTGGCGACAAATCACAGGAAGAGGCCTCACTAACTTTCATCCTCACCAGGTTGCATCAGCTTGTCAAAATGGTGCAAGATCTAGACAGAAAATTTGATTCCCTCACCCCGAGAGTTACTGCCCTTGAAACTAAAATGGACTGTCTTGAATCAAGTGTCCAATGCTCTGAATCTAAAAGCCTTAAATTGGCGGATGCAACTGAAAAACAAATAAAGAAAATTTCTATCTCTGTCAAAGGCTGGAAACAGTTGAAAATCAAACTAGGGGCGGAATATTTGGGTGATCTGGCTGACTGAGGTGGCTGAAGGAGGCGATAGCTTGAGTTTTGCCTGAACTTTTTATCAACTGTTTTAGGTCTCAATGATATGGATCCTACAATGTCCCTGGAAAAAACATACAGAATAACTCCGAGGAGAAATGCAGCAGATTCCTTAAACCCGAGAACTTTCCTAATAGTCTGCACAGGAGTAGGAGATTGAGACAGGGTGCTTGCAATCGCCTGGCACCATGGAGCACTAAAATTTGGCGATGCCAAAATAATGCTGTTCCCGGATCTTTCATTCAGCACCCGCCAACGCCGAAGAGCTTTCGATGGGCTGTGGGGCAGACTGCGCTGACTGAAGGTCCAACACCAGCTACTGCTACCGGCAAAGTTCAGGCTGCAGAGGAATGGGCAGTCCTATTTATTTAATGACCCGAAGGACGCCAGCAAACTGATCCTTAGGATCGAACAAGAAATGGACAGAATAGAGGAACTGGACAGTGGATCTGAGGGGGACTGATTCTCCATAAAACTCTGGTAATGTACTCAGTTTCAACATGTGGGGTAGTGTAAGAGGCCTTGATTTCTGGAGACAGCATGCGGCCTGTTGTGGAACTATTATTAAGTCATTGACTGTAATGCATCTTTCATTTGCCACCATTCTTGGTTACATTTTTGGACTGGATCCATGGACATATCTGAGGACCTCGAAAACTGCTCCATGACTCATTGGATTTATGGATATGTGGGGTTAAAATATTATAATCATTTCTCCATGCTGGCTGGGGATTGTCTTGGGGAAGGGCACTCATGGCTCATTTCATTACCTTTCTGCTCATCTGAGAGAATAAGGAAAATGTTATAAGATAATGGGGCTTCTTTATATATATTAAAGAGGGGATATCTACTGTTTGGTACAGATTGGGCTAAAAAGCTGAGAATGTTTGGGCTTTGAGGGGAGCTTGGGACTATGTTTTTGATTTTTCATAATAATTATGATATCACAGTGGGGGAGTCATTCTGACTGTATAGTCGCTTTGGTTACAGGGTAACCTTTTTAATTTGACCTTTACAGACTCCCTATTGTCCTTCCTGGCTGTATGCATTGGGTAATTCCATCTGTTATGTTTTACATTAAGGGAATCCCTCCTATGATATACCAATTGAGGGGGTGTTATACATAAGGCCATTGTAAGAGAACAGCCTCTGTATTATCTGCTTATGGTTATCCTCCTATGTAAATCTTTGTGAGTTTTGCTTGCAAAAATCAACAAACATATAATAAAAAAAAGGATTTTGTCGGCTTGTGAAAGGGGATCCCCGTTCGCACGAGTCACGATTAATGAATTTGCATGCTCATGAACGAGGATCAATAAAAAATGTTTTCTTTACTAGAATATAGAAAGTAATACTAAATAGTGAGTTATAAAACCCCCAAAAGTCACACAAAGTTATATTCAACAAATTATTACAATTTAAAACACGTATTCCATCATTTAAAATCATTGATTTCCTATTCTTATTCCTCACGTTAATCTTGTAATCAAGGATTTTGTTGGCTCATGAAAGGGGATCCGTGTTCGCATGAGTCGCGATCAAGGATTTTGAATGCTTGCGAACAAGGATTCAAAAGACAACAGAAAATGAGCTTTCTACACCAATGGGAGAGCAGGAAACAACAGGAAGTCAGCCATCTGGGATTATACAGTCCAGCAGCACAGTTTTCTACTACAAAATAGTAAGTAACCTTTTAAATCATTAAAGTTTTAAAACACTTTCCCCTTGATTAAGTACCATCAATCTCATATAAATCAAAACTGGAATTTCTGAGCTTTTAAATTCTGTACTCCATAATTATGTGTCATCTAGCATTCAGGCTTAAAAAGGAGTTGAAATTAGGCATGTTGCATAGTTTTACTGTGGTGCAGGTTTTTACTTTCACATTCAGGCTGCACAAAACAACTTTGATTAAATATATTATTAATGGATGGATTCATATAAAAACAGAATATATAAAAATCAGATTTTGTGTTCTACCAGGTGCTCAATTTCCCAACTTTGTATCATGTGGCATTTTTAAACCACATGAGTTTGAAAAGCACCATGCCAAAACTGATCCTGGCTATTTTTTTTCTACCCACTTAGTACTGCACAGAAAGATATACTGCTTCAGTACATTTTTATTTGATGAATTAAATCAAAAGTTGCACATACAGTAAACATTGTACTATCCATGCTGCCAACTGATGTGTCTTACAAATCTGCACCATGTTGCATTTTCAAACTAGTAAATTTTAAAGGGAACTGCACCTAAACAGCCTAGTGAATCAGCTATTTTAATCATTTAATTTCTGTAAATGTCACACAACAGTAGCAATTCAACTAAGCATGACCAATAAATATACTGTCACAAACTGCCTTTTTTCACATATATTAAGTTACAGATTTGCAATCTGTTTGAAACATCATTTAAATAACCATAAGTGAGAATAGTTCTTACCACGCAGAATGGCAGTTCAAAAGAGAGGAACAGAGGGTCAGTCTACCTATAGAGATTGGCAGTGACCAATAGAAATGTTCCATGTTACCATGTAACAACATGTGCCCTATCAAGTATCATCCTTATCCCACCAAAATAGAAAGAATGTTAAATAAACAAAAGGCCAATAGCAAACAATTCTGTAGATACAACAAGAAATATTAAGTAGATTGGTGATTTGAAGCGCCAGGCAACCAATGATATGTGTCCACACTACATGTTGCTACATGCGATAGTTTTTTAACTGTCACAGCTTTATTCTATGCTAATACTAGGCATTTGCTTGAAGACTGTTCAGAGAGAAACACATTTCTGAGACTGCTGCCTGTATCAGAATATTGCTTCATATCCTGAATGACAGAAAGCTCCAAAGTCAGTGTTTGGATTGTGGGGAGCAGTCTGGTCCAAAGGGCAGCTGCATTTAGTAGAGCAAGTTATTTTAGCAATAACTTGCAGCTACCAAATTGTGATATGTTGTGGTTTGGCAAGGGTGGCATGAGATGGGAGCAGCTCATGCCAACTATGTGCCAGCTACAGGAGACACACCCTGCATCAGATATACTCCTCATCCATCTCGGAGGTAATGATTTGGGCCACAGAAGGGGAGTAGATTTAATTGAGGCTGCTCAGTCAGATTTGCAGTCTTTTATTGAGATGTTACCTGCTTGTAAGATTCTGTATTCAGATATTACAGAGCGGATGATCTGGAGAGGTGAGAAATACTGTCCTGGACTTGAAAGATCACGTTGCAAGGTCAACATCCAAATATCTGGATTTCTTTGCATTATGAGAATGCACACTATACAGCACCCCCAAATTTGCCATTTTATACACTGGATATACCTAAAAGATGGTGTGCATCTCTCAAATGCTGGCAACACTATTTTCCATGGGGACCTCTGAGATGGTATTCTTGCACTTCTCTGAATGTGTACCTCTTATATCTGCAGTGCCTACATTAAAGATAACCAAATGGCTCTTTTAAGAGCCACACAAATTAGTCAAAAAATAGACAAGCTCTACACTCACAACACAAACTGAAACACATTATTTTATCTGATGGAATGGTGTATTGTTGGTATTATTGTGCTTACATGTAAAATAGAAATGTGTTTAGGCTGGGGGCGCAGGGCCAGTGGCATCACTGGCATGCAATGTCACAGAGTTCAATAATATCTGATAGTTCAGCTAGGAGATTATACAGGGGTGTGGGGGAGCAAGTGTAATGTCACCGACAAAAATAGCACATAATAGTATTGAACCTCAGTTTGGTGCCAAACCTGTAATATAACAATAGAAAACATGTTTCTTGCTCTGTTAGTCTCAGTCTGGAATAAACAAATCAATGTTTGCATGGTGATATTGTGACACAGTGCATTTGTACAAGTTGCAACAGGCAAATACTCTGCATGATTATTGGCAATAAGATTGATTGTACATATAATTCAACCTAGCTGACACGCACTGTTATTTTATTACTTAGTTTATCATAGTGCATGTGTGTATGTCTATGCGTGAGTGTGTGGGGGGTGTTCCGTGAGTGTGGGGTGAGGTAGGGGTGGGGAGTACTGTGTCATGGAATATGTAATATCTGCTGAGGGCAAAAAGGTGCTGCAGTGGTAGGTGGTAGGGTTAGAGAAGTTGGAAGATTGTCAAACTCAGAGGATGATGTATAGTGCCTATTCCATTAACTGTCAATGTACTGATCTTCATCAACAATATCATTTGTATCTACCACCCAGTTTGAAAGATGTGATACTGATCATGTCATTTTTCACTTCATCTATTCCATAGAACACCCAAAGCCAAAAAAAGGGCCAAAATGCCAAAGCACAGAAGCAACAGTGATGTACTAGCCCTCATTCAGGTAGTTGAGAGATATGGCAATCCTGCCATAGTGATGAAGGTGACCAACCTTACCCTATCCCTTACTTGGGCAAAGGTAAAAAAAAAAGGATGACTTATATCTGCAGCAAAAGTTGTAAATAGAGAAATATAAAATGTGTCTAAATGGACTGGCTCCTGGTTAGCTGGCTGGCACAATTTACAACATATAAATCATAGTATGACCCCATGTGTAGATATGCCAGCCAGTCAGCTCGAAAAATGAATTTTTCTTTTTTTTTAAATCATGAAAAAAGCAAGGGAGACATTGTATGATCACAATATCCCACTTGAGTGTGTGGGTGATGCCAGGATTTACCCACTTCTGGTGCATTTTATCCCTCGGCCTGCACCTTGTAAGAAAACCGCACCAGGTGGGTAAATCCTGACATCACACACAGCATCTTGTGGTATATTGGTTAAAGATATGAGTGTTGCTTTAGTGCTAGCCAAGCATACAAAGTTCAGACAAAGTAAAAGAAAGTGTTAACACATTGCCATAGTAGCTCTATTAGTGTATCTTATTACAATAGATATGAGAAATGTTTCTTCCATGCTGCATTCTGCATTGTGGATAAATATGTTAATAACTGTACTATATAAAACAGCCGCAGTATGTGTGTTGAGTAGCACTTTTTCACAGTAATGCTATTGTACTAAACATCCATTGTCTCAAAAACAATACTCTTAAGTAGATGTCATAATGGCCTGCCTATATCCTGGCTAAAAAAAATGCTTAAATAAACAAGTAGCACTCACCTTTGCAGTGTTAGAAGGCCAAATTGTCTTGTGTATGCGTGTGTGTGTGTATATATATATATATATATATATATATATATATCTCAAAAAAATTATATTCCTTTTCTTTCACAGGTTGGTCATGCCTTGGGGGAGCAAGGCATCGAAAGGACACCAGATGAGTGTCAGAGGAAGTGGAAGCTCACCCGGCAGATGTTCTACAAAAGTAAGTCTGCCGGGGAGGTCCACAGAAGAAACCAGAACTGATACGAGGTGACTCACAAAATGAGGGTTGCGGCAGGGAAGCCTGAATTTAGTGATCATCACCATGGATGTATATGTATTTCTTAGTATGATTAATACTACATCACTAGAAGTTAATAAAGCAATATAACCCAACCGTACATAGGTTACAGCAGAATTTACCAAGGTCTGTTATGGTTTCCACACAAAGTACAGTCAAGTGTCTAAATCACACCAGAAATGTGTAAATCTTGCCATCACTTACGCCTGGTTATAGAGTATTTAAGCAGCATATCCCAAGCAAGCATGGTTGCTGACAGGATCAACCCAGACCAGCTGTGCTTTGCTCACAATGGATAACCGAGTGAACAAACTACACAAGAAGTGAGTAAGTCCTGCCATCACCCACACCCAGTTGTGGAATATTTAAGCCACACCCAGTTGTGGAATATTTAAGCCACACCCAGTTGTGGAATATTTAAGCAAAAAGGAACAATATTTATCTATAGTTATTCGACCATGTAAGTCTGTACAGTCAATTAAACAGTCAGACATGAATGCTACTCACATTAACAGTCTATCAGTAACATCCTGGCAATAGGAAGGGGAGGAGGGGGGTGTGTGGGTGGGGGGCAGTAATCTGGCATAGCTCATAGTCAAGTCAAGCAATAAGGCACAACAGGATCTGGTTTATTGGGGATTTACCCTTGCCTTGTGTGGTGTGTATCACGAGGTGCAGACCAGTGACTTACCCACACAATAAGTGAACAAATCACTCAAGAAGTCACACCCTGGAGTACCTTATTGTGATCATGCAATGGACCATATGAAAAATAAATTTAAAATGTGTTTAATTATGTTTTTTATAAATGCCATTTCTCAGCCGTGGATTATGCAGGATTTACCCACAGTGATGTGACATGTTTTGACCAATGAGATTACAGGATTTTCACACACCATTGTATAACATCTAATAACACATACAGCATAAGTAACTTTTGCTTGTCAAATGACAGTAAATGTTTTTCTCCATGGCACAACATATATATTTTTCTCTGATTTTTTCACAAACAGAGCAACAAAACTTCCTGCCACTGCAGAACAGAGACTCCACCTCATGCCAGTCCCAGAGGGTCAGGAGCGGAGGTTCCTGCAGTCGACAAACTCCTAGTGGTCGACTCTACTAAGTAAAAAGTCACATACATCCCACACACAGTTGTACATATGGCTAGATATTTAGGCTTCGTGTCTGTCTAGGGCACAATCAGTTTATCTGCACAACTGACGTGTTGGATCACAAAATCAATATATTCATAAGAGATGTACCATGGCACATCCCTTCTGAATATATTACAAAATGCAGGTGGTGCAAATACAGTGTGCCAGTGCATCCCCTCAACAGGTATGAATACCTGGAATGGGAAATGTGCTGGAGCATTCAAATTACACTGGGTGCAAATTCCTGATATTCAGACCAAAATGTGAAACTGGGACTATTATCCATGCAAGACAGAAATGAGTCCTAGCCAACCTGGTGGTGCTGAGGAATGAGGTGCTGGACACCACACCTCACACCATGCTGGCGACCTGGGTTCGGGAATGGACCTGGGCCATCGGGGGTCAGCAGGGGAGGGAAGGGATTGAGCATCCAGTTGACTGCTCTCCCATTCTGGGGAAGAGTTCCAGGGTCTGTGCCACTCCTGGATGGCCTCTGATGGTAGTTGGAGGCAGCGCAATGGAACATACGGTGCTAGTGTATGCGAGGGCAGAGCTGCGGCAGATGTCAGCACATTGTGCCATGGACGACACTTCATGTCCAAGCTCCGGGGGCAATAACAAGCAGAAAACCCCTGTCTCGGGATAAGTGAGACACCTCCAGTGCCACGACCACACTCCCACAGTCAGGCCCTTCAACCAGGTTCTCCCCCCTGACTCTGGCCCAGTGCATTAAATTGCAGCTAGAGCACCAGGTTGACAGTGGCCCCACCTCAGGGGGTTCAGAGCTGGGGGATTTGCCGGGCTGGAGCGGACCTGGTGAAGGGCTTCAGATGGGAGATAGAGTCGTTGGTGAGTGAAGTAGCTGGACAGAGGGTTTTTTTTTATTTAGTTGTTTAACCAGGAGTAGCACACTAAACTGAAAGCTTTTTTACAGGTGTATCCTGGGAGCACAGGGAAGTTAATTGACTTGCTCAGGGTCACACAGTATGTAACAGGAAGCTGTGGGATTCAAACCTAGGTCTGGTCTGCTGGATGTCACCAGATTTGCAGCTCAGAGCCTTAAACCACTGCGCTATGCTATGTCACAGCTGGTGGCTGCTGTGTTGTGCCATGCAATACAGCACCCCACCTGTGTGCGGCTACCATTTATGCCTGTTTTGTACAGTCATAAGTTCCCTGAGTTCTCTGAGACAGGAGCAGAAACAGAATTGGAAAAAAAAAGATGCAAATCAGGCCATTTACATGTCATTATGATCCCATTTGCATGAGTTGTGCAGGGTTGGCCAGTGAAATGTGCCAAGCACCCAGCACAGAATGTGGCCCTGTCAGTGCACGTGAAAGACAGTTTTATCCATCCCTGGTAGTCTAATGATACTCCTAACTCCCCCAACACCCACACAGGACACCCAGATCACACCATCCCCCCACCACTTATTGAGTAGCAGCGAACTCAACTGCACACTTTCACGGCTGCCCACCAAATGACAGCATACAGTATCTGTTGCTACTGCATTGTTCCACACGGTGGGGGGGAGTGGTGTGAGCTGGGTGTCGTGTGTGTGTGTGTGTGTGTGGTACCACTATACTACCAGGGACAGGTACATGACTTATTTGGCCATGATTGGGTTATCAGTCAGGGAGGGGTCATCCACTACACTACCAGAGATGGATGAAACTGTTTTTATGGAGATCAAGGCACTGGGCAGGGAATAGGGTCACTAGACTACCAGTGATCACAGTGGGTGCTTGTGCACAGTTTTGGAGTTGCCACCACAGCTGGTGGCTGCTGTGTTGTGCCATGCACACAGCACCCTACCCAGTGTGTGGCTACCATTAATGCCTGTTTTGTACAGTCGTAACTTTTGTACCCATATATGCGTGAGTTGTGCAGGGTTGACCAGCGAAATGCACCAAGCACCCAGTACAGCATGTGGTCCTGTCAGTGCACATGAAAGACAGTTTTATCCATCCCTGGTAGTCTAGTGTCACCCCTACACACACCCACCCACACCCACACAGGACACCCAGCTCACACCACCCCCCCCAGTCATCGAGGATCAGTGAACCCAACCACACACCTCCATGGCTGTCTGCTGAATGACAGCATACAGTGTCTGCTGCTACTGCATTGTTCCACAGTGGGAGCAATGCACTTGCACTGCATGCTATAATAGTCATTCACAACTTTCTCAATGAATGACTTCATACAAAAAGTTGTGAATGACTATTACAGTATGCACTTGCAGCAGATACTGTAAGTTGTCATTCAGCAGACAGTTGCAGAGGTGTGTGAGTGGGTTCAGTGCCAGCTGATGACTGTGGGAGGGGAGAGTAGTGTGAGCTGGGTGTCTGGTATGTGTGTGGGATAGGGGTGCCACTAGACTACCAGGGACAGGTACATGACTTATTTGGCCACAATCAGGTCATCAGTCAGGAAGGGGAGATCCACTAGACTACTAGAGATGTATGAAACTGTTTTTTATGGGGATCAAGGCACCAGGCAGGGAGTAAGGTCACTAGACTTCCAGGGTACACAGTGAGTGCTCGTGCAGAGTTTTCGATCAGGGGGTTGCCACTCATGGCTGGTGGCTGCTGTGTTGTGCCATGCAATACAGCACCCCACCTGTGTGTGGCTACCATTTACACCTGTTTTGTACAGTCTTAACTTCGTGCCCATGTATGTATGAGTTGTGCAGGGTTGACCAACGAAATGCGCCCAGTGCCCAGTACAGCACGTGGTCCTATCAGTGCATGTGAAAGACTGTTTTATCCATCCCTGGTAGTCTAGTGGCACCCCTACATCACCACCCACCCACACACTGGACACCCAGCTCACACTACTCCTACCAGTCATAGAGGAGCAGTGAACCCAACCACACACACCCCACAGCTGCCTTCCAAATGACAGCAAACAGTATCTGCTGCTACTGCATTGTTCCACACTGAGGACCAATGTACTTGCACTGCATACTATAATCAAGGCCCCTAGAAATTCACTGCAGAATTTTGTGCAGAACACAATCTACTGCAGAACTTCTGCGGTGCCACAGAATTCACTCTTCTTGGTGATTTTTGATTAATATTTCTGTTTATACAGAGAATCTGGTTCCCTTCCTCTTTTATGTCCTAAACCCCCTTTATAATTCAGAATGTGATGTTATCATTGCTATAACATCATACATTAGCTAATTAAATGGCTGCATTCTGCAACAGAAATGAACAGTCACTTATCTACACAGCTCCACTGCCAGAGATGGTGGCACAGCACATCATGCATGGTGATATTTGCTCAACCTGCACTACAGCCCTAATACAGTTTTCAGTCTTACATTGCTGCACTAGGCCAACTTAAACAAAACCTTGCCAATAGCACAGACCTGTAAGTCCATACCTCACTTTGTACAAACCTATTTGTGCCTTTAAGGTATAGAGATGCTATCTGAAATGAATAACTGGTAAATGAATTTAACTGTCTAAATTTTAAGAAAAATAAAGTAATCATGCCCAGAAAAGTGGAATATAATAATGTGTAGACCTGTTGAAAGAATAGACCTGTTAAATAAATAATTGCCCTGTACACTTTTGCCAGGGTAATTTACATATTATCATTGGTTGATAGAATCACCTAAAAGTTATTGAGAAATATTGTGTGCAGAAACAGCTGTTGAGCCAGAGGGTAGCATGCTGTGTTTCTGTGCTGGCAACTCAGGTTCAGAGATTAGCTCCTGGGAACTGGCTGGGCAGCATAAGGATTGGTGGAACACATCACTGCTCGGAGCCTGGGAAGGTATGGTGCAGTGTTCTGTCAAATGGTGGACACATTGTGATGGTCCGAGCTGTATCTCACAACTGGTTCACATGCATGTCATGGCATGATGGTGTTACATGATGTGTCAGGAAAAGCAGGTTGACATGAAAAATGAGTTTTGCAGTAACTCCTCTATTCCATTTCCTATGGGACCTGTATGAATGAGGATGCAAGTTCATGGAAATAAAAAAAAAAAAAAAAAAATATATATATATATATATACACACACACACACAGTATCTCTGTCTCTCTCACCACACACACACACGCATATTTGTATGTATGTTACAGACTGTATATAAATATATAAGTGATACACAGTGGGAACCTAATGAGTGGTGTAGAAAGCACATACTAATATATAAGTGATAGACAGTGGCACCCTCGTTGGTGGGATAGATAGCATGCATATAGAAATACCTTATTTATCACATAAGATCCCATCTGCATACGTCATTTATACAACAGGCTAGGACCTTAAGAGAGAGAGAAATTTGTTTTGCTTTTTTAGGCATAAAATTATTTTTATAAGTCTGTTATTTTTGAACTAGTGTTACTGTGCTTTCCACTATCCTGATTGCTATAACCACTGCCATGAAAGTGAAGTCAGGATGACAAGCTGACACTGTGATGTGGTAGTTTGTTAGTGCCGCAGAACTGCCACAGAAATTACAAACCACCGCCGCAGAAGTTCTGCGGCAAATGGTAGTCTTGCCGCAGAACTTGGTCCCACTGTGCCGCAGAAAAGTAGGGGCCCTGACTATAATAGTTATTCACAAGTTTCTTAACGAATTACTTCATACAGAAAGTTGTGAATGACTATTACAGTATGCACAAGCATATTGGTCCACAGTGTGGACCAATGCACTTGCAGCAGATACTGTAAGTTGTCATTCAGTGGGCAGCCCCAGAGGTGTGTGGGTGGGATCACTGCCTGTTGATGTCTGCGGGAGGGGGGGAGTGGTGTGAGCTGGGTGTTGCTTGTGGAGGGTAGGGGTGCCAGTAGACTACCAGGGATGGGTATGTGACTTATTTGGCCATGATCAGGTTATCGGCTGGGAAGGAGAGATCAATAGACTACCACAGATGTATGAAGCTGTTCTTTATGGTGATCAAGGCACCGGGCAGGGAGTAGGGTCACTAGACTACCAGGGCATGTGGTGGGTGCTTGTGCAGAGTTTTCAGTGGGAGGGGTTGCCACTCATGGCTGGTGGCTGCTGTGTTGTGCCATGAGGTGATGGCAGAATTTACACATGGTCAATCACACATCATCCACTTGATCACAACCCACTGTTTCTCAGACCATTGTAGCATTAAGTTGTTCAATAACTGTAAGCAGCCTTCCTTATTCTATTCTCATTTCCATAGAGGTGTGTATGTAAAACATGTCAGTATTTTACTGTTAAATTAGTGCTTTGCTACCAGGGCATACAACAAATAGCAAAATGACTGCGGTTTATCACATATTTGGCTGAGACAAATCTTGTACCTTAAGTGAGCCACACGCACCCATACAATGCAATGTTTTAAACAACAACAAAAGTGTTACAGATTATGCAGATCACAAAATAAATATCTACTATTTTTCAGAGGAGGAAGATCAGCTAGAGGGTACTGTTGGGGGTGATTAACAGGTCACAGAGGGTGAAGTAGAAGACGTCATGGTGGTTGAACCCTCTGTGGTCCAACCATCTGTCCCAACAGTGGCCGAGGACAAACAGCGACACCAAGTGGCCTTCAAGTCCATTCAAAGATGCTACAGGTCCTGCCAGGCCTCCAGTTGAGCAGCATAAAGTACCATTATATCAAACCATACATTATTTTCTTAGCATAGTCTCTAGTTTCTCCCACCCCACATGTATCCAATCAACCACTCATTCACTCATTTCAACACATCGTTCATCAGTTAACCGTTCTGCATAAGAGCCAAAGGGGAGGAGGAGGAGGAGGTGAAAAGCACTCCATGAGATGTAGGAATGCACAGCATTAACTGCTAAAAAAATCCACTAGGTACACCAACCCCATGCTGTTGTACACTCGGTACACACAACAGTCCCCCAACTCCATCCCCATGTTGCAGTAAGCAGTCACATTTAAAACAATGGGCATGCAGAGAACATAGCTAGACACTTCAATAAAGTAAAGGCTCACCCCTAAGTAGCGAAAGAGAGGTTGCAAGAGCCAAACCACGTCTTACATGATTCTGTTACCACACTTCACACCACCTGCAAACATGATACACCCTGCTCAGAAATAACAGACTACAGTTACCCAGGCAGAATATCCCTCTCCCAACACACTGTGCACACACACAACAAAGGCCTTCTCTATAGGCACAGACTTCAGCATATCATAGTTAGAAAAACAGTACATATTTCTCTGATAAACAGATAACGTCAGAAGGCCAATTTCTCATTGTTAACCAGTGATATAAATTTTAAGAAATGAATAATATTTCTAATTTAAGCGTGTGACTACTATGAGATGAACAGGTTCACCTCTCTTTTTTCTATAACAGTGTAGTGGTTTTTTTTTCACAACCCAGTCAAAGTTTTAAATACATTGTAAATGTGGCACCCATATTTATGATAGTAAAACAAATAATGGTTGCAGGGGTACAGACAGAGCACAGTTCTGGTTGTAGGAAGACTGTTTCGCTCATTCCATGATGTGGTTCAGCATTAGCATAACCATGTATCATGCTGGAATATTTCGGTCACATAGAAGATACTGTATGATCGTCCATACACAATAGGTATATTTCCCACTCAAGAGGTTTCCATGTTAACCAGACACCTCAAAAATGCAACTCAGCAGGTCTTAATATCATAGAAACCTCAAGAGTTTGAAAATAGGCCTAGCATGTATCAGCAATCATACACTATATTTAATAGTGTATGGTAAGTTTTTATGGTGAAGTATATTTTTTGTTTAAAATTTTTTTTTGCCAAGGGTTGCCTCACAGATCATGTCTGTGTCATGACCGTTCCCCAAGAATCAGAGGGCTCTAGCTCGTGTTCAAAGTTGTTATACTGCACCAACTACATATTACTGCACCATAAAAAACTTCTAAACGTAGCTAGTGCAGCATAACAAGATTTTACAAGGGATATATTTCCATCCTTAACAACGCTGAACCATACACTATATGACTATTTGTCACCAATTACAGTTTGCTTTTTAGAGCTACTTCATAAATGCACAAGACAAACTACTAAGATAGCATGATATAGTAGGAAAACATAGTTATATTAACAAATCAGTATTACTTTATTCATTGTAAGAGACTGTCAGATTTCAACAGAGATTTGTTCTGCCTACAACAACTGTCTCACAAGTAGTAAATATCAATAAACAAAGATCTCAAGGTAAGACTTGATAACAAAACATAAGGATACCATCAAAACATAGCATATATTCTTAAATACATATAACAGTATCATCAACTACACTACTGCATAACAAGCATGTCAGTTGTCGGTGGCTGGGGTTGTCTGTGTAGGGCAGAGAGGAGGGGCATGTCGAACGCTACAGTATAAAGAACAGATAATAAGCACAGAGGGTTTCAAAAGCAGAGGTTGCAATAGGGAGAGGAGGGGGGGCTATATCACAGATTTGTTTTTTGTTTTTTTTTGCAAATAATAAGCAGTAAGTTTGTATGGCTGAGCAAATCTCTTTCCCAAAAGCCATACCATTATGTATTTTTCAAAGTGGTACATTAACCCTTTATCTTTTATTTCAACAGATCACTGTGCTGTGTGTCCAACAACCTTGACTGTTCTAGAAGGTAAGAAGTATATAGTCAAATGATTCTGTATTGATAAAGAAAGCTAAAATGTCATCCAGGGTGCACAGTATCAGGCTATGCTGGATCATGTAGCAGTGTAATGACAGCTATCAGCACAGGTACACGGGGTCGTACCATCTGGAAGGTCCTGCATAGTCAATGGCGTCAACCCTTCGACTGTATTATTGCCCTCACACAATCAGTTTGGCACACTTTGATGAAATCTTTTAGAATCTGTACAGTAAGAAGGCTGCTCACATAGCTCGTGCTGTAGTTACAGACCTTTAGATGGTAAGAAAGAGGAGTACACAGTAATAAGATGCTAAGAAGGTGATGTGACAAAGGGACAGATGAACTTCACAAGATACACCATCCTTTCAAGGGCTACAAGGGAGTGTGAAGATAACACATATTTTGCTTTCCTTTTTTTTCTAATATAGTAATATTCTATTTATTAGTTGTATATTATAACAAAGGACACATTTTATTTTATGTAAAATCTTAAATGTCTATTTTATTTTCAAAAACAAAAATTATTTTTCTAAAGATAAAAATGTCCCCATCTCTCTTTCTAAATGTTAACAAATTAAGCAAATAGATACAATCAAAGGAGAAAGTGGCAGGGGGTGTGTGTGGGAGAAGCAGGTATGGTGGGAGATGGGCACATGGTGTGTCTGTGGAGGAACATGGGGTTGCAGAAAGTGTGGGGGTGATGGTGTGGGAAGGGAGAGGGATGCAAGCGGGTTTCTGTGGGGATATCAGGAGTGTGGAGGAGGAAGGTGGGGAGATTGGGGAGAGTGTGGGGGGTGGGGCTGAACCGGGGAGTGGGGGGGCCTAAAACAGGGCAGGAATATCACCTATCACTGGTACAACCATAATATCCCATTGGCATACTTCAGGCCCCACATTCACACTTATACACCCTATAGGACTAACTAGTACATGTTGGTGGGAGCGCAGGCCCTCCGGGCCTCGCACCCCCACTAACCTATCTATTCCTGCATAACAGTATATGTATGTGGGAGCACGGATGCCGAGGGTATATCTTCTGTGAAATTATTACAGGTGGTGCTTTACAGGTTTTTCAGTTTTATGTATCATTAGGATAAGCTTCCAGGGCTACTGCATTTGTTGCTAGCTGATTGTTTCTGCTCTTACCTCCTTGTTTCTTTCATCTGTGGTTCTTCTTTTCGGCAGAGTGAAGGGCCCAGCCATCAAACCCCATCCCCAACCACCCCACGCTACACCTTTTATAGGGTAGCACAGTCGTGACATTTCCTGTAGCAAAGAAGGAAGGGCGGATCAGAGGGGTATCCACACAGTGACCTCATTTGCAGGGCACAAGTAATTTAACTTTTATAACAAGTTATACAAAACAAACAAGCAAAACACAAAATCAAACTTTGCTTTCATTTTCCTCTTTCTAATTACTCTGACCAGGTTATAAACCCAGCAACTTATTTAGAATGGATATTATTAACTGCAGGTACTGCGGGACACTTTTCAAAAGGGCAGTTATACAGGATTTAGGACACTGTCCTACATGCTGGGCCATTGGAACTCTAAGGGCTCAGCTCCAGGCAGCACGGGCACAGATTGCACACCTCAAATGACATATTCAGGAGGAAATATATTATAAGAACTGCCCGCCATTTTCCCAACATCCAACAGAAGCACCTCGACCGCAGAGGGTGGTTGGTCCGGGAAGTTGGCAGGTGGTTAAGAGGGGCAAATCAGGTGCCCCATCACTCGGTGTTCTCCAACATATCACCTCCACAAACCATATAAAAACTACAAATGGGTATCTGCCTCTATCTCTGAAATCAAACAAAGGGGCAGAGGACACTGCAGAGCAAGACATTGCAGCACAGAGCTAGCACAACAAAACTCACCAAATCAGGAACCAAAACAAAAAGCAAAAGAAATCCAAAACACTTCTGATCATAGGAGACTCCATGATTCGAATAGTTGATACCCATAGGTACCGGAAGATAGTAAAAACTGAGGGGGCGGAGGCTCAGAGGGGCACTTGTGAGAGTAAAAAGGGCACTTTTTCGACACTAGTTTTTGCCATACAAAAATACAATAAATCATGTACACACATCATAACGTTAAGAATGCAGTGCCATATAGGAATATTTATGCAACTACAGACATACGAATGTGCCAGCAAAAATAGACCACCCAGTCTAAGTCTGCTCAAGTGTGCAGCTATATTAAGAAAGGAGCTGTCGACCCATTCCCTCCAATAGCTCCACATGACGTTTGAACCACACATTCCTTAATCTGTTACAGTTTGTTGTCCAGGTGAAACAGAGAGTGCCATAGTAATGTGCATCACCAGTCCCAAGCATGCAGTCTTCACACTAATGAGTTAGGAGTTTTGGTTCCACTAACTTCAGGATAGAAGTTAGCAGTTAAGCCCAACCACCAGCGACAACATAAACTCCTGAGGCTGGAAAAATAATGACACAGAGCCATTAAATTCACACAGCTTATTTATTAATGAATCACAGTGTACAATGTAAAGTGTATTTATTAATGAATCATCGTATACAATGACAGTAAATATTATTGTACAACAATATGGGTATAAAACAGATTTTTACAGCAAAGTCTGGATGGATGGAGGAATAGGACACATTTGGAAATTGGCCACTGTTCCCCAAGAATTCAATAGAGGAAAGTCATCTGCTCATTCATTCCTGTACTGTTGCTACTGCATACCACAGACTCACCCAATCAACCAATTTACCATTACATCTATACTTCTGCCATGAATTAATCCTCTGGATGCTCTGGTCACCATTTCAGGCTGGTATGCCTGTACAAGCCTTCACCAGGCCCTGGTGGCCACCACATCATCCCATGAATGCTCTGGTCACCACTTCAGGCTGGTATGCCTGTACAAGCCTACCAGGGCCCTGGTGGCCACACAAATCATCCCATGAATGCTCTGGTCACCACTTCATGCTGGTATGCCTGTACAAGCCTTCACACCAGGCCCTGGGTGGCCACCACATCATCCCATGAATGCTCTGGTCACCACTTCAGGCTGGTATGCCTGTACAAGCCTTCACCAGGGCCTGGTGGCCACCAAATCATCCCATGAATGCTCTGGTCACCACTTCAGGCTGGTATGCCTGTACAAGCCTTCACCAGGCCCTGGTGGCCACCAAATCATCCCATGAATGCTCTGGTCACCACTTCTATTGGGAGCATGCCAGTATCGCCCATCTGAAAGCATTAGTAATACACTATTTAGAAAAGCATATGCTAAATCTGGTTTATGAAACACAGCAAAAGTTGATAAAAGAAGCAAAATTTATAATGTCGAGACTCAGACCCCGTTCTGCAAACTAAACACTAAAAGTCAACAGCGGTACAGATAAACCACAAAAGTGTATTCGTCATAAGGGTTATGCATAAACTCTATAGCAATTTTAAACATTGCTTCCTCAAGAGTAGCCCCTCATCCTTAAAATAATCCACAGTTTCCTTTTGGGGTCCCTCTGGGAGACCATCAAAAGACCTTGGCATGTCTCTAAAGTGTGCAAGTTTGTGCTTGTCCTGTAGGTAGATTTAAACCAGGTTGTTTAGCTCTGTGTCTGACTAGTTGGTAAATAAAGCCTCTGGATGCACTGACAGGGTGTTTCCCATCGTTATATACTCTGGAAAAACATACATTTAGCAAGTGGTAAAAGCCAGGGTAACAATATGAACAATATTAAAATGGTAACAAGTAACAGTTTTTTTTGGGGGTGGTAAATGTTTTTAACAATGTAAACAGTGTTCCTGAATTTCCTTATATAATTTTTTAAAGGGTCCTTTTTTTGACCAGTGGATCATTTCAGCAAGCAGAGAAGCCAGGTTAACAACACGCACACTATCACAAGGTTTTTCTGCTTTGTAGTACACACACACATGACTATGACGATCATGATATAAAGTCCACAAAGACATTCGTCTTCCACGAATATATCGGCAATCACTTTAACATTTTCTACAAGTGGTAACACAGATTCATTTGTATATTTATCTGTATCCTCCCCATACTTCTGGAAGGGCAAACATCATCAGTTCATAGGCTGCATGTATCTCACAAAGGCAATGTCATATTGAGGTGAACCAAACAGTGATGGATGACAGTAATGGCTTGGATCAGATACATAAGCCTTTGGATTCTCTCTGTACTTGCATCCCGCATGATTATCTGTAAAATAAAATATGACATTTTGGTACTGAAATGTTTCCATGTAGTAATTTGGGGGGCAGGGGAATTTTTATAATATAAACAGGGTTCCTGAATTTCTTTTTAGAAATTTTTTAAAGGAACCTTTGCTGACCAGACGGCAGGCATCTTTTTTAATTTCACCGTCTGTCTGCTGTAACATTTGCATAACTAACCACATGGGGTCATCGGATTTTCTCACATCATTTAAAACATGACTTATAGTTTCCAGGGTACAATTGGTCATATTTAACCCCTGATGCTTCATAGCAACTGCCAAGATCACGGGCATGAGCTGCCCTATATGTATGGCTTCAGAAACATTTCTGTATGCTTCTTTAGACCTTAAGTCATCAAGGATACATGAATGTTTTTTTTCGGATCATCTATCTCACACCCAGGACAGGAATTGACCAAATCACAATGTATCACCCTCTGTATCACTGGAAGCAATGTCGCCAAGGATGGTATGATACATAACGTACTTACAATACATATCGTTGTCAGTTTTGGGGGGTTTACTACTGAGGCCTGGTTTTTCACGTGAGATCCCTGTCTAATCTCAGTAGAAGAAGAGGGTTGTGTAGTGATCACAGCCTGTTCTGTGACATTTTGAAACATTCTATCGCTCTGTATTTCTAACATACTGGTTCTCACACATCTCATTAACAACCACATTTGTATCTTTCACACAGCAAAGACAGTCGAGCAGCAGATTTGTGAAAGTCAGAATCCATGCTGTCCGAATATGACTGCTGCTCCATCGTAAATCCTTCAGTCTATTAAAGTAAAACAAAACAGCATTGGTCCTCTGACTCATTATAGGTAAGATTTAGTTCTACTGCTAACTCATCTCCCTCAGTTACACATGTCACCACTCACATTTTTAAATGTTAAAATGCATTTACCTCATCAAGGCAACTCTTTCTTCTTCTTCTTCATTTTTTCTCATCTTCACTTTCTTAGCCTGGGCTTGACTGCTTGTGGCTGCATTATCATCATCACCCTCTTGGTCAGAGGCCCTCTTGGCTGTGTCGTGCATTTCTTTTCACAACTTTCTCCGATGCTTTTTTGGCAGTGTCTCACTGACCATCTTCTCTGCTCCCCTTCTTGTCACTCTCTGTTTTTGGTTTCATAGTAACTTCTTTTCGGCATCAGATTCACACCCAGCAACTCTTCAAGGTCTTGCAGTGGTGTCTCTTCAGAAGGACAGTCAGATTTAGGATTTTCTGATTCACCAAACTGTTCAGCGAGTTGCTTTTTATGTCAGACACTCTTCCACCAACAGGACTTGTGTGGGGCATTCGTTTTCACACCCCTCACGATTATACATACGTTGGCTTGGGTTGTAGGGCCCACGACAGCTATCTTCTTGCTTGGCTTTTCACTTCCAGACTTTTCATTAGGTGGTGTGACAATCTGGCCTGTTACAGGAGGTTGAATTTTCATTAGGTGGTATGACAATCTGACCTGTTACAGGAGGTTGAAATGAAGAGCTTGCCATCTTCTTGCTTGATGTTTTTGATAATCTGCTCCAAGTCTATAAAACAGAATCTGAGAAATCTCTCAAAAGCGGTGCCTTCTGGCTTCAAATGCAGGGTTTATATAATGCTTAGCAAGATGGACTGCCCCTTGGTAAAACCATCACCACACCCCATCATACTATACATGGTAACGTGTCAGAGGCACATCTGTTGTAGCCCCCACCCCCTTTTTCAAAACATTATAAATATCACACACACACACATTTCATTTCAGCCTTCTCCTTGATACTACACAGAGCTGAGGGGGTGAACTATAGGTATGTGTATTCCTTTTTTCTGATATATTTTTATTCTTTCTAATTCATGACAAAAGTATAAATAATTAGTTTTTTGTGATTGTTGCAATGAATGCTATCCAGAGAAAACTGCTGAACCATCTTATTTACACAGAGGTCCCCCCGTTTTAGCTTATAAATGTTACATGCGTATACATAAAGCTATCCTTTTGATGCAAGTTTGACACAGTCCTACAGATGCATGTTAAATAATTTTGTATATTGTTACAAAAACAGAAAAGGGTACTCACACAGACAGATGAATTTCCTCGGGGTCTCCACACAGATCTGTGAAACCTCTGCACATCAGGTTCCCTCCTAGATACTTCTTTCTGAAAATATCCTAATCAAAAACACACACATGTCCCTGCAGTTATACACCAGGCCTACAGGGGCACATACCACTACATAAACACTAACTGATTTTTTGGGGTGGGAGGACACGGTGGTGAAGAGGGACAGGGTTCGAGCCAGGATGGTGGGGGTGCAGGAGAAAGGGGACAGGGGGTTCGAGCCAGGATGGGGGGAGTGCAGGAGAAGGGGGACAGGGGTTCGAGCCAGGCTGGTGGGGGTGCAGGAGAAAGGAGGGACGCAGGAGTTCAAGCTAGCATGGTGGGACTCGGGTTCCAGCCAGGATGGTCTGGCAGGGGATCGAGGAGTGTACGAGAAGGAGGGGCACAGGATGCTTACAAAATGGTGGGTGGCAGGGTTCGAGGAGTGTACGAGAATGAGGGGCGTAAGACGCTTACAAAATGGTGGTGTTATGTCACTTCCAGGGTTTCAGTGTGGGTCATTTCCTGCGCAAGGGGCGGGACACGGGTTCGAACACGTGTCATTTCCTGCGCAAGGGGCGGGACACGGGTTTGAGGTTGCATCACTTCCGCCAGAAGTGGGCGGGGCTAGCGCATTTTAGGGAGGGACTTCCGGTTTAACAAGGGGCGATTCTGATTGGTCCGTTTTAGGCAACGTCCACCTGTCAAATGACATGGCACGCTCTGATTGGCTGAAATTTAACATTTGACAAGATATATGAACTTATACTACTACCTGACACGAGAGGGTGCTAGGGCATTAGGGCAGAAGTTTGATGTCTACACTGACAGATGGTTAAACTAGCTGTGGCGGAGACTAGGGCTGGGGATTCCACTGTGGAGGGAGGAACAGTGGGGAACCTAGACAGGACTCCGTGGGGATGGGGGTAAGGTGTTCAGGGAATAACAGATGGGAGGAAAGAGTCCAGTGGACAATGCAGAGTAGAAACAATAACACAAAACACAAACGTTATACAGAAGGGTGATTGGGGAGGGCAAGTGAGAACCAATAAAGGTGCGGGCGCACATTGTAAGGTGGTATGCCTCAATGTCAGGAGTCTGGGTAATAAGACTAGTGAGCTCCAGGCTGTGGCAGTAGACACTGGGCTGGATCTAGCTGCCGTTACAGAAACTTGGTCCAGTGTAAACAACGGCTGGGATGCATTCATCCCAGGCTACATCTCATACAGGCGTGGCAGAGGGTTGAGTTGAAGTGGCAGGGTGGCCATCTACATCAGAGAAGGGAGCGAGGCAGTGCAAAGTGCTGCTGCTGGGGGGGAAGGGGAGGTAGAACCACTGTAGGTTCAGTTCACATTGTTGTCAGATAGGAAGACCTGCATAGGGGTGGTTTACAGGCCACCGGGGCAGGGAGAAAAGAGAGGTAAGGAACTAGGTACTCCGTTACCATACAGGAAGCAGCAAAAAAAGCAAACATAACAAAAAACAAAAGTAAAAAACAAATATTTGGGAGATAACAAACAGCCGTCTTAAGCAGGCAGTTGATTGAGGAGGGAAACAGACATGATGGGAGCGGTGCAGTGCAGTGGTTGTGGAGCAGTTGTCTTCAGGGAGACATTCTGGAGGCCACGAAGCTGCCTTATCTGCAGGCACCTCACTGGGCTGAGGGAGGAGGTTGCCTGTCTCTGAGCAGAGTTGGCCAAACTGAAAGCGGCATCCACCTCCGCCCAGAGACCACCAGGTCCAAAACCTGCACCTCAAGGATGTCATGGAAAAGGAATGATTGGACTATGGTGGGCTTAGGGAGGAGGGGGTTGAAAGCACATTCCCCCAACCAGTCCTGCTTAGTAACTCCTACACTGTTTTAGAGGACTGGGAAAGCCCCACTCAGGAACCCGAGGATGGGAGGGTCCTCCAGGATGCAGCCCCAGGGAGGGAAGGCAGGGGACCCTGGAGGAGGGGGAAGTTGCTTCTAGTGGGGGATGCTATTGTCCGAGGAGTGGAGTTAGGGACACCTAGCAAGGGAGAGAGTGGGAGGTCAAGTGCCTCCCAGGAAGTGCTGCATGGAGGGATGAGAAGCGAATCCTGCATGGAGGGATGAGAAGCGAATACATAGGATCGTTACGGCAACAGCTAGGAGGAAGCACCTGGATTTCATTGTCTACCTGCGGACCAACAACCTGGCCAGGAGAAGGGTGGAGTTAGCCAAAGTCCAGGAGGATTTCAGGAAGCTGGGGAGAAACCTGAAACAGATAGCACGCTCCGTCTCATTCTGAGAGGTGCTACCTGTCCATGGCACAGGGGAAGCTAGGGCACTCCACATCAGTACCTTCAACTCCTGGGTGAAGGATTGGTGTGGAAGGGAGGGTTTTGGCTTCATAGGGAAGGGGCCTGACCTGGGCAGATGTGAGCTTATATAAGGAGGACAGCCTGCATCTGTCCCAGAAAGGGGCCTTGGTCCTTTGGTCCTGTCTATCCGAGATCAAGGACAGGATGAGTGCTAGCTGGCTGAGGTTAAACCCGGATAAGACTGAGGTGTTGGCGGTGGACCCAGGTCGCCTTGAGGCGGACTGTAGGGCTGGGCTTCCTTCGGGCATATGGATTGATGGTGCCAAGCTCCCAACCTCAGACCGGGTGCATAATCTGGGCGTAATTATTGACGACGGTTTGACCCTAAAATCGCAGGTGTTATCCGTTGTCAAATCTTCCTTTTATCATCTTAGGAATATCGCCCGGGTGAAACACCTAGTTCCTCTGGCTGACCTTCCTATACTGGTCCATGCCTTTGTGACCTCTCGCCTTGATTACTGCAATGCCCTGTACCTAGGGCTACCAGGGGTTGATACCTGCCGCTTGCAGCTGGTGCAGAACGCAGCAGCCAGGCTTTTGACTGGGACATCCAGAAGTAGTCATATTACGCCTGTGCTTCGCGGACTGCACTGGCTGCCGGTTCAGTGGCGGATCACCTTCAAGGTCGGCTTACTGGCCTATAAAGCCCTACACGAACAGGGACCGCGGTACCTGCAAGATCTCCTTATTCCCTACTGTCCCTCTCGCTCACTCCGATCCGCCGACGAGGGATTGCTAGAGATTCCCAGGGTACGTTTAAAAACATCTGGAGCACGTGCATTTTCTTACGCTGCCCCCACCCTGTGGAATTCTCTACCTCATCGGATACGTAGCTGCCTGACTGTCAAGAGTTTTAAGTCGGAGTTAAAAATGTATTTATTCCCGAAAAGTATATGGAGAGTGATTTTATTGTGATTTTACTGTGAATTTTATTGTGATTTTATTGTTATTTTGTCATAGTTTGTAAATTCTAATGTTTACTTAATTGTACAGCGCTTTGGCTTTGAAAAGCGCTTAAAAATAAAATTTACTTACTTAAATGATTCAGCTGTGAGCATTTAAACTGGCCAAGGAGGGAGAGCCAGGAGGGTCAGGAACACCACCCCATGGGAACATGCAGGATCATAAATTGACTACAGGAACAGCTAAAGCAGGCAGGGAGGGGCAGGCAGGTGAAGAATGTGTAACGAGTGACACGGGGGGCAAGAGCACATAGGAAAGGAAACCGGGGTGGGGGGAAAATGCTGGGGAGGAAGAACAAGAGCAAAGGGAGGGCAGACTGTAAAACATGGAAGGTCATGCTAACGATTGCCCGTAGCCTAGGAAATAATGTTCCAGACCTGGAGGCCTTGTTGGCAGATGCAGACCTTGACATAGCAGCAATAATAAAGACGTGGTACTCTGCTAATCATGGCTGGGAAGTCAATGTACTAGGCTATACACTGTTCAGGAGGGACAGGAAGGGTAAAAAAGGTGGGGAAGTGGCCCTGTACATCAGAGATGGTATAAAGGCTACAGAAGTTCAGGGAAGACGGTGAGGCCGAGGTAATATGGGCCACCCTGGAGCCAGGGAATGAAACAGCAATACACACAGGGGTGATCTACAGACCTCTAGCACAGAGAGAGGAAGTAGGGAACATTGTTTAACCAGGTGTAGCACACTAAGCCGAAGCTTGTTTCCAGATGCAACCAGGAAGCACAAGGAAGTTAAGTGACTTGCTCAGCATCGTACAGTAGGCACCTAGGTGGCTATGGGATTCAAACCCTGATCTGCAGCTCAGAGCCTTAACCCACTGTGCTATACTGCCTCAAAGTAGACAGGGAACTAGTGGAGAACATACATGACATGGCAGTTAAAGGCAAAATCCTGCTACTGGGGGATTTCAATATGCTGGATGTGGATTGGGTCACCCAGGTGGCTGCTACAGCCATCCTGGAATCCCCGCAGGGGGTTGGACTCAGGCAGCAGGTGCATGAGCCAACCAGGGACAAGTCAATTCTAGACCTGGTATAGACCAACGGGAACAGAGTCGAAGAAATACAGGTGGAAGGGCAGCTGGGGTCCAGTGACCACCACATGGTGTGGTTCAGCATGGAGACATGGATTCAATTAAGCCACACAAGGGCAAAAGTATTAGAATTCAGGAGGGTGGACTTCACTGAAATGGGTAGATGTATACCAACAGTCCTGGGGAAGGGAGAGGTAATGGAGGGGGTGGAAGAACAATGGGAGAAACTGAAAGGAGCCATAGTGGATATAACAAACCAATGCGTTAGGATAGTGGCCAAAGGGAAAAGAAGAAGGAAACCACTATGACTCTCCAGAGAGGTGGGGGACAAAATCAGGGCTAAAAGGCTGAGTTTCAGGAACCGCACGGACCCCGGCTACCAGATTTGCAATGTACAACAAAAACTGAACTCCAGGCTGATCGATGTGCCTGGGCAGACAGCATCCCATGCCTTTCTACAGCTTCTGTGATGAGAACAATAAAGTCTGCTACTTTTTTTGGCGCCTTTTTCAAAGTCGGCGTAGCAGTGGAGATAGTCTCTGGACACTCCATTTTTCTGCCAAAAGCCAGCCTTTTTTGATCTTCCTCTCAGTTACCTTAATTCGACTTGCCCACTGCTAACAGTTAAAAGTAACATCCAGCTGTTACCGTAAGCAAAGAAACGAATAAAGATAATGCAGCCTGATTTATAGGATGTTTGCTTAATCTGTACTGCAGCCAGTTTCTCGCTAGTTCCTTTAAACTATTTACGAACTGTACAATCTGTTTTAGTTACTTTAAGCATAAAAAAAAAAAAAATAGGGAACATTGGAATCGCAGCCTGATTTATAGGATGTTTGCTTAACCTGTACTGCAGCCAGCTTCTCTCTAGCTCCTTTAAACAATCTATGAACTGTTATATTTGCTTTAATTATAGAAACCCCCCCCCCCCCCAAAAAAAGAGAAAAAACGAAATACTGAAATTGCAGCCTGATTTATAGTGGGTCTGCCTAATTGTCCTGCAACCAGCTTCGCTCTAGGTCCCTTACTTGCTCTAAGTATAGAAAAACAAAAAGAATAAAAAACGAAATATTGAAATGGAAGCCTGACTCAGGGAAGGACTGCTTAAAACTTTACTGCAACCGGTCTCGCATTAAATTTAAATCCCCCGCCCGAGGCCAATTGAGACTCATTACGGCTTCCACCACGCTGTTAAAAGCGTCTTCCCCTCAGGCCTTCCCAGTAGCTACCTACGAGTGGAAAGGGTGCCCGCTTCAATACATTTTTTAAACATTAAAAGCTGCGGCATCTTTTCCCCCCGAGAAGCTCCTTGCTCAAGGATACAAAGTGGAAGCGGTGTTTCTGGCTCACGTAGGAGAACGCTGCCAGCATAGACTTACTCCTGTATGTGAAATTACTGGCCGGCTCACTGTGTAACCTGGAGCACAACAAAACTGTTTTTTTTCCTCCCCTACTTTAATAGCCCCCTCCCTCCTCTGCCTCCACAGATCCTAGAGAAACTTGAACTCGGAGGTTGCGAGGCGCTCGTCGCGCTGCCCTCCCACCACGGAGCGATCACTGGACCCATCCCCCTCCCACCGGAGCATCGGAGATTGCGAGGGACAAAACGCAGAGCCCTCCCCCAAGACGTGCACCCCTCCCCTTACCTGCACGGAGCCGCACAGACCCCTGCTACCAGATTTGCAAGGTACAACAAAAACTGAACTCCAGGCTGATCGATGTGCCTGGGCAGACAGCATCCCATGCCTTTCTACAGCTTCTGTGATGGAGTCCCGCCCACATGAGCTGTATAACCTATCAGCTCACTTTCCCATCTGCAGGTTATCAGACCTATCCACTAGAGGTCTCATCAAGAACCTCACTGCCAACCTCCTACTCCTTAAAATGGACAAAAACCCTGCTGCCAGCTGCAGAAATCAAAAATTCTATCCCCCTCACTCCCCTGTGCCCATTAACTATGCAACAGCAGCTAAAAATTGTCCCCTCACTCCCATGAGCCCATAAACTGTGAAACAAATGCTAAAGAATGACCTATGCATGTGAGGCTTAACTAGCTTTTTCCAATCACACTGAAAACCCCCCTGTTCACCCCCAGTTATAATGCTCGCCCCCTCCCAGCCCCACGGGCCCCTTGTCCAGGCTTAGGCTAATACTTGGGGGGAACATTGAAACCAACCCCGGTCCCTTCTCTCCTAACCTCACCCTTAGTGACCCCACAAACCCCCTCTGGGCAATCACCGGGGGGCTCAGGCTGGTGCACATGAACATTGGGAGCCTGAGGCACAAAATGTCCGACCTTGAGGCTTGGACCCTGCTCTACAAGCCTGACATATTAGCAGTGATGAGACGTGGCTAAAGCCCCACATCCTTCCTCATGAAGTCGAATTGGCCGGCTATCAGACCATAAGAAAGCATAGAACTGGAAAAAAAGGGGGTGGGTACTTATCTATCTCAACTCCTCCTTAAATGCTACCCTGATTGATCTCCCACCTCCCAACGGATCCCAGGGTGAGGTATTACTTCTCAAACTACTCCTCGGAGACACCAAACCTCTCTTTATCAAGTGTGCCTACCTCCCACCCCAAACCGCCGCCCCTCCTTAGAAACCCTCACAAATGCCATCCACAATCTCTCCCTGGGGGAGGCCATCCTCCTCGGGGACTTCAACCTAAACTGGCTTGCCCCAAATACCTCCCAAATCAAGAACCTAATACTGGATGCATCACTTACCCAAGTGATTGACATGCCAACCAGGCACAAAACCAAGTCGGGCAACCACTCACTACTCGACTGGGCGCTCGCCCCACCCCTGATTGGATACAGACTGCTGGGATTGTGTCAGACTATCTGAGCGACCACTGCCCTATCTTCTATATCTGGTCCAATAAACCCCCTAAGGTTGCTGCCAGAGTGATTGAAGCAAGGAATTTCAGCCGATTCGTATCCGCTGACCTCTGCTCTGACCTTCTGAAGGTGGACTGGGGCCCCATTGTCTCCCTCCCCACAACTGACGAGGCACTGGATTATTTCACCAAGACATGCTTGGCCACAGCAAACCAACATGCCCCCTGGAAAAGACTTAAAGTACAGGGAAAATGCCACAAATGGCTAAACCCTAAACTAAAACACACCATGCGACTCCAGGACAAGGCATGGGGACTCTACAAATCCTCCAGGTGCAAACCGATCTGGGAGAAGTATCGGTGCCTGAGGAACCAATGCAAAAAAGCCACAAAACAGGTCAAATCAAAATTCCTTAGGGACCTCCAAACAGGCTATCTAAGGGACCTAAAGAAATTCTGGGGCCACATAAACTCTCTCCTTAAAGGCCCCTCAAAGGAACACGATGCTTCGCTCCTAGTTGGGGACTCATTTACCAACGACCCAACTAAAGTGGCTGAAGCGTTCTGTGTATCCTTTACAAATCCCACTGGCTGCCTCCCAGCAGTGCCTGGGACCCCCTTACTCCCCTGCCCAGACACGGTGCTACCTCGCCCCTTACTCCATCTGAAACTAGTTGATCCCAACACAGTACTGCCCCTCCTGCGCAAAATAAACCCTGACTCCTCTTCTGGGAATGACCTGCTAGAGCCCCGGCTGTTGAGGGCTGCAGCCCCGGCCATCACCTACCCCGTTATCCTGCTCATCAATAGATCCCTCCAAGAAGGGACGGTCCCCAGTAAATGGAAAGTTGCTACCATAGTCCCAGTCCACAAAAAAGGAACTCGGGACAGAGTGGAGAACTACAGGCCCATCTCTCTTCTCTGCCCCCTGGGTAAAATACAGGAAAGACTTGTCTATGATCAACTTCAAGACTACCTGGAACAACACCTACTCCTCTCCAAAGTACAGCACGGCTTTCGGAAAGACCACAGCACTGACACCGCCCTCATCCGGCTAACATTGGACATACTAAATGCCATGGACCAAGGCACCCCAACGGGAGCCCTATTCATTGACCTATCCAAGGCTTTTGACTTGGTTAATCATGAGCTTCTCCTTGCCAAGCTTCATCGGCTTGGCCTGGACCAGCTCTCACTCTCCTGGACCACGAGCTACCTGACAAACCGATCCCAAAAAGTCTGCTGGCGGGGAGCCCAATCCAACCCTAGGCCTGTGACCTCCGGGGTACCCCAGGGCTCCATCCTGGGGCCCCCTACTATTCTTACTATTTCTAAATGACCTTCAAGAGAATTGTGCACCCTGCAACCTTATCCTCTACGCGGAGGACACTGTAATCTACTTTAGTGACCCCCAACCCTCAGTTATCTCAGCCAAACTCCAAGCCAGCCTCACAACGCTTGAAGCATGGTTCACTGCAAACCTCCTAAAACTAAACGAAGAAAAAATCAAAAGCAGTCCTCTTCGGGACCCGACGGCTGGGCTATGACCGTAGTGGGCTACTCCAACTCTCGTCAGCCCAAGGAAAGCCAGTAGAAGTCTCTGACCAGTTCAGGTACCTTGGGGTTCTCCTTGACCAAGAGCTAACCTACAAACCCCATATAGATGCCTTAACAGATCCATACATCAGAGGCTTGTGGCCTCTTATACACTTGGAAACTCCTTTCTGAGAAGCACGACGGGTCATAGCAAACTGAAACCTCCTTCCCTCATTGCTATATGGCTCCCCCCATTCCAGTCTCTCTGGGAGTCAGAGCTAATCAAGCTCACTACCCTATACCACCGACATTGCTCGCTTCGGCACCAACTCCTCCCCAAAGAGACATCACTGTGAGGCTCTTAAAGACCTACACTGGCCGACACTAAGGCATAAATTATCCTATGCCGCCACCTGCCTTACCTATAAATTCTCCTCCCTTGGCCACCCGCCTCACCTTAGTGGCCTGCTCACCCCTAAAGTCTCCATCCAAAACCTTCGGTCTATTACCAGTCGGCTCCTGAACATCCCCGGTATTCGGACCAACCAAGGTAAGCGCTCCTTTCAGTTCATGGCCCCTCACTTCTGGAACTCGCTCACTGCGAGCTTACCTTACAAGCCTTCCCTCTCCTCGTTCAAAGCCGGTCTTAAAGCATACCTTATTGAGCTTAGCCTCTGCGGCTGTAACCACTAGATCATGTCCTCAACCTAACCCCTCTTAATGACAACTAATATCTCGCTCCCCTTGGACTAGCTAAAAGCAAAAGCTAATGTTACTGTAGACCTGTTGCAATGAAACTGTACTCTCTAACTCTGTCTAAATGTACCCTACTGACTGCGTATGTACTCTGAAACTGTCTTACTGTATCCTCACCTAATGTAAAGTGGTTGGTGTACTCAACCCCGGGTTGCCCCTGAAAAAGGGATCTCTGTTCTCAGAGGGCTTACCTGGTCAACAAAATCTAAATAAATAAATAAGGGGTGCCAAAGGGAGGAGGACAGGGAGATGTACCTTGAATATCTAAGGGAAGCAGAGAAGGCTGTTAGGAGGGTGATGGCGCAGACAGAAGAGGGCTTAGCACGGTCTGTAAACAAAAGGGATACGGCATTTTATAGATACATCAGTAAAAGAAAAAAACAGTGGGGGATTGTAAGACTCAAAGGGGAGGAGGGAGAGTGTAAGGAGGGGGATCTGGACAAGGCAGAAACACTGAACAAATACTTCTGCTCAGTATTCACTAGGGAGGGAGAGGGTCAAGGACCACAGCTGGGTAGCAGAGGCAATGGTGTGGGTGGGAGAGAAGAGGACACTAGTCCATTCACAGTGAAGAGCGTTCTCAACTCACAAAGCTGAAGGTGGATAAGGCCATGGGGCCAGACGGCATCCATCTGAGAATGTTAAAGGAGCTGTGAAGAGAACTAGCAGTGCCTCTGGCAGCCCTGTTCAGAGTCACTCAACACAGGTGTTGTTCCAGAGGACTGGAGGAGGGCACATGTAGTCCCACTGCACAAAAGCGGCAGTAGGAAGGAGGCAGGGAACTACAGACCAGTCAGCCTCACCTCAGTGGTGGGAAAGATCATTGAGACACTGCTGAAAAAAAGGATAATAGCACATATGGAATCCAGCAGTGCTCAGGATCTGAGGAACACGTCAATTCGCTCCCGCGAATACGCTCCCGGACAACTCGCTCCCAACAATACACTCCTGTACTTTTTGCTCCTGTTTTATTCATCCCCTGCAAACTCGCTCCCTAGCACTTGCGGAATGCAAGTGCTGTCATCCTACTAATTGATCAGCATCTCTTCCAGACTGTACCCAATCTTTCAATCATATTTAAATTTAAAGTGAAGGCACCAAAACGGAGTATAGTTGCAGACACAATTTCTTCTCATTCTAACATACTAACATACTAAAATGCCAGCAGAATAGGCCTAACGGTCTTTCGTGTCTGCTCGTTTGGTCAGTCCCCAACCTGGGTGCTGACCTTGCTGTCCCCCTCGCCTTCTCTGGCTTCTCCCTTCCCTTCTGGGCATGAAGTTAAATCAACTAAATGTACTCACTCAAGATATTCTTGTTAATGCAGCGCTGCCATCCTACGAATTGTTTTGCTTCTCTACTGGACTGTACCCAATCAAACAATTACAGCGCTACCTGTCACATTTGCTGTGGGTCTCTGTACCCAATTAATCAATTACTCTGCAATCAAATAGAACTAATAATAGCAAGAAAATGGAAACGAGTCCTAAGCTAATCAAAAATGGCAGTTCGGTTCCTAATGTCAGTTGAGTGTTCGGAGGCTGTAAACTGTGCAAAAGAAAGGGCAGCTAGCTCCCAGGACAGCACAGCACAGGTCATTATTCACTGCAAACAGTGTCATTGGCAGCCCAAGGTACGATACTGGACCGAAACATGAAACGCACCATCCATAGAGTCAGAGCTACTGGTGCTACACCAAATCCTAGAGACCTTACTGAGCTAGTTATCCCTGACAGTTACAGAACATACATGCCGAGTGCTGCTGGAGAAAAAGTAAACTTTCTACTGCATGACAGTGGACCCGGGGAGGATCGCATACTGGTGTTTGGCACACAGGCAAATCTTAAATTTCTGGAAAATGCCAAACACTGGCATGCAGATGGGACTTTTAGTGTAATGCCTCCAATATTCCATCAGATGTATGTAGTGCTCGGAGAAAGGTTTGGTAACATTCAGCCTGCAATATACGCTCTACTACCTGATAAGCACAGGGAAACCTATCAGCATCTACTAAGGGCACTAAAAGAAATTAATCCTTGTCTCGACCCAGCAGTTGTCAAGTTATACCCTCACTGTGTAATGTTTTGGAGCGAGCGCCATAAACGTTGTAAAAATTGTCATTGAAAGTGCAGCAACAAGTAACAGCCATACTTGTAATGTGTTTTAATTGAGTTGCCTATTTTGGAGCGATGAGAAATAACATCAGGGCACGAGTTTGCAGGGGATGAATATTACCGAAGCGAGTGTGGCCAGGAGTGTACTGTCGGGAGCGAATTGTCATGTACTCCAGGATCTGAGGCAACACAGATTCACAGCAAGAAGGTCATGCCAAACGAATCTAAAAGATTTTTTTGACTGGGTGACTAGGGAGCTAAATCAGGGAGGGGCAGTAGATATCGCCTACCTAGATTTCAGCAAAACCTTCAACACTGTCCCACACAGAAGGCTAATTAACACGATGGGTAGTCTGGGCACGGGAAACAAGGTGGTGAACTGGGTTAGGAACTGGTTAACAGACAGGGGACAGAGGGTGGTGGTAAATGGGATACAATCTGAGGAGAGAGGAGTGACCAGTGGGGTACCACAGGGTTCAGTACTAGGACCAGTCCTGTTTAATATCTTCATTAGTGACATTGCAGAGGAGCCGGAAGGAAAGGTCTGCCTGTCTGCAGATGACACCAAGATCTGCAACAGGGTTGATACTCCAGAAGGGGTGCAGAAAATGAAGAGGGACCTGGAGAAGTTTGAAAAATAGTTGGAGATATGGCAACTGAGGTTCAATGCAAAGAAGTGCAAAATAATACACCTGGGTAGAGGGAACCCTGGGGAGAGCTACAGGTTGGGGAGAGAGGAGCTGACTGTCATGAAGGAGGAAAGGGACCTAGGGGTTATCATCTCTGACAACCTTAAGGTATCAAAGCAGTGTACAAAGGCAGCAGGGAGGGCCAGTGGTATGCTGGGGTGCAGAGGTATCACTAGCAGGAGGTGGGAGGTGGTAATGCCATTGTGTAAAACATTGGTAAGGCCTCACCTGGAGTACTGCATGCAGTTTTGGAGGCCACACCTGCGCAAGGACATAGATAAGGCAGAGACTATCCAGAGAAGGGCAACAAAGATGGTGCAAGGCTTGCACCACAAAACATATGAGGAGAGACTAAGGGACCTCAATATGTACTCACTGGAGGAGAGGAGAGGAGGCAGTGGAAGGACATAACTGAAACTTTCAAGTACCTCAACGGCATAAACAAGGTGCAGGTGGGGGACCTTTTCCAATGTAGAAAAAGTACTAGAACAAGGGGGCACAATATGAAACTGGAAGGGGGTAGATTAAGCGGCAATGTAGGAAGTTGTTCTACACAGAAAGGCAATCGGCGCTTGGAATAGTCTCTGCCACAGGAGTGGTGGGGCAAGCACAGTGGAGGTTTAAGCATCGTGGACAGGCACAGAGGAAAGCTTGAGAGGGAGGAGAGATGAAAAGCCATTGATCAGATAGGGTTAGTGGCCACATACAATGTACAGGGCCCACGAGCAGACTGGATGGGCCTAGCGGTCCTTATCTGCTGACAATTTCTGTTTCTATGTAAAAGGATATAATATAAAGAAAAGAAGGGGGATGAAGAATGGGACAAGTACCAGTAGAAAACTAGTGGGGGCCAAGAGGTCAGTCAGGACTGCAAAGGCAGACACAGAGCTATGTATTGCAGAAGGATCAAGGGAGGGGAAAAACAGTGCTTTAGACATATGAAAGAGAGAAAAAATATGGCAGGGGGAATTGTCAGGCTGATGAAGGAGGGCTAGGTAACAGAGGAAGATGGGCAGAAAGCAACTGTGATGAATGATTACTTCTCCTCAGTATTCACTAGGGAGAATAGAGGGCCTTGCCAGAGAGCAGCATAAACGCAGATGGTCCCAAAATTAAACTGCAGAAATGTTAGGGGGTTACAGCCCTGAAGGTAGACAAGGCACTAGGATCAGATGGGATGCATCCAACGGTGCTAAGAGAACTGGCATCGACGTTAACCAAGCCCCTGGTGGGGGCTATTCAATAGCTCTGTGCAGCAAGGGGTGGCTCCCAGGGACTGGAGGATGGCGGATTTGGTTCTGTTTCACAAGGAAGGAGACAAGGACAGCCAAGAAAACTACTGACCATTCAGCTTTACCTCCATGGTAGGGAAACTGATGGCAAGACTAGTCAAAGAAGAGCTAGTGGAATAACTGGAGAAAAACAGACTTCTAAATATTAAGCAGCGTGGATCTGTGACAGAGTCTTGTCAGACCCTCCTGATAGTTTTCTTTAACTGGATAACCAAGATAGTTGATAAGGGCCATACTGTAGATTTACTCTACTTTGACTTCAGCAAGGCATTCAACTCGGTGCTGTATAGAAGGCTGCTGAAGAAGATTGGTTATCTGGGAACAGCTAAGGAAATAGTAAGGTGGGTAGCCGGTTGGAGGAGAGGCAGCAGAGAGTTGTGGTGAATGGGTCAGGTCAGAGGAAAGAGAGGTCATTAGTGGCATACCGCAGGGATCTGTTCTGGGCCCAGTACTCTTCAATATGTTTATCAGCAACATGGCAGAGGGAATGCAGGTCAGGTTGTGTCTATTCACAGATTAAACTAAACTCTGTGGTAAGGGCTGGCAATGTAGAGGGGATAAGGGAGTTGCAGAGAGACATGCAAAGGCTGGAAAATTGTTCCAAAGTCTGGCAGCTGAAATTCAGTGCCAAAAAGTGTGAAGTTATCCGGCCCGGTGGCACTGAGGGTTGAGGTGCTGACGATTACAACTCAGTGACCCGGTTCGGGAATGAGCCCAGACCACCGGAGGTCAGCAAGGGAGAGAGAGAGGTTGAGCATCTGAGGACTGCTCTCCCTTCGGGAGCCAGGGTCAAGCCCGGCATCGCAGCGGCCCCTGGTAGAGACCGGAGGTACTGCAATGTACAGGGCTCCCTTAGCGGGTTGCAGAGCTGCGGCAGACATCCTGGTATCACTGCACGTCCGGGCTCCGCTGGATGGGAGGAGGAGAGGGCATAACTACTCAAGCAGAAAAAAACTCTCCTCTCCTGACAGGCGACGGCTCCCTGCAGGACTGGCTGCCACACGCCCAACACCAGGTCCTCTCCCTACACCCCTTCAGCCTCTCGAAGATCACTGGGCAATCTGGATTTGTAGATAGAGCGCCAGGAGTGGTTCGGCGGCCCTACCCCGAGGGACTCAGAGTCGGGGGGGGGGGCTTGTCTGGTGTCTCATGGGGCAGTACAGTTGAGGAGGAGAGGACCACGGTGGGCAGTAGAGCGGACTAGTGAGCCAAGGTAGCCTGAGAGAGTTAGGGGGAGTAGGGAGATAAAAAGAATTGAGAAAAAAAAAGAAGTGCAAAGTTATACACTCGGGGAACAAAAAAAACAGAACAGTGGGGGAGGGGGTTAGCTGGACACAACATGAGTGGATTGGACACAACATCAGACGAAAGAGACCTAGATGTCATCATTAGTGACTCTCTTATACAAACCAGCCAATATAACAAAGCCTTCAGCAAGGCTAACAGGATGCTGGGGTGCATTTGGACAGGATTGGAAATTGAAGCCGTGACTTGGCGTATGCGCACTACGGTTCAACATTGGTGTGCATGCGCCAAGTCATGGCTTCAATTTTTCTAAAACAACTTACGAGGGTTATAGCGTGCATTTTCAGTAATGACTCACTTTGACTGATTCCAGATGAATCCTTCTACAAAGGCACATATTTATCTAACACGGGACGAATACTACTGTAAATCGCGCATTTGCTACGTTTCCGGCATTTCCTGTGGAGGCGTGTCTTTGTTACAGTGGGAGTGCACGGAGGCATTCAGTGGTGGTGCTCCGGCCATAGGAAATGATGCTTGAAGTAAAAAAAAAAAAAAAAAACATAAGATGACAGAAACTACTACTGTTTAAATTAGATACTGTGATAACAATAAATAGTTTATGTTGTAAAGCACAGGGAGGGACAAATGCAAAGACTGTAGCAGGTTGCAAGTCACTGTTATACTGCCAGCCCTTCACCTGACACACACATACATATTAACCTATTTTGAAACCACACAAGTATTTTATAATTGATGAGAACAATCAGGATTATAGTCACAAAGACTGCAGCCTTTAGATAATCTTCACAAGAACCAGAAATCTAGTGCAAGAAACCCCCCTAAGTGAACACTTTTTGTTTCTCACAACCCCCAATGATGTCATAAGGCTACTGACGTTCTTAGCACTGTGTGGTTTAGTGTGTGTACAGATCGGGGAAGGGGAAATTGTTTAACCAGGAAAGGCACACTAAGCCAGAGCTTGTTTCCAGGTGTGACCTGTTTGCACAAGGAAGTTAAGTGACTTGCTCAGGGTCACACAGTATGCAGGTGGGAGCTGATGAGATTCCAACCCAGGTCCCCAGGTTTGCAGCTCAGTGCTCTTAACTACTCCTCTATACTGCCTCGGGGCTTGCACAACACAATGGAGGAACAAAACAGAGTAAAATAAAAAGCCATATATTTATCTATACTACAGAAAAATGACAAGATATAAATTGGAAGAGTATGTTTTATTGATTACTGATATTTAAATGAAAAATACAAAGTGTTGCACATGATCTTTTCTGAATGACTAGACACAGAAAAATATTTTTGTGGCAGGATTGGTTCTTGTAACAAAAGATCAAGTAAAAAAGATGATCCGATACCTTTTATTGGACCAACATAACTGTTAGAAAAGAAAACTGGTGCTTAAGCTTTCAAATTACACACAACCCTTCATCAGAAGTTAACGACAGTTGTTTTAGAAGAATACAACCTGTTAAAAATCAGATCGTACACAAAAAACAGACAAATTGGTTGTAAAGGGTCCCACTGGCCAAAAAAGTACATTTAAAAGTCAACTTAAAACCATATAGATAACACAGATCGGGTGGCTCCATTAACTGCAAACGTGCAGCGCCACACCTTTACAATTGACAGAGCCACCCGATAGTCCGCCATACTTCCGGGTAGTGGACTTTTCCTTCTTAAATTAAACTTCTTTCCTGGACATAAAAAAATTCACTTTCTGAAAAAAGCTTAACTAGAGGGTAAGGTTTGCAGGAGCGGGAGCCCCTGCAAATGACAGCTTTCCTTTAAGGCTGAGAAGCAAACAGATCCCATGGATCTTCTCATTTTAAAAACTCAGACTTCAACTGAAGACAGATCTTCTCATTTTACAGGCTTAAGACTTAAAGGAGATAGGAAATGAGTTTTACATAGTTAACTGCCCTTCCATCTTCCTTTCCACACTAGTTATGTATTCTGATATGCTTTGATGATTTTTTTTTTTTTTTTTTTATAAATTAATAATCTAGCCTTGGGGTACTCTCAGATCTACACTGAGTTCCACTCTCCTCACCAGCTACTGCTCTTAATTTTCATATTTCTTCCCCCCATATACACTTTCCGCCGCCGCAGACCTGACAGGGGCTATAACCCCTCCCTCAGAGGGGTACATCCTCCAGCCACGATCCCTAAGCTCGTCCATCCCCGAGTTCCCCTGTGGATTCCCCACTGCACCAGTACCAGAGTGAGGAGTACTGGCGTGCCCCACCCTGGTACGTCAAATCTGGTGTCGGGGAGTGGACCCACCAGAACGATCGGGCCATCACATGTCCTGCCGAGGCCCAGAATTTTCCGCCATTTTTCTCCTGCACCCGCGTCTGTGCAATGGACAGGGAAGCAGTCTCCACCTCTGCGGATGCAGTCAATCACCTTGGACATGGGCCAACCCTTTACGTGGCCGCGCACTTGCACCGACCCCCAGCCACTGCTAAGTGTCAGCCAACAGTGCGCAGCACAAATCCCCCACCCAAAGGAAGGAGAGCAGTCCTCCAGACGCTCTCTCCTTCCTCCCCCGGCCAACCCCCGAGTGACCCCGGGTTGCCGGCGTGGTGCGAGGTAAGGCGTCCAGCTCCTCAACCCTCAGCGCCACTGGGCCGGCTTGATTTTCATATTTCTAAGACATTCTATGACATCATAAACTCCCATTCCATGCAATTATTCTAAATGGCTTGGAAAGGCGTTTGTGATGTCACAGAATGTCCAGGCTGTATGAAAAGAGAGAGCAGCAACTGCTGAGAAGAGAGGGATTCAGGGTCCTTAAAAAAGCAGCAACACTGGATTATTGTTTTAACAAAAAAAGGTTAAAATCATATCTGAATACTGGGTAGCCAATAAAAGAACAACTAGAGGGCTCCTAGAGGTGTAAAAATGGTTTCCTATCACCTTTAAACAAAAGAGCGAATCTTCTCATTTCATTCCTGTCTACAGAAAACATCAGGCAGCTCCTTTCAGGCTAACCTGGCTCCACAAGCCCTCCAAGCAGGACATCTGCAAGCCCCCAGGCAGACATTCTTCACACTCTCTGTAGCAACATCATGGAGCCCACCCTGCCTTAGGCAGGGGCGCCACTGAACTCAGCTCAGACTGCCCTCTGGATTTCAGGGAATCAGGGCAGCATGCTACTGGTCAGAACAGGTTGTCTGTCAGAATATTCATATTCATTAGGCTCACCTGATGCCTGATTGGCTGGCAATACTGGCACCAAGACATTGTACCATCCTTTCTCCCATAACCACTTTAAGTACTCCAGGACTCAGGGCTTTCTGACTGGCTGTCTGCAGGTCAAAGGTGGCAAATATGGTTGCTGCAGAACAGTCCGTTCAAAGTCCCAATCTTTAACATTATAGTGCAGTCCAACATCATTGCTTTACTTTTAACTGCCCACAGCATTTGATAACAGCCCCTCTGCCCTTTTGTTTGGGGGCAGAGTGGACAGTAAATAAGGCTCTCCCCCGCACGTCGCTAGTGCCATAACACTGTACCCCTAGGCAGCTAGCAGAGCTCATGAATATTTATTTAGCAGCCTTGGCTGCTTACTTAAGGTTACAGCGCCCTTTAAATCCATAGCGCTTAAGAGCACTCTTATTTAACATTTTAATTCTTCCCCCCTCCAATGCCTCCAGACCCCTTTACCCTTTTTATACTCATGGGGACCAGGACATGGACAGAGAACCTGTGGAAGCTGCCGGAGTGGCTTTCAAACTGAGCGCTGCAGCACTCACAAAAAAATACAAGCCGACCCACCAGGTTGCACACTTGAACTGCGCAAAGAGTTGCTGAACTGCCAAATGGGCAGTTTCTCTTTTACTGTCACTCCTCTGGTCTCCCACTTCATTTTAAAAACTGGGTCCGGAAGGAACACTAAGGAAGTACAACGGGACCCAGGACTGGCATGGCAAACAGTCGTGAGACGGCAAGCAGAGCAGCACAAAGGGGACAATCACAGCAAGCCCCCATCCATGGGAGGGGGAGGAGTACATCTAGACTAGTGAAGGGGGGAGCAGTCATTTTTAGGAGGTAGTGTATGGGTGAAATCAGGATCGCTGGACGCAGATCAAACTGGCTGGACAGAGTGCAACTTATGCAGTCCATTCGTTCCAGTCGCACTAATGGGGCTGGTGTTTATCGTTCTGATTTGTCTATTCCAGCTGGTCTGGATGTCATATAGGGTGACAGATATGGGTGAAACTCTTTCTGCTGAACTTGGACCAGACCAAAACAATAAAAGGTCCTGTCTGGCGGTACAATGTCACCCATACCCTCACCCTAGATGAAATCTGGAACAGCCGGAATGGAAGGACCAAAACAGTGAAAAAAAACAGACTGACTGGTCCAACCGAACAGCCAGACTGCACACGTAGTGCCCAATCTTGTTTTTACCATTTTGGTGTGGTCCGAGTCTGGTGGTCTGGATTTTACTAAGAAACATAGAGACAGAGTTTGTCGGCAGATAAGGACCGCTTGGCCCCCACAGTCTGACTCTTTTCCCCCTGCATATACTTTCACCACAGTCCATACCTGATCCTCATTTCCCAACCAGGATTTCCTTGTGTCTATCCCATGCATGCTTGAAGCCCGCCACTGTTTTCGCCCACACTACCTCCACCGAAGATCGTTCCAGGCATCCACCACTCTTTCAGTGAACGTGTACTTCCTCACATCCCTCATAAATAAATATTCCACCTTCTGGCTTCATTGCATGTCCCCTTGTTCTTGTGCACCTTGTTCAACCACATGAGGTATTTATAGGTCCCCATCATATCCCCCCTCCCTCCTCTCTTTGAGGGTGTACATATTGAGATCCCTTAGCCTCTCCTCACAGGGGTCATGATGCAGCCTCTGCACCATTTTAGTTGCCCTCCTCTGGACAGTCTCCACCCTGTGTATGTCCTTCCTTGAGATGTGCACTCCAGTACTGTACACAGTACTCCAGGTGAGGTCTCACCAACGATCTATCCAGTGGCAACACCAGCTCCGAAGTCCCTAGAAGGGTGAACCTTCCCAAAGAATTTAATGGAAGAGGATGTTAGAGAAGCAGGAACTCCCATAGTTTTGTAAGAAGGTAGCCAGTGCTGGAATTACACTTCATGACCTTTGAGAGCTAGGGGGAGCCCATAAGGGCACTATCTTTAAATTGAGCCCCCCTTCCCATTATAAGTCAATGGCAGTGAAGATGTGTGAGCTACTAGGGGCTCACTTCAGAGCTAGGGGGTCTGAGTCCTGGCAAGCCCCCCTGTAATTCCAACATTGACACTGAGTTCCACTGGTTTCCTGTCCAATGTACTCTGTGTTCTATATGGACAAATAAAGACTGTCTTGCCAGATAGGGGACAATACTAACATGCATACTAAAAGCCAGCAGAATAGGCCAAATGGTCTGTCTTGTCTGCTTGAAAGCCAGCAACCTAATGGCGGCTCGCCTTCTCACCCCCCCCCCAGCCCCTGAGAGGGTCTTCTTTGGTTTCAGTTTCCCCTTGTACCTGTCCCACCCCTTCTTGAAGCCCTCCACTGTGCCCTCCTCCACTAGTCTCCCGGGCAGTGCATTCCATGGCTCCACCATGCTCTCAGTGAAATAATGCTTCCTACGCTCTCCCCCTCTAATTTCCCCCCTCCAGCTTCCACTCATGGCCCCTGGTTGTTCCCCCCTTCTTTAGCCTAAACAGCTCCTTGGTTCCACTCCTGGTTACTCCTTTTACATACTTGAAAACCTCTATCATGTCTCTCGTCCCTCCTCTCCTCCAGTGTGTAAAGCCCAAGCTCTTCCAGTCTCTCCTCATAAGGCCTCCCCTCCATACCCTGAATCATCTTGGTCGCTCTTCTCTGGACTCTCTCCAGCAGCGCTATATCCTTCTTCAGATGACGTCTCCAGAACTGTACACAGTACTCAAGCTGCGGCCTGACCAAGGCATTATATAGAGGAAGGATCACCTCCCTCCTTCTGGATGTAATACCCTTGGCTATGCAGCCCAGTATCCTGTTTCCTTTGGCTGCAGTTCCTTCTACAATTTTCAGAGTTATTCATTTGACGTCTACCACCACCCCTAAATCCCTTTCTCCCAATATGGCTTGCAGTGTTGCCCCGTGTGTATACATGGCCCGGGTTTTTGACCCCCAAATGAAGTACCTTACATTTCCCGGAATTAAATTTCAGTCCCCACCTCCTTGACCACCCCTCCAGGGTATCCAGATCCCCCTGGACTGTCTCCCTCGCTTCCTCCCAATCCACCAATGCTCCCAATTTTGAATCGTCCGCAGAGAGACTCAATCTATTCCTAACCCCCTTCCCTATATCCGAGACGTAGGCATTGAACAAGAGTGGCCCCAATACTGAACCTTGAGGGACCCCACTGATTACCTTCCTGGGAGAGGAGAGTATCCCACCCACCATTACCCTCTGTAAATGCCCCGAAAGCCCATTTTCGACCCAATTGAGCCCCTGTCCTCCCACCCCCACCTTTGCTATCAGTCCATTATGTGGCATTGAATCAAACACTTTGCTGAAATCTAGGTACAGGACATCCACCGGCCTATGTCTATCCAAGGCCCCCCATCACCCAGTCATAAAACTCTACGAGGTAGGACTGACACGATCTCCCCGGGATGGAGAGGTTTTCGTGGGGCAGCAACCAAGCCTAGGTCTTCTTAAGTCCATTTTAGTGCAGGACTACTGAAGTTATGTAGGTGGAAGAATGCACCTTATTTTTTTTTTTTACTTGTCAAATCAACCTAGCTTGCATAACTCTCAACCTTTTGTCATTGCAATGTGGGACACTGATGTCCAAAATTTATTTAAAACTTGGTAACTGGGAAAGGCATACTGAGCCGAGGCTCGTTTCCAGGTGCAACCTGCAGGCGGGAAGTATAGAAGGAACAAATTTACAAAACATAATGCAGTTATATAGGCACCATCATATATGTAGTAGCAATGTGGTGATCAAAATATATTAATGGCATGGAATAGAGCAATGATATGTGGACAATCGTGAAAATATAATTGCGGAAGAATAAAGTGTGTAGTGTCTGTAGGGATAGGTGACAGCACTAGTGGGGTCCAAAAACAGACCTCAGATGGACACACAAAGAGCCTTGATTATGGGGAGGGGGTCCAAGCAGGGGAGGTCAGAATACAGAGGAAGAGATGTCAAGAGTGGGACTGACAGGTAAAGGAGGGTGCAAGAAGATGCCTTAGCTGATGTCTAAAGGAAGGTAGTGAGGGGCGGAGGCAGAGGGGAGCAGATTACAGAGGGAGGGGAGGCGGTAGGAGAAAGCAGCTTGTCCAGTAGAGGAGTGAGGGAGGGGAATGAAGAAGGTGCAGAAATCCTTGGAGAAGAGAGTAAGATGAGGAGGGGACAGGGGAAAAGAGTGAGGAAAAGCAGGAGGGAAGTGACCCAAACAAGTATTTAGCAATGAAAGAGGCAGTGGGATTGGCAACGTGATGCTAGTGCAAAGGAAAGGGAGAAATAGGAAAATGAGGGCCATTGTGGGACACTGATCCTCATAATGTAATAAAACTAATTAAATATGAAGCTACATCCTCAGAACACTATGGAAATGCAGTGCCTTTATTTGTGAAAGATTGAATTTACATTTAGCATCACAGAATATTATGAATTCCTGCTTTAAAGACTGAATTTACAGCATCATCTCTATGTGGGTAGTGTGTTGTCCTTTCCATGTGGGACGCAAGGCTTTTGAGGAGTAGAATGAGGTACTCTCATAATATGAGACAGTTATGTTGCTGTGCAGGCACGCAAACTTTTGACCTTGCTGTTATTCCCCTTCCTCATAACAGCAGGGCGGTGGGTGCATGTCCTGTTGCCTGAAATTCAGGGGCACAACTGTATAGTGGTGGTGGGGTGTAGTAGAACTGGGACAGTTATTGAGGAGGGGTAGAAATGGCTAACTACTGAGGAATGGATAGGATGGTCTCTGCATTGCGACGGAGCCCAGAACTGCTCCGCGTTGTTGCCACACTACTCCCCCCTCTTATTATTACCTGTGAAAAGAAATCGCCGACTTGTCCACTTTTCCCTGTCGGTTCGAGCAATTCACCGCCGCGCAGCAAATCACCATCTTTGGACCGCCACTGGTGTATTAATACACACAACAATAACAATAAATAGTAATGATGGAATTTTAATGTCATTAAAAAAAGAAAACTCTGCCACCGTACAACAATATGGCGGTTCCAATTCGCCTCGCCACTCCGCTTTCCATCGCCTGTGCAACAGTGCCGTAAAGCAAGATGGCTACCGCCATGCCCCTGTCGTTTTTACCTCACTCACCTTTTCTGACAGGCAATAAAGACGAATTTAAGGCGGGCTGACACCCGACGTTTCGAAATTCGGGTGACAAAGTGTTATGTCGCCTTAATTGTATTTCTTCTGCCACCAATCTTATGCTGTGCTGAAAAAGTCCGTATGATGAGATGGCGCCCTCCACAGTTCGGCGCCATTTTTATTCAAAATTAAAACGAAAACCCATTTTTATGAAGTCTCTGATTAAGTGCTACGTCGAGGTGCGGCCCGGCCTTGACCAGGCCATCCTAAGGTCTGCTGTATATTGTAATAACATAGCTCTCACCTTTCCTCCTCTAAATGTGGAGTATTGCCTTTTAAAATGTGACACAAAAACTAAAGGTAAAATGTGAGATACAAAATATTTAATTTGGAAGCTTATGACACTTAAAAAAAGTGTGTCTTTATGATTTAAAAGTTTGCTGTTTGAATAATGCGTTTCACATTCACTGCACTAGATTTGCATTACAATCTTAGCACTGGTATAGACATATGTTTTTTCACCCTAACCTTCTTCTCTAATGTGGATGGGAAGGGGTGTAGCTGAGTGGGTTTATACGTAGTACAGGAAAACAAACGTGTGTTATTCCGTACAGCAATATGGCGCCGCCCAACATCCTTTCTTCAGTTCCCATTTCCGGCAATTGAGTAAACCCGCTGGGATTGGTGTGTGTCGTTGCCGGTTTCCAAGCAAGCACCGCCTCATCTTATGACAGCCCTGGGGTGACGGTGTGGATGTGGAAACTGGGGGTCGGGGTGCACCTCCACCACTACCGCAACAGCATCAATAACTATGGATGCAGGTAGGCAAGCTCTGGCTGGTGCTTCACCCTTTCTTTTTGTCTTCTTGCTGTCTCAAGTGTTCCGCCGTGATCGTGGATTTTGTGTCAGAACAACATCCCAGAGGTAGCAGGTCTTTGTGTACAGTAGAGAAGAGGGCCCAGCTGTCTCCTTCCGATGTAAACAGTGTTTCTATGGGGAGGACAACTTTTATATGTTGTTATTTATATTTTGTATTTTTTATGTAGTTAAAGTAAGAGTGTAATTGCCAACCTCAGAGTAAGCAGACAAGGAGGATTACTGTCTGGAAAGGAGTGCGGTGTTATTTTTCAGGACATTGAATACTATATAAGTGAGGCAGCTATATGAAGGAGGGCGGGTTGACAAGGGTCTACTTTCTATTTCAGTTTCTTTTATCTTACCAGGGATAAGAACTCATTGAGGCTTAAAATATTTTTTCTTTCTGTTACAAGAGTTCCCTGGGTGTGGCAGCAGTATTCTAGAAAAGGTAGGGGGGACTGCCTTTTGGATGGGGGGAACTTCAGGACCTTAATCTCGGCATCTGGTTGGACTTTCATCTTAGATTCAGTGTAACCAAATGCAGCGTGCCACACTTTGGGAGGAAAGGCCAGAGGCAGCACCTACATACACAGTGTGGGGCTTCCCTTGCTGCAGTGACATAGTAATTTAAGGCTGGAAAGGACTCTAGGTCCATCATGCTCACCTCCCTGCTTCCTGTGCCCAGTGATTTTCTTAGCAAGAAATAACAATTTTCAAGGTTTAGCTTAAGTGCTGATACTCTCTTCATTGTCCACTACTAGGCTGGTCCAAAGGTTCACCACCATCTGGGAGGAGAAATGTCCTCCTGAATTTACCACCCATGAGCTTTAGGGCATGTCTCCGCATCCTGCTGCAGGACAACCTCTCTGGCTGTTCAGTTTTGTAGATACCCTTGAGTATGCGTGTCCCCGCTCAGCCTTCATTTCTCCACAGAGAACACGATAAGGGCCCCCAGTCTCTTCTCACAGTTTTTGCCCCCATTCCACTGATTTGTTGGCCCTGTATTGCACCCTTTTGACTGCCTTGGTGTCCTTCTTGAGAAGACCAAAACTGCAAGGAGTACTCCAGGTGGGGCCTGACCATCACCTTGTAAAGTGGCAGGATTACTTTACTGGCCATCCTCCCCCCCCCCCCGACTTCTTTGTCTGCATCCTCGGAGGTATTGGAGGAGGAGGAGGAAAAGGACCTGGGTGTCATAATAGACGAGGATCTATGTGAAGCATGGTAGAAAGGACAACAATATTCTGAGTTGCACTAAACGTGGTAGACCAGCAGAACAGAGGGATGTAATCCTGCCACTTTGTAAGGCCCTGATCAGTCCCTACCTGGAGTACTGTGGCTCTAGGCTTCTCGATACTGAAAGAGCATTTAGGCAGTCAGGAGGGTGAATACAGGGCCACCCGAATGATCAGGAATGTGGGGGGCAAACGTTTTGAGAGGCCCGAGGCCCTTATGGTGTCTACGCTAGACCAAAGAAGCCTGCAGAATACATGATCTAAGTTTTCTGCATACCCAGTGGTATCAACAAGCTCGAACATACAAGATGTTTGGTCTGGTGTGTTCCCCCTGTACGCAGGGCCATGCCCTGAAGGTCAGAGGTGACACATTTTGGGTAATGTTAAAAGGCACCAGCCTACTAGCGGAAACTGTGGATATGCAGATAGTACAGGTCTTCAAAATAAGCCTGGATACATTTCCACTTAACAAGGGAATCTCAGGGTACTCTGGGTAAATAGAGTGGGTGACAAATATTAATTACATTTTTGGTATCTCTGTTAGCTCACATGGAGCCAAGCCTGGTTTCAGTGGCATTCCAGAGGAGGCAACAAATCATGCTTGTAGACATTTCAGTCGCTTAGTACATGTTCAATGACAGAGTGACATTACATAGAAGAATAATTCACTTATGCACAGTGTGGTTACGGAACTGATTTATATCATGGTATGTACAAGAAACCATTTGTGGTACGTTTACTCGTCATACTTGTTGATCTCTGCTTCTGAGACAGGGAAGGGGTACTTGATGGAATCCCTTCCAACCTTAAATTACTATGCTACATTACTCCAATGTAATAATAAATGCTGTTTAAGAACTGTTTATAGTGTATAGCAGGGTCACCTTCCTAACAGCCTTGTGATACCATAACACTGATGCAGGCTACAATACACTGTGCTAAATGGGTACGCCTCCAGTATATGTGTGCTCAGTTGTGGTCCAGGGCTGGCTGGCTGGCAGCAGTAGTGTAAAAGTGTGGAAAAAGTTCCAAAGGATGCACCATCCACACAAAAAGCAGTTCCGTTATACTTCAGTTCTTTATTTATTCCATATAGCACATGGCCCCTGTGATCCTGGCCCAACATTTCGCCTCATTTGCTTCCTCAGGGAAATGGGGCCTAATTTCTTGATGTCCTGATTTTCTTTATATATTGTTATTGCCAACAGCTTTTACAGAGTCGTCTCACCCTCAGGCCAGGAGTGGACCTATCCTTGCAGGATGGTCTTCCCATGCCACGAGGGAGAGGTCGATCTCCTTATTTGTCAGAGGAGCACCTCACCTGATCTGAAATGACAGGTTCCCCTCAGGGCAGCCTCCCTCTCGCATAAACATACAAGGAGCCAGCACAGCAGAAGAACACCATTTGATCTATCAAGTCTACTTGTATTGCAGGGTCCACAGCTTGAGCTAATGTCCTTGCCTTCCCTCCCCACTCCTCCCATCCTCCCTACCCATGATCCTTACCTTCCCCTATGCCTATCCCAGCCTGTCTTAAAGCTGCTCACTGTCTTCAACGAGATGACCTCTTCCGGCAGCGCATTCCAAGTGTCCGCCACCCTCTCTGTGAAGAAGTGCTTCTTGACCTCCCTCTTAAACCTCCCACCCTCCAGCTTAAGACTATGCCCCCTCGTGTTATGGTTGCCACTCAGCTTAAAGTGACTCTGCTTATCAACCTTATTCATCCCTTTCAAGTACTTGAAGGTCCCAGTCATGTCCCCCTCTCTCTCTCTCTCTTCTGCCTTCCAGGGAGTACATTTATTTATTTGTTTATTTATTTTTATTTTAGTCTTTGGTAACTGGGTAAGGCCCACTAGGCTCAAGTGCCTGTTTTCAGGGGCGACCTGGGAGCACTGGGTGGTTAAGTGACTTGCTCAGAGTCGCACAGTAGTATGCAAGTGGAGGTTGTGAGAATCAAACTCAGGTCTGGTCTGCTGGATGTATCAAGCTTGTTCACACCTCGTTCCTCTAACCTCTAAGCTATACTACATGTTCGGTGCCCTCAACCTCTCCTCGTATGCCTTACCCTGCTGACCCGCTATCATCTTTGTAACCCTTCTCTAGACCTTCTCCAGCAGGTTAATATCCTTTTTGAGGTGTGGGCACCAGTACAGAACTACATACTCTAGATGCGGCCTTACCAGTGACCTGTACAAGGGCAGTATAACCACCTCTCTCCTACTACTGATCCCCCTAGATATGCAGCCCAGCATCTTGTTTGCCTTTGCTGCTGCTTTCTTACTCTGCGTGGAGTGCTTCAGGTCACTAGTGATCATCACTCCCAGGTCCTTCTCCTCCTCCTCTGATGCAGATACTGGTACTCCTCCCATGTAGTACTCTGTTCTGGGATTCTTGGTTCCAGTATGCATAACTGTGCATTTCTTGGCATTGAAGCCAAGCTGCCAGATCCTGGACCAGCTTTTCCAGACATTCCTGTAGGTCCTGTATCTCTTCAGCTGTGTCCACTCTCCCACAGAGCTTGGTATCATCCGTGAATAGGCACATTTTACCCTTAATGTCATTGATGAAGATACTGGACAACACCAGCCCCAGCACCGAGTCTTGCGGGACCCCACTGGTTACCTCTCTGGTGCCAGATAACTCCCCCCACCCACAACCACCCTGTGGGTTCTGTCACTCAGCCATTTTTCCACTCATCTGGCCATCTTTTCCCCAACCCTGAGATCCAGTAACTTCCTGATCAACCTTTTGTGGTGCACATAGTTAAAGGCCTTGCTGAACATACGAACATACGAAATGCCAGCAGAAATGGGCTTCATGGTCTATTGCATCTGCTCGATTGTACAGCTAGCCCCTCAACTTGCAGCTGCCCCACCCTCCCCTCCTCATAACCACCCCCTCGCCCTGTCCCACCCTCTCTTAAATCCTCCCTCCATTCTACACGATACCACCACCTCGAACAGAGTGTTCTGCTTATCTACCACCCTTTCCGTGAAAACCTGTCTTCTGATTTCCCTCCTGAATCTCCCCTCCTCCAGTCTCAGCCGATGCCCTCTCATGTCCCTCCCCCTTCTGATCTGAAGAATCTCTTCTGTATTAATCCTGTTGATACCCTTTAGGTACTTAAAGATTTCGATCATATCCCCTCATCCCTCCTCTCTTCCAGGGAATACATTTGCAGCTCTCCCAGGCTCTCCTTGTAGGGATTTTCCCTCAAGTCCCTGTATCATCTTCGTTGCCCTACGCCGCACTCCCTCCAGCAATCTGATGGCCCTCTTCAGGAATGGTCGCTAATACTGCACGCAGTATTCCAGGTGCAGCCTCACCAGTGACCTGTACAAGGGTAGGATCACTTCTCTGTGCCTGGAGGAGATTCCCCTTGCTGTGCACCCTAGCGTCTTGTTTGTCTTTGCAGCCACTTTCCTGCACTGAGCTGAGTGGTTCATACTCCCCGTTATTAGTACCCCTAGATCCTTTTCCTCCACTATGCTTACCAACTGTACCCCTCCCAACTGATATTTCATCCCCTGGTTCCTTAATCTGAAGTGCAGTACCTTGCACTTCTTGAAGTTGAACCCCAACTGCCGTGTCTCTGACCATTCCTGTAGTTTGGTCAGATCTTCCTGCAGTCCTGAAATCAAGATAGAGGATGTTTACTGCTTGGCTCCTGTTTATTGTCTTAGTGACACAAAGAAGTCAATCAGATTCTGCTTTGATACAATCACCCCCTCCCCCGAACCCATACTGCCTCGCATCCTGGAGACCATGCTCCTCTAGATATTCCACCAACCTTTCCTTTAGTATGGTCTCCATGAGCTTACCCACAATGGAGGTTAGACTGATTGGTCTAATTCCCTGGCTTATCCTTGGGACCGCTTTTGTGGACCTTCCAGTCAATTTTGGATCACCAATGTCTCATTGTGAGTTGTGCCTTATTTAATTTGCCAGTCGTTCATTTTACACCTGACTTTTTGCCCACACCTTTTTATTCTCAGTTTCGGTTACCTGATTTCCAATGTCTTGGAAAATAACCACCATCTCACCCCCAAACCCCCCGCAATCGCTCTCTCTTTTCTGTTACAGCGTTTTTTTAGGAGTTGGTTAAAGACCACCTGTTGGTCCAGTCAGTGGTGCAGCAGACATGTAGTGTGGCACTACTTACAGAGTAGACTGGGTTTTGCATGCAAGCCCCAGGAATCCCACAGTGCTGTTGGCCGGGGGGGGGGGGGGCGTGTTGCAGAAGGGAAGTGCTTGTGTCTTTGGGAATGGTGTCATTTGCATCTAACCCCCATCCCATTGGCCTACCCAGAAGAGGCAGTGATGTCTACAGTACAGGTAGCTGCCTGCCCAGAGGAATGGTATAGCTGTGGTAACCCTGAGTAGTGGAATGGGGGAGCAGGGGCGACAACAGGGGAGACAGAGTAATATAGCTTTGTTTAATGTAGCTATCCTGGATTTCGGCATCATTTTTAGTTATTTTAGTGCCTGGTATTTGACATCTGTGTTTTAGTGACTGAACCAGACTAGCAGGCTATAAACATAGGGGCCCCATGTGTAGTCACTGTTGACTGGTGCTGTGCCAAATCGTCTGTGCAGCTGCAGCAATCCTGATGACCCGGGGCTGGGGGCTTGCTGGGGGGAGGAGGATGGAGCTTTCCAGAGGACGCTTACCTCCTCTGGGGAGGGTGGGTCAGTGACCTCACAGCAGTACTGCCTCCTGGGTGACCACAGGTGGCATTGCAGTTGAGGGTACCGGGGAGAGGGACAGCACAGGTCAGGCGTTCAGTGCGCTGAATGTGCACATGCACCTAGGACCTCCCTAGTGCATGTGCACCTGTGTAGATGGGGAGAGACAGTAGAAAATGGCTCCCTTGCCCAAAGGACGATGGACCCGGTGGACTGAAGAGGACCGGCTCTGGACCCCACAGCCCACCACCTGAGTATGACAATGCAGTCTGAGGGATAAATCCCCTCTACCCTGCCCGGGGGCACATTTGAGACAGCATGATAGGCAGCTGCTGGAGGGACAGGGTCCAGCGGAGACAGGCACCTAAGGAATTCCAGAGGGATCTTGGGCAATGGTGTGTAAGGGGATGTAAATACAGAATATAAAATAACAACAAACTATTGAGTGGTGCTAAGTGGCTACCTTTTCTTACGTGGTTTCTTAAGTTAATTGCAGTTTTGTGGGGAAATGGGTAGGGGTAGGCATGGTAATAAGTTGGCTGGCATGCTAATTTGGTGTTGAGTCATGATCCGCCTCCATCAGCTGGTGGCCCCCACACCTCCATAACTAGCCAGAGGGCCACCCTGCCCAGTAGATTGGTTTCAAGCAGTTAAATGGGGGGGGGCTTGCAAACTACACAGGTCATTACAGTTAGGGTCGGGGAACCACTGGACACCAAGGAATATTTATACGATCTTCTTTGAGACAGTCTCTTGCAGCAGGTCATATAACACATGGGAACCTTGTGCCAGAGGCACTTGCATCCAGAAAACTTCTTAGCAGTCATACCTGAGACCGCCCCCTCACACACCACATGACCAGGTATGTGTACTATAAAAGAGAGGGCTTTCCTGATAATCCTCAGTTCTTTCTTTTCCGCGGCCTGCATGCATCTCTCCTGGAGATTGGCTCAGCAGTACCTTCGCCTTTTTAACCTATTTATTTATATCTAACTTTTGTCGTCGCTGACCGTCACTACTAGACTGATAACGATGAAAATTCTTTGAATTTTCGTAAGTATAAATACATCTTCAGCATTGCTGAAGGTGGCTTCCGCCCTCTTGTCGGTGATGGTTTGGCCTCTCTCGTCGATGGTGGCTTCTGCCATCATGTTGGTGATAGCTTCAGCCCTCGCGTCAACACAGTTTGCCATCTCGTGGATGATGGCTTTGGCCCTCTCGTTGTCGAGGGCTTTCGCCCTTGCAATCACCGATAGACTCTTGTCGATGGTGGCTCCTGAACCCTCTAGTCGCCACTGGCCTCGATAGGATTCTCCACTCTCATTGGGGAAGGCTTTGGCCTCCTGGTCACAGTGGGTTTTGACCCTCCGGTCGACAATGGCGTTGGGTCTTTTATTGCCGATGACATCTCATTGAAGAAGGCTTTGCCTTTCTCCTTGATGAAGACCTGTACCCTCTTGTCCACAGTGGACCCTAGAATTATCTGCGGGCCTAGACCCAGGTGCCTTGCCTTTTGGCCTTACTGTGGGCCTTCTCATTGTCTCCTAACAGAGCGTGACTTATGCGCCGCCTGGCCATTGGCTTTGGCTATGGAGTTTCCTATGTAATCCACACCCGGACCCTGTTTGGTCTTTTAACTGAAACTCTGCCCTCATACTGGGTATACGGTTATTTCTTCCACTGCTTCGATATCACCGATGTCCTTCTTGACAACTGAGAACTCTTTTTCGAACAGTGCTGGCTCCTTTGAGTTGACTCTTTGCCGGCCTGCTGGGGTTTGCTTCCCCACCAGTTTTCTTCTCTCCATTATTCCAGTGGAGTCTGACCCTGTCTCTTCGGAGCTCAGAGTTGGGCCAGTAGGGCACAGGTGGACGTGCCTATTCTTTTGGTCTGGTAGCCCCCCTCCCCCCATCAGTGGGGCCACCTACAGGTCCCATCCCGGTCTCCACCTGTAGCTCTGCTGTACAACAAACTCTGTTTACAGCTGTTGGGGTGGAGTCCATTTTTCCTTGTTCAGGACTAGGGACTGGACCAGTCCTACCCTCTGGGGCCCAGGTGTAGGAGCTGCACACCCCTAGGCACAAATTGCCTTAATATTTGGAAATGTCCTCACACTGGTCGTCCCATATCTTGGGGATGCTTCCGCAGCCACTATACTCACTGCTTGGAACCTCTGGCGGCTATGTTTTACACGACTTCTACTGTGAAAATATGTCTTGCAAGACTTTTTTGGTTGATTTTGCTGGGCCTTCTGCTCCCTCCTTTCTAAGTTTTCTTCTTGATGTTGCTTTTAGAGGTCTTTGTATGAGAGTCACCACCTCTGGTTGCACTATACTTTGGTGCATTCCATGTCATTTTTTTGCATCAAAAAAATTATTTTACAAAAGTCCTTTTTTGGACCCCGCTGATACCTTGTGGGAGCTTCCTTAACACAAGTTCACTCCCCCTATTAGCCCTCCAAGGTTAACGGGTGCTGTTCCACCAGTTCCCTGCTTGGGACAGCCACATCCTGAAGGTCCCCCCAAATCCATGGTTAGGGTATCTGTCCTAATGTCCGGGATAAGGGCATTTTTTCCTACTTGAATAATGCCTGTTTTGACTGTGCATCCCCCAAAAAAAAAAGGTCTGGGTATGTTTTCTTTTCTCCGGACAATGATCATGGTAGACCTTCACCCTATGCTACAAAAGGTAGTGAAACCCCTATTCAAGATAGACCCTGCCACCGGAGTCTTTCAATAATACCAGGCCTTGATCTCTGCAGTTCTTCGCAAAGTGGGCCTCTGTGGTGTGTGTTTTTCCATTATATGCCTGGATGTTTTGCTTTTTGGAAACATTCTCAGACATCCTCCTTCCACTGGTCAGTACTCAGAGTATGGTTCAAGTCTCTGGATATGAACGTACACCTTTATGGCATACATTCAGCTGGAAACTCTTTCCTTCCTGTATCTCGATGGACACACCTGGGCTAACTGGCTTCCCACTGTCTGCCGCACCAGAGGTGTCTCAGCCAGGCTTTGCCTGCTGACTTTTTGAGGATGCTTGGCTGTGATTACATATCCCCAGTAATACCCGAGACTTTGTTCCAGGGCACTCTGCAGTGATTGTGCCTTCAGAGATCTACCTGCATACGGATACCAGCGTCTTTTCGCCTGCTATCAAATTTTTCCATTTATGAAGGTGCATGACGACGCTTATGATGAGTACCTTGTATCCAGAGGATGTGGGTATTCCCTTCAAAAGTCTTAAAAACCCACCAAGGTGTTTGGCAGAAGGGTGATGCCCATCTGCGCGTCTTTGTCTTGGGAGAGCCATTTTCTATGCTCTCCATACTTTCGGGCGCCTCCTACAGGGGATATGTCTCATGAGTCAATCAGTTATTTCCCCTCCGCATGTTACCTGACCAGGAAACATTGCCCAGTTCCTTGCCTATATGCATTAAAACCATGCATATAGGGCTCTGGGCTGTGCATAACGGACTACACCTCGTTAGAGGTACATATCCGTGGCAGCAGGAATACACTGCTGGATACCCTCCACCTTTTCAGAGTGGCGGGCATGAATGGAAAATTCCACAGGATGTAGTGGAAAACATCTTTGTCCACTGGGCTCATCCTGACAGGGATCTGTTTGTCTCTCTGCCCCATATCCTACTGTCTCACTGCTGCCCGCTATGGCCAGACCCGGATACAGTCTGGCAGGATGTTTTCTCTCTTTACAGGAGGCACCTCTGGGATGAGGACCAGTGTGGTTCCCACTGTTACAGTTGAGGGTTCTGGTACTGATACCTCTCCCTCTTTATGTCCACCCTCCTGCCCTTCTAGTTTGGAAATGCTCCTTCAATCCAATTCTGTGTTTCCTGCTTCTCCACACTTGGTTCTGGAGGGTTTACCCCTCCCTTGGTTCCAGAGTCACCTTTATGATGCTTTACGTCAACCTGGGTGTCTCATACCATGTCCCCTTCTTCGCAGAACAGGTACCATGTTTCTCTCCGAGGGGACTGGATTGAGTTGGACATTGTTTTCACGTCCTCCTCTGTACATACTGGACTATTTACTTCCACTTTCGGTGTTTGGGGTTCCCTTTGTCAGCGAACTTTTGCCTTTCCTTCCCTGATGGGAGAAAGGTCTCTGACTCCATTGGGTATTTACGACTTTTCTTAAGGGACATTTTCCCCCCTGCACCCTGGTAGGACTCTACGTAACTCTGAGGGTTCTCCATTAAGTCCTAGACTGACTGACGATTGGTCCGTTTCGGGCCTGTGGTTCCATGAGGCCTGCACTTTCTATCTTGGAACCTTTTACTCTGCATTGCAGTTTCATTGGCTGGCTGCTTTGCTGCATTCTAGGGTCTGTGCATACAGGGGCCCTATCTGCCTTTCCTAAGGAAAGGAGGTCCTTCTGTCACCTGACCCTACCTTTTTCACTACAGTGGTCTCAGTTGTTTTTGTGTATCAATAACCATTTGGCTACCAGTCTGTTATGCAGGGAATTAAGCACCTGAGACTGCTTTAATTCACATCTTGGTTGTTCACAGTCCCTTTTGTTCTTAAGGAATGAGGCCCCAATGCAAAACAGTGCCATCTTTTGTTTTATTCCCCTGGATAGTGCAGGGGAAACGCCCTGTTTCAATACAGGGTCTGTTCCAATGTTAGCTGGCCGCTTACATTGTTTCCTTTTGTTATAACAAAAATGACATATATTCTGCCTCTCTCCGCTGTAGTCAAGACTTACTCCACATGAGCGCTGGCTACTGCCACAGCAGGTTTACAGGGGTATCAACTGCTGTACTGGGGGATATGGCTCCTGCTTCTGGGATCCGTCCCTACCCTATACATTACCATTGATGGGCTTGGCTTTTTACACGAGGACTGCCTTTAGACGTACAGTCCTCCAAGGTCTGGTTTCTCACAGACAGACTTGCCTGCTGCCCTGCTCTACACATAACTGCTTGGGAATCTTCCCATGTGTTATGGCCGGATGCAAGAAACTGTCTTGAAGAAGATAGTACAGTTGTGTAAGAACTTACCATAACAGTAGATTTTCGAGGGTATCTCTTTCAGCAGGTCACGCAGCCCCTCCCTACATCCCCCTTTTTCCTGTCTACACTAGGGGGCAGAGTCTGTCTTTATTTTTCAATTCCTGTATATATACATACAGACACACGTATATATACATTTACATATATATGTCTGTGTGTGTATACTTCTGTATATTTATTTTGGTTATATCCAAAACATGTGATTTTTTTATATATATATATTTCTCCTTGGTGACACCATGATAGGTCGCTAATGAGGAGAAGAACCGATGAGTATCGGGACCACCCTCTGTTTTATAGTGCACAGACCTGGTCATGTGGTGCATGAGGGGGTGGTCCCAGGTACAACTGCTAAGAAGTCTTCCGGAAACAAGTGCCTCCTGCAGAAGGTTCCCATGTGTTGTGGTCTGCTGCAAAAGATACTCTTGAAGATCTACTGTTACGGTAAGTTCTTACGCAGCTGTACTTTCTGTGCACTAGACTACCGGGGGGGTTGAGGGGAGAGATAACTCCCTAAAGGGATTTTCCAATATGAGGAGCCACTCACATAGTGGTGGCTGCACTCGGTGATGGTCATTGTAGCCAGAATTTAATACATTTCTTGAAGTCCTGTTTTTGTAAAATCACTCATAATTTAGTTTTTCCGAAGGGCTGGCCATTCATTCTCACAGCCCCAGTTCTGCTGACATGCCCTCACGCTCAGGGACGTAATGACGTGTGGCCAGGGAGAGCACGGGGTGCGCCCCATTATAATGAATGGAGCTCAATTTTGATTCCATTTTTTAAGCTACAAAATGGTCACTTGGAGATTAATGAAGGACACCGCTCGACTAACAAGGGCTAGCCCATTGGAAAAACTAAATTGCGAATGATTTTACAAAAACAGGACTTGAAGAAACGTATTAAATCCTGGCTACAATCACGATTACTGTGGATAGCTACCACATTACATGAGTGGTAGCTGCCATGTGGTACGTCAGAAATTTACTTTAAGGAGTCATGAGGTGAGGCTTTGGTGCAGTGGGGGGGGAGGGTCAGCGGCACCATGTTGCCTTAGTGCTGTTCATGGCACTGTGCTGTGTGACACTGTATCATGACCAGTCAGTGGCTGCAGACCAGCATGTTAGCTTCCACTAACATCTGGATCTGCAAATCTAAATATAGTGCCATATGACACTGTTGCCAGCATGAGTCCACTAGGGATAAAATGATAACACAGTATGATGATATAGCACGATAATTCTCACTGACAGTAGTTTATTGTTTTTAACAAAAAAAATGGTATACTGTGGTAAACTGTATTAACTTGCTGTTCTAGGGACATGGATATGTTGTTCATCCACACTGTCTGGCAGGTTCCTTGCCACTTTAAATCTTGCCGAAAGGTCTTCAAGCTGGCTCCTCCCACCCACCCGGGTGGTAGAACTCTCGGCTGCGCCCCATAATGCCAGATCTTCCTTACCACTTGGAAGCTCAGGTTCCCTCCTTAGCGCTCTGCGTTTAGACGGGATCCAAACTCTTCGGTTTACCCGAAACTAATTTTAAAGTTTACGAGACTTCAGTCTGTTTCTTCCTTCGCTGCAATGGACAAATCGATTCCCGGTTTTCGGCGGTGCCCATGTGGGCAGAAGATGTCTAGGACTGAGCCGCACTCCACATGCGTCTACTGCCTCAGGCTTGACCATGATCCGCAGGCCTGCGAATTGTGCAAGTCCTTCTCGGCAAATGTCCTCGAAGACCGTGCTGCCAAGCTTCAACTTGGGCACCCTGAGAGATGTATACCGCCGGTTAAGTCGAAGGAGGCCCACTGAGCGTTTTCTGCGGCGGCTGCCTCGGCTGAGCAACTTGAACAGATGATCGCCCTCGAGGAGGCGGCAGCCCAGGCCACATCTTCGTCTTCCTCGGTCGCGGCATTTATCCCGCTCTCCTTGGGCTCCTCCTATGCATCTTCTTTTAAGGAGCTTTGCCAATCCCTCTCCATGAAAAGTGAGGGTCCATCGGGACACTCCTCTTGGTCCAAGAAGAAGGACTCGGAAGGGTAGTCCCACCATCGGCGCTTCGTGGAGCGGAGAGGTCCCTTTCCCCGGACAGTCGACCACTTCCGGTTGCGGCTAAGGCCACTGGCTTCACGGGTGTCCCAGTCAGGTTGCCGGTTGAGACATCAGCCGACGCCGGTCGAGATTTTTCTCACCTGCCGGATGGGCTGTCAACTGGAGAATCCGACAACCCTTCTTCACCTGTTCCCCCGGTGGAAACCGAGGACTTGCCTGCGCCTCCTGTGCCAGAGTCCCCGGTTAAGGCTCCTGAGCTGAGGGAGGAATGGGTTCCCCCACTCCCTCCCAGACCCACCCTTGGAAACACCAACGATCTCAGTCTCAGACCTCTTCTCGGTCCAGCCGATCCCGCTGACACCGGTGGTCTCTGTCTTGGCACCGAGGGAGGCGGTGGCACCACCCGTCCTCATCTTCTTCTTCCTCGGAGGAGGAAAGGCTTCGGCACAAATTGCATTGATGCTGCGAGGACTTAATGTGGCAGCAGCTCCTTCTGACTGGGAACAAGGCGACGCCATCGCCTTCCCCGGCCATTAAGTTGCTGTCACCTGAAAGGTCAAACAACCCCTCGCGGTGGTCGAGGAGCCCAAACCAGCACCGGTTGCTCGGCCAAAACCAGCTGCCCCACCGATTGTGGTGGAACCCCCGCCTCCACAACCTAAATTTGGGGCTCCGACCAAGGATTCTCGGTCGGGTCTCAGACTGCCCACCCGGTTGTCAGTCACCGTCACTCCCGACTGTCCTCGGCAGGTGGAGGGTGGCTCAGACCCTAGGCAGCTGTTTGGAGACTCTTCTGAGTCTGATGACGACTCTTCCCTGTTCTCCAGGCCCCTTGACCTGAAGTCCCTTGACCTTGTGCTGGCAAATGGGGACTTTGTGAGAGAACTTACAGTGGAGGAACCGCTGTCAGGGAGTGACCACCACTCAGTATGACTCACATTGGATATGGGCAAGGAAGGAGTGGAATCTGGCACAGTAGTGCTGGACTTCAGGAGGACCGACTTTGGGAGGATGGGGGAAGTGGTAAAAGGGTACCTGGCCAGAATTCAATCTAATATAGACACTAACCAGAGGTGGGAGCTCATAAAGCTGGAGATAGTGGAGGCAACCAAAACCTGCTGTATAGCCTCAGAGCAAGAAGGCTAGGGCTAAGAAACCGATCTGGTTGAGCAAGGAGGTCATGGAAAGGTAAGGAGGAAAAGAGCTGCCTTTAGGAAGCACAAGAAAACAGGGAGGGGAGGACAGGGAGGAGCACTTGGACAGAATCAAGGAGGTGACAAGGGCAGTAAGGGAGCCAAAGCATCTACGGAACTCAGGCTGGCACAAGGCATTGAAGAAGGGGAGAAAGACTCTTTAAGTACATCAGGGAGAAAAGGAGCTGTAAGGACCACATAGTAAGGATTAGAAAGGAGGGGGTTGGTGGAAGCAGGGCAGATAAGGCAGAAGCACTAAATGAGTACTCTGCTCAGTATTTACTAAAGAGAAGAGGGGGTGACACCCAAGGTGGGAGAAATGGCAGAAGCAGGGTGGGAAGTGGTGACAGATGGGGAAATCATGTGAGAGCAGAGTTCGAGAGGGTTTGAGGGCACTGAGGTGGACAAGGCGCCAGGCCCAGATGGCATCCACCCAGGGTACTGAAGGAGCTGGCAGAGGTCCTTGCAGGACCTTTGGCAGACCTATTTATGCCTCACTACATTGGGGTGTGTACCTCAGGACTGGAGGATGGCTCGTGGTGCCCCTCACAAGAGTGGCCCCAAGGATGAACCGGGAAACACAGACCAGTGAGCCTCACATCCATCGTGGGTAAGCTAATGGAGACTATCCTGAAGGAGAGGGCTGGGCCTCCCAGGAGGCCAAAGGACTACAGGACAGCAGACAGCATGGCTTCATACGTGGCAGATCCTGCCAAACCAACCTGGTCGAAGTTCTATGACTGGGTAACTAGGCACCTGACAGGGGCCATGCAGTGGATGTCCTATATCTGACTTCAGTAAGGCATTCACCTTAGTGCCACATGAAGGCTGGGAAGGAAGTTGGGTAGACACAGGGCGGTAAAGCTGGTGAGATGGGTAGAAACTGGCTGCAGGGAAGGCAACAGAGGGTGGTGGTGGGTGAGGAGCCTCACACCGAGGGGCAGTGACGAGCAGTGTTCCACAGGGCTCGGTGTTGGGACCAGTGTTGTTTGGGATATTCATTGCAGGCATATCATGGGACATCAAGAGCAAGATCAGTCTGTTTGCTGATGATACCAAGGTAGGCGCGTGGTAGATGACCTAGGGAATGGCAGGGTTGCAAGATGATCTGGCAAAGCTTGAAACCTGGTCAGACACCTGCAACTGGCTTTTAGCCAAAAAGTGCAAGGTGCTGCATTTTGGGATGAAGAGCCCAAGGAGGAGTTACCAGCTAGGGGGAGTGCAGCTATCCCAGACAGAGGAGGAGAAGGATCTGGGTGTGCTCATTACAGGGTCAATGAACAACTCGGCACAATGTAGGAAGGCAGCTGCAAAGGCCAACAAAATGCTGGGTTGTATTGCAAGGGGTATATCCTTGAGGGAGGAGGTGATTCTGCCACTGTATAGGTCATTAGTTAGACCACACCTGGAGTACTGCGTGCAGTACTGGCGCCCGTATCTGAAGAGGGACATTAAGTTACTGGAGGGGGTGTGACGAGAGCGACAAAAGATGATCAAGGGCTGGGGACTTATCATACTGAGAGAGGTTGAAGGAGTTGAACATGTACTCACTGGAGGAGAGGAGAGACGGGGTGACATGATTGAAACCTTTAAATACATGAAAGGAATAAACAAGACGGGTACAGAGGGGCTGTTCAAAGTAAGGGAGGGGAGGGCCACCAGGGGCCATGATATGAGACTGGAGCGAGGAAGGTTCAGGAGGGAGATGAGGAGACACTTTTTTACAGAGAGGGTGGTGGCTGGGTGAAATGCGTTACCTGCTGAAGTGGTATGCTGGTAGAACAGTGGACTGCTTCAAGCGAGGATGGGACAGGACAAGGGAGGGTTAATGAAGGGAAGGGTGGAAAGGAGGGCAGCTGCAGAATAAGTGGTGCTAGCTGCACATTCGAGCAGACTTGATAGACCTCTGGCGTTATCTGCTGGCAAATTTCCTATGTTCGTAAGTCCTCCGGGGGACAGTGGATGGACGAGAGCCCATCCTCGTTCATGGGTTTGCTTCGGCTCATCTCAGAGTCCACTGGGATGCAGCTCGAGCCCGTATCCAAGCGGCCAAGTATCCCCTCACGGAGATACTGGACCGAGGGGATTCTCCCACGGAGGCCTTTCCGGTGGCTGAAGCCATTGTTGGCCCAGCCTTGGAGTTATGGCACCGGCCAGGTTCTTGTCCTGCTCCTTCGGCCAGGATGGCTAGAAAGTAAGATGGATGAGGGAACTCCTTTGTTGTTGGTACTCTTTGTACACTATTAAACAATTAAATGTTGCAATTGGCGTGTCAGCTATACTTTTTTACAAAGAGACACCCAAGTGACACTACGTTTTGGAAGTTTGTTATATATCATGAGCTGGCTGCTCGTTCGTGGTGAGCACCGAACAGACCTAGCCAAGTCACAGCATTTCTCCTGAAATTGGCTAGAAAGTACATGGTCCCCACCGGGTCACTGTCCGGTTTTGCGGAGCACCCCTCTGCGGAGGGGTTGGTTACCAATAATGTTTTCCGGCGTTCTGGGAACACCAGGGACATGGACAAGCCCCCCGACAGAGAGTCCAAAAAGCTGGACTATGCCGGGCGTAAAGTGTACACTGCGTCCTCCCTCGGCCTCTGTCAGGCCAGTTCGGCCATACTGATGGCGCACTTCTCCCACGCCCTTATTGGCTTCCTGGATGAGGTGATCCCTCATCTCCCGGCTGACCTCCAGACTACGGTCAAACAGGTGCGGGATCAGGGAAGGGCAGTGGCGAAACAGCAGCTCCAAACAGCACTCGATATTGGAGACTCCTGTGCCCGGTCAGTAGCGGCCACAGTGGCCATGCTCCGCAGAGCTTGGCTGCGAATCTCTACCTTCACGGCAGATATCCAGTACAAGCTGGCAGATGTTCCCTTCTTGGGTACCGACTTGTTCAGGCCTGGGGTGGAAGGCCACCTCCAGAGAATTGAGAAGTCCAGTGCCACCTTGGACTCGGTCATGTCTGCCCAGAAGGACAAAGGCCGCCGGCAGCAGCATAAGCCCTTTCGCCCTTCTGCCCCTGCGGCATGTCTGGCCCAGCAACACCAGCATCAAGGCCAGCAGGCTCGCACTTGGCACCCCAAAGCCAAGCCTGCAGCTTCCTCCAGTAGGAAGCCGGGAGGAAAAGGCCCAGGAGGTCCCTCGGCCAGTTCTTCTTCCAAGCCTGCCCAGTGGCGGGTTGAGGGGTGTCGCTCCAGCCACGTTAGCACCCCCTAGGTCCCCCCCCCCCGTGGGGGGACTGCTCCGCCACTTTCTTTACGCCTGGTCCGCTATCACCACGGACCGCTGGGTGTTGGAAGTGGTAGGAAAGGGTCTGCCTCTGGAGTTTGAGCAGGCCCTGCCCTTCTGAGCCGTCGCCCCACAGGGGGCTACGGGGTCCGCAGCCTCTCTGTCGGCCTGTCAAGCCAACATTGCCCTGCTCCTCCAGAATGAGGTGATCAGGAAGGTGGCGGATCCTCCACCAGATCCAGGGTTTGTGTCCAGGTACTTCCTGGTCCCGAAACAGACGGGGGGAGGGGGGCTGGCACCCCATTCTAGACCTGCATGACCTGAACAGGTTACTAAGGTCTCGAAACTTCAGGTGGTCACTCTGGCTCAGATCATTCCATCCTTGGAATGAGGCATGTGGTTCTGTTCTCTGGACCTTCGGGACGCGTTTTTTCATGTCCCAATCCGTCCGTCCCACCAGTGATTCCTCCGCTTCAGAGCAGAGGGGTCCCTTTATGAGTTCTGGGCCATGCCCTTCGGCCTTTCTCTAGCTCCCAGGGTTTTCCCCAAATGCATGGCAGTGGTGACAGCATTCCTGCGGCGCCAAAGGGTCCGGGTGAACCCTTACCTGGACGACTGGTTGATTGCAGCCTTCTCCAGACTGGAGGTGGAGCGGTCCAGGGATCTGGCCCTCCAGGTTTGCTCTCAGGTTGGCCTCCTCATCAACGAGGCCAAGTCGGAACTCATGCCAAAGCAGGTGATCCAATTCATCAGGGCAGAGCTCGACTCTCTGCAAGCCAGAGCACGGCTCCCGACAGACAGGGCCGAGGTTCTTTCCTCCTTTGCCCAATCATTTCAGGTTGGGCAATGGCGCCCTGCCCGCGACTTCCTGCACCTCCTGGGCCTCATGGCGGCCTGCACCAGCGTGGTCCGTTGGGCCCATTGGCACATGCGTCCCTTACAATGGGGACTGGCTAGCCAATGGTCACAGCGCTCCGGTCCTTTGGACCAGCCGGTGGCAGTGACCCAGGAGATGTGGAACGCTCTCCAGTGGTGGATCGTTCCAGCTTATCTGCAGGAGGGGAGCACAGAGCGCACAGCCTCTGGTCCTGTCTGGAGTCCCGATGCCACAGCAACCTGCTGGAGCTTCGAGTGGTTCGTCTAGCCCTCGCCGCCTTTGCTCCGTTTGTATGGGGTCAAGTGGTCCAGGTCCAGACAGACAATACCACGACCATGTACTACCTAAACCGCCAGGGCGGGACGCGCTCCATGCCTCTGTGCAGGGAAGCTCTCTGCACTTGGTCCCTTGTGTGCAGCCTGGAGGCAGATCTCCTAGTCATCCATGTGGCAGGAGCCTCCAACATTCTGGCCGATGCCCTAAGCCGGATAGGAGCTGCGTCCCACGAGTGGTCTCTCCTGCCAGAGGTAGTACAAGATCTGTTCTCCCACTGGGGCACGCCTCAGGTGGACCTGTTTGCCTCCAGGAAGAATGCAAAGCTGAGGCTGTTTCATGCCCACCCCCCTCAGCAGGGCTCGTTGCAGGGGGATGCCTTCTCGGGCTCGCTGCAGGGGGATGCCTTCTCGAGGCTGTGGAACACGGGTCTCTTTTACGCCTTTCCCCCATTTCTCTTGATCCACAAGGTGCTTCTCAAGGCAAGGAGGGACAAGGCGCAGGTGATTCTGGTAGCCCCAGACTGGCCCCGCCAGTTCTGGTATCCAGATCTCCTCGGCTCCAGGCTCCCGAGGTGGCTTTCAGCCCACCCGGACCTGATCTCAGTCAACCAGGGGAAGGTATTCCATCCGGACCTTCAATCCCTGCACCTGACGGCCTGGTTCCTGAGCGGCTAGAGTTCCAGGCCTTGGGCCTTTCCGACGAGGTTCTCAATGTCGTTGAGGCATCCCGTAAGGAGTCAACCAGGAAATGCTATTCCTTTAAATGGAAGAGATTTTCCATTTGGTTTCAGGGCAAGGGATTGGATCCTTCCTCCTGTTCCTTGGCAAGCATTCTGGGCTACCTGTGGTCCTTTTCTCAGCTAGGGCTTCAGTCGACGACCCTTAAGGTGCACCTGGCAGCCATCTCTGCTTACCGGGCGCGGGCCGGGAAGCAGTCGGTGGCGCAGGAGAAGGTGGTCGGCCGCTTTTTCGAAGGCCTTGATCATATACCCCTCCAGTACGAGAACCTCCACCTCCGTGGGATCTACTGCTGGTACTGGCTAAGCTCATGGGCAAGCCATTCGAAACGATGCACAGGTGTGACATCTCTCACCTGTTGTGGAAGACCACCTTCTTGGTGGCTATCACATCAGCCAGAAGGATGGGAAAGCTCCCGGCACTTTCCATCGAGTCTCCTTATCTGGTCTTCCACAGGGACAAGGTTGTCCTGCGCCCCCACCCGAAATTCCTTCCGAAGGTGGTGTCGGAGTTTCACCTTAACCAGGTGTTGACTCTGCCGGTGTTCTACCTCAATCACATCTCGGAGGCGGAATATAGGCTTCATACTTTGGACCCTAGAAGAGCGCTCTCTTATTATAAGGAGTGAACAGCTGAAGTTCGGGGAGAGGTTTGCCAGCTGTTTGTCACCTACGCTGAAGCCGCACCTGGCAGACCTGCAGCCAAGCGGACGTTAGGCAGGTGGGTCACCTCCTGCATAGATCTCTGCTACAGGTTGGCGGGCATGGAGCCTCCCAAAGGGATAAGAGCTCATTCTACCCGCCATACCGCTGCATCGGTGGCTGCTTCCAGGGATGTCCCTATCCAGGAAATCTGCAGGGCTGCTACCTGGAAGTCAGCACACACCTTTATTACCCATTACCACATCAACCTTGAGTCATGCCGGGATGCTGGTTTTGGGACCTCGGTTCTCTAGTCCTTATTCTCTAAGTAGGGGGTGTGTGCCTTGCCTCCCTCCTCCCGGAGAACTGCTGGGAGTCTGTCAGACAGTTTGGATGAACAACATATCCGTGTCCCTAGAAATACAGGTTACTCGCCTGTAAGAGGAGTTCTAGTAATGGTATATGTTGTTCATCCACATGACCCACCCGGCCTCCCCGGCTTCGACGCACAACCTGGCTTCCAGTGGGCTAGATCTGGCGTCATGGGGTGGAGACAAGAGTTTTACCACCCGGGTGGGTGCGAGGAGCCAGCTTGAAGACCTTCCGGCAAGATTTAAAGCGACAAAGAACCTGCCAGACAGTGTGGATGAACAACATATACCATTCCTAGAACTCCTGTTACAGGTGAGTAACCTGTATTTCCTGCAGCTTGTACCTCTTGGGGTGCAACCATGATTCTCTATTCCCCACCTCCCTCCAATCATATTTTTACTATATTTCCTAAAATAAGAAATGCTGCAGATTATCGTGATCAGTATTTTGTGATATTTTTTACACAAGTATTGTGCAACTAAAATTTAATATCGTGACATCCCTAGACTCCATGCCTGCAAGAATGCTCCAGCTTTGAGTATATGCAAAAAGTGAGGCAGCAGTACAGGGTGCCTGTTTAGCACCACTGTCGCACATTCTGCAATTTTGTATGGGGCCCATAATTGTGTTGTATAGTGGAGCCCAACTCTAAGACCTCTTGTTACATTTATTTTTCTCTTCCATGGTAGCAGTGGTTCACTTCTGTGGCCGCTTTCTGATCTGAGCTAATACAGCATGTGATGTCTCTGGAAACAAACATGGGGGAATGCTTCAGGACAAACTAAGCTGGTTAAGCAGCCTGGAATTAGGGAAACTAGTTTTTTTTTTGTTTTTACATAGAATTCACCAAAAATGAGTTCTGTGGTCATACAGTACAGAATTCCATTAGCCTTGTCCTGATCCTTCTGAGCTGCTGGTCCCTTTGAGTGCTGTCTTCAAACCTTTAGTGTTATTTTTTTGGAGGGGAGGGCAGTTTTGTACTAGACACACAACATTTTGGTATTGGTGTATAGCAGTTCAGCTGTGGCGTGATGATTCAAACATTAGTCTGTGTTGTGTATGCACACCTTGTCCACAGCAAGCTTCTACCTCCCATCGACTCCTCATAGTTGAGAGTCCTTTATCTTACAAGTGGAGAACCCTGACCCTGTGCGGGATTGCTGATGGTACCTTACTGGGCAGAAAGTAATTAAAACGTTTTTCTGCCTTCTTGGTTATTACAAGATATAACAAAAAACAAACAAACAAACAAAAAAAAAAATCCGTAAAATCTCATTTATACATTTCATCCCCCCCACACACACACACCTTGTGTTTATCCTCCCGGTCGCTCTGACTGGCCCCATCTGGACCGATCCCCCTGGGCCCCATTACCGGACTTCTCTGGGACTTACCTTCTCCATTGCAGCTGTGCCAGAGGACCTGTGGTTTGGAGGTGCCCACTTGTCAGTGTGGGACTTGGGAGGGACTAGACCATCACCATGCATCGGTCAGAGGTTTCTTCCTGCATTTTCTCCCTGGGGTCCCCATGTGTGCAAGGATATGATGTATGTGCTCCACCTTCACAGAGACACTCCCGGCATTCGGGCATAGGGTCCCCGTCCCTTTGCGACGCTGCCACTCTGATTTCTCTAGGTGGAAGTCAAGCCACGAGGACAGACAGCCCCTCCCACTCCCTATGGGAAGACAGCTATGCAGACACTCAATCATCTCTGTCGCAGCCAGCCCCCGAGCCACTGAGGTCCATTCTCGAACCCGGGTTGATGGCGTAGTAGAAGGTGAGGCACCCAGCATCTCAGCCCTCTAGGTGAAATGCTTGTGCCTGATTTTATAAGTATTTTCCTTGCCTTAGGACCCCTAAAAAATCTGCAGGTTGGGGGGACTTATCTCTTTAAAAGAGTGATGCCCTAGCACGGACTCTGCTGACACATACAGTACTTTTCAGGCAGAATACCAAAGTTAGGTTTTTGGTGTTTTGCTTTGCGTTCTTGTTGTCCATATCTGTCCATGGAGTGGCAATGTTTGTACATAAATGTGTGTTTTCTTCTTGTCTCCATCAGCTACCCTCACCTATGATACCCTGAGGTTTGGAGAGCTAGAAGATTTTCCTGAGACAGCGGAGCCCGTCTGGGTGTTGGGAAAGGAGTATAGCGCACTCACAGGTAATGAATAAACTCACGAGGCATAAATTCATTAAAATATATATACAGTATATATATTTTGGGTCATTCATTCCATTTGAAAAGCATTTTTTGTTTTTAACTTGCTTTTTGAGACCATCATTCTTTAGATAGATTTTTCTGTCTCACTGTCTCATCCGAGGTCTCATTCTGTCAGTTTCTCTCTCCAGTGTTTGTTTTTCTTTTCCTGGTTCATAATCCTTTCTCTGGGCTTTAGCATATTTTTCACCACCCTTTCCTTATGGTTTTTTTTTTTTTTTTTTTAAGAGATGTACACACAGACACCCCTCTTAGTGTTCTCTCTCTCTTTTTTTTGTTCTCCTATGGTTCCCCTTATCCCCCTACTTGACAGTCGGGGGGGGGGTCTCCAAGGCCACACCCTTTTTCCATCCAGAGGACTGGCAAGCAGTTGCCTTCACAACTGACAGCAGTGCTGCTCGTTGACAGGATGGGGTAGAGCATGAATACTTGGTGGCTCGCCCTCTCTCATCATGGAAGCTGAGCACCAAACCTCCACGAGGTGCCTAGCTGATGCCAGTGTGGGGTTCAAAGGATCCCATATGGGTTTTTTTCTTTTCCTTTCAAATTATTCTTGTCATTTTGTGTCTTTCTCTGGCTCCAACATGCTGCTATATCTGGAAGTAGTGGTAGATGTAACTGAGCCTTCCTTGTGGCCAAATGCAGCTTCTTATGGCCAAATTACATAAAGATGTACCCCTCTCCCAAAAGGATGTCTGCATCCCCATATTAGAGTGGAACAGCATGCTAAGCAGGTTTTGTTTTCATTGTAGGTGACCCCAGAATGAATGTAATTTTTGTGCTGCTAGTCAGTTTGAATTCCTTCTGCCCCAGCAGAACCCAATTCCTGATCAGTTTGCCATCCGATTTTGGATTTTCAGTTCCTGTAATACAAATCTAAACTTAGATACAGCATTTGAGTGGTTCTGTGGGTCATGGTTCTCATAGTCATTGGGATTGAAGAGTAAAGGTCAAGCTCTGTATGTTAGGCACTCTGATGGTTCTCAGGGTCATTGAGCAGTGGTCAGCCTCTATTGGTATAACATCCTTATAGTCCAGCCCCATAGATTTGTGGTCAGAGTGTACATATCAAGCCTTGTAGGTACAACACTGTGATACTTCCTGGATAATGGGGTCAAAGAGTAAGGTCCTGTCCACACTACACCCTGAAAACCCCCCCTGTAACATTACAGAGTGTGCAAACAGGTACCTTAACGGTTTGCATTTACACCGGTAACGTTACAGAAGGCGTTTTTGGAACCATTGCAGAAACCTGTTGGGAGGTAGTTTCGGCAACGATTCCCGTAATGGTTACAGGTCTGTAACGTTACTGTCGCCCATCTAAACAGGCCACTGTGTTGTCGAAGGTCAGCCGCTAGACCAGCATGCAGTGCACAGCAGGATTAAAGCCGGGAGGGCAGAGGAACTAGGAGGTGAACGGGGGCAGCGAGGTGCACCAGTGTAGAGCACACCCACATAGCAGTAGGAACAGTAGCGGCCCCGTGGCAGCACAGCAGCAATACCCTGATTCCCCTGAGCTGCTGGAGGCACACACCAGAGAGGGGAGCAGTGGGGAAACCCCTGAAGCCCATTGGGGACCTGCCTGCAACCACACATCAACAACAGCAGACAACAGAAGCCAAAGGTGCCCAGGGCAAACAGTGGGACAGTGCAGGTTGGCAAACGGACATCAGGAGACAAACGACAAGTGAACGAACGGACAGACCTAAATGCCAGAGGTGGGGAGTAATCCACCAACAGCCGCCCACAGCACTTGCCCAGCCCCCAAGAAACCGCAGTGCCAGAACACACCACACTGGAACCACAGCATAGTCACCCCGTCCCCCGAGCACCGCCTGTGCCAGTGGTGTACCAACATGCCCTGCAACCCTGTTGCTGGTGACAACAGCAGTACACCACCACCCACCCTGTGCTGTGTGCTAGCAGGACCAGTGACAGACTGTGGCGCCACCTGGTCGGACGAGGCCACAAAACTACTGGTGGAGTTCTAGCCACAGGAGATGGTGCAGGCAGAGCTAGCCAATGGCAAGCACAACACAAAGGTGTACCAGGAGATTGCAGACTATCTTTTTGAGAATGGTGTGGAGAGGACGGCAAAGCAATGCCGTGATAAAATAAAGCAGTTGAAGGTGCGGTACCATAAATCCAAAGACCACAACAGGCACTCGGGGTGCACGGATGGTGTGCCCGTTCTATGACATGTTGGACACTATACTAGGTACATGGCCTACCACTGCACCAGCGTTCTTCCGGGAGAGCTCACAGTGGACAGCCCGCAGCAGAGTAGGAGGATGATGGGGACACCTGGGCCCGCACCAGGGGGATGACGGTGAAGACAGTGTGCAACAGGAAACATGCGACACAGGTATGTGGAATGTGCAGTGCATCTGTATGTTGGCTGGGACATGGTGGGCAAAGCTTGGCATGCTGGTGGAGGTGTTGCCAGGGCATGTTGCAAATGGTGATGGACATAGCATAGCGATAGGAGGCGGCACGGGGTGTGCATGGGGGCGACCAGCGGACATGCCATGGCCCATGGACAGACTACATGCCTGTGACACCTGAAGTGTGTGTAGGCCCATGGGTGTGGGGGGCAGTGGTGTGGGGATGGGGCAGGACGAGGGGTGTGTGGGTGAGGTAGCAGCATGTGTACAGTGGTGATAGGTGTGTTCTGCTGTTCCAGAGCAAGACCCAGGGGAAGGGACATCTGCAGACACCGACACCGCAGAGATATCCTCAGTGTCCTCGGGCATGCAGGATGAGATGCTGGAAACCTCCAGTGACACCTCCACCGCTGGAGGAGGCAGACTTGCAAAGCGGCGAAGTGACCAGGAACTCCTGGTGAACCTCCGGAAGAGGAAGTCCAAAACCGCATGAATGGCAGAAGTACTTGGGTTGGTGCTGGAGCCAACACAGAAAATGCTGCAGGAGCACCACAGGGGAACACTGAAGCTGGAGAGGGAGCGGGCAAGGGAGGAGAGTGCAATGGAGGAGCGTTTACGGAGACAGGAAGCTGAACAGACACAACAGTTCTTCACACAGATGTTCCAGTCCCTAGCCACGCAATGCCAGCTGCCACCCCCAGCAACCGCACTGCACTGTATGGGTGCTGCCACCATACCACACACCACTGCGAGCGGTGCTGGCACCGCCACCCTAATCCCCGACACCCTATTCCCCGTGGTGTGGTGCACTGGTGGGATTCCCACCCTGCCCATGTCCACAGGGAACCCCACAGGCGTGACAGACAGTGCCATCCTTCGGCAGACCGTCACTGATGACAGGCAGGCAGGCCGCATGGCAGTGCCAGCCACCACCAGTATGCAGCACCCATCCATGGCTGTGCCCCACAGGCATGCGACTGCTCTGCAGGGTGATGTATACACAGGTGGCACCAACGCCCATGCAACCTTGCCTTCCACATCCCAAGCACCTACGTATGGTGTTGGCACAGCAGTACCCCACAGGTGGCATGACCGCTAATGCTGGTCTGCACACTGCCCCCATCCCCTGACACTTGGTGCCGCCGACCAGCACTGTGTCACCCCACCGGCACCCACGACAGGCATGCTGAGCTTCACACAGGTCCTGTACAGTGGTGAATTCCAGTGAACCACACTGTGATGCCTGATGCCACCTGCGGTGGTTTGCCAGCCGGTGTGTCCTGTAGGTTGCCACCCGTGGCACGAATTGTGTTTCCTGTCCTATTTGGGGACACCACTGGGGATAGCCTAGTGACTGCAGTGCCTGGTTTGTGCTGGCACAGTGGTAAGGGCTCACGTTGGCACACTTTTTCATATTGTGCTACTATTGGGTTGTACTGCATTGTTGTGTGGCATGTCTACATAATGGACTGCCAGGGGTTTGACAAATGGGACACACATGGGTGACTGGTTGTTTGCACATCCTGGTCTTGTTACTATGTTCTGTTGTACTGGGTCATGGCTACAATGGGCTGGTTTCATGATAGATGGAAACTGATGGACAAAGTGTAGAGTAGCATGGTGTATTGCATAGTCAGGCCACATGACAGAGTCTGTGTCCCATGGGTGTTCTGCATCCACCGGCAGCCTCACAGTGCCTTCGGGGGGGGGGGTTGTATCTGTTGTGTGCCCCGTGTCCATTGGCACCATTGCAGTGTTTACATTGCCTGTCCAGTGTCCCATATGTATTTGGTACAGTCTTGCATGGTGTGCTGTGGGACAGTGTATATTTCTTTTGGGTTCTTGGATACCGCAGCAATGCACAGTCTGTTGCATGAACATGCTGTCGTATAACATTGTTGTACATGTGATACTGCCACCAGAGGACATGGTGGTGTTGTAATAAAGACTGTCATGTGCCTCCCTTCTGTGTTGCTCTGTTGCTTGGGCGGTTTGCATGCATGCACACATTGCTGTCTGGGGACCCTGTGGGGCTTCCTTTTCCATGTGGCACTGGTGTGGTGGACCTGGGTGTGCTTCCTGGATGCTTTCAGTGCCGGATCCACACAGCATGCGTCTGGGGGGTGGACACTGTACATGGCATGCCATGTCCTGGTGGTGTACCACATTTCTGCCTGTGGCATGCTGCAGGGTCACACTTCACAGCTCCCGTAGGTGCATCACGGCCCGCTTACATGCCACACATCAGGGCCTTCCTCTGTTTTCAGTTCCACACCTTCTGCTGCATCACACCTTCCATCTGCAACGTATACCACAGGGCACACATTGCTGTTGGACACCATGCCATGTTCAGCCTCGCTCTGTGTACATTGTGTACACTGCCAGCCGGATGGGCATGTGGGTATCTGTCATCACCAAGTGCACCATGGGATGCACTCTGCATTTCAGGGGTTGGGTCTATACACTGTCCACGGATCAGTGTGGATAGGCTGTAACGGTTTCTAACCATTTTCACACCTGTTCCCTGGCAATGTGGACATGCTGTACCGTTTACAGTCTGTACCGGTTTGGAACCGTTAACAGCATTTTAGCGGTGTAGTGTGGACAGGGCCTAAGGAACATGCCCTGTAGATAGAACGCTTCAGTTGTTCGCTGGTCATTAGGGTTAGGGAAAAGATGGAACTCTGCAGTTACGACACTACAGTGCTTTTTAAGATCACCATATCCTGCACTTATTACTCTGAGCCAACTCAAACCCTCCCTTCCCCCTCTTCTACAAGCTACAGATAAGCACTTAGGTTTCTCTGTTTTTTATTTTTCTTGCCCTATTATCTGCCTCCTAACTGGACTTAGCTTATTGCTCCTTCTTGCTTGAATCCTGTATCCCCTATTGTACCTTGTTGCCTGTTTTTGTTACCTCTAGGACCATGGGATATATACCATTCACTGATGTACTATGTTACCTGCACCTCTGTAAACCTGTCAAACTCTTAACTTGTAATTATACTGCAATGTATGTGTATCTGTTAACCCTTTTATTTTGACTTGTACCCTCCCGGGTTGTGCCTGAAAATAAACAGTTTGTCCAGTGCACTTACCTGGTTACCGAAAGCTAATATATAAATACATAGATAAGATCAAGCTGATCAGATACTCCTGAGTAGTCCACTGGACCAGCAGGTTACCTGTAACAAGGCCTTGTAGCGTTCATGGAATATATAATAAAAATTTTTGTCTGACACTGGCCTGTATTTTGAGTCCTGGCATGATAAAGTTGACATGATATGTACTGCATGTTTTTATTTTACTTCAGAGAAAGAAGACATTCTCTCCGATGTGACCTCTCGCCTCTGGTTCACGTACAGAAAGAACTTTCCTGCCATAGGTAAGTTCTATTGGAGAGTGACAATTGTCTCTTTCAAGTTTAAGGAACAAGGGTTATTATAAAATAAGTTCATTTTGGCCAGTGTAGGTGAGCATTCTGGTCATTTCTGTGTGTAATGCTCAACCTACCTTTAGCTGATGGTGAGATATGGTGCCAGGACCCCAGTGGGATGGAAGTTCTACCCCACTCCAGCTCTCATTATAGGTCACTAGCTGTTTCTGTTGCTCACATTTTTGGAACTGGGGTTTCCCCTGATTCTCTTCAGCTCTGTTGTAACTCTTCTTTTAATCGCATCCTATTGAGAAGCAGGGGTGGGGGTAGGGATTTAGCAAGGTGTGCTCCTCCGAAATAGAGGAGCACAGAAACTCTAAATTGTATCTTAAAATATGTGCTCCTTTAAACCTTGTCTGTGCTCCTACCCGTCTTCTTTTTAATTTACTAGGTCATTAACATTTTATTGTTTGTAATAAAGGTTCTGAGTAATTTATGTGTAATAATCATTTTGTTGCCCATTACCTATGTGTTATTGAGGTCTAAACACACAGCAGTGTGAAACCTTAGTGTGCATTACTGATGCCATCAAGTGTTAAATGCACCCACCCAATCACTACTACATATTGAATCTCCAAGCACCATGGTCACCTGCAGACAGATGGACAGACACACACACCACTGATTTCTTCACCCACCTGTCCAGACCACACCACCTGGTCTCCCATATCAGTTTAACATTTCCCTCCCTACAACTGTGGCATGATTGTTCATGAATTGCTTTGTTTTCCCATGTAAACAATACAGGTCTAGATCTGGAACAGTTTCCTGTAGACTGCTACTGTACATTTGCCTGTAAAATACAGGGATACATTATAGATCTTGGAGCCCTGCACCACTTCATCCCATGTGCTGACCAACTGCATTCAGTAGAGACCCCAGCAACACTACCAAATCTACAAAGTATTCTTGTATTTTAAAAACAATTGACATCTTCAGGCCTAGGCAGGCAACTCGTACTGAGTAGCTGCCTGCTAGAGGAGCTTTTGTAGACCAAAATGAAAATTTTTAGTTCATTAATAAAATAATAACTTACATTTAGAAGCTCGGCTCATAACATCAGAGTACGAGCCGAGCTGTCACTGAGTGCTGCAGCAAAAACAGCACTCTGTTGATGTCGTATACTCATAAACAAGGCTGCATGCATGCTATATGTATAACATTGAGATCAGGGGAGGGGGGACATCTAAATATACATACAGTGCCTTTGTCTGCAGTTTACATGTATGGGGTTAATATATAGTATATACTCTAGCCCCATGCATGTAAAACTGCAGACAAAGGTACTGTATGTATATTTAGACATCCCCCCTCCCTCTATCTCAGTGTTATTTATATAGTGTGCCTGAAGCCCCATTCCTGAGTATGTTATCGAAGTGCTATTTTTAGGGTCGGGGCTGCAGCGATCGGCTGCGACTCGGCTCGTATTTGTAAGTTACGAGCCAAGCTTTCAATTATAAGTTATTAATTACTTAACTAAAAATGTTCATTTTGGTCTAGAAAAGCTCCTCCAGCAGGCAGCTACTTAGTATAAGCTGCCTGCCCCAAACGTGTCAGTTGCTCCTTAAGGTAAATTGAGAAACTGTGTCCAGGAAAATTGTATCCAGAGGCTTGTGTTGTGTACACAGAGATGTAAACCAAGCAATGCATCTTCCATATCCTGAACTAGTCTTTCGTATTCACCTTATAACAATTTCGAACAAAAGCATACATTACATCAATTACAGATCATTCAAAGTTTTGGTGGCCTACAGTTCAAAGTATAAAACAAAAGGCAGTATTTTTTTATTTGTTCAATATTCCAAAGACAACCTGTTGAAATTAGGCAACTTTCTAAACACACACACACACACACACACACACACACACACACACACACACACACACACACACACACACGGAAATACCTATCGGGCTTCCCTCGATATACGCAGGACACCCCATGATTGTTGGTCTTGCTGTCTTGCTGCTTCTTCTGGCTTACCTGTTTCTGTGATTTGTCTTTCATTTTTATCCCTCTGTAATATTTGTTCTTTCCTTCCTGTTTTGCTTCTTACTCTGGTCTTTCTGCCTCACCTTTGCTCTCAATCTTTCATCTTCCTCTGGCCACAGTTCCTCTGTTCCTGTGTCAACTGTTTTTTTCCTTTCTTTTGTCTGTGGACTTTAAAATATATTATCTTTTTTTCTTTGCTTGTTCACCTACTTTTAATCCACCTGTGGTCAATACACTCGGTCTCCCTCCCTGTTATTCTTTCCCACTATTGTTTGCCACCCACCCATAAACTCGCTCTAATCCACGCATGCTCAGTCCCTCCCTGCCTGCACATATGCAAATTAGTCTGATAGCTGCACTCCTGCTCTTTCCCTACCTGCCTACCAGCTCACCCACTAACTTGTGCCAGTATGCTTATTCCTTGCCAGCATGTCAAAGTGCACACTAACTTGCTGGCTATCCACACACTTGATCCTGTCAGCCCACCAGTTAAAGTAGCAGCTGCCCGCTAACCCAGTCGTTTGCTGATCTAACTTTGAACTCTACCCCAGTAATAAAAAAAAAGCCTGATTAGTATCCCAGTGCCCCTGCTGGACTCCCCCCCCCCACCACCACCACCACCACCATCCCGCTGCCAGGATCTCCCGCCCCTATTAACTGTGCTCCAAAAAGGCAGGAGGAGCACAGATAACTGAAAATTTTACAAAGAAAGTGTGTTCCTTTAATCACTGGCTGTGCTCAGAGCATGGAGCACAACCTTAACGCTATCCATGTTGAGAAGCCTCCCATCTCCCACCAAAGAACTGCTCTGACACCAGTTATCTTCATGGCTGCTGTGAGTCAGATTACATAGGTTCTCCAGCTGTATCCTCCATCTAGTTGAGCCACTGTGTGGCTTATTTCCCCCCCCCACCCCCGTGTCCCCTCCATGTCCTGTCACTATTCATAAATGGTGGGACTGAGGTGCACAGGTGGGGCCGGGGATCTCATCTGTGCATCCAGTGGGGCATTTTAGTTTTTGGCCTTCCTTCCTTCCCTACTCCCACTGATTCCATGAGAGGCCTGTCAGTCTGCAGCACCTCCCTAGTGGAGGAGGTGAAGTGTCTGAACTACCTCCTTTTGGCCACCATAATGATTCCTGTGGGAGTGTCGGTGGTGGTGCTCCCTCCCCAACCAGGAAACACTTCCACTGTCAGCACGTCTGGCCATGGACTGCCTCACTAGAGGGAGCCAGGACTTTTATTACTGATCATAGGTCACCCATGTAGGAGCCCGCTGTGCTGTCAATGAGCCGTTGAGCTGCCCAATGTGTTCTCAGTTTTTCAAGTTGCATTCTTCTAAAAAAATAATATGCAGTTACTTGACCCACTGTGCCCTGTTCAAACAGCAGCCAAGGGGCATAACTAGGCTGGGCAGAAATTGGTCCTGTGCCACTATGGCACCGTGAATCTAGTTGGCAAGGTGCAGCCCAGCCAGCTTATGGCCAAGCGACCGATGCAAGTGGTGTGGGTAAGTTCACCTCAAGGACTAACCTTATTGGAGACCCCCTCTCCCCAAACATAAGACCAGTGTTGACACATCACTTTCTGGAACTGGTGAGACATTTCTATTCTCTACATGCTCAGTTCCTGGGACTCATTCCCAGAGTGCTGTATATGCACTTCGTCTTCAGCAAAACAGTGGTAACTGCCTGGAGACTTGTCCAGTACCCTCACTCTTGGCCCTTGGAAATTCTCTCCTGCTTTGCTCCCTGTGCACCTAGTCCATACCTCGTACAGGCATACACTGTTTTCCCATCCAACTTAAAGGGGAACATTAGTTGTGTGATGCTGTATGTACTGGTACACCTGTCCACAAGTTGCTGAATAGGAAACTGCAAAATCAAGGCACTTTTATCTTCACGTAATTGAATTGCCCTCTGATAGTTATATAAACCCCATCCCTTTCTGTGTGCAAAACATGACAGTCATACCTATATGCATTACCCACACTCTGGGAGTCCAAGAAGAAGTATTATGGAGAAACTTAGGTGTAAAATGGAATACTTAATCTATGGAGTTGTTTACTCAGTACAGTGAATGACCGTATGTTTGGTACTAAGTTAAGGGTTGGTGTTTACATAATTGTCACAAAGTAGCCGGCCTGGTGGTGCTGAGGGTTGAGGCGCTGGATGCCACATCTCACACCACGCCGGCGACCTGGGCTCAGGAGCGAGCTCGGGTAGCTGGGGGTCAGCCAGGGAGGAGAGGAGAGGATTGAGCATCTGGAGGACAACTCTCCTGTCCTGTCCTGGGGAGAATGGGTTGATGACTCCCTGGCAGCAGTGATTTCCAGTGGAAACTGGGGGTGCAGCAGCCAGGAGGTCAAATACGCAGGGGTGGGGGTGTCAGACATCCGTGAGAAGGGAGCGGGAGCGCGCCCAGATCGCACTGGACGTCATTGCACGTTCGCGCCTCCGGGGTCTCGCTCACGATCACGCAAAAAGGAAAAACCCCGGTGCCTGAGGAGAGGATGGAGTGCCTACCCCAGCCCACTGCCAGACTCTACCTTCACCCAATCCCGATATCCCTTGGCCTGTACCTGAGGTCTCCCACCAGACTAAATTGAAGGAGTGCCCAAGGTAGATGAGGGTGGCCCTGCCCTGGGGGCACACGTCAAGGGGTCTACTGGTGGGGGATTTGGGGTGCTTGGTCGAGATTCCGGGGGGATCCGGGCCGAGGGGGAGTCTCAGACGGGGCGGGACAAGCACGTGTCTCCTGAGGGATGCCTCGGGATCTGGTGACCAGAGGGAAAAAAATAATTGTCACAAAGCAATTAAATTCCTTGAAGATGAAAGCTTTTTGATTTTGTTTATGCTGCAGTATCCCTAGCCAGGCACTTGAGAAAAGGGTGCAGGTATATAGGTGCATAACATCACACAAATAACATTTGCCCTGGTACTGAGCATCCTAAAATATGGGTGTTGTCAAGGCACAGGTCAGGAAGCATAGGAAAACCAGGAGCAGTTGTAGAATTCGCATCAGGAGTTTTATTATTAATAACAGTAAAATAAAAAAAAATTGTTAAGAATAACTGTTTACAATGGCAGCAGAAATATAGAAAAGAGTCCTTCTGAGTTTTTCTTCTCAAGATCCAATCTCAGTCTCTGTCTCTCTCTTGCACAAGCATTGCTGCTCTTTTTATAAGTCTGTGCCTGGGGAAACACCTTACAAAAACAGCATGCCTCTCCCACAATGTTCTTGTAAGTTTCAGCAGGTGCAGCAAAACAGTACATTAAGACCAGAACTGACCTCTTGTTTACATCTCTGCAAAATGCTTAAAAATACATTTTGGGTTAACCTCTTGAGTTCCAAATAGCTTTTTACAATCATTTCAACAGTAAAATTATATACAGTTTTAAACAAAGGGATCCTAGTATCAGTGACATTTCCACATAAAGATTCACATATATTTTTTTATAACTGCAGATATGCAAGGGGGAAGAAAAGACAGAACAGCGAGTAAGGGTAGAGAGATAGGGAGAGGCGGAGAATTGCGAAACCGTCTGAGTGATCAGTTCCTAGGTCTCACAAGAAAATTTTGTTGCACAACTAGACAGAAAAGGAGAGAATAGAACAGATCCTTGCATTTTAACTCATTTTCTGTAACAACTGGGACAGGGTGGTATTCAACCCTGTCACAATGGGTCAGATATTGTTATAAATAGTAAGGTGTGTTCTACTTATATACTGTTATATGTTATAATAGTTTGAATGCTCATGAAAAGCTCTTTTATATGATGTATTGGGTTTATTTTCTGTTGGTAGCAGTCTGGAAATGTTAGGAGAACTCTGATTTAGCAAAGCGGCCCCGCGCTCCAACCCGGTTAGGCTTTTCTCAATGAAAATAAAATGTGTTTACACTTTATTTTATTCTCATGAATTCTGCTATCAATCAGCATGGTGGGTGCTGCATAGTGCCATCTCATGCTAGAGTGCGACAGCACACTGCTCACTTGCATGCTTCTCAGTACAAGAAAGCAGTGTGGTGCCGCACTCTAACACGAGATGGCACTGAACAGCACCTGCCATGTTGCCTGACAGCACAGTTTATAAGCATAAAGTAAGGTAAGTGTAAACACATTTTTTTTCCAGTGCAAAAAGTCTAACCGGGATGTGTGGCTTTAAGGGGGGAATAGTTTTGCTAATTCCGAGTTCTCCTTTAAAGGGACACTGTCAACCCCTGTGGTCCTCAAATTGTCCCTAGTTTTAAAATACACATTTTATGTTTGCTCACATTCTGTAAAGCTTGCTGATGTAGCTGGTAGTTTGAGTCTGATTTCCAAATGAAAAACAGTTTGCCCACCATACGGGTGCTGCCACACAAAAACGTGATTATTTATAGTCCTTGATTAATTCCCACTGTATCTTTCCTGGACTTGGGAACACCCCAAACACAGTCTAGCAACTTATGAGGCATTGGGGGAGAGGAGATTATTACATAATGAGTGGCTGCACTGGTTGTTTTTTTTTTTGTTTGTTTGTTTTTTATTTTCAGGAAGTATGCAATAAAAGTAGATCAATGATTTAATGCAAAACAAAGTTGGGTTTAAATGCACCATTAGCACACATTTCAGTTCTTCTAAGAAAGGAAGGCAATAAAATGACTAGCAACAGTAGTGAATTTTAGAGATGGTAAGCAATCATAAACTGTGAGGTTTTCAATTAGAAATAATATGATGCAAAAAGGGTTTATAGTGTCCCTTTAAAGGAATACTCCAAAGGACTATTTTGTTAACCTTTTCAAAGAGGAGGCAGCATTATGTGCAATTGCTAACAGTAGCGATTTGCAGACAGCTCTGCTTTTCCACAAAAGTGCTTTAAGGTGCCTGTACTATTAACATATAGGCATACCACTTACACATGCTTCCTAGTGGCTTGTTTATGTACTGCAAAAGCATCACCCACTGCTGGAGGACAGAACTGACACGCTGTCGTCCTCTCTTTGTATGTTGAATAAGGAAAAAGATTATCCTAGCTCTATTTAAACACAAAAAACGACCCATTCATGCTCAAAGGTAGGACAATGTGGTTCATGCTGAAACTGAGCTAGAATAACTTTTCTTCTTCGGCATACAGGGACATGGGACGATAGGGCATCTTCATTTCTTTACCACCACCACCATCCCACCTCCACGTGGTGGGTAATGTTTTGCAGCATATAATCAAGCCACTGGGAAGCATATGTAAATGGTGTGCCTGTACGCTAATAGTACAGGTACTTTAAGCACTTTAGTGGGAAAGCCAAATTATCTGCAAATTGCTACTGTTGGCGACTGCACATAACTCTGCCTCCTTTTTTATGTAAAGGTATAGAAAAAGGTTCTTGAACTACATTGTCACGATTTGTGGAACCTTTTGATGTCATGCAGAGGAAGCTGTGTCCAACAACATTGTAGCTATCGGAGGGACACGCTGTTATTGTGCTCAACTTTGAGAAACAGGAAACGGATTATTAGCATAGCAATCATGAGACGAATCCAGAAGTGGCGGTAACTCTAATAGTTACACAAACTGAGTTTTTAAACACAGAAGATATTTAGGCTGAACAAATTTAAAAACAAAAATGGTATGAGTGTGGAGGTATGGCACTCGCCCTTCTTACTGACAGCTATTTTTATTCCCAGGCAGGCCTAATCAGGTTTTCTTTCCCTTGCTGCAGGAGGAACAGGACCGACTTCGGACACTGGCTGGGGTTGCATGCTACGATGTGGCCAGATGATCTTCGCACAAGCCCTGGCCTGCAGGCACTTAGGCCGAGGTAGGCACTGATAATCCCAAATAGTTCTTTGTTTTAGATTTACAAGCTTTGTAGACCTGTGATTGCTTGTTTGGGGTCAGGGGTGGGGCAGGGGAGAGACAACACTGAGTTCCCATGCAAAACGTGAGATTGAACTAGAGTTTTGGCAGTGCAGTTCCATCCATGACCCATACATCCTAAAACTTTTAGGCTTTAGTGAAAGTATTCATTTATTTTACATGAAGGAAACCCTAGAAGCTGAGCTGTTAGGTGCTTTCTGCCTTCATTACAATTGTACAGATGAACTCTGTGATGTGTACGATGTAATGAAGAGCACCAGCTAGGGATGAAGAATTATTTACTCTATATTGTGTTCTGTTAGAAGGTGACATCAGAGTCATCATCCAGGGTAGCAGAAGGGAGGTCTGAAAGGGTAGGGTGGCAGCTGTGCAGCTTAGCTTCCTTCCATTTTACTGGAGAGGCACACAGGAAGCACCATCATTTCTAAAGCTAAAGCTTTTCCTTGCCTTGGATCAAGGAGATCTATTAATAAAGCCCTTTGTTGGTTGACCAGTATGTGCATACTGGTTTCTGTGAGCTTGCCATAAAGCAGGCAACGCTCAGTTTCTAACGAACACAAGGGAGGGCATGGCTAGCTCTGTGCCGAATCATCATTTTAAAGAAGAAAAACAAGGAAACCCTCCTTAGAGGACCTAATAAGCAGTTTCACAATCTGTGCTTTACTGAGAGCAGCTGAGGGATACAAAATACTGGTGAATTTGGTGCACGTTTCGAACTGTGGGTTGCAGTAACCAAGGCACAGCGGCAGGAGAGAGCAACAGGCAGTGGAAGAGAGATCCAGTAGAGATCCTTGTGTAGGATGGCAATACTAAAACGTATGTAATGACCTGGCTGTGCAAGACCTTACAGCTCGAGGAAATACTGCAAGTGGCGAAGACTTATTGGGTTGCACCAAGAAATGTGCATGGGCCTGCTTCATCAGCAAAACCACTTCTGGTCATGCTTCTGGGGGAGACAGTGCACTACAGACAGCAAAGCACCTATGGCTGATAATACAGTTGCAGGAAACCCCAGTAAGGATCTTCTCAGATTTTAAGTACGTAACACTGATGTGTGGTAGAAGGTTTGATGGGGTCAAGAGTCTGCTTTGGGTTTATGGGGTGTATCACATCTTAATGATGACAGCATGACTCAAGATCGTGTATGGGATAAGACACATGTTTTGGATCCAGCTGATGCAGACAAGTTGACAGCAAAGGTGAGGGCTGAATGTTTTGCTAAACAGGTGACCTTCAACTCCAGCACAGAGATTAATTAGTGACTGTGGAGTATGTACTGTCTCAGGACTTGCAAGGAAGTGTACTGGAGACTGTTGCTCTGCAACGTCCCAGATCACTAATTACTTCATCCTTGCACAATATGACAGCCAGCTTATTTAAAATGGTGCCTTTCCTGTGTTTGTGAATAAGGCGAGGACTTTTTCTGTCCATAAAATATTACATCTGGTATTCCCTCACTGCTGTTAGGCTACTTGGAGTGGACTAGAACTGGTTACAAGCTCAGGCATTATCAGAGATGGTATGCTAGCCTGCAGTAGAGGAGCAATGTCGGACAGAAGTACAGTCACATTTCATTGTTTTGCCCTCTGTTGACAAAATCTGCAATGTTTAATTTCGTATTATATGAGATAAGTAGCTTAATTAGTAATCAGTTTTTCATGATATGCAAATGTATCATTATGGAACTGGCTTCTGTGGCTTTGTATGAAAAAAAAAAAGTTAAAAAAAATTACTGCACCGGCTAAAGGCATGATCCACCAAAGCAGACAGATTCTGTGAAAAGTGCATGTGTCCTGGCATAGAAATTTGCACTCGTGGATTTTGCCACACATGTCCAAATCCATAGCCTCCATATGTGCATTTGGAGGACCATGCAGAGGCCGAAGCCATTACAGGGGGATGTGTGTGGCTGGGCACCAGGAATCTAGCTAGATTCTCAGGCTGGCATGGAAGTGGATCCTTTTTTTTTTTTTTTTTCATTTAACCAGGACTAGCACACTAAGCTGAAAGCTCTTTTACAGGTGTGGCCTGGGAGCACAGGGAAGTTAAGTGACTTGCTCAGGGTCACACAGTATACAAGTGGAAGCTGTGGGGTTCAAACCCAGGTCAGGTCTGCTGGATGTCACCAGATTTGCAGCTCAGAGCCTTAAACCACTGCGCTATACTGCCTCCTGTGTGCTTCATGTGAAGCAGGGGATTGTGGGATACATCAGCCCTTGGCAGTTCTCCAAGGGCTGTCATAACCCCATATGGGGGACAGTAGTATTTTACCAAAAAAAAAAAAAAAGTGAAGTTATGCCCCCTCCCAGCCTTCATGCAGTGCATTTGGGCTCTGCCCATGTCTGTGAATGCTGTTTTCGAGGGCAAATAAATGGTACTACAGGGTCCCCGTTATGTAGTGTTCATGCCCTGCATATGGCTGCCACAATGCGCAAAACACGCTGTGGTTCATGCAGAGCATAAATGCACTTCCAGCCCATCCCCAATGCCCATGTAGGCACGTGGGTGGAGTGAGATCAGGTGTGGAGAGGCAGCAAAACCCAAGCTGCAGGTATGGCTGGAGAGCTCTGCACGTGCGAGGTGGCACTCCGTAGCTTTTGCAGGTCTTTGGCACGTGTGGAAGCATTTTTGGACCCATTTGTGGATCAGGCACAAAGTACTGTCCTATTGTATATAAATACCCTCGCTGAGACCACTCTCACCTTGTAAGAGTGTTCTTACATGCATTTTTGGGATATGAAAACCGCTAACCAAATGTGAGCAGTTCTGATACCCTAAGAATGTAAGTGAGACCACTCTTACAAGTGTAAGAGTGGTCTAAGTGACGGTGGAGATTGATAAGTAATAGACTCAGATTGGGAAAAGAAAAAAAAACTTCCTGAACATGCCGGTTTCCAGCACAACTGTGCATGATGCACTCTTTACAGAATAAGTGTGTCTCTCATGCAGGGGAAAGGAGCGCTCTGATTGGTTGGGAGTGCTTCCTCCCTCTATAATCAGATATAGTAAACAAGATCATCATGCTTTACAGTATGTAGCTTGATGCTAAATAATAGCTTCATCAGCATCACTTTCCTGCGCCACAGTGTTATCATCTGTTAAAACGTGAAGTGAGTTGGGGGATCTCAATTCTGACAGTATGGGGAGAACTGTGACTTACCAGTCAGCCAATAGTACGGGCAAGAAGCCGTCTTCACAGCTGATACCAGTGCCGCTGCTGGGGTGGCCAGTGGGGTGGGCTGTAGCGCCAGCGGCTCACTCTCACCTTGCATGTCACCCTCCTCCAGCTGACCCAGTTGTGAACTTCCGGTGCTAAAACATAAACCCCAGTTCCCCTGGTTGCATTGCAGTGCCATGTCACTGCACCATTGGAGCAGTCGTATTTTACTTTTGAAGCTGTGAAATTATAAGTTCAGGAGACCCGAGATGGATAATGTAGACACCTGGGAACCCAGTCACTGTGATGCAAAATTGCTCCCAGTTGTGCCACCAACAAAGAGCGGAAGACATTCAGAGCTGCAGTGGGGAATACTGTTTTCCCCCACCACCATGACTGTGCTTCTGAGCAAATGGGTTTGCAAAATAAGGGGCACAGATATGAGTTTGCACCTGCTGACGTGTTGGTGTGCAACACACATGACAATCTTGGCATGTCACAGCACCAGTCTTATGGAGCTTTACCATGCCAAGACCTTACATAGCAACGTAGACTTTGACGGCAGATAAGGACTGCTTGGCCCACCTAGAGTGCCCATTTCCCTACCTATTGGATACGCTGCAGATTTTAGTTAACCAACAGCCTACTTCCTCCTACCCCCACTATAATTGCCTTATGTCTGTCCCATACATTCTTGAATTCCCTCACTGTTTTTGAACCCATGACATCCTCAAGAAGGCCATTCCATGCATCCACCACCCTCTCCATGAAACAATACTTCCTCACATTGCCCCTGAGCCATCCCCCTTCTATCTTCAAATTGTGCCCCCTTGTTCTTGCACATCTCTCTTTCTGAAAGGTGCTCCCGTCTTGGACTTTGTTGATTTCTTTGAGGTACTTGAAAGTTTCTATCATGTCCCTCCCTCCCTCCTTTTCTCAAGGGTATACACATTAAGCTCTTTTAGTCTCTCTTCGTATGGCTTCTGTTGCAGACCCTGCATTATTTTAGTTCAATTCAGTTTTATTTTTATACTGCAAGGTATGTGAGCAAAAATGCCTATTTTTACAAATGTCCAGTGGTACACAAATTAGTTAATACAGAGAAAAGGGTAAAAACAATATTTGCAAAATTTGACGGTATTTACAATAGGAACAGTGTATACAAGGTCCCTTGTTTTCCGCAATTCCGCAGCTGTGGAGATTTCCATGGAATTTAATGTGAACCTTTACATAAACTGCAAAATAATTATTCCACAGTTTACATAAACTGCAGAATAATTTTCTGCAGTTTACATGAACTGCGGAATAATTTTCCACGGTTTACAAAAACTGTGGAATACTGTTCCACAGCTTACATAAACTGAGGAATATTGTTCCGCAGCTTTTTCATAAACTGAGGAACATTGTTCCGCAGCTTTTTCATAAACTGAGGAACATTGTTCCGCAGCTTTTTCATAAACTGAGGAACATTGTTCCGCAGCTTTTTCATAAACTGAGGCACATTGTTCTGCAGCTTTTTCATAAACTGAGGAATATTGTTCCTCAGTGTTCCGCAGCTTTCATAAACTGAGGAATATTGTTCCACAGCTTACATAAACTGAGGAATATTATTCTGCAATATGCATTGACTATTCAGTGCAAACTGAAGAAAAGCATTACGTGGTTTATATAAAATTCTGCAGAATGCTTTTTGGAATTCTACGGAATTTATAAAATATTCTGAAAAATATTTTGTAATAGCTCTTGCCCATTAGTTTGCCTGCTACAGCTTTACCTTAAAATCCAAAATAAGCTAGCGCAGTAGCGTGTTGGGCCGGGATACTGCTTGTCACACCAGTGACCCGGGTTCTGGAATAATATTCTGCAGTTTACATTAGATTTCCACAGAAATCTCCACAGCATCGTGGAAAATTAGGGGCCTTGGTGGGACTTCTGGTTCTCTGGAAGCACAGAGTTCTCCTCTGCTTAACAACACTGAGGTGTCGGACACTGTGGTGGGAGGGTCTGGTGGGAAGTCTACTCACTCTGGGCAGTCGACTGCGAACCTTCCACAGTCTGCCTTGACCAGTAGACATTCCCAGTAGTGAGGTTGCAGCTATAATCTTGTTCTGCACTGGTAGACACCTTGAGTTCATTTTCTGGTGCTGTTCATCTGTTGTCACCATTTGTGTTGACAACACAGAGGATGGCATTGAAGACAGTGCCAGGCCTCTTCCTGTCACTGATCTGGGTGTCAGGATAGGGACTGGCACCGAGGCTGTTGACCATTCTGTTGCCAGTTTGGGAGTTGTCACCATCCATTGTGTTGCTGTGGTGATGGAGATGGTGACGGCAGTGGTGCTGATCCTGAGCCTGGTTCTTCTTGGAAGTCATCCCTGACTCTTGTGTCCCCCGAGACACAAAGGAGGTTGATGGCACCAAGCACGGTGTCCAAGTCAAAACCGAGAGATGGGTTGATGATGGTGCTGGTCACCTAATGCTGCACCTAATGTATACTTAGTTTCAGAAATCTCCCAAGGATTGTTCTTTGCCTTTCGGTACTGCTGAATCATTGATCTGAGTGACCTTCCCATTGATATAAGAAAGGCCTCCTTAGTAGAAATGTTTAAGGCTCATTTAAAAACTGATTTGTTGCTGCCATGATTTACTTAAGCCAGGCATGTACCAAGTGATTTCCTTAATAAAAGAAGATCAGTTTTGGAGCAGTATACATGCACAAGTCACCTTATTTATGTACCGCAGAACTTTGCCCTCCACCGCAGAAGTACGCCTGATGGTGCAGCAGGATTTCATAGTCCCTGCCGCAGAAGTTAGGTCTGCTGTGCCGCAGAGAACCGGGGGCCTTCAGTGTATATGGCAGGATCATCTAGAATGGAAAAAAAAAATGCAGAGCACACAACAGAGGCAATTTACAGATACTTATAAACTCTTAAGGTAACTCAAGGGTTGGTGGACATTCCTGGGGGGGTTACCCACCGTTGCCGTCCTCTGGACTGCCTCTATCCTGTCTACATCCTTGAAGAGATGGGGTCTCCAGAACTGCACACAGTACTCCAGATGGGGTCTCACTAACTGTCTGTACAGAGGGATAACAACTTCCTGTTTTCTACTGGTGATGCCTCTCCCCGTGCATCACAGTATCCCCCAGCTCTCCTTACTGCCTTCTCACATTGCTTGCCTACTGTAAGGTCATTTAATAAGACTACCCCCAGGTCCCTTTCCATTTTTTTTTGTTGTTAGTACCCCCCACAAATTGTGTACTCTTCCCCTGGGTTTTTGTTTCCCAGGTGCATTACTTTGCACTTCTTTGCAGTGAATCTAAGCTGCCATACTTTTGACCATTCCTCCAACCTTGCCAAGTCCCTTCTCATCCTTTCCTCCCCCTCTTGTGTATCAACCCTGTTGTAGATCTTTGTGTCGCCTGCAAAGAGGCATACTTTTCCTTCCAGCCCGTCTGCAATGTCTCCTATAAAGACATTAAAGAGGACCGGTTCCAGTACTGAACCCTGCAGAACTCCTCTAGTAACCACCCTTTCTTCAGAGTATACTCTGTTTCCTATTACCCTCTGCATCCTGTTGTCCAGCAAATTTTTTACCCAGGCTACCACCCTGGGACCCACTCACAGGCTGGCTAACTTGTTTATTAATCTTTTGTGCGGGACTGTGTCAGATGCCTTGCTAAAGTCTACGTAGGCCATATCTACAGCCCCTCCCTGGTCTACTACTTTGGTCACCCAGTCAAAGAAATCGATTAGATTTGTCTGACATGACCTTCCCGCTGTGAATCCGTGCTGCCTTGGGTCCTGTGCCCCGCTGGCCTCTAGGTACTCAACGGCTCTTTCAGAAGTGATTCCATCATTTTCCCTACCACTGAGGTCAAGCTAACAGGTCTATGGTTTCATGCCTCTGCCTTGCTTCCACTTTTGTGATGGGGGATTGCATCCGCCCTCCTCCAGTCCCCGGTACCACACCATCGTCCCATGATTTGTTAAAAAGGGTGGTCAGTGGTGTCACTAGGTCTCCCCTTAGTTCTTTTAGAATTTTGGGGTGAATCCCGTCAGGCCCCATTGCTTTGCCCACCTTGAGTTTTAGGAGTTCTTTCAGGACCCTTTCTTCTGTGAAGGGACTAATATCAACCCCCCTATCCAGAGTGCTTCTATCGTTTGGTTTAGGTACCTCCCCCTCTTCTTTTGTGACTACTGAGCAAATGTATTCGTTCAGTATCTCTGCCTTTTCACTGTCACCCTCTGCTCACCTCCCCTCCCTTTTATTAAGCCTCACTGTCCCTCCCTTGGTCTTCCTTCACTCCCTGATGTACCTATAAAAGGTTTTATCCCCCTTCTTAACTGAGTTGGCTATCTTTAGCTTGGTTTGGGCCTTCGCTATTCTGACTGCCTTCCCCGCTTCCTTCAGCTTTAACTGACACAGTTCTCTGTCTTGCTTCTTCTGTGATTCCTTATACTTCCTGAATGCTATCTTTTTCTCCCTAACCTTCCCTGCCACCTCTTTTGAGAACCATTGTGGTTTTTTACTTAGTTTTGTTTTGTTTATTTGCTTCATAGAAAGGCTTGTTGCCTCTGTGATGGCAGTTTTGATTTTTCCTCATTGTTCTTCCACCCCCTCCTTCCTGCCCATTTGCTAGTGCATTCCTTAGGCACTCGCTCATTTTGCCAAAGTCAGCCCTCCTAAAGTCCAGTACCTTCACTTTTTTGAATGGCTTGACTCTACAGCTGTGTTTATTGTAAACCACACAGTTTGGTGGTCGCTTGTTCCCAGATACCTACCTACTTCGAATCTGTGATCCTCTCTCCGTCCCCATTTGAGAGTACCAGGTTTAAGATTGCTCCCTCTCGAGTAGGTTCCAACACTAACTGTCTGAGGCATGCCCCCTGAAGAGCATAAAGAATGACTGCTCTTTATTTCATTTTTATTTTAGTCTTTGGTAACCGGGTAAGGCCCACTAGGGACAAGTGCCTGTTTTCAGGTGCGACCTGGGAGCACTGGGCGGTTAAGTGACTTGCTCAGAGTCACACAGTATGCAAGTGGAGGCTGTGAGAATCAAACTCAGGTCTGGTCTGCTGGATGTACCAAACATGTTCACACCTTGTTCCTCTAGGCTATACTGCCAGTCAAGAATGCTGTGTTAGAAGTGGGAGTGTCAGAAGTGCTCTTGGATGTGGCTGCAACAAATTGCTCCACTTAACATCTGGCATATTCAAGTCCCCTATCATCAATATCTCCCCTTTTTTCTGCCATTCTAAGGATGCCTTCTATCCTTTCATTATCCATTTCCTCCCCCTGAGACGGGGGTGTGTATACAAGCCCTGTGCGGATTGTGGTGCCATTTCCTGACTTCAAGGTGACCCAGAGTGCCTCCTCTATTCCTCGTTCACCCTTTAGTTCAATTGCTTTGATCCCTTCCCTTACGTAGAGAGCTACTCCTTCTCTTCTTTTACCCTCCCTCTCCCTCCTGTAGCTTGTGTACCCTGGTATGTTGACATCCCAGTCATGGTTCTCAGTGTACCATGTTTCTGTTACTGCCACGATATCCAGGTGTCCTCTTCCATCAAGGCCACTAGCTCAGGAAGCTTGTTACCCAGACTACGTGCATTGGTACTTATCGCCCTCCATTGTTTGGCTGCCTTTTTCTCCATTTACACCTGTTCTGCTCCCTATCGACCTCTCTACCTTGGTGTTTACCTCACTAACTACCCTGTTTTTGTGGTGAGAGGCTGGGAATTCCCTGCTTCATATCAGTGCCTCCCCCCTTGGGCTAGTTTAAAAGCTTGCCAATGAAGCATTTAAACCCATCACGTAGGAGCCTGGTTCCCCTCCTAGACAGATGCAAACCATTGTGCCAGTATAGGCCTGTATCCCTCCAGGTGGAACCCCAGTCCTCAATGAAACCAAAACCCTGTGCTCCACACCATTTTTTCAATCATTCATTGAATCGCATGGTGCAGATTACCCTTGCCTCACCCCTGCTCCCCTTCCCAACTCCACAAACTCCTCCTTCACAGCTCTGGTCCCATGCCCAGCTAGGTCATTTGTCCTTAGGTGTACAATGATGTCCAGCTCCCTCTCCCGTGCAGCTGCTGTCGTGATCCTGAGGATTCACTTCCTGTCCCTCCTAGCCATGGTGTCGGGCAGGAACCTTACCTCCCTGTCCTCACCTTCCTTCCACCTTGTGGGGAACCAGCACTACCACTAGAATCTTCCCCTCACCATGCTGTACGAGGACTATCACAGTATCAAGGTTTTAAGGTATACCACGGTATTGGAAGTTATGGTATTAATACCATGGCCAGTTTCTGGTACCATGATAACTGTGGTTCACAGTATACAATGGTTTTCAGGCCATTTAACTAACTTTTGGCGGTGATTTCAGGAACAGCTATCCCATCTGCACCTCCTCTCCCTGACACGAGTTGGAGGAGACATTTTGGTTCAAAACTGGTTAGTTCTGTAACATCGTGGTATTCACGGTAACCACGGTTTTATGTGTCATGTTTATCATACCATCAGAATTTGATATTGTGACAACCCTACTCCATACTTTAGGCTCTTTTTTGACAAATTAATTTGTCCTGTGTATTGGGGATTGTTCCTGAAGGTCTGGTGGCCTCCATCCACTCCCTGGTCTCACAGCTATCCCTATCATCTAGTGGAATCTCTCCAGCCCTATTCTCCTGCCTGAAGGTGTGTTGTGATGGTCCTATGATGAATATCTCTCTTTTCCCCCCTCCCCTCCAACTGCTTTTTCTAACCTCTTTGCAGCTTTGAGACGTGCTTACTTCCGGCCGGTAGCAGTCCAGCGGGCTGGTGGTTTTGGAGAACTTTTTAAGGGTCGCCATGCTTTGTGCATACTTGCCCCCGGATCCTTCCCTGCATGATTAAAGTGTGTTTTGTGATCTCTGTGGGAATGGCTGTGGCCCCTGCAAGTAAGGGACTATTACTTAGTGGTATTTATGACCACTCAATGACAGCCACTTGCGAACGTGTATAGGACCCTTGTTCGTTTTGGTCAGGTAGCAGATGGTTGCTACCCATCCAGTCTTTAGGCTGACTAGGCGATCACTGCAGCATTGTTTCTGCCTGTTTGGATGGCTTGATTAAAAAAGTCTGGGCTGAAGGTTTGTTGACCACAGAACTGGACAAGCCATTACCATCGCCTCCCCCCCCCCCAGGTAAAACTGGCTGTAGTAAGCAACAATTCCTGCAGCCACTAGTAGGAGCCCTGCCCCTACTGCTAGAGTCATTGCACCACATCAGTCTCTTAAGTTTATTTTATTTTACCAAGCATCTTGGAAGATGTTCTCTTCCTCCAGGGATGAAGGGCTATCATGGCAAGACTGCCACCTAGTTGACCACAGGTGGCAGTGCAGTCTAGGCAGTGAAGTGGGAGGTGAGATATCGGCCTGGGCTCACGGGAGCATTTTTGTGTGCATCTGCCTGAGTTTCCTATCACAATGGCATCCTGTGGGTGGGGCTGCGGGGAGAACAATCCCAAGCACGAGGATCTCTGACACACTTGGGCCGAGACACTGACTATTGTCCGTTGTGTAGATACCCAGGGAACCTCCACTTCCATGGCACTGAAGGAGACGGAGGGTTGGTTCCAGCTCAGTTGGACCTTGCCATGAGACGGTAGGCTTGTGGGGTTGGAAGTCCTCACAGATAAGCTGCAGGGACACCGAGGGATGGGGCTACGTCTGACCGGGGAGGAGGTAATGTTGGGCAAAAAAACAAGAGTTTATTTGTACAGATTTATTTCACACTCCCTGTTCACTGTTGAAGCAGCACATCTTGGCATCACTGGGCCCAGCAGAGAGTTATGTTGTGAGGGTACAGCCCAGCCAATCCAAGGCAGAGGGGAACAGATGGAGGTGGGGTCCCTAAAACCTTCAAGTACTTCAAACAACATGAAGTCTTGCTGTATTCTGACAATTACAGTGATTCCCAACCTTTGAACTGCCCCGGAGAACAAAGAATTAATTTTCTATAAAGGACATAGAATGCTGAGCTCCAGCTCGGTTGAAGTCTCTGTCTGGAGTGATTCAAACCTAAACTGTCAGATTCTTTACTCCACCTCCACCTCACTGAACGGTCACTCCGGAGATTTCTCCTTCAGCTCGGTTCAAAAGTCGGTTAAAGTTTCAGTTTTCTTCGGTTTTTAAACCGAAAAAGTTTCCACATAGTTGGTTCAGTCTCTCTCTGTCTGTGGTGCCGTGAGTACTAGATAGGAATTGTTCTGTTTTTCTGTGTGGAACTTGTAAAAGTGTGGCTCAGTTCGGCTGAACCGGCCATTTGATAGAAAAATTTGTGTGTTTACTTAGTGTGTGGTTACTGATTCTTATCGGTTCTAAAAAAAAAAAAAAAAAACGTGTTTTAAACATTTTTTTCCAACACCCGTGACATGGTTAGGAACCGATAAGGGAGTCTTGCCTGGCGGTTGCCGAAAAAGGATAAGTTTGGTTAGGTTGTCCATGTCTGAGAAACCCAAGAAAAAAACTGGGCCCACTGGGTTTCAACACTGCAGTGAGTGTGGGGAGGTCTTTGCTGTGTGATCCCCACACCAACTGTGTTTATTGTCTGGGGTTTGGCCACCTCGATTCAGACTGCCAAATATGTAAAAACTTTCCCAAATCTACCCTTGAGAAGAGATTAGGTAGACTGAGGGAAAAGGAGGCCGAGAAGTCCGCTGACCCGGATGGCCAGCCTGGTTCAGTTTCAACCGAACCAGAAGGCGTGCCCTCTGACCAGGGCAATACTTCTTCGGGCAAAAGGAGAGCTGATTCCGAGGGATCGGTTCCAACAAAAAGAAAACGCAAAGATAAATTGACCGGTTTGGATCCAGAGGTTCATGTTCCGAGCTCCGAAGAGATAGCCAGAGCGATTCAGATTGTGGAATCGCTCCGTCCGGTTCTGACCGATCCAGCTCCTTCTGGCAGGGGTTCGGTTCGGTTGGTTCCCCCGGTTCAAGATTATGCCCTTGAAGATTTTTATGAACCAGAATTTGAAGAGGAAAGGGAATTTGAGGATGGTGATGTAAGTGAGGGTCTGGATGTGCCTGTGGAACTGGACATCTCCCCAGACAGACCTTCAGGTGTTTCCCCTCCTAGGATTTCTGAGTCCCATTCTCACTTTATGTTTTTACAGAAAGGTGGCTGAAACCCTCCAGCTTTCTATGGAGGAGGCTGTGAAAGATCAGGAGGAGCTGATCATGTAGAGATGATGGACATCCCAGAGTCCAGGAGACTGTCTATTCCCCTCCATAAATCTTTTGGGAAATGGACACAAAAAATCTTAGTCTCCTAACACTATACCTCCTTTGGCTAGAAGAATGGACAAGAGGTATACACTTTCAGGCTCAGACACAGAGTTCTTATATCAGCAATGCAGCCATGTTGGGGTAGTGCAGGCTGCTGCCTGTGACAAGGCAAATATTCCCTTGGCTTCACACCCCCCTGACAAGGACTCCAGGAAGATTGATGCCATGGTAAAGGAGCAGTACATGGCATCTTCTTTGGGACTCAGGCAGGCGAATTACTTGGCCTATACAGCCAGGTACCAGAAGTCCAGGTGGGACACTGTACTGGCACGGGCTAAACAGGCCTCCCCCCAGCTAGCCAAGGAGCTGGAGGCGGTGGCTGCAGATGGGATTGAGGCATCTAAGGTTCAGTTTCATGCTGCTGTGGACTCGAATGATGTGTCATCAAGAGTCATGGCTACATCTGTGGCTCTTGGGAGGATGGCTTGGCTCAGATGTACTGGCCTCTCGCAGGACACCCAGGCTAAGGCCATGGATTTTCCTGTAGTGGGTAATTCTCTGTTTGGGGAGCAGACAGAGAATTACATGAAGAAAATGGATGAGTAAAGGACCACTTACAGGAGTGCTCAGGCCAAGGAAAGGCAGGCAACTCCTCAGAGGCAGCAGTCTAGGGGCAGGGGCAGGCCTTTTCAAAGGCTTTTTTACCAAGCACAGGCCTCTTCTTCCTTTTCTCAGAGGGGGCTCTTCAGAGGGAAAGGCAGAAGGGGGATGAGCAAGGCTGCATCCACTCCTCAGCCTAAAGCCCCTGCCAAGCAGACACCCTGATGGGCCTGCCGAGGTCGACTCTCCTATTCCAGTAGGGGGCAGGCTGGCTTACTTTGTCCAGGACTGGATGTCTGTGACATCAGACAAGTGGGTCCTGGAAGTAGTAAGCCAGGGACTGGTTCTCAGCTTCAGAAAATTTCCAAAGATGAGAGCCAGATCTTTTCCACCTGCAAATCTCTCGGAAACCCTTGCCCTAGAGGCAGAGGTTTCTTCTCTACTAACTTAAGTCCACTCTGAAGAAAGTGGGGTACCGCAGGGTTCAGTACTGGGTCCAGTCCTTTTTAATGTCTTTATAAGTGACATTGCAGAGGGAGTGGAAGGAAAAGTATGCCTCTTTGCAGATGACACAAAGATCTGCACTAGGGTTGATACACAAGGAGGCGTGGAAAGGATGAGAAGGGACTTGGCAAGGTTGGAGGAATGGTCAGAAGTATGGCAGCTAGGATTCAATGCAAAGAAGTGCAAAATAGTGCACCTGGAAAATGAGAACCCAGGGGAAGAATACACAATGTTGGGGGTAGTAACAACAACAAAAAAGGAAAGGGACCGGGGAGTAATCCTATCAGATGACCTTAAGGTTAGCAAGCAATGTGAGAATGCAGTAGGGAGGGCTGGGGGTATACTGGGATGCACAGGGAGAGGCATCATCACCAGCAGAAAACAGGAAGTTGTTATCCCTCTTTACAGACAGTTGATGAGACCCCATCTGGAGTACTGCGTCCAGTTCTGGAGACCCCATCTCCGGAAGGACATAGACAGGATAGAGGCAGTCCAGAGGAGGGCAACTAAAATGGTGCAGGGTCTGCAAGAAAAGCTGCATGAGGAGAGACTAAAAGAGCTTAATATGTATACCCTTGAGGAAAGAAGGGGGGGGCATGATAGAAACTTTTAAGTACCTCAGTGGAATCAACAAAATCCAAGAGGGTAGCATCTTTCAGAACAAGAGACGTGCAAGAACAAGGGGACACAATTTAGAGATAGAAGAGGGGTGGTTCAGGGGCAATGTGAGGAAGTATTTTTTCACAGAGAGGGTAGTGGATGCATGGAATAGCCTTCCTGAGGAGGTTGTGGGGTCTAAAACTGTGGGAGAATTCAAGAATGCATGGGACAGACATAAGTCAATTCTTGTGGGGGGTAGGAAGAAATAGGCTGTTGGTCAACTAGGATCTGAGGCCTATCCAATAGGTAGGGAAATGGGCAGACTAGATGGGCCAGGCGGTCCTTATCTGCTGTCAAAGTCTATGTTTCTATGTTAAGAACCATAGGGAGAGTACCTACCCTACACTGGGGCAAAGGACTGTACTCCAGGTACTTCCTGACCCCCAAAAAGACAGGGGAGTGGCAACCCATCCTAGACCTAAGATATCTAAACAAACATCTTTTAAAACCAAAGTTCAAGATGATAACTCTGTGAATAATCCTTCCCCTCTCTAAGGCCAGGGGACTGGCTAGCCTCCCTGGACCTCAAAGATGCCTACTTTCACATTCCCATCAGGTGCTCCCACAGAAAGTACCTCAGGTTCGAGTTGTCCTCAGGCCATTATCAGTTCAGAGCAATGCCCTTTGGCCTAACCTCCGCCCCAAGGGTTTTCACAAAGTGCCTGGCAGTAGTAGTTGCCTTTCTGAGAAGGCAAAAGATTTCCATTTTTCCATATCTGGACGATTGGCTAATAGTGGGTCAGTCTCCAGACCAAGTCAAGACTCACCTGCAAGTGACCCAGCAAGTGCTCACTTCTCTAGGATTTCTTCTCAACCTTCCCAAGTCGGTTCTCGAACCAGTCCAGCTTCTTACCCTTATAGGGGCAGAACTGGTCACACTCAGAGCAAGAGCTTTTCTTCCTCTAGAAAGGGCAAGGGTTCTAATGGAACTAGCTTCTTCCTTCAGCCTTCGGGTATCTCGACCAGCAAGGCATTTCCTCCAGCTCTTGGGCCTCGTAGCAGCTTCAACAGTAGTGGTCCAAGGGGCAAGATTCCAGATGAGGGATATTCAGTTCCACCTGAGAGCTTTCTGGTCTCAGAGGAAGGATTCCCTTACCAAACTGATCCTAGTGACTATGACCCTGATCCAAGCCCTCCAGTGGTGGCAGGATCAGGACAATTTAAGACAAGGTGTTCGTTTTGTTACTCAGCCTTGTTCAGTGGTCCTCACCACGGATGCTTCTCTCCCGGGCTGGGGAGCCCATCTGGGGTCTCTTACTGCCCAGGGACTGTGGTCCCCCCAAGAATCCCTTCTCCACATCAATCTTCTAGAGCTCAGAGCAGTTTTTCTGGCTCTAAAAGCTTTCTCACAGTACAGAACAAAGTGGTTCAAGTCAGAACAGACACCACCACTATGTGGTACATCAACAAGCAGGGAGGCACTCAGTCCACGGCCTTGTGCACAGAAGCCATGAAGTTGTGGTCCCTGGCTTATTCCCTGCAGACCTCTCTTGTAGCAGTTCGTCTTCCAGGCAAGTACAATATGGTAGCAGATGCACTGAGCAGGATTTCTCAGGGCCATCACGAATGGTCCCTGGACCCTCGGGTGTTGAAAGTGTTTTTTTTCAAGGTGGGGCACTCCAGAGATAGATCTCTTTGCAGCCCCAGACAATCACCAACTCCCTTTTGTTGCAGACCTCCAGTCTCGGGCTCAGTCCCTCTGGACACCCTGATCCTGAATTGGGAAGGGAAGTTTCTGTACCCCCCCTTCCACTCCTGTTCAAAGTTTTGGTAAAAATAAGGTCTCAACCTTGCAAGGTGATTCTGATTGCTCCAGATTGGGCCAGACAGCCCTGGTACCCCCTGGTACTGTCCCTAGCAGTCCATCTTCCCCTGTCTCTTCCCAGGAATTACAACCTGTTAACATCCTCTCAGGGAAGGATTTGGTACCCCAGTCTTCAGTCTCTCAATCTCAAAGCATGGCTCTTGAAGAGTTAGAGTTTGCAGATCTGCATCTTTCCCAAGGGGTTCTGGAAATCCTCAAGGCTTCTTGAAAGCCCTCCACCAGAAAGACTTACAACTCCAAATGGAAAAGATTCAGCATTTGGTGTTCTAAGAGGCATATTTCTCCAGACACTGCTGGATTGCCTACGGTTCTGGATTATATGGTCCATCTTAATAGCCTAGGCCTCAGACCAGATACTCTCAAAGTACACTTGTCAGCTGTTTCTGCATTTTTGTCTGTGGGGAAGTCTTCCTCACTATCTTCCCATCCTGTGTTCTGTAAATTTTTTAAAGGATTGCTTCACACCAATTCTCCTTTTAGAGACCCTGCTTCTGACTGGGATTCGAATGTTTGCATTGCTCAATTTATGCAATCCCCCTTTGAGTCTATGTCTTCAGCAGAGCTTAAGTACTTGACTTGGAAAACTGTGTTCCTGGTAGCCATTACCTCTGCCAGGCGTATCAGTGAATTGCAAGCCCTGTCAGTGGAACCTGATTTTATCTCATTTCACAGGGATAAAGTGGTCCTTAGAACCAGTAGAAGGTTCTTGCCAAAAGTGGTTTCAGACTTCCATTTAAACAAGTCCGTCTCGCTCCCTGTTTTCTTCACTGATAATTCTTCCTCAGGAGAGAGGAGGCTACACAGTTTAGATGTCAAAAGAGCCCTTAGTTACTCCATGGAGCATACCAAGGGTCACAGGTTTGACTCCATCCAGTTGTTCCTCACTTATGGAGAAGTGGGAAAGGGCAAACCTCCCACCAAAACATAGAAACATAGACTTTGATGGCAGATAAGGACCGCTAGGCCCATCTAGTCTGCCCATTTCCCTACCTACAGGATAGGCCGCAGATCCTAGTTAACCAACAGCCTATTTCTTCCTACCCCACAAGAATTGCCTTATGTCTGTCCCATGCATTCTTGAATTCTCCCAGTTTTAGACCCCACACCTCCTCAGGAAGGCTGTTCCATGCATCCACTACCCTTTCTGTGAAATAATACTTCCTCACATTGCCCTAGAACGCCTCCTTCTATCTTTAAATTGTGTCCCCTTGTTCTTGCCGTCTCTTTTTCTGAAAGATGCTACCCTCTTGGACTTTGTTGATTCCACTGAGGTACTTAAAAGTTTCTATCATGTCCCCCTCTCCCTTCTTTCCTCAAGGGTATACATATTAAGCTCCTTTAGTCTCTCCTCGTATGGCTTCTCTTGCAGACCCTGCACCATTTTAGTTGCCTCCTCTGGACTGCCTCTATCCTGTCTATGTCCTTGCGGAGATGGGGTCTCCAGAACTGGACACAGTACTCCAGATGGGGTCTCACCAACTGTCTGTACAGAGGGATAACAACTTCCTGTTTTCTGCTGATGATGCCTCTCCCTATACATCCCAGTATACCCCAGCCTCCCTACTGCCTTCTCACATTGCTTGCTAACCTTAAGATCATCTGATATGATTACCCCAGGTCCCTTTCCTTTTTGTTGTTGTTACTACCTCCCCACCCATTGTGTATTCTTCCCCTGGGTTCTTGTTTCCCAGGTGCATTATTTTGCACTTCTTTGCATTGAATCCTAGCTGCCATACTTCTGACCATTCCTCCAACCTTGCCAAGTCCCTTTTCATCCTTTCCACACCTCCTTGTGTATCAACCCTGTTGCAGATCTTTGTGTCATCTGCAAAAAAGGCATACTTTTCCTTCCAGTCCCTCTGCAATGTCACTGATGAAGACATTAAAAAGGACTGGACCCAATACTGAACCCTGCGGTACCCCACTAGTAACCCCCCTTTCTTCAGAGTGGACTCCATTTACAATTACCTTCTGTGTCCTGTTGTCCAGCCAATGTTTTACCCAGGCTACCACCCTGGGTCCCACTCCCAGGCTGGTTAATTTGACTATTAATCTTTTGTGTGGGACTGTGTCAAATGCCTTGCTAAAGTCTAGGTAGGCCATGTCCACAGCCCCTCCCTGGTCTACTACTTTGGTCACCCAGTCAAAGAAATCTATTCGATTCGTCTGACATGACCTTCCCGCTGTAAACCCATGTTGCCTTGGGTCCTGTGCTCCACTGGCCTCTAGGTACTCAACTATTCTTTCCTTCAGAAGTGACTCCATCACTTTCCCTACCACAGAGGTCAGACTGACAGGTCTGTAGTTTCCTGCCTCTGTCTTGGTCCCACTTTTGTGAAGGGAATACATCCGCCTTCCTCCAGTCCTCGGGTATGCACCATCCTCCCATGATTTATTAAAAGAGTAGCCAGTGGTTTCACTAGTTCCTCCTTAATTCTTTTTAGAATTCTGGGGTGAATTCCATCAGGACCCATTGCTTTGTCCACCTTCAGTTTTAGGAGTTCTTGCAGAACCCTTTCTTCTGTGACAGGACTGGGATGCCCCCTATCAAAAGTGCTTCTGTTAATTGGATTAGGTACTTCCCCTCCTCTTTTGTGAATACTGAGCAGAAATATTAGTTTAGTATTCCTGCTTTTCACTGTCCCCTCTGCCCACCACCCACCGTTCATTCTATTCAGCCTCATTATCCCTCCCTTTGTCTTTCTACGCTCGCTGATGTACCTATAAAAGGTTTTATCCCCCTTCTTAACTGAGTTGGCTATCTTTTCCTCAGTTTGGGCCTTTGCTATTCTGACTTCCCTCCCTGCTTCCTTCTCCCTTAACTGGTACAGTTCTCTGTCCTGCTCCTTCTGTGTTTCCTTATACTTCTGGAATGCTATCTTTTTCTTCCTGACTTTCACAGCCACCTCTTTTGAGAACCATAGTGGCTTTTTCTTTCATTTTGATTTGTTTATTTGCTTCACATAAAGGCTTGTTGCCTCTGTGATGGCAGTTTTGATAATTCCCCATTGTTGCTCCACACCTCCTTCTAGCCTGTTTGCTAGTGCTTTTCTGAGGCACTCTCCCATCTTGCCAAAGTCAGCCCTCCTAAAGTCCAGTACCCTCACTTTTTTATGGCTTGACTCTGTAGCTGAGTTTAACGTGAACCAAACTGTTTGATGGTCACTTGTCCCCAGATGGCAACCCACTTCTAGATCTGAGATCCTCTCACTGCCCCCGTTTGAGAGTACGAGTTCTAAGATTGCTCTCTCACGAGTGGGTTCCGAAACTAGCTGTCTAATGCCTGCCACCTGTAGGGCATCAAGAATGGCCCTGCTCTTGGATGTGGCTGCAGGCAGCAAATGTCCTCCAGTTAACATCTGGCATATTCAGGTCTCCCATCAACAGTATCTCCCCTTTCTCTGCCATTCTAAGAATGCCTTCTATCATATCCTTGTCCATTCCTTCCCCCTGACATGGGGGTCTGTACACAACCCCTGTGCGGATTGTGGTGTCCTTTCCAGTCTCCAAGGTGACCCACAGTGCCTCCTCTCCTCCCTGTTTACTCTTTTTGTTCAGTTGCTTTTATCCTTCCTTTACTAGAGAGCTACTCCTCCCCTCTTCTCCTGCCTGTCTCTCCTGTAGGTTATGTACCCTGGTATGTTAACATCCCAGTCATGGTTCTCTGTGTACCATGTTTCTGTGACTGCTACTGATATCCAGGCATCCCTCTTCCATTAAGGCCATCAGCTGAGGGAGCTTGTTGCCCAGACTACGGGCATTGGTACTCATACCTCCATTTCCTGATGGCCTTACTCCCTTTTGCCCCATCCCTGTCCTTCTTGCCTTTGTCACTTTCTCCATTTACCCTGCCCTTCTCCTATTGACACCTCTATGTTGGTGTTTGCTGCACTACCGTGATTATTTGGTGGGGGGCTAGGATTTTCCTGCTCCTTTCCAGTGCCTCCCTTGGCTGGTTTAAAGCTTGCCAATGAAGCATTTAAACCTATCACCAGGATCCTGGTTCCCCTCCGGACAGATGCAGCCCATCATGCCAGTATAGGCTTGCATCACTCCAGGTGGACCCCCAGTTCCCAATGAAGCCAAATCCCTGAGCTCCACACCAGTTTTTCAACCACTGATTGAATCCCATGGTGCGGAACACCCTAGCCTCTCCTATGCCATAGATGGGTAGCACCGCAGAGAAGGTTACTGTGTGTGCTACTTGACTAAGGCCCCTCCCCAATTCCACAAACACTTCCTGCACTTCTCTAATCCCTTTCTTAGCCAGGTCATTTGTCCCTAGGTGGACAATGACATCCAGCTCCCTCCCCTGTGCAGCTGCTCCGGCAATCCTGAGGATTTGCTCCCTGTCCCTCCAAGCCATTTCACCAGGCAGGCACCTTACCTAAAGATCTATTGCCAGGTGGATTGTGTCTTGTATACAATTCTGCTATGAAAAACGGGGGAAAAACTCCACCCTCAGGCCTGAGGGCTCATTCCACAAGAGGTACAGCTGCTTCCCTGACTGCTGCCAGGGATATCCCTTTCTTAGAAATTTGCCAAGCAGCCACCTGGAAACAGTCCATACCTTTACCAAGCATTACTCTCTGGATTTCCAGGCTAGGAGTGATGCTCGGTTTGGCACAGCAGTACTTCAGAGCCTATTCCTAAAGTAGGTTCTGTCCTTCCTCCTTGGAGGTACTGCTTGGTAGTCTGCAATTGTCAGAATACAGCAAGACTTCATGTTGTTTGAAGAAAAAATTACTTACTTTAGTAATTATGTTTCTTCTAATGGAGTCTTGCTGTATTCTGACCTCCCTCCCTGCCTCCCCTCTCAGAACCTGTTTCTGGGAAGTGGGTAGGCAGGTGCAGTGTTGCACCCCAGGGGTGTTTTTTGTTTGCACCCTCCTCCTTTTTTGTTTGGGTGCTGATTTATTATTGTTATTTATAGTAGATTGGTTTTTGGGTTCCTGACTTGAGTCTACCTTGGGAATCCAAAACTTTTTTCAGCCAGTTGGCCAGTAAGAATTTTTGCATTTTCAACATAGAATTTTTAGTTTAGTTGGGCTCGTAAGAATCTGACAGTTTAGGTTTGAATCACTCCAGACAGAGACTTCAACCGAGCTCGAGCTCAGCATTCTATGCCCTGCATAGAAAGTTAACCCTTTGTTCTCTGGGGTAGTTCAAAGGTTGGGAATCACTGCAATTGTCAGAATACAGCAAGACTCCATTAGAAGAAACATAATCACTCAATCAATCAATCTTTATTTATTTAAGGCGCCTTTCTTAAACCAAGACACCTTTACAAATTACATAAAACAGTAAATATTTAAAACAAGATTTAAAACAAGATTAAGATCAAATAATTAACAGTCATTAAAAGCCTTGTTAAAAAGGTAGGTTTTCAAAGCCCCTTTAAAGCTCTGGACAGTCGGGCAATTTCATACCTGCCGAGGTAGAGAATTCCTCAGGGTCGGGGCCATAAAACTAAAAGATCTTGCCCCTGAAGTTTTTAAGAGAACCCTGGGAATCTCTAGCAATCCCTCGTCAGTGGATCGGAGCAAGCTGGGGGGACAGTAGGGACGGAGGAGAACTTTCAGGTAAGCAGGTCCCTGATCGTGTAGGGCCTTATAGGTCAACAAACCGACCTCGAAGGTGATTCGCCAACAAACTGGCAGCCAGTGCAGTCCGCGGAGCACAGTCGTTATATGACTAGACCTAGAAGAACCAGTCAAAAGCCTGGCTGCCGCATTCTGCACTAGCTGCAGGCGGTGAAATTCAACCCCTGTAAGCCCTAGGTATAGGGCATTGCAATAATTACTAAGGTGAGTAATTTTTTCTTTCTCTCTATCAATGAGGTCCTCAGCAGTGCACACATCTGAAAGTCTGGGGAAGGGGGGGTACTATGAGGTTCTACAAAAGCACTGAACAGCTTGTGAAACATGGTAACCTCTTCTGCTCATTTCTTTTTTTTTTTTGTCTTTTTTGTGCTCCTCTAGACTGGAGGTGGGAGAAAGGAAAGAAGCAGAAAAGTGATTACTATGGCATTCTCAATGCATTCCTCGACCGAAAGGACAGCTACTATTCCATTCACCAAATTGGTAAGGCAGAGGTCCCGCTTTCAGTTATGTCTGAAACTAATAGAAACATTGGCAGCAGAAAAAGACCATTGGTCCATCTAGTCTGCCCATAATTCCCTATTTTGCCTTGGAGACCTAGTGTCTAATTGGGGTTTATACCCACGCTACCGGTCCCCATGCTCCCTGCCTTGCTACCCCCCCCCCCGGTAACTATTAAGCTGTTGACTCTGTCCCTGCCATGTTTGAAGCTGTTACTGTTTGCACCCACCATCTCAGCTGGCAGGCTGTTCCGCGGCTCAGCCACTCTGTCTATAAAAAGAACCTCCTCACGTTCCTCCTTAAAGAGCTAGTCTACTGCTTAAAATGAATAGTTTTTAAAAGCAGTCAGCCATTCAGCTATTACCTTTTTTATCTGAGGTACTTTTTCTTTTCCCTTTGGTTAATTAGAAGACTGTTTACCTGATGTTAGTAGGTGTGATGCGTGGGACAGCACTCCGCCTGGCAGCTGTCATGTAGCCCCCCCCCCCCAAACTACATTTTTAGCATCATGATCTCACTGATTATGACATCGCTGCTGCTTAGGAATGGCCACTCAGCAGCTGGCAGGTCAGTTGTCTGTGATGTCACTGTCAGTGAGATCACAGTGCTAATAACGTAGTGGGGGGACAAGAGATATATACGTCAGCTGCCAGGATGAGAGCTGTTTCACACATCCAGCAGTATTGTCACATACAGTAGAAACATTTCTAATAAGTAAAAGCAAAAGGAAAAATACTTTAGAAATAAAAAGTTACAACTGGCTACTTATTAAAATTTGTATAATTTCCTGTCCAATTTGGTTCCACTAGCTCTTTAATTTCCTTCCTGCAGCTTTGCGCAGTGGCAGTAGCATAGCCAGTGAAGTTCATCTGAGGTGTTGTTACTGCCAATTTCCCTCCTGCTAGCTTCCACTCATGTCCCTGTGGTCTAGATTCAATATCTCTGTTGAATAGTTCCTCACAGTTTTTACCTAGTTCTTTCCCTTGAGGAACTTGAAGGTCTCTATCCTCCCTAGCCCCTCTTCCTTCTGGCCTCCAGCAAGTACATGTTCAACGCTCTAGGCTGATCCTCGTAGGATCTGTCCTGCAGACCATGAATCATTTCAGTTACTCTACGCTGCACTGTCTTCAGTCTATCTCTGGCTTTCCTCAAGAGAGGGCTTCAGAACTGGGCACAGTACTCCAGGTGTGGCCTTACCAGTGATCTATAGAGAGGCGGTAATACCTCCTTTCTACTGCTATCAAATCCCCTCCCAGTGCACCCCATCATTTTGGCCACCTTGCTGTATGCCATGTTATATTAGCTAGATTGTTGCAGGGAGACATTTATGATAACAATACTTCCCATACGTTGCTCCCTCCCAGCCCATATGTGGGCTGGACAAGTAGCATTGGCAGCACATGGGAGATCGAGATTTGTTGTCGCACTCCAGAATTCAGTGCTGAGGCAAGCGGGGTCCGAGCATACCACAGCAGGGGTGCTCAGCCCCAGAACAGCATGGACTGTCTTTAATTTGCACACCCTTCTGCTGGCTAACCAGGTTGGTGACACTAAGCCAACAGCATTTGCTTGAACTCTGCTGGGTAGAAAGTGGCCATTCTAGAAACCAGTTGATTTGTAGCACATTTGGTGTACCCAGGGTTTGATACTGAGCTCTAAGGATGGGGGATTGGGGGTAATTAAATGAACATCAGCATCTAATTGATTTGTGTTTTACCTTTTACAGCCCAGATGGGAGTTGGTGAGGGTAAATCTATTGGCCAGTGGTACGGACCAAATACAGTTGCACAAGTACTTAAGTAAGTACTGTACACTTGTCTCTCCGTTAGAGAGAGCGAGAGAGAGAAAGAGAGAGCATGTGTGTGTGTGGTTTTGCATGTGGCCCTTCTGGAACTGAGGAGAGGAGCCCAATTTCAGTTATATATTGACCAATTTCAGCTGCAGGGTAGTGTCATTGTTTAGCATGTTAGTATGCCAGAGCATTAACATACCCCATTCATTGGCAGCAAGCTTGGTCCCAGAGGTCAGAAGTGAACTGCAGGGTAAGGGTGCTCTGGTACTTGGGTCAGTGTGCAAACGCTGCCGGATTAATGAACAACTCAGTCAGACCTTCATTGTAAGGAAGGGCACATCCAGGTTGCAGCCATGCTTCAAACTTTGGGCATCCTGGTTTAAGTCATTTGTGATGCTAAAGAAAGGACCCAAAGAACAAACATAGTGGAGTTTAGAGGGGCACTTGGCATCCTGACTGTGCACTGGAGCATTTTTAGTGCATTAGAAACAGCGTGCTCAGATCCCATGGACAGACCTGATTAAGGCTATTACAAAAAAAAGAAAATAATAATTCTCGGCTTGTGCTGTCTAAACCCTAACATCTGCAGAGCAAGCTTCAGGGAGGGTGTTGCAAGGAAGTCAATTTTACAGCAGATTCAATTCCACTGTGCCCCTGCCCCAGTATAAATGAGGTAAAACTGTCACAAGCTGTAGAAGAAATTTTGTCTCCGTTTCAATTCATTGTCGAACTTTTCAGATTCCAAGGTCACCCCGTAGCAAAGCCACTCCTTGATCATAATTTTACAGTATCCAAACTCAGAGGTGTCGGGACCACCTCTTGTCAGATCCCAGTCCTTAATCCTTGGTATGTAATGTCCTACCTCAAAGGTGTCAGGACTGCCTCCTGGCAGAACCCAGTCCTTGATCCTCTATAGGTAACGTCCCACCTCATAGATGTCTGAACCACCTTATATCATAGCCTAAGTACTTGATCCTTGGTATGTAGTCTACTGACTTCAGGGTGTCAGGACCAACTCCAATCTGAGCCTAGTCCTTGGCCATTACTATGCAGCATCCATCTTCAGAGGCATGAGAGCCACCTCATCAAAACGTAGTCAGCAGTGTGCAACATCCAACCTCAAAAGTGTCATGACTACCTCCCGTCAGAGCCCAGTTCTTGATCATCATTATGTAGCATCCTACATCAGAGGTGTCTGGACCACCTATCTGAGCCCAGTTTTGGCCATCATTATGCAGCATCCAACCTCAAAGGTGTCAGGACCACCTCCTATCAGAGCCCAGTCTTCAGTCATCGGTGTACAATATCTAGTCTGTAAGGTGTCAGGATCACCTCCTAACCGAGTCCATTCTTTGGTCATCGGTGTGCAACATCCAGCCTGCAAGGTCAGGTCAGACTGGCCCACCAGGATAACTGGAAATTTCCAGGTGGGCACCCTGTGTTGGATACCTGACCATCTTCTAAACTCTGTATTTTTTATTTATCATCTGTTTTCTAATTAAATGGAGTAGTTTGGGTACTGCAAGCAAATAAAGTGCAAGCTCAGAGCTAATTTATCAGATTTAAGTGGAATACTCATGTGGGCCCTTGTATCCACCACCCAGGTGGGCCCCACTGTACCCCAGATTGACCATACAGGTAAGGTATAATGACCACCTCCTGTTAGAGAGCAGTTCTTAGTCACTGTATGTAGTGTCCTACCACAGAGGTGTCAGGACCACCTCTTTTCACAACCTAGTACTTGGTTATCCATGTGACACATCCAACCTCACAGGTGCCAGGACCAGCTCCTATCAGAGAACTTTCATCAGCTGTGGACAGCAAAGCTGACTTGTTCAATGGTGGTTAGCAAAGCACAGCACTTGGTCATCAGTGTGTAGGATCCGACCTTAAAGGTATGAGGACCACACATATTTTGTAACCATTTGTCATTTAAAGTCATTTACAGTATATGGGATGGATATTGAAGAGTTTTCCACCTTGTTGTGGTCTGTAGGTTTGATCTTGTCTACTGAAGGTGTCTGTTTTAGCTGTTGATGGTTATAAAGAACATTTTGCTGTCTCTCTCTTTTTCTGTCTTGTAGGAAGCTCGCAGCATTTGATACGTGGAGCTCATTAGCGGTTCATGTAGCTATGGACAACACTGTGGTTATAGATGAAATTAGTAAGTATCCTTCCCCTTTGAGCTTTTTACAAAGAGCAAAGATGAGAAATCAGCGGAACAAGTAACTAGTTAAAGCATTATGGATACGTGTCTCTGCATTATTAGACTTATCCTCATCTTGTACAGGTCTCGGGAGTTGGAGCTGACATCGAATTGAACAGAATTTTGTATCCAAATATCACTCACTCCTTTTTATACATAAAGTAAGACTACAGGCAAACATGGCAGTAATTATTAGCTTGCAAATATTCAATTCACAGCCATAGCAGCTGCATTAGGGCCTGTTTTTATTACAAGAGCTAATGCTAACCAGGGCACAGTGCTAATCCACTGCTCTTCTCGAAAAGTGCTATAAGATCTTAAATTATCACCTTCCTGACCTCTAGAAATGGGCAGATGGAAACTCAGTTTTAAGCAGCAGTATTTCTTATTTGCCATGTAGTTTTTTTTTGTTTTGTTTTGTTTTTAGCAGTAATATTTTTTTGGCAGTAAATAAATATACCAGTTTTTCTTTTTATTTCCTTTATTTCCTGGACTAAGATATGAGATTTTGAAGCTTCTAAAATTTCCGGCTCCCTAGCCGAGCCTGTCATGAGAAAACAACATATCTTGGTACAGTGCTGTGCTATTTACCATCATAAGTATATGGTAGCACCCTTCTAATACAGCCACAAGATGACTCTAGCATGTAAATTCAGAAGGTAACCTCAACGGAAAATATTTGTAAAAATTGTGAGGGACGGCCATCTTTAATGACATGTTATAAAAGCTGTTTTAGAAAAATATCTGAGAAAATTAAAAATATATTGAGGATGACTCCAAAGATGTTAGAAATATATTTTTTGCTACAAAAAAGCTATGCTGACATAATTTTTTTGCCAATTAGGAAACACTGCTGCTTTTAATATGTCTGGGGCAAGATTCACAAAAAAGTCGCAAAGGGCAATGCCTAATTTTGCACCGCAATTTGCAATTGCCCAGTTTTTAAAAATTGCTGTTCACCGTCAGCTAGTGCACTGCACTATCCGGCTGTGAATAGGGCTAGGTTGCTTTGGTAGTAAGTCCTGTACCGCCAGCACTACCCCACTAGTGCTGCCCTGACCCGTAGCCAGGTGAAGGGCCCTGCAGTGGATGGCGCCGATGTGCTATTTCTGATTTTCGAATGCACCTATGTAAATGAGTCCATTGGGCATGCAAGGTGCTAGGTTGCCATCTGCATGCCCATTATGGGCCCATTTACATAGGCTGCGTGGAGCTTAGTGTGCACCCCCCTCCCCACGCCATTCGCCGGCCCAAGCAAAACTAAACATGCTTTCTGGTGGCTAGTGGTCCCTCCCCCGCCAATCTCCGTCCCGAGAAAAAGAAATGAATAGTCCCTGGTACCAGTGGTCATCCTCCTCCCAATGATCGCCAATAGCTGGCCCGATTTATAGAGAGAGAGGGAAAAAAAAGTATCCCTGGTACCTAGTAGTCTGCCCCCCATCCCCCTGCTGATTGCCGGCCTAAGGGGAAAAACAAACAGAATAGACCCTAGTAGCTAGTGGTTCCTCCCCACCCTGTGATCACCGATTGCCAGCCCAATAGTGGCCCCCCCCACCCTGTGATCACCGATTGCCAGCCCAATAGTGGCCCCCCCACCCTGTGATCACAGATTGCCAAAACAAAAAAAAACATAACAGTCCCTGGTGTCAGTGGTTCTCCCCAATCACCAGTTGCCAGCCTGAGTAAAATAAAAGTTTCCTGGTGGCTAGAGTTCTTCCCTTCACCCGATCCCTCACCCAATATAATAAAACCCATTCCCTGGTGTCCAGTGGTCCATTCCCCCTCCCAATCACCCACCCAATATATAAACAAGTTACCATGATGTCCAGTACAACCTCCCCCCACCCAATCCCTTGTATAGTATAGAGAAATAGTTCCCTGGTGGTCTAGTGAACCCTCCTCCCTATCCCTGATTTACAGTAAATAAATGACTATCCCTTCCCGGGTGGTCTACTGGTACCAGGGACTATTCTGTTTTTTTTTTTTTTTCTCAGGCCAGGGATCAGCGAATGGTAGTAGGGAGGGACCACTAGCTACCAGGGAGACAGCTTTGTTTTCTTGGGCTGGTGAACTGCGTGGGGGGTACCACTAGATACCAAAGATAACCTCTTGGCGGTGTCGGGCTGGCAGTTGGCGAAGTGCCGCTGCAGTACCTCCGCCATTCACTAGGCTATGCGTGTTTAAGGTGTGCAAGGTCTCAATTGGCATTTGCTCTGCAGAAGGGAGTACACAAGAGGTTCTTGTGCTGAGCAAATGCTTCATGAACCTCGGATTGCATCAATATCCACATCCCCTCCCCATCATTTGCATTGCAGCCCCCGCCACACTTTACCGTGGTGCAAACCAGGCTTTTGTGAATACCAACTGGGTGCAAACCCAGTTTGTGCCTCACAAAACCTGGGTTTGCACTGGAGCAACATTTTGTGACTCTAGCTCCCGATTATCATCATCTATGCTTATTGTAAAATCAAGGACTGTTGTTACAAATCTCTGAGCCAAGGCTGATTTTCAGTGATGTTTTTCATAAGAACTTTATTTTGGTACAGAAGGTTTCAGAGTACTTATAAAGTACATAAAGGTTGCACATTGCCTATAATGTTTAACGCAAAACAAGAATATTAACCCAATACAGTTCCAGATCCATCATCAAATCATATCAACATTATATATATGTATCCTTCTGCTGTTTCCCTCCCTGCCTCTTTCCCTGACTCCCCCCTTCCCCTCCCATGCCCATGGGATTTCCTTTCCTTGCTGTTTTTCTGGTTTTTGTTTCTTCTGCTCCCTCTTTTATATGGCTTCCCTCACAGTTTAAAGCAGGCTAGTGATTGCCCCCCGCCCCCCGACATCCTCACTCTGGTCATCTTACAGTACTACTTCGACCCTCTTCCCCAGTTGCCTTCCCATGCTGTCTGTCACATGGCCTTTTGCCTTTGTGGCTTTTTTTTTTTGCAGTTTGCTTGCTCTTTGAACTTTGTATTCTTTTTGAACCACTGACACTTTAGACAGTATTTTTGAGCTTTGTACTCTGCTCTTTTTACCACTATATCTGTTGTAATCTTAACTTCTGCATTTTGTTTCCCATATACTCCTTTCTCCGGGTTGCACCTGGAAATGAGCCTTGACTCAGTGTGCCCTTCCCAGTCACTAAATTTAGACAACATGTGTGTTAGGATAATCAGCAAGATAAGTGTTATCTCGACCCAATATTTATTTAGTTATTTATTTATTTAAATGTTTTTAACCAGGAAGTGCATACTGAGCTAAAAACAGCTTGTTTCCAGATGTGTCCTAGGGAGAGGGGTGTAGGAGCCAGGGGTAGCGTTAAGGATTTATCTCCGTGTACTCCTTCAGATCAGAGGAGCATGGTAAATCAAAATTGTACCCTAAAATTGTGCTCCTTCAGATCTGGGCAGTGCTCCTACCTGTTTTTTTGTTTTTTCAGATTTTTTTTTTGCATCAAACAGTACAGATACAAATACAAACAACAATTAACAATTGACAATTGCCTGACAGTACATTCTTGTAAAAGAGAAAAAATTGATCTTCTCTATGTGGTATATAAATCTTGTCAGCTAACGTTGTGCTTTTGTGTATGTTACATCTTGTATTAAAAAACTTTCAGCCAGCTTGGTGGCATAGAGGGTTGAAGCACTGGCGCCTTACCTCAAACCACGCCGGTGACCCGGGTTCGAGAACGGACTGTGGACTCGGGGGGGCTGGCAGGGGAAGGAGAGGATTGAGCGTCCGTAGGACTGCTCTCCTCTCCTGGGGTGGGTTGTGGGTTGACGTCATGCTGCAGTGGCCTCTGGTGGAGACCAGGAGCTCTGCAGATGCACATAGGAGGGGAACAGCAGAAAAGCAGAAAATCCGCTTTGCAACTGACCGGATGATGGCTGCCGGTCCACTGCGGCCGCCGATGCCCTGAAGGAGACCATTCACCTTAGCAGCACCTTGGGGCCAAGATTGTGTGCTGGGTGCCCCCCCTCCGTGCCTTCCCCCTCGGAGGAGGGGGACCCGCCCAGCGAAGGGTTACGTCCGGGTTACCCCAGGGATGGCTGCGATTTGAGGTTGGATGGCTCAGGAAGGGACAGGCAGAGCGGATGGGACCTAGGCAGCCCGAAGGAGTGGTGGGTCGCGAGGCATGAAGGGGAGAAAAGAAATGACGAAAAAAAAAAACTTTCAGACACCATACATTTGATTCAGTCCCACTCAACGGGTAAACTCAGGTCTACAGTTTGATATGTAAACCACCCATCTTTTCCAAATTCCGATTTCTCCTGTGTCTTATTTGCCACTGCTGTCAGGTGTTCCATTTTATTCACTTGAATCATCGGGTCATGCCACTGATTCAGGTTTAGGGGAGCCGGGGAAAGTAACTTCTTACTTCGAGAGGGTTCCTTGAGTAGGCTCATCACATATAGGACTAGTGTCACCTGGCACGTGGGCTGCACGGCAGACTTTTCTAGCAGTACCTGACGGGGGACCACCCACCCAACGTCACATGACCGGTGTGGTCATATATAGTGGGCCGTCCCCACACCCGCCCTCCAGTTCTTTCCCGACATCGCCTCATGTCAGTCGCATTGCAGACTTCCAGTAGCAATAGTTGTGAATAGCCCTTGCGTCAAATTTTTCCCTCACTATTTTTCTAATTTCTCTAAAATCATGGCTTATGTCTTTGCCTAAGAAGAAGCGCTCATCCTGCGGCACACAAATACTTCATAAAGATGGCCATCTCAAGTGCGTGATCTGCCTGGGCTCAGACCACCCTGTCTCGTCCTGCCAGCCTGTCAGCAAGGCCACCAGAAAGCGGAGACAGCAGGCTTTGAAGGCCCACCTTTTAAAAGTCTGTCTTGCTTCCTTAGAAAAGCAAGTGGACCGGATCCACGAGTCCTCTTCAGAAAAATCTTCTACTTCAAAGAAAGAGCACCGCAAGGAGAAATCGCTGGAGTGGGAGCGCTCCGTGGAGGCCCAGCCAGAGGCCTCTCGGCCCTTGACGAGCAAGGCAGCTTCCCAGCCGCCACCTAAAGCGAAGACTTCTAATGGTAAGTCGGACAAAACTCCCACGGGTAAGTCGTCCGTCAGCTCCTCTAATGGCCACGTCGCTACTGCTGCTAAGTCAGTCCCCCGCTCCTCTGGGGACCGCATGGCCACTGGTAAGTCGGCTCCCCAGACTTGGGGGACCCGCCCAGCTGCAGACGATAAGTCGGCCTGGAGCTACTGCCCTGCCCACCCGGCTCCGTCTGGTAAGACGCCTGTCTCCGACGGCCGCTCAGGCATAGTTCTCCCATCGGGCCTAATGGTGCCTCACCCAACGTCCAGATGAACCAGAGGGAGACTGTCCCTTTCCCTTCTTCGGCCCCGCCAGTACCCTGCCCTTCTCAGGCAGGTACTTCAGGTGAGGACAGTGCGGAGCCCCTCGACGTTGAAGACCATTCCTCTGGGTCAGTTCTGCACTCCCTTGATAGGGTCACTGGGAAGGAGGCCCCTCCTCAGCCATCAGGCCTTACGGTGGAGGCCTCTCCTCTCCCATCAGGTGGGATCACTCCTGATCTGGCGACTAACCCGATTCTGATCCCATCATCTGATTCGGCAAACCCTCACTCGACGTAGGAACCTCCGATGACAACTTCAAAGCCCTGGCCCAGTCGTCTGCCCCGGCCCCTGTGCTCTGGTGCCAGACGCTGTCCTGAAGCCGGATCCCTTTTTCTGCACTAGATCAGGTGGTGCCGGTCCCGATGTCGGTACCTCAGACGTTGGCTATCCCAACATCGGATCCGCCACCAATTTATATGACGGAGGGTCCGATGTGGGTCCCACCTCCGTCAGCCCCCCTGACGTTGGGGACTTATTCTAGACCCCGGACTGTTCCTCATTACCCCCCGAGGTATCCTGGGGACCACTACCCGGCTGGTCCTCCTCCTGATTGGAGTACTTCAGGTCAGTACTACCCTGGGTACAATCCCTACCAGGGCTACCATTTTCAGGGGTACCAGGGGTATCATTATCCACCTCCCCCGGTAATCCCCCCTCCTCCCCCCCACTTCAAACTCCTCCCCTGCCCCCTCCACCAGCTCAGGCTACGCCGAACTTCAAGACCTGAATTCACTCTTGGTGGCAGGGGGCGTGCTTGGAGCTGGTCTCAGATCTGGAAAGCAGGCTCCCACATTCGCACTCTCCCAGATCTCCATCCCCGAGGAGTTCTTCGCCTCCATCCATGGGCCATGTCTCTGGGACGGTCCGTGAAAGCGTTGTTCTCCCAGACCTTCGCGACCTTCCGGACGAGGGGGCGGACGATGACGACGATGATGATGACGAGTCGGCGGAGGAGCCCTCGTACGAACCCGAGGTTCCGAAAGGCAAGGTTTCCCCTAAGTCCCCCTCATTGGACCCTGCCTTTTCGGACCTCTTGAGGTCCATGGAAGACTTTTTTGATTGGGAGTTGGAGGATCAGGACTCCATGTGATAGAGGCTTCCTGAACACCTGGACAAAGAGTCTCTGTCCCCAATACAGATTCCTCCTTGGACCGGACCTCACCAGGACCTCACCTCTACGGTCTGGCAGATGCCTCATTCCATCCCAGCTGTCCCCAAGAGGGTGGACAGAGTGTACTGGACGCCTAAGGAAGCTCCTTTTCTAAAAGCGCTTCCAAAGGCAGACTCCGTCGTGATTTCGGCTACTCTTAACTGCTCGTCTGCACCCAAGCACATGAGCACCTCTCCTCCAGACAAGGAGTCAAGGCAGATGGACCATTTTGGTAGGAAGGTTTATTCTTTGGCCACATGCACGCTCCAGTCCCTAAATTACGTGGCCCATATGGTGCCACACCAGAAAACTACCTTGACCAGGCTGCAGGCCCGAGTCCAGGCTATGGACCCCTCGAGCCTCCAGGAGGGGCTTGCTAAGGATCTCCGCCTCTCACGCATTTCCTGCAGGCATGCTCTGCGGGCGACATATGACTCTGTCGACTCTGTGGATTGTGCCTTGGCAATGGCCGGCGACTTAAGACTGCACGACTGGCTTCGCATTTCTGGCGTCTCCATTGAGGTACAGTTTACGATTCATGATGCACCTTCCGAGGCTTGGTGCTTTTTGGTGGCGATACCAAAGACACTGTCATTGATTTCCAGGATAGCGGCCTCGCCCTGAGATCAGTGCAGTCCATGTACCGATCGGGCACTCAACAGCAGCAACAGAGGGGGGCGTGGCCAAGCTACAGAGCAGTATGGAGGCTTAATCTTGGGCTCTGGCTTAATCCATCGAATATCTCTTCCATCCTGCAGTAAATACTGGTTCTTTGACTAAATAGTCGTAGCTAAAGGAGAGACAAATGCCTAATGATGTCAAAGCTTCAGAAAAAAACAAACAAGAATTTCATTCAATAGATATAAATCTCAGCCAACAAACAGAGGCCTATCTTATTCTACAGCACCAACTGATACACATGACTCGCCTGAGACCTCTGCTGGACATATGCATAATCAGCAGGAACTGCAATCAGAGCAAGTGATGGCAGAGCACTACAGATCAATTGAGAGACTGATGGAGGATTTAAAACATGATTTAGGGACTAGCATGGAAACGGGATTTGTGAATGTAACATCCCAGCTACAGCATCTTAAACAAAACATTAATGTTTTATCTGAAACAGTGGATGCCCATAAACTGCGGAGTGAGGAAATGGAGACCCGAGTGAGCTCTCAGCAAGACACCAGTAGTGCAATGCATATTGATCTACAAAAAGTCCTGAATGATATTGAAAGATTGAAACAAAGCATCGACAATCATGAAAACCAGGAAAAATGTTGTAATATAAGAATAGTGGGCCTACCCAAATCTGTGGAAAGTCAAGATTGTGCAAGTTGCTGAAACAAGAGCTGAACCTCCCACCTAAAATAAAACTGGAGATCCAACGAGCTCACTGATTGCCTGGGGCCAGACCCGCTCCTGACCAGAGACCACTCATATAATTGTAAAATTTCTTAGATACATGGACCGACAGAGAGTGCTAGAGAAAGCCAGACCCCATGGTCCCTTAATGGTGCAGCAGAGCTGAGTGAGTATTTTCCCCGATTGATTCTTTCCAATTACAACAACAGAGACATGCATTTCCAGCGTCGAAGAGAAGATTACACGCCATAAACTGTTAGTTTTCACTGATTTACCCAGCTCGCTTTATTATAAGGCCTGAAGGAAAACCACCACGTTCATTCACTTCGGTGGAGGCGGCACTGCAGTTCGTGGGGGAGTTGGATGAAGAGAGAAGGCGCAGAGAGGCCTGAAGAAAATTATTGTTCATACAGGGACAAGAAAGTGAGTAAACTTGTGCCTGCAGCTGAGATCTATGCAGAGCTGAGGGATTCCTAGTGACTGAATACTTAAGGTTCTGATTTCTCCTTGTGTCCCGTAACTCCCAGAAGGGGCCTATAACGGCAGAGGTGAAGAGTTAATTTGTACTATTTTGAACGCTGCAACACTGCGGAGATCACGCAATTAGACGGACAGTTCGTGTGGTCCTTTGGACCTGGGAACTTTTGTTTATGCTTTCTCTATCAGGCCCATTTGACAAGGGGGGAAAATTTGGTGGAATACAAATGGACCTTGACATAAACTAGACTTGAGTTACTGTGTGGACTTTGGGGGAACATTTGTGTATTGCTCATTATGGAGTCTTTTTCCTGAAGATAGCCCCTGGTATGTGTGTGAGATGAGGTGATGAAAGATAAATACAGCATTACTGGATTGGATGTGTGGAATTCTGTGGACCCCTTAACTAGACCGGGTACAGGTTGGAAACAGGAGCTATCTTTGCTTTGTTTACGTAATTTAAAGTAAGGGGATGTTAAAATAAAAGAAATGATCAAAGAACCAACAAATTTATTTTCTTTTCTATCTACCCTCTCTGGCTGGTGGGAGGGAGAGAGTTGGTGTTTTAAATATTTAATATACTGGGGGGATGGGGGAAGGGGTATGAGTAGACAATAGTATGATACTGTTGATGGAGACCGTCTCCGGAGAGCTAGCGAAGGGGGGTTATGCAGGGGCCCCCCCTCTTCCTAAGTGGTCGGGGGGGCAATTTTGGACAATAATTTCTCTCTCTTTAAAGCAATAATGGGGAAATTGGAGCAATGTTGGTTTTAAACTGTTTGAAGCATTGTAAATGGGCCGTTTCACCCCCCTCCCGGGGCAATTCAGATGGGGGGGGGGAGACTGGCTCAGAGAGGAACTTGAATGGCAGTAGTGGCTATGGGGGGGGTGGTGGGCCCTGTCCATCCCAGCCACGGGTTAGCCCTTCAATTTTAGGAGGCTGAGGGTAATCTCTGAGCGTCCCCAGTGTTTTGCTTCCTCAAGTCTCCAAGTGTGGGGATACTCTCTGCTACCAGTCAGAGGGAGGGTTTAGGGCATGGAAGGGAGAGAGGTATAGAGAGCTCCGGATTAGAGGGCCCTGTAAGTACCAAATAAGGGAGAAAATAATGTTTTTGATGGATTGAATGCTCTATCCACGAAAGTTAGAGGTTGTACACTAGAGTAATGCAAGGTGGGGGGAGGGGAAAGAGGGCAAGTGGGGTATCTGTTCAAGGGTTATGTCTTCTCCCGTTGGAAAGACTTTTGTATGGTTATGTTGCTACAGTTGGGTGGTTAAGGGGTGATACCCTGGGGATTGTTCAGTTTTTCTGTTTTTTATACAGAGTCAAATATACCATTTATGCATGTTAAACAAAAAATATATATATATATATAGATATAGATATAGATATATAAGAACATCATGGATACTTTATGGATCGGTTAAATTTTTTGTCATGGAATGTCAGTGGCTTTAAAACTGTGGTTAAGCAGACAAAAATGTGGACAACTATCAAAAAGATGAAGGGATATTATTTTTCTGCAGGAAGTTCATATGGATAAATTATAGGCCTCAAAATTGGCAGCCTCTTGGGGGGGGGAGGTTCTTTGCTGATGTCCCCTTTTACGTCTAAGGCCAGGGGGGTGGCCATATGAATCCGGCCTGGGATCCCCTATAAAGTGCTCTCTACACTCTCTGACACCCAGGGAAGATGTGTGCTGGCTGAGGTGGAATTGGGGTCTATGAGGCTTACTCTGGATTCCATCTACGGGCCAAACTTTGACTCCCCAGATTTTTTTTTACTAGATTAGGGGTCACCCTAGGACCCTTCCCTGACAAGATAATCCTAGCCAGGAACTTTAATACTTATTTGGACCAGGACTGGGACCATTCAAGAGGAAGGACGGGACCCCCTCCTAAGAGTTCAGCAGCCCTTAGAGCCCTAACACAAGGTAGCGCACTACAGGAGGCTTGGAGATGCATGCATCCAGGGGAGAGGGAATATTCATTCTATTCCCATGCCCATGGGTTATACACCAGATTGGACTACATGTTCCTTCCTCCAGACTTATTGGGAGGTATTAGTGAGGCCTCATATGGCCCCCTGGCGGTCTCGGATCATGCCCCATTGAAAATGACTATTTTACTACCAAAAGGCCAAAAAACAGAAAGTCAGTGGCACATGGATACGACATTGTTGAAGGATCCCTTGTATATTAAATAGATTAGGAGTAAATTGAAGGAATCTTGGGAATTTAACCCCCAAGAAGATACAAGTATTAATAGTGTATGGGATGTATTAAGGTCTTTATAAGAGGGGAGACTATTTCGTATGCAACATTCAAGGGTAAGAATTCGGTCAGAGAAGAGAGGGAACTGGAAAATGAAATAAGGAATTTGGAGAGGGAAAATATGAAAAATCATTCATTAAGCACCTCAAGAGAATTGAGACGCCTTAAGGGGCGGCTATCACAAAGAATCTCTTTAAAAATAGAACGAAATTTAACAATAACAAAGTCACAGAACTACTTTGAAGGTGATAAGGGAGGGAAGTGGCTTGCCAGTCTGATTAAAGGGAAAAGAGCAGATAGAACAATTCTTTCTATTGAAAATATGGCAGGGAACATTACCTATAACCAACAAGAAATCAATACTACCTTTAAATTATTTCACTCCTCCCTCTATACCTCGGAATTTCCTATGGGCGTGATGCTTTCTCTTTTCTAGATGGTATTCAGATGCCTTCTCTGGAGTCTCAGGAATCAGCAACTATAGACTCTCCAATCTGTGGAGGAGGTAAAACAGGCAGTTTGGAGGGCAAATGGAGGTAGAGCACCTGGGCCTGATGGAATCCCAAGAGAATTTTATAAATTGATGTGGGATTTAATTGGCCCTCTGATGTTTCGGATGATAGGGAATGCATTGGAAATGGGGGAGCTTCCTCACTCCCTAACACTAGCTACAATCACTGTGCTTCCTAAACCAGGGAAAGACCCCAATAAATGTGGCTCTTACTGTCCAATATCTTTACTTAATTTGGACTACAAGGTTATAGCGCATATTCACTAAAAAAAAAAAAAAAAATACCACCAACAGCTTAATCTGGTTCAAGGTCAGTTGGCATTCATCTGTATCCCCCTCCCCCGGGTCGTGCCTGAAAATAGGCAGGATTTGTCTAGTGCACTTACCCGGTCAACTAAAACTAAATAAATAAATGGCAAAGCTTATGGCGTCCAGATTGGAAAAATACTTGCCGAAACTGATTCATGTGGACCAGTGGGGATAAGGGTAGACAAGCCAGACATCATTTAAGAAGAACTTTAAATATTATGCATAGATGGAGGGGAGGGACAAGGGAAGGCCTTTTGGCCCTTGATGGAGAAAAGACCTTTGATCGTGTAGAATGGCCTTTAATGATGGCACTCCTACGCAAGTTCGGGTTTGGGGAGGGGATTATGGGATGGATTCAGACCCTATACAGGAGCCCTAAAGCTCAAATTTTAACAAATAACATAACTTCGACCCCATTTGCCCTGTCCCGAGGAACTAGACAGGGGTGCCCTCTTTCTCCCCTGATTTATGTTCTTACAATTGAAGCATTGGCTGAGACAATTATAAATGAGGAACAGATTGTGGGTCTAATATGGAAAGGAAACAAAAATGTGATTTTGTTATTTGCGGATGACATCCTGCTTTTTCTCAGAAATCCAGACAAGGCAATGCCCATTCTGTATAAAATTTTTCAATCTTATGGTCCATTATCAGGACACAAGATAAATTGGTCCAAATGTGAATGGATGCCCATGGGGGGATCTGGAGCCCCACTCTCCGTAGGGGATGTAAGAATCCCTCCTTCTACCTTAATTAAGTACCTAGGAATAAAATTGATGAAAAAAATGTCCCATATGGTTAAATCTAATCTCCTCCTAGTGATTCAAAATATAAAAGAACTGTGCATTGTCTGGAGAGCTGTACCTCTTACCCTACTAGGGCAAGTGAATCTTGTTAAGATGAGTGTTCTGCCACAATTCCTATATATTTTCCAGACACTTCCAATGTGTATACCCAAGAAATACATTAAATCAATAGAAGGCACCATTGCACAACTTCTTTGGCAAGGGAAACGGGCAAGGATTAAAAAAGAAATATTATGTCTTCCAGTTGATAAAGGGGGTAGGCCTGCCAAGTGTCAAGCACTATTATGTCGCTACACAACTGGCCCGGCCCAAATTCAAGACCTGATAAGGGAGAAACCAGCACACCCTGGTTGGGTGGAGTTTGAAGCTGGAGGGAGAGGATCTCTTTATTGTTATAATATGATTAAACTTCTGTACACTGGTGAACATGACAAATCACCAAACCCCTGTTCAAACTCGACTCTTAGGGCCTGGAAGGAAGCCCAAACTATGCTCCAACACCCAGATCTCTTTTGCCAGACCTAGAACTCTCTGCCCTACTGCAAGATGGAACTGCTAAGAATAGACAGGATTTTAACACTCTTAAATCATGGAAAACAAAGGGTTTATATAAAGTAGGTCAACTGTGGCAAGACGAACAAGCAGTCCATTTTAACTTGCTGGTTAGAAACTTTAACCTGAATATTTCCCATTACTTCTTGTGGTTTAGGCTTCAGGGGAAAATATGCTCTAGAGGGCTAGGGGGTCAGAGGCTGATGCGGTCCCCTATAGAGGAATTATTTGTAGGGCGGAAAGAGGATGAGAACTTCAAACCTATACGAAGCTGTTATAAAATACTTATGGGGGCCTGTCAGGATCCCATGGAACCAATAAAGGCAAAATGGGAGCAAGATTTCCTACCAGATGGGCTGACGGGGGGCTGGTTGCAGATTATAAAGAATTTATTATAGTGTTCAGTTAATAATAAACTCCAGACGATCCAATATAACATCTTTGCTAGAGCATATTTTACCCCAGAATTGGCAAATAGAATAGACCCCCAGACATCAGATCTTTGTCCCAGATGTTGTGTCCACTCAGGATCTTTCTTTCATATGATATGGAGTTGTCCAAGGATTCAGACTTTTGGGGGTAGTGGGAATCTTAGCAAATGTGCTTGAATATCCTGTGGGGTTGGATCCTGTGAAGATTCTCCTGGGACTTTATGTGGGACATGGATGTCAGACCAGGCCATATGAGGATTTCCGCAGACTAGGAATGGTAGTGGCAGTTAGATGCATCTTATTGTACTGGATGTCTAATGAGGTCCCCACGTTAACTTTTGGGTTGAACTCCCTCTTAGAATGTATGAAAATGAAAAGAATCCAATATAATGTAAGAAACCAGATGGATAAGTACCAAAAAATGTGGGGTCGGTTAGAACAAGCCATGACTCAGAATTGGTTCCCTATGTTTTAAGCACTAGGGAGGGAATAGACAAGACTAAGACAAAGGTTGTGAAATGGAATTCAGTTGCTTGTGTAAACAAGACCACATTGAGGCCTTATTTGCATTCCTAACTCTTTTGGTGAATTTTATTTATATGTACATTCAAGTTTCCTGAAATATGTATAATGTATGGAGTGTACGTATATGATAGTATATAAGTTACATGAACCTTTACTTCTTTCTTTTAGAAAGTTGGGGACATCTGAATGTACAGGAATGATAAACTAACCTCAGTAAAGTTAGGTTGATGTGATTTTTTTTTTTTTTTTTTTTATTTAAACCTTTGTTTACCGTGTAGGTACAATGAGCCAAGGCCCACTTTCATGTATGACCCGGGACCATAAATATACAGTCAAGATGTTATAAATAAAATTAACAAACTTACAATACAATACAATACTAACAAGTATTAAACATGCATAACGATATTACAATACAGCAATCATTAAACTAATATACAGATGTAAACACTCACTCAAAAACAATAACAGTGCAATTTGCCAAGAATATAATTTCTTGGCTTAATTTTAAAAGTTTGGTGGGTAATATTCCCATATAAAGCAATAGATAGCTCATTACAGTTTTTAGCAGCAGAATAAGAAGAGGAGCCATCCACCATTTTAGTCTTGGTTTTGGGAACATTTTAATTTAATCTGATAATTTGAATGAAGTTTCCTTGAATTCCTTTTAATTGATAATGCATACTGTATAATGGAGAATTTGTACCCTGACGGAGAATATTATCAGTTAGGGAACATAGACTATATAGACAATTAAGCCTAGGTGGAAGCCAGGCAGATAGTCTATATCGTTCACAGTGATGTGTAGAATAAGACAGTTTAAGAGTAAATCTACAAATGCCATGAAACACATTAGTAAGAAGGGATAACTCTCTTTTAGACAAATTTGAGAAAAGAAATTAATTGTAATTTAACTGCGGAAGTAATACACCCCTGGCTGTTGCCTGCCTAGCTGGAAGGGTCAGCAAGGATTGAAACTTAAATAGGACACCCAATCTCTGATTTATTTGACGAGAAATAGAATTTACATGATTTGAAAAAGTTACGTTTTGGTCCAGCAGAACTCCCAAGATAGTTAAATTGTTTTACCTGCTCCATCTTATTACCCAATGTATCCATAATCAACAAATTCTGAACTCTATTGAATCTAATTCTAGCCCCAAAGAGCATACATTTTGTGTTTGTGTTATTTAATGCCAAATAATTCCTTTGTAGCCAACTACAGCATACAGCAAAGTCCTTGTTTAAAGACTCATTTATAAGTTCCACTGAAACAGAACTTTTATACAGAATAATATAATCTGCATAAATCAGACAATGGGTATCTTTCAGTAAAGATGGAACAATGTCTACAAATACAGTAAACAGAAGTGGACCCAGAACAGACCTCTGGGGCACCCCCTGTAGTAAAAACCTACTAGAAGAAAAGGCTCCATTTAATCCTACTTTCAGTGGTCGTTTTGCTAAACCACAGTTTCGGAGCGTCCTGACCAGCAGGGGATGATTCACTAAATCAAAGGCCTTGGACAGGTCCACAAACACAGCACCAGTGAGCAAGCCTTCATCCATAGCTGTACTGGTGTGGTTCGTGAACCTGGCCAAGGCTGTCCCCGTCCTGTGAAAATTTCCGAAACCCATACTGATCCGGTGTCCTAAAACCGTTATCCTGTAAATAAGCAGTAAGTTGTTCATTCACAAGTCTCTCAGAAATCTTACCCAAAGTTGGCAAAAGGGAAATAGGACGATAATTGTCCATATCCATTCTGTCACCAGATTTGATTACTGTTTGCTTCCATTCGTTTGGGAAGCACCCAGTAAGCAAAGACAAATTGAAAGTAGAAGCAAGTGGATAAGTAATATATTCAGATATCCGTTTTAAGAACCTAGTCTCAAGTTCACATGCACGCGAACCGATAGCCATATGTTTCAAGAGTTTATAAACCCAATGTGGTTCAATAGCTGAAAAATAAAAAGAACCAGGTTCTGAAGTATCAGAAGACTGTCCATCTACACTCAGACCCAAATTAGAAGCCTGTGTATATTTGGACAAATCAAGAAATGTATCCAAAAAAGACTCACAGATCACCTGAGAATCAGTTATCACATGGCCATCATTAATAAAAACTTCTGAAGTTTCTTTCCTAGATGGATTAATTAAAGTGTTTACCAAAGACCAAAACTTTTTAGGGTTATTTAGACTTGAAGTTTGTAAATTCTGAAAAAAACTAGATTTACTTTGTCTAACTTTTATTTTACATTCATTTCTAAGTTTCCTATAGCTATTAAAATATCTCACTAATTTAGTTACCTTATAAAACTTCCAAGCTGCATCTCTCAATTTCATTAAGTGCAGCAAGGGGGCAGTAATCCATTTATTCATGGAACCTCTAACTCTCCTAACCACTTAAGGAAAATGTTTGTTTTGTAACTCCAAAAGAGTAGATGTAAAATAATCGACAGCAATATTTACATCAGGAATTGCAGCTAAGAAAGTCCAATCAAGCTTCTGCAGGTCAACAAGTAGATCTCCACTCACCTCATTAACAAACCTACGGTATGAAATGAACCTAGGAAGCAGTTTGGGCCTTTTGGATCTCCATATGCAATAAGTGGCCAAATGGTCACTTATCACATCAGGAAGTACATCAACACTAGAAATATTTACCTGTTTATTAACAAGGACCCCATCTGAGATTGTATGTTTCTGACTACTCATATTCATACGCATAAATGAGTTAATGAGCTGAGACAAACCTGCATTGGCCAATGATGCCTCTATAGAAGGATCGTTAATAGGGCTCCAATGAATATTGAAATCTCCAGTAATCAAAAGATCACTGCCTGAATGAATAGTTGTTACAAACTTTAAAATATCATCTAACCCTTTTTTAGCAATTTTTGGGGGGATTTTAAACTGTGCAATACCTTAATTTTTGCAACCACCCAATTTCAGTTCTAACAGGAGCCATTCAAATTCAGAAGTAGATTTATATCCGGGGGAGAGCTCAACTATTTCCAATCCTGATTTATAGTATACCATTATACCCTCTTCCTTCTTTTTTCTGCCCCTGTCTTTCTGTATTAATTTATAACCTTCAAGGGCAATAAGGTTATCAGATACTAAAGGTAGCCAAGTTTCAGTCACACTGAAAATATCTGGGTCATAATTAGTGACCCAGGCCTCAATTTCAGCTTGTTTTGACATGAAACTTCTTACATTGAGATGAACTTAAACCTTTTGTTTGCCAATAGTTGTCATATAATATACAGTCTCAGGAATTAAGGGCCCCGGATTTGTTTCCACATCACCAGATAGAAGCAAAGTACACCACATAATACCAAACAGATAAGCAAAAGGATACTTTGTCCTAGATTTTACAAAAGAAAATGCCCCCATCTCATGTATGTTCCGTTTGTTAAGACAACCCAAATCCCTACTATTTAAAGAAAAACAATAAGTGGAGGCGTTTAAAAAATTTGAAAATGTAAAATCAGTGAATGATTGAGCTTGCACATTTGATGGCGTAATGGCATTATTGATGTACATTAAACCTTGATCAAATAAAATTAACCCCATACAACAGCACATCATAGATACCCTTAGGCCCCACATGTTAACTAACTAATCAGTAGACAGATATCTTAACACTCTTTCTAATCGTATTCCCACAACTATTACTTTACACGCCTATATTGTAACTTAAATATACACTTTAATTAACAATCGCAGTGTGTAAATTTACATGCAGTCTCCCTCCGTTGACTCCCGATAGTGACTCCACCACTCCTGCGTACTCCACTCACGTGTTCAACCGCTCCGCAGATAGCCGCTGATGATGGAACATAATTATAGGTGCAGTCTCCTCCCTTCCAATCAGCTGTTTGCCGCAAGCTCCCACCCAGTAGCCCCCACGCTTACCGAAACCGGGAACGAGAATTTGAACAGTCCAAACGGCCACACTGTTTTCCGAAAGTCCGGGCACAGAATTCTTTAAGTCCATAGATGTATGAGGAGACTCTGCGAATTAACAGCAGACATGAGTTAAGCACTGTGTGTAGCGTCTTGCAGATGGAACAGCAGCGCCTTGCAGATGTAATCAGGCAGTATATGGTTAATTTGATAAACGGAATAGAGCATCAACCTTCTGTTGAATAATGGATATGTACTCTGTAAAATGGTAAATAAGGTTCTGCAAACAGCAGCAGCAGCCCTTTCAGAAAAGGACATGGAGGCAGATGAAGCAGGCCCTGGCTCAGTGCCAGGGGAAACACAAGGCCACGGGTTTCACCACCCCTCCTACCTCCAAAAAACAGAGACTCTCAAGAGGCCCTCCTCCTGAACGCCCTGCTACATCATGACTCCCTTTCCCCGCCACCTCCTCATCCTCACGATGAGGAGCCATGGGGGTGGGGTTCGCCCGCCATGCACAGGACTGGCAGGACGTAACCTTTGATGCATGGGTCCTGCAACTGATGTCTGTTGGACATACCATAGAGTTTCTGGAGATCCCACCAGACTCTCCACATAAAAGGTCTTCCTACTCCAGAGATCAAGCTCTTCTCATTCGAGAAGAAATTCAAAGCCTCTTGCTCAAGGAAGCAATAGAGAGCATTCCCCTCTGGCAAAGGGGAAAAGGGTTTTACTCTCACTTTTTCCTGGTTCCAAAAAAGACAGGAGACTTGAGACCCATCCTCAACTTGAGCAGTCTCAATCTGTTCGTTGAATACAAAAAGTTCCGGTTGCTGACGCTCCAGAGCCTCCTCCCTCTTCTTTTGGAGAATCATTCGCGGTGCGCTCTGGACATGCAGGATGCTTACCTGCACATCCCAATCTTCCCCAGCCACTGACGATTCCTCTTCCAGGGGGAGCACTTCCAGTTTTGGGTCCTCCCCTTTGGTCTGTCCTCAGCACCTCGGGTGTTCACCAAGTGTCTGTTAACAGTGGCGGCTTTCCTATGCCTCCAGGGTATTGCTGTTTTCCCTTACCTGGATGATTGGCTGATCTCAGCCCCTTCCAGGGATTCCTTACTGGAGGCTCTGTCCTTTACTCTGGACCTTTTCAGCAATTTGGGAATTACTGTCAGTATTCCCAGTGCATCCATGATACTGTCCCAGAGACTTCAATTCATTGGGGCGGTTCTGGATACGGTCCAATGCAGAGCCTTCCTTCCTCCAGACAGGGTAGAGACATTGGTCCATCAGGCTTCCTTAGTGGCCTCATCCAGGACCATCCCGGCCCGGTAGTTCCTTCAACTTCTTGGCCTGATGGCAGCCTCCATCACCACTGTTCCCCTTGCGAGGCTACACATGCGTATTATTCAGTGATCCTTGTGGGTACAGTGGGACCAACTCGTGGACAACCTAGACCATCCAATCCTGGTGTTGTCGGCAGTTCAGAAAGAATTGCTGTGGTGAAGGGATCCTTGCAACCTTTTCTTGGGTGTTCCTTTCAGGAGCCTGGCTCTCTCGGCATCCCTAACTACGGATGCCTCCAACATGGGATGGGGAGCACACCTAGGGGAGCACTAAGCACAAGGACTGTGGTCCAGCTTGGAAGCATTGTTACACATCAGGGTTCTGGAGATGAGGGCGGTCTTGTACGCCTTACAGGCCTTTCAGACCCTCCTTCCCAAGGGATCACTGCTTGTCCAGATGAACAATATGTCAGTAGTTTGGTACCTTAACAAGCAAGGAGGAACTCGCTCGTACCCCCTTTTAAGGGAGGCGATGCGGGTATGGAACTAGGCAGTCCAGCACAATCTGGCCCTCGTGGCCATGCATGTTCCAGACATTCAAAATGTCCTGGCGGACAGTCTCAGCAGGTCTCAAGCCCTAAATCACGAATGGGAACTAAATCGGGAAATTGCAGAATCTCTCTTCCTAAAGTGGGGGCGTCCGGATCTCGACCTCTTCGCCTCACACTCCAGTGCAAAAATTCCCAGTTTTTGCTCGCTTGTTCCAGAGCATGGTGCTTTCCGGCACGACGCGCTGGCTCTCTCTTGGACAGGGAAATTTTTGTACGCTTTCCCTCCGTTTCCCATTCCCCAGAAGAGTCTCCTCAAGTTTCAGGCAGAGAAGGCAAGTTTAATCCTCATCGCCCCTCTCTGGCTGAGACAAATTTGGTTCCTGCTGCTGCAACAGCTATAGAGAGAACCACCAGTTCCACTTCCAGTGACTCACGACCTCCTGACCCAGGATCAAGGTTGTCTTATTCATCCCGGGGCTCAGGACACTGCATCTTCATGCGTGGCTCCTGCAGACATAGTGGTTTCCCGCTCCGGGGTCTCCTATCGAGTCGCTCAAGTCCTTATAGATGCTCAAAACCTCTACTTGTTCCACTTATGCCATGAAGTGGAAACGTTTTTCTATTTGGGCGACCTCCAAGAATTGGAACCCATTTTCTTGTTCTTCTGCCGTACAAGTCATGGAATATCTCCTCTATCTTTCAGACTCTGATCTGTCGTATTCTTTCTTGAAGGTCCATCTTTCGGCAATTTTGGCATACCACAAGCTGGTGGATGGTAAATCCATAGCTCAACTGGAGGTCTCAAAAACCTTTCTGAAAGGGATATTCCATCTGAAACCCCGCATCTGCAGATCTACACCCCCTTGGGATTTGAACTTTGTGTTGGAGAAACTTACTCTCCCGCCATTTGAACCAGCGATGAGCAGTGATTTACGCTTCCTCTCTTGGAAGACGTTATTTTTGGTTGCTGTTACTTCAGCTTGACGGATTTCAGAGCTTCAGGCTCTAGTGTGTAAAGAGCCTTATCTTATTTTCCACAAGGACCGGGCGGTCCTAAGGACAAATCCTAAGTTTTTACCCAAGGTGGTGTCGGAAGTCGTACTGAACCAATCAGTGGAGCTTCCAGTTTACTTTCCAACCCCTGCAAACACAGATGAGGCACTCCTGCACACCATGGATCTACATCGGATCCTTCGGTGTTATACACACCAAACTAAGGATATCCATAAATGTGATCAGCTTTTTGTTTCCTTTGCCCCCAGGTCAGCGGGCAAAGCTGTTTTGAAGCAGTGCCTTTCCAATTGGTTAGGTAACTGTATCCGTTACTGTTACCATAAGTACGACAAACCTCTGCCAGGTCCCATTAGAGGTAATTCTACCAGGGGCATTGCTGCTTCCGCAGCTTTTTTGCGCAACATTTCCATAGCAGATATCTGCACTGCAGCAACTTGGAGTTCTGTCCATACCTTTACCAAACATTATAGTCTGGACATTGCTTCTACCTGGAGGGCAGGTTTTGGCCTAGCTATCATGCAGGGCCTTCTGTCCTAGGCTGGGTCCATTCTAGTTCCCAGTTTTGGTTGGATTTTATTTTTCTTCTTCTCCCTTGTTTCTCTTGGTCTCTCTGTGGAGGGACTGCTTGGGATTAAGTCCTATATTTAATGACCTACTGAAGGAACCCTCTCGAAGTAAGATAGTACAGTTACGTAGGAACTTATCAGAATAGTAGATCTTCGAAAAAGGTTCCTTCAATAGGTCATATTTTTCCCCTCCTTCTTCCCCCTTTCATTTTATACACAGGGACTCCAAATCCTGTTTACTCCTGCTGTCTGGCCTCTTCCAGGCTCCGGTGGGAGAACTGGAGAGTGGGTGTGGGGACTGCCCACTATATACAGCCACGCTGACATCGGTCACATGATGTTGGGTGGGCGGTCCCCCATCAGATATTGCTAGAAAAGTCTGCTATGTGGCCCAGATGCCAGGTGGCGCTAGTCCTGTATGTAATGATCTACTGAAGGAACCTCTCTCGAAGATCTACTGTTATGGTAAGTTCCTACGTAACTGTACTTTCTTGTTGATTACTTTTTTTGCAGTGAGCATGCAAATAGTTAATAATCTCCTTGTGTTTGAATTCCAATATCCCTTTGGGTAAAAGGAGAAGAGAAACAGCTAAGGGGCGAGTAGAGGCAACGAAGGGAATATCTCAATTAATGCTGAAGATAGAGCCTCCAGAAAAGGCTGAAGGCTAGTACATGTCCAAAATATGTGACCATTGGTGGCGGACATGTTGCCACTTGCCTCCAGCATGCAGCACCTAGCCGCCTCAAGTATTTTGCTTGTATAGCCAGGGTTCAGAAGAATCATGCTGTTCACTTCCATGAAAATTATTTTCATGTCGGGGATGCCAGCTCTGAATGAAGGAACTTTAAATGTGTATCCTAGCTGGTTCGGTCTATACATATACCTAAATCTGTTTCCCAAGTCAGTTTAAGTTTCTGTAAGGAATCCTCTCTGTAAGATACGTGCCTTGGTATAAATAAGCTATCATGTGTGACAGTGGGGCCTTACCCTCCAATGCAAGCTGAAACAGGTCTGGCACTGGTGTCTCCAGTGGCTTCCTCCCTATATGTTCCTTAATAAAAGTCTTCACCTGCATTACTCTAAAACTGTCCTGAGGGCGAATGGCTTAGATGGTGCTAAGTTCTTCATAAGTAAGTAGTCTCCCCTCCTTAATGAAGTGGCCCACAAAATGTAGTCCCACGCTCTCCCATCTTTGAAAACCATGATCTAAGCAAGCAGGTAAGAAGGGTTATTGGTAGGGCAAAGAAGACAGAAGATATCTATGTCATGGAACAAACAAAAACCTCGAATCCGTCTTTCAATACTAAAACTATCATTGGCTCAGGGTGGTACTAACCTCCCGGACCTCAAAAAATACGCTGAAGCTGCATTTCTTAAAATTCTTCTTTTATGGCTCTCTGAACAGTTTGCCTCCCTTTGGAAGAAACTGGAGTTTCACGTGAATGATATGTATGACATAAAAAAAAAAAATTTCTTCTCCAGGGAGAACTCCTCCTTTAAGAAACTTTACCGATATCACCTCACAGGCCTTAAAAATTTGGTTTAAAATGCAAGATAAAGAGCCACTTAAATTAATCTATGAGTACTGCAAGATCATTTCAGAGGATAGCCTTTTCATTCCATCCTACAATGACCTAACTTTTTCCCGCTGGCGTAGATTAAGATTGGAGCAGGCATTCCAATTTTTAGGTCCAAATGGGATCCTATCCTTTGAAGAATTAAAACTTAAATTTAACCTACCAAACGTTGACCACTTTAGATACCTCCAAATAGAAACCATCTACTATGTCACAGAATTATTCAGGTTAAATTGACTCCTCCCCTTTCTCCCCTCTTAAAACTATTTTTTGACCATTCCCAGGGACAACATTGGCATCACTTAATTGGAAATTTATACAAAATGATGCGAGACCAAACTAAAGAATCAACAAACTCAATATTAACAAGTTGGAACAGACCTGGATCTCGCTGCATCTAAAGAAGAGTGGTCCTCTTCATCCCTGTGAGCAGTCAAAATCACCCAGTCCCATATCTGGAGAGAATACTCATGGAAATGTACATCTAGGTTTTTCAGGTCACCGGCAAGTCTGACTAAATACCTTCCGATTGAATTTGGGGCTTGTTGGAGGGAGTGTGGAGCCGAGGTGGCAGACCTGGTTCATATAATGTGGCTATGTCCACGCTTGATGCCTTTCTGGATATGTATACAAAAAGAAATCAGTGAAACTCATGGGGAATGCGTTGAGCTCACAGCCGAAGTGGTACTAATGGCTGTCTACCCGGATTTTTCCCCCCATGGACAAAAACCCTGCTACCTATTCTGTTGTTGGCTACAAAAAAATCCTTAACAAGGAAATGGTTGACCAAAGAAATCCCGACCATACAAGATTGGAGGCAAATAGTGAAATCTAAATACCAGATGGAAAGTATCACGGCAAAAATTAATAACCAAATGGATAAGTTCGCCATTCTCTGGCAGAGATGGTCAATTTATCATGCGAGGTTGATCCTGATTTTTGCCCATAGCATATGGGAATCGGGAGAGAAGAAAGAGAATAGAGTGGTGTCACAGAATTATTCGATTTAGTAAAAATATGAATAATCTATTTTTACCTTAAACTGTATCAAATGTAAAAGATCTCAGTGCATAAATGAATAATGTAAATCTGTATAATAGCAAACCTGAAGTAAGCATAGAAAATATTCTGATTGTAAAATGTCTCCTGACTTAAAAGAAAAAAATTCAATAAAAATATATCTTAAAAAAAAAAAAAAAAAATATCTATGTCATAATAATTTAGATTCTGTTACTTGCTTCCATACTCATATAATGTTGGTTGTATAGGGATTATTGGTTATTTCCCCCATTAATCCAGGTTGTTGTAGTAGAATTTTATTAAGATTAATTAAATCCCCTTCCCCAATTTCAAGATATTTCCATTGTGTCCTATATTGAGGATGAAACCAGTAGAAAACTATTCTTAGCTGTGAAGCTAAATAGTAAGCCTCAAGGTCTGGTAGAGCTAGTCCTCAGTCTTTTTGGCAGCTGTAGTGCTGAATATCTGATTCTATGATGTTGTGAGTCCCATATATACCTAGAGATTTTTTTATTGAGTTCCCTGAGCATTTCAGGGGGCATGAGGATAGGCAGTGTCTGGGTCAGATATAAGAAGCGAGGGAAGATATTCATCCTCACCGCTTCTGTTCTCTTTATAAGTGGTAGTGGCAATACGTTCCAGTTCTCAAGATCAAGAGTGATTTGTCTTAATTAGTGGGGAATAATTTAAGAGTCCCTAGTTGCTTCGAGCCCCCCTGTCAATTGGACCCCTAGATATTTTAAACTAGTCAGTTCCCACTTAAAGGGAAATCATTATTGTATTGACGGTGAGGGATAATATTGTATTCTCAATACCTTGATTTTGGTGGTATTAATTGTATAACCTGCTGTGTCACTACATTTAGTCAAAAGCTGCAATAATGGTGATAATGAATTCTCTGGGTCTGAGATGTACAATAACATATCATCCGCATACAATGCTACCTTTTGCTGTTCTCCTCCTGTCTCAATTCCCTGGATTGCTGGTTCTTACCTAACTGCTTGTGCTAGGGGTTCAAGATATATTGCGAACAGCAGTGGTGACAAGGGGCACCCCTGTCTGGTGCTGTGTGTAAGGGAAATAGGGTCTGAATGTGAGCCATTCATTTTAATATACGGTTTACAGTGTTTATACAGAGCCAGTATGAAGTGCACAAAGCCCTCAGAAAACACCAATTTCCTAAGAGTGGCTATCAAAAAAAGTCACGCCACCCGTTCGAAGGCCTTCTCCACGCCCAGACTTATAATTAGAGAAGGGAAGTTCGACAGGGCAGCGTGGTGCAGTATATGCAGAGTTCTTTTTATATTATCTTGCACCTGCCTGGTTGTAACAAAGCCACATTGATCAGTGCTAATTAGTATGGGGAGCAAAGCCTCCAACCTCCTGACAATCACCACAGCAAACATTTTATAATCTAAGTTGAGTACCGAGATTGGTCTATACGAAGAACAAGACAGGCAGCCTTTCCCAGGCTTTAATATACTGGATATAGTGGCATACCTCCAAGATTCAGGGGTCCTACATACTTTTTATGTATTACTCAACAGGAATTCCCTCGATGCATGCAGGTTTCTTCTGTCTACTGTCAGTAAAACCTATTTTTCCTTTTTTGCTCAGTCACCTCATTTTCACTTAACTGTTGGCCCGTAGTTGATAGTCATTCCCTCCTTGCCATCCTTCTACACACAAAAAAATGTTTCTCACCTGCCTGCATGCTCTCTCATTGCCAGAGAGTTTACATATGCTCATTCTCTGCCTGCTGTGGCACCACTTGTTCACACATTTGTTTCCAACCTGCCAGTAAAAGCCCTTAAAACAAAACCCGCTCATCCCCTACCTGGGCATTTGTCTACCAGCTGTTCTCATACTTATACTCTGCCTTCCCATGTATATACTGGTTTACCCATGCCACAGCAACAGTCGGCATGGAGACATCCCGACAGCCGCAGTGCCGACTGTCGGTATTGCAGTGTCAGGGATAACTCCCGGCATTCATCAGGGGGGCTGTGCCCCCACACACACACACACACACCCTGGTCTCTAGGATTCTAACTCTGAGTCGGAGTTGAACTGGGGGGGGAGCGGCAAACGCCCAGTGAGGCAGTCCCAATTGCCAAACAGACCACCACAGCAACAGGCGGATTTTGCCCGATTCCTGTCACTGTGGTGGTCTTCGCGATCTGGGAGTCGCTGCGGCAACGGTATACTTCACATGCTAGCCTGTGTTGGCTGCCAGCATGCTTGTTCCTTGCCGACATGCTACAGTGCACAATAACTTGCTGGCCCATCTACTAACTTAATGGCTTCCTGCTCTCCCAGTAGCTTGCTGATCTAGCTTCATCTCTGCCAAATTAATAGCAAAGCTGATCTGCGCTCATATTTGTACTCTGCCTGCCTGTGTACCTACTAGCGCCAGCATACTGCAGTGCACAATAACTTGCTGGCCCACGTACTAACTTAATGGCTTCCCACTCGCCCAGTAGCTTGCTGATATGGCTTTAACTCTGCCAAATTAATACCAAGGCTGATCTGCATCACAGTGGCCCTTTTAGAATCCCCTACCAACCTCCCACTGCCTGGAACTCCTGCCTCTGACTGTGCTCCTGAAAGGTAAGAGGAGCACAGATAACTGAATTTTCTACAAAGAAAATGTGCTCCTGTAATCACTGACCATGCACAGAGCACAACCTTAATGCTATATCTGGTAGGAGCTAGCTAACAAAAAAATAAGTTAAAATACAATAATATAGTTTTACAAGCAAAATCATAAATATTATATGCAGAATAGTAAATGAAGGCATCTAGAAAATAACACACACTCTAATATATATACAGAAAGGAAAAATAGCAGAACAGTAAGAAGAGGGCAAGACTAGAGAATGGAGAAAAAGAGGAAGGGTCACAAGCAGTTGCAGGTAGGATGACAAAAGTCAGAAAGAAGAGACTAGGGAGGAAGAAGAAGAGGCAGAACGAATAGGAAAGGGGAGGATCAAAGTTTTGGAAAGTGGTAAGAAAATGCAGATTGGCCAACAATAGATTTTCTAGAAGGAAAAGGAAGAGAATGGAAAGTGTAATGTTATCTTGCGGAGTAGGGTATGTCACAATGAACCAACATCGCAAGATATTATTTTGTAAAGTTAAGCATGACACAGTGCATACTGAACCAGTCAGAGTGTAGCCTTTATAGTGCTGATAACATCACAATAGCCAAGTGAAGCACGTAAGTTAGAGAAGTAGAATCAGTGCAACAGCAGAAAGCTCAATTTGTTTCACTTTTTCAACGAACAAATGCAAATAACTTTAAAACAAAAATTATAGTGTGGTACTGTGAGCACAAAAGTTGTTCAGCACAAAAACATTTACAAAACGAGTGGTGGTCCATTTATAGATATCCTTAGGATTTTTTAATAAGGCAAATGTTCGAATTATTTTAACTTTTTTGATGAACAAATAAGAATAACATTAAAATGAAAGATGACAGTAGTAGTAAAAGTAGTAGTAGGAAGTTTATTTTTCTACATGATTTGGATGACAAAAATATACACCATTAGAACAAGTCCTATTTACATGGTGTTCATGTATTGAGTAGAAAATTTTAAAAGTTGCAAGAGAAAAAAAATTAAATATACAATACGGTACAATAAAAATAGTCATACATTTAGTTTCAGTGTCTGACAACCATGACAACTATGCATATTAGGGCTGATATAAAGAATTCTGATATCAATCAAAACGTGTACAGTGTACCACCAGTTCCTGTTTCAAAGCACTGTTAAGCTTTCTTGGGCTTTCATTTGTACATTTAACCATCAATCAATCAAAATCTTTATTTATCCAGGCGGGCACCATTGAGCAAGGCTCATTTGCAAGGTGGACCTGGTCATGAATACATCAAAGTACAGTACAGAAGCAAGTATACAAAAAGCATTAATATACAAGGAAGAAAAAGTATATACCGTGTATACAGTACAGTACAAGGTTGAAATAAATAAAAAATTAAAAAAGCATTATTTTACAATTGAAGTCAGCAGATGTACAATCAACCATAGGCATACAGGGGTTATAAGCAGAGATCTTTTGAGTGAGGCAGCCGGCAACTACACATATAGGGGAAAGAGGCCATGTATGGGGTGGCAGGTTAGAGAGGTAAAGAAAAGGAGGAATATATTACCGACGACTGGGGGGAAAAATGGGACTTAAACCACAGAAAGTGATGATGGCTGTTGTGTACTTGTTTATTATGATAATGACGGAGGAGGGGTAGATAATTGGGACACTACTATGGATGGGGTGGGACTTTAGCCAGGCTGGAGCGGACAGGGAAGGGTGGGTGCAACAGGAAGAGTTAATAGGGAAAGAGTGAGAGCCAGGAGTAGAAACATGGCGAGTGTCAGGATGGAAAGGGGGAGCTGCGGAATTAGTGGGCTAGCGGTAAGGAAAACATTTGCAAGGTGCTTTCATGTAGCGATCGTAGAGTGCCTAGAAGATATTCTGGCTAACAGGGCAGCTCAGCTTCAAGTTCCTTTGTAAACCGTTCCACAGTGTGGGTAAAGAGAAGCTTAGAGCAGTTTTGCCGAAACAAGTTTTGACCCTTGGAACTTGGAAGGCAATTAGGGAATAGCTCCTTAGAGCATAGGTGCCTAACACACTCTGGGGAATACAATCTGAGACATATGAGGGGAGCTTGTTGGTCACCGCACTGAAGGCCCATAGGGCAGCGTTTCTATTCCTTTTATAGTGAAGGGAAGTCCAGCCTAACGATGAGTACAAGGAGCAGTGGTGTGTGGAAAGTGGAAGGCCAGTAATGAATCTGATAGCTCTATGGTAGAGGGTATCCAACTTGGCCAGTGCAGAGGCAGTGCAGTGGCTGTAGAGCAAGTCCATGTAATCTAGTAAAGACAGGAAGGTAGCTTGAACCAGTTGAATCTTGGCCTCCTTTGTGAGCAGGTGGTTAATTCTGTAGAATAGTTCTCATCTTTGCCTTAGTTTCTTCTGTAGTTCTTCAAGATGGTCGGCGAAGGAAAGTTTATGATCAAGCCAAACTCCTACATATTTGAATTTAGCTACATACTCTAGTGTTTCTCAAAGAACAGTGGTGATTTGTGGGATAGGTCCCCCCCCCCCCAAGCAGGAATTGCCACATGCAAGGAGGGGGAGAAGAGCATGGCTTTTGTCTTTCACATTGAGCAAAAGCTTTTTGTTTATGAGTTGGTATTGTAGAAGGTTAAATTCAGCTTGGAGGTCTTCACAGGCTGCTTCCGGTGTGGGACGACTCAAGTACAGTACAGTGTCATCTGCAAATAAGTGGATGTTGGCTTTTTTGACGGGGTCATTGATGTTATTAATGTAGACTGCAAAGAGGAGGGGACCAAGGATAGAGCCCTGGGGCATGCCCCTCAGCATAGGTTTTAATGGAGAAAGATCACCTTCAGCTTTAACCTGCTGTTTCCATTCTCCGAGGTAGTCTGCAAACCAGCACATAGATTTATGGTCCAGGCCTAAGGTGCTTAGGTAGGAAAGAAGCAGGCTGTGATCGACTGTATCGTATGCCTTACTAAGATCCAAGAAAACGGCACAGACATGCTTCTTATTGTCAGGGTCTAGAAGCCAGTCATTGGTCACCTTAGCTAGGGTTGTTATGGTGCTGTGCTTTGCTCTGAATCCAGACTGAATCGGGTTTAATAGGCTTCTGGGTTCTAAGTATACCCCTAGCTGGCCACACATTATTTTTTCTAGTAATATAGACAGGATGGGGAGGAGCGAGATTGGTCTGTAAATATTTAGTCATGTGCTGTGAGTGTAAAAGTTGATCAGCACAAAAATATCTATAAAATGAGTAGTGTTTCATTTATAGATACTTTTTAGATTTTATTAGCAATAAAAAAAGGCAGTAAATTCAGTGTTTTTCACTTGACAAACAAATGTCCCCCCAAAATATAAATAATTATCAGTGTCAGTGGCTCAGTAGGTAGCACACTCGCCTCTGAGGCCAGGAGATCAGAAGGCTGTGGGTTCAGTTCCCACATCTGGCACTTGGGTTAATATCCCAGTACTGACACTGTAGTGCAGCATGAGAGGGGTGCTGCACTTCTGAGGTGCCGTCTTTCGGATGAGACGTTAAACCGAGGTCCCATCTGCCTGGATTGGTGGTAGTTCAGGTGGATGTTAAAGATCCCATGGCACTTATTGAAAAGAGTAAGGGAATTTCCCCGGTGTCCTGGCCAAATTCCCCTCATTCACTAAAAATACCACCAACAGCTTAATCTGGTTCAAGGTCAGTTGGCATTCATCTGTATCCCCTTCCCTCGGGTCGTGCCTGAAAATAGGCAGAATTTGTCTAGTGCACTTACCCGGTCAACAAAAACTAAAATAAATAAATAGCAAAACCAAATGAATTGTACATCAGACTTAAAAGTCAGTGTTTTTTGCTTTTTTTGACAAACCAATGTGTTGTCGAGGCACAGGTCAGGAAGCATAGGAAAACCAGGAGCAGTTTCAGCATCTCAAATAGCATTTTATTTTTCTCAATAACAGCAAAATAAAAACTAAAAATTGTTCAGTAAACTATTTACAAAGGCAGTAGAAACACAGAAAATTAAGTCCTTCTGATGAGGGTATCTCTTAATTCCAAGTTTCAGTCTCTCACTCTCTCTTTCTCTCTCTCTCTCTCTCTCTCTCTCTCTCTCTCTCTCTCTCTCTTCTAGCAAAGGCATTGCTGCTCTTTTTATAAGTCTTTGGGAACTCGTTAAGAGAGCCTGCTTCTCACAGAATGTTCTTGTAAGTTTACAGAATGTTCTTGTCAGTTTAGTTCCTTGCAGGTGCAGCAAAACAGTACATGGTGTCCCAGAACTAACCTCTTGTTGACAGCTCCTGCAGATGCCTTAAAAACTACATCTCAGGTTAACCCCTTGAGTTCCAAATATATTTTTGCAATAATTTCAACAGTATAACTATATACATTTTAAACAAAGGGATCCCAGTATTGCATACAGTTTTACACAGAGATTCGCATATATTTTTTATAACTGCAGATTTGCAAGGGGGAAGAAAAGACAGAACAGCAAGTGAAGGCAGAGAGATAGCGAGAGGTGAAGAATCGCAAGACCATCTGAGTGATCAGTTCCTAGGTCTCATGAGACGGAAAAAGAAAGGATAAAACCGATCCTTGCATTTAATTTTTTCTGTATAACAAATGGGACAGGGCCTTATTCAACCCTGTCACACAGTGTCCCCCCCAAAAAAGCAAAAATAAATTAATTGTACATCAGACTTAAAATTCAGTGATCTTCCTGGACATAAAGTTTCCACCATTCATTCACACTAATGGGACTACGCCAGAGGCGCTAGGACCAAGCGGGATCCAAAAATCTTCAGGAGGGCCGCCGCCTAGGTAGGACCGTGGGGAAGTGGCACAGCAAGCTCAGATCACGCTGTATCGGCCACCTCGGTGTTGACCCTCCAACCGTGTACAAATGCCAGGAGCCTTAGCAACAAGATGGAAGATCTGGAGGCTATCATGGTGCAGTCAGACCTGGACATTGTGGCCATCACTGAAACCTGGTGTAATGATAACCACGACTGGGAGATGGCCATACCTGGCTACAACATATTCAGAAGAGACAGAGCAGGCAGGAAGGGAGGAGGAGGAGGAGGAGTGGCACTGTATGTGAAAAATGACATAAGGGCCACAGAGATCCAGGAGGAAAAAATTGGGGGAGAGATACTGTGGGTTAAGCTGGAAAGGAAAATGGGGACAGCCATCCGCACAGGTGTGGTCTACAGACCACCAGCTCAGGAGGAAGAAACAGATAGGAGTTGATGCTAGCCATCCAAAGGATGGCAGACAAGGGTGAGTGAGTACTGGTTGGAGACTTCAGTATTCCAGGACGTGGACTGGAGCATCCAGCAGCATCAACTAGGAGCAGATTTATCCTGGACTCCCTTCAGGGTGCCTTCCTCAAGCAACTGGTCATGGAACCAACTCGGCAGAAGGCAATACTGGACCTTGTGCTCACAAACAGGGACAGTGTGATGGGGGTAACAGTGGGGGAGCACATGGGGAACAGTGACCACCAGTCATTGTGGTTTGAAATCACAGAAAGAGCAGAACCAAACCACACAAAAACACATATCCTGGATTTTAGGGGGGCAGACTTTGGGAAAATGGGGAGATACTTGAAAGAGGCATTAAGGGGAATGGGACAGGAATCAGGGGTTGAGGAACAGTGGGCAGTATTTAAAATGGGGATTACAAGAACAACAGAATTATGCATTAAGCAGGTTAGCAAGAGGAAAGGAAGAGGAGACCATTATGGTTTCCAAAGAGGTAGCAAAGAAAGTGAAAGCCAAAAGATTGCATTCAGGCAATACAAAAAGACACAGAGCAGAAGGGATAGGAGAAGTACCAGGAGAAGCAAAGGGAGGCAGGAGGTCAGTAAGGAAAGCCAAAGTTCAGACAGAAGAACACATTGCAAAATCAGTGGGTAGAGGGACAAAACCTTTACAGGTACATAAGTGAAAAAGAAAGACAAAGGGAGGGATAGTGAAACTGAAGGGGAGGATGGAGGCGCGTGGAGGATGACAACAGTAAAGCTGACATATTGAACAGGTATTTCTGCTCAGTCTGTACTGAGGAATAGGAGGTAATGGGTCTGAAGGAGTACAAGGGCTGAGAATGGTGCAAAATGGACACAAGTCCCTTTACACGAAAGGGTCCTGAAGGAACTGGAAGTAATAAGAGTTGATAAAGCAATGGGGCCAGATGGGGTGCACCCCAGGGTCCTTAAAGAACTAAGAGAGGTGGTGGCTGAACCTCTGGCTATCCTGTTTAGCCAATCACTGGAAACAGGGGAGGTACCCAAAGACTGGAGTACAGCAGATATAGTCCCCTTATACAAAAGTGGGAACAAAGAGGAAGCAGGGAACTACAGACCAGTCAGCCTCACCTCGGTAGTGGGGAAGATCATGGAAGCACTACTGAAGGAGAGATTGGTGGAACATCTGGTTGTAAATGGACTACAGGACCCAAGGCAGCATGGTTTCACCAGGGGGAGGTCATGTCAGACCAACCTCATTGAATTTTTTGACTGGGTGACTAGAGAGGTGGATCAGGGGAGGGCAGTGGACATGGCCTATCTGGACTTCAGCAAGGCCTTTGACACTGCCACATAGTAGACTATTACACAAACTGGGGAATATGGGTGTGGGCAGGACAGTAGTGTGGTGGGTAGGTAACTGGCTGGGTGGCAGGACACAGTGGGTGGTGGTAAATGGCTGTCACTCCACAGAGGGAAGAGTGACCAGTGGGGTACCACAGGGATCAGTGCTGGGACCGGTCCTATTCAACATCTTCATCAGTGACATTGCATGGGACCTAGAAGGCAGAATTTCACTGTTCGCTGATGACACAAAGCTCTGTAACAGAGTAGACACACCAGAGGGTGTAGACAGAATGAGAAGGACCTGCAGAAACTTGAAGAATGGTCAGGGGTTTGGCAGTTGAAATTCAATGCAAAGAAGTGCAAGATAATGCATATGGGGCACAAAAACCCTGGCACAATATATCAGTTGGGGGTGAGGATAGCATGCACCAAGCAGGAGCACGGATCTTGGGGTTATCATCTCTGATGACCTCAAGGTAGTGAAACAGTGTGACAAGGCAGTAGGTAAAGCAAACAGGATGCTGGGATGTATAGGCAGGGGCATCACCAGCAGGAAAGGAGGGTCATAATTCCACTATACAAGACACTAGTGAGGCTCCACCTGGAGTACAGTGTACAGTTCTGGAGACCATACCTCACGTAAGGACATAGACAGGGTAGAAGGTTCAGAGGAGGGCAACAAAGATGGTGCATGGATTGCATCACAAGTCCTATGAAGACAGGTTGAAGGAACTGAACATGTATTCCCTGGAGGAGAAGAGGGAGAGAGGGATATGATAGAGACATACAAGTATCTTACAGGGAGGAACAGGGTGCAGGAATACACTATTTTAAGCGAAAAAAGATGTTTCCAGGCCTAGAGGGCATGGGATGAAGTTGGAGGGAGGATGATTCAGAGGAACATGAGGAAGAATTTCTTCAAGAGAACGTGGTGGACAAGTGGAACACCTGCCAGAGGAAGTGGTGGGGCTGAAACAATCAGGGATTTAAGAATGCATGGGATATACATAAAGGAATTCTGGAGGTCAGGGGTAAGGGGCAACAGACTTCTAGGAAAACATAAACTGAACTTACAAGCTCAAATGGGCAGACTGGGTGGGCCATAGGCCCTTATCTGCCGACATTGTCTATGTATCTATGTCAGCAGGGCTGGGTCTGGTCCGCCACCCTCTACGGGGGGGGGGGGCCGACTACAGGCAGTCCGGTGCTCGGGGGAGGGGATGAGCAGTCTTCATGAAAGCACAAAAAGAAGCGGTCCCATTCTCGATCCTTGTCAAGGACTTGGCACCGCTCGGCCTCGAGTTCGTTCTTCAGCCTACCAGTCAAAAGAGAAATGGCACCTCTTCTGGTACGTCTGCACATCAGTCGTCGGTTTCTGGAGGCAGAGGCCATATTCCACCTCTTCTGTGGTCCTTCCAATCTCTGTCCCTGGTGGCCAGCATCCTGGACTGCGGAATCCCTCCTCGCCTACTGATGGGTCCTCCAGTGAGCAGTTTTACCATTGGGCTGCTGTTATGGAGCAATGGGTTTGGCGGTTGTCCCGTCTGCCCGAGCCGGCGAGCCAGTCACAGGGGCCTTCGGTCCTGTTGGTTTCAGACCCGCGGGTGGGTGGTTGGGGCTTCTTAGTAGTGTGGCACCTTCTCTGGAGCTGTTGTTGCCACGCTCTGGTGTTAACCCCCCTCATATGGCTGCGGTACAGGGGTCCGCACTGGTGCCTTTATCTCCTGCTGAATTTCTTAATTTCTCTTTAGCGAGTTGGGGGTTGGGAACTTCTGCTTCAGCACTGCTGGCAGCAGTGCCAGCTTCTCCGGCGCCATACTCGGTGCCACATCCTGTGCTGGTGCTGCCTCCTGTAGCAGCGCCAAGAACGCTTGCGCCGCCACATAGGTTACATGGGTTTTTTGACTCCAATTTGCTCTGCTTCTCCTCCTTCTTTCCCTATCTATATAGTCCCTTCTGGGCTGGTGGGAGATGATGTTGAGCCCAATCCTGATCTTCGACTGGGGGACGACTTCAGTGATGATTCCTCCCTTGGAGCAGTGAATAAACCTCTTCCAACAGAGCCTTTGGTCAAGGACCTTTCTTTTGTCTCTGCTCAGAAATTTAAATACCTCCCTCTCGCTCTCTGTCCCCCTCCCTCTCCGTCTCTCTCTCTCTTTCTTTCTCTCTCCCTCTCTCTCTCTCTCTCTCCAGACTTCGGGGATCGATCCTGGGAAGTTGCTGCGTCTGCAGTACCTGCACATTCCGGACATTCCTGTGGAATTGACTCACCCTGTGCAACCCTCTTTCGAGACACTCTCACAGATGGTGTGGGATAATCCGGCACTTATTCTCTCTGTGGCTATGTCCATAGACAGGAAATATGCCCCTCCCAAGGGTCGACCCATTCTGGCCTCGCAAGCTTTTGCTGATGCCATCGTCATCATGGCAGAGAAGGACAAAGCCGTTCTTCTGCAAGAATCTACGGCACGTCCAATAAACAAAGAATCTCGCAAGATCAACACCTTGAGAAAGCGAGTCTTTCCTTCCTCCACCCTGGGCATGCGTATTGCTGGCTACCAGGGCTACTTCTCTCAATATGAGTATACACTCTGGCATTCGCTCAAGGCTACGGTAGAAGCTCTTCTGGATTCGGAAGTTAATACAGAGTTCCTTCAAACCATTACTAGAGGTATTGCATCTCAAAGCTGCCATGGATGCCTTTGACACTGCCTCCAGAGCAGCAGCGGCCGGTATTTGCACCCGTTGCCACCCTTGGTTGCGCACATTGGGCTTCACAAATGATGCCCAATAGAGGGATATGGCCTTGCCTTTCAGTGGTACGAACCTGTTTGGTCCTTAGGTCAAGCAGGTGCTAGAGGCCACTCATAAAACTAGAACAGCCATCAAAACTACCAGCCCACCTTCCACATCCCCTCAACAGGGCGACTACAGGCGTCCGTTTCATAGCCATCAGTCCTTTTGTTGTAAAGGCAGAGGGGGCTTTAACAAAAACTAAACCCCTCAGCCGCAAAAGAAAACGCAGCAAAAGGCACAGGGCCCCAAAATGCCTAGTGCCACCCTCTGAGATTCCTGCCCAGGTCCCACCCCATCTGTCCGAGGGGGACTCTTCTTCGGCAGTAGGAGGGCATCTGACTCGGTTTTACGACCAGTGGAAGTCGATCACATCAGACAAATGAGTGCTCAGGATAATCTGCGATGGGTACTCTCTGAATCTGTCAGAAACCCCACTGGATCATCCACCCAAACGACAGCCCGGGCTGTCTGTCTCCCAGTCAGACCATCTTGCTTCCGAGATCCAAGGCCTTCTGAACAGGGAAGTAGAGATAGTCCCACTGGATCAGTGGAACACAGGTTTCTACTCCCATTACTTCCTGGTTCCAAAGAAAACAGGTGGCATGCGCCCTATTCTAGATCTCAGGAAGTTAAACAAGTTCCTTTTCCAGGAAAAGTTCAAGATAATATCACTCGGTACGCTCTTACCTCTGATTCATCAACACAATTGGCTAGCCTCCCTGGACATGCAGGACACCTACCAACACATTCTCATTCACCCACACCACCACAGATGCCTCAGGTTCGTGGCGTTGGGTCAGCACTTCCAATTCAGAGCCTTGCCCTTTGGGCTGTCCTCGGTGCCTCGAGTTTTTACAAAGTGTTTTGCAGTTTTTGCAGCACATCTAAGGAAGCTCGGAATTCAAGTTTTCCCATATCTGGACAATTGGCTTCTGGCAAGCCCCTCCAGACAAACTCTGGAAGCCATGGCTACGGCTTTAAAATTCCTCACGTCCATGGGAGTCCTGCTAAACTTGGGAAAGTCACACCTACAGCCCTCCCAGCAGCTCCTCTTCATAGGAGTCCTTCTGGATACCTCCATCACAAAAGCCTTTCTTCCAGAGGACAGAAGGAACGACATCCGTCAGATGGCCCACTTCAACAGAGAACACAACTCCGTCTGGGCTCTCTCGATGCACTGAATGCTGGGTCTCATGGCATCCTCAGTGTTCACTGTGCCTCTGGCTCGCCTTCACATGAGAACTACCCAGTGGATGCTCAGCACCCAGTGGTCTCTGACCGCACACCCACAGTCCTTTTGCATCAGGGTGATGGAACCGTTGAAACCGTTACACAAACTGGGGAATATGGGTGTGGGCAGGACAGTAGTGTGGTGGGTAGGTAACTGGCTGGGTGGCAGGACACAGAGGGTGGTGGTAAATGGCTGTCACTCCACAGAGGAAGAGTGACCAGTGAGGTACCACAGGGATCAGTGCTGGGACCGGTCCTATTCAACATCTTCATCAGTGACATTGCACAGGATATAGAAGGCAGAATTTCACTGTTCGCTGATGACACAAAGCTCTGTAACAGAGTAGACACACCAGAGGGTGTAGACAGAATGAGAAGGGACCTGCAGAAACTTGAAGAATGGTCAAGGGTTTGGCAGTTGAAATTCAATGCAAAGAAGTGCAAGATAATGCATATGGGAGTACAAAACCCTGGCACAATATATCAGTTTTGGGGTGAGGATATAGCATGCACCAAGCAGGAAAGGGATCTTGGGGTTGTCATCTCTGATGACCTCAAGGTAGGAAACAGTGTGACAAGGCATCAGGTAAAGCAAATAGGATGCTGGGATGTATAGGCAGGGCATCACCAGCAGGAAAAGGAGGTCATAATTCCGCTATACAAGACACTAGTGAGGCCCCACCTGGAGTACAGTGTACAGTTCTGGAGACCATACCTACGTAAGGACATAGACAGGGTAGAGAAGGTTCAGAGGAGGGCAACAAAGATGGTGCATGGGTTGCATCACAAATCCTATGAAGACAGGTTGAAGGAACTGAACATGTACTCCTGGAGGAGAGGAGGGAGAGAGGGATATGATAGAGACATACAAGTATCTTACAGGGAGGAACAGGGTGCAGGAAAACACTATTTTTAAGCGAAAAAGATGTTTCAGGACTAGGGCATGGGATGAAGTTGGAGGGAGGGCTGATTCAGAGAGAAACATGAGAAAGAATTTCTTCACAGAACGGGTGGTGGACAAGTGGAACACCCTGCCAGAGGAAGTGGTGGGGGCTGAAACAATCACGGGATTTAAGAATGCATGGGATAGACATAAAGGAATTCTAAAGGTCAGGGGTAAGGGGAAATAGACTTCTAGGAAAACAAACTGAACTTACAAGCTCAAATGGGCAGACTAGGTGGGCCATAGGCCCTTATCTGCCGACACTGTCTATGTATGTATCTATGTATCTATGTAAACGGTTGCTTACCTGGTAGACTCGGGAGAACAACCTTCGGGAAGGTTATCCCTTCACCACTGTAGATCCCCAGATCTCCATCACCATGGATGTGTCCCAGCTGGGATGGGGAGCTCACTGCCAGGATCTCCACTCCCAGGGTCATTGGAGTCGAGATGAGTTTCGACTTCACATAAATGTTCTGGAAATGAGAGGCATCCTCTACGCAGTCTGCACCTTGAAGGACATGCTCTGTCACAAAGCCATTCTCCTTCAAATGGACAACAGGGCAGTGATGTATTACATCAACAAGCAGGGAGAGCACAATCTTACACCTCATGCAGGTAAGCGAGGGTGTGGGAATAGTGTCTGAAACGCAAAGTTCTGATCCAAGCAGTTTACCTGCCAGGAGTCCAGAATGACCTGGTAGATCGTCTCAGCAGAATGGAGACGGATCCTCACGAGAGGTCTCTGAGTGCAGGCGTCGTGCTATCACTCTTCGAAGAGTGGGGAACTCCAGACCTGGACCTTTTTGCATCCCCACGCAATGCAAAACTGACTCTCTTCTGCTCCAGAAATCCATGGCCTGGCGTTTTGTGTCAGGATGCATTCAGACTGCGGTGGACAAAACACTTTCTGTACACATTTCCTCCTCTTCCCCTTATTTAGAGGGTGCTGCTCAAACTAGAGGCACAGGGGGCAGGATGATTCTCATCGCCCCTTTCTGGCCTCGTCAGATCTGGTTTCCATTAATCAACAGATTATTGGAAACTTCTCCGAGACAGCTTCCACTTCATACGAACCTGCTGACCCAGGGCCCTGTAGTACATCCCAACCTGAAGTCTCTTCACCTCCATGCCTGGCACCTGAGGAGATAGAGGTGAACAGGTTTAACTCTTCACGTAGGCTCTCAGATATTTTGTTAGCAGCACACAAGCCAGCTACTCGGAAAACCTACATGGTTAAATGGAAGCGTTTCTCCATTTGGTGTGCAAAATCCTCCTGGAACCCCTTTTCCTGCCCACTAAACAAAGTCCTAGAGTATCTTCTAGACCTCTCAAACACAGGCGTGCAATACTCAACCATGAAGGTTCACCTTTGCACAATCTCAGCATACCATGAGCCTGTACACTCCATGTCTGTTGCTCAGCTTCCTGTGATCAAGAGGTTCTTAAAGGCATTCTGCATACCAGGCCACCGGTCAGACGACCAGTAGCAGCCTGAACATTTAACCTTGTGCTAGATATGCTCACCTGTAAACTTTTCAAGTCCCTAGCTATATGTGACCTCAGATTTCTGACTTGAAGATGGTCTTCCTTGTAGCCATCACTTCTGCCCACAGAGTGTCGGAAATACATGCTTTGGTCACAGACCCCCGATTACTGTATTTCACAAAGACAAGGTGGTTCTCAGGATCCACCCCAAGTTTCTTCCCAAGGTTGTCTCAGGATTCCATCTGAATCAGCCCTTGGTCCTTCCTTCCTACTTTGCGAACTTTCAGAATGAGGGAGACCGTGCCCTACATTCCCTGGATGCGAAGAGAGCCTTGCGGTTTTACTTAGACAGGACTAAGGAAATCCGCACTTCTAAACAATTGTTTGTCTCCTTTAGCACGGCCAGGCTGGGCCAGCCTGTTGCTGTTAGATGTATTTCAGCATGGCTATTGGCATGCCTCCATCACTGCTACTCGATGGCACAGGTCAAGCTAGAAGGCAGAGTATACGCTCATTCTACCATAGCAGTCGCAGCCTCTCTGGCAGAAATCCATAATGTGCCCATTGCGGACATCTGCAATGCGGCCACTTGGAGCTCCGTGCACACATTTGTAAAGCACTGCGCATTGGACGTCCATGCCAGGCAGCATCAGTCTTTTGGCAGGACAATCCTAAATGGACTTCCGTCCTAAGTGAGCTCCTCTCTCCTGCCGCCTGTCTCGGGATTATTTAGCTCGGTACTCTCTCATTAGTGTGAATGAGTGGTGGAGACTTCGTCCATAAAGATCAAGAATTAAGGTGGGTACATCATTTAAATGTTTTCACTTTTTTGGATGAACAAATGTCCCCCCAAAAAAAGCAAAAACAAATGAATTGTACATCAGACTTTTTCATTACAGTAAGATGACCACAAGTGCACAGTATGGGAGCCTTCAACTTCAAGACATCAAACTATATTACATAGCTACCAGAGCTAGTCAGTTCCTTCACTAGAAAGAGGCACCCCGTCATCAAGGTCCCAAACCTAACATACCTCAGCGGTACTCGGTGGGAACTGACATTTGCTCTGAGACTGGAGTCACTATTAAAGCCCTAACCAACATGACGTATAGCAGCCTTCCCACAAAACTTAAATTGACATAATAGGCTGCTCAGTTCAAGTCACCAAAAACTGCACAGACTTCTCAAGACAAAACCATCCTTAGATCCAACAATACAGCTGAAGGGTAATCCCAGTTTCAAAATCTCCCACCACCCCATTCCATCCGCACTACTCCAACAAGCCACCCTGAACTCATTAGGACATATGCTGGAAGGTAACACTCTCATTACATTTGACATACTTAAATGATATAATGACCTTAATGTTCCAGAGTCTCCAACCACAACATGTACTATCCATAGCCCTGGGTCTTTACCAGGCTATCTGTCTAGGAGGATCTGTCCCTTTTGGCAAAATAAAGACATGCCACCTCCTTCCCTCCTGTGTACGAGGTTGAATCTGCAGCTTACTCCCAAGACATCTGACCACTGCCCTTACTGCCAAGAAGAGTTTCCAGAAGTAGCTGACCAGGAAACCAGAACACATGTGGAAGGACCTGCACAAGCTACTGCAAAATGAGATTACGCGTAACATGTACAATGCAGCCCTGTTATAAGCACACTCTAAATGCCGAGCAGAAATTGTTCTTATAACTGGCCTTCACCTGACTAGAGAGGGGGCCAGTGTTCTGGGAAGCAGTTTGACATTACATTGGACAGTTAAACTGACTACGAGGGAGACAGAGGCTAGGGGAACCACTGAGAAGGGAAAGTAGGTGGGGAACCTAGCTAGGGCTCCCCTTGAACAGGGAACTCATAGCAACAAGGTAGGTAACACTAAGGTTGAAGTTCAAATTAGGTTAGGGGAAGAGGCCAGTGAGGGAGGACTGACAAAGTCTATACCCAGCATGTGGAAAAAAAAATGATGAAGACCGGGAAAAATAAAGGAGAAAGAATAGGAAAAAAGCAAGAGGGGATCAGGAGGAAGATGGAATGGGGTCTGCCTTAATGCCAGGACTCTGGGAAATACAAATGAATGCACTCCAGACAATGGGGCAGACACTGAGATGGATAGTAGCCATCACAGAAATTTGAGCCACAGAGGATAACAGTTGGGACCTGAGAATCCCAGGCTACACCATATTTAGATGAGACAGAGAAAAGGGTAAAGTAGGAGGCGTAGCCATGTATGTCAAAGAGGGCATAGAGGCAGTGTAGGATGGAAACATCGGGGGGTAATGGAGAAACAGAATCGCTGTGGATTCGGCTCACAGCATCCTCCGGCAAGAAACTGTGAATGGGGGTGATATACAGACCTCCAGGAAAGAGGGAAGAGAGAGATAAGGATCTAAGGGCAGAACTAGAAAGGGTGGTGGTGGTGGTAGGAGATCTAAACCTGCCAGATATTGATTGGGTCATTCCAGCGGCCAGAAGCTCCAGACATTAGGCCCTACTGGATACACTGCAGGACTGCCTGCTGGTGCAGCTAGTGAAGGAACCCACTAGGCAGGCTTCCATTCTTGATGTGGTGCTCACTGACTCAGAAGTGGCAGTAGTGAGGGTAGGGGAGTCACTAGGGTCCAGCGACCATAACTCTGTATAGTTCGACCTGGCCCCTGGAACAAGTAAGCCCTCATCAAAGGTTGAAGTCCTAGATTTCAGAAGGGCAGACTTCAACCAGATGAGGGAGCTGGTCCAGGACAAGTTAGTCAGAATGGGCAGCATCAGGGATGTGGAGGAAAAATGGGGGGCAATCAAGGGGGCCATCCTCGAGGCAACAGAGTCTTGCACGAGAACAGTAATCAAACGAAAAAGGTACATGAGACCAGTGTGGTTCTCTGAAAAGTTCGGGGAAGCAGTGAGAGCCAAAAAGAAGGCCTTCACCAGGTACAAGGGAAAGAAGAAAGAGGAAAGTAGCTAATGAGACAAGGGAAACCACAAGGGCGGTCAGAGAAGCAAAGGCAGACATAGAACTGTGTATTGTGGCAGAGGTCAAGGGTGAGGAAAAAACAGTTCTTTAGATATGGTAGGAAAAAAGAAGGGGAGGAGGACTAGCTAGGCTAACAGAGGAAGGTAAGATAATTGAGGGGGATAGGCAGATAGCAGCCATTCTTAACAACTACTTTTGCTCTCTAGTCACAAGGGAAGACAGAGGGCCTCTGTCAGACAGTGGCATTGAGGCAGCTGTAAGTGGATCCCTGAAATGAGGCAGCAAGTATTTACCAGTGAAAGGGTTAGCAGCCATTAAGATAGGTAAGGCCCTGGGGCCAAATGGGATGCATTTGAGGGTTTTCAAGGAATTGGCAGCAGAACTAACTGAACCTCTGGTGGGGCTATTCAGTAGTTCAGTTCAGACAGGGGCAGTTCCAAACAACTAGAGAATAGCAGACATAGTCCCACTCCATAAAGGGGGAGACAAGGAGCAACCGGGTAACTATATACCTGTTAGTCTTACGTCTGTTGTGGGTAAACTGATGGGAGAAGAGGACCTCATAAACTGTCTGGAGAACAATAGACTCCAAGATAGTAAATAGCATGGGTTCATGGCAGGAAGGTCCTGTCAGACCAGTCTGATGGTATTCTTTGACTGGGTGACAAGGGTAATGAATTAGGGCCATGCTGAGGATTTACTGTGCTTGGCAAGCTTTCGACTCGGTACCTCCCAGAAGGTTGCTGAAAAAGCGCGAGTATCTGGGTACAGTGAAAGACACAGATTGTTGAGAAACTGGTTGGGAGGGAGACAGCAGAAGGTTGTGGTTTAGCGGAATCAAATCAGAAGAGAGGGAGGTCACCAGTGGTGTCCCACGAGGATCGGTCCTGAGTCCAGTCCTTTTTCGGTATGCTCATTAGAGACAGGGGAGAAGGAATCCACGACAAGATGTGTCTCTGCAGACATCACTAAGTTCTCTGGCAGGGTAGACAGAGAGGAGGAGTTCGGGAGATGCAGAGAGATGTGCAAAAGCTAGAGAGGTAGTCTGAGATTTGGCAGTTGAAATTCAGTGCCAAAAATGCAGGTTAATGTAGATTGGGAATAAGAACCCAAGGATAGAGTACTGGATTGGAGAGGGGTAAAGCTGTGTGCAGCGTCTGAGGAAAGAGACCTAGGAGTCATTATCAGTGACTCCCTAAAACAATCAGACTACTGTAACAAGGCCTACAGTAAGACAAACAGGATGACAAATGCTGGGGTCTATAGGAAGGGGTATTAGCAGCAGGAGAAAGGAGGTATTACTACCTCTCTGTAGCTCACAGGTGTGGCCCCACCTGGAGTGCTGTGCCCAGTTCTGGAGTCCTCATCTAAGGAAAGATAAGGATAGGCTGAAGACAGTGCAGCGTAGGGTAACCAAAATGATTTGGGGCCAGCCGGGCAGATCTTATGAGGACTGGCTCAAGACACTGAACATGTATGCGCTGGAGGCCAGACGAGAGAGGGGGGAGATATGTAGAGACCTTCAAATTCCTGAAAGAAATGAACAAGGTAAATTGTGAGGAACTATTTTGCATAAGTAGCAGATCAAGAACACTGAGGCACAAGTTGAAACTGAAGGGGAGAGGATTCAAAAGGGAAGTGAGAAAGTTTTATTTTACAGAAAGGGTGGTGGAGCCTTGGAACAGTCTGCCAGCTGATGTGGTGGGCGCCAAAACTATCAATGGTTTCAAACGCGACTGGGACAGAGTCAAGGGCTTAGTGTTGCTCAGGATGATAGCAGTAGGGCAAGGAGCATGGGGGTGGATATTGTGGGAGTGGACAATAGGTACTGGGTTTATTGGTGTTTATGGGCAGACTGGATGGACCAGTGATCTTTTTCTGCTGTCATGGTGGTGTATGTTTCTAAATAACATAACACTCTCACAGGGTGTTGCTTTAATAAATTTATTTGTACTTGAACCGCTCAACTGGCTAAGATGGCAGCCACACTGGGCTGTTGTCTGTAGGCTCTCTATTCAGAGAGTGAAGTCGTTCTTTTGTCTGTGGAATATTCGCTACAGGAGAGCCTGATCTGTTTTTCTGACCCTGGTGACTGTATTGTGATCAAAAGTTTACTGCTGTGTATTGCGCTTTTGTTTCTGGCCTGGAAACTGTGTGTTTTTTGGCCGTGAGTCTTCTGCGGTCGCTGTTTGTTTGTGGACGCACCATTGCGGCGTTTTCTTCTGTTGTCTCCCTGAGTGTGGGTTGGGGTCAGTGCCTCCGCTTGTCTTTTGGACTGCTTACAAGTTGTAAGTTGCCTGTGGGCCGTTTTTGTTCAAGGAACATGAGTTGACTTGAACTCGCTGAATTCATTGAGGAGCCCACGCTGCATGGGTGTGCCTGAATTTGGGGGAACGGTGACTGTGGCTGTCCAGATCGGATGGTGGAGCGGACTGGCTGTGGCCGTTCTGAGGAGTGGACTGCCTTGAGTCCTGTAGTTGGGGCTACTGCCTCGGGTATTCTCCCTGCCTTCTAGTTGGTGGAGCATTGGTCCTTCGGGACCTGGAAAGTTCTTACCAGAGGTGAAAGAAGGGGTGTGATTCCACAAGCCGTGGCTGTGAGGGGTCTCAGCCCTAGCTGCTATCCCTGGGGGGACTGGAAGAGATTGATCGGAGGATCGATCGTTCTTCTGGTCTAGCCCATTGTATCTCAGGCTCATCTGACTAGGTTGGGTGCTCCGTGGTTACCGTAAAGAGGGGGTGGTAGCAGGGTCTGGGTTTCCTTCATGGGTCTGGGCTGGCCTGGAGTATTCACACCCATCGAGCTCACTGATTTTTTTTTTTTCTGGATGTTATTTATTCTCCCGCAGTCAGCTCACAACCCCTAGCACTCCGTCGTTCCCCCGGTGCCATCCCCGGACATGAGACCCCTCCCTTCAGCACCCCGCGACTTGCCCTTTGCGGCAGGGTGGTGAGGAGCAACTCAACCCACCACAACGGATCCATGCCAGGGAGGCGTCCTCCAGGAGTGGCACCGGGGAACGACGTCGCGCAGCCGGACACCCATTTTTCTATTTTTCCTCCCGACATGCCGTGGCATGCAATGACGCCAGCGACTGAGTGCGCGCACTAGTCAAGCGTCTGCCACGTCCCGCCCTCCCCTTGTCTTGCGGCTACGTGCTGTGAATCCCCAGCCTCCGCTAGGGGTCAGACAAGCACCGGCCGGCCAAATCCCCCAACCCCGGAGATGGAGAGCAGTCCTCCGGGCGCTCAATCCATCTCGCCCCGCCGACCTCGCCACCCGTGCCCGCTCTCGAACACGGGTCGCCGGGCGTGGCGCGAGGTAGGCCCAGCGCCAACCCTCAGCGCCACCGGGCCGGCTGAGCTCACTGATTTAGCCCCATCTTTGTGCTGAGAATCCCGAGGAATTAAGAATCGGCAAGTACCCTTCTCCTTGGATTATTGCTGACTGGATTTTAGGAGGAACTGGATTCTGAAACTGCAAGTACTTTGATTAGCTTCTGAAACTGCAAGTTTTTTGTCATTTTGCTGAGGGGTGGGCTCCATGCCTTGTGCGTAAGGCCCGTGGTTATCTTTGGCTTACTTTTAGTCTGTTTTATTTATGGACTTGTATTTAGCCTGTACACCTTATTGAGTAATACCTTTGATCTGTTACTGAATTTTGGACTATTTGAAGAAAAGTGTTGGGGTGAGAGAGCCTCACTAACCTTAAAGCCCTGGATTCTCGACAAAAAATCTAACTTTTTGGCAGTGAGAGTGCCAATTATTTCAACTGGATTGCTAATATTGTGTATACTTCTCTCCTACTTGCTGTGAAAGGACTTCTAGGAGGAATTTGTTTATGTTTTAGTTGTTTTCTTTTCCTCCCATCTCCAATACTGTGAGAGAGTCTTTTGGGGGAGTTAAATTGGTTTTGTTTAGTCATTATTATTGTAGTTATTTTTTAATTTAGATTGTTAAATTAGTAGTTTAATAACTGTAGTTATTTAGTTGGATTTAATTATATAAAGGATTGATTTTTAAGTGCATATTATTTTGTTTTTAGAATTGTTTAAATCTGAGAAGTTGTAATTTATGAGATGTGCCTACCTGTTGCCCCCCCTGTCGTGTGCTACTCAGCCTCTGCCCTCCACTCCCTCCGCAGGAGGGTGAGGGAAGGGGGTGGGGTAAACAGAGGAGGTGAGGCGAGTGGAGCGGAGCGCTCCCATTAGGGTGATTAAGCCCAGGAGATGCCCTGGGGCGAAGTGGAGCTTGGAGCGAGGACCACCTTGCTTGGTCCCCATACCCAAGGGCACCATCATTAGTGATAGGTAGGTAGTCAGGGCAGCCCAGGGGTTTTGTCCAACCCGGGCAAAGTTGTGCAATGCCAGATCTGTCCGAAACAAGACTGCTGTAATTTCAGATCTTGTTGGTTCGACAGATCTGGCGTGCATCACTGAGACCTGGCTGGATAATAATTCGGGACCAATATTAGAGGCCGCAATTCCAGCCAGGTATTCGGTGATGCATCGCCTGAGGTTGGACCACGGGGGGTGCGATTTGTTTCAAGACCGAATTGGCTCTCACTAGTGTTCCAGTTGAGGAGACTATCTCATTTGAATGTGCTGTTGTAGCAGGTATGGGCTGTCGAATTACTCTCATCTACCGTCCACCAGCAGATGAGAAGCAATTCCTTCAGGAAGTAGTGGACTTCACTGTCAACTTGGCCTTTGAGTCTCCCAGGCTGATGGTCCTGGGTGTCTTTAATGCACGGGTCGACAATGAACTCTGGCAATTTGGACAACACTTCCTCCAGTTAATGGATTCACTGGGCCTAACACAGGTGGTTACCACTGCTACAAATAAAGGTGGCCATTCTCTTGATTTGGACTTCCTCCTGGGGATCGAGGCATCTGACGTGGGGGTGGAACCAGTCAGCTGGTCAGATCACTACACTGTGAGATTCAGTTTTGGCACCCCACCTCGTAGGCAACCCCTGTGGAGATGGTCAAGTACTGCCCTTTGCGGAATATTTCTTCCAGTGGCCCTGCTGCAGTTCTTGACCTATCACAATTTCCTGTGCATTGCAATGATCCAGAGGCGTTGGTTGTGGCTTATAACACTGCCATTACCTCTGCTCTGGATTCTATTGCTCCAGTTCGTGTGTGTCCTCTCTCCCTTTGACCTCGGACCCCATGGTTTGATGGGGCCTTGAGGGAGTTGCGACGACTTGGACGCAGGTTAGAACATTGTTGGTGGAAATCTGGCCTGGATGCCGACCACCTTAGACTGTTAGAACATTATCAATTCTATCAGTCAGAAATCTCTCGTAAGAAGGCAGAATTCCTGTCGGGGGAAATTTCTGCCGCTCAGAACCAACCAGCTCAGCTATTCAGAACTGTGGACAGATTGTGCAACCTAACCTGTCTACAGCTCCATAGAGCGTTTTCACAATCACAGTGTGATGAGATTGCTCGGTTCTTTGCTGATAAGTTGGCTGATTTTAGGTCAGAGATCTGTGTGACACGTTCTATGCGGGTTGCTAGTGGCCAGGATCGGGTCACCGCCCCTTCGTTTTCCTGGAGTACCTTCGACCACCCGGAAATGATGGATGTTATGCGGATTGTCCAGGAGCTGCATCCTACCTGCTGTAGTTTAGATCCAGGCCCTACTTCCCTAATTTTGGGGTGTGGGGAATCCATTCTACTGGTTCTAGCACAGATAGTCTGGTGTTCCCTTGACTAGGGTGAATATCCCTGTTCCTTGAAAGAGGCAGTGGTGACACCCTTGTTGAAGAAAGCATCTTTGGACCCAGAATGTCTTGCCAACTACAGACCTATCTCGAACCTTCCCTTTGCAGGGAAAGTGATCGAGAAGGTGGTGGCAGCCCAGTTGGAGAACCATTTGACCATCCATAGCATCTACGAACCTCTCCAGTCAGGTTTTTGAAAGTGGCACAGTACCGAGACTGCGCTGGTTCGGGTGCTCAGTGATCTCCTGATGGCGAGAGACCAGAGAAACCGGTCCATTTTGGTACTATTAGATCTGTCATCAGCATTTGACACCATTGACCATGGGGTCTTATTGGAGCACCTGAGATGTATTTGTGGGCTCTCTGGGATTGTTCTCAGATGGTTCACTTCATACCTCACCGGAAGAACTCAGAGGGTGGTGTCAGCGGTTTCTTCCTCTGATCCCATCTCCCTATTTTGTGGGGTTCCTCAGGCCTCTATATTGTCCCCCATGTTGCTTGCGGTGTACGTGCTTCCCCTCGGAGACATTGTGAGATGGTATGGGCTGAGGTTTCACTATTATGCAGATGATACCCAGCTGTACCTGTCCTTTGCACCCGACAGGAAGGAGCTATCTTGGTATTTAACAGCTGCCTAAATGAAATCCAGGATTGGATGAGGTCCAGTTGGCTGAAGTTGAACTCTGGAAAGACGGAGGTGTTGGTATTGGATCCAAATCGCCGGATAGGGGGACCTACGGCCGGCACCCCGTCTGGAATGTTTTTTGGGGGATGTCGAGCTGGGGGTGATATTAGATGCGGGGCTGACTCTTCGATCTCAGGTGTCAGTGGTGGTAAAGTCATCCTTTTACCATCTGAGAAACATCACCAGAATCAGGCACCTTGTTTCGTCTGGTGATCTGCCAACTCTGACCTATGCTTTTTTGACCTCTCGCCTGGACTACTGCAACTCGCTTTACCTTGGGCTTCCGGGGGTTGATATCAGCCGCTTGCAGCTAGTGCAGAATTCTGCAGCCTGAGTATTGACGGGTACCCCTAGATCTTCCCATATTACTCCCGTGCTGCGGAAACTGCACTGGCTGCCGGTTCAGTGGCGGATCACCTTCAAAGTCGGATTACTGACTTTTAAAGCACTGCATGATCTGGGCCCTGATTACCTGAAAGAACTCCTGATTCCTTACCGCCCTGTGAGATCGCTCCGCTCAGTCGACGAGGGGTTGCTAGAGATTCCTAGGGTGATGTTAAAATCTGCTTGGGCCCGGGCTTTTATGTTTGTGGCCTCTTCCCTTTGTAATTCTCTACCCCATCGGACTAGGGAGTGTACGACCGTGAGGAGTTTTAAACAGGCTCTTAAATCCTTTTTGTGGGAAAAGGCATATGGTTTTACAGTCCATTAATTTGTTTTGTGTGTTTTTATAATATTACGTTTGTATCTCTGTTTCTGTATTCTGTATTTTATCTTATTTTATTGGAATGTGCCTTGACACTTGAAAGGCCCAATATAAATAAAAATATTATTATTATTACTTGTTTGAAATTTCTGTGTGTTGCTTTTCTTTTCTCTTTGCTTAAAGGTTGCCATTCAAGGCAGCAGCACATACTGCATACAGCTTATGCACGTCAGCATTGTGGCTGGACATCATTCTAGGCCCACCAGTAAGGGTGAAAGGGGGCTGTCATGGAGCCTTCGGTTACATAGATACATAGATACATAGACAGTGTCGGCAGATAAGGGCCTATGGCCCACCTAGTCTGCCCATTTGAGCTTGTAAGTTCAGTTTGTTTTCCTAGAAGTCTATTTCCCCTTACCCCTGACCTCTAGAATTCCTTTATGTCTATCCCATGCGTTCTTAAATCCAGTGATTGTTTCAGCCCCCACCACTTCCTCTGGCAGGGTGTTCCACTTGTCCACCACCCGTTCTGTGAAGAAATTCTTTCTCATGTTTCCTCTGAATCGTCCTCCCTCCAACTTCATCCCATGCCCTCTAGTTCTGAAACATCTTTTTCGCTTAAAAATAGTGTTTTCCTGCACCCTGTTCCTCCCTGTAAGATACTTGTATGTCTCTATCATATCCCCTCTCTCCCTCCTCTCCTCCAGGGAGTACATGTTCAGTTCCTTCAACCTGTCTTCATAGGACTTGTGATGCAACCCATGCACCATCTTTGTTGCCCTCCTCTGAACCTTCTCTACCCTGTCTATGTCCTTACGTGGTATGGTCTCCAGAACTGTACACTGTACTCCAGGTGGGGCCTCACTAGTGTCTTGTATAGCAGAATTATGACCTCCCTTTTCCTGCTGGTGATGCCCTGCCTATACATCCCAGCATCCTATTTGCTTTACCTGATGCCTTGTCACACTGTTTCCCTACCTTGAGGTCATCAGAGATGACAACCCCAAGATCCCTTTCCTGCTTGGTGCATGCTATATCCTCACCCCTCAACTGATATATTGTGCCAGGTTTTGTGCCCCATATGCATTATCTTGCACTTCTTTGCATTGAATTTCAACTGCCAAACCCTTGACCATTCTTCAAGTTTCTGCAGGTCCCTTCTCATTCTGTCTACACCCTCTGGTGTGTCTACTCTGTTACAGAGCTTTGTGTCATCAGCGAACAGTGAAATTCTGCCTTCTAGGTCCTGCGCAATGTCACTGATGAAGATGTTGAATAGGACCGGTCCCAGCACTGATCCCTGTGGTACCCCACTGGTCACTCTTCCCTCTGTGGAGTGACAGCCATTTACCACCACCCCTCTGTGTCCTGCCACCCAGCCAGTTACCTACCCACCACACTACTGTCCTGCCCACACCCATATTCCCCAGTTTGTGTAATAGTCTTCTATGTGGCACAGTGTCAAAGGCCTTGCTGAAGTCCAGATAGGCCATGTCCACTGCCCTCCCCTGATCCGCCTCCCTAGTCACCCAGTCAAAAAATTCAATGAGGTTGGTCTGACATGACCTCCCCTGGTGAAACCATGCTGCCTTGGGTCCTGTAGTCCATTGACAACCAGATGTTCCACCAATCTCTCCTTCAGTAGTGCTTCCATGATCTTTCCCACTACCGAGGTGAGGCTGACTGGTCTGTAGTTCCCTGCTTCCTCTTTGTTCCCACTTTTGTATAAGGGGACTACATCTGCTGTCCTCCAGTCTTTGGGTACCTCCCCTGTTTCCAGTGATTGGCTGAACAGGATAGCCAGAGGTTCAGCCACCACCTCTCTTAGTTCTTTAAGGACCCTGGGGTGCACCCCATCTGGCCCCATTGCTTTATCAGCTCTTATTACTTCCAGTTCCTTCAGGACCCTTTCTCGTGTAAAGGGACTTGTGTCCATTTCGGTTGACAGCTGGCTAACACATCTTACCTTTGTTGCCACCAGTCTGTTGCAAACATACCACTGGGCTATTCCCTTCTTGTCCCTTTACATGCTTGCTCATGCAGTAAAAGAGGTACCAAAGATCCTACACACTCCCAGACTCCATAAGCCTGGAAAAACAGCACAATGGCAAATCAAGATCCAAAGTAGAAGTTTACTCGGGCTAGTAAACAAGCGCACTACCCTAGTGCTTCATCAACCGCCTTCTTCAAGGGGTGTGGCCGTCTTATCCCTTTACATGCTTGCTCTCGCAGTACAAGGCCTAGACCTAGGAGTCCCAGTCAACATCAGACACTCCTGTACATGCTGCTGTAGTAGAAGCAGTGTTCATTTTATTTTGTACATGCTTTTGAAAACGGAACATAGAGTTGCCAATAAATTCAATTACATGTACCTTCTTGGAAAAAAACAATGCACAGTTGCATATGGATTTGGAACTAAAAACAAAAGTGTTACAAATATAGAAGTACAGACAGAAAAAGACTAGCATGGACTAAACTCTTAAATTGACAGACCAGTCATCTCTTCTTGAAAATAACTTTGCACACACACACACACGAGCAGCAGTTTTGAGGAATGGACTCTCTTTCAGATACAGGAAATGACAGCAGTCATTAAGCACCGTCCTTCATTCTCAGAGCCTATCTCACCCTGACCCTCCCCCATCCTCTACTGTAAATACCCAGCAGAAATACTCATTTAGTATTTCCGCTTTACTCTTATCTGCCTCCACCCACCCACCCTTTCCCCTGCTTCAGTCAGTTATCCTCCCCCCAGATCTGCACTTCTCCAAAATGTAAAGGAAGAACCCCTTACCCCCCTTATTTAACACCTCTGCTGTCCTCACCTCTGCTTCTAACTTTGCCCTCCCAACCCTCTTATTGGCATCTTATATTGGTCTGGTGCACTTCCTTGTCCATGGCCACTCAACTTATACTCTGGGTATTTTGACTAAAGTAAACTCACTCTTCTGCTGGTACTGTAGTTTTCCATTGCTTGTCATTGTTCTGCAAATACATATAAAGGATAGTTCTGTGGATTGGTAGCAGGTAAGGGAGCCTTTCGTCTTTAGGTCACTGGTTCTGATCCAGCCCAGGTTCATAGTGATCAAAAGCCATTATCCCCTGATGGCTGTTCACTGGCCTATGTGAAATGAGTTATGGTGGTGTCAGTCCAGTTCCCAGTGGGAAGGTGTCCACATCACAAAATCGCCAATACAGTTGGTACTAGTTGGCACCCTTGTTGGAATCTCACATGAGCCACCAAGGACTGATGGTCATGAAATCTAAGCAAACATCTCACCTATGTGGTGATTCCTCAGTGACCAGTTTGAGGCACATTTGTGGGGCTGAATGGGGAAGCTTGCACTGTGATTGGCCATGCTTTATCAGTCATGTGGATAAACGGAGGGCTTCAGATCTTACTTCGAGAGGGCTCTTGCAGTAGGTAATAACATATAGGACTGACGCCGGCCGGCGGCAGGACCCCACGGAAAAATTTTTTCTAGCTAGCGGTCCCTGGCGTGGGACCGCCCCTCATCAGGTGACCGGCATCATGCGGCGTCGGTATAAAGGCGGTCCCAGGCACTCCGCCTTCAGTTCTTTCCATGCGTTAGCTATGAGTAGCACCTCGGCGGTTAAATTCGTTGCAGTTCTGTCTCTTAAGTGGTTTTTTCCGAAAGCTACAGTTTTCTGTTCGATCGTCAGGTGAGCGTCGTTTTATGTCGTCCCCCTCTAAAAACAAGTGCGATTAGATGCGGCTCAACTGCCACACAAGGACGGTCTCTCCCTCTGCCTCCTCTGCCTGGGCCCTGACCACTCGGTGGATAACTGTCCGCACTGTCTCCGGTTCAACGCGGCTACCAAAGCGATGCCAGCAGTCCCTCGAAGCCCATCTATTGAAGAAAAAGATGTCGCTCATGGCGGAGAAAGAGCTGGAAAGTTAAGGCAGGCGCCGACTTCTCTGGAAGGGCATAAAAGAAGGACAAGGATAGGCACCGGGAGAGGCCTCCTCTTCTGGTCCTTGAGCAAGGTAACTTCCCTTGGGGTTCCTCCGGCGGCAGCCTCAAGGGTTTGGAGGGCGTCGGCCCGCCCTTCAGGCTCAAGTTCGAGCCTGTCGGGTGTCTCTGGGATAAAGGAGACTCTAGCCCCAGTACAGTCTCACATCCTCGGCCTACTGGCGCGGCGCCTCCCATAAGCAGGCGTCGGCTCCTCCGGCGTCCGCGAGAGAAAAACCCCAAGTCGCCCGACCCTTGAGCGGCGGGCTGTCTCTCCCGACCCGGGCCTCTCCCTCTTCCTCAGCCGTCTCGGGCGTGAGAGCCCGAAGTCGGACGCCCGGCTCCTCCGGCGTCTGCCCGGGTTTCGACCGCAAATCACCCGTCGGCTCCTCCGGCGTGCGCCCGGATCCTAGAGCCTACGTCGGAACCACCCTCTTCCATCATGCCAGGCTCTCCGCAGCCTTCGCTGCCGTCAGGGGAGCCCCACTCCCCCTTGCCTGACTCAGGGGATTTTTCACCACCTTCCCCGGATGAGACTAGGGATCCTGGGCTGCCGTCAGATCCCCCCCATTGAGAACCTGGATCTGACGCCGGTTCTCCTGACGCCGGCTCCGGCGCCGGCCCCTTCTGACGCCGGCTGAGCCGACACCGGCCCTGCTGTCGCCGGGCCCGACACCGGCCTCTCCAATGCCAGCAGGGGATTTTCTCCCTCCTCTGGGTCCTCCACCCCAGGGGCCTTTCCCGGCTGATCCACCCCATGAGTGCCCAGCTGGGCCGTCTGCTCCGGCAGCTCCTCCAGCGCCTTGGTACCCGCCGTCATACCCGACGCCGGTCTTCCCGGGCCCGCAGTACCCCGCGCCACCATACCCGGCGCCGAATCCTCTGGCTCCGCAGTACCCGACGCCTCACTACCCGTCTCCGACTTATCCGCAGACAGGTCTTGGGTACTCTCCTTACGGATATCCTCCGTTTCACTATCCCCCTCCTCCTCCTCTACCGCCCCCAGGCCGCCGGTGGATTTGCAGGAGACTCTTGCCTCCTGGTGGGCTGAGGCCAAGGCTCAGCTCACCAGAAGTCGAAGCCGTCTTCTGACAGCAGTGCCTCCACGGTTCCCGTCGCCCTAGATGGCGCTCTCCCTCCCCTCCTCCAGTTCCCCGGGGCCTCCCCTCGGGTTCCAGAGAGGGGCAGGACACGCGTTCTGGGTCTCTTCCCATGGAACACGTTCCTCCCCCTAGACGGGTGAGGGAGTCTTTTTCTGCCTCGGATTCTTACGTCTGTGGTCCTCTCGGTTCCTCGGAAGCCTCCGCGGAGTTTCCGATAAAGACGACGAGCTACGTTCTCCGTCCAAACCCCGGCCGAGGACTCCTCCGAGGTCTCCTCCAGAGGATCCTTCTTTCACGGAGTAACTTAAGAAAATCCAGGAGGTCCATCGGTGGCAGTCCTTAGATCCAGATCCTCAGCGGGTGAAACTCGCCGAACATCTGGATTTGCCCCTTACGGACCCTACTTTAGTGCCACCCTGGATCGAGCCTCACGCCCACCTTGTTTCCACTATTTGGAAACAACCGTTGCCTTTAGCCCCACTTCCTAGGAAGTCAAACAGGCTATACCAGGCTCCGGAGGGTGTAGACTTCTTAGATTCTCACCCCCGTGCTGACTCAGTCGTGATCAAGCGCCACTCACGGCCGATCCGCACATCCTAAACATTTGAGCTCGTCTCCCCCGGATAAGGAATCTCGCCTTCTGGATCAGTTTGGAAAGAAGATTTACGCTTCCTCCACACTGGGTATAAGGGCCCTGAACTATGTAGCTCACATGGGGATTACCAGAAGGCCGTCCTTACCAAGGCGGAATCCAAGATCGACTCCTTGCGGACTCCCAACTCAAGCAGGAGTTGGCGATCTAGTCCGCTCTGCTTTCGATGCGGCCAGTCGTCACATGCTAAGGACGACATACGATGCAGTGGACACCGCTGGACGAAGCTCTGTGTTTGCCGTTAGCCTTCGGCGCCACGCATGGCTTTGTGTGTCAGGTCTGGTCCCAGAGGTGCAATCCGCCATTCAAGAGGCACCTTTCAGGGGTTCCGTGCTTTTCAGCGGTGATGTCAAGGACATCATCACTGACTTGCAGGAGAAGGGAACGGCCCTTAAATCCGTGGATTCACTGTACCATCCCCATCCTCCACAGCGCCATCCCTTTCGCAGATGCAGCCGGCCTCAAGCGAAACCCCAGGGAAGGCGGGCCACTAAACGCCGGGCCCCCGCAGCTGCCAGGGCCCCTCCACCCAAAAAAGCGACGGGCACTCCAGCTGTGGCGCTGCCTCACACCACCTGACTCCTCCCCTCTCCCACTGCCTCCGGACACTCCGGAGAAACCAGTAGGAGGGAGGTTCTCCCTCCACCTCCCGGAGTGGGAGAGGATAACATCGGATTCATGGGTGCTTCAAATCATCGCAGAGGGACACTCCATAGAGTTTCTGCAGAAACCTCCACGTCACCCCCCTCTGAATTCCGCTTATTCAAGGGACCATCTTTCTCTGGTCAGGGAAGAAATCTCAGCTCTTCTTACAAAATGGGGTATAGAACCCGTTCCTCCTCACCTCTACGGGACGGGGTACTATTCCCACTTCTTCCTGTACCAAAGAGCTGGAGATCTCAGACCGATTCTCGATCTCAGCTCCTTGAACCTGTTTGTGGAATACAAAGGTTCAGGATGCTCTCCTTCAATCCTTCTGCCCCTACTTGGCCGGGCCAATGGCTTTGTGCACTGGATATGCAGGATGCATACCTGCACATCCCCATTAGCCCTTCACACAAAGTACCTCAGATTTGCGTTCCAGGGGTCCATTACCAATTCTGGGCGCTTCCGTTTGGCCTTTCCTCGGCTCCTCGAGTCTTTACCAAATGCCTGGTGGTGGTAGCGGCCCACCTGCGTTCTTTGGGAGCTCAGGTTTTTCCCTACCTGGACGATTGGCTCCTGGCGGCTCTGTCCAGGGAGGAACTCCTGCATTTCCTCTCCCTCACCCGGCAGGTTTTTACCAACCTGGGTATTACCATCAACCTCTCCAAGTCTCTTCTGGAGCCTTCTCAGAGGCTCCAGTTTATTGGGACGGTTCTCAACACAACTTTGTGCAAAGCTTTTCTGCCTCCGGACCGGCGGGTTTCCCTCCAGTCACAGATTTCCCTCCTACTGAACTTCAGGAGGGTCCCAGCGAGGTCGGTGCTCCGTCTACTGGGGCTCATGGCGGCTGCCATCCCGGCGATCACAGACACGCCTCCACATGAGAATATCTCAGTGGACTCTTGATCTCAGTGGGACCAGCAGTGAGCGACCTAGATCTTCGATCCTGATCTCCTCGCCGATGGTCAGAGACTTAAAGTGGTGGATGGTACAAGAGAACCTCTTCCGGGGGGTCCCCTTCTTTCATCCTACCCCCGATCAGACCTTGACTACGGACGCCTCCGGCGAAGGTTGGGGGGCCCATCTTGGTCCTCATCAAACTCAAGGACTGTGGTCGAAATTGGAGTTAGCTCTACACATCAATGTTCTCGAGCTTTGAGCGGTGCTTTATGCACTCCAGGCTCTTCATCAATTCATCCTTCCCGGTCACCTAGCCGTCCAAACAGACAACATGTGCGTGGTGTGGTACATCAACAAGCAGGGAGGAACTTGATCCTACCTGCTGTGCAGGGAAGCGATGAGGATCTGGGAGTGGGCCACCCTCCACAACCTTCACCTCACGGCGATCCATGTTCCGGGAGTAGACAATGTCTTAGCAGACAGGCTAAGTCGCTCGTCAGCTCTTCCACACGAGTGGGAATTAGACGGAATAGTCCTAAACAGCATTTTTCAGCCTTGGGGGGACTCCTTAAATAGACCTATTCGCCTCCTCCCAAAATGCAAAACTTCCAATCTTTTGCTCGCTCGCTCCAGAGCGAGGAGCTTTCTGGAGGGACGCTCTGTCTCTAAGCTGGAAGGACAGATTCGTCTATGCTTTTCCCCCAATTCCACTGGTCCCATGTGTGTTACAAAAACTGGCTCTAGAAGGAGCAAAAATTATTCTAATTGCTCCTTTTGGCCCAGAGCAAATTGGTTCTCTCTTCTACAACAATACTCAGAGGTTCCTCCTCTTCCTCTTCCCCTTATCTCCGGGATTGCTGACTCAGGATCAGGGGACCCTGGTCCATCCGGGACTCAAGTCCCTTCAACTTCATGCATGGCTCCTTCAGACCTAGTTCAATCTCGCTTTGGAGTATCCCTAAGGTAGCGAGATTTTGGTAGAGGCTAGAAAGCCCTCCACTAGGTCCACTTATGCCATGAAATGGAAGAGATTTTCCATCTGGGCCGCGTCCAGGAACGAGGAACCCTTTTCCTGCCCCGTAACCACTTTGGTGGATTACATGCGTCATCTCTTCGACCTGGGTCTCAGTCACTCCTCTCTGAAGGTTCACATGGCAGCTATCTCTGCCTACCACGTACCTTTCGCTGATAAGGCCTTTGCCCAGCTAGAGGTATCCAAAACCTTCCTTAGAGGGTCCTTCATCTCAGACCCCGATCAGGACCCCAGCTCCACCTTGGGACTTAAATTTGTCCTTGAGAAACTTACTCTTCCCCCCCCCCCCCCTTCGAGCCTGCGGCTTCTGCAGACTTGAAGTTTTTATCGTGGAGGACGCTTTTCTTAGTGGCCAATACCTCAGCTTGCAGAATTTCCGAGCTTCAGGCCGTTATGTGCAAAATCCCTTACTTGATCTTCCACAAAGAACGAGTAGCTCTCCGCACAAACCCTAAGTTTCTCCCAAAGGTGGTAGCTGCATCTACTTTGAATCAGTCTATTGAATTACCTGCCTTTTTCATCAATACTCAATCATGGAGAATACTTGCTTCACACCATGGATGTTCACGAGATTCTGAGATATTATACCAATAGGACGAAAGATCTCAGAAAGACTGATCAGTTGTTTGTCTCTTTCGCTCACAAAGAAGGCAATGCTGTTTCAAGCAATGCCTGTCAAAGTGGTTGACTCATTGCATCACTTTCTGTTATAATAAAGTATAACAAGACCCTTCCGGGTCAAGTAAGAGGTCACTCCACTCGTGGAGTTGCTGCCTCTGCGGCTTGTTTCAAAAATGTGTCCGCGGCAGACATTTGTGTTGCCGCCACTTGGACTTCCGTCCATACCTTCACTAAACATTACAGTTTGGACATTGCCTCTCGTCGTAGAGCAGGCTTCAGGTTAGCGGTCTGCAAGGCCTCCTTTCTTGAGGGTTGCAAGCTTTCCTACTACTTATCTGAGTAGTTCCTCCTCCCAGTGCCTTTCTTATTGGTTCCAGACTGCTTGGGATTCTGTCCTATATGTTGTTACCTACTGCAAGAGCCCTCTCGAAGTAAGATAGTAAAATTACGTAGAACTTACTGTAACAGTAGATCTTGAGAGGCTCTTCTGTAAATATCTCTCCGCCTGCCCATCCCCTAGGCTTTTCAGCTCCTTTTCCATTGAGGAAATATCTGCTTCTCTCTTGTCCGGGCCTTCCGGGCCTGTGGGGAAAGAACTGGAAGGTGGGCGTCTGGGACCGCCCCTTTATACCGACGTCGCATGATGCCGGTCCCACGCCAGGGACTGCTAGCTAGAAAAAATTTTTCCGTGGAGTCCTGCCGCCGGCCGGCGTCAGTCCTATATGTTATTACCTACTGCAAGAGCCTCTCTCGAAGATCTACTGTTAGGGTAAGTTCTTACGTAACTGTACTTTTCCACTGCAGTCAATCCAGCAAATTTCATGAGCACTAAAATTCACATACCGGGTTGGGGGTTCTAAATACAACAGAACAAAAAAGATAGTAGTATATACCTTTGTCTGGTTAACATGATGAAAATAAAGATTTTAACAACCTAAAATATATGCTTGGGTAAGGTGGCCTGCATTTACCCTGAAGTTTAAAAACCCCTCTTGAGAGCCATTGTGTTGCTCCTTGGGAAACTATAGTAACATAGTAATTTAAAGTCAGAAGGGACTGTATGTAGGTCCATCATACCCTTCCCCAGCCGGCACTTCATAAGCAGGGATGAAATAAGGATTCTATGCAAACATGGACCAATTTATAGGGATTCCAGATGATGCTGATGATTAACCAGGGTCATACAGATTAGGGTCCAGCCCTGTTTTTAACCCTCACCCTGTTTGAACATTTATACATGAATTGCAACAGTTGGACACATTTACATACAAAAAGGGTATCTTAGTAACATGCCTAGATTAATACCACAGTTTAGACATATATCTGTGTATTTTAGTATCAACAGTTTCAGGTTACTTGTATTGCTATCTTATTTGCAGTATAATTGATCTAGGCCAAGCAAGTACAGGAGTGAACTAACATAGATCATCATCATTATCACTCTTTATTTATTTAGCGCCTTTCAAAAACCAAGGTGCTGTACAATCATATAAAACATCAAGCATAAATATATCAGTTAATCTTGGTAAGCCAGAGAAAATAAATATGTTTTCAGCATAGTTTCAAAACTATTGATGGTCAGACATTCTCTTAACTGGCGAGGTAGAGAGTTCCACAGGGTTGGTGCCGCAAATGAAAAAGCGCGAGCCCCCGCAGTTTTCATTCGAACCCTGGGAACCACTAGCAATCCCGCATCAGCGGATCGGAGAGGACGACTGGGGGAGTAGGGAGTCAGGAGATCGTTCAGGTAGTCGGGTCCCTGTTCGTGTAGGGCCGTGAAGGTAAGCAAGCCTACCTTATAGGTGATGCACCACTGAACTGGCAGTTAGTGCAGTTCGCACAGCACAGGTGTAATGTGACTGGTCCTAGAAGTGCCAGTCAACAGCCTGGCCGCAGTGTTCTGCACCAGCTGCAGGCGGTGGATATAAACCCCAGGTAGCCCTAGGTAGAGGGCATTGCAGTAGTCAAGACAGGTGGTAATGAAGGCATGGACCAATGCTGGAAGGTCACCCAGAGGAACCAGGTGTTTCACCCGGGCGATATTCCTCAGATGGTAAAATGCCGATTTAACCACTGCCAACACCTGAAATTTCAGGGTCAGACCGTCATCAAGAATAACGCCCACGAGACTTCCGGTGACGTCACGACCTTAATGGCCACTTAGTTCGATCGGCTCCACACTTCGCCGAGCGAATCCTCCAGTGATCGCTGATTTTAATCGAAAACTGAATTCTCTAAATGGTGGAGGACATTGAGAATGGCGAGGAGAGGTGATCAACCCAGAGCGATCCCGGATGAAGACAGAGATGTGGGCAGATTGTCGGAAGGAGACTCGGGCAGCGAGGGCTCCAGGGCCTCGGTCTCCTCTTGTGGGAGTAGGTCCCGATCAAAGCAACCTTCCCTGAGCACAATCCAACGGCAGGTGTCCCGGGTACTGAACAAATTAAGGGACTTCAGGAAAGAGATGCGGTCCACAGTTTCAGCAATCCACACTGATCTGACAAAACTTGAAAAGCAGCAGGAGGATCTTGAGTTACAGACCACGGAGGTGGATCGCCGCGTGGAGGATACTGAGCGTGCTATACTGCAGCTCCAACAAGACGTCCAAGGCCTGCAGTCATGAGCAGAAGATGCAGAAAGCTGAAATAGGCGTAAAAACATATGCATCTCCAGTGTCACAGAGGGTGCTGAAGGGAACGATATGCTCCGCTTTGCTAGTCAGCTCTTCACAGATGTGATTCACCTTCCAGAGCCACTTCCCCTGGATATTGAGAGGGCGCATCGTACGCTAGGCCCAAAGCCAGGTCCTAGAGCCCGCCCCCGAACAATCCTAGTCTGCTTCCTTGAGTTTCAGGAGAAGGAGACAATATTCCACTCTGCGTGGAAACAAGGGACTGTAATGTATGGCTCCAATAGGCTTTTCTTTGAAAATGATTACGCCCCAGAAATCCTGCAACGCCGCAAGCAATTCATACCAGTACTAAGGGCCTTGAAGGTAGCGGGCCTACGCTTCAGAACCCCCTATCCAGCAAAGCTGACGATCCACTTCGAGCAGGGTGCCCAGACCTTTGAATCGGCAGAAGAGGCCATCCTAGAGCTCAGAAAGTGTAAGAGTGAAGTAAACCAGGTGCAAAATGAAAAGAAAGTCATGATTGCGTCAAAGCTAGCACAACAAATATGGAGCAAGGGGCAACGGGAGAGGCGCAGACGACAAGGGAAGGAGACCATCTTACAGATTGCAAGTACCTTTCGGAATGGAACACAAACGGAATTAGCTGACAGATCCACCCCGAAGGCAGCTGGCTCTGGAAGCCCTCGCTGAGGACGGCATCGAGGGAAGACAGCGACCTGGTTAGAGGATCCCTCGTGAACTTTTGTAGACTGATTTCTCTGCAAGCTGGACAGTAAAAAGCAGGATGGTGTCTAGATTCCAAGATCTGCCCCTGGGAACTGCCCCTCTGTCAGCCAACCATCACTGGGAAAAGAAAAACTCTACCAGATTGCATTCAGATAAGTCCCAGTCTTTATTTACTAATGAATGTTTTCCTTTTCCTCTACTTTAGCTAACCAATGTCAGATTAATTAATATGGAGCATAGTAATTTTATCTTAAATCCCCAAAGAGTTAACCTGACTAATGAACCTCTCCCCAAGGATAGGGAAACTGTCTCTTTCTGAGATTCCTGAGCTATGGGAGTACCAACAGATGGTGCTCTACCCCCTTGGCCAGGGACACTGATATCTATTCTTTAAGACTGGGACGCTTTAATAACACTAACTAAACAATAAATTATATGGGTGTGAAAGGGAGGGCATCCCTGATATCAGGTTGCACAGGGCTGAGTATTACTGACAATTTGGGGATGTCCAGAAGTCCCCCACCCAATAGGAGTGGTTCCCGGGGGGACTTTCAACAAGGTTATTGCATCTAACCACCTCATTATATCACATCAAAGAATAAGGTGTGTGTGTGTGTGTGTGTGAGTGAGGAAGGCATCCCAAACCCTACTCTTTACCCCACCTTCCTTTTTCTTTTACCTATTGACACAATAGTGTCTAGATAAACCGGCTTATTCCCAGGATACTTTAAGGAGGCTTAGAACCTCCTTAGGTCATGAGCAATGACCGACTCAATTGAAGTACCTATGTTTCATGTTTGGACCAGGCTAGTCCTAGTAGCCCTGTTAGCCCTAGGACCTGCTTGTAGCCAACATTGGTTAGGAGTTTTCCCCTCTTTTGGTTTAAATGTTTATTACTTAGTGTGTTTTACACAAGTTGCTGGGAAAGTTGGTTATCCCAGCCTAAGGTTACTAGCTATAGGCCCCGAAAGGCCTGGAAAGCGGTTTTTTTTTCTTTTCTCAAGGCCACTAGTTAGGGGCCCCAGGTTACTTAGAATAATTTTTGGCTCCCTCCAAGAGGAACCTAAGTTAGTTAACAGTCACAAGGTTCAAATCTATTTGACAGAGGTTACAACACAGATGTTATGCGACAGAGGTTTAAATTACCTGATATATATTTGCATTATAAATGGCAGGCAAACACCTGAAAGTATACTCGTTGAATGTGAACAGTTTGAGTAGCCCGATAAAGAGGTCTAGAATTATTTCACTAGTGAAGAAGTCTACAGCTGAAATCGTTTACATGCAGGAAACACACAGGTCTTCTCATCAGCAATGACAGGTGGTAGGTAAAGAGGGGTCGCCATATTAATCTCGGGCCACACTCCCTTTCGGATGGTAAAGGAATGGGCAAACCCCGAGGGTCGTTTAGTAATAGTTCAAGGGATCCTGCAAGAGCTAATATCTATCTTCCACCAGCCTCAAACACACCAACTATTCGACTCTTGCTTGATAAAGTAATTGAGATGACCAGAGGGACCCTGATATTCGCGGAGGATTTCAACATTGCCCCAAGCCCATCCCTGGACACCACCAGGATCTCGGGTGGCAGGCAGTTGGCCCCACACAAATTTTTCAAACAATTCATCGGAGAGGTTGGTTGGCTGGATGTGTGGTGATCTCTACACCCAGGGACGGGATACTCCTATTACTCAGCGGTTCATGGGACCTATACAAGAATAGATCGTTGTTACACTTTAGGGGAAACCTTGAGTCATTGGTCAGTACTACCATGGGCACTATAGCACACTCAGACCATGCACCACTAATAACCATATGGAAACTGGTTATAGAGAGGCGCGACACCAGGTGGAGATTCAGCCCCACTCACATGAAGAGTGATCAATTTAAAGATTTTCTCAAAGAGAAGATCATGGAAATTATCCAAGGCAGTGCCACCCAGGAAACTCGTTCCACCATCCAATGGGATACCCTGAAGGCAGTCCTGAGGGGCCACCTGATAAAACACACAGCTACACTAGCTAAAGAGCGAAAAGAAAGACCAACGCAACTAGAGCAGACACTACAATTCCTACAGTTAGCCCACCAGCAAGGAGATCACTCAGTGCTGGCACAGATCAAACAGACTAAAATGGACTTGGATACCCTATGTACCCAACAGACAGAGGTGGTACTGGCATATCTGCGGCAGAGATATGGCGAGATAGGTCCTCGAGCCTTCTGGCATACCGTTTGCGTCAACAGCGAAAAATGTCCACTATCACCGCAATAAAGGACCCAAACTCAGGAGCACGGCCACACCAAACTCAGAAATATAACCCAAGCCTTCTGTCAATATTACAGGGCTCTTTATACCACAGACCACATGTCGGACCAAACATTCACCAACACCTTCCTGTCAGCCCTAGAACCCCAAATTGAATCTTGACCAGCAAAACAGCCTCATGATGCCGATCAGCTCTAAGGAACTGATGCTGGCCATCTTTAGGTCCAAAACACAGAAGGCTCCGGGTCCAGACGGATACGGAGTGGAGTTCTATAAGGGCACAGCGCAGTCAATTGGTCAGCTAATGCTATGAGCCTTTAATCAAGTTCTCCTAGGAGATGCCCCACCACCTGGCTGGTCATATGCAACAATCTCACTTATCCCCAAACCAGACAAGGACCCTTTACAATGTGGCTCATATAGGCCAATCTCAGTGCTTAACATGGACTATAAATATTTCATGTCTGTCTTGGCCCGAAGGGTGGATGCAGTTCTCCCGACACTGATAAACCTAGATCAAACAGGCTTTGTAAGCTCTAGATCCACCTCAGACAATACCCGTAGAGCCTTACACCTAGTACATGAGATGCAGTCGCGCGAACATCCATCAGTCCTTCTCAGCCTTGATGTTGAGAAGACTTTCGACCGGGTGTCATGGCCCTTTCTTTTCTCCACTCTTACTACAATGGGGTTCCTGGACCCCTTTGTGGCTATACTCAGGGCAGTATACACCTCCCCTCAGGCATGTGTGAAAGTTTCAGGTCATCACTCTGATTACTTCCCCCTATTCAGGGGAATCCGGCAGGGTTGCCCCCTGTCCCCTGGTTTATTCGCCATCTTTAATGAGCCCTAGCCCAGGCAATCAGATTAACACCTGGGATTTCGGGTGTGCGAATAGATGAAACAGAACACCGCATAGCCCTCTATGCGGATGATGTACTGTTATTCCCTACTGACCCCTCACAATCCATGCCCACGGTCTTCCGAACCCTGGAGGAATTTGGTGCGCACTCAGGCTACCGGCTTAACACCAGTAAGACTGACGCCCTCACTTTTCATTATATACCGCCTGAGACACTCAAGGAGAGATATCCATTTCGATGGGGGCTCTCCAGGATGAAATATTTGGGCATTTACCTCTCCCATAGAGCAGAAGATGCCCTGAGTAATAATTTTCTACCCTTCACAGCACAGATGAAGTAGGATCTCGGAAGATGGAACGTCCTCCCACTGAATATGATTCAGAGAGTTGACGTGGTGAGGATGGTGATCCTCCCAAGGGCCCTCTACCTTTTTCAGAATGTCCCACTTAATCTGCCGAATAAATTATTCCGTGTATGGAACAAGGCTATTACTGGGTTTGTCTGGGCAGGAAGACATCCCAGAATTAAACTGAAATCTCTTTTTCTTCCCAAAACACAAAGAGGTCTTGCACTCCCAAATCTTACACAGTACTACTGGGCTTCCCATCTGTCCTTTATAACCCAACGACTAGTCGGAGTGTCCCCAGCTCGCTGGAGGGAGATTGAGGAGAGTATGCTCTCACAGCATGACCACCAAAGGCTGCTTATTTATAACAATCCTCCTTCACTAGGACAACTAACTTAGAACCCCTGGATTATACATCAGATCCAGGCCTGGCATTCAGCACATAGATCTCTTAAGCTCACCCCTTTTCTGGTGCTGATATGTCCGATAGAACTTCTAGAAAATTTTCTCCCTGCCTTACACGACCATACATTTCATACATGGAGGCACACTCACCTCACAAAACTCCCTCAGCTCCTGGAGGGATCCCTTTTTAAGGAATTTGGGGTGCTTCGGTGGGAGTTCCATCTATGCCAATCAGATTTTTTCCGATACCTACAACTACGACACTACTACGAGGCCTTCCCTCTGATTGTTCATACCCTTGGGGAGCACCCTCACATGATCCAAATGCTCCAACAAACACTACAATCCAATATGTTATCACATCCTATTTCAACTCTGTATAAATCCCTGATGGAAACAATAGGGGGAAATACAGGGGTAATAAGGGAGAAATGGATTGAAGAGCTGGGTTCCCAAATAACATCACAGCAGTGGGGCATAATATGCCAATTATCAGCGAGAATCACCTACTCCCATACATGGAGACTGTTCTCTTGGCAACTGCTGGTAAGATTTTTCTCCGGACCCCAGCAATAACCGCACATTACAATAACTCTGGCTCAACAGCATGCTGGTGCCAATGTGGGGAGAGTAATGCCCACCATTCCCATGTTTTGTGGTCATGTCCAAGGTTACAGCCATTTCTCCAAGGGCTACGGGAAGAATTTGAGGAGCTATTTGGGCTTAAGCTCTCCTTGACCGGGGAGTTCTTTATCCTACATGTCCTCCCACATGACCTACGAAACCCCCACTATCAGTACTTATTGGGAATCTTCCTGCTTGCAGCGAAAAAGGCCATTACCAAACACTGGTTCACTGCGGTAATCCCTTCAGTCTCGGATTGGAGAGAGATGGTCAATCACATATATAGATCAGAGAAAATCACATACAACTTGAATGATAAAGCAGATCTTTGCTCCACCAAGTGGAGAAGATGGATAATATATATCATGACCAAGGACCCACACTTTGTTCCCTAGCACCTCTGATCGCCTATTAATTGATTAGACTCACCACACCAAAGTTGGTTACTAACAACCAAGAAATAAGGGTTACATCTTGACAGAATACACGACCCATTCTCACTGGGTGCTGGAAGTACACTAAAGGGCAAACACCAGAGAGAATAAAATCAGAGTGGGGAATGCGAGAATGGTATAAAGAGAAAAGTCCCAGGGAAAAGAAGTAAAGAGACAGAGAAGTAAACAGAACGATCCTATCCAGGATGGAAGATTGTGTATCCAGGTGAAACTGTGTCACATAAATGATGAATAAATATTGTAAAGCTATATGAATTGTAACCCTGTCCAAGCAATTAATTACATTAATGTAAATGTGACTGTAAAAAAAGGTAAAATCTTCAATAAAGACTATATTTGCAAAAAAAAAAGTAACGCCCAAGGTTTCGCACCCGGTCTGAGGTAGTGAGCTGGACACCATCAAGCCACAGGCCTGACATGTGCCCAGCTTCAGAACCCGCCCCCAGGCGACCTGGATCCACAACCAACACCTCAGTCTTATCCGGATTCAACCTCAGCCAACTCAAATTCATCCAGTCTTTGATCTCGGAGAGGCAACTGTTTAGCATAGAAATGGCATCAACCTGTCTGGGCACAAAGGACATATACAGCTGAGTATCATCTGCATAGCAGTGAAAACTCAAGCCGTATTGTCTGTTCAAACAACATGAAGTCTTGCTGTATTCTGACATAGCAGTTAGGTCCTGCCTTTCAACTGCCCAGGAGAACAAAGAGTTAAACTTTACATGGCCAGCATGGAATGTTCACCACAAGCTCGGTTGAAGCCCCTGTCTGTTGTTGTTTAAACTGCGACCGTCAGATTTTTTACTCCGCCTCACTGAACAGTCGCTCCGGAGATTTCTCCTGCTGCTCGGTTCAGAAAAGTCGGTTGAAGTGTCGGTTTTTTCGGTCGGTTTCTACCTAATTGCTGTTACCGCTTAGTCGGTTCAAGTCTCTGTCTGTGGTACCATGAGTACTAGATAGGTTTTTTGTTTTGTTTCTGTGTGGAACTTGTAAATTGTGGATCAGTTTGGCAGAACCGATCAGTTTGAGGTAAAAAAGTTTGTGCTTGATTTAGAGTGTGGTAACCGGTCTGTATCGGTTCTAAAAAAAAAAACAGATTTTATTACGTTTTTTTCCAAGACCCGTGACACAGTCAGGAACCGATAGGGGAGTCTTGCCTGGCGGATTGCCGAAAAAAGGGTAAGTTTGGGATAGGATTGGCCATGTCTGAGAAACCCAACATAAAAACGGGCCCACTGGGTTTCAACACTGCAGTGTGTGTGGGGAAGTCTTTGCCAAGGCTGATTCCCACACCACCTGTGTTTATTGTCTGGGGTTTGACCACCTCGATTCAGACTGCCAAATTTGCAAGAATTTTCCCAAATCTACCCTAGAAAAGAGATTAGGTAGACTGAGGGAAAGGGAGGCTGAGAAGTCCGCTGGCCCAGGCAGCCAGCCCGGTTCGGTTCTGACCGAACCAGAAGGTACCCTCTGACCAGGGTGATACTTCGGGCAAAAGGAGAGCCGATTCTGAGGAGTCTGTTCCAGTGAAAAGAAAGCGAAAAGATAAATCGTCCCGTTCGGACCCAGAAATTCATACCCACCGCTGGCCAGATAGCTGGCAACAAGGATAGTACACCGCTTAGTTCGGTTCCGGACTGGACCGCACCATCTGGCAGGGCCTCAGTCTGTTGGTTCCTGGTTCCGGATTATACTTTGAAAGAATTTTATGAACCGGAGGAGGAGGAGGGGAGAGTATGAGGATGATTATGGTGATTATGAAAGTCTGGATGTGCCTATTGACCTGGACATCTCCCCAGACAGACCTTCAGCTGTTTCTCCTTCTAGGCTTTCTGAGTCCCCTTCTCACTATATGTTTTACAAAAAAGTGGCTGAGACCCTCCAGCTCCCTGTGGAGGAAGCAGTAGAGGATCAGGAGGAGCCCGATTATGTTGAGATGATGGACATCCCAGAGTCCAGGAGACTGTCTGTTCCCCTCCACAAATCCTTTGGGAAACAGACACATAAAATCCTTAAGTCTCCTAATTCTGTACGTCCTGTGGACAGACGACTGGACAAGAGGTACACTCAGGACAATTTGAGACAAGGGGTTCCATTTGTCGCTCAGTCTCATTCAGTGATACTCACCACAGATGCTTCCCTGCTGGGCTGGAGAGCCCATTTGGGGGATCTTACCACACAAGGACTGTGGTCACCTCGGGAATCTCTGCTTCACATCAATCTCTTGGAACTCAGAGCAGTGTTTCTGGCACTGCAAGCTTTTTCCAAATCTGTACAGATCAAGGTGGTTCAGGTCAGAACAGACAACACCACCACCACCATGTGGTACATCAACAAGCAAGGAGGCACTTGGTCTACGGCCTTGTGCACAGAAGCAATGAAGTTGTGGTCCCTGGCCTATTCCCTGCAGACCTCTTTGATAGCAGTTCACCTCCCAGGGAAGGACAATGTCCTAGCAGATGCACTGAGCAGAATATCCCAGGGCCATCACGAATGGGCCCTAGATCCCTAGTTTTGAAAGTGATTTTCTCGAGATGGGGCACACAGAGATAGATCTTTTGCAGCCCCAGACAATCACCAACTTCCTCCCTTTGTTGCAGACCCCCAGTCTTGGGCTCAGTCCCCTGGATGCTCTGATTCTGAACTGGGAAGGAAATTTCTGTATGCTTTTCCCCCTTCCCTCTCCTGTTCAAAGTGTTAGTCAAGATAAGGTCACAACCATGCAAAGTGATTCTGATTGCTCCAGACTGGGCCAGACAGCCCTGGTACCCCCTGTTGCTGTCCCTAGCAGTCCACCTTCCCCTGTCTCTTCCCAGGAATTACAACCTGTTGACATCCTCTCAGGGGAGGATTTGGTACCCGAATCTTCAGTCTCTCAATCTCAGAGCATGGCTCTAGAAGAGTTAAGAGTTTGCAGTTCTGCATCTTTCCCAAGGGGTTCTGGATATCCTTAAGGCTTCTCGAAAGCCTTCTACCAGAAAGACTTACAACTCCAAATGGAAAAGATTCAGCATTTGGTGTTCTAAGAAGAATATTTCTCCAGACTCTGCTGAATTGCCTACGGTTCTGGACTTTCAAACAACATGAAGTCTTGATGTATTCTGACTATTGCAGTGATCTCCAACCTTTGAACTGCCCCGGAGAACAAAGAGTTAACTTTCCATGCAAGGCATGGGACGCTGAGCTTGAGCTCAGTTGAAGCCTCTGTCTGCTGTTGTTTGAACCCCAACCGTCAGATTCTTTACTCCGCCTCACTGAACAGTCGCTCCGGAGATTTCTCCTTCGCTCGGTTCAAAAAAGTCGGTTAAAGTGTTTTTTCGCTCAGTTTTAACCGAATTTCTGCTTCTAACCTGTCGGTTTAAGTCTCTGTCTGTGGTACCGTGAGTACTAGATAGGTTTTCTATATTAGTTTTCTGTGTGGAACTTGTAAACATTGGATCGGTTCAGTTTGAACCGATCAGGTTAGTGTAAAAAACTTCTGTCTTTATTAGAGCGTGGTAACCGGTCCGTATCTGTTCTAAAAAAAAACGGATTTCATTATGTTTTCTTCCAAGACCCGTAACCACGGTCCAGGAACTGATAGGGTGTCTTGCCTGGCGGATTGCCGAAAAAAGGTGAGTTTTGGATTAGGATTGGCCATGTCTAGAAACCCAAGAAGAAAAACCGGGCCACTGGGTTTCAGCACTGTAGTGTGTGGGAAGCCTTTGCTAAGGCTGACCCCCACACCACCTGTGTTTATTGTCTGGGGTTTGACCACCTCAATTCAGACTGCCAAATTTGTAAAAGTTTTCCCAAAGCTACCCTGGATAAGAGAGTAGGTAGACTGAGGGAAAGGGAGGCTGAGAAGTCCACTGACCCAGATGGCCAGCCCGGTTCGCTTCCGACCGAACCAGAAGGAGTGCCCTCTGACCAGGGCGAAACTTCTTCGGGCAAAAGGAGAACCGATTCTGAGGAGTCGGTTCCGGTTAAAGGAAAAAGAAGGGATAAACCATCCAGTTCGGATCCACAAGTTCTTTCTCCAGCCGCTGTTGAGATAGCCAAAGCGATAAGGATAGTTCAATCGCTAACTTCGGTTCCGGCCAAACCAGCACCATCGGTCAGGGGCTCGGTTCGGTCGGTTCTCCTCGGTTCCGGATTATACTTTAGAAGAATTTTATGAACCGGAGGAGGAGGAGGAGGAAGACTATGAAGATGATGATGATGGTGATTATGAGAGTCTGGATGTGCCTATTGACCCGGACATCTCCCCAGACAGACCTTCAGGCGTTTCTCCTCCTAGGCTTTCTGAGTCCCCTTCCCACTTTATGTTTTACAAGAAAGTGGCTGAAACCCTACAGCTTCCTATGGAAGAAGCAGTAGAGGATCAGGAGGAGCCTGATTTTGTTGAGAAGATGGACATCCCAGAGTCCAGGAGATTGTCTATTCCCCTCCATAAATCTTTTGGGAAACAAACATTTAAATTTCTAAAAACTCCTAATTCCATACCTCCTGTGGACAGAAGAATGGACAAGAGGTATACTCTTTCAGGCTCAGACAGGGAGTTCCTTTCCCAGCAATGTAGCCATGTTGGGGTAGTGCAGGCTGCTGCCTGTGATAAGGCAAATATTCCCTTGGCTTCACACCCCCCAGACAAGGACTCCAGGAGGATTGATGCCATGGCAAAGAAACAGTACATGGCAGCATCTCTGGGACTCAGGCAGGCTAACTATATGGCCTACACAGCTAGATACCAGAAGTCCAGGTGGGACACTGTGATGGCTCTAGCTAAACAGGCCCCTGACCAGCTTGCCAAGGAGCTGGAGCAGGTGGCTGCGGATGAGATTGAGGCATCCAAGGTGCAATTTCATGCTGCTGTGGACTCCAATGATGTTTCATCTAGAGTCATGGCTACATCTGTGGCCCGTCGGAGGATGGCTTGGCTCAGATGTACTAGCCTGTCACAGGATACCCAGGCTAAGGCCATGGATTTTCCTGTCATTGGTAATTCTCTGTTTGGGGAGCAGACAGAGAATTACATGAAGAAAATGGATGAGTACAGGACCACCTACAGGAGTACTCAGGCCAAAGAAAGGCAAGCCACTCCTCAGAAGCAGCATTCCAGGGGCAGGGGCAGGCCTTTTCATAGGCCTTTTTACCAAGCCCAGGCCTCCTCTTCGGCTTTTGCTCAGAGGGGTTTTTTTAGAGGGAGAGGCAGACGGGGTATGAGCAGGCCTGCTTCCACCCCTCAGCCTAAAGCCCCTGCCAAGCAGACACCCTGATGGGTCTGCCTGGACCGATTCTCCACTACCTGTAGGGGGCAGGCTGGCTTACTTTGTCCAGGACTGGAAGTCTTTAACATCAGACAAGTGGGTCCTGGAAGTAGTAAGCCAGGGACTGGTTCTCAGCTTCAAAAAATTTCCCAAGATGAGAACCAGATCCTTTCCACCTGCAAATCCTTCAGAGGCCCTTGCCCTAGATGCAGAGGTTTCTTCCCTCTTGGCTCTCAGGAGCCATAGAAAGGGTTCCTACCCTACACAGGGGCAAAGGATTGTACTCCAGGTACTTCCTAACCCCCAAAAAGACAGGAGAATGGTGGCCCATCCTGGATCTGAGATACCTAAACAAGCACCTTTTAAAGCCAAAATTCAAAATGGTGACTCTGGGAATAATTCTGCCCTCTCTAAGGCCAGGGGACTGGCTAGCCTCCCTAGACCTCAAGTATGCCTAGTTTCACATTCCTATCAGGTGCTCCCACAGAAAGTACCTCAGGTTCGAGTTGCCCTCAGGCCACTATCAATTCAGAGCAATGCCCTTTGGTCTAACATCAGCCCCAAGGGTGTTCACAAAGTGCCTGGCAGTAGTGGTTGCTTTCCTAAGGAGAAAAAAGATCTCCATCTTGCCATACCTGGACAACTGGCTCATAGTAGGTCAGTCTCCAGACCAAGTCAAGTCACATCTTCAGATAACTCAGCAACTGCTCACTTCCTTAGGGTTCCTCCTAAACCTTCCAAAGTCAGTTCTAGAGTCAGTGCAGCTCCTCACCTTTATAGGGGCGGAGCTGGATACAATAAGAGCAAAGGCCTTCCTTCCCCTGGACAGGGCAAGGACACTAATAGAACTGGCCTCTTCTTTCACCCTTCAGGTGTCTCGACCAGCAAGGCAGTTCTTGCAACTCCTGGGCCACATGGCAGCCTCTACAGCAGTGGTCCAGGGGGCAAGATTTCAGATGAGGGACATTCAGTTCCACTTGAGAACCTTCTGGTCCCAGAGAAAGGATTCCCTGACCAAACTAGTCCCAGTGACTCGAACCCTGATCCAGGCTTTGCAGTGGTGGCAGGATCAGGACAATTTAAGGCAAGGAGTTACTTTTGTCACTCAGTCTCATTCTCTAATCTTCACCACAGACACCTCCCTCTTGGGCTGGGGAGCCTACTTGGGGGATCTTACCACCCAAGGGCTGTGGTCACCTCAAGAATCTCTGCTTCACATCAATCTCTTGGAACTCAGAGTGGTTTTTCTGGCACTACAAGCTTTTTCCAAGTCTGTTCAGAACAAAGTAGTCCAGATCAGAACAGACAATACCACCACAATGTGGTACATCAACAAGCAAGGGGGCACTCGGTCTACGGCCTTGTGCACAGACACAGTGAAGTTGTGGTCTCTGGCCTATTTCCTGCAAACTTCTCTCACAGCAGTTCACCTCCCAGGGAAGGACAATGTCCTGGCAGATATTCTCAGCAGGATATCTCAGGGCCACCACGAATGGTCCCTAGATCCCCTAGTTTTGAAAGTGATTTTCTCCAGATGGGGCACTCCTCAGATAGATCTTTTTGCAGCCCCAGACAATCACTAACTTCCTCTTTTTTGCTGCAGACCCCCAGGATTGGGCTCAGTCCCCCTAGATGCTCTGGTACTGAATTGGGAAGGGAAGTTCCTGTATGCTTCCCCCCCCCCTTCCCTCTCCTGTTCAAGGTACTAGTCAAGATCAGGTCTCAACCCTGCAGAGTGATTCTGATCGCTCCAGACTGGGCCAGACAGCCCTGGTACCCACTGTTGCTGTCCTTAGCAACCCACCTTCCCCTGTCTCTTCCCAGGAATTACAACCTGTTGGCATCCTCTCAGGGGTGGGTTTGGTATCCGAATCTCAAATCTCTCAATCTCAAGGCTTGGCTCTTGAAGAGTTAGAGTTTGCTGATCTGCACCTCTCTCAAGGTGTCCTGGATATTCTAAAGGCTTCTCGAAAGCCTTCCACCAGGAAGACTTACAACTCCAAATGGAAAAGGTTCACTATTTGGTGCTCTGGTAAGCATATTTCTCCAGAATCTGCTGGGTTACCTGCAGTCCTGGACTATATGGTTCATCTCAATGGCTTGGGACTCAGACCAGCTACACTCAAAGTACATCTGGCAGCTGTTTCTGCTTTTTTTTGTCAGTAGGCAAGCCCTCTTCTCTTTCAGCCCATCCTGTATTTTGCAAATTCTTCAAGGGACTGTTGCACACCAATCCTCCCTTCAGGGACCCTGCTCCTGCTTGGGACCTTAATGTTTGCATTGCTCAGCTTTTGCAACCCCCTTTTGAGCCTTTGTCCTCTACAGAGCTTAAGTACTTGACTTGGAAAACTGTGTTTTTGGTAGCCATTACTTCTGCCAGACGTATCAGTGAATTGCAAGCCCTCTCAGTGGAATCTGATTTCATCTCTTTCCATAGAGATAAGTGGTCCTTAGAACTAACAGAAAGTTCTTACCTAAAGTGGTTTCAGATTTCCACCTCAACCAGTCTATATCTCTCCCTGTTTTCTTCACTGACCATTCCTCCTCTGGAGAGAGGAGGCTACACAGCTTGGATGTTAAAAGAGCCCTTAGCTACTACATAGAGCGTACCACGGGTCACAGGTTTGAATCCTTCCAGTTGTTCCTTACGTATGGAGAAGTTGGTAAGGGCAAACCTGCCACTAAGAGATCTATTGCCAGGTGGATTATTTCTTGTATACAATTCTGCTATGAAAAACTGGGTAGAACTCCACCCTCAGGCCTGAGGGCTCATTCCACTAGAGGTACAGCTGCTTTCCTGGCTGCTGCCAGGGATATTCCTCTATTAGAAATTTGTCAAGCAGCCACCTGGAAAACAGTACATACTTTCACCAAGCATTACTCTCTGGATATCCAGGCTAGGAGTGATGCTTGGTTTTGCCTAACAGTACTTCAGAGCCTGTTTCCAAAGTAGGTTCTGTCCCTCCTCCATGGAGGTACTGCTTGGTAGTCTGCATATGTCAGAATACAGCAAGACTCCATGTTGTTTGAAGAAAAAATTACTCACCTTAGTAATGTTGTTTCTTCTAATGGAGTTTTGCTATATTCTGACCTCCCCCCGCCTCCCCTCTCAGAACCTGTTTTTTGGGATGTGGGTGGGCAGGAGCAGTGCTGGCACCCTAGAGGTGCCCCATTTTCACTCTCCTTTATCTTAGGTGTGTGTTGTGTTTTGTTTTTTGGGTTTCCTGACTTGAGTCTTTGCTTTGAAACCAAAAAAACCTTTTTTAAATAAATTTAGTTGCCAGTTGGCTAGTATGAGTTTTACAGTTTCCACACAGAACTTCCAGTGAGTAATGCTCGTAAAGATCTGACGGTTGGAGTTTAAACAACAGCAGACAGAGGCTTCAACCGAGCTCGCACTGAACGTTCCATGCTGGCCATGGAAAGTTAACTCTTTGTTCTCCGGGCAGTTGAAAGGCAGGACCTAACTGCAATAGTCAGAATACAGCAAGGCTCCATTAGAAGAAACAGCATTACTAAGGTGAGTAATTTTTTCTTGGGTTGCCCCATGAGGGGCACAGAGAGGAAACAGAAAATATTTGTTCAGCATACGTATAGCTGCTGTGGGGAAAACTGTCACACAGAAATGGTTAACCAACAAGCCCCCAGGCATGCCTGACTGGTCTTGCTGTATTCTAACCCCCCCCCCGCCTCCCCTCTCAGAACCTAGATTTTGGGATGTGGGTGGGCAGGAGCAGTGTTGGCACCCTAGGGGTGTCCTTTCTTCACCCTCTTTTGGTTTGGGTGAGGGGTTGTGTTTTTGGATGTGTTTTGTTTTGGGGTTTCTTGACTTGAGTCTTCCCTTTGAAACCCAAAACCCTTTTATATAGATATATTTGCCAGTTGGCTAGTAAGAGTTTTACAGTTTCCACACAGAACTTCTAGTGAGTATTGCTTATAAAGATCTGACGGTTGCAGTTTAAACAGCAGCAGACAGGGACTTCAACTGAGCTTGTGGTGAACATTTCATGCTGGCCATGGAAAGTTTAACTCTTTGTTCTCCGGGGCAGTTGAAAGGCAGGACCTAACTGCATATGTCAGAATACAACAAGACTCCATTAGAAGAAACATTACTAAGGTGAGTAATTTTTTCATATCTCCCAATGGCTGCATATACAGTGCAAACAACATGGGCTCCAATATGGAGCCCTGCGGCACCCCTCAGGATAGGGGAAGGGCATCAGAGGAATAAATTCCAGTGACTACCCTCTGAGACCTACCTACAAGGAAAGATCTAAACCATTCGAGGACTGTACCCGACAGTCCACAAAGGAACCGCAGAGTCTCCAAAAGCACCCCATGGTCCACAGTGTCAGAAGCTTCTGAGAGATCGAGAAGGACCAAGATGGTACAAGCCTTTCGATCTCTTGCCATTAGGAGGTCATTAAGTACCCGAACAAGGGCCGTTTTGGTGCTGTGCCTCTTCCTAAAACCAGACTGGAGAACTTCATAAACATTGTGAGTCACAAGGTGATCAACCAGCTGGAACGCAACCACCTTCTCAATAACCTTCCCCACAAAAGGAAGGTTAGAGACAGGTTGGTAGTTAGGTGGATCGTCAGGATCCAAGGAGGGCTTTTTAAGGAGTGGTTGAATAACTGCCTCCTTTGGGGGTCAGGAAAGACACCCCTCTCCAAGGATCTCCGTACAATTTCAGCAAGGATCGGGCAGATAGCATCTATACAACCCACTAATAGGGGAGTAGGGCCCGGATCCAAACTACAACAGGTTGGGCACAAGGTCTGGACGATCTTCACTATGACCATGAATTCCGGTCGGCTGAAGTCGGTCCAGACAGACCGGGTGCTCACCACCTCCCATCGACCAGCGCAACCCCTCGTAGAGGGAGCAGGGCCGATTCTGGCCCTGATGCCAGTCAACCTTATTAGCGAAAAAACGAGCTAGCTTATCACACTTACTTTGTGAAAATGCTCTTCCAGACTGAAGACAGACTGGATTGCACAATCTGTCAACAGTTCGAAAGAGTTAAGCCGGTCGATTTTGCGCTGCAGAAATCTCCCTGGACAGGAACTCTGCCTTCTTATGGGAGATTTCTGATTGATAGCTCTCATAATGCTCCATCAATCTAAGCCTGTCAGCATCAAGGCTGGATTTCCGCCATGCTCTCTCCAGCCTTTGACCAACTTGCCGCAACTTCTTCAGGGACCCGTCATACCTGGGGTTCCTTGGGCGAAGAGTAAGTGGTTGAACGCGAACAGGAGCAATCAAGTCTAAGGCGTCTCTCACTGCCTTATTATAGGCTAGTACTAGACCCCCCCAGACTCGTGCTTTCACTCAGCAATCCCAGTATGTCAAGCTTCTGACCAATTCGACTGCTCCTTTTCTCTGCACATGAAACACTCTTATTCTGTGACGATTATCTCACATGCAGCTGCTATGGAAACAGGCATGTTCTGGTAACGTTTTAAAAACAATATATTGTTGATCAAGCTTGATCAATAATATAGTAATACCACCAACAAGACTACTCTATCAGTCATAAGAGTGGTCTCACTTACATTCTTAGGGTGTTAGAACCGCTTACCTTTGGTTCACAGTTCTCATGCCCGAAGAATGCCTGTGAGGCCACTTTTACAACCGTGAAAGTGGTCTTGGCAGTGGTTTTAACATACAACTTTTTCAAAGAGCTTTGAAACTCATGTAATGAATTCTTAGCATGAATTTCGGTAAGTTATTCCATAATGTTGCTACACTTACTTGTAAGATTTAATTATCAGATCTGCATTTTGTTGGGGGCATGGCAAACCTTTATTTGCCTCAATGGATAACGCTCATTTATTTCAATTTCAGGTTTTGTTTCGTTTTTTGTTTGAAAAGTTGATTTACTTATGGGACACTTAGAAAGTTATGTACTCACTATAAACGTCATTACTAAATGTACTGTATCTGCATCACTTGGATATATCATACAGAGAAAATAACAAGTTTCATATTAGTGTTTAAAGTTAAGTATTCAAGAGATGGTTCTTCATACAGTCACCTGCGGGGCTAAATCTAAACAAGTAAAATACCAAGGCTAAAGGATCCAGCGCTTACAAGTTGAGTCCTCCGAGAGCCCTGCAGCCTCTTGTTTGAGGCTCTTTTTGTTAGGAGTGTGTTCTGGAGGTCTGGACTGCTCTCAGTGTCAAAGTTCAGCACCATCCTTCTTGATTGCAAATAATTTTAAAATCTCAGTTGAATAGCTTAGACATTATCACAAAAGTCTGAACATAGTGCGATTCATCAGGTGGGGACGAATGGGCCCGGTTGACAGCATGATCCCAGTGGGCCCATAATGATTGGCACTTCCCCCTCTGTACTTTGCAAGCATTGTCTGTTGCAGTCTTCTTTAGAGTTTGAAACTACAGGGTGCCAGCATTATGACCAAAAAATAAATGTTAGTAGTTATGTACTAATGGAAATTTTGCCAGTGTGGCCTTGATGTTAAACATATATTCCATTATTCTAAATTGATTTTCCTGCCCTTAATCTCTTGATTAGAACGACTGTGCAGTCCATCATCATCACTGTGTGGGGCAGCGGCTGCATTCCCGGATCCAGGTTCAGACCGGCTGTACAATGGTTACCCAGCTGGAGCAAGCGCCACTGATAACTCATTGTTTTGGAAACCACTAGTGTTGCTAATACCGCTGCGCCTGGGGCTTAGTGACATCAATGAAGCTTACATCGAAACCCTAAAGGTAGGGGGACCTTTCCTTCTGTAATAGTCATAGATTGGTATTCTGAGATGCATATATTTTTTTTTAATGGTGCGAGTTTCATCTTGTTAGAGTTTGGGCCGCCAGAACTGCAAAGTGAACCAAGTTCGAACTTGTTTGAGATTGCATTCTTCATATTGTACATCATGACATCATTCTTAGCCAGTCTGATACTTTTATAACCATAAGAGACACAGAGGTACAGTAATGTACATATTTTCTGAACATTTTTCATGCTTCCCAGCATGTTCAGATAATCGGGGTTGTAGTGTATATGATTTTTGCTCTGTATTATTTCAGTTTTAAGGGGGAAGGTACATTTACACAAAAAGGAGGTTAGTGGTTCAACCCCTGCTAGAGCCAGATACTCACTGTGTGAACTTGGGCAAGTCGCTTAACCACTCAGTGCTCCATTTCACCCAACTGCAGAAAATGGGTTGCAGCAGGACCCACTGGAAATGTCATGTTTCACCTCAGTTGGGCCATCCTGGGCAAATAAATTATAACAAAAAAAAAATATGCTTCCGTTTCACAGCAGTACTGATCTGTAATCTACATGAGCACAGCTAGCATCATATTTATTTATTTAGAAATTTGTACTCCAGGATAGCTTTATTTAGATTTATAAAATAAGCCATGAAAATTCTGTAACCTCATGGGTTGAATGAGACACGTCACGTGACCATTAATTATTTAAACGATAAGGCATAAGAGTGTGTGGGTGTTGGAGGATTTACCGATGCCTCGTGTGGTGTGTCATAAGGTGAAAGCAAGTGACTTAACCGCATGAGAAGTGGGTAATTCCCCCCAATTACCCACGTTCTGGAGTGCCTTATTGCAGTTATACAATAGACACGTGTCAGATAAATTAAAAAATGTTTTCAATGAATGCCTTTTCTCAGCCATGGGTTATTGCAAGATTTACCCATGGATAAAGTCCTTAACTGACCAATCAGGTTGCAGGAAATTATTTTTTTTTTTTTATGTCTACTTGAACTATGTATTTTTTCAACAAATCAAAGCCCATTTTGTAAGTGGGATGACACACTCCAGGGTGTGCGGTTATAATGGAATAATGCACTTCTCGGGTGGTTGTGCACTCAGCTATGCCTCGTACCTTACCACCACCCAAGGCATGCATTATTCCCTTATAACTGCATACCCTGTCATGCATTATCCATTGCACAGCACCTATATTTTAGGAGGTCCTAGGGGACATTACAGCAGCTGGGTTATTACAGATAAGTTACAGAGGAAAAAAGATCCATTGGTACTGGTGGTCAGCCCAGCGATAGCAATAACATTTGCAGTGCCGGCAACCTGAGTTCAGGAGCAATATTGCATTATCGAGTGCCAGCTCGAACATCCCAGGACGCTCTCCTCCTGTGGGAAGGGTAGTCTGCTGTGCTGCCATCTGGGTGACCACAGGTGGCAGTGCAGTTGGGAGCAGCTTGTAGGAAAGGAGGATGTTGGCTGGTGCCGTGCTGCACACACGCTCATGCATCCTTGCCTCCAACATCATCGGGGAAGGGATGGAAAGCGGAAAATATCCTGGCTGTCAGGATGACTGCTGCCTATAGGCCTCGCACCTGGCTATTTAGGTGCCACTTCCAAACTCTGCATCTGTTCTGTGGTGGAGAGTGGGGGTCTCCGCTGCCTCTGCAGGGTTTTAAGCTCTGGGGGAACTACAGAGGTGAAGGTAAGTCCTGGGACACGCCAGGGTGATGGGGCTGGGGTGGCCAAGCAAGTGGGTTCTGACCTGAGATGAGGGGGCATAACAGCAGTAGTAGCTGCTGCAAAAAAAATCCATGGGTGCACATAAATTTGAATCACGGTATACAAATACTGGTGTGTTGTTAAGTTATGCAGTGCATGTCAGAAAAGAAAAATGCAGAATAATTTATCTGGCCTGGTTCTACATTTGAAATGAGAATAAATTATTTATTCTCTCAGTGTAAATTTATCCACACATTCCACCCAACCCTACCCCCCTTCCCTGAAGTAGCTGTTGGATCCCAGATAGATTCCTACATTATGTGGACCAGTTAGAAAGCTCAGCATTCCTCCCGTTCCATGACTAGAGTAAACAGCAGTGCAACACTGACAAATTAACAGTAATAGTTCAATGAATTTTTGTTTACAGCAGTAGTACTAGATAATCAGGAAGTGATTATCAAAATTCTGCTTTTTGGCTGTAAGCATGCAGCCATATAGTTTCAGTTTCCATATCTGTAAATATTTTTTCTAGTGATCTTTAGTTTGTTAGATATTTAAAATTAAGTAAGTGCAGCCAAGGCATCTAAGGAGCTCAGGCTGGCACAAGGCATCAAGAAGGGGGAGAAGGAATTCTTCAGGTACATCAGGGAGGGGCTGTGGATATGGCCTATCTAGACTTTAGCAAGGCATTTGACACAGTCCCACACAAAAGATTAATCAAATTAACCAGCCTGGGAGTGGGTCCCAGGGTGGTAGCCTGGGTAAAACATTGGCTGGACAACAGGACACAGAAGGTAATTGTAAATGGAGTCCACTCTGAAGAAAGGGGGGTTACTAGTGGGGTACCGCAGGGTTCAGTACTGGGTCCAGTCCTTTTTAATGTCTTTATAAGTGACATTGCAGAGGGACTGGAAGGAAAAGTATGCCTCTTTGCAGATGACACAAAGATCTGCAACAGGGTTGATACACAAGGAGGCGTGGAAAGGATGAGAAGGAACTTGGCAGGGTTGGAGGAATGGTCAGAAGTATGCCAGCTTGGATTCAATGCAAAGAAGTGTGAAATAATGCACCTGAAACAAAACCCAGGAAGATTACACAATGTTGGTGGGGGTAGTAACAACAAAAAAAATGGAAAGGGACCTGGGGTAATCATATCAGATGACCTTAGGTTGGCAAGCAATGTGAGAAGGCAGTAGGGAGGGCTGGGGATACTGGGGTGTATAGGAAGAGGCATCACCAGCAGAAAACAGGAAGTTATTATCCCTCTGTACAGACAGTTGGTGAGGCCCATCTGGAGTACTGCATCCAGTTCTGGAGACCCCATCTCTGCAAGGACATAGACAGGATGGAGGCAGTCCAGAGGAGAGCAACTAAAATGGTGCAGAGTCTGCAAGAGAAGCCATACGAGGAGAGACTAAAGGAGCTTAATATGTATACCCTTGAGGAAAGGAGGAAGAGGAGGGACACGATAGAAACTTTTAAGTATGTCAGTGGAATCAACAAAGTCCAAGAGGGCAGCATCTTTCAGAAAAGAGATGTGCAAGAACAATTTGAAGATAGAGGGGAGACAACTCAGGGACAATGAGAAGTATTTTTTCACAGAGTGGGAGTGGGTGGTGGACACATGGAACAGCCTCCTGAGAAGGTTGTGGGGTCTAAAACTGTGGGAGTATTCAAGAATGCATGGGACAGACATAAGGCAATTCTTGTGGGTGGGTAGGAAGAAATAGGCTGTTGGTTAACTAGGATCTGCAGCTTATCCTATAGGTAGGGAAATGGGCAGACTAGATGGGCCACGCGGTCCTTATCTGCCGTCAAAGTCTATGTTTCTGTGTTTCTAGGGAGAAAAGGAGTCGCAGGGACAAAATAGTAAGGATTAAGAGGGATGGGGAGTGGGTGGAAATGGGCAGAACAGGCAGAAGTGCTTAATGAATACTTCTGCTTGGTGTTTACTAAGGAGAAAGGAGGTGCACTACCAAGGAGGGGTGGGAGTTCAGGCTCGGTGGGGAGGAGGTGACAGATGGGGGAATCACAGAGGGCAGGGTACTGGAGGGCCTGATAGTGGACAAGGCATCAGGGCCGGATGACATACACTCCAGGGTACTGAGAGAGCTGGCAGAAATCCTGGTGGGGCCCTTGGCAGACCTGTTCAATGCCTCCCTGATCTCAGAAGGTGTACCTCAGGACTGAAGGATGGCTCACATGGTACCCCTCCATAAGAGCGGTCCCAAAGACGAACTGGGAAACTATAAGCTGGTAAGCCTCACATCCATCGTGGGAAAAACTGATAAAGACAATCCTGAAGGAGAGGCTGGTGTCCCTTCTGGAGACCAAGAGGCAGCATGGGTTTGTCATGGGCAGATCCTGTCAGACCAACCTGGTGGATTACTATGACTGGGTAACTAGACAGTTGGACAAGGGCCATGCAGTGGATGTCCTGTTTCTGGACTTCAGTAAGGCATTCGACTCATGCCGCATGGGAGGCTGAGTAGTAAGCTGACAGGTGCAGGGGAGAAAATGGTGGGATGGGTAGTAAACTGGTTACAGGGAAGGCAGCAAAGGGTGGTGGTGGGAGGGGAGCCCTCATCTCTGAGGGCAGTGACAAGCAGAGTACCACAGGGCTCAGTGCTGGGACCGGTGTTGTTTGGGTTGTTCATGTCAGACATCTCAATGGGCATCAAGAGCAAGATCAGTTTGTTTGCAGATGACACCAAGATGGGGGCAGTAGTGGATGACCTAGGAAGGTGGCATGGGTTGCAGGATGATCTGTCACAATTGGAGACCTGGTCGGACACCTGGCAGTTGGAGTTCAATGCCAAAAAGTTCAAGGTGCTACATTTCGGGGCAAAAAGCCAAAAAGGAGTTACCAGCTGGGGGGGGCAGTTCAGCTAGCCGTGACAGAGGAGGAGGAGGAGGAGAAGGATCTTGGGGTGATTATACCAGGCTCAATGAACAACTCGGCACATTGCAGGAAGGCAGCTGCAAAGGCCAACAAAATGCTGGGTAGTATTGCCAGAGGTATATCTTCAAGGAGAGGGGAGGTGATCCTGCCGTTGTATAGGCCACTGGTTAGGCCACACCTGGAGTACTGCATGCAGTACTGGTGCCCATACCTGAAGAGGGACATTAAGTTACTGGAGGGGGTGCAATGCAAGGCAACAAAGATGATCCAGGGACTAGGGGACATACCCTACATGAGCAGGCTGAGGGAGTTGAACATGTACTCACTGGAGAACAGGAGAGGAGAGACGGGGGATATGATTGAAACCTTCAAGTACATGAAGGAAATAAACAAGACTGGCACGGAGGGACTATTCAAGTTAAGGGGGTGTCACAAACCCACTCCTGGGATCAGGCCCTCTGCTTCCACAGTGCCCAACCGTTAAGTGCGATTCGTGAACAGGGGACAAACAGGGACACCCTCCTGTTTATTTTGGGTCCGAGCAAACTACCAGTCTTGAGTCCTAGGGTCAGTTATGAACCCTTTTCACAGGTAACAGGTCCAAATATCACACTTTCTTCAGGGAAAGCAGCACAATACTTGAATCACCGGGCATACAACCAACCTGGTTCACAACTCCCTGCCGACTCAGTTGAGATGCTGGTATTTTCTTACCTTGCTGGATCTTTACACAGATCCTCGTGAGCATGGCTTCACATGGTGACACACTAAGTAATTTAACAGTTATGTCAGAATTATCAATACTGTTCACCATTCACACTCAAAATGAGAAAATGTCTCAGGCCGGTTTAAGGGGAAACAAAGTTTACTAAAATTTAAAATAGTAAGTAAAATATAAAACACGGAACATATATACATTAAGGGTACAGTCAGAAAATAAATGGACAGTTTAAAGCACCTTACACTGAATCACTAATTGCTGCCTGTCTTTCAGTTAGCAGATGGTTTAGGGTAAAGTTACCTATCTTGGCAGATGTGTCCAAAATACCAAGATGACGCTTAGAAGTCCAGTAAAGAGTGTCTCTTCCAAGTTCAGAGCAAGTGTGTGCCAGTCCCTTCAGCCAGCTTGGCAATATCAGAGTTAAAGTCCCACCCTCCTTATGAGGTCACTTTTAGTCCTGTAATTAATTTGTAACATGCAGCTGCATAGGCAAATAGGTCACTTAATTGGAATCTGCAAATACAGCCATGTTTTTAATTATAACAAGACAATCTCTTCTTCCCATTACAGCATGTTTTTTATGATGGGTTACAATATCCCTTTGATCTCTCAGGAAAACAGTCTGAGAACCACCTCTCAACATCGTGAGATTTTTGACATAGACTGACTAGGAAGCATTCTCCCTCTTGTCACCTCATAAAAAGGCAATATTTTCACTTCAAAGTACCGACTCTCTGAGAATATGACTTTTATGATTTCCACACAGGTTTTGTTAGGCATGTTAGTTTCTTTGAAGTTAGCCGTTTCCTTCCACTCAGAGAGAACAGTACATTTTCAAAAATCTAATGTCCCAGGATGCCTTGTGCTGACTGCCATGTTTCACAAACAGAATTCAAAAACATATATTTATATCAAAATGATATACACATAACTGGCAGATGGAGATTCCCATCATGGGGGTAGGGACGCTCGAGGTCACGATCTCAGATTGGGGGTTCAGGAGGGAAATGAGAAAACACTTTTTTATGGAGAGAGTGGTGTCTGGGTGGAACGTTTTGTCTGCAAAAGTGGTATCCTGTTGAACAGTGGACTGCTTCAAAAGGGGATGGGATAGGGTAAGAGGGAGGGTCAGGGGAGGGGCAGCTGCAGTATAAGGGTTGCTAGCTGCACACTCGAGCAGACTCAGTAGACCATACGGCCTTTATCTGCTGGCAGATTCGTATGTTCGTACTGTTGTGGATCCACAATAAATATGGCCGGTGCCTAACTTGCAGCTGATCTCCCCTCATGTCACATCACATCTACAACTATTTAATAAATATGAAACTTTAAATAAAACATCTGAAATAGAGGCAGATAGCAACAAAGAAATAAGAGATGAAAGAAAGGGATTGTGGAATTAGCAAAGTTAGAAAAATGTACCACACCAGCCTGAAAATAGTAAAGACAATAAGACATTGCAAACTGCAGCAGCTGATAGTCTGTGCCAAAAGGAAACAAAAGGAAGAGATATTCTTGTTATTGGTGATTCAATTACAAGAGGGACTGATGAGATAGTTTAAGAATAGAAAAATGTATACGACAGTTAGTACACTACCTGGGGTGAAAGTGACAAACCTAGGAAAAATATTGAATGGCCTAATGGAAAATACGCATAAACCTTTGGTTATATTGCATGCAGGGATCAACGACATAGGAAAAAATAAAATAGAAGTTATACAGAAAAGCTTCATGACTCTAGCAGATAGAATCAAAGCAAAGGGAGGAGAACTCATCATTTCAGGGATTTTGCCAGTGCATGGACCAAACAAACACAAAAATTGGGCCATAAACCAAATTAATAGATGGTTATGCTCCTTTTGTGCAGGCAGACAAATTGGATTTATGGATAATACCAGGACATTTCAAAACAAATTTATTTTCAAACATGATGGGCTGCACCCAAACAGAGCAGGAACTAGAATACTAGGTACAAAAATAAATAAGGCGATACAGTTTCATTTAAACTAGAAAGAGAGGGGCAGGAATTTACAGACATGAAGGAAATGAATGACATGGGCCTACTAAGAAACAAATCTGAAGGTTGGAATGTGGTATTATTAAATGCCAGGAGCTTACCAAAAAAAATGTAATGAATTCCAGTACATGTTAAAATCTAGCGGTATTGATATAGCACTAGTGACCGAAACCTGGTGGGACGAAACAGATCCCTGGGAAAAGAACATTATAGGTTACAACTTATATTCTAGATCTAGACCTCATAGGAAAGGGGGGGGGGGATTGCTATCTATATAAAAGACACCATGAACAGTGAGCAAGAAATGATGCACTTGGAAAATGTGGAAATGTTGTGGATAAAGAAAGTACAGGAAGAAATCTATATCCAAAATAAACTTAGGATTAGTGTATAGATCTCCATTTATGACTAAACATGAAGATGACTTTCTTTTGGACTATATTTCCACCTTAGACCCAGCAGAGGACATACTTTTGGCAGGGGACTTCAACATACCTGAAATAGACTGGTTGGAAACAAGGGGGGAACCAACATAGAAAGGAAATATCTAGAAGCATTCAACCAAATTGGTGTGGAACAGAGAGTGATGTCAGCAACCAGGGGTCAGAACATCCTAGATTTAGTCCTGACTAACATGGGGGATAAAATAAGCAATATTACAGTTGACAGTCCCTTAGGAAATGGTGATCACTGTAAAGTGTTTTTAAGGATGATAGGGGAACCAAGCACAAATAGTGTCACAAGACTAACACAGAAACTAAATTTTAATAAAGCAAATTTTCCTGCTCTAAAAGCGTAAATGGTTGCTTGGGATTGGGAAACTGAGTTTTCCAACCAAACAGTAGACAGGATGTGGGAAATCTTGATCAAGAAAATCACGAGGGAAGTTAAAAATTACATACCAGACATATTTAAATACAAAAATAATAAGAACACTAAAGGATGGTTTAATTCTAAAATAAAAAAATGGTTAGAGAAAAAGATAAAATCTTTGAGAGTAAATAAAAAACTAATCTAGAGAGGTGACTTGAGTACAGGGAAAAGGTTAGGCAGCTAAAAAAGGAAATGAAGGCCAAAGGAGATTATGAAGTCAAACTGGCTACAAGAGTGAAGGACAATTACAAAGCATTTTACACCTACATAAATGGCAAAAAAAAAGTACATAATAATATAGATTCTTATAAATACACTTTCAAACAACTTGAAGTCTTGCTGTATTCTGACTAGTGCAGTTAGCCCCAGCCTTTAAACTGCCCCGGAGAACAAAGGGTTAACCCTTCTATGCAGAGCATAGAATGCTGAGCTCGAGCTCGGTTGATGTCTGTCTGTTTCCCTTTGAATGCTAATCGTCAGATTCTTTACTCCGCCTCACTGAACAGTCGCTCCAGAGATTTCTGCTGCAGCTCAGTTCGAAAGTCGGTTTAAGTGTCTTTTTTTCGTCGGTTTCTAACCGAAAAAGTTTCCTGCATAGTCGGTTCAGTCTCTGTCTGTGGTACCATGAGTACTAGATAGGTTTTGTACTGTGTTTTCTGTGTGGAACTTGTAAAAAGTGTGGATCAGTTCAGCCGAACCAATCATTTGTTTAATTCTTGTGTAACTTTAGTGTGTGGTTACCGGTCCTTAGCAGTTCTAAAAAAAAAAGTGTTTTGAAACAGTTTTTTCCAAGACCCGTGACACGGTTAGGAACCGATAAGGGAGTCTTGCCTGGCAGTTGCCAAAAAAGGGTAAGTCTGGTTAGGTTGGCCATGTCTGAGAAACCCAAGAAAAAAAAACGGGCCCAGTGGGTTTCAACACTGCAGTGAGTGTGGGGAAGTCTTTGCTAAGGCCGATCCCCACACCACCTGTGTTTATTGTCTGGGGTTTGACCACCTTGATTCAGACTGCCAAATTTGCAAAAATTTTCCAAAATCTACCCTTGATAAGAGATTAGGTAGACTGAGGGAAAAGGAGGCCGAGAAGTCCGCTGAAACGGATGGCCAGCCCGGTTCGGTTCCAACCGAACCAAAAGGAGTGCCCTCTGACCAGGGTGATATATCTTCGGGCAAAAGGAGAGCCGATCCTGAGGGGTTGGTTCTGACTAAAAGAAAGCGCAAAAATAAATCGACCAGTTTGGATCCAGAAGTCCATGTTCCGACCGCCGAAGGAATAGCCAGAGTGATTCGGATTGTGGAATTGCTTTGCCCAGTTCCGACCGATCCGGCACCTTTTGGCAGGGGCTCGGTTTGGTCGGTCCCCCGGTTCACGATTATACTTTAGAAAAATTTTATGAACCGGAGTTTGAGGAAGAAGGGGAGTTTGAAGATGACGATGGTGATGGTGAAAGTCTAGATGTGCCTGTGGAACCGGACATCTCCCCAGACAGACCTTCAGGTGTATCCCCTCCTAGGCTTTCTGAGTCCCCTTACCACTTTATGTTCTACAGAAAGGTGGTTGAGACCCTCCAGCTTCCTATGGAAGAGGCAATGGAGGATCAGGAGGAGCCTGATTATGTAGAAATGATGGACATCCCAGAGTCCAGGAGACTGTCTATTCCCCTCCACAAATCTTTTGGGAAACGGACACAAAAAATTCTAAAGTCTCCCAATTCTATACCTCCTGTGGACAGAAGAATGGACAAGAGGTATACAATCTCAGGCTCAGAAACGGAGTTTTTATATCACCAGTGCTGCCCTGTTGGGGTTGTGCAGGCTGCTGCCTGTGATAAGGCAAGCATTCCCTTGGCTTCACACCCCCCAGACAAAGACTCTAGGAAGGTTGATGCCATGGCAAAAAGCTGTACATGGCATCTTCCCTGGGACTCAGACAGACGGATTATATAGCCTATAGAGCTAGGTACCAGAAGTCCAGGTGGGACACTGTACTGGCACTGGCTAAACAGGCCTCCCCCAAGCTAGCCAAGGAGCTGGAGGCGGTGGCTGCAGATGGGACTGAGGCATCTAAAGTTCAGTTTCATGCTTCTGTGGACTCTAATTATGTGTCATCAAGAGTCATGGCTACATCTGTGGCTCTTCAGAGAATGGCTTGGCTCAGATGTACTAGCCTCTCACAGGATACCCAGGCTAAGGCCATGGATTTTCCTGTAGTGGGTAATTCTCTGGGGAGCAGACAGAGAATTACATGAAGAAAATGGATGAGTACAGGACCACCTACAGGAGTGCTCAGGCCAAGGAGAGGCAGGCAACTCCTCAAAGGCAGCAGTCTAGGGGCAGGCCTTTTCAAAGGCCTTTTTTCCAAGCACAGGCCTCTTCTTCTTTTTCACAGAGGGGGTTATTCAGAGAGAGAGAGGCAGAAGGGGGATGAGCAGGGCTGCATCCACTCCTCAGCCTAAGGCCCCTGCCAAGCAGACACCCTGATGGGCCTGCCCGGGTTGACTCTCCTATTCCAGTAGGGGGCAGGCTGGCTTACTTTGTCCAGGACTGGATGTCTATTACATCAGACAAGTGGGTCCTGGAAGTAGTAAGTCAGGGACTGGTTCTCAGCTTCAGAAAATTTCCAAAGATGAGAGCCAAATCTTTTCCACCTGCAAATATCTCAGAAACCCTTGCCCTAGAGGCAGAGGTTTCTTCTCTTCTGGCCTCAAGAGCCATAGAGAGAGTACCTACCCTACACTGGGGCAAAGGGTTGTACTCCAGGTACTTCCTGATCCCAAAAAAGACAGGGGAGTGGTGACCCATCCTAGACCTAAGATATCTAAACAAACATCTTTTAAAACCAAAGTTCAGGATGGTAACTCTGGGAATAATCCTTCCCTCTCTAAGGCCAGGGGACTGGTTAGCCTCCCTGGACCTCAAAGATGCCTACTTCCACATTCCCATCAGGTGCTCCCACAGAAAGTACCTCAGGTTCGAGTTGCCCTCAGGCCACTATCAGTTCAGAGCAATGCCCTTTGGCCTAACCTTAGCCCCAAGGGTTTTCACAAAGTGCCTGGCAGTAATAGTTGCCTTTCTAAGAAGGCAAAAGATTTCCAATTTTCCATATCTGGACAATTGGCTAATAGTGGGCCAGTCTCCAGACCAAGTCAAATCTCACCTGCAAGTGACCCAGCAAGTGCTCACTTCTCTAGGATTTCTTCTCAACTTTCCCAAGTCCGTTCTCAAACCAGTCCAGCTTCTTACCTTTATAGGGCCAAAACTGGACACAGTCAGAGCAAGAGCCTTTCTTCCCCTGGAAAGGGCAAGGGTTCTTATAGAACTAGCTTCTTCCTTCAGCCTTCGGGTATCTCGACCAGCAAGGCATTTCCTCCAGCTCTTGGGTCACATGGCAGCTTCAACAGCAGTGGTCCAAGGGGCAAGATTCCAGATGAGGGATATTCAGTTCCATCTGAGAGCTTTTTGGTCTCAGAGGAAGGATTCCATACCAAACTGATCCCAGTGACTCTGACCTGATCCAAGCCTCCAATGGTGGCAGGATCAGGACAGTTTAAGACAAGGGTTCCTTTGCCACTCAGCCTTGTTCAGTGGTCCTTACCACGGATGCTTCTCTTCTGGTCTGGGGAGCCCATCTGGGGGCCCTCACTGCCCAGGAGCTGTGGTCCCCCCAAGAATCCCTTCTCCATATCAATCTCCTAGAACTCAGGGCAGTTTTTCTGGCCCTTAAAGCTTTCTCTCAGTCAGTAAAGAACAACGTGGTTCAGGTCAGAACGGACACCACCACCACCATGTGGTACATCAACAAGCAGGGAGGCACTCAATCCACGGCCTTGCGCACGGAAGCCATGAAATTGTGGTCCCTGGCTTATTCCATGCAAACCTCTCTGGTAGCAGTTCACCTTCCAGGGAAGGACAATGTGCTAGCATATGCACTGTGCAGGATCTCTCAGGGCCATCACGAATAGTCCCTGGACCCTCAGGTGTTGAAAGTGATTTTTTCAAGGTGGGGCACTCCAGAGATAGATCTCTTTGCAGCCCCAATCACCAACTCCCTCTCTTTTGTTGCAGACCCCCAGTCTTGGGCTCAGTCCCCCTGGACACCCTGATTCTGAATTGGGAAGGGAAGTTTCTGTATGCCTTCCCTCCCTTCCCACTCCTGTTCAAAGTTTTAGTCAAAATAAGGTCTCAACCTTGCAAAGTGATTCTGATTGCTCCAGATTGGGCCAGACAGCCCTGGTACCCCCTGTTGCTGTCCCTAGCAGTCTATCTCCCCCTGTTTCTTCCCAGGAATTACAGCCTGTTAACATCCTCTCAGGGGAGGATTTGGTACCCCAGTCTTCAGTCTCTCAATCTCAAAGCATGGCTCTTGAAGAGTTAGAGTTTCCAGATCTGCATCTTTCTCAAGGGGTTCTGGATATTCTCAAAGCTTCTCGAAAGCCCTCCACCAGAAAGACTTATAACTCCAAATGGAAGAGATTCAGCATTTGGTGTTCTATGAAGCATATTTCTCCAGATACTGCTGAATTGCCTACGGTTCTGGATTTTATGGTCCATCTTAATGGCCTAGGTCTCATACCAGCTACTCACAGGGTACACTTGTCAGTTGTTTCTGCGTTTCTGTCTGTGGGGAAGTCTTCCTCACTATCTTCTCATCCTGTGTTCTGTAAATTTTTTTAAAGGATTTCTTCACACCAGTCCTCCTTTTAGAGACCCTGCCCCTGCCTGGGATTTGAATGTTTGCATTGCTCAACTTATGCAACCCCCTTTTGAACCTATGTCCTCAACAGAGCTTAAGTACTTGACGTGGAAAACTGTTCTTGGTAGCCATTACTTCTGCCAGGCGTATCAGTGAATTGCAAGCCCTGTCAGTGGAACCTGATTTTATCTCCTTTCACAGGGCTAAAGTGGTCCTTAGAACCAATAGAAGGTTCTTGCCCAAAGTGGTTTCAGATTTCCATTTAAACCAGTCTCTCTCTTCCTGTTTTCTTCACTGATCATTCTTCCTCAGGAGAGTGGAGGCTGCACAGTTTAGATGTTAAAAGAGCCCTTAGTTACTACATAGAGCGTACCAACGGTCACAGGTTTGACTCCCTCCAGTTGTTCCTCACTAATGGAGAGGTGGGAAAGGGCAAACCTGCCACCACGAGATCTATTGCCAGGTGGATTGTGTCTTGTATACAATTCTGCTATGAAAAACTGGGAAAAATTCCACCCTCAGGCCTGAGGGCTCATTTCACAAGAGGTACAGCTGCTTCCCTGGCTGCTGCCAGGGATATCCCTCTCTTAGAAATTTGTCAAGCAGCCACCTGGAAAACAGTCCATACCTTTACCAAGCATTACCCTCTGGATATCTAGGCTGGGGTGATGCTCGGTTTGGCACAGCTATTGCCCAGGCCTATTCCCAAAGTAGGTTCTGTCCTTCCTCCATGAAGATACTGTTTAAGATGGTACTTGTCAGAATACAGCAAGACTTCATGTTGTTTGAAGAAAAAATTACTCACCTTAGTAATTATGTTTCTTCTGTTGGAGTCTTGCTGTATTCTGACCTCTCTCCCTGCCTCCCCTCTCAGAACCTGGTTTTGGGAAGTGGGTGGGCAGGTGCAGTGTTGCACCTCAGGGGTGCTCTTTTTACACCCTCTTCTTGTGTGGGTGTTTATTTTGTTATATTCCTGTTTGGTTTGGGTTTTGAGTTTTGGATTTCCAGACTTGAGTATTCTTTTGGTAGTCCAAAACTTGTTGTTGCCAGTTGGCTATTAAATTTTTTTTTTTTACAATTTCCAGATAGAATACTATTAGAGTGTTGCTCGTAAGAATCTGACGGTTAGCATTCAAAGGGAAACAGACAGAGGCATCAACCGAGCTCGAGCTCAGCATTCTGTGCTCTGCATAGAAGGGTTAACCCTTTGTTCTCCAGGGCAGTTTAAAGGCTGGGGCTAACTGCACTAGTCAGAATACAGCAAGACTCCAATAGAAGAAACATAATTACTAAGGTGAATAATTTTTTCGTGTGAACTTGTGACTAATACTAAGGAATTGGCAGATACACAAAATTCATATTTTAGTTCAGTATTCAATAAAAACACTGTCACAGGAAATTAGAATAAATTGAGTTCTCGGGTAGGACAGATACTAATAGATCTTGATGATGTATTGAAAAGACTAGAAAATATTAGCATTAACAAATCTCCAGGACCAGATAATCTACACCCTAGAGTGCTTAGGGAATTGGCAGTCAGGCTGGCTCCACCATTAACTCATTTATTTCAAAATTCCTTGAACCAGGGAATAGTGGTGCAGGGTTGGAGAGAAGCAGTAGTGGTCCCCTTATTGAAGGGCCCTACTACAAAGCCTGAGAATTTCAGACCAGTAAGTTTAACTTCAGTAGTGGGCAAGTTATTTGAAGTGTTTGGAAAGATCATATAATATCACATTTGACCTTACATAACTTATCAGATCCAACTTAACATGGCTTAACAAAAACAAGATCATGCCAGATGAACATGCTAACCTTCTATGAAACAGCAGATAAGGCTGTAGATAAAGGGAATGCAGTGGACGTCATATTCTTAGATTTTTCCAAAGCGTTCGACAAACTACCACATAAGGAACTAGTAGAGGTACTGACCAGCATGAAGTTACCTACAAATATAGTTAAATGGGTGGAGGCATGGTTGAGTAATAGAAGGCAGAGGGTTAAATCACAGGGGTATTGTCGGATTGGGAGAAAGTCACGAGTGGGGTCTCTCAGGGTTCAGTTTTGGGCCCATGTTTATTCAGTTTGTATGTTTCCTCAATTAAGTGCAGTTTCCCCAACATTTGGTTGAGCAAGTTTGCAAATGATTGCAGAATTGGTATTGTGAATAGTAGAGAGGACCAGAACAAAAAATACGTAAGACCCTAAATATGCTGATACAGTGGACAGTTCAGCATAAGCTGGAACTAAATTTAAACAAATGTGCTGTAATGCACCTGGGTAATAAGAACAGCAACTTTGAGTACAATCTGGGAGCAATTCAACTGCATCAGACAATAGATGAAAGAGATCTGGGAGTTAGAGTAACTAATGACCAACAGTTCAGTACCCGTTGTAGTCTTATTGTTAAAAAGACTAACTAGACATTAAATTGTATACTACGTCACATTGGCAGCAGAGACGGTAGGGTGATTCTGCCCTTGTACCAGGCATTGGTGAGGCCGCATCTTGAATACTGCCCTCTGGTTTGGTCCCCATACAAAAAAGCAGACATCAGAATGTTGGAGGGAGTGCAACGCAGGGTCAAAAAATAGAATTATAGGCCGGGGACATGCAACATACCAGGAGAGATTACAGAATTTAGGATTATACACACTGCAATGTCTGAGAATAAGGAGAGATGTGTGTATGATATACAGGGCCCTTCAGTATGACCAATTAAGGGATGATTTAGGACTTGGAGTAAGACAGAACTATCTGTATGAACTCAGGGGATACAAACTCCAATTGGAACAGGATAAATGGAACACCTTAAAGAGGGAAAAACTGGTTTAGTCAGAGAGGGGTACAGTTTTGGAACTGTTTGCCAAGGGACATGGCAAATAGTAAATCAATGGAATCATTTAAACTTGGTTTGGATAAGTTTTATAAAAATAAAAATAATATAAAATGGACAAGGCAAGCATTAAGGATGCAAGTCTATGTAGCTTGTTAAAACCTATGAAACCTATGAAATAATCTTTTGTTTACTTCCATGGGACCCTGTGCTGCACGTTCCCAGTATCCCTGTGTAGTACGGTGAGTCATGCGCATGCGCGGTTGGCAACAGAGGGTTCCAGTTCAACATGGCGTGTGAGAAAAGTGTTAACAAAAACAAAAACTGAACAAATTACAGGGTGATAGTACAGTGAAAACAAGAAAGATTACCAGGCAAGTGCTCAGCATAGCACAGGGAACAAACTGTTGCAAAAGATCAGATTTTTTTTATCTAGTACTGCTTCTTTAACATCATCAATACTGGGCAGAATGGGTGTGCCAAGCGATCCTTTTCCTTCAAGAAATTCTGGCCTGGATATTCAAACTGCGCTGAAAACTGGCGCAACAGTAGGAGCAAGCGCAAACCAGTTGCGCAAATGCGCAACAGGTGCGATATTCAAACATGGAGCAGAGCAAATTGCGCAAGCAACCAACGTCTCAATATCGCACATACTGCACCATCGCGCAACCAGGAAGGAGAAGCTGAGCCAAAATGCTGCACTATGGCGCAACCATGGAAGCCCAGCTGAGCATTGCAGAGCTGCCATAGCGCAAGCACAGCCCCCAGAGCAATGGAACTGCACATCCAGGGAGGCAGGCTGGGGCCCACCGCCAGCCATGCCACACATGGGCACAGGAACACCTGCAGAACCCACACCACACGGCACACCCCAAGCACAGCATCACTGGGGTGGACGGATGATCCACGTGCCCATGGGGACAAGCCAACTAAAGCATAGCAGAGCCATGACACCCCAGCACAACCACTGGCAGGCAGAGAGTGCCCACACAGGGGTTGACAACCACAGTGCACATCAGTCCCCCCGACGCACAGCACACCGTGCACCGCGCCCCAAGACACTGCAACATGTGCAGTGACAGGCACTGCAGGAAACACCATGCACCCCTGCCACACGTCAACCCCATGCTGCAGAGAAGCATACCAGCCAGACCCACCCTGTGCACCCAGCAGTGGGTGGCAGCAGATGGCAAGACCAACAGAAAGGCAATGCCATGCTGGTGATACCTCCCCATGGACACACACACACACACACACACACACACACACACACACACATATATACCCAGGACCATAGCAGCCCAGATGGCATGTACACCCCTGCAACGGAGCACGCATAGCCAGTTGCAAAGCAGACACCAACACAGCAGTTGTATCAAAATAGAAATGTATATTTCAAAAACAACATATGAACAATAACAGGTGAAACTATGTACAGGTTGGGGGGGGACGGGTAAAAGGCAGGGGTGTTCAAGGGGGAGGGAATAAAAACTTGGAGAGGGAAGGCAGGGTGAAAGGGATGGGAGAAGTGGGAAGGGAATGTGGGCTACGGCCCAGCTGGCTCCTGGTCCTCCCCCTGCTGGCGTCCCCTCCTGTGCCGCCGCTGCTGTTCACCCTGGCGCTGTATGGCCTGCAGGAGCTCCCGGTTTTGTAGACCAAGCTGGGTGAGGCGCCGCAGATCTTGGGCCATGGTCTCAGCACCCGAGGCTCTAGGAAAATGGGAACACAGTCAATGGCTGAGACTGACCACAACCCTGAACACCACCCAACCTGCAACCCATATAACCCAATGTCCTGCACCTGTGATGGCATGCACCCACCCACAGTGAACATGCATGGCCATCACAAACAGGCGGCACCAGCTATGCGCACCACCGCCCACACACCCTGCCCACGCCAATCACAGTACAAACTAGGCTGTCAAGTGATGTGGCAACGTGATCGCGAGGCCAGTTACACAGCTATGTGCCCAGTGCATGCCTGGACCACCTGTGATGCATACACAGACGTGTCGTGATGCTGCACTGTGATGCAGGTCACCTGTGTCATGCCTACATACATGGATACATAGACAGTGTCGGCAGATAAGGGCTTATGGGACACCCAGTCTGGCCATTTGGCCTTGTCATGCTCACTCTGTTGTCCTATAAGTCCGCTCCCCTCACCCCTGACCTCCAGAATTCCTTCATGGCTAACCATGCATTCATAATCCTGTAACCAAGTCAGCCCCCACCACATCCTCTGGCAGGGTGTTCCACTTGTCCACCACCCATTCTGTGAAGCAATACTTTCTCATGTTTCCTCTTAAACGAGCCCCTCCAACTGCATCCCATCCCTCTAGTCCTGGAACATCCTTTACGCTACAAATATTGTTTTCCTGCTCTGTTCCCCTGTAAATTACTTGTATGTCCCCATCATATCCCACAGCCTCCTCCCTCCAGGGAGTACATGTTCAGTTCAGCAACCTGTCTGCATAGGACTTGTGATGCAATCCATGCACCATCCATGTCGCCTCCTGTGAACCCTCTCCACCCAGTCCATGTCCATACGCAGGTATGGTCTCCGAACTGTACACTGTACTCCAGTGTGGGGACTCACTAGTGTTTCGTGATAGTGGAACTATGACCTCCCTTTGGTTGTGTCCAGCATGGTTGGTGGTCTTGCCCCCAGCATGCAATAGCATCCATGACGTAATGATACTCACACTCCTCCAGCAGCTCGGTCTGACGCTGCTGATGCCGCTGCTGCTGCTGTGGCACAACATCCCGTGGCACCGGGGCCCTGGCATGGCCCACATCACCGTAGTCCGGTGTCCTCACAATCCGGCCTGTGGGAGACATATGGTGAGACAAACATCAGTGTGACTCAAAGCAGAGTGCCCCTGCCCCAGTGAGAGTGCCTGCCCACACAGCCATAACCATCCATCGCACAGCTGCACACACTGACACACCTATGCACAGCCACCCAAGCACACACACACCCTACAGAGAATATGAGTGCATAGATGGTACACTCCACGTGGCCTCAGGCACCAGGCCCCGCCTGGCACGTGAACGCAGCGCGCCAAGAGGTCCGGCTCCTCCGGCGGGAGTCACTGTACCGTGCCGGCACTGCTCAGCAGACCGCCCGGCCAGTGACCCCCACCAGGTCAGTGGCCACTTGCTGCCACACATGGGTCCTAGGCATGGTGAGGGGCCTCACCACAAGTGCCTCACAGTGGGCTCCACCAGGGCCACCAGGTTGGCCACTTCAAGTTGGCTCCAGGACACCGCCCTCCTCCTAGCCATGGCACCAACTTTCTGGCAGGCATATGAGCAGCTGCGCCCAGATTCCCGCGTGGAGTTGTTGCGCAATGAGACCAGCACAGGCTCCAATCGCGCTGTGCGAACAGCGCCGTCACTTTACATGGCGCTGTCACCAGACAGCGCAATAGGGACGTACACATGGCATGCCAACAGCGCCAGGGGTCAGAGTGCATACACAAGGTCACGGCAATGACGCAAGGCTACGCACAGCGCCATAGGATGTATAGGCATCCTGCGCGACTGCTAAGCACAGCACCAGTGCCACAGTGGACTATCGCGCAGAAGTGCCACAGCGCCATATAGTGCCCAGTGCTGTAGCGCCACTGGCACAATGGTGGCCATGGGCTGAATCGCCTATCGCGCTCAGCAGGTGCAGCGCGATCGGCGCATCGCGTAACCTGTCTGGGCATGCGCAATGCAGTGTAACACACAGCCACAAACTTAGCCATCGGCTCAGCGGACCTTCCGTGTTAGCTAAGCGCAAAGCGCGATATTCACCGACATATGCAAATCATTGATCAGCCATTCAAAGGCGCGGTGGCGCGATTAGCATGTCATTAAAGTTGAGCCACACCTCATTTGCATGTATTGCGCTTATAAGTGCGCCACTGGGTTGTGGCGGCCAGATTTGGTTGTTGCAGGTGAGAGGTGAGTTACATGCTGTGTGATGCTCAGGACAATGCTCATGGGCAGGGGTGCTGGAGGATGATATAGGTTGAGGGGCTGAGCATGATGAGGGCACTTAGAAAGGGACAGAGGGCACCCTTTCCATCAGTATCTGCCATGCGGAGAGGAAAGGGGGGGCTTATGCCCCCCCCGGCCGGCAGCTATGCTCATGGGGAAATGCTGTGGACTGCACAGTGACAGGTGTCCACTTCCACCCATAGAGATCACCATGACTGACGAGAACCAGGCTGAGGCTGTGGACGGCGGGCGTAGGAGGAGGCCGAACTTCACCACGGCAGAGACTGAGGCCCTCTTCCAGGCCTACCTGGAGGATGAGCCACTTTTGAGTGGACTGGAGGGGCACCCCTCAGGAGCGTGCAGCTGCATGGGAGGGGTAGCTGTGCCGTCAACCTGCACGGAAGCCACCAGCGCCCCGTGCAGGAATGCCGGAAGAAGATGGGGACTGACCGCAGGAGGCTGAAGGAGAAGGTGGCAGCCTTCAGGGTGGTGACGTGCTGCCACTGGTGGGGGACCACCAGTGGTGTTGCAGCTGACCCCGACTGAGGAGACACTGGTCGCGCCATGCAGCCGAGAGTGCCATTGCAGGCGTCCAGGCGGAGGGTTCCAGACAGGTGGAAGCCCATCACTGCAGGTATGACATGGTGATGTTGTTGGGGGGCTGTTGTTCACATGCACTCACATGTACTCTCTTTCTGTTACAGATCCTGTTCGTCTGCAGGAGCGGTGGTGGTGGTGGGTGCAGACAGTGAGGCAGACCTGCTGGACCTGGAGGAGGGACCATCCACCCCGCCACCAGCCTGCAGGCACTGCAGCAGCATGCAGGCTGGCCCAACAACTCCGCGGCAGTGATACGGGTGCAGGGGTGCACAGCCTGTGTCACAGCAGTCTGGCATGCAGGTATGCCAGCCTGCTGTGCGCCTATGGCAGTGGCACGCACCGGCACCATTGATGATAGTAGGCCTGCAATGGCCAGTGATAGGTGTGTGTCCCACGACGGACACATGGCAGGCCAGCACGTGCCCCTGGGCCGTCCTGGTTCACACCTGTGTACCACCATGCTGGCACAGTCACAGGCTGTGCCTGTCAGCACCGGTGGGGCAGCATCGGTGGCTGTGCAGGTGTCTGGCACTGTTAACAGCACAGAGGTGGAACAGGTGGACCTGGGGGCTCAGCAGTTGGAGGGGTGGCAGCAGCAGTTGCACACCAGGCCTGGGGGGACAGCATCAAGCAGTGGCACTTGTCCACCGGCCTTAGATCCGCCCATACCTGGTCCTGGCGAACAGCGGCCACCCTCAAGGGGTGCTGTGCACCAGGACCATCCACACCCTGGGGGTCACGATGCCATTGGGGCACAGTACCCATTGGACGCGCACACCCGCCTGCTGCAGGAGTCGGTACAGCTGCAGGGGCGGGTTGCAAGGTCCGTGGAGGCACTGTCTATGTCCGTGGAGCGGCATTGCAGGGAGTGTGCTCGGGACCGAGCCGAGATGGTCTCTATATGGACGGATGTGACCGCTGCCATTGACAGGCTGACCCAGGCAGTGGTCTCTGTGGCCAACGCATTGACCACACTGTCAGGTGCCCCTGTACCACGCACCCCACACAGTGTGCACTCCACTCCGTCCCGGCGTCGTCCGACACCAGGCCTGTCGACGCCGGGTTCTGCTGTGGGCATCCCGAGCACCCCTGGTGCAAGTTTGTTTGGCGGGATGCAGACCCCTGTGCGGGCAAGGTCGCGGTCGCGCACTGGGACCCCTGGTGGTGCACTAGCGCCACCCGATGTGGCCCCTGCTCAGCCTGCCAGTGCTGCTAGGCCACGGCGGGGCCGCCCACGCATCCGTGGTGGCCGTGGGACAGTGCTCCCTGACTGAGCTGTCTCCCAATGCAGGCCCTGTCTGGTGCTGCCCTGTGTGCAATGTGTGTCATGGTGGGCAGTGCACTGCTGGGTGCTCTGCTCACCAAGCTGACACACGGACCACCTGCACTCTCCCAACTGCAGTCCACAGGTGCGTGTGCATGATGATGCCTGCATTGCACTGTACACCAGGGTGCAAAGTTGCCCAGGTCCTGACACACGTCGTGGGACAGTCCAGGTGGTGGGGTGGGTTGGTGGTGCTGTGTGTGGCGATGTCATTTCCGCAGTGCTGTGCTGCTGCCCTGTCTGCTGCCTGGTGTGTGTGTGTGTCCATATGAGTGCTCACCCTCTCTGATGGTGTGTTGGTATGCCTGGACCCTTCAACTCCCTGACCTTCATGCACGGTGTGTTCCCTGTGTGCCTGTGGTTTGCGCATGGACAGTGTTGCCTGCACATGTCCCTTGACTTACCTGTGTTGTGCGTAGTGCTCTTCTGCAATGGTGTCCCGGTGCAGCTGGGCCTGCCGTGTCAGTCGGGGTCCCTCCGTCCTGGGGGGCTGCTCATACCCCATCATCGGCACCACTGGCGTCCCCATCGCTGTCCCCTCTTGGACCTCTCTGGCTATCCCATGGTCTTTGGCCATGTTGTGCAGGATGCAACAGGCCAGGAATATCCCACAGGCCTTTTGGGGCTGTACTGTAGGGCTCCGCCGAGGTGTCCAGGCATCGGAGGCGTGCCTTGGTATCCCAAACACCCGCTGTATGATGTTCCGTGTTGCGGCATGTGCCTCATTGAAACCGAGCTGCGCTGGGGTGGGGGTGCCGGTATGGGTGAGCAGCCAGGGACGCAGTGGTATCCACAGTCACCTGTGTGGAGATAGTGGAGATCAGTGTCATGTCAGGTCCATATTGCCCATATCCTTGTGTGCCACTACCATGGCACCTGTGTCATTCCCACCCTTGCACAGAGTTTGCATTCCATACATGTGCTCACCCACTAGATGACCCGTGGGATGTTCCCACTCTCGAATCGATGGCACAGTGCAGATTGGTGCCATGTAGAGGCATCATGTGCTCCGCCAGGTGTGTGGGCACAGACATTGATGATGCGCCCAGTGGCATCACACACCACCTGGCAGTTGACACTGGAAAAGCCCTTCGATTACGATAAAGCATGGCCATCGGGGCCAGGTGGCGTGCGAATGGCCACATGGGTGCAGTCTGGCCCCTAGCACTCAGGCATATGATGCTACCCTGTGAACTCCTGCATGTTTGTTGTACGCCTGCCGCTGTGCTGGGGAAATGGATGTACTCCGCAGCATGAGGCAGCAGTGCGCTGAGGAATTGGGTGAGGATGCGTGGCGTGGCCGACTGTGTAATGCCTGTGGTGTCCCTGTCGGCCTCTGGAAGGTGCCCGTGGCGAGCAGGCACATGCAGGCTGTCACCTTGGTCTCCACGGACAGAGCATGACTCCATCGTGAGGGTGCCTGCATCACATCACTGCACAGCTCGCTGAGCCGTCTCAGTATTGCCCTGTTCAGGCGCACCGGGCCCAATCTCGACATCTGTGTACAGCTCTGGCTGATGCGGGAACGATACCGCCTGTCGGGGTATACTTTACTGGCCCTCCGCGGCCAGGCCCCCTGCAGCATGGTGTCTCACCTCTCATTACAGCTTCCATGTGGAAGCTGACACTGTCCATCTCCCTGGCTTCTGCCCCCAGCTGCTGTTCCTGTGTTACCCCACTGCCCCCACTGCTGCTTCCCACTGCACGGCACCCCCACTGGCCTCTCTGTCCTCCAGGACCCACTGTCCTCTCTGCCCTTCCAGCTCCTGTCTCTCTCTCTCTGTCTCTCTCTCTCTCCCCAGTTTGCGGCCTGCTAGAGTTCTTGCGCGCTTCCTTGAACCTTTTATTTTGGCTCAAATCCGTTCTCCGCAACTTGCTCAGCCACTCTTGCGCATTGGCGCAGTGTTCGGATATCGCATTGGCGCACTTTATGCATGGACTCGCTTCTTCGGTTAAGCATGCCTTCATTTCCATTGCGCTGTTGCTCAGCATGTTTTCGGTGGCGCAACTGGCCCCTTCTGAATATTGCAGAATGGCGCATTTTTGGAGTTGCGCACGCGCAACCCTTTTGAATATCTGGGCCTCTGTGTTTCAGTAGTACAAGAACTAAAAGGGGAACATTTCTGAACCATGCCAATAATAGTCTGAAAGTCCATAAAAATATGTTTTAAATGAGGTATTGGGCTGCTCTGTAGCTTGCTGCTGACTTTCCAGATTGACTGTAGTGTGGTTAGCAACAGCTTGGCCGTCCATGACACCACAAGGTTCTAAAAATGATGGCAATGTGGTATGGATATGAGACAGACTTAATCATGAATATCTCTGGACTGCTGCCAGCTACAGGTAAGCTGAGTACCTTATTTAAAAGAGCTTTTAATGGGCATTGAAACTGTGACTGACATGCTTCATGAATGTTTCCCTTTAAAACAAACAATACCTAAAAACAAGTTACAGTGCATAAATTGAACATGCAGCAAGGGTAGTTTGGGGATACATCTTTCATCCATTCTCATTCTGGTGAAGATGGAGACACTGCACTCATGGCTAAATTTTACTCTGCCAACCATTAGATCATCTGGAGGTCACCACAGCTGGTATGGATAAAAAATGTATCCAACACTGCCTTGTTGAATATCCTTATATATCCTGAGATGCAGTCTGCTCCACCAGTCCTCACGGTTAATGGTTCCCCTGTCTCTGACCTTCCCTCAGTATAGCATAGTGGTTAAGGGCATTGAGCTGCAGACCCAGAGACTTAGGTTTGAATCCCATCAGCCCCCACTTACATACAGTGTGACCCTGAGCAAGTCACTTAGCTTCTTTGTACGCCCAAATTGCACCTGGAAACAAACTCTGGCTTAGTGAGCCTTTCCTGGTTAAACAATTTCCCTTCCCGCCTTCAAACAACATGAAGTCTTGCTGTATTCAGACATAATGCAGTTGGCCCCAGCACTTGAACTGCCCCGGAGAGGAAAGAGTTAACTCTATGCAGAAGCATAGAACGTTGAGCTCAAGCTCGGTTTTCAAACCTCTGTCTGTGGTACTTCTCAGTGTAACCGTCAGATTCTTTGCTCTGCCTAACAGTGAAGTCGCTCCGGAGATTTCCTCTGCTCGGTACAGTAAAAGTAAAGCGCTCGGTTTATACCGTATAATTTTTTGTTATTTTCGGATTTCCAGCCTCTGTCTACGGTGCAGGTGGTGTGTAGGTAGGTAGTGACTGTGTTTTATTCTGTGAAAAAGTTGGAAATTGCTCTTTTCTTCGGTTTCTTTCCCATCGGTCCGGTTTGGAACTGACCCATTCTGTTTACATTTATTTTGGGGATTAGAGTGGTGTTCCGGTACCGATCGATTTCAGAATTTGTAAAAATACCACAAACAGCTTAATCTGGTTCAAGGTCAGTTGGCATTCATCTGTATCCCCTTCCCCCGGGTTGTGCATGAAAATAGGCAGGATTTGTCTAGTGCACTTACCCGGTCAACAAAAATTAAATAAATAAAAAGAACCAAGGTTTTTCCCCGGTTCTTTTAAAAAGCCAGAGACACGGTTTGTAACCGATCGGTTATTGCATTACCTGGCTTGAAAGCTGCAATAGGGTAATTTGTTAGGTTGGCCATGTCTGAGAAACCCAAGAAGAAAACTGGTCCTACTGGGTTTCAGCACTGTACTGAGTGTGTGGAGGCCTTTGCTAAGGCTGACCCCCACCCCATCTGTGTTTATTGTCTGGGGTTTGACCACCTCAAGTCAGACTGCCAAATCTGTAAAAACTTTCCTAAATCCACTCTAGATAAAAGACTGAGTAGGCTGAAGGAAAGGGAGGCCGAGAAGTCCGTAGATCTGGATGGCCATCCCGGTTCGGTTGCAGCCGAACCTGAGGGGGTGCCTACTGACCTAGGTGATACCTCCTCAGGCAAAAGGAGAGCTGATCTTCAGGGGTCAGTTCCATCAAAAAAGAAGCGTAAGTCTGCCAGTTCGGATCCGGTATCGCACTCTCCAGCCGCGGATGAAATAGCCAAAGTGATTAGCATTGTTCAATCACTTAGACCGGTTCCGCTTGAACCGGTACCGCCGATTAGGCATTCGGTTCGGTCAGATCTCTCTCCTCCGGATTATGATCCAGACGCTTTTTATGAGGAGTGGGAGGGAGACGACTATCCCAAGGATGATGATGACAATGACCAGGGGGTCTGGATGTGCCCATTGAACCGCACATCTCCCCAGACAGGCCCTCAGGTGTCTCTCCTCCCAGGCTCTCTGAGTCCCTTTCACATTTTTTGTTCTACAAAAAGGTGGCAGAAACCCTGCAGCTCCCCTTGGTTGAAGCTGCAGAGGAGGATGAAGAACCTGATTTGGTGGAAATGATGGACATTCCAGAGTCCAAAAGACTGTCTATCCCTCTTCATAAATCCTTGGGGGAAACAGACACACAAGATTTTACAAACCTATAATTCAATACCTCCTGTGGATAAGAGAATGGACAGGTGGTATTTGTTATCAGGCTCCGCTGCGGAGTTCCTTTATAGTCATTGCAGCCATGTTGGGGTAGCCTGTGACAGGGTTAACATTCCTTTGGCTTCACACCCCCTGGATAAGGACTCCAGGGAAGTGGATGCCACGGCCAAAAAACAGTATATGGCATCCTCTTTGGGACTCAGACAGGCTATTTATATGGCGTACACAGCCAGGTACCAGAAGTCCAGATGGGATACGGTTCTGGAACTGGCTAAACAGGCCTCTCCCCAGCTAGCCAAGGAGCTGGAGGAGGTGGCTGCTGATGGAATTGAGGCATCCAAAATGCAATTTCATGCTGCTGTGGACTCCAGTGATGTGGCATCTAGAGTCATGGCTATATCTGTGTCTCTCAGAAGACATGCTTGGCTCAGATGTGCTAACCTTTCACAGGATACCCAGACTAAGGCTATGGATTTTCCTGTAGTAGGTAACTCTCTGTTTGGGGAGCAGACAGAGGCTTACATGAAGAAAATGGATGAATACAGGACCACGTACAGGAGTGCACAGGCCAAAGAAAGGCAAGCCACTCCGCACAAATAGCAGTATGGGGCAGGGGCAGGCCCTTTCAAAGCCCTTTTTACCAAGCCCAGGCCTCCTCTCCCTTCCCACAGATGGGGTTCTTCAGAGGCAGGGGCAGGAGGGGGATGAGCAAAGCTGCTCCCTCCTCCTCTCAGTCTAAGGCTCCTGCCAAGCAGACACCCTGATGTGTCAGCCCGGGTCGACTCCCCATTTCCAGTAGGAGGCAGAAGGCTTACTACTTCCAGGCCTGGAAGTCTGTGACCTCAGACAAGTGGGTCCTGGAAGTAGTAAGCCGGGGACTGGCCCTCAGCTTCAAATAATTTCCAAAAAAGAGAGCCAAGTCTTTTCCACCTGCATCACTCTCAGAAACTATTGCCCTAGAGGCAGAGGTTTCCTGTCTTCTAGCTCTCAGAGCTATAGAGAAGGTTCCTACTCAGCACAGGGAAAAGGACTGTACTCCAGGTACTTCCTTACCCCAAAGAAAACAGGGGAGTGGCGACCCATCCTAGACCTAAGGTATTTGAATAAACACATTTCAAAGCCCAAATTCAAAATGGTAACTCTGGGAATAATCCTTCCCTCTCTAAGGCCAGGGGATTGGCAAGCATCTCTGAACCTCAAGGATGCCTACTTCCATATTCCTATCAGGTGCTCCCACAAAAAATACCTCAGGTTTGAGTTGCCTTCAGGCCATTACCAATTCAGAGCTATGCCATTTGGCCTAACATCAGCTCCAACGGTGTTCACAAAGTGCCTTGCAGTAGTGGTGGCTTACCTCAGAAGACAGGGTATCACCATCTTCCTGTATCTGGATGACTGGCTCTTAGTGGGTCAGTCACCTTTACAGGTCATGTCGGCTCTTCAAACTACCCAGGACCTACTCAGCTCCTTGGGGTTTCTTCTCAATCTTCCAAAGTCTGTCCTCGAACCAGTTCAGCTTCTCAACTTTATAGGTATAGAGTTGGACATGGTACAAGCAAAAGCCTTCCTTCCCCTGGCAAGGGTGAAGGCCCTAGTGGATCTCACTTCCTCCTTTCAACCTCAGGTGTCCCGCCCAGCAAGACTGTTCTTCCAGCTCCTGGGCCACATGGCAGCTTCCACGGCAGTGGTGCAAGGAGCAAGTTTCCAGATGGGGGACATTCAGTTTCATCTAAGGTCTTTTTGGTCTCAAAAGAAGGATTCACTTACCAAACTGATCCCAGTGACTCAGACTCTGGTCCAAGCTCTCCAGTGGTGGCTGGACCAGGACAACCTCAGACAAGGGGTTCCATTTCTCCCTCAAGTCCCATCAGTAGTTCTAACTATGGATGCTTCTCTCCTAGGGTGGGGAGCCCACCTGGGAGCAGCGACAGCTCAAGGAGTCTGGTCCCCACAAGCGTCTCTCCTTCATATCAATCTCCTGGAACTCAGGGCAGTTTTCCTAGCCCTGCAGGGCTTCTTGGATTCAGTCAAGGGCAAGGTGGTCCAAGTCAGAACGGACAATACCACTACAATGTGGTACATCAACAAGCAGGGAGGCACTCAGTCCTTGGCCTTGTGCACAAAAGCCATGAAGCTGTGATCTGTGGCCTATTGCCTTCAGACTTCTCTGGTACAGTTCACCTTCCTGGGAAGGACAACATACTAGCAGATGCTCCGAGCAGAATATCAAAGGGACACCACGAATGGTCCCTGGATCCTCACATACTGAAGGTCTTCTTCTCCAGGTGGGGCACTCCAGAGATAGATCTCTTTGCACCACCAGACAATCATCAACTTCCTCTGTTTTCTTGTAGACCTCCAGTCCTGGGGACGGTTCCCCAGGATGCTCTCATTTTGGACTGGAAGGGCAGGTTTCTCTATGCTTCCCTCCCTTCCCTCTGCTGTTCAGAGTTCTGATCAAGATCAGACTCAACCCTGCACAGTGATACTGGTGGCTCCAGATTGGGCCAAACAGCTGTGGTATCCTCTACTGTTGTCCTTGTCAGTGTCATGTCCCCTGTCTGTGCCCAGGACATACAATCTCCAGTCCTCCCGGGGTGGATCTGGTACCCCAATCTCCAGTCTCTCAATCTCAAGGCCTGACTCTTGAAGAGTTAGAATATGCAGCACTACATCTTTCTCAGGGAGTTCTGGATATTCTGAAGGTCTCCAGGAAACCTTCCACTAGAAAAACTTACAACTCCAAATGGAAAAGGTTCAGTATTTGGTGCTCTCAGAAAGGCAACCTGCCTGATTCTGCAGACATTTCCACAACCTTAGACTATCTAGTTCATCTGAATGGTCTAGGCCTTAGGCCTGCCACTCTGAAGGTTCATCTAGCAGCTGTCTCTGCATTCCTCTCAGCAGGGAAGGGCTGTTCCCTGGCATCTCATCCTGTTTTCAGAAAGTTTTTCAAAGGACTGGTTCACATTAACCCTCCCTTTAGGGAGCCCACTCCACCTTGGGATCTTAATGTCTGCATTGCTCAGCTTATGCAGCCACCCTTTGAACCTCTGGCTTCGCCCGAATTGAAGTACTTGACCTGGAAAACTCTGCTCCTGGTAGCTATTGCTTCTGCCAGGCGGATTAGTGAGTTACAGGCTCTGTCAGTTGAACCTGACTTCATTTCCTTCTATAGGGACAAAGTGGTCCTAAGAACCAATAGGAGATTCTTACCCAAAGTGGTATCGGATTTTCATCTGAACCAGTCTATACCTCTCCCTGTGTTTTTCACTGATCATTCTTCTTCAGGTGAAAGAATGTTACACAGTCTGGATGTTAAGAGGGCCCTTAGCTACTACATTGAGCATACTAAGGCACATAGAAATGATTGTCTTCAATTGTTTCTCACTTATGGTGAAGTGGGGAAAGGTAAGCCTGCCACTAAAAGAACTATTGCCAGGTGGATTGTTTCTTGTATACAATTCTGTTATGACAAATTGGGTAGAACACCCCCTTCAGGCCTGAGGGCTCATTTGACTAGGGGTACAGCTGCTTCTCTAGCTGCAGCTAGAGATACACCTTTGTTAGAGAGCTATAAAGCAGCCACTTGGAAAACAGTACATACTTTTACCAAGCATTACTCCCTGGACATCCAGGCTAGAAGTGATGCTAGGTTTGGCACAGCAGTACTGCAGAGCCTCTTCCCAAAGTAGGTTCTGCATTCCCTCCTCCATAGGGAACTGCTTGGTAGTCTGCATTATGTCTGAATACAGCAAGACTTCATGTTGTTTGAAGACAAAATTACTCACCATAGTAATGTTGTTTCTCCTAATGGAGTCTTGCTGTATTCAGACCTCCCCACTGCCTCCCCTCTCAGAACCTGGGTTTTTGGGAAGTGGGTTGGCAGGTACAGTGTTGCATGTCAGGGGTGTACCTTGTACCCTCCCTCTTGGGTGGGATGGATGTTGTTATTATTTTTGTGGTGTTTTATACTTAAATATTGTCACTACCTTTCCTTCTTGGGTTCTCGACTTGTCTTTTGGGCCCAAAAATATTTTTTTCCCTTTGGCTATATGTTGAACAATTTCCATACCGTAGTATGTTAGTGTGCTTGTAAGAATCTGACGGTTACACCGAGAAGTACCACAGACAGAGGTTTGAAAACCAAGCTCGAGCTCAACGTTCTATGCTTCTGCATAGAGTTAACTCTTTCTTCTCCGGGGCAGTTCAAGTGCTGGGGCTAACTGCAGTAAGTCTGAATACAGCAAGACTCCATTAGAAGAAACAACATTACTATGGTGAGTCATTTTTTATTTCCTTTCCTCTCTGTAGTGGCCCATTTCAATTAGTTCATCTGTACTTGTGCCCTCTCTTGACCCTTACCCACTTTTTAGTTCCTCTCCTCCCACCCCTGCTCCACCCCTCCCTGGGTTTTCATCTACCCCCTGTTACTGTCCAGGAAACCTTGCTTGCCCTGTCCTCCCTCAGGCAGCCTAAATTTAGCCCTGACAGGCTGGATCCTAAACTCCTTCACCTTTCAGCTCCTGCCATTGCTTCCCCCTTACTCACTTCCTCAACCACTCTTCTCTCTGTGCTGTTCCTCAGTTTTGGAAGATTGCTAAAGTTCTCCCCCTCATAAAGGAGTGACCCCTCCTCCCCTGGCAACTTCTGTCTCATCTCCCTCCTCCCCTCTCTTTCAGAGCTGCTGGAGAAACTTGTCTTCTGTAGGCTTGCTGACTTCCTGTATTCATGCAACTTCCTCTCCTCTTTTCAGTCTGGTTTCTGGAAGCACCACTCCATTGTCTCTTCTCTGCTGCATGTTACTGACTCCATCCTCACTGGCCACATCGTGGTGGCCATTTCATTGATCTAGCCAAAGCCTTTGATTCAGTGGCCTACACAGTCCTCCTGGACAAACTGAACTGTGCCAGCCTCGCAGCTCCTGCTTTTGCATGGTTCCATTCCTACCTCACAGGCCGTAAACAGTCGATACAAGTAGGAGACGTCCTGTCACACACACACCACCACCACCACCCCCCACCCCCGCTTCCCATACAGGCTGAGGTCCCAAAGGGCTCCATCCTGGGTCCCATACTTTTCTCCATTTTCCTGAACCACCTCCCCTCTACATGTGCCAAACTCCCATATTAACATGTGTGCCGGTGACACAATCATAACCTCCAGCCCCTCAACAGTAGAGGTGGAAGGCTTGCTCCAGCAAGACTTTCACAATGTTCTGCGCTGGTTCCACTCAAACAACTCTTGGTCAGCACTAAAATAAAAAGGTTTCCATGACCTTTGGCACCAGCCAGAAATTGGTAAAACTCTCCCCACACCCTGTCTTTTCCACTCTGGATGGCACAAAAGCCGTTCCATCCTTCAAGTGGCTAGATATTAAACATGACTTCTCGGCTCACACTGATGCACTCTACACCAAGCTCTGTCCCAAACCTAGTGTCTTGTACCACAATACTGTCAGTTTGGGGCCCTGTTCTGTTTTCACTTTTTATTAGTGATATAGATGATAATATTAACAGTTTACTTATGAAATTTGCATATGATATTAAAATGGGGGGACCAGTTGCAACCATCGAAGACCGATGTAACCTAGCTGAACAATGGGCACTAGAAAATAAAATGGTGTTAGGCATTGAAAAATGTTCAGTGGTTCATTTGGGGGAAAAACAACTCAAACCAAACATTATTTAAATAACATTCAAACCAAACAGGTAGACACAGAAAGGGATCCTTGAATAATTATAGACAAAAATTTAAAGTTTAGTACCTATTATGCTAAATTAGTTAATAAAACCAGTTATTTAATATATTGTTTTAAAAAATCCTTCCTGTCCAGGAGCAGGAATTGCATTATACCAGTTTACCAAACTTATATCAGACCTCACCTGGATTATTGCACACAGCTGTGGAGTCCGTATTTAGTGGCACTGTTGGTAGAGTGGAAAGGGTGCAGAGACGGACCACAAAAATGGTGTCTGGACTACAGCAATTGCCTTACGAGGGTAAGATTAAGACATTGGGGCTATCCTCATTAGAACAAAGGCATGTACGAGGTGATGATCTAATGATATACAAAATACTGCACGATACTGAATTAATGGATGAAATGGGGATTGTGATGCAGACTAAACCTACAGGACTAAGAATACATAAAATGCAGATTCTATTAGAGAATATTAAAAAGAACAGGAGGCTAGTTTCCTTTGTACAGAGGACAGGTAGATTGTGGAATATATTACCTAAAGCTGTAGTTTATAGCAATAATATGGAGTTGTTCAAGAAGAGACTTGATGACTACTCAAGAAGGAGAGGAAGTGAGCCCACTTTTGTGGGTTGACAGTCTTGATGGGCACTACTGGCCTTCTTCTGTCCATTAATCCTAGTATGAATCCTAATATGAATAAAGACCATCTGTCTTCTCCGGTTCAGCGGGAGTTTAACAAAAATGGTGCTCCCAGTCTTCGACTATGCAGATGAGGTCTGCAGCACCGCCCTGCCTCTCCCTTGCCAGACTGGACATCCTTAGTAATGCTTTTTGTCATTATACTGCCAACTCCCCAACTCCAAACTCACCATTGTTTCTTCTACTTCTCCCTATCGATCCTCCTGTCACTAGTCCCACTGTGCCTCCTTCGTCTCAAATACTGGTTTGGGTCCCTGCTCTCTTACCTATTCTCACTTCTCTCCCATTCCCTCTGCCTCATAGTCCCTCTGCTCCAGGGATCCTCGCACCTTCTGCCTTCCCCACCCTCCTCTACCGGGCAGTCCTGTTGCCGTTCCTTCCTCTGGAACTGCTCTACGCCTCTCTCCATCTCTTTATCCCCTTCCCTGACTCCCTTAGGCACCAGCTTAAAGTCCTCTCATCCCGACATGCTTCCGCCAGCCCTCTCCCTGACCCTTACCAATCATAGTGCCTCAGTCCCAGGTTCTGGGCCTCCTTCTGGGTTCTACCTCAGCCAGTTTCAAGCTCCTTCCAAGTCTTCATCTGCTTTGTCATCATTCCAACTGATCCAACTTCTCTACCCGCTCATCATAGCCTCACTGTACCTTGCTACTTTTATTTGCATTTGTACCATGTTAAATTGTACTTTGATAGCAATTTTACTTTGTGCCATTCATTGATATTGTGTTTGTTTTACTGTATTTCCTGTCTTCCCCCCGCCCCTTCCCCAAATTGTACCTGGAAATGAACCATGGCTCAGTGTGCCTTACCGGTTGCCAGTTTTTAAATAATTAAAATAAAATTAATAATGCAGTAACTGAGAACAGTAGGATGAACGTATAGAAACATAATTTTGCAAGATTTAAAGTATTAGATATTCATAGATGATTTCGGCAAATAAGGACCTCTTGGCCCACCTAGTATGCCCATAATATCCCCCCTAAAAGTTCTACCCAAGCCACTACTGGGGGGCCGTCGTTCACTCCCCTCTGTTATCCAAGATATGTTAAGAAAAGTCCCCATAGCCCTAGACAACAAAATACCAAAACAGCAGCCAGTATTGACTTGTGATATAGAGCGCAGGACTGTGAACCAGGCAATTGGGTTTGAATCCCACCAAGACTGCAGCATTTTTAAATTTTCATTTAAGTTGCTGGTTCACCGGAGCGGTGATCAATTGCATTGTGGAGTAAAATGAAAGGGAGTTAAAGGGGAACAGTCACCACCAAGGGCCCCCACATTCAAGTGTGGCGCTGGTCCCAATGTGCACTTTGTGTGCAAAAACATTTTGCATTACTTAATTGTTTACAGTGGTATAGTGGACTATATCAGACTAATTTTGCTTAGTTGAAGGTGAACATTTTCTGTTACTGCAAATTCCGGAATCCCCTGCAGATGACATCAGAGCAGTAGGCAGCAGTGAGAAGACTCAATAGGCTGCAGTGCATGTTACAGTTTATATAAGCTCTGATCTTTTGTTTGCAGAAGACTGTATAGAGGAGTGTACTTAGCCCCTAGAGAAAAGTAGTCCCGGAGACATCTGATTGGAGATTATAAAAACTCAAACATGCACTGCAGACTGTTGAATCTCCAACTGCTGCCCACTGCTCTGATGTCTGTTGCAGGTGATTCTGGGATTTGTAGTAAAAGAATATGCCAGCCTAGGACTAAGCAAAATTAGTCTGATGCAGTCTACTATAGCACATTAAAAAGAAAGTAAGCCAAAGAGTTTTTGCTCACAAAGTGCACTTTGGGACCAGCCCAACACTTGAGTGTGGGGGCTGTTTGTGATTAGTGATGCCCTTTAAGTGTAGGAAAGCATTACCCCTGAACAAGAGTATTTTGATAACACACTGATCTCCGAGCAAGACTGGTAGTAAACTGATTTGTGGTTCATTGGTCATGGCAACAATAACACTGCAGCTTTGACAAACGCAAATTGTCTCAGTATTATGTAATCCTTGGGGAAACGAGAAGTACCGTCAGTATCTGGATGTAGTATTAACAGACAGTCTCCACAGCAGAGCCAGACAGAATTGAGGAAAATTAGCAAAGAATGCTACTTTTGGTAATCTGTGGATTTTTTTTTGTGTGTGTGTCGATGAACCTTACCCTTAAAAGGGACACTGTCAAACCTCCCCCAGGTCAATATTAGTGTGTGTGTGTGTGTGTGTGTGTGGCACTATTTGACAGTGTCTTAAACACAGAATTTGCTGTATTTCCCCCACATCATGTCTGTCTTCACGAGGTGGGGGAGCCTCCCTGGTGACCCTGCTACAGGGGGATAAGCTGTGGGGCTACTTTGGAGTGTGTATGTGGGGGGGGGGGTTAACAGAGTTGAGTGGTTAGTGCAGACAGCCTGATAAGAAGCATCCAGAAAAGAATAATAAAAACTTGTGTCGGAAAACTGCTTGGATGTGAGATTTGATGTGTCCCACTTCTGTTTCTAGAGGCCAGTTAAAAAAAAATGTATTCCAGTCTCTATTCCTGATAACTGCACAGCCACCCAGAATTGAGGAAAATTGGCAAAGAATGTTACTTTTGGTAATCTGCGGATTTTTTTTGTGTGTGTGTCGAACCTTCCTCTTAAAAGGGACACTGTCAAGCCTCCCCCATGTTACTAATGACCTGTGTGTGGCGGGGGGGGCCTCCCTGGTGACCCTACTATAGGGGGATACGCTGTAGGGCTACTTTGGAGTTGGGGGGGGTAACAGAGTTAGGTGGTTACTGCAGACAGCCTGATAAGCATCCAGAAAAAAGTAATAAACATTTATATCGGAAACCTGCTTGGATGTGAGATCTGATGTGTCCCACTTCTGTTTTATTTGATACTAACTAGAGACAAGTTAAAAAATGTTATTCCAGTCTCTATTCCTGATAACTGCAATATTGTTTTCCATTCCTTCCACCATTCCTCAGCATTGCTTCATGTTGCCGCAGTCCCTAGGAGTGATTGGCGGGAAGCCCAACAGCGCTCACTACTTTATCGGCTACGTAGGTGAGTACTGTGCAAGGGACTTTGCTCCCCCAGGATTTCATTTAAGTTACAGTATTAGGACAGACAGCTGCATGCACAAAACCAAGTTAGCATTTTACCCCCCAACAACACTACCACCAGTTCCCAACCCTAAGAGCCCATAAAGGAGAACTCCAAGTCATTTTTCTCTAGTAGAAGCAGCTTTGTAAATACTGGTTTAAATTATGTTACTGTTCTATCAATACTTTTTTTTTTAGTTAGCGTAGTGGGTGTTTCTGATTTACATACTGGTGGTAAGGACCGTTTTATAACTACTGGATGTAATTTAGGTCCTTGCTAAACTCTAACATTGTTGTCATATTACATCAGTGTTCTGCTACTGAACTCCATGGTTGAGGGACATAAACTACATCATACAGTTCTAAAATGATACTTACTGCCAGAGTGTGAATCAGAAACTAGTAACAGTCCCCATCTCTTGTAGAAGTGTAGCTATTGGGATTTATTCTTATCGATTTAATAAGTAAAGTGGTAATACCCCCCAAATCCGTAAACAAGCATTTAGACTGCATTATACTAGCTTAACCTGATTTGGATCTTTGTATTAAATTCGAAATGTCTGATGTATGGAATTATCACTACATGTTTATGTAAAGCTACAATAAACATAAAGTACAAAAAAAAAAGAAACTAGTGACAGAGCTGGCCTGCCTGTGCAGTGGTAGCGCGACTGCTAGTAATGCTGATGACCCGGCATCAGGAACAATCCTGGGTCATTGGAGAAACAGTGGTGGAAAAAGGATCCCACAGGATGCTGTCCTACTCCTGGGAGAGAGGGGGATCACATTGCTGCGCGACCGCCACCTGTGTGACCAAGGGTGGCATTGTAGGCAGCAGTGGAGTACTGGGGTTGGGGACAGCTGATTGGCTAGACAGATGTGCACACCTTGTGTGAGCATGCACATCAGCCACATCCCTGAGGGAGGAAACTCAGCTGTGCACCATGCCTTCTCTGGGCAGCCCGCAGACACCACACCCAGCCAGCCTAGGCTTACTCCGGGAGTACAACAAGCAGCCTTTCCAAGTGACCTGGTCCAGACCAAGTACTTCCACCATGGGAAGGGGATACTACAAGCCCCACTCCAGGAGACAGGTAAGCCCTGGGAGATGGCGGGGGTCACTGGGTTGGAGCCGCCAGGGGCTCTGAGGAGGACTGCCGCCGGCTGAGGGGAGAGAAAAAAATAGAATAGTTTACAACAAAAAAAAAAAAATAATCTAGTCACAGAGGAGGCGGCTCTGGAGAAACGACTGGATCCACTGCGTACATGGACACAATACAAACAGGGGCAGGGTTCACATGATCACAGAACAAAAAGCCAGGTACTTGGTTGCAGGATAAAAAAAAATTCATTTTTTGAATAATGACTAGCTGTGGCATACTCCTAAATAACTAGTGTGTTTTGGCATTGCAGCAGCATGGTTTTCGAAAGGGTCATGGAACTGAGACCACCTGGGTCAGGTTCACGAATACCACCCTACTGGGGTTTGAAAAGGGGCTTATGACTGGGGTGGTTTTCGTGGACCTGACCAAAGCATTCGATTTGATTGAACATGACCTTTTATTGGTGAAGCTGGCTTACTTAGGGTTTTCCCCACTGGTGGTAGATTGGTGTAGAGATTACTTATCTAGACGTTCGCAATTTGTTGCCATTGGTTCCACAATTTCTTCCATCTCCTTAGTAAAATATGGTGTGCCTCAGGGCTCAATTTTGGGCCCTTTATTGTTTAGTTTATTTGTTAATCAGTTGCCTTCTATTTGTAAATTGTGTGAATGTTTATTGTATGCTAATGATTTGGTTTTGTTTCATCAATCTAATTCCATTTTGGAATTATCCTCAATTGTAGAAAGTGAATTTTCTTTGGTCAGCAATTGGTTTATTGAGAATGGTGCTGTCTCTGATCCTGGAGCCCTTCACGGCCCCACTGATCAAGACGGTGCCCATGAAACACTAGGCCAACCCACGACACTGAGGGTGGGAGAGCCCCCGGGGTCACCAGTTTGGAGATCTTTTGGATCTCCTCCTCTTCGGAGCTGGATGATCGGGAGGCCGACCTGGACTGGCGACCTGACTCTTCGGAGTCACTGGGCTCTCCGGGGCCCAGGACCATTGCACCTTTCCAGGTGCCCCTCCCTGCGGCTCTGATGACTGTGGTTGGCGCTGGCTCCCACGCTGAGGGCAGCGCTAGGAGCGGGGCATCGGAAAGCTGTTCGTGGTCTGATGGGGTGGTAGTTTGGGTATTGGTGGTGGGGTCCGTTACTGTCCCCGGTGCCGTCCCCTCCTCTGAAACTAGGACTGGGACCCCCATCTTCTATGATTCTCTTGAGGAGCCTGTAGAATTGGGTTGGTCCAAGGCACTGGGATTGAGGAAGAGGTCTTCCTCTGAGTTAGCATGGTTGAGGGGATGGGGTGAGGGGCTGTGGCTTTCCTCTGGAGCCCTTCGGGGCTCGGGGAGGAGCTGCAGCGCTGAGCCCAAGTTCTCTCCCTCATCACCTTCGAGGGAGTCCTTCAGTGGGGTTGGGGTCCACCCTTCTGGACACATGTGGACTCAGTCCTCTCATAGGGATGCATCCCCTTCAGGGCTCAGTCCTGACCACTTTGGGCTGGTCGAACGGCATGTGACTGACCCAACCTACAGATCCCCTCATCGTCTGGGATCTCCTGCTAAGTCCCCTAGCCCAGGCAGAGGCGCTTTACTAACCGCAAAAGGTTTCTGCCCCTTGCCTCTGCATCCAGCCACTCCTCTCCCAGGCCATGTGGGTCCTTTGGGGCCCTTGACCTGGGAACAGTTCAGATCTGCGGTGGCAGAGCTCCCAAGATACATTAGGGCCATGGAAGAGCAGGTCTTTCGCCTGTCTCCCCCGCTGCAGCCAGAATCTGAATCTACGGGTTCTTCAGCCTCCTCGTCTTCCTCCATCGAGGGAGAGGAGACTTCTTTCCACCCATCCTCCAATGCTGATCCAATGGAGTATCAGTGCTTCCTCATGAGGCTGGTCGAGGACCGCATATCTCACATAGCAAGATGCAACACCAGGCATACGATGCGCCTTCCTAGGCGAATACAGTGCGGACCACCTGGTGGTCCCTTCTTGGCATATACCTTTCCAGGAGGTGTCGTACAGCGTCTGGCAGATTCCATTCACCCCAGCTCCAGCACCTTTGGACTGCCAGTGTCAGTATTGCGCACCCCAGGAGTCTCCAGGTACATTGACTTATCCCTCTGTGGGAGTGACGTGGTTGGACACCCCTACTGGGCATAGGCGCCAGTCTGCGACCCAGCCCCCGGATCCGGACTCTGCTGAGTTTGACTGCCTGGGGCGGAGAGTTTTCTCCTCTGCGCAGGTGATGCTGTGTATTGCGTCTCATCATGCGCACCATGCTCCCTATAACGGGTATCTGTGGGTAATGCTGGGTCAGGTGCTGGCGTCGTTGCCTGATTCAGAGGCAGCCAGAAAGACCACAGCCTTCTCCGCAATAGGCCTGGAGCTAGCAAAGCACCAAGCAAGGGCATCTTATGATGCCAGTGAGGTCGCTTCATGGCTGGCAGGGACAGCCATCCGCATTAGGCGAACAGCATAGCTTCACCTATCAGGGTTATCACCCTTGACCTGGCATAGAGTGATTGCCTCTGCATTCCGAGGGAGCTGTCTTTTCTCCCTCAAGACGAAGCGGTATCTGCAGGGGCACCTTTCTTCCCCCAGGGAATGGTGGACCCTGTCTCTCCCTGACCAGTCACAGGCCTAACTGACCTGGAGTGGGTCTCCTCCTCACGTTTTTCCCCCCACCGGAGGCTGAGGGACATCTGTCCCTCAGGGAAGTGCAGAGCACCCTTCGGGGGAGGGGGGGCCTCGATACTCACCCAGCAGTGATGAATGGTGAAGATTAACACTGGGAGGATATGAAAATTACATGCCTACCGTAATTATTGAGCTTCCTGTGTATCTTCATTCATCACTGAATCCAGCCCACCTTCCCCTCAGAAGGCCTAAGTCCCTGGGCAATGCCTCTTCCCTGCTTGCCCTCCTCTTCAGGGAACTGGTAGGGATTCTCCCACTGTAACCATAGGGTCCTCCTTGTCCCTAGGAGGCAGCGGAGGAGACCACTGAGAGGAGGGCCAATAGGACCTCTCAGTCTAGAACTTTAAATTGGCCCCCTCTTCCTCTGTCCTTGGGGGAAACTCCCAGGTCAGTCCACTCCCTTCGGGTTGTGCTGACTCCTTTTTGGGATCCCCTGAAATGAGGGAAGGGAATAGGGCCAGCAGGGACTCCTCCTTCCCTTTACCCTCCCTGTCTTCATACTTCTCTTATCTCCTTAATGTCCCTCCCCTCCTTTCAGGGAGGGCGGTGTTGTTGAATGGGTGGGATTCTCACTTCCTCCGAACCCAGTGGGCTCTCCTTTGGAAGTGGTAGCTGTGGGGAGGGGTGAGGAATCCCAACCAGGGGTGGTTTCCACCCAGTAGGGGGTTGGAGGAGGGGGGGACCTTCTCCACTCATGGACACTCAGTCTGTCCCTTGTAATGGGCAATAATAAGGCAGGTTGCAGATCCTGTGGCAGCTGCCTGTGGGCTAGCTGACTGCCTACCTCTGGAGGCACATCCCCGGTCTCTCAAATGCTCTGAGCCGGTCAAGGTGTGTGGGTCCCTCCTTCCCTTCTCTCCTTCCTCCCATTATTCCTTTCTCTCCTCTCTGAATGGCCATCCAGGGACTGGGGCCTTCCGGCCCATGCCCTCCCAGATCCTTGTCCTCTGGCCAGCCTGTTCCATTTTCAGTTTATATCTTTTCCTTATACCGTCCCTCTGTTTTTCCGTCTATCTCTCTGGCGAGCAGAACTGAGGCGGAGGAACCACCAATGGCCGTTACTGGCCAACCAGCAAGTGCCACGCAGTACGTTGGCCTCGTGCAGAGTGGTAACGATTCTCCCAGTAGGGGAAAAAAAAAACTCCTTCGGGGTGCTGCGCTCTGGCTGGACACCCAACAGTGATGAATGGTGAACATACACAGGAAGATCAAGAATTACGGTAGGTACATAATTTTCATTTTTCAAAATCTTATTGGACTGAATTGTCTCCGCAGTTGAAAGACATACTTTGGGGGCGGGGGGTACATGAGTCGTTATCTTTAAGGTATATGGTACTTGGGTTGCCCCATGAGGGGCACAGAGAGGAAGCAGAAAATATTTGTTCAGCATAGGTGTAGCTGCTGTGGGGAAAACTGTCACACAGAAATGGTTAACCAGCAAGCCCCCAGGCATGCCTGACTGGTATACTGTTTACCAATGGATAGAGGAGATGGAGGGAATCAGTGCCCTGCTGCGGCTAACCATAGATGAAAACAGCACTAAATGGCTCCTATATTTTAAATTTATTGAGGAGAGGAAGGGCACTTTGGTACTGGATCAACTTTTATAGCCAGCTGATGACCCCTGTAATGCAATGGGAAAATAGGGAGGAGGGTAAAGTATTGCAAGGCAATCCATATTGCATAAGAGGGACGTAAAAGGAGCAGGGAAGCAATTTACTGTACAATGACAACAGAGTACATTGTTAAGGTTTGTTTTACAGTTTTTTGACATCTTGTTACAGGTCAAGGTGTGGTTACTGATAGAGAAGAGGTTAACAATGCTGAGACAATCATTACGGGACCATTGGGAAGTGAATTGAATATAGTGGGACAGGGGTCCTTTTGGATCTCTGTGACTTTTGGATATTAGTAAATCCTTTGACTGTATGTGTAGAATTGAAATTTTAAAATATAATGTGTAACTTCCTGGCTACCATTAAAAGTGAAAAAAAAAAAAAATCTTCTATTAAAAAAAAAAATAGCTTAAAGGTTCTGCGCAGTTCTCCGTTAAATAGCTATGAAAAGAAAATCGTTGCCCACCCTCCAGTGCAATGGTACTGCTACCGCTTATGGCACCAACAACCCGGGTTTGGAAGCGAACTCGGGGCATTGGACAGTCGGCCAGGGGGAGCACAGACCCCTGCATTACATATGACCCCTAGTGGAGGCTAGGGGAAAGCAGTCTGGGGGCACCAGAAGTGTACGAAGCTGTGTTGTACATTTGCATCTCCTGGGGAGAACACAGAAAATGCCCCGCATCCATCTATCCTGGTCCTGCCCATCGAACCGGATCCTGTTCGACAGTGGGGGTTGGAGAACCTTGCTGACCCCCCACCAGGTGGAGCAAGTCCTGAGGGCAACTGCAGGCAGGTAAGTCCTGAATGACTCCGAGGTGTCAGGGCTGGGGTGACCAGTAGAAGGGGAGTGATCGGATAGGGAAGAAAGAGACAAACAAAAATTCTTAAAATCATCATATCTTGGCTGCTCGGTGGCTTGGGTTCTGGAGCGACTTGGGAGCTGACGCTTGGGCAGCCAGGTTTGGGTGAACGGACTGCCAGTGGCTACATGTCCCAACCAGGGATGGGAGGCAGCACGTTCCCTTGCCATAGTGGCTTCTGATTGTGTGCTGGGGAGCTTGCTCTCCTGGTAGGAGCATGCTGCATGTGTCCAGGTACTCTCCCCCACCCACACACACACAAAGCTGTGCATGCCCTTGGGAGGACAGGGACAAGAAACATGGGGAAAAAGAACTACGCTGGACGCGGATGAAGATCAACCCCCACACACACACACACACAGGTCCTCCGTACCAACCACTGGACTGCCAGAGGGGTTCATGGCAGAACATTGACGGCTCTGCAATGGAGAGGCAAGCCATGGGGGACAGAGTCAGGTGCAGGTACCTGGAAAAGGTGGGTGATGGGGCTGGGGCAGACTAGATCAGGGTCGGTCGAAGGAGCATAATAAACACTTGAATAACAAAAAACAACAACAAAAGAACGTAACATTTACCACAATGACCAGTGGCACTTGATAGAAAAATTTACATAATTGTTTTTTAATCAGTAATTTTTCCGCCTTCTCCTCTGTCTTGTTCCTGTCTCCCTCGGGGCCCCAGGGCACTTTGCAGCCCCCACTCCCCACACCTCTCAACCATCCTCACCTGCCTCCATTGTGCGACTGGAGTGGCTAGCCCCCCAGATGGGGTCAGGGTGGGGAATTTACCCCTGACAGTAGTCTGTGTTGTGCAGTGGATGGTGGAGGCGCAGAGCCCGGATTTTTTACCAGTGTTCATTGCAGGTAGTGAGATGAAATTTTCTTCCTGTTTTTACTCCCTCCCATTGGGATGCCAGCTCCATGATGCCTAATGCACGCACACAAACTAAGTACGGCATCAGCCCCCCCGTGGCGTGCCTTTGTCTGCAATGCCACCTGTGGTTACCCAAGTGGCACTTTAGCAGTGGCTACATGCAGTCTCCTTCCCTAAAGAAGGAGTCTGTCTCCTGGGATGCTTTATCCTTCGTCCCTTTCCCAGCTGGCTCCCAGTGCCAAAAGTACGTTCCCAAACCCCTGTTGTCAGTGTCGAGAGCAGTAGTGCTTCTACTATGCCAACAAGCGGTACCTAGTTAAATTTTTTGTGTGTGTGTTCTCTTTTTCCCCCCTTTGCGCTACTACCGCTGTCAGCCACTCTTTCAGGCTGTGCCAAGGCACCTCCAATCCATCCTGTTCCCATGCCTCAGCTCTCACATTTGCAGTCGTCCCTAGGGTAACCCGGACGTAACCCTTCGTCAGGCGGGCCCCCTTCTCCAAGGGGAGAGGCACCTGTGGGGCAGGCAAGTGCTGTACTTGGCCCTGGGGTGCTGCTGAGGGATAGAGGCACCCAGGACATTGACGGCATCGGACCTCCAGGAGGCCATCATCCGGATGAGTGCGGAGCCAGTTTCCATTTTCTGGTGATGTTACCTCTCTTGCATACATCTGCGTTACCACCTGGTCTCCACCGGAGGTCACTGCAGAGTGACTCACTCCCACAACCCACTCCAGAAGAGAGCAGTCCTCTGGACGCTCGATCCTCTCCTCCCCTGCCAACCCCAGGCGCCCCGAGTCCGTTACCGAACCCGGGTCGCCGGCGTAGGTTAGTTAAAAATTTTTTTTTTAATTAAAAAGGAACAGTCCGCACTTAGAGACCCACCCCCAACTGTGGGGTTAATCCAAATTTGCATGTTTGTATAAGAACTTTTTTTTTTTCTTACTTACTGTTCACTGCAGTAATGCAGATTGTAGCATGCTGATTCTGCTGACTTCCAAGCTGACATTTTCTGTAACTATAAAGCCCCAAATCCCCTGCAGCTGGCATCAGAGGAGGGCTGCAGCAGTGGAAGATTCAATGGCCTGCATTGTATGCTAGAGATTTTATATGCTCAGATCAGATGCTTGCTGGTCCCGTGTTCCCCAACACTATGTACAGTCCTCTGTGACTACTTATCCCCCAGGAGGACAGCAGGACCAGCAAACAAAAGATCAGAGCTTATATAAACTGTAACATGCACTGCATGCTATTGAATGTGCCAGTGTTGCAGTCTTCCTCTGATGTCAGCCGTAGGGTATTCTGGGATTTCTAGTTAGAGAAAATGTCAGCTCACAAGTCAGCAGAATCAGCCAGATACAGTCTACTTTACTGCACTGAACAGCAAGTTAAAAAAAAAAAAAAGTTTTTACGTACAAAATGTAAATTAGGACCAGTCCTACACCCGGGCGTGGGGCTCCTACTGCTGACTGTTCCCCTTAAATGAAGCTAACCAGAGATTTCTCAGATTTTGATGCCAAGGCAAAGAAGAATATCGTGTCTCAAATCTACAGAAATTCTGTTACCACAGCCACATTTTTCTAGGTTATCCATCCCTCACAACACTGTGTCCTGCCAATCAGTGACAAAGCTGTAAGAAATCATGGACAAATGACCCAAATGGGGGACATCAGTGGAAAAAAATACTATAGTGTATAGTGGAATGTTGTTCTGTATAGAGTTCCATCCCTTTCAAAATGATGTTCTACCACAGTTCCAAGGTCATGGAATGCTGATCTTCCTGGACATAAGTCTCCACCACTCATTCACACTAGTGGGATTGGCGCCTGGAGGCACTAAGACCATCGAGAGCAACTTTGCTGGAGGGTCGTGCGTGAGGCGCCCTTGAGACACTGGCGCCCGAGACAGCTGACTCGAGGCGGTAATGACCATCTCGGCGACGACCCTCCAACCGCCTCAGTTCCTTTTTTCCCGCCGCCGAGTGCGCTTCAGTGACGACGTCGCTCGCCTGTCGGGAGTCAAACTTCAAACTAGCGCATAGTTTTCAGTTTGTTTTTTTGTAACATTATCACGATAGTAGTATCGCTTAGTTTTATTCTATTTTTGTAAAATTTTTCTAATATTTAAATTTAACTTACTTGAAGAAGTCTCGGCCTACTGGACGGAGTCGACCATGAGCAGGTCAGGTGACGGTAGGGAGACTTCGTATGAAAGCTGTTCAGTCAGCCGGGCTGGGTCCGGTCAGCCTCCTTCTCCTCAGCGGGGTTCCGACTACGGTCAGTCCGATGCCGAGGATGGGCGGTCCCCGCCCGGCATAAAATAAGCGATCGCATTCCGGCCGTTACGCCTCGGCTCTTCTTGACCCACAGGTCAAAAGAGAAGGCATCACTCGAGTGGCCCTCTGGTATGTCTGCGGCGACGGCGGTCGGTTATCGTTGCTAGTTGCGGTCTCCTTCTTCGAGTCGCCAGCTTCCGATAATCGTCGTCCTCGACATCGGAGCCCTCCGCGCCTATAGGTAGGGCTCCAGATGAGCAGTTTCATCAGTGACGCTCTTGTAGATGATGGGCTCGAGAGGTTGACTTCTTCTGCCTGGCTGGTTACCGGAGCCTCGGGCTCCTCCGGCGATCAAGTAGGGCGTTGGACCTTCCTAGTCGCACGGCGCTACTCGATTGCTAGCGACTCGATGCTCGTGTTTCCCCCTCTCCACATGGCTGCGGCGCGAGGCCTCACAGTGCCTTATCTCCTATTTTCCTTCTCTTGTTTTCAGGTTCCACGAGGCTTTTCCGGCGCCTTCTGCAGGGTCTGTGGCCGTGTCGGCGCCCGTTTTGAGAACGCCCGGAGCTTCTTGAGCGCCGTTAAGCGGCGCTAAACAGTCTCCAGCGCCGTTGGTGGCCGCCCGTTGTCACCATGGCGCGCCCGATAATGCCGTTGGATCAAAGCGGCGCCGTTAGCGGCGTCGTCTCACCGATCCCGTTCAGGCGAAAGTCGTCCGAGCGCCCGTTATGGCGTCGTCCGTGCGCGATTGGCAGCTGTCGTGGCGTCGTCAACAGCGCCGCCGAGCCGTTCGCGGGCAGCGTGCCTCTTGGTAGCCATCACGCCTCCCTCGATGCCAGTCTTCAGCCCGTTTTGCCTCTCGCGGCGCCCGGCAGCTAGGGACTCTCCTTGTTTTCTGCCATTTCCTCCTCTCCTAATTTTCACTCCTTTCCTGTCAAACAGTCCTTTCTGGACCATCAGGAGATGATGTTGAGCCTGACCCAGACCTTCGGTTGGGTGATGAAGTGGAGAAACAGGATCTTTCTTTGCTACAGAGCCTGTGGTGAGGACCTGTCCTTTAAGTCTCTGTTGAAGAACCTGGGATCACTCTTTCTCTCCAGACTACAGACATCGATCCTGGGAAGATATTAAGACTCAGTATCTTCATGCTTGGAGATCCCTACCGATTTGACTCCTCGATTCAGCCTTCCTTGAGGCGCTGTCTCAAATGGTATGGAATAACCCTGCTCTTATTCCTCAGTGGCTAAATCCATTGATAAGAAGTATTCAGCTCCCAAGGATGTCCCATTTTGGCATCCCAAGCCTTCGGATCCTATTGTAGTCCTGGCAGAGAATGACAAGGTCGTTCTTTTCAAACTACTACAGCTCGACCTATTAACAAAGAAGTCTCGTAAGATTGATACATTAGGTAAGAGAGTCTTTGCTGCCTCCACTCTAAGTATCGTATTGCCAGTTATCAAGGCTATTTTTCTCCAGTATGAGTATATCCTGTGGCACTCTATGAAAAGAATGGTTGAAGCTCTTCCAGATTCGATTCCAAGTCAGAGCTTCTTCTGACCGTTATTAGAGGTATTGAGGTCCAAAACCAACAGGTCAAAACGCCATGGATGCTTCGACACTGCTTCTCGCTCAGCAACGCGAGGATTTGTACTCGGCGCCATTCCTGGCTGCGTACTTCTGGCTTCACGAATGATGCTCAGCAGCAGGTGATGGCGCTGCCTTTTGATGGCTCCTTTCTTTTTGGCCCTCAGGTGGAGCAAGCCTTAGAGGCCACTCAGAAGACTAGATCGGCCATTAAGTTGGCCAGACCTCCGCCTGCCCCCTCTCGGGGGCATGTGAACAGACGTCAGTTTCATAGTCGTCAGTCCTTTCGAGGCAGAGGCAGGGGAAGCTTCCATAAAAGCCAACCTGCCCAACCTCAAAAGAAGACGCAGCAGAAAGCGCAGGGGACTAAAGCTCCCAGCGCTACCTTATGAGTCGTTGGCCCAAGTTCCATCCACTCTGCCCGAGGTGGAACTTTCTCCTCCGGTGGGAGGTGGTCTGATGTCTTCTACAACCAGTGAAGTCCATAACCTCAGACAAATGGGTTCTTCGGATAATTGAGCGAGGTTCTCTCAATTTCTTGGAACCCCCGAATCTGTCCTCCCCATACGACAGGTTGTCGGCCCTCAATCAGATCTCCTCACATGGAATCCAGGGCCTTCTGAACAACAGGCAATAGAACTGGTGCCCCGCATCTCGCGAAACTCAGGTTCTACTCCCATTACTTTCTGGTTCCAAAGAAATCTGGGGATGCAGCCCATTCTAGACCTCAGAAAGTTAAACAAATTCCTCCCAGGAGAAATTCAGATGATTTCCCTAGGTGCCCTGTTACCCTTGCTCATCAGCACGACTGGCTGGCCTCTCTGGATATGCAGGATGCTTACCAGCATATCCCGTCCACCCGACCCACATAAATTCCTCAGGTTTGTAGCTTTGGGTCAGCATTATCAGTTCAAATTCTGCCTTTGGGCTATCCTCGGCGTAAGTTTTACAAAGTGTTGTGCAGTTCCCGGGCACATCTCAGGAAAGTCGGACTCCAGTGTTTCCTCACCTGGACGATTGGCTTTAGCAAGCCCTTCCGGCCAAGGGACTTGGAAGCCGCAGCAAGCGACTTCTCGTCTTCTCACGTCCATGGGAGTTCTGCTGAATTTGAAAAATCTCAACTGCAACCCTCCCAGAGGCTCCTTTTCATAGGGACGCTTCTAGACACCTCTTCAGCCAAGGCTTTCCTTCCAGAGGACAGAAGACTCGACATCCTTCAGTATGGCCCGTTACATCAGGGAGAACCAATCGGTTACAGCTCTCTCGATGCAGCATGTTGGAGTCTCATGCGTCCTCGGTCTTCACTGTCCCTCTGGCCCGACTGCACATGAGAACCACCCAGTGGATGCTCTCCACTCAGTGGTCCCCGACCTCTCCCCCAGTCTTATCCCATCAAGGTGACGGAGCCCCTTCGAAGGTCTCTCACCTGGTGGTCTCAAGAGAGCAATCTCCTGGAAGGATTCCCCTTTGCTCCCCCGGATCATCAGATCTCCATCACCACAGATGCATCGCTAATGGGATGGGAGCTCACTGTCTCTCCTCCACACTCAAGGTGTATGGACTCAGTTGAAACTCATCTCCACATAAATGTCCTGGAGATGAGGCGGTCCTCTATGCAATCCGAGCTCGAAGGATGTCCTTTGTCACAAGAACATTCTCCTTCAAACGGACAACAAAGCAGTGATGTATTACATCAACAAGCAAAGGCGGTGCTCATTCTTATCCCCTTTGCAGGAAGCAATGAGGGTGTGGAGTAGTGCTTGGAGCACAAGTCTCTGATTCAAGCGGTTTATCTGCCAGGTATACAAAATGACCTGGCAGATCACTCAACAAACGGAGGCAGACCCTCACGAGTGGTCTCTCGATCCAGCCGTGGCTCGGTCCCTGTTCAAAGAGTGGGGACTCCAGACCTGGACCTTTTGCATCCCACTCAACGCCAAAACTACCTCTCTTCTGCTCCAGAAATCCAGGGCCTGGCATTTTCTGTCAGGATGCGTTCAGGCTGCGGTGGACAAAGCGCTTTCTTTCACCTTTCTACCACTTCCTCTAATCCAGGAAGTACTCCTCAAGTTCGAGTCTCAGGGACCAAGATGATTCTCATTGCTCCTTCCTGGCCTCGGGCAACTATAGTTTCCTCTACTCAACAGTATGTTGGCAGCCTCTCGAGACCACTTCCTTTGCAAATCAGTCTTCTGACTCCAGGGTTCGTTGGTCCATCCCAACCTGAAATCACTTCACCTTCATGCTTGGCTCCTGAAGAGATAGAAGTGAATCGGTTCAACGTCTCTCGTAGAGTCTCAGACATCCTTCTGGCTGCTCGAAGCCAGCCACCCAGCGTCGCTTCCAAATGGAAGCGTTTTTCTCTCTGAGTTATGCAAAATCCTCCTGGAATCCCTTTTCCTGTCCTCCTGGCAAGGTTCTGGAGTATCTTTTGGACCTATCAAACTTAGGTCTTCAATACTCCACAGTTAAAGTCCACCTTAGTGCCATCTCAGCGTTCCATGAGCAGTTTCTTCCTTAACTCTGGCTCAGTTACCTATGGTGAAGAGATTTCTTAGAGGATTCTCCATACCAGACCCCTGTTAAGCGTCCAGTTGCAGCCTGGGACATTAACCTGGTGCTGGACATGCTCACTCAGAACCTTCGAACCCTTAGCTACCTGGAGTTAAAATTTCTTACCTGGAAGACTGCCTTCCTGGTGGCCATTACCTCAGCCATGCAGGGTCTCTAGAGATCATGCACTGAGTTACTGGACCCTCCTGTATACTGTATTCCATAAGGACAAGGTAGTTCTCCGTACTCATCCTAAATTTCTTCCCAAAGGTTGTGTCAGAATTCCATCTGAACCAACCTCTAGTACTTCCAGCTTACTTAAACTAATTTCCAAAATGAGGGCAGAGCTCTTCCATTCCTTGGATGTTAAGAGCCTTGCGGTTCTATTTAGATAGAAACAAGGATGTTCATAAGACTCAGCAACTGTTACGTTTCTTTCAGCGACACCCGGCTGGGTCAACCTGTCAGCTATTAGATGTATCTCTTCATGGTTAGTGGCATGCCTTCGTCATTGCTATTTCCATGGCTCAAGTTAAATTAGAAGGTAGGTGTCGCTCACTCTACTAGGTAGAGTCCCTTTGACATCCCTAAGCGGAAATTCGCAATGTTCCAATTGCAGATATATAGCACGCCGCTACCTGGAGCTCAGTGCATACTTTGATTAAGCACTATGCACTGGATGTTCATGCCAAGTGACATTCGCGTCGGCAGAACTATCCTAATGGGCTTCTATCTTAGGCAGCGTGAGCTCTGGCTTTCCTGCCGCCCTGGGGGATTATCAACAGGTACTCTCCCACTAGTGTGAATGAGTGGTAGAACTTATGTCCAGGAAGATAGGAGAAAGTACATCCTACCGTAATTCTTGATCTTCTTGGGCCAGTCTCCACCACCTCCATTCACACGCCACCCTCCATCTCCCCGAGCTCTCACCGCTGTATTGGTCTTCACTCCCTCAAATCTTTTAGGCCAGAGGACTTCTTTGCTGACCCTTCTTACCGCGGGTCATACGGACTATCTTATGTCCGTTTTTAATGTTGGGTTTACCCTTTTTAGGTTGAATTGCGCTGCACCTCCTTGGTAAAGGTACTGAGGCGGTTGGAGGAATTGATCGCCGAGATGGTCATGACAGCTGAGGCGGCGCTGCTCACGCAGCGCCGTATCTCAGCGGCGCCTGTCTCTCGCCTGACCCTCCAGCAAAAAGTTTGCTCCCGATGGGTCTTAGTGCCTCCGGCGCCAATCCCACTAGTGTGAATGAGTGGTGGAGACTCGTCCAAGAAGATCAAGAATTACGGTAGGTACATAATTTTCCTTTCTACCCTACTGTGTGGTAGAACAGGATTCTAGAACCTCTAGAGACTGCATGAATCAGGTTCATTTTGAAAGCAAAAGAACTCACAAAACACATTTTTCACAGAATACTCTACACTATAAAAAAAATACATGATGAGCAACTCTATGCACAACCAGTGTGTTTTTCCACCTCGGGGTTCTGATTTCCATGGACTTCTCGAGCTGCGCTCTCGAGGTCAGAGGGAATCAGAATCCCTCTGTGGCAGAACACACTGGTTCTGCATAGTTGCCCATCCAGTATTCTCTATGTAGTATTATCAGCTCGAGAAGCAGTTACACTATGAGTTTAGTGATAAAAGCATGTTCTGAATGAGAAATGAAGTCTCTCTCTAATATCTGACATCATTTTATGAGACAAATCCTAACTTTTCTGTGGCAAACATGTCATGTATTTGGGATGGGGCAGAGGAAATTTTGAGACAAAATCGGGGAGAGTTGAGAGGTATTGGCTTATCTCACTTGAGACATGTATTTTTTTCTTAGTACTTTTTACCTGTGGCTCCCGATCTGCACATCACTTCCTGGCATCCTCATTCATCTGGCTACCGTCTGGTCTGCTACAGCCCCAATGAAGCCTCCACTGCCAAATACCCCCACAGTGGGGTAGCCGAGAGTCCTCCTTACTCCCGCCAAGACAGGATCCAGCATCGCAGCAGTGCTCCCGAGGTCGAGCGTCCCGTGGATGGCCATCAAGCTGCCGCGATCGTTCGCCATTTTCCTCCTCTCAGTTCCCCTGGAGTCGGGGGCGTGCAGTGCCGCCAGCAGCCATGGAGTGCGCCAGCGTCCCCCATCAGAACATCTGCCCTCAACTCCCCAATGGGTAGCATCGTCCCTGACTCCCGGCCTCCGCCAGGGGTTAATTGGACGCCGACCGATGTGGACCCCCCCTCCCCAGAGAGAAAGAGCAGTCGATCAGACGCTTGATTCCTCTCTTCCCCTGCCAACCCACGGCAACCCGTGCTTGTTCCCGAATCTGTGGCGCGAGGTGTGGCATCCAGCGCCTCAGCCCTCAGCGCCACCAGGCCGGCTGAGATATTTTTTTTACTGTATCTCGCCATCAGCATGTTACTATGAAAAGTTTGGTACTGCAATGAAGTAAAAGATTTTCTATCTTCTGGTTTAGGAATCCGCTCTAAACTTGGCTCAGACCTCTGCTGTCATTTGATTAGTTTAGGCCATGGGTTGTAAATACATTTTCCAGCAACTGCCATGCCATTTTCTTTGCTATATGAAACCTGCAATCCATTATTAAAAGTTTGCATTTTGTCAGCCAGTAGCATAGAGCTAGCAGCACCGCCTTTGCAGGTGACTCGGTTTTGGCGCGGACTTGGGTTGTATGGGGCAGGCCTGGAAGAGGATGTAGCATCCCATGTGCTTCTTTCCTCTCTCGGGGGTGCAGGTTGCTCCACTACATGCTGGCCACCTGGCAGAGGCCAAGGGGCAGCATAGTAGGAGTGCCATTTTTGGGGACAAGCTTGCTGGTGAATGTTTGCATGTGCTTGGCCCTGCATGCTCTTGCTCATGGTGTCATTGCACAGCTGGCAGCCTAAGGGTTAAAAATAAATGGAGGTAAATCCACTTAGGGCAGGGTGAAGCTTTGATCTTCTGCAGGCCCCGCAGAACCAGCTGAGCTCCCCTCTGTAGTCGTACTCTGGAGGGGTCTGGAAAGCCCCAATGGCCTCACCATGGAGGCTAATATGTGGGGAGCTTGGCAGAGGAGATAAGTCTGAGGGATAGTGGGTGACAGGACTGGGGGGACCAGAGCTAAAAGGGGACAGCTGGCAACCAGGAGACAGAAATGTATGGGGGAAAATAAGGTTTGTATTCTAGGCTTACCAGAATTCCATGGAAATAACTGCCACAGATGGAAGATGCCGAGTGTTCAAATAGTTTTGTTTATTCAACTCGGGATGGATACCCATATCCCAGAGTTATACAGGATACGCAGTGCCCTGCCTCAGAATATACAGTTTATCTTCAAGTGTGAGGTGGATGAACTATAACTCATGAGTGGAGGAGAGCCATGAGTGAGTTAATGAAACTCCTGCCCCTCAAAAGTGAAGATAAACTGCACATTTTAAGTCAATCCACTGTATATTCAGTTTATACATCTAATAGTTAGAAGTTTTAAATCATCTGCTTGTGTAAGCAGTAAGACATGAAAGAGTTTGGGTAGTAGTGTGATCACTGCACACTCAGGGAAGTAATGATGCATAAGGCCGAAGGCTGAGTGCATTATTGTCCAGAAAATGTGATCGCACTACTACCCACACTCTGAAGTGTCTTATTGCACTTATCAAATGGGTCCCTAAGGAAGTACTTGCCAACACAAATAGTAAAGAAAGTTTAAAAAACATAAAATATAAGATGATAGCAAATACGGTTATGTTAACTAGTCCTTCTACTGTCAGGTCTGCCCCCCGGTGCTGCTAGAATTGTTCTTTACCCCCTTGCCTTTTTTTTTTTTTTAAGGTCTTTGCCCCAACCATCAGCACTGTTGTCCAGTTTCTTCCTGCTGTCAGAGAGAACTGGTGTGGGTGAGAAAGACTAAGCGGGATCGGTCATATCTCTACCACCTTGCTCTTTTTTACATTTGTGTGTCCCTCCATCAGTACTGTTGTCAGGTTCCTCCCCATGGTCAAAGAAAGGAAGGGAGGGAGTGTGATCATGGGCGAGAAAGATGGCTAAGAGGAACCAATCATATCTGTATCCTCTCGCTGTCTCTCTTTTTTTTTTTTTTAAGGTCTGTGTGCCCCCTGTCAGCACTTTTGTTCAGTTCCCTCCCTGCTGTCAGAAAAAGAGTGATCATGGGCCGAGCAGGTAGCGCTGAGGGTTGAGGCACTGGTTGCCACACCTTGCGCCACGCCGGCAACCGGGCTTGGGAGTGAGCTTGGGTTGCCGGTGGTCAGCAGGGGAGGGAGAGGATTGAGCATCCAGCGACTGCTCTTCTCTCCCGGGGAGGGTGGGAAGGTTGTCCCGCTTCTTGGCTGCCTCCTGGTAGACATCGGGTGGCAACACTAGGAGTTAGGGAAGCAAACAACATGGCTACATAGTGCATGCTCACAGCCATGAAGGGGAGGGACGACAAACAGAAAAGGGCACTCGCAGGCTCTGTGAAGCCCTGCAAGCCAACCAGCATCCTGCTCCACCGCCAGATCGCCAGAAGCCCAGATCTGGATAGTAAGTCCTGGGTGGGGGGAAGATGGCCCTCCCATTCCTGGCCCTGCCACGGGGGGAATCTGTGGGGAACGAGGGGCTCGGTGGTACCGGGGTAGGGGAGCGGTTGATGGTCACAGGTGGTAGCAGGGTGGAGTGACTGTGGGCACCCAGCGGGAGGAGCATAAACTATGTATGAGAAAAAAAGAAAGTAATCATGGGAGAGCAAGACTATGAGGGAATGGTCGGTGACTGCAACTACCAGTCTCCCATAGATACTTGCACATGCTGTATCAATAATAATGAAAAGAGTATGCAAGTCCCTCTGGGATTTGTAGTTGGCCAAGAAACTGAGGGGCAGCATTAAGAACTAGACTAGACACGGGATCAAGAGAGCAGGTGGAGTTATCGTTGCGTAAGCAGAGTGGGCAAGTCACGTAACTGGCAAATTGAAGAAAAAAGCACTAATTAACTTTTTTACTCCACGTCTGTGCTGGATAAGTAGATGACCGAAGGAAGGAAAGAAGGTGTAATTTAATAAAACTCTAATCATGCGGGTTGGTCTGGGAACAAAAAAAAAATGGCATCTGTTGTCAATTGAAATTTCTAATTGGCAGAGTGCATTCATTTATGTACTACATCCTGATTGCCAGCGCTTTTTTATAGCAGTGGTTCTGGTGTCCCCATGCACAACTGCTGACCAATCAGGATGCAGCATTTTCTCAACCCACTTTATAAATGAAGATGCAACTGTCTCTTTTTGATTTTACCTGCTGACTTAAGCACTGCACATGGCTATTGGGATATCATCAGCATTGTGTAAGTGCTCTCTGGTTCAGTATTCCATTGTGGTATACCCAAGTTTGCTAGCTATCATTCATGACGTACTGTACCCTAAAATGCAAGATGTCATGATGTCTTGCAAAGTGGTTTCGAAACTATCAGATCTCACTTCGAGGGGGGAGCTCTTGCAGCAGATAATACCCTTAGGACTAAGGCCACCAGGTGTTGGGACCCCATGGAAAAACTTTCTAGCTAGTAGTCTAGGGCGGGGACTGCCCCCGACATCGGCTTTACCCGACGTCAGACATGGTATAAAGGAGCCGGTCCCCTGGCGCCATCTCAGTTCTTTTCCGCCGTCGACCCACTTACATCGGATCCTCTGACGTTTCAGTGTCGCAGTCGACCGCTCTTTTTGCGCCTTCGCGCAGTTCGTAAATTAGTTTGAAGTTGTCATTTTTTCAACAAAATTGCATGTTTTCATCGCCTACCGTTCGATGGAAGGTGAAATGTCGGTGTGGGAAGCAGATCCTGGCGAGAGACGGCCACTCGGCCTGCTTGATCTGCCTAATCCCAGACCACCGGCCTGACGATTGCCCACACTGCCAAAAGTTCAATAACAAGAAAAGAATTCGATGGGCCAACGCATTGAAAGCATACCTTATGGAACAAAAAGTGTCCGCCATGCAGAAGTCCCACACAGGGTGTAGTTCTTCCTCGCCAAGGGAGTCTCCCTTCAGAGTGAAAAAGTCGGGAGGGAAACATCATCAGAGAGAAAAAGAAAGGGTCAGGTCAGAATCCCGCCCAAAATCTCCTCGGCGTTCTTCTGTTTCAACTGCCTCTGACGGGAGGTCAGAGTCCGTCCCCCAGGGTGCCAAATCTGTTTCGGGGGCCTACCTCAAAGAAGACTTCCTGCTCATCCCACAGAAATGGTAGGGAGTCTTCTACTTCAGGGCGTTCGTCTACCCAAGTCCCCTTGGCCCACTGACCCCATAAGTCCTCACACGGGTCGACCCAAAAGGGACAGGCATCTGCCTTGAGCAAGTCTTCGGACACTGCCCAAAAGCACGGTGGTTTGTCTGAAAAACCTAAGAAGCATGACGATTCCACCAGACGCCGGGAGGTCATCCGGCACCAGACGCTTCCCCCTTCTGAAATGAGACATCTGTCTTAGACCGCAGACAGACCTCTGGTCTGTCCGACTCTACCCCAGACCATGACCAGATGCCCCCTGTAGAAAAGTGGCCATCGACCATGAAAGACCAGGTGTCCAACAAGCCACCCAACGAAACGAGGCCCCCCTCCGCCCGCCAAACTAGATGACCAGCAGGAGGAAGAAGCTGCCTCAGGGGTCGAACCAGACCCTTTACCAGAGACACCTGCAGAAGAGGTGCCTATAGACGAGGCAGATCCGACACCAGGTCCATTGAACCCAACACCCCCACCCCCAGTCGTCCCTTTAGCAGATGTCGGGACCTCATTCACCTCCTGGTGGAATACAGTGAAAGAGGATCTGCTATATAGGCCCAGAGATCCATCACTGGTAAGACCACTACCCAGGGACCCTTCTCCCAAGTTGCCCCCTCTCCTCCTTCCCCTAAGGGCCACCGACCACCAAGGGATGAAGATCAGCAGCCGTCAGGTGCCAGGGGCAGGAAACGTCACCCATCGTCCATACCCTCCAGCGGACGTCCACCGTCATCCTCCGGGGACAATGCTGGAGAATCCTTCTTGGACTACATTTCAGATGAGCCTCGTGTTTCTTCCCCAGAGCCAGGAAACTCTCCTCGATCCTCGCCGGATGATCCGTCTTTCCTAGATATCGTGCTGCACATTCAAGCCTTGTACCAATGGGACACAGAGGAGTTGGACCCAGAAAGGCGATACTTAGCGAAGTTCTTGGGGGCCACTGACACAAAGCCTCTGGTCATTCCCTCCTTAGTGGAGCTTTTCCAAGACATTACCAGACTCACTTGTCGGCACCCAGCTATTATGCCATTGGTGCCAAGAAAGGCAGACAGGCTTTGTCGGACTCCAAAAGAGGAGCCGTTCCCAGGGGAGAATCCGAAGGCTGATTCAGTGGTGGTAATGGCTGCCCACGGCAGGGCCCAGCAGCTAAGGCATATGAGTGCTCAGCCTTCTGACCCAGAATCCAAGAAACTTGACCATATGGGCAGGTAGGTCTGTGCATCAGCCACTGGAGCAATTCGTTCCCTAAACTTCTTAGCTCACATGGTGACCTGTCAAAAATCTCTCTGGGCAAAGGCCATGGACTTGGCCAAAGCTCAGCCGGAGTCAGAGGGACAAGCAGAACACCTAGCCATCTTACAGTTGGGTATGGACGTGGATAAACACGTTCTCAGATGTTCATACGACACGGCAGCCAGAGCAGCCACTACTGGTATCTGCATGCGGCGGCATGCCTGGCTTCGAATTTTGGGGTTTCTTCGTTTCATCAGGACCTCCAAGATGCCATCTTGGACGCTTCCTTCCAGGGTCCTGTCCTCTTTGGGCAAGAAGCTGAGAAAGTGATTATAGGTCTACGGGACTCAGGAAAGGCGGTCTCTGAGGTCCGCAAGATATATTGATCAGAGCCTCAAACCGCCCTCCGTCATCCCTTTCATAAGCAAGGACAACAGGGGAAATGGCAAACTCAGCAAAAGGGAGCCTTCAAGAGGCATGGCCACCCTGTCCCTTCTAGCACACAGGGCCCAAAACGCCCAGACCTCCCCTGCCCAACCCCCCTTCCACAGCATGATTACCTACCAGCCCTCCCCCTCCCGCAGCAAGTGCAGGGGGAAGCAGTAGGAGGGAGATTCTGCAGGTGGTGGAGAGAGGCTACTCTCTCAAATTCGCCAACATTCCACTGGACAACCCTCCAATCCCCTCCCACTGTTCACCCTCCCAAGCCTTACTCCTAAGAGCAGAAATCCAAGCTTTGCTAGAGAAACGAGCCATCCAGGAGGTACCCTTTGCCCAGAGAGGCAGGGTTTTTTACTCCTATTTCTTCCTGGTTCCAAAGAAAATGGGAGTCTTCCGCCCCATTCTGGATCTCCACCAGCTGAACGAGTAAATAGAATATAAGAGATTCAGGATGGTGACACTGGCAAGCCTGTTGCCCATGCTCCGTCAAGGAGACTGGCTCTGTTCCCTTGACATGCAGGACGCATACATGCACATAAAGATTCTGCCATCCCACAGGAAGTTCTTACACTCTACCTTCCAAGGTGAACACTACCAGTTTAGGGTCCTGCCTATCGTCAGCGCCAAGGGTTTTTACCAAGTGCGTGGCAGTAGCGGTGGCAGCCCTCAGGAGTTGGGGTCACTTCGTTTACCACTACCTGGACGATTAGCTCCTCACTGGCCAGTCAGAGGACCAATTAGCAAAGTCCTTGGAAGAGACAGTCAGGATGTTCCAGTCCCTGGGCATCACCCTGAACTTACCCAAGTCACACCCAGGGTCCACTCAGAGGCTGCAGTACATAGGAGCAGTCCTGGATTTGGCGCAAGGGACGGCCTTCTTGCCCATAGATCAGGCACAGAGGCTAAGACGAGATAACGCACGGGATTCAGAACTCCAACCTGGTTTCGGGAAGGCTGGTTTTCCAGCTACTAGGCCATATGGCCGCAACCACTGCCACAGTTCCATTGGCACGCCTGAACATGAGGATCCTATAATGGCACCTCTGGGTTCAGTGGAACCAGGGCACAGACAAACTACATCAGCTCATTCGAGTTTCATCAGCGGTTCGTCAATCACTGACTTGGTGGCTGTACCAGCTCACTTAAGTGTAGGAATGACCTTCCAGTGACTCAGCCCAAGATAGATTCTCACTATGGATGCCTCGGGCCTTGGGTGGGGAGCGCATCTAGGTACCCATCAGACCAGGGGCTCCTGGGATGCCATAGAAAGGTCTCTGCACATCAACATTCTCAAGATGAGGGTGGTGCTATATGCCCTATAGGCATTTCTGGGCTTATTCAGCTCAAGCCCACTCTTGGTCCAGCCAGACAATACCCCAGTGGTATTCCACATCAACAAGCAGGGAGGGACTCATTCCTACCCCCTGTGCAAGGAGGCCATGAGAGTTTGGTCCTGGGCGGTGGACCACAACCTGGATCTGACAACGGTGCACGTTCCAGGTGTTCAGAATGCCCTTGCAGACAGTCTAAGTAGTTCTCAGTCTCTAAACCACAAGTGGGAATTACAGCAAGAGGTCACAGAGCACCTCTTCAGCAAGTGGAGCCAGGCAGAACTGGACCTCTTTGCATCCACACAATGCCAAACTGCTCAATTTCCACTCGCTAGATCCAGGGCCTGGTGTTTTTTGGCGAGACGCATTGTCCCTCTCTTGGGCAGGGAGGTTTCTATACGCCTTCCCTCCCTTTACCCTGATTAATCAGAGGGTTCTGCTCAAGCTACAGGAGGAGGAGGCCAGAATGATTCTGATAGCTCCATTCTGGCCCTGACAGATCTGGTTCCCTTTACTGCAACCGCTAGTATCGGAACCACCTCTGCCATTGCCTCTCTCCACGCACTTGCTTTCCCAGGACCAAGGGACATTAGTCCATCCGCCACTTCAGTCCCTGCACCTGCATGCTTGGCTCCTGCAGTCCTAGCCCAGAACAGATTCGGGGTGTCCCAGAGAGTAGCAGAGGTCCTTGTGGAGGCAAGGAAACCCTCTACCAGGGCGACCTGTGCCATGAAGTGGAAGAGATTCTGTTTATGGGCAACTCCGCGCTCTCTGGACCCTCTGGGTTTTCTGGTGGAATCTGTGCTAGAATACCTCCTCCATCTTTCGGACTTGGGCCGTAACTAGTCATCCAACAAGGTGCACCTCTGTGCCATATCAGCTTACCACACACCACTGAATGGGAAGACTCTAGCACAGCTGGACATTTGTAAGACCTTCTTACAAGGGATCTTGCAAATCAAACCACCCAGGAAAGACCCTGTGCCTCCATGGGATCTCCTGTTCATCTTAGAAAAGCTCACCCTGCCCCCCTTTTGAACCAGCCACGACTTACGAGCTTCGCCTTCTTTCTTGGAAGGCATTATTTTTAGTTGCCGTTACTTTGGCTCAGAGGATTTCCGAATTGCAGGCCTTGATGTGTAAAGAGCCTTACCTCATTTTCCACAGGGATGGGGTGGCCCTGTGAACAAATACAAAGTTACTGCCAGAGGTAGTGTCTGAGTTCACATTGAACCAGGACATCCAGCTACCCGTTTATTATCCAGAGCACTCCAATAGAGGCAAAGCCTTGTTGCACACTCTAGATGTACACAGAATTTTGTGTTATCTTTCCAGAACCAGTTCTGTTAGAAAGACAGACCAGTTGTTTGTCTCCTTTGCCTACAGGAAGGCAGGGGCTCCTGTGACAAAGCAAACACTAACCAAGTGGTTAGTACATTGCATTACATTTTGTTATCAGTACCACAACAAACCCTTGCCGGGACCAGTAAAGGGACACTCCACTAGGTGAGTAGCTGTATCCTTTGCCTCCCTTGAGGAATGCATCGTCAGCAGACCCGTGTGCAGCCAATACTTGGAGCTCAGTACACACATTCATTAGGCATTATAGCCTGTACATTGCGTCCAGGAGGAGAGCAGGTTTCAGCCTTGCAGTCCTTCAAGGGCCCCTCTCCTAATTGCTTACATCTGTTTTTTGTCCTTCACCCCTCTGACCTGGGTCTTTCTTGAGGTACTGCTTGGGACTCTGTCCTAATGGTATTACCTGCTGCAAGAGCTCCCCCCTTGAAGTGAGATAGTACAGTTACGTAAGAACTTACTGTTACAGTAGATCTTGGAGAGGAGCTCTTGCAGCAGGTGGCTTTCTCACCCTCCTTCCCCCGGGCCAAAAATTCACTTTTTCTCTTTGGGATTAGGAGACCCTCTTGGTTTTCCCATTATTTGTTTTTTCAGCTGGGTCTCCAGTGGAGAACTGGGAAGACTGGCATGGGACCACCCTGTATCTGCGTCTGGCGTCGGCTGGAACTGGCGTCGGGGGTGGTCCCCCACCATAGACTGCTAGCTAGAAAGTTTTTTTGTGGGTTCCTAACGCCTGGTGGTCTTAGTCCTAATGGTATTACCTGCTGGAAGAGCTCTTCTCAATAATCTACTATTACAGTAAGTTCTTGCGTAATTGTACTTTTTTTTTTGTATACTCTGTTTATTTGGAAATTTTCTCTTACAAACAGCACATACACAACATATAGCTACAGACAATAAAGTAAACAGACAGACATACATCCTAAATACACTAAGAGTGCATATCCTATATTAACACATGACACATATTGTCATATATTACCATTTGACTCATTTAGATTAACTCATTTGGATGCAATCGAGAGTGTATTACAGTCTATACTGCCTTATACAGTCAAGTATTCGCTTTCACCTACACAATAAAATATCCAGGAGAACCCTTTTATTTTATACATAGTACAAGTGTCAAAGAACACACCTCAAGGAACAGCCAGCCAATATCCTGTAAAAGGAACCATCCAGTAAAAGAAAAAGAAAACCTATTTTGGGGCCTTAATATTGAGCCCTGAACGGAGCATCAAATTTTTGGTCATGCTCAGGGATGCCAGAAAGGGGGTCCATTCTCTCAGGAACAACTCCTCTTTATCTCTCACAGCCCATGTGAGCCTCTCTAGTGCCAGAGAACAGATAACCATTCTCCTCCACTCCGTTACCGTAGGTCCATTCCCCGTGACCCAAGTATTCTGTATACAGTGCCTTGCCAATACTGATAGAACTCTTATCCATCTCGGCAACGGCAACCACTCCTCCTCCCCTTCCACTGTCTCTACACCAAACAGACAGACCAGTGGGTCCCGAATCAGCCGTCCCCCTGCCACCTTATTCACCTCCTGCACTACCCCAAAAAATTTGATTAAGACCAGGCATGTCCAGAAGCAGTGGAAGAAGGTGCCCAATCCCGTTACACCTCCGGCAGAGCGGTGATACTGTGGGATGCACTCTATGAACCGCCGCCGGGGGCCAATATATTCTATGCAAGAATTTATAGAAAGCCTCCTTAAACTTATTACACACCATGATCCCCTCCGGCATCCCTAAGACTATCTTCCAGTTCTGTTCCGAGATTTGTTGCCTCAGATCCCTCTCCCAAAGAACCCTTGTGGTCACCGTCAGGTCTGGTAAGTTCTGTTTATCCTGTTTAGCCACTTTTCCAATAAATCCTTTGGGATCTTTCTTGGCTTGGCATATCATCTGCTCTATCCTATTTGGGTGCAATCCTCCCCGTCTCCCCTTCCCATCCTTCCTACAAATGCTTTCACCTGCAGGTACCGAAACAATTGGGATGTCTCCAACCTCAAATCCCGCTTGATCCTATCAAACTCGCTTAGCTCTCCTTTCTCCAACAGAGCCCCTATATATGTCACTCCTCCCTTTTCCCATTAAAAGAACCCCTTGTCTTCCATCCCTGGCACAAAAAAAGGGTTCCGCGCTATCGGGAGCAGCACAGTCTCCCTCCGAGCCAACCCTCTCTGCTTCCACAGGCGGTCCCAAGCCTCTAACGTTTCCCTAACTAACGGGTTCCCATCCCCCAGGGCCCTGTATGCCCATAACCCCCTGCTATGGAGGTAAGCTGTAAGCCTCGCTGGAGTCCCTCCCTGTTCCAGACCTACCCAGCTAGCCACGCCTGGTCTGTCGACCCAGTCGGCTATCCCTCTGAGCTGCACCGCTCTGTAGTAAGTACCTAGATCTGGGAAATTCAAGCCTTCCTTGGTCCTATCCGCCTTGAGCCTTTTCAAGCTAATTCTAGGCTTCTTGCCTTACCAAATAAAATTCGAGAACCCCCTTTCTAACAGTTTCACATCCCCCATTGTCAATCTCAACTAGAGCATTTGCATGTGATAAATAATGCGGGGCATAATTTTCATTTTTATGAGATTAATCCGCCCTATCCAGGACACAGGAAGCGGCGTCCAGTGCTTGAGATCTGCCAGAACCATTTTTATCAGGGGATAGTAGTTCAGCTTATATAGCTCCCCCCATCTTCGCCCTATTCGGACCCCAGATATTTAAAGTCTGTCTGAGCTACCTTGAATCCCATTCGCTGCACCTCTTGGCTCACATCTGGGAATCCCATTATTTCAGATTTCCTGATGTTGAACTTATACCTGGAGAAACCAGCAAATCTCTCGATAATGTTCATCAAGTACCCCAAGGAGCTATGCAGATCTCCCTGAAATAGCAGCATATCATCCGCGTATAGCGCCACCTTATGTTCTCTCCCCTCCACATCCCTCACCCCTACTACACCTGTATGCTGGCGTATAGCCACCGCTGAGGGCTCAATCGCTAAAGCGAACAATAGGGGGGACAGCGGGCACCCCTGTTTCGTACCCCTCCCCAAGGCAAATCTCTCGGACAGGCATCCATTAACTGTAACTCGCGCACTCGGCCTGAGGTACAGAGCCTTAACCCAGCCTATGAACGATTTCCCCAGACCAAACCGGGCCATCACTTCAAAGAGGTACTCCCATTCCACCCTATCAAATGCTTTTTCAGCGTCCAGGGAGATCACCTCCATCCCTCCTCCGTTCTGACCGGCTCGCCATATAACATTCAGCAGCCTCCTCACATTATGATAAGACTGGCGCCCCTTGATGAACCAGGTCTGGTCTGGGTGAACCACCTCTGGTAGGATATTTTCTTTTTTTTTTTTTTAATTTGCCCTTTATCCTGGCTGGACCACCGTCTACATCCTCCGCCCTGGTCATGGCCCCCGGAGACCTCTACCACCGCCTATAGCTGCAGAGGACCCTCGGTCACCCCTGGCTTACCCCCCGGACGGTGGGGCCGCAGGCCACCTTCATGACCCCGGAACTGTGACTGGTTGGGGTCCCGCAGCGGCGGTGGCAATGCGAGGCTCTCCAGGGAGGGCTTCATCCAATGGTGGTCCTGCCCGCCTACTTTTCCTTTTCTCCCCAGAGGAGGCGGGGACGTGCAATGACGCCAGCGTCTGCCCCGCCTCCCCCCCCCACGTCAAGCGTCGGCTGCGTGAGAACTCCTGGCCTCTGCCAGGAGTCCCCAATGCTCGAGCACTGTCCAGCGGGCCTTCGATCCTACTCCCCGGCCGGCCCTCCGCGGCCGGATCCGTTCCGAACCCGAGTGCCCGCGTCAGGCGGAAATCCAACCGCTGCGCCGACGGGCCGGCCAGGTGGGATATTTTCTAATCTAGTGGCCAAAACCTTGGCCAGGATTTTCATATCCACATTAAGGAGGGAGATAGGCCAGTACGCCGTACAGTCCAGCTCATTCTGTCCCCCCTTATGTATCAGGCAGATATTTGCCTCATAACAGGAATCAGGTAGCTCCGGGACTCCGCCCTCCTCTGTCTCCTTAAATACCTTACACAAAGTGTCTGCCAGCTGACCCCCCAAAATCCTGTAGTACTCGACAAGAAAACCATCCAGCCCACTGGCCTTACCCTCCTGCAGTTTCTGTATAGCTCTCAAAATTTCCGCTCTTGAGATGGGTTGAACTGACAGCTCCCTCTGTTCGTCTGTGACCCTTTGCAGAGGTACTTCATCTAGAAACTCCCGCATGCATTCTTCCTTTCCACTATATTCCTCCCTATATAGTCCTTCATAGAAGCTCCTGAAACAATCTGCTATATCCCTCGAGCTAGTGAAGACCTGTCCCGCCGCTCCCTTAACCCTCAGTATCCTTGTAGGGCACCTACCCCATTTCATTACCCTTACTAACATAGGCCCTGGTTTATTCCCCCATTCGAACACCCTTCTTTGGCAATAAAACCATGTCTTTCCCGCCTCCTCCCTTAGCAAGGCATTAAGAGCCTCCCTCGCTGTTACCAAAGATCTAGCAGCTCCTCCCCCTTCTCCCCCCCACCCGCTTCTCCAGTTCTTTCACTTGCCTCTCTAGCTCCTCCCTCTTACTCCTACTCTGCTTCTTAATTTTAGCCACGTAGGCTATTATAGCTCCACTCATGAAAGCTTTCCCTGCCTCCCAAAAGATAATACTAGAGATCTCATTCATGGAGTTCGTCTCCGCATATAGCTTCCACTGTTCTGCTAGATATTCCTTAAATGTCTGGTCCTTGATCAAGTATTTAGGAAACTTCCAAGTAACTGGTCTGCTCTTCACCCGCCTCCTGGATATCTTCAAGACGACCATAGCATGGTCTGAAATGAAAATGGTGCTGTGGGTTATCTCCTCAATCCTACCCACCCATCCTCTGGGTAGGAAAACATAGTCCAAACGGGACCAGGTCTTATAGGGGTTGGAATAAAATGTATACGCTCTCACACTGGGATTAACCACTCTCCAGCTATCCACCATGTCTAGGTCTGCCATCCCCACCAGCCATTGACTCATAGCCTCTGACACCCGCCCCTTCCTGGCGGAGTGATCCATGCATGCATCCATGGTCCAATTGAAATCCCCTCCTAAGATAAGCCCAGGGAATTGCTCCCTGACTAGCAGGCCCAGCAAAGAGGTATAGAACTGCGGATCGTGCACAGCCGGCACATACACACAACCAAGCGTGAGTGTCTCCCCCTGACACGTTCCCGTGACAAAGATATATCTACCCTCCTTTGGATCCCTCACCACCCTCTTCACTTCAAACATCAGGCCCTTGTGCAGAAGTATCGCTACTCCCCACTTATGGGAGGAGTAAGAGGCCTCAAAGCATTTTCTCACCCAATTTCGTACCAACTTGGCGTGCTCAACATCCGTCAGGTGGGTCTCTTGCAACATCGCCACCTGTGCCCCTCTCCGCCTCAGTGCAGTCAGAAGCGCTGTCCTCCTTACTGGTCTCACTATACCTTTTACATTCCAAGAGATGACGTTGAGGTTCACTGCAGCCCCCATCCCTTCGCAGGCGTCTTTCCCGGCTCCACCCAATTTCCATTTAATGTGTTCCTGCACACTTCCTTCCTCTCATGGTACTTAAGCACAGGCTTACATATTATCTTTGGTTTCCACACAGTCGACTGCATCCAAAAAAAACATGAACACACATCTACAATAACAACAGTAACAGTAATAACCCTGTCAAGAAAAACATTTTTAACTTTACATCTCTGGCGTATCTCCCGCCACCCTCCCCTCCCTCCTTAGTCTTTCCTCTTACCACCCCCCTCAACCTTCCCTCAGCATTCCCTCCACTAGTTACACTAATTGCTAACATAGCACAAGTGTTTATTCATAAGAAACGGATAAACAAATATACTCCTCCACAACTGAGATGCACGTCCCGCCGCTCCTCCCATCAGCCATGTTCCCTTTGCACTAGAGTCCCCCCCCCATGTGGCCACACCGAAGCGGCTCTCAGGCCCAAGCCACCCGTCTATCCTCCCCCCCCCCACCACCACAATTGACCCTGCCCTCCTCTCCCTCTAATGTGCTCACTATCCCTCCGGCACCCCCCAATCCAATAGGTAGTCATACATCCCTTCCTTACTTCCAGGCCCAGGTTTATCAGTCCCCCGTCCTCACCCTCCCTGGGTCACTCCCTGTGTCATGGCCTGTTCATCCCCGGATAGTTCTACTACTTTTATTCTCTCTCTCCTCTAGAGAGGCAAGGGCAGCCCCACTCCAAAGAGGCACGGGCAACTTCCCACTCTGCAGACTATTTTGTCTCCTATCTTGCTGCCGCACCTTAAGTCTATCTCCGCTCCCCCACTCTCACCCAAATGCGAGATACACTATCTGTTCTTCCCTCCCCGCCATCGCCTTCTAATATGGGCACTGTACTCCAGTTCATGCATAGGCGGGTTAATCTCGCCCTATACTCTCAATCCTCCACCTAGCCCCTCGCCTTGCTCTAGATAACGACAGTGCCCCGCGCCTCCAACAAAACCTGCACCAGGCCATGTCGTCCCTCCTACAGTGCAAACACCCACCCCCAGCACCCAACCCACCCAGCTTCCCTCCACCCCCAAATCCACCCCAAGCTCTCCCCGAGGCATACTGTACCCCGCTCCAGATTCCAACAACACATGTAACTAGAAGAATGAAGCAGTGAGTATCATCTAGGACACAAGGGCCAGGCCGCGCCTTCTAACTACACGTGCTGGGCCCGCCCCCGCTCCTACCTTACAGTACCAGGCGACAGCCTCAAGGCCTCTCTCTCTCTATCAGTCTCAGTCTTCTGGCGAACTCTCAAAGTCCATGTGTCCACCATAGTCAGAGAGTTGAGTGATCGAGAAGGCAGGGCAGAGGGAGACAAACTCAAATCCGCTCACAGTCAGGCTGACGGCCTTTCTCCTTCCTCGTGGATCCCTCAGATGAACAGGGCGCAACGACGCCAACCACTCGAACAAAAAAACAGTTTCAACTTTAAACATATATTAATATAATCCAACCAGAAGCAAACTTCAACCAGCTCGATCACCAGATTCTTCCCAGCTCACCGGCAGTCCTTCAACTCACTCTTCTCCTTAGGGCCTTCACAAATTCCTCTGCTTTTTCAAGCTCCCAAAAAGAGTATATCGCCCCTTCATGCTTGATTTTTAATGTGACAGGGTATACGAGAAAGTTTTCCACCTTTTAGATTCCTCAACTGGGCCATAAGTCCATTAAACGCCTTTCTCTTCTTTAATAAATGCGCTGAGTAGTCCTGTGAGAGATACAGCCTGTGGCCTTCAAAACTCAGGGACCCCTTCACCCGATATTCTTTCAAAAAAAACTCCCAATCATGAAAATTATGAAAGCGCATGATGATCTGGCGGGGAGGCTGATCCGCCGGTGGCCATGGCATAACCGCCCGGTGTGCTCTTTCCATTTTCACTCGGCCATTCTTTGCATCAATGCCTAGCAACTCTGGCAGCACCCTGCTACAGAAATCCAGGACATCCTTCCCTTCCATCCCCTCAGGCAGTCCTCTCAAGCGCAAATTCAGTCACCTGTGATAATTTTCCTGGTAGTCAAATGCCTCCTTGAATTCCTCCAGCTCCTTCTGGAGGGCGCGTACTGGCCCAGGGGCCATTAGCACCTCATCCTTCAGTCTCGAGATTCTTTCCTCCGCCTCTGCTAGCCTGGCTCCATGCTGCGTTTGCTGCTTCAGAATCTCCTGCAGCCTGCCATCCAACTTATCCTCCAGCTTCATTAATCATGGCTCTAGGGCTGTAATCACTTGCCCCGTTAGCTCCTTTCTGAGCGCCGCAATCTCCGTAGCCGAAAGCGAGACAAGGCCTGCATTCTCCCCCGCCGAGACTGGCGCACCCTTCGTTCCGGTTTTCCCGGTCGCCCGTTGGCTCTTCGAGGGCATGGGGGTTAAAAATTCATCCATAATGTCCTCCTCCACCCGCCGATACAATTTTCACCGCCCTGGGGTGAGGAATTCTATCAGTTTTATCTTTTATTAACGGCTATCTGGATGGAGCGGGCGGGAGACGCGACCACTCAGTTAGCTGCTCATTGGCGCCTCCCAACTGTGCTTTTTAATTTGTGGCATTTCTCTCCACGTCTGTTGTATAACTAAGTTTTTCAAACAGACACATCCGTGGTAAAGCTAGATTATGGAAATAAGTGATTATGCTGCTCCAATGATCCTGTGGAGTCTAGCCAAAGAAACTGGGCAGGGAGGAATATGATGGTGGCAGTTTCCACTACCCAGGCCGCACACACACACACACACACACAGACTTTGGAGTCTGATAGAGCACTGGCTTGAGAAGCGGGAAATCACAGGTTCAAACCCTGCTTGAGCCAAATACTCACATGTAACCTTGAGCAAGTCACTTAACCTCCCAGTGTTACACTCCACTCAGCTGCAGAAGCGAATTGAAGCAGGACCCCACTGAAAACAAGAGATTGCATTTCATCTGTGCTGTCTTGGGTAAACACATTTTTCAAATAAGTAAACAGGTTGGGTTTCATGTCTCTCTGGTTGGGAGCCTCAAGCAAACTCCGCCACGGGGAGCAAGCCAGTGGGGTGCTGTAGTTTATGTGGGCAGTACCAAACCTGAGATATCAGCACCCCTGTGGTATGTGCTGGAGGCACACCTGTTTGTCTCAATGAATGCAGCACCCCAGAGTGTGTTTTTGCACTTATTAAATGGCCTGGCCCTGAAAAGAAGCTTCCGGCCAGTGCAGCAATAGTGCTGCCACTTGCGATACTGACACCCCGTGCTCAGGAACTAGCCTGTGCCGTCAGAGGGCTGGCTGGGGGGAAGAGGATTGAGCATCCCAGAAGACCATCTCCTTCTCGGGAAGGGAAGGCTCGTACTCACCACTGCGCTGCTGCCACCTGGGTGACCACAGGTGGTGGTGGTGCAGTAGGAGCTGGGACACCTGGGAATGAGGATATTGACAGGCTGTGACACACACAGACACATGTCTGCATGCATGTCCCTGAGCACATGGTTGGTATCCTAAGGGAAGGAACAAAAAGGGAAAATACTCCCCCCTCCAAGTGACGGAGTGAAGCTGCCCCCGCACTACGAGCCACACACCACTGATTGAGGTATCTACTGCCGGCCATGCTTTACCACTGTTAGCGGGGACCAGGTCCACCCCCAAGGTGGCCCTGTGTATGTGTGGAGGGGCAAGCTAGCGAGAACCTAGTGGTGCAGGTACTACGTGGAGAAGGCAGGTGATGGGGGTCAGGCTGAGACAGGGCCAGCTGGAGTGATGGGGAGAAAGCACTGTAAATATATTTAAAAAACAAAATAAAACATTTTAATTGATAAACAGGTTGTAAAATACAAATTTAAAAAATTGGGGGCCAGGTGGTGCGTAGTCTGCATGTTGCACTGCTTTCTGGGAAATGGATTCATGTGACTCCATCTCCCACTATTATGGCCATCTGGTAGCTGGGCATGTCCGGGCATTTGGAGTTCTTCTGCGGTACATTGTGATGAGTCTTGGCTTACATGTTTCCCGGGTCGTGCCTGAAAATAGTCATTTCTTGGCTAGTGCACCTACCCGGTTAACAAAAACTAAATAAATAAATGTCGCTGAGCCAAGGCATTTAACTCCCAAGTTGGGGAAACCCAGATGCCAGTGCTGCCCAAACAGACTTAATGGCCAGTGTTTCCCTAGTTTGGTACAGTCAGCGGATTTTATCGTTCATTGTTGTGCTATTGTATTTTGTTTCATGCAGGGGAGGAGTTGATCTACCTGGACCCCCACACCACCCAGCCCTCTGTGGAGCTCACTGACAGCTGCTTCATTCTGGACGAGAGTTTTCACTGCCAGCACCCCCCTTGCCGGATGAGAATATCGGACCTTGACCCCTCCATCGCTGTAGTATGTATTTATATTAACACCTCCCCTGCCATTAATATGTGTGTCCAGCTTTTCTGTCATCAGGTAGTTCTGTAAAGGAATACTAGAAGACTTTTCTATGGATTTATTTATTGGAGTTACGAGAGTAATGTATTCAAAGAGGGGCACCCTCAAAGACTCAAAATTGTGCCTATCTACACATTGTTGTCTGCCTCACTTATACTAGGAAGTTATTAGATGTACAGTAAGCCGTTGGCCCATAAGCGTACATCTCCAGTAACAGCTGGGATCTATTTACTCATTACTTCAGTAGATGTCTGTCAAGGTTGGCTTTAAAACTATCAAAGAAATTCACTTCAACTACATGTTTTGGAAGCGAGTTCCATATTGGTATTATTCTTTGTGTGAGGAAAAAATGTGTACCATTTTTCTTAGGGTATATTAACATTAGTTGGTAGTTGTGGCTTCTTAAACAGCAGTCCGTTGTGTTTTTTACCATACCCAGGTCTGTCGTCCGCTGTTCATCCCTTGATATGCGGTACATTTGCAGGAGGTCCCCATTGTTCTCCTAAGTTCCACTGGGTACAAAATCAACCTCTGCTTCTCCCCACCTAAGTATTATTACAACAAACTGTTGTGACTGCTACAGGGATGAGTTCACTCTTTCTTTTGGTTACATTCAGCTGACTGCTTTTGAACCTTACACCATACATGCTCCTGAGTGTTTGCTTTTCAGTTGGCAGGACAAGTCACAGCTGCCACCCCGTCATAGAATGTTCCCTACTTTACATTCGAACAGCCCCAAAAATCAGCCTCAGCGGCAGCACATTGGGCTACCACGCAGAGGGCATGGCTTAAATTGCAGTCACAACTTCCTGCTCATTGTACAGCGCCAAGCCTTTATGGCACAGGCAGCTTGGATGGCCATGTCCGGGCCCCACCCAGAAGACTGATGCTGGAGGCATCCCCACTTACAGGGAGGCTGATGGGGATCTCTGGGATACAAGGATAAGCGGATGGCTAGATGCCTTGGATGGTAGCCTCCACTGGTCTGCAGAACGTCCAGTCCTGCTAGTTAGGCAGGAGTGAGCCTCTGGGGCCCCAGAGTAAGCTTAACAAAACCAGCTTTGCTGTCCTGTTGGCACAGTGTTAACGCTAGCGCTCACAATGCTGGTGACCCAGGTTTGGTAAGGAACCTGAGTTGTTGGAAGGTCAGTTGGGGGAAGATGGTTGAACGTCCCAGTAGATGCTCGCCTCCTCAGGAAGGGAAGGCTCCTGGTCCTGGCTGCAGTACTGCCATCCAGGTAACCACAGGTGGAGGTGCAAGCTGGAGCCAGCAGTTGAGGTAGGGGAACGTTATCCTGACACACACTGCATGCTGTGTGCATGGTCACATGTGTCAGACAGTTGCCTCTATGGCATTCGTGAGTAGGGGATAGAAAAATGGACATAAAAAATGACTGTGCAGTATGCAGTCCACTTCTCGTTGCAGATCCTGCTCTGCCAACCGTGTTCTTGTTCGTGGACTGAAACACAACTCTGCTGGGGGGGGTATAGTGATCCCCCCAGCAGCCCTTCCCATGGGGGGGTATCCATGGGGAAACAAGGGAATGGAAGGTATGTTCTGGAGATGGCTGATGACTGGGATTGGGCAGAGCAGCAGGCTGTAGTGGGCCAGTCGGGAGCATGGGTAGGGGGCAGTACAGTAAATTTATGAAGGCATTTTTTTCTCCAACTCTATTTATGGCCCTCCAGCCTGGAACTCTCTCAGGCCACTGCACTCACTACTTTGCTCCACTGCCCGCTGTGTTCCTCGTCCATCTTCAAGTTTGTTATGGTTCCCTGGATTGGGGACCTACAACCCGTGGAGACCGCGGGGGGCAGTAGTGGGGAACCAGTGTTGAGCACTTGGCAGTGGCACTGGCAGGCCTGTCGCCTATCCATTGCTGGAGGGGTGTTTTTCTTGTAAGCCCGAGAGCCCCCCCCGCATGCTGCACGGCTGACGCTACGGCGCTTGGCAACCCTGCCTGCATCAGCCACGCTCCTTACGTGCATCCCAGCAGCTCATGGTGCCCTCCGGTCTCCACTTGGGGTCGCCAGAGCACTGGACAACCCATGCAGTCCCACACGGAGAGGAGAGCAGCCCCAGTGGGCTCTCGATCTGTCTCCCTCCCCTGCTGACTCCCGAGCTCCCTCCCGAACTTGGGTCGTCAGCGTGGCGCGAGGTGTGGCATCCAGCTCCTCAACCCTCAGCGCTACTGGGCCGTTCACAAAAGCATCTTAAAGAAGTCTATGTGAAGTTGGTCCAGTGGCATTAACAGTAGCACATTGCGGTGTCATTTAGGGGACCCAGGTCTGCATAGTGAGGCCCTTCACAGCTTCTGTACTGTTGAAGCAGCTGTCTCAGATTCTGTGAAGAGAAGGCAGGATGTAACTTGTATAGTGCCTTTTTTTTTTTTCTTTTGTGCTCTTCTCTACTCAGCTGGCCCCCATCTGCAGTGTTCTTCCTACCCTGTCACCCACCGTCTCTAGGACTTTTACCTGACTGGTACAGTGCCCCACAGATTGTTCCCTGTGGCAGAGCTCCCCGAGGGTCTGCAAGCCTCAGGGAGAGTTTAGCTTGGATTTGTTTAGCAGGGAGGCCTAGTGGGTGGTGCAGGAACTGTGGGAGGATTCCATGTCATCTTGGTTTAGCCAGCAGTCTTTTTCCAGTGTTCTGGTTGTCCCCATCTCCTAAGGGCTTTGGGGGCGTGGGCATGGCTGGTGTGCTTACATCGCAGCCAGGATTGCTGCACCAGCTGTGGTCACCCAGGCGGCGGTAGTGCAACTGAGCACCCGTCCCTCCCGTCCCGGAGGAGGAAGTCCTCTGGGACACTCAATCCTCCTCCTCTTCCTCCCCCCCCCCCCGGCTGGCCCCCAGAAACCCGAGATCGCTCCGGATTTCTGGTTGCGAGTGTCACCAGTGGTAGCATTACCACCGTGCCAGTGGGCTGGCTTTGTACAGTGCCTCATACAGCATCATCATTTGAAATGGGCTTGAGAACAAGAGGATTCTGTATTGTCCTGCAGCCGGGGGGGAGACCTCCATAGGGTGCAAGTGGTGCGGCGTTAGCAATGTGAGGAAGGGGGATGGCGTAAATGGGTGGAGTTAGACCTATGACATGGTCATCAGTCAATATGCTACATAGGGTGCTCTGACCTCTTCTTCCCTCCTCCCCAATAAGTGGAGAAACTCATCTTCACAGGCTGGGATTTGTGAGTCTGTGGTGCTGGCCTGGTTCAGCCTCTTAAAGCAGCAGTGCAAGAACATGGTGAAAATGTTGACCTATACTTTTTTATTCTAATTTAGATTGCCCCTTATCTACTTTTTTTTTCTTTCTATTTTTGCCACTGCCCCAACCCAGCACTGTCACCTGACTGCCTTACCTTGTTGGCAGCATCTTCCTGTCGAGGCCCCCAGTGTAGCCCAGGCTTACACCCCCCAGGCAGGGACATGGTGGGGTGGCCCGAACCCCCTCCCCACAGGAAATAAAGTCATTGTTGGGATCCAGGCAGTACTAGGACCCACTCTCAGGCCCCTGTGTCAGTGTCGCACTGGGAAAGGCATTTTTCCATGTACGCCCTCCCAGAACGTGACGTGCCACAACACCAAGGCTAGCGCCAGCTCCATCATGCTCTCCCTCCTGTTGCATGCATCAGGGTTGTGATACTCCCGCTGTCACCAGAGGTCAGGCCACCCCAGAGCCAGTGTGTCCCCGAGGAGCTGAGTGGTCCATCAGGCCCTCAGACATCCCCCGCCAGCCCTCTGACTCCCAGGTCCACTCCCAAACACGGGTTGCCAGTGTCATGCAAGCGGAAATCTAACTGTTGTGCCGACAGGCCATGCACCTTATCTACTGACTTGTAAGATACCCTTCTTTCCACAGTTTGAATCCACTTTAGTACTTTTTTTTTTACATCTGAAATAATAAAAGCACTCCTTTTAATATGGCTTGCACCCAGTTTTCATCAGTATTCTCAGCTGTTTATGTGCATTATTTGTTTAAAATCACGTCTTTTATGAGCAAAATGAACTAGCATGCAGCAGGTAGTTCTCCCTGACCTTATGGAAGAGTAGGTGTTCAAAAACAGCTGGGAATAGTAATGAAGACCTGGTTTGAGCCATATTAAAAGGACCGCTCCTTTTATTATTTCAGATGTGAAAAAAAGGACTAAAGTAGACTGAAAACACAGAGAGAAGGATATCATACAAGTTAGGAGGTAAGGATCAATCTAAAATAGCATAAAAAATTATTGGTCAGAATTTTCACCAGATTCATGCACTGCTGCTTTAATCTGTGGATGAGGGGGTTTAGCGTAGGATGTGCAGGGCCTGTTGGGGAGGGGTAAATGAGCTCTGATGGGGTGTCGACTGCATAGGTACCTGGACAAAGCAGTTATGCCAGTGAGCATAGACTTGCAGTTCAGAAAAGGAAGTCCTAGGAATGTATATTCCTCTGGAGATGTGTGAGACGTCAGTCCAAAGAGGCCACTCCCCTCTGCTGAGCTCCTACTACTTTCAAGTCAGGAGAGAAAGTATAAAACAAAGATCGGTGCCCAGACTAGTAGTGGGGATGAAGAGTTAATCTTTTCAGGCTGAGGTGTAGTGGGCAGGCACCTAAACTGACATTGAGCTTGCGCTTCACCGGAAGAGGTCCTGACCAGGAAACTCAGGGGCCAAGATGTCACTCATGATGATGGGCTGATGCAGTCCTGTCGAGGCTAAGTCCAAGTAGTGCCTGCCTTTACTTGCTTAGTGCTGCGGTGTTGCTGCATCACAAGATACACCTATGAAGGTGCAATCTTAGCTTTCTGTTGTGCTTTTTTGTGTGCCCTTACAACAGTGCAGGACTGAGCACACCAAACATTTTGCAGTGTTCTGTGGAAACTCACCTTTACTAAGCCTGTATCTGGCCTCGGGAATAGCACAAACCCGGCGACTGGCATGTCAGCGCTTTACAAAATTCGGATGCCCAGGAGTGGATTGAATTTAAACTGACAGCAGCCGGGGGGGGGGCTGTATGAGCAGTGTTTGTGGAGGGGGGAGTCACAAGATCTCCAAATATGGATTCAGATTGTTAGTCAGTGGGCATAGAGCCAGAGGCTGACAGGACATGATGTATTTTGGTGTGCTGTGCTGAAAGTCAATCAGTCAAATCTTTATTTATCCAGTGCCTCTTTTATTATTTTATTGAAACTGTTTTGATTAAAATTGACCAATATATCGACATAGTTCAGAAGACAGTTGCTGTCTCTGCTAGCCTTGAGACTTTGGGACATTTCTGAGATGAGTCGTCCACACCAGGCAATCCAGACTGAAACCAGGAAAGAGAAGCCATCAGTGCCTTGCTGGTAACACTGCAGCAAGTGGGACACACAGAAAGGACAGAAAGGGAGGCAGAGCCATCTCGGAAGACTGTGTTGCAGACTGTGAAAAACATGGATACCAACGTGGAAGCCTTCAGTAATTGTGTGACTACTGGAACCAAAAGGAGATGTGGTTTCGACTGAAGTTATAACGGCAACCGACACCTCTAATGGACCTCTGTTACAGTAATGGGTGAGATAAAGGAAAATAACGTTTTTCACCTCAGACTGGAACAGTTGAAGAACTCTCGGGCCATGAACTTGAAGGTTATTGGCGTAAAAGAGGGAGCAGAGGGGTCGGACCCCAAACAGTTTACTCTGGATATATTCAAACAACTTTCTGGGGATGTGGTGGGGTCTCGGTTCATAGAGTTTACAGAATCTCCCCCCTGGAAAAAAAATTGAAATGCAGAACTGCTGAGAATGCCGATGATGGTCACCAGAGGGATACACAAACGTGACAGCATTCGGGGCAAAGGAGACGGGACCCCCATCCATTGTTTCCCTGATCTGAGCTTTGCGACAAGGGGCATTGTAGATCCTTTGACGCGATTCGGGCTGGGCCTGGGCTCTAGGACTCTCCCATTCATTATAGTTTCCCACCAAACTGAATCTTAATATATGCTGAAAAGTTATCTATTTGGATATGTGTACTACAGAAATGCTCTTTTCACAGAGACACTGTGCCACAGTCAAATACAACAAGCTACGGACAAACAGACTGGCACCAGTACTGGGCCGAAAAACACTTTATTAGATGCTTCAGGTAATTGCTAAAAAAAAAAAAACTTGAGTGCAAAATGAGAAACACAAAAAGCTGTAAAAAGGAAAGCTCACCACTGACAGCACAGAGGGAGGCCAACAGGGGAATCTCTGAGTGGTTTTGCCCAAAGGCTTCATCAGAGGGGAGGGTTCCAGTGGCTGCTTCAAAGTACACCTAAATAGTAATATTCTTAAAGTGACAGTGCTAAATTTAAATATTATACAGTGCAGAAAAAAAGTGCAAATCAAGTAGCATAAAGTATTTAAAATGCTGTAATGATCAAAGAATGGATAAATGCCAAATGCAAAAAATTATAGTGATAAACATTGAAGACGTTCATAGTCCTAAATAAATTGTGAACATTCTGCTTGGAGGCTGAATCCATAAATGGCTTCCAATGTATCCCAGTAGCTTAATAGAGGAAAAAAAAGAGAGAGAGAGAAACAGATTATGTAACAACAATTAAGAAACTATGCATGATAATGTTTATCTGATATCAGAACCAAATAGGAGCAGTTTCATGATATTTTCAAAAATGGAGCATATTCAGTTCTGTCATTTAAAACAGGCATATAAAGTCCCCCCAACTGGACTATCCATAGACCTTCTCTCTGAAGCGTTAAGTTGTCCAAGCATCCTCGCTTCTTCCAATATGTGACAGGCGACCCCTGGTCATAGTGGACACCACTGGGATAAATTTAAACCAGCCAAACTCTCAAAGAATATTGAAGTTAAATATTGTTTTTTTTTCCTCTCGTCTTTGGCCTTGAAATAAAACTAAGGGGGTTGTTTAATAGAAGAATAACAAAAGTTTGTGTCTGCGTTTTCTGGCTATTAGCAGCCCTCTTCTAAGATGTATTTTGCAGCAGACAACATGCGGTAATATAACCCTGCAGGAGAGTTTAAGAGAGCACAGAATGTTCGGACCTCGACTCTGACCGTAAACAAGTTATGTAATGTGCTTCAGGTGCCAAATAACTGTTCTCTGTGGTGCAACAGTGGCCCCTAGTGGCTAGTTTTGTGTTAGCTGCTGTTAATCAAAGGGCAGGGGAAATTGTTTTTCCAACTGCTAGTGAGCCTGTAAAAAGCCCTACCTCAGTGCTGAAAGGAGACATAGGGAGGTCAGTTGAATACTGACTGATGAAGGTGCAAGACCTCCTTGTAGTGTGTGCTTTCACACTGTTTGATTTATGCTAGGCTGAAGAAAACCCTTAGAAACTGTTAAAGTTAAGCAGTTCTCTGACTTACCATTTTGCTTTCTGTATATTTTACTTGATGAAAATAAAATGATAAACACAATCATGCATTTTTTATGCACCTCACTTGTGGTGTGCCTGAAACTGTGTTATCCTAAAACCTCACCCGGTGATGTATGGTGTCCCAAGTGGGATCTGACTGAACGTCCGAGGTAACAAGGGGAAGTCCAGTCAGTTGATGCCAGACCTGGTACCGAGGATACACGGCAGAGGTGCATAGCACCAAGAGAGATGAAGACAGCGCCTGATGGAGATGGTGACCTGGGCAAGGTACTATGGGTGGGACGAGATGGATCCAATGGCCAAATGGAGACCCTGATACGGCTTCTTCACTGGATGAATGGGAGATGGTTGGAGGCTGACTGACACTGGAGAGAGGTGGAGCGCAGATGCCAGGAGCTACTCGAGAGGTCCCACTTGGAGGATGTTGAGGAAGAATCGGTGGAGCAGGATCCATGAGCTCTGGAATAGGAGGAACCCTTAAGGAGCATTTGCTACTGTTTGTGGAGATCCTGTTGTTGCCCATTTTTCCAAGCTACTATTTGGTGGAGGACGGCAAACGAGAAGAGGAGACCCCACATAAGACTTTGACTGGCAATGTTTTACTGGGGGAGAAGACTTCAAGCAAGATGGAAGAAGCCATTTTGGCTGAAGGGACTTTTGCATGTTTTAAACCTCCTCCTAAGAAAAATGATTATTCTGGTGCAGACTGGGGAACGTTGCAGGTAGGGGATCCTGAAGTAACCCAGTTAAGGGAGTATGTAAAAATCAAAGATGGGAGACAGGTAAATGGTGACGTGGGGGACAGGGTATGGTGGTATGAACTTAGGAAGGAAGTTCTATATCATATGAGGCCCAACCCCAGGACAAAGCCAGTGGATGCCCAGGTAGTGTTGTCCGTGGCATATAAGAAAAAGGTGATGGAGGATGAGCATTTCAGTCATTCGGGGCATCTGAGCCATGGGAAGGTATTGGCTAGACTCACCCTGTATTTCTCTTGGCCGGGTACATACAGGCAACTAGCAGCACACTATAAGACCTGTTATGAGGTAGACAGATAGCAACCACTGATAAGGATGTGGAAGGCATACCCCAGGGGGTGAAGGGCAAGAGATAGCACCCTTGGAGGAGGACAAGACTCCCACATAGAACAGGAGGAGCAAGGTGGTGGCCAACACCACTAGAAGTGTATAAGATTTGGTATGTAAACCCATGCCCGGTGACAATGTACCCTTTCAATACCACAAAATTTTAAAATGTGGTTATCGGGGTCTTGTGAATTGATATGGGCAGATAATGCATTGTTCCAATCACGTTTAGAAATGGAGCGTGAATGCTCTCCAGTTTTCACCTGAAAGGAGTGTGATATTTTTCCAACGTAAAAAAATAGCACATGTACAACTAACCAAGTACACAATATTGCAGGTATCACAATTAATAAAGCTCCTAATCTCAAAACATTTCTTTACATTTATTGCTATAAAATTTGGAGTTTTAGCAAATTCACATAACATTTGCAATGGCCACACTGACAAAGTACCCCAAGGCAATTTTGAGAGCCAGGTAGTGGCAGCTGGGGGTTTGTCAACTGGTTGCAAGCTATGTACTAGGATGTCCCCTAACTCTTGCCCCTCTTGTAGGCAAATCTAGGTAGTTCTTGAGTGTAATTTCTGAGTATTGGATCTGATCTCACATTTTTTTTGTAATGATGTTTCTAATCTCTCTACTTTGTTTTCAGAAGGTGATAACCAAGTTAAACTGTGGTTGTATATTATTGGAGATACTAGCCCTACATTGCAAAATTGTAGCCCTAGCAGAATCCCTAGCCTCCTGGATAGTTTCCTCTCTCCAGCCTCTTTCCCTGAAACGGTCATGCAGTTCATCACTACGTACCTCAAAATCAGTTTGGCTACTACAATTACGTGATACCCTTGGGAACTGGGATTTAGGTATGTTATTGATGGCGTGTCTGGAATGGCAGCTGGAGGAGTGGAGCAAGGTGCTCCTATCTGTGTCCTTAAAACAAATCCGTGCCAGTTGTGCCATCAGGAAATTTGCTGATGGCCAAATCTAAGAACATAATTCTAGTTAAATCTGCTTGGATAGTGAACTGTAAATTTGAGATCTTACTTCGAGAGGGTTCCTGCAGTAGGTCTTTAGATATAGGGCTGCGCCCCCTGGCGTCAGGACCGCATGGCAAATTTCTAGCTAGCAATCATTAGCAGGGGACCGCGCCCGGTGTCACCTGATCAGGCATCAGTGTGACAGTATATAGGGGGTGGTCCCCATGCCCGCCCTCCAGTTCCTTCCCACCGTTGACCTGAACTTGTCGGATTCTCACGGTGAACTAGCTCAGTCGTCCGCCATTTCTTTTTTCCAAACGTGCAAATTTTTGGCCCCTTTTCGTTTGTGTATTTCTTCAAGAAAAATTGAGAAAGTGCTCACAGTGCGGCACCCAAATCCCGCATGGGGCGGCCACTCCCGCTGCGTTCTTTGCCTGGGCCCTAAGCACTGGGTGGCAGATTGTGAGATCTGCCAGTTGTTTAACCAGGCCACAAGCACCCGTCGCCAGAAGGCCCTCGATGCTCACCTCTTGAAGTGTCGTCTCGTATCGCTGGAAAAAGAACTCCAGGAGCTGAGGGAACGCAGTTCTTCACCCACTCCTGAGAAAAAGTGAAAGGAGAAAGAGAAATGGTGGGAGCGGGATCGTTCTCCATCCCATCATTGTCAGACAGCTGATGCCACATTGAGTGAGGACTCCACCTCGGTGAGTACTTTGCCTTAAGGGTCTCTATCTGTTCCAGCAGATCGGATGCCTTCTCCCCCTCCGCCCTTGGTCAGTGGGCAGTCGGGGCTCCTCTCCGGAGGACACTTCGGCCCTGTTGAAGGCTCAGCTGCTAAGCCTCACCCCCGGTTCTCCCGTTGGGAGCTTGGCCTCAGGTGCTGCACCTCACTCCAGCCCCCGGCTGTTGTGTTGCCCGACCGCCGCCTGTAAGTCAGACGTCGGCTCCAGTGACTGCCAGGTTTCAGCTGATAAATCGGTTGTTGGCTTGTCCATCGACCGCTTAGCGGGTGCCCTCTTGTCGGACACCCCTGTGGTCTCCAACGTCTCGCAGGGTGAGCCTCCATGCCCTCCTTTCTCCCGCAAGGTTTCTCCTGCCCAGTGCCTCATTTTCCGTGGCTGGGGAACTGAGTGTGGCTGTCCAGGAGACCTCTCCTGCATCAGGCACTGTCTCTGAGACTCCAGCCTTAAGGCCGGACCAGGCGACGGGGCTCTCTATCCCCTTGCCTCCCTCACCTTTCTCAGACCAGACATCGGGTCACCTACATACCCCGATGCCAGTACATACCACTGTTATTGACATGGACCAAGGCTTTTCTGCTCCAACGCCTGTACCCCCTTCTGGCCCTTCCAGGGTCCTGATTGAGACCCCAGGCCTGCCGACGGACCCTACACCACCCAGTGGTCCCTTGGCACCGCATATCCCTGGACCCTCTGCCCCTCCTCCGTCGGGTCCTACTGGCTGTCTACCGCTGCAGTTTCCCCATTACCCAATGCCAGGGGGGCCATTGCCGGGATACCCTCCGCAAGCTCAGATGCCGGGATACCCGATACCAGGTCACTTTTACCAGGGTCATCAACCGTACCACTACTGGTACCTGCCTCCTGGCTACCCTTCCTGTTCTACAGGGTACCCAGGATACCAGCCTCCTCCGCCACCTCCTCCACTCCCTCCCTAGCTGGAACCACCCACTTCTATTCCGGCATGGTGGCAGGATGCAAAATCCCAGCTCCTGTAGAAACTGGGTCAACCCCACATGGTCGTGGTCCCCACCCCGACTGATAGGACCATCACAGGAGCCCTTCCCTCAGGGCAGGGCATCAGACAGGGGTTTGGGCGGGTGTTCTTTGGAGCCCCCCCCCAGGAGCATGGGTGACGGAGACAGTCCCGATGTTACCCCCTTGCCCAGCAGGCCGGAGTCCCGTGATTCTGGTTTGGACTCTTGAGTCCGTTGGTAACTCGGAACCTCACTCCCCCATTGAACCCCAGCCTAAGGAGTCCCCGGAGTCTCACCGGAGGATCCTTCCTTCATGGAACTCTTAAGGTCCATCAGGCAGGCCTGTGGCTGGGTGTCTAAGGAGTTGAATCCCAAGAGGAAATGTCTGGCTGAGCACCTAGACCTCACCAGTGTGGATCCCCTCCCTATTCCCCCATGGACGGAACTGCACGAGGACCTTACCTCTACAATTTGGCAACAGCCATCCTCTATCCCGGCTGTCTCCAAAAAAGCCGATTGAACATATCATCCCCGGAAGGGGTTGGTCATCTGACCAGTCAACCAAAGGCCAACTCCATGGTCATCACTGTGGCCCATGACAGGTCAGTACAGCCGAAGCACCTGAGTGCTTCTCCTCTGGATAAGGAATCCAAACAAATGGATCAATATGGATGCAAAGTCTATTCTTCATCAACCTGTGCCATCTGGTCGTTGAATTATTTAGCCCATATGGTGCCCTTCCAGAAATCGGCTTTGTCCGATTTGAAGAAGGACTTGAAGGAAATTCCAGATGAGGACCTCAGAAATCTGCTCTTGGAGAAGGTAAGACTGAATAAGTCTTCTTGCCACCATGCCTTAAGGGGCCACTTATGATACAGTCGACTCAGTGGCCCGGTGCACTGCTATGGGTGTTTGCTTGAGGCACCTGGCTTGGCTCCATCTTGCGGGACTGACGCAAGACATCTAGAACACCCTACTGGATGCCCCTTCAGGGGCCCTGACCTGTTTGGGGAGATGCAAATGACATTATCACAGAGCTACAGGAGAGCAGTAGGTCACTAAGGACGTCCACTCCATGTACCACTTGGGACAAAAACCCAGGCAGTCCTTTCATTGCCCCAGAAGAGGTGGAACGGGCAGAACCAAGGTAGGCGACACCGGTTCAGGCCCCCAGACTCCTCGGGGCAAAACTCCAAAAGACCGCCGGGGGTGGTAAAGCGGCACTCCCCTCAGCATCCTGACACGAGAGGGTCCTCCCCTCCTCCTCCCGTGTCTCCCGAGGAGCCTGTGGTGGGAAGGGTCACCTCCACCTGGAAGGGTGGAGGACGATAACCGAGGATGCTTGGGTCCTTCAGCTAGCTGCAAGAGGACACTCAGTTGAGTTCCTGGACAGACCCCTGGACAACCTGCCAGGCAGGTCTCACTACCTCTCAGGCCATCTAAATCTTATCCATCAGGAGAGCCAGGCTCTGCTTCAAAAATCGGCCATAGAGCCGGTTCCGCCAGGGCAAATAGGAAGGGGTGTTACTCCCACCTCTTCCTAGTTCCCAACAAGATGGGAGATGTGAGACCTATTCTAGATCTGAGCCTACTCGATCTCTTTGTAGAATACAAGAGATTCCGTATGTTGACACTCCAGGGACTCTTACCCCTGCTCCAACAGAACCAATGGCTGTACTCCCTGGATATGCAGGATGCTTACCTGCATATCCCTGTCCTCCATTACCAGTTCATGGCCCTCCCATTTGGCCTTTCTTTGGCAGCTCAGCTTTTTACCAAATGCCTAGCGGTGGTGGCTGCGTCCTTACACCGCAAGGGGATTTATGTGCTCTCTTACCTAGATGACTGGCTGCTGTCAGCTCCGTTGCAGGACAGTCTGAGGGTCTCCCTGTTCTCTGCCCTGTACCTCTTCTCCAGGCTTGGCATCACTGTGAATGTTCCCAAGTCTCAGCTTTCACCCTCCCAGCAGCTCCAGTTCATCGGAGCAGTGCTGGATGCGGTTCAGGGCAGAGCCTTCTTATCTACAGACAGGGCGGAAACTCTGATGCAACAAGTGGCATTGGTATCCTCCTCACGGCGAATGAAGGCGTGTGCTGTTCTCCACCTGTTGGGTCTAAGGGCGGCTGCCATACCCACAGTCCCTTTGGTCAGACTGCACATGAGGGGGACCCAGTGGTCCCTCTTAGTCCGGTGGGATCAACGTCTGGACAATATGGACCACATGGTCCTGGTCTCCAGCAGCCTGAAGAGGGATCTCCTATGGTGGCAGGATCTTTCCAGCCTTTCATTGGGAATCCCCTTCCACCCCAAATCCCTCCTTCATGACCCTGACGACGGATGCCTCGGGCCAGGGATGGGGCGCTCACCTGGGAGACCACCGAACGCAGGGGACATGGTCTCTACTAGAGGAACATCTTCATATCAACATTCTGGAGATGAGACCGGTGCTCTGTGCTCTACAAGCATTCCAGTCCCTCTTGATACCGGGAACACTATTGGTCCAGACCGACAACACAGCTACCGTCTGGTACATAAACAAGCAGGGAGGCACCCGATCAAATCCCCTCTGCAGGGAGGCGATGCGGGTGTGATACTGGGCAGTCCAGCACAGCCTGTCATTGACAGCAGTCCATGTTCCAGGAGTTCACAGCATCCTGCTGGACAGTCTCAGCCGCACCGTCGTACAGGCTCACAAGTGGGAACTGAAGCAGAAGTAGTGGAAGATCATTTCCTTCAGTGGGGTCGGCCAGAGGTAGATCTATTTGTCTCCCCATCCAACGCAAAACAACCCAGCTTTTACTCACTCGTTCATTGGTGTGGTGATTTTTGGCAAGACGTTCTGTCTCTGTCCTGGACAGGGAGATTTCTGTATGCTTTTCCTCCCTTCCCTGTTCTGCAGAAGGTTCTGCTGAAGCTTCAGGCAGAGGGTGCTCACATGATTCTCATAGCCCCTCTTTGGCCTCAGCAGATTTAGTTCCCTCTGCTGCCTCAGCTGACTTTGGAACCCCCAGTATCTCTTCCACTCTCCCACGACCTTCTGTCTCAGGAGCAGGGTAGCCTGGTGCACCCAGGGCCTCAAGTCTCTCCACCTGCATGCATGGCACCTTTGGATGTAGCTGTCTCTCGTTATGGAATCTCTTCTTGAGACGCTCAAGTTCTAGTAGAGGCTAGGAAACCCTCTACGAGATCCACGTATGCTGTGAAGTGGAAGAGATGTTTGATCTGGGCCACAGCCAAGGGCCTGCCTGGATCCATTCACTTGCTCGGCTCCTCGGGTCCTTGAGTACCTCTTGCACCTGTCTGATTCAGGCCTCAGTTATTCCTCTCTGAAGGTCCACCTATCTACAGTTTCCGCCTACCACCTTCTAGTGGGGGGCAAAACTCTTGCTCAGTTGGAGGTCTCCAGAACCTTTCTGAAGGGGATCCTTCACTTTAAGCCTTCGGTCTGAAATTCGGTTCCCCTCTGGGATTTAAATTTTATTTTAGAAAAACTTACTTTGCCCCCTTTTGAGCTGGCAGCAAGTTGTGACATGCGTTACTTGTCCTGGAAACGCTCTTTTTAGTCGCTATAACCTCAGCTCAAAGGATTACAGAGCTTCAGGCCCTTGTCCGTAAGGAGCCTTATTTGATTTTCCACAGAGACCAGGTGGCTCTGAGGACTAACACTTCCTTTCTTCCGAAAATTGTTTCAGAATTTACTTTGAACCAGAATGCTGAATCACTGGTTTTTTTACCTGCAGTATTCCAGCAGGGGAAAATACCTTCTGCACACTTTAGATGTACACATATTACATCTCTAATAATAATAACTTTATTTCGCATAAGCGCCTTTCAAAACATCAAGTCGCTTTACAACAAAATACAATTAAAATATGATAAAATAGAAACAATGATAAAATCAGTAAACAATGGTATAAGAGTGGTCTGAGGATCATCTTAATTAGTGTCTGTAAATGCTTGACACCATAAATAGGTTTTCAGGCCATGTTTAAACCCTCCCACAGTCGTGCACTCCTGAAGCTGACGGGGTAGAGAATTCCAAAGGGAAGGGGCCACATGCATGAATGCACAGGCCTCTGAAGATTTCAGGTGACACCCTTGGAATCTCCAGCAACCCCTCGTCAGCCGAATGGAGCTGTCGCACAGGACATTAGGGGACAAGAAGCTCTTTCAAGTAGTCAGAACCAAGTCCATGTAGAGCTTTATAAGTCAGTAAACCAACTTTAAAGGTGATCCGCCACCTAATTGGCAGCCATTGCAGATCGTGCAGCACCGGGGTAATATGGGAGGCTCGAGAAGCCCCCATCAACAGCCATGTTGCCGCATTCTTCACCGGGTGCAGGCGACAGATATCAACCCCAGGAAGTCCTAGGTACAGGGAATTGCAGTAATCCAGGCGAGAGGTCACAAAGGCATGGACCAGTGTGGGCAGGTCACCAGACGGAACAAGGTGCTTAATCCTGGTGATATTCCTAAGATGGTAAAAAGGAAGATTTGACGACTGCCGACACCTGAGCTCGTAATGTCAGCCTGTCATCAAGTACTACCCCCAGGTTTCACACCCATTCAGAAAAAGTGATCGGGAGCCACCTAGAAAAAGTCCAGATGGCTGTTCATCCCACAGCCCCTCTATCCGCTGCCCTGGGTCCACCACCATCATCACCTCGATCTTTCTGGCATTCAGCTTTAACCAGCTCGAATTCATCCAGTCCTGGATTTCAGTGAGGCAGTTATTAAAGACCGGGACAGCTCTATCCTGGTCAGGTGCAAAAGGCAGGTAGAGCTGGGTATCATCAGCATAGCAGTGAAACCTCAGCCCATACTGTCTTACAATGTCTCTGAGGGGCAGCATATACACTGCGAACAACATGGGGGACAACACTGAACCCTGGGGTACTCCACATGGCAGAGAGAATGAGTCAGAGGAAAAATTCCCTGAAACCACTCTCTGACTTCTGCCAGAGAGGAAGGATCTAAACCATCTGAGAACCACACCTGATAGGCCACAGATGGACCCCAGGCGACCGAGCAGCACCCCATGGTCCAGAGTGTCAAAAGCTGATGGGAGATCAAGGAGCACCAAGGTAGAATGGTGTCTCCGCTCTCTCGCCATCAGGAGATCATTGAGCATCCGAACCCATGCAGTCTCGGTACTATGCCTCTTTTGAAAACCGGACTGGAGAAGTTCACAGATGTTATGGATGGTCAGGTGGTCCTCCAGCTGTACCGCCACTACTTTCTCAATCACCTTCTCTGTAAAGGGAAGGTTCAAGATGGTCTATAGTTAGCCAGGGAATCCGGGTCCAAAGACACTTTCTTTAGGAGGGGTGTCACCACGGCCTCCTTCAGAGAGCTTGGAAACTCACCGGTTTCCAAAGAACACTGGACTCTCTGTGCTAGGACCGGGCCGATAGTGTCACAACAACCCATAACCAGGGCCGTTGGGCCCGAATCCAAACTACAGCATGTAGGGTGCATACACTGGACAATCTGCATGACATCTGTGAACTCCGGCATGACAAAGGTACTCCAGGAAGCACTAGGTGGAGTAACCAAGCACCGTTCACCAGCAACCCCCATAGAGCGAGTCGTAAGAATTTCGGACCTGATGTCAACCACCTTATCCGCAAAGAACCGAGCAAGCTCATCGCACTCCACTTGAGAAAAAGGTCTTCGGAGCTGAAGACAGGTCGGGTTGCACAACCTGTCAACAGTTTGGAAGAGCTGAGCTGGTCGGTTCTGAGCGGCAGGAATCTCCACGGACAGGAACTCTGCCTTCTTACATGAGATGGCTGATTGGTAAGTCTGATAATCCTCAACCAATCTGAGATGGTCGGCATCCAGGGCCGATTTCCGTCAACGTCGCTCTAACCTTCGTCCTACTCGCCACAACTCCCTCAAAGACCCATCAAACCAAGGGGCCGACGGGCGAAGGAGGAGAGGACGAACACGGACTGGAGCAATTAAGTACAGGGCCATGGAAATGGCCTGATTATAGGCCATAACCAAAGTCTCTGGACTTAAGCTGGCCACTGGAAACTCCGAGAGATCAGTCACCGCTGCTAGGCCTTCAGGTGTTATTCCTCGTAAAGGGCGCTAATGGACTATCTCCACAGGGGCAGGCCTTCAAAGGGGGATGCAAAAGTTAAACCTCACGGTGCAATGATCAGACGAACCAGCGGGTTCCACCCCCAAGTCAGAGGTCTCAATCCCCAGGAGGAAGACCAAATCAAGAGAGTGACCATGTTTATAGGGTATGTTGGCCTTTTCTTTGGGAAACACTAAAAACATTCGGCTTTCCGGACTCATTGCTGTGTTGGCTGACCCAAATATACCTCTCACCATAAGCTTATATTCAGATAAATGGGGGCCTCTCCATCCCAATCTCAACAGGACAAGGCACAAGGCAGGGCTGTCCTCTTTGCGCTCTACTTTTTGTATTATACCTCGAACCTTTAGCAAGAGCGATAAGAATATCGGAAAAGGTGGAGGGTGTCCCATTGCAACAGTCAGAAAACAAGATTAGCTTTTTCGTGGATGATATACTTCTTTCCTTAATATCCCCTTCTGACTCGATCAAAGAAAATTCTATCTCGATTTGAAGAATTGGTTGGTTTTAAATTAAATATTTCAAAAACTAAGGCCCTACTATATAACTGTTCCCCTCCAAATACTTTAAAACGAAGCCTAACAATTAAATGGCACTCTACCAAAATAAAGTATCTAGGCATACACATTCCTCAAGAACTTCATGTACCTGTACTTGAACTAATAAATTATGAGCCCATTTCTATAGAAATTAGTAAAGACTTGGACAGATGGTCCACTCTTCATATATCTTTGTTTGAACGCATCAAAACTATTAGAATGAGCATCCTACCCGCTATTGTATTTGTTCCAAAATATTCCCTATTTCCCATCACAATATTATTTTAAGTCATGGGATAACATGATATCTAAATTTATTTGGAAGAAACAAAAAACAAAATTTTGTCTCTCTATATTAAAATTATCATTGGCTCAGGGCGGCACCAATCTTCTGGACCTGAGAAAATATGCTGAAGCAGCATTTCTGAAAATTCTTCTATTATAGCTCTCTGATCAGTTTGACTCCCAATGGAAGAAAGTGGAATTTCATTTAAACAATATGTACTGTACGATATAAAAAATATATTTTTTTTTTCTCCTGGGAAGACCCCTCCATTGAGAGACCTCACAGGTCCTAGCAAATTGGTTTAAAATGCGAGAGAAAGAGCCACTCCAATCAGTCTATGAATACTGCAAAATAATTTGAGGATGATCTTTTCATTCCATCCCATAACGACTTAACCCTTTCCCGTTGGCGTAGATTGGGTTTGGAGCAGGCTTTTCAATTCCTAGGACCAAACGGGATCCTACCGTTCAAAGAATTAAAACTTAAATTTAATCTCCCAAATGTTGATCATTTTAGATACCTCCAAATAAGGAACCACCTACTTCGTAATAGAACTATTCAGGTCAAACTGACTCCCCCCCCTTTTTAAATTATTCCTAGACTACTCTCGGGGACAATACTGGAACCATTTAATTGGCCATCTATATAAAATGATGCAAGATCAATCTAAAGAATCTACAAACTCAATACTAGCAAGTTGGAACAAAGACTTAGACCTCGTTGTATCTTATGCAGAATGGTCCTCTTCGTCCTTGCGAGTGGTCAAAATCACCCAGTCTTATATTTGGAGAGAATATGCAGATCAGGGTTTTTCAGGTCCCCGGCTAGTCTGACTAAATATCTTCCGATTGAATTTGGGGTTTGTTGGAGGGAGTGTAGAGCCGAGATGGCTGACTTAGCACATACAATGTGGCATTGTCCATGTTTAATGCCTTTCTAGTTATGTATACAAAAAGAAATTAGTAAGGGCCTTGGAGAGTGTGTTGAGCTCACAGCCGAAATGGTGCTCATGGCTGTTTACCCGGATCGCTCCCCCCCCCCCAGACAAAAACCTCACTCCACGTTTTGCTGTTGGCTACAAAAAAATCTTTAACAAAGAAATGGATGACCAAAACAATACCGAGCATCCAAGAATGGAGCCGAATTGTGTATTCTATATATCAGATGGAAAATTTTACAGCAAAACTAAATAACCAGGTGGACAGGTTCGCCACTCTCTGGCAGAGATGGTCACTTAATCAGGCCAGGGTTGATCCTGATTATTGTCCATGGCGGACGGGGAACCGGGGGAGAGAGGAAACGAGAATAGAATGGTGTTATGGGATTATTTGCTTTTAACACTAACCTATATCAAATATAAAAGATGTTTATGTATGTATATTTGTATTGCAACAAATCTGAAGTAAGTACAGAAAATGATTTGATTGTATAATGTCTCCTGACCTAAAAGAAAAGAAAAAAAACTCAATAAAAATATATTTAAAAAAAAAAAAAAAAAAGAGTGACCATGTTTGTGAGTGGCAGAGGTAACAAACTGTGTAAGGCCCAGAGATATCATAAGCTGGAGGAAGTGTTGTCCAAACTGTGAGAGTTCGTCATTGACCCAGGCATTGAAGTAACCCAGAACCATCAGTCTGGGCAACTCCAATGCCATGTCGGCCATGAAATCCGCTACTTAATGCAGGAATTGCTTCTTGTCCCCGGGTGGACGGTAGATGAGAGCTATCCAGCAACCTACACTTTCCACTACAGTACACTCAAAAGATTCGGCCTCCTCAACTGGAACAGTCGTGAGGCCCAACTATGTTTTGAAACATACCACTACCCCCGGTCCTGTCTCGAGCGGTGTATCACTGAGTACCCGGCCGGAATAGCAGCATCCAATATGGGGCTAGCATTTTCATCCAGCCAGGTCTCGGTGATGCAAGCCAGATCAGCTGTTCCAATAAGATCGGCAATAATTGCAGTCTTATTTTTATTAGATCTGGCATTGTAGAGCACCGCACGAGTTGGACGGGTTACCAGGGCCGTCCCGGGTTACTTGCCCGCCACAAAGGGTGGTGCACTTGGGTATGGGAACTAGGCATGGAACACCATGATCCAGATTCCATTTTGCTCCAGGGCATCTTCTAGGCCTAACTACACCTATGTGAGAGGTCCGTTCCTTCACCCACCAATGTCCGCACCCCCTACCCTCACCCTCCCTCCTACGAACAATACCAAGTGCACGACAGCGCTGGTAGGTTAACGACGTCAAAGGGGGGAGGGAGGGGCAGAGGACGAATAGCGCACGACCTGGGAGGAGGACCAACACATTCCCCAAACAAAACCAAAAACACTTATCCTAAGAAAAAACCCCAAACAGCAATAATAAAATACCCAGCAGACTAAAACAAAAAAAAAAACCCTACTTCACAATAAAATACTAATAAAACACAAGAAAACACACACCCATCCCACTCCACTTGGATAAAATTCACCCCAGTACTTAGCAAGGGAGCCAACTGCCTTCACTCTCGCAGACATTTGTGAGATATAAATTATACCCCTCCCATCCAAGCCCTCTCACGGCCCCAAGGCAGGGAGATCCCGGCACTCACACTGCCCAGAAAAAGTCACGAAACTGTTCAAATTATAGAAATACAGAAATAGGTTATCGGATTGCCCCCCAAGCCCTCTGACGGCCAGGGAGGTAGGAAACGTCCGGGTACTCTCACTCACCCGGTTGCAGATCACAGTCAGTTCAACTAATAGCCATAAAAGTAAAAATACAAAAAAAAATCAAAAAATGCAATAAAATAAACAATAAATAAAACGTCAAATAAAAATTGAACGCCCAGGTCCTCTCACCACTGGGAGACCACACATAAGAGCTAAGGCCTTGGGACCCAAGCAAAGCAAAATGGTCCAAGTATCAGTCCACCATCAAATGAAGCCGTGGTAAAAAAGAATCCAAAGAAAGGAAGGATCCAGGGTGTTTCTGCAGGAAGTCTCCAGAGGATACAATCAAGTCAGTCAATTCCAAGCCCAGAAAACCAGCCAGCAATAGCCTGGGGCCCCTACAACTCCTTATCCACCCAGCCCAAATTAATTACAGCCTCACCACGTTACTTGGGGATTGGCCACCCTGTGACCAATCCCAAGAAGACTAGGGGAGCCACGATACTCCAGCCAGCTCCCTGACTAAGCAAATACTGTGGACCCCTGTGAAACTGCAAAATTGGCTGATGATCGATCAGTGGAGAAGGGGCCTCCCCTCCTGATGCTGATTGTTGAATAATCCGAACCAAAAATCCAAGAAAAGGAAAATCAAGGCCTGCTAAAACACCATCCCATGCCAGTGTCCGACTTGAGGCCCAACACAGGTCCAGGATCAAATAGCGAACCAAATCCAAATGTTTGGCTTTCCCCGCAGAGTTTGTCATTAGACGGGCCAAAGCCCCCTTTTCAGCTTTCCTTAACTGCAGAAAAATTCCTCACTCGCCCTCCCCAATCTGCCTAATCTTGAACGAACTCATCGCTCCTCACTCCGCACTCCAGGAAACACCGCTCAGTGGGAAAGATCGATAAAATTCAACGCAGAGTGCAAGAAAGTTCACGGAAATTCACAAAAGTTCAGAGGAGGACAAAAACATCAATAGCTCGTTGCTCACCGAGCCAGCATTGCACCAGAGAAGAACCAGCAGGGGACCATCAAATCGGGCAATGCGAGCTGTAGTAGACGAAAAGCTGAATCAAAAAACATTCAGGCCGGTCAGCACAGGTGGTCACCCCCGTACTTCAGCCCCTACGAAAACACAAATCAAAACTAATAAAACAAAAAAACTAATAAACTAAGCAAGAGTGATTAAAACTAATTAAATACACAAAATAAAACAAAAAGGAAAAGTAAGAGCCGATTCCGCATGCAATCAAGTATGCGGGTTACATCACGCCCAGCCTGGCGGCCATCAAGCTCAGCAGATGTACTCTAGGACCAAAGAGGCTTGAAAGTCTGACCAGTTGTTTGTGACCTTCGTTCCCAAATGTCAGGGCAAGGCCATCTCCAAACTGGGTTTGTCAAAATGGTTGGCTAACTGTATCTCGTACATATACAGTAAGTACGAGAAGCCCCTTCCAGGGGAGGTGAAAAGCCATTCTATTCGGGGCATGGCTGCTTCAATGGCCTTTCTCAGGAATGTGTCCACTGCAGATATTTTTGCAGCAGCCACTAGGTCCTCTGTCCACACATTCACCAAGCATTACAGTCTAGACATTGCCTCTAGGTGTAGAGCCAGTTTTGGCCTTGCCGTTCTGCAAGGTCTTCTTTCTTAAGAAGACTTCTAGTCAGCAGGCGCTCCTTCCTCCTGGAACTTAGTCTCTGACTTTTTCATTAATTTGACTGCTTGGTATTCAGTCCTGTATATAAAGACCTACTGCAGGAACCCTCTTGGAGTAAGATATAACAGTTACATGAGAACTTACCGTAACAGTAGATCTTCGAGAGAGGTTCCTGCAGTAGGTCTAGATTTCCCACCCACCTTGCCCCAGCTCCTGTTATTTTTTCCTCCTTTCCTTTCCTGAGGCTTTGCTTCTGGAGCCCAGGGCCTAAGGAATTGTCTTTACTACTTTCTCCTGTTCCTCTTTGGATGTCTATGGCGGGAGAACTGGAGGGCGAGCGTTGGAACCTCCCCCATATACTGTCATGCTGACGCTTGATCAGGTGACTCCGGGGGCGGCCCCTCGCTAATGATTGCTAGCTAGAAATTTGCTGTGCGGTCCTGATACCAGGGGGCGCAGTCCTATATGTAAAGGCCTACTGCAGGAACCTCTCTCTAAGATCTACTGTTATGGTAAGTTCTTTTGTAACTGTTATTTGCTGTCCCTGTCCTCAAGATAGGACACAGACTAGTCCAACTCATCCCTGTCATCCCTCCACACCACCAGTATGTCATCTACATATCTTTTCCAGAGGTCAGTCCTGTTGTAAAAAGGACTGACCTCCCGATCATAGACTACTTCTGTCTCCCAGTATCCTAAATAAAGGTTTGCATAGTTTGGTGCAAATTTAGCACCCATTACGGTATTTTTTCATTGTAGCCAATACCCCTCCTGAAAAATAAAATAATTAGAGGTGAGTACATAATGGGTGCAATTAAGCAAAAAATCTTTAAACTCTGCTGGAAAAGCTGTTCTAGGGACGTGGATATGTTGTTCATCCACACTTCTTGGCATGTCCCTTTCCCTTTAAGGATCGCCGGAAGGTCTTCAAGCTGGCTCCTTCCACCCACCCAGGTGGCATAATCCTCATCTCCACCCCATGACGCCAGATCTTCCTTTCCGCTGGAAGATTCAGGTTGCCTCCATCATGCTCTCGCATTCTGTAGGCCCTGACTTCTCAACCTTCGGTCATTCTGAAAATTAGACTTGCTCACATTAGCGACTGCGACTGTTGCTTCTCGATTATGGAAGACAAGTCTTCCCCTGGATTTCGCCGGTGCCGTGTGGCCAGAAGATGTGTACAGACACGCACACTGCGTGCGTCTACTGTCTTGGTGTCGGCCATGACACCACAACGTGCAAGTTCTGCCTCGCTTTTCAGCCTAACGTCCTCGACGACCGTCTAGCACACCTTAAATTGGACAGGACTGCAAAACAGAACCCACTGGTGAAATCTAAGCAGGCCCAGTGGGCGGTTTCCACAGCCGCAGGATCCACCGAGCAGTTGGAGCACATGCAGGCCTTCGGGGAGGAAGCGGCTCGCTCCGTGGAATCTTCCTCTTGGGGCTTCTTTGTTCCACTCAACTTGGGCTCCACTTTCTCAAGTTCCTTCCGAGAGTTGTGCCAGTCTCTCCTGACTAAGGGTGAGAGTCCTACAGGCATGCAGTCCTCTCAGTTCCATAAGCGGGAGAGGGACCTGGGACCATCTTCATCTTGATGGAGACGCTCTTGGGATTGGGAGAGATCTTGGTCCCAGGAGCCGGCCTTTTGCCTCTTCAGCCACTGGCTTCTCGGCTTTGCCATCGGGCTAGTTGACTGAAGTTTTGATCAACAAAGTTGAGATTGTTCTCAACCCGATTGACCCATTGTCACCGACTGTGGTCAACGACTCCCTCAGTCAAACTCCAGTCCTTTCCTTCCCTGACAAGGAGACCCAGCCCAATGGGGAAACCCGCCGAGGAAGTGGTTCCTGACCCCCAGAAGTTTTACTGGCGTCTCCCGAGTGACAAGTCATCCTGCCCGATCTCGATTGAGGTCTTGGACCCCCTCGACCGACAGGCTGAGGAAGGCACACAAGCGTGCCAAAACAAGGCGACGCCATCGGTTGTCTTCAGATGAGGAGAGGCTTCAGCGGAAACTCTGCTACGAGGACCTCATGTGGCAGAAGCTGAATTTGTCCAGATATAAGCCAACCTATCCTGGCTATTACTTGGCTTTTGCCTCTTAGGCCGAAGCCAACTCCCCAGGAACCGATAAAATCGGTTCCCCTGCCCTCGGAGCCGGCTAAACCTCTTCTGGTTTGGACTAAACCAGTCTCTCCACTGATTCTGGTGGAACCACTGCCTAAGCAGCCCATGAGAGGGGCTCCTTCTAAGGAAGCTTGGCCAGACACCAGGCTCTTCTGACGTCTTTCAGTCACTTTTACCCCTGACCGCCCTAGGTGAGTCGAGGGTAATCTGGACGGTTGACCACTGTATTCGGATACTTTGGATTCAGGTGACACTGGCCTCCATTCTCATCCATGGGATGACAAGTTGACTGGTGATTTAGTGATGGAGGAAGGCCCTTCATCTTTTCAGGGCATTCTCCGCCTCATCTCTGAGTCCATAGGGATGCCCCTGAAACCTATCCAGAAGAAGGCGGAGTACCCTCTCACAGATATCCTCAAGAGAGGGGATACCCCGATGGAATCCTTTCCTGAGGCCAAAGCCATCGTTGGCCCGGCCCTTGAAACTTGGCAACACCGTGCCTCCTGTCCAGCTCTGTCTGGCAGGATGGCCCTCAAGTATGCGGTGCCCATGGGGTCCCTAGCGGGGTTCACAGAGCACCCTTCAGCCAAGAACTTTGTGACCACCTCTGTGTTCAAATGTACAGGCAGTTCTGCTGATACCGACAGACCTCCGAAGAAGGAGTCCAAGAAATTGGATCACTCTGCCCGGAAAGTCTGTGCGACCGCTTCCTTAGGCCTCCATCAGGCAAGCTCGGCCATCATCATGGCACACTTCTCCCATGTCCTTTTGGAATCCTTGGATTAAGTCCTCCCACACCTCCCAACGGACTTGCAGACCACGGTCAAGCAGGTCTGAGACCAAGGCCGTGCCATTGCTAAGCAGCAGCTCTAGATGGTCCTGGACATTGGGGACTAATGTGCCCATTCTTTGACAGCTGCAGTTGCTTCCCGCTGCAGGGCTTCGCTGATGCTTTTCTCCTTCCCGGTGGATACCCAGCACAAACTGGCTGTTGTGCCTTTACTGGGTACCAGTCTCTTCGACCGAGGTGTGGCTGGTCACTTTCAGCGCATTGAGCAGTCCAGTGCCATCTTGGACGCCACTTCTGCTCAGAGTTCTTCTGGTCCCAAGAAGCAGCAGCAGAAGAAGCCTGTTCGGCATTCTTCCCCTGCGACCCAGCAGCAGCAGCCCTCCTTTCAGGGAGTTCAGCAGCAGCAGCAGGCTCAGGCTTGGTGCCCCGCCCCAAGCCCAGACCTTCCCAGGCCCGTAAAGGAGGTCGGGGTTCAGGCCCTGGACCCTCTTCCTCCAAGCCTGCCCAGTGACGGGATAGGGGTTTTCACCCCTATTCTCGTCACACCAACTCTGGGTCCTCCCATGGGGGGCCAGCTCCGCCACTTCCTTTCCACCTGGTCCGCTGTTACCATGGACAGGTGGGTCTTAGAGCTGGTCAGCCAGGGTCTGCCTCTGGAATTCGAGCAGTACCCTCCAAGCCGAGCCCGCTCCGCTCCTCCTCCTCCTCAAGGAGACAGTAGCTCCAGTGGCAGATCCTCCACCAGACCTAGGGTTCGTATCCAGGTGCTTAATGGTTCCAAAGTGGACGGGGGGGCTGGCGCCCCATTCTAGATCTGCACGACCTGATTCAGTATCTCAGGCCATGCACCTTCTGGATGGTGACTCTGTCCCAGATCATACCATCCCTGGAGCAAAACATGTTCTGCTCACTGAATCTCCAGGACGCATTCTTTCACGTCCCAATCCATCTGTCCCACCAGCGGTTCCTCTGCTTCAGAGCAGAGGGAACCCTATATGAGTTTTGAGCCATGCCATTCGGCCTGTCATCGGCCCCACGGGTCTTCACCAAATACATTGCAGTGGTGGCAGCCCATCTCAGGCGTCTGGGGTTCAGAATTTACCCCTACCTTGATGATTGACTCTAAGCAGGTCCCACCCAACAGGAGGTGGAGAGGTCCAGGGACCTGTCCCTCCAGACCTGCTCCCAACTCTGCCTCCTGATCAACGAGGCCAAGTCGGAACTCATGCCTTTTCAGGTGATGTATTTCATCGGAGCAGAGCTAGACTCTCGCCGAGCCAGAGCCCAGCTCCCAGTGGACAGGGTAGAGGTTCTCTCCTCCTTTGCCCGATCATTTCTGGTTGGGCAATTGCACCCAGCCCAGGACTTTCTGTGCCTTCTGGGTTACATGGCGACCTGCACCTCCATGGTCCATTGGGCCCGGTGGCATATGCGCCCCCTTCAATGGGAGCCCGGCTGCCCAGTGGACTCTACGCCTAGGTCATTTCGACCAGCTGATCACTGCGACCCAGAAGATGTGGGACGCTGTCCAGTGGTGGACCGTCCTAGATCAGTTGCAGGAAGGGATCCCATTTGTTTGCCTCGAGCCGATGGTCATCCTCATGACTGATGAGCCTCTCATGGGCTGGGAAGCCCACATGGGGGACAGCAGGGCCCATGGGTTCTGGACTCGAGTCCAGAAAGACAACACCATGACCATGTACTACCTTAACAAACAGGGCGGCACGCACTCCTGGCTGCTGTGCTGAGAAGCGCTCCGCATCTGGACACTCATGAGCCGACTGGAGGCGGATCTCCTAGCCATCCATGTGGCAGGAGCCTTGAATCAACTGGGGGACGCTCTCAGCCACATGGGCGAGATATCCTACAAGTGGTCTCTCCATCCAGAGGTAGCTTACAGCCTGTTCTCCTACTGGGGCAAACCGATGGTGGACCTGTTTGCCTCCAGGGAAAACACCAAGCTGAGAATGTTTCATGCCGCCCCCAGCAGGGCTCACTGCAGGGGATGCCTTCTCAAGGCCATGGACCCCAGGCCTCTTCTACGCCTTCCCTCCATTTCCCTTGATCCACAGGGTGCTCCTCAAGGTGAGGAGGGACAAGGCGCAGGTGACCCTGGAAGCCCCAGACTGGCCACGCCAGTTCTAGTATCCAGATCTCCTCAGCTTCAGCAACAGGCCCCCGAGGCAGCTTCCAGCATGCCTGGACCTGATCTCGGTCAATTAGGGGAAGTTTCTCCACCCAGACATTCAACCGCTGCACCTGACAGCCTGGTACCTGAGTGGCAAGAGTTCCAGGCTTTGGGTCTCTCTGAGGATGTACTTGCGGTAGTGGAAGCATCCAGGAAGGAGTAAACCAGGAAATGTCATGCTTTCAAGTGGAAAAGATTTTCCATTTGGTGTCAGGGCAAGGGCCTGGACCCTTTATCCTGCCCAGTGGCTAACATTCTAGACTAGCTTTGGTCACTCTCCAGAGGGAGTCTTCAGTCATTGACGCTTAGGGTGCACCTGGCAGCAATCTCTGCTTACTGGGCGCAGGCCGGTCAGCAGACGGTGCAGGAGACAGTGGTCGGGCGCTTTTTCAAAGGCCTGGATCACATATCCCCTCTGGTGTGTGAACCTCCACCTCCATGGAATTTTCTGCTGGTCTTGGTACAGCTCATGGGCAAGCCATTCAGACCAGTGCACAAGTGTGAGTTGTCACACTTGTCATGGAAGACGGCTTCCTGGTGGCCATCATGTCTTCCAGAAGAACAGAGGTACTCAAGGTGCTCTCGGTGGACTCCCCTTATCTGGTCTTCCACAGGGACAAGGTTGTCCTGCGCCCCCACCCGAAATTCCTTCCGAAGGTGGTGTCAGAGTTTCATCTTAACTAGGTGTTGCCAGTGTTCTACCCTGGTTACACTTCAGAGGACAAGTACAGGCTCCATACTTTGGACCTGAGACCAGCTCTCTCCTGTTATAAGAGAGAGGACGGTGGAAATTCGGGTAGAGGCTCACCAGCTATTTGTCACCTACGCTGAAGCCGTTTCTGGCAGACCTGCAGCAAAGTAGACGATCGCAAGATGGATTACATCTTGCATTAGTCTATGCTATGGGTTGGCGGGCAAGGAGCCTCCCAGAGGGATAAGAGCTCATTCCACCCACCATACCGCTGCATCGGTGGCTGCTTCCAGGGACATCCCTGTACAGGAAATCTGTCGGGCTGCTACCTGGAAGTCAGCAAATATCTTCATCACCCATTACCACAGAGACCTTGAGTCACGCCAGGATGCTGGTTTGGGGGCCTCAGTTCTCCAGTCTCTATTCCCCAAGAAAGTATTTCAGTGGGGGGGGTGCACCTTGCCTCCCTCCTCCCAGAGAACTGCTTGGAGTCTGCCAGACAGTGTGGCTAGAACAACATATCCATGATCCTAGAAAAACAGACTACTCCCCTGTAATAGTAGTTCTAGGAGTGGTATATGTTGCTCATCCACACATGCCCACCCGACCTCCCCGGCTTCGACACACAACTTAAGCTTCCAGCGAGCAAAGATCTGGCATCAAGGCGCAGAGCTGAGGCATATGTCATCCTGGTGGGTGGGAGGAGCCAGATTAAAGACCTTCTGGCAAGATTCTTAAAGGGAAAGAACATGCCAAACAGTGTGGATGAACAGCATATACCACTCCTAGAACTACTGTTACAGGTGAACAACCTGTTTTTTTTCAGCGTGATACTGGTGCCAGTCTGTTAGGATATCTGTTAGGATACCCTGCTGATGTAGGTAAGTAGCTTGAAAGACATAGGTGCATAGACAGTGTCGGCAGATAAGGGCCTATGGCCCACGAAGTCTGCCCATTTGAGCTTTTAAGTTCGCTTTATGTTTTCCTAGAAGTCTGTTGCCCCTCACCCCTGACCTCCAGAATTCCTTTATGTCTATCCCATGCATTCTTAAATCCTGTGATTGTTTCAGCTCCCACCACTTCCTCTGGCAGTGTGTTCCACTTGTCCGCCACTCGTTCTGTGAAGAAATTCTTCCTCAGGTTTCCTCTGAATCATCCTCCCTCCAGCTTCATCCCATGCCCTCTAGTCCTGGAACATCTTTTTTGCTTAAAAATAGTGTATTCCTGCACCCTGTTCTTCCCTGTAAGATACTTGAATGTCTCTATCATATCCCCTCTCTCCCTCCCCTCCTCTCCTCCAGGGAGTACATATTCAGGTCCTTCAACCTGTCCTCCTAGGACGTGTGATGCAATCCATGTACCATCTTTGTTGCCCTCCTCTGAACCTTCTCCACCCTGTCTATGTCCTTATGTAGGTAAGGTCTCCAGAACTGTACACTGTACTCCAGGTGGGGCCTCACTAGTGTCTTGTATAGTGGAATTATGACCTCCCTTTTCCTGCTGGTGATGCCCCTGCCTATGCATCCCAGCATCCTATTTGTTTTACCTGCTGCCTTGTCGCACTGTTTCCATACCTTAAGGTCATCAGAGATGATAACCCCAAGATCCCTTTCCTGCTTAGTGCATGCTATATCCTCACCCCCCTACTGATATATTGTGCCAGGGTTTTTGTGCCCCATATGCATTGTCTTGCACTTCTTTGCATTGAATTTCAACTGCCAAACTCCTGACCATTCTTCAAGATCTAGTGGTGCCACGTTGGGTCCTGGTGCGAGGGTGGTGCCGCAGGTCTGACCGGTGCCGTTGGGGAGTCGGGGCCAGGTTCAGGTGTCTCGGGTGCGCCGTAGGTGGCACTGGTGTTGTTCACGGCGCCGTTTCTCTGGAGGCCCCTGGGGTGGCCAGTATTGAGGTCCAGCTGGTCTCTTCTTCCTCAGAGGAGGATGACTCGGACGTGGACCCGTCCTGGCGCCCCAACTCTTTGGAGTCGTGGTCTCCAGTGAGACGAGGTGCTAGGCGGCCCAGCGCGCCCATTCCTCAGTCTCCTCTGCTATCCTCTCCTGAGGCCTTCCAGGCAGGGGGTGGCCTGGGTTCTCTGGAGGGAGATGGCTTGGAGATGGGGGAAGAGGCTAATCCTCCTGAGGGGGTTGCAGTAGCTTCCACTCCTGGTGCTGCTGCTCCTGCTCGGGGTGGGTTGTCGCTGAGGTCTAGGAGGAGGGCGTTCTCGGAGTCCGAGGAGTTGAGAGATCGAGGTGAGGTGCGTCGGTCTTCACCTGCCACCCCTCGGAGTGCAGGTAGGAGTCATAGCACTGGACCCCATCTTTCCCTCTCGGGCCCCAGGGACCCCTCTGGTGGCATGGCTGTGAGCTGCCCTTCTGGACCCATGCAGCCTCAGGTTCATCACAGGGGAGGATCCCCTGCTAGGCTCTTCCAGGCTTCGCATCCCCTGGGTTCTGTTCTGCGACCTGGTTTGCTGTCCAGGACCCCGCCAGCTCTGGCTCTGTTTTCCGGATTTCAGAGCCTCAGCAGAGGACAGCTGCTTCTTCATAGGTGTCCCTCTCCCATTCCTCTGCAGCCACCCCCTTCTCTCCCAGGCCATGTTGGTCCTATGGACCCGTTATCCTGGGAGACGTTCAGAGCCACTGCAGCGGCCTTCCCTTCATACGGTAGATGTATGCATGAGCAGGTGTTTCACCTGTCCCCACCACCGCAGGAGTCCTGTGGACATTCGAGCTCCCCATCATCCTCGTGTCCCTCCTCGGAGGGAGAGGAACCTCCTACACATCACTCTTCCGATGCTGATTTCACTGAATATCAGCAATTCCTTTCGACGATGGTGAGGGATCTTCATATCTCCTTCATTAGGCGAGACAATACCGAGCGGGAAACGCGTGAATTCCACAGTGAATTCAATGCCCAGCAATTGGTGGTACCATCATGGTCTATTCCCTTCCAGGAGGCGTCTGTCCGTTCCTGGCATTCGCCAGTCGTTTCTGTTCCATCCCCGGCAGACTGCAGGAGAAGGTATTGTGCCCCATCTGAGTCTCTAGGTTCTCTCCCCAACACACTTTCAGGTTTGGCATTCCTAGAAACTCTGGGCGTTGCTGCCTGGCGCACGACCGTCCACTGGATTCAGATTCTCTACAGTTTGACCGGTGAGGGATAAGAGTGTTTTCTTCTCGTGTGATGCTGTGCATTGCATCTCATCAGGCACACCATGCTGCCTACAACAGGCACTTGTGGTCGATGCTATCCCAGCTTCTAGCATCAGTGCCTGATACGGAGCAATCTAGACAGGCCATTGCCCTCTCTGCTATAGGCCTGGAGCTGGCAAGACACCAAGCAAGGGCATCTTATGACACCAGTGAGGTGGCTTCCAGGCTTGCAGGGACAGCGATCTGTATTAGACGGGCGGCATGGCTTCGTCTATCAAGATTGTCACCCTTGGCCCAGCGTAGGGTGATTCGCTCCACTTTCCGGGGGACTCATCTTTTTTTCCACCAGGGCTAGGAGGCTTCTGCAGCGGTTTCCTCCATCTCCCCGTCTCTGGGGGACACCTCCTAGCTCTCCTCAGCCTTAGGCTTCTCGTCTGATTAGCCTAGGGTCTCTCCCTTCTGTTTCCCACCAGCAGGAGGCTGAGGGTCTTGTTCCCTCAGGGTTTTCTCTTGTTCTCCCCTCTGGGGGCCTGGCACTCACCCAAGCAGTAATGAATGGTGAAGATAGACAAGGGAAGATATGAAAATTACGTACCTACCGTAATTCTTGATCTTCTCTTGTATCTTCACCATTCATTACTGATACCCGCCCACCTTCTCCTCAAGGGCCTCCTTCTCCGGCTTCCCCCTCCCTCCTCGTTCCTCCCTTCTTCTTTATTTCAAAAACAAAAAAAGGTGTAAAAATCTTACTTTTTCCATCCCTTTGTATGGATCCTATTTCCTGAGGGATTCGAGGAACGAGTAACTTTATTTTTCTCCTGAGGGAACGTTTTCTGATTTCCTCTGGGGGTGACCTTTGGCCCTTCTCAGCCACGCTATTCAATTAACAGTTAAGGAGACTATCCCTTAAATGGCTCAGTCTCCTTTGCTAGGTCCTCTCTGGCATGTCTCGATCACCTTGTGTCAGTTTCTGCTAATCTAAGCTGTCCTGACACTATATTACCCAGAGCTGGTGATCTTCGCCTTGCCTTCAGGGAGTCCGATTGAGTTCCACTCTTTTTCTATTTAAGGGATGTCCTTTGTAGGGACTTAAACCCTTACCCCACTCACGTCTGTGTTAGCACTTAACAAAGTGCTAGTGAGCTTCCTCTCCCTCTCCCTCCCTAGTTGGGCGCTCCTTTTCGGAGCAGATTCTGCCTTGGTAGTCTGTGAGCTCTCGACTAGGATTTAAAGGGCTGGGGATGGCAGGAGCTGTAGAAAATCTGCCTTGTGTCCATTCTGGACAAGTGGTTCAGTTAAACTTTTCCTCATTTTATAAAACGCACTCCTTTCTTCCTTGTTTTTTGGTTCCAAGTTTATCAGCCTTAAACCCAATTTCCCAGTCAGCAGAGCTCTCCCTCCCACCATCCTCTTTTCTGTTTTCCCTCTCTTCTCTTTCTCTCTCTCTCCTTCCTCTGTTCCTCCTTTAGAGCCGCCCCAGGGGTGAGGCCCTTCAATCCCTTAGGGTAGGCATCTTCTCCTCTGTTCTCTATCTGCTTATTTCTTTTCCAGTTTATATAATTTCCTTTTTCTGTCCCTCGGCTCTCTTGCTTCCCTCCTTTTTTCTTACTCTTTGTTTTTGCCCCTCTGGCTGCCAGAACTGAGATGGAAGAGGAGTCTGCGGCACCTAACGGCCGCCCCTCGCGCATGATGCAGCGCGTCGCTCTCGGGGGCGGCGCCATTGGTGCCGACTCCAAAAAAAAAAAAAAAGAAAAATCTCCCATAGCGGGTGCTGCCTCCGGCACAACCCAATCAGTAATAAATGGTGAAGATACAAGAGAAGATCAAGAATTATGGTAGGTACGTAATTTTCATTTTCTGCAGGTCCCTTCTCATTCTGTCTACACCAGACTTTGTAAACGCTTCTTGCCAGGAACACTGCCACTTTATCGGACTCTGAGGCCTGAATATTATAATTCAATGATTTTTTTTTTCTCCTTTCTTTGCCCCTCCCCCCAATCCAAATGGACAGTCCCAACCCCATCACCCAACATCTCATTAACTTACCAGCATCTGCCTCTAGCTGCCCCCATGGCTTTCCACCTGTGGCCGGGACAGCAGGACCCCTAACTACTGCACAGTGGATCCAGTTCTAAGGTGGGCTGCCAAGTGTCATTGTGGGGCCTGCGGCGGATCGGTCCTTCATGCTGCCCTCTGACCTGCACATTTCCTCCTTTCTCCCATCCCTCTGAGACACTGGTCTGGGGATGTGACTCAAGCATGCAAGCCCAGCCCACCCCCCAATGATTCTGGTTCACTTCAGAACCCTGGTTACCAGTGTCATGAGTGGTAGCGCTACCGCTGCACTGACCACCCGTCATTCAGTGACTTTTAAATGTGTTGTTCGTGTTATAAAGTGTGTTGGCTAATGCTACACTCACGACCTAAGTGAATGGTTATTAATGATTTCTGTTTAAACATTGTAAATGTTATTGGAAGAGCAGGGGTCCCTGTGCTGCACTAAATACCGCATGGAGGTTTCTTGACTTTTGCAGACTGCCGATTTGTCCATCGTTTCCTTGCTAGAAAATGGTGGCAGTCTCATGGTCAGAATTGGGCTGTTAGGTAGGACCGAGGGTGACGAGAGCTGATTAGCAAGAGGTAAGGGTAGGAATTGGTGCTCAGCCTTTGGAAATACAGCAGATGACACCCTGCCAAATGTATCAGTACGGCTTAAATGTTATACCTAGGTTATTCAAGGACACTGGCTTCAGCATTTACACTGGCTTTCTCTTGGCTACATACTTCAGTCCCAATCTCAGGCTGATGCAGTTAGATTGCCTAGTTTAATTTTATGTAACACAGATTGCCTTTGAAACCTTTGGGGGCTTTTCTAACTGTAAGTATTGTGCCGGATGGATTTATTCTGATCACTCTGTTTACTTTGTTTTCCTTCCGACACTAAGTGGCTCTCAGTTGGCATTGTTTCTTTTTAAAACTGCATTGATTAATGTTCTCAGAAACACTGAAGTTTATTTAAAGTAATTTGTTTGCAGAGACATCCAGTGCTGTCAGAAGTGTAAGTAAAAGTTTATTTATGAAGTACCCTATCCTCAGGGTGCTGTACAGGATGTAGACAGTAACAGTTTAATAATTCACATGATAAAAATTAAAACATAAATAGCAGTTAATTAAAAACAGCATGAGACAGCAGCTAGGAAACTAAAAATAGGAGAGAAGATACTAAATCCCGAAGGCTTCCCTTAATAGATGTGCCTTCAGGCCCCGCTCATAAGTCTTCAGTCCCACACAAAAGATTAATATACAAGTTAGCCAGCCTGGGAGTGGGTCCCAAGTTGACAGCCTGGGTAAAGAATTGGCTGGAGAATAGGACACAGAGAGTAATAGTAAATGGAGTCCACTCAGAAGAAAGGAGGGTTACTAGTGGGGTACCGCAGGGTTCAGTATTAGGACCGGTCCTCTTCAATGTCTTTATAAGCGACATTGCGGAAGGACTGGAAGGAAAGTATGTCTCTTTGCAGATGACACTAAGATCTGCAACAGAGTTGATGCACAGGGTGGGGTGGAAAGGATGAGAGGGACTTGGCAAGGTTAGAGGAATAGTCAAATGTATGGCAGCTTAGATTCAGTGCTAAGAAGTGCAAGGTAATGCACCTGGGAAACAAAACCCAGGGAAGAGTACACAATGGGGGGTGAGATACTAACAACAAAAAAAATGGAAAGGGACCTGGGGTAGTCATATCAGATGACCTAAAGGTGGGCAAGCAATGTGAGAGGGCAGCAAGGAGGGCTGGGGGGATACTGGGATGCATAGGGAGAGGCATCACCAGTAGAAAACAGGAAGTTATTATCCCTCTGTACAGACAGCTGGTGAGACCCCATCTGGAGTAATGTGTGCAGTTCTGGAGACCCAATCTCCGCAAAGACATAGACAGGATGGAAGCTGTCCAGAGGAGGGCAACTAAAATGGTGCAGGGTCTGCACAGAAGACATATGAAGAGAGACTTAAGGAGCTTAATATGTATTGCCTCGAGGAAAGGAGGGAGGGGGGACATGATAGAAACTTTCAAGTACTTCAAGGAATCAACAAAGTCCAAGAGGTAGCATCTTTCAAAAAAGGGTGTGCAAGAACAAGAGGCACAATTTGAAGATAGAGGGGCGGCTCAGAGGTAATTTAAGGAAGTATTTTTTCACAGAGGTTGTGGATGCAAGGAGCAGCCTTCGGAGGAGGTTGTGGAGTCAAAATCAGTGGTGGAATTCAAGCATTCATGGGACAGTCATAAGGCAATTCTGGGGGTGGGGTAAGAAGAAGTAGGCTGCTGGTTAACTAGGATCTGCAGCTTATCCAGTAGGTAGGGAAATGAGCAGACTGGGTGGGCCAAGCGGTCCTTATCTGCCGTCAAATTCTGTGTTTCTATGTTCCAGCAAGGGGGCCTCCCTCAAGGACATTGGAAGCAAATTCCACAGGGATGGCCCAGCCACCTCAAACAAACGGTTGCCTGATGTTTAAAGCCAGGCCCTGGGAATCGCTACAAGGCCCTTGGAGGAGGAGCAGAGAGAGCACTGAGGAGTCGGGGAGTTACTCAGGTAGCCAAGACCCACTCCGTATAGGGCTTTGTAGGTGAGAAGACCCACCTTGAAGGTAATTGTCTACCTCACCAGCAGCCAGTGCAAATCACGGAGCACCAGGGTCACATGACAAGACCTCTGAAGGCTTGTCAAGCAACCTGACTGCTGCGTTCTGTGCTAGCTGCAGGCTGTCCAGGACCTCCTTGCTAACCCCAAGGTAAAGAACATTCTAGGGACATGGATATGTTGTTCAATCCACACTTTGTGGCAGGTTTCTTGCTGCTTTAATTCTTGCCGGAAGGTCTTCAAGCTGGCTCCTCCCACCCACCCGGGTGGTAAAATCCTCAGCTCCGCCCCATGGTGCCAGATCTTCCTTACCGCTGGAAAGCTCAGGTTCCCTCCTTAGCGCTCTGTGTTTTAGGCCTGGATCCTAATACTTTGGTTTTTCCAAAAATAATTTTAAAGTTTACTAGACTTCAGTCTTCATCTTCCTTCGCGGCTACGATGGACAAATCCACTCCCAGCTTCCATCGGTGTCCTTGCGGACAGAAAATGTCCTGGACCGACCCGCACTCCACATGCGTTTATTGCCTGGGTCTTGCTCACGATCCGCAAACCTGCGATCTTTGCAAGTCTTTCACTTGCTTTGGTTCTGGAGGACCGCGCTGCCCGACTACAACTAGGGTGCCCGGAGAAACGGTACCTGCTGGTGAAGTCGAAGGAGGCCTGTTGGGTGGTGTCTGCAGCTGCGGGCTCTGCAGAGCAGCTGGAGCAGTTGATCGCCCTCAAGGAGGAGGCAGCTCAGGCCGCATCATCTTCCTCCTCGGCCTCAGCATTTATCCCACTCTCCTTGGGCTCCTCCTACACTGCATCTTTCAAGGAGCTTTGCCAGTCCCTCTCCACCCAGGGAGAAGGACCATCTGGACATAAGAGTAGGTTGAAGAAAAAAGACCCGAAAGGTAAGTCCCACTGTCGACGTTTGTGGGAGCAGGAGATATCCCCTTCACCAGACCATCGGCTCTCGACTTCAGTTGAGGTTGCAGCTAAGGCCACTGGCTTCACGGTGTCCCGATCAGTCTCAGCTGGCTGAGACACCCGTCGGCCTGATTGAAGTTTTCTCGAGCCGTTGGCGGGTTGTCGGCTGGAGAAGCCGACAACCCTTCTTCACTGCCCGGTGGTAACTGGGAGGACTTGCTCAGCTCCCAGCCAAGTCCCCGATCAAGGACCCTGAACTCGAGGGATGAGCGGGTTTCTCCCGCCCCCTCCCTGACCCACTTTCAGCGACCCCGAAGATCTCAGTCCTCTTCCATGTCAGGTAGATCCCGCCGACATCTGCGGTCTCGGTCTCGGCACCATAGAAAGCGGCATCGCCGCTCATCCTCGTCATCCTCTTCGGAGAATAGGCTCCGACGTAAGTTAGGCCGGCATTACAAGGACATGATGTGCAACAACTCTTGTTGGCCGGCAACAAGCCAACTCCGTTGCCTTCTCCGGCCATTAAGTGGCTGTCGCCCGAGTGACTGAAGCAGTCCCTCATAGTAGTTGAGGAGCCGACCCCGGCACCAGTTGTTCGACCAAAACTGACTGCTCCGCACATTGTGGTGGAACCACCATCTCCTCAACCGAAGACTTGTGCCCCCACCAAGGATTCTCGGTCAGATCAAGGCTTGCCTCACAGGTTGTCGGTCACCTTCACTCCCGATCGGCCTCAGCAGATGGAGGGTGGCTCAGGCACTCAGCAGCTGTTCGCGGACTCCTTGGAGTCTGACGACGACTCCCTGTACTCAAAGCCCCTTGACCTGGAGTCTGCAGGAGGTCAGTTATTTGTTTGTTTATTTGTTTATCAAGTCTAGGATTACAAATACCTTTGAGCCTTGGCTCTTTTACAAAGGTTCCACGTCAGAGAAATACAAATTATGGGGAACATCAAGACAGACATTACAACAATGTGGACATTGCAAACAGAGTACAGATTAATACAATTCAAGGGTAGCATTGTAACAAGGCAGCCAGCGGCATTTGTCAGAGAAAATAGACAACAGATAAGAAGTGCCAGAGTCATAGGGAGAGGGAAGAGGGAGGGGAGAAGGAATGTAGGAAGGATGGGAGAGTGTGAAAAGTACAGCATTGGGTATACCAAGATGTGAGGGTAGAATCCAGTGAGAGGAGGTGGGGGACTAGAGCAGAAAGGGAAGTGGAGAAACAAGGTTAAGTTGAGTAGTCACAGGAGCTGTTGGTAGTGAGATAGTCCCGGAGCCTAGTTTTAAACATACCAATTGTTGAGGCAGAAGAGATGGTTGGGCTGAGGCCATTGAACCAGATTAGCGCTCGATAAGCAAAAGAGCGTTGTCCCTGTGAAGTGTGACAGTGGGGGCTTTCAGTAGCAGTAGCGTGGATCTCCTAAGGCACCATTTGTTAATTTGGTGTTGTAACAGAGTTGAGACCCCAGAAGGTGCAAGGCCAAGGTAGATTTTTTTCACCATGGAGCAGGTGAGAAACTTTATGCGGTTTGATAGTTGGAGCCAGCCGGTCTGAGTGTACAGGTCACATGTGTGGGTGAGATGGTGAGCACCAGTGATGAGCTGACATGCTTTATTTAAGGCAGTTGAGAAGCGTCTAAGGGTTGTGGTTCTGGCCGAGCCATAAATGATGAGACCATAGTCTATTAACAGAGATCACAGAGCTCAGGACTGCAACCTTCAAAGCTTCTGGCGTGAGGTGTGGTCTGTGTTTGTAGAGGAGACCAAGCCATGTATTAGCAGCTCTAGCTACATTATCTACATGAAGTCCATAGGAGAGATTAGGGTCCAGCTGTATCCTTAAGTATTTGAAGGACCCCACCTGATCTAGAGTGTTCCCCTGGGTGGTGGAGATAGCCAAGTGGTGTAGCTTGTGTGGTTTATGAGAGCTGCAGCAGAGCATAGATTTGGTTTTCTTGTCATTGAGGACCAGTTTATGATTAAGAAACCATGTCTCTGCAGAACTGAAACCAAGTTGAAGGTTGTGTTGAAGAGTTGCAGGATCTTTGTGAGTGGAGAATACAGCAGCATCATCGGTATATAGCATGATCTGCTCAGAGCAGTGTAAGGGAGGAGTTTAAAAAGGCTAAAAGGAGGGGCCCAGTATGGATCCTGTGGGACACCAATCGAACAGGCAGGGTGTTAGAAAGAAGCGTCCACAGTTTTACCTCTGTGACGGTTTTCTAAATAGCTTTTAAACCAGAGAGAAGAGTCAGATGATAGCCCGGCATTCAGTAATTGGTGTATTAGTAGTCCATGGTGTACTGTGTCGAAGGCCTTGGAGAGTCGACGAAAACGGCCCCTGTGAGAAGGCCGTTATCAAGGGATTTGTGCAAAGCTCCAGTGAACTCAAGAAGGGCTGTGGTGGTGCTGTGACCTTTCCGGAAGCCATGTTGTTGTGGACAAGGTATATTGTATTTATCCAAGTGGTCGGTAAGTTGATGAGCCACGATGCGCTCAAGTGCCTTAGAGAGTGGGGGCAGTATGGAGATAGGGCGATAATTTGAGTGATTCGTCTTGTCCCCACTTTTATGGACGGGTGTCACAGTGGCTGTTTTCCATAGGTCCGGGAATTTTCCACAGCTGAGAGAGAGGTTTAGGATTTTTGTTAATGGATGAATTACCTCATTGAGGGTGAGCAACAGAAGCTTAAGATCCAGGGTGTCGCTACTAGATCTAGATTTAGAGATAGCTGCAGTAATATAGCGGCTGAAGCTTCATTCAGCCTTACCTCCTGAAGTAGAAGAGGGATGGTTAGACTGAGGGCTGAGGTATTTGGGGAGTAGGCCCTGTTTTCGAAAAAGTCATGGGGTAGAACAGCACTAAGGTCTGAAAAAGCCATGTTAAAGATGTTTGCGATCACCTTGGGGTCGAGGGTTGAGGATCCATCAACCATTAACATGGCCGGAGAGGTTTTTGGCTGCTTCCCTGTGACATCCTTGATATTGTCCCAGAAAGCACAACCATTTCCCCATGTATTGGTGAGAGTGTCTTTGTAATAGGTGGATTTCATTAGCCGTATGGCTTTAGTGCAGGCATTTCGTGCTTGTTTGTAATTTTGGATGTCCAGTTGTTTGCCAGTGGCCCTGGCAACTGCCCAGAGGTGATCCCTTAGTTTCAGCTGTGAGAGAAGAGCCATGGTGACCCATGGGTTAGAGAGAGATTTTGTTTTGAGCCTTTTAGCAGGGGCAAAGAGGTCGCAGGCTTCGTTGAAATTTGAGATGAAGTGATCAAGAGCCAAGTTAACATCTGTTGCTTCATAGATGGGTAGCCAGTCTTGTAGAAGCAGGTGTTGTTTGAGATGTGGAAGTTTACCACGGGGAAGGACTCTGCTAGCGATAATTTTGGGAGGCGGCTTAAGGAATTTGTTAGACCATGCACACATGACTGGGGAGTGGTCACTGAGAGAGTCTGGGAGAATGGTTGTACGAGAAATCCTTGTGGGGTGAGTGGTGAGGACCCAATCCAAGATGGTACTGGTGCCAGTCTTGTAGTTAATCCTAGTAGGGGAGTTTACCATTTGCATGAGGTTAGCAGCTGAGATGGAGTCTTTCTAGGCACTGGCGCTCGATGCTAACCAGTTTATGTTGAAATCCCCTAGTAGAATAAGTTCAGCTTTGGGAGGATGAGAGTTGATAAAGTTTAGGACATTGTTGAATCCATGTTTAGGGTCCTGGCAGGATGCATCGGAGACAATAGTCAGAGGTTTATGGTTGGGACCTAGGACGATTTTATTGGCAGAATCTGGGACGAGGCAGAAAGTGATGGAGTTGCTACAGGGTGCCAAGACAGGGAGTCTTTGATATAGATTGCGCAACCACCGCCTTTTTTGGATATCCGGTCCAGCCTGTGGACATTGTAGCCCTGTACTGTTACTGCTGAGTCAGGAATTTTAGGTGTCAGCCAGGTTTCCACCACTGCAAGGATGTCAGGGTTGTGTTGGCATATGAAGGCTTGGAGTGCATCCAGCTTTGGTAGTAGGCTGCAGATATTAATGGTTGCAAGGATAAGGGCACCTGGAGTTTGTGTGTGGCCTGAGCTTCTAGGACCAGGATTGGGATGGACGCTGCCTGAGATGAGAAGGAGGAGTTTTAAGGGCAGAGTCGCAGCTCTTTGAGAGATAGTTTTGATCGTTGTTTCCGGGGTAGAAGTTGCAAGGTTCAACGATTATCCCATATGGACTGCAAGGTGGTACAGTGTAGAGAGGTGGCCACACTTGTTGAGAGTAGTGGTGGGGTTAAGTAACCAGGAATATCAAGCGGTGCACAAGCACAAGTCTCGAGTGGAAGTGGAGAGTTCCTTGGAGTAGCAGTGGAAACCAGAGTAGAGGGTGGCGGGGCGGGGTGGGGGTGGGGTGGGGTGGGGTGGCTAGGACCAGGGAGAGAAGGGGGCAGGGCAAGGAGGAGGAGAGGCGAGATAAAGGCAGAGAGAACCCACATGGCTTACATACTAGATAGAGAAAGAGATAGAGATATAGCCCTCTAGTGGTGTGAGGATATAATCTGCTAATGGAAAAGTCAAGGCTCAAAATTCACTTCTAGTATCAACTCAGAACTAAAAATGACTGTAAGGATTAAACAAATTATTAAACCCTAGCACATAAATTCAACTAGAGACACAGAGGGAGATACAGTAGTTAGAGATGTGTTCAGCAGGAGACAGTGTGGGCCAATTGGAAATCAGCTTCCACTGGTACCAAATCCAAAAGTCGGGGCTAGTACCTTGCAGTACAGAGGATTTCTGAAAAAACTGTTTAGGTTCCAGAAATTGAGGGTCCAGTGGCCTGGTCAAGAGCCGCTGGATCCCTGAAATAAAGTAGAAAAACAGGATTTTAAAGGCTGGAGAGTAGGCTTGTTACATCAGAACAAAAGAATAATAGAAGTGGGCAGGGTCAGAGAGCAAAGCAGACGGTCTGGGGGAGGAGGAGAGAGGAGAGGGTTGCAGGGCAGAGAGCAAAAGAAGGATTTACACAGTCAAGGCTCAAAATTCACTTCTAATATCAACTCAGAACTTAAAATGACTGTAAGGATTAAACAAATTATTAAACCCTAGCACATAAATTCAACTAGAGAGACAGAGGGAGATACAGTAGTTAGAGATGTGTTCAGCAGGAGACAGTGTGGGCCACTTGGAAATCGGCTTCCACTGGTACTAAATCCAAAAATCAGGGCTAGTACCTTGCAGTACAGAGGATTTCTGAAAAACTGTTTAGGTTCCAGAAATTGAGAGGTCCGTGGCCTGGTCAAGGCACGCTGGATCCCTTACAGTACAGAGAATTTCTGAAAAACTGTTTAGGTTCCAGAAATTGAGGGGTCCGTGGCCTGGCCAAGGCACGCTGGATCCCTGTTGGTGGACGAGAACCCATCCTCATTCTTGGGAATACTTCAGCCCATCTCAGAGTTCACTGGGCTGCAGCTCGAACCCATACAGAAACGGGCCAGGTATCCCCTCACAGAGATACTGGACCGAGGAGATTCCCCTATGGAGGCCTTCCCTGTGGCTGAAGCCATTGTTGGCCCGGCCCTGGAGTTGTGACAGCAGCCTGCATCTTGTCCTGCGCCTTCGGCCAGGATGACTCGCAAGTATGCGGTCCCCACCGGTTCGCTCTCTGGTTTCTTGGTGCACCCCTCTGCGGAGGGGCTGGTGACCGATAGTGTTTTTCAGCATTCCAGGAACACTAGGGACGTGGACAAACGCCCCGATAAAGAATCCAAAAAGCTGGATTACTCGGGGCGGAAGGTTTACGCTGCTTCCTCCCTAGGCCTTCGACAGGCTAGCTCAGCTGTACTGATGGCACATTTTTCACACGCCCTTATGGGTTCCCTGGATGAGGTGATTCCTCATCTCCCGGCTGACTTTCAGACAACAGTCAAGCAGGTGCGGGATCAAGGGAGGGCAGTGGCCAAACAACCGCTCCAAACTTCTTTGAACATCGGTGCCTCTTGTGCCCGGTCAGTAGTGGCCACAGTAGTCATGTGCCGCAGAGCTTGGCTGCGGATCTCCACCTTCATGGCAGACACCCAGCACAAGCTGGCAGACGTTCCCTTCCTGGGCACCGACTTGTTCGGGCCGGGGGTGGAAGGCATCTCCAGAGGATCGAGAAGTCCAATGCCACCTTGGACTCTGTCACGTCTGCCCAGAAGGACAAAGGCCACCAGCAGCAGCATAAGCTGTTCCGCCCCTGCGGCACGTCCGGCCCAGCAGCACCAGCAACAGGGCCAGCAGGCTCACACTTGGCACCCCAAGGCCAAGTCTACCACTTCCTGTAGTAGGAAGCCTGGAGGAAAGGGTCCAGGCGGCCCCTCGGGCGGCCCTCCAAGTCTGCCCGGTGATGGGTTGAGGGCAGTTGCCCCCAATCCGGTCACTCCTCCCCGAGTTCCCCCCAGTGGGAGAAGGGCTCCACCACTTCCTTTCTGCCTGGTCCACTATCACCATGGACCACTGGGTGCTGGAAGTGGTCGGCAGGGGTCTGCCTCTGGAATTCGAGAAGTCCCTTCCCTATCGAGCCTTCGCCCCACGGGAGGCTACGGGCTCCTCAGCCTCTCTGTTGGCTTGTCGAGCTGACATTGCCCTGCTCCTCCAGAAGGAGGTAATCAGTGAGGTGGCGGATCCTCCTCCAGACCTGGGGTTTGTGTCCAGGTACTTCTTGGTCCTAAAGCGGATGGGGGGCTGATACCCCATTCTCGACCTGCATGACCTGAACAAGTTCCTAAGGACACGCACCTTCAGGATGGTCACTCTGGCTCAGATCATTCCATCTTTGGAACTAGGCATGTGATTGTGCTCTCTGGACCTCTAGGATGCATTCTTTCACATCCCAATCCATCCGTCTCATCAGCGATTCCTCCACTTCAGAGCAGAGGGATCTCTTTACGAGTTCCGGGCCATGCTCTTCGGCCTTTCACCAGCTCCCAGGGTCTTCACAAATGCACGGCAGTGGTGACAGCATTCCTGCGGCGCCGAGGGGTCCAGGTGTACCCTTACCTGGATGACTGGCTGATTGCAGCCCCCTTCAGGTTTACAGGTGGAGCGGTCCAGGGATCTGGCCCTCCCGGTCTGCTCTCGGATTGGCCTCCTGGTCAACGAGGCCAAATCAGAACTCGTGCCATCGCAGGTGATTCAGTTCATCCGGGCAGAGCTCAACTCTCTTCAAGCCGGAGCCCGGCTCCCAGCAGACAGGGCCAAGGTCCTTTCCTCAGTCATTTCTGGTTGGGCAGTTGCACGCTGCCTGGGACTTCCTGCGCCTTCTGGGTCTCATGGCGGCCTGCACCAGCGTGGTCCATTGGGCCCACTGGCATATGCGTCCCCTGCAATGGGGGCTGGCCAGCCAGTGGTCACAGTGCTCCAGTCCTTTGGACCAGCCGGTGACAGTGACCCAGGAGATGTGGGATGGCCTGCAGTGGTGGCTCGTCCCAGCTCATCTGCAGGAGCGTATCCCATTTGTCTGCCCCGAGCCAACGGTCACTCTAATGACCGACGCCTCTCTGATGGGTTGGGGTGCCCATTTGGGGGATCTCCGGGCCCACGGACTCTAGCCCCCTCAGGAGTCTCGATGCCGCATCAACCTGCTGGATCTTCAAGCGGTTCGACTAGCCCTCACCACCTTCACTCTGTTTGTATGGGATCAGGTGGTTCAGATCCAGATGGACAACACCACAACCATGTACTATCTCAACCGTCAGGGTGGGACACACTCCTTGCCTCTGTGCAAGGAAGCTCTCCACATTTGGTCTCTCGTGATCAGTCTGGAGGCAGATCTCCTAGCCATCCATGTGGCAGGAGCCTCCAGCAGTCTGGCTGATGCCCTCAGCCTGATAGGAGCTGCATCTCACGAGTGGTCTCTCCTGCTGGGGGTAGTGCAAGACCTGTTCTCCCATTGGGGCATCCCTCAGGTGGACCTGTTTGCCTCCAGGGAGAATGCGAAGCTGAAGCTGTTTCACGCCCGCCCCCCTCAACGGGGCTTGCTGCAGGGGGATGCCTTTTCAAGGCCGTGGACCCCAGGCCTCCTTTATGCCTTCCCTCCATTTCCCTTGATCCACAAGGTGCTTCTCAAGGCGAAGAGGGACAAGGCGCAGGTGATTCTGGTAGCCTCAGACTGGCCTCGCCAGTTCTGGTACTGAGATCTCCTCAGCCTCAGCTTCAGGCTCCTGAGGCAGCTTCCAGCCCGCCTGGACCTGATCTCAGTAGACAAGGGGAAGGTTCTCCATCTGGACCATCAATCCCTGCACCTGACGGCCTGGTTCCTGAGCAGCTAGAGTTCCAGGCCTTGGGTCTTTCCGACAGGGTCCTCAATGTCATTGAGGCGCCCCGTAAGGAGTCAACCAGAAAATGCTATGCCTTCAAATGGAAGATAATCTCCATTTGGTGTCAGGACAAGGGGTCGGACCCCTCTTCCTGTCCATTGACTAGTATTTTGGACTACCTGTGGTCCCTTTCTCAGCTAGGGCTTCGGTCGACGACCCTTAAGGTGCACCTGGTAGCCATCTCTGCTTACCGGGCGCAGGCCGGCAAGCAGTCTGTGGCGCAGGAGAAGGTGGTCGGGCACTTTTTCAAAGGCCTAGACCACATATCCCTCCGTGCGAGAACCTCCACCTCTGTGGGATCTACTGCTGGTGTTGGCTAAGCTCATGGGCAAGCTGTTCAAACCAGTGCACAGGTGTGACATCTCTCACCTGTCGTGGAAGACCACCTTCTTGGTGGCTATTATGTCAGCCATAAGGATGGGAGAGCTTCAGGCACTTTCCATCAAGCCTCCCTACCTGGTCTTCCACAGGGACAAGGTTGTCCTTCGCGCCACCCGAAGTTCCTTCAGAAGGTGGTGTCGGAGTTTCAGCTTAACCAGGTGTTGACTCTGCTGGTGTTATACCCCAGTCACACCTCTGAGGCCGAATATAGGCTCCATTCTTTGGACCCTGGAAGGGCACTCGCTTATTATAAGAAACAGATGGCTGAAGTTTGGGGAGAGGTTGGCCAGCTGTTTGTCACCTATGCTGAAGCTGCACCTGGCAGACCTGCAGCCAAGCAGACGATAAGCAGGTGGGTCACCTCCTGCATAGATCTCTGCTATAGGTTGGCGGGCATGAAGTCTCCCAAAGGGATGAGAGCTCATTCTGCCCGCCATACCACTGCATTGGTGGCTGCTTCTAGGGTTGTCCCTATCCAGGAAATCTGCAGGGCTGCTACCTGGAAGTCAGCATACACCTTTATTTCCCATTACCATATTGACCTAGACTCACGCCGGGATGCTAGTTTTGGGACCTCAGTTCTCCAGTCTTTATTTCCCAAGTAGGGGGTGCGCGCCTTGCCTCCCTCTTCCTGGAGAACTGCTAGGAGTCTGCCACAAAGTGTAAATTGAACAACGTATCCACGTCCCTAGAAATAAAGGTTACTTACCTGTAACAGGAGTTCTAGGAGTGGTATGCGTTGTTCATCCACGACCCAATTCGACTCCCCTGCTTCGGACGCGCAACCTGGCTTCCAGCAGGCTAGATCTGGCGTCATGGGGCGGAGCCAAGGGTTTTACCACCCAGATGGGTGGGAGGAGCCAGCCTGAAGACCTTCCGGCAAGAATTAAAGCGACGAGGAACCTGCCACAAAGTGTGGATGAACAACATATACCACTCCTAGAACTCCTGTTACAGGTGAGTAACCTGTATTTGCAGTAGTCAAGTCTGGATGTCACAAAAGCGTGCATCAGTGAGGACAGGTCATCCAGCATAAATAGGGCTTTGATCCGGGCAGTAGTCCTCAAGTGGTAAAAACCATTCCAGACAACAGGTGACACCTGAGCCTCAAATATCAATCTGTCGTCACAGATAACACCCAGATTTTTCACCTTAATAGAGGCCGCGAGTGGGGTGGGGACCAGCATCAAGCTGGTTCTCACCCCAAGAGTGTCTGCATCCCGCTAGTAACTAGGCTGTATCACAAGCACCTCCATTTTGTCTGGGTAGAGCCCCAGCCAGTTAGAGGACATCCAGTCCAAAATCTTGGCCAGACACGCATGTAGTACTTCCACAGCGTCATGTATCTCGGGTGCAAACAACATATACAGATGGGTATCATCTGCTTAGCAGTAATGCTGTAATGTCTAATGATCTCTCCTTGAGGCAGCATGTACACAGCGAACAACATGGGTGAGAGGATTGAGCCCTGGGGAACTGCACACGGTAGGGGCTTTGGACAGGAGGTGAAACTCCCATCACCACACTCTACATCCTAGCTGGGAAAAAGGATTCAGACCAGCTGATGTGAGTCCACAGAGCTCCCTTAGGCGATCAGACAACACAGATGTCAACAGCATCAGAGACTGAGGAGAGATCGAGGAGGACGAGAATTGATTGTTCCCCTCTAGCCCTAGCCCTGAGGAGCTCATTATGCACCCTGACCAGCGCAGTTTCTTTGCTGTGTCTTGACCTAAATCTTGACTAGTGAGGCTGATAGATGTCAAAGGCAGTAAGATGGACTTCGAGCTGCCAAGCCACTAATTGCTCAGTAACCTTACCCAGAAAGGGAAGGTTAGAGATAGGTCTGTAATTTGCCAAGATATCAGGTCGAGAGATGGTTTCTTCAGAAGGGGCTTCACCAGCACCTCTTTCAAAGCACTAGGGAATAACCCCTCCAAAAGCAAACACCAGACAGTCTCAGTGAACACTGGACCAACAGTCCAAATCACAGTATGTGGGCTGCTGCATCATGATTACTGCATAGACCTCTTCCACCTCCACTGGTTTAAACTCGCTCCAGGCAAATGGAGTGCTTTTAGAAACAACCTTCTGACTACTGTGGGGCTGTGACTGCCCGACTGGAGAAATCCTGGACTTGACAGAGGACACTCTGTCAGAGAAGAACAGAGCAAACTCGAAGGGGGGCGCTGCAGAGCCCGAGCAAGATGGTGGCATAGGAAATTACTCTCTAGACCACTAGTGATAACCTACCAACTTTAATATACTACTGGGGCACCAAACTGTATATTTTGCTGATAGAAAGGTACAAGAACGATCGAACATCAATATGGGGACTCCTTGAAAGTACAAACAGCAGCAGCAAGGAGAGAAAAAAACAAAACTCTTGCTGGCCCTCCTACTAACGAGGTCGGCCCTTGGTGACTCAGACGCTACAGAGGAAAGAGAGGAAACACTCCAGAGTCTGGGGCAAAAAATCACTCACCTTATCCGCTTAGTCATCGGTTTATCGGACAAATTCGACTCTTTAACTAATAGAGTGAGCAAAGTGGAAACTGATATGGTGGCTGTGCAAATGGAAACAGTAGAAAACAAAAAACGCTCTGTAGCGGCTCTCGGAGCTACCGCTAATCTAATAAAGGAGAATGTACACCTGAAAGCCAGGCTGGAGTTCATAGAAAATCAGGCAAGGGCTCTTAACATTCGGATGCTGGGGGTACCTGAGCGTAGCGAAGGAGATAACCTCGTCCTATTTCTGAGAGACTGGCTGGACTTACAATTTGGAGACTCCCTACAAAATAGGCCGCTGCACATACAAAAGGCCTATCGCTTAGCAACGCGTAGACGACCAGTGAATCCAGAAGCCCCCAGAGCAATAGTGATGGTCCTTGATGGAGTGGGCTTATGGGACTACCTTCTTAGCCTGACCAGGCAGAAGAAAGTTTTACTTTATGAAGGGCAGCAGGTGAATCTTTATCTGGATCTTAGCTATGTGACCAGGATGAAAAAGAGGTTTGATGGAGTTCAGGCACTTCTTCGAGAAGCTAAAATCCTACACAGTCTGATTTTCCAACCTCGCCTCTGTGTAGTGTACCGGGGGAAGATATTCATATATTCGGATCCTAAAGAGGAATTAAAATGGGCCCGGAAAAACACCCCAGCTTGTGCTCTCAGAACAGAAGCAACGGACTCGGACGATGAGGAAGAAGGAACTTCATGAGGACTGTGTGGTTTAGACCACGGGTTTGCTTTTTATACCTTCCCAGAACACTGTTTGCTGCTTCTGTTAAAAGTGTACCTGTCTAGTTTAATGAGCAAATGTTTGGAGCTTTGATGTTTAAAATTCTAAGCTGAATTAGATTGTTGGTAAAATTACTCTGGAGGCAGTGTGTTCAACTGCTTTGCCACAAATCTTTTTGGGATAGTAGCCTAATCTGGCTGGTTAACTCAGTTATTGCATGTCCATATCAGTTCCCGATAGGAACCAGAGACTTTAAAGATCACATTGTTAAATTATTTTGCCTTATAATATACATGCAGCTCATGGACTCGACCATGCAGCGATGCTTTTATATTATGACAGGACTGTTTCCTTTTTTGGTAGTACCTCCCAAAGACCTATCTTTTGGAAGCAGTACGTTTAACAAATGTCATATTTAGTTTGCTTGTATTAAGAGGATTGGCACCCTCAGTGGTAATGTTTATCCTTATGTGCTGTATCAGGAATTCAAATGCATGTTTCTGAAGAAACTTAATAAACATAAAGTAAAAAAAAAAAAAAAAGAACAGAGCAAACTCTTCACACTTCCCGTCTGAAACTACTCCTTTCAGCTGCTGACAGGCCAGATGAAGCAACCTGTCTACAGTATGAAAGAGGTGAGTCGGTCTGTTCCTCCCTGAAGCAGTCTCTCTGGACAGGAATAGTGTGTTCTTAAGGGAGATTACTCTTTGGTACTCACGCTAATGAGTTCTCAAAGCCAGTCTGTCCTGCAATCTGGACTTCCACCAACAACACTCCAACCTTTGACCCCTGGTCTGCATCTCCTTGAGCGCCCCGTTAAACCTTGTGGATCTCAAGTGAGAAAGCCTGCATTGTATATGGACTGGTGTGACAGAGTCGAGTGCTGAGGTAGCAGCCCTATTATAGGCTGCCAGTGCTTCACCCATACTTGCCTTGCAAGCAGCACTCACTTCCGAGTGGTCCATTATTGCCAACAGTCCCTCTGGGGACAACTCTTTTTTAAAGGGTGATAACTGACCATCTCCACAGGGGTAGGACTACTGGGGGGGCCCAGAACAAGGACTGTACTGTGCAGTAACCTGACCAAATGACCAGATCAGTTTTGAGTGTGAGTCACAGTAGCACATACTTGTTAGAGACCCAGCAAATTCATCATCTGGAGGAAGTCTTGTCCAAACTGGGATAGTTCATCATCAAGCCAGGTGCTGAAGTCGCCCAGGATCAACCACCTGGGTAACTCCAATACCCTCTCGCAACAAAGTCTGTGGCTTCCTGCAGAAATGCCCCCTCGTAACCCGGAGCTCGGTACACCAGAAAGATTCTGCAGCCTGCACCCGGACCCCCACATACGGCCACACATTCAAATGACGAAGTAGAACCCACTGGGTGCACAGAGAAGTTTGGGTCGGATCTAAAGCAGATGGTCACACCCCAACCCCTGCGTCCTCTTCTTGGACAGTGCACTGCACACAATCGGCTGGGATAAACGCCTCCAGGACTGGACCAACATCGTTGGTCACACCCCCAACCCCTGCGTTCCCTCCTTGGACAGTGCACTACAGACAGTCTGGCTGGGATAGATGCATCCAGAACTGGACCAGCATCATTGGTCACACCCCAACCCCTGCGTTCCCTCCTTGGACAGTGTACTACAGACAGTGTGGCTGGGATAGATGCGTCCAGGACTGGACCAGCATAGTCTTCTAGCCAGGTCTCTGTAATGTAGACAAGATCAACCGAGGAAACCAAATCTGCTGTAATTGCAGTCTTGTTCCTGATTGATCTTGCATTACACAGCACTGCCCGAAGGGGACTGGCAGAGGTTGCTGCCCATCGGCTACCTGCCCACTAGGTCCAGTGGGAGCACTGGGTATGGGAACCAAACACATCTGGCCTCTTCCTAGCCCCCATTTCACCTCAGGGCACCTCCTGGTCCTCACCACTGTAATATGGCTCTCCCCATCAGCCACCCTAGCACCACGCTACCATCCCGCTTCCTCCCAATACCAACCTCCCTACAGCGCCTAAGTGCTGTTAATGACAAAGGAAGGTTGGGGAAGGTCCAACAGCTGGGATGCAGAGTAGCTGAGCCTCTGGGACCTGAGACCTAGGTCCATCTTCCCAGCCCACTGTCTACTCAGCTCCTTACAAATAAAATCACTAAAACACTGCTAGAATAAGTTAAAAACCAACCACTCAACACTCGAAATGAATCTAAGCCCTATGCATACACTCAGAAACACTCACGCGGTACAATATAAATTACTATACAGACACACTCAACCAGTCAGCCACTAACCTAACACAGCTCTCAGACACTCCAATCCACTTCCCCACCTGGTAAATCACACAATTAAATTTAAAAAAAAAAAAAAAAGTAATCTGTAAGTCCAGGTCTGCGTCATGTGCCAACCGGTGGGGAACCTGTATAACAATTATAGTGATATCTGGTTATAGTCCAGACTTGAAACCTCTGTTTAGTTCAGAAGGAAGACAAGCACTCAGTCTCCCAACCCCCCACCAGCAGTACTTTTACCACTGCTTAAGGGGATCATCCACTGGGTTAACAGTAACAAGAAAAAAAAAAATGAAAGTTCAGTGCTCTCGCCACTGATATATCATATGGTCGTGGCAGGCAATCTATGGGTCCAGTCTAAAATTTTGATTATACAGAATACAAGTGGCGGCGATAAACACAGCAAAGCGTCCTCTCCTGCCAAGAAAACTTCTGTACTGTTTGAAATGTCCTGCAGCTGCAGGAACCCAAAGAGCTTCCTCCATTGCAGATGAAATCGCTGCTCCTCTTTTGTACTCAAGCCGTTAGCAAACGGCTCTTCAGTCAGCTCCTCCTGAGTAAATCCTGCTCTTGACGGGTCTCGGCTACTACTACTTCCAGCCTCTGAGGATTTCTTCCTGTAACAGGTAGGTTAATGAGGTGTGAAATGTCTCAGGGCTTTTCCACAAAGCAATAATTAAAACTGAAATTGAAACCAAACCCAGTGGATGGCACAATTCGTGTCGCAATGTACAGTGTGATATACCGTTTTTATATCTGGGTGCTCTGATACAGCCTAACATTAGACTTTGCATTTTTGGACAGTATTTTGGGACTTACTGTTGGTTTCCACATATGACGGTCCTGCAGCCTGGCTCATTTTTTGAGTGGTACTTGTAGTACATTGATTTTCCACTTTCCTCCCAACATGTGTGTAACTCTTGGAATCAGGAATCTGATCCTAATGTAGTGTTAATTGCATCTGTATGTGCATCTTGTGACCACACTATTTTTTTCAGTTATTTGCAAACTGAATATAAATAAATAAAATTATTCTTAATCAAAATGCCCAGGAACCACTACAAGATAAGGTGACGGTAGATATGGGGCTGAATGAGTGTTTTTATTTTTTTCTCATCATTTCTTTTTCCTCCTCTACCGGCCAGCCCGTTACCCCTAGCCCCCCATCACCCACCGTCCCTGGGACTTGCCTTGGTCCAAACATGCCCCCCCCACAGACTTTCCAAGGGGGAAAGGATGCCCCACCCCACCAAGTACTATTCAGATTTCCTGGAGTCCTGCCCAGTCAGTGGTACTGAGCATACTGAGGGTCAGGGTGACATCAAGCTGGACTTGGATTTTCCTCTGGCATTTTCTCCCCAGAGCCAGCGTGCAGTGGTGCACCCCCATGTGTTTCCACAAGCATGTGTGTGTCGTCATCTGAGGGAGTGCTACCACCTGACCTCCACCAGCTGGCAGTCTGGTAGTGAGATGCGCTCCCCAAGACAGAGAAGAGCTGCCTCTGGAACACTTCATCCTCCCTCGACCAGGCGACGCCCAAACGACCTCTGTCTGCTCCGCTCCCAAACCCATTCACCAGTGTGGCATGCAGTAGCGCTACCACAGTACCACTGAGCATGCTTGAATTAATGTTTTTATAGTTTACATTTAAGGAAGCAACAGGATCAAGAGGCTAGGGCACAGGCCTAGAAATCTGGAGACCCAGGTTCAAATCTCTCCACAGTGTTTATATTTTCTTCTGCTGCTGCGTGGAGATTCTGGGCTCAGTTTAACTGGGTGACCTTGAGCAAGAAAATTATGTAACCTCATTGGTTGAAACATATCACATGGTCGATAATTATTTTCTCATGACTGTACACCTCAGCTGAACAAACTTTTTTTTTAACAAAAAAAGCCCATTTTATATGTGGGATAACACACTCCAGGGTGTGCAATCATAAGGGAATAATGCACTTTCTAGGTGGTTGTGGTACTCATTCATGCTTTGTGCCTAACAGCCACCTGAGGCATGGATTATTCCCTTACAACTACACACACTGTCACATGCTGTCCCTTACTTGGGGTCCAGCTGCTAACATAACCCTTTAGAATGAGAGTCAGTGAATCAGAATGCTCTATTTCCAGTCATTGTTTGTTTTATATGAATGCTAATTATATTGTCCAAAGATGTATAAAAACTAACTCCTGAGGGCTGGCCCATCGGTGCATCAGTAGCATTACTGCTTGCAACAGCAGCGACCCAGGTTCAGGAACAAGCCTGAGTCATTGGAGGGCAGCTGGTGGAGGTATGATAAGCATCCCAGTGGATGTTGCCCACCTTAGGGAGGGAGGGATTTCGGTCCCGCTGCACTACCGACACCTGGGTGACCACAGGTGTCGGTGCAGTAGGAGTCGAGGATTAGGACAGGAGGATGCTGACATGCAGTGGCGCGCCATGCATGCAGTTGTGTGCACGCATGTCTGAGAGCTCTTCTCAGCATCCTAGGGGTCTACGACTATAAAAATGAAAGCAACCCCAACTGCAGCAGGAGGATGTCTGCCTCTTGCCACAGGCTCTGCACCATCAGTCGCGGCACTTTCTCCAAACAATATTGACAGGGTCTCCACCAGAGGCCACTGGGGTGAAGATGGAGAGAGGCAAGTCCTGAGGAAGGTGGGTCATGGGGCTGGGTGTGTAGCTTGGGACCAGTGATGCTATGCTAAATTATTAAATAAAAAAAAAAAATTCCATCTTTATCAAACATCCAGACACCAGTTTGCTTTCTCAGAAAGGCACAGCCCTTCACAGCTGAAATGTCCCCTCAAAAAGAATTTTTATTTTGCTCACACTTCTGTATGTACATAATGAAATCAGTATTTAAAATCTTGTGTACTGTTTCAGGTCTACAAGCTGGCAAGCTCTCAGAATACTGGGCTGTAACAGGAGAAGTAATAGAAACCATGTATGACTCCCTTGGCCTGGTAACCCTGGCACTGTCACTTAAGTCACTGCCCCCAGAAGAGATCAGAATCGAGGGTAGACAGTTGAAACTCCTTATCTTGCTAATGGGGGCAAAAAAGGGAATCACTCATCTCTAACTAAAACTGAGTCTCACGCTGGCAAGTGGGAAGCTATGATAGACTAGTTGGACAGTCAAACTTATCATTTAATAGAGGAAGTATGGAAACGGGTTAGATATAAATTAGAAGCTGATGCCAGTTTTGTACTATAATCGTTTATTATTCAGCATATTCAATGTGTGCATGCATTTATACATCCAGAACAATTCACAGATAAAGATCTCCTTTTAAGAAAATACAAAATCACACATACCCCCACAATGCAAAGCATCATGGGCTGCATATGCAAATCACCACAGAATGTTATGCTGGTCCAACTTTAAGCAGCATTGCATGGTGCCGAAAGGCCTCTCACACAGTTTGCAAAGGGTCCTACCAGGACTCATCAGTATGCCTCATCTATTTGACACCCCAGTGGAATGGACCAGCTACCCCTAAGGCAGTGTGCCTGGGATATATTGTGGTGAACCCATTAAAATAAAAAACTATTTAAAAAACAAAGAATCTCTGTGCGTAAACACTGAGACAAGGGTTACCCCAAAGGGCATTTGACTGGGAAGCCAAGTTTCAAGAAAATACAAAATCACACATGCCCCCACAATGCAAAGCATCATGGGCTGCATATGCAAATCACCACAGAATGTTATGCTGGTCCAACTTTAAGCAGCATTGCATGGTGCCGAAAGGCCTCTCACACAGTTTGCAAAGGGTGCTAACAGAAGACATAGACACGTGTTTCGTCCTACCAGGACTCATCAGTATGCCTCATCTGTTTGACACCCCAGTGGAATGGACCAGCTACCCCTAAGGCAGTGTGCCTGGGATATATTGTGGTGAACCCATTAAAATAAAAAACTATTTAAAAGACAAAGAACCAAGATCTCCTTTTGTTGACTTCACCCTCCAACCTCCTATGGAGTTATGCACTGTAGCTACAGCACCCAAAACTTGTTACCCTTTTCGCTGTATATTCTCACTCTAAGTCTCTAACAAACTGTCTGTACGTAAAAAGTTCCGTCAATAAACATCAATTATAACAAAAAAAAAAAAAGACTATAAGTGATCCTTGTACCTCTCGTTCAAAAGTGTGGGATTACAGCAGTGATCATATCAGGCCACGGGATCGCATCAATGGTGCGTTGTCCACTCAGCCTGACCCCCACAGATTGCATTCAGATGGGCCTGAATGCTGCACTCGTATGCTGCCTTGTTGGAATGTGCTTCTTACCTTATGAACACACCCACCATTTTCCAGCACAGCTGCCGATTCTCCAAGTCCATTGATGTGAAAGACTGCCCTTGGCCAGTGACGCTGGTGACGTCTTTGAAGCATGTCCCTTGGGGGCAAGGCAACCAGGAGTCTCTGAGACATCACAGGCTACTCAGCCAGAACGGCTGAAACTGCAGGTAAGGACAGCTTTCTCTGCAGTCTGAGTCCCCCATGTACTATGTGGTATGCAGTGAGCATATAGAATCATACACCACATGATACATTTCTGTTCCCAGTGCGCACGCTTGCAGAGAGTGATGCACAGTTCATTTGGGATAACATAAGAGAAAGCAGCGTTTCTCTTTCTGTAGTGTGTAAGCTTATCACGGTTAAGGTTTGGGTCGGAGAAAACCTTACAAATGCTTAGTGTTGGCATTAGATAGGCAGGGATTGATTGGGAGCGGCAGTAAGAATTAAAAAAAATGTGTTTGACAGGCGAGTTTAAAAGGGGGGAGATACTGACTGTAGTATCATGAGGCAGAGCTGTGGGGCCTCAATTGGCACTCCTCCTCCTCCTCCTTGTGTTAACTTGCAGCAGGCGGGATATTTTACAGTCAATCCCCTAAAGCATATTAAAAAATATAAAATAATTTAAATACCAAAGGGAGGGGAAGACAGACTGTGTGTAGCAGACACAGATCTGTGGAATCTCATTTCCACTCGCCATAAATTAGTTGTTGGCAGAAAAGTTACAGTGAGGAGAGTACATAGAGAGAATTTAAAACAAAAGCGTACATTTGCTTCTTTAAAAAAAAAAAAAAAAATTTAATTCAGTCGCTCAAATGGCCCGCACTTTTCTTGAAATGACCCACCTCTTCGAGGGTTAGTTGAACCATCAAGTTTGATTTCTAGATTGAACGCTGGATTACAGTGTTCATTTCTGAGTTGGGGGATTGTGACAGATGCCATGCAGTATTCACTTTGGACCCACCTTTTCTTCTTCCTTGGGGACAATGCAACTCTGTGTTCTTAACAGTTTTCCGCTGCTGAATGAAGAGTCTGGGCTCAGTTAAACAATCCAATCCAATGTATATTTTGTTTTTCATTTAACCCCTACTTTTCATACCCAATAGGTTAGTGTTCCACAATCCACATGGGAAAATGTATGAATGGAACCCAGGATTATCAGGTTGTTCTACTTTCCTGTTATCCCCTATCAGCAGATATGAATACAGTGCAGGGCTTCAAACAGGCATGGGACAGGCATAAGGGAGCAATACAGATGAGTATGAATAAGTAGGACATTGATAGAGTAAAGGCCTATGGCACATTCATAAAGTAGAAAAAATTAGCAGACTGGATGGGTCTTGTGGTCCTTATCTGCCGTCAACTTCGATGTTTCTATGGGAGCTATGTATACTCTTCCTTCACACCTGCTTTGGGATTGACAGTCCCTCCACTCACACCAGCGAACTATGCACTCTCCTCTTTCACATCTTCGTAGGGCTAGTCAGTCTCTGCCTCCCTCCCTCCTTAGTATGTGGTGGTGAGAGAGTCCATTTCTCACAAGCACTAGTGAGACAGCCCCATCCCCACCCCAATATCCCAATCCCTGTGCAAGGGTGAACTGCATCTTCTGAACTGTAATAGAAGATAGTGCTTTCAGATACTTAGCACTGCCATGCACGTGACTGTTTCTTTTTGTTTATATACCCACAGGGTTTCTTTTGCAAGACAGAGGAAGACTTTGATGATTGGTGTCAACGAGTAACTAAGGTTTGTTCCCCAACCGGGGCCAGCCAGCCCGGGGTTGTGAGTGTTTCCTAGATTTTGTACATCACAATAATGATCATTGACGTATGAAAGGCGAGATATTGAAACAGTTCAGTTCCACCTCTGACAGTGATTGACTTTGCTCCCTTATCTCAGTAAATCAGTCAGAATGTTTTTGTTCACTCCTGGTACTCGAGTGATTCACTGATCTGAAGAAGTCCGCAGCACTGGGGTCTATTGAAGCAGGGCGGTGAAGAGTAGTGAGTTCATTTAGCAGTGTGAGGGAGGGAGTCAGCAGTACTGGGACTCAACTTAGCAAGGTAGTGGAGTGCTGTGTGTTCAATTAGCAGTGTGAGGGAGGGAGTCGGGAGTACTGTGACTCTTCGTAGTACAAAGCAGTGTGTGGGTGGGGAGTCAGGAGCACTGAGACTCATCGTAGCATGGCACTGCAGACTGGCATATTCAGTGGTGTGAGGGAGGGAACGAGGAGCACTGACTCAATATAGCAAGGCAGTGCAAAGCAGTGTGTTCAGTCAGCATTGTGAGGAAGGAAATCGAGAGTACTGAGCCTCATCGTAGCAGGGCAGTGCAGAGCTGTGTGTTCAGTCAGTAGTGTGAGAGAGGGAGTCAGGACTCAGGAGCACTGGGACTCATGGTAGCAGTGCAGGGCAATGTGTCTAGCCATGTGACAGAGGGAGTTGGGAGCACTGGGATTAATTATTGCACTGCAAAGCGGTGTGTTCAGCACTGTGAGGGGGGAGGAGTCTGTAGCACTGAGACTTACCATAGTAAGGCAGTGCAGAGCTGTGTGTTCAGTCAGCAGTGTGAGGGAGGGAGTAAGGAGCACTAGGACTCAGCAGTACAGAGTGGTGTGTTCAGCAGTATGAGAGAGGGTGTCTGGAGCACTGAAACTTATCATGACACTGCAGACTGGTGTGCTCAGCAGTCTGAGGGAGGGATTCAGGAGTTCTGGGACTCACCGTAGCACTGCAGAGCAGTGTGTTCAGCAGTGTGAGGGAGGGAGTCAGGAGCACTGGGACTCATTGAAGCAGGGCAGTTCAGTGTGTTGATTCAGCAGTGCAATGGAGTGAGTGTGGAGCACTGATACCTATCGTGATAGTGCAGCGTTGAGCTGTATGTTCCAGTCAGCAGTGTGAGGGAGGGAGTAAGGAGCACTAGGACTCATAGCAGTACAGAGTGGTGTGTTCAGCAGTGTGAGGGAGGGTGTCTGGAGCACTGGAACTTATCATAACACTGCAGACTGGTGTGCTCAGCAGTCTGAGGGAGGGATTCAGGAGTTCTGGGACTCACCGTAGCACTGCAGAGCAGTGTGTTCAGCAGTGTGAGGAAGGGAGTCAGGAGCACTGGGACTCATCATAACAGTGCAGAACGGTGTTTTCAGTCTGCAGTGTGAGGGAGGGAGGGAGTCGGGAGCACTGGGACTCATTGAAGCAGGGCAGTGCAGTGTGTTGATTCAGCAGTGCGATGGAGTGAGTGTGGAGCACTGATACCTATCGTGATAGTGCAGCGTTGAGCTGTATGTTCCAGTCAACAGTGTGTTGGAGGAAATCTGGAGCACTGATGCCTGTTGTGTTAGTGCAGCATTGAAAAGTGTGTTCCACTCAGCAGTGTGAGGGAGGGACTCTGGCATGCTGGGGCTCATCGTAGCAGGGCAGTGCAGAGCTGTGTTTTCAGTCAGTGTGAGGGTAGTAGTCTGGAGCACTAAGATCCACTATAATAGGGTAGTGCAGAGTTATGTGTTCAGTCAGCTATGAAAAAAATCAAATCCAGAGCACCGGAACCCATCCATATTAGTAAGGTTAGGTGAGCATAGGCTGCTTGTGCAACTGCACCCCAGTTCCCACTGACAGTTTGGGGAAGGGTTATGGAAGGGTTAAGGTTCTGGGCTACTTGTCTCATGATCTCTCTGACCTCCACAGGAGAGCCAAGTAGTGACTTATGCCCCTATACCTCTCCTGGAGACTTCACAAGTCCCCCAGGGACTGCATTCAGCCTGCTGGCCCTGACTAGAATCCTTGGCCCCCCATGGTAAATGGACACTTTCACCATCAGACAATTGGTCTGACTTCCACCCCACCCCCCTTTGTAATTTAATCTTGTATTTGTGGAAAGTTGGGGATAGATTGCACCAGTAACTGAAGTCCTATCTTTACCCTGCAGATCATGACTAGTGCCAAGTGGGCCAGAGCCTGCGACCATGCCTCACTGCTGATGAGGAGGGGTGGCTTTTCCTGGGTGAGAAGGTTATTCAGTCTCCTGGCACGTTCACCCATGCTGAGCTCTGAGCAGAGGGTAGCACTTGTGCAGTGTTAAGCCAAGTGTGCCAGTCCGTTCTATAATGTTGGCTGGCCAGACAACCCTCAAATCCTTTCACTGGTCTGCAGAAGCTGCATTTTCATTCAGCTTGTCCATTATGGGATCCCCACCCTCTCCCTATGATGAGTGTCTGTCTTACAGGTATCCTCCGATTAGCCAGTTCTGTTACACATTTTGTGATTCTGTTTGTTCTGACAGCTCTCGTTGGCTAAAGAAGGCCTGCCAATGTTTGAACTTGTGGATCAGCAGCCTTCACACCTCTCCAACCCTGATGTCCTCAGCCTTACACCAGGTAAGGACTAAACACCCTTCTTTACTTCCTTGCTTCTTTCCTTCCCTTGGCCAGCAGCAGCTGTCTGGGACTGTACCATACCTGTACTCTGCTTCAGCTGGCACTTACGAATCTCCCGCAGGTGATCCCCTTTGGTAACCTCATCCATGGGGGATTGTGATATTGTGGATGCCGCAAAACGTGGGTAGATGGCTCGCCAGATTTACAGAGCATACTGTGAACAGTGTAAGTGCCCAGCTCAGTGGGAACAGACCTCCCACTGTAGATGTGGGGCTAGGGTGAAGGTTGTTCTAGTTTAACAACTTGTTTTATCTACCTTTTTATCGGAATGTTCTGTTTTCTGCAGTCGTGTAGCACAGGGCAATACTGCTGGGACTTGATTATGATTGCTAGGCAGGAGCAACCAACTTTATAAAAGAATGTTATTTATGAAAATTCTCAAATGTAGTGTAGCCAAATGCAAGATGCTACAGTTGGGGAGGAAAGACAGATTAAAAATACAGAAACAATTTGTCAGCAGAAAAGGACCGCTTGGCCCACTCAGTCTGCCCAGATGGTCCCTGCCTGGTCTGCCACCACAGACCCTAACTAGTCTGTGGTGACCCTCCTTCTTCTCCCTGCCTGTTCATCAGTATTCCCTTATGTCTGTCCTACACATGCTTGAAGCCTCCTACTGTTATTTGCCTTCATCACTTCGGCTGGCAGTCTATTCCAGGCACCTACCACTCTTTCAGTGAATTAATACTTCCTCACATCTCTCTTTAACTGCCCCTCTTACAGCTTCATCGCATGCACTCTGGTCCTGGTGCTCTTCCTCCTTTGAAAGAGATTCACCTCCTGCACCCTGTTCACCCCCATGAAGTACTTGTAGGTCTCTATCTTGTCCCCTCTTTCTCTCCTCTCGTCCAGGGTGTACATGTTGAGATCCCTCAAGTCTCTCCTCGTAGGGCTTTTGGTGCAACCCCGTACCATTTTAGTTGCCCTCCTCAGAACTGCCTTTGCCCTGTCTATGTCCTTTCTGAGGTGCGGCCTCCAGAGCTGGACACAAGACTCCAGGTGGGGGTCTCGCAAGTGAGCAATACAATGGCAACACCACCTCCCTTCTCCTGCTTGGAGATGCCTCTCCCTGTGCATCCCAGCATTGTACTGTCCCTGCTCACTTCTTTGTCACAATGTCCTGCCACTTTGAGGTCATCAAACATGATGCCCCCAAGGTTTCTTTCCTGCGCAGTGACTGACAGTACCTCCACCCCCATCCTGTACTTAGTCCCTTGGTTCCTCTGCCCTAGGTGCATAATTTTGCACTTTTTGGCACTGAACTCCAACTGCCATGTTTTTTGACCACTCCTCTGGTTTCCCACAATCCATACACATTCTTCCACCCCCTCCAGATTGTTCCCCCATTACCTATTTTGATATCATCTGAAAAAAGGCATGCCTTTTGTTCCAGTGCATCTACAGTGTCACTGGAAGAGGACCAGTCCCAGTAATGAGCCTTGCAGCACCCCACTGGTCACACATCCATCATTAGAGTGAGTGCCATTAACCACTACCCTTTGTCTTCTGTCCATTAACCAATTTCTAACCCAGTTCAGCACTTTAGATCCCACCCCTAGGCTGCTCAATTTCTTAATCAGTCTCCTGTGTGGCACGTTTTACGACGGCTTTGCATAAGTCCAGATAAACCACATCCACTGCTCTCCCCTGTTCTATTTCCCAGGTCTCCAAGTTGAAAAAAATCAATCAGTTCATGCGGCATGACCATCGCACCCCACCCCCGTGAATCCCTGCAGCCTATTTGATGTAAGATACTCTACCAACCTTTCCTTTAACAGTATTTCCATTAATTTCCCCACCACTGAGGTGAGGCTCACTACCCTAAAGTTGCTAGCATCTTTCCTGCTGCCACTGTTATGTAGAGGGACCGGTCCTCTAGAGCCACTCCCAATTTCCATGAGCTGTTGAATAAAGCTATCAGTGGAGCAGCCAGCACCTCCCTGAGTTCTTTTAGTATCCTTGGCTGTATCCCATCTGGTCCCAAAGCCTTCTCCCCTTTCTGAAAATGGACTTGAGCCCCCCACCCCTCCACCAGCGTTCTTGCTGCTCCCGCATGGTCCAGCTCCCTTCCTGCACTGTAAAGACTGAGCATAAGTACCTGGTTAGGATGTCTGCTTTTTCTTGGTCCCCTTCTACAGTCTCCCTCTGCCATCCTCTTTATCCTCACTATCCCTTCCCTTGCTTTCCTCTTGTCACTTACAGTATGTAGCTGAAGAAAGTGTTATTCCAATTTGCTACCCCTTTGGCTCTCATTTTTCTCTATCTGCACTTTAGCCCTCCTCACTGCCTTACCTGGTACACCTCCCTGTCTTCCTCTCTCTGCATTCCTTATACATCCTGAATGCCACCCCTTTTTTCCTTCACTACCGTGGCCACTTCCCCAGAGTACCATAACAGTCCCTTTTCCTTGTGCTTTTACTCATTTCTTTCATGCAGAGGCTGGCTGCCCTTAATTATGCTCTCACTTATTTTTCTCCACTGTACCTCTTCCCCTCTCTGGCAGTCCCCCCACCCCCATAGGCAGTTTCACCCTTCTGAAGTCCAAGACCCTCATCCTTGTGTGGTTTGCCTCTGTTCCCGCCTTAATGTTAAACCGCACTATACGGTGATCACTGATAGTCAGGGGACTGCCCACAGTGACGTCTGCAGTGCCGTCCCTGTTTGTAAGGACCAGGTCTAGCTGGCCCGTCGGTGCAGCGGTTGGATTTCCGCTTTCGACGCTGGCAACCAGTGTTCAGGAGCGGACTCTGGTCACTGGAGGGCCGCCCGGGGGAGAAGGCTTGAGCGTCCCACGACAGCTTGCCTTCTCTGGGGGGGAGGGGAGCCAAAGCTCACAACTTGCGCGACCCGAGCAGAGGCTCTAGGTACAGCAAGCCCTGATTTGCAGGGAAGGCTGGCTATGACGTGTGGTGGATGTCAGCGCGTTGCGCCTTGATGTCAGGGCACACACCACATGTAGGGAGAAAACCCAGGAGGATAACAACCCTCCATCTCCGGAAGACAGAACACCAGGAGCGTGCCCTCGATATGCCATCACCCACCCCGACCACCTTGCCCGACAAGATAAAGTAAGCATACGGGATGTACGGGCCCCACCTCGTTACCCGCCCAAGGGGTATAGCCACGGCTCCAATGGGGCGCAAGATGGCTCGCAGGTGGGGTGACTGGCAGAGGGATGACTCCCAGGTGCCCCCGAAGAGTCGGAGACTGAGGGCGTAGGGCGGAAAAATAGAAAGTAAAAAAAAAAAAAAAAAAAAGAGGGGAGACCAGGTCTAGCACTGCCCCATCCTTAGTGTGTTTGTTGACTAACTGCCTGAGAACCCCCACTCCCTTGTAGGGAGTTGAGTATGGCTCTGCTCCTTGCCAAAGCTGCACCTGGAAGGCTCCAGTCCACATCTGGCAGATTGAAGTCCCCAACTAGCAGCACCTCTCCCTTATTTGCCATCCTAATGATGTCTTCCCCAAGTGCCTTATATTGACCTACACATTGTGTGGGGGGCCCTCCTGCTGCAGTGAAGGAGGAAAAGGATCTAGGGTCATAAGAGACAAAATGATGAAGCTTAGTAAGCAGTACTGTGCCGCTGTCGGTGTACTGTCAAAATAGCGTTTGATTAATAGCACAGTTAAATGCGCGCCATGGAAATAGCGTGAGTGAAAGCTACATGTACAGAACAGCATGGGGATATTATAGCGCATGACTTGAAACATTCATCTCCTCCCCCCGCCCCCCAACAGTCTCCCTCACGGAGTTGGGAATCAACCTCCCCCAAGCGTTATAATCAGACCTCCCCGGTTGTAATCGTAAATTCACGCGCTTATCATTACTTTACCCCTGATTTGTGAAGCACGCTTTGGTGTCTGTGTTTTGTGTGTGCTCTTATTGACCGTGCTGTGTTTGTTTTGGTGGTCTTGTGGTGGACCCTGCTGTCAAGGAGCTGGCAGAGTGCCAGCGTGCATCAAAGGGGTGTCTGGCAGAGCAGAAAAAGTAATCCTGTCCCTTTACGAGGCCCTGTTCAGTCCCCACCGGAACGGCTTGTAGTTCTGGGCTCCTCAGTAACAAAAAACCAAAAGCTATTGAAGACTGTAGGTCCTTTTAACATGTTCACCCTGGAAAATGGTCACATGGGTGACCGAAAGGCTGAGGCTTTGTTGGTGGTATGCCCCCATTTTTATTTTTTGGGGGGTTTTTTTGCATAGTCTATAAGCCTACACATATTTTGTGTTGTGTGCATAGTCACATTCTACTGGTGACGCATCATTCGGTATGTCACCCTGGAGAAAAGGAGACTTGGCAGGCGTGGGTGAGAGACATGATCTCAGTCTTCCACATAATCAAAGGTATTGGCAGGAATGCACAATGAGATGTTTAATCTGCTGTGCTCCAGCAGAATGCGGGGACACAGCCTGAAGCTCAGAGGTGGTAAATGCAGAGATAATGTTAGGAGGCACTGCTTCCCCCAGAGAGTGATGAACATGTGGAACAGCCTACCAGTGGTGACAGTGGAGTGAGTGGACATGAGGACAGTACAGTCCTTTAAAATAAGTTCTGCTTACTCAGAAAATAATAGGGTACCCTGGGTAGTAGAGTAGGCATGCAATCCCTATAAATGACTACATGTTTACATAGCACACATAGTCATCCCTGCTTTTGAAGTGGTGGGGCGCCATGGACCTAGAGTCCCTTCTTGCTCTGAATTACCTTTTTATTCTGTTTTTGCTCCTGTGGTAGGTGGGGATGTACCCCCCATCTCTGCCCTAGACCCCCTTTCAGGTTCCTCCTGTCTGGCTCCCAGGACTTGCCTTGTCGACCTGGAGACCATGGCTTGCCTCCCTCCCCAAGGGGGGGGGAGAGGACTGAAATGCTAATCCAGTGATCTGCTTGTCTGTGGGAGGCATTGAGGAGAGGAGCTTGCCAGGGATCTGGCGTCACACTACAGTTCCGTGGGGTTTTCTCACATCGGTTTCCCCCAGCAGAGTTGGGCATGCAATGATGCTTGTGCCACATCAGGAGTGCGCCTGCTCCCTATGTGGTAACATCTGTCACTCCACTCACCAGAGCATATGCTCACCACCTAGTGGCTTAACTGCTCCCGGCCACCATCAGGGGTCGGAATATTGCCAACTGAGTGTCCCTCCCTTCCCCTCCCTGGAGGAGGAGAGCTGTCCATTGGACACCTAATCCCCCCCATCTGACCCTATGACATCCCGGGCTTGCTCCCAAACCCGGATCATGGGCCCTGCAAGGGGTAGCACAAGAGCGCCGGCGAGACAGCTTTAAATTACTATGTTACCATGTTAAGAAAAGCTCAGGCTGGATCAACCTTGTATCAGGGCTGAAGTTACAGCAGGAAGGGCCATATAATGAAAGCTGAGTCCATGTCCTGAAGTTCTTTCCTTCTTTCTCTTTCAGATTTCTCTGATGCAGATAAGCTGGAACGATTCTTCGATTCTGAAGATGAAGACTTTGAAATCCTGTCCCTTTAGGAACAAGCACAAAAAAAAAAAAAAGACTTTTAACCTCCAAAAGGCTGCTGTTACTGGGCACGGGGGTGGTAAAAGGGGGTGTCTTCATAGCAGGATTCTTGACATCATATCACATCTCATCATCCACTACACCGTACCAGCGGTTGTGCTCTCAGCATTCCTCACGTAGGCCAGTTCACCGATGGGCAACTGAACTCATTACAGGTACAGAATTAGAAAGCTGGATCAGTGGAATAGGTCATTAGAATCAATGTGAGAGTCATTCATATCTATACATACACATAAATATATATTTTTTCATTAAAAACTGCATAAATTAACCCTTTGATATCCCCCTGACAGATGCCTTCATACCCCAGTACACAGCCTAGGCTACTTTCACGCTGTGTTGCTTGTTTTGTTCCGGGAACAAACCTCTCTCAGGTGGTTGAAAAAATCCAGTGGACTGATGGCCAAAGGACACATAAAAACCCATCACTGACCACTAAAAAGGATTCTGAGGTGGCCACTAGGATTTGAGTGCATACCAACTGCTACATAAGCTTTGGCTACTGAACACTTCAACTTAGGGGCCACCTGACCACCTAACTTGAAGATCATTCACATATTGCTGACACCACTACTCCTTCTGCCCTCAGCAAGTGACAAGTTGTTGTGTCTGTGGGCACCAAGGAAAAGTATTGACACTACGCCAATGCTACTAACGTATGGGCTACTAATGCAGCATAGCCTTGGGTTGAAAGATAATAGATTAATTGTTCGCAGCTTTGAAGGGGAGAACTCACTAAGCTTTGCAAACCAGCTAGTGGCCAGCCAGATGGTGTGCTTGTATTTGTATGTCCAGGTCACTGTGAAAAAGGGGTATTTGCCCATAAGCATCCAAAGTTAACAAATATTTACATGAATATATTTTGCTTCTAGTCCCAAAGATAAGGATGCCTCACCCTGTTACAGAAAATTGCTGCAACAGTGTTCATTTTAGCCACCAGATAACATGTAATGGTACTTAGTTGCCAGTAAATACAGTGGTGGGATTTGAGAACTGGCTTCTAGCCGACGTTTAGAGACAAGGTCCAGCCAGTGGGTGGGGGCAGCAGAACTCCGTTGTGCTCAATTTAAACTTTATTACTGGGGCTATTTACATAAAACAGGAGGTTTTCCTAGTGCAGTCCTTCTACAGCTCATATTTGTTTATTTTTTTGTTTAAGAATGTTTGGCTGGTAAAGACACACTAAGCCGAAGCTAGTTTCTAGGTACATCCTGGGAGCACAGGGATGTTGAGCGACTTGCTTAGAGTCATTCAGTATCAAAGTGGCAGTTATGGTTTTCAAACCCAGGTGTGCTTGGTCTTAAGATTCACTGTTGATGCTTTAACCTTCAAGGCTGTACTCTTAATTTTGTGACATCATTTCAACAGCAATAGTACTGTGATTTCACAAAGGGGGAGATATGCCTTCAGCTCCTGAAAGATTATTTATTTGAAATTTATTGACAGGGGATCTCACTGAGCCAGTGCTCGTTTCCTGGTATGACCCTGGGTGTGGGAGATGGGGTGGGATAAAGTTAGAAAAAAATTTTAAAGCAGAAAGAAGTGCAGTAGTACACACCTGTAATAAATTTCCATGCAAGGGATCTGGGTGCAAGTTGTACATAATATACAAAGGAGATAAATTTAAAAAAGGAAAGTAGGTGTAAGGCAGACATAATGTACAAAGTATAAAAATTATCAACAAATTGAAGGGTAAAATAAATTTAGAAACTGTTGCTTGAGATCTAATAAAATACAGAGGGTCTAATTTCAGGTTTAGGAATGTACAGGTGGGTCAAAGAGGAGGGCTTTAACAAAAAATGTGAGGGAGCAGAGCTTGGGCTTGAAATCCTGATTCGATAGGTGTGAGTTCAGCTGATGCCAGCAGTGATTTTTTTTTTTTTTGGCTGATTACCAGAGCCCCGCTTTAAAAAAAACCCTTAACTTCACAAGGGAGATGAAGGGGGGGTGTAATTTTTAGACCCATTTCTGTGTGTGTTACATGTATTGTCTGTGTTTCGCTCCCCCCTTCTTAATACCTTTGTGTAATCATGACATCAGGATCAGTGTCCGTTAGACTTCCACCGCTGTGGTTGCTTGTCTGCATCGATCACAGTTTTCTTCATCATAATCATTTCCACAGCAACAGAGTGGGATGTCAGACAGAACTGTGATGTTGGGTGCAGACAAGCAGCCAGTGCTGACGAAGTGCAGGGCACAGTTGTGTGTTGGTTATTAACCCTTGCAGGGCCACGGACTGATACATCAGTCCAAAATTCCTATACATTCTAATTCTGTCAGCTGCCTAAGGGTCAAGAAAAAAGGGGAAGATTAAAAAAAAAAAAAAGTGACACATAAGCCAAAATTCCCTTAAAAAAAAGATGTTTCTCAGCCAGCCTGTCTGCACAGCTGTAGGACTACCCTACCATTTGTAATGCTGATGATCCGCCTTCTGAAGCAAGCCTGGGTTGTAGGGGGCTGGCTGGACATTGGAGGGTAAAGAGTCCCAGAGGACGCTTTCCTCCAGAATGGGAAGGCACCGTCCTACACTGCAGTACTTCCATCTGAGTAACTACAGGTGGTAGTACGGCTGGAGGGCCAAGGAAGGATGCAGACATTACAGTCAGCAGCACTAGGTTGTACGCCTTGCATACAGGTGCCATAATGACATGGCATGCAACGTCCACGAGGAGGGGAGAAAACAGAAAATGACCCCGGCCACTGAGACAAAGGACCCTGGTGGATCCGGCTTCGGCACACCTACCTCGGTGCACTGGCAGATATTACAAGAAGCTCAGGGGTAAATCCCCACCCCAACCCCGTCCCTGCCTGGTGGGTAAACCATGGGTCAGTCAAGGGCTGGTAGCCAGATTAGATGGTGCAGGGGGTCCGGTAGGTCGTGGGAGCTCTGGAGGGAAATTGAAGGCTGGAGATTAGAAGGGGGAATAACATTTTTTTTTAAATTGTTTCTCTGACGTTTCTTCATGATTTCGGGGGTATTTCACGTGAGTCCCAGATGGCAAAGATGTTCACCTTGTCATACATTTACAAGAATTTGGTAAGTGTGGTCCATGATTTAAAACAAAACGTAGTTAGCTGGTACACCGTGGGCCTCACCACGCTGATGGGGGTGGAAGGGCTGTATACCTACTGGTCAACTGGCCTACTGGGTAGAAATCATCCATTGCATTACCACTGGGACCACTTTGTTCTATAGCCTGTATCCCAAACTTTCTGTATGTGCTGAATTTCCAGTCAACAGGTATACCTGCGCTGTCAGACTTGGACGTGATATTCTGTCTTTGAGTCCCAAACGTAACACGATGCTGCTGCTACCAGTGTTGTGGGTAGGTGGGGTGGTATTCACAGAAAAAGTGGTCCAATTTTATTTCGACAGAAAATGCCTATCAAACATGTTTTTAATTAAAGCAGTCTGTTCAGTTTGCACCTTTGTAAATAGATAAGCAGATGTTCATCGTTTTAAATCCAGATTTTAATAAATAAGCTGATATCCGGTCTTCTGTTTTATTATTTGAACAGCTAAATATTGAAACTATTTAGGAGCTTGATGTTCTGTACCGTGTGCAGTATTTTATTTAACTGAGGTCTTTTAAGGTAAACAGAGTAGTGTCCATGGAGTCCACCCCCCAAACTATTTTGTTGGTAATATTCTAGTTTATTATGCTCCTTTATGTGTCTATCCACTCTATTTTTGAATGAATTATAATGTATACTATTTACTGTGTCTGCTGGGAGAGAGTGCCATAAATTCACCACTCTGTGTATAAAAATATTACCTATGTAGCATTTTGAAAGATTTTGCCGCTAATCTGCCTTACTCTTCTTGATTAATTCAGTTTTTTCCTTTAGCTCCCTTTTCTCCATCATCCTCATCCATGGTTCTCCTTACCTATTTCCCCTTACCTCAACTTGAGTACATCCATGTATGCGCCTTTAGCAGCCTGATATCCCCAATATCACAACAGGCCCACCACCTCACACCTGGGCAAGAAAGAACCCAGAGAGACAGGCCACTATTCAGCTACCTGTCTGGGAAGTCAGCATCTGGTTCAGGCCGTGGCTGGAGGGGTAGAGCCTCGCCTACCCATGTGAATATTGAGGGCTGTTCCTTCGGTCTCCTCCTTAACATATTTCTTTCTTCAGGACCTTTTCCCCCTTTTGTGTATACTGGCTTGTATGGAATTATTCCTGTTGGACTATGTTAGCCTGTTGACTGCTGCGGTCTTTCTGGGACCCGCATGAAAACAAGATCTTGCACCTCATTGAGTTATCCCATTTGGAGTAATTTCAAATAAATTTAACAGAAGGATGACCAGAGTAAGCATCTCTAGGACTCTGCTAAAAGTAGGGGCATTCCAGTTTCTGCATAGTCTGGGTACAACCTCTTCCAGCAAGATCCACCTACCAGTGATTTCTACTTTGCAGTAAAGCTGGCATTGAACAAGAGGACTGAAGTATGCAGCCCTTCAAAGGAGGAACATGAATTCCTTTTGCTGCTGCCCCCAGCAGAACAATTGGTTCCTGCAGCTGCTACATATGAGTAATGAGCTCCCCTCAGGGGTAGCAGTACAGCCAAAGGCTGTCAAGCATAGACCCGTAGAGTCAAGGATTCTGAAGGTAGTAGCTACTCAGTTTTTGCTGTACCACTGAAGGGTAGCCTGCATAGATGGAACTCTTTGAGGAAATATTTGGGTTTTTTGCATCTGTTACTGTTTGTTGTTTTAGTTTTTTTTTTTTTTTTAATTATATTTTTATTTGTTTTACATTATATATGAGACACATGGGACACATTACATAATATACATCATATAATACATTTAAGTATAGTTCAAGCAGCACACAGTACATTACAGCAATGGACACAAAATCATAATTCGTAAGTAGCCATAAATAAATCCATCCTGGTAAGCATCCTTGTTTACTTGTACTCGGAAGATAAATCTTCCCCCTGAACCCCTCTCTTCCCCTCAACTTTCTCTGCTCCAGTTTACCTCTTTGGGTATTCATTATGAAACAAAAATGAGGATCTTGCACTGACATACAAAGGACCCATTTCCTCCATTGGAGTTCAAATTTGTCATTCAAACACCATGAAGTCTTGCTATATTAGGACCATTGCAGTCATTCCCCCAGTCTTGAACTGCCCTTCCCCCAGTCTTGAACTGCCCCGGAGAGGAAACAGTTAACTCCAGAGTGATCTGGAGTTCCACAGCGCGAGGGCGCTGTTCAAAGCTCTATCTGGCCAGTTTCAAATGAAACTGCCAGATTCTTTACTCCGCTTCACTGAACAGTCGCTCCGGATATCAGCTCCTTCAGCTCGGTTCATTTCGCGGTTCAAGCGAGTATTTTCGGTTCATTGAACCGGCAATAAGTATTTATTTTACCGCATTTCGATTAAAAAAGCTCTATCTGGTAACCGTAAGTACAGAAATTAAGTCTGTGTGGAAAGTCATTATCGGTTCGGTTTTGAACCGATCGGTTGGTTGAAATACATGTTTTAAACTGTTTAGTTGGCTTTTAGATGCGGTTCCGGTTCTTATCGGTTCTAAAAAACCTAACTTTATTGGGGTTTTCAAATACCGATGACACGGTTAGGAACGATAAGGGTCTTGCCTGGCACTGCCATCAAAGAGGCAAGTTTTGGTTAGGCTGGCATTATGTCTGAGAAACCCAAAAGAAAAACCGGGCCCACTGGGTTTCAACACTGTGATGTCTGTGGGGAAGCCTTCGCCAAGGCTGACCCACACACCACTTGTGTTTATTGTCTGGGGGCTGACCACCTCCTGTCAGACTGCCAGGTGTGTAAAAATTTCCCTGCAGCCACCCTGGAAAGAGATTGGGCCGGCTCAGGGAGCGAGGGAGGCCAAAAGTCCGCTGACCCGGATGGCCTGCCCGGTCCAGTACCCACTAGACCAGAGGGAGTGCCCTCTGACCAGGGCGAGACTTCCTCGGGCAAAAGGAAGGCTGGTTCAGAGGAACCAGTCCCAGCAAAAAAGACAAAGAAATCAGCAGGTCTGGAGTACAAAATTGTCTCTCCAACTGCTGCAGAGATAGCTAAAGCCATTCAGATTGTCCAGTCTTTGTCTCAGGCTGTCGAGCCCCTGCATCTGGGAAAAGGGTGGCTCGTTCAGTCTCAGTGGTTCAGGATTATGATGTTGAGGATTTTTATGAACCACATGAGGGGGAGGAGGATTTTGATCAGTATGTTTGTGATTGGGAAGGTCTGGGCGTGCCCATTGAACCGGACATCTCTCCAGATAGACCTTTAGAATCTCCCCTATGCTGTCTGAGTCCCTTCTCTGTTTATGTTTTACAAAAGGTGGAGAAACCCTCCAGCTTCCCTAGAAGAGGCTGTGGATGAGCAAGAGGAGCCTGATTATGTGGAAATGATGGATATTCCAGAGACTAGGAGGTTGTCTATTCCTTTGCATAAGTCATTTAGGAAGCAAACAACAAAGATTTTAAAAATCCTCATTCTGTCCCTCCTGTAGATAAAAAATGGACAGAAGGTATACTTTTCAGGCTCGGATACAGACTTCCTCACTGAGCAGTGTAGTCATGTAGGTGTGGTACAAGCTGCAGCCTGTGACAAGGCTAATATTCCCTGGCCTCACATCCTCCTGACAAGGATTCCAGGAAGATTGATGCCATGGCGAAAAAGGCAATATATGGCAGCTTCTTTGGGACTCAGGCAGGCTAATTATATGGCTTATGTTGCTAGATATCAGAAATCTAGATGGGACACTATATTGCAGTTAGCTAAGCAGGCCCAGGGCCAGCTGGCTAGTGAGTTGGAACAAGTGGCTGCTGATGGCATTGAAGCCTCTAAAGTTCAATTTCATACTGCTGTTGATGTTAATGATGTTTCCTCTAGGGTCATGGCCACTTCTGTAGCTTTCCGTAGGTTGGCATGGCTCAGATGCACTAATCTGTCCCAAGATACTCAGTCAAGGGCTATGGATTTTCCTGTATCGGAAATTCTCTGTTTGGTGATCAAACAGAAAATTATATGAAAAGATGGATGAATATAGAACTACCTACAAAAGTGCCCAAGCTAAGGAAGGCATGCCACTCCACAAGAGCATGCCCCAGGAACAGAAGTGGTAGGCCTTTCTACAGGCCTTTTTACCAAGCTCAAGCCTCCTCTGCTTTTCACAGAGGGTTTTTCAGAGAGGCAGAGGTAGGCAGGGCACAGGGAGACAGTCGCCCTCCCTCAGCCTAAAGCTCCTGCCAAGCAGGCACCCTGATGGGTGCCCAGGGCCGGTCTCCTGTACCAGTGGGGGCAGGTTGGCTTATTTCAGCCAGAACTGGCTGTCCTTAACTCGGACAGGTGGGTTCTGGAAGTAGTAAGCCAAGGCCTGGTTCTCAGCTTCAAACAGTTTCCAAAGATGAGAGCCAGGCAATTTCCACCATAAACTCTTCAGAAGCCCTTGCTTTGGAAGCAGAGTTTCTTCCTCCTGAATTGCAAAGCAGTGGAAAGGTTCCCCTTGCCATCAGGGCAAGGGACTGTACTCAAGATATTTTCTTACCCCAAAAGACAGGAGAATGGCGGCCCATCTTAGACTTAAGGTACCTGAACAGACATCTATTAAAGCCAAAGTTCAAAATGTTAACTCTAGCAATGATTTTGCCCTCCCTGAGGCCAGGGACTGGTTAGCTTCCCTGGACCTCAGGGGCCCTTCTATTTCATGTCATGATCAGGCCTTCTCACCGAAAGTACCTCAGGTTCGAACTGCTCTCGGGCCACTACCAGTTCAGAGCAATGCCCTTTGGCTAACCTCGGCGCCAAGGGTATTCACAAAATGTCTAGCTGTGGTAGTGGCTCATTTAAGAAAAGCAAGGGATTGCTGTGTTTCCCTACCTGGACGACTGGCTACTAGTGGGTCAGTCTCCAGACCAGGTAAAATCTCACTTGCAGGTCACCAGCAGCTTCTCACTCCCTGGGGTTCCTGCTGAACTTACCAAAGTCAGTTCTGGAACCTGTTCAGGTTCTAACTTTCATAGGTGCAGAGTTGAACACAAAGTTAGCCAGGGCATTTCTCCCTCGGAAAGAGCGGACAGGCTCATTGCCCTGGCATCCTCCTTTACCCTGCGGGTCTCTCGACCAGCAAGGCATTTTCTGCAACTCCTAGGGCACATGGCTGCTTCCACAGCTGTCGTGCAGGGAGCAAGATTTCAGATGAGGGACATTCAGTTCCACTTGAGGTCCTATTGGTCCAAAGGAGGACCCCTTACCAAATTAGTTCCGGTGACCAAAACCCTGATCCTGGCCCTTCAGTGGTGGCAGGATCAAGGCAATCTGTCTCAAGGGGTTCCCTTTCTACCCGTTTCACACTCCCTCACCCTCACCACGGATGCCTCCCTGTTAGGGTGGGGGCTCACTAGGCGACCTTTCCACTCAAGGGTGTGGTCCCCCAGGAATCTCTGCTCCACATCAATCTTTTGGAACTCAGAGCTGTTCTTTTAGCTCTTCAGGCTTTTTCAGCTGTTGTCCAGAACAAAGTAGTTCAAATCAGGACAGACAACACCACAACAATGTGGTACATCAACAAGCAAGGGGGCACTCGGTCTTCAGCCTTGTGCACCGAAGCAATGAAGTTGTGGTCTCTGGCTTACTCCCTAAACACCTCCCTGATCGCAATTCACCTTCCAGGAAAGGACAATGTCCTGGCGGATGCTCTCAGCAGGATTTCCCAGGGCCATCACGAATGGTCTCTGAATCCTCAGGTATTGGGGTCGGTCTTTGCCAGATGGGGTACCCCTCAGATAGATCTCTTCGCAGCCCCAGACAACCATCAACTTCCTCTATTTTGTTGCAGGCCTCCAGTGCTGGGCTCAGTCCCCTGGGCGCCTTCCTGCTGGATTGGAGCGGGAAATTCCTATATGCTTTTCCCCCTTCCCTCTCCTCTTCAGGGTATTGGTGAAAATCAGAACTCAGCCCTGCAAAGTGGTTCTGATCGCTCCAGACTAGGCCAGACAGCCCTGGTATCCTCTTCTCCTGTCCCTGACAATCCACCCTCCCTAACCTTGCCCAGGACCCACGACTTGCTGACCTGTGCACAGGGAGAGTGTGGTACCGGACCTCAAATCCCTCCACCTCAAGGCTTGGTTCTTGAGAATTAGAATTGCTGATTTACACCTTTCTCAAAGGGTCATGGATATTTTAAAGGCTTCTAGAAGCCTTCCACCAGGCTACTTACAATTCTAAGTGGAAGGGTTTTCCTTCTGGTGTTTGGAGAAACAAATTGTGCCAGAATCTGCTGACCTGGCCACTTTACTGGACTATTTGGCCCATCTAAATTCCCTAGGCCTTAGACCAGCTACCTTGAAGGTTCATATGGCAGCTGTTTCTGCCTTTGTTTCCAGGGAAGCCTGTTTCTCTTTCCTCTCACCCTGTGTTTTCTAAGTTTTTTTAAGGGTTACTTCATACTAACCCTCCTTTAGGGAACCAGCCCTGCCTGGGACCTGAATGTTTGCATTGCTCAGTTAATGCAACCTCCCTTTGAGCCCCTTTCTTCTGAGATCTCAAGTATTTAACTTGGAAAACTGTTTTTCTAGTGGCTATCACTTCTGCCAGGCGTATAAGTGAATTGCAAGCCCTTTCGGTGGAAAAGGTTTTATTTCTTTTCACAGGGATAAGTAGTCCTCAGGACTAACAGAGATTTTTACCCAAAGTGGTTTCAGATTTTCATCTGAACCAGTCCATTTCTCTCCCAGTGTTTTCACTGAGCATTCTTCCTCGGGTGAGAGGAAACTACACACAGCCTGGACGTTAAAAGAGCCCTAAGCTACTATGTGGAGCGTACCAAGGATCACAGGTTGAATCCTCCAACTCTTCCTTACCTATGGAGAGGTTGGCAAAGGAGACCTGTCCACTAAGAGGACAATTGCAAGGTGGATTGTCTCTTGTATCCAGTTCTGTTACCAAAAACTAGGTAAGGAGCCCCCTCAGGACTGAGGCCCCTCCACCAGAGGTACAGCTGCATCTCTAGCGGCTGCTAGAGATATTCCATTTTGAAATTTGTCAAGCTGCTACCTGGAAAACAGTTCACACTTTACTAAGCATTATTCCTGGACGTCCAGTCCAGGAGAGATGCTGTTTTTGACATCTGTTCTTCAGAGCCTATTTCCTAAGTAGGTTCTGACCCTCCTCCATGGAGGTACTGCTGTGTAATCTGCAATAGGTCCTAATATGCAAGACTTCATGGTGTTTGAAGAAAAATTACTCACCTTAGTAGTGCTTTTCTTCTCATGGAGTCTTCTATATCAGACAACCCTCTCCCCTCTCAGAACTCCTACTTGGGTATGGGGTTGGCAAATTAGTGCAAGCACTGTGTCATGCCATTTTAGTCTCTCTAGTTGGGTTAGGGAACTAGGTATTTCTGTTTTGTTAAGTGGTGAGGGTCCCTCTTGAACTTGAGTTTTTGGGAGGGGTCCTATTAGTGCTTGTAAGAGTGTTCTAACAATAAATATTGTTGTTGTTATTCTGTGATTGTTCTTATTCTTCTAATGATAGGTAGCCAATGGCTAGTGTAGAGCTTTTTCCACACAGACTTGCTATGTTAGTTTAGCTCGTAAGAACCTGGCAGTTTCATTTGAAACTGGCCAGATAGAGCTTTGAACAGCGCCCTCGCGCTGTGGAACTCCAGATCACTCTGGAGTTAACTGTTTCCTCTCCGGGGCAGTTCAAGACTGGGGGAAGGGCAGTTCAAGACTGGGGGAATGACTGCAATGGTCCTAATATAGCAAGACTCCATGAGAAGAAAAGCAATTACTAAGGTGAGTAATTTTTTCTTTCTGTTCAAATGGCTGGCCGCCAATCTTTCCAGATAATATACTTCTTTCATGGCCATAAACCAATTCCTTCTGGTAAAGCAAATAGGATGCTGGGATGCATAGGCAGGGGCATCACCAGCAGGAAAAGGGAGGTCATAATTCCACTACACAAGACACTAGTGAGGCCCCACCTGGAGTACACTGTGCAGTTCTGGAGACCTTACCTACGTAAGGACATAGACAGGGTAGAGAAGGTTCAGAGGAGGGCAACAAAGATGGTGCATGGATTGCATCACAAGTCCTATGAGGACAGGTTGAAGGCACTGAACATGTACTCCTGGAGGAGAGGAGAGAGGGGATATGATAGAGACATACAAGTATCTTACAGGGAGGAACAGGGTGCAGGAATGCACTATTTTAGCGAAAAGATGTTCCAGGACTAGAGGGCATGGGATGAAGTTGGAGGAGGACAATTCGAGAGGAAACGTGAGGAAGAATTTCTTCACAGAGCAGGTGGTGGGCAGGTGGAACACCCTGCCAGAGGAAGTGGTGGGGCTGAATCAATCACGGGATTTAAGAATGCATGGGATAGACATAAAGGAATTCTGGAGGTCAGGGGTAAGGGGCAGCAGACTTCCTGGAAAACATAAACTGAACTTACAAACTTAAATGGGCAGACTGGGTGGGCCATAGGCCCTTATCTGCCGACACTGTCTATGTATATGTAAGTAATAAAAAGAGAGCCTCTCGAAATATGGAGGTCTTCTGGCGGTATTGAAAGCAGTACCAATTCAGGGGTTAGGACAGCCTCCTCCCCCACCAGTTCCCCCAAGGTTTCCGCCACTTCTCCCCAAAATGGTGGGAGCACTGGGCATGACCAGAAAATATGTGTATGTCCAGCCATCTTTTCCCCACAAGATGTCCAGCAGCTTCCCACTGGGCCATCTATAAATTTCACCAGTTTAGCTGGTGTATTAAAGAATCTTAAGCCTGACTTTCCAGGCAAATTCTCGCCAGTATGGTGCTAGAGATATTACATGGGATATCCTGGTATATTTAAACCAAAGGTCTTCTGAGACTGGTCATAACTCCCTATTCCAAGCTGCCAGGACCCCTAATGTTGAATCTCTAGTAAACTCCTGTAATCCCTTGTACAATGTTCCAGTCAGGTGGGGGTGGGGTTATACCCTTTATGGAAGATATAATAATTAACAACAATGATGGAGATGGGAGGCGGCCCCATTGAGGAGCCTTGTTTGCCAAATGGGCTTGTATCTGCTGGTAAGCTATAATAGTATTTGGCGGTAGTCCATAGGTGTCTCTTCATGTGGAAAAGGGTAACATACCCTGGTTATCTAATATCTGAAAGATGAATGTTAGGTGTCTATTATGCCAGCCATAAAGTCTCAATTAGGGGTGCCTGAAGATTCTTTGCCTCTAACCTAAGTTGTCTTAAAAAGTAAAAGACCATGGCAAGTTCCTGAGAGGCTTTACGCTTGTCCCAGACTGTCATACTGCTTTGCATTCCCCTGTGATAATCATTCCACACTGGGAGGGGCTCCCCTGGTTCAAAGAGAACATTTTTAATGTCTTGAATATGATTTAGTGTAATCTCTAGCTTTTTCCAAGGTATTCTATAATTTGGATCAATCCATCCCAGAATCCTAGACAGAGTAGCTGCTTTTACGTATTTACCCAGATCAGGCAATCCCAACCCACCCCTGTCTCTTGGAAGTTGCAGAATGTATCATCGGATATGAGGTTTCTTACCAGCCCATACAAATCGGGCTAAAGTCCTGTTCCATGATGTAAAATATAAGAGGGGAGGCAGGACAGGAATGGTCTGAAACAAATACAGTAATCTGGGCAATACATTCATTCGGATAAGGTCAATCCTTGAATAAAAGGAGAGACGGAGCTGAGACCAGGTATGAAGGTCATTCTCTATTTTCTGAGTGAGAGGTTCATAATTTATCAGGACAGTGTGATCAATATTTTGGGGCAGCTGTATACCTAAATATTTCAGCTTTGTTCCTCACCTCTTAAAGGGTAAATAGGCTCTTAGAGATGGAGAGGGAGAAAAGCAAATAGTCAAAACCTCTGTTTTTGTAGAGTTTATCTTATATCCTGAGATTTAGGAAAATTGAGTAATAATTTTACGGAGGGCCCTAAGAGAGGGTTCTGGCTCTGATAAAGACAGTAGGACATCATCTACATATAGGGCTATTGTAAACGTGTTCTCTCCCACTTTTACCCCCTTAACATCATCTGATTGCTGGACTGCTATAGCTAAGGGCTCAATGTAAACTGCAAATAGTAGTGGGGAAAGAGGGCACCCCTGACTGGTGCCCCTCTCTAAGGGAATTGGGGTAGAAATTGCTCCATTTATTTTTAAAAAGGCTCTGTGGGCCAAATATACATAGCTAAGTCATGTAACAAATTGTTTTGGGAATCCAAAAGCCTCCAAGACCCTCCATAGAAAGTCCCAACAGACCCTGTCAAAAGCCTTAAAGGCATCTAAACTCACTAATACTGAAGGGAGAGAACTATTGGTCATGTGGTCCATCAAATGAAATGTTCTGAGAGTATTATCTGCAGTTTGCCTCTGTCGTAAAAAACATGCCTGGTCCATATGGATTACTTCTGGTAAAATATGGTCCAGGCGTTGGGTCCATATGGACATGTATATCTTATAATCACAATTAAGTACAGATATAGGTCTGTATGATTCTGGAGATTGAGGATCCCTTCCTGGTTTTGGTATGGCTGAAAGCACAGCATAATGCCAGGAGTCTGGAGGTGGTTCACCCTTTTGAACATCCTGGAAAACCTGTAACAGCAAGGGGCTTAGTAAAGGAGAAGAAGCTTTGTACCACTCGGCAGAATAACCATCAGGTCCTGGAGATTTCATGGTTTTAGTTTTTTTGATAGCCATCTGAATCTCCTGTCCAGTAATTGGACTCAATAATGAGGCTTGTTGCATCTCAGAAAGCTTAGGGATATGTAGTTTAATCAAGAAGGTTCCAATCTTTGAGGAGGGGGGATGTTGTTCAGAATATAATTCTGTATAAAATCTTTGAAAAGCTTGTTCCATCTCTGGGCCACAGTGAAGGAGATTACCAGAGATAGGATCCTTAATTGTAGTAATTGTAGCTTTCTGCTTAAATATTCTGGTTCATCTAAGTGCCTAGCTCCCCTAGGGCCCCCCTCATAAAAAGTGCTTTTAGTATATTAAAGTGTTGCCTGTACCTTAAAGTCTAGGAGTTTTTGGAGTTCAGCCTGCACTATTTGCAATTCTGTAGGCTGAATTATGTGCCCTTCTGCCCTAGCTTTTTGAAGTTCTGTCAACCTCTCTTGCAACTGTCCGTAACTGGTTTCCCTAATTCTCCTCTGTCGAGTTGTGTATGAAATTATCTCGCCCCTGGACCCTGAGGACAGCCTTAACTGTACGCCACAGTACTGCTGGCGTGATCTCTGGGGATTGATTTTCTCTAATTATCTGAGGGAGTCGATCCTTCATCATTGTCTTAAACTCTGGATCTTTTAGGATTGAGGTGTTCAGCCTCCAAAGAGTGGGCTTCCTAGGTGCTGCAGTGTCTAATATTAATATAATTGGAGTATGATTGAATAAGAGACGCGCTCCTAGCCTGATATCCCTAGCTTTTGCAACATGCTCAGTAGAAAGGAAAAAGTAGTCTTAATCGAGAGGCAGTATGATGCCTGGAAGAGTAATAAGTGAAACCTCCTTTAGTGGGGATAAAATTTATGCCATACATCTGTCAGGCCTAGTATGGGCAACTGGGCTTTGAGATATTTCTGAGAAGGACTAGCCATATGTTTATGGGGTGGGAGGCATCCAAATGAGATAAAGTGATATTAAAGTCTCCTCCTGTTATAATCATACCCTGCTGTACATCCAAAAGCTGATTGAAAAACCTCTTCATGTGAACCGGGTGGGCCCCTGGTGGAAAATATACACTTGCCAACGTGACAGCTGAATCATAGATACGTCCCTGAACAATAGTGAAATAGCCATTAGAGTCTATCCTTTCAGCTTCTTTCAGGAAGGGCGTCCCAGCAGGGATCAATATGGCAGTGCCCCTGCGGTTACCTGTCTTGCTAGAAGAAGCTATTACAGCATACCTATAGCCAGCAGAAAGCTTCTGATGCTCCAATGGAGTCAGGTGCATCTCCTGAAGAAAAATAAGGTCTACCCTCTGCTGATGTAGGTAGTGCTGCAATCTAGAACGTTTAATAGGATTATTGATACCATTAATATTTAATGAGATAAACTCTATGGAAGGCTCCATCATGACTGTTTAAATGAAAAGAAAAGCTCCCTCTGATGGACAGGGCACCATCCCACCACCCCAGTCCTGGCCGCCCGTGCTGGCCTTCTCCTGTAGTAACATGTAAGAGAGAGATCTCTTGATAAAATCTGGGGTTTACTGGGCATCTGCTGCAGTAAGGTTAGATTACCCTGCTCATCCATAGCTACATTTCTAACTCTATCCTGTATGACATGATTATCACTCCCTCATTTGCACTGCATGATATGATCATACTTTTCCCTAATATCCCATATATCTTGTAGTCTGAATCTTGCATATAACCTTGAGTCAGTAAACTGTCTGACTTTCATTATAATAGAACTATTTACACTGTAAATTATGTTGGTTGATAAAACCTTGTCATTACATAAATCAGTGACTTTCGTAAGTAGGGAGGTATAAAAGTTCCTCTCTGATCCCTCATGAAGAACCCCATATTTTTGTTGAGCTCTTCCTGAAGATGGAGGTAGTCCCAGGTCACAACTGGCTGGGGCCTCCAGGATACCCAATAAGTGTGCCCCAAAAAGTAGGAACATGCCAAAGAAATAAAAACAATAGGGAAGGATAGCACTCTTCGGAGTATGCTCCACATCCTATATCATTTCTCACTGCTTCCCCAATACCATTACTTCATGGTTGCCATGTGGGCTAAATTGAGAGAAGGAAAAAAAAATAAAACCCTTATCTAAATGGGGGCCAGATGGCTAGAAGGCCTCTAAAGAAATAGACTTGCTCAGTTACCAGTATAGTCCCAGATTATAAAAAATAAAATGCAGCAAGAGTCCATAATAACTCTCTGAAATTATCAATGTCTCAAATGCTAATGCAGCACGTTTAATAAATCTTATTTAATAGCTAAGCGGGAGGTGGCCGTGGTCTCCTCCCTGAACAACCGACAAATGGCTTAATGCAGGCCCAAAAAATAGAAGGACCATTCTTAGCCTAGAGTCGAGCCACCAAGGAAGGGAACCAGAGTAAAAAGAGGAAAACTCTCTGTCGAAAGTACCCCAACCCCCTAATCACCCACCTGGATTAAGAAATATAATGTCCACAGACATCTCTTCCCTTCAGGTCGCTGCATCTGAGTCATTTCTGCGATACACAGCTAGGGTTTTCTGCACTTCTCCAAAGTTGTTCTGTTTGTTTTGAACAGACTGCCACTGTGAAGGCCTCGTGGAAGGATCATGCTGCTCTGGTGGTTTGTCTGGAAATTTCAACCCTCGTTTGGAAAGTTCCATTCTGGCCTCTGGTGCCATGGCAAACTCCCTCTTTCCTTCAGGCAAATGTACTACAAGTCGGGCAGGGTACGGGGTAGAGAATTTATGCCTAACTGCTTTCAACACTGGTAATATTGGAAGGTATGCTTTTCTGAGACGCATTATTTTGGGAGCATAATTGTGATCGTTGTAAAAACATGTCTGTCCATAAAATATTTTTTGCTTGCGCCATGCTGTAAGGAGAACATTTTCTTTGGTAGCAAAGTTGTTGAATCTTCAATGATAGACCTGGGGGTTGGATTAGCTGGTGAGACCCCATCTGGAGTACTGTGTGCAGTTCTGGAGACCCAGTCTCTGCAAGGACATAGACAAGATGGAAGCTGTCCAGAGGAGGGCAACTAAAATGGTGCAGGGTCTGCACCGGAAGACATATGAAGAGAGACTAAAGGATCTTAATATGTATAGCCTCGAGGAAAGGAGGGAGAGGGGGGACATGATAGAAACTTTCAAGTACCTCAAGGTAATCAACAAAGTCCAAGAGGGTAGCATCTTTCAAAAAAAGAGGTGTGCAAGAACAAGGGGGCACAATTTGAAGATGGGGAGGGTGGCTCAGTGGTAATGTAAGGAAGTATTTTTTCACAGAGAGGGTTGTGGATGCATGGAACGGCCTTCCGGAGGAGGTTATGGAGTCAAAAACAGTGGTTGAATTCAAGCATGCATGGGACAGCCGTAAGGCAATTCTAGAGGGTGGGGGTAGAAAGAAGTAGGCTGCTGGTTAACTAGGATCTGCAGCTTATCCATTAGGTAGGGAAATGGGCAGACTGGGTGGGCCAAGCGGTCTTTATCTGCTGTCAAATTCTATGTTTCTAGGCGCTAACGCTCTGTGGACCCTCTCGAGCTGTAAGTCAAGGTCCTTGGGTAGTTCCAACACTGTGTGAAGCAATGCGTCTACGAATTCTTTAATATTGCCTCCCTCTGAACCTTCTGGAATGCTGTATATCCGTATATTTTTTCTCCTTGCATGGTTCTCTGAGTCCTCCTGCCGTGCTTCCATCTGCTTGCATTGTTCTCTAAGCATTTGTACCTCTGTCTCTAGATCATCTACCCGATTTTCTGTGGCTGTACCCTGCCTTTCTAGATCATCAGCTCACTTTTCAAGTTGCATCACATCTTTACATAGTTCACCATATAGGTCTTTGATTTCTGCCCAAAAGGAGATCAGTTCTTGATATATAGCATCCAATTAAATTGTTTTAGCCTTTATCTTGCTGCTCTTCAATGCAGATTTGGTTTGAGTTAGGCGTGGTGTTTCAGCTGTTAGGCCTTTGCCGACACTGCAGTCTGAGGCCTCCGAGTTGCAGCCGTCCCCCATCTCCGTCATCTGCTTGGCCCACTGGCAAATACTGCCCTTCTATGCTGTAGATACCGCCTTGCTACCTATTAACGTGCCAATTTTAGCCCCCCCCCAGTTTTTTTAATCAGACCTGATGGAGGTATTTTTTGCTTGGGGTGTATGAGAGCAAGTGTGCTATGCATCCATCGCCAAAGGAGGCAGTACCAGAAGTCTTTTTTTTTTTTTTTTTAAATTAATGGAAGCAGGTTGGGGTGACCTTGTGAAAGGGAGCACCCTCAAATTTAGAAATCGTGCCTGTTAAGCTGCAGCTTTCAAATTGACTATCCTGCTTGCTAAACTTTCATTTAGTGCCTATGGTGCTTAAATGAGGACCACTCACCTTGCTTGCTAGAGTTTCTTTGCTGACTTCTCTACCTCCATTCCTTAGCCTGGTGTCTCAGGTAAGTAACCTTTGGTTTCTTGGGGGAGAGATTGTTAGATTGGTCTGTGGAGTGAGGCAAGGTGTTGTGTGCTATGTGATTTATTGTATAATTGTTCATTTTCCCTAGTGTTCACCCTTTCTTGGCTGTATGGTTGTGGATTTTTAAGGACTACAGGATCTGGAGTTAGCCCTCAGCTAGCTTGTTCCTTTTTTGTATTTTGTTTTGTTAGGGAATCTAATCGATTCCCTTTATCTGGCATTCAGTGATCTTCCTTTTTCATTGGTGGTCAGTGTATCACTGTTATTCAGCATTGGTGGCAGTGAGAGTAAAAGCTGTCTTGAAGCGCATTTCACATCAGTGCTTCTATTCCCGTAGCCATTTTACCACCATTCACGCCATTTCAAAAGTACCACGTGCTGACAAGCTGCCAGCCCTCTCTTTTGCATTCCTCCTCATGGAGTGCCTTTCCTGATTCAGCACCTACTTGCGCTACTTGTGCTGATGCACAGCATGCTGACGTGCTTATGTCATTGCAGTGTCACTGCACATGCTTCAGCAGTGTGCCTGCCCTCACTGGGGAAAAGAGAAAGAGCAGTTACATAAGAACTTACCATAACTGTAGGTCTTCAAGAGAATCCCCTCCATTAGGCCACACCTTTGGAACTGTAAGCCGTCAACATCAGGACCATTCAGAAACTTTTTGCTAGCCAAGAGGGGCCACCCACAATGATGTGCAGCATTGACATGTATATAGTGTGGGTGGCCCCATATTAGTTCCCTGCCAGAGATTAGCCTTGGAGGGCCTTCACCTATGAGGAACCAGGAGACTAAACCAGTACCAGGCATACAAGGAGAGGCATTGGACTGGAAAAAAATATGCATGGAGTAAAGCTTTAGGCACAGCATCTGATATAACCCTCAGGATATAGAATGGGGAAGGAGGGAAAGTATAACATGGGTCAATGGAGGAGATTCTCTCAAAGATCTACTGTTACACTAAGTGCTTACGTAATTTTTTATCTTCATTGAGGATATCTCCTCCATTAGACTACACCTTGAGAACGACTCCCCAGCTGTACAAGGCAGCAGGGATGATGACACAATCTAACATTTTAATCAGGACAGAAAGTCGATCAATGTAGTATTTCAGTATTCTGTGTACATCTAAGGTATGGAGCAGTGCCTCTTCCTGACTGGCATGCTTCAGATAATATACAGGAAGGTGTATTGTTTGGGTCAGTGTAAATTCTGACACCACCTTTGGTACAAACTTAGGATTCATATACAAAGAGACTTTGTGAAAAATCAAATAAGGAAGCTCGCACATCAGAGTCTGAAGCTCGGAAATCCTTTGAGCAAAAGTCGTAGCAACTAAACATAACATTAATGGAAACATGGGCCACAACAGTAGCAGGCTCTGAAAGAGCCAACATAATTTTCTCAAGAATGTAATTCAAGTCCCAAGGTGGGACTGGATTATGGACAGGAGGTTTCATGTGAAGAATATCTCTCAGAAACCTACGTGACATCTCTAATTGGGCAATTATACAACCATTAGTAGGGGTATGGAAAGCTGATACAGCAGCTGAATGCACCTTAATAGAATAATACTGCAGGTCATAATCAAGACAGGGAAAGCAAGTATTGCAACACAGAATTCATAGGACATCTAAAAGGGTCAGTGTTCCGGGAAGCAGACCACAAAGTTAAGTGCTTCCATTTCAGGGAGTACGTATTTATTTATTTATTAGATTTTGTTGACCAGGTAAGCACATTAGACAAAAAATTATTTTCAGGTGCGACCCGGAAGAGTACAAAAAAGGACAAGTCCATACAAAGAACAGTAAGATACATTTGAGCATTGCACAGGATAAAGTAGAAACAGGTGACATAACATTACATAAGCAGGCAAGAATTAACACAGTTGAGTAGGAAAGACCAAACATAGGATCAAATAAGTATGTCTTGTAGAAGGCTTCCTAGCCACAAGGAGGCCATCCGCAATCTTGGGGGATACCCCAAAACATGAAATGGCTATGTTTTCAGGAGCCATGCATGCAGGTGCAGGAACTTTGGGTCCAAATGGACCAGGAACCTCTTGCCCTGTGACAAAAGACCCCCAACACAGAGGTAGAGGAACAGGATGCTCCACTGCCAGATGTTAAGGAATGGAAACCATATCTGGTGAAGCCAGAACTGAGCAATGAGGATGAGATTGGCACATTCCACCCGCAGCTTAAGCAGAACCCTCTGTATTAGAGGAATAGGGGAAATGCATATAGGAATCTTCCTTTCCAAGAGAGGGAAAATGTGTCTTGCCAAAAAAATCCAGGCCTGAAATGAGCAAACAGAAAAGTGGCAGTTTTGTGTTGTGTAGGGATGCAAAGAAGGTCCAGCTTTGGATGTCCCCATCTTGTGAAGAGGTCATTCACTACAGAGGTTAGCAGTTCCTATTTGTGAACCATTGAGTGGGACCTACATTACCTGCCAAGGCATTTTGGAGTCCTAGGGGAGACATGGTCGACAGCTGAAGGTCAGAGATGGAGCCCAGCACCATACTCTCTCTGATTCCCTGCATAGAGGATAGGAGTGAGTACCCCCTTGTTTGTTGACGTAATGCATCACACTGATACTGTCCATCTGGGATTACTAGAGGACTGGGACATAGATGATTCTGAAAGGCCTGGAGGCAGTACAGGACAGCCCACATTTCCAGGACATTTATGTGCAGCTCGGCTTCCACCTTCATCCATGACCCCTGTGCCTGGTAAGGACTGAGATGAGCAGCCAGATCCTGAGGCATCTGTGGTGAGGATCTGTGCAGGAGCTGGTACAAGGAATGGAATGCGTTCAGTAGGTTGTTATGATCCATCCACCATAACAACACTATATTAAAACACTTTGTGAAGAGGAGACATGGCAAGAACCATTTGCTCCAGCCCATCTGTCAACTGTGGTCACAGCCATGAGGCCCAGAAGACATAACATTTCTCATGCAGAAATGTAATGACTCCTAAGTACCAAGTGTGCCTGAACAACCAGTGTCTGCCTTGTCCGGTGGCAGGAAAGCACATCCATTTTCTGTGTCCAGGACCTATATACTGTAGTCTCTGGCATGGAGTCAACACAGATTTTGGCACATTTACTGTGACAGTTGATATGTCTGAGACAGGGTGTGAATCAGTGCCTCTCTGGAGCTGGCAATCATCCACTTGGGGGAAACATACAGACCTTCCCTTCAAAGAGCTGCTGCAACTACTGCCAAGCATTTTGTAGAGACTCGTGGTGCAGAACACAAGCCAAAGTGAAATATCTTAAACTAATAGTGTTTGTCCTCCAGCACATGAAGGTATGCATCTTTCATGTTCAGCAAACAGAGCCAGTCCCCCCGTTTGCAGCAGAGGAATCTGAGCTTGCAACAGTACCATTCAAAATGTTTTGTACTGGATGTATAAGTTGAAATCCCTGAGAGCCAATACAGGATGCAGATCCCCTGTCCGTGTCAGGACTAGGAAGTATCTGGAGTAGAACCCTTTGTTTCTCTCCTGAGATTTGCTGAAAAAATGTGGCATGTTCTTGAAATGAAGTGTGAACTTCTTCCTTTACAAGGGACAAGTGGCCCGGAGGATAAAAGGAAAGAGATGGCTGATGATCTGGAGGGATTTATAGCAGATCCAGAATATGTCCCTTGCAATTATCTCTAGAACCAACTTGCCTGTAGTGATCTCCTGTCACTATTTTGGATGCAGGGTGATCCTGCCCCCAACGCTCACCACCGGAGGTAGCAGCTGAGGAGGGGGGAAGAGATGGAAGGGAGGCAGAACCTGGCACAACAGGGCCACCAGAACTAATTCCTTTAGGTGCTTTTGCACAAGCACCAAGGGAGAGGGGACCCGGAAAGGGGCCACCACTTCTACCACAGCCTTGCTGATGGTAAGTAGGATTACCTCGGACAGTAGGCCAACGAAAACAGTCCAAACTATGACCTCTAGTGGAAGAGGGATACATGGACTTAACAAACCTTAGAGTCATTGTAGAAGTCCGAAGTCACAAGTCTTTTTCGACACCATAGCCAAACAGTTTGGACCCTTTAAAGGGAGCATTCAAAACTGCCTGCTGCACATCGGTGCCAAAGCCAACAACTCTGAACCAAGAACACCTTCTCATGCAAATGCTAGAAGCTGCAGCCCTGGCAGAAGCATCAGATACATCATAAGCTGAGTGCAGCAAATGTTTGCCAACCTCAGCACCAGCAGGCAATATTTTAAGCAAATTAGTCTTGGCAGGGCCAGCAGGCAAAGTCTCTGCAGCAGTACTAATGTATGTGTAGGAGATTTTTTGTGTATTAGGTTTGGCTGTATTTATGGTATGATTGGTTAGGCAGGATGGGGTGGTAAGAAATGTGTATGGTGATTTAATAGACCATTCGGTTTTATTGTGTGGGTAGGTTTTAAGTTGGTGGTAGCACTGTGTGGGGTCTCGGTCCCCTAGGCTTAGCTGCTCACCATCCCAGCTGCTGAACCTCTGCCCCTTCAATGACCCCCCACCCGCCTGCAGTGGCATATAGGTGCTGCAGGGAGGTGGTCATCTTAAGGAGGTGGGATGGTAGGTGGCGGGGAATGGGAAGTGCTAACGGGAGGCACTATAGGTTTGGTGTGGACTAGGAGATGCCCAGGGGTGAACTAGGACTCAGAGAAGCCAAATGTGGTTAGTACCTATATCAAGGGCTCCCACTGGACCGAGTGGGCAGGTAGCCAATAGGTCAGCAGCCTCAGCTTGTTCCCTGTGGGCATTGCTTTGCAATGCCTGATCAATGAAGAACAAGACTGCCATTATGGCAGATTTAATGTCTTGTTCTTTGCTTGATCTGGCTTGCATCTTGGAGCCTTGGCTGAGTGATGTTGCTGGTCCAGTTCTGGAAGTGGCAGTTCCAGCTGGTTTCTCCATGATTTGCTGCCCACGGGGGGGCATCTGTTTTCTATCCACGTTCTGTGCACCCAGTGGGGGAACCCTGTTGTTTGAATGTGTGGTCATGAGTGGGGTTGCAGGTTGCAAGATCCTACTGGTGTACCAGCCTTGGGGGCATGAGAAGGCTGTCCTACAGGAGATCTTAGACTTCATTGTTGAGAGGGTGTTCAACTTGCCCAGATGGTTAATTCCGGGTGATTTCATCACCTGGATCAATAACGAACTTTCGCAGTTTGGGCAGGATTTCCTCCAGCTGATTAAATTGCTGGGCCTAGCACTAGTGGTTACTTCTGTGACCCAGCGACACTGTAATGCCTTGGACTTGGTCTTCTCACTGGGCCTTGAGATTAACAACCTCAGGATTGATCCAGTCAGTTGTTGGATCACTGCACAGTGAGGTTCTCGTTCAGTTCCCCTTCCCCCATAGTCCACCCCCTGTGGAGATGGTTCATTACCACCCTTTGAAGGGGCTGTCCCCAGATAGACTCCAGATGCAAAGGCTGTGTGTGGGACTGGATCTGAGGTTGTGGTGATAGCATGTAACAGGGCCATTGCCTCAGCTTTTGATGCAGTCACACTGGTTCGTATATGACCCCGGTCCTTGTGGAGTTTAGGGAGACAAAGACCAAATGTCTGAGACTGGAGTGTAGTTGAAGGCAATCCAGCTCTGAGGAGAACCAACTGGCTTTGAGGGCTCACTATGGTAAGTATTAAAGGGTCCAGGTGAGGTGCTGCGATCAGCAGAAAACAGGGTGGTGCAACTATAGAAGGGTCACAAGCCCAACAGCACAAACACCACAGAAGAAATAGTTGCACTCTTCCTCCAAGAAATATCCAGGTCCAGACAGGTAAATAATATGCAATAATTTTATTTAACAAAAAAATCAGGACAGGAGGTCCACAGAGCATCCTCCTAAGCTGCCCCAGTGCTTTGACTCACAATGAGTCTTCCTCAGGGGGTGGAGCTTACTGGGTGCAATTACTACATTTATAGGTGAATCAATTAAACAAACCAGTGTGGATTAAATATAAGAAATCAGTGCATGTAAAACAATGAATGTAAATCATCAGTAAATCCCCACCTATGGACACGAGATGGATCTGTAGATAAACATTCATATGTACAAACTGGCAAACACATTTGAAAGGCTATGTTTAATTGCTAGGGCTGCTATAAGTGCTCCTCAAAATTCATACTTGTAATCATGATGTAAACATCATAAAATATATCACTATAATTGAAACAAGAAAGCACAAATGAGCCTGGCAGTTTGTATGAAAACAAAAATATGTATGTATGTAAATGTCAAAATGGGGTTTTTAATAAAGATCTAGTGTGACAATGCTAAGCAGATGAAGCAAAATATGCAGTTCATCTAAGTAGAGACTGTGTGGGGAAAGTAACAGTTAAAACCTTCCAGTATCATGGCAACAAAATAGAATGTGTCATGGCAACAATCACAGGACCTCCTTGCAAATAAGCAAATTCATAGAGAATAAGTCCTTCATGAAGGTTTGAACTTAAGACCTGGGAAAGAACAAGAAAAGAACAAAAAGTATTAAGCATCAGTCTGTAATTTCCATGTTTAAACTGTCCCACAATAGTATACACATTTTTTTTTCTTTTTTAGGAATGGCTTGAGGTCCCATCTGTCATTGAGACCTAATGGGTTGACACTCTTAAGCATATAGATCCATCTGCTTTCCTTTTCCAGCAACATATTTGGTCTATCACCCCCATATTTTAGGGGGGCAGATACTTCAAATCAATAAACCTAAGGTCATCTGGTCGAGAATTATGCTTAAGGGTGAAATGAACTCCCACTGGGGTGTCTTCTCTGCTATTGACAATAGAGCGAACATGCTCTTGAAGTCTTTGTTTTCCTGGTCTAGTCTGTCTTACTTCATTTAAATTAATTTGCATGGCACCATAGGACATAAACAACAGGGGTACTATAGGTAATCAATTCCCTTATGTCATACTTAACATCCTCAAATCTTCGGTGCGTAAAGCTTTTGCTAGTCAGGCCGTATTGGCACACATTGCACCGGTTGCATTTGTAAAAAACCATTTGGTCTTACAGGTAGCCATGGGGTCAGATTTTTGAGTACGGCTCTTCACCAGTTTTTCTCTCGGGTTGGTGCCGCTGCTAAAAGACGCACATGGTTTTAGTCCAACTGCCATGCTTACCTCTGTGTCCCCCATTAAGACAGGCCAGGTTTTATGTATCACATTCTCTATTCGTCCTGCTAAATGATTAAATTCAGTGACAAAAGTACAAGGGGCATTGTTCACTGTGTCAGTGATTTGATCCTTGTCTAGTAATGGAGAGTCCCTTGCCATGTAAAAGACTTTTTCTATTGTTCTCAGTAACATCTCATTGTCATACCTCCTTTCTCTGAACCTATCAATAAGTTCTTACGCTTGTTTGTTATAGGTACTATCAGTACTGCAATTCCTTCGAAGTCGTAAAAGTTGACTGAAGGGGATATAATTATTTAAATTAGGGGAAGTGGGCACTGCTAGCCAGAAGCAATGAGTCTGTGGCTGTAGGCTTCCAATAGAATTCACTCTCTACACCACCATTAAGGATGTTGCCTGTTAGTGTAAGATCTAAAAAGTGTATGCTGTGATCATCAATTGTGTGCATGAATTTCAAATTCAAATCATTATAAAGCCATGTGATAAATTGTATCAAAATGTCATCACCCTCCAGTATACATATCACATCATCGATAAAATGATACCAAAGTTTGATGTGAACAAAAAATGGATTAATGTCACAATTAAGCACAGTGTGATGTTCCCAATGGCCCAAAAATAAGTTGTCATAGCTGGGTGCCATTGCTGCACCCATCGCCATGCCACATCTTTGCAGGTAGAATTGGCCTTGAAATTCGAAGTAGTTATGTGTTAAAAGGTACTCAGTTGCTTCTACCAGAAATTCACGTGGGATGTCGTCGGTGCTTGACATTATATCAAGCCAAAATTTAATAGAGTTAATCCTCTGGTGATGTTGAGTAGGCTTATAAAGTGACTCAACATCTATGCTGAGACACTTGAACCCTTCCTGCCAACTAACGTCCTTAGGTTTTTTAAGGATATCAGTACTGTCCTTGATATGTGATGGGAAGTGAGTCACTGGAAACTGAAGGAAAAAATCTAGAAATTTCCCTAAATTCTGAGTAAGGGAGTTACCGCCAAAAACAATAGGTCTTCCTGGTGGATTGTCTAGGTTCTTATGAACCTTCGGGAAGATGTAGAAGCTAGGAACAGTGGGGTCTTCTTGCCAGATGTATTCATATTCCTTATTGCTAAGCTCACCCCTATGAAGGGCCTTTTTTAGCAACGTGAACAATTCCTTCTTAACCCTTAGGCTGCCAACACAATGAGAACATTATAGGCATTCTGGACTGATATCTCAGTCCGTGGCATAGTAAGGGTTAAACTAGATAGTGGGGCCCCATTGTAATTTCTGATAATTAGTTGTATCATTCAGAAGGTTTAGAACAATATTATTATAATGTGATGAATTTAATATAACAATGTTGCCCCCTTTGTCAGCTGGTTTAACAACCACTGACTTGTTAGTTGACAATTGTTCTAGGGCTTTCTTCTGTGCCACTGTCAGGTTGCAGTATTTTGGTTTTACATTGCTCTCAAGAATATCTTGAAGCTGTATACAAACCACTTTTTCAAATGCAATAAGACTATTGTTGTACACATTAGGGCAAAAAGTCGATTCTCCTATAAACCTATTCTTGTGAAGTTTAGAAATATGATATTTAGTGGCTAAAATACCATTACCTCTAACATCGCTATGGGAGGTCAAAAGGTCATCTACTCTTAAATTTTCATTATGCAAAGAAGTTTCTGCTTCAAAATTAGCCCAATCCATAGTACTATCTTAATCAAGTTCAGATAAAAGTTCTGGATCATAGTTGCAGAAAGAGTTCTCATTAAGTCACTGTCAATCTCTGGCACAGTACCTGATAATTCAGATGTTCTGACGAGGTCTACTATACCTGCCCCCATCGTAGTAGCTCCCTTATTCTTTGAAAAATGAAATCTCAGTTTAAGCTTCCTGAAACATTTCTGGAGATCCACAAAAATGTTAAATTTGTTGATAGTTGTCATGGGTACAAAGCTCAAACCCTTCTGGAGCACTGAGGTCTTGATAGCATTCAAATTGTAATCCGAGATATTCAGTACTTGTAGGTGACGTCCTTCTTCCATGCCCGAAGTGATCTCTCTATTCCGGACTGCTCGTCCATCCTTTTGCCCCTTCTTGTCTTCCTTGCCCTTCTGTGGTCTCTATTCACCCACTGGTGTCATTTTTATTTTTACTGTTACCACCACAGCTCTTGCTCCTATGTTGGAATCAAACTCTAGAGTGGCCCCTGCTGGCTGAACGAGGTTTCGCCCACTCCGTTATATTGCCCTTATCATAGTCAGTTTGATCCCGTATCAGTTTACCTGTTTTCTTGTCAGTTATATCAACCTCGTATTTCTTTTATTTTGTCATTTCAAATCCAAATCTGCAAAGTCTAAATGTTCTTTAAAATTCAGGACCTCGGTTTGGGCCTCCTTCAGTTTTACAAGTAGTTTGTCAAGTTTATCATTATCATCCTTAATCACTAAATGTATAAAATATTTTGGAACACTCACATGCCGCCTGGATCCAATTCTCTCTGTACTAAAACTTGCTGATCCCGCTGGATGGTGAAACAGTGATCCATAAGTCTCTGGATGCCAAGTTTCTTGCCAGATATTCCTCTAATGTGGATATATTGTAGGCGAGGTCTATCTCCTTTAAAAGCAACTTCTCCAAGTTGACAAAAGCTGCTTTAATTGATTGTGCATTGTCAGCCAAAGCTCCAGCTGAAGTAGAGGAGTGGGCCTCGCCGTCTTGCAGTTTCGCTCTTGCTCGTTGTCTCTGCAAGTCGCGGTTATCAATATTTTCCCAGTAGTTCCCAGAATCCGTACTCGTACCAGCTCAGCTCTTCTAGATGGTGGACAGACTACTTAATCCAGTCTGTCTATAGCCAGTGAGAACTTTTTCATCCACTTGTTGTGAAGAGTTTGTTAGTTTTTCTCTAACAGGGTGGCCTCTATTCAGGCGTAGATCTCCCCAACAGGGTTGTCATGATCTGGCAGGGTCAATTGGTTGTGAACTGGTTCACTACTCGGATCTGGAGTGAGTTTGTCAGTCTCCGTGGAAGATGTCTGTGAGGTTATTTTGGAGTTGCAACCAATATTTGCAAACTAGACGCCTGTCCAACACGCCTCCTAGTGGATTGTTTGGGATTCCTGGGGCCAGTGTTCACCTAGTTAGTCTGGTGCTCCCTTTCAGGGAGGTCCTTTCCATGTGCATTGAAAGATGTGCTAGTGAGGCCTCATCTGAAAAAAAACATAATTGGACCTGGACTGCTTGACAAATTACAGACCAGTCTCTAACCTCCTCTTTCTGGGAAAGGTTACTGAGAAGATAGTGGCACTGCAGCTTGAGGCACATCTTATGGCTTTTGACATCTGTGAGCCTCTCCAGCTGGCATTTAGTCCAAGCACAGTACAAAGACTGCATTGGTCAGGGTGCATAATGACCTTCTCAGGGATAAAGGACAGTGGTCACAAGCTCATCAACTTGTGACATTGTGGACCATGGTTGTTACTTGATTGTCTCAGGAAGGGCTGTCGGCTTGCCAACACAGTCATCCGCTGGTTTGAGTACTTCCTTAATGATAGGATGAACAGGGAGGTGGTGGAGAATTTTTCTTCACTACCAAAGCTCCTACCCTGTGGTGTACCCCAGGGTTTGATTCTGTCTCCCATGTTGTTCACGATGTACATGCTACCCCTAGGAGGGTTCATTAGACAATACAATCTGGGTTGTCACTGCTCTACAGATGACACCTAGTTGTATATGTCTTTTGCACCCAAGACATCTGATGTAGTCAATGTACTAAATTTGTGTGGGGCCAAGATCCAGGACTGGATGTCATCGAGATAGCTGAGACTTAATCTGGATAAGACATACGTACTGGTGATTGAGCCTGGTTGGATGAGGGGTGCAGAGGCCTTTGATGAGTCAACAGGCCTTGTGCTTGGGTCCTCCAGACTGTTGACCTCTGCTAAGGTAAATAATTTGGAAGTCATTCTGGATGACAGGCTGACACTTGAGACTCTGGTGTCTGCTGTATTCCAGAATGGCTTTTACCATCTCAGAAACATTGACAAGATTTATTCATTTATTTATTTGCTTTTGGTAACCGGGTAAGCACACTAGACAGCTGGTGCCTATTTTCAGGTGCGACCTGGGAGAGTTACAAGGTATACATGATAGAAATACATAGTTACAAAGGTATACATGAGAGAATTACAAAGTTACAAGGTATACATGAGAGAAATACATAGTCACAGTACAAACCTGGAGTGGCATGCTCCAACACAGGAGTGAAACAACAGTGGTTATTAAAGCAGTAGTACATAGTATAGAGATAAGCATATATGCGACACTAGTGGGTCATATATCATATGGTACATACAGGCCTTGGGGCAGCAAGGTATAGGACCCCCCCAGGTTGATAATAGACAATACATAGCATAACCTCAGGTAAGGTGCCTCACCAAGCTGGGGTACCATTGTGGAAGGGAGGGCTGTCGGACTGGGCGTTAAGTAGCACACAGGCAGGGCGCAGCAGGTTTGAAGCCTTAATCCCACCTGAAGATCTGCCCTCACTAGTGGCTGCATTCTTCACTTTGAAACTCAGTTACTGTAGTGCTTTGTACCATAGGGTAACTGGAGGTGTCCTACGATGCCTGCAGCTGGTGCAGAATGCAGTGGCCTGGCTATTGACAGATCTTATGTCTTGCCATATAACCCTGGTCCTACATGAACTACACTCGCTGCTGGTGAAGTGATGAATAACCTTCAAGGTCAATTTGCTGACTTACAAATCACTATACAGACTGGATCTTGGTTACCTGAGAGACCTCCTTATTCCATATCAGATGTCCCATCCCCTGCACTCCTCTGAGGTGGGCCTTTTTACTGTTCCTAGGGAAGAGTGAAATAATCAGGGGATTGAGCCGGAGTCAGTATAGGGAGGTAGCATAGCACAATGGTTTAAGGCTATGAGCTGCAAATCTGGAGACCTGGGTTTGAATCCCACAGCCCCCACTTGCATACTGTGTGACCTTGAGCAAGTCACTTAACTTCCCTGTGCTCCCAGGTTGCACCTGTAAACAAGCTTTCAGCTTAGTGTGTTACTCCTAGTAAAACAACTGGAAAAAAAAAAGAGTCAGCGGGCCCAGTCTTTTGGAACAGATTACCAAAATTCCTGAGGGACTTCTCCCTCAGTTGAGGCCTTTAAAAGGGGGCTGAAGACTCTTCTGTTTATGGAAGCTTTTACATTTAGTTAGCCTGTAGATTCATTAGCTACCACTGACCATTCTGATATTATTTATTAGTATTTTTTTTTATTTATTATACTTTATATTTACACAAAACCATATATAAACAATGTTACAAAATGCAACACTAGAAACTATATAACACTAAAACACACAATTGTACAGAAAACATAAAACATCCCCAAAACCCTCCATCCCACCCCCACCCATGGAGTGCCACTCCCCAGAAACTCTATGTAGAATAACAACATTGATGTAACAGCCAGGTAAGTTACAAAACTTCATATGAAGTTGTCCCAGACACAGAATGGACCCCAGACAATGTGGGTGCAGTAGACATAATAGACAGCCAAGCATGTAAAGGAATGCATCTTGCCCAATAAATATTATGTCGATGGTACAGGTAGGCCCTATGTTTTTCTACATTTAAAGCACTCAGACCCTCGCTATGCCATTCAGTCCAAGAAAGGACTTTATTGTCCATCCAATGATGAAGTTATTTGGCAACTGCCACGATTATAGCAATATGCTCCTTGTGGGGACACATAGTCCACCTCGGGACCAATGACCTGGCTAGGGATGAGGCGAGGATAGTACAGGAAGAGTTCAGGAAGTTGGGGAGGGGTCTTTGGCAGGTAGCATGCTCCATGGCCTTTTTTGTGGTTCTTCCTGTCTACGACAGGGGAAGGATAGGGTACTATGTACCAGGAGCTTCAACACATGGTTGAAGGAATTGTGCAGAGAGGTGGGGTTCGGCTACATTGAGGCTTGGGGTCCCACCTGGAGAGATAGAGGCCTCTACAGGGGAGATGGCCTGCATCCATCCAGGAGGGGAACCGCAGTCCTCAATGAACAGTTTAAATGTTACACAGATGGACATTTAAACTAGCCTAGGGGGGTGGCGGAAGGAAATGAGTAGACATAAACTCCCCTCCCAAAACTGTAGGGAGAGACCTAAGAGAAAGAAAACTCCAAGGGTGCCTAACAAGAAAAGTTACAGAGTGGTAGAAGTACAAAAAGATAGGACTGAGAATAGAAGGGGTAAGGAGAGATGGCAGAAGGGGACAGCGGATTATGACAAACAGGGTGGTAGCACATTCTGGAAAGCCATGTGTGCAAATGCTTGAAGTCTGGAAAACAAAATCCCGGACTTGGAGGCCATCAGCAGAGGCTGACCTGGACATTGTAGCCATTACCGCGTCATGGTGCAATGAGAACCATGACTGGGATATAGCTATACCAGGCTACACTCTGTTCAGAAAGGACAGGGTAGGAAAGGGGGCGGCTTTTTATGTGAGGGATAGCAAGGATACTGAGATACAGGGAAATCAAGAAGGGGTGGAGGTACTGTGGGTCACTCTAGAAACAGGGAAGGGAGCCGCTAGTCACACTGGCATGATCTACAGACCTCCAACATAGGGGGATTTGCATAAGGTTCTAGTGGAAGCCATCCAGAAGATGGGAAATAAGGGAGAGGTGCTGCTGGTGGGAACTTCAATGTGCCGGATATAGATTGCAGCATCCCAGCAGCAGCTTCAGGTAGGAGCAGGGACATCCTGGACTCCCTGTTAAAAAAGAGTCTAAGAGAGTGAAATGGGACTCAACATGTGGAAGGGCCTTCACACAGCTGAAAACCACTCTCTGCAGTGCTCTGGTGCTGGCCAGCCCAGACTACACCCATCCAGTTGTAGTACTGATGGACGCCTCTGATGTGGGGTTTGGAGCTGTCCTCAGCCAGACATCCCAGCATGGGAAAGATCACCCCATTGTGTACCTTGGTAAAACGCTTCCATGTGAGCAGGCGTACTCCACTGTGCAGAAGGAGTGTCTCACACTGGTGTGGTTGCTAAAGAAATTAGAGCCTTATCTCTTTGGGAGGAGCTTCAAGGTACGAACAGACCTCAGCTCTCTAATGGCTAAACCAAATGGGGAAAACTAATGGGAAGTTCCTAATTTGGAGTATTGCATTTCAAGCGTATGACATGAACATCACACTTAGGTCAGGGTCTGAAAACGCCAGCACAAATGATTTATCCCACCAGTCAGAATAAGGGACAGAATTGACAGAAACCGTGCCAAGTAAAAAAGGGCATATTGCTATAGGTTCCGATTAAGGAGGGAGGTATGTGGTGGAATCACGCCATGTCATATTTTTGTGTTTTTACAGTTAATATTCCCTTTGTTGTTATGGGGTTGGTCAAGCCTGTTTTGTTTTCCTTCTAACCAAAGGAGGGGGAAGGGAGAACCTTCCAGCAAAACAACGGTAGTGCAGTTTTTAAAAATTCAAACTGAGACAGCTGGTTTATTCTTTGCAGCTAGAGACTTTAGCCTGTCAATCACAGTAGGGCAAGCCACAGGCAGCACTTTTGAACTTGCCTTTGAAAAGCCAGAGAAAGGCTTGCTGAATTCAGTTCTCTTTGTGATGAGACAGCTGATCAGATGGGACCACTGTTCTGAATTCCATCACAAGATGAGTAGGACAACTTTACTGGACTCTTAACTGCATTCAACTGGAACAAGGCAGAAACTATATGCTAGATTTTGAAAAGATAAGTGTTTTTTTTTGTGTACTTTGTCCAACTGTTATCTCTTACATCCTGTAACCAATCTTTGAATGCTATTTATATGTTTAATTCTATAATCTAGTAGCTTTAGTAAAGCCTTTGGCATAATTTTACAAATACCTCTGAAATTGTCTGTTGTGTATGTAAGTTTGGGAGGGTTTTGTTCAAACAATGCTACACCTCACCTAATGCTTAGAGGCCAAACACTACCAGGAAGGAATATGAGAAGGTACTTGGTGTAGGAGGAGATGCACAAGGTCTCATGGAGTGGTCTGTGGATTTGGACCAGTCTCTGCATTTTCCCTGGGAGAAGACACATATAGGGTTTATGGGGCACCCCAAAGGCCTGTAAACGCCTGTATTTTTTTTTCTCCCCGCTAAAAGATCCCGTAACTGGGCTTCCGAACAGGAATCTGGAACCTTATTTTCTGAAACAGTAGCATTGGTGTTCTCAATGAGTTCGATTATTGTAGCGCTTGCATCTCGATCTCACTGTGCAGAAACTGCATTCTGTTGTTCCATATGCCCCTTGGCATTGTAGAAAAGGTCGGTCTGTAGCTGCACAGAGGCAAGGGAGGAGACCTTTTCACCAGCCTCAGACATGTCCTTAGGGCTGTGCAAATACTTTTTTTTCGAAAATTCAGCCGAATATTCGGTATTCAGTTTTCAGATATTCAGTATTCGGCTAGCGAAAATGCCTTCTTGAACTGGCATACAAGTCCTTTAAATGGCTTCAGGGAGAATAGGATGATCTGTCATGGCACTTTGACTTGTACACTGGTACCACAGGCTGTCGTTTGGCATTGCTGCTTCAATAGGAGGATGCAGAGGTCTCAGCACTTTGGATTGTACACTGGTGCTACAAGGTACAGGCTGCCTTGTGCTGCTGCTGCTTCAGGAGGAGGATGCAGAGGTCATGGCACTTTGGCTTGTACACTGGTGCCACTGCAACACAGGCTGTCTTGTGCTGCTGATGCTTCAGGAGGAGGATACAGATGTCATGGCACTTTGGCTTGTACACTGGTGCCACTGCAACACGGGCTGTCTTGTGCTGCTGATGCTTCAGGAGGAGGATACAGATGTCATGGCACTTTATCTTGTACACTGGTGGCACAGGCTGCCTTGTCCCATTGCTGCTTCTGGAGGAGTATGCAGATGTCATGTCACTTTGGCTTGTACACTGGTGCCACTGCCACACAGGCTGTCTTGTGCTGCTAAGGCTGCAAGAGGAGGATGCAGAATCCATGGCACTTTGGCTTGTACACTGGTGCCATAGGCTGTCTTGTTGGGTACGGTTCTGTTGTGGAAGAGGATGCAGATGTGGCACCTTGGCTTGTGCACTGGTGCCACAGGCTGTCTTGTTGGGTATGGTTCTGTTGTGGAGGAGGATGCAGATGTCATGGCACCTTGGCTTGTACGCTGGTGCCACAGGCTGTGTTGTGCTGCTGATGCTTCAGGAGTAAGATGCAGATGTCATAGCACTTTGGCTTGTACACTGGTGCCACAGGCTGTCTTGCTGGGTACGGTTCTGTTGTGGAGGAGGATGCAGAAGTTGTGGCACCTTGCCTCGTACACTGGTGCCACGGGCTGTGTTGTGCTGTTGATGCTTCAGGAGGAAGATGCAGATGTCACGCCACTTTGGCTTGCACACTGGTGCCACTGTCACAGGCTGTCTTGTGCTGCTGATGCTTCAGGAGGAGGATGCAGATGTCATGTCACTTTGGCTTGTACACTGGTGCAGGAGGGCAGGCTACCATGTCCTACTGCTGTTTCTGGAGGAGGATGCACAGGAAAATAGGTCATCATGGGCATTCTGTTCAGTTTCCCATAGGATTCAACTGGAAGTATAAGAAGACATAATTGTCATTTATTGTACTTGGGTGAAAAAACAATGTGTACTGCAGGAATAAAATGTGCCACAGCCTTAAATAATTGTGGCCTTTAAGAAAACCAACTAATAAAACATAATTATGCCCATAGGACAACAGTATAACTTCAATAGGCTTAACTCAGTCAACATTGGTATTTAATTGACAATCTACATATGGGCACACTCCTCTTAATGGGATTGGGTATTACAGGAAACACACACTACAGATTGTTAACTAATTCTGTCCTTAAAAAAACTAATGAAACATAATTATGCCCATAGAACACTATAACTTTACTTCATCAGGCTAACATACAAATTCAAATCTTACCTTCGTAGCTGAGAGGGACATCTGTGAGGACGGCACTCTTGCATGATGCCCATTCTGCCCATGATGTGTGGCCACAAAGATGCCTTTTAATGAATGCTACCTGTTAGGGACACATAATGAAATAAAGTGCTTCCAAATGGCCTGTATACATCCATGAAGTCTCCCTTCTCATGTGGCTATCAAATGATTCAAAATCAGTGGTCACTGGTCAGACAGCTCTATTTCTTCCTCTTTTTTTATGTATTGCTTTTTTGGTTTTTTCCTCCCATCCCATGCCCTGCCCACATGCCCCTGCTGTGACATACACATGTACATGCATGCCTTGTGGGACGCCCGCACCCTGCCAGTCACCAGATTCTACCTATGCTCATTGCTGGGCCTTCACACAGCTATGGCAGGACTACAGATGAGCACCCACCCCCACCCAGGAGAGGAGAGCAGGTGCTCATTCCTACTCCCACCCCTGACCCCTGCCATCCCAGCACCCTGTGGAGACCAGAAGTCATTCCCGAACCCATGTGACCTGCATGTGAGGTAAGGTGTCCAGCGCCTCAGCCCTCAGTGACACTGGGCCAGCCTACACTGTTTTATTTCAGTAATTCTCACACAAATACCACCAAACAAAAAGAAAACAATGAAATGACTGAATACTTACCTTTGCAAGTCACACACACAGTGTTTTTCAAGGAGTCCATCAGATTTGTGATAAAAATCCTGCAGGGTAAAAAAAAAAATAAAATAAACATGATTAATTTCCATCCAAGATACAGAATTACAGAAATACAGATGCACTGTTCAATCATAATTCCCAAACCCCTTCACCCAAACAAACATAAAAAAATTAAAAGATTTCATACAATTTACTTACTTTTGCTGGTAGCACACAATGTGGTACTTGAAGATGAGCAACACCACTCTGGCTTGGGCGGTCATCCTCCTCCAGACTTCTTCATAATTGTTGGTGATTTGATACGGTAAATGAATACTGGAGTGGAGACTGGTGAGGCCACACTGGTATCTGGCATATTTCAATCATGGGGAATAGTGGAGAGCAAATCTCAGGCATGGGTAATACTGGAGACTGGTGATGCCACATTGGTATTCAGCAAATTTCAGGCATGGTCAATACAAGAGACTGGTGAAGCCAAACTGGTATTCAGTAAATTTCAGGCATCGTCAATACTGGAGACTGGATGCCACATTGGTATCCAGCATATTTTAGGCATGGGGAATACTGAAGACTGAAGACTGATGATGACAAACCAAATATTACACTTGGCTGGTGCTGCTCTAACCAACTACTTAGAATATTTTTACAAAATTATGCTGAGCATCCCACACCTCACATTTCATGGACACCATAAATGGTTTACAAATTCATGTGATTATTAAAAAAGCACAATGCCTGACGCATTTCAGATCCCAAAAGATCCTTTTTCAAAGGCAATTACAGCAAGACTGAACAACATTATATATACATAAGTGTTGTGACATCACAGTGACATCATAGTACAAACAACCTTCAAATTCATAGGATGTAATACACCCTGACCACATGATGTGCCCATGTGAAACATCCATTACCCACCCTTAGGTGCTACATATTGTTAGACAATTCCAAAGATAATACAACACAGCGTTATTAAACTGCAGTGCATGGCTTCCAGTTCCGGTGATGCCCAGGTGAAGATGTTCATTGAGGAGCTCCTGCCATTATCAACGAAAAAAAGGGGGCACAACTAACAAAACTAAGCCACTACTTTAGATATTTCAGCGTCTAAGATTGCCCATCAACTCCCAGGTTCAAATGGCTAAGCCAGCTCAAAATCATTTTCCACCAATTGCTGAACTCACCGACCTAGAAGACCAGCAGTCAGACGAAGGAGAATCCCAGCCCAGGCCCATACCGGGTTCCGATAGAAAAACTCCAAAAAATAAGGGCTCGAAGAAGACTCCTGAATCGAACACCGAGACCATTCTTCAGGCAATAACAGAGTTTCGGGGAGAGGTCAGGGAATCTTTAAAAGACCTCCGAAATGAGATCACCAACCTGCAGGCCCAAGTTTCCGAAGCCGATCAGCAGATCACACTGAATACTTCTAGAATCGATGAGCTGGAAGCTGCAGTGTGCACCATAGCGAGTGAGCAACTAGCGATGTCTGTCCGCCAAGAGGATACTGAAAACAGGGGCAAAAGAAGGAATTTAAGAATCTTCGGGCTTCCTGAAGGAGAGGAAGGCAATGATACAAGGGCATTTGCAGACTATTTCCTCCACCTATCTCTCTCCTTGGATCCAGACTACCAGCTTGATGTACAACGTGCCCACCGTGTACTAGGCCCTAAACCGATGCGTTCTGAGGTCAGGCCGCGCTCTTTTCTAATCTGTCTCTTCAGCTACCAAACTAAGGAAGCCCTTTTCAACAAAGCATGGCAGAAGGGGAGGGTGATGTGGGGACAGTCCAGGCTTCTCTTTGACAATGATTACTCCCCATATACACAGTCAGCGCAGAGCCTATAGTCCCCTATTTCCCATTCTTCGATCTCAGAAAATTTGATTTAAAACTCCCTATCCTGCCACATTTGTGGTACATCTGCCCTCCGGCATATAGAGTTACTCTACAGCATTAGAGGCAGCATCAGATCTTCTGGCAAGGGGCATAATTTCAGACAAGGTGATGGAGACTATCTGACAGCATCAGAAAGAGTGGTCCCAGCAAGACAGACGAAATACTTCTCAACCTTCCTCTACAATTTCAGAATTACTAGAGCATTTACAACAATTCTGCAGTCCCTTGGTATCTACCTGAGGGCCCTAGACATACGAGTTCTTATTTTCTGAGTTGGGTAGAAGGTGTTGGAAGTGTCTCATGGGGCTTGGTAGATTGAGTATGGGGGGGGGTGAGTCCGGTCTCGGGTGGAATGCTCGCAAATAATTGTGGTCTAGGCAACATCTAAAATATTGCTTTGATGTTTTCATTAGACCCTTGTTGCCATTTAGACCCCTGCAAGTCTGCCAGATGGTGAGGGCTCCCCCCTAACTAGAGAGTATCGCCCCACGTGTTGCATCGTTCCTCCATGCTCTGGTGGGCCTGGGATCCCCGCCCTTCCCCCTGCTATTCCCAGCTACTGGGCCTAAGATTCCACCCTTCCCTGACTTGAGGATGGATGTTCTCTGACTCTCTCTCGAGACAGTGAATGGACTTAATGCACTATATATATTTCTTAATCGAACACCTTAAGCCTTCACCATTCTTCAGGACTCCTGGAACAGTATAATCCTGTGTGTTTCTGGTTGTAGAGGGAGACGAATGGGTGGTCAGAGAGAAAGATATTCATGAGTGGGCCTGTTGTCCTTCTATGGCTAATAACCTAGGGCATATCTGGCATGTCTCTTGCCTCAGCCCCCCCTTTTTTTCTCTCTCTCAAAATGACATCTTGGCCCTTACTTCAGGTTTCTTTCCTATTTCCCCTCCAGCTGAGTTTTCCCATTAATTTCCCCAGAGTTCATTTGTGTGATATGGGTCCCTTTCCCTCATCCCTAATATACCAGTAGATCTCTCTCCTTACAACATAAGCCCCCTGGTCCTAGGGTGTCCTGGGTGGAATTATCCCTTGGAATCGGGGCCAGTAAGGGCCACACACCTACTAGGCCAGGGCCCAAAATACTGGAAGCCCTCTGTAACTCCATCAGACAGAAGCACTTCTAAATATATCCCATATTGGATCCTTTTTATTTTTTTCTTAGAAATTTGGCAGAGAGTTCCTCTTAAGCTTTTTCAAAGAAACCTTTAAGGTCACACCAGATCCACTCGGGAGTGAATCCCTATTCACTCCTCTAGGGGCGTTAGTCCTGACCTTGGTTCTTTCCTATCTAGGGTTCAGGCTGAGTACCCCTATCCCACACCATTTCCTCCAGGAATCAAGGTAGGGACCAACTCAGCGGAGCTCCTTCTGTGCCCCTCCCATATGGAAGTCGAAATGTGTATAGTTTTGGTTGAATTCCCAAGGATGGGTATTTGTCCCACCTTTTTTAACTTAAAGTTAAATAATTTATATAGTACAATGATTGTTGTTATAAACTTTAGGCAACTTTTGTCTAAAGATTTAGCTAGTGTTTATATAGTTCATTATGTTTTTATAATTGGTCTACTTAACAGAATCACAATGTTAATGATGGTTTATGGGGGGGTATTGTTTAAAAAACACACATACATAAAAACAAAATTGATACAGTATGCTTTATTGAACCATTTGATATTTCTACAGAAGGCATTAACTCAAGGAATGAGCACGGACAGTCTTATGGTATGGTTTGGAGAAAATCCCTCATCTTCTTCCTGCAGGGGGAGAAATAACAAAACAATAGTTACTAACGGAGTAATAAAATGAGTGTGATAAACCCAGTACAAATCACATCCCATAACATAAATGGTCTACACGATCCGATAAAAAGGGCAAGACTCATGCAACACCTATCCAGAAACCCTGCGGACTTGATCTTCCTCCAGGAAACCCACCTCTCTGCCTCTGAACATGAAAAACTGGCCTGGGGTGGGAGATACAGTGTGGTGGCCTCATTGCATCCCAGAGGGAGAAAGAGAGGTACTGTAATCTTAATACCAAGAAACACTCCCCTTGAGATACAACAAACACATATAGATGCTCAGAGCCGCTATGTAATCCTTACAGGGCTATTATACGGTAAACAAATCACACTGGCTTGTGCATATTTCCCCCCACAATCAAATTTCCCAATATACAGGGGTTTTCTAGCCAGATTGCTCAATATCCTCCAGGGCCAATTAATCATGGGCGGAGACTTGAATATGACCTTGACCCTTTATATTGACTGCTCGACTCCACAAAAGCATAGGACTAATATGACCACCAAACAATTTGAAAGCTGTATAGAAGGTTTGGGTTTTGTTGATGTGTGGAGGCAGATTTTCCCCTCCAGTCCAGGATTTCCTTATTACTCCCCAAGATTTAAAACACACTCTAGATTAGATTACTTTATAACAACAAATGAACATCTAACTACGATACAAGATATAAATATAGGCCCCAAGTTATTGGACCATCGCCCTCTGACACTCACCCTGGATATGGACAGAGAAAAGAACTCCCTTTGGAGACTCAGGCCTACTATTCTGTCTGATGGGGAATTTCTGGAGATCCTCACTGACAGACTAATTTTATTCTTTACAGAAAACTCTGATCCGGAGATCCCGATAGCTATTCAATGGGATGCGATGGAGGCCACCATTCAGGGTGAAATCATAGCCTACTCGTCTAGAAAACATAAAGAAAGAGAGCAAGAATACCGAAGACTAAATAACCAACTTGTTAACTATCAGCTGCTTTATCAAGCAGGAGACATAGAATTACAAAAACTAATAAATAATACAAAAGCAGAGATACAAAAGATTTTAGACAGCAAGGTCCAAAAAATGCCTGTATTATTAACGTCAATCTATACATGAGAGGGAGTCCTAGGGGAATCAAAAACTTAACTCGCAAATTAAGGACCCGAAAAGGTTCCTCTACTATTTTAAGACTCAGACATCCAATTTCAAGGATAACACACCATTCTATAAAACACATTCAACAGGCTTTTGTTGATTATTACTCAAATATACATGCCCCTTCCTCCCCCACCTTCCCAGGATAATTTGGCTCAATTCTTAAATAAGGCAAAACTCCCAGCCCTCTCACCACTTCAAATTAAAAGTATGGAATCTCCAATCTCATCTCTGGAGATTGAAGAATCTATTAAAAAAAACTTAAACCAGGTCGCTGTCCTGGCCCAGATGGCTATATTGCCAAATAGTATAAAAAAAACTTAAAAAGGGCTTGATCCCAAAATTGCACACCTTATTCAACGAAATCTCCGAGGTGGTCTGTCCCCCCTTCCTGGGACTATGCAACTATTGCCCCAATACTTAAGCCCAATAAGGACCCCTCAGATCCGGAGTCATATCATCCCATTTCAGTTCTCAATGTGGACTACAAAATTTACATGACTGTTCTGGCCTTCAGACTGGAACTGATAATACCTCATATTATACATCCAGATCAATCTGGATTCATTAAAAACAGAAATACCTCTGATAATATCCGAAGAGCCCTGCTATGACAAGAATATGTATGTACCAGACAAATCCCATCCATATTTGTAAGTCTAGATGCTGAAAAAGCGTTTGACCGAGTTTCGTGGCCCTTTTTATGGGAAACTCTTAGACAGTTTTAATTTCCTCCCCAATTTATTTCATGCCTAGTCAACTTATACAAATCCCCGAGAGCTTACATATGTATTAACGGTTCATTGTCTCCCCTTTCTTGTCCTGGGCAGAGGTACCAGACAGGGATGCCCCCTTTCCCATATTTGTTTGCCCTATTTCTGGAACCCTTGGCATCACTTATCCGCAACACTCCTGATCTAGAGGGAATCCCTACTGGCCAATAAGAATATAAAATCATGCCGGCCCGGTGGTGCAGAGAGCTGAGGCGTCTCACCTCACGGCACACCAGCGACCCGGGTTCGGGAGCGAGTCTGGGTCATTGGAGGCCAGCACGGGGGTGGGTGGGTGGAGCAGGATGGAGTAGTTGCAAGGCAGCTCTCCTCTCCGGGGAGGTGGGGTGGCATCCCTCACTCTCGGCTACCCCCTGGTGGAAGCTAAGGGGCTGTGCAAGAGAGGGTGCTGACGATAGGCCAGTAGGGGCGGGTGGAAGACGGCCATTACCAGGGCTGTAAGGCGCATGCTTGCCTCCACACACATGCATCCTTCTTCTGGGGTCCTCGGGTAGAAAGGGGAGAAAATCAGAAAAAGCAGCCGGCAGCAGGATGGCGACCGACTCTCCGCAGGCACCGCTCCTGGACCGGGCATAAGGTAAACCCCGGTAATTCTGGGGGACGGAGCTGGGGGAGTCAGTCAGATGGGGGCCGCATGGCGAGGAGAAACAGAGTGGAGATAAAAAAAAAAGAATATAAAATCAGTATGTTCGCTGATGATGTGTTGCTGACCTTGTTGACTCCTACCCAGTCTATTCCAGCAGCATGGCAAATCTTATCCCTTTTTGAAAAAATATCTGGTTTCAAACTCAATATAAATAAAACGGAGATCCTGGCATTTAACTTTTTTCCCAACCAACAATTTAAAAAGTCCTTCCTGTTTAAGTGGCACTTGATTAGAATAAAATATCTGGGCCTCTACCTTCCATCAGATTTGGGAGTTTTGGAAATGAGCAATTATGAATGCCTTATGACACACAGATCCAGGTAGATTTAGATAAATGGTCCACTGTATTCTTCTCGCTCCATCAGAGAATTTCCATAATACGCACTAACATCCTTTCTCGAATTTTATACCTGCTCCAGACGATTCCCTTTTTCCCTTCAAAATACTACTTCAAGTCTTGGAACAGAATGATACTTAATTTTCTATGGGGAAAAAATTGCCCGAGAATCAGACTCCAAATTCTAAAATTCTCTCTTTCTCAGGGTGGGCTGAACCTTCCGGATTTTAATTTATATGCTCAGGCTGCTTTTTTAAGAACACTGGTACAGTGGTTATCAGACTCCTATTCCTCCCCTGGAAAACTACTGAATTCCACTTAAACGATCTCTTTGATATTAAAAGAATTTTATTTTCTTCTGCAGAAAGATCCCCTAATCCCTCATACTTCACTGGAATAACCACTCAAACATACAGGTTGTGGAAACATATTAGAAGGTCGACCCCAGTTCTCGGGGTTAATGAATATTGTAAATTGATATTCCAAGATGAGTTATTTGCCCCAATATATACGGACCACACTTTCTCCCAATGGAGATCTTTCGGTCTTGCTCATGTTTTCCAGTTCCTCTCTAATGATGGCATCCTCCCATTTGACAGGCTCCTATCCCAATACCCCCTCTCCCAATCAGACAAATTTCAATACTTTCAAATACGAAATCATATACTCCGTAATAAAAACATTCAGCCTACTTTACCCTTCCCACCCCTGGAGCTATTAAAGCTTTTTATAGAGGCAATTAAGGGTAATTTGAGTTCTCATATTATAGGATTAACATATAGGGAGTTGAGGAATGGACTCCCTGTAACAACGGCCTCCATCCTGGAAGGTTGGAACAGAGACCTTGATATAGATATTACTCTAGATGCATGGTGCCGTTCTTCTCTGACCGAGATAAAATCTGTTTCTTCCCCCCACTGGAGGGAATTTGCATGGAAATGTAGATCCTGTTTTTTCCGATCCCCTGCCTTCCTTTTAAAATACCTCCCTGAGGATTATGGAAAGTGTTGGAGGAGCTGTGGATGCACTCTGGCCACCTTGGGCCACATATTTTGGCAATATCCACTCGTCATGCCATATTGGATTTCTATTCCAAATGAACTCTCTAGACTATTCTCTGAACAGATAGAACTATCAGCAGAACAGTTCTTGATGGGGATTTATCCAGACCATACTCCCACATTGGGTCGAACCATACTACCAATCTGCTTTATTGCAGCCAAGAAATCCACAACGAGAAGCTGGATGACGAATCAAGTTCCATCAATAAAAGATTGGAAATTGATAATGTCTGATATATATAAATCTGACAGTTTTAATGCAGAACTACGGGGTGGTGCCCTAGCTCACACATTAAAGTGGCAGAAATGGATACAATATACAGCTCTAACAGATCCTGAAATTGCTCTGTAGGGAACATTTCTGTAGATGTTGATAGAAAGGGGTTTATACAATCCAAGTTAAACCAGAGAGAAAATTAGTTTTAGAGATGTGATTTTACCTTCTCCCTGCATGAATTAGAAACTCAAGTATAAATAATAGTAACACTACCATGCCATAGACTACTGGAAATAGAAGCCTTCTGATAGATATTTATTTACTGTTTATGCATCGCACTGAAATAATGTATATATTGCCATGTATGTTGTGGTCAAAACCTTGAATAAAAAGAAAAAAAACTGCAGTGCATAACCATTGAAAGTGCAGATGTTGATATATATATACACACACACACAACAGCATAGCCAAATAATCACCTGTATTATAATGTACAGAAAAGCACTGGAAGGGAAAGGAGGGCAATAAAAGAAGTAAGAAGGAAAAAAAAGACAAAACCAAAAAATTAAAGATGGAGAAAAGAAAGGGGAAAGGGGAGGGGGAATTTAAGATTTTCACCGTCAGAATCCAAAAGTAATGTAGCGGCAGCAATTAAATGATCAGTGTGTAGCACTTCTTTTCCGTTTTATTTTCCTCAAATATGGTCCGAGAAAAAGAGCAAAATTTAAGCCAGGAAACGTATTATCTGCCAAAGTTACAATCCAAAACTTTTCTTTATTCAGCAGCACTATATTGACACAGAACAGCCACCAAGAATGTCCTGCAGAAGAGCTAAAACACCGAAGAACATTCATTCCAGTACATATCTATTACACTGAACCCAAGTTTCAAAAAACTTGGTTAAATCAGCAAATGAATTGCTGTGTACTGTGCAAAAAATGTGTCCATCGCAAAAATGTTGCAATGAGTAAAACATTGACCAGCTGTAATGTTCAAAGGGAATATTCAGTAAGACAGTTGCTTACCTCTAACACTTCAGGTTATTTACCTGGCAACATGTTCAGTCCCAGCCTTCTATGGGGGGTAAAACAACCTGGTGCCTAAACACTAGAATTTCAGGGTATCAAGAAAGTGTTTCACCCTACGAGAGCAATTTACTAATACAGTAATGATACTGTGCTGCTGAATAAAGCAACGTTTTGGATTGTAACATTAGGAAATAATAAGTTCCCTAGCTTAAATTATGGGCTGGATTTCAGACCACTGAGGAAAGGAAAAAGGAAAGGAAGTGTTACACATTGATGGGTTGCTGGCTGCTGCTACATTACTTTTGGATTCTGACAGTGACAATCTTAAATTCCCCCCTCCCCTTCCCCTTTATTTTCTCCATTTTTAATTTTTTTTTTTTTTTCCCTTCTTACTTCTTTTATTCCCCTCTTTTGCCTTCCACTGCTTTTCTGTACATTATGATACAGGCGATTATTTGGCTATACTGTTACATATATATGATATTATACGTTTTCAACATCTGCACTTTCAGTGGTTATGTACTGCAGTTTAGCAACACTGGCCCAGATATTCAAAATCTAGTGCAGTGTGCAAACCAATAGCATGACAATAGCACAGGACTAGGGCAGAGCTGCGATATTCAAAGGACCGGTTAGCGCACGCTAACCACAATAGCGCCCGGCAAACTGATAATGTATGCAAGGGGCAAAGTGAGGGGGGCAGGAACCAGCACACACGCGCTATGGGATATTCAGAGCCATAGTGCTGCACTAGGCCACATAGCACGACACGTAGCATTGCACTAGGTACCGCTTATAAAAGGCTGGTCTTATCCCAGGACAAAACACAGAGTGGGAGGGACCACAGCAGGAAGTGAATATGGCAGCAGTGGAGCAGGGAGCAGGGCCAACAAGGGCCATAATGCAGGCCAAGGAGATGTTATGCTGCACATAGGTGGTACCGGCCCAGGGTCTCCTTTGAGACCCTGCCAGATGAGCACATCACTGGCTAATATAGGATGAACAGGGGTATGCTGAGGCAGCTATGTGAACTCCTGCATGAGCAGCTGCAGTCTAACACCAGACGCAGCCATGCCATGACATTTGAGGAGAAGGTGACAGCAGCGATGTGCTTCTTAGCCATAGGGGCATTCCAATGACCAACAGGGGACACCATAGGGGTATAGCAGTCTGCCACGTCATGCCTCCTGACCCAGTTCCTCGATGCTTTCCTGCCACATGCTGGTGAGTTCATAGTATTCCCCAGCATGGCAGCAGAGCGCAGAGAAACCATGCAGCAATTCCATTGAGTTGCACACCTACCAGCAGTACTTGGTGCCACTGACTGCACCCATGTCCCCATCCATGCACCACCTGGTGATGGCAATGAGGCATACATGAACAGGAAGGGGTACCACTCCATCAATTGCCAGGTGGTGTGCGATGCGACTGGGCGCATCAGCAATGTCTTTGTGCAGTACCCCAGCAGTGCCCATGACACCTTCATCTAGCACTGGTCCCAGCAGTGTCAGGCCTTTGAGGAGGGCAGGATACCCAGTGGGCACATAGTCAGTGAGTATCAGCATGCATGGCACACACCCCCCACAGCAGGGGTGGGGAGAGGCAGGGGAAGGCAAAGAAGAGGCTCGGGAAAGCAACACAGGTGGTGCACCACAGCAAGGGGCAGACAGCAGAACAACACTAACAGGTGCACATTTCTCTGCAGGGGACAGCACCTACCCCCTGCGACCCTGGCTGCTGACACTGGTACCCTGGCTGGCCACAGTGGCAGATGAGCAGTACAATGAGGCACATGCTGCCACTAGAAACATCATAGAGAGGGCGTTTGGCATACTGAAAATGCGCTTCCGATGCTTAGACACGTCAGGCAGTGTCCTACATTATAGGCTTCAGAGGGTGTGCCGTATCATCCTAGCCTGTTGTATGCTTCACAACATGGTGATGAACCATGGGATACAGGTTTCTGAACCTGAGGAACAGCCAACAGTGACCCAGATCCAGGGGGATAGTGGAGCAACCCGAGAGGAGAGATCTTCAAATGGCCCGCAGGGCCCTGGAGCACAGGGCCGCCATCATCAGGGCACTGTCACAGGCCATAAGGTGAGTAAACACAGCACAGCAACAAGAAACAGTATAATGGAAATGAGTTTAATATGTACAGACAACCACAATAGTGCAGACCACCAACAGAGTATGTGCACAACACAGTGGGAGTGAATGTACGTGTGATGTCAGTGTGAACTGTGGGCCGTGCAGGACACACATGTGACTACGGTACACAGCCATGGCACTGTGACCCAGGTGACGCCTGACATGAGGCAGCAGGGTGGAAAGGGCCGCCACGGCTGTGCAAGTGTGAATGTGCCAGTGACCGTGTGTGTGAGTGTGGCAGTGTGAGTGGGTAGGGTAAATGAGTGAGACAAGACTCCAAAAATATGGTTAACACACCTTTTCTAGGCATGATGTTTATTGTCCAAATGGACTATTTTTTTTTTGTAGAAAAATGTATTTATATCCAAAAATAAATATAAACCATATTTGGCATAAGTCTTCAACTTCAGACTAAACGACAAAAGAAATACAATAAAATAAACAAAAAGAAAACATCTCTTTTTGAGCTCTCAGAACTACCCTTCCCTGGTAGTTCTGCCACATAGTAGATAACCTTTTTTATCACAGTATCTACAGTCATCTGTGTTTCGAGATAACCTCTCCTTACTCACTCTCAGGCTTATCTGCTAGATCTGAGCACCAGGGGAGCTTTTATACCATGCACTGCTGCATCATCAGGTCAGCTGATCCGCCCCTTTTCTAAACAATAATTATTCCTTCTCTAATACAAACCTTTAGGAGGATCAGCATGACTGTATAGACACAGGAATATGATAAACTGACAAACACATTATCACTCCATTATATTATTTAGAGCCCTACATAGACAGTTTTATGAGTTAATTATCTGTGTACCTTGAAACTCTGCCCCTATCTCCTCTTGAATGACACCTGTAATTTATTATAAAACAGCCTCACCATCCCGTTGGCGCAGCGGTGGGTTTTCCACTTGCGATGCCGGCGACCCGGGTTTGGGAACGGACCTGGGTCGTCGGAGGGCTGACCGGGGGAGAAGGATGGAGCGTCCTACGGACTGCTCTCCTTCTCCAGGGGGAGGGTGAGGGAAGCACTCGGAGCGCTGAGGACTCCTGGTGGAGGCCAGGAGATCTCACGCTGCCAATGCTCAACATCTGGAGGTGGGGCGGACGCTGGCATCATTGCACATCCCCGCCTCCATGAAGGGAAAAGTAAGGAAAAATAGGTGGGCAAGGGCCACAGTCTTAATGAAGCCCTCCCAGGAAGTCCTTGAGTGGTCACCATCGCTGTGGTCCCCTGACTAGATCCTAGTTCTGTGGCCATGGGAAGAACGTGGCCACAGCCCCGCCCTCTGGGGGGGTAAGCCCGGGGGGGTGACTGGGGGACCCCAGCAGCCATAGATGGTGGCTGAGTCTTCCAGGGGCCATGACCAGGGCCGAGAAGCGACAGGAGGTCCTGCCAAAAAAAGAAAATTAAAAAAACGCCTCACCATGGGGCGGCTAGCTCCTAAGGGCTCATTCTGCAGGCTAGCTGTGCTCAGGTAGGAACAAGTCCATTTCACCCAAAATACAAACAGAAGTAACACTCTTTATTTATTTTATGCAACATATTGTTCATTTAGCATGTTTCCCCTTTTAAAAACAAGTATTTGGCAACCTGTTTTCACAGAGCACCGAACGGCTGATATTTCAGTCACTGGAAATGTTTTTATTTGGGCCCCCTTTTCTATCTGTACTAGAGTCAGCCGAATCTATAATACTGCACCAGTACCTTCTGTATTAAATGGTTTATTTAAATGCATATCTCCCCTCTTTGTTTTCACGCGTTAGCGCTTTATAAAATAGGGAGGTAAGAAATAAAAAACGTTCACTTTTAAAACACAACCGCACTTCGCGGTACATTCTGCATGCAAGCAGGCTGCTGCGAGGAAGGAAAATCATACATCTTGCTCTAGCAGCTTGCCATCTCACTAATGTCCCTCACATTTCGTTTTAACTCGCCCTGGGATACTGCTCATTATTCTGTTTTTAGAAAACCCAATGCAGGTACAGAAGTCCACGGAGGCATGAGTCAGTGAAAGAAATTACTTTCACTTTCTTACCAGACATCACGCTGAGCGGTTTTCCTGATTGTGTGTTTTACTTGTCCTGCATTTCTGGGGAGCATGTACATTGCGCTCACATTTAGCAGCACTAGCAGTCTTAAAATAAACAAATGGCTGCTCCTTTTACTTTTTCTGAAGCTGTCAGCAGCTTCTTTGATAGAAAATACCCAACAAATATTTGGCTGCCTATAAAAATGAACAGCTGCTCCTTTTGTTATTATTACTCCACAGGGTTTTCCAAAAGGCAGTCGTGTTCTACTGTGCAGTGGTGCAGCATATTTTTATTTTTCCTAATGCAGCATCATATTGACTGTCATTTTTATATGTTGGACATTGGCATGGGAGGAAAATAAAAATAAAAGAGGGGCAGGCAAGAGAGCAAAGAGATGCCATTATGGGTGGCCTTCCCATAATGGTAGAGTTAGACATAATTAGTTGGATAGAAAAGAAGAGTTTGCTACTGCAGTAGACTTATGGGGAAAAGAACTATGCCAAAGCCTTCAATATGGGGCGGGGGAATCAATCTATCACACACCCCCATGGTCAAGTGGAAACTAGTGGATACCTTACTGGTTTTCAAGACAACCTACCCAAATATATCTTGGTAGGATGGAACTACCGCCCACCCTCACTTGGTAACTCCACCTCAGGGTCCCTTATCAAAACATTAACGCTTAGGTAATACTTTACAATTAGTATACCCGAAATACTTAAATATTACCCTGTGGTATCTAAACATTATCACAGGTCAATTCCCTCTTTAACCACAGATGACTCTGAAGAACATGCTTTTCCATTTAACTTGGTAACAGGGTCCCCATACCTTGACAGAAAATCAGCATTAATGTGCTGGGTACCTGCATGATGTTGTACAGTAAATTTATAGGCTGTAGTGCCAAATACCACCTCATAATCCAATTATGGTCCTTCATCTGATTAATAAAACAAAGCAGACTGTGATCAGTAGTAAGGGTAAATGGCGCTCCTCATAGATAAAACCGTAATGCCTCAATGGCCCACTTGGCCGGCAGGCATTCTTGTTCCACAGTGGAATATTTCTACTCACAGTCATGAAGTTTCCATGAAATATACAACACGGGGTGTTCCTCACCCTCAATTGTTTGGCTTAACACTGCCCCAATAACCATTCCAGAGGCATCCTTATGGACCTCAAATGGATGATTAAAATCTGGACTACAGAGTACTGGGGAAGAACATAATGCAGCCTTAATATTCACAAAAGCAGTTTCACATTCCTGGGTCCATTTAACTTTATTACCAAATTTCTTTTTGGTGAGGTCTGTTAGAGGTGTGGCTATGGCTGCAAAATTAGGAATGAATCAGCGATAGTAGCCCACCAAACCTAAGAAAGAACGTATGTGTTTTTTTGTCTCAGGTTGGGGACAATTAGCTACTGCTTCGATTTTATTGCTCTCTGGTTTAATGGTACCATTTCCTAGCACAAAACCAAGATATCTGGTTTCAAACATAGCCAGTGCACTTTTTTCGGGGTTAATTGTAACTCCTGCCTTGGAAATGGAGGAAATAACAGCTCTTAGGTGTGCCAAATGGGTGTTCCAATCTGGACTAAAAATTATAACATCATCCAAGTAGGCCTCACAGAAATTATAGTGAGGTGCCAGCACTTAGTTCATGAACCTTTGGAACATTGCAGGAGTTCCATGCAGTCCAAAAGGCATGGTCAGGAATTAATACAGACCCATAGGCGTACTTAAGGCTGTTTTCTCTCGTGATGTAATTTCGAGGGGTACCTGCAAGTATCCTTTAGTCAGGTCTAAAGTGGAACTATACCATGCGTTACCCACTTTGTCTATTATGTCATCTACCCTAGGCATGGGGTAGGCATCAAACGGAGACACCGAATTTAAACCTCGAAAATCAAGATACAAGCATATACCACCCTCTTAGGTACAACAACAATGGGGAACCCCCCAAGCACTATTAGAAGGCTTAATTATATTCATTTTTAACAACTTTTCCACCTCGAGTTGTACCTCTTGTCTCATCCTTTCTGGTAGTCTATATGGCTTTTTTCTTATGGGAGGGGGCATGGTCCGTATCTCATGCTCCACTCCCCTAGCAAGGCCTGGCACACTAATAAAAGTAATAGGATATTTCAATAACATATCCTGTAACTCTTGTCTTTGCTTGGGTTCTAGGGTAGGATTTACCTTTACCTCCCGCATCCCTTTCCTGGCCTCCAGCCTTCCATAAGCTGTTTCTAACTCTGTTTCGGGGTTTTCAGGCAATACTAACATGCTCATCCCTTTGGTACTTTTCTCATGCCATTTCTTCAGTAAATTGGCATGGTAGATTTTAGTTTTTTGTTTCTTGTCAGGGATCTCTATTTCAAAAGCAACAGGGCCTGTCTGTCTTACTACTGTGTAAGGCCCCTGCCATTTCATTAGGAGTTTATTAGCAGTGGTGGGAAGCAGTAATAAGACTCTTTCTCCAACCTCAAATGTTTTTATCTGTTTTCCCTGATCATGTATTCGGTTCTGCGTAGATTGGGCTTGAATACTCATCTCATGAGCCTTGGCAGAATATTTAACTAACCTTTGTCTAAGATGTTTCATATATGCAGCAATTCCAAGATGTTTCATGTCCTTACCCTACTCCCAACATTCTCTGATCACTTTTAAGGGTCCTCTAGGATTTCTGCCAAAAAGAAGTTCAAATGGAGAATGTCCGATAGATACCTGGGGAACCTCTGTATATGCAAACAAGGCAAAAGGTAAGTACTTATCCCAGTCCTTACCCTCCTCATGAACAAACTTTACACATCCGTTTCAATGTCTGGTTGAAACGCTCAGTTAGACCATCTGTCTGGGGATGATAGGGGGACGTGTGTACAGCCACTGTACCCAGCATTTGATAAAGCTCCCTCAATAACTCAGCATTAAAATTAGTACCCCGATCTGTTAGTATCTCCTTAGGTATACCAACTCTGCTAAAGAGCTTTATCAATTCCTCAGCTATTTTAGGTGTTGTAACTGATCTCATGGGTATGGCCTCTGGGTATTTTGTTGCAAAATCACATACAAGTATGTGCTGATTACCCTTTGAGCTCTTATTTAAAGGACCCACCACATCCATCCCAATACATTCAAATGGTGTTGTCACCACGGGTAAGGGCAATAGAGGTACTTCATCTTTTTTTCCTACTGGAGCTACAAGTTGACAAGCCTCACGTTCTCTGTAATAATTAGCTACATCTTCATGTATCTTTGGCCAAAAGAAATGTGTCAATCTGCCTAGTGTCCTATCTCTCCCCGCATGTTCTGCCCATGGTAGATCATGACTGAGGTATAATAAATCCTTTCTAAAACAAGAGGGTTACTAACAGTTGTTCTACCTCTTCCTTGGTTACTGGGTTCCCACATATCCTGTACAACAATTCATTTTTCATTACCATTTTTGGGGCACCTGGGATCTGTATTTTCCCAACCTGCTGAAAAAAGGTTTTAAACTATCATCAGCTTTTTGTTCATCCACAATATTTGCTTTTACAAAAACAGTTTGTACAGTCTCTGGTGTTAAACCATTCTGTTTTACTTGCCATTGTCTTTGCATTTTCTTCCTCATATTGTGGGACAGTTTAGTTTTCCCTGATTTGTCAACCATGTCTCCTTGAAAAGGAAAAATGTCCCCCAGTTGTTGCTGTCTCTTCTCTTGAACCCTGGTGGTTACTGCTGACATAGTTCCTTTATCAGGCATTACATTAGCAAAGTCAGGAAAATCATGCTCAATGACCATAGGTACGGGTAAATGTGGGACCAATCCTGTCGTTAAAGTGGTCTGTTTTTCTTTCACTATCATGTCCACTTGCACTGTAGGGTATACATGGGTATCCCCATGCACACAGACCACATTCATTGGCGGTCCTCTTTCCTTCTTGGTTACCAGTTCTGGTCGAATTAATGTTTGTTTACTACCAGAATCAATTAAGGCAGTCACATTTTTATTTTCCACTTTCACCTCAGTGAAAAAGTAACCAGGGTTCAATAATGCCAATTGCGTTGTATCTCCTCTCTTAGTGGGGCAGTATCAGGCAATATGTCCCTGTCCTTTACAGTTTCGGCAAATATTGTCTGTGGGGAAGGGTCATCTACCAGTACCACCCCTGTTATCTTGGCGACCTTCGTATCTCCCATATCTTGGTTGTCATAGACTGGTCTTACTAGGGGACTGGGTTTAACAGTCTCCAGGGGTCTCCTTCCTTCTTTCTTTACATTCTGGTGGGCAGTGAGATAGCCATCTGCTAGTGTAATGGCAGTTTCTATAGTTTCCAGGTTATGCTCTCTTACCCATATCTGTACATCTTGGGGTAAGATCTGTAAAAACTGTTCCCCCACTACAATATCAATTATATTATCTATGGTTTTCCCCTCTGGTTGTAGCCATTTGTTACATAATTCCCTCAGCCATATAAAGGTCTCTCTAGGGGTATCATATGTCTGGTATTTTAATGCCCAGAACCTCTGCCGGTATGTCTCGGTATTGATATCATACCTCTTGAGTATTTCTTTCTTTACCAGATCATATGTGTTAGCAGTCCTAACATCCATATTACTGTATGCTAACTGTGCCTTCCCAGTTAGATAAGGGGCTAACTGTACCACCCATTGTGCTTGAGGCCAAGCACAGGCCTGGGCAACCCTCTCAAATGTAATGAGGTAACCCTCTATATCATCTGTTGCCATCATTTTTGTCAATTTTATATCCTTTGGGTTTGGGTCTAGTCTGCCCCCATCCTGACCTTTACCTGCCTCCAGGTCATGCAAGGCCCTTAAAGTCTCTGCTCACCTGGTATCTTGTCTTCTCCTCTCGTGTTCTCTTTCTCGCTCCATATCCAGTTGTCTTATAGCCAGCCATCTCATCAACTCGGGTAATCCCTCTGATGGTTCATCTGGATACATCCTCTGTTCTTCCTTCTGAATCTCATCTTCATCCTCATCACTCAGGTCCTTCGGTTACTTTGGTCATACTCCTGGTCCTAATCCCGGCATCAGGGTCTTTCTGGTTTTTGCCACCTGTGTCCTGGTCTGGACACCAGCTGCCATCGCTCCCTTCTTCTTCTCCTCTTCATCCGACATCCTTTCACTCTTTTCACCCTAGTACCAGGACTGGTACTGAAATCTGGTTTCCCACTTAACCTGGACAACCAGATCCCATTGCTGACACCAATTTTCTGTGACCGGGTTGTGTGGGTAGAGTAAATGAGTGAGAGAAGACTCCAATAATATGGTTAACACACCTTTTCTAGGCGTGATATTTATTGTCCAAATGGACTATTTTTTTTTTTTTTAGAAAAATATATTTATATCCAAAAATAAATATAAACCATATTTGGCATATGTCTTCAATTTAAGACTAAACGACAAAAGAAAAGCTCTTTTTGAGCTCTCATAACTACCCTTCCCTGGTAGTTCTGCCACAGAATAGATAACCTTTTTTATCACAGTATCTACAATCGTCTGTGTTTCGAGATAACCTCTCCTTACTCACTCTTAGGCTGATCTGCTAGATCTGAGCACCAGGGGAGCTTTTATACCATGCACTGCTGCATCATCAGGTCAGCTGATCCGCCCTTTTCTAAACAATAATTATTCCTTCTCTAATACAAACCTTTAGGAGGATCAGCATGACTCTATAGACACAGGAATATGATAAACTGACAAACACATCATCACTCCATTATATTATTTAGAGCCCTCCAGAGATGGTTTTATGGGTTATTTATTGGTCTACCTTGAAACTCCGCTCCTATCTCCTCTTGAATGACACCTGTCATTTATAATGAAACAGCCTCACCATGGGGCGGCTGGCTCCTAAGGGCTCATTCTGCAGGCTAGCTGTGTTCAGGTAGGAACAAGTCTATTTCACCCAAAATAGAAACAAAAGTAACACTCTTTATTTATTTTATGCAACATATTGTTCATTTATCATGTTTCCCCTTTTAAAAACAAGTATTTGGCAACCTGTCTTCACAGAGCACTGAACAGCTGATATTTCAAGCCGTCGGGAAATGTTTTCATTTGGGCCCCCTTTTCTATCTGTACTAGAGTCAGCCAAATCTATAATACTGCACCAGTACCTTCTGTATTAAAGGGTTTATTTAAATGCATATCTCCCCTCTTTGCTTTCACGTGTTAGCACTTCATAAAAGGGGAAGGTAAGAAGGAAAAAAACTTTCACTTTTAAAACACAACTGCACTTCGCGGTACATTCTGCATGCAAGCAGACTGCTGCGAGGAAGGAAAATCACATGTCTCGCTCTAGCAGCCTGCCATCTCACTAATTTCTCCTCACATTTCGTTTTAACTCGCACTGGGACACTACTCTTTATTCTATTTTTAGAAAACCCAATGTAGGTACAGAAGTCCATGGAGGCATGAGCCAGTGAAAGAAATTACTTTCACTTTCTTACCGGACATCGTGCTGCGCGGTTCTCCCGATTGTTTGCTTTACTTGTCCTGCATTTCCGGGGAGCATGTACATAGCGCTCACATTTAGCAGCACTAGCAGTCTTAAAATAAACAAACGGCTGCTCCTTTTACTTTTTCTGAAGCTGCCAGCAGCTTCTTTGACAGAAAATACCCAACAAATATTTGGCTGCCTATGAAAATGAACAGCTGCTCCTTTTATTATTATTACCCAACAGGGTTTTCCAAAAGGCAGTCGTGTTCTACTGTACAGCGGTGCAGCATATTTTTATTTTTCCTAATGTAGCATCATTTTGACTGTAATTTTTATATGTTGGACATTGGCATGGGAGGAAAATAAAAATAAAAGAGGGGCAGGCAAGAGAACAAGAGATACCATTATGGGTGGCCTTCCCATAATGGTAGAGTTAGATATAATTAGTTGGATAGAAAAGAAGAGTTTGCTACTGCAATAGATTTATAGGGAAAATAATTATGCCAAAGCCTTCAATATGGGGGGGGGAATCAATCTATCACACATGTGTGTACATGGGGTGTTAACAGTGTTCATTTGCATGGCGCGCCTGTCTATGTCTGTAGCTACCAATATACACACAATGCACACCATAAGGCGGCACAGAGCCAAGGGTGCTCTGTGCCAAGGAAAGGTTCAGGGAGGACTGTGGAGAGGCTGAAAGGGTGGTCTGCTGGTACCCTGGCCAACAAGCAGAGCCAGACAGGGTGGGAGGCTGCCCACAGTGCCGCTGGGTGCCGGCCGGTGCACCCGATGCAGTGGTGCTGGAGCTAGTGCCCATCCTGTGGCCACGTGTGGCCTGCTTGTGGGTCTGTGTGCCATGGGCATGCTGTCCCCCCTGCACAGCCCGCTGACCACCATGTACCCAATGGAGCACTGTGGTGAGATCAACCACGACAGCCGTGAGACCTGCAAAGCCACAATCAAGTGAGATCACTTTGCGCCTCAACCTGTCCTCAGCCCACTGTTCAGCTTGAGCAAAGCCCAAGAACACAGACTCCCACATCTGCAACAGCTCATGCCGCAGCTCACACCGAAGGGCATGCAGGTCCATCTGGGCCTCCTGCTGGGATGTGAGGGCAGCCTAGAGCAGAGTGTGGGATCCCTGGACATCTGGCTCAACGGCCGCGGCATTGTCAATGCCAACCAGGGGTTGTGCCTGCTGCTGGACACGGTGGTGACACTGTGGCAGCAGCTAAATGTCCCACCACTGCAGGGCCCCTGTGGTGTGCTGTGTCCTCTGCGGGCCCTGCACCCCTCCACATGGATGGCAACGCGTGTCTAGTGGTGCGCACATGGCACCCTCATGGCCCACCACTGGCTGGACCGGTCCTCCCAAGGTGGCATGGCTATCCACTTCCATGGCACCTGTGATGCAGACCTCAGCATGCCCCACCCCTGTGCCACCCACCACAGGCCCCTCCACAGATAGGTAGTATCCCTCCTCTGATCCATCCAACCCAATGTCACTGGTGACCGTCAGGAGGCTCACCTGGCCACCACTGAAATCCTCCACCTGGGCATCCTCCAGGGCTGCACCATTGTCCAGGTCCCCACCTGCATTTGTGTACCCCCCCTGGCAGGTGTGCCCCATGTCCATCTGACTGTCACACATGTGGCGCAGCTGAGGGTCCACGCCTGGCATCCAGTCTAGAGGTCGATGGCATGTTGTCCTCCTCCACAGCCTCCTGCTCCACGGCAGCCGTCCCAGCCATGTCCTGGTGCACTGCAGGCTCTGCACTCACCGCTGTGGAACAAGAAGGGACAGAGTCACTCACCGGTACATGCACAGTGTGCCACAACCACCACCAGGACATGCACACCCTAGGAAATGTGCCACATGCTACAGACATGCACACCACACAGATCAGGCCCAATGATACAGACCACAGCCACGTGCACACACCCCACCACAGTGCACATGCCTCGAGGTGTCAGCTGTGGTGACAGCCCTGCTGAGGCAGTGGAAGCATGCTACCCTGTCCCATATGTACATAAGAGCACCCCCAAAGTGCACCCCTCGCACCATGGCAACACCGACCCTTAGCAATAGTGCAGATATGCCATGCAGGGTGCACACAAGCAAATACTGACCTGTCCTAGGTGGTGTGAGTGGCATCTCACACTGTCTGCCATGTACACCAGCAATGGAAAAGGGCCACAGTGTTGATGCCACCACAGTCATTAGTAGGTCCTACTGCCACTGTTGCGTGGATTGTGAGCCTCCTCCAATCCACAACCGGTCATGGAGCCACTGTGCCTCCTCCTCCTTTTCCCATTACAGCAGGTCACTCCACCGCTTCTGCACTGCATCTGTGGTACGTCCATGGCTGCCAATCACATTCACTCTTGTCGCTACCTTGTCCCACATCTGGCGCATCACGGAATCCATTGCCTTGTGGCACCAGAGCACCTGCTCCCTCTCCTTTACGTTATGGACCAGTGCCTTCAGCTGGTCCTGTGAGAAGCGATGTGCATGGATGCATTCCTGACATGCTGCAGTACCTATGGGAGACATGTAGAGGGATACCTTTTCACACACTGTGGCATGCCTGTGACACATAGTACACATGGAGCACTATGTGCATGACACTCCCAACACCTGCACTGACCAACCCATTGCAGCATGGCAAAGGCCCAGGCCAGCATGTGCATGCACAGTGCACACAGCCACTGTGCGATGTGGCCACCCCCGTGTGCACAGTGTGATTGCATGGCTGACAGTGTACACCGTGGACACACTGCATGCACCAGCCCCCCCATGGGCACCGCACGGCCCATGTCACCAGCAGACATAATCCTCAAGTGTCCCCTGGTACAAGGGGCAACCCTACCACTGCCCCCTGGCAATGCTCCATCCCCCACGGGGCATGTGCCCCACACACAGTGCGTGTGCTGCACATCCTGATGGCACAGCAGGAACTCAAACAAGTGAATGATTCCAGGCCCAGACCCCATGGAGCTGATGTTGGCACTATGGGATCTGCACTGTTCTGAGCCTGTATCTCCTGGGCTGTGGCTGTGTGCCACCAACAGAGGGTGTGTGACCCTCAACGTCCCTCATCCTGAGTGGCCAGAGCGGGTCCATCAATGTCAGTGTAACACGGTTGAGAGGCATGCCTGCAGGCCAGTTCCCCCCCACAGCCTGGCGACTGGCCACCACAGTGTGCTGGCAGTCCACTCACAGCAATGGCTGCAGCTGGGGCACGGGCATGTCACATGGCCCAGTCAGCTGGCCGGCTGGACCAGTGGCCATGTGCACCACTGCACAGCACCGTGCTGGCATGTGGGCCTGCATGCGGCTGCCCTGCCCCATGCCTGTACTGTGGCGGACCACAAATGTGCAGTGTGTATGGCTGGGCCTGGTGCCGTCCCACTGCCATACAGTCAAGCCCCAGGCTGCTATCCAGACCTGCCTCTTGCTGCTCTGCCTCCTGCGACATGACCCTGTTTGGCATGACTGTTCGGCTGTTGCATAAGTTGAGTGCTGCAGTCCCATGACACAACACTGGTGGAGCACTGTTTGCCCTTTTAAAGCCCAGCAGGGCAATCCAGCCTGTTAGGCATGCAAATGAGCAGTTAATGCTATGCTAATCACACTGTTTGCCCCTTGCATACACAAGTGCCCTCATTTACATAGACTGGTTGAATATGGGGCTGATTAGCATTGGGCAATCAGCTTAGTGCCATGCAAAAGCATAGCATGGGGCTATATGTGGGCCAGCGCTGTGCTGTTCCAGTAGCGCAGCACTATGTGGCATAGTACAACCCCTACACTTGTGCCTGGGGCCCCCTGTGTTGAACTAGCAGCCCAGTGTAGCATGCCGCAGTGACGCACTATGTCACATAGTGTGGCACTACATGCATGTATGGCCATGATGCTCCAGGGTCGTGGTGGGGTCACGCATGCATGGTGCGCTAACTTCCGGGTAGTGCCATGCTCTGTCATGTGATGGCGCTACAGCACACTTAGCTGGTGAGCTCTGGGAGTGGCCCAGGCTGTGATTTCATACTTGTTTCAGGGTACCAGGCAGGTTGTACTATGGCAGAGAGGCGTAGGATGCATGCTGTAGTACACAGAGACAGGTACTGGGGGGACGTTGAGACAGCCAACCTAGTCCAGCTGGTGCAACAAAGCCACCGCTGCCTCTTTGGGAAGGTCAGGAAGGGTGACCTCCCACACCAGCAGGTGTGGGCCTCCATAGCCCGTAGACTCTCAGACTGCACGGGTATACCCCTTGATTCCGAGAAGTGCTGGCATCAATATACGGACATGCACCGACGGCAGAGGCAGCAATTGGAGTGCTACAAGTGGATGGTGCATGAGGGCACTGTGCCAGTGCCAGGTAAGTGCCGTCGCATGTTGCACACTTCTGACACATGTCTCTCGGTCTGCCAGTGTGTATGTTCGCGCGTGCGTGCGTGCATATGTGTGTGTGTGTGCACAGGTGTGCTGGCATGAACGGTGGTAGGACGCACGTGGCACAGGTTGGAGGCACACCGTTTGGGCACCTTGGGGGGCACTGTGGTACAGGGGGTGGGGGCACAGTTGCCACTGTTGCCAGATGGCACACATGGTGGTTGCGGTGCTTGCATGGTGCATGCTGTGTCCATGGGGGAGACACTGCAGTCGTGCCATGTGTGGCCGTGACACATGGCCATGGTGTTGGTGGCAGGTCTGGACATTGCAGATGGTGGGACCTGCTACAGGACTGTCCTGCAGCTAATGCCAGTGTGGTGTGGGGGTGCTGTCACCTGGGCCCCTGACAGCCTACACAGCTGTGTGTGCATCCAGTCGCAGTGCACCTGCGTCTGGCACTACTGTGCCACCATGCCTACATGCCCTGTGTGCCTGCCACATGCTCCATGAGCCATGGGGTTCTCTGTGTGGGTGTATCCTGTGTTCAGCCACTGTCCATGGGCTGCCCGATGTGTACTGTGTTATGGGGGTGGGTGTGCATCTTGCTGTGCCACTCACGGTGCATGCTGTGTGTTGCACTAACGCTGCTGTTACCTCTGTCCACTGTAGAGCAGATCGTGCAGCCCAGTACAGGGAGAGGGAGCCAGGAGGTGTCCCAGGACACATCGAGGGAGTCTTAGGGTGCCGTCCATGCCACAGCAGGCACAGGAGAGTAGTTCCGAGGCCAGAGGCCTGTTGCGTGAGTACATTTCTTTCCTCATTTGAGCTGTGCCTCTGTTTTGTGTGTTTCCTTCACCGGGCTGCCATTGCCTGTACTTGCGGGTTGGTCGCCATGGGCATCATGCCATTGCAGCATTGTGCTGTGTTGTGCACCTGTGTTGCACAGTGCTGCCGGTGTCTGGCTGTCTGGCTGCCATGCCCTGTAGTGTATGGGCCAGTGTGGGCATGCACGGCTGGCATTGCCATGCGGTCTGCGATCGCTGCTGGCCATGTTTGGCTGTTCACCTGCCATGTGCGTGTTCTGGCTGCAGGGCACTGTGCACATTGCAGTACATGGGCCGTGTGTGGTACCATCTGTTGGCCCACCCCTGCTGGTGTATGCGCCCTGTGTTCTTGCATCTCCTGTGGGTTGGTTTGGCCCTGGTATGGATTGGCCATTGGCGGCCCACCTTGCCTGCATTGTGCTACTCCAGCACCCCTTTTGCATGTTGTTGCACTCTGCTTTCTGTTACATTGCTATCTGACTATGGGCAGCTTGTCTTGATGTTTGGTCTCCAATGTATGTGTTGTTGTGTGACCCACACCCACCACCATTCTGGGGACCGCTTGTGTGTCTGTACTGTCTCACTGTGTGCAGTGCTGGGGTGGGTGGTGTTGTCCATGCCATGGTGTTGAGACCTGCATCTCCATGTGTATTGGGTTGTTTCCTGTGTCTTCCAGGCCTGCTCCATGGGCACCAGTCAGTTGTGTTTACCATTGTGTTCCTCTGTGCCACATGGGCATGGCTGTCGGGACATGCTGTCCATCCCTGTATGGCCACCTGTGGCTGCAGTATGCCTCCTGGCTGGTTTCCCATCCTCACATGCTCCCTCCCTTCCTCTTGTAGGTCCACTCTGATCCTCATTGTGGGCTATACAGCTGGAGGAATCCAAAAGCACCGAGGACCTCCTGGGGCGGATCGTGCGCCAGCAGAGCACACTGATAGAGAAACAGGCAGTGCTGATATCGGAGACCCGGAGGGTGGCCACTGTGCTGGAGGCACATCTGCCAGATCCCGCATGCTCCCAGCCATGAGAACCAGCAGCACACCTTTGTTTACCATGCCCCCCCCTTACTGTACTGCTAATTCTGTTGCCACCCTTTTTCCTTAATTTTTTGTTTTCACATCCCCGTCCCCACCTCTGACATTGCTTTTGTATATTTCCTCCACCCCTGTTCATATGGTTTGCTTTGTATATACCTTGGTTGCTGTCGTTCACTTCGTCATTGTTTGTGGTAATTTAATCACCGTTGTAATGCAGTGTGTAGTGGTAGCATAGCTAGTTGTAGATATAGTAGTGGTAGTTGTAGTGTTAGTCACAGTAGTAATTGTAGTAGTAGTTCCTGTTCTGTTGTATATAGTGGTTGTCTTTGTAGTAGTGTTTTGTGTACGTTTTCTTTTGTATTTTCTTATATTACAATACATTGCTGTTTATTCTGCTTTTTGTTGTTCACCTGTTGATTGCCTGTATGTGTACCTTTGCATTTCTCACAATATATATGCCTATTTCATACTTGCACTGTCCTGTGTCATTATTGGGTGCCTGCCTTTTGCTACAGGGTTGTTCTGTGCTTCGGTTCTGCTCATGGGTCCTGGTGCCCTCTGGCCTTTCCCCTGGTTGGGTGTGTATCAGTGTCTGAGTTCTGCACCGCTGACTGCTCTGGGGGCCCTTTCCAGCCTGTGCTCCTTTGCCTGCATTCCAGTGCCTGGCGGCTCCATCTGCATTGTGTTCCTGTGGGTGTTTGCACTGCCTGCCTTGGATGCTATTTTCAGTGCTGTCTTATTTGCCATATTCAGTGCTGTGTTATTCCCGGGCTATTTTTGCCTTGCACTCCTGGCCCTGTTTGCCCGTCTTCCTTTGCTTGCTATATTCAGCTGGTTTTGCACCAGGCTATTTCCTTTTGAATATAGCTTGCTTTTTGCTCCAGGCTATGTTTGCCCGCCGGACAGTGCTAATTTAGCCCTCGAGCAAAGTTTTGAATGTCTGGGCCACTGTGTTGTATTACCTTTGGAATTGCCTGTTTAACAATATGTAGCACCTAAGGGTGGGTAATGGCTGTTTCACATGGGCACATCACGTGGTCAGGGTGTACTACATCCTATGAATTTGAAGGTTGTTTGTATTATGATGGCACTGTGATGCCACAACACTTATGTATATATAATAGTGCTCAGTCTTGCTGCAGTTGCCTTTGAAAAAGGATCTTTTAGGATCTGAAATGCATCAGGCATTGTGCTTTTTTAATAATCACATGAATTTGTAAACCACTTATGGTGTCCATGAAATGTGAGGTGGTGGGTGCTCAGCATAATTTTGCAATAAAGGACAGCATCACCAGTCATGGGGTTTTTGGAAAAAGAGCAATATATTGAGTGTCATTAACATAATACCAGATGGGGTGTTGGTGCACATAGTCCACAAGTTGGCCCAGGCCAGTAGCACAAGTGCAGGGGGCGTGTGTCACATAAAAATAGCATTGTTATTAAAGTGCTGTGAAATTCAATTGTTCAAGACTTGTACTTGTAATCAAGATGTGGTCAATTGAGCTTGATGAACACAAGTTGCTCAACATGTTCAGGGTCTAATGAGGATCTGTGAGGTTCCACCATGTCCCCTGCTGTGCTAAACAACATCTCTGATGGCACACTGGTTGGGGGGCAGCTCAGGTATTTCATGGCCAGCTGTGCTAAGTGAGGGGATGATTTCAACTTTTTGGTCCCGTACTCCAGTGGGTCAACTGAGATGGGTTCAAGAGCTTCTATCAAGAAGCAATGCAAAACACTGCTGGCTGAGAGTGGGTGCTGCTTGTTTCGCTTTCTTTGTTCCACCTGTCGGGATGAACTGAGTTGTGCCCAGCAGTCTTCTTCCTCCATTTCTGGGGCATCCTCCACCTGCTGTTCTTGTTCTTCCAGGGCTACTTCAGAAAGCATCACATTCTTGGCACACATCGTAAAGGTGAGCTCTGAGCACAGCTGCTGATGAAACTCACTGACACGGTGGGCAGACATTTCAAGGTGCAGTATCTCACACTTAAACCTCGGGTCTAGCATAGTTGAAAAAACATATGGCTTAGTGGCACAAATATCCATAAACCTGTTCCCTAATTCAATTGTTAGATTGTGTACAAGGGCCATCACTGCAGGTGCAAGATCAGCATGGGTGGAACATCTCTGCAGTGACTTCTTCAGTATCTGGACTGCAGGGATGACCTGACTCAGTAGTGCAGATTCTGCACTCATGTCATGTGTGCCTCTTTCAAAAGGACCAAGCACCTTTACTGTTCCTTCAATAACAGACCAATCATGGTGGCTGAGAATTCCCCCAATATCTGTCTCCATACTCATTTCATGGAGAACTCGCTTCTGCTCCAGTAGTCTTTGCAACATGTAGAATGTCGAATTCCACCGTGTTGACACATCCTGTATCAGCCTGTGCTGTGCTATCTGAATGCGCTCTTGCACCTGCTGCAGTTGTTTGTGGCTTTAACTGAGTGATGGAAACGGGCACAACTTTTTCTTGCTGTCTTAAGTGTTTGATCAACCTCTGGTGTCTTGCAGATGGACTTTGTCACCACCAGATTCAAAGTATGTGCATAACAACGGATGCCTTTAAAGTGCCCATCAGACAATGCCTTTATCATATTTGCTGCATTGTCAGTCACAATGAAACCAACACGCAGCAACGTGTCTTCAGTCCACACACGCAGTATGTCTTGCAAGAAGGCCAAAATGTTAGCAGACCAGTGATCCACAGGCATAACGGTCACATTCAGAAGTGCAGACCCACTGTGAGACATTGTGGAGCCTGCACCAGGGGAATGACAGGAAGTATGTAGACCTGCACCTTCACTGTCTGTACCAGTTGGGTCTGCTGCACACCAATGTGCAGTCAGCGACATGCATGCATGGTTGGAGTTTGTGCTACTCCATATGTCTGTTGTGCAATGGAACACATCCCCGACTGCATTTGATAGTCGCTGCAAGACTACCTTGCGCACATCCTCATAAATGTTGGGCACAACAGTAAGAGAGAATGTTATGCGTGATGGTATCTGATACCGTGGGTGCAAATGTTGCATCAGCCACCTAAAACCAGTGTTTTCTACCATGAAAATGGCTGAAGATCAAGTGCAATCATTTCCCCAATTAACTGGGTGATCTGTTGTGCACATGGGTGTGACGGGCGATATTTAGTCCTTGCATGAAAGGACCGCATAATGGGTGCCAAAGAAGTCTGAGACTGTAATGGGGTCTGATGCCTTTCAATGGGAGATGTTTTGGACCATGTAGCAGATGAATCATCAGGAGGCAAAGAGGTTGACACAGTTTTGTGATGAGCTGTCACTGGTGTGGATGGGCATGAAGAAACTGTCTCAGACTCACTGACATGATGACAATCACCCCCACTTTGTGACCGGGAATCATCAACATGATCCGGACTCCTACCAGTACCAGAAGAGGGTATTGGTGACAGATGGAGGTTTAAAGCCTTGCTTGCTCTGCTGACCATGCTTATGCTCACTTTGCTCAGTACTCCTAGCACCTTTCCTCAATTTGTCTGCAGACTTTGCAGCTCTTAGGTTTTTACTGGTCAGATATGAGGCATATTCTGACTCATCCCGACAGTCACTCATGTGGGTGTCTGTGTCATTGCCAGATGCTGATGGTGATGGTAGCTCACTAGGGTCCAGAATATATTCTGAGCCAGAAGACTGGTCTGCAAACTCTGCATCCTCCTCATGTAATACATCATCAACCACCTGAGCAGCATGACTGCTGTGTTTGGATTGCATCCTGGGTATAGCAGTACTAGATGTCACAGACATTGTGGAAATATCTGTTGGTGCAGTATCCAGGGTCATAGCAGTAGCCACATTTACAGTGACTGCACTGGTAGTGGTTACAGTACTAGTAGCCATGGGTTCGACATTGTCACTGGAGGCACTTGCTGAAGTAGTGGTGCTGGTGGCTATAGTGGGGGACAGGGTTACAGTGACAGCAAAAGTGGTACTGATGGCACTGGCTGATGTGCTTGTGCTAGAGGTGGTCATACGGACTGGCAGTACGCTAGTGGTGGGAAGGGGTGAAACATCAGCAATAATGGCAGAAGCTACAGGGTAACTCAAGATACTGGCTGTGGCTGCTACTTCCTCACTTGGAACTCTACTAAGCTGTAATGCCCTACTACTACTGCCATAGAAGGTTACTACTACTAGAGCTTCTTTCACCACCCAACATACTATGTGAGCTTACTGCCTTGCTAGGTGAAAAAAATATTTTGGGACGTAGAATGCATCCAGATGAACGTACAGTACCTTCTGATTCGGCATCACTGCTGCTTGCCGTGCTTGGTACAGGCAGGGCTGTGGACTTGCTGGGGCTAGACCAAGTCCTTTTATGAGTTTGCTTATCACTAGACATGATAAATGATACTGCTGCTGGTTAATGTTACCATCAGTAGAAGTGCTATGATTAATAACAACACAGGCAAATATTTTTATTTATGTTATGGTATGCAACTATTTGTAACTGTAGGTGTAATATATGCAACTTGCAAACAAGCCCACAGCAGAACCATACCCAACAGGCCCAACACACACACTATTCACTGTGCCACACCTGACACACTGAAAGACCCCGGAAGAAACTGATGGACAGATGTGTGACTCACTCAGATGCAGTGGGGAGGAGACTAGGTGTCAAAATACTTTCTTTTTCTAAACATCAGATTGTCATTAATTTTCAAGTTACATCACAGGCAGCAGCCTGTCACACTCACACTACTATATTTTGTGTGGATTGGAATGTTAACCACTAGGGTTGGGGGGCCACTAAGTGGTGATGCTTACCAAACAAAACTACCCTCTATGAACGACTGTTACTGACCCCAGAAACAGTTCCCCAAATTATATATATCTTGTCTAAATACTATAATTCTGTCACGCTAGACAGAAAACTTAAGCCCGACTTTACTGAGCAAAAAAATGGCTTTTTTCTGACACAAAATAAATCTCTTTGAATGAAAAAAATTCACACACTGTAAGGGCAGACAGATGAGTGACTCACGCTGCGCTTGGAGCACACAGACACAGTGGAGTGGGGGAGACTAGGTGTCAGACTAATTTATTTTTCTAAATAAAATCAGGTTGTCATGAATTTTCAGTTGCATCACAGGCAGCAGCCTGTCACACTCACACTACCATATTTTTTTGTGTGGTTCGAACTTTAACACTGGTGGTGTGGGCTGGGGGCTGCTAAGCGCAGACGCGGCGATGCTGCTTAGCAAACAACCCTCTGTGAACAACTGTTACGGAGCCCAGAAACACTTCTCCCAAATTATATATATTTTATAATACTTTATTAACTTTACTGAGATTTCACCTAGATTTGGTGTGGACTGGAACTTTAAAGTTAACCCCAAGGGAGGGGAGAGACTACGCACAATATGCACTGGCTGTGGCAGCAATTACTGTAGTAAAACCCTCTCTGAATTGTTGTTTACTGAGCCCAGAAACAGTCAGTTACCCTAAATTATTGTATTATGCTATATTATTCACACTAGACAGAAAACTAAAGCCTGACCTTTACTGAGAGCAACAACAAAAGCCTCTGCAGCCGCAAAATAAACAATATCTAAACCAAACTAAACCACGCACCAGAGCAGTCAGTATGGAATGGATGGATGCAGTGGGGAAGGGGGATGCAGACACAAACAGTCTTCCCTCTCTCCTAGGCTAGGCTGCTACTCCCTGTGTAATTTAGCAAAAACACAAAAAAAATCAGTCACAAAAAGGTCTCTCTAAAACTTAAGGATCACACTCCTGCAAAAAAAACTAGTTCAACAACAAGATTCTGCAGTTTGAGAAGCTCTGAGACTGAAGCACGATCTCTCCTGAGAATGCTGTCTTACAGTGAGGAGATCACATGATCTGCAGCGCTGAGAAGCCTCCGATTGGCCAAGGAAGCTCTGCGAGACAAGGAAATCTTGTGCCCCGAATACCTTTCCCGAATACCGAATAGTCAGGTATTCGGAAAGGCCACTATTCGTGGTATTCGGGAAATAATATTCGGGGTGTGCACAGCCCTAATGTCCATCCCCACCAGCTCCTTCTCGAGACTGGCCATTCTGTGGACAGCAGATCCCCCTGTAGGAGAGCAGGGGAATTTCCAGTGTCCTGGCTAAATGTCCCCCATTCACTAAAAATACCACCAACAGCTTAATCTGATTCAGTGCTATCTGGCATTCCCCCCTCCCCCCCAATTGTTTAACCAGGAGTAGCACACTAAGCTGAAAACTTGTTTACAGGTGCGAACTGGGAGCACAGGGAAGTTGAGTGACTTGCGCAGGGTCACACAGTATGCACATGGGGGCTGTGGGATTCAAACCCAGGTCTCCCAATTTGCAGGTCAGAGCCTTAAGCTACTGTGCTATTCTGTCTCCTGGCCAAAGGTGCCGGAAGATGGTAAAAGCTGAGGGGGCTGAGAATCAAAAGGGCACTTATGAGGGTACAAAGGGCACTTTTTCTATACTAGTTTTTGCCATACAGAAATAAAAAGTGGAGTGGCTACCGCCCCTTCTGCACCCCCCCCCCGGTTCCAGCATCTATGCTCCTGGTTTCTATCTGTATCCTCACCTCCCCCGGGATGAGGCTGAAAATAGGCAGAATTGTCTAATCCTCCTTTCCCGGTCAACAAAAAACAAACGAAAAAAGATCAGTAGCTTGATGTTTGAGAAATAGGGAAAGAGTCATACAGCACAACTGGTTTCAGACAGCGGTTCGATGAGGTAGGTCTTTCTCTACTTATCTTTATCATGTGATGTGAGTTTTGTTTTTGGTTATGAAAAAAGTCTGTACTCATTCTGGTTGGTAGCTGTGTAGGTGTGTATAGGTACGGCATGGACAAAAGTGACTCAGAAGCTATTGCCTTTGGAATCCTCATGACGCCAGGGTTCTATGCCTGATTTACAGCCTTGGGCTGTACCACTACCCCAGAGGGGAGCTCATTACACATATGCATTAACTCCTCAATGACAATGCTGAAACTAGCAGAAAAGGAAATTACTGTATGTATGATGGAATTTCATACGACAGAGAAGGCAGTTTACTATATGATCTTAGTGCTTGGTCGGTACTTACCACAGCTATTAAGCCATTTACTACCACTTTGGTCCTCCATGAAACCCACTATGGGGAAAACCTCCACCAGATGGGGAAAAAATTATATCACACCATCCAGTATGATTTGGATTCTCCTAAGCAATAGTTGTGTTTGTGTTAAAGCAGCAGTACAACAAAGCTGAGCAAAAACTTGGACCTTACCATTTTTTCATTATAAAAGATTCCAGGCATCTTTCAGTTTTAGTTGGTGGTAACATTTTTTTAGTTTCACCAAAATGTGAGTATTTTACAACTATTTTAATGTATTTTTTTTTTCTCAAGAAAAAAAGATGGCCTCCACGTTTGGCTTAGAAATTTCATTGTAGATCTGGAAAGGGTTAGGATCAAGAAAATAAAGACTAATGGCGTGCATCATGGGAGGTAACTAGAAAAATGGTAGTTTACTCACCTGGTAAAGGTGATTGTGGGGGTATACATCTCTGAGGCACTCCACACGTCCTTACACATGGGTTGTGTCCACCTGATAGGTTGCTTGATCAAGGGCGTAGCTACCGATACGCCTGACTGCCATGGCATGTTGCTGCAGATCAGCGGGGTAGCAGGCGCCAGCTGGTCTCTCCGCTGCTCCACATTCCTTTGTTTTTTTTTTTTTTTTCGTGAGCTTTCCCGGCCACTCTTTGTCCTTTTTTTTTTTTTAGGTAGCAGGAGTGGGGGTCTGGGGTCAGCTTACTTATTTCTGGTTTACAAGCCCATCGGATCTGATTGAGAATATGTTGCTGTCTCTCAATCAGGTCCGTTTCCAGAAAGGAGGCGTGGTAGTGGGGAAGTAAGGAGGCGGGCTAAGGCGGGCAGGCTCTTTAAATGCCCCTGCAAAACACTGTGCGGTCCATGTTTGTTTTTGAGTTTGTTCATTGCTACTACTCTGGAGAGGTTGTCGGAGAAGGACGGGACACAGAACAGCAAGAGTCGGGAGCTATTGGATGGGAGCCGCAGCTGGAGGATTTTCCACATTTCGAGTTCAGGAAGGTGCTGCTGTTTTCGTTCGTCGGGTGACCGCTGACTGAGTAGATTTCGCTGCCAGAGAGGGAGAGAGAGTGCGACTAGCGACTCGAGGATTCTGAATCCAAGCCTGAGGAGTCTAGCCCTACAAGTTGTTGCTAGTTGAACTTGCCGCCATCGGAGTCAGGTCGGGCAACAGTCACCTTGAGCTGAGTTGCCTGTTGCTGAGGCACTGCAGGTGAGTCCCTTGCTCTTTTAGGGGACAATGTTTAGATTTAGGGCTGGCTTGCGAGATAAGTCCAATTTCCAGTTTTACTTTTGCTAATGTTGTAGTACCACTCTCTGAGGAGTCTGAGCTCTTGGCTGAGGCTTTAGGAAACCGGAATAGATCCGGTGAGCCAGACAAATGGTTTAATTAGGGAGTAGACTGTCTAGAGGGAGACCTGTTGCTGTTGCTGCGAGTGTATTAGTCTGCTGTGGTGGCCCGTGGGTAATGTGTAACTGAGTGACCTGCTACCATCTGCTAGTTTACAACTTGCTAATATCCAGCACAAAGGAATGCAGAAATTAAATGGCCTCACAAGTGCTGAGGGAGGAACGTTTAGCAAAAAGAAGTCTTTATTTAGCCATTCCTACTACTCCAGGTGCAGTTCTGTGCTGGGATTATTGCCTCTCACAAGCTGTCACCCTAGTAAATACAGTACATGCTAAAGCTGAGACTGAAAGGTGAGCAATGGAGGTTAAGTTAAGACGAGGTTTGCATTTTTCCACATTAATATTAGTAATGAGCCACATTATGTCACATATGTAGGCAGGGATCATTTACTACACTAAAGCTCTGACTTCAAAATGTAATGGCTGTGAAGTTTTTTTTAATAAAAAGATTACCATATTTTATAACACTTATTTCTTGGATATGAAATGCCTTCAGGAAGTTCCCCAGGGCAGTTTCAAAACATGACTTCTAGTTGGGTGGCGATAGTCAAGACTGTATGGAGACATTGCTATTCCAAAAACTGGTGGATTACAGGGGATGGGAAGCATAGCAGAATTTCCTCATTTGTTTGTTTATCCCTGACATTTCTCTGTTCATATCTCTCTTGTTTGCTTTCTATCTACCTGATCATTAAAACTACCTCTACAGGTGCACTGACTAGCGATTGCTGGTTGTTATGGCAAGGGAACTGGTCTGCCACATGTCATCCTCCCCTTTATGACACTGAATAGTAGTTGCTGCTGGCCAGAGTTAGGCAGGCATGCTAGTGGATGTGATGTGGGGTGGGAGTGCAGGTCAGTCAACAAACCAGGAATGGTATGAGAGTGGTGACAGGTTGAACACTTGCCTAGTTAGCTTTGGAATTTATAAACCGAATTTATAAACTGAACACAGCCTGGTAAGGCAGAGAAAAATCAAAGGGGAATGGGGAGCATTTACACAAGGTACTTTCTGTCTCGTAGAGTAAGGAGCGCTGTGTGAACTGGGAAGGGAACTAGAGCAGGCAGTCTTTTCTTCATGTGGGAACTTGTGGAAGCAAGTTGAACTTGTGATTTCCAGATGTGACCACTGGGCATTCTTAAGTGGACTGCTGCTTCCAATGGTGTCCCTCAATTTAGAATAATTTTTCAAGCTGACAATCATTACTTGGCTGTCTTATTAATTGTTTCCTTTTCACTTGCCAAGCAGTTCTGATTTGAATTTCATTTTTTCTTTCTTATTGACTGGACAGTTAGTTCTGTATTTTTATTGCTGGGCTCATGTTACCCTCTCTCACTCTGGCAAAGCGCTGTGAATGCTGTGGTTTTCCAGATACAATAAATTTGAACCCACACTTGTTCTAGACACTGCCTTGTCCACTTGGCTGTTGTGGCTCTGCATAATAGAGTGCAAGCTGCTTTGTGAATGATCATCAGATGTCAATAGTTGTGAGCAGAGTTTTAAAATTAATTTCACATTTTTACTCAAGATTACAAATGAAAAAAATAATTTGGTATGGGGGCAGACTACACCAAATTTTGGGATTCTGCTCATCCATATTACTCATGCTGAAGTTTAGAGTGCAGAGTGATACTGCTTTGTACAGTACTCAAATCGGAAAACCAGCACGACAGAAGTTGGATTCTGCCTTGAAAATGGTATGCAAAACAGGGTGTGGAAATACGTTAATTCTGAGCTTTTTTCTTTGAGGTTAAGCGATGCACACATGTGGAGGCTGGGGAAGATATAGAGAATACTGGATGGGCAACTATACACAAGCAGTGTGTTCTGCCACAGAGGGGTTCTGATTCCTTCCGACCTCTAGAGCAAAGCTCGAGGGGTCCTTGGGAATCAGAACCCCGAGTTGACTGAACACAGGTTGTGCATACAGTTGCTCATCCTGTATTTTTTATAGTGTATAGTAGTGTTGTGTGAAATGTGTGCATTGTGGGTTTTTCCTTTTTCATAATGAAACTGACTTGAAAAGTCTATACAGGTTATAGAATACTGTATGCAGAATATAGTGACAACTGCCACAACCACCCTTGCAGTGTTTTTTTTTTTTTTCTGGAAGTGGCGGTCCAAGCTTACCCCACAGTCAGGGAATAATTGGGACAGAGTGCCTTGCGTGTGAGGGAACCTTCTGGCAGTCCACCTTGCTCCTTGGCATGCCTGCCACTACTGACACCAAAAGAGGGCTAACATATGGTGTCAGCCTCAGTGAGAAAGCAGGAATGTAACGCACAGAAGATGAGAGGTTTCCACTTTTGTAGTGTACTGCACTGTCAGTTATGGGTATTATCCCTAGTGCCCCTGGTCCCAGAGGTGAGTGTGCTGACTTCTGACACAAAACCTGTCAGTATATGCAGCAACAGTTAAGATAATTTGTGTCCACTAGGGTTTGTACTTTTTTCTCTGCATGGTTCTGTGCCTTTGACACATGGCCCCTGCAGTAATCTCCCTAACTTCACCACCGACCTTCCCATAGACTTCTTGGTCATCCGCTACTTACCCAGCACCACACAGGGTAGTGGTGGTCTGTCACACTGGTTGTGTGTGGGCCTGCAGTAGGTGCTGGATAGGATTGGGGCATTTTAACATTCCAACATACTAAAATGCCAGCAGAGGATGTCTAATGGTCTTTCGAGTCTGCTTGGTCAGCAACCATACTGGCTGGCTGCTGACTTTGCTATCCCCCAACACCCTTGGGGCTCTCTGTCCCTAGTCCAAGATGTTCCCCTTGTGTTGGACTTCATCAGCATCACTCTCCCCCTATACTTGTTTCAGCCACTCTTAAAACCCTCCAGACTTTGCCTCCACTGATCCCTTAGGCAGTGCATTCCATGATTCCACCACCTTCTCTCCCCCCATCTAGCTAGTGAAATGCGTAAGTCTGACTTTTACAATACAATAGAGACCCTGTTGGCCCCCACACAAAATCTACTAAAACCTTTCTTAAATATGATTTTTATTTTGTAGAACATCGAGCCATTGTATAATTGCAATAAGGCACTCCTGGGGTGGCGGAAGCACTCAGCTTCGCCTCATGCTTCAACCCACTCCAGGAGTGCCTTTATTATATAACACAGACCTTGTCATGTCTTATTGCTTAATTATGGTGCAGCTGAACAAATTGTGCCAGGGTTGACTTTGTTCTAGAATGAATGGCCTTCTTGCTTCATTGCAGGGATTAGTGAAATTGGAAGTAAACCGCACAGAAGAGTGACTGAGCAAAAAGGTAAGACAACTTTTTTTTTTGTCTTGTGGTCACTGCTTTGTTGGGAAGAATTGTGTTCTGTGATCTTCAGTATAGTGTAGGGACTAGAGTAGCCCATCCAGCTCTCGGAATGTTGCGATGTTGTCTATTGATGCCTATTGATGATATAGATCAGACAGAACACTTGTGGCTGAAGTTATGGGGAATGAACATAGACAAATGTGATTTTTAATGCCAAGTACAGGTGCTGCCAAGCAGTTGGTTGCTGGAGCCTAGGTATGAAGCAGAGGTGGCAGAGCAGGATAGACTGATACCAGCACAACACAGCTTGCAGGTCAAGTGAGAGGCCAAACAGGGAGAAAGGTGTGTAAGTAGAGCAGAGAACTGCATAGAATAGGTTTTTTGTACCTCTGTACTTTTTGCATTGCAATCTCCTATCCCCTAGGCAAAGGCAACACCTGCATTTATCCGCACTATTGACCACACACTGGCAGGCTTCTGTTTGCTCCATTTTCTTTAGGAAAATGTAAAATCATATCGACTGTATTATGCTCTTTACTAGCTACTTATTTATGGGTAGGTTTTGTAAGGGGCTTGGGGTCAGAATTAGATTGACAGTGCAGAACTAATGTATGATCAGGTGTTCTCTTCTAGTGCGTGTCTTAAATTCAAAATTGTAGCTATTACTGTATGCTCCATTCTGTTATGGCATGTGTACCAGTGTCTGAGTTGTGAGCAGCTCGTGAATGTTGTGGTTATGGGAGATGGCAACGGTGCCTGGAGCAGTGTCGTTTGTTGAAGTGATTGGAAAAAGAAATGGGGCACAGCAGCAGAGCAGAAGAGATGTGGCTTTCGCAGTGTGGACTCTGCTTAAATGTGACTGAACAACCTGTGGACTGGGGGAGGGGTCATTGGGTATGAATAAACGTTTGCTAATATGTCAGCACAGATAAATGCAAGTATTGCCTTCATAGCTAGGAGATTGCCTCAGGTTCACTAAGGTTTTTCAGGGTCATGACAGATCCCCTGTGTCGCAATCTGTCATGAAACTGAGAAACTGTACCAGTAATAAGTTGCAATTTCTGGGAATGTTTTTTTCATATTGCTTGTGTGTTTGGCCTTCTGCCATATGGGTGCCCCAGCTTCATTCTGGAGTGAGCTACAATAGGTGGCAGAATTTGGTGTAATAAGGACACACAGAAAAAGGAGTTTCTTTTAATAAAACGTTATTGTTGCTATTATGATAAAGGTTGGGGGGGAGGTAACTGTTTCAACTTTATGGCAGGAGGTCTCTTTCCTGCATGTTGATCACGCTGACCACAAACTGATCTTCTCTTGTGGAGACCTGTAAGTGATTGTAGAGATCACTGATAAAGCTTTGATTTGGTACATCACCTGGTACAACATGAGCGAATAGAGAATCTGGCCAAGCAAAGGTGTATAGCCAGTTTTTTCACCAAGAAGGGTTCCGATTCTCACAGACCTCCTGAAGTAAACGGGAGAGGCTTTGGGAATCTGAAGCCCTCGGGGTGAATGCACTGGGTTCTACACCTTTGCTCAGCCTGTATTTGGCTATAGTGTATGTTGGAACATTGTACAAACAAAATGACAGCGTGCTTGGTGGTTCGTTCAGAAATGTGAAGCTCACCAACTGCAGTTTATGTACCCATTGGCAGCTCAGTCTTAATGGGTAATGACTATTTGGCTAATATTCATGCCAGAATCAGACAACCTAAGTTAATAGCCACATGGCTATTACTGGAATAGTAGCCATTGGCTGTTATACTGTTTACTCAGTATCTATTTGTATCGTACTGCAGTGAAACTATAAAATCGTAGGGTCAGTTGCCCAGCATCGGAGTTTGAAGAGAGAAGCATATGTTTTTGCAGGTTAAATTGTATATTTGCTCTTTAGTGTCTTTCTGTAGTTGAATCTGTGATCAGTTAACATTTATGATGTGCTGGAATGTTAATATGAAGCGATACTTAAGGCATGTAACACTTGGCACATAGGGCCTCACCAAACTGAAATCAGATGCTGCCTGGGCAACAGACTGAGACTGAGCATAAAATTACTGTAGCTATTTTTTTGTAAAACTCTGCATTATCAGCAGTCGGTTGCCTAGCATCTGAGTAAGTCTGGAGCCCACTGTATAGTGAAGGATTTATGTTTTCCTGAAAGCTTTTTTTTTTTTTAAAGCGTGTACCCTGCTTCCATCCCCATTTCCTAGGCTCTGTACTGTTTGGCTGTGATGTAAAAAGAACACTGCAGACAAATGTAACTTGTTAAGCAAACTGAATCCAATGCTGGGGAACCAGAGTATGATTATCTTCTTAGCAATGTGCAGTGAATGGGTAGAATGGCATAGACACTTGCCCAGCAGAACAGAATTCACCACACAAAGGCTCTTTCGGGCAGAAGTTCTTCAGGAACACAATATTTTAGTAAAGATGTAGTGCAGCACAACTAAACACATTTAGATTACTGCGCAAGAAAGAAATGTAAGTGCATACACAATGCTGAAAGTGGCTTTCTTCCTCCCAATATGGAAACTGTAAGAATGGCTAGTTCACAAAATGTTTTGTTGCATGCAATCCCACGGGCTGTCAAATGAGGTGTATTTTGTTTTGTTTTTCAATATCGGGGTGGTAGCCGTGACAGGTAAGCAGCGTGGTTACTCGGGACAGGTGCCAGCAGCATTAACATTGCAAGTGACTGAAAGCAAGGTGCAGCATTTGATTCACGGGCAGAGGCAGAAGCATCAGTGGTTTTCAATCAACTGCTAGATATTCCAATTTAACATTTCTTGACTGCACCAACTGCCGCATTAAGGTAAGGTATCTGACCATATTTAATTTGCCTCATCATGCTCCTCCATTCCCTTATTCCTGTATCCTACTTCCATATTGTTCCCTCTTTCACTTGTAGTGTAGGGGTAAACTGTTTTTACTGTTTGCAGAATAGAGGCAGGAAAAAGAAAACAACCATCTAGAGCACAGGTGGGAAAAGCAAAGCAGGCCAGAATGGAGGAAACGGCACAAATGTCAAAGCTGATGTAGTCCTTCCTCACTCGGCCTTCATCTAGCTCTGGGTAAGAAATTCCACCATAAAATACAGAGTAAACAGAATTTTGATCGGTAAACAGTTTAGCTAACTGCAGACCTTTGTGTTTGCAGTGTCCGCAACACAGAGCCACAGCCTGGAATTGGTGTGGAGGAGACTTGCACATCCAATAACCTTGCATGCATGACTGCACAAGAACAGGTTGCTGATGATGTTCTAGAATACACAGCCTCACATGGTGGTCTTCTGGAAGCCAGTGTCCACTCCCAGTTAGTGGAAACCATGGAAGATTTGCAGGAAGCAGGTGTCTACTCCCAGTTACTGGAGACCGCAGAAGAAGCAACTACTGTTGAAGCAGTCCAGATTCCAAGCATTTCCTGGGAACCAGATGTGCATCTGCCAAATAGTGAGGACATCGACTGTATGAATCGATCCCATTTCACAGATGCTCAGAGGAAGGAAATTCTTGAACATCAGTGACAACCGCCTCCAGGATTTCAGTTTCCCAGTCGTCTGATGGGTCCAGATGGTCCAAGCCAGCGTTACAGGCGTTTCCATGGTCATGTGTTGCATGACTTCAAATTTACTAGATATTTAAAGGTACTGGATGGCGTATTCTGTGGTCCCAGCACTAGCACCATTCTGGTATCTGCATCAATGAGGGACTGGTCGAATACAAAGAAGACTCTGGAGAGGCATAGCAAGTCTAAGGACCATGGAAATGCTGTCATGAGAGTGGATGGGTTTCTCTCTGTTTGTGCTGGGATGATGAAAACAGCAAGCCACTCTCTGCTGGAGCGCAACAACAAGGTGACAGAGTATACTCTTCACTTTCTACGCAGAATCGTCTAGATCATTCTCTGTAAGTATGATGATACCGGAAATTTCCACAGCTTGTTGCAGTACACCACAGAAGTGGATTCCAGTCTGCAAGAACACCTATGAGCGGCTACAAGGAATGCACTGTACACATCCCCACAAATTCAGAATGAACTAATTCAATTGATGGGTCAGCAAATACAGCAAAAATACTAAACAATGTAAGGGAGGCAAAATAGTTCAGCTTGATAGTGGATGGAACAACAGATGTCTCAACCAAGGAGCAGATTTCTTTATCAGTTCGCTATATACATCGGGACCTTTCAGGCACAATTGAATTTCGTGAATATTTAATCGAGTTCACTGAAGGTATGGATACAACTGGCCATGGTTTAGCAGAACTCTTTTTGTGGCATCTAAAAGTTTGGGGCCTCAACACAAAATTAATGCGTGGACAAGGGTACGACAAGGGGAGTAACATGAGTGGAAAATTCAATGGTGTGCAAGCACACATCACAGCAATTGTCCCCGAAGCAGTGTATACAGTTTGCAAGGCTCATGGCCTCAACACAGCTATTGTGCATTCATGTTCCTTGTGACAAGTGTCCAATATGTTCGATACCACAAAAAAGATTATCTCGACACTCAAGTTGTCCTACAAGCACAGTAACATCTTTCAGGCAGAACTCAAAGAATTCAACAACTTGCCATCTGACTACGATGATGAACCAGCAGATTGGACGTACACTATTCCTGCAGCTGGAAACACCAGGTGGATGAGTCAGGCAGATTCTCTATCAAGGTTAAAAGCAAAATTTTTGGTGGTAGCAAGCATGCTTGAGAAAATTGCACAGTTTGACAATGAAGCAAACCGATTGCTGCTGTGCATCCAGCGATTTGACTTCCTCGTGACTCTTCATTCAGTTGATTATGTGTTGTCCCGAACTAAACCTCTTCATCTATATCTGCAGCGTGTTAACACTGACCTCCTACAAGCAACACAAGAGGTCTCCAACCTTGTACAAGTATTGAAGAAACTGTGGGATGGGTCAGAAAACCACTTTGCAGAACTGTATCAGAGTATCCTGACTCTAGCAGAGGCTGCGTTCGTTCAGGAGGAGGTACCTCACATATGTGGTAGGCAAACACAGAGAAGCAACATCAGTGCTGCAAGCCCTCAAGACTACTTCAGAGTCAACATTTTCATTCCTTTCCTATACCATGTAATTTTGGAATTGCAGGATAAACTTATAGAGTGCTGGCCACAGTTCCTTGGGCAGTATCTTCTACCACACAAACTGCATTTGCTACAGGAGGACAAAATAGCAGCAGTGCACAGTGCCTACAAGACTGACCTGGGCAGCTTGGAGGAACTTAAGGTGAAGCTGGAAAGATGGCAAGAAATATGGGTTGATGTTCCTGTGGCAGACCTTCCAGAGACTATTCTCATGACATTACAGGATGTGAATGCAGATCTCTACCCAAATGCTAATGCTGTTTTATCAGTCTTAGCAACGATGCCAGTCAGTGTGGCAAGTGCAGAGAGATCCTTCAGTGCCTTGAGGAGGCTGAAGACCTGGCTCAGAAACAGCATGAGGGAACAACGCCTGAGAGGACTCGCTCTTTTACATACAGTATACAAAGAGACATGGAAATTGACGTGGAACAGGTGCTCAAAGACTTTGACCCATGCCAGGACAGACGCGTCTCAAATAATCCAATAGGATGACTTTGAACACTTACTGCATGGTATGGGGCTACTGGGGTATTTGGTGCGAATGCTTTTGGTTAAGGTAACAAAACCAGTGCATCAATTAGCTTACCCAGATATTCCATATAACAATGAGCACAATGTTATGGTTACCTGACAAATTGTGTAGTGTTCATGTAATGGAACACTGCTGTGGATATGTAGCCACTTGCAGTGGTGGGCTTTGGATACTTTAGGTGTGAGTGGGCAGAAGCGCAAGAATGCGTGGCTGTGAGCTCAGCTATTTACATGTAACGCTGCTGTGGGTGACAGCTGAGCTCACAGCCACACATTCATGCGCTATACACACCCAAAATCCGAAGCCCACCACTGCTAATGGCCACATACTCACAGTAGTGTTACAAGTAAAGCAGTATGTGGCCACTTTGGGTGTGAGTGGGCGAAGTGCATGAAAGTGTGGCTGTGATCTCGGCTTGTAAAATACACTACTTGTAACACCGCTGTGGGTATGTGGCCACTTGCAGTGGTGGGCTTTGGATACTTTGGGTGTGAGTGGGCAGAAGTGCATGAATGTGTGACTGTGAGCTCGGCTCGTAAAATACACTACTTGTAACACTGCTGTGGGTAGGTGGCCACTTGCAGTGGTGGGTTTTGGATACTTTAGGTGTGAGTGGGCAGAAGTGCATGAATGTGTGGCTGTGAGCTCGGCCTGTAAAATGCACTGCTTGTAACACTGTTGTGGGTATGTGGCCACTTGCAGTGGTGGGTTCTGGATACTTTGGGTGTGACTGGGCTGCAGTGCACGACTGTGGTTGTAAGCTCTGCAGCTGTCTTTGCTTTTGCATGTAGTCAGCGTGGAACCTGAGCAGGTACATACACAATACTGTGCCTGGAATTAGGCTTTTTTGGTATCAATGGTTTTGGTTAATGTAACTGAACAAAAATCAGAACACCAGCCAAAGAACCATCTAGCTTACCACAACCCTCTTTGTAATGTGGACGGAGTCTGCTGTGTGGGTAAGTACTTATCTGCAGTGGGTGTAACTCTGCTGCACTGTGGGTATGTTTTCAGTGGCTGAATTTGGTATGCATGTTGTGTGGACTGGGTGAGTATTTGGATCTTGCTTGCATCTAAACTGATAATGGTACTGAACCTTTTGGGTTCTCGGATTTGGGGCTTTTGAGTGGCTGGTGTGGGAGCTTGGTTGTGGGCCTTCTGTGTGAGTGGATAGTGTAAGATTAAGACACTAGTGTGAATGGACCTCTGTGGGACTGGCTACCTTGATATGGCACAGAGGCTTGTCGCAATGCAACATTGTAACCAAGCCAATCTGGTACAGAGGCTTGTCACAATGCAACATTCTAACTAAAAGCTAGTCTGGTGGCTGGTTAGTGTGAATGGACCTCTATGGGACAGACTACCTTGATGTGGTACAGAGGCTTGTCACAAAGCAACATTGTAACTTGGCCAATCTGGTACAGAGGCTTGTCACAATGCAGTATTGTAACCAAAAGCCAGTCTGTTAGTCTGACACCTGTTGGTGGTGGGATAGTGGTGTGCTGGCATACAACACAGAAAATGACGCTAGCGTCTGAGAGGGCATCGATGGTGGGGGAGGGGTAGCTCACCCTACCGGGGGTGCAGGTAGCGGTGAGTCCACTTGGTGTGCAGCTCAGAAATTCCTGGCTACACCCCTGTGCTTAATGCACATGTGACTTCAAAGAAGTCCGACCCCCTTTCCCTGTGATGCTGCCTCTCCAGGATCAGTTCAAATTCTTCCAAAGCTGTACCTAATCTGTAACCAATAACTCTTGACTTGTTAGTAGGCAACATAATGTTTCCTGATATGTATCTTAGCGTGTTAAATAAATTATAGTAGAGTAATTTGTTATGTTTTACTAAAAATTCTGTGGCCCATGAGGGTCCTCTATTTCTTTTTCATACAAATCTAACATTTCCAGCCCATACAGCATGCTGATTGTTACATCTTGAAGCTCATCTTTGAGTCCTTTGTCTCTGACTGACTACCTGGGTGGGTTGTGGAGTGCCTCAGAGATGTATATCCCCACAATCACCTTTACCAGGTGAGTAAATACAGGTTACTCACCTGTAACAGGAGTTCTATGAGTGGTATATGTTGTTCATCCACACTGTCTGGCAGGTTCCTTGCCACTTTTATTCTTGCTGGAAGGTCTTCAAGCTGACTTCTCCCACCCACCCGGGTGGTAAAACCCTTGGCTCCACCCCATGACACCAGATCTAGCCCGCTGGAAGCCAGGTTGCGCATCGAAGCCTGGGAGGTTGGGTGGGTTGTGTGGATGAACAACATATACCACTCCTAGAATTCCTGTTACAGGTGAGTAACCTGTATTTCTAGGGACGTGGATATGTTGTTCAATCCACACTATCTGGCAGACTCCTAGCAGTTCTCTGGGAGGAGGGAGGCAAGGCGCACACCCCCTGCTTAGGGAATAAGGACTGGAGAACTGAGGTCCCAAAACCAGCATCCCGGCATGACTCTAGGTCAGTGTGGGACTGGGAAATAAAGGTGTGTGCTGACTTCCAGGTAGCAGCCCTGCAGATTTCCTGGATAGGGGACGTCCCTGGAAGCAGCCACTGAAGCAGTGGTATGGTGGGTAGAATGAGCTCTTATCCCTTTGGGAGGCTCTATGCCCACCAACCTATAGCAGAGATCTATGCAGGAGGTGACCCACCTGCTTATTGTCTGCTTGGCTGCAGGCATGCCAGGTGCAGCTTCAGAGTAGGTGACAAACAGCTGGCGAACCTCTCCCCGAACTTCAGCCGTTCGATCCTTATAATAAGCAAGCGCTCTTCTAGGGTCCAAAGTGTGAAGCCTATATTCAGCCTCCGAGGTGTGATTGGGGTAGAACACCGGCAGCGTCAACACCACCTTCGGAAGGAATTTCAGGTGGGGGCGAAGGACAACCTTGTCCCTGTGGAACACCAGATAAGGAGACTCGATGGAAAGCACCTGGAGCTCTCCCATCCTTCTGGATGACGTACTAGCCACCAAGAAGGTGGTCTTCCATGAAACATAGAAACATAGAATTTGACAGCAGATAAGGACCGCTTGGCCCACCTAGTCTGCCCATTTTCCTACCTAACAGATAAGCTGCAGATCCTAGTTAACCAACAGCTTACTTCCTCCTACCCCCACTAGGACTGCCTTATGCCTGTCCCATGCATTCTTGAAGTTCCCCACTGTTCTTGACTCCACAACCTCCTCAGGGAGGCTGTTCCATGCATCCACAACCTCTCAGTGAAAATACTTTCCTCACATTACCTCTGAGCCGTCCCCTCTATCTTCAAATTGTGCCCCTTGTTCTTGCACACTCTTTTCTGGAAGATGCTACCCTCTTGGACTTTGTTAATTCCCTTGAGGTACTTGAAAGTTTCTATCATGTCCCTCTCTCCCTTCTTTCCTCAAGGGTATACATATTAAGCTCCTTTAGTCTTTCTTCGTATGTCTTCTGGTGCAGACCCTGCATCATTTTGGTGGCCCTCCTCTGGACAGCCTCCACTCTGTCTATGTCTTTGCGGAGATGAGGTCTCCAGAACTGCACACAGTACTCCAGATGGGGTCTCACCAACTGTCTGTACAGAGGGATAACAACTTCCTGTTTTCTACTATTGATGCCTCTTCCTATGCATCCCAGTATCCCCCCAGCCTTCCTCACTGCCTTCTCTCATTGCCTGCCCACCTTTAGGTCATCTGGTATAATTACCCCCAGGTCCCTTTCTATTTTTATTGTTGTCAGTACCTCATCCCCCATTGTGTACGCTTCCCCTGGGTTTTTGTTTCCCATGTGCGTTACCTTGCACTTCTTTGTATTGAATCTGAGCTGCCATACATTTGACCATTCCTCCAACCTTGCCGAGTCCCTTCTCATCCTTTCCACTCAATCTTGTGTATCAACCCTGTTGCAGATCTTTGTGTCATCTGCAAAGAGACATACTTATCCTTCCAGTTCCTCTGCAATGTCACTTATAAAGACATTAAAAAGGACCGGTCCCAGTACTGAACCCTGCGGTACCCCGCTAGTAACCCTCCTTTCTTCACTGTGTACTCCATTTACTACTACCCTTTGCGTCCTGTTGTCTAGCCAATTTTTTATCCATGCTACCACCTTGGGACCCACTCCAAGGCTGGCTACCTTGTGTATTAATCTTTTGTGTGGGACTGTATCAAATGCCTTGCTAAAATCTAGGTAGGCCATGTCCACAGCCTCTCCCTGGTCTACTACTTTGGTCACCCAGTCAAAGAAATCTATTAGATTAGTTTGACACGACCTTCCCATCGTGAATCCATGCTGCCTTGGGTCCTGTGCCCCACTGGCCTTAGGTACTCAACAATTCTTTCCTTCAGAAGTGATTCCATCATTTTCCCTACCACTGAGGTCAAACTAACTGGTCTGTAGTTTCCTGCCTCTGTCCTGCTCCCACTTTTGTGAAGAGGAATCACATCTGCCCTCCTCCAGTCCTCGGGTACTACCCATCCTCCATGATTTGTTAAAGAGTAGTCAGCGGTGTCATTAGTTCTACCCTTAGTTCTTTTAGAATTCTTGGGTGAATCCCATCAGGCCCCATTGCTTTGTCCACCTTCAATTTTATTAGTTCTTTCAGAATCCTTTCTTCTGTAAATGGACTGGTATGACCCCGTCTTCAGAGTGTTTCTCTTGTTTGGTTTAGGTAACTCCCCCTCCTCTTCTTTTGTGAATACTGAGCAGAAAATATTCGTTCAGTATCCCTGCTTTTTCACTGTCACCCTCTACCCACATTCCCTCCCCTTTATTAAGCTTCAGTATCCCTCCTTTGGTCTTTCTTTGCTCCCTAATTTACCTATAAAAGGTCTTATCCCCCTTCTTAACAGAATTGGCTATCCTTTCCTCGGTTTGGGCCTTTGCTATTCTGATTGCCTTCCCAGCCTCTTTCTGCTTTAACTGATAAAGTTCTCTGTCCTGCTCCTTCTGTGTTTTCTTATATTTCCTGAATGCTGTCCTTTTCTCCTTAACCTTCCTTGCCACCTCTTTTAAGAACCATAGCGTTTTTTTCCTTCGTTGTGTTTTATTGATTTGCTTTACACAAAGGCTTGTTGCCTCTGTGGTGGCTGTTTTGATCACTCCCCATTGTTCTTCCACCCCTCCTTCTTGCCTGTTTGCTAGTGCTTTTCTGAGGCACTCTCTCATTTTCCCAAAGTCAGCCCTCCTAAAGTCCAGTACTCTTGCTTTTGTATGGCTTGATTGTATGGCTGTGTTTATCGTGAACCACACTGTTTGATGGTCGCTTGTTCCCAGATGGCTACCCACTTCTAAATCTGAGATTCTTTCTCCATCCCCATTTGAGAGTACCAGGTCTAAGATTGCTCCCTCCAGAGTGGGTTCCAATACTAGCTGTCTGAGGCATGCCCCCTGTAGGGCATCAAGAATGACCCTGCTCTTGGATGTGCCTGCAGCAAAGGTGCTCCAGTTAACATCTGGCATATTCAGGTCCCCATCAACAATATCTCCCCTTTTTCTACCATTCTAAGAAAGCCTTCTATCATTTCCTTGTCCATTCCCTCCCCCTGAGATGGGGTCTGTATACAACCCCCATGCGGATTGTGGTGCCATTTCCTGTCTCCAGGGTGACCCAAAGTGCCTCATCTGCTTCCTGTTTACTCTTTAGTTCTGTTGCTTTGATCCCTTCCTTTACATAGAGAGCTGTTCCTCCTCCTCTTTTACCCTCCCTGTCCCTCCTGTAGATTGTGTATCCTGGTATGTTGACATCCCAGTCATGGTTCTCTGTGTACCATGTTTCTATGACTGCCACAATATCCAGGCAACCCTCTTCCATCAAGGCCACTAGTTCAGGGAGCTTGTTACACAGACTACAGGCATTGGTACTCATCACCCTCCACTTTTTGATAGCCTTACCCCTTTTAACCCCATTTCTGTCCTTACTGCCTTTGCCTTTTTTTACATTTAAATCTGTTCTACTCCCTAATAACTTCTGTACCTTGGTGTTTACCTCACTAATCACCATGTTTTGTGGGGGGAGGCTCAGATTTCCCTGCTCCTTTTCAGTGCCTCCCCCCTTGGCTAGTTTAAATGCTTGCCAATGAAGCATTTAAACCTCTCACATAGGATCCTGGTGACAGGTGGGAGACATCGCACCTGTGCATCGGTTCGAATGGCTTGCCCATGAGCTTAGCCAATACCAGCAGTAGATCTCACGGAGGTGGAGGTTCACACACTGGAGGGGATATGTGATCAAGGCCTTTGAAAAAGTGCCCAACCACCTTCTCCTGCACCACTGACTGCTTGCCGGCCCGTGCCTGGTAAGCAGAGATGGCTGCCAGGTGCACCTTGAGGGTCATCGACCAAAGCCTGAGCTGAGAAAGGGACCACATGCAGTGCAAAATGCTAGCCAAGGTACAGGAAGAGGGTCCCACCCCTTGTCCTGACACCAAATGGAGACTCTCTTCCATTTGAAGGCATAGCATTTTCTGGTCGACTCCTTACAGGATGCCTCAATGACGTTGAGGACCTCGTCAGAAAGACCCAAGGCCTGGAACTCTAGCCGCTCAGGAACCAGGCCATCAGGTGCAGGGATTGAAGGTCCAGATGGAGAACCTTCCCCCTGTCTACTGAGATCAGGTCTGGGTGGGCTGGAAGCCGCCTCGGGAGCCTGGAGCTGAAGCTGAGGAAATCTGGGTATCAGGACTGGTGAGACCAGTCTGGGGCTACCAGAATCACCTGCGCCTTGTCCCTCTTTGCCTTGAGAAGCACCTTGTGGATCAAAGGAAATGGAGGGAAAGTGCAGAAGAGGCCTGGGGTCCACAGCCTTGAGAAGGCATCCCCCTGCAGTGAGCCCTGCTGAGGAGGGTGGGCGTGAAACAGTCTCAGCTTCACATTCTCCCTGGAGGTGAACAGGTCCACCTGAGGGGTGCCCCAATGGGAGAACAGTTCTTGCACTACCTCTGGCAGGAGTGACCACTCATGAGATGCAGCGCCTATCCGGCTGAGGGCATCGGCCAGACTGTTGAAGGCTTCTGCCACATGGATGGCTAGGAGATCTGCCTCCAGGCTGATCATGAGGGATCAGATGAGGAGAGCCTCCTTGCACAGAGGCAAGGAGTACGTCCCGCCCTGACGGTTGAGGTAGTACATGGTCATGGTGTTGTCCATCTGGACCTGAACCACCTGACCCTGTACAAATGGAGCAAAGGCAATGAGGACTAGTCGCACCCCTCGAAGCTCCAGCAGGTTGATATGGCATCGAGATTCCTTAGTGGACCAGAGGCCGTGGGCCTGAAGATCCCCCAGATGGGTACCCCAATCCAGAGAGAGGTGTTGGTCATTAATGTGACCGTTGGCACAGGGTGGACAAGTGGGATACCCTCCTGCAGATGAGCTGGGATGAGCCACCACTGCAGGCCATCCCACATCTCCTGGGTCACTGTCACCGGCTAGTCCAGTGGACCGGAGCACTGTGACCACTGGCTGGCCAGCCCCCATTGTAGGGGGCACATATGCCAGTGGGCCCAATGGACCACGCTGGTGCAGGCCGCCATGAGGCCTAGAAGGCACAGGAAGTCCCAGGCAGGTTGCAACTGCCCAACCAGAAATGATTGGGCAAAGGAGGAAAGGACCTCGGCCCTGTCCACCGGGAGCCAAGCTCTGGCTCGAAGAGAGTCGAGCTCTGCCCCAATGAACTGAATCACCTGCGATGGCACGAGTTCCAATTTGGCTTTGTTGATGAGGAGGCCAATCTGAGAGTAGACCTGGAGGGCCAGATCCCTGGACCGCTCCACCTCCAACCTGGAGGGGGCTGCAATCAGCCAGTCATCCAGGTAAGGGCACACCCGGACCCCTCGGTGCTGCAGGAATGCTGTCACCACTGTCATGCAGTTGGTGAAGACCCTGGGAGGTGAAGAAAGGCCGAAGGGCATGGCCCACAACTCATAAAGAAATCCATTTGCTCTGAAGTGGAGGAATCACTGATGAGATAGATGGATTGGGATGTGAAAGAACGCGTCCTGGAGATCCATACGTTTTGGGACCAGGAAGTACCTGGACACAAACCCTGGGTCTGGAGGGGGGTCCGCCACCTCACTGATCACCTCCTTCTGGAGGAGCAGGGCAATGTCAGCTCAATGAGCTGACAGAGAGGCTGCAGAACCCGTTGCCCCCTGTGGGGCAATGGCTCGATAGGGAGGGAACTGCTTGAACTCCAGAGGCAGACCCCTGTTGACCACTTCTAGCACCCAGTGGTCCATGGTGATAGCAGACCAGGTGGAAAGGAAGTGGTGGAGCCATCCCCCCACAGGGGGAACCTGGGCAGGAGTGATGAGGCTAGGGGTGACACCCCTCAACCTGTCACTGGGCAGGCTTGGAGGAAGGGCCAGACGAGAGGCCTCCTGGACTCTTCCCTCCAGGCTTCCTACTGGAGGAAGCGGCAGACTTGGCCTTAGGGTGCCAAGTGTGAGCCTGCTAGCCTTGTTGCTGGTGTTGCTGGGCTGGATGTGCCACAGGAGCAGAAGAGCAAAAGGGCTTATGCTGCTGCTGGCGGCCTTTGTCCTTCTGGGAAAATGTGACCGAGTCCAAGGTGGCACTGGACTTCTCGATCCTCTGGAGATGGCCTTCCACCCCTGGCTCGAACAAGTCAGTGCCCAGGAAGGGAACATCTCCCAACTTGTGCTGGGTGTCCGCCGTGAAGGTGGAGATCTGCAGCCAAGCTCTGCGGCGCATGGCTACTGCGGACGCTACTGACCAGGCACAAGAGTCACCAATGTCCAAAGAAGTTTGGAGCTGTTGTTTAGCCACCGCCATTCCCTGATCCTGCACCTGCTTGACCGTCGTCTGAAGGTCAGCCGGGAGATGAGGAATCACCGCATACAGGGAAACCATAAGGGCATGTGAGAAATGTGCCATCAGTACAGCTGAGCTAGTCTGTCAAAGGCCTAGGGAGGAAGCAGCATAAACCTTCCACCCCGAGTAATCCAGCTTTTTGGATTCTTTATTGGGCAGTTTGTCCATGTCCCTAGTGTTCCCGGAATGCCAGAAAACACTGTCGGTCACCAGCCCCTCCGCAGAGGGGTGCTCCGAGAAACCGGAGAGTGAACCGGTGGGGACCGTGTACTTGCGAGCCATCCTGGCCGAAGGCATGGGACAAGATGCGGGCCGCTGCCACAACGCCAGGGCTGGGACAACAATGGCTTCGGCCACAGGGAAGGCCTCCGTAAGGGAATCTCCTCGGTCCAGTATCTCCGTGAGGGGATACCTGGCCCGTGTCTGAATGAGTTTGAGCTCCATCCCAGTGGACTCTGAGATGAGTCGAAGTATACCCAAGAATGAGGATGGGCTCTCATCCACCGACTGACCCCCATAGATTCCAGGTCAATGGGCCTGGAATACAGGGAGGAGTCATCATCAGACTCCGAGGAGTCTGCAAACAGTTGTCGAGCGTCTGAGCCACCCTCCACCTGTGAGGTCGATCGGGAGTGAGAGTGACTGACAACCTGTGGGGCAAGCCCTGACCGGAACGAGAATCCTCGTTTGGGGCCCTAGTCTTTGGTTGAGGAGGCAGAGGTTCCACCACAATGGGCGGAGCAGCTGGTTTTGGCCGAACAACCGGCACAGGGGTCGGCTCCTCGATAACCATGAAGGGTTGCTTTGGTCGCTCCGGTGACAGCCACTTAATTGCCGGAGAAGGCGATGGAGTCAGCTTGTTACTGGTCAACAAAAGTTGCTGCCACATCATGTCCTCATAGAGCCGGCGTAACATGTCGAAGCCTATCCTCTGAAGGATGAGCGGCGACGCCACTTTCCATGGTGCCAAGACCGCTGATGTCAGCGGGATCTACTCGACCTGGAAGAGGACCAAGACCGAGACCTTCGGGGTTGCTGAGGGTGGGTCAAAGAGGGGGCGGGGGGAACCCATTCATCTCCTGGTTCAGGGTCCTTTACCATGGACTTCAGCACAGGAGGCACGGGCAAGTCCTCGGTTACCACCGGGGAAACCGGTGAAGAAGGGTTGTCAGCTTCTCCAGTTGACAAACCATCCAATGGGTCGAGAAAAATCTTGACCGCGTCGATGGATGTCTTGGCTGGCTGACCTGATGGGGACACCGTGAAGCCAGCGGCCTTAGCCACAACCTCGACCAAAGTCGAGAGCAGACGGTCCGGTGAATGGGATCTCTCCCACTCCCACGAACGTCGACGGTGGGACTTACCTTTGGTTCTTTTTTCTTCAACCGACTGGTATGTCCAGATGGCACTTCTCCCTTGGTGGAGAGGGACTGACAAAGCTCCTTAAAAGAAGCAGTGTAGGAGGAGCCCAAAGAGAACGGGATAAACACCACAGCTGAGGAGGAAGATGAAGTGGCCTGGGCTGCCTCCTCGAGGGCGATCAACTGCTCCAGCTGCTCCGCGGAGCCCACAGCCATGGACACTGCCCAGTGGGCCTCCTTTGACTTCACCGGCGGGTACCATTTCTCGGGACGCCCAAGTTGTAGTGCGGCAGCATGGTCATCTAAGACCAAAGCCAAGAAGGACTTGCACAGATTGCAGGTCTGTGGATCATGGGCAAGGCCCAGGCAGTAAATGCACATGGAGTGCGGATCGGTCTGGGACATCTTCTGCCTGCAAGGGCACCGACGGAAGCTGGGAGTGGATTTGTCCATCGCAGCCGTGAGGGAAGATAAAGACCGTAGTTTTGAAAACTTTAAAATAATTTTCTGAAAACCTGAAGAGTTTGGATCCAGGCCTAAAACGCAGAGCGCTAAGGAGAGAACCTGAGCTTCCAAGCGGTAAGGAAGATCTGGCATTCTGGCATCATGGGGTGGAGCCAAGGGTTTTACCACCCGGGTGGGTGGGAGGAGCCAGCTTGAAGACCTTCTAGCAAGAATTAAAGCGGCAAGGAATCTGCCAGACAGTGTGGATTGAACAACATATCCACGTCCCTAGAAACTACCATTGTGAGGGATAATCTCTGAGGTACTCCACAAGTCCTTACACATGGGTTTTGATGTAAAAAGCAGTACCCTGGTGAGAAGGGTGGGTAGTCAGTCCATTATGTTATGTTCAACCTTGCTGCTAACAACACTACTTAACTAAAGTTAGTTTTTTCTTCCAGGGCTACATCTACCCTGTAATGTTTAGCGAATGTGTGCATTGATGCCCATGTAGCGGTAGCACAAATTTTCTCTATTGTGACCATGTTTCTCTCGGCCCATGATGCGGCTATTGCTGTAGTGGAATGACCTTGTTTTTGGTTGGTGGTGTATGATTTGAAGCCTTATACACTTCTGTGATGGGAGACTTAAGCCAATATGCATCGTATGTCTGCCGTTCTTGTGATGTAAGTGAACATTAGTCTCCTCATGGCTAGCAGATGATGTTGAGAGTCACTATCTACCTTTTCTGCAGGCATATAGACAGGTATTTCGATATCCTGTTTGGTGTGAAAAAGTGTGCATATTTTAGGCAGAAAGGAAGGGATCATTTTTAAACTGATCTTGTCCTCATGAAATACCAGATAAGGCAGTCTGTGGGATAATGCTTATAGTTTGCTTATGCACCAAGCTGAACATATAGTGACCATAAGGGTTAAGTGTTTGCCCTTGAGTGGTAGTGACTGTAGAGGTTCAGATGGTGAGTTGGTCATTGCCCAGGCAGTCTGTGGGATAATGCTTGTAGTTCGCTTATGCATCTAGCTGAACATATAGTGACCATAAAGATTAAGTGTTTGCCATTTGAGTGGTAGTGACTCTAAAGGTTCAGATGGTGAGTTGGTCATTGCTCTGGGTACTAAGTTGAGGTACCAGGAAGTGGGCCATTGTTTTATCTTAGGATGTAGATTGGATCGATTGCTGCCACTTGCACTGTTAGGGATGCTGGAGATAGTCCTTTATGCAGACCTTGCTGAAGGAAGAGAAGTATGTTGGGTACTGTGGCCCTTAGAGGTTGTAATGTTTCCCCCCTTTTCTTCTCACCACCTGTGGAATAACCTCAAATGTCTCTGATATTTTGAGGTAATGGGGTTTCTCCATAGCGTTGGTGACCACTGGGTAGTATCCCTCTCTTAACAATCTCTCCTATTCTGGAGCCAGGCTGCTAGTTTGAGATTGTTCAGACTGAGGTGACATACTGGTCCCTGGGTGAGTCTATCTTCCCTGAATGGTAGTGTCCATGGGTGGTCTAGTGCCATTGTCACTATCATGGCAAACCCTGTTCTCCTGGGCCAATGAGGGGTGATGTTTATCACCCAGGTTCTGGTTCTGCATATCTCTTTCAGAACCTGTAGTATCAGTGGAAAGACGTAGGTTACCTGGAATGACCATGTAGCTGATAGTGCATCCACTCCCATGGATTTGTAATCCCTGAAGTGGGAGTATAATCTGAGGCACTGATTGTTCTTGTTGGTGGCCATTAAGTTTATTTCTATCAGTCCCCAATGTCTGTTGATCATTTGGAATATGTTGGAATGAATCTTCCACTCTCTCGGATGTATTAACTGGCGACTTAACCAGTCTGCGGTGGTATTCAGCCTGCTTGCCAAGTGTATGGCTGATATGCGCACCAGATGTTTTTGTGTCCAAAGAATGAGTCTTGAGCCTCTCTTTGCATGTCTCTGCTCTTTATTCCTCCTAGCCTTTTGATATAGGAGATGATAACCTGATTGTCCGAGCTCATGAGGCAATTTTCCTTTTTCCTGACTAGCCTTGTGAATTGCAGTGGTGCACAGGATAGTGCCCTGAATTCCAAAATGTTTATGGTAATTTTTCACTCTTGCATGTACCACTTTTCTAGGCTTCCCAGTGGAGTGGCCACTATGTAGAGGCTACTCAAGCGTGTATGGTATTATTAGCAGGCAAATGGCATAGGCAGTGTGCCATTAAGATGTGGGGATTAGCTTGGGTAATGGGGTAGGAGTTGATGTGACAAACCCCACCTTCATCATTGTATTTCGCACTAATGGCTGAATCTGATCAGGCAAACACCATATGGATGTTTGTGTTTGTGTAACCACCTCCATCTCTGTTTCTAGATCGGAGTGTGTTTCTGAATCTGGCTGTGGTGAGTGGGGTTCTGGCCCTGCCGGTACTTAACTTTATTTCACGTGGTGTTTTACACTAGGTGTGCCTGCTTCAGTTGATTATTTTGGTGGGGAATTGTTGCTGTGTCTAAATCCTGCCCAGTGGAGGATTTGGGATTGCAGGTGGCATATTTGTTTGTGCCTTGTCTTTTCATCGGTGTTCTCCTGGTCAGATGGCATGGGTGCACCTTCTGCATCTGATGCACACAGTATGCTTAGTCGTTTTTGGGGCTAGCAGCACATTGCGTTGGCTGCAGCTCTTTGTTTTGGCTATTGTAGTAAGTTGAGAAAGGATACATAGAGAGAGTGGTGTGTGGGGGGATTAAATATATTGTTTCATTTATTTATTATTTCCCTTAATTCTTCCCCTGCACAGCAATCAATAATGTTCTGCACTGTACATACTATTGTTGTGCCTGTGCATTAAAGTGTGCACTGTACCTATAAATGTGGCTAGAGTGAGTGAGGGTCTCAGTGTTATGCTGTCTTGCCCACAGTTGTGGTAATAGTGCAGCCCCTAATGTATTTTCCCCATCATTAATTGATTTTCAAATTGTTGCCTTTATATTTAATTATTCGCATTGTGGTCTGCTGTTGCAGATCGGTTGGTGCTTATAACCAATGCCCTCTGTGCTGGTTGGACATTTGTAAGCGCAGTTGCGCTCTCCACAAGATGGTGGCAGTGACGGTCAGTCAATCTACACTGTCTGGCAGCTGCCTACACTCTTAATCCCGCATAGATAAGGGGGGAGTGGAGAGCTTATCCGAGATCACAGCAGCAAGTCTCGTGATGATATTTGTCATGACTGCTGATCTGGGTAGGCAAGTTAGGTTAGTCCCTTACTGTTCCTCCTCCTCATGAGACCTACTTTGTTTGTGGTGTTTGAGTTGGGTAGATGATAGAGGAGTTTCCTCTACCTTTTGATAGAAGAAGGTGGTGAGTTTAAAAGACATAATGTGCCATAAAAACCTATTGAGAGCACGTCATTTTGAGGTGAGGCACAGAGGGACTGAGAAAATGATTCAGAAACTGTTGTGTAGGTATGTCTTGAGTGAGCACTTCAGGTGCTACTATGCTTGTAATGGGGAACTGTGGCACATTACTTAGTATTTCAGCAGTCCGGGATGCTGGCAGAGGGTACTTCTGACATTCTAAGGTGGCCACTTGCTCATTTAATAGTGGATAGACTCTGGAGCTGTTGGCAGGGGCTCCAGGTCATCCAGCACCTTAGTAAAGTGGTATGCTTGTTCTGGACAGCATGTAGGGGAACTCAAGAGTATATGACCATTTAAGGAATGAGAGCCTTTAATTATTTTGTAGCCCCTGATGCACTGAGCTCCTGTGGCTGTGGAATCTATTTGGTCATCTGTGAAAGCTCTCCGACAATACGTGGCTCTGTTAGCATTCTTTAAATTTAGCATCCATTAAATTTCAAAAATGTGATAAATTATGTTGTTCAAGCCTTTTTTTTAAATATAAAATCAATGGGGCTAAGGCATGTATTCACATTAGTATGCATTAGTTTGTCATACACAGTGCACAGTAGCGACTCCTTAATTAATATGTGACTGTGCCTTTAAGAGAAGGAAACTGTGGATATCAGTAAAAGAAATGACTATTAAAGTACACTATTTCCCAAATAGTTATTTTATTGTAATCAAACCTCCTTGTATATTGACCCAATATAATTCAGTACTGTGTTTTATTTATTTTGATATATTTATTTTTTTTAATTTATATTTTATTTATTTATTCTGGCCCCTTTTGTATGCCTTGGTATTCTTTGGGATAATGTAGGCATGTGCCGTTAAGAGGGGGGAGGTGGGCAGAATGTCTTAGCTAATTCTTGCCTTGGGTGTGGCAAGCTATGTGAGGAATCATCTGCATTGTTTTTTTTTTTTTTTTGCTCTTTAAAATATGTTTCTTCAGTTGTCCTTCATGGTCAGTGTTAAAAGTTAGGGAGCGTAGGCTTGAGAAGCTTTACTATTGCTAGCTCCATTCTCCATTGCAAGATATGTTGGATTTAGTCAAATCTTGTTTATCTTCCTCTGAGATGGTGGCCAAGATCTCACGAGAGCCAGTCAGCTTGCAGCTCTCATGGAGCAGGAAATTTGGAAACTATGAAGAAGCATGGGGGATTGTCATGCTGTTTGAGAAGCCATAAAATAACATTTGTGTGGCTCCATTTTGGTCCCTAGAGCTTCCTTTTCTCTGTGGGAGTGTTTTTGGATAGCAAATAACATTAAATGGTTGCAGGTGCTTTTATTTACTGCCACAGAATTCGAGGAATGACTGAATCCAGCATGGGCATTTTACGCACCTTCCAATGCAAGGAAACTTTTCTGGATGAGTTTGTGAGTACCCTTTTTACAAGTTAGTGATGTTAGTGGGTCACCATGTTCTTGTTGGTGAATAATACAACTCAGGAACCGTGGGCAAGGGAACCAGGTTGATTATTTATTAAATTACCTCCTGTAAATCATTGTATAGATTCTGTGTTCATTTATGTGGGTCAGACATTGTTTTTAGCTCCTGGCGCCACTGGTAGGGGTGTTCAGGTAACTATTAATCTCTATGCTCGTACAATGCGATAATGTTCATAATTTGAATACTGTGCCAGCAAATTCTCAGCTAATATTTTTCTAGACAACCGATGCTAGTAGAGGCCGCAGTGCTAACATCTCTTAAGACTACCAGTTTTGCAATTTCAAACAGTTGCATATCTGCCAAAACATACTCTGGAGCGGCTGTATTGAAATATTTTACAGTACATCTAAACACAGGTACCACTAACAGGGGTGCCAGATTAATTTTCCAAAAATGTTGTCATTTATTGTCTGTTCCCAAAGATAATCTGTTACTGTGCCCAGTCATTCAGTCACTGTGTAGGCATTTAAAAGTACTTATATTCTATGCTCATATTGTTATATTAGCAGACACTTTCAGCTCTATTGATATCCAATTCTCTGAATAATGTAGTCTTCTTACCTTCATTTTAGCAAACGTAAATTTTATCAGCACACTGGAGCTGTACAATGTGCTTGAAATATTCACTTGCTGCAGTAACCAAACTCCATATAGGAGTTGTTTTAAATATATGTGGGACAGCACTCCTAGCTAGCAGGAGACATAGGGTGTTCCCAATCCCAGCACAGTGTAGTAGTGGGTGCAGGCTGAACTGGGACCGCTAGCAGGGATCCCAGAAAGCTGCAAACTGCAGTCACGAGTGCTTAATTCATCTTAGATTCGCTGAAAGGGAATCTAAGGCATCTGGTATGAAATTTATGGGCATGACAATACCCTGAGTTGATCTCCTGTAGAGTGCCTCTGGCAATATTTTAAATGTAGGCTGAGTGATTGTCTCTGTGATTCCTAGTCAGATACCAAGAATTGGTTTTCAGTAGCACAAAGGAAGTTATTTTAAACAACCAACTCTCCCTCTGGAATCTAGACTGAGCCATATATTTTCACGACGTAATTTCATAAGATGCTTTGCTATGCTAGCATATCCTAAGCTGCCAAAAACTTAGATATAAGATTGTTAAGCCTAGTGGCCTTACCTTTTGTTTGATATTCTTGAAATAACTGCTTGGGAGCTGTTGTGATGTGACCGCAACCTACAGATGCACATTCAGAACTGATCCTGGAGAGGCAGCATCACAGGGAAAGGGGGTCGGACTTCTTTGAAGTCACATGTGCATCAAGCAACCTATCAGGTGGACACAACCCATGTGCAAGGACGTGTGGAGTGCCTCAGAGATTATCCCCACAACAGATTTGACAGGAATGCTAACAATTTTGTTAACTGTAGCTGAAGCTAGCTTTTTGGGAAAAAAACTTTTTGATGCACTGCTGGTTTAAATACCAGTTACTCAGCAGCCAGGAGCATGGTGACAAGGCTAGTAACCCATAGACATGCCTTGCTACAATAATATTGCCCACATTTTCTCAGGAAGCGTCAGTGAGATATACATCCCTTTTATCCAAAAGCGAGCTGCTCAAGCACTGGCAACACATATAGTGTCACAGAATTTTAAATCATTCACATAATACCACTGTAACAAGGCATATAAAACATTTAGGAAAAGCAGTAATATGTCTCAGTTAACAATTTCCAATCTTAAATTCCTATAATGAAACTGGACAGTTTAGTGCTCCGACATCCGAGGAGATGCAGCAGATGGAAACACACCTTCCACTTAAAGCAGCAGTGCAACAAACTGAAATGGGGATTTAAGCATGTTAAATGTTTAAGAATATAATTTCAGTGTACATTTATTACCTCTCAGTGGCAGATGGCGCTGGATTGTCTTGTCGGGTGTCTTAGTTGTTCATCATCAGTCACAGACCCTCGCCAGGATCGCCATTTGTAAACCAGATGCACCATGGTAAAAAAGCTCAAGAAGCTGCTTACCATGATGCACCTAGTTAATCGCACAGTGTTTTGCAGTATTATTGTTTATGCATGCACTCGTTTCAGATTGTAAAGCAGCAGTAGCGTTAAACATGGCACAATATAGTACATACTGTTATGCCGCAAGCACAACGACTTCAGATTCAAAGTGAGCGACTTACTGGTATCATGTTGTGTGCTACGTAGTATTTCAAGTCGTGTTGAATCCTGTGAGCTACATGTTTATTATCAATAAAGTGTTCTGTGGGTGGACATTGGTTATGCAGTGCTCTCCTTGTGCAGCATTTGTGGTTTCATCACATACACAGTACATATGGAGCTGCACAGGGAGAATCATTTTGGGAGAGAGTAATTTAGGTATTGATATGTGGCAAATATGCATAACTTTGTCACATAGCCTTTCCTAAAATTACTGTCTCTCAAAATGATTCTACTGGTGCAGCTTCAGTTGTGCTGTGTGTGTGATGAGACCGCAACTGTTGTATAAGGATAGCACTGCGATCAGCAGAGTAAGGGAATGTTATCAATGTTATCCAAGTTCCCCCGCACGACAAGTAAATTTTTAATGTTTGGAAGCCATAATGTAGTTTTTGACTGACCGTTTGTGTACTGCCACCTGTCTGCCTTCACATCTGTTGCGATCCAACTGTTGAAACTCCTATGAGATCTGCACTAATGTCTCACTATTTACAGTGCACCAAGAGGGAAAAAAATCAGCTATCTGTGATGTACATTCCTCCCCTCGATGTCACTCTGCTTTTAACTAGTAACCTGGAAATTGTAACAAAAAATAGAGCGGTACTGCAACTATAACAGTGTCAGTGGCTCAGTAGGTAGCACACTCGCCTCTGAGGCCGGGAGATCACAGGGCTGTGGGTTCAGTTCCCACATCTGGCACTTGGGTTAATATCCCAGCACTGACACTGTAGTGCAGCATGAGAGGGGTGCTGCACTTCTGAGGTGCCGTCTTTTGGATGAGACGTTAAACCGAGGTCCCATCTGCCTGGATTGGTGGTAGTGCAGGTGGATGTTAAAGATCCCATGGCACTTATCGAAAAGAGTAGGGGATTTCCCCGGTGTCCTGGCCAAATTTCCCTTATTCAGTAAAAATATCACCAACAGCTTAATCTGGTTCAAGGTCAGTTGGCATTCATCTGTATCCCCCCTCCCCGGTCGTGCCTGAAAATAGGCAGGATTTGTCTAGTGCACTTACCCGGTCAACAAAAGCTAAAAATTAAAAAAAAAAAATTTTAAAACCAGCAAGGAGAAACCCCTGTAAATATGACTGATGCAGAAGGACACGTTCGCTCATAGGCTGGATTTATGTGGGCATTGGCTGTTTAATAAATGTTATGCATATGAAAAAAGGCAGAGATTAAAAATAAATAAATCTCTCCATGTTATGTGGGGATGGGGGGACGGGGGCAGCACACATTTTATTTATTTATTTAGTTTTTGTTAACCGGGTAGGTGCACTAGCCATAAAATGACTATTTTCAGGCACGACCCGAGAGAGTACAACAAAAAGAGAACAGTTGAACAACAGCAACATGGGTACAATAATACAAATAGAGGAACAGCACAGCAATGCTACAAAAATACAATGAGTAGAAACAACAAAAAATAATGGCAAGCATTATACAAATAATGGCAGTAAGATATATAATAAGTGCAGAAACCATGGACCTGACCTGTGGAGTGAAAGGGTTAATAAGATAGTAAGGTTATATAGAGAGAAATGTGAGGAATGTTCAAACATAACAAGAAAGACTGACAGAAGGAAGGTCAGGGGTGGTAATTGGCAAAACAACAGTGGATGGTCAGCAACAAGGTTTGAGAAGGAAGAGAGCTAGTAGTCAAGAAGTTATTTACAAAGAGAAGGAAAAATATGGGGAGAGGAAGAGGAGACAGTCTTGGAGCTGGATTAGAGCAGGGGGTGACATTACTGGTAAGTCTCAGGAGCTTCAGGTTGGGTCAAAGCATGTACAAGTATCAGCTAAGGATAGATAATGATATTCACTTTTAAACATCAGTCAGTGGAAAGAGACACCAAGTCGCAGACTGCATTTGAAACCCGCGCTTCTCGAGCAGACATTAACTGTGTGTACATGAACTGCTAGCGTTATCTGGCCATTAGTTACCCGGCTAACAATAGAATTATCCATTAACTGCTATATGCCGCAGGTTATCAATGGGTGCGTCCAGATCTTTGCGTGTCTGCGGTACGCTGATCAGCTGGAGCAGTGCTGTACAATTGAGCATGCGAATACAAGTTGCTCAGCAGTGGATTCTTATAGAGTATCGCAGCATTATGTTATTTTTTTTTTAATTAATTAGTAGAGACAGTAAGAAGAAATATTGCTTCTAGCACTAGGAAGTTAAGTGACTTGCTCAGGGTCACAAACTATGCAAGTGGTGGCTGTGGAATCCAACCCCACATCTCCTGGTGTGCAACTCAGAACCTTAAACCATTGCACTATTCTGCCTCCTGCTCCTAGTATTAACTTTCCGTTTAAAGGAGCAGTAAAAGCAGACATTGTGCACAGGCAAAAGTATGTTCATGCAGATGTTATCAGAAATGGAGAAATTTTGGTAGTATTTCACAATGATTTAGTGATCTACTCCACAAACCTGGGGATGTCAGTCATCCGTCTCTGTTACATTGTGTGACCCTGCACAAGTCAACTTTTTTTGTGCACCCACGTCACATCTGGGATCAAGCCCTATCTTACTGTGCCTTTCCTGATTAAACAATTACTTCCCTTCCCACAATTTGCAACCACTTTAGCATCTGGTGTCAGGTGTGTTATCAGGAGCATTTCATCTGTCTGAACCAGAATGTCGTGCAGTATTCTCTCTTCATGTGCTATTCAGGGCTGTAGTATTCTTGGTAATTATTTCTGCCATCCTTATCAGCCTGTCATGAACCTATAGGTGGGAAATCTGTTGTTCACCTGGAGATTTCCATCAAATTTCTCAAGGGCATTCTGTAGAGGAATCTCCTTGTCTGTAGGCCATGGTCATGGAATTTTTTGATCAGGACACCGTTCAATCTTGGCACCTCCTGTAATTTCTGATTTTGTCATGGAAACCCCAGTTCTGGTTGTAATCACATTGGTACATCAGGTGTTTGGGCATCAAGCTATGGTAGTTTACCCCTTTATCTAACCTTTCATCTAGACAGTATGAGTCATAAAGGGTAGCCTAAGATGATGCCTCATGTGGTGTCTGAATTCACTTTGAATTGAGCCCATCGACATGCTGGTATTGTTCCGGAATCTGCAATCCCATTTGAAGTGAATCTGCACTCCCTGCAAATTTACAGGGCAAACCATTTTGTGTAATTATATTTTTTTTTGTTTATGCCTTCCTTCACACTTGTCAGTGGCTTCTCCAGATTCCTTCTAGCACCAGCTAATCTTCACCTTACCTTGGACTCTGCTGTTGCCCTCATGGAGCCTTGGGTTGCCTGTCTCATCCTCCCCAGGTTATGCCCGGGTTGGGGGATATACCATCCCTGAGCCACATGTTGTACAGCATGCTGCAGAGGTGGAGTTGGCACACGATTGTTTAAAAAAAAAACAGCCGTTGGTTATCATAGGATTTACACCGGTGGTAAACTGCCAGTCTGATGATTTGATTGGCTGTTCACTTATGTCCATTGTATAATGATAAACATGTGACAGACCAGTCATGGCTCCTACAGCCTGAATGCAAATGTAGCGCAAGTGGGTGTCAGCGCAGCGGTAGCTTCCTCATTTTCTGTATTGCAGATGGCTGTTCATCTGTGGCATAGAGAATGAAGAAAGTACATCTACCTTGACTCCCAGCATCGGCACCTGTGCTAGTGCTAATCTGGATGCAGGGTGACATCCGGCTTCATAACCCCTGATCCAGTGGCCAGCCACCCTGGCGTTCTAAGGCACAAACAGTAAGTTGGGGAGGGTTTGACCACTGTGTGTAAACATATAGAAACTGACTTTGACGGCACATAAGGACAGATTGACACATTCAGTGTTTCCATTTACCTACCTTTTGGATAAGGTGTAGGTCCTAGTTAACCATCAGCCTATTTCTTCCTACCCCTCATAAGATTTGCTTCATATCTGTCCTAGGGTTTCTTGAATTCTCCCCAATGTTTATGCCCCACTACTTCCTCTGGAATGTTGTAAATAATCTTTCTTTTTTTCTTCTATGGTTTGTATATGACATCCATACACATCCTGCTCCTGTGGGAACTGTATATATATATACAGTATATGAAGTTCCGGTTGTGTTATATATATCTTTCTTGTACATGTGACTTGGAATGTAAATACTCTGCTCCTACCAGTATTGTAAACATGTTGTTCCTTTTGTATTATGTATATTTATATGTAACTGTACAATTTTCCCTGCCAGTAGCAGGTCCACCTTGTAAATGAGCTTGCTCAATGGTGATCGCCTGGATAAATAAAGATTTGATTGATTGTTGTGCAATGTGTCGACTATCCTATCAGTGAAAAATAAAATAATTCTCAATGTTGGCCCTGAGCCAACACCCCTCTGTCTTGAAATGGTGTCCTCTTGTTCCTGAATATCTCTCTATCTGCAAGATGCTACTATCTTGGACTTAGTTTATTCACTTGAATGGTTTGGATGTTACTATCTTGTCCCCTCCCTTCTCTCTTTTCCTGTAGGGTATACATATTAAGCACCCTTAGTCTTTCTTCACATGGCTTATGATGCAGACCCTGCATCATTTTAGCTGCTCTCCTCTGCGTTGCCTCCATACTGTAACTGTCTATGTCCTTGCGGAGGTGGGTTTTCCAGAACTGCACGTACTAGTCCAGTTGGGGTGTACTCATCCCCTGAATTTTTGTTTCCTAGGCACATTGCTTTGCTATTCTTTGCATTGAATCTAAGCTGCCAGACTGTAGGCAATTTCTCCAAACTTGTCAAGTCCCTTGTCATCTTTTCCAACCCTCTTGCGTATCTTTCCCTGTTACTGTTTTAGTGTCATCTGAAAAAAGGTATACTTTTCTTTCCTGTCCAGAGGCGTAAATGGATAAAGGGCATATGAGAAAAGTCCAGGCATCCACAACTTTTTATGTAAAACAGCACTTTCTTACATCCCTCCTGATTTAATCCCTCACCTCCCTCTGCTGGAATGTTACACAGGCCATCATTCCCCCTGCAGCTGGGCACCTACTCCATAAGAATATACTGTATATGTTTCCACACCCATATTTTGGAATCCCCCCTTCTTGCTGAGGATGTTTGGCGGGTTATAAAGGGAGTGGATGCCAATTATTAATGGGTAGTGAGCAAGCCAGACCCACTCACAGCTGGAATCCCTCTTCTCATCTACCTCCCACAGACTGGCTGTATTCATTCCTGTTCCATAACCCCATTCACTCCAGCTGGTTACTCCCTACAGCAAATCCCTCACCTAGAGCAGACCTGCAGTAGATACAGTTGTTTGCCAGGACCCCGTTCATGCAGACACTTTCCTCCACACAGTTTTTAATGTGCTTCTCTTCCCTCTACTATATTATTCTACTCACATTTATTCAAGATGCGTTCACCTCTCAACCTGCATGTGTTATGTGTTCCTCAATTTCTCTAGCATTTGTAAAATGTGTTTCTGTCCCTACAAACTGTTCAATTAAGTCATCTTTCATCACTGTGTGGATGAGGTTCAGTTTCTTTCCATTCGTGAAGTATGTGTGCCTGCACGCCTATTGTCCACCATCCCTCTAAGCCGTCAGTACTGAAAATCAAATATAGTGGTGATGTTATCCCATTGTTTGTCCCAGAGTTCCCAAAACCCTCCATATTGAGGTCTAGCATGTTTGTTGTAAAGAGTGATTTGCTGAGGCTATCAAATTTGATGGGCTGTGTCACAGACAGGCAGACAGTCACATAACTTTCCCCCACGTGTCCCCACTGCTGTAATAGCCCATATTTCAATCGGGTGCTGTTGCAGTGCAGTGGATGTCCCAGATCCTCCACATGCCATTGCCAGCAGTCATTGGATGCACAATCATGTTCCTCCAAATCCCTCTGTGTTTGACGGAATATGTATTACCATTTGTTGAGCGTGCTTGTTATTTATCAAATTTCATTTTAAAAACCAAAAACATAAGCAGCTAAAACCACACTAGCCGTGGGTAAATTTCAGCATAATGCATGCATTGGGGTGGTTGATTGATTAAAAATGTGTATATTTCTAATACTGCTTGGTAGGATGGAATCATTTATTACTTTGTAATACTTAATGTAATTATGCATTTTTGTTTTGTTTTTCTGCATTTACAGGTCCAGCCCGGATTCATCCTCAGCATCTTCACAAAATGTCATTGTGGACCGGGCAGTAGAACCGATTCTGCAATCAAGCCAGCAAGGAATGAGCAGAGGACGTGGCAGGGTCAGAACACGTAGTGGTTGCAGAGGGTGGAGAGTGAGATGAGGGGCAAGTGCTACCTTTTTTATGACATTTGGCGCTAGTAGCATCAACATAGATCCCGCTGAGCAGGAGCAAGAGATTCATGTAATTGTTGCAAAATTATACTTTTTACTGTAATGTATGTTTTGCAGCATGAAAGAGAATGCTCACAAATCCAGATGTGCTCCACTAATCCCAGACATATAGAAACCACCCCACCCTGACCTCCAATGGTGCAGTCTGTATCATAATGTATATACCCTCAGTTGTGGTCCATTGACAACCCCCCCAAAAGTACTAGTACCTATGGGGACCAAAGGGGAGGTTTGTGGAGGTATTCGCCAGTCTCGTCTGCCTGGGGATGGGGTTTGTTGAGGTCACCAATGGCTGAGGTGGGTGGGTTGGATGTCTCTGGACCACCACTGAGGGGTATGAATAGTATGATACAGATGGTAACATCGGGTATCAGACAGGTGTTATTTTGGAATTATGGGACTAGTAGGTCACATCGAGTCTCTCTGTGGGGTGTGTGTAATATGGGTCCCATACTTGTGGGGAACGTAATAAAACTGTCAGGCATAGAATGGGTTGCATTGCTGAAAACCCTTTCCATGCACCATGTGTTTGCCGCATGTGTGGGGACTTATGTGATAAGATGGCTGGTATTCTTGAATTAGGTACAGGGTTTCTGGCGTATGGGGATTTGGTGCAAGTTGATGTGTGCCATACCTCCCATCAAATGCAGTCACATTTGAGAATCGGGCCCATTATGTTATCGCTAGCTATATTATTGTTGAAGTCCACAGTTGTCACACCATGCAGCTCCAGGGAACTGAGAAGTCTCTGTTCTGGCTTCCTTTCAGTTTTGTCTACAAAGTGAGAAGAAAGAAAATAAAGTAAGGTGGCTATGTGTCATACTTAGAAAGAGGAAAACAGCATTTTTGAATTGCCGTTGCTGGCAGGAGAATATGTGGTCAGGGAGGAACACACTGTATAACATTACTTTAATCTAGCTCCAATAGGCGGAAGGACTATTTTGTGTTAAAAGCACAGATCCACTTAAATTTTTACTGATTTAGAAATGTGGTTCAAAATAAAAAAAAAACTGCTTCTAAAAATAAAGGGCCATTTTATAAGTGCAATAAGACATTCTGGGGTTACGGCCTTCGGCCTCATGCCTAACTGCACCCCTAGGAGTGCAGTTATCACACCGTAATGCACATCCCGTCGTGTCTTATTGCTTACATGTAACTTGTTTTGCATATGTTTGTCAATAAAGTGAACAAAAAATTACATTTTTGTGCTGTTTGTTTGCTAATTATAAACAAAATCTATCAGGTATCTATAAGTGAAACACCACTCATTTTGTAGGTACTTGTGCGCTGAACAACTGTCATGTACTAAGTTCCATGCTATCTGTTGTTTTAAAGTTATTCACATGTGAATATTGGTAATTCTGCTACTGAGGCTGAGCATTGCAAATGAGCTGTGGGGTGATTGTGACATAGCTACTATATTAATAACTTTTAGTTATTCAACTACTTTGAAGATAAATTAATTTATTCAATGAGTTTTCCACCCACTTCCATTGCTTAGATATGTGTTGTGTATTGATTAATGTGAATTGATACATCGTATGGACAATGACAGACTGTGGCAGTACGCAATACGAATCACATTGCAGCGTCCTGGTGGTGTGATTGATTTACTTGAGGACAGTAACGAATATACGGCTGAAATTTGTTCATCTGTACCACAACCACCATCGTGTGTATGTGGGAATTGCCGGGAAATGCCCACTGTTCTGGAACGGGCTTGTTGTGGTAAAGCTTCTAGTTGCTGCATTTCACGAACGTGTACAATGGAACTGCTGTGCATGTCTGAACCTATGTTAGCAATTGCTATTGCATATTGGAATTACATTTTTGGGCTGAATGGTTATGTGCAAAATGACCGCAACCGTGAGATGCAGTTTGCCGCATACAATTTGTGTTGTGGCAACATGGAAGACTGAGTAACGGTAACAGAAGGTTGATATCCTCCTGCTGTGTGTGGAGGATTCAGGACAAATTTCCTGACCCAAACGGTACATATGTTGGCTTTCTGCCACACAGACTGGCATAGGTTTTGCTTAATGTGTTCAGTATTTTTATGTAACATATTAGCAAATATATTATTCATATGTAATGTTTCATAGAAGTGTATATACACGTGTGTGGTTTAGATCTTTCAGCAATGACTTTTTTATTATATAGTGTATTAATCATATTTCTGACTATTTACAAGTAGCACATTCACTTTCCATGCTTATCTGTAGCGTGACCAAGCAGTATGATTTATGTGCTAGCACAAGCACTGTGTAGTAAAAAAAAGTAAGAAAATCTCCTGTGTACATAATTGTATTCCATTTATGTGAAAGAAGCTGCCGACTGTAGTGAGATGAGAGTGAACGAGTCGGCAGCTTCAGAGTGCTAGGCGGAAGCGCAATCAAGTATTGACATAGCAACACTCACTACATATATGACATGGCCTGAGTGAAGATATCATATTTATCTTAACGAGAGGCCAATGATATCTCACAAGTGATGAAGCCACGAGTGAAATATCTTGATGTGTGTGTGTGTATATATATATATATATATATATATATATATATAAGGAGGTAAGGTACACAGTGCCTCAGCCCTCCATGGCACTGGGTCAGCTGCAGAAGTTGAAATGTGGCAGTTCATCTGTAAACTGGATTGTGCACTGGTGGTGTTTTTCAGAGTCTGTACAAGTTAAATCCAGCTGAATCCCTGCACTGTTGCAGAATGAAATATTAGCAACTTTTTCAATGAAATGTAAGGCCGAGGGAGAATGGTGCTGCATTACAAACTGCAGTATTCTCTCAGCTTAGAGTAGAGAAGGGCCATAATTTACATAACCGGAAAAGAAGCTGCAGCATGAGTTCTGCACAGTCAGTGCCGCTGCTCTTATGAGTTCATCATATACATCCATTAGCAGGAAGTAGTTGACATTGGTATCTTCCATATCAATAACACACGTCCATATTGCACGTATTTTTATTGCTATGATGTGTACAATTACTTAGCACATATAAAACATATAATTATCTTATCAAGCCTATATATCACACTGAATGGTGATTTTATTATCACAAAGTAATTACATCGTTCAAAGTATGGCGATAAATTGAAAAAATTACTCACTGCAGTAATCTTCTTTCTTCCATGGGGTCCTTTAGCATCAGTAACTTTTTGCACTTAGCTGGCTAGGTGCAATTGCCCCGGAGGTGTGCCTTTAAGAGATTTTTTAAAGAGCGTAGGGCTAGCCAATCAAAAGACAGGAGGGGGAGTGAACTGAGTGAAAGCTGTTGACTGCTTCAGAATTTTTTTAAAGGAAAAACGAGGGCAAATGCCCCGAAAAAGAATTAACAGGATTCAAAAACATGCAACTGTCCAAAAGTGGAAATAGAAACAGCAACACGAGGTAAAAACTCATCAATAACAAACGCCAAATTTGGTAAAAGGTGACGTAAGAGCCTTCTCCAACAGGTGAACCAGGGAGGAAGGGTGGGAGCTTACTGATGCTAAAGGACCCCATGGAAGAAAGAAGATTACTGTGGTGAGTAATTTTTTCTTCTTACCTCAGGAGTCCTTTAGCATCAGTAACTTTTTGCAGACTACCAAGCAGCACCAAGTGGGAGGTGGGAAGAGAACCTACTTAGGAAAGAGGCTCTGCAGAACTGCCCTGCCAAATTTGGCATCAGATCTGGTCTGCACATCCAAACTGTAGTGTTTCACAAAGGTGTGCACAGATTTCCAGGTAGCTGCTTTGCAGACATCCAGTAGGGGAATGTCCCTTGCTGCTGCAAGCGAGACTGCAGTGCCCCTGGTGGAATGGGCCCTGAGCCCCACTGGAGGTTGTTGACCAGCTTTCTTATAGCAGAATCTAATACAAGAGACCAACCAACGAGAAATAGTTCTCATGGTAGCTGGTCTTCCTCTGCCTACATCCCCTAGGTGAGGAACAACTGAGTGGAGAAGCCTCTGGACTGTCTAGTATACTCTAGGTAGTGAAAGATGACTCTTTTGACATCCAAGCTATGGAGCTTTTGCTCACCAGGAGTAGATGGCTCAGTAAAGAAGACAGGCAGAGTAATGGATTGGTTCAAGTGAAACTCTGAAACCACCTTTGGCAGAAATTTCCTATCTGTCCTGAGCTCAACTTTATCGTTGTGGGGGATGATGTAATTTGGCTCAGTGCACAGGGTCTGTAGCTCTGAAATCCTCCTGGCAGACATAATGGCTACCAGGAAGATGGTCTTCCAAGTTACAAACTTGATGTGGGCCATGGACATAGGCTCGAAAGGTGGATTCATGAGCCCATCTATGCAAAGGTTCAGGCTCCAAGGAGGAACAGGCTCCCTGGTTGGAGGCTGGAGGTGCAAGAGGCCTTTGAAAAACTGTTTAAAGATGTCATGGGAAAAAACTGATTTCTTTTTTCCCACCGAAAGGTAGGCTGAAATTGCCGCCAGGTGTAGCTTGAGTGAAGATGGTTTCAAGCCTGACACCTGTAGGTGTACCAGGTAGTGTCTTCTTAGTGTTCAGTTTTTTAGCCATCCTTAGTATCTTAAGGACCTCTTCAGAGTACTGTGAGGATGGAAACTCTAACTCCTCAAGAACCAGGCTTTGAGGTGAAGAGAGTGTATGTCTGGGTACTGCACTCCTGTCTGAGGAAGGGTCAGCAGGGAGCGAGTTGGAGGCAGGTGAATGGGCCTTTTGCAGGACATTGAGAGAAGGAGAGGGTACCAGGCTTGCCTGGGCCAGTCCAGAGCCACTAGGATCATGGATGCAGGCTGCTGCCTGAGTTTCATCAAAACCCTGAATATCAGGGGAAAGGGAGGAAATGTGTATAGGAACCTCCCTGACCAGTCCAGGATCAGGGCATCCAGAGGAAATGTTCCCGGAACTGGGGGCCTGCAACAGTACTGAGGAACCTGAAAATTGAGAGGAGAGGCAAACAGATCCACATCTGGTGTGTCCCATTGCCTGAAAACTGAGGCTAGTACTTGCTTGTTCAGTGTCTATTCACTCTGACCTTGACTGATGCGGCTTAGAGCATCCACCAGAGTATTGAGTTTGCCTGGGAGGTGAATAGCTGAGAGGCTGACTCCAAGGGAGAATGCTAGAGACCAGAGCTTCAGAGCTTCTAAACAGAGTATTCCTGATCTGGTACCACCCTGCTTGTTTATGTAGAACATTGCAGTGGTGCTGTCCGTCCGAATTTGAACCGTCTGCCCTTCTATGCTGGGAGCGAAAGCTTTGAGAGCTAATAAGACTGCTCCGAGTTCTAAAACATTAATGTGCAACTGTGACTCTTCGGGAGACCAGTTGCCGCTTACTGAGGCACAGTCTAGATGAGCTCCATAGCCCAACAGGGAGGCATCTGTGGTGATCACCTTTGTGGGAAGAGGAGCTTAAAATGGAACACCTGCCTGCAAATTTGCAGGGTTCTTCCACCACAGCAGATTTTGGAGGAATTGCTCCGACACCAGTATTAACTTTGAAAATGTGTTGCTTCTCTGAGACCAGCTAGCTCTGAGGTAGGCTTGCAGGAGTCTCATCCTATACCTGACCCCTGGGACTACTGCAGTCATAGAGGCCATATGTCCCAGAAGTTTGAGGAAATGTCTGGCTGGTCTTGGCTGTCCTTGGGTGAAGGAATCTGCCACTGAAAGGAAACTCTGAATTCTTTTCTGTGGGAGGAAAGCATATCCCTTCTGAGTGTCCAGCCGGGCCCCTATTAAGGTGAGCAGCTGGGTGGGTTCCGGGTGAGACTTCTTGAGATTTACCAGGAAACCTAGAGACTCCAGAGTGCGTTCTGTGAGGGAAAGAGATTCCTTGACTTGGCAAGGAGACTTTCCTACTATGAGCCAGTCATCCAGATGGGGTAGAGAGCAACATCCAGTCTCCTGAGATGTGCTGCTACCACTGCAAGACACTTGGTAAAGACTCTTGGGGCCAAGGACAGACCGAAGGGCATTGCGGTGAACTGATAGTGACCCGAAGGAAGTTTGAACCCAAGAAACTTCCTGTGAGATCTCCTTATGGGTATGTGGAAGTAGGCATCCTTTAAGTCGAGGGAGGCTAGCCAGTCGCCCTGCTGTAAGGACTGTATGACCAGTGACAGAGTGACTGTTTTGAATTTGGGTTTCTTCAGATGTTTGTTTAAATATCTGAGATCTAGTGTAAGATAGGTCACCACTCCCCAGTTTTCTTTTGTGTCAGACAATACCTGGAGTAGAGGCCCTTGCCCTTCTTTTGGGTGAGGACCCTCTCCACTGTTCGTAAAGCCAGAAGGTTTTGTACCTCCATTTCCAACAGCAGTATCTGTGATGGTAACAAAGGTCTTGACACCTGGGTACATTTGAGGTCTGGCAGCTGCTTGAACTGTAATGACAGACCCTTCTCCACTATCTCCAGCACCCACTTGTCCAACGTGATGAGGGACCAGTGCTGAAGATAGTGAGAGAGTCTGCCTGCAACCGGAAACAGGGAGGCAACCTGGACACTCACATCAGGACTTAGACTGAGAGGCAGGTGGCTGGGTAGAGGTGGATCTTCTTTGGTCTCTTCTGCCCATGCCTTTGAAAGACCCCCTGTAGTGGCTAAAGTCAGATTGGGGATAGGGACTGTAAGGCCTGGGAAAAAAACTTCTGCCCCTACTGCCCCAGGGACGGGATCTCTGAGGGGTGGTGGGGTTAGGCTTGGATGAATGGCTCTGCCAAGAGGCCTTGTACTCATTGACCTTTTTCATGTAGTCAGTAGTTCAGTAATCAAACAACATATTTTGATCACAGGGAAAATCCATGGCCTTGTTCTGAGTGTCTGTGGTCAGACTGGTTGTTCTAAGCCAGGCGAAGCATCTCAGAGATATGGCATGGGCCATCGCCCTAGAGGCTGTATCATTATTGTCATCTGTCATGTGGAATTGGTACATAGTAGCTTCCAAGGCAGTTTTTGACATATCCACCAGCTCCTGTACCATAGAATCTGATCCGTTTCGGGCGATAGCCTGGACAGATTTCCAAAGGGCTTTCTGATATTTGGCTGTGAATGCCATGTAAGACAAAAGCCTGAGAAGCAGGGAAGCTGTGGCATACATTTTCTTTACTATAAAGTAAATTTTCTTGGAATCCTTGTCAGGGGAGAGGGCGACAAGGAGACACCAGCTTTCTCACAAGCTGCCTGCTGCACTATACTCTTGTGGCTAGAGTGTGCTGACAGGAACTCGGTACCATTTTTAGACAATTTATATTTTCTCTCAGGCCACTTATCAACCCCTAGTACTGAAGTGGGGTGTTGAAGCACCTTCATGGTATTTTTTCTAAATGCATTATAGATAGGGACGACCAGGGACTTTGAGGATGAAAGACCCTTCATCTCCCTATAATCTTCGTCTTCATCGACACCCTGGTTGGGCTCCTGTGTAGGGAGGTCCAGGGTATCCAGCATATTTTGTATAAATGAAAACAGAGGAAGGTTCCTCGTGGTCACCCAGGGGATCCCCAAGGCGAGGGTCCGGGGACTCCTGGGGCTCAAGGCCCTCAAAATCCATATCAGGGGCATCATAGAGCTGATCATCATCTGCATCACCCTCACAGTCTACAGAACAGAGAACTGTGGAAGAGTGCTTGCCAGCCCCAGTAACGAGAGGACCCATCTTCTGAAGGGTCTGAAACAGTTGCCATGCTTTTTCCCTATCTTGCACTAATGGAAGAACCTGTGCAGTTTGTAAGTGCTTTGTTTTTTTCTGAATGCTTTAAGCTGCCTGTTGTCTCACTATTGGCTTTCCCAGGAGCAACGGGAGCATATCTGTCTTGACAGAGTTTCTTTTTAGCCACTTCAACAGAGGCTTGATCAAGCTTCCTTTTTTCGTCACTCTTATTATTTTTCAATTTGTGAGGAACTTCATCTTTGGAAGCTTTATGTTTTGACTGGGATCTGGAGGGTTCCTCAGCACCTCTGCTTTTGGTATTAGTATTTTTGAATGCCACCTTGTCGGAAACCTTTGATTCATCCTCAGCCATAATTATCAAAGGTTTGTCTGCTATGTTCATCAATTTAAGCAAAGCAAACCAGTTCTGGACCTATAAACTGAGTACAGGTTTCTGTGAAAATGCCACCGGCCAGTCCTGCCCCAGTTAATAATTTCTGTCTGTTACCAGTGCCTTATTTTTTTTTTTGGGTTGTAAAACTGGGATCTATACCAGTGCCAATCTTAATAGAAAACCAGTAATACTCAACTGCGCATAGGTGGCTGCTGGACCCTTACGGACAGTCCTGACACAGAAGATACCAAGGTCCAGTAATATAACGAAAAAGGTTTCCTCACAATTGCCAATCTAGAGAGAAAAACCCCAGGCACTGTTTAAATTTGAAATCTACTGCAGGTGCCTCGCAGTAAACCCTGCGAGGTAAAAAAAACAAGGCAACTGTCCCCAATTCGATGGTTCCCACAAGAAATTAGTCAAAAATGAAGGAAACCGTCAAAAATAAACACCCGCGATAAAATTAGGCTTTAAAGTAAATAGTTGCAGTAAAAATAAAGTCTAAATAACGCCGTCGCACTAAAAATAAAAAATTTGCGAAGCACTAATGAAAAAGTAAAAGTGGTCACTCAGCACACTAAAGGAAAAGATTTATGAGGAAAACTTTACCCAGATAAGTACTAGGAGGCTGTCAACAAGGAAAGTTGGGAGACACCTCAGAGGCAATATGCTCAGTCCAGCGGAGAAAAAATTCTGAAACAATCAACAGCTTTCACTCAGTTCACTCCCCCTCCTGTCTTTTGATTGGCTAGCCCTAAGCTCTTTAAAAAATTTCTTAAAGGCACATCTCCGGGGCAACTGCACCTAGCCAGCTAACTGCAAAAAGTTACTGATGCTAAAGGACTCCTGGGGTAGGAAGTACTGGTTTCAAAAACTAAGTAAAGAATCACATCAGCATTATGAAATGTTAAGTCCTGCGTCTAACCAGGGCTAACTGACAGAACATATGGGGAGAAAGTGGAAGTGCTTGATCTATACAGGTTACAGATGAGCAGGGATAAGGTGGGGGACATGCTGGAAACTTTCAAATACGTGCAGGGAATAAATAAAACCGCAGTGCTAGCATCTTCAGACTGAGTGGAAACAAATCAACCAGTGCCATACAGTCAAGCTTGAGGGTGGCAGGTATGGGAAGATGTAAGGGATGGGTTACTTCTCATGAATGGTGGTATGTAGGGAACTAAGTTGATGAAATGGGTGGCATGGGTGGAGACAGTGGATATTTTCAAGAGGTCAGGGAACACACACTTGAGACTAGGCAGGTGTAGAGAGAAAGGTCTAAGAGAAAGGAGGCTAAAAGGGATAATGAGGTGGGCTAACAAGGTCTGTTAGACGCAAAAGCCTGCTCTTCCCAGTTACATTTGCCTCAGTATTAACTGTTCCTTTCATTGTAGTAAAAAAAATTAATTCCTGCCAATTAATAGAACAGTAACTTAAATATCAGCAGTTGTCAAAAACAAACAATTTATGTAGTACATTACTATATTTACAAATAAAGTAAAATGTCTATTGTGAAATGTAGTGACTGAAATAAAACCTGTCACGTAAAAGAAAGGTATATTTGGACATCACTTTTTTTTACCACATAACTGCAATGGTTACACAGTATGTTGACGTCATAAAGTTTATATTTCACTGCTATGATTTTTTGTATTATTGCTGTTGAGTTTTAAGTGCAATATTACTCTGAGCAGTCCATGTTTCATATGGTACTTGAGGCGTTACAGTCCACTAATGATCTTCATTGCACGAATGTTACTGCATATATCAGACAAAATGTTTGGCACCGGGGCAAGTGTACTGCTTCTTTCAATTGTTCTGTCACAATATTTGACAGTAAAAATGTACATTTCGTACACGGTTTTCATTTTTTAACCCAAACTCAATATTTTCTCAGTACGCAATTTTTTCTCCAACACCAACTGTGCCACTTCAGGGGGATGTACACGAGCTGTGGTCATAGCAATATTTTGAAGGTGCATTGGTGCAATGTCTTTAATTTTCAGCAGTGGTTTTGGATTAGCAAATCATCTATGGACAATGTTCCTAATTATGTCCTTAATATATGGATACTTCTTGGGCTCTTTGATTTCGACAGCAGTCCATTGTTTCGTTCTCTTTGAGTAGTGATGGGTATAACTATGGGGAAAAATTAAAACAGTTTAATATCCTCAACCATGAAATCATTTACTGCTTTCAATAATCCGACTGCATCTCGTGTCACAGTACACCCCTAAATGGAAGATGAACAGACTGTTAATCTATCCCCTATTCATGCCTTACCACTGAAATTGATGAGCGGCAACATACAGAATTTATGGACTGTACATCCCATCATAACCTGCAAATTTATGATGCCCACCCATGTCATCTACCCATATTATACAAAATAATAATAATGTCACCAGTAAACTGCATGTCTCCTTGTCAGTATATAGCTATTTAGGAGTGCAGTTGTTAGATAGTAGCTATAGATATACAGTGATATGTAATGTTTCACACCTGATTTGTCCATCTCTGTTCAGCAGTGGCTGACGTCCAATATGATTGTTATAGTCTACTGCAGTTAATTTGTTGCGTGTTGCATACCCTTCATACCTGTGTATGATAATATCAATTGCTAATTGTGGTGATTTAAAAAAAAAAACATTGTATCTCTGTTTAATGCTCAGCTGGACAAGTCATAACAGTTATGTTGTAGTACATGCAATGGAAGTTTTATTAACAGAGTGTTTTCAATTACTTTCAAAGCAAAAAAAAAAAAATTGCTATCATTACTGAAATGCATGATGGACCAATTCTCATGATACTCTTTCAAGATGCCATTTCTCCACCACCACGAGTCTCCTTAGTAGACTGAGGTAAGGCATGCCACCACAACCATAAATGCAACCTGGCTGGATACCATGGTACTGTTAATTTTGCTTGCAACAAACACTTTTTGAAAAGAAGTTGTATACATGTGACACTATGTTTGTGGACATACAGATGATTTACATTTAATTTCTTATTTATGTCTATGTTCCACAAACACATACATACCCATATGCAAATCTTTTGGATGCGTACATTAATAATAAATTATAAAAAAGGTCTGTGAAATGGAGCTTTCTGATTGGCTGTAAACATTCTAACAGCCTTATGTTAATCTTTTATTGACACACATGTTGAGCTTAACCATATGCTGAACAAGGTTTAACACTGTTTAAAACTTTTTTTTATTATACTAGCAATAAGGCTCTCCCAGGGATTATCTTAATGGTCAGTTAATGACCTTCTAGGGTCATGTCACACTCGGCTACACCTCGTGCCACAGTACTCCTCTAGAAGGTGATTAACAGACCATTAACATAACCCTTGGTCATACTGTATTGCTTAATTATTGAAAGTCTCCAACTCAGCGGTAGTTCTAAGAAAAATGTGCATCCCAACAGTTAGTATATAATGGCATATGAGACAAATACAATGCTTAGCAGACAGATACGTGATCTATGTTTATATACGTAATTCGGGATGTAATACTAGGACAATCAGCACACGTGTATATCAATAAGTGATCGGACAGCTACCCTTCTTTATACAACATTGTATGGCGGACAACATGAGTCACATAACTTATGCTGCTTACTGATGGCGCTGAGTAAATCAAGCTTTCAGTCTGTGACACACACAGATACTGTAATGATACAATCGATCCTGTCATATGATGAAAGCAGATTTGCGACTAGACATTCACACTGCGTGACAAATCAGGAGACATATAAATGCTGATTACGTCACTCAGAATAACAGTCATGTGCGCGTATGCAAATTAACATAACATATCTGTAGTGAATATTGATAAACACCACATATATGTCTGTTCTATCGGGGTTAAGATGAATTCTGCAATGAAGGGTGTTGTAACCTGCTAGGAAAATATGAATACAGAGTGAATCACTTTCAAAGGGATGGTATTCTATGCAGAACAAATGTTCGGTGTACAGTAGTATCAAGTACTTACCTTGCGTTTGTAAAATATTGAAATTTACCCTCAAGCCACCTGTCAGACAACTGTGCATAGGGCTGTATGTGACGATGAGTTTGGCACAAGCCACCTCTTTTCATCTGGGTGGTCTTCAATGTTGCTGTGTAAACAGCCATCAACCTGTCCCGGGTAAAATATTTCCCAGGAATGCGTATTGACGACATGATGGAGTAACCCTCTCCAAATGGACTATTTCATGCATAGGAGGCAAATAAATACAGTATCATTGTTTAATGAGATCCATCACGTAGGAGATGCAAACAATAAGGCATTACTGGGTGTGTGTTGCTGCTCAATAATGTCACACCTAAGATAGATCGATGCATGAGGCTACAGGCTGTGTGCTTCCACCACACTAGGTTTGACATTATTCAGGGAAGACGAACACCCTGGAGTCCATTATTGCGCTTATAATATTGCTATAATATCAATAGATAAAAAAGACTCACAACAAGATGAACAAGTTGTCCTTCACAGTTACTACACGCAAACCGGAAGTGGTTTGTTATATCTTGAAGCCAAGGTAGAAGATCTTTATGATGCTTCCCAGCTGATACCTACATTGACATTAACTGCATCTATGCAATTAAATGCGTTATATATATATATATATATATATATATATATATATATATATGATACACACATCTACAAACAGATTATAATGTATGGTGGAATGCTGTTATTCATGGAATTCCATGAATGGAACGTGTTTGTTCTGCTGTGGTAGTGACATCATCATGTTGTTTTGCTGCAGTAGTGATGTCAGAACTACAGCAGAACAACTTGGAATGCTTACACATAGTCGCTTTCCTCCTATAGGATAGTGCATGACTAACAGGAACAACAGGGTTGCTCTGTCACCAGGTTGGTACTATAATGTCAGATTACATCGAGATCACAGCTTGAGAGGTAATCCATTGTCATAGTACCAACGAGGTGAAAGAACAGCTCTGCCGGTACATATTACGCATGCACTGTTCTGCATAGTGTATAGTGGAACATCCACCTCATAAAAAAAAAAACATTAACACATCTTTCTTTTTAAAATCATTTTTACTGAGTTGGTCAAAGTTAGTCAGAATGCCCTAATTGTCAGACTGCTGCTCGAGGACAAAAAGTGTGCCGTCCGCACTGCAGCACGAAAAGTCGTTCTGCTGTACTGCGGATGTCACTTTTTAGTTCTGTTGCACTGCAGACGTAACTAGTGCAGCAGAACAACATTCTGAGAGTGTTACATATCAGTTAACAATCATGTTCCACTATACATTATTATTCAGTTAAGCTGGAAGTTGTTTTTTAAAAATGAACTTGCAGAAACATCTACAGCACACTGAGTCAAAGAAAAAGAATATGTTAAAGTTTATATACTCCATCGTCTTTACTATCTGGTTTTCTGTTGTTTTTTCTATGCTGTGCCTGCCCATACATTATAAAAGATTGTGTATGAGTAGTCATACACAAACAAGGATATTCTTGTATCTCAAGGTTTCATTAGTAACAGAGATCCTCTCGCGCTGCGCTATCAAGGTAATCTGCTACCAGGTAAACTTATTGATACAAGAACATCCTTGTTCTGTATTCCTGCTCATACACAATTGTCTATATTCTCACTTCCATCAAAATAAATAAATGGTGACTATCGGAATGAATAACATTTATTTCCATAAATAAGTATGCATTAACAGTAGTACGTTACCTTTCGAAGTCTTTAATTCACTGCTTTACTTCCGTGCCATAGGTCTAACTGATGCTGTATTGCTGGATAATTTTTCTCTGTTGGAATACAGTACAGAAAAAAAGAAACGTTATAGAAATTAAAATGTAACACTAACAATTGCTGTTTTGTTATCATCATGTTCAACTACAGAATGAATACTTGATGTACTCAATATCATATGACAACAAGTGAAACTGGCAGTCATGAGCACAGTGTAAGTAAGGTGTTTTCTGAACGCCGTAATAACTGGTTCTACCAGTTATTATGGCGTTTGAAATGTGCCTCTGCTCAGAGTGTTAAAGGGGAGACACCAGTAATTATAAACATGTTATGCCATCATTATGACATCACTCTGTTAACCCTTCTTCAGTATGTCATAGCAACGTTAGAACAAAATGGTATGCACACATCCTTAATTTTCTACAAAAAGGATTACATCTCAAAGTGTTCACGGCATGGCTCTTAACCAAAGACCCTACATTATTCTCTATGTAGTGTGAAATACTTCACAAACAGTCAGAACTGTACACACTGAACGAATAATGAGGCACAGCAATTTCACATACTCATCAGTGACAACATTTGTACATGGGCATCCGTAACGACCTCCTTGACCATAACTCCTTTTCCAATCATATTCTTCAGACTACGGTCAAACGCCAGAACCTCCATGTTTGTTGAATTACCTGCTGCTTCCCGAATGTCAACTATTTGAATATCTATAATCTGTTTAGAGCTGTACTCCATGACTGTGTAAGTCTGATATTTTGTGGAATGACTGGGACTATCATTCCTACCGTCACCCATTACTATGACATCTTGATCAAGATTTGCTAATATGTTAGCCTGCATGTTAACCCAGTATGCGTTTACTGACGGATAAACATGTCGTCTCTGGACAGCATGGAATACTGTCTTACAAACAGGCAGCATATTCATAAAATTAAGCAGCAGTGCTACTTTTGCATAATTGTTGCCTGACAACGTTATACTGGCAGACAACATGAAGTTTCTTAATGTCATTTGTTTCAACAGAGGTTGTGAGTACCAATACTTTGTGTGTCCGCCACTGCATCTAATTTTAATCTGAAAAGCAGTCCCAATCCTGTTAACTGTGAAATCTGCTTCTCTATGACATCCTCTTGTGTCACATGACCAAAAAGCTTTTCAAACTAAACAGAATGCAATTTTCATAAATGATCCCTGCTTTCATGGTATGAAAGTCACTATTTTCCATGGAAGCACTGTCATATGATATAATGTTGTCTGGTTGTACATCACATTCATCTGTCGTCAGTGGTTCATATTCAACAGTCTCAGAATCACTGCAAAATATTACATGTAACATGAAATAACATTAAAGTAATGCATCAGCTTAACTTTGAATAATTAAGTTGCTATAGTACTGGAATAGCACTCACCTTTCAGGCAATGGAACATAAGAAGAGTCATAGTTGGATTCTTCAGCTTCTGATATGTCGTCTTCAATTTCAATTTCTTCAACAGTAGTGTCAGACCTGAAAGTCAGGATAGTTAGTATTTGTTTTATACTAACAGACCAGAACTACCCATCCCAAACAATCTCCTTTTACAGATGTCATTACTACTGTATGCTCATCTATTCGATATTCTGCATATTATTTCACGTCACTTACATATAGCATGACTGGTGGTCAACTTTTTTGGTCAACCACTGTGTGGTCACACTGAGGGGGGTCTGATTCCATGTTAACCCAAGAGCAGAAATGTAGAGATACATGGAAATCATATTATTAAGGGGACACAATACACTGGTTTTCCATACAATTGCCCATCCACTATGATACGTAGAATATGGTGCCTAACTGTACTAAAAGTACTGTATGACTTAAAGGCAATAGTGCCAACAAATCAGAGAAATAATTCAACTTGTACAATAGAGTGACTCATGATACATATACGTACACATTAGAGACATAATTTCCACAGCACGAGTGCAAAACAGGCGTGGAGGAAAGATGGGCCGCCAATTTTTCAAATGGTGAAATTGGAGAGCTAATAGAACTTGTTTGATGTGATGATGAAGAGTCATGTGAGACTGAAAATATACATGAAACAATTACTTGTCTATGAAAATATTGACAATGACAGTTACCATCCAAACTTTTCCATTTTAAAGTTAAGCAGTAGTACAGCACATGAACTTAATAGCATCAACTCAAAACACCAATGCTAACAACAATGTACTTATAAGTGGTCAAGCTAGCAATAAGTGGGGTACTTTTTCTCATTAGAGGTGTGTTTCATCACAATAATCTAAAGTACCTGCTTGAACAAATTTTGTTATCATTACTTTTCTGCTTTACGAACTCACAACCAGCACGCTACAACATGCAGTTTTAGTGTTCGGTACACATCAATTTCAAAATACTCACTTCCGCTTTTCTCCAATGGTATATCTCGTTCACCACATGTAGTCTTTGATGACCTAACAGTAAACAAAATCAGAGAAATGATTAATTTAGCATCATCACATGGAACAACATAGATAATACTGGATGGGCAACTATGCAGAACCAGAACCAGTGTGTTCTGCCACAGAGGGGTTCTGATTCCCTCTGACCTCGTGAGCAAAGCTTGAGAGGTCCATGGGAATCAGGAAACCGAGGTGGCAGAACACACTGATTGTGAATAGAGTTGCTCATCCTGTATTTTTTATAGTGTATAGTACTGTATGAAATATGTGTGCATGAGTTCTTTTGCTTACAAAATGAAACTGACTCATGCAGTTTCTTGAGATTCTAGAACACAGTTCTACCACAGTGGGGTAGAATCACATTACATGACCTTTGGAACTGTGGTAGAACAGCATTTTGAAAGGGATGGAATTATATACAGAACATCACTCTACTATACACTATAAAATATTATTAAGACTGGCATATTCAGTGTACAACCTGTACCTTGTACCATCGCCCCACAAGACAGAAACAAAGAGTACTACACGACTGCAAGTGGCAGAAAAAAAAAAACATTCACAGAAAGCACTATAAATTTTCTGGCCAGTTCACATCATGATGCATGTTCACCACCCCTTAGTGTGAATGAATGCATGCATCCTGATGTAACCCGGCCAGAACTGCATGGAGCTGTATATATGTATTACCCAACGCACAACATGTAACATAACCTGTACCAATTGTCACATAATTTGTTATAACACTCATATTGAATTACATCAAGTCAGATAATCAGTTACGGCAAACTTTACATAATTGAAAAGACATGGCTGGGTGTTGGTAGTACTCAGATACCCGCACACCCACAGGTGTTGATAAGCACAATACTACAGGTCAAGTGCCTTCAGCCTCTGGGTGTGCGGGCATGTCATTACCACCAATGTTCAGCCATGTCTTTAAGCAATATACCATGACAGAGAGTGGATATATTGGTGGATTTACCACACCTGGTGTGGTTCAGTCACGAGGCGTAGCCGAGTGACTTAACCACACCAGAAGTGGTAAATCCACCCATATACCCACTTTCTGTCATAGTATATTGCTATTATACAATGTTCAACTAGTATTTGTGTTTCTATAATGATATAAAACTTTTACAGTGGGTATACTGGAGGATTTATCACAGTCATGTGAAGTGTTTTGACCAATGAGGTTACAGGATTATCATACCCCATTACTCCTTTCACCTATGGTTTTCACTTGTTAATCATCTGTCTTTATTCGCACTCAATACACTGTGTGATTGTTTTCTAAGGAAATACAATTCAAAGCTCTTCATTCTCCCAGCAGCATTCCACCCCCCACCACCACTGCACACAAAATGGTAACATTGAATAAATATATAAATTGGGCAAAGAAATCCCTATGCCCTGATTGGCTGCGACTTGGTTCTAGCCATTGCAGTAAGAGAGTGCCACCACTATCCAAAACAAGTCCCTGCCAACCAGGGCAACTGGCAGAATTCATAAGCCATCTATTTCCTAGTTTCCATCACAAACATGGCCACAGCCTTCACTCATATATAAACAACTTCAACCAGGCCCTACAAATAAAAGTCCATTAAATTAAATAAAGTAAGTAAATGATCTAATGTTATTCACACTCATGAGCCCCCCTTACACAAATACACACATTTAAAAATCAAGTAATATTCAGAGTTTCCATTGCTGGTGTTTCTTTGATGACCATGAAAAATCCCCAACCTATTTCTACCACTTTGCCAGAGAACTCCCTGCTCCTTACCTGGCAACAGATAAAATTGAGATTCTGGTTCCACTTCAGGCCCGAATGTGTCTTTGTTTGTATGCAAGTTGAGCTCTGAAGAATGTTCAATTCATGTTTTCCATGTTACCATTCTGTGTGTGTTGTGGAGAGGGGGGAGGCCTTTTACTACTGGAATAATGCAGAGCTTTGAATTCTTCTGTTACATGATAAACAACCACACAATGTATTGAGTATGAAGAAAGACAGATGACTGCCAGGTGAAAAACATCTGTGGAAGGGCTACTTTATATTATTTAGTAACATTTTATTATTCTTTTTATGACTGACAGCTTTTAGAATGTGCTTTTTTCAGACATGTATAGGCCCATTCTATATAAGCAATAAGTCATGGCTGGGTGTTGGTAGTATTGAGATATCCACAAATCCAGAGGCTGAAGGAACTCGACCTGCGGTCTCGTGGCTAACTACACCTCTGGCTGTGTGGGTATCTCAGTACTACCAACACCCAGCCATGTCTTATTGCTTACACATTCAACATTCTGCAGTGATCAAGTGGCATACAAACAAAGACACCCAAACAGGCCTGAAGGTGAACCAGAACCTCAATTACATCTGTTGCCAGGTAAGGAGACAGAAAACAGGTGGCTTATGAATTATGTGAGTTGCCCTCATTTGAAGGAAATTGTTTTAGCCAGTGGTGACATTATCGTACTACAATGGCTATAACCAAGTCACAGCAAAACAGGACATACGGACTTCTTAGCCTATGTTATCTACACTGATGGTGTGACTTCAACCTTTGGCTTCGCCCGTTTAACAAACTGCGCTGGTTGAGATACATTCCTCAGGTCAACAAATCCATTACATTCTGTGTTGCATAGGATAATATTAAACCTATGAAAATACACATAGAAACACAATATGCCAAAATACCATTTCATGGCACATGTTATAATATATTGATGAATTTATCCGCAACCACAGGTAAACAATCAAACGTATACATGGTAAGTAATACTCACCGATAAAACAGTATAAGAAACATAGCAAGCTGTTTGTCATTCTTGAACTTCTTTTCCTGTCCTAATGTTTTCCAAGCAGAAGCAGCACCACCCAATTTAATCGATGCAGCGCATCGATTTCTATCTTGCAGTAATTTTCGTTGCTTTGCAGTACTAGGTGAATAAACAGGTGGTCTGCCTCTTTTCCTCTTCTCAGACATTGTCTATCATACAAAAAAAAAATCATTGCAGCATCAGCTCACATGAACAAACCATTTCTATAGCAGATTACCACATAAAGAACATAAGAAAAAAAACATTACCGCCATTTACATTGGCACTCTGATAATCACCCCCACAACTTTTAAGTATCACGAGGCACAGCTTAGGGTGATATTGTCCCTAATGTGGTGTCGGAAGAGGGTGCTGCCTGGTACTCTTACTCTGGGTACTGGCTCCTGCTTAAGTAGCTTCGCACATCCGACCTTGTTTATTCCTTTTATATTCCCACTGAATACACCTGGTCATGGAGTCACCCAGCAGAATCACCCATAACCCGACAGGCTCCTCCTTCTGTCATCGACACCCCGAACTTACTCCTCCCGCCCCACACAGTTGGGGGGGGCAGGAGTGTCACAAGGATGTGCATGTCCTACCATGCTCTTTCTTTGACCTGCAGCTCACAGCTTCCTCCTCACCCCCACAACCTCCGGAGTGACACAGATTACCCCCTGACCCCCAGAGATCTCATCTGGACTCCCTACCTGAGCCAGTATCCTCACATCCCTACCCAGGCATCCTTTTACTATTTCCCTTCTTGCCTCTCTCCCCCCACACCCAAGTCTTGCACGTTCAACCCCATCTGCTGTATTTCACCCTGCCCCTTCCCCTCTACTATCCATCTCTTCTGATTTTTCCCTCCTTGAAGCTGGCCTATTTAGAGAACTCTATACCACACCCCTATCTGTGCCTAACTTCCACAATCTGTGTGCTGGCTCATCCCTAGTCCTGCAACCTTCAACCCTGGCCACACTCTGTGTTTCCCCATACCGCCTACCTACCTCCAACCTAGTCTAATGTCCCTCCCCCTCCCTCCCTGCCCTCCCCTCCTTCGGATCTGGCTCTTCTCCTGTCCCCATTCCCCCATCAGCTTACTGACAAAACCCTCTCTGACCACCTGATACCCCCTCCTACCAGCCTCCTCCACCTCATCTCCCGGATATAGCAGGGTGAATAATGATTTGCTCTCTCTGTCCCCACCCCACCCCCTTGACATCTTCGGGTCAGCCCCCTCCATGCAGAGTGATTTCCATATGTAAGCTGTTTCATGCCCCACCCCTCCACAGTAACCATATGGTCCTTGTCCACCTGTTCCATGGGCTATGCCATTTTGGCCTCGTCTGCAATTATATGATCTATTCCCCATATTCACTGCCCAGCGCTCCCGCCTCCCAGCTTCCAACTGATCCACTCAACCCCCTCCACAAGACCTGACAATTGGAAACACACTGGCCACCCTCCAAACATCCATGACCAATTTAATATTACGGCCGCCCCGCACCCTATACACCCAATCACCCCACCGAAGATACCCATTCTGGCAACCCCCAAGTGTCTCTCACACACACACACACACACACACACACACAAATCCATCGGGATCCAAGCAGACGTCAACATGTAATGAAATAGTTTACATCTCTCACTCTGCTGTACTATTACAGTTGTCAATGTGTGCCATAGTGGCAACATAGAACTTCTCCGACTGAAGCGGTGACTTCCACAGTTTATTAATATCTGGCTTCAGCATACGAGTTGATAGATTTTAATCAAGATTCAAGATTGTCATTTAAGCTTGAGTGTCATTTACATCACAAGTGTAAAAAAGTAATACAGCTGAAACATCTCAGTAATCATAATTCAATCATGCTGCCAGTTGTGTGCTGAGGACATGATTCTCTCACTGTGGGTGACTGCAGCAATAAAACAATGATAAAGTATACGGTTAGCCTTTATTATGTATAAAAAGCAGCCTGATCAAAATCCTTGTTAAGCACATTTCTAAATTGTTATGCGCATTCTAAAATGTTATGTGTATTCCGAGCAGTTATGCGCAGTTCAAAGGTCACACGATTTCAAATTTCTCATTTACTGTACACCTAGCTACTTACTATCCAATACCAGCCACTCTCATTCTCAAAAAATAATTACAACTGATGAGAAGATGCATTTCTTTCTCATGATGCAGCCTGAATAATACTACATATAAATTATATATATTATATATATTCTTATCTGTTCTAGTGATCTTAATAACAATTTCATCACGATCTGTACTAACTCTCAATTTGAAAAGGCAGTTTGAGTGATACCTGCCACTGTGGCTAGCATCATGTGTCAATCAACTACAACATATATAAGCAATACAACCTACGTGGCAGATTCAGACAGTGGGCTCACAGCAGAAATGTAGACAGATATGACAGCACACATGGAAAGCAGTGTAGCCCATTAACGGTTCTGTCCTGTCCAAGTTCATAACATGTTGTACACGAGTGTGTGTGTGAGAGTTGAGGGTGGGGGGGCCAGTAAACTGGCAGTCATGCAGACTAAGATGAGTAACATATATTGCTCTACTATTTCGATTAATCAATGTAGTGGCATCCCTTCACAACATGCACTCTCTGTGGACTTCTTATTCTTTGTTTATAATAGAGAAACATAGTTTTCTTTACTGATAGTATTTTTAACTCACTATACAGACAGATAAATTAGGGCACCCTGGTACCAGCTGTTTTTTTCAGAAGTGGCTATAATTAAGTACATTGACATTGCTCCTGTCACACTTGATGAATCCCAATGCAATGTTCCTAAACTGTTCATATTTAGACAGCTTCACAGTACTGTCCCACCCGTAGATCTTACAAACTGTTTGCTCCAACAATGGAAGAACAACAAGTGTGATCTGACAAACTGGCAGCATGACTGAATTGCTTTACTTGCAAGCTGCAGCCCAAGTCCTCCATTTTTTTTTCTTTTATGTCACCTCACCAACAGTACGGCAAGTAACTCGGCCGACAAACTGACATCATCAGTGAATTGCATTCACTCGCATGCTGCTGCACTTATTACTTTTTTTGTAGCACAGTGAAACTAACTTGTGGGAGAGCCAGTTCCACATTTCTGTGGGCCATGGGCTTTTGACTTCCAGTGAGACCTCCAACCTCAAATACCAACCAAAAAAGTAAAGGTTGTCGCTCCCACCCACTCCACAGCATTGCAGACATCAAAGTAAGGGGGGGGGGGTGCCGAGTTATGCTGCAGCACACAAGTTCAGTACTCAAACACCCAATCTGTGACCACATCACAAATATATTAACCTACTTATTGCTTCATAAGAATTATTTAATAATTGAAGCGATGCATGCAAGGACCCATCCATGGCTACACTCACTAAGTCCCTCATCATCATTGCCACAGATCAGCAGCGCCTCTGCAACTCAAACCCATGCGTGTCAAATGAATTTGTATGACTGAATTATTTAACATTACTCTTTCATATCACTGACTTGTTCACCACAGTATTTAGTTTAGTTAGTTTTTGTTGACCGGGTAAGTGCACTAGACAAATCCTGCCTATTTTCAGACACGACCCGGGGGAGGGGGATACAGATGAAAGCCAACTGACCTTGAACCAGATTAAGCTGCTGGTGATATTTTGAGTGAATGAGGGAAATTTGGCCAGGACACCAGGGAAATTCCCCTACTCTTTTCGATAAGTGCCATGGGATCTTTAACATCCACCTGAACTACCACCAATCCAGGCAGATGGGACCTCGGTTTAACGTCTCACCCGAAAGACGGCACCTCAGAAGTGCTGCACCCCTCTCATGCTGCACTACAGTGTCAGTACTAGGATATTAACCCAAGTGCCAGATGTGGGAACTGAAAAATTTAAAAGAACACTATTGTTTCCTTTGTGAGTCAGGACACCATGAGACTAGAAAGCATACGTTCAACATCAGAGATGCCAACAGAGCAACCGAGGAGGCTGTTTGTTGCATGTATTACATTTTATGCAGCTACAACCTTTTTCTACCTACTGTCTACAAAAACAATAAGGATATCTTCCTGTGTTACATCAGTCTACCCTATTCCTGATGTTTCTACTGCTGCAATCAAGTGGAGAGAAAAAGACAGCAGTCAGTATTATAAACAAAACGAATGGCAACAGAAGTTGGCAACAATGCAAGCAAGTGAAGCGCCTAACCGCTACTGCTTCCAGCCCTTGCTTTTCACGGTGGCAGCCAGTGCTCTCACTCTCTTACTTTCATTCATTCACTCATTGCCCATAACTGCAGTAAGAGAGCAGAGCCGAGCCAGCAAGTGGGATTACTTTTGTGGCACTCCTTTTTTTTTGCTGGGGGGGGTGAAAGGAGTCTCTCTTCTGGTGTAAGTTACCTGGGCACTTGCCAATGTTGAACCGGTGTTCCTGCCGGCACTGACTTATATTAAGAAACGAGGTAAAACAGGTCATGACTGGGAGAGGTACAAAAACAAACATTTCATTATGATTTAATAAGTTACAGTAACATACCTAGACCACTACAACTTAAAAATTATTCAGTCCATGATCACTGAAACATTACAACCTGTTTTGAACCACTATTACTTTTACCTACTTCACCCACTGATTATTCATTCAAATATCGCGCCAAAAATCGCACGAACGAGCACGCACCACTAGCGTTCACTTCAGTATTAATGCATCATGGGACAGATTTCTAGAGAAACAAACATGGCAGACAGTAATTTCTTCTCATTAAATAATTAGGTATTTAAGATAAAAACTAAGTGACAAAGGCAAATCTACTAAAACAAGAGTGAGGAGTACGTCCGGTGCATGATGGACCCCTGGCGGAGGCCGGGGTACCTCAAGCGACCGCCGCCAGTATGTTCAGGGGCGGGACGGATGCAAGTCGTCATTGCATGTTCCTGCCCCCCTTATAGTGGGGAAAAAAACACCGCCACCCATCGTCTTTATGACATTTGCCCTGCCGCCTTCGCCCCAGGCTGACTCCCAACCTATACCGTCGTTCGTGGCACTATGGGCCAGGTGCCATGTCCCCGCTCTGGGGGGAAAGCCAGGGGGTATCGGGAGTGAGGCTCATGTGGTGGTGAGTCAGTAGGTGTCCGTGACCGGACCGAGGGTTCCGTCGCGGGTAGCGGCCAAAAAAGATTAAAAGTGCTTCTGGGCATCCTTTTTGAATTTCCTCTCTGCCAGCTTTAGCAAATTCCCTCTGTTCCCTGCTCAAGTAGACTAGTTCCTTGGCATCTGCTCTGTTTATCCCATGCAGGTACTTGCATTTCTTGATCATATCACTGACCCCCTTCCCTCCTTTTCCCCAGGGCGTACATATTTAAGTCTACAGCCTCTCCTTGTATGTCAAATTCCCAAGTTCATATACTATCTTAGTTGCCCTGTGCTGTACTGCCTCCACCTTGTTGCAGTCTTTCCTTGGATGTGGGCTTCAGTACCTTGCACAATATTCAAGGTGCGACAGCACCAGTAACCTATACAGAGGGAGGATCATGTCCTGCATTCTACTGCTTATCCACCTCCCTATGCATCCCAGCATTCTGTTTGCTTTGCTCACTGCTCTGTTGTAGTGTGTACACATTTTTAGGGTCTCTGATATCATCACCCCAAAATCCTTTTCTTCTGGACTGCTATCCAGCATCACCCCTCCCTATCTGTATTCTATCTTTAGGTTTATTTCCCAACTGTGCATTACTTTACATTTTTTAGCATTGACGTTCAGCTGCCAAATCTTGGACCTGCTCTCCAACCTGCCCAGATCCTTCCTTAGTTCCTTTTTTTCCTCTGTCCGTGTCTACCCATGTGCAGATCTTTGTGTTGTCTGCAAAGAGGCGGATCTCACCCTTAATACCTTCACCTGTGTCACAGATGAAAATATTGAAGAGGACCAGTCCCAGTACCGATCCCTGACCTACCCCACTGGCCACTTCCCTCACCTGTCAAAACTCCCCATTGAGTAATACTATGGCAAACTAGTCTCTCTCAGACTGAGTCTGCCAGTATTACTAACATTCTTGAACCCTTCAGATAACATAGAAACATAGAGGTTGACGGCAGATAAGGACCACAAGACCCATCCAGTCTGCCCATTTTTTCTACCTTATGAACGTGCCACACACCTTTACACTGTCAATGACCTATCTACCCATATTCATCTGTATTGCTCCCTTATGCCTATCCCATGCCTGTTTGAAGCCCTGCACTGTATTCATAGCCACCACTTCCTGAGGTAGGCCGTTCCATGCATCCACCACTCTTTCTGTGAAAAAGAATTTCCTCACATTCCCCCTTAATCGGCCTCCCTCTACTCTCATGCTGTGTCCTCTTGTCCTGCTATTTTTCTTATATTTAAACATGTTAGACTCTTTCACCTTGTTAATGCCCTTAAGGTGTTTGAATGCCTCGATCATATCACCTCTCTCCCTCCTTTGCTCAAGGGTATACATATTGAGCTCCGTTAATCTGTCCTCATATGTCTTCTGATATAGTCCCTGCACCATTTTGGTTGCCCTTCTCTGGACTGACTCAATTTGGTTAATGTCCTTGTGAAGGTGTGGCCTCCAGTACTGCACACAATACTCCAGATGGGGCCTAACCAGTGTCTTGTAAAGAGGGATTATTACCTCCCTCTTATGACTTGTGATATCCCTACTAATACACCCTAACATGCCCCTAGCCTTATGTACTGCTTTAGAGGTCTGCTTGGATGATTTCAGGTCATCGGTGATGATGATGCCCAAGTCTCTTTCTTCCTTTGTGACTGCCAGCAACTCCCCTCCCAAAATATAGGTGGCTTCAGGGTTTCTCTTCCCTATGTGCATGATCTTGCACCTCTTTGCATTAAATCCCAGTTGCCACTCTTCTGACCATTTTGCAAGTTTATCCAGATCTCTTCTCATTCTGCCCACCCCATCTGGATCATCTACAAACAGACAAGCCTTACCCTCTAGTCCGTCTCCAATGTCACTAATGAAGATATTGAAGAGGACTGGCCCCAGGACTGATCCCTGAGGTACCCCACTTGTGGCTTGCATCTCTTCTGACTGTATACCATTTACCACCACTCTCTGTTTTCTGTCCGTCAACCAGTTTGCCACCCAGTTGACCAACTTCTGACACACCCCGAGCCTACCCAGCTTATTTATCAATCTTCTATGTTGAACAGTGTCGAAAGCTTTGCTGAAGTCAAGGTAGGCAACATCAATTGCTCCCCATTAGTCCACCACTCTGGTTACCCAGTCAAAGAAATCTATGAGATTAGTTTGACAGGACCTTCCTTTTGTAAACCCATGCTGTCTTGGATCCTGTGCCCCTATGGATTCCAGGTGTTGCACTATCCTTTCCTTAAGGAGTACCTCCATAGTCTTGCCCACTACTGAGGTAAGACTGATTGGCCTGTAGTTCCCTGCCTCCTCCCTGCTAGCACTCTTGTGGAGCGGGATCACATGAGTCCTTCTTCAGTCTTCTGGGACCTCTCCTGTGCTCAGAGACTCACTAAACAGTTCTGCTAAAGGCTCTGCTAGTTCCACCCTTAGCTCTTTAAGTACCCTGGGATGTATGCCATCAGGTCCCATTGCCTTGTCCACCCTGAGCTTAGCGAGCTCTTGTAGGACCCTTGTCTAAGTTCTAAGATGCCTGCAAGGGTCCCCGATAGCTGCCACCACTTAGCACAGACACTCTCTCATGGTATCTCAAAGTCTGAATCCCTCCAGAGCCACTACTCACACAGTACAGTGCTCCTTGCTCAAGGGCAAATGACCCATCCCTCCCTGTCACGGCTGAGAACACCTTACTTCAGAAACAGATTACGGTAACTATAGCCATTTTTTAAGAGATGGAAACACAGTTTGTCAGTTATAAATTAGTTAGCTGTACCTCAAAGGACTCCATCACAGAAACGTGAAGTGTGTAAAAAAAAAATACTTTAACACTTCCAGATATTTACATGTATAATACAGATACTACACAAAGACTATGAGGAACAGTAATTATACAAAAATGAAAGAGACAACGTTTGACTAGTAGGTTACACACATGAAACCTAATTTTCCTCTTCTCTATTTAACAAAGTAGAATCACTTACCACAGTTGGTGAATCAGGGCAGACTAGAACCTTAGATGGTATCTGTTTGTAGTCCCACACCTGACTTTCTCTTTCAGGCTCTGCCAGACCTTGAGACCCTCCAGCTGTCCGTCCCACCCCCCCATGATGTGTCATCCAGTATGTCACTGTGACATCATAGATTCAAAATGTTGTGTGTCTTGAGGGTTGGGTTGTAAAGCCAGTCTGGTCTGGACTTAGTATGTACAAATACATCTGTTTTTTGTCCAATGTCCTGTCTAGCACAGCAGGATGACTCCTCCATGAAACATGAACAGACATTTTCCCTTTATGAAGCTTTCCCATAATCAGTCAAAGAGATTATCACCCTCCAGAGATAGCTGTTCTCTTTTGTCAGAGACACTGATTAAAAAAAGTCCACTTCAGCTGCTAAATTCTAACTGATACCCATGCACAAAACTGTAATAGGTATACATATCAAACTTTTACAACTGCTCTCTGTGTTCTACCCCTTAGCCAGCTCTCTACCCAATTTGCCTTCTTTTCCTTTAGCCCAAGGTCCTTAATCTTTTTGAGTCCTGTGGGGGACTGAGTCAAGCCTTGCTGAAGTCGAGGTATACTATATCAATTGCCTGCCCCTCGTCTACTGCTGTAGTATCCCAGTTGAAAAACTCAGCCAGATTTGTCTGGTAAGACCTTCCCCTCATTAACTCGTGCTGTCTGGGGTCCTTCAGCCCATTCCCTTCTAGGACGTCCTCCCTCAGTAGAAACTCCATAATCTTCCCCACTATAGACAAGTTGACTAGTCTATAGTTCTGTGGCTCATCCCTCTAACAATTCTTGTGTAGTCGAACCACATAAGCTGTTCTGCAATCCCTAGGGACCACTCCTGTGGCTAGTGAGCTGTTGAAAATGTCTACCAGTGGCCCATGCCCTTATTCCTTTTGTTTCTTTCCATCTGATCCTCCAATGCTATTGTCCTGTGGTCGCTGAAGCCAAGTGCTGGGGTCGATCTTAACATTGTTTTACTAGCCCAAACACTAGTGCAAATTGACCAGGGCTAGTGCAGCTAACTCTCTACTTGCCCGGCTTGACTAGTGCAGATTTTCATGGCTGTTAATGAAGTTAAAAAAGTTTCTACTTTAGCATTCTCTAGTCCTCATGCTAATCTCTCTCAATGTTCTAGATGGCCAGGTGTGATTAACAGCTCATTAAGAGCTGCAAATATCTGGCAGTTCAAGAGAGGGATCCCACAAATGACTCAATGTGAGTCATTATCACTCCACTGTTAAGACTTTCAGCTAGTGTCCAGGGTGTGATCAAGAGTAGAGTGCTGTTAAGTCACTAGGTTCCAGTTTTCTGAATGTGTCTATGTCTAACAATTTGTCCAATATTATTAAGACCAGTGCCCCTCATTTCTCTACATTTTGGGTGTTTGTATCCAACATTTCAGTGACAAAATGCAAAGAGGTATACAGGATCAGCCCTGCAGGTGGTGGGTTTTAACCATAACTTCCCTCTCCCAAATCTCTTAACACTGTTCTTTCCCTGGACACCACTGCAGACAAGACTCTGAAGTGACCATCTATAGATCCATAGCTGCCATTATTAGCAAGTGTAGGGGGTCCTCAGCTCTTCTAAATGGACCATGCCAGCCATCACCATCCATACAGTTCCACCCTTATCCCACTCAGCATGTTCTTTCAGCCTAAAAACAAAGCTTTGGATCATGTATGGTACAAAAATAAACCTTGATAAAATACATCATTTGAAACCTTGAAATAGGCATTCCTGGGGTGCATAGAACATCCTATATGGAAATGGAAATAGTATAGTGTTATGCCTGTGTACTGTTTCATCTGGGCTGATGAAAGGACAATGTTAAAGAAAAATATGTTATTGTTGGGGCAGAGCATATTAAAATCAATGCTTTTACAAATAAAAATGTCATAATTTTCTATTTTCCAAGCCCCTTAAGTTTGTCTAGCCCCCACCCCAAAGAAATCTTAGATGTGCTCCTGGCTCACTTGAGATTGTGCACAAACTTTCAAAAGTGCAGGTCTCCAGTTGACTAAAGGGTGGGGACCACGAGTGTCTTTCTCTGCCTGACTCTGTTCATCGCCCTGTGGATGGGTGGTGGTGACAGTGTGGTGAGGTGCATGATGATGCCAGCTATTGTGTGCCCAGAGCTAGGACTGCTTGATTGAACATTTGATGTTGTGATATCCTCTCTCTGTTTGGTGTGTGTGTGTTGGGGGGGCAGAAAGAGGAAGAGAGGAGGCCATGGTAGAAAAAATTGGGGGGGTTCACTGTCTGTGATGGATGACATTGCAGTCTCTTTTTTTCTGCTGGGGAGCTGGAAGCAATGTGGGAGCAGGATAAATGTGCAATAATCAGAGTATTTCTTGGCTTTGCTTGCAATGTTTCCTGTATAGGTGATCAAAATTTACCATTATAACTATGGGTTAGTACAACCATCTGTGGGCTACTGCACTTTTGAATCAACCTGCCCTGATGGCTAGTGCAAAAAAGGTTAAGGTTGACCCCTGGCCAAGTGGTACCAGGACTGCTACTTTCTGAATCCTCTCACTGATTGTGAGCACCAGATCCATCACGACCTCCTCACAGAAACATAGACTTTGACAGCATATAAGGACCGCTTGGCCCACCTAGTCTGCCCATTTCCCTACCTACAGGATAGGCCACAGATCCTAGTTAACCAACAGCCTATTTCTTCCAACCCCCCACAAGAATTGCCTTATGTCTGTCCCATGCATTCTTGAATTCTCCCACAGTTTTAGACCCCCAACCTCCTCAGGAAGGCTGTTCCATGCATCCACTACCCTCTCTGTGAAACAATACTTCCTCACATTGCCCGGAACCGCCCTCTATCTTTAAATTGTGTCCCTTGTTATTGCACGTCTTTTTCTGAAAGATGCTACCCTCTTGGACTTTGTTGATTCCACTGAGGTACTTAAAAGTTTCTATCATGTCCCCCTCTCCTTCTTTCCTCAAGGGTATACATTTTAAGCTTCTTAGTCTCTCCTCATACAGCTTCTCTTGCAGACCCTGCACCATTTTAGTTGCCCTCCTCTGGACTGCCTCTATCCTGTCTATGTCCTTGCAGAGATGGGGTCTCCAGAACTGGATGCAATACTCCAGATGGGGTCTCACCAACTGTCTACGGAGGGATAACAACTTCCTGTTTTCTCCTGGTGATGCCTCTCCCTATGCATCCCAGTATACCCCCAGCCCTCCCTACTGCCTTCTCACATTGCTTGCTAACCTTAAGGTCATCTGATATGATTACCCCAGGTCCCTTTCCTTTTTTGTTGTTGTTACTACCTCCCCCCCATTGTGTAATCTTCCCCTGGGTTCTCGTTTCCCTCCCTTGTTGGGCCCTGAACCAAGTGCTCTAGAAATACCTCCTGACAGGCATCCACCAGAAACTGATTCCTAGTACTAGCCCTGATTGGAACGTTCCAATCCATGTCCGGCATATTGAAATCCCCAACTACCACCACTTCCCCATAACTTGCTGTCCTATTAAGTGTCTGTCACAGTACCCTGTTTATCTCTGGATCCTGACCTGATGGCCTGTAGACCACCCCGATCTGGATTAGTTTTCTCTTCCCTGTTTCTGCTAGTGCTCACAGGTTTCCAGTTCCCCTTATATCCCCAGACTATCTATGGCTATTACTTCAGTCTCCTCCTTAACATACAGCGCTACCCCTGCTCCCTTACCCTTTGCCCTGTCCTTTCTAAATGGGGTTTATCTTGGTATAGTCATGCCCCAGTCATGGTTCTTGGTTACCCATGTCTCTGTTACCATAAACGGGTCAGGTCCACCTAGGGTTACCACCTGTTCCTATTTTTGCAGGACAGTCCTGATTTGGACAGCTGTGTCCTGCAGAAAAACTTGAAAAATACTAAATGTTCTGACATTATAGTAGAAAAAATATTTTCAGAGTTTCCTCTAAATGTTGCAAAAAGAACTATAATACCTTAACTAAAATACCTTAAAATAATAAAAAACACAAGAAACAACTAAAAAACTACAACACTTAGTCTTAATTCTGATTATTTAGAGAAAACATGTCTGTTGTATTGGTTAAGATGACATATTGTCCTGCGAAAAATCAAGTTTCAGTAAGAAATGTCCCACTTTGGGCTTCTGAAAAGGTGGTAACCCTAGGTCCACCCTCTGTGACCAGTGCATAAAGTTCCAGCACTTTGTTACCCAGACTCCTAGCGACAGGGCAAACCATTTTCCAACACTTTCCACTAACCCCCCATGAGTTTGCTTGATCCTCCTGAGTTCAGTGGGGGAAGGGCTGAAAGGCGCCCCTTGTTTCTGGCATGTTTTATGTGCCTTTCCAATCAGACTCCCCCCCACACTAGTTTACACTAGCTATGTGTTGTACCCACCTTTCTCCCACAGCTCTCCTGCCCTCCTCATTGGGGTGTAAGCCATCTGTTTTGAACAATCTCCAACCCCTCCATTTTGGGCCCCAGTACCCAAGAAACTAAAATCCTTCCTCCCTTTTAGCCATACACTGAATTGGGAGACAGGGAACTTTTCCCTTTGGTTCAGATATGGACGCCGTAGTACCTCAGAGAGGGCTACCACTCCTGTCTTCTCCTTCACTACATGGTGCACTGAAATTCATGACTGGGACATGGTCATACTGGGCTATATCTTGTTCAGTAAGGACCAGATGGGAAGGAAAGGAGGAGGTGTGGTACTTTGTGTGAGGGGAAAGCATAAATGTCACTGAGATACAGGGAATGTAGGGGGAGGCAGAGGTACTGTGGGTCACCGTGGAGATGGGAAATGGAGCCACTATTCACACTGGCATGATCTACAGACCTCTACCACAGAGAGAGTAATAAGATAAGGTACTGGTGGAAGCCATTGGCAAGATGGCAAAAAAGGAAGCAGTGCTGCAGGTAGGGGACGTCAGCCTGCCAGATGTGGGCTGCAGTCTCTCAGCAGTGGCTTCAGCTAGAAGAGGAGACATCCTATGTAAGGGAAGGGACCAAAGCAACAGAACTAAAGGGTAAACTGGGAGGAGAGGCAGCACTGTGGGTCACTCCTGAGACTGGAAAGGGCTCCACAATCCGCACAGGAGTTGTATACAGACCCCCATCTCAGGGGGAGGAAATGGACAAGGAAATGATAGAAGGCATCCTTGGGATGGCAGAGAAAGGGGAGATATTGCTGATAGGGGACCTGAATATGCCAGATGTTAACTGGAGCATCTTTGCTGCAGCCACACCCAAGAGCAGGGCCATTCTCTATGCCCTACAGGGGGCTTGCCTCAGACAGCTAGTTTTGGAACCCACTCGGAAGGGAGCAATTTTAGACTTGGTACTCTCAAATCGGGATGCAGAGAGCATCTCCGATCTTGAAGTGGGTAGCCATCTGGGAACAAGCGACCACCAAACAGCGTGGTTCACAATAAACTTAGCTGTAGAGTCAAGCCATACAAAAGTGAAGGTACTGGACTTCAGGAGGGCTGATTTTGTCAAAATGGGAGAGTGCCTCGGAAAAGCACTAGCAAACAGGCAAGAAGGTGGGGTGAAGCAACAATGGGGAAACATCAAAACCGCCATCACAGAGGCAACAAGCCTTTGTGCAAGCAAATAAACAAATCAAAATGAAAGAAAAACACTATGGTTCTCAAAAGAAGTGGCGGGGAAGGTAAGGGAGAAAAAGATAGCATTCAGGAAGTATAAGGAAACACAGAAAAAGCAGGACAGAGAACTGTACCAGTTAAAACAGAAGGAAGCGGGGAAGACAGTCAGAATAGCAAAGGCCCAAACCGAGGAAAAGATAGCCAACTCAGTTAAGAAGGGAGATAAAACCTTTTATAGGTACATTAGGGAGCAAAGAAAGACTAAGGCAGGGATACTGAGGCTGAATAAAGAGGAAGGTGGCTGGGCAGACAGCGACAGTGAAAAAGCAGGGATACTGAACGAATACTTCTGCTTAGTATTCACAATGGAAAAGCAGGGGGAAATACCTAATCCAGTCAATAGAAGCACTCTGGACAGGGGGGGTTGATATTAGTCCTTTCACAGAAGAAAGGGTTCTAAAAACTCTTAAAACTGAAGGTGGATAAAGCAATGGGGCCTGATGGGATTCATCCCAGAATTCTAAAAGAACTAGGGAAGAACTAGTAACACCATGGACTACCCTTTTTAATAAATCATGGGAGGATGGTGTGGTATCTGAGGACTGGAGGAGGGCAGATGTGATTCCCCTTCACAAAAGTGGGAGCAAGACAGAGGCAGGAAACTACAGACCTGTCAGTTTGACCTCAGTGGTAGGGAAAATGATGGAATCACTTCTGAAGGAAAGAACTGTTGAGTACCTAGAGGCCAGTGGGGCACAGGACCCAAGGCAGCATGGATTCACAGCAGGAAGGTCATGTCAGACAAATCTAATTGATTTCTTTGACTGGGTGACCAAAGTAGTAGACCAGGGAGGGGCTGTGGACATGGCCTACCTAAACTTTAGCAAGGCATTTGACACAGTCCCACACAAAAGATTAATAAATAAATTAGCCAGCCTGGGAGTGGGTCCCAGGGTGATAGCCTGAGTAAAACACTGGCTGGACAACAGGACACAGTGGGTAATAGTAAATGGAGTCCACAGTGAAGAAAGGGGGGTTACTAGTGAGGTACCGCAGGGTTCAGTACTGGAGCCAGTCCTTTTTAATGTCTTTATAAGTGACATTGCAGAGGGACTGGAAGGAAAGTATGTCTCTTTGCAGATGACACAAAGATCTGCAATAGGGTTGATACGCAAGGTGGGGTGGAAAGAATGAAAAGGGACTTGGCAAGGTTGGAGGAATGGTCAAATGTATGGCAGCTTAGATTCAATGCAAAGAAGTGCAAAGTAATGCACATGGGAAACAAAAACCCAGGGGAAGAGTACACAATGGGGGGTGAAATACTGACAACAACAAAAATGGAAAGTGACCTGGGGGTAGTCATATCAGACAACCTAAAGGTGGTCCAGCAATGAGAGAAGGCAGTAAGGAGGGCTGGGGGGATACTGGGATGCACAGGGAGAGGCATCACCAGTAGAAAACAGGAAGTTGTTGGCCCTCTGTACAGACAGTTGGTAAGACCACATCTGGAGTACTGTGTACAGTTCTGGAGACCCCATCTCCGCAAAGACATAGACAAGGTGGAGGCTGTCCAGAAGAGGGCAACTAAAATGGTGCAAGGTCTGCACCAGAAGACATATGAAGAAAGACTAAAAGAGCTTAAGATGTATAGCCTCGAGGAAAGGAGGGAGAGGGGACATGATAGAAACTTTCAAATACCTCAAGGAATCAACAAAGTCCAAGAGGTAGCATCTTTCAGAAAAGAGATGTGCAAGAACAAGGGGCACAATTTGAAGATGGGGATGGCTCAGAGGTAATGTGAGGAAGTATTTCTTCACAGAGAGGGTTGTAGATGCATGGAACGGCCTTCCTGAGGAGGTCGGAGAGTCAAAAACAGTGGGAGAATTCAAGAATGCATGGGACAGACATAAGGCAATTCTAGTGGTGGGCAGGAGGAAGTAGGCAATTGGTTAACTAGGATCTGCAGCTTATCTGTTAGGTAGGAAAATAGGCAGACTAGGTCGGCCAAGTGGTCCTTATCTGCCATCAAATTCTACGTTTCTATCCTGGACTCTCTGCAGGAAGCATTCCTCAGGCAACTAGTCAGTGAACCCACTCATGATGGGGCAATACTGGTCATGGTACTCACTAACAGGGATGGTGTTGCAGACGTCAAGGTTGGAGGCCACTTGGGGACCAGTGATCACCGTATGGTGTGATTCAATATAAAGATGGCTGCAACCACACATGGGTGAGAGTCCTGGACTTCAGGAGGGCAGATTTTAAAAAGATAGATTCATTCCGGGGTGCTGAAAGCTCAGGATCTCTAGGTGGATACACTCAAGAAACTGGAGTTCCTCTTGAATCTAAAGAAGTACATTTTAATCCTGATTCAGAACATTATGCTCATTAGGACAGAACAAGATTCAGTCCAAGTAAAATTTCATATCCTTCTAAGTGAAACGCTGAACTTTAAGTTGAATGAAATACCTCACAACGGTTGAAACACACATTGCCTGCTTATAAACTAACAATGGTACACATACCTCTCAACTGTAAGACATTAGGAGGAACGTTCCTCATTTTACTTCAGAAAAGCTGTCTGTTCCACATTGTGAGGACTTGTTCCTCATTCAAAGTCAACAACTGAAAGCAAAAATCCATAGTAAATGATGGAAAAAATAAATTATTCAATTAATAGCAGACATTCTGAACATAAATGCTACATTTTAACAGTCTTTTGAGCTGCTTAGGTAAAGATTTGATTAAGTGTCCCCCATTTTGCCCATTTGTTCCACATTTTGACAGGCAATGTTCCACATTTGGAGGACAAAAGGTTGAGAGGTATGGTGGTACACTACTTAGGGAGTTTTCTAGGAAGTGTTGTACTTGCTGTTTTAGGACTCCAGTGCTACAGTCCAAATATATGGGTGAGGAAGGGAGAAGTGCTGGAGAAGGTGTGGAAAGCGGCACGCGGATCACTGTCTTGTGTTTTGGGAGTATCCGGTCCTATCAGATTATTGGACACAGATCTCCAGGCTCCTAGAGGAAATGTTTTGGTGAGCCAGGATTGCTTACTCCCTCTTTAGTGCTTATGTCTATCCTCAGTGACAACAGTGGTGTCAAGGTTAGACAGTTAAAACAGTTATTGATTTTAATTACAGGGGCAAAAAAATGGTATAACTAAATTATGGTTGAAACCACAGGAACCTAAGTTAGCACACTGAGCTAATGGGCTCTATATATCATTTGGAAAAGCAGTCCTATACATACTTAAACCAGCTGCATATTTTTGAAGAAGTTTGGACCAGGTGGATCAGATATAGGCCTGACACAGGTGAAGTGTTTATACCAAGACTTTACTGCAAGAACTTTTATTAGAAAGTGTAAATGATGGACTGAACTATTTGAGCTGGGATAAGGAATCTTGAGATGTCAATGGAGATTTACTTCATGGGGCTTTCCACAGTTTTTCCTTCATACCACCTATACGAAAAAAGGACATATTTGTATTGCTTGACACTTCTCTATATTTCCTACTGTTGTATATGAAACATTCTCCAATAAACATTAATATTATATACTGTAGATCTCATACCCTTCTAGATCAGGCCTAGGACTTGATAACCTTTGCAAGAGTAAAGGGACCTTGGGGTTGTCAAAGTGACAGTTCAAGATTACTGCCTAATACAACAAGGCATATGGGAATACCAGAAGGATGCTGGGGTGCATAGGTAAGGCCTTCTCCAGCAGAAAAAAAAAGAGATGATCATGCTCATCGTAGATCATTGGTGAGGCTGCATCTGGAGTATTTGTGCAGTTCTGGAACCCTTACCTTAAAGAGGATTAGGATAATATTGTCAATCCAGAGGAGGGCAGCCAAAATGATACATGGACAACAGGAAAACTTACTAGGAATAATGGACTAGCCCTAACATGCTCCCTGGAGGCCAGAAAGGAGAAGGGGGTATGACAGGCATATGACCAGATGGATCTATTAATTTAGTTTTATTAATGTATTTTGTTAGTGTAGTTCTACTTCTGTCATAAGTTCTGCTATATGCAATGTGGACACAAAAACATGGCTTCCAAGGTCACATGACCAAACAGGCCTTATGGGGAATACTGGCCAGAGCTGCTCAGAAAAATGTACAAGATTCTGTAAGGCAGATGTGAGCGTACCATTTTGAACTCTTCAGTCAGCCTGGAAGGCAGGGGTGTGAGGTTGCACATCTTAGGCATCCTGCAAAACAGAATCATTAAAGTGGACAAAGCCCATTTGGGTGAAAGGGGAACTAGCTCGCCTGGATGATGATATCCCTCCATACACCCACCCATTTGGGGAGGGGGGCAGTGGAGAGCTGTCACTCAAAGGGAGTGAGACCCATCCCCACAGTGAGAAAAGGAATAAATGGAGGTGCTAAAAGTCAGCACTTTCTATTGGACTGGAACATCTAAGACCAGAGTCCTGCTATACAAAGAATAGCTGAATGGTAAGATAACACAGTGAGGGACAGTGCAATTCCATAGCGAGGTGCAGGTTAAGAATTTTAGGTGAGGATAGCTCAGAATTCTGCTGTACACCAACTGTCTGTTCAACTTGTTTTATGTTCTGCTTCTTAGTAAATGTGCAACCCTTTTGTTTTCCTGTAAATACATCCTGCTTGTAAATACTTGTAGTCACTAGTAAAGAATCCATTTTTTATAGAATCAGTGATTGCTTGTTTTATTTAAAATGGTAATTCTACTATTTCTGTTGCACTCTTTTTGCAGTCAGTCTCTGAAGGGCACTCTACCAACAGTTATTGTGTTGACCTTCCTGACCTTGTGCAAGGAGGAGGTAAAAAGCAGGTTTCCTGGTTCCTACTGGCAAAAACCTGGTGGTGGCAGTGACCTAGAAGTCTCTGGTGAGGGGATTATTGTCACAGTGGTGGCAAAGGTGGGATCAGTGTTACAACTGGTATCAGTGCAGAGTACTGCAGTGTGCTTTCCTGTGCAGCAGGAACTCAGAGAGAGGTAAAGCTTTACCTAAGCACACTGTGGACAGAGTGCCAGCAGAAATGTATCTCAACAGTCACAAAACAGGATTTCAGAAGGTTGCATTTACTACTGTTTTTTTTTTTAATTTCTAGACAGCTTAGTGCAGTGTAGCTAGAGAATATGAGCTCCTCAACCTATGCCAAATGTCATGTACAGCACCTTCGTGAGGTGTGCGCCGAGGTGGGGATTGTCCATGAGGGCCTGACAAAGAATGGACTCATGGAAGTACTGTTGGCACATGACCGGATGTAAGAGGGGCAGACCGTCTCAGAGGGGCATGGCCCAATACCCGTGAAGCAGGCAGTTGCTGAGGATGGTGACCCAGGTAGCGAGACTGAGGTCCCAGCAGCCAAGCAGGGGGGCACCTTGTGGCACAAGCTGGGGGAGCTGTGCAGCCCAAACTTGAGCTGAGAGCCGTTGCAGCAGTGGATCAACATTGGCTGGAGATCCTGAAGGCAGAGCTTGTGCTGAAGGAGGCTGAAAGGGAGAAAGCAAGGCTGGAGGCAGAGGAAAGAAAGTTCTCCAGCATGAGATCCTGATGTGGGAAGAAGGAAGGAACGAGCAGTGCGACAGAGAGAATGACAGCATAAGATCAAGATGGTGAAACTGCACCAGCAAACACTACGGCAAACCAAAGCCACAAATAATTCTAAAATGTTACCACAATACCGAGAGAGGATCTGGATTTGTTTTTAAAATCATTTGAGAGGGTTTGTGAGCAGTTTATATCGGACAAGGCACCTGGGATGACCCACCTGACCCCATTGTTTACTGGCCATGTTTTTGCATGTATTTGCTAGAATGGATGATAATGATTGCATGTACTATGACAGGGTTAAAAATGTGTTATTGAAATGTTTTGAACCGACTCCTGAGGCTTATAGGCAAAAATTCAGAGACTTAAAAAAAGGCCCTGGAGACAGCTATGTAGAACTGCATGTCCAAATGTGTGCCTATTTAGACCTTTGGGTAGATGGGGCTAAGGCAAGGACTGTAGAGCAAATTAAAGATTTAATTGTAAGGGAACAATTTCTGGAAATTGTACTTGAAGACCTGCACATTTGGCTGCTGGACCGTTCATGCAACTCTGTGAAGGAGGCAGCAGAAAGTGCTGATTTATATGTGGCTAGCAGACCATATTCGCAGCATAAGAACAATTGGGGTGGGGCAGCACATGGTTTTAAGGGGACCGGAGGGGTGCAGCCTAAAGGGAACCAGCCTGCACCCAAGCCCAAAACAGAACCAACCGGTTCTAAGGGGAACAAGGAGCCAGGGATAAAGGAATGCTGGATTTGCCAGAAAGTGGGGCATCTATCCTATGACTGCCCTAAAAACAGAAGCATAGGGCAAAAGTCTGAGGGAGGGGGTGACCAAGTCAGTACTCAGCAGTTGGGCTGCACACACACACACTGTAGTGCCACCAAACTCCACCATGCACTCTATTCTAGTCAATGGGACAGTAACACAGGGATTGAGGGACACTGGCGCCTCCACCTCCATGGTGAGGCAGGAGCTGATCCAGGCTGAGCAGATTTTGACAGGGCAGTTCTCCAAGATTCGGGGAGTCACAGGTTCAGTGGTCCAAGTGCCAATAGCTCAGGTCTTCCTGAGCTGGGAGGGCAGCCATTTGGTACAGTACAGGAGATGGGAGTTGTACCTGATCTCCCTGTGGATGTGATCATGGGGAATGATCTTGACCACAGGGAAAACCTAGTATATGTTACTACCCATAGCCAGGCAAAAGGGCAAGCTTCTGAGGATGAAGAGGGAGTGACACAGCCTGTGCAGACCCATCCCTCAGGGGCTGAGGAAGTGGCTAGTGTGGGTGAGGGGATAGCTAGGAGTAGCAGCCCTGAGTCCCAGCTGCAAGCAGAGGAGGTTGCTGCCAGAGGCAGCTTTCCTTCTGAAGGGGAATTGGGGAGGGTCAGACAGGAGAAGCTGGGCAGGGCACAGCGAGCTGATCCTACCCTCCAAAAACTGATAGAGATAGCAGATAGTGCTGAGGACTCTCAGGGGAATTAAGTCAGTTTATTGGGAGAATGGGCTGTTGTACAGGGAGTGTACACCACAGAGGGGCTAGAGGAAGAGGTACTCCAGCAGCTGGTTGTCCCCAGGGACTACCGAAAGCAGTTTCTGGCCCTTGCCCATGACATCCCTTTTACAGGCCACCTGGGTATTAACCAGACAAAAAAGTGGCTTGCCAACAACTTCTCTTGGCCGAGCATGTACACAGACATGGAAAATTACTGTAGGATTTGTCCACAGTGCCAGAGGGTAGGAAATGTTTATTTATTTAAGAGTTTCACCAGGAAGGGCACACTGAACAACAAGTTGCTCGTCTCACGGTGCATCCTGGGGGAAGGGAGAGTTGGAATAGACACACAATTAGCATACAGCAACAATGACAACCTTACAAACACACATAGCATTTCATGTAGGAAAGTAATAATCAGCAATTATTACATAGTATTTCATAACATCATGTAGGAGAGTAACAATCAGGAATAGAGCAACCGTACTAACATACTAGATGCCAGCAGAGTAGGCCTATTGGTCTATCAAGTCTGCTCGGGCTTCAGCACCCTGATTGGGTACCGTAGCCTTCTGTCTCCTTCCACAGATACACAGTGGACAGGCTGGGGACAAGGATAAGGCTGCTTTGGTGCTCCTGCCTATTATAAATGGACCCTTTAAGAGGGTAGCTATGGACATAGTGGGGCCCCTGAATACCCCAAGTTGTACGGGCAAACAATACATATTGGTTGTTGTGGATTACGCAACCAAGTACACCAAGCCAGTAGCCATGTCCTCCATTGAGGAAGAAAAGGTGGCAGATGAACTTCTGGGAATCTTTAGCTGAGTGGGATTTCCCCAGGAGTTTTTGTCAGATCAGGGGACGAATTTCATGTCTTCCTTAATGACCAGTTTGTGGGGAAAAGAGCGGGGTGAAACAGACCTGTGCTTCGCCCCATCATCCCGCGACAAATAGCCTTATCGAGTGGTTCAATGGGATCCTCAAAACTATGCTCAGGGCATTTGCTAACCAGCACAGAAGGGAGTGGGACAAATATTTGATCCACCTCCTGTTTGCATACAGGGAAGTCCTGCACGAGTTCACACGGTTCTCACTCTTCAAGCTCCTGTTTGGTCACAGGGGGACGTGGCCCTTAGATTTAGTTAGGGATGAATGTGCAGGTAACCATGCCTCCCAAGGGGAGTCTGTTGTGGAGTACATCCTAAATTTTAGGGCCAGGCTTAAGGAGCTCATGGGGCTTTCCCAGGAGCACTCAGCCATTGCACAACAGCAACAGAAAGCCTGGTCCAACAGTAGGGCCAGTGCCCGGGAGTATGAAGTTGGACACAGAGTGATGGTACTTGTCCCTGTTCGGCACAATAACTGCAGGCAGCAAGGGAGGACCCATTCTGCATAATCAGGAAGGTGAGTGACGTTAACTATGTAGTAGGGCTGCCTGACAGAAGGCGCAGGCAGAGGGTATATGATGTGAACATGATGAAGCCCTATGATTGGGAGGAAATGGTCCTTGGTGAGTGCAGCGCACCAGAAAAGGGAAATGGGGTTCATCCCTTTGTGGGTCTCCTTGGGGAAGCACAGGACGGATCCTCGGTGACAGTGAATAACTTCATCTTCTCAGAGAAAACCAAATCAGACAACATGATCACTTTTATGGATAGTTTCCTACTTGTAGTGCTTAACTGGCCCTCAGATTACCAGTTAAATATTATTAGGGCACACACAGCCACTGCAGCTCCTCCCTGACACCCAAAAGCAAAACTGAGGTCAGTAATGATCACATTTCATGATTTCTGCAGCAAAGAGGAGGTGCTGTGAAAAGTCTGGAAGCAAAAAGAAGCACTGTTCAGGAACCAGAGACTTTACATCATTATGCCCCCATGACTATGGAGCGCCACAAGCAGTTATTTGTTGTAGTGGAGTTAAGAGCCAAAGGTTTAAAAGCCAGAACTGACTATCCAGCCTGCATTAAACTATTTTTGGACTCTCTAATTAAACCTTTGACTCCCTGACAGAAGTTAAAACAGAACTGAACAAAGGGGCAAACACTGACCTGTTGTTGAGTGCCCAAAGAATAAAAGAACTGGAGCAATGACAATGGAAGCTATAAAAAGGTGCAAAAGCAACAATAAGAGGAGCTAGGAACTAGACCCTTACTACCAGCCCATGGGCCAAGATGGAGGCTTGGTAGACCCATGTAGTTCTCTCTGCTTAGACAACAGTATCAAGGAGCATGACAAGCAGCCCAGCAAAGGGAAGTGGAGGGGGGATGTTGGAACGCATAGACAAACTCCACATCGCTGACTGGCAGTAGTTCATTATGGTCAGTATGCTTCAACTTCCTTGCGACTGCACCAAATACCTACGAGCTGAGACTACTATAATACTAACTGGGCCCATGTGGCATGCTGTTAATGCTGAATGAGGAAGACCTCGAGTTTGTTTTCTGAACCTTCCAGTTACCACAACTGCAGCTACTTGTCAGCATGGTGACTTGCTGAACTTTTTGTTTATCATGCGCCATTATGAACTAAAGGCTCGGTGCATGGTCAGTATTGACTAGATCTGCTGAACCTGTCAGGGCTAACTTAAAACCCCTGGTAGACTGGCTTGTCACTGCAGCAGTAGCACTACTGCTCACAATGCTGGTGACCAGGGTTTGGAAGCGAGCCCAAGTCATTAGGGCTGTCTGGGGGAGGATCGAGCACTCACAGGATGCTATCCTCCTTGAGGAGAGAAGGTAGCCAGCTCCAGTGCATGACTGCCACCTGAGTGACCACAGGTGGCAGTACACCCGGGAGCAGCCGAGTGGGAGGGGAGATGCTGATGCATTATCATACCATGCTTGTGTGTGTGATTGCATCAGTATACTCGAGCAGACTTGACAGACCGCAATGGCCTGTTTCTGCTGGCATGTTCATATTCCCCAAGGCCTGCGTCTCAAGGAAGGGGAGAAAAATGAAAATGGGCAGGCTGGAACAGCATGAAGGACCGAACCCTTGTAGGCCCCACACCTCAACAACATGGTAGCCTCCCTAAGAATCAGATCCTTGTCTGTGGCAGTTGGGGGTCCTTCCACACCTTGCCATGGGGGGGGGCAAGCTGTGGGGGCAGATAGGGGAGAAGCCGGTAACATAGAAACATAGAATTTGATGGCAGATAAGGACTGCTTGGCCCACCCAGTCTGCCCATTTCCCTACCTAATGGATAAGCTGCAGATCCTAGTTAACCAGCAGCCTACTTCTTCCTGCCCCCACCCCCTAGAATTGCCTTATGACTGTCCCATGCATGCTTGAATTCCACCACAGTTTTTGACTCCACAACCTCCTCCGGAAGGCCGTTCCATGCATCCACAACCCTCTCTGTGAAAAAATACTTCCTTAAATTACCTCTGAGCCGCCCCCATCTTCAAATTGTGCCCCTTGTTCTTGCACACCTCTTTTTTTGAAAGATGCTACCCTCTTGGACTTTGTTGATTCCCTTGAGGTACTTGAAAGTTTCTATCATGTCCCCCCTCTCCCTCCTTTCCTCGAGGCTATACATATTAAGCTCCTTAAGTCTCTTTTCATATGTCTTCGTGCGGACCCTGCACCATTTAGTTGCCCTCCTCTGGACAGCTTCCATCCTGTCTATGTCTTTGCGGAGACTGGGTCTCCAGAACTGCACGCAGTACTCCAGATGGGGTCTGACCAGCTGTCTGTACAGAGGGATAATAACTTCCTGTTTTCTACTGGTGATGCCTCTCCCTATGCATCCCAGTATCCCCCCAGCCCTCCTTGCTGCCCTCTCACATTGCTTGCCCACCTTTACGTCATCTGATATGACTACCCCTAGGTTCCTTTCCATTTTTGTTGTTGTTAGTATCTCACCCCCCATTGTGTACTCTTCCCCTGGGTCCATGACTCCCCTCCCCTGCTGGCTAGGAACATTTTAGAACCCTATGCTGCCACAACCTCATCACTCCCGCCATCCCCTGGGGCTTACCTTGCTTGTGCAGTGGTGCACTATGGAATCCCCTCCCCATTGTAGAGGGCCTCAGGCTAGGCCAGGCCCCATGGAAAGCTTCAAATTGGGATTCTAGGAGTGTGCTAAAGTTGGTAGAGTGCGGGGCCTGCAGGACACGTGGATGGCTACATCTACCCTATTTTAAATCGTAGTTCTCTCCATAGGATGGACAAGGGAGTGCACATCCAGGCAATAGGGGACTTTAGTTAGTTATGTAAGATGGCCAACATAACAATAACAACCTGTAAGTTCAGGGGCTGAACAGCCTGATAAAGAGGGTCAGGATCCTCCAGGAATTAAACGAGTCCGGTACCATGGTTGCATGTTTACAAAAAACACACCTCACTGCCACTGAGCATGAGAAACTGCACCACAAATGGGCAGGGGAGGATTACGCAGCAACCTCAGCAGAACATCCTCACCATAGGGGAAGTGCTAGTTTAATCCGTGAGGACAACTTGTTACAAATGTATGGGAAAGAGCTGGATCCCCAGGGCAGGTATGTCCACTTGCAGGGGTAGTTCCATGACACAAGGTGTACCCTTTTGAATATATATGCCCCTAATGAAGAAAAGGATAAAACATTTTTAAAACAAGTCCTTCAGAACACAGTGACAGATCCAGGTAAGCTGTACATAGTTTTTTTTTTGGGGGAGGGTTTAATACTGTGGTCACCACCAAACACCACCACAAATAAAGACACATAGCACAAATGAAGAAAAAGGTACCCCCTTCTTGTCATCTACAGGGACCCAGGACATATACTTAAACAGGTGGAAACCTTTAAATACCTCCGGGTGACCCTGGACAACACCTTATCCTTTTCTCCCCATATTGACCACCTTGTGTCCACAGTAGGCTGGGAGCCTTGTATCATAATGGGGTCAGCCTCACTGCTGATGCTAGATGCCTCATAGTGGCAAGTTTTTTATTGTCACTAGTTGGCCTCTTTGTCTATGCAGCTGCCTACGATACAGTTCTCAGCGGCATAAATCTGATCTGAAATATGGCTTGTCACTTTGTGCTTGGGGCTAACAAGCACACGCATAGCTGCAGAATTAAATTCCAGACATGTCTGCTAGCCAAGAAGGCACTACTAGGTCTAACTTTTCCCAGCCCTAACTCACTGCTTGCGCCCTGTCGTCAATCTGTACAACACCAGGAGCATGACTTGGAATGCCCCTGAATTGCCTTTCCACCGTACGCAGCTGGGCAAATGTTCAGTCACAGTAAAGGCTGCTGACTAGCTAAAGGGGCACTGTCAGGCTATTTTTTTTTTTGTTGTAAATCATAAAAGGGTGCATGCAGCCATTTACATGCCTTGCAATGGCAATATGTCTTCTCTGATCCCAATACATTATTAATATAGTTCAGTTCTGATAACAGTTGTAATGTCATTCATCCTGACCATACCTCCAGTGTGTTCACATCACAATATGGCACGAGAGCACTGTCAGACTTGTGCATGGACAAGTTGCTTTTTTTGTGTGTGCAGTATTATCCAAGTATTCTCTATAATACTAGGTAGTGAGCTGATACAAGTAAAGTAAGTCCCTTTGAAAATCAAGAGCTATGAAATGGTTTAATTAGTGACTGAACTTTCAAATCATGACTCCAGGCATGTGGCAGGAAATACTCCTTTGCATTCCTTCCCAACGAAGCGAGGCTGTGGAGTGCAAAAAGAAACAGGTCACTGGGCTTGATTCTGTGGAAATGCACGAGGCACGAAAGAGACATTACAAAGATGTATGATTGCCCTCTGGAAAGGCCCCCTGCACTCTGGTGAGGACGCTGCCGGAATGGAGCTCAACCAAGAGAACAGTGCGCCGATGCATGAAGTCAAATTTTCCCAAACATAATTATCCCTATGTATCAAAGTACATGTCGGACCAGATAGAGAAGAATGGGTGAAGAGGGAGATTTTGAAAAGATATGGAAAAAAACACCATATCACCTATTCTAGTGATGCAGGGAGGAGGCTCACTGTGTGGCCCAGTCAGTAATCTGTGGTGCCTACGAAGGACTGACCTTATTCAAAACCCATGCCTTTGTCCCAGCAATCTCTGGGACTGTGGTCTGCCATCTGGTGGAAGCCCTGGATAGCCGTGGTGCTCCATGTTCCAAGCCCGACCCCAGGTACTACTTCTATAATGCCCCCAAAGATGTGCAACCCCTGGGAGGCAGGACTGACTTAGCAGCAGAATCAGAGTATTGACACCAAGACCACCTATGTTCCAGTCGATTGCTGAAAATTTTCCCAGTTTAAAGTCTGAAACTATCAGGGAGGAATCCCAGGCCCTGAAGACTTTGCAAAGAGTCACTGTATGCCCAAACCTTACTGGGAAGAAGATCCACTGTCCAGCTGCACCAGACGAAGAAAAGATCTAGCATCACAGTGGGGATGGATGGTTTGACAAACAATATCTGCAGACTGGTGATACACAATTTTTCTTTTTATACAGGTGGGACACAGGGTTTAGGGTCTCTTGTGGGACACAAATGGTATATTACCTTTAGGGGTTGCTTATAACCCCAGTGACTGGGACATGGAACATTTATACCTGAGTTTTACACCTTTTGGGTAGTTACTTATTAGCTGGACTAGAAGGACACTTTACCCTATGTATTTTATAATTAACCTATCTATTGTGAAAGCATTGGTGGGAAACATGTTTGAACTATAGAGGTCATATGTGGCATCAATAAAGAACTGTAGAATGTTTATGTTATGTGGGGTGTTTTGTTCTTTCTTTCCTACAGGGTTCCAGTGACCATATCCATGTGCCAGGAGGAGCTTCAAGTAAACAGGTGAAACAAATTTGGGTAATGTGTGCCAAAGTGATGCCCATTAGGGAAACAGATGCCACTTTAAGTGAGTAGACAAGATATAGTGATAGCCAAAGGATTAGCGTAGGCTGGGAGTGGTATGTTAGAGGGTAGAATGGATATGTACTAGATAGTATTACAGTTTATGATGTACAGTAAGGTTAGTCTGTACTTTGGGAAAATAGCCAGGATGTTAAATTCCATAAATAGCTGCACCACTGTGATTAGTCTAGGGCCTAAATGTAGAGTATAGGTACAGTATGTGTAGAGTAAACTCACATGTAAGTATAGAATTCTCACTGCACATGTTGTAGTATTCACTGTACGTATCAGTCTAGCTTTTAGGATACAGTATGAATAGTGCAAGGTTCCACTGCATGAATCTTTGTAACCATTCACTGCATGATTATGTAAGTAATAATACCCAATAGGGTGGGTGTTACTGAGATATAACGGACCGCCCGGGGCCTAATGAGGCCCAACACCACAGGCGGAGGGCATTATAGCCCCTGGAAGGTCAGTTATATCCCATAATGCCCACCATGGAGGGTATTATTACACTTAGAAAATGGGCTATAAGCGTAATTTATTTGAAAATACTGTATATATGACAATAAACATTTATATATAAAAAATAAAAAGGCAACTTTTATAGTAAAGTAATCCCTGTGCTGCTGGAATCATCTCAGGAGAGCGCAGCCATTTTTTGTACATCTCCGATGAGCATGTCCTCTTTCTTTGTCTGCTGCCCCCCCCCAGTGACATGAGAGCCCTTTATTCTAGCTCCTTGGATCAGCGCTCTTTCAGAACGGGGAAATGTTGCTAGCTGATCTGAAAGCTAAATAAAAAAAAACGTGACTGACGCTCAGCTGAAACTGACTGCATGCTTTATGTTACCAGGGAAGGAGTAAATCAGCCATGTGAGCTAGCGACTGTCAGGCTAGCAGGCGGACCAGCGGCCAGCGTGCAGTCAAACAAGGGACTGATGAATGGGCAAGTACATTGTACACACATTTCAAGTCACTGCTTCAAAAAAAGAGAAAACACTCAATCGGGGCAGCGATGGCTGCTTTCACTTCCCGGTTTCACTTTATCTCGAGTAAAGGTGGTGAGCAGGGGAAAAATGTCAGCTAGCGGGTTTTGAAATTCGGGGTGCCCAAGGATACTCTTAGTAATAGGGCACACCAAATTGGAACTTGTTTTACACTGGTTGTTAAGAAATAACACTGGTGCCACTGTCTTTCAGCCAGCCAGCGAGCATCTTCTATGATACCCATTTTCTAACTGGTAACAGAGCACTGCATAGTTTGTAAAATATAACTGCATGTTTTGGTGGGGTACATGTTTGGTTTGGTGCAGTACAAAGTAGTCACAGGTGCAGTATTGAGTTAGTTGCCCTCGAGGGGGCTGCAAAATTTTGTCTGTGTTGCCCAGATGGCGTTAGGGTCTCGTGCCTCTCTGGCTTCCCTGGGCACAGTGCCCTGGGAGGCTTCGAGGATGGGGCTAACAGAGGAGCCAAGAGGGTGAGGACCTTGAGGGTTAGGGGGCTCCCATTTTCCTTTTTATTTGAGTCTGATGCACTAATATTATAGTGACCCACCATATTCCCCTTGGGGGCTAGCTGGTGGAGGGGTGGCCAACCCTCTGCCAGATGGGCCTGTGGGTGGAAGGTTGAATCTCAAAGTCTCGGTGCTCACCAAGGATGTTAAGCATTGAAAGGTGGGTAAGTGTAGCCCCCTCAGAGCTACGTAATATCCCATTAAGAATGTCTACCAACCTCTAGGGTATTCCATTTTCTTTTTTTACTTATTCTTTTTGCTCACCCCTATCTTATTCTATCAACCAGTCCACTCTCTCAGAACCCCCAAGCACCCACACTCCGCTACTGTTAGGGATGAGGTGTCTGCTCCTAGATTACACCACTCCAGTTCACTCTAGAGGCCCGGTTAACCCCCCCGGGTGGGGCAAAGGAGGAGACCCCTTACCTCCTTCCAATCCTCCGGAGAGTGGGAGTACAGCAGAATCTGCCTTCAGCTCCTATCGCAGATGTGCGGTGCAGTGACTCGTTGCCCAGACCAGCTGCAGGTGCCATTTTCCGTTGCTCTGTGCTCTCCCCCACTGATGCAAGTGCTCAAGGAGGGCCAATGGGACAGGAGCATGTTGAGACGTGGCTTCGCCTAGGGCCCTCAGCCGTTATCCCCTCCCTTTCCATTGCTGCCTCGACTGCATTGCCAATACCCAGGTTCACCCGGGAGATAGTAGCAGAGCAGCGAGACATGCATGCAACCCTCCCCAGAGAGGGAGAGCCGCCGTTAGGCACTCAATCCCTCTCCTCCCCACTGACCCCCGCCAACCAGAGTCCGTCACCAAACCCGGGTCACCAGCGTGACGCGAGGTGTGGCGTCCAGTGCCTCAACTCTCAGCACCACTGGGCCAGACGTATTCCATTTTCTATTCTCTTGGAGGACTGGGTCAGGTGGTCTGACTTGCGCATTCAAAAGGGGAGGAGTCAGGGTTCTTTGCTGGAGGGCAAGGACTGCTGAGCCACAGTTGGTGGGAGGTACAACTGGCCCACTGTGCCAGTTCCCACTGCACTGAAAGTTCCTCTATACAGCCTGGTATCAATAAAAAGTGCATGTACATGGCAACAGCTGTCTTCTACACCCTTTAAAAGGGGGTGTACCCCTCTCCAGTGGGAAAAAAACCCATCTGAAGAGAAGATAGAGGTGTGTCTGTGAGGAAGTTGGTGCCAGGAAGTACAATGGGCAAAGGATCAGAGGTGGTGTTCAACTTTTATTAAATATGAAATGACTGTTTTGTCACTCAGCAGTGACCTCCTTTCCCAAGAGGGGACAGTGACTGGCAAGCTGCAGGTTCCTATCAGGAAACACAACTTGGGATAGGACCACACATACTCGGCACTGCAAGACTATCTAGCGCCATATAGTTTATCTTGGCGTCAGCCTTCCAACTGCTTCAGTATGTTTTTGACTGAGGACGTGCAGCATAAACTAAGAAAACCTAACACTAACTTTCGGGCATGTGAAGGCCCGGATGACCCATGTATGAAGAATCAATTCAACAATGTCTTCACAGCTTGAACAACAAGGAACTGAAGACCAAAACAGAATGAGTGAGCTCAAGGGATGGTGGGTGGGCATGTGAATGAGTGGTGGAGACTTCGTCTAAGGTCAAGAATTACGGTAAGTACATAATTTCTGTATCTTTCTGGACTAAAAGTCTTCACCACTCATTCACACTAATGGGAGAGTACAGAGCCGAAAATCACCCCCCGAGTAGGGTGGTAGGAGATAGAGCTGACTCAGGACAGAAGTCCATAAGGACTGTCCTGCCAAAGAAAGTTAACTGTCAGGCATGGACATCCAAAACATAGTGCTTTACAAAGGTATGCGCAGAGTTCCAATGTGCTGCCTTGCAGATGTCTGCAACGGGTACATTACAAATCTCTGCGAGGAAAGCCGCAACCGCTCCGGTAGAGTAGTATGAACCCAGTCTTCCAACTTGACCTGTGCCATGGATTAGAAGTAGTATCGAAGACATGCTACTAACCAAGCAGATATACATCTCATGGCAAAAGGCTGACTCAGCTACAGCATGCGGAAAGATACAATAGTTGCTTGGATGTGCAACACTTTGTTCTGTCTATGTAGAATTGCAAACCCTCTTAACATTCAAGAGCGATAAAGGGAGTGCACCCTTTCATTCTGGAGTTAATGAAGTAAGTAGGAAGAAGAAAACTTGACTAATGGAAACTGAGCCTGTGACATGCTGTCTACTGGCTCACGATAGTCCGAAAATGCACAGAGGTGAACATTCTCTGCCAACAAATGCAGACCTGCATTCGACAGGTCCATGAGGCACCCCAACATTTTACTTGGTGGGCAATCAAAAAGGTCCAGATGGAACTTTGTACACCAGATGGTGAAGAGTAACCACTTAACCGCATAAGTCCTCTTGGTGGAAGATCTATGCATGGCAAGAAAATTTCTACGATTATCTGGAAACCTAAAACTTGCCCACTTCATCTCTTCAAGAGCCTGGCATGGAGATGAAGGGAGCGCAGGAAGGAAGGAAGGAAGAACCGAAGTCCCTGTGTTAGAGGGTCCGCTCATAGAGGGAGTTGCTGCGGGGAAACTTCTGACCAACTGTTGCTCTATGCAAATTATATGTGCTGAGGTCAGTCTGGGATGACGAGAATGATCCTGCTCCCATTTGCCTAAAACTGAGCAGCACCCTCTGAACTAAGGGAAGAGGAGGAAAACGAAAGGGAGCATCTTGTTTACTGCAGTGAATACATCTTGACAGAAAACACCAGGGTCTGAATTTCTGAAGCAGAACAGAGGCAGATCTGCATTGAGAAGGGATGCAAAAAGGACCAGGTCCGGATTGCCCCACTCGTTGAAAGTGACTGCACAACGACTGAACTGACGCAATATGCTCAAGGCACCACTCACCTCCCCATGGCCTTCCTGGACAGAGGGTAGGAGAGTGCTCCACCCTGCTTGTTGATGAAACATTAAAATTTTGTCATTCGTCTGAAGTGGAATCACTTCGTGGCAGAGGGCCTCCTTTAGGACTTGGAAAGCATAAAAGAAGGCTCCCATTTCTAAGAAATCTCTGAGATGATGCTCCTACTACTGGCTCCACACCTGAGTGTGGAGGTCTTGACAGTGAGCTCCCCAACTGATCAGGAGTGCAGCCATGGTGCTGGTGATCTGGGACTTAGAGGGTAAGAGTAGACCTTGCAGAAGCTAGGCCAACTGCATCTACCATGTAAGTAATTTTGTCCGAGGTTCTGACATTTATGCAGAGAATTGCGGATGCATGGTCGGAGACCACTACATGTTGTAGACAAAGTCCCAGCATCTGCTGTATTGAAAAAGACCCAGACAGAGTCACTTTCCGAAAGTAACGAGACATCTGAAGGGGTCGTTTCTTCTGTTCTCCTGAAGGAAGAACCCTCGCTCTGGAGGTATCCAGGAGGGCTTGTATAAAGAGGAGCTGCTGGAAAGGTGAATCTGGCACCTTTCCTGAATCAGGAAACCCCTTCTGGAAGAGAGCAGCTGAAAAGCTGTGGCTACTGCTTAATGAGACTCTAGCCCGGATGGGCTGGCTCGGAGCCAAATGTCCAAGAATTGAAGGCTTGAATCCCGAGGTTGTAATAAACTCCTCCTTGAACAGGTACTTGTTTACCCTTCAAGGTCAAGAAATGGGTGCATGCTACCTGTTATCTTGGAACCAAGCAAAGGAGTAGGAACCTGTGTTCCAATTCACCATGGAACAACTTCTACTGTTCTGAGGCCGTCTCTCAGAGGCAACAGACTGGGCTGCTGCCTGGGTCTGGGGAAAATCTCTGCGAAAGTGGGAGAATATCTCTCTCTGACAATCCTGATGACCTATACATCCACTGGATTGGACTTCTGCCAGTTATAAAAACTAGAATCAGGTGCCCCTCACTACTGCCAAGAGGCATCCACCTTAGACAGCGAAGGTGGGACCTGGGCCGGATCCAAGAAAATGGTACCGGTCACTTTTGGGCCCTGTACCCTCTGCTGCGATAACAAAGACTTCCAGGCCTCTACCTTGAAAGGACTGCGTGTTACGAGAATGATGACAGTGCCGTCCCTCTGAGGGGCAGCAGAAGTCTGAGTGTCCTCCAGAGCTCAACCTGAGGGGTGAACCGATAAACACCGCCTAGGAGATGTTAATCACCTGCCGCCAAGGGCAGCTGACCTAGAGGCAGTGTCATAGGGGTCTATAAAAGCTTTTGGCCGATTATTGGGCTATATGCCCCTAGAAATGGAGCGGTAGAGTCCGGAAGGTTCTTGACCATTGAATTTATAGTGTTTCAGGCAGTGCACTTGTACTGAGGAATGTAGGAACCCCAGACGTAGAAGTCTGCTTTGGCCCACAGATGAAGTCTGAAAAGTTATGGTGGACCCCATATCCTTGAGGAAAAACTGAAGAGAAGATCTTCTATCACAGACTCTGCAGATACAGGAGGCTTGCATTCCAGCCCTTAAAATGAGTCATCCGCTGCATCTTCGACAAAGTAGGACAGGGAGAGACTCATCCAAATCCACTTCTACCCCAGAAGACCCTCCAAAAGGCAGGACCAGGCCAGAATCACGGGAGATGCCGCCACCCGAAACAGCATCGAAGAGTTCGGCACCATTCACGGTGCAGGCACCACATGTAGCATTGAGCATACTGGCCTTAGACCTGAAGAAAAGGGCAGAGAAGGAAAGCGGTACCCATGCTGGCCCCTGCAGAGGAAAAGGTGAGGGGGTAGGCACGTGGGGTTGGCATCAATGGCGCTGGCACCGCAGAGGACACCATGTGCATCCTGCCCGCCTGACTCAGCTGTGGCCCATCCGATTATGCATACTAGCTATGGATTTATGGATTTTCCTGCCCTAAGTACAAGAAAGAAGTTTTACTTGCCACTCTTGGTATGTAGGAATATCTTGGTCTAAAACTATTGTCACAATAAGAACTTCTTGGCACAAGCAAAAATGAAAGCTATATATTTCTGAAATCAAATCAAATTTTATTTATATAGCGCCTTTCAAAGCCAAGGCGCAGCACATTAAAATGTAAACATAGCATAAAACCTTAAAACAATAAATAAATCAAATTAAACATAATTTGGGAAGGCTAAACTGAATGTCTTTAAATCAGTTTTAAATCGAGGAACAGTCAGGCATTCTCTTAACCGTCGAGGTAGAGAATTCCACAGGGTTGGTGCCGAAAAAGAGAAAGCATAGGCACCAGATGTTTTTGAATAAACCCTGGGAATCTCTAGCAATCCCTCATTGGCGGATTGGAGAGAACGGAGGGGGCAGTAGGGAATCAGGAGGTCTTGCAGGTAGCTGGGTCCCTGCTCATGTAGGACTTTAAAGGTTAGCAAGCCAACCTTAAAGGTGATCCACCACTGAACAGGCAGCCAGTGCAGCTCACACAGCACAAGCGTAATGTGACTGGCCCATGATGTCTCAGTAAGAAGCCTGGCTGCTGCATTCTACACCAGCTGCAGGTGGTGGATATCAACCCCTGGAAGCCCTAGGTAGAGGGCATGGCATTAGTCAAGGCGGGTAGTGACAAAGGCATGGACCAATGTTAGAAGGTCATCCGGAGGAACCAGGTGTTTCACCCGGGCGATATTCCTCAGATGGTAAAATGAAGATTTAACCACAGTCAACACCTAAGATTTCAAGGTCAGGCCATTGTCAAAAATAACGTCCAGGTTACACACCCGGTCTGAGGTAGTGAGCTGAACAGCATCAATCCATAGGCCAGATGCCTGTCCAGCCCCCAAACCCGCCCCTGGACTACCCGGGTCCACTACCAACACTTCAGTCTCATCAGGATTCAGTCTCAGCCAGCTGGTGCTTATCCAGTTCCTGATCTTTGCAAGACAGTTATTTAGCACAGAGACTGCATCAACTTCTCCGGGCAGAAAGGACATATACAGTTGAGAATCATCTGCATAGCAGTGAAAACAAACTATATTGCCTGATGATATCTCCCAAATGGCAGCATATATACTGCAAACAACATGGGTGCCAAAATGGAGGCCTGCAACACCCTGCAGGACAGGAAAAGCGCGTCAGAGGAATAAATTCCAGTGACCAGTCTCTAGGACCTGTACACAAGAAAAGATCAAAACCATTCGAGGACTGTACCTGACAGCCCACAAAGAAGCCGCAGGACCACATCATGGTCCAGAGTGTCAAATGCTGCACAGAGATCAAGAAGGACCAGAATGGTACGTGCCTTTCGATCTCTCACCATTAGGTCATTCAATACTTGGACAAGTGCAGTCTCGGTGCTATGTCTCTTCATAAATCTGGACTGGAGAGCATCACAGACATTGTGAGTTACAAGGTGATCATCCAGTTGCAATGCAACCACCTTCTCAATAACCTTACCAACAAACGGTAGGTTAGAGACAGGCCGGTAGTTAGCTACAGTCTGGATCCAAGGAGGCTTTCTTAAGGAGTGGTCGTACGACTGCCTCCTTGAGGGGATCTGGAAAGACCTCCCTTCTCCAAGGAACTCCAGACAATTACAGCTAGGATCAGGCAGATAACATCTACACAACCCACTAAAAGGGGTGTAGGGCCCGGATCCAAACTACAACTGGTTGGGCGCAAAGTCTGACGATCTTCACAATGTCCATGCATTCCAGCTGACTAAAATCCAGCCAGACAGAACGAGTGCATGCCACCTCCTGCCGACCTCCACAATCCCTCATAGAAGGAGGTGGGCCAATGCCAGACCTGATGCTGGCAACATTATCTGTGAAAATCGAGCGAACTCCTCACATTTCAGCTGAGAAAAAGCTCCTCTGGACTGGAGACAGATTGGATTGCACAATCTGTCAACAGTCCAGGAGAGCTGAGCCGGTCGATTCTGCACAGCAAAAATCTCCCTGGACAGGAATTCTGCCTTCTTATGGGTGATTTCTGATTGATAACCTTCATATTGTGCCATCAGCCTAAGCCTGTTAGCATCCAGGCCGGACCTCCGCCATGCTCTCTCCATCCTTCGACCAACTCGTCTCAGCTCCTTCAAGGAACCATCAAACCAGGGGTTCCTTGGGTGAAGAGTGAGAGGTCGAACGGGAGCAGACACAATTTTGTCCAGGGCATCTCCCACCACCCTATTATAGGCCAGTACGAGATCCCTCGGACTCATGCATTCACCCGACAATCCCAATAGGTCCAGTGCCACCGATAGACCATCTGGGGTAACTCCCCTTAAAGGGCGGTATTGGACCATCTCTCTTCTGAGCTCCTAACAACCTTCCCTCATAGTCTCCCGCTATACAAATCAAATGGATACAGGCCTCATCAAGAGGTCCAGTTTACTCTTATAGAGTACCAAAAAAGCTGTGCTTTGGGGCATAGCCATAAGATACGGTACAACGTGCCCTGTCCATCCCCACATCTTACACAAGTGTCAGAGGCCAATTTCTGCACTTTATGCAGTTTCATCGGTGTGTAGTACAGGTTATGTAGGACCTCAAACTGCCTGAGCCTGTATGGATAAAATGTAATGTGACTCTATAGGTATTTCCAAATGCGTTGCCAATTATATTCTTTTTCTCTCTAGATAGTGGCCATCCAATATGGCACTGATCCCTCCACTTTGTTAGCGGTCATATCATAAATGCACTTAGTTAAATTAGAAATGGGGTGGGGTAAGGTGATGCAATTAACCAAAGGTAAAATAGCCTCCATATGACCAACCGATCTCTGGGTTCCCCAAAAATGTTTTGTCAGGATACTTTTATTTGTAACCCCATGCCGTTGCTGAAACATGTGGAATGAAATTAGTTTATTATAAAAAAAAAAAATGGTCCACACTAGATACAGTATGTTCATGCTGTCCTATAGAGCAGAATCAATAGGCTCCCTCAGTAAGAAAATTAAGGTTGCATATCAGGGATTACATAAAGTCTAAATTCTCTTGTAGCTTGAGGAACCTACACATCTGAATATGCATCTGTACCGATGCAGCTATCAGCATGTTTTTCAGGGGTTTGGGGAGCCTATTGGCCCTAATATAAAGTATAGCCTTGGGGTTGACCCCCACTTTATTACAAAAGTCATGCTGAATTTTAAGCCACAGTGGTACATTTGTCTTCACATTCAGTCGGGAGGACATCGCTAAACCATTGGAGATATTTGCTACAGCCAATAGAAAGTAATACAAGTAAAAAATAAGGCAGTTTCACGCCTCCCTGTTGCTTAAGGGAAGTAGGTTTGTAGTACGCTATATGAAGTGCCTTACCAGCCCACACAAATCTAAACAACTGTCTGTGGAGTCTATTAAACCACACTTTGGGAATGGAAACATTTAACATGGTAAGGGGGTACAACAGGTGGGGGAGCATACTCATTTTAATAATACAGATTTTTTTCCCCCATAACGTCAAAGGTAGATGCTCCCAAATGCCAGATCAGATATCAGCTGGCTGCATAAAGGATCTAATTCTTGGGGGTCCCTAGAGACAATCATGCCCAGGTATTTCAAGCCATCCACTTTCCATTTGAGCCCCATCGTCACTATATCCTATTTAATCACACGTGCATTAAGGGGCATCACTTCAGTTTTATCCTCATTCAGCTTATAGTTGGGATATCAAGCCAAACTGTTCAATGGCCTGTAGAGCATGAGACAGGGATCTGTTAGGGTGGGTAATATGGAGCAAAATACTGTCAGTATAAACGGAAACCTTATATTCCTCAATCATTATACCCAAAATGTCATATGATTGTTTTAGTTTTAACATTAAATTAAGGGTTCTAGGAAAAGGTTAAAAAGCAAAGGAGACAGTAGACATCCCTGCCTCATGCCTTTATACAGTGTAAAGGGAGTGGAGTATACTCAGTTGCAAAAGATCTGTGCCATGGGGCTAGTGTATGTGTAATATATAATTTATATTTATTTATTTATTTATTTATTTATACGGGGGTGAGACATATTCCAGTGAGATAAAACAAGTTATTTTCACTGCAGTGAAATAAATCCTGAAGACATCAGCAGAGTTCAAATTAATGCTGTTTATTACACCCCCGAAACCCACGCAAAGCTGCGTAAATTGTACATTTTGCAACAATGAGGCCCCCATTGTATAACTAGGATACATGATGTGCACTCGTGTGATATTGGAAACATGTTCAGTCCTGTACAGTGACCTCAGAAACCTCACTCATGGCTTCGCCACTTGTGAGTATTCAGAGGTCACTCTACAGAAGTGAAAATATTTTCCATAGCACACTTGTGCCCATCATGTATCCTATATAAATCTTTTACCCACTGAATAAATTCTGCAGGAATTTTATATCTGGCCATGGCCCAAAACAGGAAATCCCAAGAAACCCAATCAAAGCCCTTATCTGTGTCCAGATAAAACCAGCACCGCAGGGATGCCCAGCTCCTCAGATGCAGAGATCAAATGGGCCAATTTGCTCAACTGGTCAGAGGACACCCTGCCCGGCATAAAGCTCAGCAGTTCTTCAGATATCAGAGATCCCCCGACCTGATTAAGTTTCTGGGTCAAGATCTTAGCCAACATTTTTATATCTAAATTTAAAAGGGATATCGGTCTATAATTTCCCAGTTGCATAGGGTCTCTCCCCAGTTTTGGAATTAGAGTCACTGTGGCACCCATAAGTTCCTGTTCTCTAAACCCTTTAGTGTAAGTATGCTGAAACAGGTTTAACAGTAAGGGTCCTAGCTCAGATTTAAAGGTCTTGTAAAAAATTAGAAGAAAACTCATCCAGCCCAGGGACCTTATCTGGAATGAAGACTTGAATAGCTTGAAGAATCTCATCCAATGTTAGTTTTGCCACTAATAAGGACTGTTGACCTTCGGTTAATTTGAGCAGCAGCAGTGTCTCAGAATAAGCATCTATCTCTGACCCAGATGGCTCCGGTTGGTAAAAGTCCCTAAATGCATTAACAGTACCATTTGGATTCATGTCTAGGTCTGCTTGCCCCGGAACCTGGATACCTTGTATAGTGCTGAGGGCTTCTTGCTGACATAGGCGAAGGGCCATCAATCTCCCCGCCTTTTCACCCTGTTCAAATTCTTTCACTTTAGTGTAGTACATTGCTAATTCAGTAGCCTCCATATCAAGTTCAGCATAAGCTACTCCCAATGTATTCAGTTCAACCCAAGAAGCCTCCAGAGCTGTGCGTGACAAGTTTTTCTCTAAGCCTCAGATGGCTTGCAAGAGCTCACTAGCCTTCTGTTCTTTCTGTTTTTTTCTTTTAGATAACAGCTGGATCAACTCCCCTCTGATACCACAATTAAAATCCATCCAGAAGGTGTCGACATTTTTAACAGCCTTTTGATTATGTTGTATAAATTCAGTAATGTATTTTTTGATTTGTAGAATAAAGCCTTTATCTTTAAGAATTTCATTATTCAGTCTCCATTTTCTTTCCTGAGGGCCACCGGGGTCAAACTGAATGGTAGCAGTCACAGGGAAATGGTCCAATAGGACCCATGCCAGGATCTTGCAGCTCCCCAACCCAGCCAGCCATTTTTTTACATTCCAAACAGTAGTCCAACCTGGACAGGCTGCTATGAACCACTGAGCGGAAGGTAACTCTTGGTTACCAGGGTTCAGTGTGCACCATGGGTCCAAGAGTCCAACTGTGTCCATAAACTCTTGAAAAGCCCACTGGGAAGGCAACAGCCCCTTATGAATACTGGGTTCTTGGTCAATCGTGTAGCCAACTGTGGTGTTCCAGTCTCCTCCTAACAGGATCAGCAGGTGGGCCCATGGTGCAAGCTCCCAGGCCGCTCCTGTAAAAAAGCTTTCAGCTTAGTGTGCTATACCTGGTTAAACAACTAAATAAATAAAAAAAAAAAAGCTGCTATGCCAATTCCATAAAAAAAAAAAAAAAAAAACTGTTGTCATCAGAATTTGGGCCATAAACCGAACTTATATGTTTGTCCGAGGGTATTCCTAAGCAGAACATAGTGACCATGCGGGTCTGCTATCTCCTCCCCAAACTTAAATGGTGCTCCCTTTTTCTTAGTTATCATCCCCTGCCCAATAAACCTGTCCCACCCATTCCCTCCTGAATTGCAAGAAGACTTCTTGGGCCTGAAGTTTATTTTAAGATGATAGAGCATTTTGTACCCCTTCGTTTTTGCTTAGGCTCCCTTAACATTCCACGTCACACATCTAGTTAATTACTCATATCTGAGCCGATTTAACATTATAGTGTGGAAAGAAAAATTGAAAAAGCAAAAATAGAGACTGCATTGTCACTGAGTAACTGTGCCCTGCCCCACCCCCTTACATCCCACTATACATACAACAAACTGAAAACTGATTGGCACCTTGTATGGTTCCAAACGTGAAACATATAAGTGCCTGGGATACCCAACCTGCACTAACCCATAACATGTGAACATTGTAAACCTAAAAAAGTACAGCACTTAAAGAACCAAAGACTGAAACCTAGACTGTTGATCAGCCCTAGTTAATCCCAATTCTGCTCTTAGCACTCCTGGATGAGGTCCAGCAGAAGAGCAGATCACCTCTCCTTCCACCGACTGTCCATTAAGTTAAGCAGTCAGAACCCCAAGAGGAGAATCACTCAGCTTAAAGATAAATCCCACATATTCGTTTGCTGTGCTGGGGCACTAGTGTACTTTTTCCATGCAGTTTCTGTTTTTTGTAGGTGATCCCAGTCAGGTGCAATGTTGTCTCGCTGTGCCATGGCTATGCTCAACACACTAAGGTCATTCCTAATGTGGGCAACCAAGACTGCAGGCATTTCTTTATCCCTGTCTTCCTCTAGATCTTCTGTACATGTTGCTGGGGGGGGGGGGGTCAGTTGATCTCAGGGCTTCAACAACTCGAGCCACTTCATCCAACTGCTTTTCTAGCACTGGATCGTTATCAATGAGGTGTGGAAAGGTCTCAAACTTTGCATGGGTCAGTCCTTCCGGAGGTGGGATTGTGTCATTTGTATCGGGAACTTCAACATTATCATCAGTGGATTCAGTGCTGACTGTACAGAATCCTGCTTTAGAGTAGCAATTGGGAAACAGAATCCCAGGTGCTTTTTAGGAGCATGACAGCATCGAGAAGTTTAGTCAGTCCACCTCTATTAGAACAATACCTCGCATTTCCTTCATATAGTGCCACTTTAATGAACAGATCACACCCTGACCTAGTGGCTGAGTTATGGAGGTCATGTTCGGTAGTGAAAAACAAGTTTGATGGTTCTGAGCCCACGTGAAAAGTCTGAGAAAATTTCACCCGTCATCCAGGTGGTGCAGTTGTTATGGTAAAGAACTGGCCAATGGCATACATCCCTGAAGCACCTAGGTTGTCCTCACTTTCCCACCACAAGCAGCTCACATTTTTCTGTGCCTGTCATGTTACAGCACACCATGACAGACGCCCATGCCTTGGCTTTTTTTTTTTTGTCCCTGAGGCACTTCATCTTTTAAATGTCAGTGTGCCACTGCCTACACACCTGAAAAAAAGCCTGGTTTCATCTGCATTAAAATTTATTTCGGTCCATAGCCAGCAAGCAAATCTGGCAACACATCCTGGACCCAAGAAACTGCCCCTTCGCTATCTGCATTTTGCTTTTTGCCATGTACACAGCGAAAGCAGATGTTATGGTGAACTTTCCACCGCTGCAGCCACCCATCCATCGGGTTGAAATCAGGCTTGCCAAGTACTACGGAAGAACAGGTTACTCACCTGTAACAGTAGTTCTAGGAGTGGTATATGTTGTTCATCCACACTCTCTGGCATGTCCCTTTCCCCTTTAAATCTGGCTGGAAAGTCTTCAAGCTGGCTCCTCCAACCCACCCGGGTGGTAAATACCTTGGCTCCGCCCCATGACGCAAGATCTTAACCCGCTGGAAGCAAGGTGGATGCGCCTAAAGCCGGGAGGTCGGTGGGTGCATGTGGATGAACAACATATACCACTCCTAGAACTACTGTTACAGGTGAGTAGCCTGTTCTTCTAGGGCGTGGATATGTTGTTCATCCACTACTCTAACGAGACTCAAGCAGTTCTCCGGAGGAGGGAGACAAGGCACACCTCCTATTTAGGAAACAGAGATTGGAGAACCGAGGCCCCAAAACCAGCATCCCGCGTGACTCAAGGTCGATGTGGTAGTGGGTAATGAAGGTGTTTGCTGACTTCCAGGTAGTAGCCCGACAGATCTCCTGGATAGGGATGTCCCTGGAAGCAGCCACCGATGCAGCAGTATGGTGGGTAGAATGAGCTCTTATCCCTCTGGGAGGCTCCTTGCCCGCCAACTCATAGCACAGACCTATGCATGATGTAATCCATCTCTCAATGGTCCATTTAGATAAAAGTCTGCCAGAAGCGGCTTCAGCGTAGGTGACAAACAGCTGGCGAACCTCTCCCCGAATTTCTGCCATCCTCTCCTTATAATAGGAGAGAGCACGTCTCAGGTCCAGAGTATGGAGCCTGTACTTGGCGTCCGAGGTGTAGTTAGGGTAGTATACCGGCAGAGTCAACACCTGGTTAAGGTGAAACTCTTAACACCACCTTCAGAAGGAATTTCAAGTGGAGGCACAGGACAACTTTGTCCCTGTGAAAGACCAGATAAGGGGAGTCCACCGAAAGCGCCTGGAGTTCCCCTGTCCTTCTGGCTGATGAGATAGCCACAAGGAAGGCCGTCTTCCACGACAAGTCTGAGAGCTCACACTTGTGCACGGGTTTGAATGGCTTGCCCATGAGCTTTGCCAAAACCAGCAAGAGATCCCATGGAGGTGGAGGTTCACGCACTGGAGGGGATATGTGATCCAGGCCTTTGAAAAAGTGCCCGACCACGGTCTCCTGTGCCAATGTCGGCTGACCGGCCCGCACCCGGTAAGCAGAAATGGCTGCCAGGTGCATCCTAAGGGTCGATGACCGTAGACCCCCTTTGGAGAGAGACCAAAGGTAGTCTAAAATGTTAGCCACAGAGCAGGATAAGGGGTCCAGGCTCTTACCCTGACACCAAATGGAAAACCTTTTCCATTTGAAGGCATAACATTTCCTGGTCGATTCCTTATGAGATGCCTCCACCACAGTGTAGACATCCTCGGAGAGACTCAGAGCCTGGAACTCTAGCCACTCAGGTACCAGGCTGTGAGGTGCAGGGATTGAAGGTCCAGATGGAATACCTTCCCCTGGTTCAATTAAATCAGGTCCGGGCGTGTTCAAAGCCGCTCTGGGGCCCTGCAGCTGAGGTTGAGGAGATCTGGATACCAGAACTGGCGGGGCTAATCTGAGGCTACCAGAATCACCTTCGCCTTGTCCCTCCTCACCTTGAGTAGCACCCTGTGGATCAAAGGAAATGGAGGGAAGGCGTAGAGGAGGCCTGGGGTCCACGGCCTCCAGAAGGCATCCCCCTGCAGCGAGCCCTGCTGAGGGGGGCGAGCATGGTACAGTCTCAGTTTGGTGTTCTCCCTGGAGGCAAACAGGTCCACCAACGGTTTGCCCCAATGGGTAAACAGACTGTGAGCTACCTCTGGATAGAGAGACCACTCGTGAGATGTCTGGCCTATGCGGCTGAGAGCATCCGCCAGTTGGTTCGAGACTCCTGCCACATGGATGGCAAGGAGATCTGCCTCCAACTGGCTGACAAGGATCCAGATTCAGAGCACCTCCTTGCATAGTAGACAGGAGTGCGTGCTGCCCTGTTTGTTGAGATAGTACATGGTCATGGTATTGTCCATCTGGACTTGAACCACTTGACCCTGGAGCTGAAGAGCGAAAGCTGACAGGGCCAGTCTGACTGCTCTGAGGTCCAACAGGTTGATGTGGTATCGGGACTCCTCGGGGTCCAGAACCCGTGGGCCCTGTTGTCCCCCATGTGGGCTCCCCAGCCCATGAGAGAGGCTTCGGTCGTCAGGACGACCATTGGCTCAGGACAGACAAACGGGATTCCTTCTTGCAATCGGTCTGGGACGGTCCACCATTGGAGAGTGTCCCACATCTTCTGGGTTGCAGTAATCAGCTGGTCAAAGTGACCATATTGCCGAGTCCACTGGGTAGCCAGCACCCACTGGGGGGGTGGGTGCCTGTGCCACCGGGCCCAACGGACCACTGAGTTGCATGCTGCCAAGTAGCCCAGAAGGCGCAGAAAGTCCCGGGCAGGGCGCAAGTGCCCAACCAGAAATGGTTGGGCAAAGAAGGAGAAAACCCCTGCCCTGTCCGCTGGGAGCAGAGCTCTGGCTTGACGAGAGTCTAGCTCTGCCCCGAAAAGCCCATCACCTGAGAGGGCACGAGTTCCAACTTGGCCTCATTGATCAGGAGGCCTAGATGGGAGCAGGTTCGAAGGGCCAGGTCCCTGGACCTGTCCACCTCCTGAAGGGAGGAACCCGCCAGGAGCCAGTCATTGAGATAGGGGTATATCCAAACTTCTTGACGCTGAAGATAGGCTGCCACCACTGCAATGCACTTGGTGAAGACCTGAGGGGCCGATGACAGGCTGAACGGCATGGCTCGGAACTCATACAGGGTCCCTTCGACCCTGAAGCGGAGGAACTGCTGGTGGGATGGGCAGACTGGGACATGAAAGAACACATCCTGTAAATCCAGTGAACAGAACCACATGTTTCGCTTCAGAGATGGTATGATCTGGTTCAGAGTTACCATCCGGAAGGTGCAAGACCTGAGGTATTGATTCAGGTTGTGGAGATCTAGGATGGGGCACCAACCCCCACCCCCGTCCGCTTGGGCACCAGGAAGTACCTGGACACAAAGCCTGGGTCTGTAGCAGGATCTGGCACTGGAGCTACTGCCTCCTTGCAGAGGAGCTGAGCAATGTCATCCTGAAGGGCCGACTGAGTCCGAGCTGAGATCCTTTCCTCCCGAGGGGCGCAGGTTTGGCTTGGAGGGTACTGCTCGAATTCTAGAGGCAGTCCTTGGCCGACCACTTCCAGAACCCACCTGTCCAAAGTGATACCAGACCAGGCGGAAAGAAAGTGATGGAGCCGACCACCCACGGGAGGACCCAGAGCTGGCGTGACGGGTGTAGGGGGTGGCAACCCCTGACCCGTCACTGAGCAGGCTTAGAGGAGGAGGAGGCTCCTGGACCAGCACTTCTGCCTCCTTATGGGGTTATTGAGGACCCTGCTTGGGCCTGGGGCACCAAGCTTGTGCCTGTTGTTGCTGCTGGCCTCCTTGATAGGAGGGCTGCCTAACCACACGAGAAGAGTGCCGAAAGGGCTTCTTCTTGTGCTTCTGCTGGTTCTTGCCTGAAGAACCCTTTGCAGAGGTAGCATCCAAGGTGGCACTGGACTGCTCTATTCGCTGGAGGTGCCCTGCCACTCCCGGACCAAAAAGGTCGGTGCCAAGGAAGGGCACATCAGCTAACTTGTGCTGAGTAGCCACCGGAAAGGAGGATAACCTCAGCCAGGCCCTGTGGCGAGGGGCCACTGCGGCTGCTAAGGAGCGGGCACAGGAATCTTCAATGTCCAGGGCCGTCTGGAGCTGCTGTTTCATAACAGCACAGCCCTGGTCATGGACCTGCTTCACCGTGGTCTGCATGTCTGCTGCAAGATGAGGGAGGACTTCATCTAGTGACAACCAAGAGGGCATGAGAGACATGTGCCATGATCACAGCCGAGCTGGCCTGACGAAGGCCCAAGGATGAGGCCACATAAACCTTCAGGGCAGAATGGTCCATATTCTTGGACTCCTTGTCCGAAGGGTGGTCAGTGTCAGCTGAGCTAACCATGCGTCTAAACACAGAAGCAGTCACAAGGCTGTCAGCCGAGGGCTGCTCTGTGAAACCCGCCAGGGACCCCATGGGTACCGTATACTTGCGGGCCATGCAGGCAGACGGAGATGTGCAGGAGGCAAGGCATTGCCATAGCTCAAGGGCCGGGCTAACAATGACTTCGGCCACTGGAAAGGCCTCCGTTGGGGTATCCCCCCTCTTGAGGATATCCGTGAGGGGGTATTCTGCCTTCTTTTGGATAGGCTCCAAGGGCATTCCGGTTAATTCGGAAATCAGGCGGCGGATGCCCTGAAAAGAGGAAGGACCTTCCTCCAAGCCTGCCACTGATGACTCGTCATCCCCTGGATGCGAGTGCAGACCAGTGGCATCAGAGTCCGAAAAGTCAGGATATAAAGATCTCCCGCCTATGTCTCCCTTGATACACTGAGGGCAATCGGGGACAACAGTAATTGACAGACGATGGGGGAGGCCGGTGTCTGTCCAATACTCTTTCGAGGGAGTCCCTCCCTGAGGCTGCTTAGGTGGTGGTTCCACCAAAATCGGTGGGGAGACCGAAACAGACTGAGCTGGAATGCATGCCGGCCCTACGGGTGGAGGAACCGAGATTTTCGGTTCTGGAGGGGTCGGCGTCGGCCTAAGAGGCTGGGGCCAAGTAATGGCCAGTGTTGCCGGCAGAGCCGGCTTCTGACCAGTCAGAATCAGCTGCTGCCACAGGAGGTCCTCATAACATCGATGGAGCTTCCGTCGAAATCTCTCCTCGTCCAAGGAGGATGAGGATCAGTGGCGACACCTCTTCCCGGAGTGCTTGTGACTTTTCTTCGTGTTTTCAAATGAAGGGGTCCTGGTCCTCGATTGATACCGCCGGGGTTAGCTCATTCGACCGGGAGAAGCCGGAGTCTGGGAGAACCGAGGTTCTGGCACCTTTCCCTCGATCAGGACACCCGAGGGCTGGGTCTCCTCATCGGGGAAGGAAAGCATAGGTGTCCTTTCCAAAGAGTCATCGACTGGAGTCGGCGACAAAGGCTCGATATGGTTGAGAGAAATCCTGGCCGGTTCAACCGTTTCCTCGGCCTCGGTGCCTTGGTCTGACGGAAGGTCCGAGAAGCCGGCGGCCAAGGAAGCGATCTCGACCGAGGTAGAGACCACAAGTTCCTGAGAATCGGACCTCTCTCAGTCCCAGGAATGTCTTCTTGGGATGAAGAAGACTTAGGGCCCTTGTCCCTTTTCCTAGGGTGGGAGGAGTGCGAGCTCGAGGGCGCCTCACCCCTGGTGGGGTGAGACTGGCACAGCTCCCGAAAGGACCCAGTGAAGGTAGAGCCAAGGTTAAGAGGCACGAGAAAACTTCGCCTGGCTGAAGCTTGAGCAGCTTCCTCTAGGAAAGCTGCCATCTGGTCGAGCTGCTCGGCAGATCCCGTTGCTGTGGAAACAGCCCACCTTGCCTCCTTCGATTTCACTGGTGGATTGCATAGCTCTGGTCTCCCCAATTTTGGGTGTGCCTTGCAGTCATCCAGGATGTTGGGATGGAAGGCCAGACAGATGGTGCAAGAGGTGATGTCATGTATGACACACCCAAGCAGTAGACACACAAGAGGTGGGGATTGGTGCGTGACATTTTCTGTCTGCAGGGACACCAGTGAAATCCGGGGGATGACTTGTCCATGTCCGATGTGCTCTGATTGGTATCGTAAACTCTAATGAGTTTTAAAGAAAGCGATTGCGGTGAAAACAGTCATTGAGAATCCAGGGCCTATGAACTGCAGAAGTAACACGAGAGAACCTGAATCTTCCAGCGGAAAGGAAGATCTGGCATCATGGAGCGGAGCCAAGGTGTTTACCACCCGGGTGGGTGGGAGGAGCCAGCTTGAAGACTTTCTGGCCAGATTTAAAGGGGAAAGGGACATCCCAGACAGTGTGGATGAACAACATATCCACGCTCCTAGAAAGCTGCTTAGCTTTCTGTAGCAGTAGGGGTCCACTGACCATTGCATCTCAGGTCCTCACCCCAAAACCCAAATCGGCAGGGCTTCTTCTATCTCCCTGTCCCCCTTACATTTTCAGTTGGGATTCTGGTTGCCGTGCCATTCAGTGACACATTTTTCCTTTTGGTGGATCAGGGCTGACACGGTCGATTTTGGGAGAGAAAGGTGTGTGGCAAGATCTTTTGATGCTCATACGTGGCAGACTTTCAATCTGTCTGATAAATTCAATTTTGAGTGCTAGTGGAATGCCAGGATGCTTAAAGGAAGCCATGATTTAGCACACACCTAGAGGAATGCAGCAGAAATGATGTGTTAAAGGATGGGCAGCTTAAGTAAAGTGACCCATTAGCGCATTTCACACCAGTGACCAGGTGAGAGTTACTTCTGCTGAGTGTTTGGGTCACAATTAACTGTCCACGTTACACAGCGTATGTAGTCCACATTAAAAAAATTGTTTTTAACACTGCTGTCTATGGGATGTGAATTTGGCAGACAGTTTCTGTTTGCATAAAACGATTATCCAAAGTAGCCGCGTCCGTACTATGTGGAGTGCACTGTATGTACATCTGGGAAGAGAGGAGAAGTGGATATGATAGAGACCTTTCAATACCTCATGGGGGTAAATAATGTCCAAGAGGGAAGTGTTTATCAGAAAAAGGTATTTAAGGACAATGGGACATGATAAGAAGCTGGAGGTGGGGTAGCTTCAGGAAGAGATGTGAGGGAGTACTTCACAGAAAGAGGGGAGGAGTCCTGGAACAGTCTTCCAGTAGAGGTGGTGGGGTTCAAGAATATATGGGACAGGGATAAGGGACTCTCTAGTAAAGGGAAGGGGGAGTAGGATCTACGCGGATACTAAAGGCAGGGGAAAAAAGACAGACCGAGTTGACCAAGTGGTCCTTATTTGCCAGCAAATTCTATGTTTCTATGTTCTACAAAATGAAACGTGGTTCCAGTGGTCTTCCCCTAACATTTCTCAGGATGGAGAGTGGCACGGTGTGCATTCGGGAGCAGTGGTTTAACTGTCTGGAGGAGCAGTGGTTCAGAGCACAGTATGGTTGGAAACATCAGCAGTCGTAACATCATGAAGGAGTGGCGGCAGCAGCATGGAGGGCCTGACAGAGACCTGCAGCATGGAGGGATATGGTTGTTTTATGAAAGAAGGTGTTGGGTGCGTTGCCATTCTAGGCTGGGGTACTTTTCTGTAGTTAGATATATTGAGGTTTTAGGGTGGCTGTTGTGTGTTAATAAGGTGTCTGTTCCTGTGTTAATAAGGTGGCTGATTTATGTGTCATTAAGGTGGCTGTTCCATGTGTTATGAAGGATATATTGGGTGGTTTTGTAGTGTGCTGGGTATCAATGTGTTATTAAGGTGCTAATAACACATTAATACCATGTAATTAGCAAATTTGTGTCATAATACACTAATTGGCTACCATCATATATGGGGAAATATACACTGGCTTTTCTATGGGGACGAGGGCCCAGCCATGCATTATATATACATCCATATATGTATATATAGTTTATCTTCATGTGTGAGGGGTGGGACCATAATAACTAACAAATGGTGGAGCCACATGTTAGCTATGAAAGTCCTGCTCCCTCACAAGTGATGACAAACTGTATATTTTGAGTCAGACCATTGTAGGTTCGATTCATACATCAGTTTACTAGTTATAATTTTTATTATTTTTGTAATAACTTGATTTTTATTGATTATTCCACAGTGGTACAATATTCCATTTAATTTCAAGTGAGAAATACAAACACTGGAAGAAGGTTCATTACTTTCTAGAAAAGTTCATTGTACAATTTTCAATCACATTACTCCCCCCCCCCCCCTTCGAACTGGTCATCAAATTTTTGCCGGTGAGGTTATCTGTTACCCAATAAAAAGTCTAGGCATATGCCTCTCACTGCTCTGCCTCTGTATTACTATTGCTATCTCTTTACTTCCTAGTTAATGCTGTTACAGAGTTCAACAGAGAGGGGGGTTGTTCTTTGGCTTTCCTGTGGCATACACTGATGCACCTATACATTTCAGTTGCTATATTACTATCCCCTTTGTTTCTGGGTCATGCATTATTTTAAGTAACGTGCACAGCTGTCATGCTCCCATTTTCCCCATTACATGGCATGCATTTAACTATCTTTTGAGAGAAAAAGTTATGGCATTCATTCCCGAATGAATACAATTCCCCTTCCTCGGACCCTTGAAGGCTACAATGTCTTCCTTGGCACCATAATGATGGGTATTTACCATCACTCTTTCCTGTCAGTAGCCCCACTTTACACCTGCAAAGTAGGATTGTCACAAAATGTATTTTCTTTACCTTTTACTAAACACGTTCTCTCTAGCAGCTGTTGGCTCAGCATCTCCATTTGTTTGTTTAGACCCTTATCTGCATTGTGGTTGATTTTAAACCTAACTCCTACCCCCTTCCCCCAAAGTCCCATGAACTTTATACAGAACCCCTCCTTTCTATTTGTACTATTCCCCCCCAGCAAAGCTGGGTTTGTGGTCAGATTTAGTACTCCTCCTTTTGGGGTTTTAATTTTCTCCACAGCGGTAGTTCTAGGATGGTTCTTCCTTCTCTTCCATTATATGGCAGTGTTGGAGTCATGCAGAACTGCGTTTCCTCTTCCTCAGCCTCAGTAGCGCCATGACCCTCTCCATCATTTTAATGTATTCACAAATTTTCAGCCACTCTGAAACTGATGGGGGGATCGTCTACTATTCATTTGTGCATGATGGCTTTACCTACTGCTGACACCCATACATTGAACATGTATCTTTTGTTTCACCTCTGTGCCCCTTTTGGTGGCACCCCTAAGATGTTAGTGAAAGTAATTGGGTCTGTAATCTCTAGGGCCTTGGACTGAATTTGTGTCAGTTTGGTCCAAAATGTTAGCAGTGCTGGGCAGCTCCAAAATATGCGAGTTGGTGTGCCTTTCTGCCCACACTTTTTCCAACATCTATGTGTGTTAGTTGTTCCAAAATGTTTTGATCCGTCAGGTGGTAGTGAATATCTTATCGCTACCTTCCACCTGAATGTTCTCAGACTACTCCCCAATGTTTTTTTATGTGTTAGTCCACACTGATTCACATTCTTTACTGTTAAATTCTGTATGTCATGTACTCTTACGCCTTCTGTTAAAATCTGTTTTAAAGGGAGTGATTCAGTTCCTGTTTTCCATTTCTGACCATCTGTTCCACATTATTTAGGAGTTTTGGGTGTGTCTGGGTTATTTTCGTTTTCAGGTTCTTTGGTTTTGTTATAAAGTTTCTGACTTGGAGATATCAAAATAAATCCCTCTATGTCAGATCAAATTCTGTCTATAGCTGTTCGAAAGCTTTCAATCCTCCCTCCTTCATGCACTGCCTGAAATACTCCAACCCCCCTTTTCTCAAATACTCTATCCATGCTTACTGGCTGAAAATACGGGAAATGTCTAATTAGAGTCCATCCTACCTGCTCTCTGTACTCCAGTCTTTTTTTGATCCCCACCCAGTGAGATGAAGTCTCATCCACGTATCTGTGATCTGTTTGACCCCCCTTCATATCTGTCACTACCTATGATAGCATTTGAGTTGGCAGGTTTGGATGTGCACTCTTCTTCCTCCCTGTCCCCCAGGATATCAATAAGTTGCATCAGTTGGGCAGCACTACGATAGTGTTTAAAACAGGGCAAGCCCATACCCTCATTGTTCCTTTCTTCTAATTAAAATATCCCATTTAACTCTTGCCCAATGAAGTTGCATAGGATTTTTTTTTATTCCTTCCAGTCCTTTCCCAGGATTTCTACTGGTAGGTTAGTGCATAAAAATATTCTACAGAGAACATTTATTTTTATGGTGTCTAACCTGTTGGAAAATGTGAGTAGAATATCTCTCCTGTCTCTTAAGGTCCCTGAAAATGTCTAATTTTAACTGCCCATACAGTAGTATAGATGAAACAGATTTGCTGGTATTTTGATGCTCAAGTACTGAATTGTGGTCATAGTCCATTTACATGGAACTGTTCTTTTTATCATGTCTGGAATCTGTCCACTTATGGTCAATATTTCTGCTTTAGTTATGTTTATTGCCAATCAAAATCTTCATTTATCCAGGCAGGCACCATTGAGCAAGGCTCATTTGCAAGGTGGACCTGGTCATGAATATATCAAAGTAAGCACAGAAGTAGGTATACAAAAGGCAATAATATACAAGGAAGAAAAAGTGTATAAAGTACGAGGTTGAAATAAATTAAAAAAACAGCATTATTTTACAATTGAAGAAGTCAGCATATGTACAATCAACCATAGGCATACAGGGGTTATAAACAGAGATCTTCTGAGTGAGGCAGCCGGCAACTACACATATAGAGGCAGTGTATGGGGTGGCAGGTTAGAGAGGTAAAGAAGAGGCGGGATATATTACCAACAACTGGGGGAAAAAATTGAGCTAAAACCACAGAAAGTGACAGTGGCTGTCGTGTACTTGTTTATTATGATAATGACGGAGGAGGGGTAGATAATTGGGACACTACTATGGATGGGGTGGGACTTTAGCCAGGCTGGAGTGGACAGGGAGGGTGGGTGCAGCAGGAACAGTTAATAAGGAAAGAGTGAGAGCCAGGGGTAGAAACATGGCGAGTGTCAGGATGAAAAGAGGGAGTTGCGGAATTAGTGGGCTAGCAGTGAGGAAAACATTTGCAAGGTGCTTTCATATAGCATTGTACAGCCCCCAGTTTAAATGAATTTGTTTATTATGGTTTAAAGTACTGGGAAGGAGACCACCATGTTTCTAAGGGAAATGAGGGGGTCACCCACCTACTGTATAAGAATATTTTATTTTATGTTCCTTCTGTTATAATATCCTGTATTAGCCTGTCACTCTGTACTGCTTCTGCCAGTGGCTCCATACTTTGTGCAAACATTCCCAGTGTTTTGGACAATGTCCAGTTGGCTCTTACCCTTGCTTTTGGTTTGATGCACAGCTTTTCCAACCATTTTCTGGATTGATCACCAAATCTAATTTTCCCAGGATTAGCTGCAAATAGGTCCAGTTAAGGTGATCAAACGCCTTTTCTGCATCTATGAATATTGCAATCTGTGGTGTCCTAGCTTTTAAATTTGCACTTATTACATTTAATAGTCTTCTGATGTTACTTTCTACATTTCTGTTTGGGATGAATCCAGTCTGGTTGTGATGCACTAAAAATCCTATTACTGCCTGCAACCCGTTTGCCAGAGTTTTGTGTGCATAAGGGTCAGATTCCCCCCACACACACCCAAAAGGCCACCATATGTCTCGACAAGCATTTTGGATTTAATAACAGGGCCTTGGTCTCCCTTTACCAGTGTGCTTTACCAGCAATGGTCAGCAAGACATTACCACCATCGTAATGATGGCAGCCCCTACGCCCATGGAGGGTTCTGCCTCTGTAGTGCATTCTCATGACACCCCATCCCCTGCCTCTAGGTTGAGGGCAGTCCATTTGCTTTCTCGAACAGAGATTGTGTAGGGATTCAGGGCAGACTAGGTGGGCTAGGAGGTCCTTTTCTGCTGACAGCTTCTATGTTTCTCCAACATTAGCAATTAGTCCTGTTACCTTGTGCATTCCCCTCATGTTTCTTTGAATCCATGATACCAAGCTGACATCCCTTGGCTGTGTGGGAGTTTGGGGACCCAGCAATACAGAGGGTTGGGTAAGGCTGTAAGCATTTTCCAGCACCCCCTTTCCTCCCAACCTCCATTTTTTTTCCCCAACTTGCTTTGGGGCTCACTCATTCCTGCTGACCTCTGTCTCCATTGGAGTACCTTATTGGTCTGTCAGCACAGGAACTCTCTTTGCCATACAGCGTACTTCATGGTTGACGTGGTTTTGGAATCCTCCAGGTGGTTGGTACTGGGGGATTTCAATGCCTGGGTCAACGATGAACTCTCGCATTTTGGCCAGAATGTCCTGCAACTGATGATTTTGTTGGGGTTCACACAGGTAGTTACCGCTGCTACCCATATTCAGGGTCATTCCCTGGCTCTGGTGTTCCTCCTGGGGATGGAGGCCACTGACTCGGTGGTGGAACCAGTTGGATGGTCGGACCATCACTCCATAGGGTTCAGTTTTGCAGCTCCCCCTATGAGATCCACCCCTTTGGAGATGGTCCAGTACCGCCCTTTGAGTGGTGTTACCCAAGAGGGTTTGATGGCAGTGGTGGACCTATCGAGTAGACCATTGGAATGCACGGCTTGGGGAGACCTAGTGGTGCACTATACTAGTATAGTGCTCAGGGCCCTGGATTCCATAGCTCCTGTCCAAGTTTGCCCACTCCCACTTCACCCTCGGTCCCCCTGGTTTGATGGGACTTTGAGGGAGATTAGGAGAGCAGGACGAAGGCTGGAACATTGTTGGCAGAAATCTGGCCTGAGGGAGGACAGACTTAGGTTGATCATCCATTATTCAGACCATATATCAGAAATCTCCCGTAAGAAGGCAGAGTTCCTGCCCAGGGAGATTGCTGCTGCAAAGAATCGACCAGTCCAGCTCTTTCGGACCGTGGAAAGACTGTGCAATCCAGTCTGTCTCCAGGGCCGGAGAGCTTTTTTGCAATTAAAGTGTGATGAGTTCGCTCAATTCTTTGCAGATAAGGTGTCTGCCATCAGGTCGGAGATCTGCTTGACTCGTTCAAATGAGTATGACTGTGGTTGATGCCAGGGCACAGGCACCTGGTCTGTCTGGACAGACTTCAACCAGCCAGCGATCGTGGATCTCGTGAAGATTGTTTGCAGCTTGCAACCAACTTACCGTAGTTTGGATCCTGGTCCAACTAACCTGCTTGTGTGGTGTATGGATGTCATCGGACCGATCCTTGCTGAGATAGTCTGGTGCTCACTGGATCAGGTGGTGTTCCCAGACACCCTGAAGGAGGCTGTGGTGACACCCCATTAAAGAAATCTTCCTGTGACCCAGATTGTCTTGCAAACTACAGACTGGTCTCTAACCTTCCCTTTTTGAGTAAGGTTATTGAGAAGATAGTCGCGTCGCAGCTTGCCACCCACGAAGTCTATGATCCTCTCCAGTCCGGTTTCAGGAAGAGGCATAGTATCGAGATGGCACTGGTTCGAGTACTTAATGAACTCCTAATATAGCATGGGATCGGAGGAGAGTCATTCAATCTTGGTCCTCCTTGATCTCTCTGCAGCATTCGGCACCATGGATCATGGGCTGCTGCTGGAACACTTGTGGCTACTCTGTGGACTACCTGGGACAGTCCTCGGATAGTTCCATTCTTTCCTCACAGGCAGGACTCAGTGGGTGGTATTGGGGATTTTTTCCTCGGCCCCCTTCTCCCTGCCTTGTGGGGTGCCACAGGGTTCCGTGCTGTCCCCCCATGTTGTTCACGGTGTATATGTTGCCGTTGGGAGACATTATAAGGTGGTATGGGCTGAGTTTTCACTGCTATGCAGAGGACACTCAGCTCTACATGTCCTTCCTTTGTGCCTGAACAGGATAGTGCAGTCTCGGTCTTTAATAACTGCCTCGCTGAGATTCAAGACTGGATGAGAGCTAACTGATTGAGGCTGAATCCGGATAAGACTGAGGTGTTGGTGGTGGACCCAGGTCAGCAGGTAGAGAAGTTGACTCCTGGGCAACCATCTGGCCTTGTGCTAGGGGGCAACCAGCTGAGACCTTCTGAACGGGTGCGGAATCTGGGCGTTGTGCTTGATAATGATCTGACGCTAAAAGCACAGGTGTCAGCAGTTGTCAAGTCCTCATTTTTTCATCTGAAGAACATTGCCTGGATAAAGCACCTTGTTCCACCTGGGGACCTCCCTACACTGGTTCACACCTTTGTGTCCTCACGTCTTGATTACTGCAATGCCCTATATCTAGGGTTAGCAGGGGTGGATCTCTGTCGCCTATAGCTGGTGCAGAACACTGCGGCCAGGTTGTTGACAGGGTTGTCAAGACCTAGCCATATCAAACCTGTGCTGCACAAACTGCACTGGCTGCCGGTGCAATGGAGGATTACCTTTAAGGTCACGTTGCTGACCTTTAAGACCCTACACGGACAGGGACCAGCTTACTTGCAAGACCTTCTTTGGCCTTCGTTCCCCCTCCGCTCCGTCGATGAGGGATTGCTAGAGGTTCCCAGGGTCCATCTTCAGACATCAGGTACGGGGGCTTTTTCTTTTGTAGCCCTGAGCCTGTGGAACTTTACCTCATTGGATTCAAGAGTGCCTGTCCACCGAGACTTTTAAATCCACATTAAAAACATTTATTTTTCTTTGTACTTTGTATTTTTCCCTCCTCTCTCCCCTCAACTCCAGTCTCCTCGGGAGTACCTAGGAGTCATCCCACTACGGTTCGCTCCTACTTGGTCAACCCTTCGTCGCCCATGTAGCCTCGGTTTGCCCCCCAGGTGGGGTTGGGGTGGGCTCCAACATCCCAGAATTCTCTGGCAGCGTAGGTCGGGAGGATGCCAGGAGGGCGGCCGTAAATCGTGGGCAAGCTCTGGTTCTCCGTCTCCGCTGGAGCTGAAGGTTTTTTTTCCCTTTTTCCCTGGGAGTGGCCATCGCCCTGTCATCAAGGCCTCACCGACATCTGCCACTCCCCATCCCTTTGCTACGCTTCTCTGGCGCTTGCTGTATCTCGGCTCCGTAGAGGGTCAGCCCGGCGCGAATAGGGTTCTGTCCCTCCGGGAGAGAGGAGGCTGTCCTCTGGATGCTCAATCCTCTCCCTCCTCTGCCGACCCTCAGCAACCCGGCTCGTTCTCGAACCCGGGTCACCGGCGTGGTGCAAGGTGTGGCATCCAGCGCCTCAACCCTCAGTGCCACCGGGCTGGCCATTAAAAACATATTTATTTGGATTGGCATTTGGGGATAATTTTGTGTCTTATGACAGCTGCCTTATTATTATTTTAATGTTTTATCTGTTTAATGTTGTTCTGAATTGCATATGTGCTTTGGTTTTTGAAAAGCGCTTTAGAAATAAATTTTGATTTGATCTTTGAATCCCTGAGCAGGATTATGTTATCCATGGTCCAGCACCCCTGATTGTACCCCACCTCGTGGACAGCAACACATACGTAGGTATATGTACTAATCTTAGGGCTCAGACATTTATCGTACAAGCATAAGTGTCAGGATCTGAGTTATACTGCACTTTTGCAATGCATATTATTGTTCACTGTATTCTCACAATATATTGTACCACTGGGAGATGTTTTCCATTATATCTTTATTGTATAATTATTAGTTAGACAACAGTGCCATCTTTAGTGCTTGTGCACAACTGTAACTGCAAGTGACCTTGGAAGCATCATAGACCTTATTGTTCACGTTATCTTCTGCTAGCTAAGCAACTTTACTGTATTAAGCATCTAATTACCTTAGACTCTAGAAAGAGATTAGTGCAATCTACATTTCTACCCTTATTGGACTATGCTGACTTTCTCTACATCCATAGCCCTTCTGCTGCGCTCAGCAAACTTGACACGCTCTACCACCGGGCCATAAGGTTTATATTAAACTTGCCCGCTCTGACCCACCATTGTTTACTGTACCAAGAGCTGAGCTGGTAATCCCTCTCTACAAGGAGGAAAAGGAACGCTCTCCTGTGGTTCTCCAGAGCCTTGTCCGACAAGCTCCCTGCTTACATTTCGAACTTCTTTGAGCGTGCCAAGGGATCTTACGGACGAGACGTTTTTCCTTACTCAGCTATCAGATACCTAGAGTAAAAACAATCCATGGCATGGCTGCAATCAATTTTTCCCTCCCGTCCTTATGGAACACCATGCAAAGTACATTTAAACTCTCAACCCTCCCTGGTCTGTTCGCTCTCAAAGCTCTTTTAGCCAGATGCCTTAAAGAAACCTGTAACTGTTTTAAGTGGCCAGGCACCTGTAGCCCCTTGTATCGCTCCCACATCTGGTACAACTGCTATCACCCCTTCTTTCTCCAAGTAGGGGGGTACACCGCACTTCTTAATCTCTCTCCCCCCACCCACTCTATATATATGTTCCTACTTTACCACCAGAATTGACGATGACTCCATTATCACTGTAACCCACCCTAGGTCATCTCCCCACAAGGGAGCATCTAGCACTTATTACTCTCTCTTCCCTTTCCCCTGTCCTTTCTCTGACCCCTTACACTATCCCCACTTGCATACCTGTTTCCTATTGTTATAATTGATTATTACTTAAGACTACCTATGTACCATATGTTGCCTCTGGAACTCTAAGACTTGACATCAATGTTAGTTATGGATGGATTGGTATACTAGTTATGACCTCGCATTTATGTATCCTACGTGTGTTATTTTTGTATAGGCCTGTATATTCCTCCAACTGTATTATGTATGTACTGGCATACCAGTTACGACCTCACTTTTATGTATCATATGCGAGTTACATATGTATAGGCCTGATTATCCCACCTAATGTACTATGTCATCTCCCTGTCTCCCCTACGCTGTTACCCCTGTTCTATATAATGTCCAGGACCACCTTGAAAATGAGCTTGCTCAATGGTGTCCACACCTCGTTAAATAAAGTTTGATTGATTGACTTTTCATGTTAGTTAGGATGGCTACTGACACCACCTGTTTTTAGCCAATTACTTTTTATGTATCTTCTTTTATTGTTGTCATGGTTATTATCAGGGTACAAGACCCCTTGCACCATGTATTTTCTCTCAGAGAGACTTGACTGCACCTATAGGTAAGGAAACTGGATACTCTCTCGGTGATTACACTGTTGGTTTTAAGCCTGTATTATTTTAATTTACCAGTAATAAATTACATTTATTATTTGGACACCACTTGTCTGTCGTCTCTTCCTTTTGTCAAGTGCCAACAAGAATCTAAAAAAAGGTAATTTTATTACCCAGTTACAATTAGCTCTTCATTAGGTGTGCTATTATGGTTCTGGCTCGTTAAGTTTGAGTCTGACAGAGCTTTCCACATCCCCCAACCTCCCAAGTAAATTTGTTAGGCGGCCTTGGGTGACAGATGGCTCCCTACACACACTCCATTTTTTTAAATAACTTTTTTATTGAGATTTCCAATTTTAACAGACTAACAATCTCATTCACGCAACTCCAACTATGTACATATACACAACAGAAAAACAAAGAGAAAATAAACGGTGCTGGCAATAATTTACTTAATCTATAAGATATGATCTTTATACTCATATTCATTAAACCAAGATTTCCCCTCCCCACTCCCCCAACATATAATTCATCATCCCCGTATTATCTTCATATAACTGGGGAAAGAAAGGAAAGAAGAGAAAGGGGATGGGGAGAACGAGGGTAACGGCAGGAAGGGGACAGAATGTAAACAATACCCACAATGGAGGTTCAAAAACAGGCCGGTGACCTCCCATCCTTCTACTCTCTTCCTTATACCTTTCCCTCTTAACCCTGATTAGCTAGAATTTCAAGTATGGTTTTGTTAGGTTTCGCTAAAAAGTGGAAAAAATGGAAGCCATCTGCCAATATATTTATTTTTTTGCAGTCTTACTTTGGCCGTGATGCATTCCATTTCCTTCAATTGTAAACAATTTCCATCCATGCTGTCTGTGTAGGTACCACAGATGTCAACCATCTTTGAGTGATGGCCTTTAAGGCCGCCGCCACACAAATATTAAAGAGATATGTCTGTGCTCTAGTGAGTAATGCATCAGGCAGTAAGCCCAGCACCCATGTCTGAAAATCTAAGGGGAGTTCCACCCCAAAAATCTCCCTCCCCCAAGTATGGCTGGAGCAATAGACATGTCCAAAAAATAGGTGTGAATACTCATCTCTGTGCATCCCCTCCAACATGCATCTGATGGGTTGGTTCCGTAATGTTTTGTAACAACAGGGGTACAGAAATATCGTGCCACCACCCACCATCTAAAGTCCCTCCAAGATGGTGAGGCTGAGGTGGAAAATACCTCTCACCATACTCTTCCCCATTCCACTTCAGTAAGCTCCACCTGAGCCTCCCAGTGCCACCTATCCTGAAGCGACTCCCCAGAGTCTATCCCCATTTCTGCTAGTAAACCAGCAATGTGCGAGACTCTACCCCTGACACTTGGAAGAGACAGCCAGGGAGACAAGAAGTTCTTTTACAGGGTTGGAGGGTGCACTAAGCTGAGCTCTATGGGGGCTAATCTCTTAGATAATGTCTAAATTGTAAAAATTTAAAGAAATCTCTCTGAGATACCTGAAAATCATGGCTAAGATGCTGAAAAGATTTAATTATACCCACCATGAAAAACTGTCCTATTTCTGATAATTGTTGCCTTTCCCAGGCCTGGTACCCCCCCTTCAGTTTAAAGGGGGAAAGTCCAAACAGGCCCGTAATAGGGTGTCCCTCACCAAGTTCTGAGGGAGTTGGTATCTTTTACAGATCTCCACCCACATTTTTTGTAGATTTGCAGCCCACATACTTCCTGGGATCCATAACTTGATGTTTGCCTAACCATAAATAATAAATCCCCCATATTAGCTAATCCCCCAGAGGGGTTTTCCATGCAAACCCATAAAGGTGGGTCTTTTGCATATAAATGTGGGATGAAATATTGTAGCTGTGCCGCCCAAAAATAGAGTTTGAAATTGGGGAGTGTAAGTTCCCCCTTCTTCTTAGGATCTATTAACATGGACCATTTAACTCTGTGTACACCCCAAATGAACTTAGCCAAAACAGACCTAAGCATTTTCCCGAACCCACCTGGAGGACTTAAAGGGATAGATGAAAAAATAAACAGGAATCTGGGGAGCAAATTCATATGGACGGTTTCTATTTTCCCAAAGAGAGAAGGGGAGTTCTCTCCATCTTTTGCAATCTGCCTGCCTGCGTCTGCTGTAGTAATTTCAAGTGGTTCATCTGGTACAATTTTGATATATCTCTAGGGACCTATATTCCTAGGTATCTAAACCCTGCAGTGGCCCACCAAAGCCTGCCCAATGCCGATGGCAGAGGGCCCGAGTAAGGGCCTAGTGGGAGCAACTCCGTCTTGGTTTCATTCACCTTAAATCCTGAGATAGACCCAACATATTTTAATAACTCCATAACTGTGGGTACCATTTTGGCTGGATCAGTAATATACAGAAGCGTGTCATCCACATAAAACAAGATACGTATTTCTTCCCCTCCCACACTAATACTTGTATAATCTGGAGATTGACTAATCAGAGCTGCTAAGGGCTCCATGCTGAGGGCATATAATAAAAAGGAAAGGGGACTACCCAGTCGTGTTCCTCTCCCTATTTTAAAAGATGTGGAGGTTACCCCATTAACCCTGACCTGGGTGGTAGGTGACCTATACAAACTGGATATCCATGTATGAAACTTAGGGCTGAAACCAAACCTCTTCAAAGTTTCATCTAAAAATACCCAGTCAAGGCAATCAAATGCCTTCTCTGTGTCAATCGAGGTGACTGCACGGAGAACATCTGGAGGGAAGGATTTAGCAGAAGCAAGAACATTTAACAAAAGTCGAATGTTGTCTTGGATATGCCTACCAAGAATAAATCTTGTCTGGTCAGTATGTACCAGATCTGTGATAATACCCTGAACCCTTATCCCAATAGCTTTAGCAAAGATTTTGGCATCACAGTTCTAATCCCCTAAATATAAAATCTGCCCTTCAGGGAGGGCTGCCAAAAACTGAAATAATTGTCTGAAAAATTCCCCTGATGGAGGAGTGGGTGCATATACAGAGATAATGTGAACAGTTCTGCCCCTCAGGATTCCAGACACCAAACCAGTCTGCCAGATCCTGCAGAGTGCACATGGGTGATCTGAAAAGGTAACCCCCTGTGCACCAGGACCACCACCTCCGTCTTTTTAGTATCTGGGTGGGAGTCTGCATAAACACTCCCATCCACATCCTCCTAAGTTTTAAATGTTCTGTTGCAGATAATTTTGTTACCTGAAGACATGCTACATCGCACTTAGCCCGCTGCAACTCTTGTAAAACCCTTGCCCTCTTGACCACGTTATTAATTCCTTTTATATTCCATATAGCAATAATTAAATTATCCATGACGGAATTTAGCAGGAATCCATAATGGTTGACTTAAAATTCCCACTCCCACCCCCCCCACACCATTTAGAACCTTGTCCCCGAGTGCAAAACAAGATGACATCATATCTAGGTTTATAATAATAGTAGTATTGCCAGCTAAAAACAAAAATAAACCCACACATTTCAACAAACATTTTAACAGTATACAACATTTATAACACTAACAAAACACAGAAGACACCATGTCTTCTCGTAGCATTGTCCGCCACCTAGGAGGAGAATTTACCGAGAGAGAGAGAGAGCACCCTAAATAGTGGGTATAGAGAGGCCAAGCAGTCTACGCTCCTTCACCTCTCTTCCCTTGAGTGGACTTCCAGGATCCCTGTGCTTCACTTCCCCAGCAGTACATCACTCCTAGGAGGGAATGGGGATCTCCAAACAGGTGTCCTGATATGCAAGCCGGGAGTGGTACAGCCATCCCCCCGCCACAACGGAGTCCACGAGGTATCCCCCCCCTTCTTTCTTAGAATTAGTAAAGGAAAGAAAAAGAGAAAAAAAATGAATCCCTCTTGGTATACTGCACATTTCAGACAGACAAAAATAATTTTTTCTTTATTCCCCCCTTTCCTTTTTTTCTTCTTTTTGTTGATGAAGGAGAACTCCCTTTCCTTACTCAACATGCAAACATGGGCACTCCAAAACCTCCCACCACATTAACATATTAACAGACCCCCCCCTTCCCTTCTCTCCCTGAGATCATTGAACCATATATTTCCAAGGGACTCAGGATGAGCTCAATTATTTGTAGAGCCCCTTATCTAAGCAATCCAACTTATATTACCCAGTCATATATAGGACAAAGTACAGTTACGTAAGAACTTACCATAACAGAAGATCTTCGAGAACAGCTCTTGCAGCAGGTTACACCATTAGGACTGAAGCCAGCAAGCACCAGGACCCCACGGAAATTTTATAGCTAGCAGTATCCAGCGGGGACTGCCTCCGACGCGGCCCCGCCCCAACGTCAGGCATCATATAAAAGGGGGCGGTCCCTCAAAATCCCCAGTTCTCCTGCCAGAGACTCCTGGCCACTAGATTACATCAGAAGTGGAGACTGAGGATCCGCCATCAAGAGGTATTCAGAGTGGTGTTAGAAACACCTAATCCTAGAAAAGAGACATCGGAACAACTCTACCTCCAGAGGGGATGGTGGGAGGGAAACTACCTGCTGCAAGAGCTGTTCTCAAAGATCTACTGTTGCGGTAAGTTCTTACATAACAGTACTATCTTACTTCGAGAAACAGCTCTTGCAGCAGGTTACATCATTAGGACTGATTCCCAAGCAATACTGGAAATCCCTCACAGGTGGGAGGAGGCTAGTAGAGATCGCGAGTTGGACCGAAGCCTAGGATAGGAGTCCCTGAAGGACTGCTAGATCAAAACCAGCTCTTCGCCATGATGCAACATCCAGGCTATAATGCCTGACAAAGATGTGCACAGTGCTCCAAGTAGCTGCTGCGCAGATGGCTGAAGTGGACACGTTCTTCATGCCCGCAAGGAAGGTAGCCACCTCCCTTGTGGAATGTCCCTTAACCGCGCCCGGTAAAGGTTTGTTACGTTTCTAGTAACATAACGTGATACAATGGATGAGCCACCTGGACAGCGATTGTTTAGAAACCAGAGCTCCCATCATCCTATGAGGAGAAGGACAAAGCTGATCAGATTTACGGTGGTGCCTGGTTCTGGTCAGGTAGTATCTTAGACACCTATGCACATCTAGAGTGTGCAGCAGGGCCTCTCCTCTATTAGAGTATTTAGGAAAATACACTGGTAAGTCGATGTCCTGATTGAGGGTGAGAGCTGAGACCACCTTAGGTAGAAACTTTGGATTTGTCCTTAGGGACACCCTGTCCTGGTGAAAAACCAAATAAGGTTCTTTGCACATCAGTGCGTGAAGTTCAGAAATCCTTCTGGCTGAAGTAACAGCAACTAAAAATAACGTCTTCCATGTCAGGAGACATAGCTCGCAATCCACGGCTGGTTCAAAAGGTGGCAGCGTGAGCTGCTATAGGACAAAGGGTAAATCCCATGGAGGAATAGGATCCTTAATCGGAGGTCTAAGGTGGAGAACACCTCTCAGGAAGGCTCGTGCTGTGTCCAACTGAGTTATGGGATGTCGGCCTATAGGTGTATGATAGGCTGAGATGGCACAAAGGTGTACTTTAATAAAGCAGTAGGCCAAGCCTGCCAGGAAGAGAGACAGGAGGTAGTCCAGGACCGACCTTTCCAGACAATCCATCGGGGAAAGTCCTCGTGCTTGAGCCCAGAGGCAAAATCTGTGCCATTTCATGGCGTATGTGGCATGAGTGACCGGTTTTCTAACAGCTGCTAGAACATCTGCTACCTCTTGCCAGACCCTGTACCGCATGACAGCTATGTCTCTAGGAGACAGGCATGCAAGTTCAGAGAGCGAAGGTCTGGATGGACCAAAGAACCTGCCTCCTGGGACAATAAGTGAGAGCTGATTGGCAGAGGCACCGGAGGTTCCTGGGACAACTGATGTAGCAGAGGGAACCAAATCTGTCTGGGCCAAAAAGGCACGATAAATATCATTGTCGCCTGCTCTCTGCGGAGTTTCAAAAGGACCCTCTGGATCAACGGGAAGGGAGGAAATGTGTAGAGGAATCTGCCCGTCCAGGAGAGGGACAATGCGTCTCACCAGAAAACACCAGGCCCTGGATCTAGTGAGCGGAAATTGGGCAGTTTTGTGTTGGATGGGGACGTGAAAAGGTCTAACTCTGGTGTGCCCCATCTGTGAAACAGATCCTCTACTACCTCCTGGAGTAGTTCCCACTCGTGGACTCTAGCCTGAGAGTGGCTCAGGCTGTCTGCGATGACGTTGTCCACTCCTGGGATATGAACAGCAATGAGGTTTTCGCCGTGTTGTAGAACCCAATCCCACACCCTCATGGCCTCCCTGCAAAGTGGGTAGGAATGGGCGCCTCCTTGTTTGTTGAGGTAATACATCACCACGGTATTGTCTGTTTGTAACAAGAGAGTACCCGGTGGGATCTCCGACTGGAAGACCTGCAGGGGATTAAGAACTGCTCTCATTTCCAAAATATTTATGTGGAGATGAGCTTCCTGGGGTGTCCACGAGCCCTGAGACCTGACCCCATCCAGGTGTGCTCCCCAACCGAACCCTGAGGTGTCCGTGGAGAGCATCACAATCGGAGATGGCGCAATGAAGGGGACCCCCGCCGACAGGTTCTTTGAATCTATCCACCATTGTCAATCCTGGATTACGGCATTCGTGATCTGAAATGGAAGCTGCAAATGGTCTTGCTTCTGATCCCATTGAACCCGTAACATCCACTGGGTCACCCGCATGTGGAGACAGGCTAGTGGGACTGTTGCAATGGCCACAGCCATGTGTCCGAGCAGACAAAGAACCAGTCTGGCTGGGACTGTCTTCTTTGCGAAGATGCCCTGATGAGGGATCTGATGTGTTACGCTCGGTCCTGGGGCAGAAAAGCTCTCCCCGGATGGTGTCCAGAACTGCGCCTATGAACTGCAGATTCTGTGACGGAGCCAGGTGTGACTTCTCCTGATTGATAATGATGCCCAACATCCCAAAAAGGGACTGAGTACAGTGAATTGCGAACATCAGAGCCTCCTGAGAGGGTGCCATGAGGAGCCAGTCATCCAGGTAGGGGAACACGTAGTGGCCTTGTCTCCTTAGAGCCACCGCTACGACTGCCATGCACTTCGTAAACACCCGAGGTGCCAATAACAGTCCAAAAGGGAGGGCTCAGAACTGATAATGGTGACCTAGAAATTTGAAGCGCAAGAACTTCCTGTGTGCTCGAGCAATGGGTATGTGCAGGTAGGCATCCTGCATGTCCAAGGATGCTAGGAAGGCATGGGTATCAAACCGGGACGGGTCACCATGCGGAAGCGTTTGTAAAGGACCGAAGCGTTGAGATTGCAGAGATCCAGTATTGGACGGAGGTCCCCTGTCTTTTTGGGAACCAGAAAGAAGTGGGAATAGTAACCTGCACCTTTCTCTGGTTCCTCGGTATGTGCTCTATAGCTTCCTTTCCCAGAAGCACGGGCACCTTCTGCTGTATGAGCAGTGCATGCTGACCCAAATAACGGGAAAGCAGGGGGGGGGTCTTGTCGGTGGGTGGTCGAGGAATTCTATAAAAGTAACCTCTCTTGACCAGCTGAATAACCCACCGGCTGGCAGTAATTGACTGCCACCTGAAAAGTGGCGAGCGATTCGACCCCGATTTTCTGCCATGATGATCCCAGAGGGAGGGCGGGGAAGGAGTCATGCTGTGGCAGCATTACCCACTGAGGCTGGGCCAGTTCGGTATACCGCTGGCCTTGGCCTGGGGAAGACTTAGGTTGGCCCTTATGGTGGAAGGTACCCCTTTGCTGCTGGCCGGAACGTGGCTGCTGCCTTTGTTGTCGGCTGCGAAAACGGTTCTGGTTCCTATGAAAGGAACCAGATTTGGGTCTGTACAGTCCTTACTGCCTTCCCGGCATCCTGAAGCTTGGTGATGACCTTTTCAGAGAGTTCACCAAACAGGACCTCTCCATTATAAGGGACATCCAGGATACTCTTCTGTATGTCTGGTGTAATTCCGGAGACACGGAGCCAGGAGCATCTCAGGAGACAGACGCCTGAAGCTGCGTCCCTGGCAGATGAGTCCGCAGAATCAAATGTGGCTCTTAACACTTGGGTCCCCACGTCTGACCCTGTGCAGAGGAGGTTCAAGAGCTCCGCCTTCTGCTCGCCACCTGGAAGTTTGTCAACCAGGTCCTGACCCTGTTCCCACAGGGCAATCTGAAACTGAAGCATATGAGTCAGATAGTTCAGTGACCTGATAGAGCATGTAGCAGCCGCATACATGCGCCTCTCCAGGGCATCCAGTTGCTTGGATTCCTGGTCCGGTGGCTGTGTACTCAGATGTTGTGGTGGTTGAGACCTATCATGGGAGGCCATAATGATCAGGGAATCAGCCAGGGGTTGTTGTGCCAAGTACTGGACCTCTACAGGGTCCCTGTACAGGCGCTCAGCTTTCTTCGGCAGCACGGTGGTGGAGTGCGGACGCTTCCACGCAGCCCTGGTGTCCACCAAGGGTGGTACCACCACAGGCTTCGGGTCTTTAGGCTGAAGATAATGGGCTAGATGCCATCTCTCAAGATCTTCCGAACCCCATCCCATATTCTCCTGGATGTGCCTCATGATTTCGGAAAACGAGATCATCTGGAGGTGACCTGGGCAGGTCTCGTGGGTCGGGTGATAGGATGCTGATCAGAGAAGGAGACCTGGAGGTATCTGAGGTGTCAGGTCTGGAATCATCCCCCTGCGGAGTGGACCGTCGATGTCTGGGTCACTTAGGACTGGGAGACCCTGAGGGAGATCTTGAAGGGGGCCTTCTCCATTCTTTGGATCTTCCCCTAGGAGGTGGAGTAGGTTCCTTGGGGGTCGGTGGTCTTCCTGCAGGCACCTGCGGTGGAGTGGGGAGAGTAGGAGGTGAAGGAGTAGGAGGAGGAGGAGGTTTGACTGGGATCACATCCTTCTTTATTGTGTCCCACCAAAATGTAAAGAGATCTTTGACCTCCTGCATATTCATACTGGACGACAGACCTGGCGCTGATGGTCTGTCGCCAGTATCGGGCGTTGGGTCCGAGGGCATCGCCGGGTTCGACGAAGGCTCCTGTGGAAGCCCGACGTCCTCGTTATCGCCTGCCTGGTCATCAGGCAACGTCAGGTCCTCCTCAGTACAGTCCTGGTGACTGGTGTCCACCGGTGATAGGGAGGCAGTCTTCGGCTCCGGCGAACGTCTCACTGACGTCGGGTCCGATGGGCATTTAGCCGATGGAAGGTCAGAAGCCCACATCAGGTCCACCCGTTTTAGGGATGTCAGGTCCGTAGTCTTCCTGGGAGGGGGATCCGGACTCCTAGGAGGCTGGGAGGCCGATCTGGTGTCAGAGTCCCGGTGTCTGTCTGAGGAAGCCTGTTTAGAAGAGGACTTGGACTGGTGACGGTTTGAAGACTTCGAGGAGGCCCGAGAGGGTGTTGAGGAAGCCGAAGGCCTGGAAGTCTTGATGGGATGCAGAGAAGCCGAAGTGCTGCCTGAAGACTTAACCTTTACTGGAGGGGGCAGAAAGCGGGCCCTGGAGGGAGAGCAGTTTGAGCGCGTGGAGCCTCAGCTGGTGTGCGAGTCCGAGGCCCAGTGAGGGGATCTGGACCTGGCCTTCTCCCGATGCTTGTCCTGGTGCTTATGGGACTTAGAGGTAGACTCACCTCTGGAGGCAGGGTCTTTATCCATGCTTTTTAGCTTTTCTTCCAAGAGGAACACCTGAAGTGCCTTCTGGCGGTGGATCTGGGTGTGACCCCTGGCAAAAGGAGCAGGTCTTGGAGTCGTGGTCCGGGCCTAAGCACTGCAGGCAAGATGAGTGTGGATCCTTGAAAGGGATCTGTTTGCCGCAGGTGCACTTGGAAGGATGTCCTTCTGAGGAAGGAGTTGGAGATGCCGACATTGAGTATGTAAAAACTTGAAATTCTAGTCGTTGTTCACTAGAGTGGGACCGTGAAGCCAATGCTGGTGAGTCAACAGCAGGAAAAGAACTGGGGATTCTGGGGGACCACCCCCCCTTATATGATGCCTGAGCTGTTTCGCAAAGCAAGATCTTAATATTTAACCAGTCCATTATCACGTTTCTTTGTTGTGCTGTACTAGGAGGCCACCGACAACCCCCATCAGCGAAAAATCTCAGTTCTGACACATAAAAGCAAAATGGCTGGATAGATCGACCGTAGAGGCAACTATGCTAGTTACCTTAAATCAAAAGAAAATTAGTTGGTTCGATGTCCTGGATCTCCATAGCAAGATAATCCTACTGTTTAAAAGATTTTTCCTGCTGGCTCTGTTCCTTGCCAGTCATGTTGGCTATCAGGTGGTCAGGTGCAGTTACACATTAATCTACAGTTCTCTCAAATTCTTCTGGCTGAAACAACTGTTCCCAGCACAATAGTTCTTCCCAGTAACTTGCTCCCTCATCAACCACCGCTTCCATGCACAGAGAGAGAGAGAGAAGAGGAAAAAAAAAAACAAAACAAAAAAACACAAAACTGAGAGCCACAAAAGTTCCACAGGAGGAAGGTGATGCCTCACAGGATATATTTTCTTCTAACTGGAACTACAACAGCAAGTTGTGTGGACCCCCCATCCCACTCCAATAAGACAGAAAGTTGTGTTGGTTACCTCAGAAAATTCTCCTTCCATTCAGGTAGGAGGTTCAGGTTTTTTGACCCACTGCGCTAATTCAAAGTGGAGCGACAGAAGCCCGGCCCCCCCCCCAGGTTTCTATTTTCCTTTGGTTGTATTTGGGGACACTACCTCCCACATCAGCTCCTCAATCTCCCTCTCAGCCAACTCTGCCTTCAGGTCTGGTGGTGCAATTCTGACAGCTTTCAAAAAGGCAGAGGCAGCTACTAGATCCTCAAAGGTCTGCACAGTGTCCTTCTCTTGTACCCACAGTCTAGCGGGATATCGTATCTGGGCCTTCACCCCCTTTCCCCGCAACTGCTTCACCACTTGTAATACTTTCTTTTGCTTTGCCAGCAGTAGCAGGGGATAGTCCTGATCCACATAAACACATCCGTCTAGGTTAAGATTTTTTTTTGCCCATGCCAGCCTCAGGAGCTTCTCCTTTACCGGGTAACTGAGAAATTTGATTATTGATCTCGGGGGTGCCCCCTGCTTTGGCTTCGGTACCAAAGCCCTGTGAGCTCTTTCTATACCGAGCTCCGAGTCACCAGAAAGATCCAACTCTTTTTGGAACCAGCACCCCAAAAAGCCAGCTGTGTCATTTTGTTCCATTCCTTCTGGAATTCCAAAGATCCTAACATCATTTCACCTTGAACACGCTTCAGCATCTTCTGCATGAGTGGAGAGTTGCCTTTCTCTGTGATATAAACAGAGCAATGAACGTCCGAAGGCCATGTGTTCTGACTGCAACGGGTCCACATGATTCTCCACACATGAAGTACATTGTTCTAACTTCAGTAGATTATTTTGGATTCCGGTCACTTTGTTATAGATCTAGAGCAGCATCTTCATGACAGCTCTTGTATCGGCCCTACACATCATCGATCCCACCTCCGAGCCCAAGTCTTCATCATCCTCCCTGGAGCCAACCGTGTAAGATGAGGCATGAGAAATGGCCGGGCTCCTATCTCTAGGCTGTTTTTTTTCTCTGTCCATTTTTTGCAGCCCGGGAGTACCTCGTCCCGAATTGTTTTGCCCAAAGCGGACCCCCAATTCAATCAAGACACCACACTGTTTTTGGGATAAAAAGGGGCCACAGCTCTTTTACTTAAACAAAATTGCATACATTACATGGGACACTTGGCTTTTACGAGCCTAATAGGTACATCACACTTTTTACAGATATGCACTTTACATACATTATATACATACACCAAGCTATACAGAAAATTGTAACATATGTACATTACATGTCCCATCCTGTAAGACCCTTGGGCAGCCATAATTCATGTCCTGCTGAAACCCCCAGCTCCTTCATCCGCTTGTTTGAGGGAACTTTGGCCCTTTAGTCCAACAGACCCGTTGAAGGCCGTGCCTTTCCATAAGACAGTTCCCCCTTCAGATTTGGGGCTCCCTAGCCCTTGTACGAGGAACATGCCCATCCAGGGGCCGCCTCCTCCTCTTGAGTCTTGGATCCCAGCGTTTCAGTGCCCGCCCAGCCTGGGTGTCTTCCTCTCCCAATCCTCCGAGGCATACCCTTCCTAGGGTCTTGCCTCTCAAGAAGTGACATCCAATCGCAGCTCTTCTTATGTCAGAGCCTCTTACCCAGAGTCAGCCATGAATTTACTGCCACTTCATACTGGGACAACCAGTATCTCCCACTAATACCCAAGGGATCTTACTTTTCCAAACAGCACTGTCTCACAAAGTCATTAAGTGTATTGTTAAGTACATGTTTCCATCCCTGATAAATGAACCCCATCCAGCTATAATATCCCAAATCTGTTTTGTAATCATAAAGTGTCTGATTACTTCCGCCCAGTGAGGCGCAAATGGGACACCTCCTATTCACGGACCTCCGCTTTATCCATAGCCCCTGCCTTCCACTCCTGCGCCAATGCCGTGGTAACATTCAGACCATGCCAGAATGGTGCGAGGCAATAACTGTTTTAAGTGGGACAAGGCCCTCTTCATATCCCCAATTAATCTCTTTGCCCCTAGGGTGACCAAGTCATTCCCTCCCAGGTAGATCACCAGCGCAAGGGGTGGTCGGCTAGGTAGACCTAATGCCATGATTGTGTTACACAATGCCCCCATTTCATCCCCCCTTTTCCTGCCCATTTTATCACCGCTCTACTTCTTGGGATGAGCAGCTGAGTTGTATATGGGCGTGTTTTCGCCCTCCTGTACACCTCCCTCACGTGCGAATGACCCACGATCCATATCTGGGGGGGTGTCACCGACATGCCTGTAAAACAAAAGTAGAAACATGTGAGTGTTCACGGGTTTGAACTATCAGTCTGAACTTGTGCTGGGTTCCCCCACATCATTTGCTGCTGTTTTCTGCTGAGGCCTTATGTAACCCCTGTACGCCTTTGAAGCCCATCTGCCAACCCCTTTTATCTGATCCTCGTTTAAACCACACCTGGCAGCCTCAGTGGCTGCTCTGATTCAGAATAAATGGGTGTTATACGAGGTCGGGTTTTTTCCCGCCATCCATAAGCCCTTTCGTAGGACCGCAGTGAATTGCGTCTTGTGACCGCTTTTCCATCCCAGTGCACAAACAAATGACCTGCTCCCATAGGACGACCCGCCAAATACTGTCTCATTGCCATCCATGGGCAGATATTCCCGGGTGGGGCCTTAAACAGTGTAATCATAGCCGGGGGGCCGCACTGGTTAGTTTTGATTTCGTCACTGAAGACACAGTCTGTCTTGCCAGATGACTGAAATCACTCAATTGGAGATTGGTGTTCTGGCTCGGAGAGTTGGACTGCGGTACCAACTCAGATACCGAAGGTCCCAAAAATGCACATGTGTATGGGCCCTGAACAGCTTGGTTTCATAGCCAGAGCTGCAAATGACCGCCAGTGCTGTCAAGAGGTTGGACAATTCTGGTAATCCTATGGGCTTCCTTGTGTCCACCTTTTCTTCCCGCGAGAGTCTAGAACATGCCCTGCCATTTTCTTTGTAATGAAATTGTTGGTTGGGTGGAAACTTCGTATTTCCGAAGAAAGGCAATGCCTGCTAGTTGGAGGCGTATAGCCGCCGGGGATTTTCCCAAGCATTCTAAGTGTAGGATGTAGCTTTGAACCTGTCTCTGGGTATTGCGTAGTTCCACGCTTACCTCGTGACCACAAAATTGCTGGAAAGATTCATAGCTACCTACATGCTTCCTCCATGTCGGGGGGGGCCACAGCGAGCTGTACCAGTTGCTGCAATCTTGGTTCCCTAGTCTCCAGACTGCTTCCGGTATTTCCGTTGGGAACTGGTCCACCCACGGGGCTAACTGCCTGAAGTGCTTGAGCTGAAATCGAGACAGGGCATCAGCTATAACATTTTCTTTTCCTGGCAGATGTCGTGCCTTAAAAGAGATGTTGTACCATAAGCAGCATAACACAAAGACCCGCAGGACCTTCATCACATCTTCAGAGCGAGATGTCTGCGAGTTCAATATGTCCACTACAGCCCTGTTGTCTGTGTAAAACAGCACTTTCTTATTCTGAAATTTGTGTCCCCACACCCTTCTACGGCTACCATGATGGGAACAGTTCCAAAAGGGTAATATTCTTTGTAAGTCCGTTGACATCCTCCTGGCAAGTGTCCCAAACCATGCTCCTGCCAGAATGCCCAAAACCAATGCCCCTGAAGCATCAGTTACCATGTGCAGGTCCAAAATTGGTCTGTTGGTGTCTGCCAGATGGTGATACCATTAAAATCTTTCAGGAAAAGTTCCCAAACCTGTAGGTCTGCTTTTATGCCCTGTGTCAATCTGATGTGGTGATATGGTTTTAAAGCCCCACCCGTGGCAGCTGCCATCTGCCTCAGGAATGGCCTGCCTGGGCAGATGCCTGACATGCAAAATTCAAGTGGCCTATCACAGATTGCAGCTGTTGTAGGGTCACCTTCCTTGCTTTTCCCATTTCACCCAATATTTTGCACAAAGTGCCACCTTGTCTTGTCATAGCCGGGAAACCATGGCCTCGGAGTCTATTTCTATGCCCAGGTATGAGAGACACGTCACGGGCCCTCCGTTTTTTCCCTGGCGAGAGGGACACCATAATAACCCATCAGTGAGGTGAAGCCCTGCAGCGTCTCCCCACATGTGGTTCCCCCCTTTGGCCCCATAAATAGGAAATCATCAAGATAATGGACTACATGTATGTTTTTTGTGTGTTCTCTGGTGGCCCACTCCAAAAAGGTTGAGAATGCTTCGAAGGCTGAGCAGCTGACGGAGCATCCCATAGGCATAGCCTTGTCCATACACCATCGACCTCCCACTTTGAAACCCAGTAAATCCTGGTCACTTGGATGTACAGGTAGCAGACGGAAAGCGGATTTGATGTCGCTCTTTGCCATCATTGCACCTTGGCCTAACTGTTGTATGTGGCGCAGAGCCTCATCAAACGTTGTATATTGCACTGTGCAATCCTCCAGGTTGATGAAGTCATTTACTGAATTATCTTTTGGGTAGGACAGGTGATGTATGAGCCTATACTCCCCTCTTCCTTTTTGGGAACCAGCCCCAATGGGGATACTCTGAGGTTGTGCACTGGGGGGGTGGTCAAATGGTCCAGCCACCCTGCCTGCCTCCACCTCCTTAGCAATTTTTTCCCCCAGGATGTCGGGAAGCAAAACTGCAGACTTCAGATTGCGTGCTGTGGTTTCTATCCTGGGGCCCTTGTATGGTATCCTAAACCCATACCTGAAACCATCGTGTATATATTTTGCAGCTGATTTTTTGGGGTAGCAGTCGAGCCAGGGGGCCATCCTATCTAATCATACTGGTGAGTTAGCCAAACTTCCCAGACCCCTTTCCCTTTTCGCTGCTTGCTCCCTCGATGCTTGATGTTCTGGGGGATTGCCGTGTACATTTGGAGAACCTGTGCTCTCCTCCGCATGACTTGCAGATGTGCCCGTACTTACAAAAGGAACGAAAACATTTTCCTCTATTGTAGTCGTAACAGGCCTTCCTCCCTGCCCCTTTTTTCTGCTCTTTCCTGTGTTCTCCACTCATTTGCTTTGCAATAACATGGACACTATCCGTGTATGTCACAACATTAGGCCGACCCCGCGTCATATAACGAACCCACAGGTCTGTGTGTGTTTTCCCATTTGAGATTAGGTTGCCTGGATAGTTTTAGACTTAAATTGCTCATCGTATTTCAACCATGCATATCCATCAAATGAGAGGTGTGCAAATTTATGGTATCCTGTATTTTAAAAGTGCAATTAGTTTATCAGGGTGCTTCATCCCATAAACTTACATAAATATGTCAAAGGCGGCTGCCCAATTCTCAAATGTGAATGGTACCTTTGGTCGCTGTGGCATCTCTTGTTTATACCCTTTTTGTCGCTCACCTCTGGGATTTCCTATGCAGTAAAGAGAACATGTCTATGAATTCCCCTTTCCATATTTTTTCCCGGACTGTGTCAGATAAGTGATCCCCTAGTGGGTCTTCTACCCCAGCATAAGCCCAACGCTCTGGGGATCTGGATACTGCGCTGGTTGACTTATCCCCCATTGCAGTATTTGGAGTGCTATCCATTCTCATGGCTATGATCTCCTGCTCTTGTGAGCCTGATGTCCTGTTCTCCACGTTAGTTGGGAGGGGTTGTACTGCGTGAGGCCCAGCGCCTGTCCATACGTGAACCGCTGCTCTTTGTGCATTACCCCCTTCCCCCTATAACTTTGGGAGAAAATGGAGTGAGGCTGACTCGAGTGAGGCTCCAGCACCCTGGTGTTCTGTTGTACGCCTCCTTTGTGACTTACCTGGGCTGCATCGGTTCCTGCTATTGCAGATTTTTCCAAGTGTTTAAGCTATCATCCTCTCTTGACCCAGCAGCCCCGGACGTGCCCAGTGAGGTACCCTGACCAGGTTCATTAGTTGGATATACCAGGGACCCCCCAATGGTGGGGGGCATTCCACCCTGCGGGGTTGTTGTGAAACCAGGGGGTAAGGAGCCCCAAGGGGTCACTGCTGGCCAAGTGAAGGGCATATTTCCCGGTGACCCATACAAAAAGGGCCACATAAAGGGATTCTGCTGCCATGGTTGATGCCCCATTATCACTGGCCCGGGATTGAACCCTGGAGTCCCCTGTTGATTTGACTGGTTGCTTACCTTTTTCCCCCTTTTTCTTCCTAGGGGTTCCTTACTGACTGTTTTTTGGGCACGTCCTCCCCTCTTGTCCACCTTGTGCCCTGCCCTCTTCCGTTTACGCTCCCTTATCTTTTTGGCCTTGACCATGTCCTCAAGGTTCTTTTTCTCTTTCTTATGCCTTGCTTCCTCTGTCGATTCCAATGGCAGCCTTTCTATGTTGTCACTATATTGCGCTCCCTCACTATCAGATTCAGACCACACTAAATCTATTGATACATCGCTGGCCTGATCTCCTCATACTCACCCCTCTGTGGCTGGGCCACCGTTACTCGCTCCACTTCATCATTCTCCTCTCCTGGTTGCGCCTTAGGTGCATTCCCCTCCGCTCTGTTCCGTTTTTCCCCCGTCCGTTTTTTCTCCGTCTCTGCCACTGGTGAAGACTTTCGCTTAGTCTGCCTGCCCTGCCCCTTTTTAGCAACAGATTTTTTCTGAGCCATGGATTCTAACCATCGGGCCGATGGCTGGCTACGCCTAGGCTGCCGCCCCACATCATCCACTGGTTCTTGTGGCCTGTGTTCTGGCATGTTACGGGTGTCTGCCACTGTTTTTGGTTGCCTGTTTTGCTGGGCTACTAGTATTTCTGGTTCTAACCGGGATATGGTTGACAGCCAATCATATCCCCCAATGTCCTTCAGGTGTTGCAGGGCCTTGCGGAAGGCTTGGTCTTGCCCTTGCACTGGGATAGCATGTGCCACAATTTGTGGCTGGCTTCCCGGCACCGTAAGGTCTTGACCAGTGCCCTGCGCCTGCGTGGGGGTTTGGGTGGACTGGTTGTCCAGAAAGTGGTTATTCTGCATTTTGGACATTTTAGCTATTGATATTTAAGGGGCAAGGCAGTGTACATGATGCAATACCTATAAGACAAAACATTAGTTAATACAATTCCATCCTGTCCTTTATAAGATACGCTCTACCCTTATATCCTCACTCTAACTGCATGCCCCAACCTAGCCTGTCTGATTTTCCCCAGGCTCCCCATGCCGCCGTATCCTCCTGTTAGAACTAAACCAAGAAGACCCCCAAAGGGACACAAAAAAAAAATTTTCACACTAGAGCCAATCCCTGTCCATACAGGTACTCCTAATGATTAGGCTGTTTCTACCGCAGCCACAGCCCCACCCTTGCCAGCAGATTTTCTCCTTTCCTCCCTTACCCCACTCTCTCTCCCCCCACAAACCCAGGCTGGGATAACTATACTGGACACAAAAGAACATGTTCGTTTCCCACCAAAACAGGGGTAGAGACTACAAGACCAAACCTAGTTCAACAGGAAAACCACTGCAACGCAGCCACAGCCACACCCTCACCAGCAGATTATCTCGTTTTCTCCCCTGCCCAACTCTCTCTCCCCCCACCATCCCAGGCTGGGAAAGCTATACCGGACACAAAAGAACCTGTTCGATTCACACCAAAGCAGGAATAGAGATTACAAGACCGAACATAGTTAATCCGGAAAACCACTGCAAAAAGGGAGCGAAAGAAATTTCCCCATAGCCAAGGAGAGAAAGCCCAGCCCAAACGGAGGAAATATATAAATATTTATTTTTTCCCTTTTCCCCTTTTCTTCTCCTCCCCACCCCCTTCCCTACGCCCAAATGAGAAAATTAATATAGGGGGGGTTGAACAAGCCAACGGGGGGGCATGGGGGAGGAGGGGAGTGAGGTGGCCAGAGACCCAACAAAAATTAAAAATTTAACCAGGACACGGGGTGTCCCAGCAGAAGAAGGAAAAAAAAAAAAAAACACACACACCTGGGAACTAGAAGGGGATTATCCAAACACAAACTAATAGGAACAGCTATATAAAAAATTACAACTAATCCAAATTCAGCACCCTAAAAAGCACCGGGGATTTTAACAACTGCCACAGGCAACCCAACAAAAGCTGCAGGGGCTGGCTTAAAAGAAAATTATAAATACATTTTTTTTTTCCTTAGATTCAGTTCCGCCACGTGGTAGCATTTCCTCTCTGCAGGCCTGCTGAGAGGTTAAACTGGAACCGCTGTAGCGTTATCTCCGTGGATTTTAGGTGCACAATGCCGTGCAACTGAAAAGCGCAGGCATGGAAACTTATAACGGGGGGGGCGGAGAGGCCCCACCGAAACGAGGAAACCCCAGAATTTGCCCCGAACTAACCTGCCACTTAGTTATGCTTCCAGTAGCTTGTGAGTGTGAGCAGTGGTGGAATTATACTTTATAAAAAGCTTGGCGGGGGGGCGCTATAGGGGTTATATCTTTAAACTGAACCCAACCCAACCCTAAATCAGAGGCAGTAATACGCGACGAGCTACCAAAACTCAATTCAGAGTTAGAGGGACTGAGCACTGGCAATAGATTTGCCCGCGACCCAAAAGAACGAGACAAGCGACCCATCCTGCGTTCCCCAAGGGAGAAAACCCCGAAGAACACGTGGTAAAGCGCTGGGACAAAAGCTGGCAAGGAGGTGAAGGGGAAACCCATAACCGCGAGAGCAGGAGCCCAGCAAAACCCTCGCATAAACCAGATAGGGCCCAAAAAGCAAAAGAATAAAAGAACACTTACCTGAAACCGGGATGAAAAAAGGAAGGAGGCGCCACAAAAAGCCGGCTGAAAAAACGAGACTGGGAGCAAACGGCGCCGGACCAGGAACTGAGAACAAAAAGCCGAGATCGGAGCTGTTCAAAACTTCGGTTGCGGAGCTGTTCCAGGAGGGCGAGATCCCCCGGGACAGCTCCTTTTGTAGCCCTCTCCTGACCCTCCCTATGGGGAGGGTCCTGGCCAGCCCTATCCGAGGGGCTCCTCGGATTGGGCCACCTGCTCGGGGGGGCCACCTCCTCCAGGCGGTGGGCGGCCCTCCTAGCACACACCCTCTTGGGTGCTGTGTGCAAATTGCCCCCCCCCCGGTGAGAGGCCGGTGGGGCTATTTCCTAGGCAGTCAGGAAGGTGCTCGGAGTATCAGCAGTAGTCTGAAATAAACAGATTAATAGAAGTTAAAACGGCCGATCGCTACTAATTTTACCGCCAGATACTGAGCGCTCCAAGATCACACAGCCATGCCGCCAGTGACATCAGCGAAAGTTCCCACATTCCACTTCTATTCACCTTGTCTGTGCTCCCCCGTGTACCCCATCTGTCCCCTGCCCCCCCGTGCACCCCAGCTGTCCTCCTAACTTAATGTTGCTGTGTAAGACTGTGTGGTGTGATGAGGCAGCAAGCACTTTAAGTCCTGAGAGAAGCACATCTGGTGGGCAAATAACATTCAAAATTTAGATCCGTCTAGTTCCTGTCCTACAGCAAGCAGTACTTTTGTGGGTCCCTCTTTGCTTTTCAGGTTTGGTTGCCGGAGGGGTCTCCTTGTTGCATCATTTCTTCTGGTTGAGATGGTTGGTTGATCATCGTGGTGGGGTCTGCTTTAAGTTGTGGTGGGAATCCATTCCCCGGCCTTGCATGCTTTCTGTCCTTGCTCACAGTGCCCAAAGCAGTTTTCAGGAGGGACTCCAAGTTCTTCCAGTCAAAGTTTGGTAAACCAATGTCCCATTTCTTAAGTTGGGGGCCCGCTGCTGCTACAGTATTACATATTTTGAGCCCTGACTCCAAGTGCAACTTTAATCTGGCAGGGTAGAAAAGCTGGCCTTTAATGCTACATTTCTCTTTCAGTTGCTTTATCACCCCTGGTCTAATCATCTTTCAGCCTACTGGAAAAACCCTGATGATAAAAATATCGGCTGGTTTTCCTACTCAGTTCCCCTTTTCTTCTACACTGCTGCAAGTACGAGTTCTTTTGATTGGAAGTGGAGCATTCCTGTTATGGTTGAATGGCGCCTCGCTGTTTGCTCCTTCAGTTTTGGCCCTAAAGATCTGTGTGCTTGTTCTATGGTAAAAGGAGTATTAGGGGTGAATCTAGAGTGGTAGAGAGAATGTGTTGAATAAAATCATTAATAGAAATAAACTACTCAGCTCCTTCTCTCATCCCACGTATGCAGAAACTTTTCCAAACTCTGTTTTCGGTATCTTCTGCCCTTGCCTCTAATTCCCTCTCTTAATGGAGTAAGCACAGGAGAAGTCCGTTGTGGGTTGTTTTGTCTGTGAGCACTTCAACTTTGTTATTTGTGGCCATGATTTTTTTTTTTCCAAGTTCTTCATGTGCATTTTGAGATCAGCAAAAGCTGACTCAATGATCTGCACTTTATTTAGGACTTGCTATACAGTATGATCTGCAGCAATAATCACTTCCCCTCCATCATCATACTCGTATTCAACTGATGATATGGATGCAGAGGATTGTGAGCGGAAAGAGCCGGCCCTCATGGCTGAAATGCTACAACTTCTTCTCGACATCATCTGCTGAAGTCACCAATTTTGGCTTTCCTGGCTTGCTGGTTTCACTGATCTGCTATCATTTTTCTTCTAACTGTTAAGACTGGCTGAAGGACTTTGTTGGATCTGCAGCAGTATAGCTGGAGACAATTTTTCGGCCAGCAGCCATGCCAGTGACATCACCGGAAGTCCCTAGTTACACCTTTTAAATCTGCTGTTTGTATGAAGATTTAACTGTTTGTTTGATTGATTTCAATTGCTAACTCCAGTGCTGAACATGGCTTTTGTGTTTCCTTCAGTATTGTGAAAGCTGCTTTCTGACTGGAGAAGTATCTCTTCCCCTCTCCTGCTGTTCAAACCCTTCCCATTATACCCCAGAATCCTTGAATAGGCTTTATTGCACTGGCTGGTTTGCTTGGGGGAATGCCTGATGAAGACTCTCAGATTCCTCACCTCAGATGCAGTGGGCCCTTTTTACCCAAGTGCATCACCTTGCACTTCTTGCCATTGAATCTCAACTGCCAAATGTTTGATTATCTCTCCAGTTTTTCTGTATCATTTTGAAGTTCCTGTCCACCCTGCCACAAAGCTTTAGATCACCAGCAGAGATGCATCCTGCCCTGGACACCTTTCCTTATGTCACTAATGAGCATATTAAATAGGACAGATCCCTGGATTGACCCCGGGTCACCTCACTCGTGACCTCCCATCCCCAGATTTGACCCCATTTACTACCACCGCTAACCTCTTACAGCCAGTTCCCTATCCTCCTAACTTAACCCTTCTCTACTCCCAAGTCCAGCAGTAACCTCTGCATCACCAAATTGAAGGTTTTGCTGAAGTTGATGTACAGCAAATCTACCATCTGCCCTCTATCCACCGTCCTAGTGACCAAATCAAAAAACATGGTCTGACACAAACCTGTGCCGCTTGTCATCCTGCAGCTCATTATCCACCAAGTAGGCCACCAGATTTCCTTTACCATGGGCTCCATCAGCTTACCTAGAATGGAAATTATTCAGATCTGACAGGGTCCAGAATTGAGTAGGGAGAGGGCACCATTACTACTGGGATTTACCCAGTGCGGGAGGTTAAGGAGGGCTGAGACTGGCAGTGCCAGCTATGAAACTGCAGTTTTCAACAACTGGGGTTTGATAAGAGGCCATTCTTCAAGATGGTAAGTTCATGTAGTACTGTAGCTTCAGCACCTCTTCTTGTCTTCGCTCCACTAAGGTGAAGATACCTTTGTGTGGATGAGTGGAAGGTTAGCAGTCTGTATCAGTTTGGGAGGCTGTACTGCCAAACTGGGGGAGAAATTTAGGTTTCCAAAGTGCTGGTTCATGGCTACAGGGGCTTCAGTGTTGCTTGTGATTAGGGTTCTGTTGTGGATTAAGTTGGCTATGGATTCTGACTGACCCTTTTCTAGTAAAGTGTTAATACCAGACAAGCTTTTTTAGTTTAATACAATTTATCTCCAATAGCTAGTACAGTAAGCTGTCTTGGTACTCCTTGTTTCTGAGTTCCTGTACTGTCCTGTTCCTGAGTCATCTATACAGCTCCCAGTCACGGTCATCAGGGGAGGCTTTATAACGTACCCATGCCCTGCTGTGCCATCTGTGATGGTCAGTTCCAGTGAGACCCAATCATGTTGACTGCCTCTAACTGACCCTCTTCACTGGAAGCAGACTGCTGCACACTGATTTCAGCTCAAGATGCTTCTATGTCAGTGATGAGATCCAGCCAATCCTAGTTCAGTTTGCCGAGTTGGGAAGGTCCACATTCGGTGACTTGAATATAAAGATTCTGATAATCCAGGGGTACTGGGTTCCAATTTTGCACTTCAGGCACAGAAGTTGGGCTAATGATCACTCGTGGAGTTAGGGTACATATCTGAGGAAGCTATTTTGTTGTAAAGTATCCAGTCAATGCATGTACTGGAAATGGTTCTGGTGTTTCACCTAGTACTGGAGGATATCAGCTGGGTGAGATGGTTCCACCAAGCCAATTCAACAGAAAACCCGTCCATTGGCTTTACAGTGACGGCACGTCGACCGTGATTGCGGTCCATACTGTGCTGTCAAGAACACAAGTGTGTTTTCTGTGCCCTCCGCACCCCCTGGAGTTTATTATAATCACCTCCACAGCAGAGGTGTTTCTGGGAGGGGGTGCAAGACCCAGAGAAGCTGTGCCAGGGTCCCGCGCACCCATTAGAGCAACCGGCAGCGACTGCCACTTTGTCGCTGTAATATTTTAGACAAAGTTACGTGCTACGGGGCCAGATGATGTTCAGTGGCCCAGTCCCTTGCTGTTGATTCTTTGGCGCCATTCCAGTCAATACCAACACCAACCGACAGTAAGGCCTTGAAACTGAGGGGGCTCTTTGGGATGATAGCCAGGAACCAATGGAGTGAGGGCTTAGGGATGTTAAGCAATCTGTAGACGCAGCTAATATACAGGTCCTTAAAGCCTTGAGAGATTTTAGTCATTAGGACTTCAGGTAGCTGTCCAGGATGATGGCCAAATCCCAGGCTGCAGGCCGTGTATTTTAAAGAGCTAGTGTACTGCCTAAAATTAATATTAGTTTTTAAAAGCAATCAACTATTACTTTTTATATCTAGGTGCTTTTCATTTCCCTTTGGGTAATTTGAAGATTTTTTTTACCTGATGTTAGTGGGTGTGGTCTGCGCAACAGCACTATGCCTGGCAGCTGACATATCTAGTTCTAGTCCCCCCCCCAACTTCATCATCAGCATTGTGACCTCACTGACTGTGACATCACAGCTACTCAGGAACAGCCACTCGGTAGCTACTAGGTCAATCTCCTGTGATGTCAGTCAGTGAGTTCACAGTGCTAATGATGTAGTGGGATTAGAACTAGATAAGTAAGCTGCCAGCCAGAGTACTATTCCACACATCCAGCATAATACTCTCACACAGAAACTTTCTAATGAGCAAACAGAAAAAACAATACTTCAGAAATAAAAAGTTACAACTGACTGCTTCTTGAAATTTGTAACATTTTCCTGTCTACTATTTTTGATTCTACTAGCTCTTTAAGTACTTCACTGTTAGACATCTGGGGCTTGAGCCAGAATTCAGTGATGGCAAAAGAAGAAATTTCTTCGTACTTACCACAATTTCCTTTCCTGTTAGCTCCTACATTGTCAATGGCTAGTCATTACAACTGGGTACTGTGCACCGCTACTAGGGGGAAATGGCACAGCCCAAAGACTGAATCAGCCTAGAATGTTGGGCACATGAACATTCCGGACAACAGCAACTCTCCAGTCAGTACTGTCCATGCAGTGCCTCTAAATATGGGAAAAAATATCATATCAGTCGACTTGACGCAAGAGTAGACAAATCAGCTGCACACAGAGACAGGACTTTAGCCAGAATAAAATACAGTAAACAGTGGCCTAACTTGTTGGATGACAAAAAGTGAGTGATCGTTCTGCTTTCCCCTTCTCCATCGCTTCGAGCTTATTTACCTTTAAGTGGTGAGGGACAAAGCTGAAATATCTGGGTATACAGTTACCTCAAAATATTGATCACACTGTCCTGATAAATTATGAACCTCTCACTCAGACAGTAGAGAATGACCTTCATACTTGGTCTCAGCTACGTCTCTCCTTCTATTCAAGGATTGACCTTATTCAAATAAATATATTGCCCAGACTACTGTATTTATTTCAAACCATTCCTGTCTTACCCCCCTTTTATAGTTTATATCTTGGAATAGGGCCTTAGCTCAATTCGTCTGGGCTGGCAGGAAACCTCGCATTCGATGGTCCATCCTACAGTTCCCAAGAGACAAAGAAGGGTTGGGATTACCTGATCTGGGTAAATACGCACAAGCAGCTACCCTGGCTAGGATATTGGGGTGGATTGATCCAAATTATAGAATATTTTGGAAAAAGCTAGAGATTACACTAAATCATATTCAAGATATTAAAAATGTTCTATTTCAACCGGGGGAGCCCCTTCCAGGGCGGAATGATTATCACAGGGGAATGCAAAGCAGTATGACAGTCTGGGACAAGCTTAGAGCCTCTCAGGAACTTGCCCCGGTCTTTTATTTTCTTCGACAACTTAGGCTAGAGACAAAGAATTTTCAGGGCCCCCTAACTGAGACTTTAAATGGCTGGCATAATAGACGCCTAGCTTTTATTTTTCAGATATTAAGACAATCAGGGTATGTTACCCTTTTCCACATTAAGGGACACCTATGGGCTACCGCCAGAAACTAATGTAGCTTATCAGGAGATACAAGCCTATCTGGAGAATAAGGCTTCTCAATGGAACCGTCTCCCGTCCCCATCTCCTCAATTATTGATAGTTATTATAACTTCCATAAAGGGAATAACCCCCCCCCACACACACACACACACACCTGACTGGAACACTGTAAAATGGATTGCAGGAGGTTACTAGAGACTCAACTTTGGGGGTCCTGGCTGCTTGGAATCGGGAATTATTGGTACCGGTCTCAGATCATCTCTGGTTTAAACATATCAGGTTATCTCATGGAATATCTCTAGCATCATACTGGCGGGAATTTGCCTGGAAAATCTTACTTAGAATTTTAATATACCAGCTAAACTGGCTAAATTTACTGATGGCCCAGTAGGAAGTTGCTGGAGATCTTGTGGGGAAAAGATGGCTGGACATGTACACATCTTCTGGTCATACTCAGTGCTCTGACCTTTTTGGGGAGAGGTGGTGGAAACCCTGGGGGAATTGGTGGGAGAGGAGGCTGCCCTTACTCCTGAAATGGTCTTGCTTTCAATACCTCCCATAGGCCTCCGTATTCCGAGGGGCTCTCTCTTGATTACTTATATATCGATAGCTAAGAAAGTAATTACCAGACTATGGGGCTGGACCTCACCTCCAACCAGAAGGGAATGGTTCACGGCCATGAAAGAAGTACACTATCTGGAAAGACTGGCGGCTAACCATTTAAACAGAAAAGATAAATTTGAACTCCAATGGAGGAAATGGGTCCTCTATACGTCAGTACAAGATCCTCATTTTATCCCACAATGACCAACAGGAGAAGTGACCTGATGTTGAGAAAGGCGAGGGGGAGAGAAAGATTTAGGGAGAAGACTTATTTTAGTACTAGTATACAAGGATCGCTATCAGGATGGATTTATCTATGGCTGTATGTGAATTATGATCTTGTGCCCATAACTGTAATGCATTGCGCGCTGGTTAAGCTATGCTTTGCTTAATTGTATTATATGATCTCTATCATGTACTGTGTCCCATCAGTCTCTTACATATTTTAAAACAAATAAAAATACAATTAAAAAAAAAAAGTGAGTGATCGAAGCTCATCTTCCAAATCTTTACATCCTAGAAGGTCCTGCAGAACTGAATCAACTGAAACAAACTTATTAAAGGGAAAATGACTGCATGCAGTTATAGATGGGCGAAGTGGATAGAATTCACTTTGTGAATCAAATTCGTGAAGTTTGCAAAGTGCAAAGTTGCCTATTTACTATATGAACTCACTTAACTTTGCCTTACTTCACCACTTTTCTAAGCGAAGCTAGGTGAAGTTGTGAAGTGGAACTTCAAGAATTTCTCCTAACTTTGTTTAGAAAAGTATGTAAGTTCAAGTCAATTCGCCTAGTGAAATGGCAACGTTTAACTTCGCAAATTAATTTCGCAAAGTGAATTTTATAGCTTTGCCCATCTCTACATGCAGTATAAGCAGTCACCTGCAACAAAGGAGCCATCCTTGGTTAACATCAAATTTGAACCTGTTAAATCTGCATGTTAGCAACCACCATTCTAATGTGGAACTGCTCCCCCATATCTATATAAACACAAGGGCAGCAGGTAAACTATAGAGGGATACCCAGACTAACTTACAGAGTTTATAACAAAACAACGGACATCCCTGTGCTGGCATACTGGACAATATTCTCCCGCAGGAGTGAGGCTCCAGGGCAGGCCCTGCTGACAAAGCAGGAGCTAACAGAAAAGGAAATTATATAAGTATGAAGAAATGTCTTCTTTCTGTAACACTTCACATTGTCATTATAACTGGGTTCTAAGAAGCAATATTCAGAAAAAAAACAAAACGGGTGGGGGAGAATATTGTCCCATACATCTACCACATAGAGGAAAGGAATTTACCTGCTGCCACCTGCAAAACTCTGCAATCAAAGGCTGCATCCGTAGAGCTCTGAACATCCAGTCTGCAGTGCTTGGTGAATATGTGGAAGGAGGACCATGTAGCTGCCTCCTACAACTCAAACAGATGCCTCACCTCCCTCCAACCAAGAGGTGGTCACAGTCCTGGTGGAGTGAGCCTTGATGAGAGCTGGAGGTCACATCTGCAACATAAGCCTTGACAATGCAGGCCCTTACCCACCTAGCTAGGGTGGCCTTGGAGGCTTTTTGTTCCTGCTTTGGCCACTCTAAAAAGAATGAACAACCTATCAAATTTACGAAACTCAGAAGCCCGTTTAAGGTAAGTCTTAAAGGCCCATTGCAAATCTAACTTGTGCAACTCCTTTGGGTGAGTAGGTTGCGGACAGAAGACCAGGAGACAGATTTCCTTTTTCACATGGAAGGCCATGGGGAGCTTTGGAATGAAAGATGGGACTGTTGTGAGCACCACCTTGTCCTTGTGCATGTCAAGATATGGTTCTTTGTAGGACAAAGTCTGGAGTTCATCAGTCCTCCTAGCTGAGCACATAGCAACTACAAAACACACCTTGTAAGCCAGCACGTCCAACGGCACTGACAAAAGTGGTTCGAAAGGCTCCTTACAAAGAGCATTCAGACCCATATTCAGGCCCCATGGGGGAACAGGGGATCGGAACAGAGCTCAATTCCTGCTGACTGCTCGTAGAAAACAAATAACCTTATTTCTAACATATGGAAAACTGCTTACGTAATCCTGATTCATAAAAAGGGCCCATGAAATAATAGTGATAATTACAGGACAATTAGTCTAACATCCTCTATCTGTAAATTATTTGACAGTGTTTATTAAAGACTTAATGTCCCCGATTTTGGACACTACAGATACAGCACAACATGGGTTTAAGAAGGGACATGCATGTTTAACTAACCTAATGTGCTTCTATGAAGAAGTTAGTCACCTGTCTGATCATAGGATACCTTATAATGTTGTCTTTATTGACTTTAGCAAGGCATTCAACACCATGCCACATTGGGCTTTCATATCCAAATTACATACAACTGATATTAATATAAACATAATAAACTGGGTCACCAATTGGTTAAGCAATGGCACACAAGAAGTCATGATTATGGGGTCAACTATCTGACATCAGAATAGTAACTAGCAGGGTACCTCAATGCTCTGTCCTGGGCCCATGTTTGTTTCAAACATTCATAGTTGATCTAACATCCAGTTGCCTTTCAGCAGCAATTAAATATGCTGATGACATCAAGATTGGTGGACCCTGTGCTAACCTTGATCAAATCGATTTAATTCGAAAAGACCTTGACACAATTACACATTGGGTTAATCAGTGGGGTATGAACCTTAACCTTGCTAAGTGCAAGGTCATACATATGAGGCCCAACAACTCATGTGCCTCCTACATTTTAAATAACCAAACCCTAATTACTTCCACTAATGAAAAATATTTAGGAATCAGTATTTCAGAAAATTTCCTTCCAACTAATCAGATAAATGAAGCCATACGAAAAGCTAATAAAGTCATCTGGTCCATCAAAAGAAATATAAAATCTAGAAATAGCAGGGTGATGATGCCTCTATACAGAACATATGTTCGGCCACATTTAGAGTATGCATCACAGTTATAGTGCCCTTACAAAAAACATGAAATTAATCAATTGGAAAGGGCTCAAAGGAAATTTACTAAACATATCATGGGTCTGTATACTGGATCATATGAATCAAGGATTAATACCTTGAACTTGATGACATTATCCACTCGTCGTCTAAGGGGCGACCTTTTTATGTACATTATTCATGATCTGTACTTGTTCTCTGAATTAGGCCTAGAGTTTAAAAATAACTATAACACTAGAGGCCACCCGTTACGACTATATAGTGGGAAATTCAGTCTAAAAGCACGTAAAATACTTCTATATCCTACCAACTGTAAATCCTTGGAATAACCTTTCCCTTGAAGTTATCACTAGTAAAACCAAATCTGAATTCAAACAACGCCTATAAAGGCATATTCTTTCAGGTTCTAAACTTAATTTTTATTAATATAGGACAATTATGGGCCCACAAGCCTTCTAGCTCCTTAGTCTTAGTATGAACCTCCCGGTTAGTCCCTAGGGACAAACCCAAGGAGGTTCCAAAGGCAGACATCTGACCTCTCAAGGATAAACCTTTTTCCACTCCTATCTGCAGGAAATCCAAAATCTGCAGAACTGTGGCTTTAGAAGGCCAGCTATTTTTTCACTTGGCCCAAGTGGGAAAAGTGGTCCATTCCCGAGTATAAGCTGCCAACTTGGAATTCTTCCTGGTAGCTATCAGGGTGTTCACCGCCTTCTTAGAGAAACCCGCTTCAGGACTTTCCTCCTTTCAGGGGCCAGGCTGCAAGCTGCATCGCTCCAGGATCTGGATGCAGAATGGGACCTGTGAGAGAAGGTCCTCCCCCCCCACACTGAAAGGTGAAACGCACTGAGCTAGGTTTACTAAGTCCAAGAACCATGGTTTTCTGGGCCACTCCGGAGCGATTAGAAGAAAGCTTCTTGAGTACCTGATTTTGCGTATGACCTTGGGGATGAATGGCAGAGAAAGGAATACATACACTTTGCTGAAATTCCACACTTGTGACAAGGAATCCACTGCCTCCAACTGAAGAACTGTTGAACCTAAGCATCATGGCTGGAGGTGAACAGGTCGATCTGAGGACAACCAAACCTTTGACACAGATGGTTGAACACCTCCCGGTTCAACAGCCACTCCTCTGGTTGGACATTTTTGCAGCTTAGCCAACTGGCTTGAATGTTCAACTCTCCCACCAGGTGAACTGCTGAGAGAGAGAGAGAAGATTTTCCTCTGCTTGCAGCAGCAGATCAGTTGCTTCACTTGGCATCTCCCTATTTGTGCTCACTTGATTGTTTATGTATGCCACTGTGCCAGTGTTGTCTAACCTTATTTTCATGGCTTCTGACTGCATCTGACTGAAAATGAAGAGAGCAAGGCACACAGCCATCATCTTCAGAACAATTATGTGTAAGAACTGTTCCTGTGCTGACCAAGTCCCCTGAATGGGACAGTGGTCCAGGACTGCCCACCAACCCGACAGGCTGGCATCGCATGTCAGAATCAACTCTGGGGGGACTTCCAAGTGAGACCCTTTGCTCAGATTCTCCAAACTCACCCACTAACTCAGACTGCCACTGTCATGGTGGAATGAGGATCCTGCCCTGATAATCCTCTGAGGTCGGATCCCAGGCTTTGAGCAACTCTATTTGTAGGGGTTGCATGTGAAGGAGAGCCCACGGAACTAGTTCTATCACTGCCATCATAAGGCCCAGAATTCACAGAAGGCTGTGAGCTGAAGCAGACGACTGGCTCCTCAGCCACTGAACCTCTCTCAACAGGGTCTCTTTCTTGGCTGGCGAGGAAGACCTTCCCCTCGTCCGTCTGGAACACTGCTTCAAGGTGGTCCAGGGTCTGACACAGCTCAAGAGAGCTCTTCTTCTGATTCACCACCAATCCCTGGAACTCCAACACATCCCAAGTCTTGGTCACTGACTTCCTTGCCACTGGCGCAGATGGCACTCACATGAGTAGATCATCCAGGTAGGGATAGACACTATGTCCCTTCTGTTGGAGTTGAGCCATCAGGACTATGAGCACCTTCAAGAAAACCCTGGGGGCTGTTGCCAGCCCAAATGGGAGTGCCCTTTACTGGAAGTGCTATCTCAGGATCAAGAACCTGAGGAACCTCTGATGAGACTGTCAGCTGGGAATGTGGAGATATGCATCCCTTAGATCTATGGAAGCTAGATAATCCCCTGGCTGGACAGCTTGGATGATTGAATGAAGAGACTCCATCTTGAAGGTCGTGTGGCAAACAAACTTGTTTAGGTGTTTCAGATCCAGAATAGTCCTCAACCACCCCCCAAACTTCTTGGGAACTACGCAATAGATCAGGTAGAATCCCTTGCCTTGCTCACTGGAACTGCTGCCCCGATTTGAGTGAGTTGGTCCAGGCTCTGTGACACCACTTGTCTCTTCACGGGATCCTTTAGAACCAGGGATGGCATAAAACACCCCTTTGAGGGAATTGTTGAAAATTCAATTGCATAAAAAGCCAACATTTCTAAAACCCAAGCATCTGAAGTTATCTGGGCCCATCTTGTGTAAAAATTATGCAGTCTTCCACCAAGGGATGGGAGGCAGAGATTGGCCCATGTACACTCGTTGTGATGTGCCTGCTTTTCACCCTGGGCCCCTGCTATGATCACTCCTGAAACCAGAATAGACTCCTTTACTCCTCTGGTTCCCGAAGTTCCGAAAGAGATGAACCCTGCCCCCCCAATACTGCCTCTGTCGGCTGCCTCTTTTATCTTTTAGAGCTGAATCTGCCTTTTGCTGTTCCTTTGACACTGGAAGGTGGCTCTTTCTATCCTGGATATCTTTCAAAATATAATCCGGGGAAGAACCAAACGACAAGCCTCCCTCAAAGGCTAAGTTAAACAGCTTGGTCTTCGAAGCCTGATCAGCTACCCAATGTCGAAGCCATACTCCTCGCATAGCGGACACAATGTGGTAAGTGAAGTGAGCTGACATGCACAAATTCTCTACCGTGGCATCCCCTAAGAAGGTGGGGGCCATGGATACCAACTGTAAAATGCTCGCCCCCTCCAAATCTGGAGGAATGAAGCTGCCCAGGATCACTGTAACCCACTAGTTTAAAGCTCTGGCAACAATAAAGGAGGTGCAAAGGTTTGCGACATTAGTGAAAGTTTTGCACAAAGCATCCACCCACTTGTCATGTGAATCCATTAAGGTCAAGGACCATTCAACAGGAATAGTGGTGTGTCTGATGGAATTATGAACCACCTTATCTGCCAGAGGAGGGGTTTACCACTTGAGAGTATTTTCTTCTAAAAAAGGAAAACACTGTATCTTGGGTTTTGGCAGATATTTTCTTTGGTACGCGCTTGTGCATTACTGTTCAATAATTTGGTCACAGTGAAAAAAGTTTGGAAAACACTTTGGAGTGGAGGAGGATGTGGACAGGCTAGGACTAACATCTAATGTCTCCATGGACTGCACCTCCTTGAGCTGTAATGTCCTACACACCTCTGTTATCAGACAGGACAAAGACTTGTTATCAAACAGGGGAGGAATAAGAATCATTTTCTTCGTCTCCATCCACTCCTCTTCCTCCTCCTCAAAGTTCATCCTCCTCCTCATCAAGTAGCTTCCTATTTCTCCAAGATCCCCAGTATCCTCATCCTGACCCTCTGTATGGTCAGGGTCAGGGTCTGCCTGCAGATTCATATTAGCAGCCCTATCCTGCTGTGGCACACCTGGACGTGCCTGTGTAGGCCCCCCTGACCTTAGGGACCCAGTTTGGGGTCAGCTCTGTCTGATGGGATGTCCTGTAAACATTGGGACCCAAAAGCTCTCTTAAGAGTAGTAAGAAAGATTTACAAACTTCTGCTTTGCCAGTGCCAGCAAATACACCAGATGCACCCCCCCCAAACTTGAAGGTGTGACTGGGGGGGGAACCGTAAGACATATTAGCTTAAGTAACACAGTGGAGGCAATATGACCCCATAGGAGAGGGCAGAATTACCCTCTTGCAGGTCTTATATTTTTTTAAAGTTAGAGGCCTCCGATAACCCATGGTGCCCAAATTAAATCACCCTGCAAGTGCCCAGGGTTAAAAGGCTGAAGTGTTTCCCAAATTTAAATGTAAAGGACTGCTGCCAACCACGGGAGAAAAACAGTAAAAGTGGGAATAGTGCACAGTACTTGGCTGAGCCGGCTGCCAGGAGACAAAGAATGAGTTACTAATAAAAAAACATGTGAAAAGAAGAACCGCCATGTGTAGCATTAAAGAAGTGCAGGTGCGCACGCTCTGGCAGTGCACATGCATGACATTACGATGCTGTGCGTGATGTATGCATGCCAGAGGGGGGCACATGAATGGCACGCTGAGGCTAAGGAGCCTGTGAAGAGACAAATGCTTGCACCCAACAGAAAGATTTACCAGCAGGAAAATGGCAGGAAGCTGCGTGGCTCAATGAAGCCAAGAAAACCACCCAATGGTCCGAAAGGTGGAAAAAGGCTCCCGAAAAAACTGTGTCTGTCCAAAGTCTAAGGCTCTTGTTCCAACAAGCTTTTTTCTTTTTTTGCTTGGGCTGCTTTAGAAACTTAAAGAGGAAATGCCCCTCAAAAACAAGTTAAGCAGATTAAAGGGGAACTGCCCCCTCAAAAGGGAACACAAAAGCTGGGCTGATGGCACTGAGGCGCTAGACACCACACTTTTCGCCATGGTGGTGACCCAGGCTCTGGAATGAGTTTGAGTTGCCAGGGGTTAGCAGGGGAGGGAAAGGATCCAGTGTCAGATGGACTGCTCTTCTCTCGTGGGGAGGGAGGGAATGTCCCACTCCTTGGCTGCCTCCTGGTGGAAGTCAGGTGGCAGCACTGGAGTTAGGGAGGCCTGGCGATGGCTATGTGGCCTTGCGCTCACAGCTGTGCAAGGGAGGGCTAAAAATGGGAAAAAAAGGCGCCCATAGGTTTCATGAAGCCTTGCCTGCTAACAGGTGTCCTCCACAGATTGCACCTCCTTGAGCTGTAATGTCCTACAAGTCTCAGTTATCAGATAGGAAAAAGACTTGCTATCAAACAAGGGAGGGATAGGTATCCTCCTCTTCAGCTCCATCCACTCCCCTTCCTCCTCCTCATCATCAAGTAACTTCTTTGGGTCAGGATTTTCCCCAAGATTCCATATATCCTCATCCTGACCCTCTGCATGGTCTGGGCTAGGATCTGCCTGCAGATCCATGTTAGCAGCTTTGTCCTGCTTCGGCACACCTGGACGTGCCTGCATGGGCCCCCCCGACCTGAGGGGCCCAGTTTGGGGTTGGGTGTGTCTGATAGGTTGTCCTGTGGAACATCAGGGCCCAAAAGCTCTCCTAAAAGCATTGAGGAATATTAACGCAATTCTGCTGTGCCAGTGCCAGCTGAGAGAGCTGGTGCACCCCCCTCACTTGGCATTCCGATTAGGAGAGCCGTAAGAGACATATTAGCTTGAGTAACACAATGGGGGCACTAGGAACCCAGGGGAGAGGGTCGCATTACACTTTTACAGATCTTACAGTTTGAAAACAAGAGATCTCCAATAAGCCGTGGGGCCAGAACACCACTAAACCTGCAGATGCCAAAATTGAGTTTACAAACAACTGACTTGATAAGAATACTGTCACGACCCCCACCTCCAATTGTGGGGGGAGAAAAGGACAGAAACAAAGTAAAACGGATCTACCAGCTGAGCTGGCTGAAAAAAGACTGCTCGCACTCAGCCAGCTGTGCTGAAAACACCAGAAAACGGAGTCACCACACATAGCACTAGAAAGCTGCAGGCACATGTTCTTGTGAAGGACCACATGCGTAACGTCACAGAGCTGTATGTGATGGCACGTCAGGGGAGGCACGCGCTCAAGCACAACTGCACGAAAAGTGAGCTGAGGCTGTAGGAAGCCTCCGAGAGGAAAAGGCGTGTGCCCTACAGATGGGACTCAGGCAGGAAGCTGCGTGGCTCAAAGAAGCCACTGAGAATAAAAACGCCACACAACCTGTGGCAACTGATGCCTTAAAGAGTCTCTATATGAAGACTGATTCTTCAGAGTTCAACCTCATCTGGTTGTTTTTTTTGTAAAGGCTGAGAAAATTAAAAGGAAAATGTTCCCTCACTCAAATGTACACAATTAACGGGGAAATGTTTCCTCCAACTGTGAAAAGCACCAAAAAAACACATGAAAAGGAAAAAAGAAAACAACAAACCAGTGTCACCCTAAGCCTAGGGGAAGGGGAACAGATGCCCAAAAGAAGGAGAAAGACCAAGGGAATGCTCTAATCAAAACAGGTACTTACCCGAGGCACTTTTTTTTCTTTTTTAAATCGAGACCTGCTAACAAAACAAACATACATACACACCTGAATTACTATAACAGACGTGGCCCTAATCCAAGTAACAGTCAGTGGAAACGGGTTAAAAAAAGGCAAGTTAGCCAATTTGAAAGCCGCAGCTTAACAGGCATGATTTTAATTTAGGGGTGCTCCCTGTCACCAGGTAGCCCCAAGCTGCTATGCAGAATTGCAGCCCCAAAAGTCAGAAAGTCATTTCCTTCTTGAGCAAAATGTCTACATCGTTTCCTCTTTGATGGCACAGAAAAGACTGGAAAGTTGCTGCTGCCCGGAATGTTCAAGTGCCCAGGATTCTCTGCTAATTACAGCCTTGGGCTGTGCTATTCCCCTTAGTAGGGGTGCACCTCATCCATGAGCAATGAATCCCATTGACAATGTGGAGCACTACAGAAAAGACTACACCAGAATAAAGTCAGCTGGAGTTGCAGTTTGACTCAAATAAGCACCACAGTCCAACCCATCAGGTGGAATGATCCAAACTGAGGGTCCCATCACTGTCCGTGCCAGTCGTGCATGCATTATCTGGGACTTCCAACCACTGATTGCCACGAAAAGATGGCTGTGGTCACAAGTCAGGATATCCTGTCCTGGATCGTGTGGTCTCCATAAAAGTAGTTGCAGAAGTGGGAATGTTTAGGAGCCTGGGGTTACTGTGGGACTAGAACACCAGAAATGGAGTGCCATTTACAGGTCAAAATCAAGTGCAGCATTGGCAGATTACCTTCTTAATCAGCAATGAGAACCAATCATAAGTGCATGATCAGTAGCTCACCTCTGGTTAATTCCTCGAGGAGGCGTTTTCCAGTCCTATACTGGTGCAACTTTAGTAGACTGCCCTTGGGGTCAACAGTGAGAGCATGTTTTGTTCACTATCACCCCAAAAAATTCTATTCACAATAAGGACGCTACACTGGGGGAGGGGGGGGATCCAGACAAACAAAAAGTTTCAAATTCTTTTAGGGTAGTTTCTTATAGGTAGGTGAGCCTAGCCTACAGGCAAGAGAGGTTATAGAATTGGGGCTCCAAACATGGTTGCAGCGGGGTGGGTGGGGGTGGTGGCATATATCAGGAGCACACAGAGGCTCCCAGTCTGCCACCCCTAAAAACTACCACATACAAAGCCAAACTGCCATAGCCAGTGGCAAAGTTGCAATACAAATGACAGATGTTTGTGGTCGCCCAACCGCAAACATCTAAACTGCAGCCACCATGGACTTCTATGCACAGCACTGTACTATCAGCATGGTACAATATCATGCCCAATGGCTGTGGCATGAGGCACTATCACTCAGCCCTCCCTTCCCCACCAAACCGTATGGCGAACTTGTGCGCAGAGTTTTTGTTTCTGAATTATGTCCCTTGCCAGTCATCCTGGATGACTGTCTCTAGTGGCCTCAGACCACTCCACCAATTTTCCTGTATCCCTGATGCCCAGTGGAACCCCCTATCCCTAGCCCCATTTCCCTGTCAGTGAGTGTAACCAGTCTCTCTCGATCCCTGCCCCCACTGAGTCCTCATGGGGCTGCCGCATGCACCAGTGACACACCTGTAAAATTGCTTATGATAGTTCTATAGGGGTCAAGGTTGCAGAGGCATGTGCAGCAACCTGGGCCAGGAAATGACTGTGCATAACACAGTGCTTTATTAGCATGCCTGGCCCCACCCCTTTCTCTGTGCCGGTACACTGCCCACTGCGTTGGCAGAGGTAATGGTTTGTAATCCCTTTGCATATGGCATAAGGGGGAGCACATTAAAACAGTGGTGCAAAGTGACCACTGCACCACTTAACTGCGACTGTGTGGGGGCTTCAAGTCAGTTTGCAGAGTGTGAACTGTATCCAAAAAAGTTGTCAACAAATCTTCTTTCTGAGGTGCTTCCTTGAGTTGATTTAACTGAGCTACCTTGGTTTATCTCAAGAATGAATTGAAACAGAAGCTAAACTATAAACCTAAACTTACATTAAAACAGTCAGCACCAAGGGTCCCACACTCAAGTGTTGGGCTTGTCCCAATGTGCACTTAGTGTGCAGAAACATTTTGGTTTACTTACTCTTTACTGTAGTATAGTAGATTCTATCAGACTCATTTTGTTTAGGCTGACATCTTTTACTACAAATCCCAGTATCCCCTGCAGCTGCCATCAGAGCAGAAAGCAACAGTGGGGGAATTCAACAGCCTGTAGTGCACGTTAGGAGTTTATGTAAACTCTGATTTTTTGTATGCTGGTCCTGCTGTCCTCCCTGAGCTATGTACAGTCACAGAAGACTGTACTTAGCCCCTGGAGAAAAGCACAACTGGAAGACGTCTGATCAGACATATAAAACCTCTAACATGCACTGCTGAACCCTGCTGCACAGTTCTTGATGCACACTGAGAATGGAGATAATTCCGGATGAGGTGTCTCGTGCATGTGAAAGAGGGACTCAGTGAGTGCAGCAGGTTAAAACATGGGTAACGTCAAACCCACCGGTTTAAAAAATGTGAGTCAAAACCTACTACCTACTTCTATGTCAGTGCATACAGAACTGTATCATAAGCACACCATCTAAAAGTTAAGGGTGCAAAATATGAATGCGAGAGAAATACAGCAGCCAAAAAGAGCACACTGAAATTTTAGGTATTACTCCAAACTCTGAGATGGGAAAGAAGAGCAGAATAAGCCTTGTAGAAGTACCAACAATTCCATTTACCCTTGTATTTGAACAGAGTAGAGTCCATAATTAAAATGGCGAATGTGAAGGGTGGGGTCAAGTTTTGAAGTTAAATATACAGTTTTCCAGATGCCTGCTCTGCCACACATGCAAGAAGGCACTGGGTTTTGAATCTGAACACAGAGGTAGGGGAAATTGGAGGTTGGTTCCTTCATCTCTTCCCATGCAAGACTCAATTTGTTTTCTTTGATGCTTGATTTGCAGTAAACAGCATGAAAAAATATCACAAGACTAATGAGGAATCTGTTGACTGATCTGCCTCGGATGCTTTTGCAGTAGCATTTGGAAAAACTGACTAGTAGGAGTTCTGTAATCCTCCACCAATATTTACTGTTACCTGAATTTGAACTTCCATCTTTACTTCTAAACACACACACACTCCCTCTACTCTATGAGCACACCTCCCCTAATCTGTTCTTGACCTCCTGTCCCAATTGGTTCCCCTTTACTACACCTCTCTCACCTACTTCACCCTTTACTCCCTGGCCTAAATACCTTGTGCACCTGCCTTTATATCTTGTTTTGCTTCTGTTATTGAGGCACATTTGTAGACTAACTTTTTCATAAAGCACAACTGGTCCATTGCTGCTGGACCACTGCGAGCCTGTTTTGTTTATCACTGTTCATGCTTTAGATTGCACACTAATTTCTATTTTGTGCATTTTATTATACAGTATACAACTACAGACCAGAGTTCAGGAACATAGTGGGGAAATACTGACTCCAAGGAATGAACTACTGACTGGCAATGGTTATATTGTCAAAAGGAGAAGGCTCAGTGCAATATGATTACTGGAAATCAAAAGTTCATCTCAAGAGAGTCAAGATTTTTCCATTATACCCCCCAAAACACAGGTTACTCAGCTGTAACAGTAGTTCTGGGCGTGGTATATGTTGTTCATCCACGTTTCTTGGCAATTGCCTTTCCCTTTAATATCTTGCCGGAAGGTCTAAAAGCTGGCTCCTCCCACCCACCTGGGTGGTGTATCCCTCTGCTCCGCCCCTTGATGCCAGATCTTGCCTGCTGGAAGTAGTGGTTGTGCATCGAAGCTGGGGAGGTCGGATGGGTCAGTGTGGATGAACAACATATACCACTCCTAGAACTACTGTTACAGGTGAGTCACCTGTGTTTCTAGGGATCCGGATAGGTTGTTCATCCACACTTATTGGCAGATTCCTAGCAGTTCTCTGGGAGGAGGGAGGCAGGGCACACATCCCCTACTTAAGAAACAGAGATTTGAGAACTGAGGCCCCAAAAAACAGCATCCCGGCGTGACTCCAGGTCAATGAGGTAATGGGAAAGTAGCTCCCCTCTGGTTAATTCCTCGAGAAGGCGGTTTCTAGTCCTATACTGGTGCAACATTAGTAGACTGCCCTCGGGGTCAACAGTGAGAGCATGTTTTGTTCACCATCACCCCAAAAAATTGTATTCACAATAAGGATGCTACACTGGGGCCAACAAACAAAAAGTTGCAAATTCTTTTAGGGTAGTTTGTTATAGGTAGGTGGGCCTAGACTACAGGCAGAGAGAGGCTACAGGAATTGGGGGCTCCAAACATGGTTGCATCGGGGGGGGGCATATATCAGGAGCACACAGAGGCTCCCCAGTCTCCCACCCCTAAAAACTACCACATACAAAGCCAAACTGCCATAGCCAGTGGCAAAGCTGCAATACAAATGACAGATGTTTGTGGCTGCCCAACCGCAAACATCTAAACTGCAGCCACCATGGACTTCTATGTACAGCACTGTACTATCAGCATGGTACAATATCATGCCCAATGGCTGTGGCATGAGGCACTATCACTCAGTTGCCTCCCCCCACCAAACCGTATGGCGTACTTGTGCACAGAGTTTTTGTTTCTAAATTATGTCCCTTGCCAGTCATCCTGGATGACTGTCTCTAGTGGCCCCAGACCACTCCAATTTTCCTGTATCCCTGATGCCCAGTGGAACCCCCTATCCCTAGCCCCATTTCCCTGTCAGTGGGTGTAACCAGTCTCTCTCTCGATCCCTGCCCCCACTGAGTCCTCATGGGGCTGCCACATGCACCAGTGACACACCTGTAAAACTGCCCTAAAGCGGAGGAATCTTCAGTGTGACAGACAGATCGGCACATGGAAAAACGCATCCTGCAGATCCGGAGAGCAGAACCACTTTTTTTTAAACGTTGTATTTATTGGTTTCTTTATAAACACTCATTTTTTTCTGATGCAGTACATTAGAATATATGCAATAACCACATGAGGGCGCCACCCCTCTTAATACATGCACAAAACAGATCGACTGACATCCATAAGATACAGCACTGGGGGATAATTCAAAGTAACAATCAATAGCTGTAATTAAAAATCCAAAAGATATTGTGTAGTTAAGCCCATGAACTGCATGCTTAAAACTACTGAATTAAAGTGAATTGAGTTATTCCCAGTTTCCTCTTTCTAGTAAGGAAAACTTTTAAAGTTGCATGCTTAACCATTAGAAGAGGTACCAAAAGGGTACCATATATAGGGGTAAGGGGCAACAGACTTCTAGGAAAACACACTGAACTTACAAGCTCAAATGGGCAGACTGGGTGAGCCATAGGCCCTTATCTGCCGACACTGTCTATGTATCTATATAAATGGGATTATATCTAGAACCTGTACAAAAGGTCCCTTTATTCGCTATAAGGCATTACACTCAGCCACCAACCTTTTAGTAAATTAGTACTAACATTTAAACCAAACTAGGTTTATAAAATTATTAACATTTGCCCCAAACTTAGCCCTCCTTTGTTTCCAACTAGCCCTTAGGAAATCCCAAAACCTGCCAGGCTTCCCTGGGAAAAATATATGCAAAAGGTAGCATCTATACAGAGAATGGAGCTAGACAGACAGCTTAGGTATTTACTTGTTAGTTTTTAAGTCCAGAAACTCAGAGTCTCTCACTAGGTCTCTGTTCCCTCCTCGTCCTCCGATGTGGATTGAGATGGTTCACGTCTTCTTCTTCTTGATGGTTGGGTGTGTTTTGGGGCCCATTTCAGGGCCTCTGCAGCATCACAGAAAATGACCTTTTGTTCGTGCACAAAATGGAGTCAGGCTGGGAACAGCATATTAGAAACAATTACTCACCTAAGTAATATTACTTCTTCCAGGGTATTCTTTAACATTACTGACAGATGCAGTATGGTAGCTGGGCTCAGCTGCCCTGGAGAGGAGGAGTCAATGCAAATGAGGAAGGCATTGGCCAATCAGGATACAGTTAGAGTAGACTGCTACCTGCAGTCAGCCTGAGGGACCTCAGAACACATTTCGGAGCCAAAAAAGAGCAAATAACTGTGCCCGCTAAGGGCAAAAAATAACCATTAGCAATAACCCACCATATATTCTAACCCTCTATAAAGAAAACAATTAAATACATAATTAATTTTTTTTAAATTACAGGAAAGAAAGACAGTACAATTTGGCTAAATCCCCAACAGAGCCTTTAGACAAAGTTTCTGGGGATGGGGGAGGGGGGAGGAGGGAGTGTCAATAATGCTAAAGAATACCCTGAAGAAGTAATATTACTGAGGAGTAATCGTTTCTTCTCACTCCAGGAATTTGTTAGCATCTATTGACAGATGCAGACTTCGAAGCAGTGTAGTTGGGAGGAGGGCACAGAAACCTATTTCAAGAAGAGGCTCTGAAGTACTGTCCTGCCACATTTGGGGTCCTACCAGACTACACATCCAAGAAAAGATCTTACTGAATGTGAGAAGCAAATTTCCAATAGATGGTCTGCACACTTCTAGTAAGGATATAGCCTTGAACGTTGCCCAGGATGCAGCTGTACTCCAGGAAGTAGGTCGTAAGCACAAGAAGGGCTGAATGTCAGCCTTGCTGTGGCAGACCCGAAATATGGGAACACAGTCCCATGGGAAACTACTCTTGATCACTGGTTTCTCCTTTTTTGTGAAAATGCAGGAAAGGAAGGGATGATAATGAGAGTACCTGAACTGCTAGAACCGCTTGCACACACCGGACGGCAGGACTAATTCATCCCCATCCAAGCAGCTTGAGAAAACCTAGACAGGACTTGCCTGAGAGTAGTACAGGCAGAGAAAAAGGGGTTGATGAAGGTGGAAATGGTAGACACTTGGGAAAAGGATTTCCCATCCATCTAGAGGATTAAATTGTTCTTGAAGGCACTGAGAGGATAAGGCCCAAAAGAAAAACCTGAAACTCTGAAACCCCTCTGACCGAGGAAAAGACAAGCAGAAAGGTTGTCTTCGATGTTACTCTATTCAGGACAGAATTGTCACAGGTTCAAAGGACACCCCATGAACTTGAATATACAGAGGTTTGTGTTCCATGGGAAAAAACTCCGGTCCCTAGAAGGGTCTGGAAGTTAAACGGCCCCTTGCGGAATTCTTTGAAATGGTCTGAGAAATGACAAATTTCTCTTGCCCGACAGAAAACAAATCTGAGTAACCTCTAGGTGTACTCCCAAAAGAGAGGCCTACTGTAGGTAAGAAAATAAAAACCTTTATATTTTTACAGGACACAAGTCACAAAGACCAAACTAGTTCCATGTACAAGACAGTAATGCCTGTATGTGAACTGAATAATCCAGTCATGAGAGGAAAGAGGGTTGAAAAACTGTAGGCTCTCGTCCTTGTACCAAGGAGAAAAACTGCTTCCACTAGGAAACTGAGGTTTTTGTGGCAGTAAAACTTTTTTTTTCCCCCCAGGATGTTGCAGGCCTTATTTGGCTACAGGAACTCTAGGAGATCTCGCCTCTCAAGAGCCTGGTCTTGAGGAGAAAAAAACCGGGAGCTGAGAAAACACTACTCCTGTGCAAGAAAGGAGTAGCTTGTGGAAACGAAAGCAGCCAGAAGGCTGTTTAACTGAAACTTTTTTTTACCTGAAAGTACCAAGGCTGTCTAGAGCCACCGGGATCATGGTGGCCGATTCCTTAACTAGAGAGGTACTTAGGAAACAAGGGATATATGGGAGAGAGAACACTTCTCCGACCAGTCTTGAGATAAGAAAGTCCACTGGAAGGAACCCCAAGCTGGGGCCTGAAACAGGAAAAAACTGGTGGTTCGGGCTGGAAGTGAAAATTCAGATCTGGACCTGACCTTACCCCCTGAACGATGTAGCTAGGACTTGTGTGCTGAGGGCTCACTCAAGGTGGCCCTGACTAAAGTAGCTTAGAGGATGTGCCAAAGGATTCACTTGCGGTGGCCCTGCCAAAGTGTTGTCCTTGCCTGAAAGGTGGATGAGAGACTAAGATACCTCCTAAAAAAGCCAGCTAGAGATCAAAACTCGCAGCTATTGCGGAGAGATTGGAAGCCTTGTGTCCCAAATGCTCGTTGGTGTGATACAGGGCAGGAATATCATCCGGTCCTCTCTGAACTAAATGACCTCTGGACTGAAAAAATGCAGGCCTGAAAGGGATGCTCCGAGATTCCAGGGACTGATGAAAGAATGACTCTCTCAGAAACCAAGCCCCAAAGATGGACCCCAAGGGAAGCACCTGCCGGAAGGAAGCCTCTGTACCAAAGATTTGAAGGGGAGAGGTGTGAAGCTCACGGTTTCCTTACACCAGTCCAGACTGTAACAGGGTTCAGGCTTCACGACAATTTCTCTTATCTGGAATCTGACTTAGAGGTCTAGCCCCTGGGACTCTAGTGATAAATTATACACCATATACAGGGAACCGCGCTTCGGAGTCATCTATTTAACATGCGTAGCTGTGCCTGTCCATAGGTGATCTAGCTCACCATGCCCTTACAAAACTCCATGAGTGGCTTCTCCACAAAACTAACTGACAAAACTCTCTGAGTGGCTCCCCGCCCAAACTTATCACCAACCGTGCCCATAGCCACCTGTATTATTTTTGTCTTGCTGTCTCCGCTCAAGACTACTTGTCTGCACTACCAATGTATGCTTCATCTCTCAATCTGTACCCAATTACTGTACTAGCTTGTGAATACCAAACCTGTAACACTCATATTGTAACAAAGAAATAACTGCAATGATGTAACTAAATGTACTGTATGTGTCCTCTTTGTGACAAGGTACCTTTGGAAATGAGCCACTGGCTCAAAGGTTGTAAACCGATGTACAAATAAATAAATAAACAAACTTCCCCTGGCAAGAGATGAGCATTGTCCCTTAAGAGTTGCCGAGATTTAGTTGGTTAGGGAACTTTTTTCTAATAGGTACAAGACAACCCAAGACTGTAGGAAATAACATGTCAGACTTTGGGCTTGAAAACCAAAGTCAAGGAGAATTGGCTAAGGACAGCCAAGCCTCTGAGAAGAGAAACCAGAGATTCCCTGGCTTCAGGTGAGAACTGCCAACCTACCCAGATAGCTGGAGAACAGCCCGATTTTTACTCCGTATCTGAGAACACTCTGGAGGCAGTCTAAACGGCACGGAAGAAAACTGGTAGCCGCCTGAGAAAAGCCCCAGGCTAAGGAACTGAGAACATAGAATGTAACGAGGGAAACAAGAAAATCCCCAGCGTTTACAAAAGGAAGATCTGAGTCAAGGATGCATCTTGACCCCAGGTTGTAGAAGTTGATAATGATTTGCTGTTCCCTATTTTCCTTTAAAATTCAGGTAATAGCCCGAAAAAGAGGTCCAACTCCCAAGGAGAAGGGAACCCTTTCACTACTTTGAACCTCACGAGGTTTTAGTGCTCCAGTTCCCACTGCTGACATGCTATTGGAGAAAAACAGAGAATGCAGCACTTGGAGGTAAACTTTAGTTATTTATTTACTTATCACGTACATATACATAGATGTATGCAGATATTGACATATAAATATATATATCTCCTTAACCACTGGAAAACTTTACATTTGGAAAATTCCTAATGTGTTCGCTAGGGAAAAAAGGGTTAAAGGGAGAATAATTCCTATCCAAAGCCCCCCCATATCCTGAGACTTCCTGGAAAGGAACGCTTACCTTTAACTAAGTACTAGGAGAGTTAAACTCGTCAATACGTGCCTGTCAGCTTCAGTTTGCCGAAAAGACAAACCAAAATGTGCACCAAAGCATAACCCAAAAGGCTGGAACTTTTAAGACAGGCCAGCCTGAGGGAAATGACCTATGCCAAGACTCTAGAAGCTGAAATATTATGACTTAAGGCTATAAGAGCACAGTGCTACTATATACCACTTGGGTATTTTGGCAAACCCCCTTGTGAATAGTGCTCTCGAGCTGTCTCACTATGGCAAGGATAGAATACATCAAAAAACTCAATATATGATAGCATATGCTACAAAGGTAGGAAGCATTACGTAAAATTTCTTATACATGATATATGATTATCTAGAGTCTATCTCTGGAGGGAAAACAGACAGTGGCCCAAGGCTGAGAGGCAGGCCGCTGCTTGCAGTAACTCTTTAGTCTGAAAGTGTACAGATAAAAACAGCAGAATACTTACCGAGCTGATATTTCATCTGAATGCTTCTGTCAACCCCAAAAGAGAAGGAGGGGTTTCCAGAACCTACCTGTCAGTGTCTTCAGAGAGTTGTTAACATCTTTGGAGGAGAGCAACCATCTGATCTATGAAGTCGTCATCCTCCACCTCTCTATCGGTGTTATCCTGGAGGGAAAAAGTCCAGGGAGTCCACCGGATGAATACAATTGCCTTATTATACCAAAACCTGAATCAACCTCAAGATGATCGACTGGAATTAGTGGCCCCCCCCGACGAGAGGAGTTCATGAAGGAAAATCCTCTCCCAAATTACTACCAATAATAATAATAACAATATCATCCTTGGGCGTAAAGAATAGCAAGGAGAGGAATACTCGGACCCGAGAACACACCCAGAAATATAAAGTCTGGAAAATTTGCCAGCATACGATTCATTTTATGCCCTAACATCTGCAGAGCCTCCTCTCCTTCACTGCTAGTCTCCAGGGTAGAGTGGCCTTGCACCACCGCGTGGCAGGTGGAGCGGATGATCCTTCACTTTTTGTACCTTCCCCGGCATATCTATCTTTTATAGGAGTCCCCATTTCGATTCTGGTGGTGTTCCGAAGCCAAGTAATTTGTTAGTATTTTCTGGCTCTTGTAACTAGTGTAAAACCACTGTTTTGTACTATTCTTGAGATTCACATCCCTGTGGCCATACTGCTCGGGCTCCACAGTGCCCCCCCAGAACCACATGTTCTGCTCAAGAGATGGTATGAACTGAGACAGAGTTACGATTCTGAAGGTGCGAGATGTGAGAAATTGGTCCAGGTCATGCATATCTAGAATGAGCGCCAACTCCCCGTCCATTTCAGGACCAGGCAGTACCTGGAAACGAACCCTGGGTTAACAGGGGGGATCCACAACTCTGACCACTACACCTCCTTGTGAAGGAGTTGGGCAATGTCGTCTCAGATAGCCGACTGAGTGTGCACGGATACCTTCTCCTCCCATGGGGCACTGGCTCGGTGGGTACTGCTCAAACTCCAGAAGCAGCCCCTGGTCAGCCACTTTCAAGACCCACCTGTCCGTTATGACAGTGGACTAGGTGGAAAGGAAGTGGCAGAGCCAGCCCCCCACGGGAGGACCCAGAGTGGACGCGTTGAGCATAGGGGTGGTCGCCCCCATCCCGTCACTCTGCAGGCTTGGAGGAGGTGGTTCTGGCTGAGGGACCTTTCCCTCCAGCTTACGGGCCACAGAAGCCGAGGGCGCCAAGATTGAGCCTGCTGCTGCCCAGACTGGTACTGAGGTGGCTTGGCTGCAGGGGCAGAAGGCCGAAAGGGCTTATGCTTCTGCTTTCTGGAACCCTGAGATTCCTTCTTGGCAGAAGCAACGGGAGTCCAAGGTGGCATTGTACTTCTCAATGCGTTGAAGGTGACCATCTACACCTGGACCGAACAAGTCAGTGCCCAGGGAGGGAACGTCCGCCAGTTTGTGCTGGGTGTTCACCGTGAAGGTTGAGACTCTCAGTCAGGCCCTGCAGCGCATGGCGACTACGGCCATCACTGAACAGGCACAGGAATCCCCAATGTCCAGAGCCATCTGGAGTTGCTATTTTGCCACAGCCCGACCCTGGACCTGCTTGACCGTAGTCTGAAGGTCCGTGGGGAGATGAGGAAGCACCTCATATAGAGATCCCAGGAGGGCATGGGAGAAGTGTGCCATGATGACAGCCAAGCTTACCTGACAGAGATCAAGCGAAGAGGCAGTATAGACTTTTCTGGCACAGTGGTCCATTTTTTTGGATTCTTTGTCCAGATCTCTATCGGTGTCTCCTGAATTGCCAAGCACCGAAACACAGATTTGGTCACCAACCCCTCAGCCAAGGGTGCTCTGTGAACCCAGAAAGGGAGCCGATGGGAACTGTATACTTGCTGGCCATCCGGGACAATGGCGTGGGGCAGGAGGTAGGGTGCTGCCAAAGTTCCAGGGCCAGGCTAACAATGGCTTCAGCCACTGGGAAGGCCTCTGTCAGAGAATCCCCTTTTGTCAGAATGTGTCAGGGGATATTGGGCCTGTTTCTGAACAGGCTCCAAAGGCATCCCCATGGATGATGAGATGGAGAATACCCATGAAGGACATGGGACCTTCCTCTGTCAAGAGACCCCCAATTGAAATCTTGCTGAACGGATGAGAGTGTAAAGAGTAGTCTGGATAGATCGACCAACCACCTGAGTCACTGTTGACCTGCCGCGGACGGTCGGGAGTGAGGATGACCGACAACCTATGCAGGAGGCCTGTAGTGGGCCAAGACTCCTTGACAGGAGCACAAGAGGGAGGCTGTTTATGTGGTGGCTCCACCACAATCAGCGGAGATGCTGGTTTTGGCTGAGCCAGGAGTGCTTTCACCGGCTCTGCAAGTGGAGGGATGGTGTCGGCCGGCTCCAGAGGAGTCAGCGTTGGCCTAGAGGGTGACAACCATGTGATGGCAGGTGTGGAAGCCAGGGTCAACTTCAGACCGGCCAACACCAACTATTGCTACATGAGATCCTCATAGCATCAACGCAACTTGCGCCTAATCCTCTCCTCTTCTGAGGATGAATAGTGGCGGCACCACTTCTTGGAACGCCTAGAATGGCGCTTAGACCTCACCTGTCCGGGGAGGGAATCGACGGGGATGCTCAGAATGAGCTGGAGAGACCAATGGCTCCCTCCAGGTCAGGGCTAGGGACTGTGTGGAGGTTCCCAGCGGGCAGGGTTTCCTCCTCGGTAGGTCCAAAGTCCTGAAAAAGGAATTGTCAGTCTCATCCAGCGATAACGGGTTGACGGGGTCGATAATTTCAACCGGGTCATTGTCCTGCGTCTTAGCCAGCTGGCCTGACGGGGGTACCATGAAGCCAGCGGCTGAGGCCGCAATTTCAACCAAAGTCGAAACTGGAGATTCCTGGGAACGAGATCGTTCTCAGTACCAAGAACGACATCGACAAGACTTCTCTCTCAATTCCTTGGAATCCTTATTGTGGGAACGAGAGCGAAGCGAAACCAATGGGCCCTCCCCCTTGGTCAAGAGAGACTGGCACAACTCCTTGAAGCAGTCTATAAAGGCAGAGCCCAGTTTGATCGGTACGAAGACCGATGCTGAATTAGACTGATTGGCATCGCGATCGGTTGTAAAAATAGCACATTCAGTTTGCAAATACATTTTTTTTATTTTAAATGTGATATGCCACAAAAAAATTGAGGTAACAGCTTTTTTTGTTTGTTCAAACAGCGGGACCGGCAGCACAATGACCACAGCGGTAGCAGACATTAATGCAGGAGGCAGAGAAAGATATCAGATAGTGTAAAAAAGCAGTTTCTATTCAGTTTTAAATGTAACATTTCTGTAGGGGTTTTGTCAGTGATTAAAAGTTGACAGCTAAGGCCGGCCCAGTGGCATGGTGAATTAAGGCATCCATGTTTCCCTGCTCCCCACACCGGCAACCCGAGTTTGGGAATGTGGACTCAAGTCACTCGGTGGCTCGGCCAGGGAGGAAGAGGGGCTGGCGTATGGAGTGCTGAGGTAGCCTCCGCAGAGGTGGAGCATGCACGCCGCACTCACAACACATCTAGCCATGCCTGGGGAGACAATCAGGAGGGAACAAATGGAGGATGGGCTTGAAGAAGCCCTCCCGCTAGCACCAGCGGCCCACTCAGTCTCGGGGGATTGGTGGAGACTCGGGATGGCTGCGTGACACAGGATGACCCGATACAGCTGCCAGTCTGGCATGGAGGGATAAAACCTATTTGGGAGAGCTGGCAACTATGGTTATTGGAGGGTTTGTTAGTTTACAATGACAATGTCATCTGTAATGCTTGGGAAAAAAAAAATGGACCCCCTTTTTACTCAAATGTAGCAGGATTTCCTCAACTGGAGTTTATTGCCCTTAAACTTTGGCTCAGAGAGTAGAGGTGGGTGAGGATGGTTACACTCCCCCGGGTGTTATACCTATTTTAGAACATTCCCCTATTTTTGACACAAAGTATTCATATCCAGATTCATCTGGGCAGGGCGTCACCCCAGAATAAAACTGGCCACTCTGTTTCTCTCAAAGGAGAAGGGCAGCTTGGCTCTACCCAATCTGAAACTGTACTTTTGGGTATTCCACCTTGTATATTATACTGCATAGATATTTGCGAGTGGCAAGTGCCAGATGGTGGGAGATCGAAGACACAATATATCCCATAGTAGAGCTAAGTGTTGCCCTGTACCATCTAGACCATACTCTAAGACTAGCCCAGACCCCGTACCCCTGGTTCCATCACCAGACCCGAGTGTGGCTTGACATTGCATCTGACCCCTTATCTAGGCCTAATCTGCCCCATAGCACACTTGGAGCACTTAGTACCAGCCCTCACTAACCCTGCTTTCCGCCACTGGGAGCATTCTATGTTGTCTCACTTGTTCCAACTGATGAGTGAGTTTTAATAGACACACAGAAAGTGACGGCAGATTAAGGACCGCAAGGGCCAGCGAGTCTGCCCATTTCTTTTTCTACCTTTTAAATGTGCCATCTGCCTTTGCTCTGTCAGTGGCCTATCTATTCATACTCCTCTGTATTGCTCCCTTATGCCTATCCCATGCCTGTTTGAAGCCCTGCACTGTATTCATAGCCACCACTTCCTGAGGTACGCCATTTCATGCATCCATCACCCTTTCTGTGAAAAAGAATTTCCTCAAATTCCCCCTTAATTTCTTTTTTATTTTTACCAATTATTTTACCAGCTGAGACACACTAAGCTGAAAGCTTGTTTGCAGGTGCAACCTGGGAGCACAAGGAAGTTAAGTGACTTGCTCAGGGTCACACAGTATGCAAGTGGGGGCTGTGGGATTCAAACCCAGGTCTCCAGATTTGCAGCTCAGAGCCTTAAACCACTGTGCCATACTGCCTCCTTAATCAGCCTCCCTCTAATCTCATGCTGTGTCCTCTTGTCCTGCTATTTTTCTTATATTGAAACATGTCAGACTTTCACCTTGTTAATGCCCTTAAGGTGTTTGAATGTCTCGATCATATCATCTCTCTCCCTCCTTTGCTCAAGGGTATACATATTGAGCTCCGTTAATCTGTCCTCATTATGTCTTCGGATGCAGTCCCTGCACCATTATGGTTGCCCTTCTCTGGACTGCCTCAGTTTGGTTAATGTCCTTGTGAAGGTGTGGCCTCCAGTACTATACGCTGTACTCCAGATGGGGCCTAACTAGTGTCTTGTAAAGAGGGATTATTACCTCCCTCTTATGACTTGTGATACCCCTACTAATACACCCTAACATCCCCCTAGCCTTACCTGCTTCAGAGGTCTGTGTGGATGATTTCAGGTCATCAGTGATGATGCCCAAGTCTCTTTCTTCCTTTGTGACTGCCAGCAACTCCCCTCCCAGCCTATAAGTGGCCTCAGGGTTTCTCTTCCCTATGTGCATGATCTTGCACTTCTTTGCATTAAATCCCAGTTGCCACTCTTCTGGCCATTTTGCTAGTTTATCCAAATCTCTTCTCATTCTGCCCACCCCATCTGGATCATCTACTCTGTTGCAGATCTTGGTGTCATCTGCAAACAGACAAGCCTTATCCTCTAGTCCATCTGCAACGTCACCAATGAAGATATTGAAGAGGACTGGCCCCAGGACTGATCCCTGAGGTACCCCACTTGTGACTTGCATCTCTTCTGACTGTATACCATTTACCACCACTCTGTTTTCTGCCCATCAACCAATTTGCCACCCAGTTAACCAACTTCTGACCCACCCCAAGCCTACCCAGCTTATTTATCAATCTTCTACGTGGAACAGTGTCGAAAGCTTTGCTGAAGTCAAGGTTGCACTATCCTTTCCTTAAGGAGTGCCTCCATAATCTTGCCCACTACTGAGGCAAGACTGACTGGTCTGTAGTTCCCTGCCTCCTCCCTTCTACCACTCGTGAAGCGGGATCACGAGCCCTTCTCCAGTCTTCTGGGACCTCTTCTGTGCTCAGAGACTCACTAAACAGTTCTGCTAATTGCTCTGCTAGTTCCACCCGTAGCTCCTTAAGTACCCTGGGATGTATGCAATCAGGTCCCATTGCCTTGTCCACCCTGAGCTTAGCGAACTCTTGTAGGACTGTTTCTTTTGTGAACGGAGTAGTGCTCACCTCCCTCCCCCGTGTCCATGGTGATGAGCTGCGGACCCTGCCCTACCTTCTCTTCCATAAATACTGAGCAAAAGTAAATGTTTTTTTACAGGGTCCTCCTCCTCACATGCCCCCTTTTCTCCTTTGAGCTTAGCAATACCCCCTCTGGACTTTCTCCTTTCACTAATATATCTATAGAAAGTCTTGTCACCTTCTTTTACTGTTTGTGCTAGTGTTTCTTCAGTTTGGGACTTTGCCTGCCTTACTGCCTGCCCTGCTTCCCTTAGGGCAGTTTGGTATTCCTCCCTATCTTCATCCAGCTGTGTTCCCTTATATTTCCTGAAGGCCTGCCTTTTGGCTCTGACCTTTTCTGCTACTGTGTTTGAGAACCAAAGTGGTTTCCTTCTTCTTTTGCACTTCCTTTTCTGTCTAACACAATGGGATGTTGCTTCAAGTATTGCATCCTTAATGCTTGCCCACTTTGCCTGTACCCACTACCGTGTTTCTTTTTGCCAAGGCTAGCTTAACTCTGTTGGCCATCTTATCAAAGTCAGCTCCTCTGAAGTCCCATATTTTTGCCTTGGAATGGGATGATTTAGATGTAGAGGCCAAATTGAACCATACCATGTAATGGTCACTGGCCCCCAGGTGACCTTCTACCTGGAGATCTGTGATCCCTTCCCTGTTAGTACTAGATCTAGGATAGCCCTGTCTCTTGTGGGTTGTTGTACCAGTTGTTTGAGGCCCTCCCCCTGCAGGGAATCCACCATGTGTTTAGTTCTGGCAGATGTTCCTGCTGGTATTGACCAATCTGTATCCGGCATGTTGAAGTCTCCCATTATCAGAACCTCTCCTTTAGCGGTCATATTTTGTATATCTTCTAACAATAATGTGTCTATGTCCTCCCCCTGGTCTGGGGGCCTGTAGACAACACCAGTTCTTATGGCTGTCCCATTTCCAGGGTGACCCACAGTTCTCCTGACTCCTTATGTGTATTCTGAATTTCTGTAGCTTTGATATTTTTATTGACATACAGGGCCACTCTCCCCTTTTTTTTGCACCTCGGTCTCTTCTGAACAGTACATAGCCAGGTACTGAAGTCTCCCAAGTTCCACATAGGACAAAATTATTTTTATCGTTATCTACAAATTTGGCATTACTACAACAACCTGCCTTGGGGAGCGCACCATCCGCACACATACTCCCCCCATTATCTCTACCATTGTCTTAATACTGCAAACTAAGAACTCAGAGTACATGGTCTCAGTCTTGTATTGAGCGTTGCTTAATTCTCAGGGGGACTTCACTGAATATATCCTAATAAGGTGGAATGAAGTGCTAGGCTTGCAGATTTCTCTTCAGCAGTGGCTCCTATCCTGTAGAACAATCTCCAAAATTACTAGCTCACACCAGTGGCATGAGTTCTCATGGAAACATCAAATTAGGTTTTTTCACACTCCAAAGGTAACTCCCCACTTCCATGTACCCGGCCCAGCAGTGCTGGGGGCAGTGTGGTGACACATCTTTTGGACATGCTCCAAACTTCCCCTTTTATTAGAGGTATATAGGCAGAACTTGAAGAAATATTCTCTGGGTCAATCCCCTTAACAACACAAGTGTTTTTATGCTACATCCTTCCTTGAGGCCCCCCCGAGACAGACATGCCCGATATCGGATGGACATCCTGTTGGCAGCCAACAAGCAATCACCAGGGTGTGTTTTACCGAAAGGGTCCCCACTGTGGGAAAGTGGCAATCCATAGTTATATAAATATACAGGATGGAAAGGATTACACACACGCTAAATGGTAAACAAGATCTGTGCTACAATAGAGGGAACAGGTAGATTATGTATGTCCCCCCCCCCCAAATTGTTTAACCAGGTGAGACACACTAAACTGAAAGCTTGTTTACAGGTGCAACCTGGGAGCACAGGAAAGGCAAGTGACTTGCTCAGGGTCACACAGTATGCAAGTGGGGGCTGTGGGATTCAAACCCAGGTCTCCAGATTTGTGGCGCAGAGCCTTAAACCACTGCACTATACTGCCTCCCTGTATTGATGCTGAAAGATACAGAGTTTGTGCCCTAGGTGTAGGAATAATGTTTGTGATGGGGCGATAGAGAATGCTCTACAGCCAAGCCTGAGACCCCTCATTAATAAGGGGCAGACCAATAATTTACCCATACCAGAGGAGAGAAATGTAGCTTAGACCCCTTTTGTGGACAAGTGAGACCGTGTGGCCCCCTCCCACTGCTCACGTCTGAGAACTCGGTCACCTCCATCTGGTAAGATTAATATGGCAACGGGAGTAGTCTGGGGAAAGCAAAATGTTGCACTACTGTTTTTCATCAAGATTGGATACAGCCCCCTCCGTAGTCTGTGTAAAGAAACAGCTCCCTCTATTTATGAAACTTTATCCCCTGCTCTCCAGTAACTGTATGGATACGTGAAACAAGAATTAATAATAAATTTATTTATAAACTGCCTTTCACTATTCCAAGGCACTGGACACATTTAAAACAGTAACATCAAATATAAAATCCAATAGCAGCCATAAATAAAATCATAACACATTATCAGACATTAAAATCACAATAGGTAAGGATAAAACCACAGCACACTCAACAAATTACAACATAATTAACCATCCAAGAAGGCCATTCACTAAAGATACGTTTTCAAATTACTCAAACTCCTCCACGGAGGTGCACTCCCGTAAATGGCACAGTAGAGAATTCCAAAGAGCGGGTACAGCATAAAAGAATGCTCTACAGCCATAAGATTTAAGACTCACTCTTGAATCTCTAGCAACCCCTCGTCGGCCGAGCGGAGCAAGCAGCCGGGGCAGTAAGGCACCAGAAGTTCTTTCAGATAGGCCAGACCCTGATCGTGAAGGGCTTTGAAAGTCAGTAAACTGACTTTAAAGGCGATCCGCCACCATATAGGAAGCCAGTGCAGTTCGCGCAGCATGGGGTACTATTACAGCGCCTACTTGTCCCAGTCAAAACCTGGGCTGCTGCGTTCTGCACTAGCTATAGGCGACGGATTTCAACCCCATAAAGCCCAAAGTACAGGGAGTTGCAGTAGTCCAGGCACGAGGACACAAAGGCATGGACCAATGTTGGCAGGATGTCAGACGGAACAAGGTGCTTAACCCTGGCGATATTCCTAAGATGGTAAAAGGTCTTGATGACAGCGGACACTTGAGACTGTGGTGTCAGTCTGTCGTCTAAGACAACCCCTAGGTTACGCACTCGTTCAGAGGTCGGAAGTGAAACGCCACCAAGGAAAATTCCAGAGGGCATGCCAACACACGACCTCTCTATCCAACAACCTGGGTCCACGACCAAAACCTCTGTCTTCTCTGAGTTCAACTTCAACCAACTAGAATCCATCCAATCCTGGATTTCTTCCAGACAGCTGTTAAACACAGAGAGAGCTCCAGCCTGGTTGGGTGCAAAAGACAGGTATAGCTGGGCAAAATCAGCATAGCAGTGAAACCTCAGCCTATACCATCTTATAATGTCTCAGAGGGGCAGCATATACACTGCGAACAACATGGGAGATAGCACAGAACCCTGAGGCACCCCACACAACAAAGGAGTTGGGCCAGAGGAAAAAAAAAACCAACACAACTCTTTGTGATCTCCCAGTGAGGAATGAGGTGAACCATTGTAGAACGATTCCCAAAATTCCACAAGTCCGCCTCAGGCATGCTATCAACACCAAGAGATCCACAGTGTCAAAAGAGGACAAGAGATCAAGGAGAACCAGAATGGAACATCTCTTCTGCTCTCTTCCCCTCAGAAGATCATTAAGCACCCAAACCAGCGCAGTCTCAGTGCTATGTCTTTTACGAAAACCGGACTGGAAGGATTCATAGAAGTTATGGATAGTTGAATGTTCTTCCAATTGGGCTGCCACTACCTTCTCAATAACCTTCCCAATAAAGGGAAGGTTAGAGATAGGTCTGTAGTTTGTGAAACAGTCTGTGTCCAAGGTAGCTTTCTTCAAGACAGGTGTCACCACTGCCTCTTTCAGGGAGCTAGGGAACTCACCCGACTCCAGGGAGCACCAGACTATTTGTACCAGGACTGGACTGATGGTATCACTACAGCCAAAAATCAGCGGGGCGCTCCAGGATCCAAACTACAGCTTGTGGGATGCACACTATGGATGATTCTCATAACATCCACGAAATCAGGTCAACTGAAGGAACTCCAAGAGAACTGAGTTACGGTGAACTCACACTGTTCAACAGCATCACCCTTAGAGATTGCTGGACGCAAATCCGCCCTGATGTCATCCACCTTAGTTGCAAAGTAACGAGTGAGCTCCTCGCACTCTAATTATGAAAAGGATTTTCGAACTTGCAGACAGGCTGGGTTGCACAGTCTGTCTACAGTTCGAAACAGCTGAGCCGGTCGGTTCTGAGCAACTGCAATCTCCCTGGACAGGATTTCTGCCTTCTTAAGGGTGATTGCAGATTGACAGACAGAATAATGTTCCATCAATCTAAGGTGGTTGGCTTCAAGGGCGGACTTGCACCAGCACCACTCCAATCTTCGCCCCTGTCTCCACATCTCCCTCAATGTCCCATCAAACCAAGGGGACTTGGGGTGAAGGGATAGGGGGAGCACACGAACAGGAGCAATAAAATTCAGAGCTGTTGTAACAGCCGTATTATAGGCCAACACCAAAGTCCCTGGATTACTGCTCGCCAACATGGGGGACGAGAGGTCTAGGATCGCCGTAAGGCCTTGGGAAGTAATATCCCATAAAGGGCGGTACCTGACCATCTCCACAGAGGAAAGCCTTCTCAGGGGGTGCAAAAACTGATCCTCACGGTGTAGTGGTCCGACCAGGTGACTGGTTCCACCCCCAAGAGAAAGAGTAAGTCCAGAGAGTGCCCAGATTTATGAGTAGCAGTGGAAACTACCTAGGTGAAGCCCAAAGAAGACATTAATTGGAGGAAGTGATTACCAAATTGCGCAAGTTCATCGTTGACCTGGGCGTTGAAGTTACCCAGAACCATCAATCTGGGCGACTTAAACGACATGTGGACGATGAAGTCTGCTACTTCCTGTAAGAAGCATTTCCCATCTCTGGCTGGATGGTAGATGAGTATGATTCAAACGCCTACACCCACTACTACTGTGTACTCAAAGGACTCAGTCTCTCCCACTACCACACTCATGAGGCCCAGTTCAGTCTTAAAAACAGACTGCAACCCCCCATCCAATCTCGGGCGATGTATCACCGGGTACCCAGCCGGAGTCATGGCCTCCAATATGGGGCCTGGATTTTTCATCCAGCCAGGTCTCAGTGATGCAAACCAAGTCCACCGAGCCAACAAGATTGGCAATAATGCCGGTTTTATTCCTGACGGACCTGGCATTGCATAACACCGCCCGAGTTGGACGAACCTCGGAGGCTGTCAAGCCTATCTGCTTACTGGATTCAGCAGTGCCCTTGGGTATGGGCACCAGACATGGTAAACCATGGTAAACTCACACTATCAGAACGTACAACTGGAATGAAATAAGATTTGCTGTCTTCTATAAAAATGTCATTAAAGATTATATTAAAATAAAAAGGTGGCATTTCAAAACCTGTATATTCTAATGGCACACTGAATTTTTTTTTGTGTGCTGAAAGTACTCATTCTTACATATGCATCGAATGGATTTGATGCATAGGTAACAGCCAATCAAAATGCAGGATTTTCTCTCCCTTTTTATAATGCCAGGTAAAACTCTTCTAATCAGCAAAAGGGGTGGGGGATTACTTCATACACACACAGAATTTAATGGCAGATAAGGACCACTAGGCCCACACAATCTGCCCATTTTCCATACCTAAAGTATCACCACAGCCCCTACTTGATCTACATCTCTTTCTCCCTCCCTCCTTTCTTTCTTTCCATTAAGATTCCCTTCCCATACATTCTTGTACCCCACCACCGTTTCTGCCCCATTACCTCTGCTGGAAAGCTGTTCCAGGAATCCACCACTCTCTCTGTGAAAAATTACTTCCTCGTGTCTCTCCTGAATCTACCCCCGTCTAGTCTCACTGGACATCCCCTTGTTCTTCAGCACCTCTTTCTCTGAAAAATACTTCCCTTCTGTACCTTATTTACCCCTGTGAAGTATTTAAAAAGTCTCCATCACATACATCTCCCATCCCTCTTCCAAGGTGTACAACCTGAGGTCCTTTAGTCTCTCCTCACAGGGCTTTTGATGCAGAACCTGCACCATTTTAGCTGCACTCCTCTGGACCGCCTCCACTCTATGTACTTTCACAGATGTGGTCTGCAGAACTGAACATAGTACTTTAGGTGGGGTCTTGCCAGCGATCTATACAAAAGCAACACCACTTCCCTCCTTCTGTTGCTGATACCCCTCCCTATGCACCTCAGCATCCCACTAACCCTTCCAACTGCCTTGACACACTGCCTGGCCACATTTAGACCATCACATAAGACTACCCCCAAGTTTTCTTTCCTGCTTGGTAGTCGTCAATACCACTCCACCCATTCTGTACTCTGCCCCTGGTTTTCTGTGCCCCAAGTGCATCATTTTCATATGTTTCGCACTGAAACCAAGCTGCTATATTCTACTCCTCAGGCTCGCTCAGGTTTCTGATCATTTTCTCGCCCCACCCTGAGTGTCCACCCTAATGCAGATGTTAGTGTCATCCACAAAGAGACAGTCCTTCCCTTCCAGTTCCTCTGCAACACCACTGATAAAGGCATTAAAGAGGACCAGCCTCAGCACTGATCCCTGAGGCACCCCACTGGTCTCCCTCCCCTTCCTCGAACTGAACTCTGTTTACCACCACCCTTTGTCGCCTATTCCCCAACCAATTTCTTACCCAGTTTACCACCTCTGCACTCACTCCCAAGCTACCCAGCTTGCTTACTAGTCTCCTATGTGGCATGGCGTTGAAAGCCTTACTCAAATCTAGGTAGACCACATTCACCACTCCACCCCGATTCAATTCCTATATAATTCAGATATACAGATGTGTCAGCCATGATGAAGCATAGTAACTTGCAGTAATGACATGTCACAGAAACCGGCATGACAAAAGGGCTTAACTGCCATTGACTTACAATGGGCCCTACAGTAAATTGCAGTATTCTGCGATATTCTGCAGCATGTCTGCACTTCATCCTGGTTTGACACTTCTGTATACATGGGCAGACTAGATGGTCCACATGGACCCCCATCTGCTTACACATTCTATGCTTCTATATAAGAAATAACAGCTGACTACTTTTAACAATATACTAGCTCTTTAATTGTTCTGAAAATAATTTCATAAGAAAAAAAAAAAAACTGAAACCTATTGGGTAAAGAATGAATTAAAAGCACAAATGTCCACAGCATGGACTACCAATAATGGTCAAGAAAAGTCTTTCTTTGCCATTCTTCAAATATTGTTAAAGACTAGGTGCATCATGTCATGCAGAACTCACTGTCAAGGAGAAGGGGGGTTATTTCTGGGCACATTTGCAACTGTCCTTTTGATGCATGTTAGCACCATCCCTTGTCATCGAGATGAAATCCGTTTGATAGCAACAGCAAATTGAGAGTGTGTGTCTGAGAACTTGCGCCATTTTTTTCCCCCGCTTATTTCTTTTTGCTTGCCATACTTCCTCGGCTAGGGTGTTCCTATGGTTCTCCTCGGCTGGGGTTGTCCTATGGTTCCCCATTCAGAGCTTGGCTAGCACCTCCTGCACCGAGCGCTGTGCCACAGCTACTACCTCCTCTCCTTCCCCTTCTCTTAGGCCATGTCATGGACCCCCATTGTGGAAGACCAAGGGTTCAGGGCCAAAGGGAGCTCCTGGAGCGACCGTTGCAGTTTCGTAACAAGACCTTCATGAGTGCCGGAGGATTCAGCAGTTTTCCCCCGCATTTTGACTGGCTGTTACCTATGCATCAAATCCATTTGAAGCACAGGTAAGAATGAGTACTTTCAGCACACACACACACAAAAAAATAAAATCAGTGTGCCGTTAGAACGTTCAGGTTTTGAAATGCCGCCATTTTATTTTTATAATATAATTTTTATTAACATAGAAGACAGCAAATCTTATTTCATTCCAGTTATACATTCTGATTAGTGTGACTTCTTATTTCATGTATCCATACAGTTACTAGAGATCAGGGGATTCCCACGTAGCATAGGCGTGTAAGGACACAAATAATGCTGCAGTACACGCTCCTGTGCACCACACATCAGACGTCTGCCTGTGCTGACCCTCCTTACACCGTGGCTCGCCCTAACCCCTAGCCACTGCCAGGAGCCAGCACATTCATGGGTGTCCCTCTCCACCCTCCCCAGAAGAGGACAGCAGTCCCTGGGACGCTCAATCCCCCCCCACCCAACCAGAGTCCGTTCCCCACTCGCCTGTGTGGTGCAAGGTGTGCTGTCCAGCGCCTCAACCCTCAGCGCCACCACGCTGACTAGAACTTGCACCATTGAAGCACAGAGAAACAATAAGGATCACAAAGGACAAGAGAGAGGAAAAAAAAAACACTTATTTTTATTTTTTTTAAAACTATTTCCAAAGTTCCCCAACTGGCTGCTGTTCTGCAGCTTGCATCACATCTTCACTATGCGTCTTGATCTCATTGTGTAAATCTTCAATGTTCTTGGAGGCATCAACCACCTGTCCAAAAAAAAAAAAAAAAATAGGACTTTAGCAGGAGGATAAAACATTTACGGATTAGCAAAAAATTACTCACCGTAGTAATGTTGTTTCTTCCAACGGATTCTTCAGTATTACTCACAGGTGCCGTATCCCAGCTGAGTTCAGCTGCCCTGAAGAGGAGGAATCAAAGTAAATGAGCAGGAATAATGGCCAATCAGAAGACAGTGAGAGAGGAGTGCTGCTTGCAGTCAGCTTGAAGGACCTCAGAACTATTTTGACACTGTATAAAGGGCAAAAACTGTGCCCAGAAGAAAAAAAAAACACAATGTAACAACTGCAAATTCCAAACCACTACTATGAAACAAGCCACTGAAAGAAACAATGGAACTAGACAAATTTGGCTAAAACACCATAGCACAGCCATCCCCAGTCAGGTTTCATAGGGGAGGATGGGTGGGAGTAATGCTTAAGAATCCCTTGGACGAAACAAGATTACTACGGTGAGTAAGAACAGGTTACTCACCTGCAACCGTAGTTCTAGGCGTGGTATATGTTGTTCATCCACACTCTTTGGCATGTCCCCTTCCACTTTAAATCTTGCTGGAGGTCTTAAAGCTGGCTTCTCTCATCCAACCAGGTGGTATAACCCTCGGCTCCACCCCATGATGCCAGATCTTAGCCTGCTGGAAGCCAGGTGCTGTGCATCCGCAGCCGGGGAGGACGGGTGGGTCCGTGTGGATGAACAACATATACCACTCCTAGGACTACTGTTACAGGTGAGTAACCTGTTCTACTAGGATCGAGAATATGTTTTTCATCCACACTCTTTGGCAGACTCCTAACAGTTCTCCAGGAAGAGGGAGGCAAGGCGCACACCCCCTACTTAGGGAACAGAGATGGAGAACTGAGGCCCCAAAACCAGCGTCACGGCGTGACTCAAGGTCGATGTGGTAGTGGGCGATGAAGGTGTTTGCTGACTTCCAGGTAGCAGCCCTGCAGATTTCCTGGATAAGGATGTCCCTGAAAGCAGCCACCGATGCAGCGGTATGGCGGGTAGAATGAGCTCTTATCCCTCTGGGAGGCTCCTTGCCCGCCAACTCATAACACAGACCTATGCATAATGTAATCCATCTTGCAATAGTCTGCTTTGCTGCAGGTCTGCCTCCAAGGTGTAGTTGGGGTAGTAAACCAGCAGAATCAACATCTGGTTAAGGTGAAACTCTTGACACCACCTTCGGAAGGAATTTCAGGTGGGGGCACAAGACAACATTGTCCCTGTGGAAGACAAGATAAGGGAAGTCCACCAAAAGCATCTGGAGCTCCCCTGTCCTTCTAGCAGATGTGATAGCCACCAGGAAGGCCGTCTTCCACGACAAGTGTGACAAGGCACACTTGTGCACTGGTTTGAATGGCTTGCCCATGAGCTTTGCCAGTACCAGCAGAAGATACCATGGAGGTGGAGGTTCACGCACCGAGGGGAATATGTAATCCAGGCTTTTGAAAAAAGCGCCTGACCACTATCTCTTGTGTCGTCGGCTGACCGGCCCATGCCTGGTAAGTAGAGATGGCTGCCAGGTGAACCCTAAGGGTCGAAGACAGCAGACCACCTTTGGAGAGCGACCAAAGGTAGTCCACAATGTTAGCCACTGGACAGGACAGGGGGTCCAGGCCCTTGCCCTGACACCAAATGGAAAATAGTTTTCATTTGAAGGTGTAACATTTCCTGGTCGATTCCTTTTTGGATACCTCCACCACAGTGAAGACATCTTTGGAAAGACCCAAAGCCTGGAACTCTAGCCACTCAGGCACCAGGCTGTGAGGTGCAGGGATTGAAGGTCCGAATGGAATACCTTCCCCTGATTGAGTGATATCGGGTCCGGGTGTGCTGGAAGCCACTCTGGGGACCTGCAGCTGAGGAGATCTGGATACCAGAACTGGCATGGCCAGTCCGGGGCTACCAAGATCACCTTCACCTTGTCCCTCCTCACCTTGAGAAGCACTCTGAAGATCAAGGGAAATGGAGGGAAGGCGTAGAGGAGGCTTGGGGTCTACGGCCTCGAGAAGGCATCCCCCTGCAGCAAGCCCTGCTGAGGTGGGCGGACATGGAACAGCCTCAGCTTGGTGTTGTCCCTGGAGACAAACAGGTCCACCAGCAGTTTTCCCCAGTGGGAGAATAGGCTTTAAGTTACCTCTGGATGGAGAGACTACTTGTGGGATGTCTCACCTAGGCAGCTGAGCGCATCCGCCAGGTGGTTTGAGGTTCCTACCACATGGATGGCAAGGAGAGCTGCCTCCAGATGGTTGACGAGGGTCCAGATGCAGAATGCCTCCCTGCACAGCAGACAGGAATGCGTGCCGCCCTGTTTGTTGAGGTAGTACATGATCGTGGTATTGTCTGTCTGGACTTGAACCACTTGACCCCGGAGCCAAGAAGTGAAAGCTGACACTGCCAGTCTGATTGCTCTGAGCTCCTACAGGTTGATGCGACATTGGGACTCCTCAGGGATCCAGAGCCCGTGGGCCCTTTTGTCCCTCATGTGAGCTCCCCAGCCCATGAGAGAGGCACTGGTCGTAAGGACGACCATCGGCTCGGGGCAGACAAACGGGATCCCTTCCTGCAACCGGTCTGGGGCAGTCCACCAGTGGAGAGCGTCCCACATCTTCTGGGTTACTGTGATCAGCTGGTCGAAATGATCGTGGCGTTGAGTCCACTGGGCGGCCAGCTCCCACTGGAGGGGGTGCATGTGCAGCCGGGCCCAACAGACCACTTAGGTGCAGACCGCCATGTAACCCAGAAGGCGCAGAAAGTCCCTGGCAGAGTGCAACTGCCCAACCAGAAATGACTGGGCAAAGGAGGAAAGAACCTCCGCCCTGTCCTCCGGGAGCCGAGCTCTGGCTTGACAAGAGTTGAGCTCTGCCCCGATGAAGCCCATCACCTGAGAAGGCACGAGTTCCGACTTATCCTTGATCAGGAGGCCCAGTTGGGAGCAGGTATGGAGGGCCAGGTCCCTTGACCTCTCCACCTCCTGTTGGGTTGAACCTGCTAGGAGCCAATCATCAAGGTAAGGATAAATCCTGACACCCCCCCCCCCGGCCGCCACCACTGCAATGCATTTGGTGAAGACCCGTGGGGCCGATGACAGGCCTAATGGAATGGCTCGGAACTCATACAGGGTCCCCTCGACCCTGAAGCGGAGGATCCGCTGATGGGATGGACAGATTGGGACATGAAAGAACGTGTCCCGCAGATCTAGTGAACAGAACCACGTTTCACTCCAAGGATGGTATGATCTGGGACAGAGTGACCATCTGAAAGGTGCATGACCTGAGATATTGATTCAGGTCATGCAGATCTAGAATGGGGCACCAGCCCCGCGTCTGCTTCGGCACCAGGAAGTACCTGGAGAGAAAGCCTGGGTCTGCTGGAGGATCCGCCACTCGAGCTACAGCCCCCTTGAGGAGGAGCTGAGCAATGTCGTCTCAGAGCAGACCGAATCTGAGCGGACACTCTTTCCTCCCAAGGGGCTTGGCTTGGAGAGTACTGCTCGAATTCCAGAGGCAGTCCCTGACCGACCACTTTGAGAACCCACCTGTCCGAAGCGACAGCGGACCATACGGAAAGGAAGTGGCAGAGCCGGCCCCCCACAAGAGGACCCAGAGCTGGCGTGACGGGAGAGGGGTTGGCAGCCCCAACCCCGTCACTGAGCAGGCTTGGAGAAGGAGGATGATCCAGGACCGGAAGCACGGCTTCCTTTACGGGCCTGGGAGGGCCCAGGCTTGAGCTTGCTGCTGCTGCTGTCCTCCTTGAAAAGAGGACTGCTGAACCGCAGAAGAAGAATGCCAAAAAGGCTTCTTTTTCTTCTGCTGGTTCTTGCCTGAAGAGCCCTTGGCAGAAGTAGCGTCCAAGGTGGCACTGGACTGCTCAATGCGCTGGAGGTGACTGGCCACTCCTGGGCCAACAGGTCTATCCCTAGGAAAGGCACGTCAGCTAGTTTGTGCTGAGTATCTGCCAAGAAGGAAGAGAGCCTTAGCCAAGCCCTGCGATGAGAGGAAACTGTGGCTGCCATTGAATGGGCACAAGAATCCCCAATGTCCAGCGCTGTCTGAAGCTGCTGTTTGGCAACAGCTTGGCACTGTTCCTGGACCTGCTTGACCATGGTCTGCATGTCCGTGGGCAGATGTGAGAGGACTTCATCCAGAGACCCTAGGACGGCATGGGAAAAGTGTGCCATGATGACGGCCGAACTTGCCTGATGAAGGCCCAAGGAAGAAGCTGCATAGACCTTCCTGGCTGAAAGGTCCAACAGCTTGGACTCTTTCTCAGGAGGTTGGTAAGTATCGGCAGACCTTCTAGTACACCTGAACACAGAGGTGGCCACCAGGCTCTCGGCCGAAGGGTGCTCTGTGAACCACGCAAGGGACCCCATGGACACCGCATACTTGCGGGCAGACAGTGCTGGACAAGAGGCAGGATGCTGTCAGAGTTCTAAGGCCAGGCCGACAATGGCCTCGGCCACAGGAAAAACCTCCGTCGGGGAATCCCCTCACTTGAGGATGTCCGTGAGAGGGTACTCCGCCTTTTTCTGGACTGGCTCCAGGGGCATCCCTGTGGACTCGGATGAGGCTGAGAATACCCTGAAAAGATGATCGACCTTCCTCCGTCTCTACCCCACCGGCTGATTCATCATCCCCAGGATGAGAATGCAGGCCGGTGACATCCGAATCTGAGGAATCCGGATACATCAGTCGACCACCCAGGTCACCTTCGACCCGCCGAGGGTGGTCCAGGGTGACAGTGACCGACAGATGCCAGGGAAGCCCGGTGTCTGACCTATCTTCTTTGGAAGGAGCCCCTACCACAGGTTTCTTGGGCGGTGGTTCCACCACGATCGGTGGAGTGACTGTTTTAGGCTGAATCGGAGGTTTTGCCGGCTCTGCGGGTGGGGGAACAGACTTTATCGGCTGCGAAGGAGTTGGCTTTGGCCTAGGAGGCGAAAGCCAAGTAATGGCCGGGGTGGAAACCAGAGTTGGCTTGTGCCTGGTGAAAATCAGCTGCTGCCACATGAGGTCCTCGTAGCGCCGGAGTTTCCGCCAGAGCCTCTGAGGAGGACGAAGACGACTGATGTCTTCATCTATTTTTTGAGCGTTTCTGGCTCTTCCTCAGCCTTTCGGTCGAGGGGTCTGAAACCTCGATCGAGATCGGACAGGCTGATTCAGTCGCCCGGGAGACACTGGCAGGACCAGTGATTTCCCGGGGTTGGGGACCACTTCCTCGATGGGAGTCCCAGCAGGCTGGGTCTCCTCATCAGGGAAAGTCAGAATTGGAGTTCGATTGAGGGAATCAACGACGGGAGTCGGCGATAAACGATCGATCGGGTCGAAGCCAATTTCTACATCGTCGATCAACAGTTCGGTCGAATGGCCAGACGGCAAAGCCAAGAATGCAGCAGCCGAAGAAGCAATCTCAACCAAAGCCAAGACTGCATGTTCCTGGGACCGAGATCTCTCCCGCTCTCAAGAGCGTCTCCGTCAGGATGAAGACGATCCCAGATCCTTCTCCCACTTACGGGATCGAGAGGAGTGCGTGCCCGCAGGACCCTCTCCCTTGGTCAGGAGAAACTGGCACAACTCTCAGAAGGAACCCTAGAAGGTGGAGCCCAGGTTGAGAGGAACGAAGAAGCTCCGACTAATTTCTGCAGCCCAAGCCGCTTCCTCTTCGAATGCTTGCATGCATTCCAATTGCTCGGCGGATCCCACAGCCACGGAAACTGGCCCACCGAGCCTCCTTGAATTTCACTGGAGGGTTCCATTTCTCTGGCCTCTCCAACTTCAGGTGTGCGAGACAGCCATCGAGGACGTTAGAATGGAAAGCGAGAGACACTGCATTTCAAGGTGCCATGGTCGACACCGAGGCAATAAATGCACCCAGTGTGGGGATCGGGGCGCGACATTTTCTGGTCGCAGGGGCACCGAAGAAATCTGGGGGAACACTCGTCTTCCATAGTCGAAGAATCAAAGTCACAATTGCGAATGTGAACTAGACGAATTTTCGGAATAACCGAAAGGTTTAGAGCCAGGGCCTACAAAATGTGTGAGCACGAGGGAAACAACCTGAATCTTCCACTGGAAAAGAACATCTGGCGTCATGGGGTGGAGCAGAGGGTTATACCACCCGGGTGGGTGGGAGGAGCCAGTTTGAAGACTTCTGGCAAAATTTAAAGTGGATGGGGACATGCCAAAGAGTGTGGATGAACAACATATCCACGATCCTAGAATTTTTTCTTCTCACCTCAGGAGTTCTTCAGCATGTATTGACAGGTGCAGACCACAAAGCAGTACATTGAGTGGCGGGCACAGAAACCTACTTGGGAAACTGGTTCTGTAGCACCGCTCTGCCAAATCTGTCATCACATCTGGACTGCACATCCAAAGGGTAGTGCTTTATGAATGTGTGTACAGTTTTCCAAGTGGCTGCTTTGCAAACTTCGAGCAAAGAGACATCCTTTGTAACTGCCTCTGTGGCAGCAGTGCCCCTAGTAGAGTGGGCCCTGAGGGGGTAGTTTACCAGCTTTGCTGTAACAGAACTGGATAAAAGAGGCAATCCAGAGGGAAATGTTTTTTTTGGTAGCCAGTCTCCCTCTACCTACCTCACCATAGGTGAGAAAGAGCTAGGCATGGAACTCCTTGAACTGCTTAGTATGCTCCAACTAGTAGGTAAGAGATCTTTTCACATTCAGACTACGCTGCTTGCGTTCACCTGGGGTGGACTTGTCTGTGAAAAAGATCGGCAGGGCGACAGACTGGTTAATTTGGAACTCAGAAACCTCCTTGGGCAGGAATTTCCTGTTTGACCCAAGTACTACTTTGTCCCTGTGGGAAATGATGTAGTTAGGTTCTGTACAAAGGACCTGCAATGCCGAAATCCTTCTGGCGGAGGTGATGGCAACCAGAAAAACAGTTTTCCAGGTTACATGCTTGAGATCAGCTGTGACCATGGGCTCAAAAGGAAGCTCCATGAGTTTGGCTATACAGAAGGTCACGTCCCAAAGAGGGACAGGTTCCCTCAGAGGAGGCTGATGGTGCAGCAGACCTTTGAAAAACATCTTAAAAATCGGCTGTGAAAGGACAGACTTCTCTTTTCCAGTGGAAAGACAAGCAGAGATGGCCACCAGATGCACTTTCAAGGATGAAGCTTTACGGCCTTCTGCCTGCAGGTGAACTAGGTAATCCAGGAGGGTAGGAGGAGTAGCCTGCAACAGCTCCATCTCCTTATCCTTGCACCACAGAGAGAACCTTTTCCACTTGGAAGCATAAGTCTTTCTAGTGCTAGGTTTTTTTTAGCCATTCACAGAATTTTCAGGACTTGTTCAGAATGTTGGGATTCAGGAAACCAACTCTTCAAGTACCAGGCCTTGAGCTGAAGAGACTGGATTGTTGGAGTATGCTACCCCTGTCTGGGGAAGAGTCAGAAGACTGTGGATTGCTGGCAATCTGATGGGTTTCCTGACTGACAAAGCGAGGAGAAAGGAATACCAGGGTTGCCTCTCCCAATCTAAAGCCACCAGAATCATGGTGGCCGGCTGAGCCCTGAGCTTGAGAAGGACCCTGCAAATCAGAAGAAAGGGATAAAAAATGTACAGAAACCTTCCTTCCCAGTCCAGTGTCAAAGCATCTACTGGGATGGTCCCCAGTGCTGGGGGCCTGTGGCAGTACTGTGGTAGCTGGTGGTTGAGGCTAGACGCAAATAGATCCAGATCTGGACCCCTTCCCCAACCTTCTGAAAACTGTGGCAAGGACCTGCTTGCTTAGGGTTCACACGTGGTGACCCTGACTGATGCGACAGAGCATCTTCCAAAGTGTTGTCCTTGCCCGGGAGATGAATGGCCAACAGAGACATGTCCAGGGAGTAAGCCAAGGACCAAATCCTCTTTGCTTCTGTGCAGTTTGCTTGACCTTGTGCTCCTGTGCTTGCTGATATAGAACATGGCAGTGGTATTGTCTGTTCTTATCTGAACAGCCTGTCCTCTGAGCTGCGGGGCGAAAACCTTGATGGCCAAGAACACTGCTCTGAGTTAGAGGAGGGTGATGTGGTATGTGGGCTCTTTGGGTGTCCAGGTGCTACTTATGGACTGGTCCCCTAGGTAGGCACCCCAACCTAGGATGGAGCATCTGTCTTCAGGATCTGGGAGGGTTGCTGAATCTGGAAAGGAACCCCTACCCTGAGGTTCTCTGCTTCTTTCCACCAGTCTAGACCCTGAAGAAGGGTTTTTGTGACTGGCACTAGCTTTGCAAAGGAATCCTTTTTCTGAGACCAGTGAGACCTGAGGTGATAGTGAATGTCCCTCATCCGGAATCTGGCACCTGGGACTACTGCGGTCATAGAGGCCATGTGACTGAGCAGTCTGCGAAGTGTCTGGCCAGCCTCGGCTGGCCTAGAATGAAGGAATTTAACAGGCTGAGGAAAATCTGAATTCTGTCTGCAGGAAGGAAAGCCTTCCCCTGCAGTGTGTTGAGCTCTACCCCTACGAATTGCGGCGATTGGGCAGACTGAAACTGGGATTTGTCTTTGTTGATAATGAAGCCCAGAGACTGCAAGGTGTCTTGTCTGGTTCAGGGCTTCTGCAACTGTCTGTGGAGAGTTGGCCATGATTAGCCAATCGTCCAGGTAGGGAAAAACATAAATCCCTTGTCTTCTGAGATGAGCTGCAACCACTGCCAGGCATTTGGTGAAATCCCTGGGAGCAGAAGTTAGCCCGAACAGTACGGCTGCAAACTGGTAATGGCCTTAAGGCAGCCTGAATCAGAGGAATTTTCTGTGGGACTGCCCAACTGGGATGTGGAAATAGGCGTCCTTCAGATCTAGAGAGACTAACCAGTCCCCTTGCTTCAGAGAATGAATGACCTGAGTTAAGGTTACCATTTTGAACTATGGTTTCAGCAGGTGCTTGTTCAGGTACCTTAGGTCCAGAATCGGTCGCCACTCCCCAGTTTTCTTCAGAGTAAGGAAGTACCTGGAACAGAGACCTTTTTCCCACTGGGGAAAGGGCACTCTCTCCACAGCTTTGACTTCCAAAAGGTTCTTCGCCTCTACCTCCAGCAACAGTTTTTCCATTGGGTTAGAGGTTTTGAGAGCTTGGAGCCTAGGAGGAAAGGGAATTTTCTGAACTGAAGAGACTAGCCCTGACCCACTGCCTCTAACACCCACCTGTCTGTGGTGATGAGCTGCCAATGATGGAGGCAGTGGGAGAGCCTGCCCCAGACTAGGAGAGGGGAGGTGATCAAAGAGGAGTCAGGACGACTTGTCTGGTTTGAGCAGAGGGGACAGGAGTGGAGTTTGCCTTCCACTGGCCTCTCCTACCTCTTCCCCTGAAAAAAACTCATTTGAGAAAAACACATAAGCATTGGCATGAACAGAATGCCCTAGAAAATCCCCCGTCGTCCTTGTTTTGGGGTTTCTGGGGAGGTAGAGGACTACTCTTTGGCTGAGTTACTCTTATAGGTAGTTTTGTACTCATCCATTCTTTTCATGCAACCCTTCATTTGATCCCCGAAAAGGGAATTTTTCTTGCAAGGAAAATCCATACCCTGTAATTGGGTATCCTGAGTGAGATTAGTACTTCTTAACCAAGCAAACCGCCTGAGAGAAATGGCCTGCGCCATAACCCCCACGGCTCTCATTATCTACAGCCATGTGAAAGTGATACTTACTAGCTTTTATGGCCAGTTTTACAGTTTCAGTGGCATCCCTGAGCATAGTGTCTCCCCCACCATGCACTATAGCCAGGACAGATTTCAACAAAGCTCTCTGTATCTAGTTGCATATGCCATGTAAGTAGACAAGCGTAATAGCAAAGCAGCAGTAGTACAGGATTTCTTACCCATGGAATCCAATTTTTTTTACTCTTTCTGGAGACTGAGCAGACAGTGGCACATTGGCTTTCTCACAGGCTTTTTTCGTCAATGTGTTTTTTAATTTTTTAAAAATCAGAATAAGTTCATGCATTGCAATAATCTATAACAATACATGATACAATAGGAAAAACTAATCAATTCCATAACAAGCTATATCCTAAAAGAAAGTTACTAGACACAGTAAAAGTATTGCTCTAATATACAAACAGAAAACCTGCTTAAGACCATTTAAATAAAAACTATATGTAAATGCTATCTATATTCATTACTTTATCAAGAAGATTATATACTTCAAAATAAAAAGTCTATAGCAAGCCGTATAGACCACCCAAAATAAAAATATACAGGTTAATCACCTGTAACAGGAGTTCTAGGAATGGTATATGTTGTTCATCCACACTGTCTGGTAGGTTCCTTGCCGCTTTAAATCTTGCCGGAAGGTCTTCAAGTTGGCTCCTCCCACCCATCCGGGTGGTACAACTCTCGGCTCCGCCCCATGACGCCAGATCTAGCCGCTGGAAGCCAGGTTGTGCTGAAGCCGGGAGGTCGGGAGGAATGTAGGGATGAACAACATATACCATTCCTAGAACTCTGTTACAGGTGAGTAACCTGTATTTCTAGGGACATGGCTATGTTGTTCATCCACACTGTCTGGCAGACTCCTAGCAGTCCTCCGGGAGGAAGGAGGCAAGGTGCACACCCCCTACTTAGGAAATAAAGACTGGAGAACCGAGGCCCCAAAACCAGCATCCCGGCGTGACTCAAGGTTAATGTGGTAGTGGTTGATGAAGGTGTGTGCTGACTTCCAGGAAGCAGCCCTGCAGATTTCCTGGATAGGGACGTCCCTGGAAGCAGCCACTAATGCAGCGGTATGGCAGGCAGAATGAGCTCTTATCCCTCTGGGAGGCTCCATGCCCGCCAACCTACAGCAGAGATCTATACAGGAGGTAACCCACCTGCCTATCGTCCGCTTGGCTGCAGGTCTGCCAGGTGCGGCTTCAGCGTAGGTGACAAACAGCTGGCGAACCTCTCCCCGAACTTCAGCCGTCTGCTCCTTATAAGCAGCGAGCGCTCTTCTAGGGTCCAAAGTATGGAGCCTATATTCGGCCTCAGAGGTGTGACTGGGGTAGAACACTGGCAGAGTCAACACCTGGTTAAGGTGAAACTCCAACACCACCTTCGGAAGGAACTTCGGGTGGGGGCGCAGGACAACCCTGCCCCTGTGGAAGACGAAATAAGGAGACTCGATGGAAAGCACCTGGAGCTCTCCCATCCTTCTGGCTGACGTGATAGCCACCAAGAAGGCGGTCTTCCATGACAGGTGAGAGACATCAAACCTGTGCATCGGTTCGAATGGCCTGCCCATGAGCTTAGCCAATACCAGCAGTAGATCCCACAGAGGTGGAGGTTCTCGCACCGGAGGGGATATGTGATCAAGACCTTAAAGAAAGCACCCAACCACCTTCTCCTGCACCACCGACTGCTTCCCGGCCCGCGCCCGGTAAGCAGAGATGGCTGCCAGGTGCACCTTAAGGGTCATCGACCGAAGCCCTTGCTGAGAAAGGGACCACAGGTAGTCCAGAATGCTTTCCAAGGAACAGGAGGAAGGGTCCAGGCCCTTGCCCTGACACCAAATGGAGAACCTCTTCCATTTGAAGGTGTAGCATTTTCTGGTCGACTCCTTACGGGACGCCTCAACGACGTCGAGGACCTCGTCGGAAAGACCCAAGGCCTGGAACTCTAGCCGCTCAGGAACCAGGCAGTCAGGTGCAGAGATTGAAGGTCCAGATGGAATACCTTCCCCTGATTGACTGAGATCAGGATACCAGAACTGGCAGGGCCAGTCTGGGGCTACAGGAATCACCTGCGCCTTGTCCCTCCTCACCTTGAGAAGCACCTTGTGGATCAAGGGAAATGGGGGAAAGGCGTAGAAGAGGCTCGGGGGTCAACGGAATCGAGAAGGCACCCCCCTGCAGCGAGCCCTGCTGAGGGGGGCGGGCATGAAACAGTCTCAGCTTCGCATTCTCCCTAGAGGCAAACAGGTCTGCCTGAGGCGTGCCCCCAATAGGAGAAGAGATCTTGTACTACCTCCGGCAGGAGAGACCACTCGTGAGATGCAGCCCCTATCTGGCTTAGGGCATTGGCCAGGGTGTTGGAGGCTCCTGCCACATGAATGGCGAGGAGATCCGCCTCCAGGCTGCGCATGAGTGACCAAATGCGGAGAGCTTCCCTGCACAGAGGCATGGAGCGCCTCCTGCCCTGGCGGTTTAGGTAGTACATGGTCGTGGTATTGTCCGTCTGGATCTGAACGACTTGACCCAGTAGAAACGGAGCGAAGGCGGTGAGAGCTAGACGAACCGCTTGAAGCTCCAGCAGGTTGATGTGGCATCGGGACTCCCAAGGGGACCAGAAGCCGTGCGCTCTGTGCTCCCCCAGACGGGCACCCCAACCCATCAGAGAGGCATCGGTCAACAGAGAGACCGTCGGCTTGGGGCGGACAAACGGGATGCTCTCCTGCAGATGTGATGGAATGGTCCACCACTGGAGAGCGTTCCACATCCCCTGGGTCATTGTCACTAGCTGATCCAGCGGATCAAAGTGCTGTGACCATTGGCTGGCCAGCCCCCACTGAAGGGGACGAATGTACCAGTGGGCTCAACGGACCACGCTGGTGCAGGCCGCCATAACGCCCAGGAGGCGCAGGAAGTCCCGGCCAAGGCGTGACTGCCCAACTCAAAATGATTGGGCAAAGGAGGAAAGAACCTTGGCCCTGTCCGCCGGGAGCTGTGCTCTGGCTCGTACAGAGTTGAGCTCTGCCCCAATGAATTGTATCACCTGCTTTTGCATGAGTTCCAGCTTGGCCTCGTTGGTGAAGAGGCCAACCTGTGAGCAAACCCAGAGGGCCAGATCTCTGGACCGCTCCACCTCCACTCTGGAGGGGGCTGCAATCAGCCAGTCATCCAGGTAGGGGTACACCCGGACCCTTTGGCACTGCAAGAATGCTGTCACCACTGCCATGCATTTGGTGAAGACCCTGGGAGCTAGGAAAGGGCCGAAGGGCATGGCCCGGAACTCTTAAAGGGATCCCTCTGCTCTGAAGCGGAGGAATCTCTGGTGGGACGGACGGATTGGGACATGAAAGAATGTGTCCTGAAGGTCCAGAGAACAGAACCACACGCCTCATTCCAAGGATGGGATATCTGAGCCAGACTGACCATCCTGAAGGTCCGAGACCTTAGGAACCTGTTCAGGTCGTGCAGGTCGAGAATGGGGCGCCAGCCCCCGTCCGTTTTGGGACCAGAAAGTACCTGGACACAAACCCCGGGTCTGGAGGAGGATCCACCACCTTCTTGATCACCTCTTTTTCGAGGAGCAGGGCAATATTGGCTTGGCAACCCGACAGAGAGGCTGCGGACCCCGTAGCCCCCCCGAGGGGTGATGACTCGGAATGGTGGGGCCTGCCCGAACTCATGGGGCAGGCCCCTTCCTACCACCTCCAACACCCAACGGTCCATGGCGATAGCGGACCAGGCAGAAAGGAAGTGACAGAACCGTTCTCTCACGGGGCAACCCAGGGGGGAGTGACGAGGCTGGGGGAGACACCCCTCAACCCGTCACTGGGCAGGCTTAGAGGGACCTCCTGGGCCTTTACCTCCCTGCTTCCTGTTGGAGGAAGCCGGACTTGTTTGGGATGCCAAGGTGAGACTGCTTGCCCTGGTGCTGTTAGGCTGGATGAGCCGCAGGCGCAGAAGGACGAAAGAACTTGTTTATTTTATTTTATTTAAACAGCAGTTTGGAAAACCTTTGAGCCATAGGCTCATTTACAAAGGTACCTTGTCACAGTAAGACAAACCAAAATACACAGTATAGCAGTACAACATGTAAGTATAACAGTAAATTAAGACATAGATACAAACAAGCTGGTACAGGTAGGATGGATGCAAACAATACCAGAGTTATGTCGTCCTTAGCAGCTTAGTAATAAGCTTTGTCATAAGTATTGAGTACGGCTCTGACTAGCGGCAGTTACAGCATCGGGTGTTAATAAGGTGGTTACGTAAGGAAGTTTTGAAGCACGATATAGTTGGCGCTTCGGAGATGGAGGGGGGCAGTGTGTTGAACCAGGAGGGGTCCCTAAAGCTGAAGGCTCTTTGGCCGTGAGAGGTCCTAGCTCTAGGGATAACAAGAGAGGTTTCCCAGAGGTCCGAGTATGAACTAGTGGGACAGAGCGCGATAGTGGTGGTCAATCCTGGTGGGAAAGCCCAAGGAGGGTCTTTTGTAAGGGTACAGGTAAGATATTTGAGGCGCTCGTCGAGATCAAGTACCAGCGCTTTAGCATACAGTAGACAGGTGTGTCATCCTAGGTGCTCCAGATTAACCTGCAGGCCTTATTCAGAGTAGTGTGAATTTTATGGAGGCGGTCTGATCAGCAGCACCTACACACGGCAGTCCATAGTCCACTAGGGACAGGATAGAGGAGGTGACTCATGAGTCAAGAGCCTCGGGGAGGCAGTGTTTATACAGATGTAAGATGCCCAATCGGATATTAGTGGCAGTGGCTAGGGCAGCGATGTGTCCATGGAAGGAGAGGGAGGGTCAAATGGATCCCTAGGTATTTATAGGAGCAAACTTGTTCGAGGAATGAGGACCCAGAGTGAATGAGGAGTTTGAAGTTGCAGGACTTGTTTTGGGGATGAGTGAAGAACATGGTTTTTGTTTTTAAGATTTATCACCAATCTATGTTCCTTGAACCAGCCCTCGGCTTCAGTGAAGGACTTCTGCAGCGAGTCCTGGAGGCAGTAGGGTTACGATGAGGCAAAGATGACTGCATCATCAGCGTATAATAGAATGTTCCCGAGCAAGAGCGTGGAAGGGTGTTAAGGTAAAGGGAGAATAGTAAGGGGCCCAGAATGGAGCCCTGGGAACCCCAGAAAGATGGGACAGATGTCTGAGTAGGTCCCATTAATTTTACACGCCTGTGAGCGGTCAGACAGATAACTGGTGCACCAGGAGATAGGCCCAGCAGCAAAACCAGAGAGACTAAGGGCATCAAGAAGGAGGGTGGGAGACAGTGTCGAAAGCTTTAGAGAGGTCAATGAAGACAGCACCAGCCAGAGAACCAGTGTCTAAGGAGGAGTGGAGAAGTTGGAGAACTCTAGGAGGGCTGTGTTGGTACTGTGGCCCACTCGGAAGCCATGCTGCTCAGGACAAAGGACATTGTAGGTGGGAGAGGTAGTCAGAGATTTGAGAGGCCACCACTTTTTCCAAGGCCTTGGAGAGAGGAGAGAGAATGGAGATCGGTCGATAGTTTCCAGCCACAGTCCTATCACCACCTTTAAAGATAGGGGGACAGTGGCAACTTTCCAGGCAGTTGGAATCTTCCCCAGGCAAAGAGAGTGGTTGATGAGGCATGTGATCGGGGTAAGGACTGTGTCTAAGACCAGCCGTAGGATACACGGATCCAGGGTGTCACTGCCTGTACTATTACTCTTGAGGGCAGTGATAAGGTGCGCCTAAGTTCTTGGGCAGAAACACGGGCGGAGGAGAAAATAAGGGCGAAAGATTTACGGCAGGTGCTGGGGAGGAGGGTCAATAAATTTGTAGGGAGGATAGGGCTAAGGCCAGTGAATGAGGTGTTGAGGTGGTTGGCTATGAGGGCTGGGTCTGAGGAGATCACACCATTAATGTTGATCTGGGGGTGGGGAGGCACCCCATTTAACTGTTTAATGTTATCCCAGAAGGTTCTGGGATTCCCCCATGAGGCAGTGAGTGAGGACCGATAGTGCTCAGACTTGGCCTTTCTGATGGCCCAAGTGCACTTGTTTTGGGCGGCAGCATATAACCGCCTGTCATTGGGCCAGCCAGTCTCAATGGCACGGTGCCATAGGTTGTCCCTATGTTTGAGCTGGTGGATCAAAGCTGGGGTAACCCAGGGGGCATTCTTCCTTTTAGAACGGCGGGTCAACACTGGGGCAAAGATATCACAGGCATTATTAAAAGTTTGGGTAAAGAAGGAGAGAGCTGTGTCGATGTCAGGAGTTGCCTGTATAGGAGACCAGTCAATTTGGGACAGAAGTTCCTTAGTTTTATCAGTCCACCAGGTATTGGACGCCGCATGTGGACTGTGCTATGGGTTTGGGGACTGAGGTTGACCAGTGGAATAGAATGGGGGAGTGATCGCTGAGAGAGTCTGGGAGGACTTGTACATTGGGGATCCGATTAGGGCGGTTGGTGAGTACCACATCAAGCAGGGTACTGGAGCCTCTCTTGGGGTTAGTCCTGGTAGGGTGGGTAACTAGTTGGACTTGTGCTGCTGCTTGTGCTGCTGCTGTTGGTGGCCTTTGTCCTTCTGGGCGGAGGTGACAAGAGTCCAGAGAGGCACTGGACTTTTCGATCCGCTGGAGGTGACCGCATACTTCCTGGCCATCCTGGCCGAAGGCGCAGGACAGGAAGCAGGCCGCTGCCAGAGCTCCAAGGCTGGGCCAACAATGGCTTCAGCCACCAGAAAGGCCTCCGTGGATGAATCCCCTTGGTCCAGTATCTCCGTCAGGGGATACTTGGCCCACTTGGATACGGGCTCGAGCTGCATCCCGGTGGACTCCGAGATGAGCCAAAGCAAACCCATGAAGGATGATGGGCTTTCGTCCATCGACTGGCCCCCAGAGGACTCCAGGTCGATGGGCCTGGAGAACAGGGAGGAGTTGCTGTCGGACTCGGAGGAGTCTGCGAAGAGCTGTCTGGGGCCTGAGCCACCCTCCACCTGCCGAGGACAGTCAGGAGTGAGGGTGACTGACAACCTGTGAGGCAGACCCTGACCTGACCGAGTCTCTTTGGTCGGCGTCACCGATTTCGGGTGGGAGGCAGTGGTTCCACCACAATTGGTGGCACAGCTGGTTTCGGCCGAACAACCGGCCCAGGCTTGGGTACCTCTGCTACAGCGAGGGGTTGTTTCGGTTGCTCGGGTGACAGCCACTTGATGGCCGGGGAAGGCAACGGCGTCGGCTTGTTCCCGGGCAAAAGTAACTGCTGCCACATCAGGTCCTCGTAGCATCGACGCAACCTGCGCTGAAGCCTCTCCTCTTCCGAGGAGGAAGACGAGGATGATCGGCGGCGCTGCTTGCCTCGGTGCCAAGACAAAGACCGCCAATGTCGAGAGCTGGACCGAGACGATGTCCAAGACCAAGATCCTCGGCGCTTCCAAGGATGGGTCTGGGAAGGGTTGGGGGACACCCGCTCTTCCCTCGGCTCGGAAGTTTTAACTGGGGACTGCGCAACCGGGAGGTGCAGGGCAAGTCCTGGTCTCACCAGGGGACCGTGAAGAAGGGTTGTCGGTTTCACTAGTTGACAGCTCCGTTTGGACGGTCGAGAAAATCTCGACCGTGTTGACGGGTGTCTCTGCCAGCTGGCCTGATGGGGACGCTAGGCCAGCTGCCTTAGCCGCTAACTCCCACCAAAGCCCAGAGCTCGACTGTCCGGGAAGGGACTGCCCAGCTCCCACGAGCGCAGACGATGGGACTTCCCCTTAGAGTCCTTCTTTTGGACCGAGAAGAATGTCCGATGGCCCCTCTCCTTCGTGGAACGGGATCGCAAAGCTCCTTGAAAGAAGCTGAATACGAGGTACCCAGAGAGAGCGGAATAAATGCCACGACCGAGGAAGAGGATGATGCGGCCTTTGCCACCTCCTCCTCGAGGGCAATCATCTGCTCGAGTTGCTCAGCTGAGCCAGCCGCCGCGGTAACCGCCCAATGGGCTTCCTTCGATTTAACCGGTGGGTAGCGCTTCTCGAGGCGCCCAAGCAGCGTGGTCTTCCAGGACGTTGGCCAAAAACGAACGCCATGACTCGCAGGCCTGCGGGTTGTGTTCTAGGCCGAGGCAGTAGATGCACGTGGAGTGCGGGTCCGTCTTGGACATCTTCTGCCCACAGGGGCACCGCCGAAATCCGGGAGTCTATCAGTCCATCGCAGCCACGAGGGAGAAACTTGACCCAAGTCTTGAGAATTTTAAAATAAGTTTTGGGCGAACCAAAGAATTAGGATCCAGTCTACAATGCAGAGCGTTAAGGAGGGAACCTGAGCTTCCAAGCGGTAAGGAATATCTGGCGTCATGGGGCGGAGCTGAGAGTTTTACCACCCGGGTGGGTGGGAGGAGCCAGCTTGAAGACCTTCCGGCAAGATTTAAAGCGGCAAGGAACCTGCCAGACAGTGTAGATGAACAACATATCCATGTCCCTAGAATCTTCAGATTACAGATCCATTAAATGAAAAGCAATCTTGCAGAGATCATTGTGAGAACAGCTATAACAACATATGCTGATACGAAAAATGAGAGATACTGCATAACAGTTTTGAAAAGTTTGAAAAAGAGGATATCTTAAGCCGAAAATTCTGTATGCCAGTATTTTTAAAAATTAATACCCTAATGTATATAATTAACTAACTCAAACTAGTAACTACCACAAGGTTGATATTCACATGCTGCCACCTGAACCACCCTTTTGTTGTCAGGATGTGTACAGAGAAAGTCAGCAGACAGTTTACCAAGCTGGTATTTCCTCTCAATCTTTCTGTCCACCCTGAAGCATATGAAGGGATTTCTAGAATTTTAAAAGTTGCTCTTTTTAATGCATCATGTATGGGTAAAATCAATTTCTTTGAAGGAGTATGACCCATCATTTTTAAATAGTCTTCCTCCATCTCTTGTTTGGTGTCATCCTGGAGGGGAAGTTCCAGGGTGTCCACCATCTGTTTAACAAAGGTAAAATGGGAAGAAACTTCATCATTATCATCAGGTAAATCACCACCAGCGTGACCATCTGGGTCTAATGGGTCACTCTGTGGAAATTCTTCATCCACCCTCTCCCTCATAATAAAATCCCTGGGCGTACCCTGAGTCATGGAGAGAGGTATTAGGCCCCGAAGGAGCAGAGAAACAATTGCCCAGACACTGTAAAGTCTGATATACATGCCAAGCTTTAGCCATTTCATTTGCAGAGGGAATATCTTTGTCAACCACTGACGTCTCCATATACCCTTCTGGGAGAGGCAGCGGAGTGTTCATCTTTCTTTGTCTTTTTAGCAGGGACTGAATCAGAACCTCACTCGCTTTTTATCTTTTAGAGGCTTGACTAGAATTTTTACTTTCATCAGGCTTATTTTCATTAGGACATTAGAGGATTTATCTGTATTTTTGGGGAGGGGGAGGAAGACTGCGTGGCCATGCTAATGTGTGTTTGGCCAAAGCAATAAGCCAATATATGTCCAATTAAAATAAAGACTTGTTTTATTTATTTATTTATTGAATTTTGGTGACCGGGTAGGCCCACTGGGCCCCGGAGGTCCCTTTTTCAGGGGCAACCCGGGTGCAACAGTACATGACATGAAGGACAATGGAGCAATATACAGCCATATACAGCAATATACAGGCTGAGGTTCATAGTAATCCACAGCTTTCAATCCATGAGGTTTACAGTAAGCAACTGCTTTCAATCTATGAGGTATCACTTTCGTATTTATGGGTCATGGATGTCATAAGTATCTAACTGCTTCTCCTAATGTGCATTTGCTCCTGCTCCAGCGACATACAATTGATGAGACAGTACAGAGAGTTCGATAGGTAACATTCCTCTAAGATACATTGGGTATTTTTCATCATTGGGTAGTTTTATTTTATTTTTTCACAATATTGGTAAGAATTGACAGCAACAACCTCCACACCACTTGCCAACAGAAGCCCACTGCACAACAGAGGTTTCCCTGACAGATAATGCAGAGAAACCCTATAGTTTACTGATAGAATTCTTTAAATTACTTAGAAAAACGGCCAGAAAAGGTGCGTATATGGGGGATACCACAATGGAATGATTTAAAACTGAAAAAAGTTGCGTAAATGTGGGAAAAATAACACTATGCGCCAAAACTATCGAGGAAAATAAGAAAACCGCTGAGTTAAAGCTAATGCAGTAGACTTTACCGAAACAACGACAAGGGAATGATAACCCACAGCTGCGAGAACTCAAAAGGCAACCGTGGAAAAATGCGTAAAAATACAATAAATACCCTAAAAATGTAAAGGCAGCACTCAAATGAAGAAAAACCTCACAGGAAGGTCTCTGAAAGTACAGAAGAGAAAACAAGCGAGGACCAGGGCAGTGTTGCCAGGTCAGCGGAGAAAAAGTTCTGAGGTCCTTCAGGATGACTGCAGGCAGCACTCCCCTCTCTCCCTCTGACTGGCCAATGTTCCTGCTCATTTACATGGACTCCTCCTCTCTGGGGCAGCTGAACCCAGCTGGCATACTGTACCTGTCAATACATGCCATCATCCATGTGCCCACCTACACAGGGTGAGGCCTGCCCCCACAGGCGACATCAGACAGCTGACTGGCTAGCCTCCCTGGACCTCAAAGGTGCCTACTTTCACATTCCCATCAGGTGCTCCCACAGAAAGTACCTCAGGTTCGAGCTGCCCTCAGTTCAGAGCAATGCCCTTTGGCCTAACCTCAGCCCCAAGGGTTTTCACAAACTGCCTGGCAGTAGTAGTTGCCTTTCTAAGAAGGCAAAAGATTTCCATATATCCTTATCTGGACGACACATAGTAGTGGGTCAGTCTCCAGACCAAGACAAGTCTCACCTGCAAGTGACCCAGCAAGTGCTCACTTCCCTAGGATTTCTTCTCGACCTTCCCAAGTCGGTTCTCGAACCAGTCCAACTCCTTACCTTTATAGGGGCAGAACTAGACACACTCAGAGCAACAGCCTTTCTTCCTCTAGAAAGGGCAAGGGCTATTATGGAACTAGCTTCTTCCTTCAGCCTTCAGGTATCTTGACCAGCAAGGCATTTCCTCCAGCTCTTGGGCCACAAGGCAGCTTCCACAGCAGTGGTCCAAGGGGCAAGATTCCAGATGAGGGATATTCAGTTCCACCTGAGAGCTTTCTGGTCTCAGAAAGGACTCCCTTACCAAACTGTTTCCAGTGACTCTGACCTTGATCCAGGCCCTCCAGTTGTGGCAGGATCAGGACAATTTAAAGCAAGGTGTTCCTTTTGTTGCTGAGCCTTGTTCAGTGGTCCTTACCATGGATGCTTATCTTCTGGGCTGGGGAGCCCACCTGGGGTCCCTTACTGACCAGGGCCTGTGGTCCCCCCAAGAATCCCTTCTCCACATCAATCTTCTAGAGCTCAGGGCAGTTTTTCTAGCTCTAAAAGCGTTCTCACAGTCAGTTCAGAACAATGTGGTTCAAGTCAGAACAGACAACACTACCACCATGTGGTACATCAACAAGCAGGGAGGCATTCGGTCCACAGCCTAGTGCACAGAAGCCATGAAGTTGTGGTCCCTGGCTTATTCCCTGCAAGCCTCTCTTGTAGCAGTTCACCTTCCAGACAAGGACAATGTGCTAGCAGATGCACTGAGCAGGATTTCTCAGGGCCATCACGAATGGTCCCTGGACCCTCAGGTGTTGAAAGTTATTTTTTTCAAGGTGGGGCACTCCAGAGATGGATTTCTTTGCAGCCCCAGACAATCACCAACTTCCTCTCTTTTGTTGCAGACCTCCAGTCTTGGGCTCAGTCCCCCTTGATGCCCTGATTCTGAATTGGGAAGGGAAGTTTCTGTATGCCTTTCCCCCTTCCCCACTCCTGTTCAAAGTTTTAGTCAAAATAAGTTCTCAACCTTGCAAAGTGATTCTGGTTGCTCCAGATTGTGCCAGACAGCCCTGGTACCCCCTGTTGCTGTCCCTAGCTTTCGAGAAGCCTTGATGATGTGTACAGTTCTGGAGACCCCATCTCCGCAAAGACAGACAGGGTGGAGGCTGTCCAGAGAAGGGTAAAATGGTGTGCAGGGTCTGCACCAGAAGACATATGAAGACTAAAAGAGCTTAAGATGTATAGCCTCGAGGAAAGGAGGGAATTGGGGACAGATAGAAACTTTCAAATACCCTCAAGGAATCAACAATGTCAAGAGGGTAGCATCTTTCAGAAAAGATGTGCAAGAACAAGGAAGTGCACAATTTGAAGACAGAAGGGGGACGGTTCAGAGATAATGTGAGGAAGTATTTCTTCACAGAGAGGGTTGCAGATGCATGGAACAGCCTTCCTGAGGAGGTCGTACAGTTAAAAACAGTGGGGGAATTCAAGAATGAATGGGACAGACATAAGACAATTCTAGTGGGGGGGGGTAGGAGGAAGTAGGCTGTTGGTTACCTAGGATCTGCAGCTTATCCGTTAGGTAGGGAAATGGGCAGACTAGGCGGGCCAAGCAGTCCTTACCTGCCATCAGAGTCTATTTCTTAACCAGGCAACATACCCAACACATAACTCAGCCAAAGAATAAAGTGCAATATCTATACATATTTATTTCACAAAAATAACTGTGCCATTTCACCCTCTGCAGCACTTTTTCATGTTCATGGGTGTAAAACACTGGCACGTTGTTAGGATGCTACTTAAGATTTTCCTCCAGTTTATCCGCTTTTACCTAAAAAATGAAATTACATTTTGCACCATACTCTAATGTTAAGTGTGTCGAGATACGTGACTGGTAGAATCAGACAGATAACAGAATGGGCCCACACTAAGAGGTGCCTTTCAATAGCGGACAAGGAGGGGTCCACACTTACAGATGCCATTAGATAGACAAGTTGGGTGCCAATCTTAAAGGAGAACTACCACAACAGCATTTTCTAACATCCCGGTACTCGCCCCTTGAGATCGTGCTGCTAACAACGCGATATCATGATACGCCACTACCCCTTCTTATATAGTTATACTGTGCCCTTATGTATGGATTTATTAATTTATAGTCTTTCTCTCCGTTTACAGACTTTGCCTAAATGCTATGTGTATGGCAAGTATGCACATGGCATTTAGGCAAAGTCTGTGAAAATAGAGCAGGGCATGGAAGATATGGAAATAACTGAATCTCTGTACAGAAGGGCACAACACAACAAGGGGCAGTATTGTGTCATATCACGTTGTTAGCAGTGCAATCTCGAAGGGGGGTGGGGGTACCAGGATGTTAGAAAAAGCCACCTGATACAACAGCCAGTCTTAGATTTTACGAGTATTCAGGTATGAATACATTCCAATGAATATTGTGTCCACAGGGGGATCGAGGTACTAAAGACCCAATCTGTGCAGCAGTTACTGCTTTATCTGTGGTGGTAGTTCTCCTTTAAGTTACCAACAAACAGCTGACAGGAAGTGGCCCACTTTCACAAGCTGCCTCATTGCAAGATTTCCCCACTTCCTAATCCTGGAGGAGAAACAGCAGACACTGTTGGGCCCTTACAGGGGAATTTACCGCAGTACCAATTGAGATCACAGGTCAAAAGCTGCGTTTACCTGGCAACACTGCTCCTTACTAATCTCTGCTCCGATGCAGCTCCCATCTCCCGAGACGATGCGGGATCCAGTTTACATGATCCCTCTCTGCATTGATGCAAGTAATACTGAAGAAGAGCCACGAGTATGGGGGCAGGTGGGCGGCTGTTTCTAAGCAGGCTAAGACCCTCTATCTAGTTCCTGTACTCTCCAACTTAAAGGGTCACCTGCAGACCCTGGCATTCTGAAGGGGCGATACTACCAGTCGAATTCACCTGTGTGCTTCGAATTACATACAGCGGTGCTATGCTGTCAATTCATGTTTGGGTAACATAGAAGCAGGATGAGTTTCATGATGCAGTTTGCTAAATGGGGTACGTTCTTGTGCTGGTAGTTCTTACAACACAATTAATGTGTTCCACATAAAGATACTGAATTATTTAAGGGTAGACAGGCCCACAATGTCATAAAGCGTGCACATTTCTTAGATTATACCCTAGAAGGACAAATTCCTTTAGTGCTACTGAGGTTAGATGCTGAAACGGCATACGTCCGGGTCAGCTGGTCTTTTTTATGGCAGACTCTGGAGCACTTTGGATTCCTGGAACAACTTATAAAACAATTACAAAATATTTATGCCTCCCCTAAAGCAAATGTTAAGGTGGATGGGGCACTTTCAGATGCATTCCAACTCTCTAGGGGCACCCGCCAGGGATGCCTAATGTTTGCTCTATATCTCGAACCCCTGGCCATTGCCATCAGATCTTCTCGGGACATGGAGAGCCTTCCATTGGGAGGTCGCCCGCACAAGACTTCACTATTTGCAGACGATATTCTGCTGGCTCTTACTGATCCTGAACAATCCATCCCAGAGGTATGGAAACCGCTACAAACATTTGGTAAGCTAGCAGGATATAAATTAACAAATCAAACCCCGAGGCACTGACATACAATTCCTCTTTCCCTACCACTTCAAAAAAGACTTCCCCTTTAAGTGGCACAGACAAGATGCAATACTTGGGAATAAAGCTCACAAGAAACCCCATTCATGCAGAGCTCTCAAATCTCAAACCTTTAACCCTAAAATTGACAGATCTCTCTCGTTGGTCACGTCTCCCCCTAAGCTTTTTGAGTAGGATACGATGCAATTAAGCAGAATGTATTTCCCAGCATTTTGTTCTTTCTTCAGACACTTCCCTTCACCCCGGCTAAAACATATTTCCAGGCATGGGACAGAATGATATCCCATTTTATTTGGAGCGGAAAGCGTCCCAAAATTAGATATTCTGTTCTGCAACTGGCCAGAGAAAGAGGTGGCCTTAACCTCCCTGACCTCAAAAAATATGTGATGGCAGCACAGTTAAGGGGAGTCCTACACTGGCTAACTAAACAGTATGGTGCACACTGGAGACAATCAGAAGTAACCTGGGGAGACCTATACAGCACTCAGGAGCTCCTTTTTGGGGCACCCCTCCAAATGTCAAGGGATAATGAATTATCCGAAGTTCACCAGAGAACCCCTAAAAATATGGCTTAAGGTCAGTAATAATTATTTTACATTCCCTGAAAAATTGTTCTTGTGAACACTGAAGTATAATGCAAATTTGACAGCAGGTCCCTCAGGCCCCTATGTAGTTCAATGGCAAAGATGAAAAAATTACTCACCTTAGTAATTATGTTTCTTCTCATGGAGTCTTGCTGTATTCTGACTATTGCAGTTAGCTCCAGCACTTGAACTGCCCTGGACAGTGAAGGGTTAAAATTCTATGCCAGGCATAGAACGTCTAGCTCGAGCTCGGTTGAAAACTCTGTCTGTAGTACTTTGAAACCCAACCGTCAGATTCTTACGAGCTAAACTCACTGACTTAAATAATGTGGAAATTGTAAAATTTCTACTAGCCAACTATCAACAAAGGTTTTAGATTCCTAAAAGACTCAAGCCAGGAAACCCAAAAAACAGGTAATAAAGCATAAAAAGTTCTTAACTAATCAAACACAAAGCACCCAACATAATGGCAAGTGGGATGAAGACACCCCTGAGGTGCAACACTGCACCTGCTCACCCACTTCCCAAAAACAGGTTCTGAGAGGGGAGGCAGAGAGGGAGGTCAGAATACAGCAAGACTCCATTAGAAGAAACACAATTACCAAGGTGAGTAATTTTTTCTTCAAACAACATAAAGTCTTGCTGTATTCTGACTATTGCAGACTACCAAGCAGTACCTCCAAGGAGGAGGGACAGAACTTACTTTGGGAATAGGCTCTGAAGTACTGCTGTGCCAAACCTAGCATCATTCCTAGCCTGGATATCCACAGAGTAATGCTTGGTGAAGGTATGAACTGTTTTCCAGGTGGCTGCTTGTCAAATTTCTAACAAAGGAATATCCCTGGCCGCAGCCAAAGATGCAGCTGTACCTCTAGTGGAATGAGCCCTCAGGCCTGAGGGTGGAATTTTTCCCAGTTTCTCATAGCAGAATTGGATACAGGACACAATCCACCTGGCAATAGTTCTCTTGGTGGCAGGTTTGCCCTTACTTACTTCCCCATAAGTGAGGAACTGGAGGGAGTCAAACATGTGGACCCTTTGTATGTTCTATGTAGTAACTAAGGGCTCTTTTAACATCTAAACTGTGTAACCTCCGCTCTCCTGAGAAAGTATGATCAGTGAAGAACACAGGAAGACATATAGATTGGTTTAAGTGGAAATCAGAAACTACTTTGGGTAAGAACCTTCTACTGGTTCTAAGGACCACCTTCTCTCTATGGAATGAAATGAAGTCAGGTTCAACTGACAGGGTTTGCAATTCACTGATATGTCTTGCAAAGGTAACAGCAACCAAAAACACAGTTTTCTAAGTCAAGTACTTGAGCTCTGCTGAGAACACAGGCTCAAAGGGGGGTTGCATAAGCTAAGCAATGCAAACATTCAAATCCCAGGCAGGAACAGGATCCCTAAAAGGGGGATTGGTATGAAGCAATCCTTTAAAAAATTTACAGAATACAGGGTGAGATGACAGAGAGGAAGGCTTCCCCACTGACAGGAAAGCAGAAACAGCTGACAAATAAACTTTGAGAGTAGCTGGTCTGAGGCCTAGGCCATTAAGGTGAACCATATAATCCAGAACTGTAGACAATTTGGCAGTGTCTGGGGATATATGCTTCTTGGAACACCAAATACTGAATCTTTTCCATTTAGAGTTCTAAGTTTTTCTGGTGGCAGGCTTTCGAGAAGCTTTGGGAATATCCAGAACCCCTTGGGACAGATGCAAATCTGCATACACTAACTCTTCAAGAGCCATGCCTTGAGATTAAGTGACCGAAGACTGGGGTACCAAATCCTCCCGAGAGGAGGTTAACAGGTTGTAATTCCTGGGAAGAGACGGGGGAAGATGGACTGCCATTGACACTAACAGGGGGCACCAAGGCTGCCTGGCCCAGTCTGGAGCAATCAGAATCACTTTGCAAGGTTGTGACCTTACCTTGACTAGAACCTTGAACAGTAGAGGAAAGGGAGGGAAGTCATAAAGAAATTTCCCTATCCAGTTCAAAATCAGAGCATCCAGAGGGACTGAGCCCAAGACTTGGGGTCTGCAACAAAAGAGGAAGTTGGTGATTGTCTGGGGCTGCAAAGAGATCCATCTCTGGGGTGCCCCACCTTGAAAAAATCACTTTCAACACCAAAGGATCCAGAGACCATTCATGATGGCCCTGGGAAATCCTGCTCAATGCATCTGCTAACACATTGTCCTTTTCTGGGAGGTGGACTGCTACCAGAGAGGTCTGTAGGGAATAAGCCAAGGACCATATTTTCATGGTCTCCATGCACAAGGCCGTGGACAGAGTGCCTCCCTGCTTGTTGATGTACCACATGGTAGTAGTGTCCGTCCTGACCTGAACCACCTTGTTCTGTACTGACTGAGAGAAAGCTTGTAGGGCCAGAAGTACTGCCCTGAGCTCCAGGAGGTTGATATGAAGAAGGGAAATATGGAAATCTTTTGCCTTCTTAGAAAGGCAACTACTACTGCCAGGCACTTTGTGAAAACCCTTGGGGCTGAGGTTAGGCCAAAGGGCGTTGCTCTGAACTGATAGTGGCCTGAGGGCAACTCGAACCTGAGGTACTTTCTGTGGAAGCACCAGATGGGAATGTGAAAATAGGCATCTTGAGGTCCAGGGAGGCTAGCCAGTCTCCTGGCCTTAGAGAGGGAAGAATTGTTCCCAGAGTCACCATTCTAATTTTGGCTTTAGTAGGTGCTTGTTTAGGTATCTTAGATCTAGGATGGGTTGCCACTCCTCTGTCTTTTTTGGGGTAAGGAAGTACCTGAAGTAGAGACCTTTGCCCCTGTATGGGGTAGGAACTCTCTCTATGGCTCTTAAGGCCAGTAGAGATGAAACCTCTGCCTCTAGAGCAAGGGTTTCTGATGTATTTGCAGGTGGAAAGGATCTGGGTCTCAGTTTCGGAAAATTTTTGAAACTGAGAACCAGCCCCTGGATTGCAACCTCCAGGACCTACTTGTCTGAGGTAACAGACATCCAGTCCTGGACAAAGTAAGCCAGCCTGCCTCCTACTGGAATGGGGGAGTCGACCTGGGCTGACACATCAGGGTGTCTGCTTAGCAGGAGCCTTAGGCTGAGGGGTGGATGCAGCCCTGCCCATCCCCCTTCTGCCTCTCCCTCTGAAGAACTCCCCCTCCCCCCGAGAAAAGGGAGAAGAGGCCTGCGCTTGGTAGAAAGGCCTGTGAAAAGGCCTGCCCCTAGCTTGCTGCCTTTGAGGAGTTGACTGCCTCTCCTTGGCCTGGGCACTCCTATAAGTGGTCCTGTACGCATCCATTTTCTTCTTGTAATTCTCTGTCTGCTCCCCAAACAGAGAATTACCCACCACAGGGAAATCCATAGCCTTAGCCTGGGTGTCCTGTGAAAGGCTAGTACATCTGAGCCAAGCCATTCTCCGAAGAGCCACAGATGTAGCCAGGACTCTTGATGACATCACTGGAGTCCACAGCAGCATGAAATTGCACCTTTGATGCCTCAATCAGGGGTTGTGGAGGGACTAGTAGCTGGGAACAAAAACGAAAAGGAAAGGTGGACTTGAATTCTGATTTTATGTGGGACTGTTGTTAAAATCCTGAGTCGCTTACCTGCTGAGCAACCCCCCTGCCTGCCGTTGGAATTTCGAGACCCCTGCAACTCTCTCTGAATTTCGGCCTAGCCGCCCACCCCGTTCCCTCCTCCCATTAAATACACAGTAGCCACACCCCGAGTGTCACACTGGCCAATCAGACTGAGTAGGGTGGTAGAGGGCTGCAGTCTAAGGACCCACAGCTATTGCACCATCTGTAAGCTGCTACTTTTTCATCACAGACTGTCTGCTGTGTAAAGGAACAACATTGTACTCTGTGTATGCCTAACCCTTATATTCTAGTTGCATTCTAGACTGCCAACCTGCATGGTAACTCAAGTTGTAGGGTTAATCTACACTGCCAGTATATTGCTATAGGCCTTGTATCTAGTCGCATTCTAGACTACCTACCTACACGGTAATCCTAATCGTAGGGTTAATCTAGACTCCCAACCTGCAAGATATTTCTAATCACAGGGTAAATCTCTGGACCCTGGGGGCAAACTGGACACGTGTCCTACAGGCAGTACTGGGCCCATTTGTTCTGGTAGCTTCTACCCAAATATAAGGCTGACACCTCACATAGGAAAGTCATTAGCTCTATGGCCCTATTAGTCGGATAACTGTCCTTCTCACAAAAAGTATACTTGAGGCACGTGGGATAAGTGGTTAGGTAAGGTACAACTACTCCATTTCCCATCACTTGCCTGGTGACTAACACTTGTGGCACCCTTTGAAAATCCTATTTACTCCTTTCCTGAAGAAGACAGCTGTTTCCTTGTACATTGCTGAAACACGCTTTATTTTATTTTTTGCTGACTAACCCCCGTGACACTATCCGGTGTCACTTGTCAGGTAACTAGCACCAGTGCACTGCCCGGTGTCCACTGGTGACCCAAGGTGGTACCGTCCCAGCGGGACAACTGTACCGGAGCAAGCATGGGACTAATTAAGCTCCCATCAAAGCTAGTCCTGTGCCACCTACTCCTGGGCGCACTAGCCACTGTGAGCCTTACTGTGTCCTGGATCCCCTGGATCTATGGGGTGGTTGACCCCCTAAAAATAGCTCCCTGGTGTACATGTGTCCAATCTGTGGAGTCGGATTTTACTTTCTCTAGCATTTTAGCAGAGGGCTCTCCCCTGACCGTGGTCCTCGGTGGTCTTAAACTGAGGTACCTTCTGAGACCCTCTCAAAAAGTCAGGCATTATGACCGCAGGTCACAGAACAAGGAGAGAGCTCCAAGCTCCCTCTTTAAGGCATCTACTCTGGCTCCTGTTGGTGACACTTGTGCTAGCAGCGGACACTGAACTAAACCCAGGACCGTCACCCCAGTCCACACCTTCACTGGCGGGCTGGTCAGTGGTAAAAGGGCTGAAGGTGGCCCATCTAAATATCAGAAGCCTGCTCCCAAACCTAACGGAACTTTGTGTCTGGGTAACTCGTCACAGTCCTGACATTCTAGGAATTACAGAAACCTGGCTGAAGCCTTCCACCCCCAACTCAGTATGTGCCTTCCCTGGTTACGACCTTATCTGCCGTGATCGTCCGGGAAGCAAGAGAGGTGGTGGTATCCTGGTCTACTACAGGAACCATCTAAACCTGTCCGCCCTCTCTGATCAACAGACCATGCAGTCCCCCTGTGAGGCTCTGCATACGGTACTGTTACTAGGGATGACAAAAAAGATTCACATTGTATATGCATACAATTCTCCAAAGAGAGGCGTAGAGGGACTGTCTGGCCTCATTGGCGCAGTTGGTGCAGTAACACGGCAGAATGAGCTAATCATTCTGGGTGACCTCAACCTAAATTGGCTGGGTGGCAACACTGAGGCCTTTGAACCGTCACTTGCCAGTCTCTCTCTCTCTGACACAACTTGTCAAGGATCCTACCAGATGCCCTACAAGTGGTGGTAAGGGCTCACTCCTGGACTGGATCCTGACAGACCTGATAGGATCAGCTCGTCGGGTATCCTACTGGACTCCATCTCTGATCACTCCCCGGTGTACTGTCTGGAGGGTACCACATCAAAAAGTTCCCCAGATCAGAGACTACTCCAAGTTTGATCTGTCCTCCTTTTAAAATGACATCAAGTACACAGATTGGGCAGCAGTCTGGAATGCTAAGGACCCCGCATCCGCTGTCAGTCACTTTCTTATCTCATTAAGGGCCCTGCAGGAGAAACATGCCCCCCTCATCAGACGGAGGGTGAGGGGAATGGCTACTAAATGGCTTCATGGTAGCCTCCTGGCACTCCTCAACACTAGAGATAAGTGCTGGGCCAAGTTCAAGGCCACGGCTGACCAAGCTATCTTTGAGATATAGGCAACTGAGAAATGAATGCAAAAAGAACATTAGGATTGCCAAGAGTGAATTTTGCAAATCTGCTTTGTTGAACTCAGCTAGGGATCCTAGAAGGTTCTGGAGGAACATTAAACAAGTTGTGAGTGGTACACAGAGCACTGAGTCCACTGATATAAGAATTGATGGTTCCAGCTGTAACAACTCAGAAATCATCGCCAACTGCTTCAACCACAATTCTGCGGATCTGTCGGAGTATACCTCGTCATTCCCAAATGATGATGGTGTCAGTGGCAAACAGTCCACAGCACCATCCTCACTCCGCCCGCCTTTTCTGTTCAGGGCAGTGGTGGTTCAAGAGGTGCAGAAACTGCTAGCGGGACTCTCCCCCTACTCAAGTGCCGGACAAGATGGCTTAGAACCTAAGCTCCTCAGTCTTGGTGCCCGCTGGCTGTCACCTCTGGTGGCGCACATTTTCAATCTGTCCCTGGCAACTGGAGTTATCCCAGACATATGGAAGGTTGCCAGGGTAGTCCCAATCCTTAAACAAGGGAACCCTAAGCTGATAGAGAACTATCACCCCATATCCATCCTGTTGGCGCATGACATAATGACTCCTGTACAGCACGGATTCAGGAAGGGACATAGTACCTCATCAGCCCTAGTTACTTTTCATCATGGATTAGGGAGGCCATGGATCAGGGTAAACTCTCGGGGGCCCTCTTCATTGACCTCTCGGAGGCATTTGACCTGGCCGACCATGCCATGCTGTCGACTCAGCTTAGAGCAATTGGTCTTTCCACTACTGCTCTTAGCTGGTTTGACAACTACCTATATGGTAGAACGCAGCGTGTCAAATTTGGCAAAGAGCTTTCAGGTCCCATCCCAGTAACAATGGGGGTCCCCCAAGGCTCCGTCCTTGGACCAATACTCTTCTCTATTTTTATTAATAATCTCCCCGAAACCGCTGCCCACTGTAAACCAATTCTCTATGCAGACGATCTGGTTATCCTGTCTCACTCCCATGAGGTCGGGGTCATCAATCAACACCTGAGTGAAGACCTACTAAACATTCAGGCATGGATCCTGAACCACAAGCTTGTCCTTAACCTAAAAAAAAACAAAAAACCCAGGCTATGCTCTTTGGGTCCCGGGCTAAGATTAAGGCCTCCCGTGTGCCGTTCTGTGTATCCGGTAAGGGAGATGTCCCGATCCCAATCACGGACTTCAAATACCTGGGAGTAATGCTGAACCCACAGCTTGACCTTGGCCTTCACATTCAGAGAATATGTAAAAAACAGTCAACTGTAAACTAGGTCTGGCCTACAGGGCAAAAAACAACCTCACACCAGCCATGCGTGTTGCCCTTGTGAGAGGGATGCTTCTCTTGTCTTTGTGTTATGGGCTCCTGCTGTTTGCTAGCACCACTAAGGCCCATCTCTCCAGGTGGTCGATGGCTTATAACAATGTCTGCCGCTTTGCCCTATCGGCCCCCCCTCCCCCCGGCTCACTCATCACTGTGAGCTCTACAATAAGCTAAACTGGCTCTCTCCTACAAAGCACATTGACTTTGTCCTTGGCTGCTTCACTGGAAATGTCCTCAACACGGGGACCCCTTCAGGGGTGGCAAGCTTGCAGGCCCAAACTGCCCCCTTGTCCTATCACCTTAGGTCTCAGGGGTCTGCCACACTCGAGGTACCTGTGACTAGGACCCAAATGGGTGAAAGGGACTTCGCAGCATGTGCCCCTAAACTTTGGAACACCTTCCCAACCCAGGTCCTTGCTGGCCTCTTGCAGGGCAGCCTGCGCTCTTCCCTATTGCGCCATCTTAAAATTGCATCGACCTGTGGGTATCAAAAACCCCTGTGACATGTGTCAGCACTTGCACCCATACAAAACAGCCGGCCCTTAAGATGTAGTATTTCTGTACTGCTCCATAACTGATGCACTGCTTATCCTAATGCTACAACTGTGCCTCATATGCCTTGTACCTTGCGTATCCATCTACATTATGGGGTCTGCAGGCGACATGCGAGTTTCGTCTTTTTGGCTAACTGTAATCAGTTCCTAATTTTGTACCATGCTCACAAGTGTGTAAGTATGTAATCTCACCTTGTAGTCTCATGACGTGTAACCTGTTCCTAATCATGTGATGTGTAATCTTACCTTGTAGTCTCATGACGTGTAACCTGTTCCTAATTATGTGATGTGTAATCTTACCTTGTAGTCTCATGATGTGTAACCTGTTCCTAATTATGTACCATGTTGTCCCAAGTGTGTAAGTATGTAATTTCCTGTACTCTCCTGGGTCCTACCTGAAAATAGGCAAATTGGCTTGTCTAGTGTACTCACCTGGTTAACAAACGCTAAATAAATAAAGCCCATCAGCAGCCACCTCCTCCTCCAGCTCCTTGGCTAGTGGGGGCGCGGGGGAGCCTGCTTAGCCAGTGCCAGTACAGTGTCCCACCTGGACATCTGGTACCTGACTGTATAGGCCATATAGTTAGCCTGCTCAAGTCCCAAAGATGATGCCATGTACTGTTTCTTTGCCATGGCATCTATCTTCCTGGAGTCTTTGTCTGGGGGGTGTGAAGCCAAGGGAATGTTTGCCTTGTCACAGGCTGCAGCCTGCACTACCCCAACATGGCTGCACTGCTGATAGAAAAACTCCATATCCAAGCCTGTTAAGGTGTACCTCTTGTCCATTCTCCTGTCAACAGGAGGTACAGAGTTAGGAGACCTTAGAATTTTTTGTGCGTTTCCCAAAAGACTTATGGAGGGGACTAGACAGTCTCTTAGACTCTGGGATGTCCATCATCTCAACAAAATCAAGCTCCTCCTGATCCTCCACAGCTTCCTCCATGGGAAGCTGGAGGGTTTCAGCCACTTTTCTGTAATACAGATAGTGGGAAGGGGACTCAGGAAGCCTAGCAGGGGAAACACCAGAAGGTCTGTCTGGGGAGATGTCCGGTTCCACAGGCACATCCAGACTTTCACCATCCTCTTCAAAATCCCCCTCCTCATCAAACTCCAATTCATAAAAGTCTTCAGGGGAATAATCCTGAACCAGGGGAAACCGACCGAACTGAGCACCTGCCAGAAGGCGCTGGATCGGTCAGAACCGGACAAAGCGATTCACTAATCCGAAATCGCTTTGGCGGTCGGAACATGAAGGTCTGGATCCGAACCGGCAGATTTATCCTTGCGCTTCCTTTTAGTAGGAACCGATCCTGAGGGATCGGCTCTTCTCTTGCCTGAAGAAGTACTGCCCTAGTCAGAGGGCACTCCTCCTGGTTTGGTAGGAACCGAACCAGCATACCTCTCAACCTCCCAACTTGCCAATGTGTGACAGAGGGCTACAAAATGTGTGACAAATACCAAAAATGTGGTACCCCTCATTTTTCACAGCGCGCGGAATCGCGCACTGGCGTCATGTAAAATGAATTTTACCACACTAAAACTATTGTTTGGATAAGGGACAGGGAAACTGTGTGTAATCTGTTATGTTCTTACTTTTCCCCCATGGTCAGCTGGACACAGACTAATGTAGCTAGTGCACTGCAGTGCATTTCTTCTTGTTATTACAGCACTGGCCCTTCAGTGACAGAACAACCCCCCTGGCTGCCCTTTAGCAAACCATCCTGCCTGGCAGAAGTTAGAACAAGAACCCCCCAGCCCCGAAAACATGGCAGAAGAACTCCCCGCCCCCAAGTGTCAACCCAGCCGCCCAGCAGAGCATCAGCAATCAGCATCACTTGACACTACTCAACCCAGCCCACAGCAGAATAATTTCGCACACCCTGCTGACCCCGTCCCCTGTCACCTGCAGACAGATGAATCCGTTGGTAGAGATGTTGTGTAGTGGGTTGACAGTCACGAACCCTCCTGAATAATGCATATTCTGGAATGGTCCCAGTTGTGGTTTGGTATAGCCCACATTTCTGTGACATTCACTTTTTCCAGCTCTGCTTACATCATTAATGCCGGCAATTCTGGGAGCTTGTTTCCTAGACTTCTGGTGTTTTCACATGCTACTCCCCAGCACTTTGTCCCCCCCTTTGCCTCATCCATGTACCATTTCAATTTTTGCATTTGGTGGGAGGCAGTAGGGCCCTCCCGAGTCATGTTAGTGTCCCTGCACCCAACTGAGCTGCTCCCCACCTTAAGCTTTCCGTGAGGTGTTGTACAAATGTTTTCCCCAGCACCCCCTTGCACTCCTTGTTAGGATAAAGGCAGTCTCCTTTAAACAGCCTCCATCCCCTCCAAGTTGGGTCCAGTCCCTGAAGAAATAAATCCTTCCTCCCTGCACCACCCTTTTAGTCATGCATTGCACTGGAACAAGTGAAACTGTGCCCTCTCTTTGGGGTGTGGCCATTGTAGTACCTCAGAGAAGGTTACTAACTCTGTCTGTCCCTTAACTTTGTGCCCTGGAGCAAAAAAGGCTTGCCTTTACTTCCTCCATGCTCCTTCTGCTCAGACCGTGCCTAATGTACATGCACAATCCAATCTGGTTTCCCTCCCTCCACGCCTGTGAGTTCCACCACCATGGGTCTGAGTCTGTTTGCTGTAGTCCCCCAGAATAATAGCACATCACATCTTGCCCATCCAGTGTAAGAAATACTTCTATCACCATACACCTCTGTCACTCCACTCTTCTGCTCCCCCAGCACAAGCACAGCAACAGCCCGAGGCTGCTGATTACCAACCTCTGCAGCTAGTAACTTACTTGTCTGTTGCGCTGCTTGCTCAGGAGTCGGGACGCTCGCTCAGTTGGTGGCGCGGTACCTGGCTTCTCCAGGTTCCTCCGTTTCTGCTTCACAGCCTCAGCCTGTTTCGGGGAGGGCGGCTTCCTCTTCCAGCTCCTTCCAGGCACTGCTGCACGGTGAACGGCAATTGGTACAGCTGCTGGCAGTGGTCCTTCCTGCTCAGTGTCCTCCAGAAATGCTCCTCCTGATGCTATGGTTCCCCCTCAGTGGAGTCAGGCTGCTTATAGTGGGGCAGCGGACCTGAGGGGGGACCTGAGAGTGATGAAACAAAATATATTAAATGAATCTCTGTTTGGGAGGGCGGGGGTGTAGGGTAGCCTTGGGGGTGCCGCTGCTTTTCGAGTCCCGACTCCCAGCCAGTAGTCCACAACTCCCACTAGCCCCCCTTCTCCCTGACATCATAATTTCTGAGACGTGCTGCAGGCATGACGAGAGCCCAGGCGCCACCGTGCCAGGCAGGACTCTGAGCTACACAAACAAAGGGGATTAATGCCAAAGCAGGCGCTTCAGTGCAGCTGTGTGGTTTTTGGCGCCCTAGCGGAAAAGAAGAGGAGAATGCGGGGCAGCGGTACAAGCAGTCTACTGGGTCCAGAATCCGGAACATCACGCGCAATCCGGTACACTTGAGAGGTATGCGAACCGGGCTGGCCTTCCCGGTCAGCGGATTTCTCGGCCTCCTTATCCCCAAGTCTACCTAACCTTTTATCCAAAGCAGACCTAGGGAAATTCTTGCAAATTTGGCAGTCTGAATCGAGGTGGTCAAACCCCAGACAGTAAACACAAGTGGTGTGGGGATCGACTTTAGCAAAGACCTCCCCACACACACTGCAGTGTTGAAACCCAGTGGGCCCGGTTTTTTTTCTTGGGTTTCTTAGACATGGCCAACCTAACAACTTTACTCTTTATTCGGCAACCGCCAGGCAAGACTCCCCTATTGGTTTCTCACAGTGTTACGGGTGTTGGAAAAAAAGTTCAAATCACGTGTTTTTTTTTTTTTTTTTAAACCGATATGGACCGGTAGCCACACACTATACTTTCCACAAAAGATTTTACTAAAGGATCGGTTCAGCCGAACAGACCGAAAAATACAGTTTTTTTACAATTTCCACAAAAGAACTATCCTAAGTACTTACAGCACCACAGACAGAGTCCTGAACCGACAAACTGAACTTTTTGCAGAATAAATCGGACTAAAACCGACAACTTTAACCGACTTTGAACCGAGCAGAAAGAGAAATCTCCGGAGTGACTGTTCAGTGAGGCGGAGTAAAGAATCTGACGGTTGGGTTTCAAAGTACTACAGACAGAGTTTTCAACCGAGCTCGAGTTCAACGTTCTATGCCTGGCATAGAATTTTAACCCCTCTCTCTCCGGGGTAGTTCAAGTGCTGGAGCTAACTGCAATAGTCAGAATACAGCTAGACTTCAAGTTGTTTGAAATGGCATTTTATTCATTTTCCAGTTAGTGGGCAGAACAGGTCTCCTTCCCTTTCTCTCCCTTCGGAAGGAATATCACTTGCACCATAAATATTTTATTTCTTACTTACATCTTACATGTGGGATATTTATTGCTTGTTTTTAGTATATGATGTTATGAAATCATTTTATTTATATGTTTTATTAATTGGTATTGTATGCTGTGGTTTTTGATATGTTCAGCGCCTTGATATACTGAAAGGCGCTTTAAAAATAAAGTTATTGTTATTATTAAATCATACCTTCAGCCATACGAACGGTCGGTCACTCGCAGCCCTAAGTGAAAACCCTACCCAAATAATACAACTGTTACAAGCTCATATCAGAGGAACGACCTTGGATCACCTGATTAGTAAGATATATAAGGCCTTAAATGAAAGACAGGGAGACTCAACCAACTCAATCAGGTTTAGATGGGAACAAGAACTACAGGCATCAATCAGTGAGCAGTACTGGAATTACTGCTTTACCAACTATAAAAATATTTTCCTCACCATACTGGCGTAAATACATGTGGAACCTCCGTTCTCGTTTCTTCTGCACACCAGCCTTGCTGGGTAGTATGGGATAATTAGGGGAGGGACAGTGTTGGAGAGAATGTGGGGATGATAGAGCAAATCAGAGCCCTGTCTTAAGCTATCCAAGTTTTGGAAGGAGATCCTCGAGGAGCTGAGTGCAATTTATGACACCACTGATTTATTCACTCCCACATTTGTACTGACTTTTATTAAACCAAAAGGTCTGCGAATTGACAAAAACTTGCTGAAACAAATTTTAAAATTTATAACAGCAGCCCACAAAATTATCACTAGACTGTGGTTTACAAATAAAACACCCACTAAAAAAGCCTGGATTGTTTTGTCCAGGGAGATATTTGCCCTTGATCGATTCTTGGATAAGATGATGGATAAAGTTCAAAAATTTGATGTACAATGGCAAAAGTGGATATCATACCAACTAAATCATTATGATGATTTTGTACCTTAAGCTATGTACTGAACATGTAATTTTGCTATTCTTTTGCACTGAAAAGATACTCGGGATGTGATCTGTGATGCTCCTTGAATTTTAATGGGAATAAAATCTGGGATGAATAGGGGATGGCTCACCATGCTATGCCTGATTTGATTTGAATGGATCATAGACTGAACTTAAAATGATTAATTATGATTCTCTGGACATTGAAGTAATAAGATGTTAATTTATTTTCCCCTAATATGACTGCTACAAGTATACATGCAATGCATTGTGATGTTATCAACTGGTATTAATAAGTGATGTATTGCTGCCTGTAAAATTGTTGCATTTATAAATAAAAAAAAAAAAGATACTGAATTATTAATGTATTCCGCATAACGTTACCACATAATGAACGCGTTGCAACAATGCGAGTGGTTCTGCCAGTCCATATGGCAGCTTACACCGCTCAGATCAATGTGCATTCCTAACTTTGCTGAGACTGCCAGGGCGGATTAAGGAGTGACTTGTCACGATCTGTTAAGTGTCCACACTGCCACACTTGCACCATAGCAACCAGAGTGCTCAGGATCCTGCAGTGCAGCACCATCTGCCCTGCACAAACTCACTACGAGAACTGTTGTTCATAATGTTGTGACTAAAGAGACCCCACCATCCCAAGCCTTACTCCTTATACCAGACAGTACATCCTATTCCGAGGTCTAATGTCCCTGGTTCATTGGCCATCCCCAAAACTAAATAAGGAGAAACTGTCTTCCCCCTGCTCCACCCCTGCACTCTGGAACTCCATCCTGGCTGTGGTGTGTCTGTGTCCATCCAGCCATACCTTCAACAGCAGATACCATTCCTTCCTTCTCAAGACTGACATATACATGTTGCATAGATCAGCAGTAATTTCTCTGAATTACTGCACATGTGTGTACTGCTGATAATCAACTCTATATGTATGATCCACAGGGCTCCATCTTGGGTCCCCTATTGTTCAGCTTATTTCTAAAATCGGCTTCTTAGTTCCTGTCCTAGCAAAATTCTGCTCTTCGCAGATCATGCTATCCTCTTCTCTAAAGGCACAGACCCCAGGTCACTGGAGCTCACCCTACAAGAGAGCTTCTCCTCAGTGGAAAAATGGTTCAAGGCACACAAACTTGTCATGAATTATAAAAAACAAAGGCAATGATGTTCTCCAGCCCGCAGAATCGACATCGATTGCACCCACTTTCCATTACCAATGATGAAGGTGCATCACTTGAACAGGTACAGCACTTTAAGTACTTGGTGGTTACACTTGACAGTACCATGTCATTTGTCTACCATATAGACAATATAGTAAAATCACTCAATATACGCATCGGCCTCCTACACAGGCATAAGCACAGTCTCACCCATGCAGCATTAAACCTTGCCATCTGCAGCTCAGTCTCTCTTGTGGAGTATGGTACTGCAATCTACAGATCTGCAACAGACACAGCCCTCCACCGTATCAACGCTGCCTTAAATAAGGCATGCCGCCTCTCCACTGGTTCAGAATGTCAAACCCACACCTGTGACCTTTATACCTGCGCCAACTGACTCCAGTTCAATAGCAGACTTCAGTACCAGACCTGCCTGCTGGCCAAAAAAGCAAGTCTAGGCATGCTACCCATAGGCTCCCAGAAGCTCCTCACCCCCTTTGAATGCAGCCGCACCACAAGAAGCTCTGTGAGCATGGTCTTCAAGATTCCAAGATGTCGCACCAATCTAGGACAAAGGGCCTTTGCCACCAGGCACCTAAATGGACTAACAACCTGCCATCAAGCTTCTTTGCTATTCCAACGCTGGGCCCTTTCAAACGTGGACTACGATCATATCTGGTCATCAAAGCAAGTTGCGACTATTTCCACTAAGGCCTCCAGCCCCTGACAGTTTGTCAACCTAAGTACCTCCTGGCGCCATCTATACCCCCATTTCTTCCCTTCCTAAACTGTGCCACCCTCCTCCCCTTCTACCCCTGCACTGCCGGGCGCCTCTCCACCCCCTACTTCTTCCCTCCCTAACTGACCCAACCTTCTCCCCACACCTTCTACCCTTCCTCCCCTCTCCACGACTCCCCTTCTGCTCCCATTTCCTCTTCCCCTTCTTATATGGACATCCTGCTCTGATATTGCACTGCCCCCTCACCAGACACCCTCTGTTAACACTTCCTGCTACTGGCACTGCCAGTATGCTTACTATAAGCCTCCCTCACCACTGACAAGGCCCACCTTCTGGGCTGCTTTTCAGTATATATTCTCTCTCTCCAGTTTGTTTTCTCACCATTATCCCTCTCTTCCTGAGCCAACCCTTCCCCTTGTTCACTCTCTCTCTCCCTCCCTTTTGTGTTGGCAATTACCATTGTATATAGTGTTTGCTTATTTCAGTCACACATATAACCTCTTACCTAATTTGCCTTAATTATTGTTGTCCTCTTACAGCTTCCCGTAAGCTGTAGTTTTGTTTGTTACTGTAATGATCCTGATATGGAACCTATGTAATGAGCCTGTACTCAAAGGTTAATCCGAGATCTTAATAAAAAAATATGCAACCTATCCCTGTACTTGTTACTTGTACTTTATTATAATAGTTGCACCTTGCCCTGTACTTTGCATCATGTTTACCATATATTGTATTTTCGTTTTGTTTAGGTTTAGTTCTCTTTTATTACTTTTAGACAATTGTACAGATCCTCTCTGTATTTTTGGGCATTGTGTCAGTCTCTACTGTTGTGATCTCCCAGGCCGTGCCTGAAAACAGGCAAATGTTTTGTCTATTGCACCTACCTGGTAAAATAAAATGAAATAACTGTGGCAGTGTAAACAGGCCTACAGACCTGCTTCTAGTCCCCCAGGCCCACAAAAAAAATCAATAACCAGGACTTCTCAAGTAGCTGCCCTAGCCACAGAAATTCCATCCACTGTCAAAAGAGGCTAGGAGTCTAATGCACACGCACAACCAAAAAAGCTGCACAGTTGAAAATATAATTGTAAACAAAAGTGGTCTTACTGGGTATGTAGTGTTCAGATAATAAACAGTCAAGAAAACAAAACCGGGGTTGGGGGGGGGCAGCTGACAAGACACGATGTCTTTAGGCTCTGTGATCCAGCTTTTATTTCTCTAAATTTCATTTTCAGCTGTCAAAACTTTCCTTAACTTGGACTGTTTGAAAAGTCTTCCTCCTAGTGCTGCCTGATCAAGTTTGGTAACTATCAGCAAAAGGTGTAAGGACAAAAAGTCTCGACTTTTTCACTCCACAAGGTGGGGCTGCTGACTCCGCAAAGCTGAAGCAGGTAGCAGGTGTATTCGACTCTGGCCACAGTGCAGACCTCCCCACTCCACAGAGGCTCTGCACATCACTATGAATGTGTTGACCAAGATGGTAGCACAAATGGACAAAACAATGGATCATGTCAGCCACTTAGCCACAACAAAAACAACAGTGGATCATCTTGGAGCTGCCATGAAAGAAGGGGGACTATATCGGGGAAGGCCCTAGTCACTGCTATAAGCTCTGTTCAGGAGCAGACTGTTCTTAAGTCTAGACTGGAGCTACTAGAAAACACAGTCCCGTGCTACTAATGTTCAAATACTCAGCCTCCTGCAGGCGGTAGAGGGTGGAGTCTGACCGGGGAAAGGAGGACAGAGAGGCTTGCCAGAAGAAGACGATGGTTGAAACTGTAGGGTCAGCTGCCAGGTTTACTCAACTGCAGACTATATTCATTTGAAGCCATTTGGTACTGGACCACAAAGTATAGTTATGTAAGAACTGACCATAGAAACATAGAAACATAGAAGTTGACGGCAGATAAGGACCGCAAGGCCCATCCAGTCTGCCCATTTCTTTTTCTACCTTATAAATGTGCCATCGGCCTTTGCTCTGTCAGTGACCTATCTATTCATAGTCATTTGTATTGCTCCCTTATGCCTATCCCATGCCTGTTTGAAGCCCTGCACTGTATTCATAGCCACCACTTCTTGTGGTAAGCCATTCCATGCATCTACCACCCTTTCTGTGAAAAAGAATTTCCTCACATTCCCCCTTAATCGGCCTCCCTCTAATCTCATGCTGTGTCCTCTTGTCCTGCTATTTTTCTTATATTTAAACATGTTAGACTCTTTCATCTTGTTTAACATAACAGTAGGTCTTCGAGAGAGGCTCTTGCAGTAGGTATTAACCATTAGGACTGCCCCCCCCTCCGCACGGAAAACCTTAGCTATAAGTCTGGCATGGGGCCGCCCACCGATGTCACATGACCGACGTCAGTGTGATCCTATATAGTGGGGGGCCCCTGGCCTACCCTCCTGTTCTCCCACCGGAGACCTCAGAACAAAGCAACAGGAGAAAGGAGTAGGCTCCTAAAGCCTAAGTAAGGCTGATAAGAAAAGCAGTAGCAGAAGATGGTGGAAGGGGGGAGGGAAAGATGCCTACTGCAAGAGCCTCTCTTTAAGGTCTACTGTTACGGTAAGTTCTTACGTAATTGTATTATCTTTCTTCAAGAGGACTCTTGCAGTAGGTATTAATCATTAGAACTGAGTCTCAAGCAGTGTAAATCAGACAAGTCTGAAGCACAGGAGGCAGGAAAGATCTGCAGAAATGCAGGAAAAATTATGAAAGGAAGCCCTGAAGAACAGTCGGTCCAAAGTCAGCCTTGCGCCTAGAGGCAATGTCCAGACTGTAGTGTTTCATGAAAGTGTGGACGGAGCACCAAGTGGCTGCTGCACAAATGTCAGCAGCAGACACATTTTTGAAACAAGAAGCAGCCATGTCTCTGGTAAGATGCCCTTTGACTTCCCTCGGCAAAGGTTTGTTGTACCTCTGGTAGCAGAAAAAAATAATGCAGTTTGCCAACTATTTGGACAAACACTACTTAGAGACAGTGGCACCCTTTCTTTTGGGTGCAAAAGAAATGAAAAGCTTATCCATTTTACGGAACGACTTCGTCCGTTCATACCGCAAAATTATGTGAACATTTAAAGTGTGTAGCATTGCCTCACCCTGATTAGATTACTTGGGGTAATACACCAGTAGTTGAATGGTCTGATTCAATGTAAATCACTTTAGGTAAGAATTTAGGATTAGTACGCAGAGCCACTCGGTCTCTGTGAAAAATTAAATAAGGCTCCTTACACATCAGGGCCTGAAGCTCGGAAATCCTTCGAGCAGAAGTAACAGCAACTAAAAAGAGCACTTTCCATGACAGATAGCGCATGTCGCAACTTGCGGCTGTTCAAATGGAGGCAAGGTGAGTTTTTCTAAAATAAAATTCAAGTCCCATGGTGGAACAGGATTATGCACTGGGGGCTTCAGATGGAGAATTCCCTTCAGAAATGTTTTGGAAACCTTCAGCTGAGCAACAGTTTTGTCTTCCACCAGGACGTGGTAGGCGGAAATGGCTGAAAGGTGTACCTTCAAAGAAGAGTAATTCAGGCCTAGGTCAGAGAGATGCAGGAGGTACTCCTGATCTGAGGAATGGGGCATGAAAAAGGGTCCCAACCTTTCGAGGTGGCCCAGATGGAAAATCTCCTCCATTTCATAGCACAAGTGGTTCTCGTGGAAGGCTTCCTGGCCTCCACGAGGACTTGGGCCACCCTAGGTGAAACACCAAAACGCTAAGCGGCTATGTCTGAAAGTGCCACAGGTGGAGGTGAAGGTACTTCAGCCTTGGATGGACCAGTGTGCCCTCCTCCTACGTCAGGAGGTCGTGACGGAGAGGTAGAGGAACTGGGGGTTCCACTGCCAGTTGCTGAAGAAGCGGAAACCATACTTGGCAAGACGAAAGACGGGCGATCAAGATCATGCGAGCCCCTTTCACTTGCTGCTTGAACAGTACCTTCTACAGATTCGGAAAGGCATTCAAGAACCTCCCTGTCCGACAAAGCGAGTGTGTCTCGCCAAATAACACCAGGCCCTAGAACAAGCAAGCAAAACTTGGGTGGTTTTCCATTGGATAGGGCGAACAGATCTAGATCTGGATGACCCCACTGGTTGAATATGTCCTTGACCATGGATTGGTTTAGTTCCCACTCGTGAGCCTTGGCCTGGGTGCGGCTGACTGTCTGCTAGGGCGTTCTGGATGCCTGGGACATGCACTGCCATGCGGGAGATCCGATGCAGAATTGCCCAATACCAAACTCGCATTGCCTCCCTGCAAAGAGGGTACGACCGAGTGCCCCCTTGTTTGTTCAGGTACCATATTATGCACATATATTGTCCATTTGGACTAGCAGAGGACCTGGGTTTAGGAGGCGCTGAAAGGCCTGGAGGGCGTACAGCACCTCCCACATCTCCAGCACATTTATGTGCAGGGAGATCTCTGACAGACCGCAGACCCTGTGTCCTGTGGCTCTTTAGATGTGCCCCCCAACCCAGCCCTGAAGCATTTGTGGTCAGAGTCTGGATCGGGGAAGGAGGCTGAAAGAGGATCCCTTTATCCTGCCACCAAAGGAGGTCCCAGCGCATCGATCCAAAGACCACGATCTTGTGATCGAGGTCATCCAATCTCTGGTCCCACTGAACCCTGAGTGTCCACTGTGATATCCGCATGTGGAGCCTGGCCACAGGAACTGTAGGAATGGCCGCTGCCATAAGGCCAAGGAGGCATAGCACTGACCCGGCTGAAACCCAACGACTGGAAGCCGCAAACTGTGCCTGGCGTTGCAAGGTTTCCGCCCTGTCTAGTGGGACAAAAGCCTGACCCTGGATCAGGGGGTCAACCTTAACCTTTTTTTGCACTAGTCAGCAGGGCAAGTTGATTCAAAATTGCACTAGCCCGCAGATGGTTGCACTAGCCCTTAATTATAATGGTACATTTTGATCACTTATACAGGAAACAATGCAAGCAAAGCCAATAAATACTCTGATTATTGCACATTTATCCTGCTCCCACATTGCTTCCAGCTCCCCAGCAGGAAAAGACTGCAATGCCATCCATCAGAGACAAATAGCCCCCCCCTCAATTGTTTTGTACCATGGCCTCCTCTCTTCCTCTTTCTCCACCCCCACACACCAAACAGAGAGAGGATATCACAGCAGCAAATGTTCAATCAAGCAGTCCTAGCTCTGCGCACACAATAGCTGACATCATCATGCACCTCATCACACTGTCACCACCACCCACAGGGCAATGAACAGAGTCAGGCAGAGAAAGACACTCTCTGTCCCCACCCTATACTCAACTAGATACCTGCACTTCTGAAAGTTTTTATACAGTCTCAAGTGAGCCAGGAGCACATCTAAGATTTCTTTGGGGTGGGGGCTAGACAAACCTAAGGGGCTTGGGAAATAGAAAACTAAGACATTTTTATTTGTAAAAGCATTGATTTTAATATGCTCTGCCCTAACAATAACAGATTTTTCTTTAACATTGTCCTTTCATTAGCCCAGGGAAAACAGTACACAGGCATAACACTATACTATTTCTATTTCTGTACAGGATGATCTATGCACCCCAGGAATGCCTATTTCAAGGTTTTAAATTATGTATTTTATCAAGGTTTATTTTTGTACCATACGTGATCCAAAGCTTTGTATTAGGCTGAAAGGACATGCCGAGTGGGATAAGGGTGGAACTGTATGGATGGTGATGGCTGGCATAGCAATTGTAATTGTAATTGTAAATGGAGTCCATTCTGAAGAAAGGGGGGTTACTAGTGGGGTACCGCAGGGTTCAGTATTGGGTCCAGTCCTTTTTAATGTCTTCATCAGTGACATTGCAGAGGGACTGGAAGGAAAAGTATGCCTTTTTGCAGATGACACAAAGATCTGCAACAGGGTTGATACACGAGGAGGCGTGGAAAGGATGATAAGGGACTTGGAAGGTTGGAGGAATGGTCAGAAGTATGGCAGCTAAGATTCAATGCAAAGAAGTGCAAATAATGCACCTGGGAAACAAGAACCCAGGGAAGAATACACAATGGGTGGGGAGGTAGTAACAACAACAAAAAGGAAAGGGACCTGGGGTAATCATATCAGATGACCTTAAGGTTAGCAAGCAATGTGAGAAGGCAGTAGGGAGGGCTGGGGTATACTGGGATGTATAGGAGAGGCATCAGCAGCAGAAAACAGGAAGTTGTTATCCCTCTGTACAGACAGTTGGTGAGACCCCATCTGGAGTACTGTGTCCAGTTCTGGAGACCCCATCTCCGCAAGGACATAGACAGGATAGAGGCAGTCCAGAGGAGGGCAACTAAATGGTGCAGGGTCTGCAAGAAGCCGTATGAGGAGAGACTAAAGGAGCTTAATATGTATACCCTTGAGGAAAGAAGGGAGAGGGACATGATAGAAACTTTTAAGTACCTCAGTGGAATCAACAAAGTCCAAGAGGGTAGCATCTTTCAGAAAAAGAGACTTGCAAGAACAAGGGGACACAATTTAAAGGTAGAAGGAGGGCGGTTCAGGGGCAATGTGAGGAAGTATTATTTCACAGAGAGGGTAGTGGATGCATGGAACAGCCTTCCTGAGGAGGTTGTGGGGTCCTAAAACTGTGGGAGAATTCAAGAATGCATGGGACAGACATAAGGCAATTCTTGTGGGGGGTAGGAAGAAATAGGCTGTTGGTTAACTAGGATCTGCGGCCTATCCTGTAGGTAGGGAAATGGGCAGACTAGATGGGCCTAGCGGTCCTTATCTGCCATCAAAGTCTATGTTTCTATGTTTCATAGTCCAGTAATGGCAGCTATGGATCTATGGATGGTCACTTCAGTCTGGTCTGCAGTGGTGTCCAGGGAAAGAACAGAGTTAAGAGATTTGGAGGGGAGAGGGAAGTTATGGTGAGGCTGGGATAAAACCTACCACTCGCGGGGTCGATCCTGTATACCTCTTAGCATTTTGTCACCGAAATGTTGGATACAAACACTCAAAATGTAGAGAAATGAGGGGCACTGGCCTTAATAATATTGGACAAATTGTTAGACATAACATAGACCATTCAGAAAACTGGAACCTAGTGACTTAACAGCACTCTACCCTTGATCACACCCTGGACACTAGCTGAAAGTCTTACATAGATACATAGACAGTGTCAGTAGATAAGGGCCTATGGCCCACCCAGTCTGCCCATTTGAGCTTGTAAGTTCAGTTTATGTTTTCCTAGAAGTCTGTTGCCCCTTACCTCCACAATTCCTTTATGTCTATCCCATGCATTCTTAAATCCTGTGATTGTTTCCACCCCCACCATTTCCTCTGGCAGGGTGTTCTACTTGTCCACCACCCATTCTGTGAAGAAATTCTTCCTCACGTTTCCTCTGAATCGTCCTCCCTCCAACTTCATCCCATGCCCTCTAGTCCTGGAACATCTTTTTCGCTTAAAAATAGTGTATTCCTGCACCCTGTTCATGCCTGTAAGATACTTGTATGTCTCTATCATATCCCCTCTCTCCCTCCTCTCCTCCAGGGAGTACATGTTCAGTTCCTTCAACCTGTCCTCATAGGACTTGTGATGCAATCCATGCACCATCTTTGTTGCCCTCCTCTGAACCTTCTCTACCCTGTCTATGTCCTTACGTAGGTAAGGTCTCCAGAACTGTACACTGTACTCCAGGTGGGGCCTCACTAGTGTCTTGTATAGTGGAATTATGACCTCTCTTTTCCTGCTGGTGATGCCCCTGCCTATGTATCCCAGCATCCTATTTACTTTACCTGCTGCCTTGTCACACTGTTTCCCTACCTTGAGGTCATCAGAGATAACCCCAAGATCCCTTTCCTGCTTGGTGCATGCTATATCCTCACCCCTCAACTGATATATTGTGCCAGGGTTTTTGTGCCCCATATGCATTATCTTGCACTTCTTTGCATTGAATTTCAACTGCCAAACCCCTGACCATTCTTCAAGTTTCTGCAGGTCCCTTCTCATTCTGTCTACACCCTCTGGTGTGTCTACTCTGTTACTGAGCTTTGTGTCATCAGCGAACAGTGAAATTCTGCCTTCTAGGTCCTCCACAACATCACTGATGAAGATGTTGAATAGGACCGGTCCCAGCACTGATCCCTGTGGTACCCCACTGGTCACTCTTCCCTCTGTGTCCTGCCACCCAGCCAGTTACCTACCCACCACACTACTGTCCTGCCCACACCCATATTCCCCAGTTTGTGTAATAGTCTTCTGTGTGGCACAGTGTCAAAGGCCTTGCTGAAGTCCAGATAGGCCATGTCCACTGCCCTCCCCTGATCCACCTCCCTAGTCACCCAGTCAAAAAATTCAATGAGGTTGGTCTGACATGACTTCCGCCTGGTGAAATCATGCTGCCTTGGATCCTGTAGTCCATTGACAACCAGATGTTCCACCAATCTCTTCTTCAGTAGTGCTTCCATGATCTTCCCCACTACAGAGGTGAGGCTAACTGGTCTGTAGTTCCCCGCTTCCTCTTTGTTCCCACTTTTGTATAAGGGGACTACATCTGCTATCCTCCAGTCTTTGGGTACCTCCCCTGTTTCCAGTGATCGGCTAAACAGGATAGCCAGAGGTTCAGCCACCACCTCTCTTAGTTCTTTAAGGAACCTGGGGTGCACCCCTTCTGGCCCCATTGCTTTATCAACTCTTATTACTTCCAGTTCCTTCAGGACCCTTTCTCATACTAACATACTAACATACTAAAATGCCAGCAGAATAGGCCTAACGGTCTTTCGTGTCTGCTCGTTTGGTCAGTCCCCAACCTGGGTGCTGACCTTGCTGTCCCCCTCGCCTTCTCTGGCTTCTCCCTTCCCAGTTCCGGATATTCTTGCTGCATTGGATTTTGCTTCCAGAACCCTTCCCTGTACCTGTCCCACCCCTCTTGAACCCCTCCACTGTCTCTGCCTCCCAGCCCCTAGGCAGTGCATTCCATGGCTCCACCACCCTCTCAGTGAAGTAGCACCTCCTCCTTTCTCCTGAATCTTCCCCTCCAGCTTCCAGCCATGCCCTCTAGTGGCCCCTTCCTCCTTCCTTCGAAGCACCCCGACTGTTCCTCCCCTATTTACCCTCTTCATGTACCTAAAGACCTCTATCATGTCCCCCCTCATGTAAAGGGACTTGTGTCCATTTCTGCACCATTCTCACCCCTTGTACTCTTTTCAGACCCATTACCCTCCTCTTCCTCAGTAAAGACTGAGCAGAAATACCTGTTCAATATGTCAGCTTTACTGTTGTCATCCTCCACATGGCCCCCATCCTCCCCCTTCAGTCTCACTATCCCTCCCTCACTTTGCCTTTCTTTTTTCACTTATAGTGTTAACAGTGGAGTGATAATGACCGCATAGTCTCTTTTGTGGAATCCTTCTCTTGAACTGCCAAATAATTGCAGCTCTTAATGAGCTGTGAATCACGCCTGGCCATGTGGAACATTGAGAGAGATTAGCATGAGGACTAGAGAATGCTAAAGTAGAAACTTTTTTAACTTCATTAACAGCCATGAAAATCTGCACTAGTCAAGACGGGCAAGTAGAGCGTTAGCTGCACTAGCCCTGGTCAATTTGCACTAGTGTTTGGGCTAGTAAAACAATGTTAAGATCGACCCCTGCCCTGGGCCGTATCCAGCACCGCCCCAATAAACTTCAGACGCTGGGAGGGGGTAAGATGCGACTTGGGATAGTTCACTGTAACCTCCACTTTGGCAAATAGGTCCAGGGTAGCCGAAAGGGACCGTTCCAGCCATTCCCTCGATGAGGCTGAAATCAGCCAATCGTCAAGGAACGGGAAGATATAGTGGCCCTGACATCTCAGGGCCGCTGCCAGTACAGTTAGGCACTAGGTGAAAACCCTGGGTGCTGAAGACTGGCCAAAAGGGAGGGCCTTAAACTTGATGTGTTCCCCCTGAAAGGAGAACCTGAGGTAGTGGCGGTGGGCCTGAAAAACATGTATGTGTAGGTAAGCATCCTGCATGTCCAGGGCGCAGAACCACTGTCCCTTGTGTATCAGGGGCAGCAAGCCTGGAAGGGTCAGCATCCGGAATCATTTGTACTCTATGTACAGATTCAAGGTGCTGAGGTCTAGTATTGGGCGTAAATCCCAGTCTCTTTGGGGACCAGGAAGAAGTAAGAGTAGTCTCCTCTTCCTACCTGGTTTGGAGGCATGGGCTCTATGGCTGCTTTTCACAGAAGAGCCTTTATCTCTTCTATGATCAAGAAAATGCACGCCTTTGGATAATGTGAGGGACCCGGAGTGTTGTCTTGGGGTCTCTCCAGAAACTAACGTGTGGCCTTGAGATACCAATTGCAGGACCCACAAATCTGTGGCGATTACCTCCCATCCTGCCAGATGACCGCGAACCTTCCACCCACCGGTTCCCCTGACCGCAACAGAGGAGGAGGCGGAGGAGGAGGAGGGGAGGCAGACCTTGAGTCAAGAGGCAGAGGAAGGGCTGGGGAGGACCGCACCTGAAGCTCTCTGGCTCTTTGCTGGTGAGGTGACTGTGGTTGAGGGGGCCCGATGTTTGGTTTGCCATCTGACCTGCTGCTGCTGTTTCGACTGCCGTCTCTGTTGGCAATGAAAAAGCTGTTTGGGCTTGTAGCCAGTGCGATACATAGTCTGCACTGAATATAAAGCCCTCCCCCTGTCCTGGAGGTCTGTAATGGTGTCTTGGGCATCTCCTCCGAAGAGGACAGAACCCCTGAAGGGGGCATCCTGGATGGCAGCCTGGACATCAGGTGCCAGCCTAGAAACTCTCAGCCAGGAATACCTCCTCAGGCAGACAGCTGTGGCTGTACCCCTAGCAGAGGACTCACCGCGTCGTAGGTTGGCCTCACAGAGTGGCGACAAGCAGCCTTAGCTAATCTGTGTCCAACAGGGTTTCCTTCACTTTAGAGTCTGGCATGGCCTCAATGACCGGCTCCAATTTACAACAAAGGGACGTGTGGAACACCAACATGTGGGCCACATAATTTAGAGCACAAACAGCCAAGGTGGAAGAGGAACAAAACTTCTGCCGAAATTGGTCGAGCTGCTTTGAATCCTTATCAGGTGGAGAAGTGCTCATGTGTTTAGGTTTAGCGGATTGGTCGTGGGCCGCGTTAATGACCACTGAGTCCACTTTAGGGTGGACACTCAGGTGGTCCTTGCCCTCTGGCATACGGTAGGTCCTGTCCGCCTTCTTGGCTATTGCAGAAATGGACGAAGACAACAGCCAAATGGTAAAGGCCAAGTCCTCATAAGGCTCCAACCAGGGAGGCGCGAGGACTGGAGACAACTCTGGCATATCCAAATGCTCAGCCAGTCTCTTGCGTTTGGGGTCCTAATCATTAAGATTTCCACTCATAGGCCTCCACAATCTTATTGATGAGGTCCGTGAATGAGGGGTCCTCCGGAGGAGACTTTGGCAATTCCTTAGTCTTAGGCTCGTCCGGTGGAGGAGTCTTAAAGCCAGAAGACGAGGCAGAGGAATCAGAGTCCGACTTGGGCAAGTGAGTCTGGACTGGAGACCGAAATCTGGACTGGAGACCGAACCCCGGTGCGGGGAACCTCCGTAAACGTAATAGGAAGCCTGCCCTTTTAGCGGCAGGAGTCACCCTTTTCACCAGGCTTAACCTGGAAGGGTGGGACTCCAACAGCGAAGGAGATATAGGCGTCAGATCCAGACACGATGGCGTAGAAGCTGCCACCGGATGATGACTGTCCAACCCCGACACTGACTGGGACTTGGTCTCAGCCCACCAGGACTGGAGGATGGCCCTGAAGTCCGCCTGAGGCTGGGGAGGCGGAGGTGGGGGCGGTGGAGGCTGGTATGCTACCTGAAAACCAGGGGCATATCCGGACGGCCAGTACCCCAACTAAGGGAGACCTGGCGTCTAGTACTCCGGCAAAAGATATCCAAGGGTAGGGTAACGCGGCGGCTAATAACCGAATATCTGGAAATCCGGCAACGGTCCTGATGGAGGAGCTGTAGGGCCAGACGGAGGACCCTGTGGAAACCTGAAAGGTATGTAGGAAGAACCAGAGGGTAGATGGGCGAAGGGCCACTAGGGACTGAGCCCGACAACGCGTAGGGTCCCTCCATCCGAGGGGAGGGGCATGGAGGACCCTGCGGGGGGCAAGGCAAAGGTCCTGAGGGTTAACCGGGGAATTCACAGGGCGGTCCGACTGAGACCCAGAAACAGTACTGTCAGGCTGACGTCCTTCCAACTCCAGCTCCGGGCACTTGGGACAGGCTGAAGGGGGAGGAGGAGGAGTATTCTGATCGGTCGAGCCCGCCAAGGAGTGCTGCGGCCGAAGCAGCAGCAGGCGCTGGGTGGTCACATCGGGTCTTTCGTCAGAGCATGACAGAAGCGCCTGGGCTGTGCGGACATTGGGAGAACCGATATCCGGCTTACCAGCCGTGGCCGGGTGGTGACCAGGGCCTCCAGTGCCTGACTTATCAGCCTGGGCTGGGCACTCGGAGGGTTTGTCGAGCAACCTATCAGCCCCGCCAGCAGACTTAGGCCCTTTTGTTTTGAGGGGCCTAAGCATGGCAGAAGCCTTACACTCGGCTGAGGCAACCGTCTCCACCGGTGGCGGGCCAAGGACTGCTCCTGAGTCGAAGCAGGCTTGTCCGAAGCGGCGCCCTTCCTAGAGGAAGAAGGTCGCTGGTCGTCCGTAGTCCCTAAAAGGAGCTGCGGGCAGAAGGGGGACTTGTCCTGGCCACAGTGCTTCACCTTGTCCTTCCATTTCTTGTGTCGGTGCGAGTCTGAAGAAAGGGAGGAAGATGCACTCCAACGTTTCTGCAACTCCTTCTCCATCGATGCCAATTTCAGCTTCGAAACATGGGCCTCGAGGGCTTTCTGCCGGTGTTTCCGCGTGACCTGACTGAAGTTCAGGCAGGCCTCACAGTCCTCGGTCTGGTGTTCCGGGCCTAGGCAGAAGAGGCAGAGGGAATGGTCGTCCTTATGCGAGAGTTGCGTACCGCAGGAATCACACTTGTTCTTAAGCGACTCAGGAGGCGTCGGAGAAGACATGCATGAAAATACTAAAAGTGATGAGAAATGAAGAAAAATCTAAAATGAATAATCATCCAAAATAGCGGTCGAACCGTAGCAGCACTCTCCACGAGGTCCAATGTGCACAGGTTTTTTTTGTGGTCCTGACGCCGGGGGAGCAGTCCTAATGGTTAATACCTACTACAAGAGCTCTCTTGAAGAAAGATCTGCCTTTCTTTATTTTTTTTGTATATACAGTAAATGCTCATCTGATTGTATATTTCACATAGGACTTCCAACTGTATGATACTGGCATAAATGCCGTAGAACTCTAACTTTCAGACTTTTAGGTTGGATGTCATGCTAGTGTTGGGGGATAATATATCTGAACTATACTTTGGGCAATACACAAACAAAAGTGATTTTCGAGCCCTTACATTTGATGGGCACTAAAAATATTGATTTTACTACCAGATTTTGAGGGATAGCGGCAAAACTGACCACCAACTCACAAACTGATTTGTCCCACCCTGTGTCTGTTTCACAAAATGGTGGCATCTTGTGCTAAACTGAGCTCCCACTTATGGGATTCAGGAAGTCCATACATGCCAGTATTCCTATACACAATAAAGGTATTACAGTTAATCTGCTGCTTGCAGTTTAGGTTAAGTCTGTCAGCCGTATATGGCTGAAAATATCCCGTTACCCACAATAAACCATGCGTGCATTGCACACCCTTAGGGTTGAGTGGGACGGTGCCATTACAGGACTGTCAGGTCTGTCCTGTGTGCTATGTGCACATGTTTTTGAAAGAGTAAAGCCGACGAAGTTTGAGGGAATATAATGATATCTAATATGCTGATGTTAGACTTATAAAGGCGGTTATTCCTTTATGAGCTTACATTAACGAGTTCAACAGAAACAGTGTCTGGCTGTACACAAGCCAGGCCTCTACTACTTTGTTTGGTTGTTTAATTCATATTGGAAATAAACCTCAATCTTGTAACGCTAAGGTAGTCAACTCTCACGTCCCTGTTAAATTCTGTGCACCACTTGTGTTCTGCTGTCTGTTCAATGTGGTAATGCTTTGCATGAAAATCAATAAAGAAAAAAATATCCTGCACTCTCCTGGCTCAGCTTTCATAAAGCATTTGCAGCAGCGTGAAACATCAGGAAGCCTGTTAAGGGGCATGTAGGTTCATTTCTGTAGTCTTGTGCTGTTTGTCCTAACTTTTATACCTTTACAAAGCTAGTGTATTCCCCAAAACTAAACAATTTTTATAAGCGGTCAACTATTACCTTTCATATCAGAGATACTTTTTCTTTTCCCATTGCTGAATTAGAAGATTTTTTTTTTTTCACCCGACGTTAGGTGTGACGTGTGGAACAGTGCTCTGTCTAGCAGCCGACATATATACTCCCATCACACAGAAACAATGATGGCAGAAAAAGACCATAGGTCCACCCAGTCTGCTCATAAATCCCTAACAACCCAGGGCTGACCAGGTGGCGTGGAGGGCTGAGGCACTGGCACCTCACCTGCCTGGGTTTGGGAACGGACCAGGGTCAGCCAGGGGGAGGAGGAGGAGGAAGACTGTCACAAAGGACACTCTCCTCTTCCAGGGAGGGAGGACAATGTACCCTGCTGCAACACTACCACCTGGGTGACCACAGGTGGTAGCACACACGGAGCCATATGGAGGACAGGAGGGGGCCCCTCCTGATAGATACATGGCATCCACTCAGTCCACGCCCACAGAGTGCCCCAAAGAAGGGAGAAAATGCCGAAGCTGCACGGAATGACGCTGCACTCCTTCGCAAGCCCTGCACAGTCCACTGGGCTGCCTGCTGCTATACATCCATTACCTAGCTTCCTCCCGGACTTTGGGAACCTCTGAGGCCCCGCCTTGGGGGCGGGGGATTCGTGGGGTAGTGAATGGTAGTGGGGTTGAGTCCTAGAAGGTGAGAGGTGCCATGCAAAGCAGGGCCAGCCAAGGGGGGGTGGTAGGGGAACCCTAACAAACCCAGGGACTACTGTCCATACAAGGTTCCAACCACACTTCCCACTCTACCGCTACCATCCTGGGTAATCACTTAAGCCCTTCACTTTGTCCCAGACATCATCAGCATTGTGACCTCACTCACTGCATCATGACAGCTGCTCAGGAAGAGCCATTTAGTAGCTGTCCGGTCAGTCACCTGCGATGTCACAGTGAGGACACAATACTGATGCTGTAGTGGCAGAAATCGAACTAGATATGTCAGCTACCATGCAGAGTGCTGTTCCACACACCCAGCATAATACTATCACACAGAAAATGTTTTAATCAGGAAAAAGAAAAATATCTCAGAGATAAAGTTACATTTGATGACTTTTTAGAATTTTCAACGTTTTCATGTCTGCGATCTTTGGTTCTACTAGCTCTTTAACAAAGTAAAATTTGTACTGAAAGAGAGTCCTGGACTGGTTGTAAGAACTGTAGCTTAGAGTGGTGAGTGCAGGACATTTTTGTTTTCTTGACTGTATAAAATATATAAAAACAAACAAACAAACAAACAAAAAAAAAACCCCACCAAATTAAAAAATTAGAAGACGACAAAGGGAGGAAGCAGCATCTCAGCACATTGTTGTAATAAGTTTTTTTTGCTGGCCAAATCTAAGCTTTCATACTAACCTTCCAGTTCAAATTCTCATCCTTCATCAGTTCTTTGAAGCGATTCAAAACTGCTTTCTGGAAGGAGCTGTTCTCGTAACGTTCATTTCCATAGTCTCCGCGTCTTGCTGCATCGGATGGATCCACTTGGAGAAAGAAGATCAGATCGGGTTTTGGCAGACCTACATCTGGCTGCTTGCACCACTCTAAGGTAAAACCCTGTGGAACAACACACAATCCAGACATGTTGTATAGGGAAAATCTGTTTGAGAGGCAGGTCAGTCAACACATGGTGCAGAAGGTTCCAAAAGTAATGGGAGAGATGATATTTAGATAACATCCGGGCTGCCTTGTGATTCCCTAGCAATTCTACGCTACAGCGGAAACTGCTGCTCTGGGCTAGCCCAGCAGTCTACCAGTAAAGCATATTTACATTACTCTCCAGATGCAAACCTCAGTGATGCCGATCTGCATTGGAGGACGCTGCTCTGTATATTTCAAGATCTACCACTGCCGCTATATACTCCAATCTCGAAATTGCCTTCAATATGTTACAGCTCAGCCTCTTACGCTCTAAATTACTTAGAGATTCACTAAGGTAAATGGAGATTCTGCAGATATGCACCACACAGTTTGGTGCCTTACCTCCACAAACTGCTTCTGATCCATAGTTGCCATAAAAATATTCAACTGTTTACTAGTAAAATCGCTCGTAAAATTGCTTTGACATTGTTAGTCACCCGGTGCCCTTGTTTAATCATCACCACAAGATCACCGTAATATATAAAATTGTTGTTAATGTTACCCCCATAGACTATTATGTAGCACCGCCCACGCCTTCCTGTGATCATGTCATAAAGTTGGCTGAGCGCTGTGGATTTGGGGGCATTGAGTTACACACCGGAAGTGCTGTGTCCCGTCAAAGCAATTTTACTAGTAAACAGTTGAATATTTTTTATAGCAACTATGGATCAGAAGCAGTTTGTGGAGGTAAGGCACTGAACTGTGTGGTGCATAGGGCTAACTTGGGGAGTCTCTTTAATGCCAATAAAACCAAAGTACTGTGCCCCCCCCCCCACCTACTGGGTCTTCCTCTCCCTGTACCCCCACCATCACCATCAGTACCCCAGTGGGAGACAATATAGAGGTGGTGGATAGCTACAAGTACCTAGGGATCTGGCCTGACAGTAAACTGACCTTTGCTACCCACATTAAGGTTTTATGTAAGAAACTACGTGCCAGACTAGAATTCTGTTACAGAAACAAATGCTGTTTTTCTGAAGGTGCCTGGAAAAGACTAGTTCAAGCTACATTTTTTCCCCTCAGTTACAGACTATGCAGATCTTATCTATAGCTTCTGTTCCTCCATTGGTTTATCTAGACTGGGTGCACTCTATCACAGGGTGCTCAGATTTGTAAACAACGCAATTCCTACGACCCACTATTGCTCGCTGCAGGTTGGACCTTCCGTACAAAGTGGTTAGAAAGTGCCTATGGTCCCATAAAGTGCTACAAAATGACCTCTGTCCCTATATCACAGATCTCAAACATAGATCATACAACCCTTGTGCCCTGAAAAAGAAGTACACTCATTCTCCTTGATACTCCTAGGTACATCACACTGTATGGAAAATCTGCAATCAGCTGTGCTATCCTCAGTGTATGGAACAAGCTGCAAGCTTCACTCAAGTTAAAGACCCTGGTCAGTCATAATGCTTTCAAAGCTCTCACTGATGACCTCTGTACCGATGTCTGTAATTGTGGCTTAACTACGTTAACATTCTCGCTACCTTGCTATGATATACTGTTGCCTGTATGGCATAGCTCACCAAGTAAATGCCAGGAAACCAAATGGGCAACCATGCACAACCAGCCTATGCTGCCACAGAGGGGTTCTGATTACCTCTGACATTGGGAGCACAGCTTGAAAAGGTCAGAAATCAAAATCAAAATCAACGGCTTTCGAACTGATGGGCATATGGTTGCACATCCAGCATTTTTTAGTGTACTGTTGGGTGGTGGGGTTGTTCTTGGGGTTCAATACACTCCCAGTCATCTGGAATGTGAAAAAAACACCATGCCCATCACGGCAGTTCGTTACATTTAAAAATTAAACTCATGCAGTGTCCAGAGGGCTTCAGAATGCTGTTGTACCACATAAGGGTTAAATCACATTCCATAACTTTAGAACTGTGGTACAACGGCATTTTGAAAGAGATGGAAAGCCATATACAACAGTGCTCTACTATCAACTATAATGTTATCTTTTCGGAATACTTTAGCTTTCCTTATACTACATATGTATAACTTTCCTGCATGTTTCTTAGGATTGTGAGTTCGTATTGCTTTATTGCATCTTGTGTAATACATTGTATTTTGTTGTTCTCTTGCTGTACCCCTCATGTGTTTCTCCTGAACTACCTCGTTTATGCTGTCCCACCCAGGATCTCCTTGAAAATGAGCTTGGCTCACTGGAGCCTCTTCCTGGTAAAATACATACAAAATACAGTACATACTATGTGCGGAATCCCGAGTTTGTTCCACAAACCCAATATCCCAGTCAGGCTGGTGCAGGTTTTCATACAGTCCCTAGCAGATGTGCAGTGCCTTTGGGGAGCCTGTGTCAACTACTAATACAAGACTGCACCTAGTGATGGAGAGTGCGGGGGAGGTCATATAGGGCATAGGTGGGGCACTGGTGTGGGTGGTGGAGTTGATCCATCACCTGCCTGTCAAGCTGACATCATGCGCAGGCCTGATGCCAGCCCTCCTCTCTGACCATTAACTGAATCACATTTCTCACCCCAGTAGAGCCCCGCTGCAAGGGGTTTACTACACAGTGAGCGATGGTGGGCGACATCCCCAAGGGAGAGTCATTCACAGCACAGAGATGAAAGGGTAGGACAAAACTGTGGAAGGAACAGGAATGGTTGCAAGTGGAACAATTACAAATACAGACAACCCCAATAACAGCTGCTACACCATGGCCTCTGTAGGCCTAAAAATGCACCACTCATCAAGCAACGACATTAACCATGTCAGATTCATTCTTGTCACATGGCTGTAGGAATCAGAAATGTGCATAAAAATTTTAGGCAGGTGTCCTGAACCCACTGCTGTGCATGACTGAGAATGAGAAAATGCCATGTTAGATGTTAAAATGACTGAACACCTTCTCAGAATGTAGAAGTATGAAACAGTCTGCACAGCACAACTCTACTGGGTAAGTGTCAGAATAAGGGGTCATTAGTGGCAGTCTTGGAGCCCAGGGCTCCCAGAATTTCCCTCAGGTTTTGACCCCAGATTTTTAATACACATTTTCTTCACACCACCTCATGAATGTGACAACTGTCATTTCTCAAACCCCACCCAAAATGTGTTTTCATACCTGTGGTGCAAAATATTTTTGGCCATTGTTTTATAAATTACACCTCTCATGCTCAGAAGGCATGATCATAAAAAAGTTTATGTTAAAAATTTGGCATAAAAATGTGAAAACAAGTTATAAGGAAACATTAAATTGTTCCAACATTTACTCAGAACTTTATTTTTTGCAGATTTTGGCCCCTAATATTCAAGATACCTCTTGTGTTACCTCACCTCCTGAACATGGCAGGTGTCACTTTTCAAATCCCCTCCAAAAATGTGTTTCCACAGTTACACAGCAAAATCACCTTTTGGATGGGATTTTAAAAATTCCACCTGTCTTATTGTAACGTCAGGTCATAAAAAGACGGTTGGAAATTTGGGATCAAAATGTGGGACCCCTCTTAAAAGTAGATATTGCCTCTCAGCTGGCCTATTCTGGGTGATTACAATCTAACAATGTGTAACAGCAGGACACCGCTGAAAATGAGTCACTGCATCTTATCTGCTCTATCCTGGATAAATATAAATATATAGTAAAAATGTGTACAAGCTAGACCCAGTACAACAGCAATACCATCGGCGAACATTCAGCATTGACCAATGCCTGTTAACTGTTTAAGGGAAGCGTAGTGGTTAAAAGCACTGAGCTGCAAACCTGGAGACCTGGGTTTGACTCCCATCAGCCCCCCACCCGCATACTGTGTGACCCTGAGCAAGTCACTTACCTTCCTAGTGCTCCCAGATTGCATCTGGAAACAAGCTCCGGCTTAGTGTGCCTTTCCTGCCTATTCAATTTCCCCTTTCCCTTTTATTTTTAGCTGTACATGGCAGCAGCTTCCCATTGTCCTGGTGTTTGCACTAAACTTTGCTCATAGCAAGCCCATAGTCACGGGCTCCGTTAAGTAGCCCTGTGATCTGACACCAAATTTTTATTAATTACGAACCCTGCATGCTCATTGGCTAGAAGAAGAAACAAAGAAAAATGTACAGGCAGAAAAGAGTGAAGGAGGCAGTATGGTGCAGTGGTTTAAGGCTCTGAGCTGCAAGCCTGGAGACCTAGGTTTGAATCCCACAGCCCCCACTTGCATATTGTGTGACCCTGAGCAAGTCACTCAACTTCCTTGTGCTCCCAGGTCATACCTGTAAACAAGCTTTCAGCTTAGTGTCTCTCTCCTGGTTAAAAGAAAAAAAAAGAAGAAAACCATAGTGGCTGCTGTTTTCCTATGCAACACGCCCCACCAGCTGTGTGCGCGCACTGACTAGCTCTCTGGTGGTAGCCTGATCCTCCCCACAACGTCTCTGTCATACTTTAGCAGCCCCACATCTGCCCCATCCCTTCTTAAAGCCCACCACAGACTATCTCCACCAACTCCTTAACAGTCCCACCCGTCCATCACCCTCTTCTTTACATCCTTCCTCCCATCAGCTGGTTACCACAAGGGGCATGGTTGACTTCTCAAAACGTTTTAAATATTGCTGGCCATCAACCCTATTTGTAGAAGCAGACAATGATGGCAGAAGAGACCACGGGTTCATCCAGTCTTCCCATATTCCCTGGAACCTATTGTTCCTCCAGGGTACTAACCCTCCCTGTACTATCCCCATTCTCCTCCCCGGTCTCGTTACCACGAGCGACCACTATTCCTTTCATTCTATGCCATGCCTGCTTTAATCCCTCCCGACTGTTTGCACCCACTACCTCTGACGATAGACTGTTCCACCACCCCTTCCATAAAGAAGTACTTCCTCACGTCCCTCCTATTAATTTCCACTCATGATCACGAGTTGGTATTCAGGGTAAATAATTCCTTGCAGTTTACCTTGTTAATTCCTTTAAGGAACTTGAATGTCTCCATCATATCTTCCCTCTCTTCTGGTTTCCATAGAGTACATTAGTGCCTCGAGGTGCTCCTCATATGATCTACCCTGCTGGCCTCGAATAATTTTAGTTACTCTGTGCTGCACAGATTCCAAGCTATTCCTGTCCTTTCCGAGGTGAAGGCTCCAGAACTGGATGCAGTACTCCAGGTGAGGTCTCAGCAGGGATCTCTACAGGTGAAGTATTACCTCTTCTCTTCTGCTATCAGTACCCCTCCCAATACATCCCAGCATCCTGTTAGCCTTGCTATAGGCCTTGTTGCACTGGCTCAGTTTAAGAGAGTTACTGATGACAACACTACAGAAGAAGAACAGGATCTAAGAGTTAATTCTCACCCCGCCTATCCAGTACTCCGTCTTGGGGTTCCCTTTCCTAGGTGCATTAACTTGCACTTTTTGGCATTACATTTTAACTGCCAGACATTTGAGCACCCCTCTAGTTTTTGTAGTCCCTCTGCATACCCCCTATTCCCTCATCACTATCCACCCTCCCACATAGTTTTGTGTCATCTGCAAAGAGAGATAGCCTGCCCTGGATTCCCTCACAAATGTCACTAATGAACATGTTGAAGAGGACAGGACCCAGGACAGATCCCTGTGGAATCCCGCTCGTAACCTCCTCTTCCTCTGATTTAACCCCATTGACCACCACTACCCTCTGCTGCCTCCCTTCAAGCCAACTACCCACCCAGTGCACTACAGTTTTGGCCACATCCAGGTCTTCCATCTTTTTGAGCAACCTTTAGTGCAGTACTGAATCAAAGGCCTTGCTGAAGTCAAAGTACAGGAGAGCCACAGCATGGCCCTTGTCTACTTCCTTGGTCACCCAGTCAAAGAAAAAAAAAATAAATCTCAGGTTAAAACCCTCCCACCACGAAACAGTGTTTACCATCTTGGAGCCCACTGCTCTCTAGGCAGTTCACGAGGTCCTCTTTGATAAGTGATTCTATCAGCTTCCCCATGATGGAGGTTAGACTGACAGGCCTGAAGTTCCCTGGCTGCACCCCATCTCCACTCCCCCCCCCAAATGAAACAGTACAATGTCTGCCATTCTCCAATCCCCTGGAACTTCCCCAGACCTAAGTGAGCTGTTGAACAGCCCCAGCCAGTGGTTCATCCAGTTTTGCTGCTAATTCCCCCAAGTATCCTCAGATGCAATCCATCTGGTCCTGGGGTCTTATCCATCTTAAGGGTTGCCAGCCCTTTCAGGACCCTCTCACTACTAAGTATTGGCCGCCTCATTTCCAGGATTCCCTTAACAGCTACTTTCTGGCATGGACCCACAGTTCTCCTTAGTGAATACTAAGCAAAAGTCATTCAGGATGGCAGCCTTTTGCTCATCCTCCTCTATCACCCTACCCCCCAACTAGCTGTGCAATGTCCTCTCTCTTTCACTGATGTATCTAAAAAACTGTTTTTCTCTGTTCTTGCCCCCTTTGGGATATGCAGCTCTGTGTCTGCTTTCACCTCCCTGAAACGGATGTCCTTCTTTGCCTCGCTATTTTTCTGTGGATAATCTTCCTTTTCTGCCTCCCCCTGGTTTTCCTTGTATTTATAGACGAACCTTCTTTTTGGCCCTGACCCTAGCTGAGAACCACAATGGTCTCTTAAACCTGTTTTTTGTAGATACTGTTCTTATGCTTGCTTTTGATGCCTCAAGGGTGGCTCCTTTTACTGCCCCCACCCTCATGTCCTCCACACCTAACTTGTCCCTGAACAGTTCCCTCAACTTATCGAAGTCCGCCCTTCTAAAGTCAAGGACTTTGGTTCTTGATTGTGGGTTGCCAGCCCCGAAGGCCAATTTCAACCCACGCAGAGTTGTGGTCGCTGTTCCCCAGCAGCTCTCTTACTCCCACAGCACCCACCATCTCTGAGCCAGTGAGTACCACATCAAGGATTGCGTACTGCCTGGTAGGTTCCTTAAACAAGCTGCACCAGTAGACAGTCTTGGAAGGGGTTCAGTAATGTCCAACTTCTGGCACTCTTGGCCACCGGGACCTCCCAATCTATGTAAAGCAGGTTCAAGTCACTCAACACCACTACTTCCCCCTTTGCTGCCACTCCTTTATTTTCCTCCTCAAGTTCTCTGTCCCTTTCCTCCCCTTGCCCTAAAGGCCTATAGTTCATTTCCTGACTGAGGCTGCCATGAGTTGCACCCATACTGACTCAGCCTTCCCACTGCTGCCCCTAATATTTCATCTTCTGCCATTTCAATGCCCTCCATGACAAAAAAGGAACCCCCCCACCAGTTCTTCTATCCATCCTGAACAGTGAATACCCTGGAATTGTCATCTCCCAGTCATTTTTATCTACAACCCCCGGTTCAGTGATGGCCACCAGGTCCACTTCAGTGTCTAGCATCAGCGCCTGGAGCTTGCAAAGTTTGTTGCCTAGGCTCCTGGTATTAAGGCATACCCCCTCCATTTGACCCCTATCCTTTAGCTTTTCACGTTATAAAATTTATGCCTCTGAGAAACCTGAAAGTTTCTTTCTTCTCACCCCGCTCCCTTCCAGTCTAAATTAAATACATATTCAGGCTATCCAAATGTTCCTGGTAAGATTTCCCTGCTGCCCCTGAATTATAGTATCTCAAGTCATTCTATGCTGCACAGACTCAAGCGCATCTCTGTCCTTCTTCAGACAAACACAGAATGTATCGGCAGAAAGGGACCCAGTAGGCCCACCTAGTCTACTCTATTTTCCTGTCTATTACTACACACTGGACTCTATTTGGTCAGAAGTGTCCCTCTGACCTTCATTACCTCTGTTTATTATACCAATGTCCCTATCCCACCCATGTTTGAAGCTCCCCATGGTTTTCACCCCTACCACCTCTTTTGGCAGGTTGTTCTAGGTGTCCACCACCCTTTCTGTGAAGAAGTATTTCCTCACATACCTCTTACCCCACCCTTTCAAGCGTCATTGCATGCCCTTGTGTTCCGGTGTTCCTTCTCCTGAGACAGAGATTATCCTCCTGCACTCTGTTCCCCCCCCCCCCCAGGTACTTAACGGTGAAGGATATGCTAGTTCCAGAACTGTTCAAAGTATTCCAAGTGTTTTCACACCACTGATCTGTATAGAGGTAGTATTACTCTCTTGGTCCTGCCTAAGAAAGAGTTACGCAAGAACTTACCATAACAGTAGATCTTTGAGAACAGCTCTTGCAGCAGGTTACACCATTAGGACTGAAGCCGGCAGGCGCCAGGACCCCACGGAAATTTTCTAGCTAGCAGTATTCAGCGGGGACCGCCTCTGACATCGGTACAGCCCCCGACGTCAGACAGTACATAAGGAGGTGGTCCCCCAGAATCCCCAGTTCTCCCGCTGGAGACTCCCGGCTGCTGGATGACATCAGAAGAGGAGACCAAGGATCCGCCATCAAATGGCAAACAGAGATGCTGAGAACACCTGATCCTAGGAGAAGGAAGTTAGAATGAGAATCTACCTCCAGCGGGGATGGTAGGAGGGAAAGTACCTGCTGCAAGAGCTGTTCTCGAAGATTTACTGTTATGGTAAGTTCTTACGTAACTGTACTATCTTACTTCGAGAAACAGCTCTTGCTGCAGGTTTCAATATTATGACTGATTCCCAAGCAATGATGGAAATCCCACACCATATGGAGGAGAGAAGGTAGAAATCCTTAATGGAACCAAAGCCTAGGACAGAAGTCCTTGAAGGACTGCTAGACCAAAACCTGCTCTTCGCCTCGTTGCGATATCCAGGCTAAATTGCCTGATGAAAGTGTACGGGCTCCAAGTAGCTGCAGTACAGATGGCGAGGTGGACACATTCTTTAAGACCTCAAAGGAGGTACCACCGGCCCCCGCCCCCGTGGAATGACCCTTGACCACGCCTGGTAAGGGTTTGCTGCGCTTCTGTTAAAAGAACGTAATACACTGAATGAGCCATCTGGACAGCGGCTGCTTAGAAACAGCAGCTCCCATCATGCTGTGGGCAAAGGAGACAAAAAGCTGGTCCGATTTTCGGTGGTGTTAGGTTCTGGTCAGGTAGTATCGTAGACACCTATGCACATCTAAAGTGTGCAACACGGCCTCTTCTGGATTTGAATATTTAGGAAAGTACACTGGTAGATCGAAGTCCTGATTAAGGGTGAGAGCTGAAACCACCTTAGGCAGAAACCTGGGATTAGTCCGTAAGGATACCCTGTCCTGGTGAAAAACCAAATAAGGCTCTTTGTACACGAGTGCATGAAGTTCAGAAATTCTTCTGGCCGAGGTAACGGCAACTAAAAACAATGTCTTCCAAGTAAGAAGATGTAGCTTGCAATCCGCAGCTGGTTTAAAGGGTGGTAGCATAAGCTGCTCCTGAACAAAGGGTAGATCCCAAGCCGGAATCGGATCCTTAATTGGAGGTCTAACGGTGGAGAATACCTCTCAGGAAGGCTCGTGCAGTGTCCAACTGAGATATGGTGCATACTCTGATCGAGGAGTAGGATAGCCTGTCTGAAAGAGAGACAGGAGGTAGTCCAACACCAACTTTTCTGGACAGTCTAGAGGCGAAACCCCCCGCGTTTGAGCCCATAGGCAAAAAAGACGCCATTTCATGGCGTAAGTAGCATGAGAGGCAGTTTTTCTCGCGGCCACCAGAACGTCAGCTGCTTCTCGCGAGACTCCGTGTCACAAAATGGCTATGTCTCTAGGAGCCAAGCATGCAGGCTCAGCGAACGAAGGTCCGGATGGACTAAGAAGCCCTCCTCCTGAGACAACAAGTGAGAGCTGATTGGCAGAGGCACCGGAGGTTCCCGGGATAGCTGATGTAGTAGAGGGAACCAGATCTGCCTAGGCCAGAACAGCGCGATAAGTATCGGCGTTGCTTGCTCTCTGCGAAGTTTCAGAAGAACCCTCTGGATCAACGGAAAGGGGGAGGCATAGAGGAATCTGCCGTCCAGGAAAGGGACAACGCGTCTTGCCAGAAAACACCAGGCCCTGGATCGAGCAAGCAAAAAAAAAAAAAAAATTCTGGCAGTTTTGCGTTGGATGGGGATGCGAAAAGGTCTAACTCTGGTGTACACAATCTGTGAAACAGATCCTCTAGAGTAGTTCCCACTCGGGGACTCTGGCCTGAGAGCAGCTCAGGCCGTCTGCAATGACGTTGTCCATGCCTGGGACTTGAACAGCAATGAGGTTTCGCCGTGTTGCAAAGCCCAATCCCACAACCTCATGGCCTCCCTGCAAAGTGGGTAGGAATGGGTGCGTCCTTGTCTGTTGAGGTAATACATCATCGCGGAACTGTCTGTAACAGAAGAGTACCAGGTGGAGTCTCCGACAGGAAGGCCTGCAGAACGTAAAGAACTGCTCTCATTTCCAGGATATTTAAGTGGAGATGATTCTCTTGGGCTGTCCACAGGCCCGGAGACCGGACACCGTCGAGGTGTGCACCCCATCTGAGCCCTGAGGCGTCTGTGGAGTGTGTCACAATCGGAGACGGCGCAAGGAAGGGGACCCCTGCCGACAGAGTCTTCGGATCTAGCCACCATTGCCAATCCTGGATTACGGTCTTCGTGATCTGGATTGGAAGCTGCAGATGGTCTTGCTTTTTATCCCACTGGACCAGTAACATCCACTGGGTAACCCGCATGTGGAGACAGGCAAGCGGGACTGTTGCAATGGTCGCAGCCATGTGTCCAAGTAGGCAAAGGACCAATCTGGCAGGAATGGTCTTCATTGACAAAATGTCATTGATGAGGGATCTGATGTGAAAAGCTTTCCCCTGGACGGTGTCCAGAACTGCGTCTATGAACTGCAGAGTCTGACGGAACCAGGCGTGACTTTTGTTGATTGATCTTGATGCCCAGTGTCTCGAACACAGACCGAGTATAATGGATGGCGGACATCAAGGCCTCCCGAGAGGGCGCCATGAGAAGCCAGTCGTCCAGGTAGGGGAACACATAGTGGCCTAGTCTCCTCAGAGTCGCTGCTACGACCGCCATACACTTCATGAACACCAGAGGTGCTGATGACAGTCCGAAGGGGAGGGCTTGGAGCTGATAATGGTGGCCCTGGAACTCTAAGCGCAGAAACTTCCTGTGCGCTTGAGCAATGGGTATATGCAGGTAAGCGTCCTGCACGTCCAAAGATGCTAGAAAGGCGCCCTGCTTGAGCATGGGAATCAGACCTGGGAGGGACACCACGCGGAAGCGTTTGTACAGGACCGACTCGTTGAGGTCCAGTATTGGACAGAGGTCCCCCGTTTTCTTGGGAACCAGAAAGAAGTGAGAATAATACCCTGCACTCCTCTGGTTCCATGGTACATGCTCTATCACTTCTTTTCCCAGAAGCGTGACCACCTCCTGCTGTATGAGCAGGGCGTGCTGACCCGAGTAGTGGGAAAGCAGGGGAAATCTTTCCGGTGGGTGGTCGAGAAATTCTATGAAGTGACCTTTCTTGACCAACTGGAGAACCCACCGGTCGGTGGTAATCGACTGCCACCCTAAAAAGTGTGGAGTGATGCGACCCCCGACCTTTTGTGCCCGTTAATCCAGAGGAGGGGCAGGGGCCGGGAAGGAGTCATGCTGTGGCAGCACTGGTCCCTGCAGGCTGGGCCGGCTTAGTGTAGCGTTGGGCTCTGCCTGGGGACGACTTAACCTGGGTTTTCTGCTGAAAGGTGCCCCCTTGTTGCTGGCCGGAACGTGGCTGCTGCCGGCTGCGGAAACGGATCTGGTTCCTACGAAAGGAACCAGGCCTGGATCTGTACATGGCCTGTACAGACCTGACTGCCTTCCCAGCGTCCTGGAGTTTGGTGATAACCTTCTCCAAGGGTTCACCAAAGAGTACTTCGCCGTTGTAGGGGACGTCAAGAATGTTCTTCTGTACGTCCAGGGTGAAGCCAGAGACATGGAGCCAAGAGTGTCGCTGGAGACAGACGCCTGAATCTGCAGCTCTGGCGGACGAGTCCGCAGAATCGTATGCGGCTCGTAGTACTTGGGTACCCACATCAGACCCTGTGCGGAGAAGGTTTAGCAGCTCCGCCTTCTGATTGCTATCAGGAAGCTTATCGACCAGGTCCTGGCCCTACTCCCATATGGCGTTCTGAAACTGTATCATGTGGGTTAGGCAGTTCAGGGACCTGATTGAGCATGTAGCGGCCGCATACATGCGTCTCCCCAGGGCATCCAATTGTTTGGATTCCTGGTCCGGTGGCTGTGTGCTCATGTGTTGTGGTCTTTGGGACCAGTCATGTGAGGCCGTAATGACCAGGGAGTCTGCCAGAGGTTGTTGAGCCAAGTACTGGTCCTCTCTCAGGACCTTGTACAGGCGGTCAGCTTTCTTCGGCACCGCAGGAGTGGAGTCGCGGGGCGGCTTCCATAGCCTTGGTGGCGTCATAAGGTGTCCACCAAGGGTCGCACTACCACAGGCTTTGGGTCTTTCTGCCAAAGATAACACGCAAGGCGCTGTCTTTCGGGGTCGAGGTCTTCAGCATCCCATCCCATGTTGTCCTGGATGTGCCTCATCATTTCAGAGAAAGAGGGATCATCCGGAGGAGACCTATGCAGGTCACGTGGGTCAGGTTATGGAATGCTGAGTGCAGAAGGAGATCTGGAGTAATCGGAGGTATCCGATCTGGAGTCCTCCCCTGACGGAGTATACCACTGACGTCTGGGTCGCTTGGGGCTGGGAAACCTGATGGAGATCTTGAGGGTGGCCTTCTCCGATCCTTGGATCTACCGCTAGGAGGTGGAGTCTACTCCTTAGGGGTTGTGGTCATCCTGCTGGCCCCTGTGGTGGAGGAGGGGGTATAGAAGGTGAAGGAGTAGGAGAAGGTTTTACAGGGACCACATCCTTTCAGACGGTGTCCCACCAGAAAGTAAAGAGGTCCTTTACTACTTGCAGGTTCATGCCAGACAGGCCTGGCGCCGGGGTCGAGCGTCGGGTCCGCGGGTGTCTCTGGGGTGGGCGAAGGTTCCCTCAGGTGCCCAGCATCCTTGGTGTCGCCTGCCTGGTCTTCGGGCAGCATCGTGTCCTCCGTTGAATCCCTGTGACCGGTGTCCACTGGTGACTGGGGGGGCGGTCTTCAGCTCCAGTGAATGAGAAGCAGACATTGGTTGCTTGCCCAACATCTTCAGGTCCGGTGAACACCCGGCTGGTGTCTGGTGCCTGGCTGGTGTCCATGGCTCCGGCGAATGCCTAGCCGACTTTGTATGCTTGGCCGACGTCGGGTCACCTGCTTTAGGGACGTCAGATTTTTAGACTTCCTGGGTGGTGGATCCGGACCTCTGGAAGACCGACCTGGAGTCGGGGTCCCAACGTTGGGTCAATGAAGAACACTTGTGGCGTTCTGAAGACTTGGAAGAGGCCCGAGAGGGAGTAGAGGAAGCTGAGGGCCTTGAAGTCTTGATGGGCTGGAGAGTCGAAGAGCCACTTGAGGCTCGGACTTTGACCGAAGGGGGCTGAGAAAGAGCCCTGGAGGGAGAGCGGTCCGACCTGGTGGAGCCTCAGCTACAGGAGTCCGAGGCCCGGTTCGGGGATCTGGACCTTGCTTTCTCCCGGTGTTTATGGGCCTTGGAAGAAGAATCGCCCTGGAGGAAGGTTCTTGGTCCATCCTACTAAGTCTTTCTTCCAGCAGGTAAGCCTGAAGTGCCTTCTGACAGCAGATCCTGGTGCAGCTGTTGAACCCTTGGCAGAAAGTGCAGGCCTTGGTGTCGTGGTCCGGGCCTAAGCACCGCACACAGGAGGAATGAGGATCCTTAAAAGGGATCTGTTTTCCGCAGGCACACTTGGAAAGGTGTCCCTCGAGTGAAGGAGTTGGAGAGTACATCAGTTTGGAGAAACTCTTGAAGTTCTAAGTCGTCGTGTGTTGGTAGAGACCGAGAGGCTGATGCTGGAGAGTCGACAGCGGGAAAAGAACTGGGGATTCTGGAGGACTGCCTCCTTATGTACCGCATCTGACAGTGGAGGCGGTCCCTGCTGAATACTGCTAGCTAGAAAATTTCAGTGGTGTCCTGGCACCTGCCGGCTTCAGTCCTAATGGTGTAACCTGCTGCAAGAGCCATTTCTCGAAGTAAGATCCTATTTTCTATACATTAAAGCATTCGGTTAGCTTTGCTATATGTTTCATTGTACTGTTCAATAACTTTTAAGCTATCTGTTGTTGTCGTCACTCCCAGGTCTCTCTCTCTCTCTCTCTCTCCTCCGATATCTGGACTGTTCCAGCTTAAACTGTTTTTAATGATATGCATACCTTTGCAATGTTGCCACTGAACCAGAGCTGCCACATTCCCGACCACTGCTCTAGCCTACTTGGGTTTCTCTTCGTATCTCCCAACACCCTCCTTGCTATCGGCCCTCCTGCACAGCTTAGTGTTGTCAGCAAACAGACTGATCTCTCTCAGTATCCCTTCGCCCATGTAGCAGATGAATGTGCTAGAGAGGACCAGCTCCTCCACAGATCTGAGGCACTTTGCTGTTCATAGCCATCTCATCAGTGCTGCTCACTCACCACCACTCTCTGGGTGCTGGGTGCTGGTGCCCCCCCAGCCAGTTCTCACATCCATCTGGTTACACCTTCCTACAACACACATCACTATCACCAGTTTCCAAGCTTTTTCCAGCAGTTTATTGTGTGGTACTGAATTGAATGCCTTGTTAATGTACAGCAAGAGGATGTCAACAGCCAGTTCCAAATACAATGCCTGCATCACCACATTCAAGAAGTCAAAGATGCCATATGGTTTGTTATTAAATCCCCCCCCCCATGTCTTTGAACACAAGTTATCTTTCTTACTCACCGGCTTTGCACTTGTGAAGGCAACGCCAGAGAAGGCGCACCTATCCACTACCAAAGTAACGCCCTGGTTTAGCTTCTCTTTGATCAGTGGCCTAAAACAGATAGAGAAGAGAAAGAAGTCCTGGTGAGAGGCACAATAAGCAAAAAAATCCAGCTAGTTCAAAGTGCAGGACCAATTCCCAGCTCTAGACCATGAGTGGGAGGACTGATGCTGACACTGAGCAAGGAGACATTTCTATAGTGGGTTACTGCAATTAACTTTTACATCACTGCAATTATCCCTCCGAGTCACTGCTCTCCTCATCTCTGGTCCTATTCATTGCTCCAGCTGTCCCTCTACCACACCTACTGATCCCCAGGACTCTGATCCAGACTCCCTTCAAGCTCAGGCACCCCCACGATAGGCCCTCTCAGCATAGGCTATGGAATACCAGCCTACTTGGGGACACAAATCCAATTATACACAAGGTTGGGGAGGAAAGTCCTGGAGTAGTTACAGATTGAGAGGCGAGTGGGTAAACAGTCATGGTTATTCCTGCAATATAAAACTTTTTCCACTCTCTGTAAACCCTCTTACTATCCAATCAGTTGGAGCCTACCTGTAGGGACTCTTCATTAGGGAAGGAATGCTAGAAGTTGCTGTCACCCACTATTTATTAATTTAGTTTTCTGTTAAACTGGATAATGTATTTAGTTTTTGTTTACCCGGTAAGCACCATAGCCAAGACATGACTATGTTCAGGCACGACCCGGGAGATTACAGTGGGTAGGAAAACTTAGAGAAAACATACATTTTGCCAAAAATCAGGGATAACTAGACAAAGAAATACCTACTTTCAGGAATGACTCGGGAGGTTTACAATGAGCTAAACAACATAGACAGGACTAACCCTCATGGCCTACTTGGGCTGGGTGTTTGTGTTTGTCTCTGTCAATAGTTTAGTTTTGTGGATCTTCATGTGTTTTGGCTTGGAGGAACTAGACCATTCTTGGATATATGATCTATGAAAGTTTCCTGGACTAAGAAACTGGAAAACATCACCAGCAGATGTAACCCCCCTGCAAATGGGGGTTCCCAAAAGACTTCCAGGAGCTTGCTTGAATGCTCCAAGCCTGAATGGTGTTTGGCGTTTAAGCCATTTATCAGTGAGTGTTTTCAGAGCCTCTGGTACTGTCTCTTTAAGAGCTGTCTGCTTGCAGACATAATTAGTTTGTATGGGGGGACTGTGTGCTTCTCTGTTTGAGTACCACTCAAGCTGCTGCCAATTCACTCCATTTTTGCAGTCACTAGGAGTGCAAAGCGAACCTATCTGAAAGATGTAACTGTTTGCCAGAAATCATTTACAGTAATAATGAAATTACAGTTTGTCTAACCTGCTTTCTTTGCAGTCAGAACTGTGTCTGCCTAGTTCCCCATTCTTGTTTTGAACTGCTGAACTGGACCAATCAGTGTGGGGTAAGCTAGCTCTAAAATGGTGCCTTGGACGAATCAGAACTCGGACTCATAATCTGAGCCAGCCACAAGAGGATTGTATGGGCAGTGACTCTGGGAGATGTAGTTTAGACTTCGGCGCCTTTTTGGACCAACAGCAGCAGTCTATTGTGAGGGACAGCCAATCCAGTCAAGAACTGGGAGGAACTCAAAGGAAGTGCCCGGTTTTGTCTGTTGGGGAGTTTCAGTTTAGCTCTGTCAGTGAAGGGGAAAGGAACCCTGTGCTCCTTCAGTGCACAGTTTTAGTCAAAAAACATGTGTAAGGTCCAGAGTTCCGGTCTGCAGCTTGTGTAACTGCTTGTTAGGACTGAATCCGTCCTGTGAAGAGAATCAAAGGATATCTGAAGAGTAGAAACCAGGCTCACCCTGTAGAAGACTGGAGGAATTACGGAATTGCACTCGGTCTGTCAGGAACTGAATCTGCTGTGTGTTCTCCCGGGTATTGTGCAGTAATTGCGATCGGGATACAGATGCAGCCTGCCTGGTATAGTGCTTTCTTTTTACCATATAAATGTGTGAAGAGGTTTGTGTGCCTCAAGTGAATCCTGCTACCATTGGGTGACTTTTGCCTGTGACTGTTTGCCATATAAGTGTGTGAGGAGTTTCTTGGAGCTCAAGAGTAGCCCTGCTGACATTGAAGGACCCTATCTTGTTTGGAGGTCGTGAGTACTAATTCAGGGTCGCTCCCTGTTGAATTGCCACATTAAATCCAAATGGAATTACTGTACTGCTGACTGTTTAATTTTCCTTTTCTCTGTGTGAAAGGGCCCCTACCAGCTGCCACCAGTTTGGACTAGCCACTAGGGCTTGGGTACCCAGGGACAGTAACTGATAGGGATAGGCCTGTACACAGAGCCATAAATAGATGAGTAGAGTGATAAGCTAATTAACCTGATTTCCCCTGTCCTTGTTATATCCCCCTAAATAAATCAGAGCTGCTTGTTTCAGCAAAGTTATACTGCCTGAGGTAGTTGTCTATGTTAAAGTACTGTACTGTGATTGTTGCACTGTATCTTATTTCACAGGAGGTCCCAGTGCCGGAAGCAGTCCTGGGGGTAAGTGTATACTGTGAAGGTAATTCTGATATATTGTGTGGGCCACTAGTGGGAAGAAAGGGGGGTTGCAGTGTCCCAGAGGGCTGTGACCAAGTTAGTTTAACTATTGCAAACCCTGACCTCTGGGTGGAGGCACCCGCCATTGGATCCAGGCCCCTCAACCTGTTAGTGGCAAATCAGGCAGGGGTAGTAGCCCCTGGGATAGCGCCATCTAGGGGTTACACAGATATTTGGATTATTATTATAAATCAACTTTTTTGGAAGTCATCACAATCAAAGTAAGTACAGCTAAGAAATTCTACAAGCTCTGACCTAGGAAGCGCAAACTGAATCCCCATTTCCGTCTACCTTGTTGCTAAAGGGAACTGCATGTCTTTGAGAACCATTCACAACTATTTAAACAAAGGGAAGACACTGACAAAGGGTTTTAACTTCCTGCATATGCCCCAGGCCAGTGTTCCAGGAATTCAACACATCATTTGTCTTGTTACTGTAGATCAAACAGTTTACTGGTCATTTTCCTGTGGATTTGATTATTTTACATCATTTGGCAATGGGGCAAATCCTCCTCCTGGAGGCACACCACCGAAATTGATCTGCCCCTGCTCATGTGTGAGCCTTGGGTTTACCCATGTAAATCTCCTCCTGTCTCTTCTATCTCTCTCCATTTGTTATCCACTGTGTCAACTTCCTCTCTCCTCCTACCCACAACCCCCACTGTAAGCATCTTGACATCCTACCTTCATTATGGAACCATGGCAAATACCCTTTATTTCTATCTGAGGCACCCCATTACTAAGGACTGGGTGCAAACAACTGCCCTGGCTGGAAAAATCATATTTGAGCACCTGTCGTTAGCAACCCTCCTTTGTTGGGAACCTAGGTGACTGCACTGTATTCAAACCTGCAGCATGCAGAGGAAAGACGTTACATGGTATGAGCTACGGGAGATATCCCTCAAACTGCTGCTCCTCCTACTTCTCATGTCTGGTGGGATCCACCCAAACCCTGGCCCTGGCTCAAACAGTAAGATAAAGCCTGCAAAAACTGAAAATGGGCTATCCATTGTTACCCTAAATATCTGCAGCCTGCTTCCTAAGCTGGCATCTCTTCAAGCCTTTGTTGGACAACATCATCATGACATACTTGTAATTGTTGAGACCTGGCTAACACCTAGCACTCCAGATCATGCAATCTCGCTCCAAGGCTACAACCTCTTCAGACCTGACCAGGTAAAAAGAAAGGGGGGCGGATGTGTTATCTATATAAAAGGACTACCTCTCGTGCCACCTTGTCAGTTTCTCCCCAGAAAACACCCTAAAACAACTTCTCCCTGTCAAGCTTCTTCTTGGTGCCCATAACAAAGTGCTTACCGTGGCTGCAGTCTATATCCCCCCTAAAGACCCACGAACCGGGCTCCAGTCTATCCTTGAATTTGCAAGATTACAACCTCCTGACTCTGAGCCCCTCCTTCTCGGTGATTTCAATATAAACTGGCTTGCCTCAGGTATTGGACCCAGCAGGGATACTACCTTAGCAACCAACCTAACACAGATGGTCAACTCCCCTACTAGAAAAAACTACAAGACTGGAACTAGCACTCTCATTGACTGGATTCTTACTAATCGCCTGGACCGGATAAAAAACACCACCGTTCTCTCCAACTCCATCAGTGACCACTCCCCTGTGATCTGTATCTGGACAAATAAATTCCACAAACCACCTCCAAAAACCATCCTAAGTCGAATGCTACCGCACAGAAACCTTGCTAAGCTAAAGACCTGCCTCCTACAACAAGACTGGTCCCCTATCTACAATATGCTGGATGTGGGCGCTGCCCTAGACTTCTTCATTAAAACTTTCAACACTGCCTGTGACACCTACGCACCTTTCAAAAGCGTAAAATCAAAGCCTCTCTAATCCCTGGCTAACAGCCAAACTACTAGCTCAAGCTTAAAGCACGTGACCATCTTTAGGCTATAGCCAGGGCCACAGGCTCCATAACAGACTCACTTAACTATAAACAGGCATGCAACCTATGCACTTCACAAATCAGGCAAATGAAGAGCTCCTATTTCAAGAATGCTCTAGAAACCACCTGGGGTGACGGGAGATCCTTCTGGGACAATATACGTAATATTACGGGCAAACAGTCTAAATCCTCTCCCACGGCAATGAACATTGATGGCTCCTCCACCCATGACCCTAAGACTATGGCGATGCCCTAAATAAAACCTTCACTGACCTCAGTGGTGTCCTCTCACCAGACTTCTTCCAGGACTTGTCAGTTCCAAAACTCGTATCCCAAACCACCTCGCCAGACAAACCGCTATTTCACTTTAAAATAGTTAAGACATATGAAGTCTACAGATACATAAAAAAGGCCTGCTCTAAATCTAGAAATAGCAGTGACACCATTGATCTAAAACTTCTGTCCCTCACCTTGGAAGAAATGATCCACCCCCTCACCAAAATTCTCAACCTCTCCCTGTGCAAAGTCAATTCCCCAACACATGGAAGGCCGCTATAGTCACACCAGTGCATAAAGGCGACAAATCCACACCAGGAACTATCGTCCATATCTATACTTCCACCCCTCTCCAAAGCTCTTGAGCGGATCGGGGCAGATCCAACTATCAGACTACCTGCAAAAGTACGATCTACTCTGCATTCAGCAACACGGATTTAGGAAAGGACACAGTATGTCGCGGCCTACTCGATTTCTCTAGTGAAACTACTAAAAGCCTTGGATAAGGGTTATTTAACCGGAGCTGTTTTCATAGACCTCACAAAGGCCTTTGACACTGTTTACCAAAGCCTTCTAATCTCTCTTCTGCTCAACATTGGGCTAGCTGAGGGACTTGGAGCCTGGGTAAAAAGTTACCTGGCACAACGTTCTCAAACAGTAAAAATCTCTGAGGTTCTCTCTGACTCCAAACCGGTCCTCTCTGGTGTCCCCCAGGACTCAATTTTAAGTCCTCTCCTCTTCAGCCTATTTCTAAACTTGCTTCCCAAATCCTGCCCTGAAAAATTAATACTCTATGCTGATGACGCTGTAATTCTCTCCTCCCATAAGGATCCAAATCCACTACGACAGAGCTTGCAGCTTTCTTTCTCATGTGTTGAAAAGTGGTTCCTTGAGCACAAACTGGTCCTAAATCAAAAAAAAAAAAAAAAAAGTCACGCTTTTCGCCAGTCATCAAAACAGAAATAGGCATACTCCACTCGTCATAGAAACTTCTCTTGGAAATACACTAGAACAAGTGAACACCTTCAAATACCTTGGTATCACTTTTGACGAATGTCTTACTTTTGCGGCCCATATCGATAACACTGCAAAAACAGTGCACCAACACATTGGAATTTTGCACCGGAACCGTCAATTTTTCAACCAAGCTGCCTTGAGGATTGCTGTTCAAAGCTCCATCATCTCAATCACAGACTATGGTCTAATTGTCTATGGCTCAGCTACTACCACTGCACTAAAGCACATCTCAACAGCACTAAACAAAACCTGTCGACTCCTCACTGGAGCACAGAGATGGACCCACACTTGTGACCCCTACACGGAAACCGGTTGGTTGCATCTTTCCAATCGCCTCATATATCTCACCTGCGTGATGGCAAAAAAATCAATCTTGGGACTCACTCCTCCATGTATCCGGGACCTGCTCTGCCTGAACAATGGCACTCATACCACCAGAAGATCTGACCACCAACCTTTCCTTGTCCCTAGATGCCGGACTGCTCAGGGATAAAGATCTGTTACACACCGTGCCCCTACCTGAGTACAATGTCCTTAACCTGCCCTCCCTATCTTCCACGACATTGGGAGCTTTCAAATCCATACTTTACGCTCACCTCACAGCCTCCAGCTCCTGTGACTGCTTTGACTAAAGTCTCATCCCACTGAGTGCACTTACATTTGTTTCACTCAACCACCATGGTCTCCTCTTTGACAAAGACAACCTGAGTACCACTAACCTGGTTCTGTCTGCTCCTAAACTTCTTATTTCTCTCTCTCTTCCCTCTCAAGCTCTCCAATCCTTATCCCATGCCCTTGACACTGCCTCCGAGTTCCTTTTTCTTTTCTGTACATAAATGTTACTGTTTAAGTTGTGGCCTTGTTAAACGGCTTACTGATTGTTTGTAACACTGTCTACTATGTTTTTGTACTTAATGACGTGGGACCTTTGTAAAAGAGCCTTGGCCCATAGGTATTAATTCCTAGAACAATAAACTTTAAACTTTAGAAAGGCATACACAGTACAAAAGTAATTTTGTTGCAGTCGAAAAGCACAGTCAAAAAAACCAAGCGAGTCAAAAAGATGCCCCTGCAAAAATAAGAGGTACCCAGGGCAAGTAGAGGCAAACTGGGAAAGTACAGTTACGCAAGAAAGTACAGTTACGCAAGAACTTACCGTAACACTAGATCTTCGAGAACAGCTCTTGCAGCAGGTTACACCATTAGGACTGAAGCCGGCAGACTCCAGGACCACACGGAAATTTTCTAGCTAGCAGTAATCAGCGGGGACCGCCTCCGACGTCAGCCACAGTACATAAGGGGGCAGTCCCCCACCCAGTTCTCCCGCCGGAGACTCCCAGCCGCTGGATGACATCAGAAGAAGAGCCTGAGAATCCGCCATCAAATGGCAGTTAGAGAAATGCTGAGACACCTGATCCTAGGAGAAGGATGTTGGAACTAAAATCTACCTCCAGCGGGGATGGTGGGAGGGAAAGTACCTGCTGCAAGAGCTGTTCTCGAAGATCTACTGTTACGGTAAGTTCTTACGTAATTGTACTATCTTACTTCGAGAAACAGCTCTCGCACCAGGTTACACCATTAGGACTGATTCCCAAGCAATAGTGGAAATCCCACACCACTGGGAGGAGAGAAGGTAGAAATCCTTAAGTAAACCAAAGCCTAGGACAGAAGTCCTTGAAGGACTGCTAGACCAAAACCTGCTCTTCACCTCAATGCAATATCCAGGTTATAATGCCTGATGAAAGTGTGCACGGAGCTCCAAGTAACTGCAGCACAGATGGCCAAGGTGGACACATTCTTAAGGGCCACAAAGGAGGTAGCCAACCCCCTTGTGAAATTACCCTTAACCGCACCCGGTAAGGGTTTGTTGCAATTCTGGTAACAGAACGTGATACACTGAATGAGCCGCCTGGACAGCGACTGTTTGGAAACAGGAACTCCCATCATCCTGTGGGCAAAGCAGACAAAAAGCTGGTCTGATTTTCAGTGGTGTTTGGTTCTGGTCAGGTAGTATCGGAGACACCTATGCACATCTAGGGTGTGCAACAGGGCCTCTCCTCGATTCGAATAATTGGGAAAGTATACTGGTAGATCGATGTCTTGATTAAGGGTGAGAGCTGAGACCACTTTAGGCAGAAATCTGGGATTAGTCTGTAGAGATACCCTGTCTTGGTGAAAAAACAAGTAAGGCTCTTTGCACATGAGTACATGGAGTTCAGAAATTCTTCTAGCTGAAGTTATGGCAACTAAAAACAACATCTTCCAAATGAGAAGACGTAGCTCGCCGTCCGCAGCTGGTTCAAAGGGTAGCAGTGTGAGCTGCTCCAGGACAAAGGGTAGATCCCATGGCGGAATTGGATCCTGAATCGGAGGTCTAAGGTGGAGAGTACCTCTCAGGAAGGCTCGTGCCATGTCCAACTAGGATATGGTGCGTTGGCCTATCAGACAATGATAGGCTGATATGGCACAGAGGTGTACTTAGATCGAGGGGTAAGCCAAGCCTGTCTGAAAAAGAGACAGGAGGTAGTCCAAGACCGACTTTTCTGGACAGTCTAGAGGCAAAACCCCGCGCGCTTCAGCCCATAGGCAAAAACAGCGCCATTTCATGGTGTAAGTGGCCGGTTTTCTCGCAACCACCAAGACATCAGCTACCTCTTGCGAGGCTGTGTGTCTCAAAATGGCTATGTCTCTAGGAGCCAAGCATGCAGGCTCAACGAACGAAGGTCCGGATGGCCCAAGGAGCCCTCCTCCTAAGACAACAAGTGAGAGCTGATTGGCAGAGGCACCAGAAGTTCCCGGGATAGCTGGTGTAGTAGCGGGAACTAAATCTGCCTGGGCCAGAACGGCGCGATGAGCATCAGCGTCACTTGCTCTCTATGAAGTTTCAGAAGAACCCTCTGGATCAACGGAAAAGGGGGGAAGGCATAGAGGAATCTGCCCGCCCAGGAGAGGGACAATGTGTCTCGCCAGAAAACACCAGGCCCTGGATCTAGCGAGCAAAAATTGGGCAGTTTTGCGTTGGATGGGGACACAAAAAGGTCCAACTCTGGTGTACCCCATCTGTGAAACAGATCCTCTACCACCTCCTGTAGTAGTTCCCACTCATGGACTCTGGCCCGAGAGCGGCTCAGGCCGTCTGCGATGACACTGTCTACTCCTGGGACATGAACAGCAATGAGGTTTGCACTAAGTTGCAAAGCCCAATCTCACACCCTCATGGCCTCCCTGCAAAGCAGGTAGGAATGGGTGCGTTCTGGTTTGTTGAGGTAATACATCACCGCAGGATTATCTGTAACAGAAGAGTACCCGGTGGAATCTCCGACTGGAAGGCCTGCAGGGCGTAAAGAATTGCTCTCATTTCCAGGATGTTTATGTGGAGATGAGTCTCTTGGGCTGTCCACAGGCCCTGAGACCAGACACCGTCGAGGTGTGCTCCCCATCAGAGCCCTGAGATGTCTGTGGAGAGTGTCATAAATCGGAGACGGCGCAATGAAGGGGACCCCTGTGACTAGATTCTTCGGATGTTGCCACCACTGCCAATCCCGGATGACAGTCTTCGTGACCCGGATTGGAAGCTGCAGATGGTCTTGCTTTTGATCCCATTGGACCCGTAACATCCACTGGGTGACCCGCATGTGGAGACGAGCAAGTAGGACTGTTGCATGGTCGCAGCCATGTGTCTGAGCAGGCAAAAGACCAATCTAGCAGGAACGGTCTTCTTTGCCGAAATGTCCCTGATAAGGGATCTGATGTGTTCCGCTCTGTCCTGGGGAAAAAGGCTTTCCCTTGAACAGGGTCAAAATCGCGCCTATGAACTGCAGAGTCTGAGACCCGAACCAGCCGCGACTTCTCTTGATTGATCAAGATGCCCAGCGTCTCGAACAGAGATGGAGTATAATGAATCGCGGACATCAGGCCTCGAGAGGCGCCGCCGAAGCCAGTCGTCAGGTAGGGGAACGTATTGGCCTTGTCTCCTCAAAGTCGCCCTTCGATAGCCATACCTTCATGAATACCCGAGCTACTGACGACAGTCCAAAAGGGAGGGCTCGTAACTGATAATGGTGGCCCTGGAACTCTAAGCACAGAAACTTCCTGTGCGCTTCAGCGATGGGTATATGCAGGTGGCGTGCATGTCCAAGGGCGCTAAGCGCCGGCCTGAGCATGGGAATCAGACCTGGAGGGTCATAATGAAGCGCTTGTACAGGACTGACTCGGTGGGTCGCTGAGGTCAGTATCGGATGGAGTCCGTTTTCTTGGGAACCAGAAAGAAGTGAGAATAATATCCTGCCTTCTGGTTCCATGGGCGTGCGCTATTGCTTCTTTTCCAGGAGTCTGACACTTCCTGCTGTATAAAGCAGAGGCGTGCTGACCGAATATGAAGGGAAAGCAGGGAGGCCTTGCCGGTGGGTGGTCGAAATTATAGTGACCTTTCTTGGCAGAACTGGAAACCCACCAGTCCAGTGGTAATCGACTGCTACCCTGAAAAGTGGCGACAATAGAGACCCCAATCTGCTTGTGGTTGATCAGAGGAGGCGGGGCCGGGAAGGAGTGATGCTGTGGCAGCACACTGGCTCCTGCAGGCTGGTGATTTGTGTGGAAGTGGAGGCTCCATACAGGGGTGAAACCGCTCTGGGCTTTATGCTGAAAAGTGCCCTTTGTTGCTGGCCCAACGAGGCTGCTGCCTTTATTGCCAGCTGCAAAAATGGCTCTGGTTTCTACGAAAGGAACTGAGCCTGGGTCTGCACATGGCCTGTACAGACCCAACTGCCTTCCCAGCGTCCTGGAGTTTGGTGATCACCTTCTCCGAGGGTTCACCAAAGAGTACCTTGCCATTGTAGGAGACGTCAAGAATGTTCTTATGTACCTCTGGGGTGAAGCCGGAGACACGGAGCCAAGAGTGTCGCCGGAGACAGACACCTGAAGCTGCAGCAGTGGTGGACGAGTTCAGAGACTCACATGTGGCTCGTAATACTTGGGTCCCCACATCAGACCCTGTGCAGAGAAGGTTTAAGAGCTCTGCCTTCTGATCGTCATCAGGCAGCTTATCGACCAGGTCCTGGCCCTGTTCCCATAGGGCGTTCTGAAACTGTACCATGTGGGTTAGGTAGTTCAGGGCCTGATGGAGCATATGAGTAACTGCACATCATCTCTCCAGGGCGTCAACTGTTTGGATTCCTGGTCAGGTGGCTGTCTGCTCATGTGTTGCGGTCTTTGGGACCCGGTCATGTGAGGCACGTCACAGTTGGGAGTCTATCAGAGGTTGTTGGAGTCAGGTACTGGTCCTCCCTCGGGGCCTTGTACAGGCGGTCAGCTTTCTTCGGCACCGCAGGAGTGGAGTGCGGATGCTTCCATGCAGCCTTGGTGACGTCTGCAAAAGTGTCCACCAAGTGTGGCACTACCACAGGCTTTGGGTCTTTCTGCCGAAGATAACAGGCAAGGCACTGCCTTTTGGGGTCGAGGTCTTCAGCATCCCATCCCATGTTGTCCTGGACGTGTCTCATTATCTCAGAGAAGAGGATCATCCAGAGGAGACTGGGAAGATCATGTGGGTCAGGTGATGAAATGTTGAATGGAAGAAGGAGATCTGGAATATCCGAGTATCCGATCTGAGTTCTCCCGGATATGCGACGCAGGCGTCTGGGTAACGCAGGGCTGGGAGAACCTGATGGAGATCTTGAGGGAGGCCTTCTCTGATCCTGGGATCTACCCCTAGGAGGTGGAGCCTGCTCCTTGGGGGTTGGCGGTTGTTCTGCTGGCCTCTGTGGTGGAGGAGGGGGCGTAGGAGGTGAAGGAGTAGCAGGAGGGGGAGGAGGAGGCTTTACTGGGACCACGTCTTTACAGATGGTGTCCCACCAGAGAGTAAAGAGTTCCTTTACTTCTTGAATATTCATACCCGACAACAGGCCTGGTGCTGGTGGTCTGTCGCCGAGGGCCGGAGCATCTGGTCTCAGGTGTTTCGAGGTGGGCGAAGGAGTTCTCTCTGAAGCCCAGCATCCTCTATATCACCGCCTGGTCTTTGGGCAGCAGTTCTCCCTCCGTGTCCCTGTGGACCGTGTCTACCAGTGACTGGAGGGCGGTCTTCTGCTCAGTGAAGCAGACGTCGGTGCGCCTGGCTGATGACTTGTGGGTCAGGTGAATGCCTGGCAGTATCCTGATGCTTAGCCAAAGTTCTCCGGGTCCCAACAGCCTGGCCAACTTCAGATGCTGGCTGACGTCAGGTGCTTGGTCGACGCCGGGTCCATGTCATCGCTTGAGGGATACTCCAGGGTTCTGCCTTCCTGGGTGGAGGATCCGCCACTAGGGGCTGAGAACCGACCTGGGTTGGGGTCCTGACGTCGAGTGGAAGAGAAAGACTTGTGGCGTTCAAAAGACTTTGAAGAGACCAGAGAGGGAGTAGAGGAAGCAGAGGGCCTGGAAGTCTTGATGGGCTGAAAAGTCGAAGAACCGCTGTAAGCCCGGACCTTCACCGGAGGGGGCTGAGACCTAGCCCTGGAGGGAGAGCACTCCGGTCGGACGGAGCCTGAGTTCTGTGAATCAGAGGCCTGGTTCGACGATCTGGACCTTGCCTTCTCCCAGGGTGCTTGTCCCAGTGTTTGTGGACCTTGGAGGAAGAGCCAGCCTCCTGAAGGAAGGTTCTTGGTCCATCCCTACTGAGAGTTTTCCTCCTGCAAGTAGGCCTATGAAGTGCCTTCTGATGGCAGGTCCTGGTGCGGCTGTTGAGACCCTTGGCAAAAGTTGCAGGCCTTATTGTTGTCAGACCTAAGCACACGATGCAGGAAGAATGAGAGGATCCTTGACAGGGATCTGCTTTCCAGATACACTTTTGAAACGCTAATTCTCAAATGAAGGAGTTGTAGAGGACATTAGTTATAGAAACTCTTGAAGTTCCAAGTCATCATGCGCTAAGTGAGAACCCGATGCTGGTGGAATCGGCCAGTGGGAGAAAACAGAGGATTCTAGAGGACCGCCCCACTTATGTACTATGCCACAGCGTGAGGCAGTCCCCTGGAATACTGGCTAGAAAAAAATTTGAGGGGTTCTGGCGCCTGGCCGGCTTCAGTCCTAATGGTGTAACCTGCTGCAAGAGCTGTTTCTCGAAGTGAGATCACACCATAAAGTAATGGTGGAGCACAGGGGTTTAGCTTCATTGGGGACTGGGTTCCACTGGAGGGACACCAGCCCATACTGGCAGGATGGTCTGCATCTGGTCCAGGAAGGGAACAATCGTTCAGACAATCGGTTTAAATGCTTCATTGGCAAGCTTTTAAACTAGTCAAAGGGGAGCAATGATAAGCAGCAGGAAAATCCCAGCCTCTCCCTACAAAACAGGTACTAAATGAGAAAAAGACAGAGGTAGAAAGGTCAGTGGGGATGCTGCAACAGAAGGTAAAGCCATCAAAAATGGAGAGCAATGAGTACCAATGCCTGTAGTCTGGGTAACAAGCTTCCTGAATTAGTGGCCTTGATGGAGGAGGAACATCTGATATCGTGGGAGTCACAGAAACATGGCAACACAAAAACCATGACTGGGATGTAAACATACCAGGATACACTATCTACAGGAGGGACAGGGAGGGTAAAAGAGGAGGAGGGTAGCTCTTTACATAAGGAAGAATCAAAGCAACAGAACAAAAGGAGTAAACAAGGAGGAGAAGAAGCACTGTGGGTAAATTGGAGACAGGCAATGGCACCAATACACAGTGGGTTAGTACAGACTTTCTCAGGGGGAGGAAATGGACAAGGAAATGATAGAAAGTATACTTAGAATGGCAGAAAAAGGAGATATTGCTGATGGGTGATCTGAATATGCCAGATGTTAACTGGAGTGCAGTTGCAGCAGCCACTTGAAGAGTGGAGTTATTCTAGATGCCCCACAGGGGCATGCCTTAGACAACTAATATTGGAGGCCCCTGAGAGGGAGCAATCTTGAGACCTGATTCTCTCAAATGGAGATGGAGAGAGGATCACAGATGTGGCAGTGGGTAGCCATCTGGGAACTAGCGACCATCGAACAGTATGGTTACAATAAACACAGCAATAGAGTCAAAAGCCACACAAGGCAAAAGTACTGGACTTTAGGAGGGCTGACTTTGCCAAAATGGGTGAGTGCTAAGGAATGCACTAGCAAATGGGCAGGAAGGAGGGGTGAAGAACAATGGGAATAACAAAATCTGCCATCACAGAGGTAACGAGCCTCTGTGTGAAGCAAATAAACAAAACAAAACGATGTAAGAAACCACTATGGTTCTCAAAGGAAGTGGCAGGAAGGTTCAAGAGAAAAGAAAGCATTCAGGAAGTACAAGGAATCGCAGAAGGAGCAGGACAGAGAACTGTATCAGTTAAAGCAAAAGGAGGCTGGGAAGGCAGTCAGAACAGCAAAGGTCCAAACCGAGGAAAAGATAGCCAACTCAGTTAAGAAGGGGATAAAACCTTTATAGGTACATCAGGGAGCAAAGGAAGACCAAGGGAGGGATAGTGAGGCTTAATAAAGGGGAGGAGGGTGGGCAGAGGGAGACTGTGAAAGGCACAGATACTAAACAAATATTTTTGCTCAGTATTTACAAATGAAGAGGGGGTACATAAAACAAACAGTAGAAAACACTCTGGATACAGAAGTTGATACCAGCCCATTTACAGAAGAAAGGGTTCTGAAAGAACTCTTAAAACTGAAGGTGGACAAAGCAATGGGGCCTGATGGATTCATCCCAGAATTCTAAAAGAACTAAGGGTAGAACTAGTGACACCACTGACTACCCTTTTTAACAAATCATGGGGTGGTACCCGAGGACTGGAGGAGGGTAGATGCGATTCCCCTTCACAAAAGTGGGAGCAAGGCAGAAGCAGGAAACTACAGACCTGTTAGTTTATCCTCAGTGATAGGGAAAATGATGGAATCACTTCTGAAAGAAAGAATTGTCGAGTATCTAGAGGCCAGAGGGGCAAAGGACCCTAGTCAGCATGGATTCACAGCGGGAAGGTCATGCCAGATGAATCTGATAGATTTCTTTGACTGGGTGACCAAAGTAGTAGATCAGGGAGGGACTGTGGACATAGCCTACCTAGACTTTAGCAAGGCATTTGACACAGTCCCACAAAGATTAATATACAAGTTAGCCAGCCTGGGAGTGGGTCCCAAAATGACAGCCTGGGTAAAGAATTGGCTGGAGAATAGGACACAGAGAGTAATAGTAAATGGAGTCCACTCAGAAGAAAGGAGGGTTACTAGTGGGGTACCGCAGGGTTCAGTATTAGGACCGGTCCTCTTCAGTGTCTTTATAAGCGACATTGCAGAGGGACTGGAAGGAAAAGTATGTCTCTTTGCAGATGACACAAAGATCTGCAACAGAGTTGATGCACAGGGTGGGGTGGAAAGGATGAGAAGGGACTTGGCAAGGTTAGAGGAATGGTCAAATGTATGGCAGCTTAGATTCAATGATAAGAAGTGCAAGGTAATGCACCTGGGAAACAAAAACCCAGGGGAAGAGTACACAATGGGGGGTGAGATACTAACAACAACAAAAATGGAAAGGGACCTGGGGGTAGTCATATCAGATGACCTAAAGGTGGGCAAGCAATGTGAAAGGGCAGCAAGGAGGGCTGGGGGGATACTGGGATGCATAGGGAGAGGCAACACCAGTAGAAAACAGGAAGTTATTATCCCTCTGTACAGACAGCTGGTGAGACCCTAACTGGAGTACTGTGTGCAGTTCTGGAGACCCAATCTCCGCCAAGACATAGACAGGATGGAAGCTGTCCAGAGAGCAACTAAAATGGTGCAGGGTTTGCACCGGAAGACATATGAAGAGAGACGAAAGGAGCTTAATATGTATAGCCTCGAGGAAAGGAGGGAGAGGGGGGACATGATAGAAACGTTCAAGTACCTCAAGGGAATCAACAAAGTCCAAGAGGGTAGCATCTTTCAAAAAGAGGTGTGCAAGAACAAGAGGGCACAATTTGAAGAAGATAGAAGGGGGAGCCCAGAGGTAATTTAAGGAAGTATTTTTCACAGAGAGTTGTGGATGCATGGAACGACCTTCCGGAGGAGGTTGTGGAGTCAAAATCAGTGGTGGAATTCAAGCATGCATGGGACAGTCATAAGGCCATTCTAGGGGGTGGGGGTAGGAAGAAGTAGGCTGCTGGTTAACTAGGATCTGCAGCTTATCCAGTAGGTAGGGAAATGGGCAGACTGGGAGGGCCAAGCGGTCCTTATCTGCCGTCAAATTCTATGTTTCTATGTAAGAGTAGATCTTCGAGAGAGGCTCTTGCAGTAGGTATTCCCATATAGGACTGACCCACCGGCATCAGGACCCCACGGAAAAATTTCTCAGCTAGCAGTCTCTCACGGGGACCGCCACAGGTGACTGGCGCTACACGATACATCAGTATAAAGGGCAGTCCCCACGCCGCCTTCCAGTTCTTTCCCGCCAAGAGCCAAAAGAGGCAAGATGAGAGAGAGAGAAGAGGATATTTTCCACCATGGAAATGGAGCCACAAAAGCTGAGGAAGATGGAGGGTGGGAAGGCAAAACCTACTGCAAGAGCCTCTCTCGAAGATTTACTATTACGGTAAGTTCTTAAGTAACTGTACTATCTTACTTCGAGAGGGCTCTTGCAGTAGGTATTCTCATATAGGACCGACTCCCAAGCAGTCTGGAACAAGGAAAAGCACTCGGGAAGAGGATCGTCATCCCATAGCATGGAACCTCAGGCTGAAAACAGTCTCATGAAAGGGGACCCTGTAGCACAGCCAACCTGAAGCCTGCTCTATGACGAGAGGCAATGTCCAAACTGTAGTGTTTCATAAAGGTATGGACAGAAGTCCAAGTTGCGGCTTCACAAATTTCTACCGTTGACACATTCTTGAAACAAGCAGGAGAGGCAGCGACTCCTCTGGTGGAGTGACCTCTGACTTGACCCGGTAGGATCTTGTGGTATTTGTCATAACAGAAAGTGGTACAATGAGCCAACCATTTTGATAGGCATTGCCTAGAAACAGCACTGCCTTCTCTTTTGTGAGCAAGAGAGACAAAAAGCTGATCAGTTTTCCTGAGATCCTTAGTCCGAGTGGTGTAGTATCTCAGTATTCTGTGAACATCCAAAGTATGCAAGAAGCACTCCCCTTGACTGGAGTGTTGCGTAAAGAAAGCGAGTAGCTCTATGGATTGATTCAGCGTAGATTCAGCCACCACCTTAGGGAGAAACTTAGGGGTGGTGTGTAGAGCCATATGTTCCTTGTGTAAAATCAAGTATTGGATTTTGCACAGGAAGGCCTGAAGCTCAGAAATGCACCAAGCAGAAGTACCAGGAAGAGTGTCTTCCAAGAAAGGAACTTTAAATCTGCTGTAGCTGCTGGCTCGAAGGGAGGTAGGGTAAGCTTCTCCAGCATGAAACTCAAGTCCGAAGCAGGGGCAGGACTGCAGATGGGAGGCCTCAAATTGAGAAACTCTCTGAGGAATGTCTTGGAGACTTCCAACTGAGCAAAAGTCCTGTCCCTGAAGGGAATATGGTGGGCTGAAATAGCGGCCATGTGGACCTTTAATAAGGAATGGCTGAGACCCAGATCGAAGAGGTGATGTATGTAGTCCAGGACTTTATTGGTTGGGCATGAAAAAGGTTCGAAGTCTTTCGAGCTAACCCAAATAGAAAACTGTTTCCACTTCATGGCATAGGTGGACCTGGTGAAAGGCTTTCTAGCCTCTACCAATATGTCCGATACAAGCGGAGAAACTCCGAAGTGGGCTTTTGCTACGTCTGCAGGAACCACACATGTAAATGAAGGGATTTGAGACCTGGATGAACAAGGGTCCCCTGATCCTTGGTCAACAATTGTTGTGACAGAGGAAGAGGAAGTGGAGGTTCTTCTCAAAACTGTTGCAGAAGAGGGAGCCAAACTTGCGTGAGCCAGAAGGGAGCGATGAGAATCATTCTAACTCCTTTGTTTGTTTAGGATCCTCGGAATTAAGGGAATGGGAGGGAAGGCATAAACAAATATGTCCCTCCAAATGAGACACAGAGCGCCCCGCCAAAAAATGTCACGCCCTGGAGCGAGCGAGAAGGCGGGAGGTTTTGCGGAGAAGCGAAGAGGTCTATCTGAGGTATTCCCCATCACCGAAAGATGCCGTTTACGACTTCTTGATCCAACTCCCATTCATGGAACCTGGCTGAGTTGGTCCACCAGTGTGTTTTCCACTCTCAGAACGTAAACCACAACCAAGTGAAGGTGATGCTGGGTTGCCCAAAGCCAGACTCTCATTGCTTCCCAGCACAGAGGGTAGGAACGTGTTCCTCCCTGCTTGTTGAGATACCAGACTACACATATGTCCGATTGTATGAAGAGATGACCTGGGAGGATAAAGAAGTGTATAGCCTGAAGGGCATAAAGGACTGCTCTCAGTTTGAGCACATTTATGTGCAGATTTTGTTCGAACTTGGACCAGCTGCCCAGAGTCCTGTGAGACCCTAGATGGGCACCCCAGCCTTCTCCGGACGCATCTATCGTCAACGTCTGGGAGGAGGCTTCGATACTGAAGTGAACTCCCAGGCACAGGTTCTCTGGAACGATCCACCAATGCAAGTCCCTGACCATGGGATCGGAAACTAGTACCTCTTGGTCTTGATTGTCCATGGTCTGGTCCCATTTCGACTGAAGCATCCACCGAGAGATTCTCACATGGAGCCGAGCAAGTGGTACTATCCGAATGGTAGCCGCCATTAGCCCAAGGAGGCGAAGTACTGACCTGGCTCCAACCTTCCTGCAACCGGACAGAAGACAGGCCTGACTCTGAAGGGTGTCTACCCTGTCTGGAGGCAAGAAGGCTTTGCCAATGGTCGTGTCCAGAATCGCCCCTATAAACTGGAGGTGTTGGCAAAGGACCAAATGGGACTTCGCCTGGTTGATGGTGAAACCCAGGCTGGTGAAAACCTGCAGGGCAAGGAAAAGGGAGTGCAGGAGTTCCTCCTTGGACGGGGCCACCAGGAACCAGTCGTCCAAGTACTGGAATACCTGAACTCCTTGGGTACAAATGTGGGCCACTACCACAGACAGGTATTTAGCAAATACTCGGCGGGGGGGCTGAGGAAAGACCAAATGGGAGGGCCCTGACTTGGTAGTGGTCCCCCTGAAAGCAAAAACGAAGGAATTTGCAGTGGGAATGGCATATGGGGATATAAAGGTAGGCATCCTGCATGTCCAGAGTGCATAGCCACGGTCCCTGCTGAAGAAGTGGTAAAAGACTCTGCAAAGAGAGCATTCTGAAGCATTTGTACTCCACGAACATGTTCAGGGAGCTGAGGTCTAGGACAGGCCTCAGATCTCCTATCTTCCTTGGAACTAAGAAGAAATGGGAAGAGTACCCTGTTCCCCAAAGATGGTTGGGAACTGGTTCTATCGCCGCCTTCGAGAAAAGGGAGATGATTTCCTCTCGAACCAGAGGAAGATGTTGCACTGAGTAAGACGACCGGTGGGGAGGTTCTGCAGAAACTCTATTGAGTGTCCTGCTGATATCAACTGGTGCACCCAAGCATCTGACGTTATCCTCTCCCAACCCAGCAGATGGGAGGAGAAACCCCCTCCCCACTGGTTCCTCTGGAAACTCCAGAGGCAGGAGATGTGGGGCAGCGCAGTACCAGACACTCCTGCGGCTTTTTTTGCAGGGGGGGAATCTAGGCTGCTGGCAGGGCCCCAACATTTGTTAGCCCGTTTGCCCTGTGGTTTTTGTCTTTGTCGGTTTTGTCTATGAAAAGGACGCCACTGCCCTTGAAGGGGCCTGTACATAGAGTTGACACACCTGAGTGCAGTGCCCTTCTCCTGCAGTTCAGTAATGATGGCCTTGACATCACTCTGAACAGCACCGAACCCCTGAAGGGAGCATCCTGGATAGCGGATTGCACTTCAGGGACCAAACCTGACATACGGAGCTAGGCGTGACGCCGTAGGCCTACAGCGAAAGCAGAGCTCCTTCCACCTGTGTCCACTGCGTCGTAAGTAGCACGAAGCATGTGCTGACTGGCCGGACAAGATCTGCCACTTCCTGCTTAGTCTGTGATTCAGGAAGGGAGTCCAATTCAGATTCCACCTGACTAAGGATGGTCTTCTGAAAATCCCCCATATGTGCCACATAGTTCAGAGCCCTAATACCAAGGGTGGAAGCGGAACAGATCTTCCTCCCGTACTGATCCAGAAGCCGGGATTCCTTATCAGGCAGAGACAAGCTGAGGTGTTTGGGATTTGTGGAGCGGCCATGAGCGCTGCTGATGACGACAGAGTCCGCCTTGGGGTTCAGGTTAAGGAAGTCTACATCCTCAGGAGCTTGATATGGCCTGTCTGCCTTCCTCGAAGGGGGGCTAGTGCAGAAGGTTGTTTCCAAATCGTGGAAACAATATCCACGCAAGGCTCTATCCAGGGTGGAATCAGTGTAGGCGTGGTCTCTGGCAGATCCAGATGAGCAGCGAGTTTCTTACGCTGTGGGTCTGGCTCCACTGATGGACTTCATTGGATTTTCCTCAATAACTCCAGAAAGGAGGGATCCTCCAGAGGAGACTTTAGAGGAGTCCTCGGCCTAGGGCGTTCCGGAGTACGTGGCTCGTCTTCAGGGTCAGAGCGTCCTGTCTCCGAATCAGAGTCAGACATATCTGACGAAGAGGAGGAAGACTCCTCCCTACGAGGGGGTGGTACGGCCCCTTTGGGGAGTTCCCTGGGGTGCATATCCTCCCCTCCTAGGGCTCTCCTCTGGTGTCGGGAAGGGGGGAGGGAGTCTCCCATCTCTGACGTAGGGGATCCTGTATAGGGTCCAGCGCCGGTAGACGACTCTCGACCTCACAAGTGAGCTGAGCCTTGGCCCACCAGGAGGCCACAGTCTCCTTCAGATCCACCAGCAGCTGGAGAGTGGGCGGCGGAGGTGGAGGATAAGGATGTTGAGGATATCCGTAGGAGGAGTATCCGTAACCCAACGGCAGGTAGCCTGGCGTCAAGTATTGTGGTACCGAATATTGCAGCATTGGGTATTGAGGCGCCGGATACTGCGGAGTCTGGTATTGTGGCACCGGATACTGCAGTGTCGGGTGCCAGCGGCTCTGACAGAGCAGAGGGACCTGGCAGAGGCCCTGCTGACGGGCCAGGCAGTGGTAACGCTCACTCCGCGGGTGTCGGGCCCAGCGTGGGTATGCCTTTGATAAACTCCGAAGGACCCGACGGAAGGATAGGCCTATCACCAGATAAGGGGACGCCGGATGGTGCCAGGTAGGCCGGCGTCGGGTCTGGCGTCAGGGGATCAGGTCCAGAAGGAGGGTTCCCTGACGGCAGCATCTCAATATCCTCAGTGACAACTGGGGAAGGAGGATTATAATCCCTGGGCATCAGCTGAAGAGATGCAGGGACCTCAGAAGGCAACCTGGAACGTTGCGGAGAGTCTGGGATGTCTGACTGTTCCGTAGAGTCCGGCGCAAGCTTCTTGGCCGGGTGGACTTAATCGGCCGAATCCAGGCGGGTGTCATAGAAGGAGACATCAGACTTATCGGGCTCCTCAAGTTGATAGAAGGTCACATTGCGAGATGCGCGCCTGATGGCGTAGTGTTTGGCTGGGAGCATCCCCCGACGGGGCAAGCGACTTAGCAGCCTTGTCCGGGCGAGCGTCTGTCAGACTTACCGGACCAGCTCTAACCCAAAGGCCACGTGGAAGAAGTAGCTTTCACAGGAGCGGAAGCCTCCTTTGCCCCAGAGGCTCCGGAAGGGGCCGAGCGTGAGCCAGACGGAAGGGGCAATGTCTTCTTGGTAACCACCAAGACTGCCATCGTGGAGCAATCCCCCGGAGGGGACGTTACCTTTAGTGCCGCGACTCTGGCAAGAGTTGTGGCTGCTGTGCAAGCCGGTTCCCGCTCCCGGTGCTTCTCCTTGTCACATTTTTTCTTATGACCTTTAGGGGAAGTGGACCGCCTGCCCGAGTTTCTTTAGCTCTTTTTCCATGGAGGCCATTTTCTTCTTTAAGGTATGGGCTTCCAGGGACTGCTGCCTTCTTTTGCACGTAGCGGCGTTAAACTTCTGGCAGTGCTGGCACTTCTCCACAGGGTGGTCTAGGCCAGACAGAAGAGGCACAAGGAGTGGCCATCCTTGTGTGGAAGTTGGAAACCACACGAGTCGCACTTGTTCTTATGAGATTCGGAGGACATCGGGGACGATATACACAGCGAATCGTAAAATAAAATCTAAAGACAGAGAAAAAAGGTCAAAAAGTTCGAAGACTTAAGGACCGACGAATGACTGACGAAGTGTTATTCTACTGAGAGGAACTTTCACAAGCAGACGGCGGGAAAGAACTGGAAGGCGGGCGTAGGGGACAACCCTTTTATACTGACGTCGTATGACGCCGATCACCTGTCGTGGGGGTGGTCCCCCGCCAGAGACTGTTAGCTAGAAAATTTTCCATCGGGTTCTGACGCCTGGCGGGTCAGTCCTATATGTGAATACCTACTTCAAGAGCCCTCTCTAAGTAAGACAGGGTGCTGCAGTCATGTACAACTGCAAGCTGTGGAGGACAACAGGGGACTCCTCAGCAGCCTCCTGAAGAGGTACTGGGCTGGGATAGAATGAAGAGATATGGGGAGGCAGTTCCAGGCCAGAGGGGCAAAAGCATAAAAGGCCTGGTCACCTGCAAGTGTGGAGACCTTTGGTACAATGAGTAAGGGTTTATCATCAGACCTCAAGGAGTAGCTCTGATGTGAATGCTTCTGAATGGAGATGATCAGCTAAGGTTGGCGTACTGGTCACGGTCGTGTGCGAGTCTGTCTGCAAATGAGACAAAGCAGCAGACACGGTTATAAATAAGTCGCATCCCAAATGGATAGCACTGCTGGCAGGGGGAGACACAAAGACAGGGGCACCCCAGTTTAAGCAGGGGTGAAGGAAACCTCTGGCAATGGCAAGGCAGATTCAGGGATGAGAAAATATCTGGTTCTACAGACTAAACCAAATTTAGCATGGACAACCTTGCAAGTAGCAGCAATATGAATGGAGAAGTCAAGGGAGGAAAAGAAGGTGACTCCAAGGTATTGGAAGGAGGAGGAGACAACATAGGACAACCCTAGTTACCAGATCAAGATCAGATTCTTGTGGGTGAGCCAAAGAAAGTACAGTTACGTAAGAACTTACCATAACAGTAGAGCTTCGAGAGAGGCTCTTGCAGTAGGCAATTATATATAGGACTGACGCCGGCAGGCGGCAGGACCCCATGGAAACATTTCTAGCTAGCAGTCCCTGGCCTGATGATGTGGCATCAGTAACCCAGGAAGGAAGGAAGGAAATATACATTTGCAAGCTTTTCTTGTCCACCCAGCTGATCAGTATTTTTATTCCTTATACTAAAATATTTTTCACTTTATACTACAGGTCTAATGGGACACTGCTCATGCATATCACGCCCGCCTTCCAGTTCTTTCCTGCCAAAGGAGGCCAGAAGAGAGAGAAGCAAATATTTCTCTCACTGGAAAAGGAGCTGAGAAAGCTTAGTGGGATGGAGGGCGGGAAGGTATTACCTATTGCAAGAGCCTCTCTCGAAGATCTACTGTTACGGTAAGTTCTTACGTAACTGTACTATCTTACTTCGAGGGGGCTCTTGCGGTAGGTAATTACATATAGGACTGAGTCCCAAGCAGTCTGGAACAAGAAGCAGCACACGGGAGAAGGAAAGCTACTCAGAGTACATCCCTTAGCTGTGAAGGCCTTAAGAAAGGCAGCCTTGCAGGACAGCCAACCCGAAGCCTGCTCTACGGCGAGAGGCAATATCCAAACTAATGTTTTGTAAAGGTATGGAAGGAAAAGTTCAAGTGGTGGCAGCACAGATGTCTGCTGCTGACACATTCTTGAAACAAGTCGCTGAGGCAGCGACTCCCCTGGTGGAGTGGCCTCTTACTTGACCCGGAAGGGTCTTGTTGTACTTGTCATAACTGAAAGTGATGCAATGAGCCAACCATTTGGATAGACATTACTTAGAAACAGCATTGCCTTCTCTTTTGGGTGCAAGAGAGACAAACAGTTGATCAGAGAAAAAGTGTCTTCCAAGAAAGGAACTTCAAGTCTGCGGAGGCTGCCGGTTCAAAAGGAGGCAGAGTTCGTTTCTCAAGAACAAAATTCAAATCCCAAGGAGGGGCAGGAACTCAAATAGGTGGTCTCAGGTGGAGAACCCCTCTGAGGAAAGTCTTCAAGAATTCCAGCTGAGCAAACATTCTGTCTGCAAAGGGAACGTGATAGGCCAAAATGGCCACCGTGTGGACTTTCAGAGAGGAGTGACTAAGACCTAGGTCGAAGACATGGCGCAGGTACTCCAGCAGATGTCCCGCGGGGCAGGAGAAAAGCTCAAAGTCTTTCGAAGCAGCCCAGATTGTGAACCTTTTCCACTTCATGGCATAGGTAGACCTAGTGGAGGGTTTCCTAGCCTCCACCAGAATTTCCGCCACTTGGGGAGAAACTCCAAAGTGGGCTTGAGCTATGTCTGCAGGAGCCATACATGTAGCCAAAGGGACTTGAGACCTGGATGGACCAAGGTCCCGCGATCCTGGGTCAGTAAACATCATGACAGAGGAAAAGGGACCGGAGGTTCCTCTGGGAATTGTTACAGAAGAGAGAACCAAACTTGCCTGGGCCAAAATGAAGCGATCAGAATCATTTGTGCTCCTTCTGAACCTAGTTTCTGCAAGACCCATGGGATAAGAGGAATCGGGGGAAAAGTCATAGATGAATCTGTCCTTCCAGTCTAGAGACAGAGCGTCTCTCTAGAAAATGCCTCGCTTTTGAACGAGCGAGCAGAAATCTGGTAGCTTTGCATTTTGAGGAGAAGCGAACAGGTCGACTTGTGGTGTTCCCCAACATAGGAAGACATCATCTAGGACCCCTTGATCCAGTTCCCACTCGTGGGCCAGGGCGGACGAGTGACTCAGCTCGTCTGCCAAGGCGTTAGACTCCCAGAACATGAGCTGCCGTAAGGTGAAGGTCGTGTTGTGTTGCCCAAATCCCACACTCTCATTTCTTCCCTGCAAAGACGGTCGGACTGACTCTCTCCCTGTTTGTTGATGTACTATACCACACACATATTGTCCGTCTGGACGGCTAGGTGGCCTGCAAGGAGATACAGATGGAGGGCTTGGAGTGCATAAAGCACTGCTCGGAGCTCGAGCACATTGATGTGAAGTGTTTGTTCGAGCTTGGACCAAGAGCCCTGGGTCCGATGAGGACCGAGATGGGCTCCCCAACCTTCGCCCAAGGCATCTGTGGTCAGAGTCTGGAAGGGGGGGGGGAGGAAGAACGGAACCCCCCCAAAACAGCTTCTCTCTGACCATCCACCACTGCAAGTCTCGTACCATGGGAGAGGAGATCAGGAATAGCTGATCCAAGTTGTCCACCAATTGATCCCATTGGAAGCGAAGTGTCCACTGTGGAGCCGAGCACGAGGAACTGTCAGGATAGCAGTCGCCATGAGCCCGAGAAGGTGAAGAACCGACCTTGCAGTGACTCACCTGCGGCTGGACAACAGGATTACCTGAGTCTGAATAGTGGCTGCCCTGTCCAGTGGCAGGAAGGCCCTGCCCAGGGTCATGTACAGTATCGCCCCGATAAACTGGAGTCTCTGGGATAGGATCAGGTGAAACTTGGAATGGTTGATGGTAATACCCAGGCAGGCAAAGATCTGTTGGGTAAGGGAGAGGCAGCGCAGGAGTTCCTCCCTGGACGAGGCCACCAGGAGCCAGTCGTCCAGGTACGAGAAAACCTGCACTCCCCGGGTACACAGGTAGGCCGCCACCACCGCAAGGCATTTGGTAAATACTCGGGGAGCCGAAGAGAGGCCCAATGGAAGTGCCTTGAACTGGCAAGTGGTCCCCCTGGAAAGCAAAACGGAGATATTTGCGGTGGGATGGGCAAATGGATATATGTAGGTAGGCATCCTGCATATCCCAAGTGCACATCCACTGGCCCGAGCGGAGGAGGGGCAGAAGGCTCTGCAGTGAGAGCATTCTGAACCTCTTGTATTCCACGAATAGGTTCAGGGAACTGAGATCTAGGACAGATCTTACATCTCCTGTCTTCTTCTGGACCAGGAAGAACGGGGAATAGTACCCCATGCCCTGTAGGGGAAGGGGGACAGGTTCTAGCACCTGTTTCAGCAACAGTGCTGAAATCTCTTCCTGAACCAGAAGAAGATGTTCCCGAGTGTATAGAGACCTTTGAGGAGGATGACAAGGTGGTTTCTGTAGAAACTCTATTGAGTGTCCTTCTGCGATTAGCTGGAGTACCCATGAATCTGTTGTTATCCTCTCCCAACCTGGAAGGTGGAGGGAGAACCTCCCTCCTTCCCTCCTACCGGTTCCTCCGGGGAGCCCGGAGGCTGTGGGAGAGGGAAGGAGTCAGGTGGTGTGGGGCAGTGCTGCAGCTGAAGCACCCACTGCTTTATTGGGCGGAGGAGGCTTGACAGCTGAAGGGGCCCAGCGTTTAGTGGCCCGCTTTCCCGGAGGTTTCGCTTTTGACTGGTTCCATCTGCGAAAGGGACGGCGCTGAGGTTGATGGGGATGGTACATAGAGTCGACGGACTTCCCTTCTCCTGCAAATCGGTGATTATGTCCTTGACATCACCCCCAAAGAGCACCAACCCCCAGAAGGGCGCTTCCTGTATAGCGAACTGCACTTCCGGGACCAACCCTAACACATGGAGCCAAGCTTGATGTTGTAAGCCTATGGCGAAAGCCGAGCTCCGTCCAGCAGTGTCCACTGCATCGTGAGTCGCACGAAACACGTGTCAACTGGCCAAACGTGCAGAGCGGACAAGGTCAGACAGATTCTGCTTGACTTGAGAGTCCGGCAGGGAGTCCAATTTGGTTTCCGCCTCAGAAAGAATTGCCTTCTGGTAATCCCCCATGTGACCAACATAGTTCAGGGCCTTGATCCCCAGCATGGAAGAAGCGAAAATCTTCTTGCCATACTGGTCCAGAAGGTGGGATTCTTTATCAGGTGGTGACGAGCTAAGGTGTTTTGGATTAGTTGACCGTCTGTGAACGGCGCTAATCACGACCGAGTCAGCTCGAGGGTGGGAATCTAAATAGTCAACAACCTCTGGAGCCTGGTATAGCCTGTTCGACTTCCGTGGAAGAGGGGTTAATGCAGACAGTTGTTTCCAAATCGTGGTAACAAGGTGGGCATGAGGCTCTATCCAGGGTGGCACCAAGGTGGGAGCTGTCGTGGGCAGATCCAGATGCTCAGCGAGTTTTAACTGCTGTGGATCTGGCTCCAAGGATTGCCATTTATGCACTGCCTGGATTTTGCGTAGCAGCTCCATGAAGTTAGGATCTTCCGGAGGAGACTTTAGAGGAGTCCTTGGCCTGGGCTTTGACGGACAGCAAGGCTCGTCGTCCTTCTCGGAGCAGCCGTCGGGGGCATCCGAAGCGTCCGAGGAGGAAGAGGAAGAAACTGAAGACGACGACTCCCTTTCCCATCTAGGGGGAGGAATGGACCCCTTGGGGAGCCCTCGGGGAAGCGTATCCTACCCCTCTTTGGACCCAGAGGGTTTAGCCCTGGTGTCTGCAGGAGGGGAGGGAGTTTGTCGTCGTGGACGTACGGGAACTGGTAATGGCACAGTCGGAAGACTACTCTCCACCTCTCTGGTGAGCTGAGCCTTGGCCTCAGCCCACCAGGAAGCTAGAGTCTCCTGCAGATCCACCGGCGGCTTTGGGGGAGCCCGGCGTCCGGTACTGCGGCATCTGATACTGCAGTCCCGGGTACCACGGGGTCGGGTACTCGGGAGCCAGGGGAGCTGCGGGAGCAGACGGCCCTGCGGGCGGGACTGGGGCAGAAGGCCTGGAGGGCGGAGGGCCCGGCGGCATCCAGAAGCGGGATGTTGCCCGGAGTCAGCACTACCGGCCTCGGGGCCAGCATCCGGGGAGCAGACGTCAGATCAGCAGGAGGCTGGTCCGACGGAGGTGGAACAGGGACCTCAGCGTTACCCAGGGATGGAGGGGAAAAATCCCTGGGGTCGGGCTGAGGAGACTCGGGGTCCCCGGAGGGCAGCAAAGGCTGCGGGAGCCGGAACGATGGACATGGAGGGTCCGCTGGCCAGCTCATCCGCTATGCGGACCAATGTGCGCCTTGCCATCGATCCGGCACGCGCCAGAGGGCCGTGTCCGACTTAACAGAACCTTTAGCCGGGCAGGCGCGATGGAGGCGCGCCTGGTCTGGCGGAAGAGGGTTGGCAACTCATCGACCCTCTCCGTGAGGGCGGAGGAGCCGACGCCTGGCTTATCGGAGCCACTCGCTACTCGTGAGGGCCGCAAAGTCGCGGGTTTTACCGGGGTGGAAGTCTTCAAGAGTCCGGAGGCGCCTGATGGGCCCAAGCGCCGAGCCAGACGGGCGTATCGACGCTTTGAAGCCTCTAAGGCAGCCGCTGCCCAGAGCGGTCCCGGGAGACATTATCTTCAACACGGCAACGCCCGAGGGGTCGCGTGGGAGAGGAGCCCTTATCCCGGTGCTTTTCCTTGTCCTTTCTCTTGCGATGGCCTTCACGGGAAGTTGGTGCCTGCCGAAGGTTTTTGAGTTCTTTTTCCATGCAGTTCATCATCTTTTTGAGAATGTGGGCTTCCAGGGACTGCTGCCGCCTTCTCCGGGTGGCCGCGTTGAAACTCAGGCAGTGCTGGCACTTCTCTACTTGATGGTCGGGGCCTAGACAAAAAAGGCACAGGGAATGGCCATCCTTGTGCAGGAGCTGGGTGCCACATGAGTCACACTTATTTTTGTGCTCGGAGGGTGTAGGGGACAACATACAGAGACGAATAACTGACTATTACTATGAAAAAACTCAGTAAAATAACCGACGAAGGAGCCTGACGAGCAAGGAACTTTTCTGCGAGGTGCTGGCATAGGCTAACAGTGGAAAGAACTGGAAGACGGGTGTAAGAGACCGCCCCTTTATACCGACGTCTCCTGATGCCGGTCACCTGACGTGGGCCGGTCCCTCGCCAGGGACTGCTAGCTAGAAATTTTTCCGTGGGGTCCTGCCACCTGCAGTCCTATATATAATTACCTACTACAAGAGCCCTCTCGAAGTAAGATCATGACTTGAGTCTTTTTGGAATTTAAGGCAAGTTTGTTTGCTATAATCCACGACTGGATGAATTCAAAGTCTGAGTTTAAGCCATCGTTGATGGAGCCCAAGATCATCTGAGCTGAGGACAAGGGCAAGCTATGCATATCCGTGGGAGATTGTTTATAAAGAAGGGAGAAAAGCAGTGGTCACTATGGCAACATCAACTAGCACCAAGCTGTAGGAGGCACTGTAAAGGTGGAAAAGCCTGCTTATTCCCCTTGGGGTCAGAGTGTGATGCCTACATCCTGGACCCCACATGCCCGGGCTGGGGGCAGTCAAGATCAGGAATTGATCCTGGGTCATCCACACTGTAGTTCAGTGCAGTGTCCTGATGTGCAATATTGCCTAAATATTTCCATCACCAGGCACTCGCCAATATCTGTGCAGTGTCCCCTACCCCCTCAAACCACCAGTCAAGGGTAAGGAAAGGAAGAAAAAATTACTTACTATAGTAATCTTGTTTCGTCCCAGTGATACTCAGGTATTCATAACTTTATGCAGTGTCCTTTTAAGACGGAACTGCCTGGAGAGATGGAACATATGCAAATAATGGAATCTTTTACATGAGCCACTTTTTCAAATGCTGCCTTCTACTAACTGCCTTAGTTCTAAATCCCTCAGATTTCCTGGAAACCTGGAAAGACAGGCCGAGGACTAAGTGTAATAATATTATTATTATTAATAATTATAGTGGGAACTCCCTTAACACCCAAAAAAATGTCTCACACTGGAGGGCATAACATATGAAAGAATACCCCTGAATGTCCGAATCACCTGAAAAAGGGGAGGGGGACAACAACAGTGAACACAATCACAACATATGTGCCAGAAGTGGCATTTATACCTGAGAGCACAGTATTCAGGAGTGCAGAAGCTAAAGATTCCAGAATGGTGGGAAGTTATGAATACCAGAGTATCACTGGGAAGAAACAAGATTACTATGTTAAGTAATTTTTTTCCTTCCAACCCCAGTAATACTCAAGTATTCGTAACTTTATGCAGACTACCAAGCAGTACCTTTGGAGGTGGGCACAGAACCTTATTTTGGTAACAGACTTTGCAGGACTGCTGTGCCAAACCTGGCATCACCCCTGGACAGAATATCCAGACTAATACTCTGTAAAGGCGTGTACTGTTTTCCAGATAGGTGCTTCACAGATGTCACCAGGGGAACATCCCCGACACTGCTATGGTAGCAGCTGTGCCCCTTGTGGAATGGGCCCTCAACCCTGTCGGAGGCTCCTTTCCAGCCTTAGAGTAACAAAAACTGGATATGCTGTACTATCCAATGAGAAAGGTCATAGGTTATAGGTCAGGAACAGCTGTTTCTGTCCTGCCTATGGACTTTAGTGGCTATCAAGTTGTAGCTAAGAGCTCTTTTGTCGTCCAGACTAAGACGACTCCTTTCACCAGAACTAAAGTGTTCAGTGAAAAAGACAGGTAAGGTAATGGTTTGGTTCAAATGGAAATTAGAAACCATTTCAGGAAAAACTTTGTTCACAGGACCACTTTGTCTCTGTGGAATGAAATGTAGTCCTGTTCAATGCAGAGAGACTGGAACTCACTGCTTCTTCTGGCAGAAGTCGTTACCACAAGGAAAACAGTTTTTCATGCGACATATTTTAAATAAGCTGAAGACATAGGCTCAAAAGAGGGACCCATGAGCCTAACTATACATACATTTAGGTCCCATGCTGGCACCGGTTCCCTTTTGGGGGTGCAAATGGGCCAGACCTTTGAAGAACCTTTTGAAGATACAGTCTGAGGCCCGAGAAACACTCTGTCCATCCAAAATGTAAGCAGATGCTGTGACCAGGTGGACCTTTAAGGTACTGGACTGCAAGCCCGGTGAATGCAAATAGGTAAGACAGTCCAGCACAGCTGGGACACCAGCCTGTGCTGATATGGGCCATGCCCTTAAAAAGCCTTTTGAAGATAGGCTCTGGAGTCATTAAAAACATTTTGTCCAGCTGATATGTAAGCAGATGCTGCAGCCAGATGGACCTTGAGGATGCTGGACTTCAAGTCCAATAACTGTAAACAGGTAAGATAGTCAAGCACAGCTGGGACCAGTTTCCTGGTTGAACACCAAATAGTAAACCTTTTCCATTTTGAAGCTAAGATTTTCGTAGTGAAGAGCTTCCTGTAAACACTTAAAATGTCCAAGACACTTTCAGAAAGATGCAAGCCTACATACTGTAGGCCCTCAAGAGCCATGCCTTGAGCCTGAGTGACCTGAGGTTTGGGTACAGGAGCCTCCCTTGGTTGGAGGTTAGCAGATTGCACCTCCAAGGAAGGTGTATTGGTTCAGACCCAGACATGGAGAGTAACAAGAGTACCATGGCTGCCTGGCAAAGTCTGGTGCTATCAAGACCATTGATGCTGACTGGGACCTGAGCTTGAGAAATGCTCTGTATGCTAGAGGGAAGGAAGAAAAAGCATCCAGGTGCTTCCCTGGCCAACTCAGAGCCAGAGTATCCAGGGGGATTGTTCCCAGATCTGGTGGTCTGCCACAGTACTGTGGCAGGTGGTAGTTCTGGTGGGACGTGAACAAGTTTACCTCTGGGGTGCCCCACCTCCTGAAGATCATCTGCACCACCTGACTGTTCAAGGCCCATTGGGGATGGGACTGGCTGATTTGAGTCAGGGTATCTGCCAAGGTATTGTCCTTGCCTGGCAGATGAATAGCCTGCAGGGGCCCATGCAGCATGCTAGACTCCATATTTTCATGAGTCCTGAGCAGGAAGGGCTTGACCTTGTCCCTTCCTGCTCGTTTATGTAGTACATTGAGGTTGTATTGTCTGTTCTGACCTGTACCACCTTCCCTGTACTTGTTGTGTGAAAGCCTTTAGTGCCAGTAACACTACTCTTAGCTCCAGCAGGTTTATGTGCAGGAGTGACTCTGTACTTGACCATGTGCCTTGGGTGGTGTGAACCCCCAGATGGGCACCCCACTCTAGTAGAGATGCATCTGTTGTCAGAACAACTGATGGGGACTCTTGCTGAAAAAGGAATCCCTTACACTTAGGTTGGTTTCCTCTTTTCACCACACCAACACAAGCCAGTGGGTAACAGGAGCAGGTAGAATGGCATGTGAGGGGGGATTGCAAGGATGGCTATGCTAGCGTCAACAGCACCCTTTCCTTTGTCCCCACAACGGCCTTTGCAAAAGGAATGGTCTACGACTCCTGTTAAGCATGGTTCAACAGGGTGGCAAAGGGAGCGCAGCACTAAGCATTTTTTGCTACCACACAGCACAGGAGCTTAAGCGACTCAGGTCATTTTCTATAACTACTTGCCCAGCTGGACACCTAAGGGCACACAGGGAGCAGGGCTGCAACAGAAAGCTGCATCTGAAACATGGGTTACTATAAGGGTGTGCTCCATGCTCCAAGCACGTTTGCTTACATTAGGAACAATCATTTTTAGATCAAATTTTAGTGCCAATGTGCTCCTGCAGTGCATGAGGAGCATGGTCCATTTTGCATCATTGATCATTGTGCTAAGACTATGCTATTTATTTATTAATTTATTCAATTCTTGGAATTACACCTTTGAGCCAAGAGCTCATTTCCAAACGTTCTGCATCAGGTAACAAAACACAATTCAAGGGATACAACACAGGGAAATACAACATAAAACGAGAAGAGAAAAAAGGAAAAAAAAAATGTTACACTTGTTAACATGGAAGTAATGTAAGAGAACATGTCGAGGTTAGAGCAACTTGCAGCCCCTAAAATAAACTTTGGAAAGGAATAGCTACCAAATTATTGAACAGGAGTACAAGGGGTGGGACTGAGAGAAAGAGAGAGAGATTGGAAGAGAAAAGTGATAGGAAGAGAACTGGCTAAGGGTGAGCTGGGAACTGGAATGGTACTGGTCCCATTGTCAAGAAGGGGGAGATGGGGTTACTAAAGGTGGAAAGGGGGTTGAGAGGTAGCAATGGGGGAGGAATTGGGGGCGGGTAGGGGCTGAGGAGGGGGGTGTAATTAAGGTGGCATGGTGGTAAGGTAAGATAGGAAGGAGGAGGTTGGGGAGTGATGGGGTAGAACAGGGGAGAGAGGAGACAGAAAGAGGGTTGAGTGGCTATACAGGGTACATGAGACAGGCAGAAAAGCAGGAAAGGGCAGGGAGGTGTGGAGGTTAGGTGGTAAATGATAGGTAGGGTGGAGATAGAAGTGCCAGTGGCTGGATAGGTGAGATAAGTGCAGAGAGGATGGGGGCTGGGCCTCTGTCAACAAGAATTGTTATACAGGGCAGGAACATTTCTTAAGACTAGCAAGGTAGGTGCAAAGCTTGGATTTAAATGGACCAATTTTAGTTTCAGCAAGAAGGTCGCTGGGCAAGGTATTAAGCAGGAGAGGGGCATGGTAACCAAAGGACCGCTGTCCTAGGGAAGTATGGCGTAATGAAACCTTAAAGTGGTTGGTGAGAGAACCTATAGTGTGCTTGGATGGTGCATCAGACGTTCTTAGGTTCTGGACCCGGGGGTGTCAAAGCCAAGGGTGGTCTTTTTAGCAAGGAGACAGAGCTGGTAGCCAATTCTGTAGTCCAGGTTAACCCAACCTGAGTGAGAGTACAAAGTTGCATGTAAGGGTTAGGCGTGGGGCACCTAAGAAGAGCCTGCAGGCTTTATTGAGGGTTAGTGCAATTCTTTTCCAGGGCCATGTCAGAGGCTGCACTATACACTACAAGTCCGTAATCTATGATGGAGAAAACCAAACTTGTTAGGGAGATTTTGAATGCGTGATCAGTAAGGTAGTGTCTATGCCTTTACAGTTGCCCTAGCTTAGTACTGGCCGAATTAGGAATATAGAGCATGTATGAAAGGTAGCTGTCAACGTAATCCCGAAGTATTTAAAATTATTGACCATATCAAGGATGTTGTGCTGCTTGTTGCGAATGGCGAGTCAGGCCGCTTTATGTCTGCTGTGCAGGGAGGCAAACAACATGTTTGTTTTCTTGTAATTGAGCAGCAAGCGAGAGTTGATGAACCAGTCCTCAGCTTGGGTGAAGCTTCTTACATCTACTTGTCCCAGAATGACTTGCCCTGCCTCATCCATACTGACCATCAACACATCTTTCCTCAAGGTGTTTCCTTAAGTTAGTGATGTGCATGTGCAGGGCGGCCATGGTCATATATTTTTTTCTTTTTAGCCAACTGTCTGGAAAGAGGAGGATTCTCTTGTGTTGGAAAATGGGAGATGCAGGTTCTGCTGGAGTAGCAGGTTGTGGATGTGGCAAGGACAAGAGTTGATTTGAGGCAGTTCTGAGGCTAGGGTTGCCACCTGTCAGTTTTTTTTTTACCTGGTGATCAGGTTTTCAGGGTCCCCATCAGGTAATCCGGTTTTGCTCTGTGCTGGTCAGGTTCTTGAGCAATTTTGAGTGCTGACATATTTTTTTTTAAACAGATTTTGTCATATCATTCATTGTTTCAGCTGCAAGTCCAGCTTACAAACTGGTTCTGCTGTCAAGATAGCCCTTTGTTTGTGAGGCCAGTCAACCAGGGAGATGTAAAATATGGCCATTAACACCGATTTAACCTAATCTTTCCCACTGCCCCACCTTTTGTAACAGTAACAGAGCTATCCGTCTTCCACTTTCATTTACTTGTAAACATGTTCATCTCTAACATAATTTAGGCATGTTGAAATGTTTTATTTTTTTTCCCTCAAGAAAAAAGTATGGTCATTTATTTGGCTTTTAAATAGTACTGTGGACATAAAAAGGAAATGGAGTCAGAAAAATATAGTTAGTACAGATTATAGGAAACAATTTCTTTATTACGTATTATATACCATGTTTACTGTTGTATGCTATATACATTTACAGTATTTGCCTTGCCCCCCCATCATATATGTAAATGAGATTTCTTTTATCTGTGTGTTTATCTGTAAAAAAGGTCAATAAATAAATGAATACATAAATAAATAAATAACTAGAAGGAACCTAGGAAAGTAACTTTAACGGGTACAGTAAAGTGTTTTAAGATTTTTGTTGAATTGCTGCTTTAAATGTTGTCTTTTATTGATATAACAATTGTCTTTTTAGGAGGAGAAATGCATGATGAGTCATGAAAAGGGATGGGGCTAGGGGTGGCGCTTAAGATCCGGTTTTTGCCTTATCCAAAGGTGGCAACCCTATCTGAGGCAGTGACTGCACCCTTGATGCCAGCAAAAAGTTTGGGTTGTCAGTGGTGATCAAGACAAGTGTCTGGCTGTGTGGGATAGAATTTTCTTTAAATATTATAAAAACAAAATCAGGAATTGCTACGTTCTGTGGTTTGCCTGAGCAGGGAAATCTGTGTAGCACAGTTCCACACTAACAGCACTCAAGGCAAAGAAACAGAGTAACAAAGATTTCTAAGCAAAATGCAGGTTTATTTTCAGCTTGAGCTACTCAGCACGAACCGCTCGAGTAACGGAGGCCCTTGCTAGTCAAGCGGTGGCCTTCATTAAGCTCTAACTGGTCATTCTTGAGCTCAAAAATCAAAGGGAAATTGAGTCCCATGCACTTCAATGGGTCTCCCTAGTCAGACATTACCTGCTTAAGCGCTGGGGCCATGTCAGCATGACCGGGGCACTGTTAAACAATCGGACTGTCTGGCCTGAAGTTAATTCTCAAAACCTGGCTAAAATATTGCCGAGAACAGCTACAAGAATCAGCCCGTAGCTCACTTATATCGGAAAATTTCTTTAAGTATACACTTGGAAAGGTTAAAACAGGCATTCCTGGGGTGCACAGATCCTCCTAAATAAAAACACAGGTGGCGTAGCATCATGCCTGTGCACGGTTTCCCCCTGGGCTGATGAAAGGACAGGTTAAAAAATATGTTACTGTTATGGCAGAGCATGTTAAAATCGATACTTTTGTGCCTGGTATAAATAAATAAAAATGTCACAACATTTTGCACTTTTAAACCTTTAGTACTATCAAAAACTGTTAATTCACCATCGGAAAATTGATAATTTGTAAATAAAAAAAGTAGGCAGAAGCATGCCCATGGTGTAAAGGAGCACATATTCATGGTACAAGTTCAATCAAGTCAGGAGCATATCACGCTAAATCCTTAACACTAACCCTGATCTGAAACAGAGACCCCCCCAAAAAGAAAAACTTAACTCAATGTAGTACTGCTGGGTCCTCTTAAGGGAACACTCACTATGTTTACACTTCATGCAGTCGTCTCAGCTGACTGACACTCCAGAGATAGAACCTATGCAAATTTCAGAATCGGAATATAGGTTAAAACTCTGCATCTGCACTCCACTCTGGCTGTTGCCAAGATCTGTTTCCAAGCCAGAGTGGAGCAGTGGCTACTGAAACTAGCTAAAAAGGCTACACAAAAAATTTGGAAAAAGTTTTGTGTAACCCCCCTTTTACTCGGGGTTACAAGAATCCCAGTAAGACTTAGTGGTAGGCAGGGAAGGCAGCTTGTGAAACTCCAGTTAAATGGATTTCACACTGTCTCACTCTGTTCTAAGTCTCAGCTGAGACTGAGGAATGACATCATTTTAGAACTGTCGCAGCTGCATAAGCCACACTGGAATGTTGCAGTTGGAGGCTAGAGTAGAACGTTGGGGAATTTGAAGTAAGTTCTGTTGCAGTCTGTAGTAGAGGAAGGAGGTGCTCTGCTGCAAGCAGGCCCTCAGAGCTCTAAGCTCGGTCAAAGAGCTATTTTTTTTTTTTTTTAATAGGTGTGTGTTCTCACCTGAAGAGGAACACAAGAAAAGCACAGTGAAGTGGTAGAGACTGCTTTCAGTAGTTCAGGGCCCCATCCCTGCAGGGATGGGGGGAAGGAATCAGCCTGCTTCCAAGGGCAACCCCCTTGGTCCGGCCAAGGAAAAAAGAAGCTGCCTGAGTTAAGTTTGTGCTGAGGCACCAGAAGTTCTGGACGAGATTTCTTTAAAGAGAAAACGGCTCTGGGGCATCTGCAAACCTAGGGGTGAGTTTGCTCTACTAAAGGGCCAATGTGTTTTCACCTGAAACAAGATGAAACTAAAGTGACTGTTACTGCGGGGTCAGGAGAAGACAGTCAAGTACAGTTTGGAAGATGTTGGGATTGGACTTCTTAACTCTGTGGGGGTCTAGAGTAATGGACACAGCCACTTATTAAGTATGTTCAAGTTCAGCACAAATGGGATGTAAAGACAGTAGATTGAATGTGAATACATTTAAAAAGAATCTACACAGCAAAGTGTTTTAAAGGATGAGGTGTTACAGTCCAGAGAAATGGCCGGGTATGAATTATGGGAACAAGAGGTGGGAGACCCCCTCCATTAGTAGTAACCAAATTCACCTCTACGGGTTTGCTTTAGGGCACCTGTTGCTTTCTCTCAGGTACTTGGCCAGTGCCTGAGGAAAGTACCCAGACGTGGGATTGATGAGGAAGATTCCCTGAGGGAGCAGAAGTGCTCATAGGTGGTTTAGGGAGCCACCAGTAAATGTTTCCATGCTATATGGAAAGTGTCCAAAGGGCTGGCAAGGGAGCCGAGCCAGGGAAATCCCAGAGCAGAGTACAAGTTCGGGCTGTGTGCCCAGTGTGTTTCAGAGCCTGAGGGCTAAAGTGAATAGGATGTGTTCTGACCTCCATAAATCTGCATTACCAGGAGTGTAGCCCCGTGGGGGTCCATCTATGCTTCGTTTATTCTGTTGGATGTGAATAAAAGCCACACTTTAGAATCCCACTTCTAGTATTGGACATTACAGTTATTGCTTCTTTTGTCCGTAGTTACTTGGGTGCCACTGTTGCAGAGTAGCCAAACCTAGCCAATGTGCAGAGTGACATATTCCTCCCCAAACCCAGTCCACCAGGTAGAGCTGTCAAGATGGAAACGCATACCTGGGTGGGGATTACATTTATAAATTAAAAAAATAAATTTGAAGCAGACTTACGAAATGTTACCATGTAAACAATAACAAGCTTACAGTTATAAGAACTGCAATAGTAATATTCAAGCAACCTCAATTAAAAAGGAACTGATCCTTGTGTGAACCTATTTCAGGTTCTGAAACGGAAACATTACTATGGTGAGTAATTTTTGTTCTTCTAACCCCAGGAATTACTCACCTAATGTTTACACTTTAAAAAGACTCAGTAGTAATACCTTGGGAGGCCGAGTCCAAAACCTAATCAGGAAGTTCTGCAAGACAGCAGTTCCAAAGCTGGCATCCCTTCTGGAGTGTATGTCCAAGCAGTACTGCTTTGTGAAGGTGTGCACGGTTTTCCAGGTAGCTGCTTTGCAAATGTCTAACAATGTGATGCCTCTTGAGGATGCCAGAGGCAGAGGTACCTCTTGTGAAGTGTGCCCTTAAGTAACTTGGCATTTTCCCAGCTTTATCATAGCAGAACTGAATGCAAGAGACAGATCTCTTTGTAGCTGGTTTGCCTTTGCCAACTTCACCATAGGTAATGAAAAGCCGGGTCCTCTGGGACAGGACCTTTTTTTTCCTGTCCATGCAGATAGTCAGGACTCACTTCAGTCAGATCCAGGTTATGTAACTTTTTGTCACCTGGAATGGAATGCTCTGGAAAGAGTACAGGGATGGTAAATGACCGATTCATGTGGAATTCAGATACCGCCTTAGGAAGGAATTTTCTGCTGGGTCCAAGAAAGAACAGTTATGCAAGAACTTAACGTAACAGTAGATCTGTGAGAGAACCTTTTATCAGGCCACACCTTTGGAACTATACTGATGTCAGCCCTAGGATCACATGGAAAGTTTGCAAGCCAGGATCCACCCACAATGACGTCACATGCGGCATCTGCATAATTGTGGGTGCCCCTCCAATCCTCAGTTCCCCACCAAAGATCATAATCTGAGGACCTCACCCTAGGGGAAATCGGGAAATACCCCAGTACTCTGTACTCCAGGAGAGACAAGAGTGCTGGAAAGATAGCAGTGGAAACAGCAGTACAGATATCCTTTGTCGCAACTCTGAAGAGGGAAGGAGGCTGGGACAGCATGGCCTGATTAAAGGGATTCTCTCAAAGACAGAATGTTTTGGCAAGTTCTTACATCACTGTTCTGTCTTCTTCGAGGATCTCTCATCAGGCCACACCTTTGGAACAAGTCCAAGCAGTACCAAATGCTAGCAGTCTGGGCAGCTGGAGCCTATACGCTTATGACAGTAGGCCTTGCAGCACAGCTAGGCCAAACCCAGCTGATCTACGAGAAACAGTGTCCAGACTGTAATGCTTAGTGAAGGTGTAGACAGTACTCCCCGTGGCAGCTGCACAGATTTCTGCAGCAGAAACATTCCGAAAACAAGCTACAGAAGTGGCTGTGTCTCTAGCAGAATGACAACCGTATCAAGAAGTTCTCAGCTGTATTTCCTGTAACAGAACACAATACAATGTGCTAGCCATTTGGACAAGCACCGTTTAGAAACTGGTGTGCCCTCTTTACCGGGGTGAGCAAATCCCAAAGCTGCAAGGACTTTCTGCAGTCCTTTGCGCAGTGTGTATAGTACCAGAGTATTCTTTGCACATCTAAAGTATGTAGCAATGCTTCCCCTGGATTGGCATGCTCTGGATAATACACTGGTAGGTGGATGCTTTCATTTAAAGTGATCTCAGACAACACCTTTGGTAAAAACTTAGGATTAGTACACAAAGACCTCCTTGTCTTAGCTGAAAATCAAATAAGGACGTTCATAAATTAGAGCCTGCAGCTCTGAAATCCTTTGAGCAGAAGTGGTGGCCAAACAGAACGCCTTCCAAGAAAGAAGGCGTAAGCCACAACTCACGCCACGGCTGGCTCAACAGGAGCCACAGTTAGCTTTTCCAAAAGAAAATTCAAATCTCAGGTCAGGACTGGACTTCAAAAGGGAGGCTTTGTGTAAAATGCCTCTCAAGAACATACAAGCAGCCGGCCCGGTGGCGCTGAGGGTTGAGGCGCTAGACGCCACACCTCACGCCACGCCAGCGACTCTGGTTCGGGACCGAGCCTGGGACACTGGGGGTCGGCAGGGGAGGGTAGGGATTGAGCGTCCTGAGGACAGCTCTCCCTCCCTGGGTTGGGGGGTGGGGATCTTGCGCTCTCGCAGTCTAGTGTCCTCTGGTGGTTCCAGGGGCTCACAGCAGTCGACAGCCAGAAAGAATGGGGATTGGCTAGGGAGTGTTCCTGTGGGCGGGCTTGGGAGCGAGCACGCATTGCGCTGGAGTGCATTGCACTCTCAGCCAATAGGGAGAAAAATCCCCCACTGCCGGGTGAGGAGGCAGGGAACATCAGTTGCCCCGCCAATTTCCCACGGCACACATCTTCCAATCTCCCCTTGGGGACCCCGTGAGGCCCTCCTTAGGCCGGGAGAGCCCGGGGTCCTAAACCCGATGTAGCAACGGGAGTGTGGTTCAAATGGGCAGTGCAGCCGTGGAGCAGGGCATAGATCTCCGAGAGATGCCCGTTAGGTAGATGCATAAAAGAAACTACCAAAAAATTAAAAAAAAAAAACGTACAAGCTACCTCTAGCTCAGCAACCATACAACCATCCACAAACACGTGAAAAGCTGATCTAGCAGTCAGCTGCACGTTGCGGAATACTGCAGGCTACATCCAACAAGGACAAACTGACTTGACAGTAGGTAAACAGTTCCAGGTTATGTGAAATGGCACATAAAGCAAACTGTTTCCATTTCACTAAGTAGATATGTCTGGTGGACAGTTTTCTAGCAGCCACAAGAACATATGCTACCTTCTGTGATGCCACAAATCAATCTATGTCTTCAGGAACCATGCATGCAGATGTAGGGACTTCAGGTCTGGATGGAATAGGGTTACCTGTTCCTGCGACAGTAGACCCTTGCACAGGGGCAGAGGTACTGGGGTCTCCACTGACAGCTGTTGTAGCAGGGGATACCATATCTGGAAAGGCCATAGGGGAGCAACGAGTATTAGAGCTGCCCCCTCCATCTTCAGCAGTATTCTCTAAATTAGTGGAAAGGGAGGGAAGGCATACAGAAACATCCCGTTCCAAGAGAGGGACAAGACGTCTCACCAAAAAAAACTCTACACCCTGGAGTAAGCAAGGAAAAATGTGGCAGTTTCACGTTGTGTGGGGATAAAAAAAAAAAAAAGTTCCAACTCTGGATGACCCCAACTTGTGAATAGGTCGACCAGAGGTCAGCAGTTCCCACTCGTGTACCCCAAACTACGACTTGCTTAGCTGGTCTACCAAGCCATTTTGGATGCCTGGAACATGTACTGCTGATAGTTTTAGACTGTGCTCCAGAGCACAATGCCAAACTCTCCCTGCTTCCCTGTACAGCAGTAAGAATGAGACCCCTTTTGTTTGTTGATCTAATGCATCACACTGGCATTGGAAAACTGTCAAAACAATCCTTGGGATCTGACTGGCAGATAGCCTTGCTACGGTGGTCGTCCATCAGATGACAGAGCCTGGGCTTTAAAGTACTGGTGCCAAGGACCACACCACAAATAGTAAAGGGCAAGAGAATTTTCTAAAGTGGCACACCCACCATTTTTTTTTGCTTCACTGTAACCACTACTTACCCAACAGTTCATATAATCCCCCTCCCCCCATCAAAAATACTCCTGAAACAAGTAAAAGAAGAATCTAAAAAAAAAAAAAAAATACAGGCCACGAAATGACGCTATCCATAAAAACTCCTGATGTAGGAAGGTTGATGTCTCACTCCGTAAAGCCGGCCACTAAATTGTAAACCCAAGCCATCAGCACGCATCCATTAACTGACAAGACAACCAGGCAGAGTCCAATAGGGTTCCACATGGCCGTCCCTCATTAAACAACGACCTGCACATTTACAAAAGAAACATGCTCTACCAGATAACAGCAGCAAACGATAACACTGTCAGCAAAAACATAAATGTGTAAACATTTTTTTACTGGTGCCATACATTACCATGACGGTTCCACAGCTCATCTGTCCTGCTGCTCCTAATCACACCACCTCTGGCACAATCACATTTACCTAAGCACCCAGTGCTCACCAGTTAGACTGCTCGCAGACCCCCGTTAACATTTATTTTGGTTTACCCAACATGGATAAGCAGGAATGCAACTGTACCTTTTCCTGCTTTGCGTTTCCTTCTTTCCTCTGCATTTTCTTAACCAGTCTTTTGTCAGTGTGGTGCTCAACTTGCCGTGAGCGGGTGCTCCAGTGACAACAGCAAAAAAAAAAAAAAAAAAAAAAGAGATTTACATGTCCCAAATGCCTTACTGAGAAGGGCGTAGGGTTGCGAACACAGGAGGATGATCGAGGGCGGTCATCGTATTGGGGTGGTTGGTACCAAAAGGCACCCTGGGGCAAAATGGAATCCTGATCGTGGTTTTCCATGTTTGGTGCCCATACCCAAGGGCACCACCGAGTACGGTGGGCAGATGGGCTGTGCGGCCCGCGAGGTTCGTCCAACTCGGGCAGTGTTGTGCAATGCCGGGTCCATTAAAAACAAGACCGCAATTATTGCCGATCTTGTTGGTATGGTGAACCTGGCTTGCATTACCGAGACCTGGCTGGATAATAACTCTGGCCCCATTTTAGACGCTATGACTACAGACGGGTACTCTCTGTTACACCACCCAAGATTGGATCGTGGCGGGGCAGGGGTTGTGGTCTGTTTCAAGAGCAAACTCGGCATCACGGAGAGTGGGGGGGGGGTTGAGTCCTTTGAGTGTATAGTTGTAGCAGGTGTAGGCTTTCGAATCGCCCTCATTTACCATCCACCCGGTGATGAGAAGCGATTCTTTCAGGAAGTGGCGGACTTCGTCGTCGATATGGCGTTAGAGTCGCCCACATTGATGGTTCTGGGTGACTTCAATGCCTGGCTCGACGAACTCTCGCAATTTGGTCAACACTTCCTCCAGTTAATGGCAACGCTGGGCCTTACACAGGTGGTTTCCTCTGCTACACATAAATGTGGACACTCTTTGGACCTAATCTTCCTTCTTGGGGTTGAGGCATCCGATGTGGGGGTGGAACTCGTCGGGTGGTCAGATCATTACACCATGGGGTTTAGTTTGTGCTCCCCTTCTAGAAGGCCTGCCCCTATGGAGTTGGTCAGGTACCGTCCTTTGTGGGATATAGATCCCCAAGGCCTTGTGGCAGTGCTTGACCTCTCGTTCCCCGCGCTGGCAAGCAGTGATCCAGAGACCCTCGTGTCGGCCTATAACACAGCCGTTGTGGGGGCTCTAGATTTCATTGCTCCAGTTCGTGTTCGCCCCCTCTCCCTTCACCCCAAGTTCCCTTGGTTTGATGGGATGTTGAGGGAGATGCGGACACAGGGGCGAAGGTTAGAGCATTGCTGGCAAAAGTCCACCCTTGATGCAGACCACCTTAGATTGATGGATCGTTATTTGGTCTATCAATCTGCAGTCACCCGTAAGAAGGCAGAGTTCCTGTCCAGGGAGATTGCGGTTGCTCGGAATCGACCAGCTCAGCTGTTTCGAACTGTGGACAGACTGTGCAACCCAGCCTGTCTGCAAGTTCAGAAAGTCTTTTCGCAATTGGAGTGCGATGAGCTTGATCGGGTCTTCGTAAATAAGGTGGCAGACATTAGGGCCGAACTGCTGCCATCACACTCTAGAGGGGTTGCCGTGAACCGGTGTGAGATCACGGTGCCTCGGTTTCCCTGGAGTTTCTTCGGTCAGCTGGAGTTCATTGATGTCATGAGGATCGTCCGCTATACGCGCCCTATGTGCTGTAGTTTGGACCCTGGACCAACCTCCCTAATTTTGGGTTGTATTGACATCATTGGTCCAGTCCTTATGCAGATAGTTAGGTGCTCCCTGGAATCTGGTGAGTTTCCCCAACTCCCTGAAAGAGGCGGTGGTGACACCCCTCTTGAAGAAAGCTACCTTGGACCCTGACTGTCTCAAAAACTACAGACCCATCTCTAACCTTCCCTTTGTTGGGAAGGTGATTGAGAAAGTAGTGGCTGCACAACTGGAAGACCATTTGACCATCCATGACGTCTATGAACCCCTCCAGTCCAGTTTTCGTAAAAGACAGTACCGAGACAGTGCTGGTTCGGGTGCGCAATGATCTCGATGGCCAGAGATTGGAAGAGTCGTTACATTTTGGTTCTCCTTGACCTTTCTTCAACTTTTGACACTGTAGATCACATGGTGTTGATAGAACGCCTGAGGCTGTTCTGTGGAATATCTGGAACCGTCTTAAGATGGTTTACATCATTCCTCACTGGGAGATCACAAAGAGTTGTGTCCGGGGTTTTTTCCTCGGATTCAATGGCTTTGTTGTGTGGGGTGTCTCCGGGTTCAGTACTGTCACCCATGTTTTTGCGGTGTATATGCTACCCATCAGAGACATTGTAAGGAGGTATGGGCTGAGGGTTTCACTGTTGCGCAAATGATACCCAGCTCTACATTTCTTTTGCCCCCAACCAGGAGGGAGCTCTCTGTTTTTAATAGCTGTCTAAAAGAAATCCAGGAGTGGATTAATTCTAGCTGGCTGAGGTTGAACTCTGATAAGACTGAGGTACTGGTTGTGGACCCTGGTCGACAGATGCGGGGTTGGGTGATGGTGTATCTTCCGGAATTTTTCTTGTAGGCGTTTCTCTCCCGACCTCTGAACAGATGTGGAACCTGGGGGTAGTTCTTGACGGGCTGACACTGCATGCGCAGCTGTCAGCCGTCGTCAAGACTTCCTTTTATCATCTTAGGAACAACGCCAGGATTCGGCATCTTGTTCCGTCTGCCGACCTGCCAATGTTAGTCCATGCCTTTGTGTCCTCGCGCTTGGATTATTGCAACTCCCTTTACCTAGGGCTTTCTGGGGTTGAAATCCGTCGGCTGCAGCTAGTGTAGAATCCTGCAGCCTGGCTTTTGACAGGTTATAGTAGGTCCTGTCACATTACTCCAGTGCTGCACGAACTGCACTGGCTGCCAATTCGGTGGCAGATCACCTTTAAAGTCAGATTGCTGACTTTCAAAGCTCTACACGATCTGGACCCAGTCTATCTGAAAGAACTTCTGGTTTCCTAGTGCCCAAATCGATCATTCCGCTCAGCCGACAAGGAGTTGCTAGAGGTTCCAAGGGTGAATTTGAAATCTTCAGGCACTCGGGCTTTTGCATATGTGGCCCCCACCCTTTGGAATTCTCTACCCCGTCGGTTGCAGGAGTGCACTTCTGTGGAGGGCTTTAAGAGAGGTTTGAAGACTTTTTTGTGGGAAACTGCATTTTTACAATATTGATTGCAATAATTGGTTTGACCAAGCTGTATTTTTTAATGATTTGTATTGTTTTAATCTGTTATTTATATATGGCGTCTTGGCAATTGAAAGGTGCCGTATAAATAAAATTATTATTATTACTACTGTGCAGAAACTCCATGTTTTCTTTCTCCTGCCACCACTTTCCCTTTCATGGGTAGGGCTTTGTAAAAATTACACCAAGCCAGCAGCAGCGTCAAAACAACCAACTTGAAGGCGCGTTCCTTGAAACTAACAGTACATAAACAGCCATAAACAGTGCCCTCTACTACCAGTACTGACCAATGACAGTACAGGAGGGACTACTTCACCCAAAAAGAACTAAAAATACAATTCTAGTAATTTTTTATAGCATTACTTTCTTTTTTTAATCCTATAAAAAAATGATACATGTAGCCCATTTCCTAAGCGCAATAATACCCCAAGGGTGGGCGGTATGGGCAATATCAGACCTTCCAGGGGCTATCTGTCTTTCGGATGAGACGTTAAACCGAGGTCTCATCTGCCTGGATTGGTGGTAGTTCAGGTGGATGTTAAAGATCCCATGGCACTTATCGAGAAGAGTAGGGGAATTTCCCCAGTGTCCTAGCCAAATTTCCCCCCATTCACTAAAAATACCACCAACAGCTTAATCTGGTTCAAGGTCAGTTGGCATTCATCTGTATCCCCCTCCCCCGGGTCGTGCCTGAAAATAGGCAGGATTTGTCTATTGCACTTACCCGGTCAACAAAAACTAAATAAAAACAAGCATTTGTCAATGCCGAATGTTTGCTTGCTTGCTGGCACTGGTATTGTAGGAGTTAGAGAGCTGCATAATAGGAATGGCAGTGAAGTATTGAACTGAAGCCAACCCTGCCACCACCCTGCAGAGGTGGACAGGCACTGGGTTGTGCCTTTGGGTCATCAGGCATAATGGCCATGCCATTTCACCACACCCTACCCTGCAGACACTGACAAGTGTCATGGTGTACCTTGGGGTCTTTGGCCCTTATGCTCACCCCATTCCATCAGGAAATACGGTGAGATGGGTGCTGTATAGGAGAATGGGGTGAACTTTGGGGCTGAAGAGTCAAAGGCACACCTCAGTGCTTCTCACTGGCTGCAGGGTGTGGAATGGTATGAGTATTACAGGCGAGAATCCCAAGCCACACCCCTGATGCCTGTCAGTTTCTACAGGGTAGGGAGTTATGGTTGGAAACCTTAACGCCTCAGGCATTCGTTGGTATTTTCACTCCAAATTTTCAACATGGTTTTTCTGTGACTCCCACCTCATGAACAGTGGCAATATCAGTTTGTTAGCCGAAAGCTGCTTATGCACAGCGACTACGGCATTTAGCACCACAGGTGCAAAAACACATTCCGAACAGGAGTGAAAAATGACAGCTGTACTGTTCATGGGAGGTGTAAAAATGGCAATGTTGCAAATCTGCAGTAAAAATATTACAAAAACTGGTGATGTCAGAAGCGTGCATAGAAACTGTGCAACGCACCCGTAATGTAATTAGTTTGGGATTTTTTTTTTTTTTTTTTTTACACAGCAGATTGTCAACACAGGCATTTTGGGACCTCTGATCATGAACAGTGTCACTGTGATTTTCTTTATCTGTCCCGAACAATGATTTCCCACAGCAACCATGCATCTCTGCGCTGAAAGTGTGAACACACATTTCGGCCATGTTGTGAAAAATGACAGCTGTACTGTTCATAAGGAAGTGTGGAAAAATGCCACTGGTGAAAATCTGGACTGAAAATATTACAAAGTCATGAACTGCGTGTAGCCATTTTAAGACCTCTGCTCATGAACAGTGTAACTGCGATTTTCTTAATCTGTCCCAAACATTGCTTTCGCACACTGACTGCACCATTGTGCCCTACATGTGCGGAAAAACATTTTGGGCGACATGTGAAAAATGGCAGCTGTACTGTTCATAAGGAATTGTCATAAAATGGCAATGCTGAAAATCTGGAGTGAAAATATTGAAAATTCGCGAACTTACGAGCGTGCGTAGGAACTGCACAACGCACGCTCATAAAACAGTCATTTTTACGTATTTTTCCACCAAATTTTCAACATAGGCTTTTTGAGAGCCCACCTTATGAACAGTGGCAGTGTCGTTTCGTTACTTGGTCCCGAAAGGTGATTTCGCGCAGTGAATGCGAAATCACCCTTCGGGCCAGATTAACGCCATGACAGTGAGAGCATTCATGAGAAGGGGTCCCAAAACCCCACATTGAAAATTTGGTGCAAAAATTCCAAAAAATGCCTGAGATATGCAGCAAAGTTGAAAAAACCCTGTCTATTCCATTATACAGCCTACCGGCATTTCCTCAGTTCGCGGTCGGCTTTGAAGAGCGCATAAGTGTTCCCGGTCCACCGAAGATCGTCGCACCGGAGTCCGGAGGTAAGTATTGGGTGAGGGGGTGTGTGAGGAGGCAGGGTGCACAGTGGGTGGGGCAGAGACAGCGAGGACCGTTTTTCTGTTTCAGGGTTTTTTTTGTTTGTTTTTAAACAAAGGACAAGATATGTGGGACATTTGCCACGCTGGGTGGGCTCCTAGTATGGAGCAAGGACGGCCGCTTGGGGGTGTGTGGAGCAGATGGGGATTGGGCACCCCGTCGGCGACAGCATCTGTTGCCACATTGGTGTGGGCTCCCAGCGTGGCACCCTGCACTCTCGGGGACGATAGTGGAGCCGATGGGGGACTGCACCCCATCGGCCATGAAGATGCTGTAGCCACGCTGGGTGACACCCAGCGGCATGTGGAACCTGTTTTGGGGAGGGGGAGCACAGCACAGCCAACGGGGATTGGGCACCCCTGGCTATACAGTGTGTGCGGGGGGCGAGCACGTAGTATGCGGTGTGTAGGGGAAGGCATGAGCAGGAGAGAGATATCTTATTGCTACTCAACAGCGTAGCTCCCCCTTTCAACTGTACTACACTGCATTTTCGACTGCTGTCACAGACAGCTCCAGCAGCCACTGGAGAACTGCGGCAGTGCCTGCAAACACACTGACTGAATTGGAAAAGGGCTGCCACACCTCCGAAAACTCGGATGATGGCACTATGTTTCTTGCACATGCGTGCAAGCAAACATAATAAATAAATAAATAAAATAAGGCCCTCTGCCTGTGGTGTCGGGCCTCATTACACCTCTGGGCGGTCTGGTACTGCTCAATACCACCCACCATCAGGTATTACTGCTTGCTTACCCATCTGTATTAACAGAGGACCTGGGGACAAGTGGTCCTGGAATGCTTGAAGCCCATATAGGACTGCTCATTTTCAAAATATTTATATGCAAAGCATGCTCCACCTGGTTCCACTTGTGTCTGAAGGGGCCCCAAGTGGGCTCCTCAGCCAGATCCAAAGGCATCCATGGTGAGGATCTGATGTGGGGTAGGAATCAAGAATGGGACGCCCTTAAGCAGGTTGCTGCATTCCATCCACCACTGGAGGGGAGGGAGGCCAAAACCACCGGCTCCACCACCTCTGGGTGCTTCTCAATGGGCCCCCGAGGTTGAGAGGGTAATTGGCAAAGTCCCTACACCTCTCCCTCTACCCTGCAATCTGTAGGCCTGGAGGTTGCCTTTGACAGCTGATGGGCGAAAGTTACTCCTACCCTTACCCCTAGCCTTGGGTACGATACAGGAATTTCACTGACTTCAAAGTCTTGCCAGATGACTGAAGGTTTCTCGAAGCTTCTTCCCCATCTTGGCCAAACAGCGTCTGTCCCCTAAAGCAAGCACTGAAAACTGTCTGTTACACATCAATAGTATATCTCACCCCCCTCATAAATACATTTTTAGGAATTTCGCTAACTTAGATCAAGCTACATTCCTAAATGACATCTCCAAACTTGACTGATCCAGCATACACCTTGCCAGTGTTCCTGAGACAGCACTCAGCTACTTTATAGATCAATTTGCTGCACTACAGGCCAAACATACCCCCTTTTGTACGTGCAGAGTCAGGGGGACTCATACTAGGTGGCTACATAAAGACCTCCTATCGCAGCTTAGGGATCGGGATAAAAGCTGGTGGCATTTTAAATTGTCTGGCCTCCCCTTTGACTACAACACCCACAGGGCTCACACGAATGCCTGAAAGAATATAGGGCTCAAACTAATGCCTGAAAAAGAAATATTTGGCCAACTAAAAGCTCCTACTATAAAGAGCTACTGATGGATGCCGCTGGAGACTCACGCAAATTCTGGGCTCATATAAAAACCTCCCTTGGGACCAGTTGCTCCAGTTCCGCCAATGACATGGTTATTAATGGAGCACACTGTAATAACCCTGCTACTATTGTGAACTCTTAACCTCCACTTCTCGAATCTATATAAATATACACCTTCCTTCACTTCCACTCAATCCACATCTCATCCCGCAGTACTTGACTCCACCCCTCAGTAGCCACCTTACTATTTTAAAACCATATCCAAGCTGACGTCCTCAAACTTTTAAACACTGTCCTCTGATAATACCAGTGCGGGCTCTGATGGGCTTCAGCCTAGACTACTGAAACTTGCTTCTCCTTTCATTGCATCCCCATGGCTAAGATCTTCAACTTATCTCTACGCCACAGCGTAATCCCTGGCATTTGGAAAATTGTCAGAATCACTCCTGTCTTCAAAAAAGGGGACCCCAAAGGACATCTCAAACTATCGCCCCATAGCTATTCTCTGTTCTGTGCAAAATTCTTGAGAAACTGGTTGCCACACAAACCATCTCCTTCCTCCTTGACAATAACCTTCTCTCTGAAAGCCAACATGGCTTCCGTAAAGGACATAGTACCACAACAGCACTTCTCAAATTTACAAATGACATCATCACTGCCATGGGGAAGGGTTCTCTCACTGGCGCAATCTTCACAGATCTAACTCAAGCATTTGATCACCCCTTCTCCTTACTAATGTGCCATCTCTGGGTTGCTCTCCACAAGTTGTTCACTGGTTTGACAGTTACCTGTTCAATCGTCAACAAGTTGTGAAATTTAATTCTGCCCTGTCCAATCCTGCGGTCATAAACATAGGTGTTCCCCAAGGATCCATTCTAGGCCCTCTCCTATTCACCATCTTTATAAACAAGATCTCTCTGCATACCCACTCATGTTCGTCCATACTGTACGGGGATGACCTGGTCCTATATTACAGCTCGAAGTCCTATATTACAGCTCGAAGAATATAACTGGTATCAACCATATCCTCCAATCTGATTTTGTGACCATTCAGTCCTGGCTCTCGAAGAAAAGCTCGTTTTAAATGCTACCAAAACTCAAACTATGCTTTCTGGTTCCAATGTCAAACTCGGAAACAACTCAATCTACAAATCTTCCATGCAAATGGCTCTCTGTTAGACACAGTTAGATCTTTTAAATACCTGGACGTGTTGCTTGATGGATCCCTAAACTTCGATCATCACATCTCTTCTATCTGTACATCTGCGAATGCCAAAATTGGGGTCACTTATAAGACTAACTATGCGCTTACCCCTTCTGCAAGGCTAGCTGTAGCATGAGGCACCCTTCTCTCAACCCTCACTTATGGTGCTGTTGCTTTCTTAGGTGCAACAAAAACCTCTCTACACAGATGGGACACAACTTACAATAACATATGCCTCTATGCCTCTGCCTTCCATTGTCTCAAACACCACTGTCACCTCTATACTGATCTAAAATGGCCCTCCCTATCTGCTCATTGACTCCTCTCTCTGGACTCTGACTGATAGTATCATTAGATCTGGAACTCCTGCATCTTTAGCCTCTATGCTGTCCTGGCAAACCTCCCCTCATGGTCTACAGTCTGCTGACCATACTCTCCTGCATATACAGAGGTGTGAAACAGCCAAGTGTGTCCACGCTTTCTCCCTTGTTGCCCTGCGCTGCTGGAACTCCATTCCTCTGGATGTTCGGCAAGCCCCTAGTCATGACCTCTCTGAAAAAACAACACCTTGATCACCTTACCAAACTAGTGACGTGTACTTGCTTTCAGCTGCTGTAAGCCCCTTCTAGAACCTTGTGTTGGCTTACTCCCCCACCTCAACTCCCTACCACTGCTACCAAACTAGCAAAGTGTACTTGCTTCCATCCGCCTTAAGCCCCTTCTAGTATCTATTGTTGGTGGCTTACTCCCCTACCTACTCAACTCCCTACCACTACTTTCCATTTCTCCGTCTCCTCGTCTCCCTTGTTCTGATCTTGTCTCTCTCTCTCTCTACCTTATACTTTGTCTCAGTCCTCCATGTCTCCTACTGCTGTCCCACCCCACTTTCCTACTAGTCACCCTGCCCTCCAAGATGGTTTTAACAACTGGCACATTTACCTTATATTATGAATGTAATTCTGTATTAATGGGTTGCCTTTGCCTTTGTTGTCAACACCTGTACTGACTATTGATTTTGTACTTTTACTATTTTTAGTCAAGTGTTGTACTGTGCAACTGCTATCTTGTCATGTTTTTCCTTGTACCCTTATCGAGTCATGACTGTAAATAGGCATTTCTATGTCTTGATTTTTGTAGAATTTTCTATTTTAGTCAAATGTACTGTATACCTGCTATCTTGTCATGTATTCACCTTGTTGTAACCTCCCAGGTTGCGTCTGAAAGTAGGCATTTCTATGTCTAATACACCTTAGCCGGTTATCAAAAACAAAATAAATAACCCTGCTTCTGTGAGCCAAGAGTAGTGCCAGAGACCGAAACCCTGGCAGAGGCATCAGAAAGGATACATGCTGTGCGTATCAAATTTTTACCCACATCAGTGCCAGCATTAAGAGTTTTTATTAACTCCTCTATAGCAGAACCCTCAGGCAAGGCCTGTGCAACAACCTTCGCCTTCCTCTATAGATTACTCTGATATTTTATCATATGGTCCTGGTAACGGGCAATACACAGGCCCAGAGAGGCAGAGGCATAAGTATGTTTGCCCTGTACATCCGACCTCCCGGATTCCTCATCAGAAGGAAGGGAACCCGGGTGCCTAGTTTCCATGGATCTACCGTGGGCAGCTGTAATCACTACTGAATGAGTCTTAGGCTGGTTAGCATAATAAGGCTCCCTGGAGGGGGCAGAATACATTTTGTCCGTCTTCCTTAGTGGTGGAGCTGGGGGAGGAGGTCGCCCCTCCTGGCTGCCCGAGTGTGAGTAGTGGTGCCCCACCACCATCTTTATTTAATGTTTAATGCCCATTGTGAAGGCCATGATTGACTGAATGGCCCCCCTAGCTCCCAAATGCAGCTCTGCCATTGGTCTTGCTGGGCATAGCTGGTATGCTATTTGGCCTATACCTGGCTACATAAGTAGCACCCTCCAATGCTGGAAACTAGAGAAGAACAACAGAAGAACGTGGCATCTCCAGAAACTCCAGCAGGTGGTTCTTAGTAGAATCCTGCTCATCTAAGGTAAACCTATGGCAGCTTGCATTTACTGTATCATGGCAAAACATAAGGGGTTCCCTGGCAGTGACCTGGGTGTGTTCACTAGAGTCCTCACTACAAGAAGAGACTGTGGAGCTGGTGCAATGTACATACTGCCTATCCTCAGCACAGTCTTCCTCTCCCTTCTCATACTCCTCCATTATGAGGCCAGGATCATATTCACATTCATCTTTGTATCTCTCATTGATGGGAATGAATGACTGCGCCAGTGATGTCTGATGAAAAGGTCTAGTCTGCGATGTGTTAACTTGTGGCACTGATGGGGTAGTTGTGGTAGTTCCCACTGAAGGGTACACTGCAGAAGATAGGCATGGTTGTAAACACCCTATCGTGTCCAAGAAGGATAGGAGTACTGCCTGTGCGTCAACACCACTTTGAGTAGTGGTTGTGACCACACTAGTCGATGGTGGAGATTTAGTCTCCGGCAGCAATGCTAATGTACCAGACATAATAAGCCCAATAGCGCCTACGCCAAGCCATGACCTCGGTGTCTGGTCAACAGTTGGGGGGGAGGGGGAGGTCTGGCACTTGTGCAGATGGCATCGTAGGTTGGCTTGTACCTGTAGTCCACAAGGGTGTCCTGGATCTCGCTGGGGAAGTCTTTTCCTCGTCCCACTGCTTATGGCTCCCTGATGATTTGTCCCAGGACTTTGACGACCACAATTCAGCTGATGGAGCAGGTGACATGGATTTGCCTTACAGCTGCTGTTCCATTGCTGCTTAGGTCTTTTGAAGGAGGAATTTCTCTAAAGCCCCACTTCCTGCACTGCCTGGTAGTGGAGTTGAATCCCTGGCAGATCTCACAGGCTTTGGTGTTGTGGGAGGCTTAGGCAGGGGATTTATTTATTTATTTAGACAGCAGTTTGGAAAACCTTTGAGCCATATGCTCATTTACAAAGGTACCTTGTCACAGTAAGACAAACCAAAATACACAGTATAACAGTAACTTAAGACATAGATACAAACAAGCTGGTACAGGCAGGATTGATGCAAACAATACCAGAGTTATGTTGCCCTTAGCAGCTTAGTAGTATGCTTTGTCATTAGTATTGAGTACGGCTTTGACTAGTGGCAATTACAGCTCCGGGTGTTAAGGTGGTTCCATAAGGATGTTTTGAAGCACGATATAGTTGGAGCTTCGGAGATGGAGGGGGGCAGTGTGTTGAACCAGGAGAGGGCCCTAAAGCTGAAGGCTCTTTGGCCGTGAGAGGTCCTAGCTCTAGGGATAACAAGAGAGGTTTTCCCAGAGGTCCGAGTATGAACTAGTGGGACAGAGCGGTGGATGGTGGTGGTCAATCCAGGCGGGGATAGCCCAAGGAGGGTCTTTTTTGTAAGGGTACAGGTCAGATATTTGAGGCGCTCATCAAGATCAAGTACCAGCACTTTAGCGTACAGTAGACAGGTGTGTGTTAGCCTAGGTGCCCCAGTAATTAACCTGCAGGCCTTATTCAGAGTAGTGCGAATTTTATGGAGTGCAGTCTGATCAGCAGCACCATACACCGGCAGTCCATAGTCCACTAGGAACAGGATAGAGGAGGTGACTGTGAGTCGAAGAGCCTCCAGGGGGAGGCAGTGTTTATACCGATGTAAGATGCCCAATCGGATATTAGTGGCAGTGGCTAGGGCAGCGATGTGTCCATGGAAGGAGAGGGAGTGGTCAAAATGGATCCCTAGGTATTTATAGGAGCAAACTTGTTCGAGTGGGAAAGAGGACCCACAGTGAATGAGGAGTTTAAAGTTGCAGGACTTGTTTTGAGGATGAGTGAAGAACATGGTTTTTGTTTTTTTAGAATTTATCACCAATCTATGTTCCTTGAATCAGCCCTCGGCTTCAGCGAAAGACTTCTGCAGCGAGTCCTGGAGGGCAATAGGGTTACGACTTGAGGCAAAGATGACTGCATCATCAGCGTACAATAGAATGTTCCCCGAGCAAGAGCGTGAAAGGGTGTTAAGGTAAAGGGAGAATAGTAAGGGGCCCAGAATGGAGCCCTGGGGAACCCAGAAAAGATAGGACAGATGTCTGAGTGAGGTCCCATTAATTTTTACACGCTGTGAGCATCAGACAGATAACTGGTGCACCAGGAGAGGCCCAGCAGCAAAACCAGAGAGACTAAGGGCATCAAGAAGGAGGAGGTGGGAGACAGTGTCGAAAGCTTTAGAGAGGTCAATGAAGACAGCACCAGTCAGAGAACCAGTGTCTAAGGAGGAGTGGAGAAAGTTGGAGAACTCTAGGAGGGCTGTGTTGGTACTGTGGCCCGCTCGGAAGCCATGCTGCTCAGGATATAGGACATTGTAGGTGGAGAGGTAGTCAGAGATTTGAGAGGCTACCACTTTTTACAAGGCCTTGGAGAGGGGAGAGAGAATGGAGATTGGCCGATAGTTTCCAGCCACAGTCTTATCACCACCTTTAAAGATAGGGGTGACAGTGGCGACTTTCAGGCAGTTGGAACCTTCCCCAGGCAAAGAGTGGTTGATGAGGCACGTGATCGGGGTAAGGACTGTGTCTAAGACCAGCCGTAGGATACACGGATCCAGGTGTCACTGCCGATTATTACTCTTGAGGGCAATGCAAGGTGCGCCTAAGTTCTTGGGCAGAAACACGCAAGGAGGAGAAAATGAGGGCAGAAAGATTTACGGCAGGCGCTGGGGGAGGAGGGTCAAAAACATTTGTAGGGAGAATATGGCCAAGGTCAGTGAATGAAGTGTTGAGGTGGTTGGCTATGAGGTCTGGGTCTGAAGAGATCATGCCATTAATGTTGATCTGGGTGGGGGGGGAGTGTGCACTCCCATTTAACTGTTTAATGTTATCCCAGAAGGTTCTGGGGTTCCCCCATGAGGCTGTGAGTGAGGACCGATAGTGCTCAGACTTGGCCTTTCTGATGGCCCAAGTGCACTTGTTTCAGGTGGCAGCATATAACTGCCTGTCACTGGGCTGGCCAGTCTCAATGGCACGGTGCCATAGGTTGTCCCTATGTTTGAGTTGGTGGATCAAAGCTGGGGTTACCAGGGGTATTCTGCCTTTTAGAATGGCAGGTCGACATTGGGGCAAAGATATCACAGGCATTATTAAAAGTTTTGGTAAAGAAGGAGAGCTGTGTCAATGCCAGGAGTTGCCTGTATAGGAGACCAGTCAATTTGGGACAGAAGTTCCTTAAGTTTTGTCAGACCACCAGGTATTAGACGCCGCCGGCATGTGGACTGTGCTATGGGTTTGGGGACTGAGGATGACCAGTGGAATAGAATGGGGGAGTGATCGCTGAGAGAGTCTGGGAGGACTTGTACATTGGGGATCCGATTGTAGATACACACATCGTGGGTGTCATCTTTATAGATTTTCTCTCCGCACTCAGAATACCGAAAAAGCTTTGACAGTTCTTTCGGTGGCATACAGGTCTTCGAAAATCACTATAAATGCAATCAGTCCACATATGGGAAAAAAATTAGAAAAAAAAAAAGGAGCTTTTTGCAGCAGCGTTTCCAATGGTGGGTCCGACAAGTCTGATAGATGGCAGGTAAAGGACTGAAGAGACAAGGGGCTGCCCATGTTTATGTAGATGCTGGTGCGTGATGTCGTCATGGGCAGCCCCTGGCTTGCCAGGTTCCGAGTTGTCCTAGCACTGATGTGGGTATAGTTCCAAAGGTGTGGCTTCATGAGAGAGATATCCTCAAAGAAGATCTACCTTAACTCTATGAGTGATTATATACTCTGGCTCTGTGCAGAGGGTTTGCAACTCACTTACCCTCCTAGCAGAGGTCACTGCAACCAGAAATATGGTCTTCCATCAGGCATACTTCAGGTCTGCAACTCACTGAGAAGACTCAAGAGTCAAAGCACTGGGGTGAGTAGTAAGCGGCTCCTACTGCACCAGTCCAATCTGTGGCAACAGGCCTCAAATACAATTTATTTAAACAAACTTCTTGTAAGCAACAGCTCACTGACTTTGGGACTGTCATAAAAATACTTGCTGGTTATTGCTGAACGAAGGGAATGCCCTCTCTGAAGTTGCGTTCTTCCTTCCTTCCACAACACTAATGATTACACTAGTGCTTTTGTCACTGGCACTAGCTTTGAGGGTGGATCCCATCTTTGAGATCAGCTGTCTCAGATATCTCTCAGTCGGAACCTGACCCATGGAACCCATAGCGTGGATGCAGCCATGTACCCTAGTAACTGCAGGAAGTCCCTTGTGTACCTTGGCTCACCTGCTGTGAAAGGACTCTGCTGTTGCCATCAAAGATGTAACTTAGGCCTGTGGGAAGGAAAACTCTTCCCTGCAGGGTATCTGGCTCTGCTCTTATGAGGTCCAGTACTTAAACAAGATCTAGCTAGGACTTCTGCAGGTTTATCTAGAAACTCAGGTTCTCCAAGGTGCTCTTTACCAACTGAACTGAGCACCTTGCCTCTTGTTCCGTTTTCTCTGAGACTAGCCAGTCATCCAGGTAGGGGAAAACCACCATGCCTTACCTTCTCAAAATGTGCTGCGACCACAGCCAAACGCTTTATGAAAATCCTTGGAGCTGCGGTGGGACCAATGGGAGAGCTGTGAACTAGTTCCGGCAGTTATCCAGCTTGAATCAGAGGTATTTTCTGTGAGACTGGTATATGAAAACAGGAACCTTTCTGATCCAGGGCTCCCAGCCAATGACCTTTCTGCAAAGATGGTATTACTGTCCTTAGTGCAACCATCTAGAACTTTTTTTTTCTTAAACACTTGCTCAGAAACCTGAGGCCTAAAATGGGTTGCCACTCCCCATTTCTCTTGAGGGTCAAGAGTATCTTGAGAATAGAGCTTTCAGTATTAACATTTTTTTTTACTTCCATTCCAGCAGGCTTCTTTCGGAATGGCTAGGAACTTCTGCGTTTCTGCACATTTGGAAAGTGTTTGAACTGCAGACATAACCCCCAGCCCACTAATGCCAGTACGCACTTGTCTGTGGTAATGTTGACCCATTCCTAGAAGTACTGTGCAAGTCTTCCTCCCACTGACAATGGTTGGACAACCTGAGCAGCCAGGGGTTTTGTTTTCATTGGGGTTTAGGCACTGCAGCAGCATCATTACACCTGGAAGCCATTTTCCTCATTGCCTATAGGGAACTTATGAGATTTAGGCTCCTGAGGAGTATCCTCTCCCTCCCTCCCTTCCATAGGACCTGTGGGAGGTAGAGTTATTTTCCTACCCTAACACACCTGTCAAGTCCACATGTCTTGTTGGCCACTGTTTAAAGTTCACAATGTGGTACATGGCCACCATAATGGAGTCCGGCTGGTACATGTTTTCAAACCTGTTTGTGACATTTAGGATCATGGCTGTCAGATGTGTCTCTCTGTCAACAGAAAACTGGTCCGCTTCGTCAACAAATAGGGTGTGTGTCCATGGAACCTGGTTCCTCCCACTCTGGTTGGAATAAGGCCTCTTACTCCCGCTGCCTGACTGGACTCTCAGATTTTTACGGTTTAGAGGTGTAAAATGATAACACAGATATATTCCCAGCAGTAACTGGTCTATTTTTTATGATACATGATGTTTTTTTAAGACATCCTTCAGGGCTAACTCCAGCCTATGTGCATTGCAGTGGATTGTGACTAGATGAGGACAATCCTTTTTCAGTAGTGCGTCCACCCTCCCCTCTTCTACAGGTCATCACTGCAGCCCCATCAGTGGTAAGCCCTACCAATTTGTTTTTCCACTCTGCTGACTCCATCTGTGACAGCATGGCCTGATCGATGCATGCTGTGATTGATGCTGCATCAGCTTTTTGTGGATTTCAAGGGGCACACACACACACAAAAAAACATCTAGCACCCCCTTGTTTACTGTTCTTATGTAAATTATTTCCTGTTCTTTTATACTGGAATCTGTAGCACCATCTTCATTACAGACTGAAGTCCGCATTCTTCACCACATCCACCAGCTTCTTACGTTCCACCTCAGCAATATTATTAATGAACATGCAGCATGATTTGTCATTGTGATAGGTTTCCCCAATATCAACCCCTTTACATTTATCAAGGTCACACATCCACTGGAAGTCTGTATATGGCCTAGCGTGCTTGGCCAAGGCATGTGCATTTCGAATTAAGATCTGCGATGTGACACACACTGGAATTAAGCATTTCGATTGCTCTGTCGAAGCAGATGCCTGCTGGGATTTGGCTACAAATCTGGCATCGCGAGGGAGTGCTTTAGACTTGGCAGATTTTTGTAAAGACTGCTCAGTGAAACTATTGCAGCCCCCTTCATAATCTGCTGATGCTATGTCTGCAATGTCTGGGAATTTCCTACATGCTTTACAAAGCATTACGTTTTTCTTAGGGTCAAGCTCAACTCAAGCGTACTTTGTTACCCAGTGTTCTTGAAAAGTACGTACTCACTTACTTTCGTCATAAGCAGCATCTCTCTTTTTTCCCCCCCAACTTAAAATTTATTTCCAGAATCAGACGTACAGCTCATATACATATTTTATCACAGAAAATGCATCAGAGTTCAGTACTTACATGCACAATAACTTTTTTTTTTTCCTTGTCTAATAATGCCCTCTTTACAAATCTTGGAGGGAAAGGATATGGCATTTTATATTTTAATAATCTTTCTAACCCTTCTGGATCTCAGACTTAAAGTATATTCTATTTAGTAAAAACTCAGGTAGCTATGAGCTGCACGTTTCTCTCAGGTATCTGTATCTTCTAAAAAGAGATGAGGCAAAATGCCCCTATTAAGTGGAAGTTACTTATTGTTACATTGATTTGTCAAACTAGACAAAGATCATTTTACACAGATGTATTCCCATACTTTTCTTCTCTTTTCTCTCCCAAATAAGGGAAAATGAGAAAGGAAAAAAAGAAAAAGAAAAATTATGGATAACCCCCTTCAAAACATAGGCTCAACAGGAGAATTTTTACTTTTCGGGGCGATTCATCAGGCGTATTGTGGAAACTAACCCTTGTAGCATTCCGGAAGGGAGGAAAGGAGTAAAGAAGAATCAGTCACCCATTTTTCTCCAGGGGTCTGAGATGCCCTTATTGAGCAGTTTTTTTACTTTCGCTAGCAGCTCAACCTTACTGAAGTTCCCCTCCAGGAAGCTCAATAATCCCCCGGTGTCTCAGTGCTCCTTTCCATTACCCCTCTCCCAAGTACTCCCTGCTCTCCAAATTTCTCTTCCGTCAGTCATGGTGTGGCTGAGGGCTTCCATCGCCTTCCGTCTTCTTCTACGTCTCCAGGAACCCAGATCTGGCGGGGTAGGTGTGAGCCATTTGGCTGTGATTTCTTTAAGTGCAGCCAGGCAGAGTAATCTAAACAACGACTGATGCCGATTCCCCCAATACCTCTAAGGTCTAGCCCCAGGAGAAGGGAGTCAAAAGAACATGGAACAGCCGTTCCCGAAAGCATATTCAGTGTATAGGATATCCCCTGCCAAAAGTTCTTCACCTCCGGGCATGTCCAAAAAAATATGGGCATGCGTACCCATCTGACCACATCCTTTCCAACATAAGTCTGTATTCCCCACCGGAAAATATTTCGTGACCGAGGGTGTGTGGAAGACCCTGGAAAGACAACCTCAACGAAATTCCCTCCATGTTGGGGATGCCGTCGTGCGCCATCCCTTTTTCCAGGTTTCCTGCCAGTGGGTGTCTGGAATTTGGCGACCCAGCTCTTTTTCCCCATCTATCTCTAAGTGCCCAGAAGCAGTCCTTGACTTCCCCTGGTAGGGCCCTATATCCCAATTATATTGTTTTCCTTTGACCAGATAATTTGGCTGACCAGTACATAAATTCCTCTAGTCCTGTCAGGTCCCTTGTAATTTTCGGAATCAATCTATGAGTGTTTAAGTAATATCTCATGTGAAGATATCTGTACAGGCTGGACTTATGGAGACAGTATTTTTGTTGTACTTGCGCAAAAGACAGCATAACATCTCCCTGTAGTAAGTTACGAAACCTGACCAGGGCTTTGCTGTTCCATACCCTAAATCCCAGGTCTACTTGTGCCAAAGTAAAATTTAGGTCACCTAATGTTAAAGTTAATGGGCCTATCCCTTCTAGTGTCTGAGTGACTTTTCTGGCCCTGATCAGATTCCTAAGTATATGTTTGGTCCAGGAACTTTGAATTGACTGCCAGACAAGATTGGTAATCGGTGCATGGGGTAGGGAGGCCAAGGAAAGCCAAGTGGAGAGAAATCTTTCTAACCCCTTGCTTCAACCAGGAAATAATTGGGGCTAAATGGGCTGATAAATAGTACAATTTAAAATCTGGATAGGCAAGGCCTCCCCTCTCTTTAGGTTGGGAGAGGAGCTCCAAACTAACCCGGCATCTACCACTCTGCCAGACAAATCAAGATGCATCCACTAAGACCCCCCCCCCGTCCAAAATCTCTTCGGGACGACCAGTTGTTTAGCCTGGAATAGAAACATAAGCCGGGGCAATACGTTCATTTTTATTATCTCCACTCCGCCTCCCAGAGACAGCGGGAGAAGCCTCCATCTTGTAATATCTGCAGAGATTTCGCTCCACACCTTTCCGTAATTCAAATCTAACAGGGCAGACAAGCGTGGAGTAATTCTGATTCCTAAATACCTCACCGTGTTGCCCCTGGCCCATTTATAAGGAAAATTCTCCATCGGCTTCCTAGGGACCGTCCCCCCAAACCTTATGGCCTCAGATTTCTTGTAATTCTATATCCCAATACTCTTCCATAGATCTCCAATTCCCGCTCTAATGCCACAACAGATGTTTCCGGGAGGTGATATTAAAAAAAAAAAGGGGATCATCGGCATATAGAGATATTTTATGCTCCTGTCCCCAGCCATAATGCTCCTAATGTCTTGTGCTGATCTAATTCTCACAGCCAATGATTCTGTGGACAGGGCAAATAGTGAAGGTGATAAGGGGCATCCCAGCCTCGTCCCCCTTGTGAGGTGAAACCTCTCTGTCGTGAGCCCATTGCCGGACAGTGGCATGAGGAGCAACACGAGCTCCCACTTTCTCTAAACTTGGTCCAAATCCCATCTCCAACAAGATGCGATGGAGAAACCCCCAACTGACCCTGTCGAAGGCCTTTTCTGCATCCATAAAAATGGCCAGGGTACATTCACTGACTGATTGTTGATGAGTAATCAAATTTAGAAGACGTCTAATATTATCACGCAAAAGTCTCCCGTTAATGAACCCCCTTTGGTCCGGATGGACCAGGCGCCCTACCACTCTCCGCAGTCTCTTAGCCAAGATTGAAGTATAAACCTTCTGATCAACCTCCCTCCTTTTTTCCAAGAGCCTCCTCCTCTGCTGCTGTGGTCTTAGTGTTCTTTACTCCATTCCAAAAACGCCACATCTTGGCAGTTCTGGTAATTTCTTATAATTTGCCAGCAAAGAAGCACACCCTGACCAAACAGGTAAGGGCCACTGGATGCAGAACTAACTGGTATAAATCCACCCTGCGACACCCCAGAGAGAATGGGCCCCTGCAATAAATAGAAAATTATCTCTATGCAAGGTGAATGTCAAGCAGACTTATGATCACAATTTATTTTTAGCCCTGGGGGGCCTCGCTAAATGTTTTTTGCTGTGTTGCAGATTCAACCACAGAGGGGAGCGAGTCAGTGTCGAGGTCTTGTTAACTTAGTTCTCAATTCTTCTTGGCCAATTGCAGATTTGTTAATGGCCCAGAATCTAATCCCCCCCCCCCCCAGGATGAAGTCTGCCCAGAAAAGAAAATGAGCAGCACAAAATAAAGCTGCTTCAATTAAATGTTGCAGCCTAATGTGTTTTTTTCAATAAAAAATTTTTAAAGATGTCTGGTGTCATTTTTTGGGGGGTAACAAGGGAAAACATCAGCCTTTTTTGCCTCTCAAAATCAGGGAGATTAGGGCATGACTGCCTGTTATTTTGTGGCACAGTGCCCCTCCCTGAGTGAAACTGGGCAATTAATCTATCTCTGGGCTGGAACGTATGCCCTGAGTACTGCCAGGCAACTGGTTTTCCCTTGTTCTGTGCCCAAAAAGGCTATTTTTTTTTTTTTTTTTTTTTTTTTTTTTTTAAATCAGGCTTGTTGTTGCCTGTGTTTCTTTTTTCTGGCAGTGCCCCCCCCCCCCAAACGTTTTCCTTGTTGGCCTTTTGGTTTAGTTCTCCTTTTTGGGCAGTTTACTAATTTTTTAAACTGGCTAGTCTGCAAAACACAGCAAATCTGGCACATTTGCCCTCTGTTATTCAGACCCCCCGACTGTTTCCTAAGCTCACCGATGCTCATTCAGTGCATGAAAATGTGAGTCTCCATATCCACCTTCCTCCCAATAGTGTCTGTTCTGTTCATTCCCTGCACCCTCCGTTTCAGTCAGCCCCGCCCCCAAGTTACCAGACCGGAGCTGCAGTGATGTCAGAGAGAAGCCTGGAGTTAGACAGTCCTGTCGGCGTGGTTGCCGCCCGGGAGTGAGGAAAGCAAGTGCACAATGGCTCAGCCCAAGACCAAAATCTCACTAGTGAACGCGAGATTTCAATCGGTCATGGGCTGGGCAGACAAAATGCAGCATTCTGGTTGGATGGAGTGTCTTAGAAGGCGCCAAGCAGTCTCAGAGCAGAAATGTGAGGGGAAAAAAAAAAAAAAAAACTTGCGGTGCATGGCAGCGGCTGCTCGTTACCTCGCTCCTAAAAGCGGTATACACACGCAGTTTACCAGGGGGGCAGAATCTGGTGTTCTGTGCTAGTTTTTTGGTGTGTACGGAACACCATTTCAATGGGAATTTCGAGCCCTGGCGATGTAGTTAAATCACAAAACTATTGGGGAACAAATATTGCAAGGCAGTACAACGGAAAATACAATGAAAAAACAAAACAAAACAAAAAAAAACACTATTACAATAATGTTTAACAGCACAAATATTTCAGTGCAGTATAAGCCGAACAGCTTCATCGGTGCACCCGGGGGCAGGCGCCCCCACAGAAACTGTTATTGGCTGTTATTTTACAACTGTTATGTCTGACAACGTAGCAAACTTATGCACTGTTCTGATGTCTATCGGACGGGAACACGGAAACAAGAGAAGTGTAGAGACGCAATTCATTCACGGTTGCAGCTTCTGTCCGAACCCTGGGATAAACATTTTTCAGAGACTACTACAGTGCTGAATCGCTGAATGTCTTAGAAACACAGAAACAGACTTTGACGGCACATAAGGACCGCTTGGCCCACCTAGTCTGTCCATTTCTCTACCTACAGAATAAACTGCAGATCCTAGTTAACCAACAGCCTATTTCTTCTTACCCCCCCAAGAATTGCCCTATGTCTGTCCCATGTATTCTTGAATTCTATCACAGTTTTAGACCCCACAACCTCCTCAGGAAGGCTGTTCCATGCATCCACCACCCTCTCTGTGAAAAAATACTTCCTCACATTGCCCCTGAACCCCCCATCTTTAAATTGTGTCCCCTTGTTCTTGCACATCTCTTTTTCTGAAAGATGCTACCCTATTGAACTTTGTTGATTCCACTGAAGTACTTAAAAGTTTCCATCATGTCCCCCCTCTCCCCAAGGGTACACATATTAAGCTCCTTTAGTTTCTCCTCGTATGGCTTCTCACAGACGCATCACCATTTTAGTTGCCCTCCTCTTGACTGTCTATGTCCTTGAGGAGATGGGGTCTCCAGAACTGGACGCAGTACTCCAGATGGGGTCTCACCAACTGTCTGTACAGAGGGATAACAACTTCCTGTTTTCTGCGGGTGATGCCTCTCCCTACACATCCCAGTATACCCCCAGCCCTCCCTACTGCCTTCTCACACTGCTTGCTAACCTTAAAGTCATCTGATATGATTACCCCCCCAGGTCCCCTTTCTATTTTTGTTGTTGTTACTACCTCCCCCACCATTGTGTCATCTTCCCCTGGGATTTTGTTTCCCAAGTGCATTATGTTCTGGTCTTGTTCTTTTAGACTTTCTTGAGCTTGTGCAATCGAACTCTGTGCAAAAATTAATTTTGTACTTTTTGGAGTTGTGTGATTAGACTGCAATAAATGGCCTTTTGCTAAACTGTAGTTGTTGGACGCGTCTTTGTATGCCATTTCAGTATGTGTAGGCGTATGCATGACATTACTAGCCCCGTCAGTACCATATTGATGTAAAATATTTTTTTTTCGCTGGGGCCTTTAATCCAGTACGACCCTTAACCCTTAGGATGCCGACAGAATTAGAACGTATAGAAATTCTGGACTGATATATCAGTCTGCGTCACACCAAGGGTTAAAAGTGCGTCTTCCCACTGTATACTTGTAGGGATTTGCGTAGTTAACCAAAGCCTAGTGATGTTTTTCCGTGCAGCTGTTAAGAGTATGCCTAGGATGTAGATGTAATGCTTCTGCTTAAGATGAGTTAGGTATTTTAAGGCTTCTGGGGTCAGTGCCCCATATTGTGTCACTATATTGCTGATGGTGCCTTTCTACGTGTTGCCAGAGGGGCTTCACATGGGGGCATGACCACAGCATATGGGTGTGGGTTGCAACTTCCTGGCCAGACCCCTCCAACACAATACGTCTACTGTATGATCAAATCTGGCAGTTATCTAGAGTGTTCGGTAATATCTTATTACTGTTTTCCATCCATACTCCCACCACTAACAACTCGTAACCTTGTGTTAGCAGAGCCAAATGTTTGTCCAGTCAGACATTGTTAGTTCAATGGTGAGTTCAGACTCCTTAAAAGTGGTTTTGTATTCATTCACTATTTTCATGTAAGCCTCTGTTTTCTCACCAAATAATGAATTTCTCTCAAAAGAGAAATTCATGCCCTTGTTTTGAGTATCCTGAGAAAGGATGGCAGTGCTAAGCCAGGAAAACCTTCTCAAGGACAGTGTGTCATGAGCTAAACTGTAGCAGCAGCATCATTACTGTCCACCACAGTGTGGAAATGACATTTTGTGGCATCCGGGGTTGATGTTGGTGTGGCAATCAGGCCTTATGCCGAACTGTTGTCTCTTTCCGCCAGTACCAGAAGTGTGCTCCAAAGTGCTTTCCGCTACTGTGCTATATGTGCTGAATAAGCTGCCTGCCTGATAAGCAGAGAAGCTGTTGCATAAACTTTTTTTGGCCACAGTATCCAATTTTTTTATTTATTTATTTTTTTTGGAGAGTATTGTTCAGGGAGCTGCACAGATAGTTATTCTTGTCCTCTCACAAGCAGCAGTTTGGACTACTCTATGATATTCAGGACTGGTGTAAAAGTATTCCACGCCTTGCTTCAGGGTTTTGTTTAACTCTAAAACCTGATTAGCGTTTTGCTCGTGAAAGTGCTAAAACATTGTGAAAAAGCATAGCACTTGCCTCACTGTGTTTAACAAATATAACTTGTAGAAAACCTATATAAATACTTTCTGTACAGTTAGTACTGTCCCAAGGAAAAAACACTAATCAATTATTTTAAACCATGTGCTTGTCCACCCGATTATTTTCTCAGTTTTTTTTTTAAATCAGTGGCTGCAGCCATGATTTGATGCGGCCTTATGTGGTTTATGCATGGGAAGTAACATCCTTCTTGAAGACACTCTCAATATGTCCATAAAAATCAGTATTCTCTTCATCCTCTATTTCCAGTGGAGGGATGTTCAGGGTATCAACCATTTGTCAGACAAAATAAGGAAAAAGATGAGTAGTCCTCATGTTGCCTTGGAGGAGGCTCAAAAGTTTTTCAGGTGCACCCTCCAATTCCATTGGGTCATCTTCCTCCTTTTCCACATAATATACTTCCTCTTCCTCCGTAGGTACACAGGTTTGAACCAGAGTCTTGGGCGGGTGGCAGGTATCTTATTCAAATTTCCCATGGCCTGGACCACCTGGAAAAACTGCCACATTTTTGATTATATCCTCTGATGAGGGTATTTTATCTGTGCCATCTGCCTGTTCCTTTCTCCATGCAGGAGGAGTGGTAGTTACATTACAGGGTTTTAAATAATTGATTAGCAGTTTTTTCTTGGGACTGTACTAACTATACAGAAAATATGTATATAGATTTTCTAGAAGTGCTGTGTTTGTTAAACACAGTGAGGCAAGAGCTATGCATTTTCATAAAAATGTAGCACTTTTATGAGCAAAACGCTAATCAATTTTTAGAGTTAAATAAATTCTTGCATTATGTTCTTTCAATTTCTTTTTGGCAGACACTGTTTCCAGTGCCTGCTCAGAGACTCTGTTTTTGCCATCACTGGATTCAGGGTTCCCCCTTTCAGACACCCTAATGTCTGAAACATCTCTACCAAGCCTTTCTGATGGCTGTGTAGCTTTACCTTTTTTCTTCTCACCCTTTACATTATTTGCTGCTGTACATGGAAGAGATGGACCTTTCTGATGCATGCTTTCCACCTTCGCTGGGAATACCCTCAGAACCTTTTTTTGTGGCACAGAGGCACACTGAGAAGGCATTCTTTTTAAAATTTTCACCCTCATCAAGGAGGTTTCTGGGCAAAAACTATGACAGGACTTACAATTTACAAAAGTCGTGCTGTGGACCTAGACACTTTAAACAAAGCTCGTGGCAGTCTGCCCTTGCCAGGAGCTGGAAGCAATACTAAAAGTTTTTTTGAAGGTCTACAAGGTGTCTCTGACATATCAATACGAGAGAACCTTGAATAATAAGGATTCCCAAAAGGAAGTTGCAGTACAAAGGCCAAATAGTAGAAACTGCTCTTGTGGGAAGGAAACGTTGTTTAACCAGGAGTAGCACACTAAGCCGAAGCTCGTTTCCAGATGTGACCTGGGAGCATAAGGAAGTTAAGTGACTTGCTCAGGATCACACAGTATGAACCTAGGTGACTGTGGGATTCAAACCCAAGTCTCCAGATCTGCAGCTCAGAGCCTTAATCCACTGCGCTATGCTGCCTCCTGTCTTGTACTGAGAAAACCTGTGCCAAAGGTCAAATCGCAAATTTAATTAAGGTGAAAGAGCACAAACCAAAACAGAAAATGAAAGTGCTCGTCTTCTGCAACCTCTTCAATTTAAAATATTAAACTACTTGTCAAATAAAGTAAAAACTGATTTAATTAGCCAAAATGTTTAGAAAATAAAGTGGTAGCCAGCTAAGATAGTCTCTGGTTCCTGGGAACCGGAGATACCATAATTAATGAAAAAGACCTGTAACTAATGCAGAGTAACTGAGCAACTAGCTAAAATAAACTTTTAAACAAATTACAAATTAACAAAACCGACATGGAGATTCAGCCATTACCAGAGTTCATTACGGGGCAACTGCTCTCTCAAAGCGGAGAAACAGATCTGAGCAATGGCCAGAGTGGGGCACAGATGCAGAGTTTGAACCTACATTCCATATTCTAAAATTTGCATAGGGTCTATCTCTGGGGTGTCACTCTCAGCCAAGATGACTGCATCAAGTGTAAACATTAAGTGAGTGATTCCTGGGGGTTAGAACAGTGGAGCTCATCAGGGATGGGGAAAGAAAAAAGTAGATGGTCAATGAATTAAAGATGAATGTTTTTGTTAAAAGGGGAGTACAGGCCAAGAAGACAAGCAGCAGACCTTTGGTTTGAGGCTAGCACTGTTTACGTGTATTTTTTATTTTTGGGGGACTACAGGCCTCTGAATGGGTCTTGCTTGTGTTTCAGGCTCTGAAGTGTGTGGACTACTGGTCAGTTTTCTCCCATGTACACAGAGACAGACTGATGAAAAAATACACAAACAAGAGAGAGGAACACAAAGCTATCAGGAATGAGATTAAAAAAAAAAAAATACACGCTCGTGATTTTTTATTTTTGTTTGCATCTTCTCTTTATGCTCCTACCTATCACTTATCCCTGGACTCTCTCCAGGGTAGCCGCTCGACATCCGTGTTCTCCCGCCTGGTCTGAAGTCTGCCTTCTCCTTTATCGTGGGGAAAGCACCTGCCACCCAGACCGCTTGTCCCCACCACTACGAGTCCTCCGGAGTGGGACCACCAACTCCGTTCTGGCGCTCTATCTAGAATCTGATAGAGCAGCCAAACGTCAAGGCACCAGAGGAGGCTGAAGACTCAACGGTGGGAGGGGGTGCGGAACACTGGGACCTACCTTTGTCTACCAGGGATAGGGCACTTATTCCTTTTTCTCCCCGTGGGACGCGGCGTGCAATGGGGTCCTGCGTGGCTGAAGCCTGTGGATGTCCCGCTCCTCCCCCTGTGGCCTGACGTCTTGCGCCGCCTACCGGTTTCCACCAGTGACCACTGTTGTGCCGGGCGCCCCAGTAACCCGCCCCAGGAGAGGAGAGCAGTCCTCTGGACGCTCGATCCTCTCCGGTCCCCTGCCAACCGACGGCCCAGGTCCATTCCCGAAACTGGGTCGCCGGTGTGGCACGAGATGTGGCATCCAGCACCTCAATCCTCAGTGCCACCGGGCCGGCTCCATGCTCGCTATATTTAAGAGGAGTGGGAAGGATTTAAGAGAACTGCTCTGTACCAGAACACAAACTTTTTTTTTTTTTTTTTTTTTAAATACTAGATCCAATTCTTTCGTTTCATCTTTACTGGTCTTCTAGTAAACTCAACGGGAGTTTCTTATCTGTACACTGATGGTAAGCACCACTTTAAAACTTGGTAAGGTAGGTTACGTGCCCAAGAACCACAGAATTACACACAACTCAGATGTACTGTGCCAACATAAGAACTTGGCAGGGACACAGACTACATTATACAATTCTAAAATGGTCTTTTGTGCCAGAGCGCAAAGAGAAACACCAAAAGAATTCATTCAAAGACCATTAAAGATATAAAAGTAATAGATGAACCATTTTTTGATAAACAGCTTCAACAGAAAATGCAGACATGCAGGTTAAATGCCATTCTCCTTAAGGTGGGTTTCCTACAGGGCCTGTCTCTTAACTACTATGGAGCAAGAGTAGCTCTTTTTTTGTGAATCATACCCCACCAATCAGTATTTCCATGTAGCTACACACTCACTTGCCCTCTGAGTCTGCTGCAATCTCAGATGTGCTGCATACAAAATAATGTATGGACAACCATCTACAAGGCTGTGCTTCCATCGAGGGTTGAGATGACATCATAGACCTCGAAAGCAAAGCGCAATGGGTGTCTGTGATGTCATCTTACCCCAAGATGGAAACATACGTCTTGTGTATGGTTGCCCATACACATTATTTTGTATAGTATAGGTCTACCTTAGTTGTTAATGTCTTTCCAAGTCTGCCTTGAACTGTGGTCAAACTATTTTAATTAACAGCTACATGAGCTGGCAACATTATTAACAAGCAGTTCACTTGGGGCGTTTTCAAGCTGGCTGATATCTTCATCAAGAAGAATCTGCAGTGTAGGCAAGTATGAGAAATCGTAGACATGGGATTCTATACTGTTGTACTGCAGTCGTGACACTGCTGCTGCGGTAACAGCATTTGGACATCATTACTGTGGTACACCACCATCTAGAAGTGTATGGATTTCCATACACAAGAACACAGAACCATATACTACAATGTACTGGAGACTGTGTGTAAGCAGTTTTTTTTTTTTTTTTACAACACTCCTTTATGGTTTTTGATTACCTCACAAACCATGAGAGCAAAGCCAGAGTGGTTTGCAATATCATCACAAACTGATAGGGTGTCAAAAAAAAAAAAAAACGCAATTAAGTGTATACATGGTCCCCCTACATTTTACTTTGTATAATAACTGGTCGTAAAAGTTAGCTATCCCTTTACTACACAGAGTAAGACACCAAATCTCGATAACAGTCCATTTACAGAAGAAAGGGTTCTGAAAGAACTAATAAAATTGAAGGTGGACAAAGCAATGGGGCCTGATGGGGTTCACTCAAGAATTCTAAAAGAACTAAGGGTAGAACTAGTGACACCGCTGACTATTCTGTTTAACAAATCATGGGAGGATCGGGTGGTACCCGAGGACTGGAGGAGGGCAGATGTGATTCCTCTTCACAAAAGTGGGAGCAAGACAGAGGCAGGAAACTACAGACCAGTTAGTTTGACCTCAGTGGTAGGGAAAATGATGGAATCACTTCTGAAGGAAAGAATTGTTGAGTACCTAGAGGCCAGTGGGGCACAGGACCCAAGGCAGCATGGATTCACGATGGGAAGGTCGTGTCAGACGAATCTAATAGATTTATTTGACTGGGTTACCAAAGTAGTGACCAGGGAGGGGCTGTGGACATGGTCTACCTAGATTTTAGCAAGGCATTTGATACAGTCCCACACAAAAGATTAATACACAAGATAGCCAGCCTTGGAGTGGGTCCCAAGGTGGTAGCCTGGATAAAAACTTGGCTAGACAACAGGACTCAAAGGGTAGTAGTAAATGGAGTACACAGTGACGAAAGGAGGGTTACTAGCGGGGTGCCGCAGGGTTCAGTACTGGGACCGGTCCTTTTTAATGTCTTTATAAGTGACATTGCAGAGGAACTGGAAGGAAAAGTATGTCTCTTTGCAGATGACACAAAGATCTGCAACAGGGTTGATACACAAGATGGAGTGGAAAGGATGAGAAGGGACTTGGCAAGGTTGGAGGAATGGTCAAATGTATGGCAGCTCAGATTCAATGCAAAGAAGTGCAAGGTAATGCACATGGGGAAAAAAACCCGGGGAAGCGTACACAATGGGGGGTGAGATACTGACAACAGTAAAAATAGAAAGGGACCTGGGGTAATTATATCAGATGACCTAAAGGTGGGCAAGCAATGTGAGAAGGCAGTAAGGAAGGCTAGGGGATACTGGGATGTATAGGAAGAGGCATCAATAGTAGAAAACAGGAAGTTGTTATCCCTCTGTACAGACAGTTGGTGAGACCCCATCTGGAGTACTGTGTGCAGTTCTGGAGACCCCATCTCCATAAAGACATAGACAGAGTGGAGGCTGTCCAGAGGAGGACACCAAAATGGTGCAGGGTCTGCACCAGAAGACATATGAAGAAAGACTAAAGGAGCTTAATATGTATACCCTTGAGGAAAGAAGGGAGAGAGGGGACATGATAGAAACTTTCAAGTACCTCAAGGGAATTAAAGTCCAAGAGGGTAGCATCTTCCAGAAAAGAGATGTGCAAGAACAAGGGGCACAACTTGAAGATAGAAGGGATGGCTTAGAGGTAATGTGAGCAAGTATTTTTCACTGAGAGGGTTGTAGATGCATGGAACAGCCTCCCTGAAGAGGTCGTGGGGTCAAGAACAGTGGGGGACTTCAAGAATGCATGGGACAGGCATAGGGCAGTCCTGGGGGGGGGGGTAGGAGGAATTAAGCTGTTGGTTAACTAAGATCTGCAGCTTATCTGTTAGGTAGGAAAATGGGCAGACTAGGTGGGCCAAGCGGTCCTTATCTGCCGTCAAATTCTATGTTTCTAAATCAGTTTGCAATCAAAGCAAAACAGTTATACATCTGCTTCTGCAATGTATTCAGGAGACGCTCGAGGCAGAGTACAACTTACTGGCACCAACACATGGTTTATTATGACTCATAATAAATGACTAATTCCTATGAACTTATGTTTTCTTCTCTAACTTCTATGTCTCTATGACATGGAACCTTTGCAAAGCAGTCTATGACTCAAAGGTGTATTTCCGATTATTGTAATAATAAAAATTTCAAAAGCAACCCCTCCAACATAACCAAATGTCTTACGTTTGTTCCCATCGGTTTGCCGAGAAAAGCAGATGTACAGTGTGATCTTCCAAATTGCCTTTCTTCTGCAGGTAGGCACTGATCAGCTGTCCAATTTCTGTTGTCCTGTCTTGGAAGAGTGGGAAGAGAGGGACCATATACCATTAGAAAACAAGAAGAGAACAATTTGACATCCCCAAAATAGAGTATTATATAATTTTCTACTTTCTGCATGGAAGTGTTTTCTTTCAATTTTTAAATGTGTGAGCTCTAGTTCTAGTGTTATCTTGGATAAGCTCAAAAGCCATGTGTTCAGCTAAAACAGCATCCCTCATAATAGTATTAAACAGTAACAAATCACCTCTCAATCTAGGCTATGTGGTCTTAAATTTACAAGATGCTGCTCAAATTGTAGATGTTTCTGGTTACGAATCATCCTGGTGACCCTTCTTTGTACCAATCAACCATGTCAGTTTTCCTTCCAGTGACTCCAGTACTGTGAACCGTAGTCCAGATGGGGCTTCACAAGCGACCTGTACAGCAACAAACACTCTCTCTGTTCTACCTACAAAATGTCTCTTGATTCTGGATAACACCAGATTTGATTTACTGATTGGCTGCCAATGTGCAGTGTGCATTTACTTTAAAATCAATTGTTAAAATAATCCTCAAATTCCATATCCCGGTTTCTCTTCCTTAGAGCATTTCCATTTATATAGTAATCATGCAAGTTATCCTTTTTGCCAAAATGCATTACCACACATTTGTCTTCATTAACACTGACAGATACGCCTTCTAGTAAGGAGGGAAACAATATAGCAGAAGCAAATTCCAAAGTACATAGTATACGTACTAACGGACAATGATATGTCCAGTGATTTCACAACAGCTGTATTAAAGGGGAACAGTTCCAAGTGTGGGGCTGGTCCCAATTTACACTATGTGCAAAAACTCTTTTTTTGGTAACTTACTGTTGTATAGATTGTATCAGACTAATTTTGCTTACTTCCAAGCTGACATTTTCTGTATCTACAAATCCCAGAATGCCCTGCAACTGACATCAGAGCAGGGCTGCAGCAGTGAGAGATTCAACAGCCTGCAGTGCATGTTAGAGTTTACATAAGCTCTGATCTTTTGTTTGCTGGTCCCGCTGTCCTCCCAGGGCTAAGTACAGTCACAGAGGACTGTACTCAGCCCCAGAAGAACAGTAGGACTGATCAGAGCTTATAAAAGCTCTAACATGCACCGCAAGCTGGTGACTCTCCAACTGCTGCAGTCCTGCTCCGATATCAGCGGCAGGGAATTCTAGGATATGTAGTTACAGAAAATAGCCTGGAAGAAGCAAAATAAGTCTAATACAATCTACTGTACTATGAACATAGAACTGCCAGCATAACAGGCCATATGGTCTATCAAGTCAGCTCAATTATGCAGCTAGCCCCTCAGCATGCAGCTGCTCCACCCTTCCCACCCCTCCTCTCAGACCTTCCCCCCTCACTCCGTCCATTTCCCTCTTGAAGCAGCCCACTGTCCTACAGGTAACCACCTCCTTGGGTAGAGCATATCATTTGTCTACCACACTCTCTGTGAAATAATGTCTCCTGATCTCCCTCCCAAATTTACCCCCCCAACCTCAGCTGATGCCCTAGTATCCCTCCTTCCCTCTTCTGATCTGGAATCTCTCTACTGTATTAGCCTTGTTTATCCCCTTCAGGTACTTAAAGACCTCGATCATACCTCCTCTGTCCCTCCTTTCCCCCAGCGAATACATGTTGAGCATGTTCAGCCTTTCTTCATACGACATCCCCTCCAAACTCTGGATTATCTTTGTTGCTCTGCACTGCACCTCCTCCAATAGTCTGATGTCCCTCTTCAGAAATGGGCGCCAAAACTGCACGCAGTATTCCAAGCGTGATCTAACCACTGACCTGTACAAGGGAAGGATCACCTCATTACGTCTAGAAGAGATCCCCTTTGCTATACAACCAAGCAACTTGTTGGCTTTCACTGCTGCATTCTTGCACTGAGCTGAGCTGTTCATATTCCCTGTTATCACCCCAGGTCCTTTTCCTCCTCTGTGCTCCCCAACTGTACCCCTCCCAGCTGATAGCTCCTCCTCTGGTTCTTAGCTCCAAAGTGCAGTACCTTGCACTTCTTGGCACTGAACCCCAACTGTCATGTTTCCAACCAGGACTCCTGTAGTTTAGTCAGTTCTCCCTGTAGTCCCCTCCACCCCTCAATGTCATCCACCACAGCCCCAATCTTGGTATCGTCTGCGAACAGACTGATCTTACTCTGGGTCCCATACGAGATATCTGCTAAGAATATCCGAAACAGCTCTGGCCCCAGCACTGATCCCTGTGACACCCCACTTACCACTCTTGGCGATGAGAGGTTCCCCTCCACCACCACCCTTTGCTGCCTGCCCTTCAGCCAGTTTGTGATCCATCTGACATCTTAGTACCCACCCCTGCCTCTTCCAGCTTTCCCCCCTAGCCTCCCATGTGGCACAGAATCGAAGGCCTTGCTGAAGTCCAAGTACAGGACATACACTGCATGGGCCCTTGTCCAGCTCCCTAGTCACCAAATCATAGTACTCAATCAGGTTTGTCTGGCAGGACCTGCCCGAGACAAACCAGTGTTGCTGCCTGTCCTGGAGACCAATGTCACCAGCCTCTCTTTAAGGATAGTCTCCATGAGCTTTCCCAAAAATGATAGGAGGCTCACCAGTCTGTAGTTACTTGGATCATCCTTTGGGCCACCTTTGTGAATGGGCACCACATAGGCCAACCTCTAGTCCTGTGGTACGCATCCTGTGTGCAGAGAGGTATTAAACAGGTCAGCCAGTGGTCCTGCCAGGCTCCCCGCCAGTTCCTTGAGTACCCTAGGGTGAATGCAGTGTAGTCCCGGTGCCTTGTCCACCTGCAGTGCCCTCAGTCCCTCCAGTACTCTGCCCTCTGTAATTTCTCCATCTGTCACCCCTTTCCCCACCTCCTCCACCACTCCCATGAAGTAACCGTCCACCCCTCTCTACCGTGACTACAGGGCAGAAGTACTCATTCAGTGCCTCTTCCTGCTCCTCACTCTTCTCTACCCACCCCCTGTCCTTCTTGATTCTCACTATCTGGTCCCTGCTCTTCCTTCTTTTCCCAATGTATCTGAAGAAGTCATTCTCTCCATCCTTAATGCCCTGTGCCAACCTCAGCTCTCTGAATGCCTTGGCGGCTCTAAACAGTCTTGTAACCTCCCTGGACTTCTTTGTATATTCCTCCCCGACTTCCCCCTTCCCTGATCTCTTAAATCTTTGGAAAGCTCTCCTCATGGCTCTCACCCCTCTCCATTACCTCCTTTGTCAGCCAGCTGGGCTTCTTGGCCCTTCCCTTCTTACTCTGTTCCCTAGTACATGTCCTGGTAGCCTCTGCCAGCCCTGCCCTAATAATACCCCATTTTTTTTTTTTTTTCCCATTTATTCTTTATACCCCTGCCGACGGTAGCCCGGTACTCGCTGGTCACGCCTCCACCCCCCATCACCGCCTCGCGACTCCTTCCGATGCCCCGTGGCTTACCCCCCACGGTGGGGCTGCAGCACTCGAGCCACATGCCGCAGGCATCGGATTAGGTCGGAGGGCTGGCCTGAGGGGGCTAATTGAGGCTGTGACGGGCTTCATCGAGGGCCCCGGCGGCATTCTCCTCTTTTTCCTTTTTCCGGGAGGCGGGGACGTGCAAGGACGCAGAACGTCCTGCCCCGCCTCCGATGCTCACTTGTTGAGGTCGGCGGTTGCGCTACACCTGGTCTCCACCAGGAGTCATGCAGACCCCGAACACTTCCCCATCCCTCCCCCCGGAGAAGGAGAGCAGTCCGTAGGACGCTCTATCCTTCTCCCCCCGGCCGGCCCTCCAGCGACCCGAGTCCGTTCCCAAACCCTTGAGTTGGTGCCCTATACACCATCCCCATCCTCACTACCCTGCCCCTTGGACCCTGAAGCTACATCCACAGGGCCTCAGTCCCACCCTCCTGCCCCTCTTCCTTATACTGCTTATTTCTTCCCGTATGTAAATAGTCACCCGCCCCCCTTTCCGGTTTGCCCTGTCCTTTCTGAACGGCCTGTGGAGGGGTTGTGGGATAACAGATGGACCAGACACCTCACTTCAGGTTCAACACACAATCTCTGTGTGATGTTCATTCAAAATACAAGAAATAAGCTTCTACAATGTCATGCTCTTTCTTCAAAACAGCAGTTTGCTGCAATAGACCATGAAAATCCTTTCTCTGCACTTAGCCAGCACCTACTGACAGTGATCTCTGATTCAATTAACTAGTTGAGCTGTAGCAATAACCCTTATGCAGGCCTCATTTGCTTATGTAGTGGGGGCCCAAAAGAAGAAAAACAACACAAGCTATAAATAAAGAACTTCAATGCAGAATCACTGAAAGAACAGTTACCCCAAAGGACATTGGTAACAAATCAAGTTTCAAAGAAATACATCATACATACGTCCATAATGCAATGCATCATGGGATACATGCAAATCACCATGACATTTAGACTGTTTCAGTTTACACCAATTTTCATGCATTTTAAATAGCACAACTAGCTTAATTTCTATAATAGTCACCTAGTACTTTTTACCATTATCAAAAAGACCTAATGCCATGGCATCTAACATTTACAGGTTTCATAAACATAAGGTGTTATATATAATTTTTTTTTATAAAATGGGTAAGAAAAAAGGAGTCAATCCGATCCATAGCATTGGACAAACACCATCACATGACCGTGCGTATATCAGAGCGCGACCGCACCTGCACTTTACCCCCAAAAAAACAATTTTGACATTTATAAGATAGATATACTATATGGGTGCGCTTGATATACGACGCTTTGGCGGTTGACGCACTTGCCTTGAGGCCTCTGCTCATATAAGCATCACCAAGGCGCATGATATCAGAGCTGCATTCCGCACACCTCAGAGAGGTATATCTATTACATATATCTCAAGGTATTTTATGACATAGTGGTGCTATTACATAATAAATCCAACAACAATTAACACAACCTGTTTTATATACTTCTGGAGGTCACCACAATAGCCTCCGTATATACGGACCTGAGAGGGAAAAGGAAAATTAAAGAGGACACTGTAGCATAGTCAAGGGAGGGAGAAGGGGGTGTCCACAAGTGGCCAACCTTATGGACTAGAAATAGTAAAGGATAGATTAGGCTTAGAAATAGAAGAACTGTTGCAACAGATTTAAGAAGAGGTCGGTCCTCAAGAGTGGCAGGAGCTCCCGGTCACATATCCCCCACCTTAAGAGGGAAGTAGTTATTGGAGACTGCTTACCACCTTCTTGTCCCAGGAAGGGATGGAGCTTCTACCCATCCATCTTCAGAAGCTATGTCTCAGTGTCGCTATTAATGATAAACATTCTATCATAAACATGGTGGAGATCATCAATCTTTACCCTGAGGCATAAACACATTTCTCCACAGACTAACAATACCTTCCCATCTCCTTTTAGGGAAAGTACATTATATTTCTTAACCAAAAATCTGGACGGCTGTAAAGTCCAGTACCACAGAAAGACTTTCTCTGGGGTGAGTAACTACCTGCTCCAACCCCACCAGATATGTCAGATTTAATTAGCAGCCCAGTCCTAGGTTCAACCCCTCTACATAAACCCACTATGACGCTTAATTTATTTCACTTGTTACAGCTATAGACACCTGAGGGTAAACACTCAATGTGTTACCCCAGCACAGGTTCCAATCCATTTTCCACCCACTTCTCCTTTGTAGGTTTTCACTCAGAAAAGAACACATGTACCTCCTCAGACTCCTTGTCTGCCCTTGGGTACCTCTTTGACATCAGGCCCGCCCCCTGACCAAACATGCTACACTTTTGCCTACAGAAAGGGACCACTGCAGAGCCACATCTGGCCTTGCCTGAAACTAACTTGACCCTCTGTCTTACAAAGTGTCTGCGGGAATATGGAAGGAGCAACAGTAGTTTCTACTCTCCTACTTCAACCTTTTATAACCTATGACACCAAATCCTTGGTCATCTTATCCCCAGGCAGGTCTCTACAGAAACCTACAAGACACCAAGGAACCTCCCATGCTGAATATCCTGCAATCTTAAACAGCAGGTTCCTAAACCTTTTAACTCTGGGGTGTCTTAGTAAACATCCTTTTAATCGCTGTGCTGTTTTCAGCCATCTGTTACCATTTAATACCTTGTAGCCTATGTGAGAGTTTCCCCTTTTTCCAAGGGTGACTACATTTTTTTTTTTTACATGACCTCTACCCTCCTCAACATTAATATACTGTAACAGTTTGACAACATTAGAATTCTTTTTAGCATGCAGTATACCCCAGTCAATACTGTTAATTAGCTGCATCAATACAAGAAAAAGTCCCTTCAGCCTCATAGGCTTCTTGCTTGCTTGGAGCCTTCAACCCCAGTACAATATCACTAGGCACAGTCTTACCTGGGGTCTCACATTCAAGTTCCATACTTGCATCTCCGGCCTCCAACAGGTAACATCTTGATAACAAAGGAATATTTTGCTCAGTCAGGGGGTCCTCCTCAAACTGAACCCACGAAAAATCCTCCTCAGACTCTTTGTCCAAGCTCTCCAGCAGGAACCTCTCGAGCACCTGGTACCAGTCTTCCACCTCTCTGTGTAGTCAGTCTGGCTCCAGTGGATCATTCTCATCAGGGTCTCCACCTCCGGGGTGTTGTCTCTCACATCTCCAGTCTGCCTCGACCTGCATCTCTCAGTCTTCTTCAGGCTTGGCCTTCCTCCGAGCTATCAGGTCCAGTCCAGGCAGAAGCTTCTCTTAGTCTGTCAGCCATGGTTCTGGTCAGAACTCCATGGACTTTCTTCTCCGGCAGATCCTGGTGCATTGGTCCACCTGGGGTATGTGGGCGATATCCACCAGAAAACGACCCTCTTGGGCCAGTCCAGACGCTTCCAACAAGATATCCAACTTCTCACACCAAGTCTGCGAAGGGGTTGTGGGCCAACAGATGAACCAGACCCTCACTTCAGGTTCAACACACAATCTCTGTGTGATGTTTATTCAAAACACAAAAAATAAGCTTCTGCAATGCCATATTCCTTCTTCAGAACATAAGTTTGTAGCAGACTATAAATGTCCTTTCTCTCTACTTAGCCAGCACCTACTAACACTGATCTCTGATCCAATTCACTACTTGTGATGTAGCAATAACCCTTATGCAGGCCTCATTTGCTTACGTAGTGGGGGCCCAAAAGAAGAAAAACAAAACAAGCTATAAACAAAGAACCTCAATGCAGAATCACTGAAAGAACAGTTACCCCAAAGGACACTGGTAACAAATCAAGTTTCAAAAAAATACATCATCATACATACTTCCATAATGCAATGCATCGTGGGATATATGCAAATCACCATGACATTTAGACTTTCAGTTTACAACAATTTTCATGCATTTTAAATAGCACAACTAGCTTAATTTCTATAATAGTCACCTAGTACTTTTTGCCATTATCAAAAACACCTAGTGCCATGGCATCTAACATTTACAGGTTTCATAAACATAAGGTATATATATATATCAAGGTATTTTATGACACTGTGGTGCTATTACATACTAAATCCAACAACAATTAACACAACCTGTTTTATACACATCTGAAGGTCACCACAATAACCTCCCTATACAAGGACCTGAGAGGGAAAAGGAAACTTAAAGAGGACACTGTAGCATAGTCAAGGGAGACAGAAGGGGGTGCCCACAGGTGGCCAACCTTATGGACTAGAAATAGTAAAGGATAGATTAGGCTTAGAAATAGAAGAACTGTTGCAACAGATTTAAGAAGAGGTCGGTCCTCAAGAGTGGCAGGATTTCCCGGTCACACGGCCCATAACCAGGGATCATCATATCCCAGTCTTCGTACTGGGTGGCCCAAGTTTCTGTTATGGCTGCAATGTCCACCTGCCCCACTACCAAGAGAGCCTGCAACTCTACTGATTTGTTTCCCAGGCTCCTCGCGTTTAGCGACACTACCCTCCACCCTGCACGTATCCCTTCCCCACCCCGTTTTACACGCCCCCCCCTTTCTCCTACCCTGATGCCCTCCTTTATAGCTTGGGGGTGAGGGCTCATCTGGCCCCTCTGTGGAGACCTGTTTCACCAGTCAGTCCTGCCACGCCTTTTCCTAGTTTTAAAGCTATCCTGTTAAGCAGTACCCCTCCATCCCCTGCTTCAATACTCCCTTCCCTCCCACTCAAGTGTAGCCTGTCCCCCGCAAACAGGTCTTTAGTATCCCAGGTTCTGCCCCAGCCCCCTACTAACCCATACCATTTGGTATGACACCATCCCAGCAATCATATGTTGATCTCCTCCATCCTACAGTGAACAATTAGTAAAAAATCAAAAAACCAAAACAAAAAAATGTATGTTTTGCACACAATGTGCAACCTGGGAAGTGTGGGGCTCTTGGTGCTGACTGTTCCCCTTTAAATGCTGTAAAGGCACTATCCTAATGAACTGTACCAAGTGATTAACCACATTGTACACTGAACTTGCATATACTGTTCAATAAAGTAGAGCTAAACAAACAACTGATACCCCTTTAAAGCAGCAGTATGTGTTTGTGACCATATAGTTTCATTTTCAGCAATAATGCTTATCTGGCAAAAATATGAAAATGCCCTGTTTTCTTTTCATTTTCTTTCATTTCTGAATCAGGATGTAGGATTTTGAAGTTTTTAAAAAGTTCCCACTCTTGTGCCATGCTCTCCATGAATATCTGGTATAGTGTGTTGTGCTGTTTACTATCAGGTGTACCATCAAAAACATGCGAGAACATCCTAACACATCCACATTATGACTCTAGCAAGTAGACTCAAGAGGTAACCTCAGGGGAAGAGATTTTTAAAAATTGTTAGGGAAACAGAATTCGCCAGCAGATATGGACCGCTTGGCCCACCTAGTCTGACCATTTTCCCTGCCAATAGTATTAGTGCAGATCCTATTATCTCCAGCCCATTCACCCACCTCCCCCAAGATTCCCTTATTTAAGTCTATCTCATGCATTCCTGAACCCAATCACGGTTTTCACCTCCACGGGAAGACCGTTCCAGGAATCCTCCACTCTTTCTGTGAAGAAGTACTTCCTCACATGACACCTCTCCCAAATCTACCCCCTCCAGCTTCTTATCGTGCCCCCTTGTCCACGAGCACCTTGTTTTCTGAAAAATACTTCCCTCCTGTACCTAATTTACCCCGTGAGGTATTTAAAGGTCTATACCCTATCCCCTTGTCTCCTCTATTCCAGGGTGCACACATTTAGGTCCTTAGGTCTCTCCTCGTAGGGCTTCTGATGCAGACCCTGCACCATTTTATTGCCCTGCTGTGAACTACCTCCACTCTGTCTATATCCTCAGGGAGATGTGGTCTCTAGAACTGAACACAATACTCTAGGTGGGGTCTTACTAGCAATATATGGAAGCAACACCACCTCCCTCTTTCTGCTGGCGATACCCCTCCCTATGCAGCCCAGCATCCCACTAGCCCTACCAACTGCCTTGTCACACTGCCTGGCCACCTTTAGGTCATCCAATATGATCACACCCAGGTCTCCTTCTTGCTTAGTGGTCATCAGTACCACTCCTCCCATTCTGTACTCTGCCCCTGGGTTTCTGTGCCCCAAGTGTATTACTCTGCAATTTTTCATACTGAAATCCAGCTGCCATTCCCCTGACCACCTCGAGTTTTCTGAGGCCTCTGTCATTCTCTCCACCCCCCTTGGAGTGACTTTGGAGTCATCCGCAAAAAGGCAGAACTTCCCTTCCAGCTCCTCTGCAATGCCACTTAAAGAGACTGGAGACTTCCTGTTCCGGCAGCAGCAAGTATGGCCACTTGAGAGATTGCTCCAGACTCTTCCCCCAAGCTTAAATCATTCGACATCCATGCATACCAGTTGGAATGCTCGTTAAAAAGGAATCTGAAAGTGTCATACAACTTTAATAAAATGGGGACCACCCAAAAGTGCTCTCCCAGCCCATTCCCAAGCCAACTAGCAGACATCACGATCAGCATCGACTGAGCAGCCATCTCAGGCCTCTGAGTACACAGCTGGCACAGATGATGATGAGGACTACCAGAGATCCAGCACAGGCAACACTGATCAAGTGGGCACTGCCAGCATTACGAGGATGCTACACAAAATAGATGGTAAACTTACAGATATAAGGAGAGACATTAAGAAACTAGAGCAAAGGACCTCTGAGGTCAAGAGTCATGTTGGGGATCAGCAGGATGGACACCACAGCTTTGGCTGTTCCCTCCTGTACCTCTGTCAAGGGGAGCGTACCCTAACCAAACAAGCAGAGGCCAGGTCTAGCAGGAATAACATTACCACCTGGCTCCAGCAAGAGTTATAATTGAAGGCGGGGTTTGGTCCAAGTATCGGGAGGGCCCACTGGGTCATCTGCCCTAATCTGAAGTCAGGGGCACCCCCAAGGTCAATCATTATAAAATTCTTACTGTACCAAACTAAAGAATTGATTTTAAGAAAAGCCCAGGAGAAGAAAAAGGACTTCAATTTGGATGGGCATCATATTTGTGCCGACCAGTAATTTCTGCCAGACATGCTTGCTAAATGGAAAAAAGTGCATGGTGTGATCAAGGTGTTCAAAGAGAAAGGGATCAAAGCACAACTCCGATATCCTGCTGGTACACACAAAAGAAGAGCCCAGAACCTATGACATACTCCTCGCAGCCACCAAATACTTGTTAACACAAGGCGTAGAACTGCCGGATTTGCGGGAGGAAACTTTGGGAAAAGAACTGGCAGATTTAGTATGGGAACTGACTGGTGCAAAGAGGACTGGTCAGAGTAGGAAAGGTGAAATACCTGTACCCCTGCAGGTTGATGTGAATAAGATATGCCAGGTGGTTGCTGGGTTGAATAAAAAAATTAGGTATTATGTTGTTTATACTTGCTCTTTGATATTGTTCGAGGCCCTGACCTACCTCTCCCCCCCAACCAAACCGACTCCTAGCACCACAGTGATCCACCCCCTATCCATCTTAATTGTTGATTTGAGTACATATTCCTGGAGGCGAACCGGTGGACCGGATTGCTGGGTGGAGCAAGCTGGTGACTTCCCGCAACTCTGGAATCCCCTTCTCGCACTTTTCTCAGATGCCACAATGATTTGCTCAGCGGCAACTTGGGTGGCTGACTCTCGCAAGAGCAACTCTCCGAGACTTGTATAAGCTGAACTGTTCTACAGGATGGAAGACTTTCTACAGGGACTGCAAAGCCGGCTAGACTGCTGGTGGCATCTGAAAAATGCTTCCCTCTTTGGTCTTCGAGCATGGTGACCAGCGGCACCTACAAGAAGACAAACTAGTATAGTAGGTGAGACCTGACTGGACTCTGCTAGTCCTGTCACTCTGCTCTGGAATCGTCCCTCACTGCACTACACTGAGTACAGGGGGATTCCCACCTCCATACATGGCTTTCACTCATTTTATTTAACTGTCTTCAGGTTGTTAGCCATAATTCTGGAGGTGAAATGGCTGGGGGGGGGGGATGGTTAATATAGCATGGCTAATAGACACTGCCTTTGGGGAACTGTTTTGTGTAGATAGGGAGAGGTCTGAGTTTTCCTGTAACTGCACCAGAGTCACTGGCGCTTTACAGTTGCAGGCTATCAATCTGTTATTAGTTATGGTTTTATATACCATCTGTTGGGTATTAAAGCTGTTTGGGATGCCTTCCGATACTCCTTAAAGGTAATGGGGTTGGGGTTAATTTTATCCCAGGCTCCAAGGTGTACCACAACCCTCACTGAGTTTCAATGATCATATCGGGGGCGACACTGGGTTGAACCCCATTGCAGAAGTCACATAGGTTACACTCATCTCTGAGCTCTACTAGAGCCTTCCTCTGCAGGAGTACCAACTCGGCATGGGTATGGACTCATGTTGTTTCCGGTTACTGCACTACCAGTGCAGTGCAGCTCAAGTTTGATTAGAGTGCTTGCTGTTTAACCATTTATATGTCTTCTTGTCTATATACACTCTTTCTCTTTGTAGGGCACTGCCGGCGGGTGGGGGGGGGGCGCAAAACACTGTGCAAGGATGCAGCGGAGACATCCTGCACAATATTACAAATTATGCATGTTTCTAGAATTTATTAATGGGCTCTCTCACCATCTGTTCACTAAATGTAAAGGGCATTAATAATGTGATCGAAAGAACTAAGATCTTATAAAAATTGGGAAAGAAGAAATAAGATGTACGCTTTCTCCAGGAGGCCCATCTCTCTGCGGCAGAACATTTGAAACTTCGGAGAAGCTGGGTGGGTGAAGTATACGCAGCGGCCTGCTCTAGTGACAAAATGCAGGGTACATCTTACCAGAGTCTCCCCGCCCAGACTACCTGTACATATGCAGACCCTGCAGGGAGGCTCGTAATAGCCTCTGGCACTCTGGGTGAAAGAACTTTGCATTTTGTGGCTACGTATGCTCCCACTCCAGCTTCTCCATCCTTTTTTTGGAGTGTTTTTGGACAGGTATCGCAGATGCCCACTAGGCAAGTCATGAGGGGAGGGGATGGGAATTGTGTAGCCAACCCACAGTTGGATAAATCACAAAGAACATGGTAAACCTACGAAGTTTGTTCCAAATTGCTTACAGCTCTCTTGTAAGAGGGTGGATGATGTGATATTTGGAGGTTGCAAAATCTGACTGTTAAGAGACTACACATTTCTGCTCAGTCCCTAATGCCTCCTACTCCTGCCTTGATAGGTTTTACAAGCAAAAGCAATGGGTTTACTCTGTGCCTAAAGCAGACAATGTTACTAGTGTCTCCGACCATGCCTCAATATCCATTAAAGTGGCCCTGAGCCCCACAGTGGGTACAAAGACATAGAGATTAAACACAGGACTATTGAAAGACAAGACAAAGTATTTCATATTTTACAAAACAGGGCATCCATAATTACTTTGTGGAAAACCTGACTAGGGATACTAAACTCAAGTGTGTCTGGGATGGATTATAAGCAGTGCTTCAAGGGCATCTGATCTACTACACCACCCATAAAAAGAAATTACATTGGGAGATGGTACAAAAAGAAAAAATGACTTACCATAGTAATTTTGTATCTTCCAAGGGAATCTTACTGTATTCTGACATATGCAGTATGGTCTCACCATAGGACTGCCACTGTCCCTGGAATACATTCTGCAACCATCAGATTCTTACAGAGCATGCATAATAACAAGCTATGTAAACTATCCTAATAAATAACACCCAAAAAAATGAACAATCCCCCTTTTACTAAAAGTGTAGGTCTCACTAAGACTGAAGTCACCAGTGCCCCAATTAAGAAATACTCATGTTTCAAACCACATGGACAGCTGTAGTGCAGCGAACATACGTTCTAGCGGGGGAGGTAGGGAGGGAGCTCAGATAAGATTCCCTTGGAAGAAACAAGATTATTCATGGCAAGTAATTTTGTCTTCAAGCCCCAGGAAAGCTGACTTTTATTTTTACATATGCAGACTACCAAGCAATACCGTTAGAGGAGGGTAGAGAACCTATTTAGGAAACAAGCTCTGCAGTACTGCTGTACCAAATCTGGCATCAGTTCTGGCCTGGGTATCCAGGCTATAGTGTTTGGTACATGTGTGAACAGTTTTCTAGGTAGTTGCTTTACAGATTTCCACCAAAGGAATATCTATTGCAGCTGCTATAGAAGCAGCTGTACCTCTTGTAGAGTGAGCCCTAAGGCCCACTGGGGGCTCTCTGCCTACTTTGCTGTAGCAAAACTGGATACAGGCAACAATCCAGCAGGCAACAGTCCTCTTTGAGGCAGACTTGCCCTCTCTCACTTCTCCATAGGTCAAGAAAAGCTGAGTACTGTCCTGCCTATGGCCCTCAGTGTGATCCAAGTAGTAGCTGATAGTCCTCGACATCCAGGCTATGCAGTCTGCACTCTCCTGAACTGGAATGTTCAGTGAAAAAGACTAGCAGGGTGATGGACTGATTCAGGTGGAAATCAGACACCACCTTGGTGAGAAACTTTCTGTTGGTCCTGAGGACTACCTTGTCCCCATGGACTGAAATGTAGTTTGGTTCTGTGGACAAGGCCTAGAGCTCACTGATCCTCCTGGCTGAGGTGAACACTGTCTACCATGTCACATATTTTAGCTCTGCTGAAGACATCGCTCGAAGGTTGGTTGCATTAGCTGGTGAATGCATATGCTGAGGTCCCATGCGGGAGTAGGCTCCCTGTGTGGGAGTGTAAGTGCAACAGACCTTTGAAAAACGTTCTGAACACCTAGTTCGCAGCCAAGGATAAACCTTTACCCGCTAAGAGGTAAACAGAGACAGCCACCAAGAGCACCTTAAGGGTAGATGACCTACAGCCAAGGGAATGAAGGTGTGTTAGATAATCCAAAACAACTGGCAAGCCAGCCTGGCTACAGTTTAGGTTTCTTTGCTAACACCAAATGGAAAACCTCTTTAACTTAGAAGTGCAAGTTCTCCTGGTGTAGGGTTTCCCAGAAACTCTGAGGACCTCCAGAACCCCTTCAGAGAAGTGTAGGTTAGCATACTCTAAGTCCTCAGGAGACAAGCCCAGAGTCTGAGGAACTGAAGAGTGGGGTGAAGGATCCTGCCCTGCGTGGAGGTCAGCAGGTTGTGCCTCCTGGGGAGTGAGATTGGTCTGGATACTGAGAGGGTCAGGTGCAGTGAATACCAGGGCTGTGTGGACGTCTGGAGCAATGAGGATCACTGTCGCTGGCTGAACCCTGAGCTTGTTCAGCACTCTGACCAACAGGGGAAATGGAGGAAAGGCATACAGAAAATTCCCTGTCCAATTCAATAGTAGTGCATCCAGAGACACTGTGCCCACTGTAGGTGGCCTGCAACAAAATTGTGGCAGTTGGTGATTGTCTGGGGCTGCGAAGAGGTCCACCTCTGGTGTGCCCCACCTCCTGAACACAACTTGCAGGATCTGCCTGTTTAAGTGACCACTCATGGGGATTCTGGTTGATCCTGCTGAGAGCATCTGTGAAGACACTGTCCTTCCCTAGTAGAGCTGCAGTGAGGGAGATCCCAAGGGAGTAGGCCAAGTTCCATACTTTCATGGCCTCTGTACACGGGGGGGGGGGGGATGACCTTGTGCCCCCCTTGCTTGTAGATGTAGTACACTGTAGTCGTACTGTCTGTTCTGACTTGAACCACCTTTCCCTGTATCATTGTTGCAAAGGACTGAATGCCTAGGTAAACTGCCATGAATTTCAGCAGGTTTATGTGAAGCAGAGACTCCTGCTGGAGCCAAGTACCGCGTGTGGTATGCTGACCTAGGTGGGCACCCTATCCTAGGAGCGATGCATCCGTTGTCAGCACTGCTGCTGGCAGTTGCTGAAAGCAAGGCACACCTTCTCTGAGGCAGTCCTTTTCCTGCCACCACTGGAGGGCTTGAAGAAGAGTTCCTGTGACTGGCACCATCTTTGACAGAGAATCTCTTCTCTGTGACCAGTGAGATCTGAGATGGAACTGTACCTCCCTCATCTGGAACCTGGCACTGTTGTTGTTGGCAGAGCCATGTGTCCCAACAGCTGGGGAAAGTGCCTCGCTGGTCTGGGAATATGAAGCTGCAAGGAGCTGGCCAACTGTATGAGGCTGTCCGCCCTCCCCTGTTAGTGTGTCTATTTCTGCTCCCATCAATTCCAGGAGCTGAGCCGGCCTCAGCAATGACTTATTTTGGTTTACCAGGAAGCCTAAGGACTGAAGGGTATCCTGAGTGGTGGTCGGTGCCTCTTTGATCTGCTGGGGTGACTGGCCTACCACTAGCCAGTCATCCAAGTATGGGAAGGCTAATTCCCTGCCTCCTTAAGTGTGCTACTACTACTACTTCAGGGCACTTTGTAAACAATCTTGAAGCAGAAGTCAGGTCGAAAGGCATGGCTCTGAACTGATAATGGCCTGATGGCAATCTGAACCTGAGGTACTTTGTGGGACTGCCTGATATGAATGTGGAAATTCCAGGGATGCCAGCCAATCCCCCTGCCTGAGTGTAAGGAGAATGGTAGCTACAGTGACAACTTTGGCTTTGTCAAATGCCTGTTTAATTTTAAATGTCCTAGATCCAATATGGGTCGCCACGCCCCTGTTTTCTTTAAAGTGCGGAAGTATCTTGAGTCCCTTTCCCTTTTGGGCCAAGGGAACAGGCTCCACTACCTTTTTCTGAAGCAGTTTTGCTACTTCCACCTCCGGCAGAACTGCTTCTGACAGGGTGGCAGGTCTGAAAACTCTTGCTCTCGGCCTGGGTAAAACCCTGAAGCTGAGAGCAAGACCTTGGCACACCACCTCCAGTACCCACTTGTCTGTGGTGATGGATTTCCAAGCCTGGAGGTAGTGAGCCAGCCTGCCCCCCACTGGAAGTGGGACGGTGACCCTGGCAGACCCCTCAGGGGGTCTGCTTTACTTGTGCACTTGGCTGGGTACTGGGGCTAGTTCGACTGCTGCCTTTTCTGCTCCTGAAGTATCCTTTCTGTGGCTGATCGGAGTCTGGAAGAAAGGTCTGTAGTGGGTTTTGCCCCTAACCCCTTTAATCTGGTACTTCTGAGGTGTTGCTGCCCTTTCCTTAGCAGCAGCACTCTTGTAAGCCAATTTGTACTCATCCATCTTTTTCACATAAGCTTCTGTCTGCTCACCAAAGAGGGACGTAGGCTCACAAGGAAAATCTAAGACCTTTGTCTGGATGTCCCGAGTTAACTTAGTGGCCCTTAGCCAGGCAAATCTCAGGGACACCGAGGCTGCCATTAGCCTGCCTGCAATATCATTAGCATCCACTGCCATCCGAAATTGGTATTAGGAGGCCTCCATGCCCCTTGTCTCAGCTTCGACTACATCAGATGCCAAGGGAGCAGGGCAGGCCTTGGTAATCTGCAAGACCACATTCCAAATACTTTTCTGGCATCTGGAGACATAAGCCATGTAAGTGGCCTGCCTAATGCCCAGAAATGAACCCAATTTCTTGGCCACAGAATCCATTTTCCTGGAATCTTTGTCAGGTGGGTGAGATACCAGGGGAATGCCTGCCTTGTCACATACAGCAGTCTGCACCACCCCTTCGTGACTGGGATGCCCAAAAAGGAATTCAACACCAGCTTTGGCCACCCAGTACTTCCTATCCATATTCTTGCCCACTGGAGGCATGGAAGTGGGGGTCTGCAAAATCTAGTGGCCTGTCTCTTTAGGGACTTATGGATGGGCAGTAACAACGTCCTAGTCACCGGCAAATGCATAATTTCCATGTAATCTGGTTCCCCTTCCTCCTCTGTGGATTCCTGAGTGTAGAGGTCCAGAGTCTGTGGCACTTCTTCATGAAAACAAAATGTGAGGTAAAATCCTCAGGTCCCTTATCAGGGGAAACATCTGGTTCAATTGGCTCCCCAAGATCCTCATTGTTATCCCCTTCATCATCAGCGCCATAAATGTCAGGATAATGCTCGTAGGAACTGGAAAACGAATCCGGATGCTGTGAACCAGTTTGAGGAACCTGAACCTAAGGACCAGTATATAGCGACTGAATAATCCTGATGCATTGGCAATCTCCTCAGCGGCAGGAACCAGCAAATTTATCGGTTGTGGTTCCTTCCCGGAGTGTTTTTCCTTCTTTCTAGCAGAAGTACTGGTTCAGAGACTGGTTCTACGATCACTTTCTACCCATGAAACTTTCAGCCTTGTCAGAGGGTTGATCATCCAGTTCCTTGGGTTTTTCCTTGGAGTGAGGAGTAATCTGTTTATCCGAGACCGGGTCAGTGGCCTTATCAGACATCTTTTCCCTCAGTCTGTTCAATCGCCTGGCAAGCGTCAACTGGGAAAAGTGTTAAATCTCACAATCTGCGTTCAGGTGGTCAAACCCCAAGCAGAGTACACAAATTAAACGCGGGTCAGCTTTAGCAAATTTTCCACCACACTATGTACAATGCTGAAAACCCATAGGGCCAGTTCTTTTCTTGGGTAGTGACATAACATAAGAAAACCCCCTAGCACTGGGCTTCTCTGAGTCAGATGCCCACACAAATTTGTTTTTTCTTCGGTCAGTTCAGTGACTGATAAGAGAACCGAGAGTTACCACAGTTCCCCTCAGAATTTAAATATAATAAACTGGCCCTAGAAGTAAACTTTTTAAAGACTTTACCTTTAAAAATATAAACAAAAGTTTGGTTTCTTCCCGGTTGCGAGGAACTGACAAACTGAAAACTTACTGGAACACTAAATCTAGACTAATCTACCTGTAAAACCAAGGACAGTGCTTTAAAAATAAAACAAACCATAGCCTAAAAAAAAAAACAAGTAAATATAATCTTCAAGAAAGGTGAAGGGAGAGCTCTCAGAGGCGTCTTACTTAGGCAAGCGGAGTAAACAATCTGACGGTTGAAGGATACACTCCAGAGACAGTGGTTTGAAAACCGAGCTCGAGCCTAGCATTCTATCATTTGCATAGGTTCTATTAACCATTTCGGCTCCAGGGCAGTCCTATGGTGAGACATGCTAGACGAGAGGGAACATAAAGTTACCGTCACACATGCAGGAGATTTAGAAAGTCAGGGATGACCTCAATACCCCAGTACTTATGAAAGAAGCGAATAACCAGAGATTCCTTAATCAAAAATATTACAAGTCAGGCAACAGGGCTATTAGGAAGAGCATTTTATTATATGCATTATATCAAGAGCCTCAAAGACCATAGTCACAACCAGTATTTTATTTTTTCTAACCATTAAAAAAAAAAAATCACAGCACTACTAAGGGGTTAACGGGGAATTAATTAGAAAAGAGAACAATTACTGAAATCATTTAACCTTGGTAAGTTAGAAAGAGCTGTGGAGTCTCAAACTCTAAGCAGAAATGGTCATAATACCTCTTATCACCAACTCTATTATGCTATACACACTGTCCAGCACAACCTGACTTTAAACGTGAGAGAAGGAGCAGAGAATTGATACATTTTCTTGTAACCAGGTTTTACTCACACATAGCAGCTGCTATGAGGTCATCATAATAATACCCTAGTCTAAACATGTTTTTCCCCACTTAAAGAATGTCTTAAGTCAGCAGAAGCTGAACAAGAGTTAGTATCCAAAAGTATATATAAGCAAAGAGGTTTTATCAATCTGTGTGACACAGACACTGCATGATGGTGTCACGAGCTCCCTGCTGTGTAAACATTCTGTAAGTATAACTTCTTTTAGTATAACTTACAAAAGCTAGTTTAGAAGACAAGGCAAGTTATAATACAAATGTAAAATGTGTTTTATGCTCATCTGTGTACTTGTACTATAGTGGTCTTGGTAAAAAAAGAAATGCTACAGTGAATATCTGTGTTTCTGTCCAACATAAGAATGTGTCAGCAGAAGGGGACCGTATGATATGTTCTGAGATTACTGCAGTACTTGTCCCATGCTAGTCTTTACCTCTGGAATAAATAGCATTTTATTATACCTATGTAAGTCGTATTATTGTTGGGAAATCTAAAACTATTAGTTACAAATCTAACAAGGGCCAGCTGGCTTCTGGCGCACAGGTTGAGGAAACAAGATGAGTAGGTGGGTGGCGAAAATTCATCAAGAAAGGGGACGGCAGTAACAAGTAACCCGCCTGAAACTCACTGCTGCAGAATTTTGTGACTGCTACACTAAACTGTACATGGCAGAACCACAGATAGGAACCCACAGAGGATTAATGCTGTTCTTAATAAAGCTGACCTGCCAAAACTCACTTACGATCAGGTTGCAGCCCTACACTCCCCTTTCTCACAGGAGGAAATCTGGAGGGTCAGTATGACACTTAACACAGTGAAATAACTCCCCCCCCCCAAAAAAAAAAAAACACAGATGGCTTTATCGCTGAATTCCATAAAGTATATAAAGATGATCTGGTCCCACACTTGACAAAGGTTTGTAATGTTGCTCACAAACAGGAAGAAACTTGGGGGGCAAGCTATTACAGTAATCCCTAAGCCAGGGAGAGACAACCAGTTGTACAGGTTACAAACCGATCTCGCTCCTCAATGAAGGAGCAAAATATTTTGCTAAGCCAACTGCCAACAGATTACAAAACGTGGCTGCTCAGCTTATACACTCTGACCAGATGGGCTTTATACCTGGCAGACATCTCCAAGATAATGTGCAGTGGCTTCTGAATGTAATCACAGCATGTGCAAATTTACTGCATGGGCAACACAGGGCCATAATTACAGCTGACGTAGAAAAATTGTTGACCACAAACTGTTGATATTTGGAAACCACACTAGAACGATCTGCCCTTGGGGATATATTTAAGGCATGGATTCAGGGTCCATATAACCATCCAAGAGCAAGGGTAAAGTAAAAGGGATCTTATCGGATAGGGTAAAGATACAGAGTGGGACCAGACGGAGTGCCCCCTCTCCCCACTCTTGTTTGCTCTCAGCTTAAGAGACGTTGGCAGTTTACATTCACAATGCAAACTAAATTTCAGGGATTAAGGTGGGGGGGGGTGGAGACATGTTTCTCCCTAGGTTGATGATGACAATTCTGTATGTCATTGACCCAGAAAGGAACCACCGCCAGGTTTTACCCATTCTTAAGGCCTTTGGATTTAGCCTCTGGTTTTAAAGTTAATGAGGAGAAATCGGAAACCATGGTCCTGGTGACCTTCCTAGCCCTCCACATCAGGGCGTGCTCCCGCCACAAGTGGTCCAGTATGGGGTATCAATATTTGGGGGAAAAATTACTCACCATAGTAATTATGTTTCTTCTAATGGAGTCTTGCTGTATTCTAACTATTGTAGATTACCAAACAGTACCTCCACGGAGGAGGGAATCAAACCTACCTTGGGAATAGGCTCTGCAGTACTGCTGTACCAAACCGAACATCACTCCTAGCCTGGATGTCCAGGGAGTAATGCTTGGTAAATGTATGGAATGTTTTCCAGGTGGCTGCTTTACATATCTCTAGCAAAGGAATATCCCTGGCCGCAGCAAGGGAAGCAGCTGTACCTCTAGTCGAATGAGCCCTCAGGCCTGAGGGAGGTATTTTGCCTAGCTTCTCATAGCAGAATTGAATACAAGAGACGATCCACCTGGCAATAGTTCTCTTAGAGGCAGGTTTGCCCTTACCCACTTCCCGTTAAGTGAGAAGCAACTGAAGGGAGTCAAACCTGTGAGCATTAGTACGTTCAATGTAGTAACCAAGGGCTCTTTTAACATCCAAACTGTGTAAACTTCTTTCTCCTGAAGAACAATGATCAGTGAAGAACACAGGTAGAGACACAGATTGGTTCAGATGAAAATCTGAAACCACTTTAGGTAAAAACCTCCTATTAGTTCTAAGGACCACCTTATCTCTATGGAATGAGATAAAATCAGGCTCCACTGACAGCTTGCAATTCACTGATATGCCTGGCAGAGGTAATAGCTACCAGGAACACAGTTTTCCAAGTCAAGTACTTAAGCTCTGCTGAAGACAAAGGCTCAAAAGGGGGTTGCATAAGCTGAGCAATGCAAATATTAAGATCCCAGGCAGGGGTAGGATCCCTAAAGGGGGATTGGTATGAAGCAATCCCTTGAAAAATGTACAGAATACAGGGTGAGATGACAGTGAGGAAGGCTTTCCCACTGACAGAAACACAGAAACAGCTGACAAATGTACTTTGATAGTACCTGGTCTGAAGCCTAGGCCATTAAGATGAACCATATAATCCAGAACTGTAGACAATTCAGCAGTGTCTGGGGATATATGCTTCTTGGAACACCAAATGCTGAATCTTTTCCATTTGGAGTTGTATGTTTTTCTGGTGGCAGGCTTTGAGAATATCCAGAATCCCTTGGGACAGATGCAAATCTGCATACTCTAACTCTTCAAGAGCCATGCCTTGAGATTGAGAGACCGAAGATTGTGGTACAAAATCCTCCCCTGAGAGGAGGTTAACAGGTTGTAATTCCTGGGAAGAGACAGGAGAAGATGGACTGCTAGGGACAGCAGCAGGGGGTACCAAGGCTGCTTGGCCCAGTCTGGAGCAATCAGAATCACTTTGCAAGGTTATGACCTTACCTTGACAAGAACCCTGAACAGTAGAAGAAAGGGTGGGAAGGCATATAGAAATTTCCCTTCCCAGTTCAAAATCAGAGCATCCAGAGGGACTGAGCCCAATACTGGGGGTCTGCAACAAAACAGAGGAAGTTGGTGATTGATTGGGGCTGCAAACAGATCCATCTCTGGAGTGCCCCACCAAGAAAAAAAAAAAAATCACTCAACACCAGAGGGTCAAGGGACCATTTGTGATGGCCCTGGGAGATCCTGCTCAATGCATCTGCTAGCACATTGTCCTTCCCTGGAAGGTGGACTGCTATCAGAGAGATCTGCAGAGAATAAGCTAGGGACAATTTCATGGATTCTGTGCACAAGGCCGTGGACAGAGTGCCTTCCTGCTTGTTGATGTACCACATGGAGGTGGTGGTGTCTGTCCTGACCTGAACCACCTTGTTCTGCACTGACAGAGAAAGCTTGCAGGGCCAGAAAGACCGTCCTGAGTTCCAAGAGACTGATATGAAGGGATTCCTGAGGGGACCACAGTCCCTGGGCTGTGGGAGCCCTCAGATGGGCTCCCCACCCCAACAGAGAAGCATCCGTGGTTAAGACCACAGAGTGAGACTGAGTGACGAATGGGACTCCTTGCCTGAGGTTGCCCTGATCCTGCCACCATTGGAGAGCCTGGATCAGAGTCTGGGTCACTGGAAATAGTTTGGTTAGAGAATCTTTCTTCCAAGACCAAAAGGCCCTCAGGTGAAACTGAATGTCCCTCATCTGAAATCTGGCCCCTTGGACCACTACTGTAGAAGCTGCCATGTGGCCCAGAAGCTGAAGGAAGTGCCTTGCTGGCCGAGAGACCAGAAGGTGGAATGAAGAAGCCAGCTCTACAATAGCCCTTGCCCTTTCCAGGGGAAGAAAAGCTCTTGCTTTGACTGTATCCAACTCTGCCCCTATGAAGGTGAGGAGCTATACAGGCTAGAGAACTGACTTGGGAAGATTGAGATGGAATCCCAGGGAAGTGAGCACTTGCTGAAGGTCTGACTTGACTTGGTCTGGGGACTGACCCACAATGAGCCAGTCGTCCAGGTATGGAAATATGGAAACATTTTTCCTTCTTAAAAAGGCCACTACTACTGCTAGGCATTTTGTGACACCCTTGGAGCGGATGTCAGGCCGAAGGGCACAGCTTTGAACTGATAATGGCCTGAAGGCAATTCAAACCTAAGGTACTTTCTGTGGGAGCACCTGATGGAAATGTGAAAGTAGGCATATTTTAAGTCCAGGGAGGCTAGCCAGTCCCCTGGCCTTAGAGAGGGAAGGATTATTCCCAGAGTCACCATTGTGAATTTTGGTTTTAAAAGATATTTGTTCAGGAATCTTAAGTCTAGGATGGGTCACCACTCCCCTGTCTTTTTTGGGGTAAGGAAGTACCTGGAGTACAGACCTTTGCCCCTGTGCAATGTAGGAACTCTATAGCCTTTAGAGCCAGTAGAGATGAAACCTCTGCCTCTAGGGCAATGGTTTCGGAGATGCTTGCTGGTGGAAAAGATCTGGCAATCAGCTTTGGAAATTTCTTGAAGCTGAGAACCAGCCCCTGGCTTACCACCTCCAGGACCTACTTGTCTGAGGTAACAGACATCCAGTCCTGGACGAAGCAAGCCAGCCTGCATCCTACAGGAATGGGGGAGTCAACCCAGGCTGACACATCAGGGTCTCTGCTTGGAAGGAGCCTTAGGTTGAGGGATGAATGCAGCCCTGCTCATCCCCCTTCTGCCTCTCCCTCTGAAGAACTCCCCTCTGAGGAAAGGGGGAAGAGGCCTGTGCTTGGCAGAAAGGCCTATGAAAAGGCCTGCCCCTAGCCTGCTGCCTTTGAGGAGTTGCCTGCCTTTCCTTGGCCTGTGCACTCCTATAGGTGGTCCTATACTCATCCATCTTTTTCATGTAATTCTCCGTCTGCTCCCCAAACAGAGAATTACCCACCACAGGGAAATCCATGGCCTTAGCCTGGGTGTCCTGTGAGAGACTAGTACATCTAAGCCAAGCCATTCTCCGAAGAGCCACAGATGTAGCCATGACTCTAGAGAACACATCATTGAAGTCCACAGCAGCATGAAACTGTACCTTAGATGCCTCATTCCCATCAGCAGCCACCCCTCCAGCTCAGAGGCTAGCTGGGGGGAGGCCTGCTTAGCCAGTGCCAGTACAGTGTCCCACCTGGACTTCTGGTACCTGACTGCATAGGCAATATAATTAGCCTGCCTGAGTCCCAAGGCAGATGCCAATTACTGTTTCTTTGCCATGGCATCCCGCTTCCTAGAATGTTTATCTGGGGGGTGAAGCCAAGGGTATATTAGCCTTAACACAGGCTGCAGCCTGCACAACCCCAACATGGCTGCATTGTTGATACAAGTACTCTGTACTAGAACCTGATGAGGTGTACCTTTTGTCCATCCTTCTGTCGACAGGAAGTACAGAATTTGGAGTTTTTAAAATCTTTTCTGTCCGTTTCCCAAAAGACTTATGAAGGGGAATAGACAGTCTCGTGGATTTTGGGATGTCCATCATCTCCACATAATCAGGTTCCTCTTGTTCCTCTACAGCCTCTTCCACAGGGAGCTGGAGGGTTTCTGCCACTTTCCTGTAAAATATGTAGTGGGAAGGGGACTCAGAAAACCTAGGAGGGGAAACACCAAAAGGCCTGTCTGGGGAGATGTACAGTTCAATGGGCTCAATCAGACCTCTCACAGTCGTCGTCATCCATCACCATCACCAACATCTTCATCCCACTGCAAATTCGGTTCATAGAAATCTTCAGGGGCATAATCTTGAACCGGAGGAACCGACCGAACTGAGCACCTGCCAGAAGGTGCCGGATCAGACGGAACCGGATGAAGCAATTCTACAATCCTTATCGCATTGGCAATCAGCGGTCGGAAAATGGGTCTCTGGATCCGAACTGGCCATTTTTCCTTTTTGTAGGAACTGATCCCTCAGGATTGTTCGGTACCAAACCGGGCTAGCCATCCGGGTCAGCAGACTTCACGGCCTCCTTATCCCTGAGCGTACCTAATCTTATTTCCAGGGTAGACTTAGGGAAATTGTTTACACATTTGGCAGTCTGAATCGAGGTGGTCAAACCCCAGACAATAAACACAGGTGGTGTGGGGATCAGCCTTAGCAAAGACCTCCCCCCACACACACTGCAGTGTTGAAACCCAGTGGGCCCGGTTTTTCTTTTGGGTTTCTCAGACATAGCCATCCTAACCACAAACTTACCCTTTTTATGGCAAACAACCAGGCAAGACACTCTTATCGGTTTCTAACCGTGTCATGGGTATTGGAAAAAACCACAAGAAAATGCAGGGTTTTTTTTAAACCAACAAGGACCGGTAACCACACTCTAAGTTTTAAAACAAAGATAGAATATATAAATCACTAAACGGCCTGTTCAGCCGAACCGGTCGAAAAATCAATTTTTACAATTTCCAGAATTTTACTATGTCTAGTTCACTACGTAGTACTTACTGTACCACAGAGAGATCTGAACTGAAACTTCCAAAAAATAATCGGTAAAACCGAGGACTTTAACCAACTTACAAACCGTGAGCAAAGGAGAAATCTCCGGAGCGACGGTTCGGTTAGGCGGAGTAAAGAATCTGACAGTTGCGCTTCAAAGTGCAGCAGACAGAGGTTTGAACCTATGTTCTGCATAGAAAATTAACCCTCTACTCTCCGGGGCAGTTTGAGTGCTGGGGCTAACTGCAATAGTCAGAATACAGCAAGACTTCATGTTGTTTGAACCATGGATGCTACCAGACTGCTTCAACACATCTTAAATTATTCAGGAAATTGCAATTGGATTGTCGGAGGTGAAAAGAACTACCTCTAATGCTTGGAAGCAAGATAGAGATGGTGAGAATGAACATTCTTTCCGCATGGGGAATGCAGAGCCATAATTACGGTGGACAGATAAAAGCTTTTGACTGCTTAAACTGGCGATATCTGGAAACCACACTAGAACAATCTGCCTTTGGGGATAAATTTAAGGCATGGACTCAGGGCCTATACAACCATCCAGGAGCAAGGGTGAAAGTAAATGGGATCCTATCGGATAGAGTGGAACTACAGAGTGGGACCAGATGGGGTGCCCCCCCTCCCCATTCTTGTTTTCCCTCTGCTTAGAGCCGCTGGCAGTTTACATTCGCAATGCAAACAACATTCCCGGGATTAAGATGGGGGGGCATGCATCTCCCTGTGTTGATGATGATACACTGCTGTATGTCAGTGACCCAGAAAGGAACATCTCACAGGTTATAGCCATCCTTAAGGCATTTGATTTAGCCTCTGGTTTTAAAGTTAATAAGGAGAAATCAGAAAACAAGGTCATGGGGACCCACCTAAACCCCCCCCACCCCCCAAAAAAAAGATCAGGGCATGCTCCCACCTCAAGTGGACCAGTAAGGGTTTTCGATATTTGAGGTGGGGTGGCTAACCACAGATACTACCAGACTAATAATTTAAGATGACTGTGTTAAAGTAAACGAATTGCAACTGGATTGTCGGAGATGCAAAGAACTACCTCCAACGCTTGAAGGCAGGAAATAGATCCTAAGAATGAACATTCTTTCCTGGTTAATTTTCTCTTTGCAACACTCCCTGTACCAGTCCCCTCCACCATGTGGAAACAACTTCAAAAGCTCTACATTTGTCAGGGAAGGAGGCAGCACAGGACAGCTTGGCAGCTTTTTATGCCCCCCCCCTCCCGAACTGAAAATGTACTACTGGGCTGCTCATCTTCAGCACTTTGTAAGGGTAGAGGAGGCAGCTCCCAATTGGGTCCAGATGTTGCAGGCCAGTATTTATTTATTGAAATATTTTACCAGGAAGGCACACAGAGCAACAAGTCACTTGTCTCCCGGTGTGACCTGGGGGGAAGGGTACAATAGGAATGATACAAGTTACAAGATCAACATTAACATACAGTTGTAAGGCAGGTGTTAGTGTTATAGCAGTGTTGCACATAACAGGAAGAAAGAGTGGACAATAATAAGTGCTGAGTTGATAACCCAGCACCCCCTCTTTTCTCCTCACCCCTGTCCCCCCACACCCTTCCACATAGGCATTTCCCCGGAATGACCAGGGTCATGACTTCTACTATTGTTATACTTTAAACTACTGCTATTTACTGCATGTAACTTTATTCTGTAAACCAGTTATATTGTGTTCTTTTGTTATCTGTATTGCACCTGTATGTTACCACCGTTGTATCTCACACTGTAACCATGTCTACCTTCCCTGCGACGCGGTACCTTTGTAAATGAGTCCCTGACTCAAAGGTTGTAAATCTGACTTTCAAAAATAAATAAAATAAATAAGTAAACAAGTGCTTACGTGAAAGAAAAGGGAGAAAGGAGAGGGCGGGTGAAGTGGAAGAGTCATGTGCATGGAGACCCCTTCAGGATGCGAGAACCTGAGGGGCCGGGGACGAGAAAGAAGGGATAAGGCAGTGTCCCAGAAAGGCCCCTTCAGGATGTGGGGAACCTTGCAAGGGGGCTATGGGGCTAAACAGTGAGGGTGATAAGGCTATGGGAATTTAAAGAGGGAGGAGAGGAGGAGGAGGAGGTGGTGTGACTTAATGCTAGAAGGGGGAATAGGACCGAACCCAAGAGAGGACCCTTCAGAATGCGGGGTACTCTGCAAGGGGATTGGGGAAGGTCAGTAGATGGGGATTAAGAGAGCGATAGGAGAGGCAGGAAGTGAGAATTGAACCCTTGAGGGGAAGAGAATTCACACCTTTGGAGGGGATGGGGCCTAATCAATAGTCCATCAGGATGCACTGGACCCTGTTAGTAGTCGTGGAAAGCCAAGATAGTGGCTAGATAGAATAGGGGAGATATACTTAAACTCAGTTTGACTCCTTCAGAATGCTGAGAACCCTGCAAGGGGACTGCGATGGTCAGGGAGAAAGGTAGATGGGGAAGGGGAAGGAGAGGAGACAAGACTAGGCACAGTAAGACCCTTTAAGGATGCTAAGAACTCTGCAAGGGAGACTGCGAAGACTAGGGAGAAAGGTAGATGGGAAGGGGAAGGAGAGGAGACAAGCCTCGGCCCAGTAGGACCCCTTCAGGTTGCAGAGAACCCTGCAAGGGGACTGCGAAGACTGAGAGAAAAAGAGTAGGGAGGGGAAGGGGAGGAGACAAGCCTAGACACAGTAGGATCCCTTTAGGATGCCAAGAACCCTGCAAGAGGACTGCAAATCTACGGAGATGGGAGGGATGGTGGGGGAAGGGAGTAGATGAGAGATACAAGCCCCTGAGGGGGTAGGAGAGGACCCATGGAGAGCATTCAGGGTCCCTTACATTCTGTAAGAGATCAAGGGAGGCCAGTAAGGGGAAGCAATTTGGGGGAAGGGGAGGAGAGCTAGAAATCTGGGGTTGGGGTGCACAGAGTAAAATGAAGGTGACGGTAGAGGAGTAGGGTTTGTATAGGGCTTACAAAAGGGAATTAGGGAGGGACATGGCAGGAGCTGCTAGGTGCAAGGTAATTATTGAGGGCAGAGCTGATGGAGTAGGCGGAGGATGACTGCCGGATTGGAGGGGGGAGGGACTGCCACATTTTTGGGAGGAGGTGAGTAACCGGATTGGCAGATTTGGGTGGATCTGCGGAGGTCTACCAGGCCGTGGGAGTGGGTTGATCTAAGGGAATGGGAGGATGTGGGGGTGTTATAAAGGAGGTGGTGAGGTAGGAAGGAAGCTCACCCAACCAGTGCATGGAGGTGAATTCAGCACAGTGGGAGAGTTGCCTATTTGAAAGAAAGGGGAAGGATAGGGCACGATAAAGATTGCAGTGGTGGGTGCGGGGGGGGGCATAAGGAACTGGAGCGGGTGTCCAGTCTGACCAGGGAGGACTTAGGGGCAGCACCACAGACTACGTCACAGTAGTCGAAAGTGGGCAGCATCATCTTCTGAACAAGTTCATGCCTAGCCATAGGAGGGATGCACCTACGGTTCCTGAACAGGGCACCAAGCTTGGGGCACATTTTGTTCTGGATGGTGTCAATATGTCCAGAGAAGTTTAGGTGTTGGTCCAACCAAACACATAAGTACCTGAAGGAGGATGTATCCACAAGTAAAGTCCCATCAAGGGTGTGGAAAGTGGGTAGGGAGGGAAGCCTAGAGTCTCTGCTTTGTGCCAAAGGTCATGGAGACAGTCTTCTTGGCACCGAGGAAAAATTGATTGTTAGCAAACCAGAGCTGAACCTTGTTGAAGCCTTGCTGTAAGCTGTTTGTAACCTCAGCAGGACAGGAGCCAGATGCATACAGGACTGTATCATCGGCATACATTTGTATAGCGAAGGAGGGGGAGCAAACAGAGGGAAGGACGTTTAAGAAGATGGAGAACAGGAGGGGCCCTAAAACAGAGTCCAGTGCTAATCGGGAGGGAGGGGAAGCGGCGTCCAAGATCTTAACTGATTGCGTTCTGCCAATAAGGTAGGCCTTGAACCAGTTTGTGGCGGAGGGAGATAGGCCAGCTGCCGGGAGTGAGTCAAGGAGAAGGGAGTGAGAGATTGTGTCAAAGGCCTTGGCCAGGTCAACAAAAATGGCAGAGGCAATTTGGCCATTGTCCATCCCGGTTAGGATGGAGTCTGTGAGCCACAGGAGGGAGGTGGTGGTCGAGTGGTTCTTCCTGAAACCAGACTGGAAAGGGGTGAAAAAGGAGGTGTCAGATAGAAAACAGGAGAGCTGGGAGAGGACAATGTGTTCCTGAAGTTTGGAAAGGGTAGGGGATGAGAGGGCACCCCCTTTGGGTAGAGGGAGGACCACTGCATGTTTCCATGAAGAGGGGATCAAGGCAGTAGAGATTTAGGATTATTGAGAGGGGGTAGGCAATGGCCGAAGCAGAGAGGGACAGGAGTTTTGAAACAAGGCCGTCATGGGAGGCACCTTTAGAGGGGTTAATAGTGAGGAGGGCACTTAGGGCATTGTTTGGTTACAGTAGTGAAAGAGATGGGGAGGTGGGAGAGAGCACACCGGTAGAGGGTGGGGAGGAGAGGGATTTCAGTAGCTCAGTAGTGCAGGAGGTATAGTAGGAGTTAAATTCCACAGCTACAGCTGGTGGGTCGGACACTAGTGAGCTATTTAAGTATTGGGGGGGTGCGAGATGAGGGAGCAAACAGGGCGTGGACCACTTCCAGAACTTTGAAGGGGAGTTTATGTTGGTGATGAAGGCAGATTTGAAATATTCAGATTTGGCTAACCTTATAGCCCTGGTGCAAGCGTTTCAGAGCATGCAGTAGTTCACAAGGCCACTAGGATGCTGGGTAGCTTTATGATGCTTCCAGGCTCGATCTCTAGCCCTGAGGCAGGCCAGAAGTTCAGGGGTTATCCAAGGTAAGTGGTTACACCTCTGACTCTGGTTTGCTTGAATGGGGCAAAGGCGTTCCAGTTTACAAGAAAGATTTCTTTGAAGTAGGCAAGGGCCTTATCAACTGAGGGGAGGGAGAGAGGTTGGGGGGACCAGTCAGAAGTGGCAAGGTTACTCAGGAAAGGTTCAAGGTCAAGAGACTTAAAAGAGCATAGTTGTATGATTTTGTGTGGTGATTTAGTTCTGTGGACTTTCCTAACTATGAATATTGGGTCACAGAGCATCAGGGAGGATGTCAGAGGTGATAACGTGGTGGGGGTGGGAGGTAAGGGCCCAGTAGAGTAGTGAGTGCTGTGTCTTGTAGTTTGGACGGGTGGGTTCAGGATCAGTTGGGAGAGGTTTAGGGCTTCAATTTCATTTTTAGTTTTGGTACTTTTAGGTGACAACCAATTTATACTGAAGTCGCTCAAGAGGAATAATTCCCCAGAGCGAACAGGGGAAGTGATGGAGGTTAGGAGGTCTAGCGTGACCGAAGGATGGACCTTTGGGCGGCAGTATATGCTGGCTATGAAGATTGGGAGAGTGAAGGGTAGGGTCACATGGATAGCTAGTGCATCATGGGTCTCAGGATTGGAGGATGAGTAGATGATGGAATATTGGATGGAGGCTAGGACATAAATGGCCACACTACCACCCCTGCCAGCATGGTCTTGCCTTAGCTGCGGAGTAGCCAGGAATGGAGACCAAGTGGTCAGGGATAGTGCTCTTTAGCCAAGTTTCTGAGATGATTAGAATGGGTATGCGTTATCCGAAATTCACAGACCTCCCTTTTGTGGTGAATGACCATCTAGTGATGGCTCGGATTGCTAACCTATAGGTGAAATTTCAGGCCAAGATATGGGGGCAGGTGTGTAAATGGTGGAACCTGGCCCTAGGTATTGGCAGATACACGCAGCCGAAGGCATGCCTAGACTTCCTTTTTATAAATATATATTGAAGCTGGGTTTGTAAGATGGCAGAGAATGGGCCTGAAGGCAGTGGGCATTTGTTGGACCAATCGAAGGTTAAGTCATTCCAACAACTACCTGTGGAATTTGGCCTGGGGTGGCAGGACCAGTTCAGATACACATTATCCAATGTCGGAACTAGGAAGAGCTGCCCCGACTACGGAAGAAAATAAAGACAGACTTTGAAGGACACAATAGCTCTAGAGCAGCCTAAGAAACTCATCTCAGTACCATACGCAACACTTAAGGGGACCACATGTCCTGTATAAAGGCACAATGCAATTTTTTTTGGGGAGTCATTAGTGATAAGTAAAGGGACACAAAAGAGGCTAAGGATCATACTCCTACAGCATCACCCGATTGGAGGCAATTCCGGTGGCAGGTGAATATATTTTACAACACCGGTTATCACTGAACATTATGGGAATCAGTCAGATAGATGCTGAAGAGGATGTGGCTGGGCATCATATGTATATTTTTTGTTCCTACTGAGAAATGACACTCTAAGATCAACTAAATTACCTCAGTTCACGATGCCATGATATAGAACAAAATATTGAGAAAGCACTTTAGTGGTTACTGCATCACGTATGTGGAATGCTAGCCAAAAGAAATTAAAAATTATCTCACTTTTGTCAATTTGTCGTTTTAAAAACAGTGTTAATCGATTAATTACAAATGTGACTGCTTTGGGTGAATTTTTGAACTTTTGAATACTGTATGATGTATTATATGTAACAGGTTTGTCTACTTTGTATATTATGTACTTTACCATTTTCGTTGCATGTTGGATGCAATTGGAAAAGAAAGCATACTCTTATTTTGCCCTCCAATAAAAAATTATTGATACACAGTATTGGCAGGAGGTAGGGGATATAATTGAGAGGCTATGTGAAGTCTTTCTACCACGCTCCCTTAAACATCTAGTTTTGGGTCTGCCACCAGTGGACTTATGGAGGAAAAATAAAAAATATCAGTACAACGTTCTCATTTCAGCAGCTCTGAAGGTGATCACCCAGAGGTGGCTCAGGACCACACCCTCGGATATTTCAAGCTGGTTACGTAACTGTTCCTCCATTCAGAAAATGGAAAGGTTATGGCATGGCTGCGCCACGAGGAGAAAAATGCCGGCAGATGGTATCCCTCGGTCAGCTTCACGGCGGACAGGGATGGCACCGATATTTTGGAGGCTTTGGCTAATGCCATCTAGATAATGGGGCAGAACAGGGACACCTGTCCAGGGGAGGATCAACCTTCATAGTTATAAAAGGTGAGAGGAACTGACCAGTTGTGGAAGTTAAGAAGAGGAAAGAGATAGCCGGAAAGTGATATTATAATTGTCATTCAGGATGAGATGACTCATGACTAATGGAGATACACTGCCGCTCCATACCAGTCTTAACACAAAGCCTCCTACTAATTTTGCATCACTGCTACCTGGTGCCCTACCGTTATAAATGTTAGCATCAGATTGTCTTCAGGCTACCAAATTGTATTTTATGTTGTCTTTGAAGTATTGTTTCTTTTTCATTTGTAAGAACACTGGATGTGTTATTTTGTGTTTTAACTGTCAGAGTGTAAAATGTTGTTGTGAAGTGTGTAAACTCTCAAACTTTGATAAAAAAAAAAAAAACACGACATTAACAGGACCAGTCCCAGGACTGATCCCTGAAGCACCCTGCTGGTCACCTCCCTTCCTCGGAGTGAACTCCATTTACCACCACCCTCTCTCATCTATCCCCCAACCAATTTCTTACCCAGTTTACCACCTTTGAACCCACTCCTAAGGTACCCCAGCTTGCTTCCTAGCCTATGTGGGACGGTGTCGAAAGCCTTACTGAAATCTAGGTAAGCCACATCCACGGCTCCACCCTGATCTAAATTCCTTGGTCACCCAGTCAAAGATTACCTATGGTCGAGAAAGTACTAGGTAAGACCAGACTGGGCAGTGACAGGATAGACATGAAACTTCTATCCCTCACCCTGGACATTCTTATAGTGCCCATTACCACGCTGTACAATAAGTCCCTGGCCCTTGCCCAGTTCCCGGCAGTTTGGAAGCAGGCCCTAGTTACGCCAGTGTATAAAGGAGGCAACAAGTCTCTGGTAGCCAACTACAGACCCATCTCGATCCTCTCCCCCCTGTCCAAGGCACTGGAAAAGACTGTGGCGGGTCAACTCATTGACTACCTCAATAAGTATAATCTACTATGCCCCAACCAGCATGACTTCAGACAAAATCACAGTACCACCACTGCCCTGCTGGACGACATGAACTATGCACGAGGCCCTGGATGAAGGCAAACTGGTGGGGTCTGTCTTTATTGACCTCACTAAAGCCTTCGATACAGTCAACCATCCCCTGTTACTGACCCAACTGCAAAACATGGGTGTGGCACCCAATGCCCTTTGCTGGTTCCAAGACTACCTGATACGGAGAAATCAATGAGTCAAGATTGGGCAAACAGTATCCTGCGCAAGAGAGGTATCATTAGGGGTACCTCAGGGATCGATACTGGGGCCCCTACTCTTCAGCCTCCTCTTAAATGACCTTCCCACAGCCTGCAACACCAAACTCGTACTATATGCAGACAATGCTGTGCTCCTGAGCAGCAGCACATCTCAGGCTGCCCTACAATCTGAGCTGCAGAACTCCTTCTCCAAACTCAAGGACTGCTTCTGTAGTCATAAGTTGCTACTAAAACTACAAGACCAAGGCCATGCTTATGTCCAGCCCCCACAACAAAAGTAAGCACCACCCCCTCATCTCCAACTCATACAGTGAGCCGCTGGAACAAGTCCACTTGTTCAAGTATCTGGGGGTCATAACAGATAATACCCTCACGTTTGTTCACCATATTGACTCTGGTCAAGACAGTCAATACCAAAACTGGTGCCCTGTACAGGCACAGGCAATACCTCTCTCCACAGGCCCTCCGTCTCTCAGTCCACAGTTCCATTATATCTACTATGCACTAGTGGTCTACGGGGCGGCAATAGATACAGTGCTCAAGATGGTTCAGACTGTGCTCAACAAATCCTGCAGACCTGGATGCTGAGCATGGCACTCACACCTGTACTCTGTATGAGCATGCAAATTGGCTTTCATTAAGAATCCTGGTCAAATTCCAGACTTGCATCCTAGGGAAGAAGGATCTATTGGGTAACACACCACCTTGTGTAGGCAATTTGATCAAGGCGGCCAGCTCTTTACAGGTCACCAGGGGTAGCACTAGAGGGGCCTTGGCTATCCTCTTCCATTGTACCTCACTTGGGCAACATGCATTTGCCTACCGGGCCCCCCTGTGGATGAATGAACTCTCTGAGCACCTCTTGGCTACCAACTGTCTGGCCCAATTCAAAACTGACCTCAAACAGCACCTAATAAACACTCTCTAAGTACACCTGCCCTCAAGTCCAGCCATACCTGTTCTCTCTCTGCCCCCCCAGCAAGCACTAGGCAGGCCTCAGGTACCCTCTCCCTCTGTCCCTTCTCATGACTTCCCTTAGCAATCAGTTTGCATCATGCTCCTTCGGCACCCGCCACTCCACCTTCCCCCCTCCCCCAACTCCCAGTCCCGCGAGTTTCCCTAACACTCACTACTAATGCAAGTGGCCTGACCATGCCCCCTCGCACCCCACCATTTACTCTAGCATGTCTTCTCCGCTAAGCCTCCCCTCACCCCCATTTCTCCCTATACCATATCGCCCTTCTTCCCCCACTGCAGTACCTACCTCTCTTTCGTACCTCCTTTCTTCACCCCACTGCCAGCTAGCCCCGTCCCTCTGAACTACTGACAATGCACTTTGTAGTAGCTGCTTATTCCCCCCACCCCACCCTCAAAGTGCTTTTCTTGTTATTTAAACTTGTATTCATGTTTTGAGTTATTCTGTAAGTTCTGAATCCAAGCTGTAGCTTTCATTGTGATGTACCTTTGCTTTCTCCGAGCGTATGTACTTTGTTTTGCAATCTACGACGTAGAACCTTTGTAAAAGAGCTTGCGCTCAAAGGTCTTTTCCGAATCACTAAGCAAATAAATAAAAGAACTCTATCAGATTTGTTTGACATGCCTCCCCCAATGAATCCATGCTGCCTCGGGTCTTGTAACCCACTGGATCCAAGATATTGCACAATCATTTTTTTAGCTGTGACTCCATTAACTTTCCCAAAACTGAAGTCAGGCTAACTGGCCTAAAATTGCCCTCTTCCCTGCTACCACTTTTATGGTTGTGGCACTACATCTACCATCCTATAATCCTATAGAACCACTCCGGTTTCCAATGTGCTGTTAAACAGGACTGCCTGAGGTTTAGCCAGTACCTCCTTGAGCTTCCTCAATACTTTTGGATGCACCCCATCTTGCCCCATTGCTCTGTCCACTTTCAGATTAGTGAGTTCCTTCAGGACACACTACTCTGAAAATGGACTAGTGTTCAATTCCCTCCCTTCAATGCTCCTGTTACTTTTGTGGCCCCTCCCCTTCTTCTGTGAACACTGAACAAAAATATTTGTTCAGGATGTCTGCCTTTTCCTGGTCCCCCACTGCAAAGTCCCCCCCCCCCTTCCTGCCACCTCTTTTGAGAACCATAGCAGTCTCTTTTTCCTCTTGCTTTTGCTCACTTGCTTGACACAGAAGTTTGCTGCCTTCCCTATGGCTCTTTTTAGATTTGTTCACTGTTCCTCCAACTCACCCAGGTCAAAAAAAATAAAAACTCCAGGTCATCCCTGAAGCATTTATCCATCTTTTAAAAATCTGCCCTCCTGAAGTCCAAAGACCCTCGCCCTTGTGTGGGTGAATTCCACAGCCATCCTTACGCAGAACCCTACTGCACAGTGATCTTTTCCCCAGTAATAGTGGACATCTTCAATGACACGAGTCATTAATTACAGAACTAGTCATAAAATCTGTTTTAACAATATCTGAGAAAACCATTTTAATACTCTGAGCATGAATCTAAGCATGACAGAAATACATTTTTGCCAGAAACACTATATAATAAAAAAATTTTGCCAACAAATACAGATGCATTATTTTGCCCACTGAATCATGTTGCCAGAGTCATTTTGTAGTTTACTACACAGTTCTAAAAATGAAACCTCTGTCCCAATCTTGGTGTCAGCTGCATATTTAGTGCACCAACTATGCTATCTAATGTGCTAATATGCAGGTTTTAAAAAGTACTGGGGGCAGACCAGATCCCAGAGGCATCCTTCTCACTTGATGCAAAGCCATTCACTCAGACTTTCTACCTCCAAATAATATAATGGTTCTTTGAAGCTTGGGGTGGTTCAACTGAACTTTTAGTCAGCGTGAAATGTGTGTGCTAAAACCAGCAGTTCTCCTTACTGGAATAACAAGAATGAAACTTAACAAGGAGAAATCTGCTCTGCATCAACCGACCCAATAACACCAGCCCACTCACTGCAACTTTTTTTTTTTTAAAACATTTAAAAAGATTTATTGGATATTTTTTCTGGCAACTTGTTAAACGATTTTGTAGGTCCCTGGCCACTTCGAGAGGATTCACGTTACTACCTAAATACATATTACAACTCATTTAATTATTATTTTTTTATTTCCATTTATTTATTTAAGCAAACATTCTCAGTACTACAGTTTTAACACCCCCACCACCACACAACACACATAATTAACGGGATACATCTCCTTTGCTTTACGCTGCAGTACAAGGTTAATGTTCAGGTCTGAAAAAGTGTTCCCTACCATGCGACAGGTGCTAGAAATAAAAAGAGACAAGGCCTGCACCTGACTATTCAAGTCTCTGGAGAAAGAGCCAAGAGCCGTGAAGATGTAAGCAGTGTATAGGAACCTCCCCAAGGTTACTGATACGCCCTCGAGGGGCTGATCCAGGCCCATGGTGGTTGGAGCTGTTACCCTATGGAGTGTCCAACTGTAAGGAGGTGGGAGGGAGTCAAGAAGCAATCCTCTGGTCTGGTGTGTAAGTATGCCGACTGGGGGTCACACATGTATCCAGAGCTTCACCTATGGAACGCATTCCTCTCCTGTGAATCCCTAAGAAAGTTTGCCCTACAGCAAGCTGGGACATTGGTGGGGTGCAAAAGCAGATCAGTTTCAGTACTAAACAAGGCAGTACCATCTGCTTACATTAATGTATTTGTACAGTAACTAATCTGTTGAGATGCCAGAAGAAATTCTGCCCACACCCAGAAGTGGAGTTCTGTTAATTTCTATGTTGAAGAAATTGTTTGTCTTGGATTTCACCATTAGGGTCGTGCTAAAATGTCTGACAGGTACATTCAGTCGAATTCTCCTACTGAGAGGTTTAGCAAAGATGGAGAGGAATGCTGATTTTTCATGTACCAGAGGTGGGTTCTAGTAGCTGCATCGCTGCATTTCCTGATGACACCAAGATGGGAAGGGCAGCTGCATCTCAACAGGAGTTAATATACAATGCAGAAGGATCTAGGACACGTTTGGGAAATAGGCAATATGGCTGACGAACTTCAACGTCGATCTATGCAAACAAAAAAACATTAATTCAAATTACTACTTAAACCATATGATTACTAAAATATAGTAGGAAAAAAATAGTGAGTAACTGATCAGCAGTAAGGGGCAGCAGTGTGGGGCTGCTGTTAGCAAGGCAAACAAAATCACAGCATGCATTAAACAGCTCTAAGGATGTTAAAATACCCTTATACACATCATTTGGTCAGTCTTTGGCCTATCTGGATTTCAGTGAGACCTTCGACACTGTTCCACACGGAAGACAGGGAGCACAGACCTGAAACCTTCCTGGAATCCTTCACGTAATTGGGAGGAAATAAACAGAACTTACCTGGCAGAAGTCTTCACACACAGGCCTGGTTTTACCCTCGGCCTGAATCTCAGAGCCAAATGACATCCCGCTGATCTTGGGATGGGGGAAAAAAAAAAAAAAAAGAGGCTGGTACTTTACTCAAAAAGCAAGAATAAAAGTTGTGCAGATGGGTTAGTTCACTTACCACATGACAAAGGCAGGATCAATGAAACATAAAAACCTTTATTTTGGATATGAAATGATTGCATCCAAAAAGAATAATTTAATTGGAGCAGCTCCATGGGGCGGAGAGATTACGGTAGGCAAACTAGCACAAACGGCATTCGGGGAGTAGGTGAGACAGCCACAGCTACCAATGTTTCCTTTTGAGGCAGATCCTGTTTCTATTAAATTAAAAAAATAGAAGCACTCTGGATAGGGAGGTTGATACCAGTCCATTCACAAAATAAAGGGTTCAGAAAGAACTCTTAAAACTGAAGGTGGACAAAGCAATGGGTCCTGACGTGATTCACCCAAGGATTCTAAAAGAACTAAGGCTAGAACTAGTAACACCACTGACTGACCTTTTTAACAAATCATTGAAGGATGGTGTGGTACTGGAGGATTGCAGGAGGCTGGATGTGGTTCCCCTTCACAAAAGTGGGAGCAAGACACAGGCAGGAAACTACAGACCTGTTAGTTTGATCTCAGTGGTAGGGAAAATGATGAAATCACTTCTGAGGGAAAGAATTATCGAGTTCCTAGAGGCCAGTAGGGCACAGGACCCGAGGCAGCCTGGAGTCACAGCAGAAAGGTTGTGTCAGACGAATCTAATAGATTTCTTCGACTGGGTGACTAAAGTAGTAGACCAGGGAGGGGCTGTGGACATGGCCTACCTAGACTTTAGCAAGGCACCTCACACAGTCCCACAAAAAGATTAATACACAAGTTAGCCAGCCTTGGAGTGGGTCCCAAGGTGGTAGCCTAGGTAAAAAAACTGGCTGGACAACAGGACGCAGAGGATAATAGTAAACGGAGTCCACTCTGAAGAAAGGGGGGTTACTAGTGGGGTACCACAGGGTGCAGTAGTGGGGACGGTCCTCTTTAATGTCTTTATAAGTGACACTGCAGAGGAACTGGAACAGAAAGCATGTCTCTTTACGACACAAAGATCTGCAACAGGGTTGATACAAAAAGTGGGGTGGAAAGGATGAGAAGGGACTTGGCAAGGTTGGAATGGTCAAATGTACGGCAGCTTAGATTCATCGCAAAGAAGTGCAAAGTAATGTACCTGGGAAACAAAAACCCAGGGGAAGAGTACACAATGGGGGGTGAGATACTAACAAAAATGGAAAGGGACCTGGGAGTAATCCTATCAGATGACCTAAAGGTGGGCAAGCAATGTGAGAAGGCAGTAAGGAGGGCTGGCGGGATACTGAGATACACAGGGAAAGGCATCACCAGTAGAAAACAGAATGTTGTTATCCCTCTGTACAGACAGTTGGTGAGACCCCATCTGGAGTACTGCATGCAGCTCTGGAAACCCCATCTCCGCAAGGACAGACAGGGTGGAGGCTGTCCAGAGGAGGGCAACTAAAATGGTGCAGGGTCTGCACCAGAAGACATAAGAAGAGAGATTAAAGGAGCTTAATATGTATACCCTCGGAGAGAAGGGGAACATGATAGACACTTTCAAGTACCTCAAGGGAATCAACCAAGTCCAAGAGGTAGCATCTTTCATAAAAGATGTGCAAGAACAAGGGGGCACAATTTGAAGATAGAGGGCGGATGGCTCAGAGGTAATGTGAGGAAGTATTTTTTCACAGAGAGGGTTGTGGATACATGGAACAGCCTTCCTGAGGAGGTCGTACAGTCAAAAACAGTGGGAGAATTCAAGAATGCATGGGACAGACACAAGGCAATTCCAGTGTGGGATAGGAGGAAGTAGGCTGTTTGTTAACTAGGATCTGCAGCTTATCCATTAGGTAGGGAAATGGGCAGACTAGGTGGGCCAAGCAGTCCTTATCTGCCGTCAAATTCTATGTTTCTATGTCCTCCTATTGGGCGGAGTGCCTTATTCCTCCCTGCCAGCCAAGCCACAAATGCAACCCGGGTCGAATGCAGCCTAAAGCCTCCGCGGCTGCTCCCAAACCAATTACCCACTCATCCGCTGAGCCAAACGGTGACAAAATTCCCCTTTTCCTCTGAGCCCACCCTGAACTGTAACAGAGTCTGCGACTACTCCTTCCTTTCCAAAATACTGGTTCCACAGAGCTACGTCCCTTAACGGGTCTGATGGGCAAGCCCCAGACACTGGCACAGCAGGCCCCAAGGCGGAATCCCAGGACGCTGCTCCCCTTCCTGGCCTTCCCTGCCTGGCAGCATGCTTCACGGGATAAGCCCACCACAGCTGCCACTTCCGCCAGACCCTGCTGCAGTCCTCCCACCACCGCAACAGCCCCATTGCCAGGATACCTCGTACATGAATTTGGTTACCGGAACACTGCACCTTGAAGGGATTCCCACCTTTTCTCCTCTGTCCTCCTCTTCCAGCCTTCCTCTCCTTACAGCAGCCAAAGAAAATTACTACCCCAGCCCCCAAGCTCCTATCAGCCTTCCCTCAGAGAATTCCATGTATCGCACCGATGTTGCCAGTTGACTTCTTTTGGGCTGGATGGGGTTAACCCCCCCAGCCACCTTGCCCTCCTCAATACTGTAGTTTTCCCATTCTCACGCCTCGGGATCTCAGAGCTTAAATAGTAGTGAAACACTGACCCCTGGAGTCGGTAAGCTAGAATGGCAGTCAACCTCCTAAGACAAGAATGGATAAGGATAGGCTGGAGACAGTGCAGTGCAGAGTAAAAAAAAATATTCAGGTCCAGCAGGGCAGTTCCTATGAGGAGCACCTCAAGGCACTAACTATGTACTCACTGGAAACCAGAAAGGAGATGTTACTGGGAGACAGGACCAAGGAGGAGAATACAGAGGATGGTGGGGGTTAGTACCCTGGAAGAACAGCAGGTTCCAGGGGTTATAGAGAACTTGGGCAGATTGGATGGACCTCTGGTCCTTTTCTGCCATCATTTTCTAGGTTTCTACATAACAGGGGCCATATCAAAAAGGCAAGGCCCTAACCTAAGCCAGGGTAGTAGCCCACCCTGCGGAGGGGGCTCATATAAGTGATATTGCCGAGGAACTGGAGGAGAAGGTCTCTCTCTTTGCAGACAAAAATCTGCAAGAGCATGGACACCCAAGAGGGGGCTAACAAAATGCAAAGAGATCTGGGGAAACTAGAGGAGTAGCCTATGGAGTGTCAGCTGGGTTTCAATGCCAAAAAGTGCAAAGTCATGTATCTAGGGTGAGGTAACCTAGGGGCTGTATATAAGATGGGGGAGGTACTTACAGTTACCAAGCAAGCGAGGGGCCTTAGGGTGATCATATCCAATGATCTCAAGCTGGCAGGACAGTGCGACAGGGCAGCAATCAAGGCATGCAAGATGCTAGAGTAGGGGTCAACCGTAACCTTTTTTTTTTTGCACTAGCCAGCAAGGCAAGTCGATTCAAAATTGCACTAGCCCTTAATTATAATGGTAAATTTTGATCACTTAAAGAGGAAACAACGCAAGCCAAGAAATACTCTGATTATTGCACATTTATCCTGCTCCCACACCCACATTGCTTCCAGTTCCCCAACAGAAATAAAGACCGCAATGCCATCACACAGTCAGCCTCCACCCCCAATTGTTTTGTACCATGGCCTCCTCTGTTCCTCTTTCTGCCCTGCCCCAACCAATCACAAAACCAGAGGACATCACAGGGTTTTATTTAACTTTAAAAATTGATTAGTGTTTTGCTCATAAAAGTGCTTAATCTTTGTGAAAATGCATAGCTCTTGCTTCACTGTCTTTAACACAGCACTTCTAGAAAATCTAGATAAATACTTTCTGTACAGTCGGTATCGTTCCATAAAAACTGCTAATCGATTATTTAAAACCCTGCATCACAACAGCAAATGTTCAATCAAGCAGTCCTAGCTCTCCCACACACACACACACACACACAAGCTGACATCATCATGCACCTCACCACCACCACCAACAGGGCAATGAACAGAGTCAGGCAGAGAAAGACACTCTCAGTCCCCACCCTACAGTCAACTGGAGAACTGCACTTCTGAAAGTTTTTGTACAGTCTCAACTGAGCCAGGAGCACATCTAAGATTTCTGGGGTGGGGGCTACACATACCTAAGGGGCTTGGGAAATAGAAAACGATGACATTTTTTATTTCATCAGCCCAGGGGAAACAGTACACAGGCATAATGCAATACTGTCTCCATTTCTATGTAGGATGATCTATGCATCCCAGGAATGCCTATTTTAAGCTTTCAAATTATGTATTTTATTAAGGTTTATTTTTGTACCATACATGATCCAAAGCCTTGTTTTTAGGATGAAAGGACATGCTGGGTGGGATAAGGGTGGAACTGTATGAATGATGATGGCTGGCATGGTCCATTTAGAAGAACTCTGGGGACCCCCTACACTTGCCAGTAATAGCAGCTATGGATCTGTGGATGGTCATTTCAGAGTCTGATCTGCAGTGGTGTCCAGAGAAAGAACAGAGTTAAGAGATTTGGAGGGGAGAGTAAGTAATGAGAAAGTAAGTTGTTGACTAACTAGAATCTGCAACTTATCCATCAGGTGGGGAAATTGGCAGACTAGGTGGGCCAAGCGGTCCTTATCTGCCGTCAAATTCTACGTTTCTACAAGAAGGAAGTTATGGTGAGGCTGGGATAAAACCCACCACCTGCAGGGCTGATCCTATATACATCCTTGCATTTTGTCACCGAAATGTTGGATATACACACTCAAAATGTACAGAACTGAGAAGCACAGGTTTTAATATAGAACAATTTTTTTAGACAGACATTCAGAAAACTGGAAGCTAGTCACTTAACAGCACTCTACCCTTGATCACTTCTTGGACACTAGCTAAAAGCTGAATGTCCCAACAGTGGCGTGATAATGACTCATATTTAGTCTTTTGTGCGATCCCCCTCTTGAACTGCAAGATAATTGCAGCTTTTAATGAGCTGTTAGTCAAACCAGGCCATCTGGAACACTGAGAGAGATTAGGACGAAGACTAGAGTCTGCTAAAGTAGAAACTTTAACTTCATTAACAGCCATGCAATTCTGCACTAGTCAAGACGGACAAGTAGAGAGTTAGCTGCACTAGCCCTGGTCAATTTGTACTAGGGTTTGGGCTAGTAAAACAATGTTAAGATCGACCCCTGTGCTAGGGTGAATAGGGAGATTTCTAACAGAAGAGAGGTGGTGTTGCCCCTGTACTAGTCACTTGTGAGACCCCACCTGGAGTACTGTGTCCTGGTCTGGAGGCCACACCTCCACAAGGATATCGACAGAGTAGAAGCAGTCCTGAGGAGGGCTACTAAAATGTTGCAGGGCTTGCACAAGAAACCATACAAGGAGAGGCTGCAGGAGCTCAAAATTTACTCCCAATAGAAGAGAGGACACAACTGAGACCTACAAGCAGGGTGAAAATTTCCTATATCTTGGGTGCCCCAGGGCAGGCACTTTTGTCACAGGACACCTACTACATAGAAACATAGACTTTGACGGCAGATAAGGACCGCTAGGCCCATCTAGTCTGCCCATTTCCCTACCTACAGGATAGGCCACAGATCCTAGTTAACCAACAGCCTATATCTTCCTGCCCCCCACAAGAATTGCCTTATGTCTGTCCCATGCATTCTTGAATTCTCCCACAGTTTTAGACCCCACAACTTCCTCAGGAAGGCTGTTCCATGCATCCACTACCCTCTCTGTGAAATAATCTTCTCCACATTGCCCCTGAACAGCCCCTCCTTCTATCTTTAAACTGTGTCCCCTTGTTCTTGCAAGTCTCTTTTTTTCTGAAAGATGCTACCCTCTTGGACTTTGTTGAGTTCCCTTGAGGTGCTGAAGGTTTCTATCATGTCCCCCTCTCCTTCTTTCCTCAGGGTATACATATTAAGCTCCTTTAGTCTCTTCTCATCGGCTTCTTTTGCAGGCCCTGCACCATTTTAGTTGCCCTCCTCTGGACTGCCTCTATCCTGTCTATGTGTCCTTGTGAGATGGGGTCTCCAGACTGGACACTATTGCAGATGGGTCTCACCAACTGTCTGTACAGAGGGATAACAACTTCCTGTTTTCTGCTGCTGATGCCTCTCCTATACATCCCAGTATACCCCGGCCCTCCCTACTGCCTTCTCACATTGCTTGCTAACCTTAAGGTCATCTGATATGATTACCCCAGGTCCCTTTCCTGTTTGTTGTTGTTACTACCTCCCCACCCATTGTGTTCTTCCCCTGGGTTCTTGTTTCCCAGGTGCATTATTTTGCACTTTTTTGCATTGAATCCTAGCTGCCATCGTCGACGCATTCCTCCAACCTTGCCAAGTCCCTTTTCATCCTTTCCACGCCTCCTTGTGTATCAACCCTGTTGCAGATCTTTGTATCATCTGCAAAAGGCATACTTTTCCTTCAGTCCCTCTGCAATGTCACTGATGAAGACATTAAAAGGACTGGACCCAATACTGAACTCTCGGTACCCCACTAGTAACCGCTCTTTCTTCAAAGTGGACTCCATTTACAATTACCTTCTGTGTCCTGTTGTCCAGCCAATGTTTTTACCCAGGCTACCACCCTGGGACCCACTCCCAGGCTGGTTAATTTGACTAATAATCTTTTTGTGTGGGACTGTGTCAAATGCCTTGCTAAAGTCTAGGTAGGCCATGTCCACAGCCCCTCCTGGTCTACTACTTTGGTCACCCAGTCAAAGAAATCTATTAGATTCGTCTGACATGACCTTCCGCTGTGAACCCACGCTGCCTTGGATCCTGTGCTCCACTGACCTCTAGGTACTCAACTATTCTTTCCTTCAGAAGTGACTCCATCACTTTCCCTACCACAGAGGTCAGACTGACAGGTCTGTAGTTTCCTGCCTCTGTCTTGGTCCCACTTTTGTGAAGGGGAATCACATCTGCCTTCCTCCAGTCCTCGGGTACCACACCATCCTCCCATGATTTATTAAAAAGAGTAGCCAGTGGTTTCACTAGTTCCTTCCTTAATTCTTTTAGAATTCTAGAGTGAATTCCATCAGGACCCATTGCTTTGTCCACCTTCAGTTTTAGGAGTTCTTGCAGAACCCTTTCTTCTGTGAAAGGACTGGGATCGACCCCCCTATCAAGAGTGCTTCTGTTAATTGGATTAGGCACTTCCCCATCCTCTTTTGTGAATACTGAGCAGAAATATTCGTTCAGTATTCCTGCTTTTTCACTGTCCCCCTCTGCCCACCCACTGTTCATTCTATTCAGCCTCACTATCCCTCCCTTTGTCTTTCTACGCTCACTTATGTATCTATAAAAGGTTTTATCCCCCTTCTTAACTGAGTTGGCTATCTTTTCCTCAGTTTGGGCCTTTGCTATTCTGACTTCCCTCCCTGCTTCTTTCTGCCTTAACTGGTACAGCTCTCTGTCTTGCTCTTTCTGTGTTTCCTTATACTTCCGGAATGCTATCTTTTTCTTCCTGACTTTCACAGCCACCTCTCGAGAACCATAGTGGCCTTTTCTTTCGTTTTGATTTGTTTATTTGCTTCACACAAAGGCTTGTTGCCTCTGTGATGGCAGTTTTGATAATTCCCCATTGTTTAGTGCCTGCCCTGTGGGGCCCATAAGGTATCTGACAGAGTCCCGTATTTTTCCTGCTGCTTGCTGAGCAATGCGTGGGCATGCAGACATTTTTTTTTATCAGCAGCAGTCAGCGTCATGGGGGTGACACTGGAGGAGCGCAACACGCAAGCACCATTTTTCTTTGGGCAGGTGGAGGAGCACAGAGTGAGCAGGTCACAAGATAAGTTCTTCCAAAGACCAGCTGACTTGAGGGAAAGAATGGGCTGACTGACGGTACTCCTCTCCTTTGACTGGCACACCTATCAGGCAGCTGCTTATGCGAGGGGGTCAGACCATTGTTGGTGGAGGCGGGTTGCAGGAGACTGGCACCAATCTGGAACAGACTTTACACAGTTCACCCGCCCCCCCTCACACAGTGCATCATGCGATTCCTGTAAAGTGCGCCACTGTCATTTTCTGTTGGTGAAGCAAGTCGTGAGTGGTGCGCTTACAGCTTGGCCGGACGTCCCCATTTGTTTGTCGATCATCAACCAGTTATGTATTCTTAAAAAACAGCTCTTTTATGAGCTATTCTAAATCTAGTCAGTCTACTCAGTCACATAGCAAAATCAAACTTTATATCTGACTGAGAGACTGAAGTTCGAAGTGATGGGGGAGGGGTCAAAGGGGGCACGAAGGGACTGAAGCAACTTAAAAAAAATAAAGGCTCTTTTAAGAACTAACACATCTGTTCTTAATTTTAATCAGCCAAACAGGGCTCAAATCAAATAATTAACAAGGGTCTGTCCTGCTACAAGTGATGGGGGAAGGGGAGAGTACCATGAGGGAAGATCTTTTCACAACTCAGTAATAAAATTAGCAGCCTGTGACAGAAACTGCTGTTGCAGCTGCTTGTGTTTATATAATAAATTAAAAAAAACTCACCATACAGACTGAACTAAAATAACAGCAGACTACAAGGGGGGCATTCTTGGTCAAAGGCTATATAGGCTGTGCTGCAGCAGTCTTTTTTCCTATAGTACTAATTACAGTTGCAGCAGGGTACACAAAAACAAAAGTAAAAAAATGAATCCTCCTTCCTTACATTCAGTGTAATAAACAAGCTGTTTTACTTACGTGTGCGTTAACTAACTAAGCCCTGCCTCAAACATCTGCGTGGAGCTGGGGGAGTCAGCCTGACTGTTAAGAATAGAGATCTAGATACCTAAAAAAAAAAAAAATTATTAAGAAGTTTTATGTGAAAGCAAATTAGTGTAGCCTACCTAAAATCTGATCCTGTGAGTGTGTGACCCTATTGCTTTTGAAAAAGCAACTCTGTTGTGGAACTTGTGCACTACTGAAACTACAAATATAAAAAGGCTTTCTTTGAAGCCATAAAATGCAACGGTCTGTGCCTGTGTTATGTACTACCTTAAATCTAACTAAAATAAACTCTCAGAGTCAAGATCTTTAGCATTTAATTTGGACTACCTAAAATCTAAATTAACAAGGCTTTGTCACCTTTGTGTGTTGTGGGGCTTATGGGTTGACTGATTCCCCTCCTGTCCTCTTAAGGACTTGTGAGGGGCCTAATGATTTGCCCTCTTGAAGACTGAAGGAGGGCACCACATAGAGTAGTGGCTAGGCAGGACAGGAGAAAATAAACACAAAAAGCCCTGCGGCCTGCCACTTTGTGTGTTGAATTTGTGGGGGGACTGAGTGATTGTCATTTCCTCTTAGAAATAAATTACACTTTATCACCTTTGTGTGTTGTAGACGGTCAGTCTGTCCTCTCGTCTTAAAGACTATTGAGGTCTGACTGAGCACTAGCCAGGGAGTGGCTAGATAGAAGGGAAAACAAATAAATAAAAACCCTCTCTTTGGGACTGCTGTACTAGTCTACACTACACTGCATACTGGGTTGTCCTCTTAAATAAAAAGTCCTCGTCAGTTGCAATCAGTGTTTCTTGGCCTGGGTAATGATACTGAAATAAATCACACAGAGGCAGTTTAGTTTCTCTTAATATTTCTGTTTATTATTTACAAGCTGACAAACTATTCAACTTTCTACTAGCCTGCCTGTTATTAAGCATTATACAATGGCAAGAGAGAATCCTGGCTTCTGACTGGTCAGTTGGCCAACACAGCAGTGGTGTTATCCTAGCATAACATCCCTGCTGATTGGTTCTCAAAAGAAGTGGCAGGGAAGATAAGGGAGAAAAAGGTAACATTCAGGAGAAGATAAGGGAGAAAAAGGTACAATTCAGGAAGTATAAGGAAACACAGAAGGAACAGGACAGAGAACTTTACCAGTTAAAGCAGAAGGAAGCGGGGAAGACAGTTAGAATAGCAAAGGCCCAAACTGAGGAAAAGACTGCCAACTCAATTAAGAAGGGGAATAAAACCTTTTATAGGTACATTAGAGAGTGAAGAAAGACCAAGGAAGGGATAGTGAAGCTTAATAAAGGGAAAGGGGGGTGGGCAGAGGATGAGAGTGAAAAAGCAGGGATACTGAACGAATACTTCTGCTCAGTATTCATAAAAGAAGAGTAGGGGGAGGTACCAAAACCAAATAACAGAAGCACTCTGTATAGCTTCTAACAAATCATGGGAGGATGGTGTGGTACTTGAGGACTGGAGGAGAGCAGATGTGATTCCCCTTCACAAAAGTGGGAGCAAAACAGAGGCAGGAAACTACAGACCTGTTAGTTTGACCTCAGTGGCATGGAAACTATGGAATCACTTCTGAAGGAAAGAAATGTTGAGTATTTAGAGGCCAGTGGGGCACAGGACCCAAGGCAGCATGGTTTCACAGCAGGAAGGTCACGTCAGATGAATCTAAATAGATTTGACTGGGTGACCAAAGTAGTAGACCAGGGAGGGGCTGTGAACATGGCCTACCTAGACTTTAGCAAGGCATTTGACACAGTCCCACATAAAAGATTAACAAGTTAGCCACCCTGGGAGCGAGTCCCAGGGTTGTAGCCTGGGTAAAACATTGGCTGGACAACAGGACACAGGGTAATAGTAAATGGAGTCCACTCCAAAGAAAGGGGGGGTTACTAGTGGGGTACCGTAAGGTTCAGCACTGGGACAGTTCCTCTTTAATGTCTTTATAGGTGACACTGCAGAGGGACTCTAAGGGAAAGTATGCCCCTTTGCAGGCGACAAAGATCTGCAACAGGGTTGATACACAAGGTGGAAGGGTGGAAAGGATGAGAAGGGACATGGCAAGGTTAGAGGAATAGTAAAATATATGGCAGCTTAGATTCAATGCAAAGAAGTGCAAAGTAATGCACCTGGGAAGCAAAACCCCGGGGGAAAAGTACACAACGTGGGGGGGAGTTACTAGCAACAAAAAAAATGGAAAGGGACCTGGGGGTAGTCATATCAGATGACTTAAAGGTAGGCAAGCAATGTGAGAAGGCAGGAAGGAGGGCTGGGGAGATACTGGGATGCATAGGGAGAGGCATCACCAGTAGAAAACAGGAAGTTGTTATCCCTCTGTACAACCAGTTGATGAGAGCCTATCTGGAATACTGCATGCAGTTCTGGAGACCTCATCTCCGCACGGACATGGATAGGATGGAGGCAGTTCAAAGTAAGGCAACTAAAATGGTGTAGTGTTTGCACCAGAAGCCATACAAAGGAGCTTAATATGTATAGCCATGAGGAAAGTTTGGGGGACATGATAAATGTAGTAGCTCAAGGGAATCAAAGTTCAAGAGGGTAGCATCTTTCAGAAAAAAAAAATATGTAAAGAATAAGGGGCACAATTTGAAGATACTGGGGGATGGCTATGGGGCAATGTGAGGAAGTAGGGCGGTGGATGCATGGAACAGCCTTTCTGAGGAGGTTGTGGGGTCAAAAACAGTGGGGGAAGTCAAGAATGCATGGGACAGACAAAGCAATTTTAGTGGGGGGGTAGGAGGAAGTAGGCTGTTGGTTAACTAGGATCTGCAGCTTATCCTATAGGCAGGAAAAAGGACAGACTGGGTGGGCCAAGTGGTCCTTATCTGCTACCAAAATTTATGTTTCTATGTCCATAGGGAATGAGACCACCCTTGGAGGCCAGGACATTAACCTGCCCTGGAATACGGACTGCTGAAAGTTAAACTTCCAAGGAGTAATGCAGATTCCAGATCTTCATAGCTCCTGTACACAACTCTGAGGGCTTGATGATGTGGTAAATGGTGGTGGTGCTGTCTGTCCTGATTTGGACTGACAGACATGTACCCAAACAGCGACAGGCCTGAAGGGCCAGAGAAAATTGCCCTCTGGTCCAGAAGGTTTATAGGCTCATTGGAATCCCTGGAGACCACAATCCACATCCCCAGCCTAGGAGGAGGCATCCATAGTCAGGACCACTGTTGGACACTGCTGCTGAGAGGGCATCCCCCTTGAGGTTGTCCCTTTCCAGCAATCCAGAGCTTGTACCAGAGTTTTTGTTACAGACACCAACTTTGGCAGGAGGTATCACTTTTGGGACCAATGAGAACTTAAATGATGCTCAACATCTCTCATTTGAAACCTGACACCACAGCGGTGTTGGAAGCCATATGCCCCAGTGTAGCAGGGTTGATGTTCAGGATACAAGCTTCAGGCAGACAACTTCATTAGTGCATAAAAAATGCCAGGTTGGCATTTATCATTTTATCTTTTGTCATAAAATGATCAATATCCGTAACAGAAAATAAGCATTAATTCAGCAACATCCAGTGCTTTCTTATCTTAAGTTCTTACACCTCGCACAGCCAGCTCAAGACTGACACCTTATCTCCTTTTCTACCCCTAGTGGAAGGCTTTTATATGAGTTTATCAATGACACCACTGACAAATGACAGCAATTTAATTTGTATTTAACACTTTCAAAAGATTCTATGGCTCACAACCTATACCTATACATCAAAAGGTTGTCCCTAAACCAGTATAATGTAAACAAACATTCTACTGTACTTATAACATTTATATACCCAATTCTAGACAGATGAATGCTCTTTCTTACTTAATTAGCTTTACTTGGTTCAGACTCCTCCCTTTAACAATAATCACTGGAGCTAGGGTCTGTATAAATGTATGCCACTAGGGGCCGCTGCTTCCCTATAGTAACAGGGTCATTTCTATAGGAATATTTCTATAACACAGGTCAGACTGTATTCTTTTATTCAGACTTTTTTATTTTAGTAAATCAAAATGTAAGCATCATATACACATCTCCTAAGTTATCTATAGCAAGTCTGAGCAGCATGATAACCTATTAAAGCTGAAAACTAACTCTCTCAAAAGGTAACGGCTGCTGGTTTCAAGCCATTGACTTCTTATTTTAGCCCTTTTTAACATACAGAAATAGCTATGTAAGGGTGTTGCTGTCCTTTTAATTCTGATCATTTATAAGGTGCATCAGGACAGCATTTTACACAAACAGGCTTTCTGGTAGTCCCCCTGTTACACACTACTACTGCTTGTAATTTCATTGGAAAACATTAGTCTTTCACAGCGCTCAACGCTAGTTTATACTCAGCGTCTGAAAGTGAAAGTTTTAGTGCCCTGAATTGAAACTACACCACAGCTGTTTATTTAAGAGATGGAGTATACATAGTCTTTGAAAACGCCTACCTCCTTTTTTAGTTTCTGTCTTTCTTTAGAACCGACAGAGCGCTTTTAATTCACCTACTTTTTAATACCAAGCACTTTTACCTTTTTAGCATTTGGGGGGGGGGGGGGTGGAGAGAAGAGAGAGCGCATCATAAGCAAGAGTGCTATCTTAGACCAGAACTCTCCCTTTCTCCAAACATCCCTCCTTTCCTTTATATCTGGGCACTCCACGAGTGCTTCAGCAGATAATTAACCCTACATATATTTTGCTGCCCTGCATAGCGGTCTGGGAAACTACAAAACATGCCTTTGCTCCACAACACTTTTCTACCATTTATTTCCCTTCAATTATTTAAAGTGTAACATGCAGTTAATTCAGGAGCAGTAACGGAGCCCTTCCCGCTCCGTACAGCAAAGAGGTGCGGCATTGCGCCATGCACACCTCTCAGGGCACTCTTTACATTTTAATTTTATTTTCTATACTATCTGGCGGCTGACCCGATTCAAACCATCCTGCCAGCTACCTGCTGCACTTCAACTGCTGCAGCGCGACAGAGAGAGCTTCAGGAGTGAGCACGCTCCTATCTTACAACTATCTCCCTATCGCTCTCCTCTCACTAACCTTTAAATTATTTATTCCACTTCCTGCACGAGCACCAGGATACAGAAAGTGGCACCCTCGGACTTTCTGTTCAAACTCCCACTTCGCGAGCATGCCTTCAGCGTGACATATGCTGTTTTTTTCTCAACTCAGGGACATACTAGTAAGTAAGGCAGCAAGAGCTGATAAATGCTCTTCACAGTGGCACAAGTTTCTTTTAGCACTTTTCATATGTTAACTGTTTTTAAAGCACTAACGTGCCTTTTCTTCTCCCAAGCCTATCATTACAGTACGTATCTAAGTAAGGGGAGAAAGTAATTATCAGAGCCCCTTCTCATGACAGGGACACCCTCTCACACACAGAAGCTGAAGGAAAATGCCTTGCTGGTCGGGGCTGGCCCAAAAACAAAGGTTCATGCCAAGCTCAGAAACTTTCCATTCTGTCTTGGGGCATAAATGCCTTGCCCTGGAGGGCATCCAGCTCTGCACCTATGAATTCCAGCCCCTGGACTGGTTCTGTTTTGGACTTTTGGTATTTATGAGAATAACTCGAGTGTCTCCAGGGTACTCTGGGTTAGTTGGCGGGAATCCTTGACCTGCTTGTGTGACTTCCTTGCAACAAGTCAGTCATCCACGTAAGGAAAAAACACCACTTTCCATCTTCTGAGGTGTACTGCCACTATGGCTAAGCACACCGTGAACACCTGGGGAGCAGATGAGGTTCAGAAAACCGAAATCAAAAATGGGTTACCCCTCCCCATTTTTCTTTTGAGTCAGGGAGTACCTTGATTGAAAAGAGACCCTTTCCCCACTGGGAGGAAGGATCTCTTTCCTCTGCATTTGCCTGCAGCAACTCTGACCAACTCCAGCAGAATTCTTTCCGTCTGAGTGGAAGGTTTAAAGTTCCTATGAATCTGCAGTCTAGAAAAACTTTTAAACTGTGGTGTGAACCCTTGGTTTACCCCTTCCAGTACTCACTTGTCTGAAGTGATGTATTTCTATTCTTGGAAGAAAATAAGCTCGCCTTCTTCCCACTGGCAGTGGACGGGCAACCTGGGTAGACCTGTCAGGGGTTCTACTTGGACTGAGCCTTAGGGGCTGGGGTTGGATCAGCCTGTTTGGAAGCTCTTCTGCCTCTGCCCCTAAAGCAACCTCTCATCTAAAAGTAATCATAGGGCATGGGTATGAAAGCATGGAGAAAATACTCCTTACCCTTACCTCCCCATCCACGAGGCCTGTAGGAAGTGGAGGCCTTCTCCTCGGTGTTGCTTCTGAAGGTCTTGTACTCATCCACCTTTTTTTTTTTTTTTTTTAATATAGGTCTCTGCCTTGTCACCAAACCAAGAAGTGTTCTCACATGGGAAATCCATGGCTTTGACTGTGTATTCTGGGACAAACCAGTGGTTCGCAGCCAGGCAAATCCCCTTAGGGATATGGCATGGGCCATAACCCCAGAGACAGTGTCCTTGGCATCCACTGTCATATGGAAATGATATTTGATAGCATCTAGGGCAGTCTTGGCCATATGGCCAAATGTTGTGCCAGTTCCTCAGGGACCTTCTCGCTGGTGGCCAGCACAGTATTCCCCAAGGGTTCTCTGGTACTGTGCAGTGTAAACCATGGGGGGATACTGGGATGCATAGAGAGAGGCATCACCAGTAGAAAACAGGAAGTTGTTATCCCTCTGTACAGACAGCTGGTGAGACCCCATCTGGAGTACTGCGTGCAGTTCTGAAGGCCCAATCTCCGCAAAGACACAGACAGGATGGAAGCTGTCCAGAGGAAGGCAACTAAAATGGTGCAGGGTCTGCACCAGAAGACATATGAAGAGAGACTTAAGGAGCTTAATATGTATAGCCTCGAGGAAAGGAGTGAACATAATAGAAACTTTCAAGTACCTCAAGGGAATCAACAAAGTCCAAGAGGGTAGCATCTTTCAAAAAAAGAGGTGTGCAAGAACAAGGGGGCACAATTTGAAGATTGGGGGGGGGGCTCAGAGGTAATGTAAGGAAGAGATGGTTGTTGATGCATGGAACGGCCTTCCGGAGAAGGTTGTGGAGTCCAAAACGGTGGTGGAATTCAAGCATGCATGGGAGTGTCATAAGGCAATTCTAGGGGGTGGGGTAGGAAGAAGTAGGCTGCTGGATAACTAGGATCTGCAGCTTATCCATTAGGTAGGGAAATGGGCAGACTGGGTGGGCCAAGCGGTCCTTATCTGCCGTCAAATTCTATATTTCTATGTATACAGCTGGTCTCAACCTCAAAGAGGCAGAGGTGTAAACTTTTTCTTCCAAATACTGTCTCGCATCCTGGAATCTTTATTCGGGGTGCAGTAGACAGGGGCACCTTAGCCTTGTTTCAGGCTTGATTGGGATTAACCCCATTATGTCCAAAAACTAAGCCTCCTCCTCTTCCACCGTAAACTCTTGGGTGGAGAGGTCAAGGGTGCTCACCATTTGCCTTTTGAAGGTATATGGTAGGAGAAGAAATCCTCCAGACCCAGGGAGAGAACCAAATTCCTGGTCAAAGGAGCCATAGGTTCCCTTTCTCTACTTTTTCACACCACTGAAAACTGACTGAAAGTTTCTCCAGTTCCAGGGAACCAGAGAAAATAAAATAAATTGCCCAAAAAACTCACTTACTGACAGCAGCAAAGCATAATATGATAATACAAAAAATTAAGCATTTACTGTGAAAAAAAAGTCAGAAATCAAAGAAAAAAAATGGAACGAAGCAAGAGCGAGCTCTCGGGGTGACTTGCTTGCTCAGGTGGAGAAACTGATCTGCCATTGAGCAGAGCGCTGTGCCACTGTGAGGACAGAGTTGGAACAGCTTTCCACGTTCTGTCATTTACATATATTCCACGCACTCCAGGGCAGCTAAACCTACCAGGCTTACTGCATTTGTCAAGCACAGTGAGGGATTCCTGAGGCTTGAATGGGTGTTTCCTGTGCAAACCGGGTTCTGCGCAGGCACAATATTCAAATGGGCGGTTGTCGAGAAGACAGGGTTAGCAACCCTGTAAAAATGTCTGCAGGTGGGCAAAGTGGGGGGGGGGGTTAGTGCGTTTCTTTTGTGTAGCTCAAATGCCACAGAACCAAATCTAGTCTTACTCCAGGCAACCCTAGTGGCTGCCAGTGTTACTGCAGCTAACTACCAAATCGGCCTGTGGGAAGCACACCTGCCCCCTGGTGCCCAGTGGTCCCCCTCCCTCCGATAGCCATCCTTGTGCCAAGTAAGGTATCCCTGGCGCCTACTAGTCCCCCTTCCCTCCGATTACCGTCCCCATGTCAAGTAAGGTATCCCTGGTACCTAGTGGACCCCACTCCGATCGCTAAACAAATATAGTCCCTCTTGTGCCCAGTGGTACTCCCCATTACTCCATTCACCGTCCCCATGCCAAGTACATAATCCCTGGTGCCTAGTGATCCCCCTCCCTCTGATCGCTGTCCCTGTGCCAAGTACGTTATCCCTAGTACCTAGTGGTGCCCCCTTACTCAGATCCCTAAACAAATAGTTCCCCTGGCACCTAGTGGTACCCATTCTCCGATCACCATCCCTGTGTCAAGTAAGGTATCCCTGGTACCCAATGGTCCCCCCCTTCAATCGCTGACCCCATGCCAGGTACACTACCCCAGTGCCTAGCAGACCCCCCTCCCTCTGATCGCTAAACAAATATAATTCCCTGGTGTCCAGTGTCCCAAAACCCCTTCAGGTCCCGGCCTGTTAAGGATAAGAGATGTCCCTGGAATCCAGTGGTCCCTCCCATTCCCTGGCCCCATTGCATACACATATTCCCTGGCAAGCACTGGTTCCCCCCCCCCCCAAGTCACAGATCCCCAGCCCTCTAACACAACCAACAGCCAGTCCTGTGCTTATGCTGTTAGTATATTTTACGTGCAGGGCAAAGAAAACAAAAAACAATTCCCTAGTGTGAAATGGTCCCCCCCCCAAACTCTGATCGCCAAAACTGCCGTTGTCAATAGAGTAATCCCTGACATTTATTGGCCCCCACACCGCGGCACCTACCACCCACCCTGCCAATTCCCCCCACCTGAATCGTCATTGCTGCAGGAGCCCATACAGCAACTGGCACAGCCCTCCTCACACCTCCATGGCCGACGCACACCCTGTACAGTACACACGCTCTCGGTGGCTTTGCATATGGCAGCCAGCCGAGGAGGTATGACAAGGTTATGCCGGTCATATGGTCTCTGCCTCGGGGTCAGTCCCTATGCCCAAGTTAGGTATCCCTGGTGTTCAGTGGTCCCCCTCCCTCCCATAGCTGCCCTGTGGCTTTGCATGCGGCAACCGGCTGAGAAGTGAGGGTGGGTGGCCAACAGAGTTAAGCTAGCCCTGGCAAAAAGAAACACAGGTGAGGGGGTACAGGCAAAGTGGGCAAGCATTAAGGATGCAATACTTGAAGCAACATCCCATTGTGTTAGACAGAAAAGGAAGTGCAAAAGAAGAAGGAAACCACTTTGGTTCTCAAATACAGTAGCAGAAAAGGTCAGAGCCAAAAGGCTGGCCTTCAGGAAATATAAGGAACACAGCGGGATGAAGATGAGGAGGCATACCAAACTGCCCTAAGGGAAGCAGGTAAGGCAGTAAGGCAGGCAAAGTCCAAACTGAGGAAACACTAGCACCTGAACAGTAAAAAGAAGGTGACAAGACTTTCTATAGATACATTAGTGAAAGGAGAACGTCCAGAGGGGTATTGCTAAGCTTAATGGAGAAAGGGGAGCATGTGGAGGAGGAGGACCCTGTAAAGACATCTATCCTAAATAGATACTTTTGCTCAGTATTTACTGAAGAGAAGGTAGGGCAGGGCCCACAGCTCAGCATCATGGACACAGGGGAGGAGGTGAGCACTACTCCCTTCACAAAAAGAAAGGGTCCTACAAGAGCTTGCTAAGCTCAGGGTGGATAAGGCAATGGGACCTGATGGCATACATCCCAGGGTACTTAAGGAGCTAAAGGAGGAACTAGCAGAGCCATTAGCAGAATTGTTTAGTGAGTCTGTGAGCACAGGAGAGGTCCCAGAAGACTGGAGAAGGGCTCATGTGATCCTGCTCCACAAGAGTGGTAGCAGGGAGGAGGCGGGGAACTACAGACCAGTCAGTCTTACCTCAGTAGTGGGCAAGATTATGGAGGCACTCCTAAGGAAAGGATAGTGCAACACCTGGAATCCATAGGGGCACAGGATCCAAGACAGCATGGGTTTACAAAGGAAGGTCCTGTCAAACTAATCTCATAGATTTCTTTGACTGGGTAACCAGAGTGGTGGACCAAGGGGAGCAGTTGATGTCGCTTACCTTGACTTCCAGCAAAGCTTTTGACACTGTTCCATAATAGAAGATTGATAAATAAGCTGGAGGCTCGGGTAGTCAGAAGTTGGTCAACTGGGTGGCAAACTGGTTGACTGGCAGAAAACAGAGAGTGGTGGTAAATGGTATACAGTCAGAAGAGATGCAAGTCACAAGTGGGTACCTCAGGGATCAGTCCTGGGGCCAGTCCTATTCAACATCTTCATTAGTGACCTTGCAGATGGACTAGAGGGTAAGGCTTGTCTGTTTGCAGATGACACCAAGATCTGCAACAGGGTAGATGATCCAGATGGGGTGGGCAGAATGAGAAGAGATCTGGATAAACTAGCAGAATGGTCAGAAGAGTGGCAACTGGGATTTAATGCAAAGAAGTGCAAAATCATGCACATAGGGAAGAGAAACCCTGAAGCCACTTATAGGCTGGGAGGGGAGTTGCTAGCAGTCACAAAGGAAGAAAGAGACTTGGGCATCATCATCACTGATGACCTAAAATCATCCAAGCAGACCTCTAAAGCAGTAGGTAAGGCTAAGGGGTGTTAGGGTGTGTATTAGTAGGGGTATCACAAGTCGTAAGAGGGAGGTAATAATCCCTCTTTACAAGGCACTGGTTAGGCTCCCATCTGGAGTATCGTGCAGTATTGGAGGCCACACCTTCACAAGGACATTAACAAATTGAGGCAGTCCAGAGAAGGGCAACCAAATGGTGCAGGGACTGCATCAGAAGACATATGAGGACAGATTAAGGGAGCTCAATATGTATACCCTTGAGCAAAGGAGGGAGAGGTGATATGATCGAGGCATTCAAACACCTTAAGGGCATAAACAAGGTGAAAGAGTCTAACATGTTTAAATATAAGAAAAATAGCAGGACAAGAGGACACAGCATGAGATTAGAGGGAGGCCGATTAAGGGGAGTGAGGAAATTATTTTTCACAGAAAGGGTGGTGGATGCATGGAATGGCTTACCACAAGAAGTGGTGGCTATGAATACAGTGCAGGGCTTCAAACAGGCATGGGATAGGCATAAGGGAGCAATACAAATGACTATGAATAGATAGGTCACTGACAGAGCATAGGCCGGTGGCACATTTATAAGGTAGAAAAAGAAATGGGCAGACTGGATGGGTCTTGCGGTCCTTATCTGCCGTCAACTTCTATGTTTCTATGGGTGGGTGGCCACTAGACGCCTGGGATTACTGCACTGACAACGGTGGTACCAGCGATTTGGGGTTACCAGGACACACCAGTGTTTTTGTTTTTTGTTTGTTTTAATACCTGCACTGTAAAGTATACCAATAGCACAAGCACATGACTGGCTGTTCCTTGCGTTGGGGCTAGGGATCGATGAACCGGGGGTAAACCACTGGACACCAGGAATACGCTTACCCAACAAGGCAGATGATCAGAGAACAGCAGGGACCAATGGATGCCAGGGACATCGCTTATCCTTAACAGGCTGGGATCAGGGTGGGTGGGTGGGTTTGGAACACTAGGAATCAGGGGACTATATTTGTTCAGCAACTGGCAACTGAGGAGGGACCACTAGGCACCAGGGATACCTTACTTGGCATGGGGATGGCAATCAGAGGAAAGGGGGGGAATCACTAGGCACTAGGGATACCTTACTTGGACGGGGGACGGCGATCGGAGGGAGGGGGACCACTAGGTACCAGGAATAATGTACCTGGCATGGGGACAGTGATCAGAGGGAAGGGGAAAACTAGGCACCGGGGATACCTTACTTGGGCACAAAGACAGCGATCGGAGTGGGGGGGGGGGGACCACTAGGCATCAGGGAATTCCATACCTCTATGGGACTGGCTGCTCAGTGTAGGGGTGGTGCCACGCTAACCTGCCACACTTCCCATGCAAATGAGCCCATAATGCGCACACAAATGGCCCCTTAGCAACTTGCATGCCCACTGGGCTAATTTGCATAGGTCCCTTTGAAAATTGCGCCTAGCACTCCAGCTCTATATAGTATAGTCCCACCATTCCCTGCACAGCAGGGATCCATGTTGGGGCAGCACTACTTGCCTTAGCACTGCACTGACATGCCTCTATATTCAGTCAGATAATGCCGAAGTGCTCTCCCACTGAATACAGCATCCTCGTATTTCTGGGCAAGGGCAAAGCACAGCACAAAACTCTGCACTCCACTTCGCCCATTTTTGAATAACGGGCCCCTGATCTTTCCCCAAAATATATATATGCATGTGTGTGCGTATTCTCCTTTACGTAATCAGAATATTACATAAAGCAAAAAAAACTGAGTAGTAGTTTTGTGTGTAAAAGTGCTAATTAACTGTAAAAAGGCATAACACTTGCCAGAAATTGATTAGCAAAACTTTTAGCTTCATTTATATACCGTACCACTCAACTGTTTGTAGCTACAAAGAACGTCCCTCATTTTACCCTTCAAAACAGCGCTGTCCCTGATCTAGCCTTCGTGGAAGAGCTGCTGTCCACACAGAGAATGTGCTGTAAATTCTGATTTTAAAGCAGACTTTCATAATATTCCAAGATGTCAGATCACAAATAAATGTTCTACACTTAAACACAATTGTTTCCAGTGTTCTGAGTTGGTATCTCCACATTTAAGGATATGTCCCTCATTATGAGAGTCAGTGTCCTTCATATTGAGTATCCATGTTCCAAATTTCAATGACAAAAGGTTGGGCGTTGGTATGCATTATGCTTTTCACCTGGGTCATCCCTGAAAAAAAACTAGTACTTATTTGGTGTATTCAATGGAGTTACATGGTTAACAAAAACAAACATTCATTTAATCTCAGAGAGCCATGGCCTCACTCAAAAAGTGGTTTTCAGTCTGTTTGGAAATGGACAATTTTACATAGTTGTTCCTTGGAAACAGGCGAGTTTCCTAGCTCCCTGAAGGGGGCAGTGGCTCCCCTCCTGAAGAAAGCTTCTTTGGACCCAGACTGCCATGCAAACTACAGACCAATCCCGAATCTCCCCTTCACAGGAAAATTGATAGAGAAGGTACTGGCCGTACATTTGGAGAACCATTTGACCATCCATGATATCTATGCGCCTCTCCAGCCCCATTTTTGAAAGAGGCATAGTAATGAGACGGCACTGGTTTGGGTGCTCAATGATCTCCTGATGGCTCGAAATCGGAGGAACCGGTCCATCTTGGTTCTTCTCGATCTCTTTTCAGCGTCTGACACTGTGGACCATGGGGGTCTCCTCGATCGCCTGAGGTTCATCTGTGGCCTGTCAGGTACGGTTCTCAGATGGTTTTCATCTTTCCTCACTAGAAGAGCTCAGAGGATGGTGTTGGGGATTTATTCTTCTGACCCAGTTCCGCTATCATGTGGGGTTCCTCAGGGATCGGTGTTGTCCCCCATGTTGTTTGGAGTGTACATGCTGCCCCTCGGAGACATTGTAAGAAGGTATGGGCTGAGGTTTCACTGCTATGCTGATGATACCCAGCTCTACCTTTCTTTCGCATCCGACCAGGATAGAGCCTTCTCAGTATTTAATAACTGCCTCATGAAAATCCAGGAGTGGATGAGTTCAAGTCGGTTGAGATTGAACTCGGAAGAGACCGAGGTGCTGGTGGTGGACCCGGGTCACCAGATAGGGGGCGGGGTAAACCTCTGGACTTTTTTTGGGGGGTGTACCACTCCCGAACTCTGAACAGGTGTGAAACCGGGGAAGGGGGGTAATTTTTGAGGAGGGACTAACAGCGTTTGCAGGTGTCTACCATCGTCAAATCCTCTTTTTATCATCTAAGGAATATCTCCAGAGTTAAGCATCTTGTTCCGTCCGGTGATCTTCCCATGCTGGTCCATGCTTTGTGTCCTCACGCTTGGACTACTGCAATGCCTTATACCTAGGGCTTCCGGGAGGTAGATATTCGCCGCTTGCAGCTGGTGCAGAACTCAGCAGACCGGCTACTGACTGGAACCCCCCCCCGGTCCTGTCATATCTCGCCAGTGCTGTGCGAACTGCACTGGCAGCCGGTACAGTGGCGAATCACCTTCAAGAAGTCGGACTTCTGACTTGCAAGCCCTACGGACCAGGTCGGATTACCTAAAAGCTCCAGGTCCCTTACTGCCCTGGGCAATCGCTCCGCTCGACTGACGAGAGGTTGCTAGAGATTCCAAGGGTTTGTTTAAATTCTTGTGGGGCCCATGCATTCATGCACGCTGCCCCTACCCTTTAGAACTCTCTACCCTGTCAGTTACGTGAGTGCATGACTATGGAGGAATTTAAACTGGCCCTAAAATAGGGTTACCACCTTTTCATAAGCCCAAAGTGGGACATTTCTTACTGAAACATGATTTTTCACAGGACAGTACGTAACCTCGACCAATGCAACAGACTTGTTTTCTCGGCGATACTGAAGGATCACGGCCAGCTGCACAAGAAAACAAGTAAGAGGCTTGCGTCTAAAGTGACGCCACTCTGTCACGCCTCTTCCCGGCTATGCCCGAGTCACCGAACAGTTCATTGAATAGTCATATAGTATAGTTCATAGTTAAGTGATATAATATAGTATAGTTCATAGAATAGTTATAGTAATCTACAGTACAGAGTGTACAAAATACCACATTGGACCCGAAGGGGCGAAGCGCTCCCACAGAAGATATATACTTGTTCATTAAACAAGTAAACGAAAAGAAAGATGATATTCGGGGAGTACATAGTTAGCAACAGTAATTTCATTCATAGGACCCAGGAATGGAGTGGCTCTCACTGAAGAAAGAACAAGCAAATATTGTCTTGGTTATTGAAATAAATAAATAAATTCTAAATATTGATTGCTTACTTTCTTCTGTGGGGGCGCTCCGCCCCCCTCCCCCCTGGGTCCTCAGTGGTTATTCTGTATCAGAGATAAAAATTAATTTCACTGCACTTACTGCCTGCATACTTTCAGCTGTGGAGGTGCTCCCGGGCCAATGTGGTTATTCTGTAGTCAGTAATACTGTATCCTGTAATTGTAGCTGCATCACTGGTAAACTTGCATACTTTGTGCTGTTTCAACAAAAGTTTATGTATTTTGACCTTAATGTTACCCCTGTTTGCCTCATACTGGATTTGTCTCTATCTTTCCGGGTAGATTTACTTTCTGAATCAACCGTTTAGTGTTATGTTGTTTTTTCTATACCTATCCCATGTGCTGCGTCACATGTATGTGCTTTTTGTATTTTACATTGTCTCTCTCCTGGGTCGTGCCTGAAAATAGGCATTTCTATGCCTAGTGCACTCACCTGGTTACCAAAAGCAAATAAATAAATTATATCCGAGACCAAAATAATTTCGCTGCATTTAGCGCATGCAGTTTCACTCGCTCTCCTGCTGTTTTCAGTCGCTCGCAGCTTCAAGATACACATTACCGTGGAGTCTCTGAAAGCTGCGCAGCTAAACGATGTGGCCGTAATCCTTCAGTATCGCTGTTTTCTCTATATAATCAGAATTAAGGCTAAGTATTGTAGTTTCATAGTTGCTTGCTTCTATTGTTTCTTATCATTTTAATGTATTTTAGTTAAGGTATTACAGTTTTCTGCAACATTTAGTGGAAAGTTAGAAAATATTTTTTCTACTATAAAATCAGGACATGTAGTATTTTTCATGTGTTTTTTTTTGCAGGACACAGCTACCCAAATCAGGACTGTCCTTCGAAAATCAAGACAGTTGGTAACCCTACCCTAAAACTTTTTTATGGATTCAGGCCATTGCTGAATAATTGGAATATTATTTTATTGCTTGTTCTATATTTTATATTACTTGAAATAGTTGTGATGCACTGAAGCGGTTTTAACTATGTGCGGCGCCCGAGATACCGGAGCATTAAGGATCCCTCTTGCGCTCGCGGATAATTACGGCAGTTTCAGATGCCGCTCACATAGCACTGCTCCGCCCATCACAGCATCGCAGGTCAGCAGTACACGCCCATCATAACCGGTACACTGAAATAACTAGGAAACTATATAAAGCAAAATACAGGGGGCAGAGCCCCCCCCAAATACAAAAAAGACCACCAAATCCATAGAATAATGTTTAAGGACACAACTACTTCACTGGGGTGGGGAGCACCCACATAAAGTAATTTTATAATTCTCCGACAATTAGCAGCAAGATGTTTGGAGGTCTAGGCCTCGCAAGGGCATGTATTTACTTTAGGGGACACACCTGGGAAGCGAGTGCACCGAGTGAGAAATACGGCCGCATGCGCATTGCAGACAACGCTACGTCAACGGTTCTGCTATTAAAGTAACGTAGCTAGGTACCGCTGCGATTGTTGTTATATTTACAAACAATGCCCATCACAGGTGTGTGATAATAATAATAATATTCTGACATTCACTTATATTTCTGTTCACCGTTGAGGACCCAGGGGGGGTGGAGCACCCCCACAGAACAGATTGATGTTATTACTTTGAATTGTAATTTGCTTATTAATTGGGGGGGCAAACAGTGCCTTTTTTAATTTTTTTTTATTTTAAGATACTGGAACAGCCCTTTCCTTTGCATCAGAGCCTTTGCAGTGACGCTATCCCTCTACTTTCCCAGAGGTTGTAGTTGGTTGGCACGGAGAAAACTGTTTAAATGACTGTTTTTGCAATTGAGGCAGTTCAATAATAAAAATTAATTTACTGGCCATAGAGAAATTGGATTTGGCCGATTGCAAGACGTGTGTATGGAGGGGCGAAGCTAACTGAGGCGGTTGGAGGACATAGTACCATAATCCGCTGAATTCCAAAACAGGGGCACTACGTGTCCCCTAATCTAAATAATCGCCCTCACAAGAAAAGTTTAAAGACACTTACATCATTACGGGCTGCAGCTTCTGCCCGCACCTTGGGATAAACATTTTACCGAGACTAATACAGTGCAGAGCAGGGGTGTAGCCAGGGATTTCAGATCTGCACACAAAGTGGACTCACTGCTATCCCCCTTGTTAGGGTGAGCCCCCCCCCCCCCATAGCCAGACAATACACAAATGTACACCAGGACCATGCGTAGGCCTCATTTACACAATAAATACAACTTTGTATCTCATGACAATGGCTGTTGCCATGCATGGGTAAATACAATCCCATGCATTGTTCCCCAAGACACCCACATACCAGCACAGAGCCTGTAAAGTTGTATTGTCCTTGGGATGCAAAGAGTACTAGTGATCAGTCCTTCTAGTTCCGACTCCTATGAATACAATTACAGAAAGGGTCAGTATTTTCTTTGTTAGTTTTCATGGAAAAAAGGAGCAGTTCAGACACTATATGCTATCCCCCTTAAATAAAATTGCACACCATGGAGTGCTTGGAGTATGCTTGCCTACACCCATGGTGCAGAGTCGCGGAATGTCTTGTTTGTTTTACACCTTTTTGAGCTTGTGCAATACTGCATTTCGTACTTTTCAAAGTGTACGACTAGACTGTATGCAATACATAGCGGGTTGCAAAATTGGGAGTGTCTTTGTATGCCATTTCAGTGTGTGTGTGTGTGTGAAGTGGCTAGAACCTTAAGTACCGTAGTGCACAGAAATATTTTTTTTCTCGCAAGCGGGGCGCCTAGGAATTTGAAAGGCGCCAATCGCCATAAAAATAAAACTGAATGAATGAAAAGTTTTACTATAGGAGTTGGCTGTAAAGCCCCTCGCCGCCCCATTTCCTCCAGTTTGGTATGTCGCCCTCATTATTTCTTGCGTTCCCACGTTTTGGGCTGTGCCCCCTTACCAGGGAACCGCAACATCTCAGCCGAGTGACCGTCCCGCTGCAGCGCCTCCACCAGCCTCTGACATTGGGTAGTTTTACCCGCTCGGTCCACTCCTTCCAGCACGATGAGCGCCCCTCTCCTGCCCGCAGCCATGCCGCCTGCTGTTGTATGTCGTGCTACTGGGGGCTACAATCAACAGTTATCTCAGCGAACCACCCGGGAACACAGAGAGGCTCCTGCCTGTACGCGGGAAGCCACAACACTAATTATGTTCAAACAGGTTAGAATAAACATGTCCCGCCACATTTACGTATAACTTACAACAGCCCGGCATCGGCGAATTGCGCTGCCATACTGCATTGTGGGGCTTGTAGTTTTTGCAGTAGGCTGGGACTGGAGTGCAAATAATTATGCTGGATGGAACATCTCATGTTTTCATTGTCAGTCAGTGTCTCCTGTGCGGCGCCCGGTGGGGGCTGTTTTCAGACATCCCCATTGCGCCAATAAACCCCAATAGTGCATGAGCGCTAAGGTACCGCTGTGCCTTGTAAAGGAGGGAGGGCCACCTTATGGGAAGCTTTCAAAGCTACCATGAGAGGGAATATTATCTCCTATGCAGTTAGGCGTAAGAAGAGAAACATAGAACTTAAATATAACTGTAGAGCTGCAATGCAAATCCGACCACAGGGCCGCACCTAAGTCCTTTTTGTATGAAGAATTGTTAAAAGTAAGGAGTGAGATTAACTCTCTGAGGGCTAGGAAAGCAGAACTGGCAATTCTGAGGCTTAAACACAAATACAGGGGTGGGGGAATGTGGGGAATTATTGGCATACAGACTAAAAAAACAGCAAGCCAAGAGACACGTAAATACCCTCAGAGATATACATGGTAAATCACACACCTCAGAAAAAGAAATGACTTAATGAAAGAATTTTATGCACAGCTATATACCTCATCAACAAATAATATCCCAAGACCCTTATAGCATTCCTAGCAAAGCTAAACCTCTTAAAGATAACCTTAGCACAAGCTACAGACATAGACCATAACTTCACTAGTGACTAAATAAAATCTGCCATAGATCACTAAAGAAAAAGAAAGCACCAGGGGGAGATGGGCTACCAACAGAGTTTTATCAAGATCTAACCCAAGTAATAACACCAATCATGAAGAGACTCTTCTCAGAAATACGAGAAAGGGGTTCTCCCCCCCCCACAATGAGTGAGGTAACCATAACAATTCACCCCAAACCAGGAAACGACAAGCAACTGCCCGCTAGTTATAGACCCATCTCGCTTATAACAGTGGACAGACAGCAAAATGAATGCTAAAATATTGGCAACCAGACTTGAAAAACTCATCCCCTCCCTAATACATCCCTCCCAGGTGGGTTTCGTCAAAGGATGATATAGCTCTGATCATGTGAGAACCCTTCTAGACATAATGCAACTGTCAAAATCCTCCCCCTCTCCAGTGGCCGCACTGGCTATTGACTTCAAAAAAGCATTCGATTCAGTGGAATGGCACTATCCATATGAAGTACTGCAGGCAATGGCTTTAAAACAAACTTCGTCAATATGATCAGAGTTATATATGCCAACCCTAAGGCCTGTATACTGACAAATTACACACGATCAACACCTTTTACCCTAGAGAACAGTACTAGCCAGGGCTGCCCGCAAGTACCACTCCTTTTTATCCTAGCCATAGAACCATTAGCAGTGGCCATTAGGGAGCACCAAAGCATAAAAGGGGTAAAATCAGGGTACACAGAGATCAAATCATTAATGTACGCAGACAACCTCTTAGTCATCCTACAAGACACACATAATATGGTGCAACCACTACTCCAACTACTAAAAATATTCACCAATCTGTCAGGACTAAGGATAAACCAAAGCAAAACAGAAGTATTACCACTCAACAAATTATGCTTAGAACAGCACTTTAAAGCCCTAAATCTGAAGTAGGCAAAATACCACATATCATACCTAGGAATTCAAATCAGAGCTAAATTATCTAAACTCAAACAGCAACCTTGAATCTCTCATTACCAAGATAAAGACAGATTTAGAAAGATGGAAACCATTGACATTCTCTCTAGTGTGGAAAACAGAGGCACTTAAAATGATTATTGCACCATAGATCTTATATCTGTTATCACATATGCCCATGACCGTACCTGAATCATGGTTCACTAAAATAGACAATATCCTGGGAGGATATATTTGGGAGGGGAAACAGCCAAGGTTCAGCAGGAACAAACTTAGAACGCACTGGACTAAAGGGGGTTGGGGGCTGCCATGGATTAAAGGCTACTACCTGGCCTTTAGAGCCACACAAACCATGAGATGGTTTGAGACTTCTGACTCTTGCCCACCTCTGTGGTCTGCATTAGAATCCTTCCTGATAAAGGGCTTTCGACCTACGGCCTACATCTGTGGGACTCCCTATATACCTCCTACCTTACCTGTCACAATCATATGTTCCTTAACTGCTTGGAAAAAAATAGGGAAGATCCTTACAACAAACCTGGCACACCCCAGATATAGTCCCCCATGGGGTGCCAACAACATCAAGATGGGGGAAACCAATACATTTGAATACTTGGTAAGAGAAAGGGATTAACACAGTACAGGATCTACTTTCAGCCAGCCAGTGCAGCAGTTGGATTTCCGCTTGTGACGCCAGTGACCCGGGTTCAGGAATGAGCCCGGGGCTGGAGGGCCAGCTGGGGGGAGGAGGCTTGAGCATTCCAAGGACAGCTCGCCTTCTCCGGGGGAAGGGGGTTTCCCGACTCGGTACTTGGGTGGCCTTGGGTGGAAACCCGTGTTAATACAAGTCTGAAGTCACGCCAGGGGATAGGCTTGCTGGACGTCAACACCCCAGGCACCTAGACGTCTAGGCACACAGCACACCCTAGAACACCAGGGAAAAACCCTCGAGCTCTCCCGATAGATGAAGCATCAGGCCCCAATCCCCAATGCCCCTACCGGCACTGGAGACAGCATCCCGACAAAAGACAGACACATCGGGGTGAAAGGGCCCTCACCCCGTACCCTCCTGGGGGGTACAACCACGGCTCCATGGGTGATGGACACACCGGCTGCCAGGTAGGTGAGCAGGGATGTAACAGGCCATAGGTGACTCTCCTGAAGAGTGGGAGAGTTCAGGGAAAAAGAAGGGTTAAAAAAAAGAGAAAAAAAATTCAGAATCTGCCTGGAGCTTCAGATATGAACTCCTTTCAAGAATTGCACAAAAGATACAACCTTCCTAAAGAAGACGTTTGGTATTTTCTGCGGATCAGAGATGCTATAATTCCTCTAGTTAAAAAGATTAAACAAATGCAGAACTCACCATCCCACACCCAATTCAGACCTTACTATCTAAAACCAAAGGCGGAACCACCCATATATACTCTATTATATGGGATCATTTTCCTGAGGGAAAAAAAAGGCAAAAGGAAAATGGGAGCAGGCTTTAGGTAGTGATATACCAGAAAATGAATGGGACTCCTGCTGGACAGATGCACACAAACCCATTAGAGACACCCACAGCAGATTTATCCAAAATAAAGTACTACACTGGTGGTATAGAACACCTGCAGTTCTAGTCTCAGCTAACCTAACCAATTCAGATAAATGTTGGAGATGTAACAAGCACGGAGATCTTTTCCACGTATAATGGTCATGCCCTAAGATTTCAGATATATAAGGGATATGCAGTGGTTCAGTGTGTGATAATGCATTTATCTTGTACAGTTTCCAGTGACCTCAAGTAACCTCACGAGTACCAAGGCACGAAAGTGAAAGTTATGAGAGGTCACTGAAACTGTACAAAATAATGCATTATCACAACTGAACCGCTGCATATTCCATTTATGCAGCAGGTTTAGATGTTGTGTGAACATTTTGATTTTGGTAGGTGTAAATAATTTGTCAAAAGGAAAAAAAATTGAATTTTATGCTGTTTTTTGCTAATTATAAAAAAAAATGGTATCTATAAATGAAACACCACTCATTTTGTAGATATTTTGAGCAGAACATTTTTCGTGCTCACAGTACCACGCTATCATTTTTGTTTTAAAGTTATTTATATTTGTTTGTCAAAAAAGTGAACAAAAAATTACATTTTCTTCTGTTTTCTTGCTAATCATATACAATATACAGGGTTTATATAAATGAAACAGTATTCATTTTGTAGATAATTTTATGCTGAACAATTTTCGTGCTCACTGTACCATGTTATCTTTTTTCGTTTTTAAGTTATTCACATTTAAATATGGTTAGTACTGCTTCTGAGGCCGAACATTCTAAATGAATTCTGAAGAGAACTGTGTAGATAAATGAGCTAGTGATGTAGTTACTGTGTGAATAAATGGGTGATGATGTAGTTACTATGTGGATAAATAAATTTATTACCATAGTAGCGAAGATAAATGGTTTTATTCTACAGTTTTTATCCTGAAGCCTGTTGCATAAATGGAATTTAACCGACACTACTGCAACAAATCTTAAATGTTAAGCTTCCCCTCGCAGCAGACTTATACCTCCTAGGTTCAAAAGCCTCATTACAGACCATTACCTTTCCAAAAGTCAATGGGATTTCCTGATCCTTTTTTGTGTACAAGTCAAGCAACTTATAATATGTAAATGGAGATCCACAGCAACTCTCACCCTTAAAGAACTACTTGATAACATCAACACGCTAGCAAAATATGAGAGGTTGTCCCACATCTCCACTGACACCTTGACTAAATATAATAAGACCTGGACACCATTTCTAAAATTCCTACAATCGGAACATGCTCCACCCTCTATCTCCCAAGACTTCCTGGTTAAACAACCAAGAACTGGCATAGGCTACCTTCAAGGTGAATATGATCCACCTCGACACCTGCAGAAAATAAAACACAGAGTTACTCAATGGCACCCCACCCCCCGACTACCACAACCACAATACAATGCTTTTACAGGCCTTACTTAGAACTAAGCTTAGTCACAAATGAGGCTATTTGACTTATCACTTAACCACTTGCACCCAATGTACATAGTTTAGATTTTTTATTAATTGTAGTCATTTTGGACATTTGGCTTGTTGCATATGACAGGTGCTATTTACAGTATAAATCCTGATTACCTATAAGTCATAAAATATAGATCATACATCCCCACTCAATCGTATGAGGGACATGGTATATAGAAAGGTGTTATTTAAACTCTGTCCATTCGGGAGATAATAGGCCACTTGATACCCTACACCCTAAACCTTAAGAGATAGCACCCTAAGCAATAATGGGTACGCAGGATTTAGGTGTTAGAATACCCTTTTATTGTTATAGATAACACCAAAGTAAGGCAAGCTCATCTATAAATATACACAGATATATTAAAGGTTTTTCAGTCAAAGTACAACATACAAATTTTAATCTGGTATCTAAAATAATGAAAGTGTTGTCTTTGATGCAATAAATACTAAATGAAATAAATAAAAATGAACACAACAGCTAGCTAACTGTTCCCCTCCATCTTTAGGACGAAATACTACATATTATTTGAAATGTTTATCTGTTTACCTGTACCCCACTCATTGTAAACTGTATTGCAATTACTTCATGAATTATATGGCATTTATTTCAAAAGCAAAGGTTATACCTGATATATCTTCACATGTATGTACCAGTTCTGTATTTTTAAACAATAAAATGTTTAACTTCAAAGGGGGGGGGCCCTCCCAGCATGCAGGTGCAATGGTATATTCAGTGGTTTGCACCTGTGATAATTCCCACTGGAATGGACTCAAATTACTGCCATTGCAAACTCCTTCTTAACAGGGCGCAAGGCCCTGGTGGTGGTGTATGGTACTGCAGCCACCTGCCATGGCCTGGCCACCCAAAGACAACCCTGGTGCCCAGTGGACCCCTTCCCTCTGAACGCTGCTCTGCCTATAGCAAATAGCATCCCTGGTGCCCAGTGCCCCCCCGCCCCACTGTCGGCCCAACAGGTGTCACAAATCCTCTCATGTTCCATGGTCCTCCCACCTTCCGTTTGCCATCCCGTTAAGGGAAAAGACATCCCTGGCATCCGGTGAACCCGCCTGGTCACCGAGCCACCGCCATGGAATGTAAAACAAACTCCCTGGCATCCAGTGGAACCCTCCCCGTCCCAATCCCTGTTCCAGTACATAACTCAGATACCCTGGCGGTTAGTGGCTCCCCCTTCCCCCAACCCTCCCTGGTCCCAGAACCCTGTCCCCATAGCACATGCAGTAGTCTGTCTTGTGCAGAAATTCGTGGAGCAAGAATCAAACTTGCATTGTAAAACATCACTTCACAGCCTTTCCTGGTGTCCAGTGGCACCCCCACCCCTTTGAATATCCTTCCCCCTTACACACCTGTAATCCCTGGCATCTAGCACCCCCATGCTGCACTGACCCCCCCATACCTATATCATTGGAGTCGCAGGACCCCCCTACAGTGACCAGAACAGCCCTCCTCACACCTCCTGGGCTGACCACCATATGCACATCCAGAGAGTGTGTGACCCACGTAATGTACAGGGATTCCTGGGGTTTGAAGGTGGAAGGGGATTACTTTGTGCTGGCCAGACATACTATGACCTCCACCCCAATGGTAACATATGATAAGTTAAACCCAGAACCGAATTTGTGTGTGGTCGACTATATCCAGGTATCACCTGGAGAATGACATTTGTAAATCCTGGCAAAATGTATTCCCAGAACTGTTCTCTCCAGAAGTCAGAATTAAAATGTGGCACAACCACTATAAATATATCAGATTTGATGGTTTACAGTATGTCTTATGCAATGTAAAATTAGCCACAATTTGTATTACACCCCCGTAAAACTGCAAAAAATGAAATATTTAGATACCGATACCTGCTCTAGATGTAAAGGGAAAAAAGGGCACCTTAAAACACATTCTCTGGGATTGCCCCAAATCCAAGTCTTTATGGGATAAAATCCAGATTAGAAAATGGTTTGAAATTTTATCGGCCTTTGACTGGCTGACTGAGCAAGGGGTGTATTTATGGGCCAACAGAGACTAGGAAATAATTAGTCCCTGTACCAGCCTAGCTGCCCAGCGAAAGTATCAGTGTGCCAACACAGTTTTCAAAAACATTCATCTGCCATTTTTTTTCCCTCGCTTAGCAAGTGCCCACACACACACACACACACACACACACACACACACACACACACACACAGAGTGCCCGTCCTGTCAAAGCTGGTTGTTAGTTTAAAATAAAAAAGAAACACACTCCAGTTTTTATTCTGTGATCGGGAAGACAGGCAAGTCAGCATTTCTCCCAACCACACTCATTACCAATAGCAGCATTCTCCCAACTGCGGTTTTGCACCCCCCTCCTCCAGATGCGCGCCCACTATATTTAGAGTTAGTAAGTGATTGGCACCTCCCCTACCCTGCCCTGCCACCCACTTGGTTTTCTAAACCAGTCGATGTTGGTTGCTGTAATCGCTTCCATTAAAAATAGAAAATCTGCAGTTGAAATGTAGCCGCTTACCCATGCACACTCTCTTGGTCCCACTGCAGCGGTAAATCATTCTATTCTTAACTACAGAACCCTGGTATATTGTGAGCATCCCTTGACCTTCCTACTGGACTCCCATATTCTGACTGGCACACACATAGGGCTCGATTTTCAAAGTGTGATGCAGGGCTTACATCAAGTTCTGCGCCACAACACTTAGGTTCTGGCAATGCGCCGGACTACTTTGCTGCAACTACACCTGATTCTGACATCTCGGGTGCAGTTGCAACAGTTTCCATATGTTACAGCAGCTTATGCCACATGTCCGGGGCAAGCTCCATAAAACAGTCCCGGGGAATGCCACAAGCTAGACCAGAACAAGTTGATCCAACTTGCAGCACCTGGCGCATGGGATTGAAACTCCTGATTACTGGCAGGGTGATTGCTGCAAGCCCCATGCTGCATATCTTCGGAGCACCTGGGGCTTGTGGCAACTGGAGACTTTGAAAATTGAGCCCATAACATTTTCTCAGGTGGGGGGGGCAGAGTCGCAGTAAAACACTGTCAGAGGAGTGTTGCTCCTAATGGCCCAAAAATATGTCTTACACGTCAGTACAGGACTGAAACTGCAAGACGGGAAGAGGAGGCTTTGTCCTGCAGTTGGGACCCCCTCTCCCCTCCACTGAGCACGGATCATCTCTCCATGTCTCCAGCAAGCCACCTGACTCTGACTGGACCTCGGAGTCACAGACTCCCCGACAGCAGCCAGTCACAGTACAGGAGCTGCGTTGGCTCTTTTTTTTGAATCTCCACCAGGGACTTGAAAAGCGCGGCTGAGTGCTCTGTACTCTTCAGTACAGGACTGAAACCTAGTTTCAGGAGGGGAAAAGAAGGCGGTTTTGTCCTGCAGTTGGGACTTCCTCTCCCCTCCACCAAGCACCGATCATCTCTCCAGGACCCCAGCAGACCGCCCGACTCCAACAGGACCCCAGAGCTGCATACCCCCAAATGGCAGCCAATCACAACACTCCGCTAGCTTTAGATACTGCATCTGCCCGGCAGTCTGGAGCACTAGAGGTCCACAGCGCTAAGGACCAGAGAGACAAGGGTGTCACACTGTGGGTGTCAGCTGTGGGAGTCGGCCATTGGCCAGCCATGCTGCCCCATGATAATCGTGACATCCTTGGACTGGGGCTGATTTATGCTAACATTAGCCTGATACTTGCAACCAAACAAGGGAATGTGCAAGTACTTTATAAATAACAAATTGCTAATTCAGAAATAGTATATTTGATGCCTAACGCTGAACGTCATAGCTGTAGTTTAAGAAATAAGGTTCAGGTAAGGTAGTTATTAGTAGATAAAGACTTGTTCTATGTGTCTGTCATATCTGAGGTTCATTTGCTTTCAACCTGACCTCATTTGTTTATAAGTTCCAGATTGCCAGGCTGCATAAGGAAAACTGTAATGTCTGCTTACCTCAATCCCCATCTTAATATAGAGAATAATGAATACCTAACTATCGGTAATGGTATCCAGTGGACAAGGCGACTGAAATTGGACGCCTCCAAAAATGGCAACTCAGTTATGGCACCTGTGTTCACGGCTACCAAACAGGGGGCGACTGGATACTGGGGTGGGTGAAATACCGCGACGGGAAGTACGTTGGTATACGCACGCACGCACGTATGCACATGCGTGAGAGGGAGAGGCAGGGAGGGATAGTATGTGGGAGGGTGTGTGGTGGGCAGCTGCCAAGCTGGTCCACCAGTGTGGTGGGGAGTGTGGTCAGCTGGGAGGTGCAGAGTGCAGGGTTTGGGTCCGGCGCAGCATGTTTTTTTTTTTGTCGGCAGGTGGCTTTAAATTTTTTTAATTTTTTCACCCCCCAACATGCACCCCTCTGGAGTTGAGAATCCATAAGTAGGAGGGCATGTGGGGCAAATTCCCCTGCATTAAAAATAACACCTGTAGGTCTCAGGCGCTGTTTTTGTCTGCGCTGCGAGTGTGCATCGCTGAAATTCATTGTTAGCAATCTTCACTCACCAGAACGGCGATCACTATTCTGCAGTTGCTGTTATGACATGGAACCCTCCATAACAAGCTGGTTAGTTCATCAAGAGGTTGCTGTAGCGACCGCTCAAACCTCAAGAGCATAGCTCGAGAGGTTCGGTCACCATGGGCAACCTCAAGATGTACTAACCCAGCATGTTACCGATAGTTAGGTATTCATTGTTTTTTATAGTGTAGGATGTCAGCTGTTTCTGAAAGTACATCATTTAAACTAACTTACTTTCTTTTTCCCCGCTGTGCCACTCTCCTTCACTGTTGTTTTTGCCACTGTGGATGCTTCCTGTTTGTGTAACGTGCATGTGCTAGCACGTTCTGTGTTGTTATGCTGTAGTACCTACGTAGCTAGTGCAGCATAACAGTTATGATGGCATAGCTACTACAGCATAACAACCTTTTGAAATTGATGGATTTTTATGTATAACAACATTCCATCATACAGTATATACTGTATCTGTTAGCCACAAAAAAAGCAATAAGACACTGGATGATGCCAGAGCCTCCAACAGTAGAGCTGTGGTGCGGTATCATGAGCAAAATATACCATATGTAGAAGTTAACTGCTATAGTTCATCATAAACAGGAACAGTTTAATATAAAGTGGCAGAGATGGTAATGTATTTTTCCATGGTGGATACAGAGTTTGTTCCATGAGAAAGTAAAGGTAAAATCCATTCTGGGTTATTTATTTATCCCTTTTTATTTTTTGTCATGGGACTCTGTTAGGCTGCTCCAATTAGCCATAATATTCCATTTATATGGTGAGGCAGGGTCTGTAGCAGGAAACTTGGGATTAACATGTTGTATAAATTTATGATACACAAAAATGTGATGTTAATTTACTTTTCAATAATCTACATGTTGAAATAATGTTTGGCCATTTGCTACCAGATATGGAATAACACTACAGCCCCCAGCCTTGTAGCTTATAGTTCTGGCCTAAGAGATGTGCACTTTCCAATAGTAGTAATTGTATCAACTTTTAATTTTGAAATGAACATGTGTGTCTGTATTACAAGCCTCAATAAAAAAATATAATATAAAAAAAACTCTGTAATGTCTGCTTCTAGGGAACTGCCTGTTCTCTAATTGTCTCTGTGCTATTGTTATGGTTATTTAGAAAAAGTGTTTTCTGTATTGCTCATTGCAAATAGCTTAAAGGAAAACTACACTCAAAACTTGAAAAAATATATGTTGTGCAGAGTGGTTTAATTTGTATGTGAAGTTCTAGTGTTTCCTTCCCTCTGACTGGTATTAGGAGTTTTTCCTAAATTAGCCTGCTAGCTTTAGGGTAGTTTTACGACCCCTGGAGATCTCCATATCAAATAGCTTAATTGTATTTCTTTGTCCTACAATGCACCGTGTTTCATGTGATGGTGATGTAACAGAGCCCATAAATCCAGCAGAAAGCATTGCATTACAATCAGTTCACAACAATAGAGATGGCTATATTTTAAAAACTGTAGAATTCAGCTTGGTGACCACCCTCATCCTAAAGGTTTTACTGTCCTGAAAAACTTTGCTGCGGGTAATTTTTGTGCAGCTTGTAAAGCTTCCAAGATATTTAGTTTGTTTGGCATGTGTGTGCTGAATGTTGGGTCTCTCTTACATCACAGTCACATGAGACAAGATGCACTGTGGGAACAAGAAATACAATTAAGCTATCAGGGATGAAGATCCCCAGGGGTCATAAAACTAGCATAAAGCTAGCAGGCTAATTTGGAAAAAAAACTCCTAATACCAGTCAGATGGAAGGAAACACTAGAACTTCACATACAAGTTAAAACACTCTGCACAACATATATTTTTTCCATGACACTGCCTAGGTGGAATGTAATATCTGCCCTGTTTTTTTCTTATATGACAGACCTCATAGCTAAGCTCTTAATTCAAGGGCAGCCTATATTCTTTATTTTCTAATCCTGCTTCCACGTAGCAGCAAGAAAGTAGCTGTAAAGTGCTTGGGGAGCAAACTGATCCTTATCCATTGATTCATTTCAGCAAAATCTCAGCTAAGCTCTCCACCTAGGGCTAGGCTTTAATGGTTATCTGGACTTCTGCTTCTTCTACAGTAGCAACAATTTGCATCTTAGTGTTTATAGTGTAGCTGATCTTATCTGGCTAGTACAAATTAGCTAAACACTAAATAGGGCAGGATTATACAGCACATTCATTGCTGTTACCTCTGTCCAATTTAGTTGATACCTGGCTGTATAACAATACATGGACATTTTCCTCTTTATTTGCAGGTATGAAATGCCTCCCCAAATGAATCCACTTGCCTGCCTTCTTCTCCTAGCTTCCCTCTCCTTTATCTCTCTCACCTCAATCTATCCCTCTAGTAAGTCCGCTACCTTTACGTTTCCTTCTACAGTCTTACCTTGTTTCAGGATGCATCCATCACTATACTTCCTAGCTTGTTTGGTTTCTATCTGTGTTATTCTTGCCTCTGACTCTCTGATCCTCACTTCTAGTCCCTCCCCAGCCTCCACTGAGATTAGCCACTCGGACTTTACTTTCTCCAACTTGCTGACTGAGACTGTCCTGTCCCCCACCCTTGGGTTGAGTCACAGTCCCAAGTTACTAGGCTTCCTTATTAGGTGCCTAACCAAGAAGAGATGTATTTACCACACCATCCCTGGCTGTCTCATACGCCATCATCTGGCTTATTACCCTCTCTCTGTCCCTGTTGGGGGATGTTGAATACAACCCTGGCCCTTTGTCTACCGACAATATACCCATACCTGCTACCTCCCACTCCTGGACACATGCCCATGGCCTAAAACTTGCACATCTTCATGTTAAGAGCATTATGTCCAACTACTCTGAGCTTGAAGCATGGGCCTCACTGTATGACCCTGACATTTTGGGTGTCTCTGAATCATAACTCTAATTCATGAAACCCTAATTCTATGTGTTCCCTTGCCATATCCCACGTGCTTCACGTTGACCACCCCTCATCGAAAAGAGGAGGTGGCCTTGTCTGATTTTTCAAGTCTCAACTTAATCTTACTCTCTTGTCCACTCCCACTTTCCAATCCTGTGAATTACTACACTCCCTACTGCTTCCCATGGGACAAAAATGCTGCATATAGTTTGAGTTTATATTCCTCCTAAAAGTGGTAAACCCAGCCTAACAGAACTGGTAGACTACCTGCCCTTGGTCATACAGGAAAACAAGATCACCATTATGGGTGACTTTAATCTAGACTGGCTCGGGTCAAACTCCAAAAGTTTGAGCCTGTAGTTAGTAAGGCACACCTCTCCCAACTTATAAGTGATCCTACTAGACACTGCTATGATGGGTCTCATCACACTCTCAATGACCAGATCCTAACCAATAGGAAGGACAGGATCTCTGCTGCTGGAACTCTTGCTGACGCGATCACCCTTCTTCTGTGTCTGGAATGCTAGCCCCCCTTCCCGCCCCCAGGTTATTACCATTACAGACTTCTCTGCCTTCAACCCTGATGACTTTCTTGATGCATCAACTGGTCTTCACTTTTTCTCACCAGCGACATTGACTGCGCTGCTGAATATTTCTCCTCCACTATCATCTCCCTACAACAGAAGCACATAACAACCACCAGGCACAGGGTTAGAGGGTTGCCCACTAGGTGGCTGCAATGCCCCCTACTCTCTATGCTTAAACCTAGAGATAAATGTTGGGCCAAGTTCAAATCCTCTTCTTCGCACTCTGAGTGGCTTGCACATCATGCTATGCAAAACACTTGCAAATGGGAAAATCCATTCTGCCCAAAGTAAGTATTTCAGGGACATTTTTTCTGCCATGATTAGAGACCCGAAGAGCTTCTGGTCTCAAACAGCCTCCTGGGTAAAAATAGAAGCCAAATACACTGTGAGATGGAAATTACCGATGTCAGTTGCAATGACCCTACCACCATTGCTAATGCTTTCAACTCTATCTTCTCTGATCTCTCTCGCTATGAATCTCCTATGCCCTCCCCCACTTACCTTCCCCCTCTACTCCACTTCCTTTTGCTCCCCAACTGTACTTGTGTACTGTCTCATGCTGTGAAGTCCTGTGCCTCCTCAAAACCATCTCTCCCTATGGTAGCATTGGCCCTGATGGACTCAAACTCATAAAGCTGTCTGTCCTACTCCTTGCCACCTCTGTTACATGACTTTTTAACCTCTCTTTCTTACTCCTACACTGTGCCTAGCATTTGGAAGTCTGCTAGGATCATCCCAGTGTTTAAAAAGGGTGATCCCAAATCAACCACTAATTACTGCTCTATTGCTATACTATCTACCCTTAGTACACTTCTCAGAAACATTGTTCACTTCCAGGTCTCCAACTTCTTGCAAAAATGTAATCTACAGTCCCCTACCCAGCATGGTTTTAGGCCTGCACACAGCACCTCCACTGCCCTCATGCAGTTCACCAGTGATGTCAAATCAAATATGCATGAGGGTCTGCTCGCTGGTGCTATCTTCATTGACCTTACCAAGTCCTTCAGCTTGGTTAATCACTCCCTCTTATTACAAAAACTTGAGTACCTCAGAGTCTCTAACCCTGCCATTCTGTGGTTCCTGAGCTATCTCCACAACCGCTCTCAGTTTGTCTCATTTAACAAAGCCTCTCTACCCTGCATCTATAACCTTAGGTGTTCCTCAAGGCTCCATATTGGGCCCGTTACTCTTTTCTGTTTTCATCAATGACATACCCAACTCCCCCTCCTATTGCCATACCCTTCTGTACACTGATGACCTTGTACTTTACATTGGCTCAAGATCACCGAACAATATCAATTTCAGATTCACCTCACACTTTCGCAGTATCCAAACCTGGCTAACCCAAAATTGCCTCATCCTGAATGCTGGCAAAACTGAAGCAATGCTCTTTGGGTCCTGCCAAAAGACCCGCGCCCCTGCCTCTGACCTAGTTATCCAGTGTCTTGATGTCTCCCTTTTCTCTGAGACCCTTTCTTTTAAATACCTCGGTGTCACACTTGACCCTGCTCTTGATTTCTTCCAACATATAACTGATATCTGTAAATCAGTTAATTCCAAGCTTGGGATTGCATGCAGTGTCTGCTATGCCCTTGCTCCAGCAACTAGAATCGCAATTGCCCAGGGTGTCTTACTACCTAGCTTATGCTACGCACTCCCAGCATTTTTCCAGGTCAACGCTAGCTGCTTCTTCATATGGGATGTTGCCTGTAATAATGTATGCAGGTGTGCTTGTCTGCCCCCTGTCTCACCCACCACTGCTTGCTCAGCTCAGACATAAACTGGCTCTCCCCCTTTTCCCTGTGATTTTACATCCTTGGCTGTTTAACAGGCAACATCATCAGATCCTCCCAACCTGCCTTGTTGACCTCTATGTTGACTCCCGCTGACCATGCCTAAAAACTATGGTCCTCCAACCAGGCCCTCCTGGCTGTTCCAAATACTCATCCAAATGGGCGAACAGGCTGGAACTCCATGCCCTCTCACCTTAGGGTCTGCAATTCTTATCCTATTTTCAAAAAAGATTTATTCCACTCCTCAGATCAACTGATAAATGCTCTTGCTTTTGACTTCTTCTCATTTAATTGTACACCTTGTTCCTCTTGCTGCCATGCACTGTCTCCTGCACCTACCCATTTACTTGGCAAGGATCTATATTTGAATGCATACACACTAGACTTGCTTAATTATTTGTAATTACCTTAGTTTATGTGTACCTAAGTTGTTGCTCTTCCTTGACTGTTGTGTGAAACCCTGTTCATTTTTTCTCATAGATGATTAATAGTTTGTTTTTTCTGCCGCTGTCAGTTATTCTCAGTCTGTTTGTCCCACTTGTATCAAATGTATCTTGTACTAATGTTGCTGCCTCGTATTTACTTGACGTTTTGTAATTGTACACTTTTTTGTACTGTTTCAATTATTGTATTTTTGTTTGCACCTGCGATGTACTCTCCTGGGTCTGCCTGAAAATAGACAGGTCTTTGTCTAGTGCACTTACCCAGTAAACAAAAACTAAATAAATAGAGAATAATACATATGTAGGGAGTTGATATGGAGTTTTTTTACACACCCAAGTTGTGTGTAAAAAAACTCCTTTTCTACCCCTACATATGTTTTATTTTATATAATAACTGGTACAAAAAATTTCATATTCATTAGAGACTCGAGGCTAAGTCACTTTCCTTAGCTAGGCAGCACCACGCTGACATCACATAACATGCTAGCGAGGGCATGCCTACCAGTATGAAGTAGAAGTTTTGGCCAATGGGTCTCCACTGCGCTTATGAGTGCTTGAATCTGTTTACTGTGGAATGCGAAAGTGCTGCAGGCTTCTTGGCCGAGGCCAAAGTCGTATCAACCCGCCGGGTTGATATGACCTTTTTCGTATCAACCTGCGGGTTGATACGACTTTTTACAGTACTTGAAAACTGGTTGATAACAAGGATCACCAGTTATTATATAAATAATAGATACACTGTAACTGAGGCCTGGGAAAGGAAGCATACTCTGACCAGGAGAGATTGTAAAATCCACAAGTAGTGATTATTATTAGGGCTGTAAGAAATTCACGGCAAAAATCGCCGATTTTCACGGCATCTGCACGGCAAAATATGCAATTTTTCACGGTAAAACGCTAAATTAAATTGAAAAAAAGCGATAAAATAACAACATAAATGTTTAAATATTATTTTATTAGGTAAAATGCTTTTGAATAGTTTTAAAATCATTAACAACATGCCGTTCAAGTGCATCAGGGAGAATTAGTTTTGTTGCAGCATTGAATACATTCAGTAAATTCTCAGGTTTTATACTGCGCTGTTATCTTGCAGCAGTGCTCCATATCTGGAAAATGACCACTAACACTGGCAATGTGTACCGTACACTTAGACAAGTAATAGCAATTTAGACAGATGCACAAATCATTGTTTGCAGTCAGTCCAATATTTTAAAATGTCTCTGGTTTCTGGTATTTCTGTGCCGCACTGTATCTCAGAAATGTAATTTCTAAGCTCAGCTTTTGCTGCAATATTATCTTCGAACCAGGGGATGCCTTCACATATGGATTGATCTGTGACAGCAAATGTGGCAAGTCTCGATGGGTTAAAGAAACGCACAGCAGCAAAAAAATTATTAGCATACTGATGAAATCTCCCAACTCCTGTCATGTAATCTCTTATTTTTATTGAACAAGCAAAAGTGTTTTTAGTGGAAGATGATCTTTCGTTTCAGACTTAACTTCTAGGAACATAGCAAAATCTAAAAGTTCGTCATACACAACATGAGCTTTTATGTCATCTTCTTCATATTTTTGAAGCAGTTGTACCAGTGGAGGAGCGTTTTCTGCTATTTCATTTAATTCTAGCTTCAGTACTTCACATTCACATAAGCCAACAATTTCAACACAACTCGCGGCTCTCATCCCTAAAAAACTCAGAATACTCATTGAGATGAACTGCATGATAAAATACTGCTAGAAACCACGTATTCCAGCGAGTTAAGACTGGCATGGGTGGCAAAGCATTTGATTGTCCCTTAGAAGACAGATATTGTTTGAACCGAGCCTTTCTAGCTGGGCAGGCAGTAAATGCTTTTTTCACTGATACAACAAAATTATTCACTGCAGGAAAGTTTTTACGCCAAATGTCACCCAATAAATTTAAAAGATGTGCTGAGCAGGTAACGTGGGCTGCATTTAAAAGGACATGCTTCAGGCTGTGATCCCAACTTTGTTCATATACATTGCGTTGTCAGTAACATAAGCTGCAACCTTTGTGTAGGAATTTCAAATTTTAGTAAACAATTGAGAACTGCTTGACGATACTGTTTTTAAAATTAGTAGCCTCCAAATATAGTGCAATCAAGGAGGAATGACTCAGTTTTGCATCTGCAGTCGAATACACCTAGCTATTGTGAAGAGATGGCACAGCAACAATATTTAAAATGTAACGCTTTCTACATCTGTCGCTCTCGTCACATACAATAGAGACAGAAACTGATTCCTGCATTTTATTTTTAATTTCTGCCACATGATATGAAAATACTTCGTAAATATTCTGCTCGTAACCATTGTGAGGAGGGGATAACACCAACTGACTTTAGATTTTCTTCCAGAAGCAGTGAAGCACAGTATTATCAAGTGCATGCAGTGGGATGTTAGCTGAAGTAAATGCTTCTACAAGGTTAAATAAGGAAAGCTTTCTGGTCTCTTGTATGCTGCCTTCGTGGTAAATAATTCCTCAGACAGTCACCTGCTTTTCTACAGTCCTCTTCACATTTTGATTCAATCTTCCGCTTTTTAGCAAGGTGTGTAGATGATTCCAAGTGGCGGTCACAAGATGCTTTTCTTTTATGGTCCACTGGGATATTGCAGCTGGTACAAAATAAAATATCCCCCGATATATGGAAAGTCCCCTTCTCATACTGCTGACATCGCTGCTGGGGTACACATTTCCCAATTTTGCAGGTTTGCTAGCTGACACCGATTTCGGAGACACATACATCACAGCTGTCCCATGCTCAACAATGCTGCTCATGATACCTGAATAGAGCTCACTTAAACTATTTTATCCTGCAGAGCAATTATTCAATAAATTCAATTAAAGGTCACTAACAAGCTGCGATTTAGCTGCCTCGTTAACTACCTTGTTGCCTCTAGTGCTGTAACAAAAGACTACCATTAGCACTTACTTGAAATGGCATTCAAACAGGTTAAACTCGTTTAAGACAGGCAATGCGAATCCAGATTTCGTTCAATCTTTAAATGGGTTTTCTGGTATTTTTGGGCATTCTGATCAAATTCACGGCAATTCGAGCAAATTAGTATATTTCACGGACTGACATCGAATTCACGGAGATCGTGAAATCCGTGCATGCCGTGAATTTCTTACAGCCCTAATTATTATAAGTGACAAGAAAAAAAGAAATGTCCTGACTGGTTTTCAGCATAGGCTGTCCAAAAACAAAGTCCAGTTTCTGAGTTCAGAATTGAAATCTACCATCAACCAGCTCTCTGTTACATCAGGTCTCCAAGTCCCCAAATCCCCCTGAAGACACTTGCCTTTCTCTTTTCACACCAAACTTCAGAACCGTGTCAGCTTCTAGCTTCCATGAGAGCACTGTGATATAGAACTTCAGAACCGTGTCAGTTTCTAGCTTCCACCAGAGCACTGTGACCCAGAACTTCAGAACCGTGTCAGCTTCTAGCTTCCAGAGCTACCAGCTGGCCTCTTTAGATGACAGATTCCACCAGTCTGAGGTCAAAAGGTCACACTCTGAAACACTTCACTGATAAACCCAAAGAGCTATTTCTGTAATCATTTCAACAGTAATAACAATATCTTGTTTACAAATCAGGGAACTCAGTTTCATAATTTTTTTTTATAACTATATATAAGCAAGGTAGAGACAGCAAAAAGGGGTAAAGGAAAGAACAAGTAAGAGTTGACTGCGCAGTCCAATAGGAAAGACAGAAATAGGAGGCAGAATCCTTGTTTCAAACTCTGTCTACGCATCACAAATTGAACAGGGCCCAACTAACCCTGTCAGACATGCTACTGTGCCCTCTACTGGTATGTATACCAGTAGAGGGACTACTTTACAATAAAAGGTATTTTTAATTTTTTACTAAATTGTAAGGTTTTAGTTTACATTTTTTAACAGATTTTATGAAACTTGAACATATGACCCATTTTCTAAGCATAGTAATACCCTCCAGGGTGGATGATATTGGGTTATACCAGACCTTCCAACACACCTGGGAAGTCTAGTATAGCCCAATATAACCCACCCTGTTGCGTATTATTGATTGCATAGACTAAACCGCCTCCTGTGCTTGCGAAATGCCCAAATCTGCTTCTTGATGTGGGGTTGTGTGATAACAGATGGACCAGACACCAAACTTCAAGTTCAACACACAATCTCTGTGTGATGTTTATTCAAAATACAGCAGAAAACCTTCAGCAATGGCATATCCCTTCCTCAGTACATCAGTTTGTAGCAACAGACTATGCTAGTCTTTCCTTTACACTTATCCAGCACCTACTGACTCACTGATCTTTGATCTAAACTTTTCAGTGAAAACCCTTCATCCCTATGGTTACCTTGTTTGCTTGGGTGATGGGGGCTCGAAAAGAAAAAAACCCAAAACAAGCAACAGACAAAGAACCTCAGTGCAGAAGCACTGAAACAAGGGTTACCCCCAAAGGGCATTGGCAATGAGCCAAGTTTCAAAGAAACACAACATCACACATACGTCCATAATGCAAAGCATCATGGGATATATACAAATCACCATGAAATTTCAGATTGGCTCAGTTTACAGCAGGCATGCATGGTACCAATTTACTTGCAAGTAACAAAACAACCAACTTAATTTCTATAATACAGTCACCTAGTACTTTTTATCTTTATCAAAAACACCTACTACCATGGTATTTTCAACATTTACAGGTTTCATAAACATAAGGTATATACATCAAGGTATTTTATGACATAGTGCTATTACATACTAAATTCAGCAATGATAAACACAGCCTATTGTTTTACATAAGCTCGGAGGTCACCACAATAACCTCCATATACGAGGACCTGAGAGGGAAAAGAAAAATTAAATAGGACACTATAGCATAGTCAAGAAAGGGAAGGGGGCACCCATAGGTGGCCAGCCTTATGGACTAGAAATGGTAAAGAATAGATTAGGCTAAGAAATAGAAGAACTGTTGCAACAGATTTAAGAAAAGGTTAGTCCTCCAGAGTGGCAGGATCTCCCTGTAACACTTCTGAGGTATCAACCTGGATTCACTGAAGGATCGGAGAAGATTCCATATATTCTTCATCTCTGCAATAGCTAAAAAGCTTATTTTTAAGACACTGGCTAGATGAGGAAATACTTACCAAGAATGGCACAATGCTATTTTAGAGGCACTATGAATAGAAAAAAATGATTTGTAATACAAGGAATGCATCCGTGCTTTATCAGATAAGATGGGCTATGCTCAGTGCGCTACTGTTAACTGGCTAGCCAGGACTATTTCTGTAAACCACAGGTAACATCTAAGTAACTGTCTTTAGCAGTATGACTTAGTCAACAGTGCTGCATGTATCAGCTACCTACGTATCAGCTCCACACAGCTTTGCCTACACCCTGAATGTTGACAGGGCAGGTAAACATCCACATTTACTATGTTAGTTTTGCGTTTTATGTTGAATGTTTTTAAAACTCAGTAAAGTATACTATTTAAATGTAACACCCCCAATAATCCCACTCACCTGGGCTGCCCTGGTGGGACCGAGGGCTCAGCAGTACCTCCCCGAGGGGTCAGGCCTGAGTCCTTACCACTAGTGTCTGTGGTGCCTTAGTGCCTCCACATGGGGCCCCTGCGTTGCCTCCTGTGGGTAGAACAGGTTAGAATGTTTCCCCAGGATAATTAATAGTCTTCCCTCTAATGACTGCCCTTGATGACCCCCCCGGACCCACAATCACTCCCCACAATGGTTTTACATACACACACAGCAGGTGAAACAGGTGAACAATAAATATCCAGTTTATTACTACAAGCTAATGCAAAGGAGGTAGGGGCTACTCCTCCAAAACCTCCTGGTTACCAAACATTCACTTGTCCCCACTTCCCCCCTTTTCCCTGGGCGCACCCAGACCAGTCACAGTTAGGGGATACCTCATGGCCCCTTAGTCTGCAGGCCTGCTGTTTACCGTTGGGGGACTTACACAGTCACACAAGTTCCAAGAAGAACAAAGATAAACTGGTATAGAGGACTGTTCCTTCCTGACCCTCCTGGCAAGAAAAAAATGGTCTCCCCTGAGCTGCAGCTCGGGGTACTCATAGTGCCCAGAGAGGGCGATGACCCCCCTGCAGTCCACAGCACGTCATCTCCCACAAAATGGGTGGTATAGTTCTTCGCTTGCCTGGCCTTTCTGGCTTCGCCTGCAGGCCTTTGTATATGGCTTTCACCAGGCAGGCCTGTTCGTCCTTTTCTCCTTGGTTCCTCTGATCTTTGCAATGGGGGCACAGCTGTTCAACTCTCCCTTGTGCCTTTTTAGTCTCCCCGGCTTCTCCCCTGGCAGGAAGATCTGTCCCTGATGCAGCAGCCTCCCAGAAACCCCAGGGAGATTGCAGTACCTTCAGGCCAAACAGTCTGCCCCAGTACTTTTGAACAACCTACCTGAGGGGCCCTCCTGCACAGCCCAAGTGGCTGTCTGTCTCCTTCCTGTTCCTTATGATTGAAAGGGGGGAGAGAGGGGGTGGAGAAGGATGCATCCCCAGAGCCTTTGCTAGGCAAAACCACCAAAACAGCCCTCTGATATCCTTTGGGGGCCTGCAATTCCCTTTCCTCATGCTTCTCCACCCAGCTCTCCTTCTCTGTCCTCCCAAACTCTCTTCTCTCTTACACCAGCTCTGCTGTTCTCCACCCCGTTCTTCTTCCTGCCATGAGGAAGGGGTAGCCAAAGCCTCCATGCCTGCTGGTGGTTTCCTCCTCTCTTGCTTTTTTTTGAAGGGAAGGGGAAGAGCCGCCTTTTCTCTTGGTAGGAACCCAAAACAAGTAGCTTACACTTTTCTAGCTAGGCACCTGGTTCCTAACTAGCACCAACAATAATCACAGTCAAAGCTAGGCTTGTATCAGGTCTAGCCACATCAATGGACCAGGCAGGAGTACCCCCAGGACAGTGGGAGCCCCCCACCTACCTTTATGTAAGCACCGGGCTGGGGGGCTTACACAATCCCCTGGAAGGAAACTTGGCATCCCGACAAGCCCCTCTGGGAAACCCATGACCAACAATAGGCACTTTACTGACTACTCATGGTCCCTAACTAGTACCAGCAACCACTGGATCCCCAAACGACCTCGGATAGGTCAGATCGTGTAGCATACTATATGCGGGTAAGAGGGGTGGGCACCTACATGCCTCCACAGCCCCCTAGAGCAACACACTGGAGGATGGAGAATTGGCACCACAGGCTGTAGGAAAACATCAGGGGGAAGATTTGCGGGCTCACCTAGGGATTCATACGTGAGCTTCACGGTGGGCCGGGGGGGTGGCCAGATCTGTGGGGCAAGGCATTGGCTGGCACCGGGGCAGGGGTCATGGTCGGTCCGGTAAGGCCATGGTCCATCATCCCCCCCTACAGGCAATCCCTGTACTTCTGCACTGTCGGGGATTTGGTCCGGAACCTGAGCAGAGTCCATAATGGCAGGCGACTCTGTATCTCATGGAGGCAGGCACGCCGGTGGGCCCCCTTGCCTCCCCCAAACCTGCTCCAGGTGTGGCCCAGATGCCAGGACCAGGGGCCGGGCCTCAGGGACAAAGGGCGGGGCCTTGGGGTCCAGGTAGATCAGGGGTTCCATGTGGCTGGAGCTGGTGGAGGGGTTGGGGGTCCCACAGGACCCTTCCCAGCAGGGGAGGGAGCCGTCGGGTCCCATTCCCCACTGCAAACAAAAGGAGTCCCCCTTCTCCCCCTCGCCTCACTGGAGGAGTCCTGGGGTCCCACAGAGGGCTGTTGGGCATCCAAAGCAGGGCCCACGGTGGAGTGTCTCTGGGTGAGTTTGTATGCCATGCGGAGCTGTTCCCATAGGTCACTGGTGTACTCCAGGTACAATTTATGGGAAGATCCATCAGCAGATACCCCGAAACAGAGGTCTACTGTCAGCCGGGCCTCGTGACCAAGCATGAGGTAGAAGGGGGGAGCACTGGGTAGCATCGTTCTTCATGCAGTTGTAGATGTGCACCAGTTGTCCCACCCGCTGACTCCAATTAGCCTTGCCGGTGGGGTCCAAGGTGCCCAACATGTTTAGCACCATTCGGTTGAATCACTCAGGCTGGGGATCCCCTTCTGGGTGGTAAGTGGTGGTGTGGGACTTCTGTATGCCATAACATGCCAGAAACTCCCTCACCAAATGGCTTTCAAAATCCCGGCCCTGGTCAGAATGGACCCGTTTAGGGAGACTGTAGTGTTGGACATACTGCTGCAGGACCTTAACCATGGTGCTCGCCTTTTGGTACCTGGTGGGGAAAGCATGAGGGTGTAGTGGTCTGTGATAACCAGTATGTTGGCCATGTTCTTCTGGTCCAGCTCCAAGGACAGGAAGTCCATGCACACCAACTCCAGGGGCCCACTAGTTTGGATGTTGATCAAGGGCGCGGCTCGTCGGGGCAAGTTCTTCCATTGGATGCACCGCAAGCAGCGCTTGCAGTAGCCCTCCACGTCCGCCTTCATCTGCAGCCAATAGAACCTGGCCCGGCAGGCATCCAAGGTGCGGTCATAGCCTAGGTGCCCCATATCGTCATCGACTTGAGAACCACTTCCCGGTAGACCCCGGGCAACACCAGCTGCTGTCTTGAACGGCCCGAGGAATCTCAATCCTGCACTGTCCGCATTACCAACCCATCCCACAGCACCAACTTGTCCTGCTCCTTAACCATCCCCCAAGCCTCAGGGTGGGTGCTTCACACCTGCTGGGGTGAGCCCCCACTCGGAGAGGGCCAGAAGCAGATCTCAGATACCAGGGTCCACCCTTTGCTCCCACTGCAAATCGGCCTCACTAGGCTGTGGCAAGGCCTAAAGGTCCAGACCAGTGAAATTCAGATAAGCCGGAGGGATTGCTTTGGTGGGAGCTCCCAGCACCACTATGCTGTGGGTGGGACAGTCAGTGGTGTTGCCAGGGGGCCCAGCCTGGGAGCAGAGCACATGCACCAGAGCCAGCTTGACCCGGATCAGGGGGGTCTGGGGTTTCATGGTGTGGACTGCGAGACAGGGCGTCCGTGTTCACATTGGCCCACCCACTCTGATATTCCAGGCTGAAGTTATACGTGGAGAGGACCAACAACCACCAATGCCCCGCAGTGTCCAACTTAGCTGTGATGGTGACATAGGTCAGAGAGTTGTTGTCCGTGTGCACAGTGAACGGTACCCCAAACAGGTATTCATGGAACTTCTTTGTGATTGCCCACTTTAGTGCCAAGAACTTCAATTTACGCACCAGGTAGTTTTTCTCGGAGGAGGTCAGGCCCCGGCTAGAGAATGCCACAGGGCAGAACCCTCAGGATACTCCTGGTATAGGACCGCCCCCAGCTCGGTAAGGCTGGCATCAGTATGCAGGACATAGGGCTTATGTGGGTCCACAAAAGCAAGGACTGGAGCCTCCCCCAATCACCAGATGATCTCCTGGAAAGCCTCCTCACACTCCAGGGACCAACGGAACCCAAAAGGTTCCCCAATGCGCAGGTAGTCCTGGCGGGGGGGGTCTGACCCTTCCTACATTTCATCGGCAGATAACCCTGCATCAGGTCATTCAGGGGATGCACTACCAGGGAGTAATCCTTCACAAATCACCAATAATACCCACAGAACCCCAAGAAAGACTGCAGGGTGCGCAAGTGGGTGGGCTGTGGCCACAATTTGAGGGCCTCTGCTTTAGCTGGGTCAGTCTGTACCTTCTTTTCTGAGACTGTATGCCCAACATACTTAACCTGTGGCTGGCAGAACTGGCATTTGTCAATGGAGATCTTCAGGTTGAACTCCTCCAGTCGGTCCAGGACCTTCGTCAACCGGGCCTCGTGTTCTTCCAGGATCCGCCCGAAAATGATAAGGTCATCCAGATAGACTATGACCTCCATCAGGTTCATGTCTCCCACAGCCCTTTCCATCAAACGTTTGAAGGTGGCCAGGGCCCCTGATATGCCTTGAGGCATACGCCCGAACTGGTAGAATCACAGTGGACATATGAAAGCGGTCTTTTCCTTGTCCTCCTCGGCCATGGGTATCTGGTAGTACCCGCCCCGAAGGTCCAGCATGGAAAACCACTTGATCCCAGACAGGCTGTCCTCCACTCTGGTCACCGTGTACTGGTCTGGGATAGTTTGTTTGTTTAGCGAGTGGTAGTTGATGCACATTCTCACCGCTCCGCTCTTTTTTCTAGCCACCACAATGGGGGAAGCATATGGGCTGCAGGACTCCATGATGACTCCGGCACCCAGCAACTCCATTAGGTGTTTCCTCACATCCTCCACATCCCTGGGGCCCAACCTCCATGACCGCTCTCTGAACAGGCAGTCGTCCCTCAGCCGGATGTGGTGCTCTTCCCTGGTGACACATCCCATGTTCCACTCATGCAAAGAGAAGACCCGCCGGCGCTTCGCCAACTTCTGGCTCAGACTATGTTTATAGACATCAGAGATTGGTGGGCTTCCAAAATAAAATGAGGATGGGTCTATCTTTTCCCTGGGATCTTCGCCAGGGGTGACAGACATGGCCCTGCCACACCGAAAAATGGATGCCAACAGACAACCCCTCTGGATGATCACTGGTTTTCTTGACTCATTCCAGACCCTAACCATGACACACCAGGCCTGGGGACTGGCCGGGGCGGGCAGCACCCCCCTCTAGACTAAGAGCCCAGGTGGCAGGCTGCCCGGGGAAGGGGTGTTGAGCATGAGCATCTCCCCAAAGGGGAGTCGGTCAAATTGGGCGATTCCTACCACCCAGCACTCAGCCCCTGAGGGGAGAGTCAGTCTCCCGCCTTCCAATGGCCAAACCACTCCGACCCCACCTCTGTCAACCCCTTTGGGATCGCCAGTCACTTCAAGCCCCATTTGCTTCACGGCAGCAGTAACCAACAGGCTTGCGAGCTCACCTATGCCACCCCTGTCATGACACATCTGGGCCAAATGCTCAAGCATGTTGGCATTGGTCCCAGTAAGCACTGGGGTGTCCAACATGCTCTTTGGCTCCAGACAGACCAACACTAGGGCCTCTATGGTGGGTGGGGCTTCCCCTCCCTTGGTCAGGAAGGAGATACTAACCACACAATACCCATCGCAAGGGTAATCCGTGCTGCCAATACCCCACAGGGACAATCTGGACAGAGGTCAGAGGGGGAGGTGGGTGAGATGCTGGTTATAAAATGGCCAGTGGATGATGGTGACCTGGGATCCACTGTCCAACAGTGCTGAGCAGGCCACCCCTTCCACCAGAACCTCGGTGTCAGCCCGAGGGCTGATTAGGCCCCTTGGCATGTCCCGGTTTGTAGGTATATGGGGGTCGGTCAAGAGGGTGGAGCAAGGCCATCTTGGAGGTGAGGGTTGCTCCCTTACTGGCCCCCATTGTAGCTTTTCCTGGTCCAGGTACCTCACAGCTACCAGCTGGGGGTTCACCTCCCTGTGGCAACCCCACCTGGTATGGCCATTCTGCCCACACCTGAAGCAAATCCACCCACCCTGGGGCCTCAGGGACCCTCGAGGGCTGAACGGGGAGCCGTATAGCTCGGCGGCACCCACCGAGTGTCGGGTGCTTCCTTGGCTTGGAGAGAGAGGGACTCCATGGCCAGATTCATTGCACATACCAGGTCCTTCATGCCCTGGACCTCCTGCAACACTGCCCCCAGGTCTGGTGACCCGACCAATTCAGTCTGGGCCAACTCCTTGGGCTGTAATGTGGTGCTGGTGGCAGGGCCCCCACTTCCTGCTGTGCCTCTTCCTCCTTGACCTTGTTCAGTAGCTGCTTGAAGGGGGGGTCACTCTTTTGAGCCCACAGCCTGAGAGCAACCACAGTCAAGGGGGAATGCACTGCTCCCCTTAGTATCTGCTCCAACCGCATCTGCACCACCCCAGCAGGAGGGTCGTGCCCCACTTCTGCCAGTTTGCGCACCACAGTCTCGACTCAGGTGATGTACTGGGATAGTTTCTCGACTACTTTCTGAGTGGTGCCCCACAGCTGGCTCAGCACTGCCTCTCTCTTTTTGACCACCCCAAAGGTGCTCTGCAGAATGTCCAAATAGTCCTGGGGTGTGCAATGGGGCTGACTGGCCTGCAGGGACTGGATCACATCTAGCACCATACCCCTGAGGCTCTCCAAGACCCGCTTGCACTTCTCCCTCCTCTGCGCACCCCCAGACCTGGACCATCTCTGCCGCCTGGCTGCTCCAGGAGTGGAAATCATCTTCCCCCTCAGGCATGGGAAGGGCTACCGAGAAAGTGCGCAACCACTTATACTGCTCATGGACTACCCCCAGATAGGGGATCAAGCAGCCCGGCAGCCCTAATGGAGGCAACCCCCCAGCGGGGAGCAGAGACTGGATATCATGCAGGGTTTTCCCCTCCTCCTTGAGCCACTTCCCCAGATGAGTTACAAAACCCTCCTGTTTCTTGGGTGGGGGGCCCGAGGGGCCTGTCTCCCTGAGGGGCAGGCCACTAGCCGAGCCTTTCTTTAATAGGGTCCAGATCTCTCTGGACCCCCCAGGTGGTGACCTCAGGGGGCACCTCCACAGACCCCAAATCCTGCCCTGCCTCCAGGGCGATATCCCTCCACCCCCGGACTCAGTTGGTCGTCACCCTCTGGACCTTCAACCCCCCACAGTTGGGCAAGACCCCCTCTAAAAAGTCTAATATATCTTCCATCCATCGTCCCATGGCCGCATTATGGACGAGTAGCATCTTATGGGAGTCTAGCCCCTCAAAGTCACACCAGTCCTCTACGTCCTGGAATGCCATTTCCCTGGTCCCAGTGCAAACTATCACCCAACTACAGAAGTCAAGGAATACTAAAGGGGTACAACTGAACGAGGGTAGAGAAGTCAACCACAGTCACGTTTGGGCAGTCACAGGATCATCAAGTCAGTGAATGAATCTCAGCGGTGCCTCCACTTGTAACACCCCCCAATAATCCCACTCACCTGGGCTGCCCCGGTGGGACTGAGGGCTCAGCAGTACCTCCCCCAGGGGCCAGGTCTGAGTCCTTACCACTAGTGTCTGTGGTGCCTTAGTGCCTCCACCTTTGGCCCCGCGTCACCTCCTGTGGGTAGAACAGGTTAGAACATTTCCCCAGGATCAGTAATGGTCTTCCCTCTAACGACTGCCTGTGATGACCCCCCCGACCCACAATCACTCCTCACAATGGTTTTACATACACACAGCAGGTGAAACAGATGAACAATAAATATCCAGTTCATTACTACAAGCTAATGCAAAGGAGGTGGGGGCTACTCCTCCAAAACCTCCTGGTTACCAAACATTCACTTGTCCCCACTTCCCCCTTTTTCCCTTGGTGCACCCAGACCAGTCACAGTTAAGGGGTACCTTATGGTCCCTTAGTCTGCAGGCCTACTGCTTACCATTGGGGGCCATACACACTCGCATAAGTTCCAAGAAGAAAAAAGATAAACTGGTATAGAGGACGGTTCCCTCCTGGCAAAGAAAACAATGGTCTCCCCTGAGCTGCAGCTCGGCGTACTCACAATGCCCAGAGAGGACGACGACCCCTGCAGTCCACAGCACGTCATCTCCCACAAAATGGATGGTGCAGTACCTTCAGGCCAAACAGTCTGCCCCAGTACTTTTGAGCAACCAACCTGAGGGGCCCTCCTGCACAGCCCCAGTGGCTGTCTGGCTCCTTCCTGTTCCCTATGATTGAAAGGGGCGGAGAGGGGGTGGAGAGGGATGCAGCCCCAGAGCCTTTGCCAGGCAAAACCACCAAAACAGCCCTCTGGTTTCCTTTGGGGGCCTGCAATTCCCTTTCCTCCTGCTCCTCCACCCTGCTCTCCTTCTCTCTCCTCCCAAACTCTCTTCTCTCTCACACCATCTCTGCCGTTCTCTACCCCTTTGTTCTTCCTGCCATGGGAGGGTAGCCAAAGCCTCCCTGCTGATAGTTTCCTCCTCTCTTGCTTTTTTTTGGGGAGGGAGGGGAAGAGCTGCCTTTTCTCTTGGTAGGAACCCAAAACAAGTAACATGCACTTTTCTAGCTAGTCACCTGGTTCCTAACTAGCACCAACAATAATCACAGTCACAGCTAGGCTTGCATCAGGTCCAGCCACATCAATGGACCAGGTGCGAGTACCCCCAGGACAGTGGGAGTCCGCTGCCCACCTTACGTAAGCGCCGGGCTGGGGGGGCTTACATAAAAAAATATATATATATATATATATATCTCCAAGCATACCTTGAGAGAACTGTGAGTTGGCATTCACAAGGGTAGGATCAACTACTGATCGCGCATGCCAAATCTCAAAGGCCAGTGACTTCATCTGTTACTGTTTGGTGGGTGTGCTGGGCAGTGGCAAAAGGGGCATAGATATAGTGGAGTTCAGAGCTCATTCCACCAGAGGAGCTATGGCTAGCCAAGCTTTTAGATGTGGAATCAAACTGAAGGATATCCTGAAGACAGCAGACTAGTCCAGGGAGTCAGTCTTCAAAACCTTTTACCACAGATCACTGACACAAAGTGTGGTTATGTGGTTCTGCAAACGTCCTTGAGCTAGCAACTATTGTAGCCTCTGAGTCATGCTGTAACATGGTCATTTTCCTACAGAGGAGCTTGACAGAAAAGAACAAAATTACTCAGTAGTAATGTTTCTTCCAAAGGGATCCCTCACTAAGTTTAGCAAGTGTAATCATTCCCTGGAATAAGCAGCCCTGGAGCTTTTAGAATTTTATACAAATTATGGAATTTAGAATGAAATTCAAACTCTGCTGTGTGGTCGTGCTCATCCCTGCACTCTAACATCAGATTTATTTCTAAAGCTAGGGTGAGGTGTGACCACTAAAACTAGCTACACGGTTACCAGAAATTCTGAATTTCTATAAAACATTTTTTAAAATTTGTTAGAACGAGGAAGAACAAATGAATTTGGGATGAAAACACAAAGTCACAAAAACATAAAGTCACTCAGACCCCTTAGCAGCAATCGTAAAAGCACTGTAACAAGTTATGCCCAAGCAAGTAGAAATTAAATTGATTCTTGTCTGAACCTTTCACCAGGTTCTGGAGGGAAGGAAGGGATTAGGGATCATTAAACTTAATGAGGGACCCTTTGGAAGAAACAACATTACTACAGTGAGTAATTTTTTTCTTCGACCCAAGGAATTCTTCACTTAAGTTTACAGTAAGTATTTTTTTCTTCAACCCCCAGGAATCCTTCACTTAAGTTTGGCAAGTGCAGACTCCATTGCAGTACCTTGGGGGGCCAGGTACAGAACCTATTTAGGGGAAAAGATTCTTCTACACAGCAGTGACCAAACTGGCTCTCTTCTGAAATGCATGTCTACACAGCAGCATTTTGAGAAAGTGTATACTGTTTTCTAGGTAGCTGCTTTACGAATTTCTTGCAGGGGGATACCCTTTGATGCTGCCACAGAGGCAGCGGTGCCTCTTGTAGAGTGTGCCCTGAGCCCCCTGGGTGGCAGTTTGCCAGCTTTTTCATAACAGAACTGTATGCATGAGACTATCCAGTGAGTAATGGTTCTCTTGGATGCTGGTTTGACTTTCCCCACTTTACAGTAGGTAACAAACAGCTGAGTGCTAGTGGACCTTGTGTCCTTTGTTGTAGTACAGGTAGTAACTCAGTGTGTTTTTCACATCCCGATTGTGGAGATTTGCTCACCTGTGCTGGATTTTTCTGTGAAGAAAACTTCAAGGGCAATTGACTGATTTAGATGAAATTCAGACACCACTTTTGGGAGGAATTTCCTGTTTGCCCTTAGGATTACCTTGCCCCTGTGGAACATTATGTAGTTAGGATTTGTGCAGAAGGCTTGTAGCTCACTCACCTTTCTGGCAGATGTCACTGCCACCAGGAAAACCATTTTCTAGGTGACATACTTCAGTGCAGCAGTGACCATGGACTCAAAAGGGACCTCCATCAGCTGGGCAATGCGCACTTTCAAATTCTAAGGGGGCAGGGTTTCCTACTGGAGGGTAAATGTGATTAAGGCCCTTGAAAAACTTTTTGAAAATGGGTTTTGAGGCCACTGACCTGTCTTTTCCAGCTGATGTATAAGCTGATACTGCTGCTAAATGGACCTTCAAAATTGAAGGTCTTAGGCCCAAGGACTAGAGATGTACAGGATAGTCCAGAATTGTAAACAGGCCTGCCCAGAGAGGATTGCTCTATCTAGGAGAACACCAGAAGGAAAGATTTTTCCATTCAGAAGCACAAGTTCTCCTTGTTGCTCATTTCCTAGAAACCTTCAACACTTCCATTACTTTTTCAGAAAGACTTATCCCAGAGAACTCCAGCTGTTCAAGAACCATGCTCTGAGGTACAGCGTTCTCAGATCTGGGAATGTTATCCTACCCTGGGACAGTGTCAACAGATTGTACCTCAGGGGCAGAGTGGGGGTTTGTTGGAGATGGGCAGGGGCATGGAATACCAGGTCTGCCTGGCCCAACCTGGAGCTATTAGAATCATTGCTGCTGACTCCCTTCTCAGTTTTATCAGAACTCTCAGCACAAGTGGAAATGGAGGGAAGGCAAGAAACTTCCCTGACCAGCTGAGGACAAGAGTATCCTCTGGGACTGAGCCCACAGCCAGGGATCTGCAACAAAAATATGGTAGTTGATTGTTCTCCCAGGAGACAAACGTGTATTTCTGGTGTATACCACTGTCTCAATACTGATGCCAGCACCTACTGGTTCAGGGTCCATTCATGATTGCCCTGGCTGATCCCGCTCAAGGAGCCTGCCAGCATATTGTCTTTCCATGGCAGGTGTATTGCGGAAAGAAAATAATCACAGTAGTAATGTTGTTTCTTCCAAGGGATCCGTCACTATGCTTAACAACTGCACCATTCCCTTGGAATGAGTTGCCCTGAAGCTTAGAATGTTATGCTAATTGTAGAACTTGGAATGAAATTCAAACTGTGGTGTGTGGACATGCTCACTCTAACATTTTAACAGCAGATTTATTTCAAAAGTTAGGGTTAGCAGTGATCAATAAACTAGCTAAATGGCTACCAAAAATATATCAAAAATACTTTTAAAATGTTACAAAGAATTTAAAAGGCTCAGATCACTGATTTACAGTCGTAAAGCACTGTAACAGGTATCACCAGACATAAAGAACTGATTCTTAGGTTCTGGAAGGGGAGGTCAGGATTGACATTGCTAAGCATAGTGAGGGATCCTTTGGAAGAAACAGCATTACTATGGTGAGTAATTTTCTCTTCAAACCCCAGGAATCCCTCACTTAAGTTTAACAAGTGCAGACTCTGTAGCAGTACCCTGGGAGGCCAGGTACACAACCTACAGTATTTAGGAAAAAGGTTCTGCAGAACAGCAGTGCCAAAACTGGCATCCCTTCTGGACTGTATGTTCAGACAGTAGTGTCTTGTGAAAATGTGCACTGTTTTCTAGGTAGCTGCCTTACGAATCTCTTGCTGGGGGGGGTACACCTTAATGCTGCCACAGAGGCAAAGGTGCCTCTTGTAGAGTGTGCCCTGAGTCCTCTGGGTGGCAGTTTACTAGCTTTTTCATAACAGAACTGTATGCATGAGACTATCCCATGTGTAATGATTCTCTTGGATGCTGGTTTGACTTTCCCCACTTTACAATAGGTAACAAACAGCTGAGTGCTAGTGGACCTTGTGTCCTTTGTTGTGGTACAGGTAGTAACTCAGTGTGTTTTTCACATCCCGATTGTGGAGCTTTGCTCACCTGTGCTGGATTTTTTCGTGAAGACAACTGGAAGGGTAATTGACTGATTCAGATGAAATTCAGACGCTACATTTGGGAGGAATTTCCTGTTTGTCCTTAGGATTACCCTATGGAAAATTAGGTAGTTAGGATTTGTGCAGAAGGCCTGCAGTTCACTCACCATTCTGGCAGATGTCACTGCCATCAGGAAAACTATTTTCCAGGTGACATACTTCAGTGCAGCAGTGGCCATGGACTCAAAAGGGACCTCCGTCAGCTGGGCAATGCACACATTCAAATTCCAAGGGGGCAGCGTCCCCTACTGGAGGGTGCAGGTGATAAAGGCACTTGAAAACCTTTTTGAAAATTGGTTGTGAGGCCACTGATCTGTCTTTGCCAGCTGATGTGTAAGCTGATACTGCTGCCAAAGGGACCTTTAGAGTTGAAGGCCTTAGGCCCAAGGACTGGATGTGGACTAGGTAGTCCAGGATTGTAGACAGGCCTGCCCAGAGAGGATTCCCATGTCTAGGAGAACACCAGAAGGAGAATCTTTTCCACTCTGAAGCACAAGTTCTCCTTGTTGCTGGTTTCCTAGAAACCTTCAGCACTTCCATTACTTTTTCAGAAAGACAGCCTAGAGAACTAGTTCTAAGATCTGGGAATGGTATCCTCTCCTAGGACAGTGTCAACAGATTGTATCTCAGGGGCAGTTTGATTGGAGGTTTGTTAGAGAGGGACAGGAGCATGGAATACTAGGTCTGCCTGGCCCAATCTGGAGCTATTAGAATCATTGCTGCTGACTCCCTTCTCAGTTTTATCAGAACTCTCAGCACAAGTGGGAAGAGATAGAGAAACTTTCCTGACCAGCTGAGGACAAGAGCATCTTCTGGAACTGAGTCCACAACCAGGCATCTGCAACAAAAAAGTGGTAGTTGATTGTTCTCATTGTTCTCCCAGGAGGCAAACACGTGTATTTCTGGTGTATCCCACTGTCTGAACACTGATGCCAGCACCTGCTGGTTCAGGGTCCATTCATGATTGCCCTGGCTGATCCTGCTTAAGGAGTCTGCCAGCACGTTGTCTTTCCCTGGCAGGGATACTTTAGAAAGAAAAAAATTACTCACTGTAGCAATGTTTCTTCCAAGGGATCCCTCACTGTGCTTAAGAACTGCATCATTCTCCTGGACTGAGCTACCCTGGAGCTTAGAATTTTATGTTAATTACAGAACTTGGAATGAAATTCAAACTCTGCTGTGTGGTCATGCTCACCCTCACATTCTAATGCAGATCTGGCATTGACACACTTGCTTAAAAAAACATTTCAGGACTCATTGAATCCATTTTAAAACCACTAGTAAGAGCTACTAGCAGTTATATTCAGGACACCACAGATTTCCTCAGGAAACTGAAATAAATTGGACAACTGCCACCGAATACTATTCTAGCCACAGTGGATGTCACTGCCCTGTACACTAATATTCCACATGAAGATGGCATGGCAGCATGTCAACATTCTTAGCAGAGCTGACCCCACGGCGCCGTAGTTAGTTTCGCTTGTGGCGCAGTGACCTAGGTTCAGGAACAAGTCCGGTCACTGGAGGGTCAGCCAGGAGGGAAGGATCTGCGCCCTATAGACAGCTCTCCTTCTCCGGGGGGAGAGTAAGGGACTGGTCTGGCGCCTGCTGGCTCCTAGAGGAGGCTGGGAGTATCACAGGATGCACGGCCCAAAGTTAACTGGGGGAGGAGCGGACGTCAGCATATGCCATGACGTCACTACGCTGCCCCCAACAGAAAAAGGAAAATTGCTCGCTGGCCGCCGGATGACGGCTCTCCAGTCCCTGAGTGCCTCCAGTACCTTCCCAGGGCCTCCTATTCCTCAGCAGCATCCCCAGGCCCTAAGTAGTGTGTGCTGGGGACATCCCCCTCCATGCTGCCCTTCCCCCTTGGAGGAGGAGGACCCGCTCGGTGAAGAGATACGCCGGGATATCCCGGGGATCGGCTGCAATCTGAGGACCAGAGGAGGGCTGGGTAAGGGCAGTGGGGCCTGGGGGAACTTGCGGAGCTTGAAGGAGTGGGGGCCAGCGAAGCATGGGAGGCAGGGAAAAAATTTTTTTTTAAAGGAAAATACATCTGCAGGAGACATGCCAGAAACCACCATCAGCACCCTAATAAAATTTATTTTAATACACAACTTCGCCTTTAATGGCAAGCACTTTTTACAGATCATGGGGACAGCCATGGGCACCAAAATGGCACCACAATAAGCCAAACTCTTTATGGCCTGTTTAGAGGAGGATTTTTTTTAAACACCACCCCTATAAGCCATCTCTCTCTACCTCCGTTATATTGATGACATATTCTTGATCTGGACAGAAGGTGAAGACTCTCTCAAAAAATTCCATCATGATTTTAACAACTTTCATCACTCTATAAATCTCACTATTGAATATTCCACCACCAGCATACCTTTTCTTGACACCATAGTCAGTATCACCGATGGACTTATACAAACTGCTCTTTACAGAATACCCACTGACAGACACCGCTACCTGCATAATTCCAGCTTCCGCCCAAAACATACAAAAAAATCTGTTATCTACAGTCAGGCAGTTCAATGCCATCGAATCTGCTCGGATGAAAGAACAAGAGACAGACAGCTCTCCACACTTCGGAATTCCCTAATTCAGCAGGACCACTCTCCAAGACAAATTGATAGAGAATTTGAATGGGCCATACAAATACCATGAGACAATCTGCTGGAATACAGGCAAAAATATTAAACTTACTGCACACCCTTAGTGGTCACTTACAGCCCCATGCTAAACCCCCTTCAGCAAATTATTAAAGAACTGCAACCCATGCTGAGAGAAGATGAAACACTGAAGGACGTTTTCCCTAAACCTCCTATCATTGCCTATAAGTAGCCCCCCAGCCTCTCGAACATAATAATTCATAACAAACTCCCAGCGGACCACAATAAGTAAGAAGCAAGAGAGACAACACCATGCAACATGGCAAGATGTAAGACCTGCACCCACATATGCACACAGACCATCATCAAGACAAGCCAGAACAACATAATACTAATTAATGGATCCTACACATGTCAATCCAGCAATATGTTGTACCTAATTCAGTGCAAGAAGTGCACTAATGGATGCTATATTGGGGAAACCAGTAAACCACTAAAAACCAGAATGAATCACCACCATCATACAATAGTTAACCAGGTTATCTGCACTCCAGTAGGAAACCATTTTTCACAAACAGATCACTTTCTCCTGGATTTGCCTGTCTTGATATTAAGAGACAACTTCAAAAACACACAGGACATAAGGACATGGGAACTGAACTATATTAAACAATTTAAATATAACATTTCTAGACTGTGTGCAGTACTGGAGGCCTCACCTTCACAAGGACATTAACCAAACTGAGGCAGTCCAGAGAAGGGCAACTTAAATGGTGCATGGACTGCATCAGAAGACATATGAGGACAGATTAACGGAGCTCAATATACTGTATATACCCTTGAGCAAAGGATGGAAAGAGGTGATATGATTGAAACATTCAAACACCTTAAGGGCATTAACAAGGTGAAAGAGTCTAACATGTTTAAATATAAGAAAAATAGCAGGACAAGAGGACACAGCATGAGATTAGAGGGAGGCCGATTAAGGAGGAATGTGAGGAAATTCTTTTTCACAGAAAGAGTGGTGGATGCATGGAACGGCCTACCTCAGGAAGTGGTGGCTATGAATACAGTGCAGGGCTTCAAACAGGCATGGGATAGGCATAAGGGAGCAATACAGTGAGTATGAATAGATAGGCCACTGACAGAGCAAAGGCCGATGGCACATTTATAAGGTAGAAAAAGAAATGGGCAGACTGGATGGGCCTTGCAGTCCTTATCTGCCGTCAACTTCTATGTTTCTACGTTTCTACGAATTGGGACATTGGATTCATGACACATTATGGTCAACTGTAATTCTCTTTTTATTATGGATTAAATCATGACATTATTTTTCATTCTTTGGTTCCATATTTCTCTTGTTATTGTTTTTTCTTAGTTCCTACCTTATCTGTTTTTTTGCCTGTACTTTAATTCCTCCATGCCTCTCCTACAAACATTATACTGTAACCCTCTAACCAATTTGTATATATTATAAAGCTGTCACAAATTTTGTGACAGCTTGCAAATTGCAACAGTACTTTCTAGGCTGTGGGGAAATGATAATTTTTGGCACCCCGCTGCAAAAGAACAGTTTGGAGTTTTGGGCTGAAATTTGAAGGGAACGCAGACATCTCACAGATGTGCCTTTCAGTGTTGTGTTGAAAAAATATTACACAGTGGCAAAGTTACTGCACTCCAAAGTTGACGCTTTTTCCCATAGGATAACATTACGGTAGCCGACGCATTGCAGCAATCGTTTGGCGCCCTGCTGCAAAATAACAGTTTGGTCTTTTGGGCTGAAATTTGCAGGGGATACAGCCAACATCCCACAGATGTGCCTTTCAGTGGTTTGGTGAAAAAATATTACAGGGAGGCAAAGTTATGGCACTCCGAACTTCTGTTTTTTTCCCATAGGATAACATTACGGCATTCACTGCGCCTTTGAGGGCCCATATCTCAAAAACAATGCGAGATACAGAGTTTTTGTCAAAAAATTCTTAGCCCCCTCATAGGGGCTAAGTATAAAACTAGCCAGGAAAGTGATAATACATATGACTTTTACATTTTTTTCTATGTCATACGGTTACTGATATATAAGCAATTTACTATTCCAACTCCTGATTTTTTGTGTTCCGAGAGTCATTATTTTGCATACATTCTTTCTACTCACTGTCTTTCTCTATACAGCTTTTGGGGGAAACTACTTACATTACTGTTACCATTACCATTTCTGCTTGTGGGTCCGTACCAGTTTCACTTACCGTTCACATTTACGCCACCATGTGTGTTACCCTTTGCGTTTTCATTTGCGGTTGCGTTTCCATTGTTTTTAACATTTCTGTCTACAGTACTGTTTCTCTTTCTGTTTCGCTTTGCGTCACCATGCGCATTACGATTTGCGTTTGCGGGCACAATGTTACTATGTGACAAGACAACACGTGGTGGGAGCGTGGGGCCCTACATTCACTATTTCTCATTATCATTCTCAAAAAGAAGGAAAATTAGAGGCAAAAATCTCAGTTTAATGCATCAGTTAGGGTTGTTCCACAGCAACAAAAGCGAGGAAATTCGATGTTAGGGTTGAAACCACCTTTGCACCCCTCCAGCCCACCCCCCAACTGGAATCGGGGTGCGCATTGGGGTCATCGGTCCTAACTGTCACCCCATTCTCCTATTCCTCAGCTTCTTTCCACATGTGATGGGTGACAGTTAGGCTGATGACCTCAATGCGCACTCCCCAATTCCAGTTGGGGTGGGCTGAGGGGTGCAAAGGGGTTTCAAACCTAACACTTAATTTCCCGCTTTGTCGCTGTGGAACAACCCTAACTGATGCATTAAACGGAGTTTTTGCCTCATAATATATATATATATATATATATATATATATATATATAGATATATAATCTCGCCTTGATTGTGTGGGGACTGTTTACAGTTTATCAATCTGGGCTCGAATCCAACTGTTATGCCCGTGCCACCAGTATCTCAAATCACAACAGTATGCAACCAAATCTCTCTGATCCCACTGCTGCGCACCAGATCCATCACGAACCCACTCCTGTGGGTCAGGCCCACTGAGCGCAACCCACCCACCCTTAAGTGCAATCCATGACAGAGAGGAACAGGGATACCCTCCTTGTCCTTTAGAATGCTCACTGAGGTCACAACAGCACCTCTGCCATGAGGATACAGGGCATCCCTCTATCTCTGGATAAGGGCACAATACCAGTCTCAAGTCTTGTGGCCAAATATTAACTCTTTCCTTGCCTATTACACAAAGGAGGAAGATCCAGGCATCACACTCTCTTGGGGGTAGCAGTGCAAGCCTGATTTGGCCTTCTCCCTACAAGACATGCAACAGCCTGGTTCAAAATCCCTGCAGACTCATCCCAGAGACTTTGGTTTTCTCCCCATCCTTCCAGATCCCTTACTGACCCTTTTCTCAATGTGGGTGCTTATGGTGACCCCTCTAAGCAATTAACAGTTGTCACAGATTATTAATAAACTTTCTACAGTCACACATGAATATAGAAATCTCACACAGGCAGAATTCTTTAGGAAAACAAATGTTTTACTAAAGTACTTAACTAAATACAGTTACAACTAAAAAGAACATACACTAATTTGGATTTCAGTATACATCAACAAAAATGGAAAAATGTACAGTGAAATGCACTAAAACTGTTAGCTGAAAAGTCTACCTTATATTTGCAGTAACTTGAAGTCCAGAAATAGCGGACGATGGTTTTCAGTTTGCTTTAAGCTAGCCCTGGGAAAAGGTAATACAGGTGAGGGGGTACAGGCAAAGTGGGCAAGCATTTAGGTTGCAATACTTGAAGCAACATCCCATTGTGTTAGAAAGAAAAGGAAGTGTAAAAGAAGAAGGGAACCACTTTGGTTCTCAAAAACAGTAGCAGAAAAGGTCAGAGCCAAAAGGCTGGCCTTCAGGAAATATAAGGGAACTCAGCAAGATGAAAATAGGGAGGCATACCAAACTTCCTAAAGGAAGCAGGGAAGGCAGTAAGGCAGGCAAAGGCCCAAACTGAGAAAACCCTAGCACAAACAGTAAAAGGAGGTGACAAGACTTTCTATAGCTATATTAGTGAAAGGAGAAAGTCTAGAGAGGGTATTGCTAAGATCAAAGGAGATAAGGGGGGTGTCATGAGGAGGACCATGTAGAAGCATCTATCCTAAATAGATACTTCTGTTCAGTATTTACTGAAGAGAATGTAGGGCAGGGCCCACAGCTCAGCACCATGAACACAGGGGGGAGGGAGGTGTGCACTAGTCCCTTCACAAAAGAAAAGGTCCTACAAGAGCTCGATAACCTCAGGGTGGACAAGGCAATGGAACCTGATGGCATACATCCCAGGGTACTAAAGGAGCTAAGGGTGGAACTAGCAGAGCCATTATCAGAACTGTTTAGTGAGTCTCGGAGCACAGGAGAGGTCCCAGAAGACTGGAGAAGGGCTCATGTGATCCCACTCCACAAGAGTGGTAGCAGGGAGGAGGCAGGGAACTACGGACCAGTCGATCTTACCTCAGTAGTGGGCAAGATTATAGAGGCACTCCTTAAGGAAAGGATAGTGCAACACCTCAAATCCATAGGAGCACAGGATCCAAGACAGCATGAGTTTACAAAAGGAAGGTCATGTCAAGCTTATCTCATAGATTTCTTTGACTGGGGTTACCAGAGTGGTGGACAAAGGGGGAGCAGTTGGTGTTGCCTACCTTGACTTCAGCAAAGCTTGCGATACTGTTCCACATAGAAGATTGATTAATAAGCTGGGTAGGCTCAGGGTGGGTCAGAAGTTGGTCAACTGGGTGGCAAACTGGTTGACGGGCAGAAAACAGAGAGTGGCAGTAAACGGTATACAGTCAGAAGAGATGCAAGTCACAAGTGGGGTACCTCAGGGATCAGTCCTGGGGCCAGTCCTCTTTCAATATCTTCATCAGTGACATTGCAGGTGGACTGGAGGGTAAGGTTTGTCTGTTTGCAGATGACACCAAGATCTGCAACAGAGTAGATGATCCAGATGGGGTGGGCAGAATAAGAAGAGATCTGGATAAACTAGCAAAATGGTCAGAAGAGTGGCAACTGGGGTTTAATGCAAAGAAGTGCAAGATCATGCACATAGGGAAGAAAAACCCTGAAGAAACCTATAGGTGGGAGGGGAGTTACTGGTAGTCACAAGAGAAGGAAGAGACTTGGGCATCATCATCACTGATGACCTGAAATCATCCAAGCAAACCACTAAATCAGTAGTTAAGGCTACGGGGATGTCGGGGTGTATTAGTATGGGTATCACACGTCGTAAGAGGGAGGTAATAATCCCTCTTTACAAGGCACTGGTTAGGCCCCATCTGGAGTACTGCTTGCAGTACTGGAGGCAACACCTTCACAAGGACATTAACCAAATTGAGGCAGTCCAGAGAAGGGCAACCAAAATGGTGCAGGGACTACATTAGAAAACATATGAGGACAGATTAATGCAGTTCAATATGCATATCCTAGAGCAAAGGAACGAGAGAGGTGATATGATTGAAACATTCAAACACCTTAAGGACATTAACAAGGTGAAAGTGTCTAACATGTTTAAATATAAGAAAAATAGCAGGACAAGAGGACACAACATGAGATTAGAGGGAGGCCGATTAAGGGATAATGTGAGGACGTTCTTTTTCACAGAAAGGGTGGTGGATGCATGGAACGGCCTACCTCAGGAAGTGGTGGATATGAATACAGTGAAGGGCTTCAAATAGGCATGGGATAGGCATAAGGGAGCAATACAGATGAGTATCAATAGTAGGCCATTGACAGAGCAAAGGTCGATGGCACATTTATAAGATAGAAAAAGAAATGGGCAGACTGGTCCCTGGATGGGCCTCGCGGTCCTTATCTACCATCAACTTCTATGTTTCTATGTTTCTTTAGTCCTTGGCACCCATACTGGGTCTCAGCAGTTTGGCTTCTGGTGTGTGTCAAGCAGAGTGTCCAGATGAAAGTGTCAAAATGCCCTGAGCTGGGACTATTTATAGTGCTAGCTATCCCAGACTGTGGATAGAGGCTGACTCTTCCATTTTAGGCTATTAGGTGTCACTCTTGCACTTCCCCAACACAATGTTCTGGCTCAATAATTAACCAGTAACATGACTGTCAAAGTTAAAACTTTGATGTATCAGTATATACCCTATAAGCTAATTCACAGTGTCTTGTTAGAATTTCATGCAGGTTTGCTAGATGAATGTTTCTTTCCTGTTACCTCATAAAATTGGATATAACAGCTTGCTTGGATCAAAGCATTCTGCTACTGAGTGCATGGTTTTATGACCTGCAAATGGATTTTTGGCATATCTCTGCTAAAAAAAACTAGGAATGCAATTTTAGTTCCTGGCAAACAGCTGCCTTCAGGTCAAAAGAAAATCAAGCCTTTTTTTTTTAATCTGATCTTTTTCCTATGTTTCTTTGTGCTGACACTGACATGTCTTTTGGTCTGTACATATACACAGGATTACATAAAAAAAAATATATATATATATATATATATATATATATATATATACACAGAATTATATCTACAGATAAGGCCTAGCAGCCGGGCAGCTTGCCACACAGTCCATAACAGAATGGGACTTATTGACTGACAAGCTCATCATGGATTATCACTGCCAGGCCACCAAATGGGTACACGACAACATGCCCAATACTGATCACGGGTACAATATATAGCATGTTTTTAAAGCTATATTGCTCCCCTAAAGTGCTTTTAATGAGTTACAGATTGGCTTGACATAGCAGAGGCACTTGATTCAGTAACTGTCCTACATTCGCTATAAAGTTTCCAACTGGTTTGAGAAATATCAATTGGTAATCGAGTTGGAGACCAAAGTCTCTCTGACTTGCAACACACAACCATGTAGAGCATCAGGTCAAGGATCCATTTCATGGGTTCTCAACCAATGGTTGGCATGCTTTGCTGTCACAAGGTGCCAGCACATGTGCACCATCACAGTGACACACAGTTGCCACCTACCCATCCTGTGAGTAGTGGCATGACTGAGAAAAGCATGATGAAATTGAAAAGTGCATGCACTGGAATGTACCAGTCAGTATTACAGTAGGGCACCATTCCCAACATGTGACCATGCATGTTGAAATATAAAGGGTTAACTTAGAAATAGTCAGGCAGTGAATTTTAAAATATGAGAAATTGTGGTATTGGCTGTGGTGGAGAATGAAGCCTCTAAATAACTTTTACTAATGCTAACAGGCAATCCAGCATTATTCAGTACTAGCCTTGATGATAAGCAAAGAGAATGCTATGTTCATGGGGAAGAAAGTGCTGTGAGCACAAAGCACAGTTGTGAGATCATGAGAAAGGTTGTTATCTTTATCAGAACGGGTGTTCTTTGCAAGCAAAGCACAAGTATTGTTGTATATAAGAAAGAGGGTTTCCAGTAGTCTGTACCATATAGATCCTGTTGATGTCATCTTCTCCCAGCCGAGTGGTACAGTCGTAAGTATAGGCTTTTTCCTTATTGCTGTATTTAGCTTTGGTGGTTAGGCATGTTATGATACAAATGCTAATGTATCTTGTGCTTATTATCTGTGAACTTACATCTAGGGTTATCAGACATCTGGTTTTACTTGGACATGACCTCTTTTTTTACTCTGAAATTTCTTCTGGGCAAATTTTCATTTAAGTGCTGTTTTGTCCAGGTTTTGCTTGGCACTCACTAACTAGTTGTTTGTTGCCAAGCAATTGTTCGAACATGTAAGTCACACTCCGGGTGAAAAAAAACCAAACAGAATGCTGTCATGCGAGGTCCAGCCTTGCTATCTGCGCATGACAGTCACAGTTTTCACCCACACGCAGGATTTGACAGTGTGCAGAACACAGTGGAAGTAAGCTGTAATTATTGGCCCCAGCAGCTAATAGTAGTCATCTTCTTGTCCTGCTGAGACTCCCCGAACTGCAACCCCTCCCAGGGCAAACGGATCCTGAGCCTGCTGAGACTGACACTTCACTGACTGCAGCAACAGCCTCGTAAATACAGTTGTGGACTACAGTGTGTGGAGGATTGAGCAGAGTGGAGGAAGGACAGTGTTGCCAGTTGCCAAGGTATGTCATTGCTGTTCAAAATGTACATCGATCAGTGCTACCATGTGTGTGGGAGGGTGTTTGATAGTATTATTTTTTATGTGGTCCCCATCCCGATCCCGAGACTCCCGGGCCTCGAGCAAATGGATCCTTAGGCTGCAGTGAATAACTGACACTTGAAAACTGCAGAGGCTGGACCTGCCTTGCCCCTGGTTCACCCATATCATACAGAGCATTTTAATGAAAGTACTGGAACTTTCATTTAAAATGCGGATTCTGTGTGCACTTTTTCCTTTCACCTTTGGTGTAATTTCTATTTTTTTTTTAAGATTAAATGCAGTCAACTGAATGCAGCAAAGTACTGTATTGGGACTTTCATTTGCATTGTGGGCTCAGTATGCACTGCCTTCTTTAGCCTCTGGCATGACTTTTATTTACTTTTATTGTTTTATGATTAAGTGCAGTCAAGTATCTGCAGCAGTTTATCCACAGAGGCTGTCATCTTAGGTGGGTGAAATCGGTGTAGGGTGATGCAATAATGTTCTTATAAGGATCTTGCCTTGCTATATCATATGCCATACCCAATAGTTATACTCCTAGCTAGGTTGTTCCCCTTAAGTTGGTGTTCATGAACTGTACTATTAAATAATGGCTTTGTAATTGGGTATAACCTTCTTTATTAGTCTGATTTCTTATATTTTCTATTGGGGATATTATAGGCTGGTTACCATAGTGGTAAAATGGGATTTTTTCTGCCTATTAAGTAACTTATCTCCATAAAGCTCTATGCTATTACAAAATATTGAATGTATTTCGGAATCTGAAAAACTATACACTGGTACTTCCCCAATGTGGTATCTTAAGGGAAGGTGTTGGGTTATTCCTAAGGGAATGTTTGCCTGTCAATGGCATTTTTGTATCCCTCTGTGAGTCTTTTATTGTACGTTTTTTCTAAAACTTGTAAATAAAAAAGACTGCAACATCAGCCTCGTAACCCGGCAAGACTGTAGACTGGAGGACTGAGTGGATCAGAGAAACGATGGTGCCAGTTATAATTGGTATGCCATTATTACTGCTCAAAATGTACATCAGTGCTGGGGGGTAGAGGGCAGATGTTAAGGTTCTGTCTGATCATCTAAGTCCTGGACAGACCCATCCCTAACTCTGTAAAATACAGTTTTAACTGTCTGCTTCTCTGAGTCTGACCTGAGAGGGTGGAGCAGAGAGGGTGGGATTGGAAGGTTGAAGTGTCCTCTTTTTGGCATCCCAAAATCTGGTAACCCTATTTACATCACAGTGGTCTCAGTAAAGAGAAATGCTATGGTGAATGTCTGTGTCTCTGTCTGGTCTGTCTGGTCTGTACCGTTGATATAAGTTACAGTGTTATCATGCTTACTGGAAAATCTTATCTTATCTTATCTAATCCAACATCTTGGCACCTGAACAGGGTCCAGCAAGCAGACACAGATTTAAGTGCATCAGATTTCTGTATACTTAGAGTTGCAACCTGAGAACAGGGCACCGAGGGAGGCTTTGTCCTTAGGCACCACCGGTAGGCTAGAAATGGGGAGTACAGATAATTATATTAAAGGGAAACAGTGGAAAAGGCACAGCTTTACCCAGGCCCTATAAAAATGCCTGGTTAGTGCTTTCAGATGGAAACATTTTTTTAACAAATAACTCTCATTGATTTTTTAGTGATTTAAACAGTGGACTTCAACTTTCACTTTCTATTGCTGGGAGCCAGTGCCACCACTTCATGAGTAGCAGAGAGCTTTGTGAGCTCACTTTATGCTAATATGTACTGCCAACCAATAGCTGAGGTCAAACAGGCATATTAGCATACAGTGAGCTCAGGAAGCTCACTGCTGCTCATGAAATGGCTGCTGCCAGCAACAGGAAGTGGAAGTTGTGGGTAGCTGTTCTAAATCATTAAATAAAGTTCTTACTGTCTGAAAGCACTAATTGAGAGTTTCTGCAGTGTCTGAGGAAAGCTTTGTCTTTTCCATTGTTTCCCTTTAAGACTCACAGAGGGGGACTGTTGTCTGCTCCTGATATCATGTGGCAAGGAGAGCCATGGTATTATACAAAAGACAAATTAGAAAGGGGGGTCCTCAATAACAAGAAAGTCCCAGGACATCTTTTTGTTAAGCAAAAATTTTGTATAGCATCAGTTAAGAATGCCCTTAATGTCCCAAATTTACAGGACAAAGTCAAATACGTTTTAAAAGAAAATGCGTTTAAAAAACAAAAGGAGGCAGACAGACTGTCATGTGTAGGGCAAGCTGTAATTGACAAAGGATAAATGAATTTATAACATATTTGATAACTAGGTCGCTCCTGTAAAAAAGCTTTCAGCTTAGTGTGCTATACCTGGTTAAACAACTAAATAAAAAAAAAAAAACCTCTTCCTCTGTCTAATCTAAACTCTATACTGGTTGGCCAGCCGCTTTTTGCCTTCAGAAATCTTTTACTGCTCTAATTCTCTGTCTCTGCACAAACACACACATCTGTTATGAAAAGACACGTTCTGTGTAATAATATCTTGTTACTTTATGCTGTACATATGCCTGAGGTTATGTTTTAAAAAAATGTTTATTTCAGCAACAGTGAATGAAAAACTGGGCTGCAATTTCTTTTGAAATTTGTGGGGCAGTGTGTTACTGAGAGAGAACAATACCGTAAGCTGCATTTTACATTATCTTTTAAATTCCTGCAGTCTAGGGTGTGCGTTTGTTAAACAAGTTTTTCTTTTCTTCTCTTCTCTGAGAGGAAGGGAAAGCTATGCTGTGTTTTGAAAAATATTATCTCGATTACCTTGCTAAGAGATAATGTAGCTCAGTCAACAGAGACTGAAAGCAACTCTACAGTTAAAGTTATGTTTTGCTTTGCATTTTAAAGATGCATAGTGTTATTTTAATGGTATTGCCATATTGTGCTCTGAATACTTTACAACTGCTGTGTGTGTTTTGCAAATTTTAAGGGAGATTTTTCTCCTCACAGTGTCAAGATTAAAGGCATTGCATATTTTCTTATCTCAGCAGCAGCAAAGACAAAGAGAAAACTGTCTCTAGTCATTCATCACTATTGTGTGGCTTACACAGCCTGATACAAAATAAGCATTTGCCAATGCTGAATGTTTGCTTGCTGGTATTAGCATTGGAAGTGCATGAGTTAGACAGATGCAGAATAGGAATGGCAGTGAAGTACTGAAGAGATGCCAACCCAACCCCCACCCCTACCCTGCAGAGATGGACAGGCATTGGGGTGCACCTTTGGGTCATCTCCCATAACGCTCATGCCATTTCACTTCACCCTATCCTGCAGACACCAACAAGTGTTGAGGTGTGCCTTGGGGTGTTGGGCTTTACAGTCACTCCATTCCATAAGGAAATATGCTGAAATGGGTACAGTATAGGAGAATGGGGTGAACTCTGGGGTCGAAGAGTCCAAGGCACACCTCGATGCCTGTCACTGGCTGCAAGGTGGGGGTGGAATGGCATGAGCATTACAGCTGGCAATCTAAAGGCACACCCCTGACGCCTGTCAGTCTGTACAGGGTGGGATGTTATGGTTAGAAACCCTAACATCCTGGACATTTGTTGGTATTTGCACTACACATTTTCAACATGGCCTTTTTGTGACCCCATCTTATGAAAGCATTTGGGACCTCTGCTCATGAACAGTAGCACTGTGATTTTGTTAAAGGAAATTTCCGATATAAGGTATTGGGCTTCATAGCCCAATACCTTATATTGTCCTGAGCTGATTGGTGGCAGCATTTTAATTTTAAGGTTATTACTTTTTGTTTCAGCTTCCTGGTGCTGGGGCTCCCCCCAACTCTGTCCACATGCTCTCAGAAATTGTGACAAGTGGCGGGAAAATTAAAGCAGTTGCTTAACCAGTTGGGGCCCTAACATGCTAAGCGACTGCTTTACTTTTCCCTTAAGACTGTTTAAAATGGTTAAAAACCTGCTTTAAAAATAGCCTCCATAGACTTGTATGGGACTCGCCCCCACGCTCTCCCTGGCCAGACGTCACAATTTCTGAGAGCGTGGGGGTGGAGTTGGGTGGAGCACCAGCACCAGGAAGCTGGAAGGCATCTGCTGGCAGAGGCTTCGGTGCCAGTTACGATCCCTTCCAAAACAAAAGGCAATAACTTTAAAATTAAAATTTTTGCTCATGTCTGCTCACACAGCTATAAGGTATTGGGCTATGAAGTCCGATACCTTACAGCGCTAAGTCAGAACATCACTTTAATCTGTCCCGACAATGCCATTCTGTGTCAGAAATGTGAAAACACAGTTCGGGCTGGAAGTGAAAAATGACAGCTGTACTGTTCATTAGGAGGTGTGAAAAAATGGCAATGTTGAAAGTCTGGAGTGAAAATATTACAGATTCTCAAAGTTACAAGTGTGCGTGGAAACTGTGCAACCAATGCTCATAACACATTAATTTTTTGGAATTTTTTCACCAAATTTGCAACATAGGCTTTTTGGGAGCCACCTCATGAACAGTGACACTGTCATTTCATTAATCAGTCCCAAAACATGATTCTGCACAGTGACTGTGAAATCACCTTTCAGGACCGAATAACCACATGACAGTGACTGAATTCATGAGGTGGGATCCTAAGAACCTCATGTTGAAAATTTGGTGCAAAATTTGCAAAAATGGCCACGATATCCACCTAAGTTGAAATAAAAAAACATTTATGCCATTATACAGCTCACTGGCATTTCTTCAGTTCTTGGTCGGCTTTGAAGAGTGCAGATGTGTTCCTGCTCCACCAAAGATCGTGTGCAGGTTCCGGAGGTAGTATGGGGTGAGGGGTGTGGGAGGTGGAGTGCGCCAGAGGGTGGGGTGCGGTTGAGGAGGGGACATTGAAGACAAAGGATGGTTTTCTGTTTTTCACAAGGGAAAAAAAAGACATTGGGACTTTTTTCCTTTTACAGGGACAATTGGCACACTGGGGTGGGCTCCCAGCATGCCACCTGGGTGTTTGTTGGGAGGGGCCTGGAGTTGATGGGGATTGGGCACCTCATCAGCACATAAAATGTGTCTGTGTTTGGGGCGGTGCATGAGCTGAGGGGGATTGGGCACCCCCCTTGGCACACTACTAACAGGGGGGGACATTATGCCAATGGGGATTGGACTCCCCCTCATTGGCAGATGAACTGGGGAGGGGGCATGCCGACAGGGGGATTGGGCACTCCCAATGTTGGCTTTCATGGGGACTGATTTTTTCATCCTGCATATGCCCCAGGCCAATGTTCATCACCTTCAGGAATTTAACCCCTTCAGGAATTTATCACATTCTGGGTCTTTGAGCTACAATAACAGTTTTCTGGTCCCTGGTAGTTCACCATTTCCTGTGGATTTGATTACTTTCCATCAATCACGTGGCACCTCTGAGAACATGGCTTTATATATTGTGCTCTGCAATATCGGGGCAAACGACCAGCAAGGCCAAGAGGACTAGATGCCCACAACAAAACTAGTCTGCAAATGATTAAAGCGTATCTACTTAGGATACTACTTATGCTACTTCTGAAATCTGGAAATGTTCATCCTAACCTGGCTCATCGACTGAGCACCCCATGCCACTAAAAGGTGGGAGGGGTCCCTCATATTAGCCTCAGTGTCTGCAGCCTTCTTAACAAACTTGACATTTTGCAAACCAGGGTCCAGCAACATAGCCCTGATGTACTCTCTGTTGTCGAAACATGGCTTAACCCCAAGATACCAGATGCTGCAGTCACCATCCCTGGATACTCTATATTCAGGCAGGACAGGGTTTCCAAACGAAGTGGAGGCTGTGCCATCTACCTGAGGAATTCCTATCTGGGTCAAGTCTTCCCGTTCTCAAACCCTAAACCACCCTCGCAGGTTCTTGCTATTAAAGTTCTACTCGGGGCGCACAACAAGGAGCTCACCATTGCCTCTGTGTACCTACCCCCTAAAGATCAGCCCAATGGATTTGTGAGCATATTGGAAAGTCTAAAGGGATTACACCATAACTCTGAACTCATAGTACTAGGCGACTTCAACATAAATTGGCTATCGCTGGAGGCCAGAAACTACAAGGATGCTGTCACGTCACAGAACCTCACCCAGCTTGTTACCACCCCCACCAGATGCAACTATAGGACAGGGTCACACACACTTCTGGACTGGATCCTTACTAATCACCCTGAATGAATCTCAAAAGTCTCAGTGCTCCCTGATGGGATCAGTGACCACTCACCGGTCACATGTATCTGGACAAACAAATTCATTAAGCCCCCTCCTAAAATAATCCACACCAGAGCGTTAAAGCAGGGGTACCTTGAGCTACTAAAGACACACCTAAGCCACCTGGACTGGACACCAATCGACTCTGCCATTGATGTAAACCAAGCCTTAGACCTTTTCATCAGCCACTTCACTGTAGCCTGCAATATCTTTGCACCTCTCAAAAAGCTGAAGGTCAGGGGCAGAGCTAACCCTTGGATTACCCCCAATCTAATCACTTTACTCAAACATAGGGATCATCTCTGGCACTGTGCCCGTGCAACATCCAAACCTGGGGATATTCATAAGTATAAAGCTGCCAGAAATGAGTGCACGTGGGCAGTTAGGCGCTAAAGCAAATACTTCAAGGAAGCTCTCTCCAACCCTGGGTGATGGAAAAAAAATTTGGAGTAACTTGAAAGACCTTACAGGCAAGGACCCTAAGTCACCACCCACCATGCTCAACATAAATGGAACACCAACATCTGACCTGTACACAATCACCACCACCTTTAACAATGCATTCTCCAACTTGGATAGTGTCTTCCCTTCTAATTTCCTTGATGCCCCATCTGGTAGTAACCCTCCTGCAACTACTCCTCTCCTACACCCTGCCCCACAATTCTACTTCAAGGAGATCCCAGTGCATGAAGCCAGAACCTATATTCAGAAGGCCATTCACAACGCAGGCTACAGTGGTGACTCCTTGACCTGAAGTTGTTAGCACTTGTCCTTGAAAAAGTCCTTGAACCCCTGACAAAGGTCGTCAATCTATCACTAAGGATGTTCCAGTTCCCATCTCGCTGGAAACAGGCGACCATCACACCGGTACACAAAAGTGGAGACAAATCACTGCACTCCAACTACAGACCTATCTCCATTCTCCCTCCATTTTCTAAGGCCCTGTAGCGCATCGCCTCAGACCAACTAGTCAAGTACCTGGAAAAATACAACATCCAGTGTCCTAAGCAACATGGTTTCTGAAAAGGACACAGTACCACCACTGCACTATTAGAATTCACGGGCTTCATCCATACCATGCTCGATCAAGGAAACTGTGTAGGGGCAGTATTCATTGACCTTACGAAAGCCTTTGATACTGTGAACCACCCACTCCTACTCAAGCAATTATCAAACATTGGGCTCTCCAATGAAGTGCTGCTCTGGTTTTCAAGCTACCTTGGGGAGAGGGTCCAGTGGGTTAGGATTGCCGGTGTCACCTCGGAAGAAAAGCCAGTCCTTTCAGGGGTCCCACAGGGGTCCATCCTGGGGCCACTACTCTTCAGCCTCTTCCTCAACGACCTTCCCAGTGTCTGCCACCAGAAATTACTGCTCTATGCTGATGACGCAGTCATGTTCACCAACCACCAAAACGCAGAGCTCCTTGAGAAACAATTACAGCTTGAATTCATGCGCATCGAAGAATGGTTCAAGTCACACAAACTGGTCATGAACTACAGCAAAACAAAGGTTATGACCTTCTACAATGCCAGGAGCAAGTACAAATCCCGTGACCTCACCATCCTAAACCAAACAGGGACCTTACTTGAACACGCTCTGATTTTAAATACCTAGGTGTCACATTGGACAGCTCACTCTCCTACCATTGGCACATAGATTCTGTTGCCAAAGCCACCAACATCCGTATAGGCCTGCTGTACAGGCACAAACACTGCATGACTCCTGACACTCTCTAGTTGGCTATCAACAGCTCTGTCACCTCCATCATCGATTACGGGCTAGCAATTTATGGCTCTGCCTCTGCCTCTGCCCTCCGCAGAATTACAGTTGCACTCAACAAAGCAAGGCTTGGAACCCTTTTTCCTAAGGTCAGGCTATGCCCATCTCACTGCCCCAATTCTCCACATCTTCAATCTTTCCATTACATCTGCTGCTGTGCCGTCCTGCTGGAAATCAGCACATATCCTCCCTCTATTTAAATCTGGTGACCCATGCGATGTAAACAACTATAGGCCTATCTCCATATTGCCTATCCTTTCTAAAGTTCTCGAAAACTGATCCATATTCAGTTAAAATCTCACTTGAAACCTTCTCTCATTAACCCAGCTCAATCTGGCTTCCGGGCTAATCATAGCACAATCACTGCACTAGCAAAAAGTAACCAATGATTGGATCTCTGCTATAGATGCTAAGAAGGTAACTGGTACAGTCTTTTTGGACCTCAGCAAGCTTTTGATACTGTTGATCACAACTATTAGTCAATTGCTTGCAAAGTTGGGTGTACATACCATACCACCCAGTGGTTCTCTAGCTACCTAACTGGAAGATTCCAAAAAGTAAAGGCGGAAGGCTTTTTTTCTGCTGCCTTGCCAGTTGCAAGAGGAGTCCCCCAAGGATCCATCTTAGGCCCTATCTTGTTTTCTCTGTACATCAATGACTTAGATGCTAACATATCTCGTCCAATCTGCACTTTTTTGCAGATGATACTGTGTATACTTCTGGCTCATCGTTATCTGAAGTCAAGGGAGTGCTTCAAGCGGACTTCGCACAACTTGAGCATAATTTAATAAAGGCAAAGCTTCTGCTCAATGCCAAGAAGACTAAAGCGATGATATTCTCCCGCAGTGCTGTCTCAGGCCCCCCCAATACTCTTGCCCAAGACTTCATTGTCACCACGCTAAATGAGCCTCTGGAAGTTGTAACCAAATTTAAATATCTAGGTATCTGGATCGACAATAAATTATCTTTCAGTGACCACATCGAAGATGTCTCTAGAAGGTTAAAAGCAAGGTTAGGTTTCTTCTACAGAAATAGGCCCTTTCCTTGAAAGTAAAACAAGCTTGTACAGGCCACTTTTCTCCCTACTCGACTATGGCGATGTAATCTATTCCTCCACCACTCTTGCAAATCTAAGTAAACTGGACATCCTTATCACCGCATGCTACGGTTCATTACCAACTCTCACTGCTCGCACCACTGTGACTTATATGCAGCTGTTGGTTGGACATCCTTACTACTAGACGCCTGCTCCATGCTGGGCTATGGACTCTAAACTGCTCCTGCAGAAATTGCCAAGCTATCTCTCTTCCCTTATTAGTATCTCACATAGTGCATACTCGTTAAGAAATCTGACTTTATTATGTGACATACCAAGGACAGCGGACTTTCTTTGGTAAATGTGCTACCATATGCCCTTCCCTCCATTTGGAACCAATTACAAACCGATTGAAACTAACTAGCACAGTTTCAATAAACTTCTACAAATCGCTAAGTTCAGCCAAAATAAAAGACACCTGTAACTGTCATTAAGTCTCTTCCTTCCCCATGTGTGCCATATTTATCCACTGGTAAGGTATAATTGATTTGTCATATTAACTGCTTTCCCTTCCCCTTCTACTCCTGGCTTTATCTTTGCTTACGCTCCACTGCTACTCTATCAAATCTCTCCTCCCTCCCATATCAGTTGTAGACTGTTGTTTGTTCTAGCTGCCAAAATACTGTATATTTGATTTGATTTGATTTGATTAAATCAATCACACCAGTCATCATGTTTCATTTATCAGTATGCGACCTATAAGTCGCTTCCCTGTCTCATATCAATGTTTACCACCTGCAGTCACCCTATGTGGTACCCTTGTATGTATATCCAGCCTGTATCATGTAACGTGTATTTCATGTATATACTGTTATTACCTATCTGTGTTTGTACTTTAAGTGTTTATGTCACAGGACCTCCTTGTGAATGAGCTTGCTCAATGGAGTTTTCCTACAATAAACTTGAACTTGAACTTGAACTTGAACATGCAGGCTGCTAACTGGGGCTGACTGACTTACACACACTTGTGACCTGTACACTTGGGCAGGATGGCTTCCTCTCATCAGCCAGATACAGTATCAAACCTGCCTCTTAGCCAAAAAAGTCCTCCTCGGGGTCATGCCCCAGGCATTGAAAAGCTCCTCATTGACCACCACAGCACCCAGCGAACTAGAGTTAACAACAACTAACCTTCCTTGTCCCCAGATGCCGGTTCACCATGGGCCAGAGGGCCTTTGCCCACAGAGCACCACAGTGGTACAATACTCTCAACAAAGAAACTCTTACTGCTGCTGCTCTTGGTCCTTTTAAGAGACAACTCCGACTTCATCTCATTTCAACTAGTCGTTGTGACTGCCTTGCCTAATCAGGGGCCCACCACTCACTGCCCTCCACTTCAGTCTTGACAGCTACCTCTCCCCGCCTTGCCCCCTCCTACCTGCCTACCCCCTTGCCCCCTCTCCCTCCCTCCCAAGGCATTTCCTGACTTTTATCCCTCTCTCCTCCCTTTAGAGCTCTTACCTCACCCTCTACCCTCTGACAATGGCCTTCCTGCCTGCATACCCCCTTCCTCTCATCTGCAGTGCTTATTTCTAAGATTGCGCTTGCGGTATGTCATGCTACCTAACATTTGGCACATTTTGAATTACTGGAATTTCCTAAGCCTCAGTCTCTTACTTCTTTTTATTGTGTAGCTATGTATTATTATGTTGACCTTTGTATGTATGTATACCCCCATTCCTTCGACGTGGAACCTTTGTAAACGAGCAGTTCCTGCTCAAAGGTATTTGTAATCCTAGATTTCAATAAAATAAATAAATAAAAATAAGGAATACAAAAACAGTCGAAATTAGTAAAATTTGGTCAAACTTAACGCTTAAAACTACTATTCGTCAAACTTGGAGCTTAAAACTATTAACATTTAATTAAAACACGCAGAAAACTGCAGAGCTGTTCACAGCACACCCAGCCTGACGGTCATCTCATCCTTGAGTCCTTGTGTCTTAAAAAGCATATATAAATGCCATACAATAGCATTTTGGTCCATGTATCCCAATAATTTTTCTTCTTCAGAAACCTGCAGATATCCACAGGAGAGCCGCCCCTATTTTATTTCAAACAAATCCTCTACCTACATCTGTCTGGACTGTAATTGTAGTAAACAACAACATTTCTCTTTTTTTTTTTTTAAATCATAAAAAAAAAAAAAAATCATGAGTCTGTTTCAGATTAAGGGGAGACAGAAAATGCCAAACAAAACTGTAGCACAGTAAACATTAACTTGACTGAACTATGGTGCATTAAACATTCCAGCCACATGTAAACTGTTACCAGACTAGTTTAAACATATATTAATTTACTTTTTCACCCCTCAGTCTCCTTCATCAGATTCATTGCTACCCTCTTGTTGTGCAAAGTCCTTTTGAATTACAGTCAATTTTTCCCCCACTTCGGCGGGGTCAGAGTAAAGATAGCTTTTACCTGCGTATTGAATCCGAAGTCGTGCTGGGACCTGTAGCACATGAGAGACCCCCCAAAGCATGGATACCAGACCGAACTGCATCGAATGCTTTGTGGCGCTGGTGGGTGGAATAACTCAAGTCTGGAAAACAATATATGCATTCATCCTTTTCTAGTGCAACAGCCTCTTTACTTTTAGCTGCAATGAGAACTTTATCCCAAATGTGCTGTCCAGTTGTAACAGCCAGTACAGTACGGGGCAAATCTTCCGAGGGTAGACAGCACCTTGGAGTAATTCTGCAGGCTTTCACAATGTTCCCAGCAATATTAAGTCCCCATTTCTTAGACAGTAAGGTTTCCACATATCCCACAATGTCCCGGCCTTTCATCTGCTCTGGAACACCTAGAATATGTAAATTTATTGAGCACACATCATTTTCAAGTTGTTCCATCCAGAGTTTCAGCATCTTGTTTTCAACTAACACTCCCGTTACCACCGTGACTAAGTTGTTAGCAGTTTCTGCAGCTCGGTTGGTGGTCACTGTGACTTTTGCAATTTTGGTGTCCATGGTAGCAATATGATCAGAGTGGTTGTCCACTTTCTTTTCTAGTTGTTGAATGGCCTGCAGAAGGGCTCCATTAGTCGGTTCAGTAGTGCCTGCCTCGTGGTTACAGGCCGCCACTCCTTCCTGGTCTACCAGCTTACTTTGCTATAGGCTGCCGCTATCTTGAGCTGATTTCTTTCTTGGGTTTCCCATGGTGGAAACAAATATAAATTGGATCAAACTGTGTCTTTTTACAAGCTGTATTAACTGATATAGGAATGTATTACTTTAGTATAGTTTTCCTATAAATATAGTATTCAATTTGTCTTTAAGTTTAGGGAGCTCTCTCAGAGATGTCTGTTCCCTTCGGCTACTGGCTCCACCCCCCCCCACTTGCTAACTTTAGGTAATTTTCCCAATCACCTCTGTCTTGGTCTTCCTGAATTTTCTATAGGCTAGCCTCTTTTCTGTTACTGCCTGGGCAGCCCCAGAACTGAACCAGCTGGGCGCTCTGGCCCTTGTGTTTTTACTCCTGAGCCTAACACACTCCTCTGTGGCAATCAGTATTCCTTCCCTAATGATGAACCACCTTTAGTCCACCCCTATATCTGCTCTGATGCCTGCCAGGAGGCTCCTTGGTATTTCACCCATATTCCTGATGTCCGGCCTTCTAAATCCAAGATTTTCATCTTAGTCAGAATGCTTTCCCTTCCCATATCTAACTGGAACCACACTGTGCAATGATCACTCCCATCCAATGGCTCCCTGACTGTTATTTCCTGTACATGCTCCATATTTGTGAGCACAAGATCAAGCATTGCCTCTGCTGGTTCTGTGACACCCTGAGTCAGGAATCCATTCTGCAGACTTTTCAGGATCATCTGACTCCTAGCACATGTTGTTGATGGTATTCTCCAGTCCACCTTGTGCAGGTTGAAATCCTCCACAATTACCACCTCTCCTTCTCCACAGCTTCCAATATTTGTGAACTCAGTTCTCTGTCTCTCTCCTCATTCTGGTTGGGTGGTCTGTACACCACCACCAACCTCACCTTTCTCCCTCTATTGGACCTTAATTGAACCCATAATGCCTCTACCTCCCCTTCCTCAGACTCCTTCCTCATGCAAGTTATTCCTTCCCCGATATAAACTGCCAACCCTCCCCTTCCCAACTACCCTGTCCCTTTTGTATAATCTATATCCAGGGATCGCAAGGTCCCAGTCATGGTGTAGTGATGCCCAAGTCGTGGTTACTGGCACTATGTCCACCTATTATCCTCCACCCATTCCTCCCCTTTCTTAAGCCTAACAATCCCTTCCTTCTTGTCTCTTTTTTCACTTATATAGCAAAAGAAAGACTTCTCCCCTTCTTAATTCCTTCAGCTATCTGCAGCTCCTTCTGTGCCTTTGCTCGCCTGACTTTCTTCCTTGCCTCACTAGCCAACATTAGGCAATTTTCCCTATCCACCTCTCTCGGTCTTCCTGAATTCTCTATAGGCCAGCCTCTTTTCCCTTACTACCTGGGCAACCCCAGAACTGAACCAGCTGGGCACTTTGGCCCTTGTGTTCTTACCCCTGAGCCTAACTAACTGTTCTGTGGCAACCAGTATTCCTTCCTTAATGATGAATCATCTTTCGTCAACCCCCATATCTGGTCTGATGCCTGCCAGGTGCCTCTTTAGTACTTCACACATTTTCCTGAAGTCTGCCCTTCTAAAATCCAAGATTTTGGTCTTAGTCAGGATGCTTTCCCTGCCCATATCTAATTGGAACCACACTATGCAGTGGTCGCTCCCACCCAATGGCTTCCAGACCATTATTTCCTGTACATGCTCCCCATTTGTGAGCATAAGTGCACTTTGGTAGGCATAATCCATGCACAGAATACTTGATGATAGGAATTAGACTGCCCACTTCCACAGAGGATACAGATATGTGGGCCATAGTCAGTGACTCCCTGCAGTAAACAAGTCAGTGCAATAAAGCTTACAGAAAGGCACCAAAGATGATGGGTTTTATATGGAATGGTTTTCACAGTAGGCAAAGCGAGGTGATTCTGTCACTGCACAGATCCCTAGTGAGGCTTCACCTGGAGTGCTATGACCAGTTCTGGAGACCTCACCTAAAGAAAGATCTAGACAGATTATGGCTCTAAACATCTATTCACTGAAATCCAGAAGGGAGTGTGGGTACATGATTGAAACAGACACGTTTCTCTGTGATATAAAGAAGGTAAACTGTTAGGTCCTATTTGTACAAAATAGGGATGCAGTCACTAGTAGCATGATGAGTGGAGGTTGGTAGGATGCAAATTCCCTTCAAGGATTTAAATGGGACTGGGACAGAGCAAGAGGAATCATAGTCCCCAAGAGGTGCAGTGAGGGTTTTCAAGGTGTGGTAATGTGGGGAAGGGGTACAGTACAACAGCACAGTAGGCCAGTGGAGTGAGTTAGTATAGCAAGGGCAGAGCAGATAGATATTCAGTCTCCTTTTGACAAGTTCTGTGTTTCTATATTTCCTCTCAGCCATGCACAATAACACGCCATTACCAAAACCCTTATACAGATACATATCAATGCGCTTCAACAAATCCCTAGACATTGCAGTGTCCTGCACACATACACAGAGTTATACCATGGCCTTTCATCCATGCACAGTCCTGTAATAGTAGCCCATAGTCATGCGAACATATGTAACTGTGTTCTGCACTACAATAACCAGGCATAAGTGTGCTACACCCATACACAAATTAGTACCATTGCCTTCCACCCATAGACACACATAACAGTACCCTGCATCAATATAAAGAAATGCAACCATGACCTGAACTAAAATAACAGTATATAAGTGCCTGCACACATATGCACATTTGTACCATTGCCCTGCACCTATACACACCCCTATAATAGTACTGTGGACCCATGCAGACATTCACAAGAAGGCTGGGCACAAAGATCAGTGCAGACAACAGTGTCCTGCAACTTTACACGCATTTGTACTATTGCCCTTCACCCATACACTCCTCCATAATAGAATACTTCATCCATAAAGATATCTTACTGAGCAGTACACTATAAACCAGGCATAACATTCATGCACCCATATCGCCATATCATTCACCTATACACACTGACGTAAGAGTATTGAGCCACTGACTTTGAAAAGTGATCTAAAAGTACCCTGCAACAACACAGAGACATGTAAGAGCACCAGTCACAGAAATACATGCACATAATAATGTACAGTAAACATTCACACCTACGTAATATTACCCAACAAAAGCAGATAGCAATGCACACATTTGTAACAATATCATGAGCCCATAAACACAGACACTACATTGCCAGTAACAGTAAAATAAAAACCTGTCTCTTTCAGCCACTTTTACAGACACACTGTTAGCATTCAGCAGCAATTCAGATATGACAGTTGTAATATGGCTTATCATATTTATCAGTTGCCTTAATCCTTTTCCTATTCTGAACGACATTACTCTGGCATTTTGGTTTTTCCTGTTTAAATGAAAAAATAGTGGGACATACATCTGGTTTCAAGCAACACTGACAGAGTAAAAACAATAGTATCTAAATGAGTTTGTGAAATTGTAAATTGTGCTTCTGTAAAGTGTCCAGCACATGAAATATTATGATCAGTTGGTTCGTAGCAGGCACATTTAACACCAAATGCCCACTGCTTGCACCGATGGTTATCTTTAGGAAAGTGATAGAAACTGTGTGCATACCCTTTCCCAGTCTTATAACCGATGGCATAGCAGTGCTTCATACAGTATCAGCAAAAAATTAGAACAGGAAACAATAAAACAGACATTAAAGTCAGTTAAAAATAAAATATACTGTAACAAACTTTAACAAGTTGATAGCATTATAAAACCAGGAAAATAAAATGATTATATTGGTAAATAGGGCAGTAGAACTCACACTGTATGTTGCAAAGCTGTTGTCAGCAGTACTATTTACACTGTCAGGAAACACATTAAATTTTGAGAGTAGGTGAAACACTGGCACAGGCCACTCCAGTACTCAGATTACAGACAAACACTGCAATGACAGACTGTTAGACACATAAATCTGAAATTACAAAGGACTCAATATAAGGATAAGGAGAGTGTGTTAAATCAAACCAAAATGCCCTGACTGCAGCCCCGTTGCTGACCAGGAAATATTAAGTTAGAACAGCATTTCTGACAGATGGCAATGCTCACAGACCACCAACCGACGTCATGATGCTTCAGATGCCGGCAGCTCAGCTTAGCAGAGCATCAGGAACAAATTACAGCAGTCAGAGGAAAATGGAGGGTTAAAAAAACAACTAGGGCACTGCTTTAAAGGCATTTCTTTATTAACATTACCATTTGCAGTAAAAAATAAAGTGTTGCACGTGATCTTTAAACAGAAAGAAGGATTATTTAATTCAAATGCCATAGTGATTTGTGTTAGTGGAAGGATACACTAAAAATTCCAAAACATGTGTTCCACGATAAGTCATTTTCCAGCTGAGCTTCAGCAAGATGGCTGTAGGCTCCACCCACAGCCATAAAAAACTAGTCAACTTATTCTACAAACATCATAAGAAAAGTTCAGAAAACAAATGTGTGTGTGCGCGATCTTGCATGCACTGCAATATCTTTTACAAACAGTAAAAAATGCAGTCTGCGTTAAATCGCACCTGCGTATATTTCACCATGCAACTTGTGTTCACCCTATATGCGGCTGCGTCAGGGAAATGACACAGAATGTGTCAAAACCTAACCGCACTTGCAGTAACCTTGGTGTGTGTGTGCAAGGAGTGAAAAACCCACGGAGAAGAAGCATGCACCCAACCACCACAAGGCTAATGGTGGTAGGGTGAGGATCCAGAGGGTTGAGGAAAATCAAGCCCTCTGAAAAAAATTATGTCCCAGCCAAATAACAATATGGTTTCTTGCTTCTTTCCCCTTTCCCCTTTCTCTTTTCTTTTTGTTTTAGACAAACAAGGCAATGTTCTTGACAACTGGGGGGGGGGGGTTACCGACACAAAAGCCAAAAGGAGACTTCCCCAGGAAACCTGTACTACCCCAAAAAATAAAGGATGTACCTACCTGTGGCACCTTTTTTCTTTTTCCTTTTTTTAAACGAAGACCATTAAACACCCTATAACAAGGCAGTTATGGCCCCCAATCCACTAATGGAGATGGGAAGTCAGGTTAGTCAATTGGAAAGCTGCAGCTTAACAGGCACATTTTTAATTTAGGGGTGCTCCTTGAAAAACAGGTAGCCTCAACCTGCTATGTATAACTGCAGCCCCCACTTTAAAATCTTGAGAGAAGGTACACAAGCTGCTTTCCCTGTGATTGGAACACCTTATTTGTTTATTTATTTCATTTTGGTGACCAGGTAAACCTACTGGAACCAAAGGCCCCTTTTTAGGGGTGACCCAGGATTATTTACATTGAAGCAAATTGCATAACTGGGGAGTTGCTGTTGTTTGGAATCCTCATATGCCCAGTATTCTAAAGCTTGAGCTGTGCCATTCCCCTGGTAGGGGTGGACTATACCCAGTGGTAATGACTTCCCATTGACAATGTGGAGCACTACAGAAAAGCAGATGCCACAGACACCAGATGCAAGATGTTCGGCCCTTCGGAATCTGGGGAACAAAACTACCTAGGGCCATGATCCATGCATTTATGGCTCTGGAAACAAAGGATGACTATGAGGTGTGAAGATTCACCTCATTCAAAGCAAATGCTTTTCTGCACGAGGCGTCCATCCACTTATTGTGGGTGTCGGTTTGGACGAATCAGCCCTTAATAGGGATGGTTGTGTGTTTAATAGAATTACGTATGGCCTTATCTGTCAAGGGGGATCCTCCCACTTCTGGGAGCTCTCCTTCAAAAAAGGATAACATTGCACTCTTGGTCTAAGGAGATGCTTGTGCTTATCTGTGCCAGTCCATTTCTACTCAATGATCTGGTCACAGTGCATAAAGTTTGGAAAGCACTTTAGTACAGAGGAGGAGGAGGAGGAGGACAGAACTGGATTCACGTCCAAGGACTCCATGACTTGCAACTCTTTTAGTTGTAACGTCCAACAAGACTCTGCTATAAGATAGGACAGAGACTTGGTATCAAATAGGGGTGGAATCAGAATCTTTCTTCTAGGCTCTGACCACTCCCCTTCCTCCTTCTCCTCCTTCGATGGATCCTTGTCCTCCTCAAATAATGCAGCTGAGTCAGGATTTTCCCTTTGGCCCCTGGAATCTTCCTCTTGACCATCAATGGTGTCAAGGTGGCGGGTTGCCCGCAGATCTGTGTGAGCATCACCACCCTGCTCTAGTGCACCTGGACAGGTCTGTATGGACCCCTCCCAACCTGAGGGGCCTGCTTTGGGTTCAGGTGTGATGATAGGGATGTTCTGTGGAGCATCAGACCCTAGCAGCTCATTTAAGGGCAGCAAAAGGGATATGTGTAATTTGGTCCTGCCTCTACCAGTCAGTACTCCAGGTGCACCCCTCCCAGCTGGGGGGATTGCAATAGATATGTAAGAATGCATTACACAGTTAGGACAGTAAGACCATTGTGGAGAGGATCTCACCATCCTCATGCAGATCTTACACCATTTAAAACTACAGGTCTCCAATAAGCCAGGTTTTTTTAATGTATACTCTGTGCCAGCACTGAGAAACAACATGCATAAACAGAGGAGCTGTTAGTGGGAAATGTGATGCTTCTCTCTCCACTACTGTGTAAAAACTTCAATCTTGTGTCCCCCCCAGCTGCAGAGTACCTTGAAGAACCCAAGACAAGGTAACCACACTTACTAGGTTGAGAAGCCTGGCCGGAGAGAAGAGCTGCCAAATAATCCAGAGCCTCCTCAGATGGAAGAGTGCCTAGACCACCAGGAAGTAGCACCAGTGGTACTGAAGAAGAGGTGCTGCCCAAGAGAAAGAAATGCTAGAAAGTGGCAGATAACAATGAGTAGAGGAGTTGTCGCCAGCCAAGGAACAGCCTTGGCACACACTGGAGTAGGGAAAAAGCTGCACCTATGGAAGGAGAGGCATGGACATGAGCATGTGACTGGAAGTGACATCATGCAGAGGCATGTGATGTCATGAGCACAGACGTGAGTGCTTCCAATGGTCCCGGGTGCAAGCTCATGGCTAATGGGCACCCAGGATTAAAAAAAGGTGCGAAAACTGGCTGGTAAGAGGCCAGCAATGGCAAGAGCATATAGCTCACTAGTTTCACAGAGAAAGGAAAACATGCTGTTAAGTGTGGAAACCACCCCCCCAACAAGGCGCCACCAGCAAGAGGGCTGAAAAAGCAGCCCAAATAAAGAGAAAACAAGTGGAAACAGGGCACGGGTTGCTCCTTAAGCACATCCAGCCACGCCCTCCCCCCCACACACAGACAGCCCTGTATGAAAAAGCCACACTGCACACTAACAAAATGGCAGAAAAAGGTCCACACCACTAATCCTATGCTGGATAACTGAGGGAGGGAGGGAGGGCCCAGTGCCAGAGCTGCAAATGACAGGAGGAGACAAGACATTCCTAACCCTGAGAAGGACCCCCCCGGACAAAAATCAATTATTTCAAAAAAGGCACCTGGCTAAGACACATAAAGGGAAACCTGCAGTGCACCCTATGAATAGGCATGTGGCCCAAATTCTCTTACTGTAAGCAGTGAAAAATGGATAACAGGAATAGCAGATTAGTCAATTTGAAAGCTGCAGCTTACAGACATGGTTTCTAAATTTGAGGGTGCTTCCTGGAAACAGGTAGCCCCAACCTGCTGCAGAGAAGCACATATTTTAGCCAATAAAAACCAAAACTGTAGTTCAAAGGATTTCTGAGAGAGATCTCCAGTGCTGAACAACCCTTTCCACTGGCACAGTAAAGACTGGAGAATCTCAGCCTTTCAAATGTTCATGTGCCAGGATTCTATGCTGATTGACAGCTTGGGCTGTGCCACTACCTCAGTAGGGATGGTTACTACCCATATCTATTAACTTCTTCATTGACAACGTGGAGCACTACTGAAATGTAAACAAAGATGACGGACTCCATGAGTGATTAGAGCTGCAGAGCACCATGGGAAGGGGTTGTAAGTCGGATCCAGTTTGCCCAAGAATTTCTGCCAATAGGAGAGCAGCTGGACACAGAGACAGTGTGCCTGTGTACAAAACTGGCCAAACAGGCATCAAGTTTCAGCCAGGATACCGCCATGATGGCAAGCTGGGGTCGGCAGTGACCTCGGGGCATCAGGGGTTGGCCGGGGAGAGGAGGATCAAGCATCTCAAGGGCTGCTGTCCTCCTCCAGGGAGGGAAGGGGATCAGTGGGCGGTGTTAGCCTGGCCCCTAGCGGAGGCTGGTGGTTGGCACACTGGCGCTGCATAATGTGGGGCAGAGGCGGGACAGGTGCCCGGAGTGCTGTGTACAGGAACATGCATGACACCACTGTTGGTGTCATTGCATGCCCCTCCTCCTCACTGGGGAGAAAATGTGGGAGAAAAAACATCCCGGTCATGCACAATGACCACCGGCCTCTGCAGGTTCTGTGCCCTGGCAACTCAGGTGCCTCCTGAATCTGGATCCAGTCTGGCGGGTCGAGAGGACTCCCCACCTCCTGTCACAGAGGGCAAGCCATGGGGAATATTGGAAGAAGGTAAGTCCTGAGGGATGCTGGGGTGATGGGACTGGGAGGTTTCGTGGGAAGGAGAGGCCGGCCAGGACAAAGAGAGAAACAAAGAAACTAAAAAAGAAAGTATCAGACATGATAAAAGTAGCTGTTTTACAAAGTTCATGACACTTCACTCAGACCACAGGAAAGGTCACTGTGTGTCAAGGTTTGGACTGGTGTGCCACAGTCTGTCGAGGCCTAGCGGACTACAAGGGTTTGGGGTCCCAAAGTAAAGTGTGTTTGAGAAGAAAATAAAAAACTGCTCACCACAGCAATGTTGTTTCTTCTTAAAAGATCCCTCACTATGTTTACACTTTATATAGTCATCTCAGCCAAGAGTGATGCCCTGGAGATAGAACCTATGTAAATTTTAGAAATTGGAACGTAGGTTCAAACACTGCATCTGCACTCTAATCTGGCCATTGCTCAGATCCGTTTTCCAAGCCAGAGTGGAGCAGAAGTTAGCAAAACTAGCTAAAAGGCTACCAAAAAAATATGGAACATTTTTTATAGAATGTTGACAAACAGCAGACAACTTGAAGGCAGGCATGAGAAACATGTTGCCATAAAAACCATAACAACAAACTTATAACTGCAGGAACTACTTCAGCTAAAAAGTAACTGATTCTTGTGTGAATCTATTTCAGGTTCTGGAAAGGGAGGCAACAGTGCAGGGAATGTAAACATAATGAGGGATCCCTTAAAAAGAAACAGCACCACTACAGTGAGTAATTTTTTTTTCCAACCCCAGGAATCCCTCACTTTATGTTTACACTTTATGCAGACTCAGTAGCAGTACCTTGGGAGGTTGGATCCAGAACCTAGTTAGGAAAAGGTGTTGCAAGACAGCAGTTCCAAAACTGGCATCCCTTATGAACTGTATGTCCAAATGGTAGCGCTTTGTGAAGGCGTTTACAGGGCTGGATTAAGAGGGGGGAAAATGCCCCAGGTCCCCCGCCATAGAGGAGCTCCACCATGAAACCAATGTGCATGCACTAGATTTAATGCTATGTGAATGTGGTGTGTGCTCTTGTAAAAAAAAGAGGCTTCCCCTTAGCTTTCTTGCCAGCAATGGGCACGCTGCACATGTGTCTGAACCTCTCAGACTCAGACTCTGCAAGCAGGGGGGTCACTTGATGAGCTGCAGCAGCTGTTAGTAGAGTCATGTGATTTACAGCTGTGGAGTGTGCATGTGTAAGCAGGGGAAATCAGGCATGTGCCATCACCATGTGAGGTGGAAGGAAATGAAGGTACAGGTCTCAGATGCATTTCTCAGCTCAGTGGCTGAAGAGGAAAAAAACTGTGTTTTTTGCAACAAAATCAAGTTACTGAAAAGGTTAGGGAAGGGGAATAATAATAGGCTAGTTAGGCAGGTGAAACCTGACTGAGACAAGAGCATGACAGACTAGTGTCTGAGACAGAGAGAGTCGAGAGAGACTCAGACGGAGCAGGCCACCACCAGCTGGGTGGGTCATAGTAGGCAAGTGAGCATGGGGTCCGAGGTCCATTCCAAATGGGAGGAGGAGCTGCAAGCACTCTGCCTCGGCTCCTGCCCGACTGCCCCCTTGCCTTTAGTTTGTAATTTTTTATCATTTGATTCAACCAGCCCAGCCTAGCCCAGTGACTGATAATTAATTGAGAAAATGCTTGATCAGTTGCCTGCTGCTCTTCAGGAAAAAGATACCAATCCTTAGGGTGCTGTCTGTGTAATTAAATATTACAGGTCTTCAGTAGTACAATCTATTTACATGTTTTTTGACTTCATGACTCATCCAAATGCAGTGCCTCCAAGTTTTGGCAAACACTCCATGACATCGAAGGCCATAGCAATTCTCCATCTTTTCCTTCAAAAATAGTTTCCCATGGGGCCACTATCACAGATAAGAGCTTTATACTAACAGCCTTAAATTACCATTTTGCTACTGTTGGGTTAGCTTTTGACACTTCCCCAGCTAGCAACTTCCTTTCTACGCTTACCGCTGATGGACCAGACCGAACAGCTCACACGGACACCCAGCATGGGAGCACGTTCCACTTCGACCCTATATCCTACAAACAAGTAGAGGATCTATTGATCTCCCTGGACACAAAAAAAGTGCAAGTGATGATGGAGTCAAACTCCTATTGCTGAAACTAGGCTTTTGCTATCTCACAGCACCAATCACACACCTCTTCAATAAGTCGCTTGCCCAAGGGGAATTTCCCACACCCCGGAACATTACCCATAGTATACCCCTCTTTAAATCAGGGAACACCTGTGACCTTAATAACTATCACCCCACACCCCTCCTTCCCATCTTCTCCAAACTTCTAGAGAAATTGGTTAATTCACAGCTCAGAGAACATCTGACATCTTCAGATCTCCTCAGCCCTTTACAATCAGGCTTCCGTCCACACCATTGCACAGTCTCGGCACTAGCAAAAGTTACCATTGACTGGCAAACCGCCCTTGACAACAAACAACATGCATTCATCGTTTTCTTAGATCTTAGTAAGGTGTTTGATACTGTTAACCATGATATACTACTGAACAAGCTAGATAACCTTGGACTAGACCCTACTGCCATGCGTTGGTTTTCCACTTACCTTACAAATAGGCAACAACAAATTAAAGCGCAGGACGATCTCTCCCGTCTCAAACCTCTGACCAGGGGAATACCCCAGGGCTCCATACTTGGGCTCTTATTGTTTCTAATCTACATTGACAACATCAGTGCAAATGTCACCAATGCTAGCATACATCTTTTCACCGATGATACCGTACTATACATATCCAGCTCTTCCCTCTCTATGGCCTGTGCCGATCTACAAGATGACTTCAACCAGCTCCAGCTAAACTTATTCCATCTCAAACTGTTGTTAAATGCAAACAAGATTAAGGTTATGCTCTTCTCCCCTGCACTTAAGCAGCCAAAGTCCCCCTCTCCTGCCACCCCCATCAAATAATAACCTTGCTAAATGAACCACTCAGAGTGGTGGATAGGTTCAAATATCTAGGTTTCTGGATAGACCACCAGCTCTCCTTCACAATACACTTGGAAGAGCTCAGCTCAAAACTAAAAAAGAAACTGGGATTTTTCTTTAGAAATGAATGCCTACTTATGCATGATGCCAGGAAAAAACTGGTACAAACCACGTTAATCCCTTTCCTTCATTATGCTGACCTTATATATTGCCATAGCACAGTTTCTGCTCTTAAAGACTGGAGATCCTGTATCATAGAGCCATAAGGTTCATAACACTCGCCCCAGCCAGAACCAACCACTGCAAACTATATGCTCAAATTGGCTGGTCCCCGCTTTCCAACAGAAGACTAAAAAATGATCTGCTATGGACCTACAGAGCCATCATGGGCAAACTCCCTCATTACATTACTGATATATTTGACCAGACCTCCAGTCCCTACTCACTGAGGTGGCATTCCTACCTTCAGCTGGAGACACCTAGGGCTGCTTCGCATTATGGTGAAGCCACTATCGGACATTCCCTCCCTTCACTATGGAATAACTTTCAGTGCTCATTTAAGCTAGTCTCTACCATCTGTATAGGGTCCTTCAAATCTCTCTTAGACAAAGCTATCCAAGAAAAATGCAACTGCCACTCCTAACCCTGCCTCTATCCATCTTCTTCATCTCCTCTCCTTAACTCAGACCATTTTTCCCCTTCTAAACCTTCTTTCCTAAAACCATAGCCTTGTCTACCAAATATGTAACTGTATGTGTAATATACTGCTACCTATGTTGTTCTCCTCTGAATGTTGCACTCATTGTACAATGCTCTCTATGTAGTTATTACGACTCTGTAAACTTATGTGTTGTAAACTGTCAGTCTGTATAATCCTGTCCATCCAGGACCTCCTTGAAAATGAGCTTGCTCAATGGAGCTTCTCCTGGTGAAATAAACATAAATAAATAAATGACTTCAATAGCTAGACAGACACAGAAGAATGTGATAAAAAAAAACATCCCAATTAGCTCCATGTCACTATATGGTTAAAATGTGTTCTTCTGAGAATAACTTTGGTCCTTGGTGATATGAAATGACTCTGAGGGCTACAATACAGATTATCATGATCTTAGGGAATTAGCTGCATTTTGGTTCTTTGTGCATCTGCTCCCTCATCAGGAGACACAGTTGTAATGTTAGATTATATTTACAACCTTTTAAAATCAAATCTAGGTGATAGGTTTAAATGCTTCATTGGCAAGCATTTAAACTAGCCAAGGGGGGAGGCACTGAAAAGGAGAAGGGAAGTCCTAGTCCCCCCCAAAATCAGGGTAGTTAGTGAAGTAAACACCAAGATAGAGCAGTCGATAGGGAGAAGGGCAGGGGTAAATGGAGAAAAAGACAAATGCAGTAAGGACAGGGATGGGCCAAAAAGAAATAAAGCCATAAAAAATGGAGGGTAATGAGTACCAATGCCCGTAGTCTAGGTAAAAAGCTCCCCGAAATGGTGGCCTTGATGGAAGAGGGATGACTGGATATTGTGGCAGTCACAGAAACATGGTACACACAAAACCATGACTGGGATATCAACATACCAGGGTACACAATCTTCAGGAGGGAGAGGGCGGGAAGAAGAGGAGGAGGAAAAGAAGTAGCTCTCTATGTAAGGGAAGGGATCAAAGCAACAGAACTAAAGGGTAAGCAGGGAGGGGAGGAGAGGAGGCACTGTGGGTCACCCTGGAGACTGGAAATGGGACCACAATCCGCACAGGGGTTGTATACAGACCCCCATCTCAGGGGGAGGAAATGGACAAGGAAATGATAGAAGGCATCCTTGGGATGGCAGAGAAAGGGGCGATATTGTTGATGGGGGACCTGAATTTGCCAGATGTTAACTGGAGCACCTTTGCTGCAGCCACATCCAAGAGTAGGGCCATTCTCGATGCCCTACAGGGGGCATGCCCCAGACAGCTAGTTTTGGAACCCACTCATGAGGGAGCAATCTTAGACCTGGTACTCTCAAATGGGGACGGAGAGAGGATTTCCGATCTTTAAATGGGTAGCCATCTGGGAACAAGCGAACACCAAACAGTGTGGTTCACGATAAACTTAGCTGTACAGTCAAGCCATACAAAAGTGAAGGCACTGGACTTCAGGAGGGCTGATTTTGTTAAAATGGTAGAGTGCCTCAGAAAAGCACAAGCAAACAGGCAAGAAGGTGGGATAGAGCAATAATGGGGAAACATCAAAACCACCATCACAGAGGCAACAAGCCTTTGTGTGAAGCAAATAAACAAATCAAAATGAAAGGAAAAAAACACTATGGTTCTCAAAAGAAGTGGCGGGGAAGGTAAGGGAGAAAAAGATAGCATTCAGGAAGTATAAGGAGGCAGTATAGCACAGTGGTCTAAGGCTCTGAGCTGCAAATTTGGTGACATCCAGCAGACCAGACCTGGGTTTGAATCCCACAGCTTCCACTTGCAGACTGTGTGACCCTGAGCAAGTCACTTAACCTCCTTGTGCTCCCAGGTCACTCCTGTAAAAAAGCTTTCAGCTTAGTGTGCTATACCTGGTTAAACAACTAAATAATAATAAGGAAACACAGAAGGAGCAGGACAGAGAACTGTACCAGTTAAAGCAGAAGGAAGTAGGGAAGGCAGTCAGAATAGCAAAGGCCCAAACCAAGGAAAAGATAGCTAACTCAGTTAAGAAGGGGGATAAAACCTTTTATAGTTACATTAGGGAGCAAAGAAAGACTAAGACAGGGATACTGAGGCTGAATAAAGATGAGGGTGGTTGGGCAGAGAGCGACAGTGAAAAAGTAGGGATACTGAACGAATACTTCTGCTCAGTATTCACAATGAAAAAGCAGGGGGATGTACCTAATCCAGTCAATAGAAGCACTCTGGATAGGGGGTTGATAATAGTCCTTTCACAGAAGAAAGGGTTCTGAAAGAACTCTTAAAACTGAAGGTGGATAAAGCAATGGGGCCTGATGGGATTCACCCCAGAATTCTAAAAGAACAAAGGGAAGAACTGGTAACACCACTGACTACCCTTTTTAATAAATCATGGGAGGATGGTGTGGTACCTGAGGACTGGAGGACGGCAGATGGAATTCCCCTTCACAAAAGTGGGAGCAAGACAGAGGCAGGAAACTACAGACCTGTCAGTTTGACCTCAGTGGTAGGGAAAATGATGGAATCACTTCTGAAGGAAAGAACTGTTGAGTACCTAGAGGCCAGTGGGGCACAGGACACAAGGCAGCATGGATTCACAGCAGGAAGCTCATGTCAGACAAATCTAATTGATTTCTTTGACTGGGTGGGTGACCAAAGTAGTAGAGAAGGAGGGGCTGTGGACATGGCCTACTTAGACTTTAGCAAGGCATTTGACACAGTCCCAGACAAAAGATTAATAAATAAATTAGCCAGCCTGGGAGTGGGTCCCAGGATGGTAGCCTGGGTAAAACACTGGCTGGACAACAGGACACAGTGGGTAATAGTAAATGGAGTCCACAGTGAAGAAAGGGGGTTACTAGTGGGGCACCGCAGAGTTCAGTACTGGGACCGGTCCTTTTTAATGTCTTTATAAGTGACATTACAGAGGGACTGGAAGGAAAGTATGTCTCTTTGCAGATGACACAAAGATCTCGCAACAGGGCTGATAAGGTGGGGTGGAAAGGATGAAAAGGACTTGGCAAGGTTAAGAATGGTCAAATGTATGGCAACTTAAATTCAATGCAAAGAAGTGCAAAGTAATGCACCTGGGAAACAAAAACCCAGGGAAGAGTACATAATGGGGGGTGAGATACTGACAACAACAAAAATGGAAAGGGACCTGGGGTAATCATATCAGATGACCTAAAGGTGGGCCAGCAATGTGAGAAGGCAGTAAGGAGGGCTGGGGGAATACTGGGATGCATAGGCAGCGGCATCACCAATAGAAAACAAGAAGTTGTTGGCCCTCTGTACAGACAGTTGGCAAGACCACATTTGGAGTACTGTGTACAGTTCTGGAAACCCCATCTCCCAAAGAAATAGACAGGGTGGAGGCTGTCCAGAGGAGGGCAACCAGAATGGTGCAGGGTCTGCACCAGACGACATATGAAGAAAGGCTAAAGGAGCTTAAGATGTATAGCCACAAGGAAGGGGGGGGGGGATGATAGAAACTTTCAAATACCTCAAGGGAATCAACAAAGTCCAAGAGGGTAGCATCTTTCAGAAAAAGAGATGTGCAAGAACAAGGGGACACAATTTGAAGATAGAGGGGGGACAGCTCAGAGGTAATGTGAGGAAGTATTTTTTGACAGAGAGGGTTGTAGATGCATGGAATGGCCTTCCCGAGGAGGTCGTAGAGTCAAAAACAGTGGGGGAATTCAAGAATGCATGGGACAGACATAAGGCAATTCTAGTGGAGAGTAGAAGGAAGTAGGTTGTTGGTTAACTAGGATCTGCAGTTTATTCATTAGGTAGGGAAATGGGCTGACTAGGTGGGCCAAGCGGTCCTTATCTGCCATCAAATTCTATGTTTGTATGTTTCAGATCCTTTTTCTATTCATTATAGGCTGAACATTCTTTTTGATAATCAAAAATGTGCTATGTAGGATAGCTATCGAAGTATCAAGTTTTAAATGCAGTTTACTCTCTTTATCAAGAAATTATGTTTCTTCCATGATCTGTGTGTGTTTACAACACAAAATACAGGATTCAGTATTTAGCAGTACTTATTTGATGAAACCTACAGAATAATATTAAACTAAGTTGTTCCAGCTCCCTATCAGTATGCAACTTGATTTTTTACAAGCTCATAAAAATCTAAGCAGTGATGTGTTTTCCATAAAGTTCACACTGGCCTACAAAACTGTATAGATAATCAAAACATTTCTCATGCAGTTGTAACATTTATGCAGTACAGTAGGTCTGTGAGTTTTTTGACATAATTCCCCAGAATATTTAAGCAATAGTGCCCTACAGGGTGTGTGTCGTGCTGGGATAACGTCACACCTCAGGTGGTTGGGCACGAGGCTGCAGGCTGAGTGCATCCAATAACTGAGGCATGACGTTGTCCCAAATGACACACACCCTGGAGGGCATTATTACTATTATACAATGGCTCGTTGTTACACATAATAAAAAAATCATTTTAAAGATGTTTTTGTGTGGAAAAATATTTTTGTTTTTTAAAAGAAGATGAAACAATGAAGCACATCATCAAGCACATCAGGCAGCACATAATCAAGCAAAAGTTCATCTACAGGGTCACAGTGAGGCTGAGACTAGACCCATGATGTTGTACTGGGATAACAGCACGGGTCCAGCCCAAGACTGACCAATCAGAGTCCATGATTTTTTCTTGCCATTGTATAATAACTGCTTAACTGATTACTTTCACAGACTTTATAATACTGCATACCCTTATGGGCTCGGACAATGAGCCACATGATGAACAAACAGTAATGCTATTGAATATGAATATTACTTTTTTATATTGGGCACTTTCTGCAGTTAGGCACCTTGTTGCTGTTTTCGGACATTTGCACTAAAATCCTTTTTGCACTTTTTTGATACTGGGCACTGTTACATTTCTTGTTGTTTGAACCTGCCTATTCAGTTAAATGAAAGAAAGAAAAAAAAATTAAGCATTTCAAGGCAAAATAATAAGCGTTGCTTGTATGAAAAGCTGTGTGTTGACTTACATGGGCCCCCAGAGTTTGAGTGCTCCAGGCCCCCCCAAAGGCTTGATCTGGCCCTGGGCACATACTGTCTTCCAGGTATCTGCTTTGCAGATGCCTAACAATGGGATGCCCCTTGAGGATACCACAGAGGCAGAGGTACCCCTTGTGGAGTGTGCCCTTAAAGGGACACTGTCAACCCACTTAGGCCTAAAATTGTCTCCAGATTAAAAAACACACGTTATTTGCCCACATTCTTTTAAAACTGCTGATGTACTGTAGCTGCTAGTTCGATTCTGATTCATTTTTTCTTTTTAAAAGTAGAAAACAGACTCCCCACCATACTGGTGTTAACACACAAAAATGTGTTTGTTTACATTCTTTGATCAACTCCCACTACATCTTTCCTGGACTTGGGAACACCCCTCACACAATCTAGCCACTCATGATGCGGTGTGAGGAGAGGCTATTGCATCATGAGTGGCTGCACTGTTGGGTGGTGTTCCTAATGTTCAGGATGTACGCAAAAAGAGTAGGTGAAGGATTTGAAGCAAAACAAGGTTTGGAATAATTGCATCATTCCCATGTATTTCAGTTCTACTAAGAAAGGAAACAGTTCACACAACCAACAACTTCAATGAGTTTTACAGAAGGTAAACAATAATAAAACGTGGCTTTTCAACTAGAAATAATATGATGTAAAAAGAGTTAACAGTGTCGCTTTAAGCCTCTTGGTGGCATTTTCCCAGCTTTTTTATAGGAGAACTTTGTGCAAGAGACTATCCAATAAGAGACTGATCTTTTTGTAGCTGGTCTCCCTTTGCCAACCTCACCACAGATAACAAAAAGCTGGCTACTATGAGACCTGACATCTTTTGTCCGGTCCGTGTACAGTAAACAGTCAGGACTCACTTTAGGTCCAGGATATGCAATGTTTCCTCACCTGGACTGGAATACTCTGGATAGAGTACAGGGAGGGTCACTGACTGGTTGAGGTGGAATTCAGATACCACCTTGGGAAGGAATTTTCTGTTGATTCTAAGAACTACTTTATCACTGTGGGAAATTATGTAATTTGGCTCAGTGCAAAGGCTTTCTAGTTTACTTACCCACCTAGCAGAGGTCACTGCAACTAGGAGTATGGTTTTCCATTTGACGTACTTCAGGCCAACAGTTTTCACAGGCTCAAAAGGAGCCTCCATAAGCTGGGCAAGGCACATACTGAGGTCCTACAGTGGGACAGTGTCCCTCACTGATGGGTACATATGGTTTAGACCTTTAAAAAAACTTTTGAAAATGGGTTGTGAGGCCAAGAAGTTCTCCTTACCAACTGATACGTATGCTGATACTGCTGCTAAGTGTACCTTTAAAGTTGAAGGCCGCAGGCTTAACGACTCTAGGTGCACTAGGTACTGCAGAATTATGGGCAACCCTGCCTTCATTGGGTTTAGTTTCTGGGGGCACACCAGAAAGAAAACTTTTTCCATTTAGAATAATAAATTTTCCTGGTACTGGATTTCCTTGAATCTTTAAGCACCTTCAGGACTTCTTCTGAGAGAGCTAATCCTGAAAATTCTAAGTCCTCAAGAACCATAATGTTACACTTCACCCATATTGGAAACCCACTATACACTGCTGACAGCATCTATAATATTACCTAATTGCAGTGCCAATGAACTATAATCATTACTAACATATAGGGCACAGCTACCTACCATATAAGAGTAAGGCATCAGGGACATTGTTAGTGATTATTACTGTGATTATTGGAAACATATAAGTAACATACCAAGAATGTATTTCTGTGTTCTTTGCCTAACTTATGGTCTAATCTTCTGAGAAGTCACACAGTGTATTGTATAGTCTGCACTGCCATCATGCGGATTCATGTAACATTGCACTTGTGTAAGAATCCTTTGCATTCACATTTAGCAGACTTTACACATTTTGTACAGTAAAACTTTAGATACACTATGGAGCCACCTAACTTTTGGCCAGTAGGGCCTGTTTTGTATGTCTAATTTATACATGAAGAACTAGTTTTCATAGTACTTATCTTACTACTGTATATAAGCTAATGCATGACATCTTCTCCCCAAGACCATCTTCATATCCTGGGGTATAGAGAAACTCTGGCTCCCAATGTCTACTTTGGTAAGGCTCTGATTAGGACGTATTTCTGATTTTGTGTAATAAACCAGTTTATTACCACTTATGCCTTTTGTTTGTTGTTTCTTCTGTTTGCCCTTTACCACCAAGAACCTGAGAGGTGATTCACCTCAACATTATGGTGGCTGTGTGCAGGTGGTATAGTTAACAGAGATTCACATCTCAACTGCCATTCTAATGGGCAGTAAGTAGGTGTACTCCCCTGTATTGCCTCACCCGTTCTTTTACTCCACAGCAACCTGCAAAGTCTGGCTGCACACCGGGCAGGAACAATGCCATCTTGCCTTGCTCCACAGCAGATTTGAGTTGCAGGATTGAGTGAGTACAGACACCCAACTGTCTTTTGGTTTAACCACTGTGGATCGATACACAGGTGGGGCACCACTGATGGGTTAATCTGAGTTTCCCTACCATGTCAAATATCTGTGCAGATTTGAGGTTTCATGTCTCAGAATTTTTTGCCTCATATAGGGGCTGCACCACCTTATCACAAACCCCAGTACTGGGGATCTCAACCTAGTACTCAGTGCCAACACAGTCTGCACAGACCCACTCTCCACAGTATCTGTAGGTTGCAGCACTGTTCCCTGCTTTAAAAGCATTCCAATCCCTATTGAGGTTTCATGCTGTTCAACTGCAAAATGCAGTCTAAAAAAAGAGTTGGCCTTGCAGGCTACTGAAATGACTGAAAGCAACCTGACCTGAAAGGGTTCATGGCTGCAGCACTCTCAAAGGTAACAATCAAGGTTTTGCGGTCGTTATGGACACTCTCCGGGAAACTGGAGCTGTCAGAACAGAGAAGGGATTCATTTGACTGACTGGCTGTATAGCCTAGGGGTTAGAGTAATGAGCTGAGAATGAGCTTGGTACATCCAGCAGACAGACCTGGGATTGATTCCCACAACCTCCACTTGCATACTGTGTGACTCTGAACAAGTCATTTAGCCTCTGCAGTGCTTCTGGGTCACCCCTGAAAAGAGGCACCTGTGCCTAGTGGACCTTACCTGGTTACCAAAGAATAAAGTAAATAAATAAAATAAAACTGACACAGGATGAGGTAAGTGTATCTTGTCCTAACAGTCTTTGATACATGATGAGGTATTGTGTATCTTGTCCTAACAGTTTTTCTTTGGTTGTTGTATGTCTAATTCATTTCTGTAATACTTCTTTAATTTCTAAACAGTCTGATATGTCACGGTTTTATTCTATTCCGGACACACGCACACACACACACACTGCACCTCTCTCTCTCTCTCTCTCTCTTGTCCTCACTCTCTCTCTCATCTTTCGGTGTATATCTGTGTTTTTGTGAATTCATGTACTGTACTCAAGGTTGCTGTGAACTGTCAGAGATAACCTTTTGTGTAAGCTAGCTGACTTAAAAACAACAGAGCATGTTTTGCAATATAAGTTACAGGATGACAGAGACAGCTTCTTAGCCTCTCATTATCAAGGTGTTTTTAAAAATATGTTTATAGTGTTCCCCAGGCAGGAAAACTCAAGTCTATTTTCCAGATTGCTGAAGTCATAAAGCTTTCTTTGAGTCATTAGAGTCTATTGGTTTTCTGTATTTCTAATGTAAGAATTCTGCGTGCCCGACAAGGAAAATTGGCACAGAATAATTAAGTATGTCACAGGAGGTTTGGAAGAATGTGCTTTTTTGTTTGTGTGGAGATTAACAGACAGGTTTTGAATGTGAAGAGATATGACATAATAGGTTGTCACTGTTCATGGTTTTAAGTTTATTTATTTCCAAGGCACTGTGTTGGGGACTGGTGAAAAATGTTGTGTGTTAACAGATACAAATGCCTTTATCATACTTCTAGTTAAACCAGAAACTCTTTTCTAAAGAGGAATAGTATGCTCATAACAGACATTTTAAAATGGCCAATAGCCTGATTTTGACTTCCAGCCAGGGGAATAACCCCCGGTCTACTAGGTGTGTCTTTACTCACAGATGTTGCGATTGTACTTTACTTTTACAACCTCCGGATAAGACCTTGTTAGTTTGAAAGGAATGGATATGATGTTTTTCTTCTTTTTTTTTTACGAAGTGGTTCGAAAGTGTTTGTGAAGTTGTATTCTAGAAAGATTTGGCATGGATTTATTAATGTGTTGGTTCAAGGTTATTACAGTTTGTTGGTATTATTTGGTATTACTTGATTTGAAAAGACAAAGTAGGTTAAAAGACCATTGAACTGTCTCCCACACCTGTGGGTTTATTCAGTCACAATAGTTTGGACCAGATAGGCATCCAACTTGTTTTTAAAAGACTCAAATGTTGGAGCTTGAACTATATGACATGATAAGATATTCCAAACTCTTGCTGTTCTTGCTGTATAAAAGTTATGTCTTTTAACAGTCCTTGTTTTAGGAATAATCACTTGTCTAGAATGACATCTAAGATTGTTTGTCCCTAAGTTATATTTAAGGCCACATTGGTTCATTAGTACATGGTTATCCAGGACCTTGTACATTAGTAACAAGTCACCACATTTTCATCCCACCATTAGGGGGAAAAGTTGTAGGGAGTGAATACGATCCATATAACTTACGGTATTTAACCCTCTTATGGACTTAGTTATTTTCCTTTGGATTTTTTCAATCAAATTCACATCCTATTTTAGGTAAGGACTCCAAATCAATGAGCCATAGTCCAAATGTGGGATTATTATAAATTTTATATAATTTCATTATGCAGTCACTACTCCTGGTGATAAATGCCTTTTTATACAGTGAATTAATCTGTTAGTAGTCATCTGTGTTACATGTCTACTGTGATCAATGGAGGAAATATATTTATTTATCCAGATATCCAAATCTTTTTCTTTATATGGTACTTTAAGGGTCACCCCATAAAGTTCATAAGTGTACCCTAGGATTTTATATCCAAAGTGCACAACAGAGCATTTGGACACATTGAATTTCATTTTATTTCTCAGTCTCCAATTTTCTGTCTGTTTTATATTATGGCATATGGAGTAGTATTTCTCCTGTGAGTTTACTTCCCCAGCAATTTTAATATCATCTGCAAATTTAGAAATATAGCTGGTTAAACCGGCACCCATATCACTAATATACAGACCAAATAGGACAGACCCAAGCATGGATCCCTGGGGTACCCCACTGGTAACGAGTCCCTTATCTGACATAGTACCATTTATTCTGACTGACTGTATTCAGTTGGCTAGCCAGTTATTGAGCCACCTTATCATATAGTTGTTGTAGCCCAAAGTTATAGGTTTCTTGACTAAAAGATCATGTTGAACTGTGTCAAAGGCTTTTCCAATGTCGAGTAAAATTACATCCATTAGAATGCCTTTATCCAATTTCCTACTAACAAACTCATAGAAGGACAACAGGTTAGTTACACACGATAACCCCTTCCAAAACCCATGTTGAGTTTGATCTTCCAGTCCTAGTTGCAAGGTTTATCTAATTTGTTTTTAATCATCCTCTCCATTAATTTACAACAATTTGATGGTAGGCTTGTTGGCCTATAATTTGTTATATTAGTCTTGCTGCCCTTTTTATGAATAGGTATGACTGATGCCTTTCTCCAGTCAGCTGGTACCTGTCCTGTTAACACCGATTTATTAAACAGGGTAAGGGGATGGACTAGAATGTTAGCGAGTTCTTTAAGCATAATGGGAGTGATCTCATCAGGTCCTGGGGAGGAGCTGGTTCTTAGATTTTTTAACTCAGCTAGCACCTCATTCTCATGAAACACAATTTGCGGGTGTAACTCTAAAGTAAACTCAGATTTTGAATGGGCTTTGTCACCAAATACTGAGATAAAGTACTCGTTAAACTTTGAGCCATCTCCCTTTATTAGAGATAACTTTGCCATCTTTAATAAGGGTTGTGAATTTGTTGTTACATTGTTTGTTCTTGTCAATATAAGCATAAAAGCTTTTGTTGTCTTTCTTATGAGACAACCATATTTCCAATTTGATTTTCTCTCTTCTTATCATTTTTTTTAATTAGATTGTTCTTGTTTATAAGAGTGCAAGTTCTCACTGCTAGGGTGTTTTTTATATTTCTGAAATACCTTATTTTTCCTATGGATCTGGCATTTAATTGATTTATTAAACCATAAAGGGATTGCCCCCTTGTTGTTATATTTCAAACGCATAGGAACAATCTGCTGTATTACATCCAATAAGCAGCATTTTAGTTTGTCCCACATTTCTTCGACCTGTAAACCATGAAATATTTTATCCTAGGAAACGTTACCCAATGTTTCTGAGATAATGGGCCAATCTGCATTTTTATAATCTGGAAACCTGTGGAGTCAAATACTTTGGTTTTACAGTTCAATATAGTAATTCTAGCCATACTGTGGTCACTAGAGCCCAGATGTGCCAAAACTCTGGGATCAGTAACTCTTTCAGAATTGTTTGATATGATTAGATCTAATACATTTGCTTCTCTTGTACGCTCAGTAATAAACTGATCACATCCATTAGATGTCAGGGTATCCAAGAAGTCTCTTTCAAATTTGTTTTGTCCTGTTTTATGCTGGGGGCATTAAAATCCCCTACTAAGAGAATATCACCAAGTTTAGCCATTGATTCAATCTCGTAAAATGGCATTGTTGTAGTTTTTGTCACTAGTGTGGGGTTTATAACAAATACTTAAAACTAATTTAGGTGAGTGGGAAAAATGTAAGTTCACCCAGAGTGATTCTAAATTTCTATCATGTTTGTCTGAAAAACTTATTTCAGTACAATGAATATGATTTACAATATAGCAGCAAACACCTCCTCCCCTTTTATTGAACCAGTTTTTATAAAACAGTTGGTAACCTGGGATGTTGCTAGACCAGCTGGTAGCATCGTACCAAGTTTCTGTTATACAAGCTATATCAATATTAGTGTCTTTAGTGTAAATACCTGGTTCACCTAACTTAATCTGGTTTAAGCTTCTAGCATTGATATTTAGTAATGTACACTCTTTGGCTGTATGTTGTTGTCAGACTGTTGTTTTACCCTTGTCCCCCTTAATCTCTAGTTTAAAATGCAATTATTTCCTCGAATGATTTTCCCAAATTAAATGCCCCGTTTGCTCAAGTGCTATCCAGCCCAACAGTATAATGCATCATCATTTTTGAATGTTTCCCAGTGAGTAACAGTAGCGTAACCCTTTTGCAGTGTCCACTTTCTTAACCACTCATTTACTGATTTGATTTTTCTTTCTTTGTTATAATTTGCTCTTGGGACAGGCAGAATTTCAGAGAAATGTATTTCACAATTCAATTTGTCTAATGTATTTCCTAGCTCAATGAACTCTTTCTTTATTTCCTCAATGGACAGTTTATTGATATCATTAGTACCTGCATGAATTATAACAAGTGGTTTCTGTCCAGAATTTTTTAATATATTTGTAGGCATTTTATGAATGTCTTTTAATCCTGCCCCCTGAATGAACTGCAAGCTATATTATGTTTGTCCCTTCTATGTACAGATTTATCCACATATTTAACTAGTGAGCTGCCCAGTATGAAATATTGTCTGGAAAGACTTATTGGTTCACTAGTGTCCATGATGTTAGCGAGGTTGTCTACGTTATTCCTTGTGAGCATGTCACAGGGAGTAGGAAGAATGTGCTTTTGTGTTTGTGTGGAGATTAACAAGTAGGCTTTGAACGTGAAGAGATATGACATAATAGGTTGTCACTGTTCGTGGTTTTAAGTTTTTTCCCAAGGCACTGTGTCAGGGACTGGTGAAAAATGTTGTGTGTTAACAGATACAAATGCCTTTATCATACTTCTAGTTAAACCAGAAACTTTTTTCTAAAGAGGAATAGTATGCTCGTAACAGACATTTTAAAATGGCCGGTAGCCTGATTTTGGCTTCCAGCCAGGGGCGTAACCACTGGTCTACTAGATGTGTCTTCACTCACAGCTGTTGCAATTGTTCTTTACTTTTACAACCTTCGGATAAGACCTTGTTAGTCTAAAAGGAATGGATATGATAATGTTTTTCTTTTTTTTTTTTACAAAGTGGTTCAAAAGTGTTTGAGAAGTTGTAGTCTAGAAAGATTTGGTATGTTTTTTTAATGTGTTGGTTCAAGTTAATTGCAGTTTGTTGAAAGATAGAAAGCAGGCAGCACACATCTATAGCACTTTTACAGTGTTCTAAGAAAAAAATATGGGCACTACGTCAGCACTCAGTGACGTGTCAATGTAATCATAAGAAACTCCCCGCTGTCTCAGCCGGCAGCTTCCCTTTGTGATCTTTTATCATTAAAAGACACTTGAATACAGCATAGTGTTTAAGGGCGCTGCAGATACAGCTGGGTTTGAATCCCAGCAGCCATTACTTGCACACTGTGTGACCTTTGGTACGTCACTTGACCTTCTTGACCTTCCAAGTTAAACCTGCATACCAGTTCAGACTTGATGTGTTTCCCTAATTAAGCAACTATTGTTCACTCAAATGCAAGTTTTCAGAGACACACATCAACTGTGATCCCTGACATTTTATCTTTTTTTCTCTACCGTGCTTGTACTCTGTCCGAGCAACACGACAGCCATTTTTTTCTGGGCTTGCGGCCAGAACCTTCTGGCTTATCTTTTAACACCACCCACCCATACATATGCTGTTCTTTTCATGGAGGTTCACTGTCAGCACAGCTTCTCAGTAACATTACCACATGATTCCCCTGCCAAGCAAGGCAACCAGTGTGTGTGTGTGTGGGGGGGAGGGGAGATATGAATACTCCAACACTCTAGCATCCATAACAAGCCAGTTGCTTTGTCAACTCACAGGAAAAAGAAACCAAAGTCACTTGCTACACAGTTTAAACTGCCAAAGAAGGAAACATATTAGAACTATGTTTTCTTAATGTTTTCTTAATTTTCCACAAATTCATTTCTGCAATACCTACTGTGCAGATCAACGGGAATGCTATCCCAAAATCCATGGGGAGATTTTCTCAATCATTTTGACTTGTTTAAATTCTAATTTTTCAGGCCTGAATGTTACCACCTTTTACATGTAAAATATATGTACATAACAACTATTGATATTAATCTGGATTTTGTATAACTCAGCTGACATTGTTTTGTACTCTTAAAACAAGGGAAAATGGAGCGCCATCTTTTGTCTGGTTTTACCTTTAATCCTATTTGATTTTCAGGAATCGAGTATTGTGTGGCTAGCAACCACAGGGCCACCTACCCTACCTGGGGTAGCTGAAGGCATACATCTGTATAAAGCTAATGCAGCAGCATTTTAAAAATCAATGCTACTCTATCACAGAGAAAACGGTCTACAAGACCTTGCTCTTTGAGTAGTGTTTTGCTTTCTTTCTCCATCAGGAAGAAGAGAGTCCCTCTAACCCGGGACTGAATCACTACACATAAGACCCACCCCTCCGGGGGGGCAACAAACCACCTCAGGTAATGTATGAAGTAGGCTACTTTCAAATACTGTTAAAAGTTAAAAAAACATTGGGATGCTTTATTGCCCTTATTTCTAATGGCAAACTAGGGCCACCCCATCAGTATCTATTCAGCATGCACCTTTTAAGGTGCTGACTGATTGGCAAATAAGATTGCCAACACATTTGTGGTTGAATGTCCACACCCCTACCATCAATAGAGTGTCATCTGACATCTATGCAAACCTGTTACAGGTAAATTTAATGGGAATTTACTAATTTGTTGTCTGGCCTGTGTGCCAGCATTGGTCAACCCAAAGCACAACCCTTCCATTACTACAATAACCGAGCTGCCTCTTTCACCAAAGAAGGAGCTTGGTGGGGGGGAGATATGAACCATGCCCCATCCTGTGCAACACCTATGGTGGCTGCAAACAACAGAAACAAAAAGGCCCTCTGGACCTGACTGAGCCATAGCTGGCAGATTCAGAAATAAAGGAGGTATATTATTATCTCTCCAAAATCACAGGAATAAAAAAACAAATGTGTCTGCAACTAATACATTGTTGCTCAAAGTTGGGAAAGGCCCAGTGTACTCTAACATTGTAAACTAGCTCAGCCCTTCTGTTTGTCAAGTACGGTGACCAAACTGAACAAAACCTGTTAACAGGTGGCTTTATGCCAGCCAGCACCAACCTAGTGCAAGGGTCCTAAGTTTTTAATAAGTAATCAACTGAGCTGGGGGTGTACCTTCACCATCATTCTGTCTTCACAGGACAATGCAAAAGACTTTGACTGAACAACAAGACTTTGATCTGCCTTTTCAGACACACAATTGAACCATGGTTCCAGATGATGTATCCTCAGAAGGCCATGTCAATTCCAACCATACTGCCTGGCAATCCAATCCAGCCAAGCCATGCCCCCTTTTTCAAACCCACAAACACAGAATGGTGGAATACCAAAATAATTCTGTAAAAAAACAAAAAACAAAACAAACATGCAACACCACACGGTTCCACAAACACTTAATGGTATACCCACCCTCTGCAACTCATCTCACCAGGTCCACGACAAATTGCATGCACACAACCTTCAACCATTAAAGTCAGGCACATTCAGGGGCCTGACTACAATTTCCATTCCTAGAATTTTTTGTTTTAGGAATGTTCACTACATTTGTGTTTACGTAAATTTAAATATATTGTGGTGCAGTATGTCCAATGTGGTCATTGTGTCTTTGCAAATATGTTTAGGTTTCATGCTAGTGTGTTTTTACATGTAGTTGCAGCTTATCAAGTATAAGCTTAGGAAACTGCTCCACATCTAGGGCTGTTTCACTTTACATGCCTTCAGTGGGATTTGGGTGTAACAGGCCTGGTGGGGAGTGTATTAGCCCTATTCAAGTTAAATCTGTCCACTTAACATGAGGGGAAGCTAAACAACAACTTGGAAAGCAAATAAGTTGTTTTTACAGGCTCAAAATGTTCTAAAGCCTCCCAACAACAACCCAAATCTACTGCTTCTTTCCTTCATTTTATGTGCCATCACCAAACTCAGACAAAGGGGTCAGCACGGCTATCCCATCCACATTAATTACAACCAGGTGAATCACGCACACCTAAACACCATGGTGGTGGCACCTGACTAATCTTCACTGTGAATTAAGTGGCAGACTGATAGCAATGGAAAACAAATCCACGTGGCCCACCTAGCCAAAGACACCTTTCAAGGTTGGCCAAACACCAGAATTTCACCCAATGGTGCCCTGTCTATACGCCAGGCCCAAGCACAACACACAGGTTTATACAATCACACTGCATTTATAAACCCAACATTTTGTGCTCAACTTCCAAATGATACTACTACACAGTATTGTGCACTTCATTCCATTGCTAGCACTACCATGTTTCTAACTGTTGTTCCCCAACAGAGGAAAACCCTACCCATTGTCCAATGCAGGAACCAGGACCAACTAGTGGTCTGGTTGCATCATCATACCCAGGTGCCCTTTACATCTACCCAACTACAATGTGGCAGAATGTATATTCTGCTTCTGTACCAACACTTCTAGGTTCCATAGTGCCAAGTTACTAGACCTCCTTGAGCATACCAGACACATACTCAAGACCCAGTAGCAGGGCCCCACACTACGGTATGCCTAGGAGTATTTTGTCCCAGAAAACACAGGAAAGACCCCCAGAGGGCCCCCTTTTTCAAATTTCACAAGCACAACAGGTGCTGTCAATGATCCATTTCAAAACCAAGCAGATTTGGCTACAATCAAGAGCTGAACTTTGAAGTTCCAAACAGCTACACCTAGGCAGGGAAACTATGTTTTAATCCCTGTCACAACCTCTTCTGAGACCTGGAAGCAGAGTGTATCCCTGACATTGTCATGGACTCACAGATGATCAAATATTACCCTCCTTATTGGACCTTCGCCTGCACCTCCAAGTGCATGACCGATGCCATCACTTTTTACCGGAAACCTAGGTTATGTCACACCACACCTTAATCAAAGACATTGCTAATAACCTTGTCATTTTTCCATCCAGATAGTTATGTGTGTTTCATTAACTGCATTTCTAACAGAGTTTTACAAGTTTACAGGTTTCCACAGAGTGGCATGTGTAAGATCTTCAAGCAACTCATTCAACTTTTCTTCACTGATGGTGTTTTCCAAGTCTGGCTGGCGCCACATACAAACTGATTGTTCTATTATGGACTGGCAATACTTGTGCAGGGGTGTGATCAATTTCAAAAACAAAAATGCTATGCCAGTGTGTGTGGCTATTCTACTGAAGGACTCAATGAACAATCTAATGCACCTCCTGCCAAGGCATCTGCAAATCCAGCCATCCAGCAGCCAGTAACATGAACATTGACTTTCTTACCATGCTGGTTTCATCTTTAACTCAACATCTGCATGGCCCCCTGTGCCATGTGGGGTTACAAACTTTCTGCAAATGACATTTCACATGTAACTACGCCAGTTTGTAGTTACTCACCTGAACTTTATGGACTGGTCATATACATTTCATAATGACCTGTCAAGAGACATTATCAACAGATTCTTCAATCAGGCAAAACGTATGCCGCTGGCACATGCCTTATCCACTTTCAAAATGGAATATTCATAATCAATGGACAATGGTGTATCCTTTTATGTTGATCAATGCATTCAGTACTGTTCTTATCAATTATGTTGTGTGGTTACAAAACAATCCATCACCTTTCTTACACACATATCAGTTGTAGTGTTGACATACCTAGTTTCTGTTTTGTGCCTTATGAACAAACCATCCTTGGTCAATCTATGATTACTCCTGTACCAACTCCAGAAAAGGACTCCTTTCACAGTTGCCCTGACTATCTGTATGCTTTACACCAGTTTTAGTACTGTGTCATAATAAAGTATAACCTATTTTTCTATGGTACAACCTAACTTTTGCTTTGTCACACATGAAAGCACTGTTATTTACCATACTGTTTTAAACCGAATTTCCTTGCAGAAGCACTCAGTGCGCTTGGTGGTCGAGAGGGCCTGTGTGTCCTGCCCTCCCCCAAGACAAAGCAACCCGAATTTCCTCACAGGAGTGCTCAGGTATGCCACTTGCCACGCTGCAGCCCAACTCCCCAGGGATTTTTGAACACTTAGCGTTTCATTCCCCGCCACCACCCTAGGTGAACTCAGTGCTTTATAGTATGGATCACGTGCTGGTTTTAGCCAATCAGAGTGCTTTATAGGACGGATCGCGTGCCGGTTTTAGTCAGTCAGTCAACTTTCCCATTAGCAGTTTATCAGACTGAACCACTAGAGGCCACCCTTACTCATATCATCTTCAAAACACAGTAATCCAAAACTGAGCTACTAGAGGCTTCCCAAATTCCAACATAAGCCTCAGTTGGAAACCCAGCAACCTAAATCATGCTGCCACTGTCTCTCATCTTATTATTCCTCCTGGCACCTTACGTCACCCTCCCACCCTCCTCATATCCAGTGCCTCAGAATGATCAATAAACTACAGTTAGTATAGCCGCTGCCCGCCCTCCTCACACCTTATGTCACCCTCCCACCCTCCTCATATCCAGTGCCTCAGCATGACCAATACACTACAGTCAGTATAGTCGCTGACCACCCCCATTCAACCTCCTGCATTGAGAAACCTCCTCCTAACCTTCAGACTAGCTGGGGTACGGGGGCGTCCATCCTGCCACCCTCCTTCTACATAGGGTCGATAGCATTAAAAACAACCTCCACTTGCTCTGGCCAGCAAACCTCGCAGCAAGTCTATGCCCACTGCAAATCCAAATGGTTCATGCTAAAAACAAGACAGCTGCTAACTCTGCTGCTCCTCCTATCAGAGGGAATTGAGTTAAACCCTGGACCCCAAAACCCAAACTCCTCCCAGTCGCTCAAACTACCAAGGGGTTTAAAGATAATCCACCAGAACATATGTAGCATACTCAACAAGCTCCCTGAACTACAGGCAACTGTCCTAATGCTACATCCTGATATTCTGCTAATCACCGAAACATGGCTCAAACCCCATAACTTAGACACAGAAATTGCAATCCCAGGATACACCATTATTTGGCATGACCATCAGGGTAAAAAAAGAGGGGGAGGCATTGCCTTGTTCACCTCATCTCAACACCAATTCACACCTATCCAGCTCCCCCTGCCCACACCATTCATTGACTCCCTACTAATCAATATTGCACTACCGCACACAACTCCAGTATATATAGCGGGGTCTTACTGTGCCCCAGACACCCCTATACCCGCCGTACTGGATCACCTGGGTACACTAAAATCACTTGCAGTAGGGGGCGAGCTACACATTCTAGGGGACTTCAACTTCAACTGGCTCTCCACTGCTAACCCTAGGCTATGTAGCCAAGTAAATGCCCTAAACCTGACACAACAAATATCTGCACCTACTTGACTAAATCCTAAATCCCAGAATCACTCCCTATTAGACTGGGCCCTCACCTCCCAACCTCAAAGAATACTTGTAGCTGGACTCCTCCCAGATTCTTTAAGTGACTACCACATGGTCTACATGGTAAGAAAAATATTCCAGCCCAAAGCATCCCCCCGAATGCTGCTCACAGATCTTTCAAATCTCTCGACTTTGCTGCCCTCTTAAATGACCTATCATACGTTGACTGGTCATGCATCTGCTGGGCTCCAAATATCAATGCAGCCCTAGAACTGTTTACAACCAGATTTCTAGCCATCTGGGACCACTATGCCCCACTCAGAAAGTCAAGGGTAAGGAGTGCTCACCTGCCCTGGGTCACAGCAAATATCATAGACCAGCTTCACGCCAGGGATCAGGCCTGGAAATCATACAAGACTACCAGCTCCCTGGTGGCTCACCAACGCTACCGAGCACTCTGTAATTCCTGCACTATGCTACTATGCCAGGCCAAAGCAAACTACTTCAAGGCCTCTTTCCACACCAATATAAACCACCCAGCTAAATTGTGGAAAACAATAAACTCACTTTTCTCCCCACCCAACCCCAAACCCCAACCCTAAATGTTGAAGGCTCCATCGTCACCGATCCTGTTTCAGTGGCCACAGTTTTCAGCACCTTTTTACCAGCTGTGCATCTCTCTCCTAACCTCCACCTCCCACCCCCAGCTCACCCCCACCTTTCCATTCACTGCCTCGGCCTCCTTCACCTTCACCCGGTTACTCCCAATCGAAGTGCTTAAAGCCCTGCAGGCCTCAACCCTCTAAAGGTAAATGCCCTCAGGGCTGGACTCAAAAATGCTTCACCTATCTGCCATTGCCATCGCTGCACCACTGGCAGATCTATTCAACCTCTCCTTCTCACTTGCTGAAATGCCATCTGATTGGATGCGAGTCACCATCATCCCACTCCCGAAAGGCGGGGACCCCTCCTTGCCTGGAAACTATCACCCTATATCCCTACGCCCCATCCTGGCTAAACTACAGGAGCACCTAGTACTCTCCCAACTTGCCCCCTTTCTCGACTCCTCCTCTTTCTTCACACCATTCCAGTCTGGATTTAGGAAGTCACACTCCACCATCACCTCACTTCTAAGGCTCACAGATGCTATCCTCACTGGTATGGAACAAGGGCACACCACCTCAGCCATTTTCATCGACCTTGCCAAAGCTTTTGACACTGTCTCCCACTCCGTTTTACTGTCCAAACACACCTGAGCTGGTCTGTCAGGTACAGCCTCCAGCCGGTTCCAATCCTACCTGGCAGGCAGGTCCCAAGTGGTAAAAATTGGCTCCTGCACCTCTGCCCTGCTCTCTGTCCTCATGGCTCGGTCCTTGGCCCATTACTGTTCTCCATTTTTCTAAATGACCTGCTGTCAGCTAGCATGTACTCACTCATCCACATGTACGTCGATGACACGGTAATGTTTGCATTGGGTCCATCCACCTCTGTTACTGCGGAAAGACTCCAGGAGGATTTCAATGCTGTTCAGCTTTGGTTTCATACTAACCAGCTTTTCCTCAATCCAAAGAAAATGATCTCACTAACTTTCGGAATGTGGCTAAGACTCTCCTGCCTCTCCTGTACCCCTACTTTCTACACCACTGACGGGTTCCCCCTGGAGGACTGCACCTCATTCACATACCTTGGGTATGGCTTGACCAGCACCTCGATTTTTCTGTGCATATCGACTCTTTGCACAAAAAGCTATATCCCAAACTAGGCACTGTATATCACAACAGGTTCTGCCTACCGTTACCGGCTCGCAAAGCAATCATGCAGAAAATGATCCTCCCGATATTTGACTACGGGGATGTAATCTACAGCATGGCCACTAAATCAACCATAACCAGGCTAGATCCCCTCTACCATTCTTTCTATCGTTTTGCCCTGGACTGCCCACCCTCGACACATCATTGCATCCTCTATAAGTCACTTGACCTGACGTCGCTACAGGACCGCAGACAGGCCCACTGTGCCAGGGTCACTGATAAGTTCTGGGAGCAATTCCTCCCCACATACCTCCAGTCGGCCCTCTCTGTCCAGACCCCCACTGTGTACGCACTCAGGAATTCAGATTCCAGGCTCTTTCTTGTCCCACGCATGTCCTCTAACAAAGGACAAGCTGCTTTCAGCTCCCATATGCCCAAACTGTGGGACTCCTTACTGGCCGAAATTCGGCACAGAGACAGCAGCCAGCTACTAAACCAACTCCTCAAGGTGCACTTCTCCCCCTTCTGCACATGCACCTAGCCCAATCCCTCCACATTTGTGACATCCACATGCCCTCTTAGGGCTTCTAGGGCCCCCAAAATAGCTGTTCAATGTATAAGTTTGCTAGGCACCTTTCTCTCTGGTCTCTACTAAAGCTTGCAGTGCTTCACTTGCCTGCCTATTACACCGGCATCCCATCCACTGTGTAACCTTTTGGGATATTGGCTCTGTAGCAGAAATGTATTCTTAGTTGCCTTGTATAATTGCTTATTGTTCTGCATCTCCAGTATATGTACTGTACCTGTAGTATATCCCGTTTCCCCCTCCCCCAGGACCCATCTGGAATCGAGCGGCCTCCGCTCAGCTGCCTTCCTGGTTAAACTCTTAAATAAATAAATAAATCCCTGTTCCTATCCAAAACCTTGATTATATAGCATGTGCCCCTGACTATTTATGCCAATGTCCAATAATATCTCCAAAGTAGGAGATTCCCTTGTTCATTTATTCCATGACAGTGACCTCCGCACTGCACTCTTCAATATCTGGTTAGAATTAACTTTCAAAGGTTTTGTGATTATATAAGGTTGTTTTTTTTTTATATTTTTCATGATACTAACCCTCTGCTGTCTCAGGCATACTTTAAAACAATGCCGCAAAAAAAATTCAGTTTTTCTACCAGGCTCGTGCAGCTGGTCTGTAATGATGCTATCACCCACAACTTACCCATTAGCTGTTGCCTTTCAGTAAGGCAACGTGGGGGTGTGTGTTCCACTTGGTCCTCTCACCCATATTGAAAACCTACTGTACACCGCTGACAGCATCTATAATGTTACCTAATTGCAGTGCCTATGAACTATAATCATTACTAACATATAGGGCACCAGCTACCTACCATATAAGAGTAAGGCATCAGGGATATTGTTAATGATTATTACCGTGATTATCGGAAACATATAAGTAACGCACCAAGAATGTATTTCTATGTTCTTTGCCTAACTCATGTTCTAATCTTCTGAGAAGTCACACACTGTATTGTGCAGTCTGTACTGCCATTATGCAGATTTATGTAACAACGCACTTATTTTCTGAATTTTGTAAGAATCCTTTGTATTCACGTTTAGCAGACTTTACACATTTTGTACAGTATATCTTTAGATACACTGTGAAGCCATCTAACTTTTGGCCAATAGGGCCTGTTTTGTATATCTAATTTACGCATGAAGAACTAGTTTCCATAGTGCTTATCTTACTATATAAGCTAATGCATGACATCTTTTCCCTGAGACTGTCTTCATATCCTGGGGTATAGGGAAACTCTGGCTCCCAGTGTCTACTTTGGCAAGGATCTGATTAGGGCATATTTCTGATTTTGTGTAATAAACCAGTTTATTACCACTTATGTCTTTTGTTTGTTATTTCTTCTATTTGCTCTTTACCACCAAGAACCTGAGAGGTGATTCACCTCGACAATACCCTCTGAAGCAGGGTCCTGGGACTGGGCAATGTAATTCTGACCTGGAAAAAATTTAACAGATGGTGAGTAAGTGGCAGGCTGATTGGATTCTTGTCAGACAGGGCCAGAAGCATCAAGTACCAGGCTTGTCTGACCCACTCTGGTGCTATCATGATCACTGTTGTAGGTTCTCTCTTGAGTTTCAGGAGTATTTTCTAAATGAGTGGAAATGATGGGAAGGCATACAGAATCTTCCCTGTCCAGTCCAGTACCAGAGCATCCTCTGGGACTGTTCCTCTGGTTGGTGGTCTACAACAAAACTGTGTGAGTTGATAGTTCTTCCAAGAAACAAACTGGTCTATATTGGGAGTGCCCCACCTTCTGAACATTGTGGCCAGAACTTGCTGGTTTAAGGCCCAATTGTGATTTCCCTGGTTGGTTCTGCTTAGGGAGTCTGCCAGGACGTTGGCTTTGCTTGGTAGATGTACCACAAATATGCTTGCCTCTAAGTAATATGCAAGCTCCCAGATCCTCATTGCCTCTGTACACAGTTTTTAGGATCTTGTTTCTCCCTGCTTGTTTATGTAGTACATTGCTGTGGTGTTGCCTGTCCTTATTTGGACAGTGTGACCCTGTAGCTGGGAGGAGAAAGATTGCATTGCAAGCAGTGCTGCTCTGAGCTCCAGGAGGCTTATGTGTTCTAGTGACTCCTGTGGGCTCCATGTGCCACTCACTGTGAGCTCCTGTAGGAGGGCGCCCCACCCAGAAGTGAAGCATCTGTAGTAAGACTACTTGTTGGTGATTGCTGAATTAAGGGAATGCCCACTCCAAGGTTGCTGTCTTCCTTCCACCATTGTAATGACTCCACTAGTGCTTTTGTCACTGGCACTAACTTTGCAAGTGGATCCCATCTTTGGGACCAATTGTCCCTTATGTCATACTATATAGCTCTCATTTGGAACCTGTCCCATGGAACCACTGCTGTGGATGTGTCCATGTGACCTAGTAACTGCAAGAAGCCTCCTGTAGGTCTATGCTGACCTGCTGTGAAGTGAGACCAAATGGGAGGGCTGTGAACTGGTATTGACAGTTCCCCAGCTTGAATCTGAGGTATCTTCTGTTAGACTGTCTTACTGTGTATGAAAATAGGCATCCTTCAGATCCAGTGATCCCAGCCAATGTCCTTGCTGCAAAGATGGTATCACTGTTCTTAGTATGACCATCTTGAATTTTTCTTTTTTTAAAGTGTTTGTTCAGGAATCTGAGGTCTAAAATGGGTCACCACTCCCAATTTTCCTTGTGGGTCAGGAAATATCTTGTGAATAGGCCCCTGCCCCACTGGGAGGCAAGAACTTTTTCTGTAGCTTTTGATATTAACGTTTTTTTTTAACTTAAACTTTATTTAGCAGATAGTAAGACGTGAAGGCCCAGATATTTAAAGCTTTGCGCGGTGCGCAAACTGTTTGTGCAGGTTTAGCATGGGATTAGAGCGGGTCTGCCATGTTCAAAAGGCCAACTAGCACACGCAAACCGCATTAGCACCGGGAAAACCATAAGTATATGCAAGGGGCAAACTGAACATGAATACAGGCGCTATGGGATATTCAGCGACTAGCGCCGTGCTAAGGTGTTTAGCAGGACTCAGCAAGACCCTTTACATGGTACAAATTACTGCCCAGGAAAAGCTGGTCTTAACTCTGGGAAAACAGTTTTGCGTGACATTGTAGCCTTGCGCGGCATTAGCGCGGCTTGCGCAACCCTATTATAGGACTATGACACAGAGAAAAAGCCAGACGTGGAGAAAACATGCTGCTCACTGACAGCACCACAATGATGCCAACTGCTGCCACCAGTCCCAGCCATGCCAGGCAGTATGTGGTGACCCGGCCCATGGGGGCCATCATGGTAGTGTGGCCATACAGCACACACCTGCAGACCATGCATCTGTGGTGACCAACAGATACCAGCACATACATGCAGCACTGTGGTCATGGTGGGTGCTGCGGGGAAAGCGTACAGGTGGCCAGGCCTCACCACAGACTGGGTGCAGCTACAAGGTCAGGACAAGGCATGCAGCACATATGGGTCAGTACTGGGAATACCCCAATACCAGTGTGCCTGTCTGATCGTACATGCCCCCCCAGTCACATACTGCACAGCTGGACATACAGCACAGCACACACAGCTGGCCATGCCTATGTCACTATGAACATCCCATGCCAGAGGTGCAGCATTTGTGGGTCACACAACAGTGTGACAGAAATGTCCACTGGCAGTACACACCTGCAAGGTGGGCTTGTCACTGTGTACAGTGCAGTGGTCTTCATTACCCTACACACCATAGGCATTGCTGTGTCCCTCACACTACTGGCCCCCTTGCTACTGTGGTGTCCACTGTGCACTGTAGTATGCCCTACAGTGTGACAGTTGCATGGGTCACCACCACTGCCTGTGCCTATGCTGTGTTGTCCTCTGGGGTACACATTGCTATGCTGTACTGCATACCTGTAGCCTGCAGCAGCCATCATGCACTGTTAGACTGACCTACAGGTGGAGCTGCAGCCAGACCTGATCAGCCCCTGTACTTCCAGACTGACCTACAGGTGGAGCTACGGGACCCTGCAGTAACGCTGGGCAAACTGCATGCAAATCAGGGCATAATGAGATGCTAATCTGGATGTATGCATATAGACTACCTAAGTAGGCTCATCTGCATGTCACTTTTGAATATGGCAAAGCTTAGTACCGGGCAAATGTGTTTATACCGGGCAAATGACTTAGCTCTGCACTAAAGCTGCGCTAATGTGTTAGTGTGGCGATAACAGTTTGGGGACTATTATATAGCTTTGAACACTGTTCTTTTCACTGCCTGCAGCTGTACTGGGTCCATGCATTTGCTGGCACACACATTGACCACATAGTTCACCTCTACCTACCCTCACATCTCTGTGCACTGTGTTGTTGTTGTGGTTTGCACTTCCTGGTTGCTATATTCAGTGCTGTCTTATTGCAGGGCTATGTTTGCCCTGCATTCCCAGCTCAGTTTGCACAGCCTCATTCCCATGCTATATTCAGAAGCTGTTTGCCCCAGGCTATTCCTTTTGAATATAGCTTGCTTTGTGCTCCAGGCTATGTTTGCACGCTGGGCAGTGCTAACTTAGCCCAGGGGCAAAGTTTTGAATATCTGGCCTGAAATGTCTCTATTATATATTACAGCATCATTCACCATCCATATACAAAAGGGAGATCCATAAATATATATATATTTTTTTTAAAACACAGAGCACAGGAAAAGTATTGATATTGTTTGGAGAAAAAATAGATTCTATAGGTATTTAATCCTCACTTCATAATATTTATGCTAAGAGTTAACCTTTCTCCAGAAAATGTACTAACTTCTCTCTTCTGTTTTCCAGATTCCACCTTTCCACATCTTTCTCCGTCATCAGTCCATTTTTCCCAATTGGTTCATTTATGGTTGTTGGCATTATGCTAATTTTATCGTTATGTTTCAACTAAAAAACAATGAATCTATCACCTCTAAATAATATAACTGAAAAATAAATAAATGTTAATCAAAACAATAACTCAGTGCATTGCTTTCATTCCATAATATTTAAGACTGTTCCTTTGGGTGTTTCAAAGGTAGCCAGTGACTTGAGAGTTGCCCTCTTTCTATCACTTTCACCAAAAGGCGCCCTCCTCCTAAGTCTTAGGCCAACAGTTGATCTATCACCGGCTTTCCTTCCAATTTCTCTCTATATGTAAAATATGAAATCCATCTCATGTTAAATGTGCCTATTTGCTGTCTAATCTTGACTGTGATGGCCTCCAGAAATAGTTTTTTTACTTCCAGATCCAGCAGACTTTTTTCTGTGGGACCGTGTGCTGAAAAATTGTGTTTCTGCAAGTTTGAAATGTGTTTGAACTCCAGACACAACTCCTGGCCCACTAACTCCAGTAGCTACTTGTCTGTGGTAATATTACCCATTCCTGGAAGCAGTGCACCAGTGTTCTTCCCAATGGCAATGGTTGGGTGACCTGGGCAAAATGTTCAGAGGTTTTGTTTTGACTGGCGCTTAGGCACTGGAGCTGCAGCATTACGCCTGGAAGCCCTTTTTTCCCTTCCCTTATAGTAACCTCTTTGTGATTGGTACTCATGGGAGTGTAAGAGACATAGGCTCTAGTGTAGTATCCCTCCCTTCCCTTCCATATGACCTGTAGATAGTAGAGGTCTTTTTCTTCTTATTGTTACTTTTGAAAGTGGTTTTGTATTCATCCACTTTTTTCATGTAGACCTCTGTTTTGTCACCAAATAATGAATCTCCTTCATAGGAGAAATCCATAATCTTGTTTTGAGTATCCTGGGAAAGGATGGTAGTTCTGAGCCAGGAAAATCTTCTTAAGGATGCTGCATGAGCCAAAACTCTGGCAGCCATGTCACTGGTGACCACCACAGTGTGGAAATGACATTCGGGGGTATCCAGGGTTGATCTTGCTGTAGCATCAAGTCCTGTGGCAAACCCTCTCCTGCTCTATCTGCCAGTGCCAGAATTGTGTTCCAAAGTGCTTTCTGGTACTGTGCCATACATGCTGAAAAAGCTGCCTGCCTTACAAGCAGGGAAGCTGTTGTATAAATATTCTTTGCCATAGTATCTAATATTTTAGGGTCTTTTTCAGTGGGCTGCACAGATAGTCTCATTTTTGCTCTCTCACAAGCAGCAGCCTAGATTACCCCATGATGACTAGGGTGGCGTACACATTTTTCACTCTCTGCCTGTTCACGTTATATTTTCTTTCAATTTTTTTGTCGATAGCTGCAACTGAAGTGGGTTCAGCTATGACTTTTGCTATGGCCTTTTTAAAAGGTTTATGAATTCGTAGTAACATCTTTCTTGGTGGAGCTACTCCCAGCATGTCCATAAATTCAGCTTCCTCTTCATCCTCCTCTGTTTCTACTGGGGGGGGGGATGCTGAGGGTATCAACCATTTGTCTGACAGATGAGGAAAAAGAGTGGTCCTCAGTTTGCCTTTGAGGAGGTACAAAATCTTGTTCTGGTGTGCCTTCTAACTCCATGGGGTCACCAAATGAGTCTTCTTCCTTCTCTTCAACAGGCAAATAGGTTAGAGCAGGTTGGAGGTGTGGGGGGGGGCAGGTATGTTATTCAAATTTCCCAGGGCCTGGAAAAATTGCCACATTTTTGATGTGTCCTCTGATGAGGGCATTTTTTTTTTCTTTGCCATCAACCTGCTCCTTTTTTTTTTTATCTCACTTTTTTTCTGCCATTGACCACCTGTTCCTTCTGCCCAGTCAGGGACCGTCATGCTCCCACTCCCATATCAGCCTCAGATCCCCGACATCCCTAGCTTACCCCACCCCCTCAGAGTGGGATTGTGGCACTGGGCCTTTTTAGTGCCACAACCATCAGATTAGATCAGGGAGCTATCCTGAGAGCTAATCAAAGCAGAGGGCAGGCTTCATCTGTGGTGGCTGGCAGCATATTTTTTCAAGTTGCCCCAGGAGTGGGGATATGCATCTGCCCCGCTCCCCCTATCTCTAGGCACTGATCACCTGAGGTTCCCCCAGCCTCCACCAGGAGTCCCACGAGCACTGGGCACTCAACCCCACCCTCCCCCTGGAGAAGGAGAGCAGTCCATGGGATGCTCAATCCTTCTTCCTCGGCCAGCCCTCCAGTTCCCCAAGTCCATTCCCAAACCTGGGTCACCAGCTTTGCAAGTGGAAATCCAAGCACTGCACCAGTGGGCCAGCATTACCTGCTCCTTTCTTCATGCAGGAGGAGTCTGAGTGACATCATTTTTTGTAATTTCTTTATGGCAGATGTCTTTTCCAGTGCCTGTTTGAAGGCTGTTTTATTTTTGCCATCACTGGATACAGGGTTCCCCCTGTTGGACACCCTGATAGCTAAACCATCAGTACCAAGCCTTTCTGATGGCTGTGCAGCTTTGTTTTTTTTCTTGTCACCTTTTACAGTAACTGCTGCTGTACATGAGCAGATAGAACCTTCAAATGCCTGCTTTCCACCATTATTGTGACCATCGTTAGAGTCTTTTTTTATTATTTTTAGGTGATACAGAGGCAGATTAAGAAGAAATGTTTCTTTTTGAATGTTTATCATTTTAAATTAAGTTTTGGGCAAAAAATATGACAGGACTTACCTGGATAGTCAGCAACATGGGTTTGTGCCAGGTAGATCATGTCAAACCAATCTTGTGGAGTTCTACGAATGGGTAACATCAGAACTGGACAGGGGAAAGCCTGTGGATGTATTATTCTTGGACTTCAGCAAGGCGTTTGACTCTGTCCCTCACAATGGTCTGGTAGACAAACAGATGGAGTGGGAGTAGGCCCTTTGATGGTCAGATGGATTGAAAACTGGCTAGCTGGACGCACCCAGAGAGTAGTGGTCAGTGGGGAGCTCTCGAACCCTAGAGAGGTTGGTAGTGGGCTACCGCAGGGCTCAGTCCTGGGTCCGATCCCGTTTAATGCATACATATCGGACATCAGGGAGGGTATAGGGTGTGAAATGAGTCTCTTCACTGATGACTCCAAGATGGGAGCAGTAGTTGAGGGAGAAGAGGGGAGGTTGGCCCTGCAAGGGGACCTGGACACCCTGGAAAGCTGGGCTCACACATGGAAATTAAATTTCAATATCACCAAGTGCAAGGTGTTACATCTTGGGCGGGGAAACCCTAAACACAGGTACACCCTGGGAGGGGAGCGCTGGAGGCCTCAACAGGGAAAAGACCTAGGGGTCATGGTGGATGCATGTATGAATAACTCTGAGCAGTGCAGGAGAGCGGCTAGCAAGGCAAACAGGATGTTGGGATGCATCATAGGGGATCACCTCTAGAGCAAGGAAGTGATTCTGCCACTGTACAATGGACTGGTTAGACCACACCTTGAGTACTGTGTACAGTACTGGAGACCACACTTGAAGAGGGACATACAGCTCCTGGAGAGGGTACAGAGGAGGGCAACAAAGATGATACGAGGGCTAGGGGATTTGACTTACGAGGACAGACTTGAGGAGCTCTGCATGTTTTCATTGGAGGAGAGGAGAGACAGGGGGACATGATTGAGGTCTTCAAGTACCTCAAGGGAATAAATAGGGTAAACATGGAGGGGATCTTTAGACTAAAGCAAGGAGGTATCACCAGAGGGCATGGTTTGAAGTTGGAAGGTGGAAGGGTGAGGGGAAAAGAGGAGGAGGTTTTTCACTGAGAGGGTGGTGGACCCTTGGAATGCACTGCCTGGTGAGCTGGTTCAGAGATCCACAGTGGAGGGCTTCAAGAGAGGGTGGGACAGACACAGAAAGTGGATGTGTCAGATGATGGCCTGTCCCAGGGGGGTGGGGATGGATGATAGGGGTTTCTGGAACACAAGGGGGGGAGGGCCTCGACACCCAACTAGGGATCTGAGGTTCGAGCAGACTCGATAGACCGTAAGGCCTAATCTGCTGGCAAATAGTATGTTAGTATGACTTACAACTTAAAAAGTTATGTTGTGGACCTAAACACTTTAAACAAAGCTCGTGACAGTCTGCTAAAAACAATTTCTAAAATTTGTTGATGGTCTACAAGGTCTCTCTGACATGCCAATTTGAGAGAACCCTGGATTTCTATTGTACAATATTTAATTTGTGAGAGCTGGAGCTTATAGCATTAGCAGGAACAGCTGGAGGAGAAATGTGCTTGGAGTGGTCTGGTATGGAGACCAGGATTTTGTGTGTGTCTGATGGGGCCGGGGAGGGCTTTCCAGATCTGGGGGATTTTAAATTTAAAAGCTGACTGGCCTTTGGTAGTGCGCATAAGTGGGACATGTAGAAGTCTGGGGTCTGTGCCTCTTAGGGAGTATGCAGGGGGGGTTGTTGGGATAAAGTAGATTCAAGGTAGGGAGGGAGGGAGAGGGTCCAGAATTTAGCAGCAAACCTAGCGTAATTTATTAATCTGCAGTCTTGTAGAGATGGTAGGGCTAGGGAGCTGTATAAAGTACAGTGGTGAGTGGATTGTGGGGAGTTGAGGATGAAACGACAGAAAGAGTGGAATAGGGTGTCGAGGCTTGCCAGGGTAGTCGCAGGGGTGATAGAGTAAACTATGTCACCATAATCCAGGACAGGGAGTATCATTTTTTGTACTATGGCGTGCCTCGTTTGCTTGGGGAGACAAGTTTTGTTTCGATAGAGTGCCCCCAGTTTTGGGAGTAGCCTCTTATTCAGAGACACTATGTGAGAGGTGAAATCAAGGTGTTGGTCGAGTCAGATGCCTAGATATCTAAAGCTAGTGCATTGCTCAAGGGGTGTCCCTTCCAGTGATGGAAAGAACACTTGCACAATACCCAATTGTAATCCGGAGCCGGATGACTCAGTTCATGAAGAAAGGAAAGAAAAGAAATCAGATGAAACACTTGCAATTTGATAGACAGATTGCAGGGAGCTACCCTGATTTGTACTCACAAACTTGATGCTGAAAACGGACACAGATGGGGTTCTGGATTGTCAGACTCCCTCACACAGCAGGGAGATGAAATTCTACAAGCCAGGCACACAGCTTCGATCAGCAATGGATTCAGTCTGCATACATGCATTTGGCTTTCAGTGTACACTGCACGGAGACAAGAGGACCCATTTAGCTGTCCTTCACAAGTACTCCACACATTTATATGTAAAGGAAATTACTATACCAGGCAGCTGCTCTCAGGTCCCGATCACACTTACTGCTAACCCGGGAATTCACACTGCAACTTCACTTTCCTGACAGACCGAGTGCAAGTAAGCAGTTTCTCCAGTCTGTGGATTTAGTCTGAATCAAAACGGCTATGCACCGCCCGAGTTTAGGCCTCCCACGTGCTTCCCGCATGAAAACTGTGTAGCGCAGAAGCTCGGAGCTCCTTCTCTTGTCACGGTCACAACGGATCTGCTTCTCCAGACACAAGGCAGGGCATTCCATTCGGGAGCCACCCGGTCCAATTGGTGGACTCAGTTATCAGTCACTCAAAACTCCCCCTGTTGGTGCAAATAGGCGCCAAGGTCCAGAACTTCACTTCCCAGGATTACTAGCTATATGTCTTATGGCAAGCCAGCTCCCAAGAGAGTCCTGATTCTGGTTGGTCCACATAAACTCCATTTTAGAGGCCCCCCTTGCACTGATTGGATCTATTCAGCAGTTCAGATCCAAAATGGAGGGGCAAAACACACAGAGTCCCAGCTGCAAGAAAGGCAGGTTAGACAAGCTACATTTCCACTAATACTCTAAATGATATCTGGCAAACAGTTACATCTTTGAAAAGTGCTCACTCTGCCCACTTAGCGACGGCAGAAATGGAGCGATTTGTCAGCAACTCAAGCGGGACTCGAGCAGAGAAACACACAGTCCCCCCCACACAAACTAATTATGTCTCCAAGCAGACAGCTCTTAAAGAGACAGTATCAGAGGCTCTAAAAGCACTCACAGATAAACGGCTTAAATGCCGAACACCATTCAGACTGGGAGCACTTAGCCAGCTCCTGGAAGACCTTTGGGAACCCCCATTTGCAGGGGTGTTACATACGAATTACCCCCCTTGTGCACAAAAAATAATACTTGGATTGTAACCAATTTAAATAAGTGGATAAATGAACAAATTAATAATGGGGATTTAAAAGAGTAAACTAGAAATACATTTAGGGGCGAAGTTGACTAGGTGATTTATAGACCTTTCGGTTATACTATATGTATGTATATATATATGTATTATTTGAATGCACAGAGATCTTCTTTAGTATAAGTATATTTTTGTACTGACTGGCATGCTTTCTGATGGGACAGGATTTGCTGGATATGTATGTGCCTTTCTCATGATTTGCCCTGTTGAATTGTCCCATTAAGATGATGTCACTATCTAGTTTGTATTTAAGCACCTTGCAAGAATAGTCCTGCCATAACCCCTTTGAAGGCGTGAGCCAACGCGCAGGGGTCTTGGATTTGTCTTTTTGGAATAAACGAGCATACTACTTCCCACTTCCGAGTGCTCATTTCATTTGCATATATTTAACTTTTGAGACTTGCACCTTATGCAGTGAGCACCCGCTCGTGCAGTTTGCGCGGTCTTCACCTTGTGTTTCTTTTGAGCCTGTTCCAGCAACCTGTACCAGAGATAGCATATGAGGCATCAGAACCTTGAGTAGATTCAAGGTTTGACTCTGCAACTGGGGAAAGAGTTTGTTGTGTCAGAAGGTGAGGGAGAAGTCCTGGGCAGGACTGTGTTAATGTAAGAAGCCGAGGCAGAAGACCTGTTGAGACTAACGGCACCAAATCCCATTTGGACTACAAATAGGGCCCCCGTTTCCATTTGTTGTACCCATTTAAAGTTTGTATTCAGCAACAGTGTGTTCTGAAGAAAAAAAGTATTTTATCCGCAACAGTTTAAACCGCTCCGCCCTGCTAGCAGCATCAGCATCCCCAGTGTGGTACCCAATGCAACTATTGAGAGATCTCTAACCCATAGCCCTGGGGGGTCCTCTCGCATTGAGTTTGTGGGGCAAAGTACTGAAAAAAAATTACTCACTTGTAGTAATGTTGTTCCTTCCAAAGGGATCCCTTACTAGGTTTAACAATTGCATCAGTCCCCTGGATTGAGCTTGCTCCAGAGCTTCAAGAATTTTATGCAAATTAAGGAATCTTAAAATGAAATTCAAAACTCTGCTATGTGGTCATGCTTACCTCTGTCCTCTAACGGCACATTTATTTCTCACGCTAAGATGAGCAGCAATCACTAAAGTTAGCTAAATGACTAACAAGAAATACTCATAAAGGGTAAAAGTTTTGAAAAAAAAGAGCAGCAGTTGCCACAGGCTCAGAAGGAGCATCCATTAGCTGTGCAATACAGAGATTCAGGTCTGATGGAGGGACTGGATCCCTAAAAGGAAGGTTCTGGTAAATTAGACCTTTAAAGAACCTCTTATAAATAGCCTGTCAGGCTACAGATCTATTCCTGCCAGCTGAAACATATGCTGACACTGCTGCTAAATGCATTTTCAGGGTTGAAGGCTGGAGGCTTAAGGTCTGCAGGAGGATCAAATAGTCCAAAACAGTGGACAAGTTTGCCTAAAGGGGGCTGAGCTACCTGGGCAAACACCAAAGGGAAAATCTTTTCTACTTGGATTAATAGGTTTTCCTAGTTGCTGGCTTTCTGGAAACCTTGAGCACATGTAAACCCTCTTCTGAGAGATTTAGTCTGGAGAACTCTAGCTACCATGCTTTGATGTGCAGGGTTCTTGGTTCTGGGAATGTTATCCTGCCCTGAGACAGAGTCAACAGATTGTAACTCTGGGGAAGGAGGATTGGAAGTCTGTAAGAGAGGGACAGGAACAGGGATTACCATGCCTACCTGACCCAGTCTGGTGTGATCTTCATTGTTTCTGTGCAGTTTAGAAGATCTTGTAGTACACAGTGGTGGTATTGTCTATCCTTATCTGGAATAACTGGTCTGTGATGTGAGAGGAAAAGGTTTTTATTGCCAAGTACACTATGCTCCTGAGACTCCAAGTGGGATCCATATCCCACGTATAGTGAGATCCTCTAGATGGCCTCCTGACCCCAGGAGGGAGGCATCCATAGTGAGCACCACTGTGAGTGACTTCTGGAAGAAGGGAACTCTTTCTCAAAGGTTTTCCTCCTCCTTCCACCATTCCAGTGCACTTAACAGGCACATTGATATGGGCACAACCTTTGATAGGGGGTCCCACCTTTGAGACCAGTAGGCACCTAAGTGGTACTGGACATCTCTCATCTGAAATCAGGCCCCAGGCACCACTGCTGTGTGTGACAGGGTTGAATATGGCCCTGTCCCAGTTGTTATGGAGAAAGTTTAAATGCAGGGTGTGTTCTGTCCTCTCTTTTTCTGTCTCGTCTATGTCTGGTTGCGCAATCAAATTTTCTGATGACACCTAGGACTTGATCACCCCATGGTCCTGCTTCTCTGCCTTTCGCTATCTCTTTGCCTTCACTTGCTGTTCTGTCTTTTCTTCCCCCTTGCATATCTGCAGGTATAAAAATATATGTGAATCATTATGTGGAAATGTAACTGATACTGGGATCCCTTTGTTTAGAAATGTATGTAGTTATACTTATGAAATGATTGCAAAAAGCTATTTGTAACTCAAGGGGTTAACCTGAGAAGCTAGTTTGCAAACTCTCTGAGAAGCTGTAAGCAAGAGGTCAGTTCTGGGTCATAATGTTCTTTTACTGCACCTGCTGAAACTGACAGGCACATTGGAAACTTACAAGAACACTGTGTGAGAAGCATGCTATTTTCTAAACGAGCTCCTGCACAGACCTTTAAAACAGAGCTGCAATTTCTTGCAAGAGAAAAACACAGAGACTGAGATTGGAAATTGAGAAGAAATCCAGATGGACTTTCTCTGTTTATACTGCCTTTGTAAATAGTTATACTGAACCATTTAATTTTTTTATTTTACTGTTATTAATAATAAATCACTTGTTGCAAATTTTACAACTGCTCCTGGTTTTCCTATGCTTCCTGACCTGTGCCTCGACGACAGAAGGAGCCAGCCTAAGTGGGATTTACACTGTGCATACTCTAAGCCAGGAGTTTTGTGCGTGGGTACTAGACCTAGTACCAGGAAAGCATAGAAGAAAGGTATGGCTCAAACAACATGAAGTTTTGCTATATTCTGACTTAATGCAGCTACCCCAACACTTGAACTGCCCTGGAGAGTAAGGAGTTAAACTCTATGCAGGAGCATAAAACGTTGAGTTTGAGCTTGGTTTTCAAACCTTTGTCTGTGGCACTTCCCAGTATAACCGTCAGATTCTTTACTCCGCCTAACAGTGAAGTCACTCTGGAGATTCCTCTGCTCAGTTCGGTAAAAAGTAAAACGTTCGGTTTTAAACCATTCTATTTGTTATTTTTTTGGATTTCCAGCCTCTGTCTACAGTACAGGTAGTGTTGTAGATAGGTAGTGACCGTGTTTATTTTGTGAAAGTGTGTGGAAATTACTTTTTCCTCGGTTTCTTTTCGGTCGGTCCAGTTAGGAACCAACCTTGTATTTCTTCTGTTTTTCTGAGAACATTTTCTGGTATTAGAGTGGTGTTCTGGTATCGATCAGTTTCAAAAGAATCGGGCCTTTTCTGGTTCTTTTCAAAACACGTGACTCGGTTTGTAGCCGATCGGTTATTTTATTACCTGGCTTGAAAGCTGCTATAGGATAATTTAGTAGGTTGGCCACGTCTGACAAACCCAAAAAGAAAACCGGTCCCACTGGGTTTCAGCAATGTACTGAATGTGGGGAGGCCTTTGCCAAGGCCGACCCCCCCCTCATCTGTATTTACTGTCTGGGGTTTGACCACCTCAAGTCAGACTGCCAAACTTTCCTAAAGCCACTCTAGATAAGAGACTGAGTAGGCTGAAGGAATCAGAGGCCGAGAAGTCTGTAGATCTGGATGGTCAGCCCGCCTCGGTTGCGGCTGAACCTGAGGAGGTGTCTACTGACCTAGGCGATACCTCCTCAGACAAAAGGAGAGACGACCCTGAGGGGCTGGTTTCCGTCAAAAAGAAAACGTAAGTCCACCGGTTCGGATCCTGTACCGCATTCTCCAACCACGGATGAAATAGCCAAAGTGATTAGCATTGTTCAATCGCTTAGACTGGTTCCATCTGAACCGGTACCGCTGGTTAGGCGGTCGGTTCGGTCGGATCCGTCTCCTTCGCATTATGATCCAGATGCTTATTATGAGGAGTGGGAGGGAGACGAAGACTATCCTGATGATGATGATGATGATGGTCTGGATGTGCCCATTGAACTGGACATCTCCCCAGACAGGCCCTCGGGTGTCTCTCCTCCCAGGCTCTCTGAGTCCCCTTCACACTTTTTGTTTTACAAAAAGGTGGCCAAAACCCTTCAGCTTCCCTTGGTTGAAGCTGCAGAGCAGGAAGAAGAACCTGATTTTGTGGAAATGATGGACATCTCAGAGTCCAAAAGGCCGTCTATCCCTCTTCATAAGTCCTTGGGGAAACAGACACACAAAAGTTTACAAACTCCTAATTCAATACCTCCTGCGGACAAGAGAATGAAGAGGAGGAGTATGTTATCAGGCTCAGCTACGGAGTTCCTTTATAATCATAGCAGTCATGTTGGGGTAGTGCAGGCTGTAGCCTGTGACAGAGCTAACATTCCTTTGGCTTCACACCCCCTGGATAAGGACTCCAGGAAAGTGAATGCCATGGCCAAAAAACAGTATTTGGCATCCTCTTTGGGACTCAGGCAGGCTAATTATATGGCCTACACAGCCAGGTACCAGAAATCCAGATGGGATACTGTTCTGGAACTGGCTAAACAGACCTCCCCCAGTTAGCCAAAGAGCTGGAGGAGGTGGCAGCTGATGGAATTGAGACATCGAAAATGCAATTTCATGCTGCGGTGGACTCCAATGGTGTGGCATCTAGAGTCATGGCTACATCTGTGTCTCTCAGAAGACTTGCTTGGCTCAGATGTACTAGCCTTTAACAGAATACCCAGACTAAGGCTATGGATTTTCCTGTAGTAGGTAACTCTCTGTTTGGGGAGCAAACAGAGGCTTACATGAAGAAAATGGATGAATACAGGACCACGTACAGGAGTGCACGGGCAAAGGAAAGGCAAACCACTCCATAAAAGCAGCAGTCTAGGGGTAGGGACAGGCCTTTTCACAGGCCTTTTTACCAAGCCCAGGCCTCCTCTCCCTTCCCACAGAGGGGGTTCTTCAGAGGGAGGGGCAGGAGGGGGATGAGCAGGGCTACTCCCTCCTCCTCCCAGTCTAAGGCTCCTGCCAAGCAGACACCCTGATGTGTCAGCCCGGGTCGACTCCCCAATTCCAGTAGGAGGCAGGCTGGCTTACTACTTCCAGGCCTGGAAATCTGTGACCTCAGACAAGTGGGTCCTGGAAGTAGTAAGCCAGGGACTGGCTCTCAGCTTCAAAACGTTTCCAAAAAAGAGGGCCATGTCTTTTCCACCTGCATCAATCTCAGAAACCCTTGCCCTAGAGGCAGAGGTTTCCTGTCTTCTAGCTCTCAGAGCTATAGAGAAGGTTCCTACTCAGCACAAGGGAAAAGGGCTATACTCCCGGTACTTCCTTACCCCAAAGAAAACTGAGGAGTGGCGACCCATCCTAGACCTAAGGTATTTGAACAAACACATTTCAAAGCCCAAATTCAAAATGGTAACTCTGGGAATAATCCTTCCTTCTCTAAGACCAGGAGATTGGTTAGCATCTCTGGACCTCAAGGATGCCTACTTCCATATCCCTATCAGGTGCTCCCACAGAAAATACCTCAGGTTCGAGTTGCCTTCAGGCCACCATTACCAATTTAGAGCCATGCCATTCGGCTTAACATCAGCTCCAAGGGTGTTCACAAAGTGCCTCACAGTAGTGGTGGATTACCTCAGAAGCCAGGGTATCACCATCTTCCCATATCTGGATGACTGGCACATTGTGGGTCAGTCATCTCTACAGGTCAAGTCAGCTCTACAGTACCCAGGACCTACTCAGTTCCTTGGGTTTTCTTCTCAATCTTCCAAAGTCTGTCCTCGAACCAGTTCAACTTCTCACCTTTATAGGAATAGATCTGAACACTGTATAAGCAAAAGCTTTCCTTCCCCTGGCAAGGGTGAAGGCCCCAGTGGATCTTGCTCCATCTTTTCGACCTCAGGTCTCTCACCCAGCAAGACAGTTCCTCCAGCTTCTGGGCCATATGGCAGCTTCCACTGCAGTGGTGCAGGAAGCAAGATTCCAGATGAGGGACATTCAGTTTTACCTAAGGTCCTTCTGGTCTCAGAAAAAGGATTCTCTTACCAAACTGATTCCAGTGACTCAGACTCTGGTCCAAGCTGTCCCGTGGTGGCTGGATCAGGACAATCTCAGACAAGGAGTCCCATTTCTCCCGCAAACTCCTTCAGTAGTTATGACTACGGATGCTTCTCTCCTAGGTTGGGGAACTCAACTGGGGGCCATGACAGCCCAAGGGGTCTGGTCTCCACAGGAGTCTTTCCTTCATATCAACCTTCTGGAACTCAGGGCAGTGTTCCTAGCCCTTCAGTGCTTCTCAGATTTGGTGAAGGGCAAGGTGAGAACAAACAACATGACCACAATATGATATATCAACAAACAAGGAGACACTCAGTCCTTGGCCTTGTGCATGGAAGCCATGAAACTGTGGTCTCTGGCCTATTCTCTTCAGACTTCCCTAGTAGCAGTTCACCTTCCAGGGAAGGACAATGTACTGGCAGATGCTCTGAGCAGACTATCCCAGGGACATCACGAATGGTCCCTGAATCCTCTCATCCTGCAGATCATCTTCTCCAGATGGGGCACTCCAGAGATAGATCTCTTTGCAGCCCCAGACAATCACCAACTCCCTCTGTTCTGTTGCAGACCTCCACTCCTGGGGTCTGTGCCCCAGGATGTCCTGATTTTGGATTGGAAGGGCAGGTTCCTCTATGCCTTTCCTCCATTCCCTCTGCTGTTCAGAGTCCTGATCAAGATCAGAACTCAACCTTGCACAGTGATCCTAGTGGCTCCAGACTGGGTCAGGCAGCCTTGGTATCCTCTGCTCCTGTCCCTGGCAGTATCTCATCCCCTGTCCCTTCCCAAGAGACACAATCTTCTGTCCTCCTCCCAGGGGAGGATCTGGTACCCCGATCTCCAGTCTCGCAATATCAAGGCCTGGCTCTTGAACAGCTAGAATATGCAGACCTGCATCTTTCTCAGGCAGTGCTGGATTTCCTGAAGGTTTCCAGGAAACCATCTACTAGAAAGACTTATGATTCCAAATGGAAGAGGTTTACCATTTGGTGTTCTCAGAAAGGCATTGTCCCTGATTCTGCAGGCATCTCCACAGCCTTAGATTATCTGGTTCACCTCAATGGTCTAGGCCTTAGACCAGCAATTGTAAAGGTTCACCTAAGAGCAGTTTCTGCTTTCCTTTCAGCAGGGAAGGGCTCTTCCCTGGCCTCTCATCATGTGTTTAAAAGGTTTTTCAAGGGTCTGATTCATATAAACCCTCCATTTAGAGAACCGACTCCTGCTTGGGATCTTAATGTCTGCATCACATAGCTCATGCAGCCCCCCTTTTGAACCCATGGATTTAGCTGAGCTGAAATACTTGACCTGGAAAACTGTGTTCCTGGTAGCCATTAGTTCCTCCAGAAGGATTAGTGAATTACAGGCCTTGTCAGTTGAACCTGACTTCATATCCTTCCATAAGGATAAAGTAGTCCTAAGAACCAATAGGAGGTTCTTACCCAAAGTGGTATCAGATTTTCATCTGAACCAGTCTGTGTCTCTTCCTGTGTTTTTCACTGACCACTCCTCTTCAGGTGAAAGAAGGCTACACAGCTTAGATGTTAAAAGAGCTCTTAGCTATTACATAGAGCACACTAAGGCTCACAGGAATGACTGTCTTCAGTTGTTTCTCACCTATGGTGAGGTGGGGAAAGGTAGGCCTGCCACTAAAATAACTATTGCCAGGTGGATTGTCTCCTGCATACAATTCTGCTATGATAAATTGGGTAAAGGCCCCCACCAGGCCTGAGGGCTCACTTGATTAGGGGTACAGCTGCTACCCTGGCAGCTGCCAGAGACATACCCTTGTTAGAGATCTGTAACGCAGCCACCTGGTAAACAGTACATACATTCACCAAGCATTACTCTCTGGATATCCAGGCTAGGAGTGATACTAGGTTTGGCACAGCAGTACTGCAGAGTCTGTTCTCAAAGTAGGTTCTCATTCCCTCCTCCATAGAGAACTGCTTGGTAGTCTGCATTAAGTCAGAATACAGCAAGACTAATTACTCACCATAGTAATGTTGTTTCTTCTAATGGAGTCTTGCTGTATTCTGACCTCCCTCCCACTCCCCTCTCAGAGCCTAGTTTTTAGGAAGTGGGCTGGCAGGTACAGTGTTGCACTTCAGGGGTGTACCTTGTACCCCCCCCATCTTGGGTGGGTTAATTGTTAATTTTGTTTGTCTTATAAATCTGTTTAGTGTTATCACTACCTTTTTCTTCTTGGGTTCTCGACTTGAGTCTTCTGGGCCCTAATTGTTGCCTTTTGGCTTATACTAAAACAATTTCCACACACACATATATCCATATCTATGTATCTATCTATCTATATATACATATATTGCCAGCATATATTGCCAATATATACATATATTTATATATAGCTGAGTCTGGAGATATATATCTCCAGACTCAGCTAGTTAGTAGCTCATAAGAATCTGATGGTTACACTGGGAAGTACCACAGACAGAGGTTTGAAAACCTATCTCGAGCTCAACGTTCTATGCTCCTGCATAGAGTTTAACTCCTTACTCTCCGGGGCAGTTCAAGTGCTGGGGCTAACTGCATTAAGTCAGAATACAGCAAGACTCCATTAGAAGAAACAACATTACTATAGTGGTTTATTTTTTCATTCTGCAGCAGCAAGCCTAGGAGTGGTTACCAGGAGAATGGCAGCCAAACTAACAGAGGCAGAAGTCCAAGCTGAGATTGTACAGCTAGCACCAGTGATAGAAAAAGAACAGGCAGATTCGATCAAATGTTGTATTCCAGTGCAGACATATGCCCTTGAGTTCCGGTACGGCCTACCTCCACAATGGCAGAAATGAAACCAGTGATTGTTTATTTCACAATTTTATATTAATTCGCAGATGCTTCTAATTTTAGCGGCTCTTGACAGGGAATACGCTACTTCCATAAATACTATATACCTCAGACTAAAATCTAAGAAAACAAACAAACGGAAAAAATAGATAGTAAATTGATCCTGCCACACCACCTACTGGCTCATCACAGTATTCACATGACTCGACAGGTGTGCTTGGTTATTGCTGTGTTCATAATTCTCTCACGATTCTCAGAATTGTAAATAACATTTCTGATCAGTTGAATAATATCACAGTTTCACCAAAAAACTCATTCACCTTTGACAACATTCTTTTACCACTGTTTTGAATAGAAATGAAGCAGAATTTGATTTTGAATATGGAGGAAAATCAAGTTGTGATGTTCGAAGGGGTAGAATCAGATATAGAAGTTAAAAATAAAAAAAAGACCTTTGGGCATAATGGACAATCAATCGGGCAGCTCTTTAGTACCTGAAGCCAAGAAACAAAACACTGACCAGCCTCTAACAGTTTTCCACTTTGATATGCTAATGCAAGAAATGGGTAATATTAAACTCACACTCACCTCGATGGCAGAGGATATTAAATCAGTTAAAACTGATTTAGCTGTGCAGAAAATGAGAATATCGGATGTGGAGTTCCACATTAGCAGCCTAGAAGATAAAATAGCTAATGGTCAAAAAAATAAAATAACCTCTAACCGACAGATAATTGAGTTGATGGCTAAAGTGGAAGACTTGGAGAGCAGGAGCAGCAGAAACAACTTAAGAGTTTTTGGGTTAAAAGAAGGGGTTGAAGGATCTGACCCTATTGAATTCATGAACAGATTATTAATTTTCATAGTGGGTCCTCCTCCTGGTGTTGCTAGATTCTTCATTGAAAGAGCTCATAGATCGCTAAAGCCTAAACCATCCAAAAATGAAAGACCAAGATCTTTTGTTTTTCATCTGTTAGATTTCCAACAGAAGTTATTCATTCAAACAGCTCTAAGAAATTCAATGTCTGTTTCTTTCGAAGGTAACACAATAAAGATCTTTAATGATCAACCCCCTAAGGTGATTCATGGAAGAGACGCCTTCTACCCCATCAAAAGAAGACTGAGGGAAGCTGGGCTCAGCTATGGTCTACTGTACCCCACAAAACTTAAAATTTGGTCCACAGATGGTATTAAGGAATACAATGGATTTGATGCTGCCAAATCTGGCTTATAAAAAGATTTTCCGAATCTCTTTACTAATTTCGACTTCCAACAATAAACTGTGGCTAGGTTTCTCTGCTCAAACTATGTAATTAATAGACTGTTTGTTCTCTGATTCTAGGATGATTAGGATGGTCAGTGTGGGGAGAGAGTTTTGTTGGGTGTGGGGAGTTGAGGAGGTAGAAGGTGGATGCTTCTGACTGCGGATACTTGCTCCCCCCAGATCATTCTGATACACAGGCTGTATTTCAGCATCATTAGTAAAGAGATAAATCTGTCAGGAAGCTAAAGGAGCTCTACATCCCCAACATTACAATGAGATATATGACACAGGTATCTTCTTTTAGGAAAGGAGAGATACTTGTAGGAAGTGAGATCATATTAGTGGATGGATCTTTGGTCATTAATTATTTAAAAAAAAAACATGCTTTGAGATCAACAGGCTCGCCGATTAGGCCTCATCGAGAGTTCTTGTTATAATCATCCAAGTTTAGGATGGATGAATATGGGATCCTCATGTTTTTTTTTAATTTGTATATGGGGGTATGTACAGTGCTCCTTTAATATATATACTTTACCAACCTATAGTTGGCTCAGTAGGAGGAGAGAACTATTTGAATAGCAAGAATAAACAAAAATAATTAAGTACAGCCTGGGATCACTGAAGAAATGGGGAGAGTGATGTCTGTTGGGTCAAACAGTGCTTTGCCTTCCCATTTTGATTTTCCATCCCCAGACTCTCTCTTTCAAGTGCCCATGCATTGAATCGAAACATACAGACTTTTTTAGTTTCAGCCATCTTTGTTGTTTATTGTTCACTTGCCTTAATTTTCATTTCCAACGGTCAGCCACAGGATTCGGTGCACAAGGATTGGTTTGAGAATTGAAATCTTGTGTCTGTCTTTGCAAGAGAAGATGTCAATGTCCAGCATCATGCAGCCAGGAATTCTGGGACTTTTGACACTGAACATGGTGTTGAAAATGCAATCTGAGATCAAAAATCGCCATAGCAGATCGTTTTTATTTGACTGAACAAAGCTACAGTAGGATTTAAATTATATTATTAAAGAACTGGATTTCTTTGTGCAGTTTCCTTCTAATGGCCTTCTTTTTAAACCTTAGAATCAATTTTTATTTATGGATGAATAATGTCGTTACCATCTTGTGTCACACATGAAGGGGCACTGTTGGGACCATGAACATCCAAAGGACAGCAGTAATGCTACTTTTGAGTGAAGTTAATAAAAACTAAACAGGCAGATATTTTATTTAAAGTTATAAATATTTTGGTATTTAGTTTTGGGTTGGATAAATCTTACATGCATACAAACAAATCAACCGGGGACTGTAATGTTGGGAGTAAAATGGGTTTTTCTCATTATATTATACAGTGGCATATTAAATAAGTGTTTATGTTCTTAAAAAGTGTTAAGATAAATAAGGATGGTCTAATCCTGTTTTAAATGTTTACTCACTGGGTTTCAATACTGATATTTTAGATATAAGCCATTCAATAGTGTTTGGGACTACAGTATTCTGGGTCCTTATCAAGATATTTAGCTGTTATAGTTATAGAATAACATAGGTTGTGTTTGCCTTTATATCACTGGCATACATAGAATATAGGATACAAATGATTCAGTTCTCTGCTGGGTTGGGGGGAGCGCTGAGCACGGGGGGATCCTTGTCCTACAACATTCGAAGTTGTTCTGGAGATGGGGCAGGGAAGGAGATGTAATTGTTATGATAGATAAAGGGGAACAAATTGCACTTTCTTCTGTACAAGATTCAGTACAGGAAATGACAGATAACCTTACATATGATTGTTCTTCCTGGTACTTTCTCTTCTTTCTTTTGGTAACTTGGTACACCAATGATATCTTGTTAGATATAAAGTTACTTGTGATTAGGATGGAAGGATTATTAGGCACACCTATGGTTGAAAGAGAACATGAAATATTTTGGATTTGGTCATGATGGCTATCCAAAATTCTCATACCATGTGTACTTGGAATGTTAAGGGATTAAATCATAAATTGAAGAGATACTCGGTTATTAGACACTTTAAGAGATTAAATGTTTCATTTGCTTTTCTACAAGAAACTCACCTAAAAATAGAACATTATAACCTTATGAGAAGGGAAAGGGTGGGTCAGGTTTTCGGAGCAGGGAATAGTTCCAAAAAAGCAGGTACATTGATTTTAATTAACAGAAGACTTGACTTTAAAGTTACTTCACAAATAACGGATAGTGAGGAACATTTCTTAATTGTTCAGGGACAAATGGATGGAGAGGTATTTACATTAATTAACATATATGGTCCGACTGCCCCAGGTCATGACAAATTTAACATAATTCAAAACAGGCTTATTAACAATAGATGTGCAAACACTATAATAGCAGGGGATATGAATGCTATTTTGGACCCTAACCTAGACAGATCCAAAATCAGGAAAACAGGTCTAAGGCAGAACGTGATCTAAATGACTTAATCTTGACACATGATTTTATAGACATCTGGAGACTACTGCACCTAAATGTCAAACAATTCACTTTCTGGTCTCCATGTAATAGGTCAGGTTCCAGATTAGATTATTTCTTAATTGAGTAAACTTTGGTAAGTAGAGTTAATTATGCTACCATCAAGCCCGTAGTTATTTCTGACCATGCTCCCATACTTTTAAACATCTGTGTGGCACAGAAATCTCATAGATTTAGTAGATGGAGGATCAACAATGGAATACTGTCTAATCCAGAAAGAGTTGCAGATTTCAAAAGTATAATTGTTGATTTTCTTAAGTTAAATGACTTAGATGAAAAAAAAGGGATAGTCTGGGATACACTTAAATGCTTGCTATCTTAGGGGTTCCTTGATAAGCGTTTGTTCATATCAAAAAAAGTTAAGAAATAAGCAGCAAAGTGAGATACTAAACTTAAAGATATAGAATAAAAGTTGAATAATACAGCTGCTGATGCCTTATAGAATGAATGGACAAAATAAAAAAAAAGTATAATGATCTAATTAGTCTTGAGACAGAATTTGCCATCAGGAAAGCCACACTCTCTTACTTAGACACAGGAGCAAGGGCATCCAAGATGCTGTCCATGAGAATAAAGCAATATAGTAACTCCACTACCATCTCTGCAGTGAAATCAATAACAAACAACGAAGAAATACACACGGACTCTAACAAAATCAACACAGAATTCTATGAATTCTATAAAAATATTTATAAATCAAAGGAATACATTTATAATAAAGAGAGTGAATTCTTTTTAAAAGAGCTGCCGATTAGAACTTTGTCTGAGGAACAGAAAATAGACTTAGAAGCAGACATTTCCATCTTGGAAATTTTGATGGCCATTAAGGCTCTAAAAAAAAACAAGGCCCCTGGCCCAGATGGCTTTTCTACCAATTTTTATGATACATTTGCAAAAAAAATAGCACCCATCCTTAAAAAAGTGTTTATGGAGGCATTGGAGGAGGGAACACTCTCAAATGATCAAACCAGATGCTTAAGCACCTTAATACTAAAACAAGGAAAAGACCCAGTTGATTGTAACAGTTACAGACCTATCTCATTGATAAACATGGATATGAAGATTCTTGCCAAAATTCTTTCAGCAAGAATAGAATCCGTTTTCCCATTTCTGATATCCCCACAACAAATGGGCTTTATGAAGGGAAGGGAAGAATCTCATCCGATAATATAAGAAAAATCTTTCATATTCTAGGTATCGCAAATAAACTAGATACATATAGTGGACTGTTGTTGGTAGATGCTGAAAAAGTTTTTGATAGGATCTTATGGCCTCATATCTTTAATGTTCTATGCAGATATACCTTTCCGGAAAAATTTATTAATTATATCAAAATACTATATAATAATCCAACATTGGCGGTAGTTACAAATGGAATAAGTTCCCCTTTCTTCACAGTTATGAAAGGTACCAGATAAGGATGTCCACTGTCTCCTTTGTTATTTAATTTGATGATAGAGCCACTGATAAGGAAAATTAATAAGGATGAGGGGGTCTCTGGTATTAAAATTGCTGGTTTAGATATTCGCACATCTGTTTATGTGGATGATCTCTTATTATCATTGACAGATATAGAAAATTCTATTCCCAGGGTTCTAGAGGTGATAAATGAATTTGGGATAATATCTGGATACAAACTAAACATAGGCAAAACTAAAATTTTTCATCTTAATAAATGCTGTAAAATAGTGTGCTTAATCTAGGGTTGATATGGGCTACAGATTACATTGACCATCTGGGAATAAGAATATACAGAAATATTCCCTCAACAATGTCCAAGAATTTATCTCTTACTAAAGATAACATCCTAACATCCCTCACAAGATGGAATAAATTACCACTGGGTATCTGGGGAAGAACTGAAATGGTTAAAATGATGCTTCTCCCCAAAGCTTTATATATATTTCTTATGCTTCCATGTGCCATTAACAAACACTGGATGGAAAATATCAGTTCTGAAATTTCTAAATTTATATGGGTGATATAACAAAATAAGATTAGCACATAATAAGTCAACTAGAGCGAAAAATAGGGGTGGACTCAAAATACCTGATATATTCTTATACTATTTAGCAGCTAGATTATCTCAAATATCAAAATGGCTCTCTAGTTCTGATTCTGACTGGTATATCCCAGAGTGGGTACAAATAGAAAAACAAATATACTTAAATTTGGGAGTCTCACTAAGATCAGTACTCTTTGCTTGGAAATTCTCAATCCCTCATAAGAAGGTTATGATAGATTCACTCAAAATATTAAGATATGTATCCAGTACATTTAAATATAACCTCTCACAGTCAAGACATCAACCAATCTGGGATAATTATAATGTCAATAGTAGCTCAGCGCCCATAATAAAACAGGAATGGGTTGGCAAAAAGTTGAATAAACTGCAGGATATTATATGCGGGAATGCATTTTATACATTTGAAGTATTTGCCAAGAAATATAAATTGACAAATGCAGGAAGAGATTTCTATGATGAGTTAAAACAGACATTACTCCCTATGTTATCGGAAAACCTGACTCTGTCTGAAGAAGCAAAATCATTTATTGCCTCAATGCACCTTTCTCCTTCTACCTCTTCAATTTACAACTCTGTTTTAGAAATATCCAGAGGTTCACTGACTGACTCCATTAGATGGTGGATGCAAGAGTTGGGGGTTAATGGAGAAGAATGGGATTGGTCCAAAATATGGACCTTTGCAGGTAAGGCACTTAAAAGCTCTAATCTCAGATTGTTGCATTTTAAGACTTTGCATAATCTCTATTTTACTCCTGTGCATATGAACAAAATGGGTCTGAGAAAAGATGCCATTTGTCATAAGTGCAAAATAGGAAGAGGATCCCTTACACATATGTTCTGGTTCTGTCCCAATGTACAGATCTTACGGAAAGAAATAATATGCCATTTTAACAACATCTCTATACTTCAAAACAAACTAACATTGAACACTTGTATATTAGGATACTTCAATGAAAAATAAATTTGGACGCAGGAACAGAAACACTCTCTCATACTTATAGGAAGCTCAGTTAGAAATAGTTTATTAAAAAACTGGATAGAAGAAACAATTCCTTCATTTAGAGAGTGCATAGCCCAATTTTTAGAAGACCTCAGAACAGAAAAACTAGCCCTCTCTTTGAATGGTTTATCACATAAATTTGCTAGCAGATATAGAACAGTTGAACAATTCATGAAGAATTAATTTATCAATATTCTACTCCCACAACGGATAGTTGTATAAGGATTTCATAGCGTAGATTGTTGAATTAAAATAGATGACATGAAGTAGATGGAGCATCTGAATTGGTGTCCTATTAGTTAAAGCTTTGGGCCCAGATATTCAAACTGCGCTCAAAAGTAGCGCAACAGCAGGAGCAAGCACAAACCAGTTGCGCAAATGCGCAACAGGTGCGATATTCAAACATGGAGCAGAGCAAATTGCGCAAGCAACCAACGTCTCAATATCGCACATACTGCGCCATGGCGCAACCAGGTAGGAGAGGCTGAGCCAAAATGCTGCGCTATGGCGCAACCATGGAAGCTCAGCTGAGCAGTGCAGAGCTGCCATAGCGCAAGCACAGCCCCCCAGAGCAATGGAACTGCACATCCAGGGAGGCAGGCTGGGGCCCACCGCCAGCCATGCCACACATGGGCACAGGAACTCACTGCAGAACCCACACCACACTGCACACCCCAAGCACAGCATCACTGGGGTGGGACGGATGATCCACGTGCCCATGGGGACAAGCCACCAAAGCATAGCAGAGCCATGACACCCCAGCACAACCACTGGCAGGCAGAGAGTGCCACACCCGGGGTTGACAACCACAGTGCACATCAGTCCCCCTGCACGCACAGCACAGCGTGCAACCGTGTCCCCCAAGACACCGCGCCATGTGCAGTGACAGGCACTGCAGAAACACCATGCCCCCGTGCCACACGGCAACCCATGCTGCAGAGAAGCAGACCAGCCAGACCCACCTGTGCACCCAGCAGTGGGTGGCAGCAGATGGCAAGAGCAACAGAAAGGCAATGCTATGCTGGTGATACTTCCCATGGACACACACACACACACACACACACACACACATATACAGGACCATAGTAGCCCAGATGGCATGTACACCACCTGCGCGGCACCCAGAGCCAGTTGCAAAGCAGACACCAACACAGCAGTTGTACCAAAATAGAAATGTATATTGAAATAAAAACAGTGAACAATAAAGTTATAACTATGTACAAGTTGGGGGGACGGGTAAAAGCAGAGGGTGTTCAAGGGGAGGGAAAAAACTTGGAGGGAAGGCAGGGTGAAAGGGATGGGTGAAGGTCAAATGAAAGGTGGGCTACAGCCCAGCAGCTCCTGCTCCTCCCTGCCGTCGTCCCTCCCTATGTCTGCGCTGCCGTTCCCCCTGGCGCTGTAGGGCTTGCAGGAGCTCCTGGCCTTCGACCACAACCTGGGTCAGGCACTGCATCATCGCCATGCGCTGAAGCACACCGAGGCCTAGGAAAATGGGAACACAGTCAATGGCTGAGACTGACCACAACCCTGAACACCACCCAACCTGCAACCCAACCCAATGTGCTGCACATGTGATGGCATGCACCACCACAGTGAACATGCATGGCCATCACAAACAGGCGGCACCAGCCATGCGCACCACCGCACACACACACTGCCCATGTCAATCACAGTACAAACTAGGCTGTCATGTGATGTTGCAACGTGATGCGATGCCAGTTACACAGCTATGTGCCCAGTGCATGCCTGGACCACCTGTGATGCATACAGACGTGTCGTGATGCTGCACTGTGATGCAGGTCACCTGTGTCACGCCTACATACATGGATACATAGACAGTGTCGGCAGATAGGGCCTATGGGACACCCAGTCTGGCCATTTGGCCTTGTACGATCACTCTTGTCCTATAAGTCCGTTCCCCTCACCCTGACCTCCAGAAGTCCCTCATGGCGAACCCACATACAGATATCCCGTGACCAAGTCAGCCCCACCACATCCTCTTGCAGGGTGTTCCACATGCCACCACCCATTATGTGAAGAAACACTTTCGCATGCTCCTCTTAAATGAGCCCCTCCAACTGCATCCCATGCCCTCTAGTCCTGGAACATCCTTTACACTGACAAATATTGTTTCCTGCACTCTGTTCCCCCTGTACAATACTTTATGTCCCCATCATATCCCCACACCTCCTCCTCCAGGGAGTACATGTTCAGTTCCTCACCCGGTCTGCATAGGACTTGTGATGCAATCCATGCACCATCCATGTCGCCCTCCTGTGAATACTCTCCACCCAGTCCCTGTCCATACACTTGAGTATGTTTCCGGAACTAGCACATGTACTCAGTGTAGGGACTCACTAGTGTTTCGTCTGGTGGAACTACGACCTCCCATTTGGTTGTGTCCATCATGGTTGGTGGTCCTGCCCCCAGCATGCAATAGCATCCATGACGTAATGATACTCACACTCCTCCAGCAGCTCGGTCTGCCGCTGCTGCTGCTGCTGTGCTGCTGCTGATGCTGCTGCTGCTGTTGCCCAACGGCCTGTGGCACTAGGGGCCCTGGCATGGCCCACATCAGCCTCGTCCGAGCGCCCCCACCGCATCCGGCCTGTGGGAGACATATGGTGAGACAAACATCAGTGTGACTCAAAGCAGTGCCCCTGCCCCAGTAAGACTGCCTGCCCACACAAGCCATAACCATCCATAGCACAGCTGCACACTGACACACCGATGCACAGCCACCCAGGCACACACACACTACAGAGAATATGGGTGAATAGATGGTACACTCACGTGGCTCTAGGCACCAGGCCCCGCCTGTGCAGGGAGCATCCCGCGTTAACAGTTCGAGTCCTCCGGTAGATCACTGTACGTGCGGCACTGCTCCCAGACCGGCTGACCAGTGACCCCCACCAGGTCAGTGGCCACTTGCTGCCACACATGGGTCTAGGTCCAGTGAGGGGCCTCACCATATAGTCCCTCATAGTGGGGCTCCACTAGGGCCACCAGGTTGGCCACTTCAACTGGGCTCCAGGACACCGCCCTCCTCCGAGCCATAGCACAACTTTACAGCAGGCAATATGGCCCGCTGCGCTGTGACCCACGTGGGTTGTTGCACAATAGACCAGCACAGGCTCAATCGTGCTGTTCGCTAGCGCCGTCACTACATAGCGCTATCGCTGAACAGGCGCCATGGGGCGTACACATGGCATGCCACAGCGCCAAGGGTCAGAGGGCATACACAAGGAGTCACGGCAATGGCGCGAGCTCTCGCTGGCGCCATAGGATGTATAGGCATCCTGCGACTGCTAAGCAGAGCACCAGTGCCACAGTGGACTATCGCGCAGAAGTGCCACAGGCGCCATATAGTGCCCAGTGCTGTGGCGCCACTGGCACAATGGTGGCCATAGCCAGAATGCCTCTCAGCGCTCAACAGGTCTGCATACGATCGGCGCATCGTAACCTGTCTGGGCATGCGCAATGCGAGTGTAGCACACAGCCAGAAACATGCGCCATCGGCTCCAGCGGACCTTCCCTATTCGCTAAGCGCCAAATCGCGATATTCAGCCACGACCTATACAAATCAGTCGATCAGCCATACAAAGGCGCGGTAGTGCGATTAGCATGTCATTAAAGCTCACACCCACCTCATTTGCATGTGTTGCACTATAAAAGTGCGACACTGGGTTGTGATGACCAGATTTGGTTGTTGCAGCTGAGAGGTGAGTTACATGCTGTGTGATGCTCAGGACAATGCTCATGGGCAGGGGTGCTGGAGGATGTCACAGGTTGAGGGGCTGAGCATGATGAGGCATGAAAGGGGCAGAGGCACCCTTTCCATGAGTATCTGCCATCTGCTGCGAGAAAGGGGCGGCCCCCGACCTGCAGCTATGCTCATGGGGAAATGCTGTGGACTGCACAGTGACAGGTGTCCAATTCCACCCATACAGATCAGCATGAGTGGCGAGAACCAGGCTGAGGCTGTGGGCCAGGGCGTAGGAGGAGGCCGAACTTCACCACAGCAGAGACCGAGGCCCTCTTCCAGGCCTACCTGGAGGATGAGCCGCTTTTGAGTGGCGGAGGGCACCCCTCAGCAGCGTGCAGCTGCATGGGAGGGTAGCTCTGACCGTCAACCTGCGGAAGCCACCAGCACTCCGTGCAGGAATGCCAGAAGATGGGGACTGACGCAGGAGAGCTGAAGGAGAAGGTGGCAGCCTTCAGGGGCGCGTGCTGCCACTGGTGGGACCACCAGTGGTGTTGCAGCTACCTGACCGGGGAGACACTAGTTACGGCCATGCAGCCGAGTGCCATTGCGGGTGTTCCTGGTGGAGGATTCCAGACAGGTGGAAGCCCATCACTGCGGGTATGTCATGGTGATGTTGTGGGGGCTGTTGTTCACATGCACTCATGTACTCTCTTTCTGTTTCAGATCCTGTTCGTCTGCGGGAGACGGTGGTGGTGCTGACAGTGAGGCAGACCTGCTGGACCAGGAGGAGGGACCTTCCACCTCCGCCAGCCACCCGCGCTGCAGCAGCAGGCCGGCTGGGCCGACAACTCCGCCCGGCAGTGATACGGGTGCAGGGGTGACAGCCTGTGTCACAGCAGTTTGGCATGCGGTGTGCCAGCATGCTGTGCCTATGGCAGTGGCACGCACCGGCACTATTGATGATGGCAGGCCTGCAATGGCCAGTGAGAGGTGTGTGTCCCACGAGGGACACATGGCAGGCCAGCACGCGCCCCTGGGTCGCCCAGCTCCACACCTGTGTACCAGCATGCTGGCACAGTCACAGGCTGGGCCTGTCAGCACCGGTGGGGGGGCAGCATCGGTGGCTGAGCAGGTGTCTGGCACTGTTGACAGCACAGGGGTGGAACAGGTGGACCTGGGGGCTCACCAGTTGGAGGGGCGGCAGCAGCAGTTGCACACCAGGCCTGGGGGGACAGCGTCAGGCAGTGGCACTTGTCCACCGCCCTTAGATCAGCCCATACCTGGTCCTGGCGAACAGCGGCCACCCTCAAGGGGTGCTGTGCACCAGGACCATCCACACCCTGGGGGTCACGATGCCATTGGGGCACAGTACCTTTGACGCGCACACCCACTGCTGCAGGAGTCGGTACAGCTGCAGGGCGGGTTGCAAGGTCTGTGGAGGCACTGACTGTGTCCGTGGAGTGGCATAGCAGGGGGTGTGCTCGGGACCGGGCGAGATGGTCCATATGCGGGACGGATGTGACCGCTGCCATCGACAGGCTGCCCAGGCAGTGGTCTCTGTGGCGACCGCATTGGCCACACTGTCTGGTGACCCTGTACCACGCACACCCCACAGTCGCCTCCACTCCCGTTCAGGCGTCGTGCGCACACCAGGCCTGTCGGCGCGGGTTCTGCTGTGGGCATCCCGAGCACCCCTGGTGCAAGTTTCTTTTCGCGGGATGCAGACCCCTGTCTGGGCAAGGTCACGGTCACGCCTGGGACCCCTGATGGTGCAGTAGTGCCACCGATGTAGCCCTCCGCAGCCTGCCAGTGCTGCTAGGCCACGGCGGGGCCTCACGCATCCGTGGTGGCCGTGGGACAGTGCTCCCTGACTGAGCTGTCTCCCAATGCAGGCTCTGTCTGGTGCTGCCTGTGTGCAATGTGTGTCATGGTGGGCAGTGCACTGCTGGGTGCTCTGCTCACCAAACTGACACATGGACCACCTGCACACTCTCCCAGCTGCTGTCCACAGGTGCGTGTGGATGATGATGCCTGCATTGCACTGTACACCAAGGTGCAAGGTTGCCCAGGTCCTGACACACGTCGTGGACAGTCCAGGTGGTGAGGGTGGTTGGTGGTGCTGTGTGATAGCGTGTAATTTCCACGGTGCTGTGCTGCTGCCCCTGTATGCTGCCTGGTGTGTGTGTGTGTGTTCATTTGAGTGCTCACCCCTCTCTGATGATGTGTTGGTATGCCTAGACCCTTCAACTCCCCTGACCTTCATGCACGGTGTGTTCACCTGTGTGCCTGTGGTTTGCGCATAGACAGTGTTGCCTGCACATGTCCCCTTGACTTACCTGTGTTGGGCATAGTGCTCTTCTGCAATGGTGTCCCGGTGCAGCTGGGCCTGCCGTGTCAGTCGGGGGTCCCTCCGTCCTAGGGGGGCGGCTCATCACCCATATCACGGTGCCACTGGCGTCCCCATCGCTGTCCCCTCTTGGACCTGCACGGCTATCCCATGGTCTTTGGCCATGTTGTGCAGGATGCAACAGGCCAGGAATATCCCACAGGCCTTTTGGGGGCTGTACTGTAGGCTCCGCGGAGTGTCCAGGCATCGGAGCGTGCCTTGAGTATCAACAGCTCTATGATGTTCCGTGTTGCGCATGTGCCTCATTGAAACCGTGCTGCGCTGGGGTGTGGGGGCGCCGGTATGGTGTGAGCAGCCAGGGACGGAGTGGTATCCACAGTCACCTGTGTGGAGATAGTGGAGATCAGTGTTAGGTCAGGTCCATGTGCCCTTATCCTTGTGTGCCACTACCATGGCACCTGTGTCATTCCACCCTTGCACAGAGTTTGCATTCCATACATGTGTACTCACCCACTAGATGACCCGTGGGGATGTTCCCACTCTTGAATCAATGGCACAGTGCAGATTGGTGCCATAGAAGGCATCATGTGCTCCACCAGGGTGTGTGGCACAGACATTGATGATCGCCCAGTGGCATCCACACACCACCTGGCAGTTGACACTCAAGAAGCCCTTCGGTTCCGATATGCTTGCCCGTCGGGGCCAGGTGGCATCACGAATGGCCACATGGGTGCAGTCTATGGCACCTAGCACACCAGGCATTTGTGCTACCCTGTGGAACTCCTGCATGTTTGCTGTCACGCTCTGCCAGCGGTGCTGGGAAATGGATGTACTCCGCGGCATGAGGCAGCAGTGCGCTGAGGAATTGGGTGAGGATGTGGCGTGGCGACTGCGCATGCCTGTGGTGTCCCCTGTCAGCCTCTGGAAGGTGCCCGTGGCGAGCAGGCACATGCAGGCTGTCACTCTTGGTCTCCACGGACAGAGCATGACTCCATCGTGAGGGTGCCTGCATCACATCACTGCACAGCTCACTGAGCTGTCTCAGTATTGCCCTGTTCAGGCGGTACCGGGCCACAATCTCGACATCGCGCGCAGCTCGTAGCTGATGCGGGCCCGATACCGCCTGTTGTGGGTTGCAGCACGACGGGCCCCTCCACGGCCACGTCCCCTGCAGCATGCTGTCTCACCCCTCATTACAGCTTCCATGGAAGCTGACACTGTCCATCTCCTGGCTCCTGCCCCCAGCTGCTGTTCTGTGTTACCCCCACTGCCCCACTGCTGCTTCCACTGCACGGGCACCCCCACTGGCCTCTCTGTCCTCCAGGACCCACTGTCCCTCTCTGCCCTTCCTGCTCCTGTCTCTGTCTCTCTGTCTCTCTCCCCGGTTTGCGGCCCTGCTAGAGTTCTTTGCCCGCTCCCTTGAGCCTTTTATTTTGGCTCACATCCGGTCCAGGCGCATCCTCGGCTGAGCCACTCTTGCGCATTGCGCAAGTGTTCAAACATCGCATTGCGCACTTTATGCATGGACCGGCCCCCTTCAGTTGCGCATGCCTTCATTTCCATTGCACTGTGGCTCAGCGTGTTTTTGGTGGCGCAACTGGCCCCTTCTCAATATCGCAGAATGGCGCATTTTTGGAGTTGTGCACGCGCAACCCTGTTGCGCATGGCGCAACCCTTTTGAATATCTGGGCCCTGCTGTACTTCTTGCTGTTTCTTTTTCTCTTTCTGCTATTTGTGACTGTTATCTTCATTCACGGTGATTTCTCACCTTTCTTCCTTCTTTGGCTTTCCTTCTTTCCTCAATCTCTGTTAGTATTAAAAATACAGTATTATTGATAGTAAATATATGGTAAATGTTATGTTAAAGTATCTATTGTTAAATTTTTGTTGTACGTTAGCTTGCAAGACATGTGATCTTGTTGTGTAAATGTATTTGACAGTAAAAAATGTTATTGATAAAAAAAAGAAAAAGAATAGGCAGTGACAGAACCTGAAAGCATGACTGCTTTTTTCAAATGGTGTGCTATACAACAAAAAGAGACAGAGAAACAGAGAAGAGAGCAGATGCAGCAGATAGAGAACAAGAAATTCGATGTTTAGAAGCACAGAGAAAAGAAGAAATGCAACAACTCAATAAGAGATGCAGCGACAGGAGCAGCAGAGGAGAGAAGAAATGCGGCGACAGGAGCAGCGATGGCTGGATTCCTTGCAAGTTCTCAAAGCTGGAGGATCTGTCACTGGTCCAGCAGAGCAACAAGACACAAACAACTTAAAATATCTTAAACTTGCAAAGTTGTGACCCTCTGATGATACTGAAGCATACCTGACAACTTTTGAAAGGGTTGCCACAGCCTGCCAGTGGCCAAAGCACCACTGGGCAATAAGACTGGTACTGTACCTGACAGGGAAATCCCAACTTGCTTACAACAATATGGACAGTACACAGTCAGAAAACTATGACCTGGTGAAAAGCAAAATCCTGAAAAGATATGACATTTCAGGAGAGACCTACAGATAGAGATTTTGGTCTCTGAAGTACAACTCAGTTGACAATCCTCGAGAAACTTTCACCTGGCTCAGAGAACTCCTGATAAAATGGTTCCAATCAGAAGGCAAAACAGTCCCACAGATCATCAACACATTTGTAGTGGAGCAAGTCATCAACATCCTGCCTACAGATGTGCAGCTTTGAGTAAAAGAACACCAAACAGAAAGTGGCAAAAAGGTTGTTTCTTTGGCCAAAGACTATCAAATGGCCAGACAGATGCCACAGCAGCGAGGTAACAGCCAAGCACCAGTAAGACATTCTTTTTCCCATTTAAACTCCCAAATCTGAGCCCAAAGACTTTATTTGCTATAACTGTAATAAGCCAGGCCATATTGCAAGAAATTGCTGTAGTAAGAAGAGTGACACTGGAGCATTTTTGTCCTTAGCAAATTGGGGCAAGAACTTAACAGATGTGAAGGTGGGAGATAAGACTGTGAAGATTTATAGATCTGGGAAGCAGATAGACCCTAGTACGTACTGAAGTGCTAGAAAAACAATGTCAAAAAGGACCAGGTACTGGTGTCATCTGCATCCACGGGGACACTCTATACTATCCCACAAGCCAAGTGACTGACTATTAATGGAGTGTCACACCAAATGAAAGTGGGGGTAGTACCTAAGTTACCTGTACCTGTGATTACAGGAAATGACTTTCTGGGATTTACTGAGTTAATCAAAGAGGGAGTAAATCCTGATGTTTCAGTAACTGAGGTGACAAGAGCTCAGGCAAAGAAAATCTCAGATGTTGGGGACTCTTTTCATTTTGCTGATTTTGATTCAGACTTGCTAGAGCACAGTTCCAAGATCCAGAAGTCCAGGAAAGAAAGACAACGCATGAAGAAACAGTGGCAACAAAAGACTGATGGACATAAGGGGTTAACATATGAAAATGCTGAAAATAAACTGACAACTGTTCAGAACAAGGTAAAGATGTTTCTCTTCAGGGTTATTTTAAGCAGCTGGGGGTGAAACCAAAACAAGGTGAACCTTTGTTTAAAAAATGTAATTGACTACTGTACAGAGTTTGGGGTAAACCTCAGACACATAACCAGACAAAATAATTGGTTATACCACAAAAGTATAGATCCAAGTTGTTACAGATAACACATGATAGTCCTATGGCTGGTCATTCGGGGAGGGATTGCACCCTTGCCAGATTGCTGTACAGGTTTTACTGGCCTGGAATTCATGAAGATGTTGCTACGTATTGCAGTTCTTGTGCTGAGTGTCAGAAAGTAGCCCCAGTGACTATAAAAGACAAGGTGCCCCTTGTGCCCCTACCCTTGATAGTTGTGCCTTTTGAGAGGATTGTAATGTATGTGGTTGGCCCCTTAAACAAAAGTAAAAAGGGAAACTGATTCATTTTGGTAGTATGTGACTATGCTACTTGATACCCAGAGGAAGTTCAAATGCGTACTGTCACAGCCCAAAAATAATCCAAGCATTTGTCAATGCTGAATGTTGTCTTGCTGGCATTGGCATTGGTAGAGCAGGAGTTAGGGAGATGCATAATAGGAATGGCAGTGAAGTATTGAACTGACACCAACCACACATCCACCCTGCAGAGACTGACAGGTGTTGGGGTGTGCCTTTGGGTTGTCAGCCATAACGCTCATGCCATTTTACCTCACCCTACCCTGCAGACACTGACAAGTGTTATGGTGTGCCTTGGGGTCTTTGGGTCTTACGCTCATCCCATTCCATAAGGAAATACGCTGAGATGGGCAGGGTTTTAAATAATTGATTAGTAGTTTTTTCCTGGGACAATACTAACTGTACAGAAAGTATTTATATAGATTTTCTAGAAGTGTTATGTTTGTTAAACACAATGAGGCAGGTGCTATGCGTGTTTACAATGATTTAGCACTTTTATGAGCAAAACGCTAATCAATTTTTAGAGTTAAATAAAACCCTGATGGGTAAAGTATAGGAGAATGGGGTGAATTCTGGGGCCGAAGACTCCAAGGCACACCTCGGTGTCTGTCACTGGCTGCAGGGTGGGGGTGGAATGGCATGAGCATTACAGCCAATTTTCTCAAGTTACACCCCTGACGCCTATCAGTCTCTACAGGGTGGGGCATTACATTTGGAAACCCTAACAGCGTGGGCATTTGTTGGTATTTTCACTCCAAATTTTCAACATGGGCTTTTTGGGACCCCACCTCATGAAGAGTGGCACTATCAGTTTGTTAGCTGAAGGGTGATTTTGCACAGCGCCTGCACCATTTGGAGCCACAGGTGCGAAAACACATTTTGGGCAGGATGTGAAAAACAACTGTACTGTTTATGAGGATGTGTAAATAAATGGCAATGTTGAAAATCTGGAGTGAAAATATGAAAAATTGGTGAAGCCGTAAGTATGTGTAGAAACTGTGCAATGCACACCCATAACCCAATTACTTTTGGGATTTTTCTAACCACATTTTCAACATAGGCATTTTGGGACCTCCCCTCATGAACAGTGGCAGTATGATTTTGTTAATCTGTCCCGAAAGTTGATTTCTCACAGCAACCGCACCATTGTGTGCCACAGGTGTGAAAACACATTTCAGGCAGGATGTTAAACATGACAGCTGCACTGTTTATAAGGAGGCAAAAAAATGGCAATGTTGAAAATCTGGAGTGAAAATATAAAAAATTGTCGGAGTTACAAGCATGTATGGAACCTGCGTAATGCATGCTCATAACACAATCATTTTTTGGAATGTTTTCACCAAATTTGCAGCATGGGCTTTTTGGGACCCCACCTCATGAACAGTGACACTGTTGTTTCATTAATCAGTCCCAAAAGGTGATTCCGTGCAGTACCCGAGAAATAACCTTGCGGGACCAAGCAACAAGATGACAGTGCATGTGTCCATCAGGTGGGGTCCCAAGATTCCCATGTTGAAAATCTGGTACCAAAATTCCCCAAAATGGCTGAGATATCCACCTAAGTTTGTACCCACCATTGCCTGCCATTATAAAGCTTACCGCATTTTGTTCAGTTCCCTGTCGGCTTTTGAAGAGTTCAGACGTGTTCCTACTCCACAGAAGATCACAGCACTGGTCCTCCAGTGGTAAGTATGGGGTTAGGGGATGCGGGGAGGTGGGCGTAGAGGGTGGGTGTGGGTTGGGGAGGGGCTGTGCCAGGACGATGGACTGTTTTTTTTTCACAGGTAAAAAAAGAAACCAGACTTCGGGGGACTGTTTTCTTTATTTACAGGTAAAAAAAAATGATTTTGGGCACACTGGGGTGGGCTCCCAGTGTGCCATGAGTTTGGGGGAGAGGACATGATGCCGACAGGGATTGGGCAGCCCCACTGGCAAAGAAAGTGTGTGTGTGAGGGGGGAACATGATGCCGATGGGGATTAGGCCCCCCATCAGCAAACAAATTGAACTGGGGGGGAGACATGCCGACATGGGGACTGGGCATCCCCGATGTCGACTATGCGGGGATTGGGTGGTGGGTGGCAGGAGCCGCCATATTTACTGGAATGTTTCATCAGGAAAGGCATGTAACAGAGCATTGTCATCTGATGCTCCAGTGAGGAAACTGCACCTCACTGGAGCGGCAGATTTCTTTCAGCTCTGTGGCTTTCTCTGAAACTGCTGTCATCACCAGCATGCTCGCTAATTGGTGGCCGAGGGACGCACCCATTACAGTGTCCCTGCATTCGCCACAACAGTGACACACCTCTGAATGTGCTACTACCGCAAGATGTTGCTTACATGTGCGCGCAAGGCAACATAAAAATTACTCACCGTAGTAATCTTCTTTCTTCCAAGGTGTCTTTAGCATCAGTAATGTTATGCAGTCAGCCAACCAGGTAGGACTGCCCCAGAAGTGTGTTTATGCTAATGTTAATTAACACAGCCAATCAGGAGAGAGCTCGAGGTGTGCTGAGGGGAGCCAACAGAGAAACCACCAGAATTTTTTCGAAGATAGATGGGCAAATGCCCAAAGGTATGAACCAACATGATTTAAAAATCATGCAAGAGCATGAACAATATTATTAACAATAACCAGACTTTGCCTTAGACAAAGAACAACAATAAAAAATAACAAATTTGGAAAAAGGTAAAGAAACCGATTCCTCTTCTGAGAGGTTTTCAGGGGGAAGCGAGTGGGAGCTTACTGATGCTAAAGGACACCTTGGAAGAAAGAAGATTACTACTGTGAGTAATTTTTTCTTTTCACCCCAGGAGTCCTTTAGGGAGGCAGGAAGAGAATCTTAGGGAAGAAGCTCTGCAGGACCACCCTGCCAAATTTGGCATCATATGTAGACTGTACATCTAGGCAATAATGCTTAGTGAAAATGTGTACTGTCTTCCAAGTAGCTGCTTTGCAGACATATGGGAGGGGAATGTCTCTGGCAGCTGCCACTGAGGTAGCAGTGCCCCTAGTAGAATGGGCCCTGAGGCCCTCAAGTGGCTGTTTGCCAGCCTTGTTGTAACAAAACCTGATACAAGAGACTATCAGTCGTGAGATGGTTCTCTTAGTGGCTGGTTTTCCCCTTCCTACCTCACCATAGGTGAGGAAAAGCTGAGTGGAAGAGCTCCTGAACTGCTTGGTATGCTCCATGTAAGGGAAGAGGGCTCTCTTCACATCCAGATTGTGAAGTCTTTGTTCACCAGGAGTGGAATTTTTGGTGAAAAAGACTGGTAGAGTAATGGACTGGTTAAGGTGAAATTCTGAGACCACCTTAGGCAGAAACTTTCTATTAGTTCTGAGCTGAATCTCATCCCTGTGAGGAATAATATAACTGGGCTCCTTGCAGAGGTAATGGCCACCAAGAAGACAGTTTTCCAAGTCACATATTTGAGATGGGCTGTTGCCATGGGCTCAAGGAGGGGGGGTCCATGTGCTTGGCAATACAGTGATTCAGGCTCCAAGGAGGGACAGGTTCTCTGACCGGAGCCTGAAGGTGTAGAAGGCCCTTGAAAAACTGTTTGAATATTGGGTGAGAGAAAACAGATTTAATCTTTCCAACAGAAAGATAAGCGAAATCGCAGCAAAATGTAGCCTCGGAGTTGAGGGCCCCTAAGCCTGAGGCCTGTAGGTGGAACAAATAATCCAGCAAAGTAGAAACAGAGGCTGAAAGGGAATCCAGTTTCTTGTCCTTACACCAGATAGAAATTCTCTTCCATTTGGCTGCATAGGTCTTTTTTGTATTAGGCTTTTTAGCCATTCTTAGGATTTTCAAAACCTGATCAGAATATGGAAAATCAGCGAACTCTAACTCCTCAAGAGCCAGGCTTTTAAGTGAAGAGACTTGAGGTCTGGATACATCACTCTTGAGTGGGGAAGAGCCTGAAGTGAGTTGGTCGGATGGAGTCTTATGAGCTTACTGCAAGACAGCGTCAGCAGGAGAGGATACCAGGCTTGCCTCGGACAATCTGGCGCTACCAGAATCATCTGTACTGGTTGAAGCCTGAGTTTCAGGAGGACCCTGAATGTCAGAAGGAAGGCATATAGGAACTTCCCCATCTAGTCCAGTAGCAGGGCATTCATTGGAAGGGTTTCTAGAACTGGTGGCCTGCAACAATAACAAGGGAGCTGGAAGTTGAAGAGGGAAGCAAACAGATCTATTTCTGGAATGCCCCACCTTCTGAATACTGTGGCCAGCACCTGCTTGTTGAGGCACCATTCGCTGTGACCCTGGCTGATGTGGCTGAGGGCATCTGCCAAGGTGTTGTCCTCTCCTGGTAGGTGGATGGCCGAAAGAGACATGTCCAGGGAGTAGGCCAGAGTCCACATCTTCAAAGCCTGTGTGCAGAGGACAACTGACCTTGTACCACCCTGCTTGTTTATGTAGAACATAGCAGTGGTGTTGTCTATCCTGATTTGCACAGTATGGCCCGTGATTCAAGGAGTGAAGGACTTTAGTGGTAAGAGAACAGCCCTGAGTTCCAAAAGGTTGATGTGGAACTGGGACTCCCTTGAAGACCACTTCCCATTGACCGAAGCACTGTCCAAGTGAGCTCCACATCCCAAGAGAGAGGCATCTGTGGTGATGATCTTTGTAGGAGGGGAGGCTTGGAAGGGGACACTACTGATGAGTTTGTGGTGTCCTTCTACCAAAACAGACTTTGGAGCAGAGGCTTTGTGACTGGTACCAGTTTTGAGAGGGAATTGTTCTTTTGGGACCAGTGAGACTGTAGATGTTGCTGAATGTCCCTCATTCTGTATCTGACCCCTGGGACCACTGCCATCATGGATGCCATGTGTCCCAGGAGTTTTAGAAAATGCCTTGCTGGCATGGGCTGGCCCAGTTGAAATGAGTTTGCTACTGAGAGGAAATTCTGAACCCTCTCTGAGGGCAGAAATGCCCTGCTCTTTTGAGTGTCCAACAGTGAGCCTATAAAAATTAGGAGCTGAGTTGGCTACGTGTGAGATTTCTTTGGGTTTATCAGGAACCCCAGGGATTGTAGGGTTTTCTGCGTTAGAGACAGAAAATCTTGCATCTGTTCTGGAGACTTTCCCACAATAAGCCTGTCATCCAAATAGGGGTAGACTGAGATCCCTTGTTTTCTGAGGTGAGCAGCTACCACCTCTAGGCACTTTGTGAACACCCTGGGCACCGAGGAGAGGCTGAAAGGCACTGCTCAACCTCAGGAACTTTCTGTGGGACTGCCTTATAGGTATAGGAAAGCAGGCATCCTTTAAGTTCAGGGAGGCTAGCCAGTCTCCCTGCTGAAGGAACTGAATAACCATGTTCAGAGTGACCATTTCGAATTTTGGTTTCAGAAGATGTTTGTTCAGGAATCTGAGATCCAAAATAGGTCGTCACTCTCCATTTTTCTTTTGTGTGAGAAAATACCTGGAGCAGAGACCTTGGCCTCTTTGCAGAGAAGGTACTTTCTCCACTGCATTTTGTGGCAGCAGATTTTTGACCTCTAACTCCAAGAGAAGCATTTCTGATGGGGAGAGAGGCCTCGAAGGGGTAGTTCTTTTTAAGGCCGGCCTCTTTTTGAACTGCAGAGACAGGCCCTTTTCTACAACCTCCAGGACCCAGGCATCTGTTGTGATAAGGGTCCAGGATTGGAGGTAGTGGGACAGCCTGCACCCTACTGGTAAAGGGGAGGTGACCTGGGCAGAGAAGTCAGGGCTTAGCCTGAGTGGCAGGGACCTGAGCAGTGGCTGGCTTTCTCTGGCCCCCTCCTGACCCTTCCATGGTAGAATCCTCTCATTTGAGAGAAATCAAACTGGGGAAGAGGATAGGGGAAGAAAGGTTTGGGAAAGTATTCCCATCTTTTTTCAGGCCTAGGCTGGGCCTTTTGGGGAGCAGTCCTTTGTTTGGCAGAGTTGCTCTGGCAAGTCATTTTAAATGTGTCCACCTTCTGCATGTATTCCTCAGTTCTGGAGTCAAAAAGAAGGCTATTATCACAGGGAAAGTCCATGGCTTTGTACTGGGTGTCCTGCGTGAGGATTGTAGTTCTTAACCAGGCAAATCTCCTGAGGGAGGTAGTCTGAGCCATAATCCTGGAGGCAGCATCATCATTGTCATCTGCCATGTGAATCTGGTATTTAGTCACTCCCAGGGCAGTTTTTGCTGTCTCTACTAGGTCCTGGACTATGGGCTGTGACTGCTGGTTAAGTATATCCAATACAGAGTTCCAGAGGGCTTTCTGATATTTGGCAGTATAAGCCATGTAAGAAGAAATCCTCAAAAGCAAAGAAGCTGTCATATAGGTTTTCTTTATAGGAAATCTGTTTTCCTGGAGTCCTTGTCAGAGGGCAAAGAGGACAAAGGAACCCCTGCCTTGTCACATGCAGTTTGCTGGACCACACTCTCATGGCCTGGGCACACAGACAGAAACTCTGTGCCAGTCCTGGCAAGCTGATACTTTCTGTCAATTCACCCCTGACAAATAAGAAGGGGTTTGAAGCAATTTCATAGTATTTCTCCTAAAGGCTTTGTATATAGAGGGTACCAGCTTTATAGGAGGAGAAGGGGGGAGACCTTTCATGTCTCTGTAATCATCATCCTCCTCTTCATCCTCTGGACTGGACTCCTGACAAGGAAGGTCCAGAGTGTCAACCATATGGCGTAAAAAAAAAGTCATCATAGAAGAGTTGTCATCCTGATCCGGGGGAGCACCAAAATTAGGATCAGGAGACACATCTGGCTGCAGGGGGTTATTATCAAGGACATCATCTGGAGCATCATAAAAATCCTCGTCATAATCCCCTTCATATGATCCCACTTCAGAAGGGGTGCAGAGGGGTGTGTTTGGCCAAACTGAAAAAACAGAACCCATATCTTTAAGGGCACTAAAAACATGTCAAGCTTTTGTCATGTCCTCAGTTGAGGGCAGACCTTAAGGAATTTGAGGGAGACTGTCAGGCTGAGTATGTTTAGTTTTTTCTTTATGCTTACCACCACCTGCCTGTTCGCCCTTGCTGTTGCTGGGAGTGACAGGTGGCAGTTTCTCTTTTTAAATTTTTTTTGATGCCACTTCATCAGTGGCAGAATCAAGCTTCCTTTTATTTGTAGATACTTTATCAGTGCCCTTATTTCTATTTTTAAAAGAAGCTTCATCAGCCCCTTTGGAAGCTTTATTTTTAGCAGACACTTCATCAGTGCCAGATTTTGAATTTTTTCCTTTATGAGACACTTCCTCAGAGTCGTTCTTATTCTTAGAGGATGAGGATGCTTCATCAGCACCCCTGCTGTTATTTTTTAAAGGCCCCTCATCAGTAAGCCTAGGTCTTTGTTTTGGAAGCGAATTAGAAGACCTTTCTACAGCCATCTCTCTAAGTCTCTTTACTCTATTTCTTAATGTTTTAGTGTAAAATCTAGAGCAAAGTTCACAGTAATGTTCTGGACCTAAACACCTTAAGCACATGTTGTGGGTATCAGCTTTAGCCAAAATTCTGTAAAACTCAATACAATTTATTTATTTTTAACCTGTCGGTCCAGTCCTCTTTTTGGGGTTTTCTGACCTGTCAATTTGTCAGAAAACCTCAAAGAATGTTGTTAAAATGGTTGTTGATATTTAAATTTGATAGGTTCCCTCATGGTAAAGAACTGTGAATTCTGAGGAGAGAAGAGAGAAAAAAAAGTGTTAAAAAAATGTGGTTCTTGCTAATAAAAGGGGACCGCTATATTAAATAAACCAGAACCTGTCTAAATACCTCAGTCGTGATGAAAACAATGAAAATAATGAAAAGGGAAAACTCTGGAAAGGAGTCAAGAATAGTGGTTCCCAGGAACAGAGGGAATCGCTAAAACTCGGACAAAACAGTTCAGCACACCAAAAAATATATAAAAATAAAAGTTTTACCACAAAGGTTCAAAAAAGGAAGTTTCCTGGCCAAATGAGTGGGAACACCTCAGATGCAGTGTTGCTCAGTCAGAGGAGAAAAATTCTGGCGGTTTCTCTGTTGATTCCCCCTCAGCACACTCAAGCTCTCTCTCTCCTGATTGGCTATGCTAATTAATATTAGCATAAACACACCTCCAGGTCAGTCCTATCTGGTTGGCTGACTGCATAACATTATTGATGCTAAAGGACCCCTGTGGTGAGAAGTGGCAGCAAAACTTGCCAAAATTTTCAGCAGGGTGGGCATAAAAAAAGAGATTATTACTGATTAGAGTACTAATTCTGGTGCTGCATTACTGAAGGAGCTGTACCGACTATTAGGTATCACTGCCATAAGAACCACCCCTTATCACCCTCAGACAGACGGTCTTGTTAAGCGTTTTAATCAAACCCTAAAATGCATGTTAAAAAGGTTTGTAAAAGGGGAAGGTAAAGACTGGGATCAATACTTGCCTTACCTGCTTTTTGCTTGCAGCGAAGTGCCACAGGTATCTGTAGGTTTTTCACCATTTGAAATGCTACATGGTAGACAACCTAGAGGGCCACTAGATGTAATAAAAGAAACATGGGAAGATAATCCTCATCAGAAACAATCTATTACATCTTATATGTGTGCCCTGAGAAAGAAGCTGGCAAAATATGTTGAAATTGCCCATAGTAATCAGGAAGAGACCCAAAACCAGCAGAAGATGTATTATGACCATGGAGTAAAAGAAAACATTTTTGAGCCAGGTGAAAAGGTCTTGCTACTGTTACCCACTACAGAAAATAAACTGTTAAAGAAGTGGCAAGGGCCTTATGAAGTGCTTAGATGTACTGGCACAGTTAACCATGAGATTGAGACCCTGATAGGAAACATTCTACTAAGATATACCATGCTAACCTTCTCAAGAAATGGGTTGAAAAAACACCAAAAGTTGTTTTGTTGGTTTTACCAGAAACTGAAAATATATTGATGTAGCTTATGATAGACTGGAATAAACTGTTACTGCTGATGCTGTAAAGGTGAATGTTTCCTTAACCTCCGAACAAGCCGCAGAAATTTGTAATTTTCTAAAGACATTTAACAGTACTTTTATCACAGTACCAGGCCGAGCAAAAGGGGTAAAGCATGTAATAGTGACAAGGAATGCTCACCCTATTAGCCAAAAGACATACAGATTACCAGAGCGGTTAAGAGCAGCTGTGGTTAAGGAAATACAAAAAATGAAAGAAATGGGTATCATAGAAGAGTCGAGAAGTGCTTGGCCATCATCAATGGTGACTGTAAACACAAAAGAAGGGGGTGTAAGAATCTGCCTTGATTTTAGGAAACATAATCAAGTGTCAGAATTTGACAGTTCTCCTATGCACAGAATAGATAATTTGGTGGACAGGCTGGGAAGTGCCAAATATATCAGTACCCTCAATCTCACCAAAGGTTACTGGCAAATCTCCCTAGCTAAAGAATCCAGAACAAAACTGCATTTGCCACTCCTATAGGATTCTATCAGTTCACCACCATGCCCTTTGGTTTACATGGCACACCTGCTACATTCCAGCGGTACATGGATGTAATTTTATCCCCTCACACTGGTTATTGTGCTGTGTACCTGGATGATGTTGTGGTGTACAGTCCAGACTGTAAAAGCCACCTGAAACACCTATGAGCAGTTATCCAATCAATCAAAAAGGCAGGTCTGACAATTAATCCTACCAAGTGTGCATTGGGTATGCAGGAAACCAGATATTTGGGCTATGATTTGTGAAATGGAGAAGTCAAGCCAGAGGTTTCCAAGATAGAAACTGTAGCTAACAGACCTGTCCCCAAAACCAAGAAACATGTCAGGTCATTTTTAGGACTGGCTGGTTATTATTTATTTATTTTATTTATTAAATTTTGGTGACCGGGTAGGCCCACTGAGCCCCGAAGGTCCCTTTTTCAGGGGCGACCCGGGATAACAATACAAGTTATAAGAATGAACAAGGACATAAGGAACATTTGAGGCATTGTGAGTTACATCATGAGGTGGTTACAGTAAAGAAAAATAGTGGATACAGGCATGGTAAAAGAAAAGCAGTGGATACAGGCATGGCTTACAGGCATGGTAAAGAAAAGCAGTGGATGCAGGCATGGGTACAGGCATGGTTATCATCATGACATGTAAGCAATTGGTAGTACTTTGCATATAGTTTATTCAGGGGTTACGTGGCCTCTGGCCGCAGGAGTCTGTATAAGGCAGGTAGTAGGAAGGTTAAGCTAGGAGATGGGAGTTGGAGAGAAGGGAGTACCTTAGAGCTTTAAGTGCCATGACAGTGGCATGCGTTGAGGTCAGCAGATGGGACTTAAGCCTGGTGCGGAAGTTCATGAGTGAGGAGGAGGCCTGGACCTGGGAAGGGAGCTTGTTCCATTGGCAGGTTGCTTGGGAGGAAAAGGATCTTCCGCCAGCGTTTGTCCTTACCCTAGGGACTTCTAATAGCATTCTATCTGAGGTCCTTAGGTTCCTTGGGTTGTGTTTGAGGGTTATGGTCCCGGCAATGTTTGACAGAGCGTGGGGTTTGAGAAACTTGTAGGCCTGGACAAGCAAGGGGTGTTAGAGGCGGAAGACCAATGTGGGCCAACGAAGATTGGCCAAAGTGTCACAGTGGTGACATCTTGGGTGGTCTAAGGTTGCGAAATGAGCTATTTTATTATATAGGGTTTGCAACCTGGTAATCTCTTGTTTAGCCATGCCCTGTATAATAGGGGCCGCAAAGGTCAGGTTGGGTAGAAGGACACTGGTAGCTATGGAGAGCCTGGCTTCAGGGATGAGTTGGTCCCTGAGTTGGTACAGGGTGCCAAGTTTCCAAAGTAGGGACCAGGCGACCTGGTCCACGTGTTCCTTGTATGTGATATTCTGATCCAATGTGAGGCCTAAGTATTTAAGGAAGGGGACTACGTTAATGGCTTTGCCAGAGAGTGAGGTTAAGGAGAGGGATGAGGACCTGTCAAATCCCAGGGATCTTGGCCCGAATAGCATTGCCTTGGTCTTGTCGGCATTTAGTACCATTCTGTTCTTACATAGCCAAGTCTCTAGTGAAGTGAGATCCTTTTAGAGTACAGGGCCTTGGGCAACCACGTCACTCAGGGGTCGGAAGATGACAGTATCATCAGCGTACTGCACAACTGAGCTCTCCCCGCAGTGGGTATGCAGGTCGTTGGTAAACAAGTAAAACAGGAGGGGGCCTAGAATTGAGCCCTGAGGTACACTCTGGTTTAGGGGTAGTGGGTCAGACATGGTCCCTTTCCATGAGATCCTCCGTGCCCTGCCTGATAAGTAGCTCCCAAACCACTTCAGGGCATGATTGTCTAGGCCTGTATTTTACAGCTTCTGTAGCAGCAAGTTGTGGTCAACGAGGTCGAACGCCTTGGATAAGTCTATAAAGACTGCACCAGTGGGTATCCTTTGTCCATTGCCCTGAGAACTTCATCCATGAAGTTAATGAGGGCAGTGTGAAGTACCATGGTTTGTTCTAAATCCATGTTGGGAGGGGGCAAAGAGCTGATGAGCTTCCAGGTAGTCCCTGAGTTGATTGTAGTTGACTCTTTCTTGCACCTTAGCAAGTGAGCAGAGGAGGGAGATGGGCCTGTAGTTGTTGAGTTTTTCCCTGAGCCCCCCTTTGTGAATAGGGACAACATTGGCATGTTTCCATGGGTCAGGGACTGCTCCTTCCCTCAGTCATCGATTGAGGAGCATGGTTATAGGCCAGACTAAGGTGGTAGCTCCTGCCTTGAGTAGTCAAGGGTTGATACCGTCGGGTCCCCCTGACCCTTTCGGTTTCAGGTTCCTTAGGAGGTTTAGTACTTCAGTGCGTTTAGCCAGTCTCAGGTGAAATGGGGGTCTTTCCATGTGAGGTGGTTCATCTGAGGTAGGGGGGAGAGTCTGGGGAGACAGGCAGGTCTTGTAGGCCTTGAGGTCTAAGAAGTGCCTGTTAAGGGCAGCCGACATTTGAGAAAGGTCAGTTGTGAGCTGACCATTAATCTCCATGGGACAGGACTCAGGCTTTTTGCTGCCCTTGATCAGGTCATTGATATGATTCCAGAATTGTTAGGGTTGCCCAGGCTGTTTTCTGGAGTGTGTTAAGTAATCTCTCTTAGTAGGTTTTATGGCTCTTGGCTTTGTTCCTCAGGGCTTTGTATTCAGTGAGATCTGCAGGAGGAGGAGAGCCTAAACTTTTCCAGGATTTTCGAGTAGCCATTAGGGCTTTGAGGGAGGGAGAGAGCCACTCGTAGCAGCTGCCTTTAGCCCTTATTCTCTTCATTGGAGCAAAGAGGTTGGCCGCTGTGGCTAGTTCATCCTGGAAGTATTGCATAGCCTCAGTAAGAGTAGGGAGAAGATTTATGGGGTTCCAGTCCAGACTACCTAGGTAGCGATTGTATTGTAGTTCAGAGAACTTGGAGAAGTCACGGGCAGAGAGAATTCTAGGTTGGACCTTGGGTGTTTGTTTTTCCATATACAGAAGATTGGGGAATGGTCACTCAGGGAGTCTGCCATTGTGCCCAGGCGGGTGTCCTGGTCTCGGTCGGTGGCTGGCTGGGTGCCGGCCGACCATGGGGGAGCTGAAGCAGCCCTGTTCAATTATCTGAGATTTGTTCCCAGCTTTGCTGAGTTAGCTACTCCCCTCACTGAACTCACAAAGAAACAATTTCCATATAATGTGAAATGGACTCCAGAGTGTGATAAGGCTTTTTGAGCCATTAAGGGTGCTTTATGTTCAGCCTATTTTAAGAAGCCCAGACTTTGAGAAACAACTTCTGTTACATCAGAGGTAGGCCTAGGTGCAGTCTTGAGTCAGCACATAGATGGGAAAGAACATCCTATTCTGTACATGAGTAGGAAGTTGCACGACAGAGAGAAACGGTACTCCACCATTGGAAAGGAATGCCTTTACGGCAAAGTGGGCCATGGAGTCCCTTAAGTTTTATTTACTAGGAGCTGACTGTACTTGTAACAGATCACAATTCTCTCTGTTGGTTTAACCAAATGAAGGATAACAATTCTAGAATCACACGGTGGTACCTGGCACTATAGCCATTTAAATCTAAAGTGATGCACAAATCTGGGAAAGAGAATGTCAATGCAGATTTTCTGTCTAGATATGGATCAGGAATTGGGAATTCTGAAGGCTGACAAAAAATGTGTGAGTTTAAACGTCACTATTTGCTGTACTGTTGTTATGGAAAAAAGGATACTGCATATGTACAGCACTGTAAACATTATATGTTTATGTTTGATGAGAATTACTACAAAGTTTTAGAAACCTATTTTTGTAAAACAAGTTCCCTCTTAAGGAAGGGGGTATGTGACAGGGTTGAATAAGGCCCTGTCCCATTTGTTATGCAGCAAGAGTTTAAATGCAAGGGTCTGTTCTATTCTCTCCTTTCCTGTCTCTTCTCTGTCTGGTTGCGCAACCAGATTTTCTCGTGAGACCTAGGACTTGATCACCCCGACAGTCTTGCAATCCTCAGCCTCTCACTATCTCTCTATCATCACCTGCTGTTCTGTCTTTCTTCCCCCTTGCATATCTGCTGGTATAAAAATATATGTGAATGATTTTGTGGAAATGTAATTGATACTGGGATTCCTTTGTTTAAAACTGTATGTAGTTATACTGTTGAAATGATTGCAAAACTAAAACTGTGTATAGTTATACTGTTGAAATGATTGCAAAGCTATTTGAAACTCAAGGGGTTAATCCGCGATGCAATTTTTAAGCCTTTTGCAGAAGATGTAAACAAGAGGTCAGTTCTGGGTCACAATTTTTTTTGCTGCACCTGCTGAAACTGACAAGAACATTGGAAACTTACAAGAACACTGTGTGAAAAGCATGCTATTCTCTTAACAAGCTCCTGCACAGACTTATGAAAAGGAACTGCAATGTTTTGCAAAAGAGAGAGACAGAGACTGAGAGACTGAAATTGAGACAAAAAACTCAGAAGGACTCTGTTTTCTATGTTACTACTGCCACTGTAAATAGTTATTCTGAAAATTGTTTTTATTTTTTATTTTACTGTTCTTAAAATTAAAACTCATGTGAATTTTACAACTTCTCCTGGTTTTCCTGTCCTTGCTGACCTGCGCCTCGACAACATGCCTCCCACACCCCCTTGTTTTTTTTAAGGGGGTGTGGGGGCGGCAAAACCACCTAACTCATATTAACTACTAAAAATCAACGGAATGGAGGAACATGCCAAAACAGCGCTGTATTCATGAAACTTTATGGAAATGACAGATATGCTAGTAGCGGAGACCATTCAGTGGTCTGATAATCTACACAATTGCCCATTTGACCTACCCAGAACTAGAGTTTTAAAGAATGTTTTCTCATCTCTGGTTGTGTTCTTATCTAATTACTTCTGTTCCCTGTCTAGGAGTATTTAAAGATGGTAAAGTTCATGGGGAAGGGGGGCACTGTACAGCTAAGAGAACACATTCCAGAAATAAGACAGGAAAAACAGTACCTGATTTTCTATGAGTGTAGAAGGTGATGTATTGGCTCCATCAGTGTGCCCTCAGACGTTCAGGGTGCAGAGATGGTACACAGAAGGGATGAGGAACGCTGACTCTTCACTTGCCTGGCCTTGCCAACTTTACCTGTAGGCCTTTGCCAACTGTTTTCACCAGGCATGCCTCTCAATATCTTCCTCGGTGGTTCTCTGGTTTCCGCTCCTCTGGATTCCACCATGGAACATACTGCAGACATGGCTGTGGAGACGTCTTTTAGCGACAAAATAGTTTCTCCAAACACAAGAGGCAAACACCGAATTGCAGAAAACAGGAGATCCCATTTAATGAACAGTTAGTATAACAGGAACAGTCACTCAATGGAGCAGTAAGCACAAACAGGCTACTCAGAACTGTGTGGTTACATCAGAAACTCATAATGTCACTTGGACCATGTGATCACTTCTCAAACAGTACACTGGACCCAGGGGTCACATTAGAAGCTAACACAGTATTCTAGATGGAAGGGTCCCATTTTTTCATAAAGGCCAAGGCAGTTGCCCACAATACGAGGCAGCCCACAGTCCAATGCAGGCAATAAACTTGAGGCCGAATAGGACCCCCACACAGCAGGCAGCATTATCTGTCTCCCTCCTTCATCCTTCCATCGAGGAGGACTGACCTCCAGGGGATGGCCAACCCAAATACACCGCCCCCACCATCTGCTTCTTACTTTCTGAATGTGAAGGTGTGGGATAAAACAGACACAACAAACTGAAGTCAGGTGCATAAAAACGCAAATGTGCGTTATTTTATTCAAATCAAAAATAAAAATAATAAACGTACAGAAAGAAAAAGGTTATTCAATGTTCAGCATCTAGCAAACTTTCTAATTTCAAAAATTCCTGAGGCTTAGTTTCAGCCTTTGCAAATAGAACAGTGTGGAAACAAGCACACACTTCTGAGGTCCTCCTCACTTGGTAGTCAGTATTCAACTGATTCCCCTATCTATCCTTGTGGCAAGTGGTGGGTTTTTATATCTTTCATGGATGACATCACGATCAGGTGATCCACCCCTTCTTGCTAAAACCAGTATAAACCTCTTATTCTCAGGAGTTTCCCATCAAACAATAAAGACATACATGTTTATACATGCTATCTTTTCTAGCCTATATTCAACTCATCTTTTCTTGGTTAAGGGGGTTTTATGTTTCCGTTTTGTTTCATCTCAAAAGATAGTTTTAATAAGATAGTAAGTCCATGAGGGTTCCACTGGGTTTGTAAGCGGAACGGGAGAATGAAGGCGTGCTCCTCTTCTCCCTTCTGCCAGCCCTTGGAACTCATATATTTTTTATTTCCATTAAATCATTTAATGTGATACCCTAAAATAGACAAGCATACAGCAAACATATTTCATTTTCATTCCCAGTGCGAGCGGCCATCCCTCAGAAACAAAAGAGTGAAACGAATGGGGAAGGGGGCCCGGACACTATACACACATGGGCATCCAACCCAAACAGGGCTCACCTTGTCACACACACCCCTGCACAAGAGGGCAACAGTCCTTGCTGTTGGCAGTCACCCCACCAGAACCCTGGAAGGGTTGGAGTTTCCACCCCTTGCTTACCAGCACAACTGTTGTGCATGAGCCCTTCCCTAGAGGCAGGGAACATCTCTGACTGGCAGACCAAACAAGATTTTAAGTAAGATGTCACCTGTCTGTACATTCCTGGCCAGTAGAAATGTGGTACCAGATTATTCAGTGTGCTTTCATGACTGAGGTGCGCACAAGTACTGGAATGAGCAGCCTCTATTACCCTCTGCTAATATCTCTTTGGCACCACCATTTGTATATCTTGTTAGATCTGGGTTTGGGTCTCATATGGTACAAAATCTCACTAATACTTTCATACCATGAATACATTCAATTACCCACCCCACTGTTTACGGGTACACCATCTTTCATTTTTATACACTGTTTTAGTTTTTCTATAGTATGGTCCCCAGACTGCAATTTACCCCAATCCACTGTTTTCCAGTTTTGGCCTAGAGTATCTACAAATGAAGTCCCTTCGGCCAACTTACAGGCCTCTTCTTGCTTGACTGTAGTTTCACTGCCCAGCACAATATTTAAAGGACCAGTCTCACCTGGGATTTCAATGGTATTCAGGCAGCTGTCTATGCTTTCTTGACACAGACTCCCCCCACTTTCAGAGTCCATATCACACAGATAACACCCCAGGAATATGTGAAGTTCTGGACAGTCATTGCACAATTCAAACCTTTCCACTGGCTCCTGTGGTTGTGTACAGGACCCAGTCTACTCCTCCTCAAAGTGCACAGCACCTGTACTCAAACTCTTCTCAACCTCCAACACATTGTTCTCTGCCTTCAGGCAAAGCCGTTCTGCCTCTAGCCACCTTTGGATCAGCCACATCATCAAGGCCTCTATCACCTGGAACACCACAGTCAGATCATCTATCTGTTTCACTGGATGCTTATCACTGGTACTGGCAGATTACAGCAGGCTTGTCAACACAGCCTACAACTGCTCCATCTCTAGCTGCTTCACACAAAGCCATCGTAGGTCACTGGGATCCTCTGGGGCTCTCTCCTTCATCTTGCCCTCCGATCATCCTTCGCCTTTCTTCTGGCTTCAAGATCCAACCCGGGCCCAGGTTTCTCTCCAGTCTTCTCTGCCATGCCACAAGTCAATGGATATGTTTTTGCCTTAGCACCCTGATCTTTCTGCATCTGTCTGGGTATTGGTTCAACATCCACTGATAATGTCTCCCAGGCAGTCTAGACGTATCAGAAATCCCACTTTTGATACCACTGTGAAGGTATGGGATAAAACAGACACAACAAACTGAAGTCAGGTGCATAAAACACAAACAGGCATGTTATTTTATTCAAATAAAAAAATAAAAATAATAAACATACAGAAAGCAAAAGGTTATTCGATGTCCAGCATCCAGCAAACTTTCTAATTTTGAAAATCCTGAGGCTTGGCTTCAGCCTTGCAAATAGAACAGTGTGGAAACACATATTTCTGAGGTCCTCCTCGCTTGGTAGTCAGCATTCAACTGATTCCCCTATCTATTCTTGTTACTCCAAGTGGTGGGTTTTTATACCTTTCATGGATGACATCACCGTCAGGTGATCCACCCCTTTTTGCTACAACCAGTATATATCTCTAATTATCAGGAGTTCCCCATCAAATAATAAAGATATACATGTTCATACATGTTATCTTTTCTAGCCTAGACTCAACTCCTCTTTTCTTGGTTCCACTGGGTTTGCAAGGGGAACAGGCAAACGAGGGCGCACTCCTCTTCTCCCTTTTCCTGCCAGTCCTTGGAACTCATCATATCTTTTTATTTCCATTAAATTATTAAATGTAACACCCTAAAATAGATAAGCATACAGTAAACATACTTCATTTTCATTCCCAGCACGAGCGACCATTCCACAGAAACAAAGAGCGAAAGAAATGGAGGAGGCCCCAGACATCCCACACATGGCTTCCACCCCAGACAGGGCTCACCCTGTTACACTGAACACTCCTATAGCATGTACCTCTGAGGGAAAACTGCCTGACCCACAGCTACCCCAAAGCATGCTCCTCTGATGGGCACAGAACCCAGAACCACCAATCCAAGGTAGAGGCATGCGAGGATCTGGAACTGGACCACTCCCCCACGGAACCCCCTCACCTCATGGTTCTTCCTCATGGCAGGCAGCCACTTTCTTCAGTCCCTCTTGGAGACTCCTTGGACTTTTAGCTCCAAAGCACAGGCTCCACATGAAATGGCAGCTGCTACTTCCCTTTCTACCACCTGCAGCACTACCATTTCTTTCAAAAACAATACAGAACAAACATTGCAGCATGGCCGAGTGGGCAAATGCCCTGCTCCAACCTCTCCTCAATCTCTCTCACAAATCTCTCAATTTCCCTCTGGCACGCCCTTTTATGCCCTACGGCTCTTTTGGCACCTAAACTTAAGGTTCAATCACGGACTGATCTTGAGGCACCAAACACACTGTCCCCCCCCCCGAGTGCCCTGATTCACATATTTATACTGGTGCCCTGCAGTGCCAGCCAGCACCGAAACTACTTTACCTAAAAGGAGCACTGTCTCCTTTAAATATCTCCCAGTCTGCGGTCACACATGCGCACTGTGTGTGGTTCTGCCACCTTTATTTACAATTAAATATTTATTCACCAGAGCGGTCCAGAGCCCAGCCAGCCCTAACAGGATCTGAGACCAATCCTTCCCCTGGAGGCATGGACAACAACCCTGCTGCTTGGCCCAAACCTGAAACAACAGGGAAGAGTGGCTGCAGCTGCACCAATGGGGGGTTACAAGGTGTGACTCCCTCCTGGAGTCATCGGAACGGTCAGTGCCATGGAGAAAGACCAGAACTGCCCACCGGAGGTAAGCCCATTTTGGGGGGCTTACACACTCCCCCTGCCAAATGCTCACCATCCTGGTAAGCCAAGACTCACCCTACTATTTACACTACTCTTACTCTAAACCTAAACTAGCACTACCTATCCTAACACTAACCCAGCTCTCTAAACCACCCAGAAATCACTGTTCCTACTGGGTCACCCACCGACCAGACATATGAAAGACCAAAAGCTTAGCCCATCTGATGGCGTCCCCCATCCCTCAACTAATCCCTACTTGGTCACCTACCAACCAGGCCTACGAACTGCAGAATATCAGCTGATCGACGGTGTCCCAGGTTCTCCTCCCCTGGCTATCCACCACTAAACCTACAGATGGATTGCTTTTAGTTCACATGGCGGCATCCCAAGTTCCCAAATTCTAGACAAACTTACCACTTAAACCCTTTTACTGCAGCCTCCTGCCGGCATTGGACTGCCTGGAAATCAAACAGAGCACACTTTTAGCAAAAGCAGAAATCTTAGCAACTGTTACCAAACTACCCAAAAGTAGCATTACTGTAACATTTGCTCACTCTTAACATCCTATCAAAATTATGAAGGCTAGCGAAAAACAGCTTAACTAATTTGCACTACTGTCACTCAGTACATTGTCTTTAAATTCTCCAGAATAAAATCCACCCAGTAAAAAAAAATACATTTTAACAGCGTGCACTAATTCTTAATATGGCACTTTAAAACTGCAAAAATCAACATACTCTTTACCAACAGTGCATAAACATTTTTTTTTCCAAGGCACAATTTCCCCCTAAAAGCCCACTGTCCGCAACCCAGTTCACAAATCTCAGAATACAGCTGCATTTCAGTTCAAATATGTGGGGCACTGAATATTCGTTGGGCAATCCACCCCCATACCTGAACTCTAGGTAAAAGAGGCAATGCCCACGGTACAGTCTCTGGTCCCACAAAGTCCATTTCTGCTTCAATCCTGGCCACTGACCAAAACAATGCTCTTGCAGCTCTCACAGAAAAAGGGTGCGAAATGTCCCAGCCTCACGTGCCATTTTGTTTGTGCAATAAAATAGTCCAGCACACCAATTTTTAATTTTCAAAGGCCCGGGCACCCCAGAATCAAATCCCGGATAAGCCCCCACATTGTAAGCACCCCTAGTTCCCTGTCTAGAGGTATTTAAAAATGGCAACGTTCATGGGGAAGGGGAGTGCAATGTACAGCCAAGATAACACAGTCCAGAAATAAGACAGGAAAAATGACCCAATTCTGTACGGGTGTAGAAGGTGATGGATTGGCTCCATCGGGGTGCCTTCAGACCTTCAGGGTACAGAGATGGTGCACAGGAGGAATGAAAAATGCTGACTCACCTGCCTGGCCTTGCCAACTTCAGCGGAGGCCTCTGTCAACTGTCTTCAGCAGGCAGGTCTCTTGACGTCTTCCTCAGTGGTTCTCTGGTTCCCGCTCCTCTGGATGCCACCCTGGAACATACTGGAGACATGGCTGTGGAGGCAAGTTCTTTTAGCAGTAAAACAGTTTCTTCAAACATAAGAGGCAAACATGAAATTGCAGAGAACAGGGGATTCCATTTAATGAACAGTTAGTATAACAGGAACAATCACTCCATGGAGCAGTAAGCGCTCACAGGTTGCTCAGAACCATGTGGTCACATCAGAAGCTCATAATATCACTTGGACCATGTGGTCACTTCTTGAACAGTACACTGGACCCAGGGGTCACATTAGAAGCTAACACAGTATTCTGGTCTGAGTGGTCCCATTTTTCCATAAAGTCCAAGGCAGTCACATAATCAGTAGCAGATTTTGAACAGTTTACGTTCCCATCCTTTAGATATTGCTATAGAGTAGGTGCATCAATTTGGACCCACTGGCAAAGGAGAGTGGTCAGTTTTGGAAAGGATGCAACTTTTGCCCTTTTGGTGCATGTTAGTGCTGTCCCTGGTCCAAGGCAGCTGCCCACAATATGAGGCAGCCCACAGTCCAATACAGGCAATAAGCTTGAGGCCAAACAGGATCCCCACACAGCAGGCAGCATTATTTATCTGTCTCCCATTTTCATCCTTCCATTGAGGAGAATGGACCTCCAGGAGATGGATGGCCCCAACAGGCCCCCCTCACTATCTGCTCCTAATTTTCTGAACACTCCTGGAACATGCACCTCTGAGGGACAACTACCCAACCTATAGCTACTACCAAAGCATGCTCCTCCGATGGGGGCTCAGAGCCCAGAACTACCAATCCAGAGTAGGGGCATGCAAGGATCTCGGGCTGCCCACTCTCCAGTCCCCCCTCTGAACCCCCTCACCTCATGATTCTTCCTCATGGTAGGCAGACACTTTCTTCAGTCCCTCTCGGAGACTCCTCAGACTTTCATCCCCAAAGCACAGGCTCCACATAAAATAGCAGCCACTACTTTCTTCCTTTCTCCCGCATGTAACATTAACATTTCTTTCAAAAACAATAAAGAACAAATGCGGACGCATGGCCGAGCGGACGAATGCCCCGCTCCGACCTCTCCTAGATCTCCCTCATAAATCTCTTGATTTCCTTCTGGCATTCCCTTTTATGCCCTACAGCTCTTTTGGTGCCTAAATGTAAGGTCCGATCATGGATAGATCCTGAGGCGCCAAACACAATGTCCCCTGAGTGCCCCGCAAGACGTGTAGTCCTGATTCACATATTTATACTGGTGCCCTATGGAGTCAGCCAGCACCAAAACTACTTTACCTAAAAGGAACACTGGCTTCTTTGAATGTCTCCCAGTTGGCAATCGCACATGCACACTGTGCGCAGTTCTGACATCTTTATTTATTATATATTTTTTTTAAATAAAAACATATTCAAGATTTTTCAATTACAGAGAGTAAGACATATATAGTTTTACCAAATGTAGCAGATACATTCCACAAAGGCTCCAACTGATCATTACCAGTGAGTCAGTAGTACATATATATTAGTCCATTAAGCACTGCCTAAAAATATCCAAGGAGTATCAATCTTCCCAGGCCAATGGATACCAGGGAGCACTAGGCAGACCTAGAAGAAAAAATTACTCACCTTAGTAATTATGTTTCTTCTAATGGTGTCTTGCTGTATTCTGACTATTGCAGTTAGCCCCTGCACTCAAACTGCCCCGGAGAGTAGAGGGTTAATTTCTATGCAGAGCATAGAATGTTGAGCTCGAGCTCAGTTCAAACCTCTGTCTGCTGCACTTTGAAGTGCAACTGTCAGATTCTTACAAGCTAATACTAACTAACTACTATGTGGATATTGTAAAATTTTTACTAGCCAAATGGCAACCAAATATTTTGGATCCCCAAAAGACTCATGTCAAGAAATCCAAAATCAAAAACCAGGTAGTGAACAACTTAAGACTGTTAAATTAATAATATAATCCACTCCCCCTCTCTAAAAGGAGGGAGTACCCAAATGCACCCCTGGGGTGCAACACTGCACCTACCAGCTCACTTCCCAAAAACAGGTCCTGAGAGGGGAGGCAGGGAGGGAGGGAGGTCAGAATACAGCAAGACTCCATTAGAAGAAACATAATTACTAAGGTGAGTAATTTTTTCTTCAAACAACATGAAGTCTTGCTGTATCCTGACTATTGCAGACTACCAAGCAGTACCTCCATGGAGGAGGGAATCAAACCTACCTTGGGAATAGGCTCTGCAGTACTGCTGTACCAAACTGAGCATCACTCCTAGCCTGGATGTCCAAGGAGTAACGCTTGGTAAATGTATGGACTGTTTTCCAAGCGGCTGCTTTACATATCTCTAACAAAGGAATATCCCTGGCCGCAGCCAGGGAAGCAGCTGTACCTCTAGTCGAATGAGTCCTCAGGCCTGAGGGAGGTATTTTGCCTAGCTTCTCATAGCAGAACTGAATACAAGAGACAATCCACCTGGCAATAGTTCTCTTAGTGGCAGGTTTGCCCTTCCCCACTTCCCCATAAGTGAGAAACAACTGGAGGGAGTCAAACCTGTGAGCCTTAGTATGCTCAGTGTAGTAACTAAGGGCTCTTTTAACATCCAAACTGTATAAACTTCTTTCTACTGAAGAAGAATGATCAGTGAAGAACACAGGGAGAGACATAGATTGGTTCAGATGAAAATCTGAAACCGCTTTAGGTAAAAACCTCCTATTAGTTCTAAGGACCAGCTTATCTCTATGGAATGAGATAAAATCAGGCTCCACTGACAGAGCTTGCAATTCACTGAGGTAATAGCTACCAGGAACACAGTTTTCCAAGTCAAGTACAGTACTTAAGCTCTGCTGAAGACAAAGGCTCAAAAGGGGGTTGCATAAACTGAGCAATGCAAACATTAAGATCCCAAGCAGGGGTAGGACCACTAAAGGGGGGGACTGGTATGAAGCAATCCCTTGAAACATTTACAGAATACAGGGTGAGATGACAGTGAGGAAGGCTTTCCCACTGACAGAAAAGCAGAAACAGCTGACAAATGTGCTTTGAGAGTAGCTGGTCTGAGGCCTAGGCCATTAAGATGAGCCATATAATCCAGAACTGTAGACAACTCAGCAGTGTCTGGGGATATGTGCTTCTTGGAATAATAAATGTTGAATCTTTTCCACTTGGAGTTATACATTTTTCTGGTGGCAGGCTTTCGAGAGGCTTTGAAAATATCCAGAACCCCTTGGGACAGATGCAAATCTGCATACTCTAACTCTTCAAGAGCCATGCCTTGAGATTGAGAGACCGAAGATCAGGGTACCAAATCCTCTCCTGAGAAGAGGTTAACAGGTTGTAATTCCTGGGAAGAGACAGGGGAAGATGGACTGCTAGGGACAGCAACAGGGGGTACCAAGGCTACCTGGCCCAGTCTGGAGCAATCAGAATCATTTTGCAATGTTGTGACCTTACCTTGACCAGAACCTTGAACAGTAGAGGAAAGGGAGGGAAGGCATATAGAAATTTCCCTTCCCAGTTCAAAATCAGAGCATCCAGAGGGACTGAGCCCAAGACTGGGGGTCTGCAACAAAACAGAAGAAGTTGGTGATTGACTGGGACTGCAAAGAGATCTATCTTTGGAGTGCCCCACCTTGAAAAAAATCACTTTCAACACCAGAGGGTCCAGGGATCATTCGTGATGGCCCTGGGAGATCCTGCCCAATGCATCTGCTAGCACATTGTCCTTCCCTGGAAGGTGGACTGCTATCAGAGAGGTCTGCAGAGAATAAGCTAGGGACCACAATTTCATGGCTTTCATGCACAAGGTCGTGGACCAAGTGCCTCCCTGCTTGTTGATGTACCACATGGTGGTGGTGTTGTCTGTCCTGACCTGAACTACCTTGTTCTGCACTGACTGAGAGAAAGCTTGCAGGGCCAGAAAGACCACCCCGAGTTCCAAGAGACTGATATGAAGAAGGGATTCCTGAATGGACCACAGTCCCTGGGCTGTGAGAGCCCCCAGATGGGCTCCCCACCCCAATAGAGAAGCATCCGTGGTTAGGACCACAGAGTGAGAATAAGTGACGAATGGGACTCCTTGCCTGAGGTTGCCCTGATCCTGCCACCATTGGAGAGCCTGGATCAGAGTCTGAGTCACTGGAACTAGTTTGGCTAGAGAATCTTTCTTCTGAGACCAAAAGGCCCTCAGGTGAAACTGAATGTCCCTCATCTGAAATCTGGCCCCTTGCACCACTGCTGTAGAAACTGCCATGTGGCCCAGAAGCTGAAGGAAGTGCCTTGCTGGCTGAGAGACCAGAAGGTGGAATGAAGAAGCCAGCTCTAAAATAGCCCTTGCCCTTTTCCAGAGGAAGAAAAGCTCTTGCTTTGACTGTATCCAACTCTGCCCCTGTGAAGGTGAGGAGCTGTACAGGTTCGAGAACTGACTTGGGAAGATTGAGAAGGAATCCTAGGGAAGTGAGCACTTGCTGAGTCACTTGAATGTCTGACTTGACTTGGTCTGGGGACTGACCCACAATGAGCCAGTCGTCCAGGTATGGAAATATGGAAATATTTTTCCTTCTTAAAAAGGCCACTACTACTGCTAGGCATTTTGTGACTACCCTTGGAGCTGATGTCAGGCCAAAGGGCATAGCTTTGAACTGATAATGGCCTGAAGGCAATTCGAACCTGAGGTACTTTCTGTGGGAGCACCTGATGGGAATGTGAAAGTAGGCATCTTTTAAGTCCAGGGAGGCTAGACAGTCCCCTGTCCTTAGAGAGGGAAGGATTATTCCCAGAGTCACCATTTTGAATTTTGGTTCTAAAAGATGTTTGTTCAGGTATCTTAAGTCTAGGATGGGTCACCACTCCCCTGTCTTTTTTGGGGTAAGGAAGTACCTGGAGTACAGACCTTTGCCCCTGTGCAATGTAGGAACACTCTCTACAGCCTTTAGAGCCAGTAGAGATGAAACCTCTGCCTCTAGGGCAATGGTTTCAGAGAGGCTTGCAGGTGTAAAAGATCTGGCCCTCAGCTTTGGAAATTTCTTGAAGCTGAGAACCAGCCCTTGGCTTACCACCTCCAGGACCCACTTGTCTGAGGTAACAGACATTGAGTCCTGGATGAAGTAAGCCAGCCTGCCTCCTACAGGAATGGGGGAGTTGAACCGGGCTGACACATCAGGGTGTCTGCTTGGCAGGAGCCTTAGGTTGAGGGATGGATGCAGCCCTGCTCATTCCCCTTCTGCCGCTCCCTCTGAAGGTCTGTACTTTCTAGAAAGGGCTATGAAAATGCCTGCATCTGCCCCTAGCCTGCTGTCTTTGAGGAGTTGCCTGCCTTTCCTTGGCCTATGCACTCCTATAGGTGGTCCTATACTCATCCATCTTTTTCATGTAATTCTCTGTCTGCTCCCCAAACAGAGAATTACCCACCACAGGGAAATCCATGGCCTTAGCCTGGGTGTCCTGTGAGAGGCTAGTACATCTGACCCAAGCCATTCTCCGAAGAGCCACAGATGTAGCCATGACTCTAGATAACACATCATTGGTGTCCACAGCAGCATGGAACTGTACCTTAGATGCCTCAATCCCATCAGCAGCCACCCCCTCCAGCTCCGAGGCTAGCTGGGGGAGGCGGGGAGGCCTGCTTAGCCAGTGCCAGTACAGTGTCCCACCTGGACTTCTAGTACCTGGCTGCATAGGCCATATAATTAGCCTGCCTGAGTCCCAAGGCGGATGCCATGTACTGTTTCTTTGCCATGGCATCCAGCTTCCTAGAGTCTTTATCTGGGGTGTGTGAAGCCAAGGGTATATTAGCCTTATCACAGGCTGCAGCCTGCACAACCTCAACATGGCTGCATTGTTGATACAAGTACTCTGTACTTGAACCTGATAAGGTGTAGAGAATTTGGAGTTTTTTAAATCTTTTGTGTCTGCTTCCCAAAAGACTTATGAAGGGGAATAGACAGTCTCGTGGACTCTGGGATGTCCATCGTCTCCACATAATCAGGTTTCTCTTGTTCCTCTACAGCTTCTGCCACAGGCAGCTGGAGGGGTTTCTGCCACTTTCCTGTAAAACATGTAGTGGGAAGGGGACTCAGAAAGCCTAGGAGGGGAAACACCAGAAGGCCTGTCTGGGGAGATGTCTGGTTCAATGGGCTCAACCAGACCTTCCACACCATCGTCATCGTCATCATCATCATCATAATCTTCATCTCCCTCCAAATCCGGCTCATAGACATCTTTGGGGGCATAATCTTGAACCGGAGAAACCGACCAAACCAAGCGCCTGCCAGAAGGCGCCGGATTAGACGGAACCGGGCGAAGCGATTCTACAATCCTTATCGCTTTGGCAATCTCTTCAGCAGTCGGAAAATGGGTCTCTGGATCCGAACTGGACAATTTTTCTTTTCTTTTTCTTTTTGTAGGAACAGATCCCCTCAGGATCAGCTCTCCTCTTGCCCGAAGAAGTATCGCCCTGGTCAGAGGGCACTCCCTCAGGTTCGGTCGGAACCGAACTGGGCTAGCCATCCGGATTGGAGGACTTCTCAGCCTCCTTATCCCTAAGCCTACCTAATCTTTTTTCCAGGGTAGACTTAGGGAACTTTTTACAGATTTGGCAGTCTGAATCGAGGTGGTCAAACCTCAGACAATAAACACAGGTGGTATGGGGATCAGCCTTAGCAAAGACCTCCCCACACACACTGCAGTGTTGAAACCCAGTGGGCCCAGTTTTTATTTTGGGTTTCTCAGACGTAGCCATCTTAACCACAAACTTACCCTTTTTATGGCAAACAACCAGGCAAGACACCCTTATCGGTTTCTAACCGTGTCATGGGTATTGGAAAAAACCACAAGAAAATGCATTTTTTTTTAAACCGATAAGGACCAGTAACCACACTCTAATTTTAGAAATGAAGACAGAATATATAATTCACTAAATGGCCATTCACTGCCCAGTACTTACTGTACCACAGACAGAGATCTGAATCGAAACTTGCGGGAAATTAAATCGGTAAAACTGAGGACTTTAACTGACTTTCGAACCGCGAGCAAAGGAGAAATCTCCAGAACGGCCGTTCAGTTAGGTGGAGTAAAGAATCTGACAGTTGCGCTTCAAAGTGCAGCAGACAGAGGTTTGAACCGAGCTCGAGCTCAACGTTCTATGCTCTGCACAGAAATTAACCCTCTACTCTCCGGGGCAGTTTGAATGCTGGGGCTAACTGCAATAGTCAGAATACAGGAAGACTTCATGTTGTTTGAAATATAGATATGTTATCAAGAAGGGGTGGAGAGAGAGAAAGGGGGGAGGAAAGGAGGAAAGAAGTGATGCCAGAAAAGAGGAAGGGAGGAAGAGGAAAAACAATAAAGGAAGGTGAGGTAATACATGAGAAGGAGCCGGGGTCTATACAAAATCTAAGCAATGGAAAAAAGCTGGTGTGTGTGAAATTGCCCATTAAGTATATTACGCCAAGATTTCCAAGATATTTTCTGTTCTCTGACAGCCATATAGTGGAAAAATGGTAACCATCTATCTTTGAATTTGTCCAAGGTTAACCTTAATTTAGCAGTTAGATATTCCATTTCTAATATTCTGAGGCAAATACTATACCAAGAATATATAGAGGATTTCTTAGGGGTGAGCCAGCAAAGGGTGATAGCATTAAGGGCTGCCGCTACAAAAATATAAAATAAATAACATAGTGAGTTGGTTCTCAAAGGGTCTGGAGGGGGCCCGAGCAGCCAGTATTGGGCAGCTTGTGGGAGAGGGGAGTCAAAAATTCCCTCGACCACCTTATGTAATGTATTCCAGTATCCCAATAGTTCCCTTCACTCTCAAAAATATGATAGTAGGTGCCTGTGACTTGACAGTCCCTCCATCAAGGATCAGAGGGTGTTTTCCAAAATATTTTGTTACCACAGGGGGTCTAAAGTATCTGACCACTAGTCTCCATCTAAATTCCCTCCAGAATAACGAGGCAGAGGTGCTGTGGATACCCCTCCATACCCTTCCCCAGTCCACCTCAGACAAAGAAATGCCTGCTTCTTTCAACCAATGTTCTTTAACTTTTAATAACTGGTCTGCTTCCACCATGGACAAACATTGCACAGGCTTAGACACTCATCCCCCAAGATCCGATAAGTGGATCAGGGTTGAAATGCATTCCTGCAGTAGGTTATCCTGAACACTCGAGGGGAGCCCTTTGCTGTCAGCTAATAGATAGTGTATAAACTGCAAGTAACGATAGAAATCTGTTGGTGGGAGGCCAAATTCCACTTGCAGTTGTTGAAAGGATTTCACGTGCTCCCCAGAGTAGCACTGACCCAGGGTCCGAAGACCTACCCTCGCCCAGTGGTGAAAAGCCAGGTCCCATCTGAGAGGTAAAAAATCTAAACAGCTAAGGATCGTTGTATAAGGGCCCAGCTTAAGGGGGAGGTGCAGCCTGTGGCACGCCTCTCTCCACACCTGGCTAAGCACCTTGGTCCATGGATTATCAAATGCTACCAGACCTAGTCTACGAGTATCCAGAAATAACATATTTGCAATGTTGGGCAAAAGAGAGGGGGCTAGTTCAATCTCCGCCCACTGCGGGGGAAGAGTCCTGCACCAATGGGATCAGGGCCTGTAGCTGAGCTGCCAAAAAGTATTTTTGAAAATTGGCCAGTCCTAGGCCTCCCTTTTCCTTTGGAGCTATCAACACTTTCCACCTGACCCGGGGCTTCTTGTCCAACCAAACAAATCTGGACAGTGTGTCCCATAAGCCCACCCAGAATGACTTGGGATGTTTGAGCCAGAGAGATGCAAAGAAAAATAAAAAATGGGGCAAAATATTCATCCGCAAACATTCTGTTCTTCCTGCTAAGGAGAGGTGCAACTTTTTCTAGCGGTTACAGTCTGACTGCACCTTGTGTAGTAATTTCAAATAATTTTGAGTGATATACCTTCTTCAAATCTTTGGGAACCCAAATCCCCAGGTATTTGAAGCCTAACCTGGACCATTTAATTTGGCCCAGGTCAGGGAGGACCACCTCAGATGGAGCTCCTACAGGGAGCATTTCAGTCTTCCTTTGGTTCACTTTATATCCTGTTTCTCCAAAATCAGTTAAAAGCTTAAAAATCTCTGGCAGTGAGTGTATGGGGTCCGGCACATACTGTACAGAAGAGTGTCGTCTGCGTAAAGAGACACTTTGACCTCTGTTTATGCACACACTCCTGAAATACCTCAGTCTGTCTGATTTGCGCTGCAAGAGGCTGTAGACTCAAAGCAAATAAGGGTTGGGGAGAGGGCAACCCTGCCTAGTACCTCTTTGGATCTTGAAGGAGGAGGAGGTGATCCCATTTACCCAGATCTTTGCCCAGGGATCTCAGTAGATATTTCTAATTCAACCCTTGAACTTGTCTCTGAAGCCAAATCTCCGCAGGGTGAAGTCGAGGTAATTCCAATCCAGGCGGTCAAATGCCTTTTCAGTGTCAAGAGACACCACTGCCTGGAGTGTTCCCCCCATTGGAGATTTGGCCAGACAGAGAACATTCAGCAGGAGGCAGATGTTGTCCTTGGATATGCCTACCAAGGATGAAGCCCATCTGGGCCGGATGAGCCAAGTCTGGAATGACAGTTTGAAGACGCTCACTGAAAGCCTTAGCAAAGATTTTTGCCTCCTGGTTTAAGAGTGAAATGGCTCTGTAACTTGAGCATTTAGTCAGATCCTTTCCAGGCTTAGGCAGTACCGAGATGAGGACCTCACCCCAGGAATCCGGAGTTGCTCCGAGGTCCTGTGCCAAGTTACAAAGCTGGGCGAGTAGGGGGGTCACCTCTTTTGCAAAGCATTTATAAAATTCGGACATAAATCTGTCAGGGCCGGGGGCCTTTCCAGACTTGAGTGACCGAATCACACCCTTCAATTCCCCTTCTGAAAAGGGGATTTCTATTTTTTCTTGTTTGGAAGATGACAGGGTTGGTATCATAGCATATTGGAGAAACTTCCGAGTTTTGTCATCATGATGCAGACCCCTTTCTGAAGAACAGAGATTTTTGTAACAATTCAAGAATTCCCCCATGTCTGTTGGTTGGGTCTGGGGGGGAGAATTTGGGTCTTTGGGGCGGAGAGTGGGGATGTATCTGTCCGCTTCCTGTTTACTAAGTCTCTGGGCTAGTAATTTGCCGTCCCTCTTTCCCCTTTTATAGTAGCGCTGTCCAGTGTACCTCAATGAGTTCTCGGTATGCCTCATCATAAGCAAGTCATATGTACAATAGAACGTGCCTCTGGAAGAGGGCCAAGGTGGAGGTCGACCTGGTGTGTTTATGTTCTATTTCTAAGTCCCAGATCTCGTCCAAGGCTTCCCAGAGCCAGGCCTGGTGCAGTTTTTATTTTTATGGGAGGCATAATCAATTGTATGGTCCCAGACCACTGCTTTTAGGGCATCCCATAAATATTTGGTGGGAGAATCTGCTTCTGTTTTTTCAACTAAATAGTATTGAATCATCTTTTTAGTAAACTCTACATATTGTTTATCATTGATTAGGCCTGGGTCGAACCTCCACCCCCCACCGTGAGAGGGGTTGTCCCACCTTATAAGTGCATGGACTATAGCATGATTGGAGATTGTGACAAGGAGGATACTGATGTCCCAAAACGTGTGCATTAGCCCCTTCTAGGTGTAGAATCCATTCGATCTCGAATATGAGTTGGTTGCAGGAGAGAAAAAGGTGACATCCTTAGATGAAGGGTTCAGGTGCCTCCAAGGATCAGCCAGGCCGGATTCCACACATAGATTCCTGTGTAGACGGGTGCAGGACTTGGACCCGGAATCTCCAGCAGGGCTCCGGTCCAGGCCCACATCCTCAACACAGTTCCAGTCCCCTACACAAATAATCTGACCCGGGGATAGGCCAGCCATTGTGCCGACCAAGGAATGAAAACATCCCCCCCGTGGGGGGTGTGGGAGCCTACACTGCCACTATATGAATGGGACGGCCACTATATATCCCAGGTATAGTCACCATTCTTCCGGAGCCAGCTTTGGTCACATTCTGGACCAGAAATGGAAGGCCCCTATGGATTAACACTGCCACCCCTGCTTTTTTAAACTGGGGGTGGTCATCTGAGTACACTGTCCCCACCCAAGCCCTACGGAGTTTAAGGTGTTCCTGAGCAGATAGCCTAGTCTCCTGCAGACACGCTATATCACATGTCTCCCTTTTGAGTTCTGCCAATATTTTCGTGTGCTTGATAACGTTGTTGATAATACCCTTTACATTCAGGGAGCATACTGTTAGCTCAGCCATATTATATATTTCAGTGTTGTAAATTTTGCCAGCCCATATCCCAGCACAATATTATTATTCTCCCTGCTCCCCCAACCCCGACAGAAAAAGATAGAGACAAAAGCAGAAGTTGAGAGAAAAGATCAGATAGATATATAAAACAGTAAAGCACAACATTTAACAACATTATAACAGATAGAACAACTAAATAAAGCCCCCTGATGTGGGGGGGTCAGTGACTGACCAGTAGGGCAGTACCCTAAGGTACTACCAAGCTGCTTTCCATGGGAGTTACTCCCTCCCCAGGTGGAAAAGCAGGGATCAAATCCCCCAGTGGAACAATATCCTAAGGTATAGGGTAAGTGGTCCGGGAGTTCTGCTCTACAGCTGAAGCCCCGGGACCAGTGGCCTCTGTTAGAAGTTTCGGTGTGGACTGGGCCTAGCTTGCCAGCCTCTAGCACACATTATAAACAATAATTAGTCATACTGAAGCACACCGTCTAAACAATTACTTGGTGCATAACAGCTAATTGAACGATCATTCATGAACACAACATATACAACATGACCCATTTTCTGGTTATCAGGTCGGAAATTACCGGCCTCTGCGAGACAGTCACCGTTCCTTCCCCGCATCATCCTGTGGTGTCTAGAGAGGTATGAATATTTACATCTGTGGAGCAGTGCAATTTTTAACAAAAAAAAGAAGATATTCCTAAGCTTGCTCCCCCCCCACCTGCATAGGCGAAAGGCCCCTCACCAATGAGAGGTGTTCCCCTGGCCCTCAGTGCAAAATGTCCTTTAACCTTGATGAGTCTGAGGATAGTTCTGGACATTCGTTGAAGAAAACGGTCTCGCCTGGGGTCCAGTATCCCCGAGTCCATCCCCCTTATTCCCCGCTTAAGTCCTGTTCCACCACTCCCTCCTGGAGCCGAGGGTGTAAATCTTATCTGACAATAACATTTGAGGGAGAAGGCAAGGAAGATGACACAGGCCCAAGGGGAAATATGGGTTGGATTGGATACAGGGGGGGAACCACAGAAGTCAGATTCTCATCTGGGCAAGTGTATGTCGAATCTTATAAATCCCTTGTCTAACTTTGAAATTCTGGATTTTTGGAGAGGAAGGGGAGGGAGAGGTTGTACCACTTATAGTTTTACTCATTTTGACCCCTTTGGTGTTCTAATTAATCCATTTGAACGTTATTTCTTAACCAAATGTTATGGCTTTAAATCTTAAAATTTGCTCTTGAAATGTTAAAGGGGCCCATTCCCCTACTAAGAGGGCTAAAATTATATTACATCTCAACACATTAAATGTAGATGTTACTCTTCTTCAAGAGACTCACCTCCTCACTTCCCAAGTGCTACAACTCCGAAGAACTTGGGTAGGGCAAGCACTAGGTACAGGAGTATACTCTCGACGGGGCTGTGTTGCCATTTTGGTAGCCCATAGGGTTCCATTTAGACTGCTGGACTCCATTACAGATACCCATGGAAGATACATTATAATTAAGGCCTTGCTTGGCCATTCAGAGATAGTGTTGGGTTCAGTATATGGCCCCATAATGGATGACCCTCAATTTTTTACATCCCTAATGACCCACTTAGCTCCCTGGCCCAATCTACCTACTTTGCTTGGTGGGGAATCTGGTCTATAACAATTCCCTGGATAGATCCAAGGTTAATTCCCTCTCACTGTCTTGAGCACAATTGGCACTCAGGGAACTCATGGACTCCATTGGTTTACTCAATCTGTGGAGGGCGTTAAACCCCACAAAAAAGGAATTTTCCTGCCACTCTATCACACATAACTCATGCTCCAGGATTGATTACTTCCTTTTGAGCACTAGTTACTTTTCCACTGTAATAGCCTGCAACTACCTCTCTAAGGTGATCTCTGACCACCATCCTACCCTTTTACAGTGGCAGTTTGGACCGGGGAATACCAGAGATAAATCTTGGAAATTTAATGCACAGTTAATAAAATCAGATACTTTTATTTCCTATATCCAAAAATACATCGACTCCTTTTTTACCAATAATTCCCCCACTATGGATAAATGAGACATTCTCTGGGGAGCTTTGAAATGCACTATACATGGGGAGATTATTCGTTTGTCCTCTATTTGCAAGCAAATTGCCTCCCAGTTTATAGCTACCTTACTCCAGTAAATTCACCAGTTAGAGCTGGCCCCACCCCAACCTACCTCGACTGAACTTAACCAACTAGAGATACTCTGTGCTCACTACAACACCATCTTAAGTGATAAGGCTGAATACCTACTCCTGAGATCTAAAGTCAGTTATTACAATCAAGGCAATAAGGCTGGGAAATTACTAGCCCTACGTTGTCGAGCCCAAGCCAATGATAGAATAGTACCCTCACTTTGCACCTTAGAAGGAGATATTGTTACCTCACCTTGGGACATAGTGAAAGGTTTTCAGGAATATTATCAAAAGCTGTATTCCAGGCCTTTAGATACCTTTGACCTAGACCTCATGGACCAGTTCATACAAGACATCCAACTCCCGCAACTGTGGCAGCAGCAGGTGGAATACCTGCAGATTCCCCTTACACAGCTGGAAATTATATCAGCTATTGACTCACTCCCAGTAGGCCTTTGACACTGTGCCACATAGAAGACTATTGCACAAACTGGGGAATATGGGTGTGGGCAGGACAGTAGTGTGGTGGATAGGTAACTGGCTAGGCGGCAGGACACAGAGGGTGGTGGTAAATGGCCGTCACTCTACAGAGGGAAGAGTGACCAGTGGGGTACCACAGGGATCAGTGCTGGGACCGGTCCTTTTCAATATCTTCATCAGTGACATTGCGCAGGACCTAGAAGGCAGAATTTCACTGTTCGCTGATGACAGAAAGCTCTGTAACAGAGTAGACACACCAGAGGGTGTAGACAGAATGAGAAGAGACCTGTAGAAACTTGAAGAATGGTCAGGGGTTTGGCAGTTGAAATTCAATGCAAGGAAGTGCAAGATAATGCATATGGGGCACAAAAACCCTGGCACAATATATCAGTTGGGGGGTGAGGATATAGAATGCACCAAGCAGGAAAGGGATCTTGGCGTTATCATCTCTGATGACCTCAAGGCAGGGAAACAGTGTGACAAGGCAGCAGGTAAAGCAAATAGGATGCTGGGATGCATAGGCAGGGGCATCACCAGCAGGAAAAGGGAGGTCATAATTCCACTATACAAGACACTAGTGGGGCCCCACCTGGAGTACACTGTACAGTTCTGGAGACCTTACCCTATGTAAGGACATAGACAGGGTAGAGAAGGTTCAGAGGAGGGAACAAAGATGGTGCATGGATTGCATCACAAGTCCTATGAGGATAGGTTGAAGGAACTGAACATGTACTCCCTGGAGGAGAGGAGGGAGAGAGGGGATATGATAGAGACATACAAATATCTTACAGGGAGGAACAGGGTGCAGGAATACACTATTTTTAAGCGAAAAAGATGTTCCAGGACTAGAGGGCATGGGATGAAGTTGAGGGAGGACGATCAGAGGAAGCGTGAGGGAAGAATTTCTTCACAGAACGGGTGTGGACAAGTGGAACACCCTGCCAGAGGAAGTGGTGGGGCTGAAACAATCACGGGATTTAAGAATGCATGGGATAGACATAAAGGAATTCTGGAGGTCAGGGGTAAGGGGCAACAGACTTCTTGGAAAACATAAACTGAACTTACAAGCTCAAATGGGCAGACTGGGTGGGCGATAGGCCCTTATCTGCCGACAATGTCTATGTATCTATGTATAAAGCACCAGGCCCAGACGGGTATTCTGCAGAGTTCTACAAGGCCTTCAAATCCCAGCTCGTCCCCATCCTACTTGATACTTACAATTATATCTACGAACATAGCCTCTCTGATCTTTCCTTAACTGAAGCTACAATAGTTGTCCTCCCCAAACCTGGTAGAGATCCCCTTCTAGTTTTCAACTATCGGCCTATTTCACTAGTCAATGTTTATTTCAAAATTCTAGCTAAGGTCCTTGCCAATCGACTCAGCAAAGTTTGGCACCATCTGATAAGTTCGGAACAGGTGGGCTTTGTAGCGGGTCGCCTTTCTGTAGATTATCTTTGGAAAATTGCCCACCTTGGTTCTGCGTCCAGGGACTCCAATGCCCCTGTGGCATTGGCATCCCTGGACGCAGAGAAAGCCTTTGACAGGATATCTTGGGACTACCTGTTCCATCTGTTACCAAGATACAATTCTCCCTCCCAATTTATTCGCTGGATCAGGATTCTATATTCACACCCCACAGCTCGAATACTCTGCAACAGGGTACTCTCCCATCTTATCAATCTCCAGCAAGGCACAAGACGAGGCTTCCCACTTTCCCCATTTTTGTTTAATTTGTACCTTGAAATTCTCATCCGATGTATTAACACCTCAACTTTAATCTCAGGTAGTTCGGCAGGATCAACTCACTACAAAATCTCAGTCTACGTGAACTATATACTTCTTCACATCACTAATCCCTCCATCTTACTCACAGCTGCTGTTGACATCATTAAGGAGTTTGACAAGACCTCAAATTACAAGTTAAACCTTTCCAAAATGGAGGTAATGCCCCTAACGTTTTCACGGTACCCTCTGAAATACAGCATCTCGGCTTTACATGGGTCAGGGACAAAATGAGTTATTTGGGTAGTTATCTCTTCCGATCAGGCTCCAGAGTGAAGCAATATAACTTGGATGCAAACCTGACTCACATTAAAACTGACCTAAACCGCTGGTCTCTAACTCCCTCTTTCACTTTGAGGAATAATCAGTGTGGTAAAGATGAATATCTTTCCTTGCCTCTTATACCCTCTTCAGATGTATAACTATTCCCTCCTTAAGATTTATTTTTCACAGGTACATAGTATTATTTCCAACTTTATATGGTTTGGTCCCCAAAGAGCACTTTCCAAACTGCAATGGGCGAAACACAGAGGGGGACTACAACTCCCTAACTTTTTCCTGTATTATCTATCCATAAACAGCTCAGTGATCCGCTATTGGCAAATCTCAACAGCCCCTTCACAGCCCAATGCATATGTCCCCCTATGGTTGCAAATAGAACAATCCCTTTGTACTGCCCTTGATCTCGATCTGACTTCCCTTGTATATATCCCTCTTAAGTATCTTCCCATCCAACTAAGCAGCACCCCTATCATGGCAACACTGAGAGCACATCAGCAGATCTGCGCCATTACCCACACTCCTTTTATGTGTGATATCTCACAGCCTATCTTTCACAATCCTAATTTCAAGATTGGGGGGTGTCTCACTGACCGTTCCTTTTTGCCCTGCAGCAGGAAACCAATCATCCATGATTTCCTTAATATTAACTACAAGCTATTTCTTTTCCGGGATGCCCAACAAAAATGTGGTCTGTTTTTCTTGCACTGCTTTAAATATATTCAGCTCTCTCAAAAGCTTCTACATCACTTCGGATTAGGCCCTTGGGACCAAAACTTGACTGTGCCTCTTCTATCCATTATCTCATCATTTCCCTCAACCCATTCCAGCTCCTTTTTTTACCAACTGCTGCATGACTTTCTGGCAGAGTGTGAAGGACCCCCTCGACACAAATGGGAACAGGTCTTACCTCCTATCCCACAGACCCCCCACCCTTGGAGTCAGATATGGACCCATTTATGTAAAGATATTAGATGGGACAAATATTGACTTCTCCAATTCAATATAATTCAAGACCTATATTACACCCCAGTTAAGCTCTATAAAATGGGGAAACTACCCAGTGATACCTGTACCCATTGTGGTGACCAACCGAGCAACTTGCTCCACATCTTGTGGAATTGTAACAAAGCTGCCTCTTTCTGGATAGCTATCAAGGGAAAATTGGCTTCCCTACTTGGTCTTACAGATGCCTTCTGACCCAAAATATGTATTCTAGGAGACTACAGAAATTCCCTGATTGGGCAACAATGTAAATACATGCCCTTGATTTCAGTGTGCCAAGAAAGTGCTGTTACATCACTGGCTAGATCAAGTGACTCCCACGATTACAGAATGGCTTCAGGAAATGTTATTCACTCTTCAGGCAGAAAATCTCTTAGCCAACATCTCTAAAAAAACAAAATATTATCAAAAGACTTGGGCATCCCTTCACACACTACTTACCATATAGTCATTGCTGTAGTATAGAGATAAGCTCAGTTAAAGTCATACGGGGTACTTAGGTGTATGGTTTTATTACAGGTGCAACCTCTTGGGGGGAGGGAGGATGGGGAGGAGGGGGAAGGGGATACTGTTGGAAATTTTTTGTTTTCCTGTTTCTATCCAATATTTACTGCAGAATGTCTTGTTTTTTATTAAACATTGTAGATATGGGAACACGTAAGACTGTTCCAAATGTACTAGCCTGGCTACCTGCACATTGCCTTTTTTATGTTACTTGTTATAAAAGTTGAAAATATCAATAAAGTGTACTAAATTTGAAAAAAAGAACTGGCAGGGGGGCAGAAGACAGAGGGTGGTAATAAACAGGGTACCCTCAAGGGGAGGGAAGGGTCATTAGTGAGGTTCCCCAAGGGTCAGTGCTGGGCCCACTACTATTCAATATATTTATAAGGGACATAGCAGAGGGCCTTGAGGGGAGGGTGTCTATTTGCGGATGACACAAAGATCTGCAATAGAGTAGGCACACAGGAGGGGGTTGATAGTATGCCTGGGGATTTGAGGAAACTACAGGAATGGTCCAGAGAGTAGCAATTGACTTCCAGTACATTGAAGTGCAACATTATGCACATGGGCAGGAAAAATCAGAGAGCAGTATATTGCATGAGAGGGAAATCACTATAGGTAACTGAACAGGAGAGAGACCTTGACATCGATATTACATGGGACCTGAAGGTAGCAAAACATTGGGAAAAGGCAGTGATAAGAGCCAGCAGCATGCTGGGTTGCATTGAGAGGGGGATCACTAGTAGGAGGAGGGAGGTCATAATACTCTTGTACATCCAGCTGGTTAGGCCGCATCTGGAGTATGGCATCCAGTTCTGGAGAACATACCTCAGGAAGGATGTGGAGAGGGTTGAGCACATCCAGAGGAGGGCAATAAAGATGGTAAAGGGAATCAGTCATGGTAACATATGAGGAGAGACTGAGGGACCTAAACATGTACTCCCTGGAACAAAGGAGAGAGAGGGGGTACATGATTGAGGCATTCCGATACCTAAAGGGTATTAACAAAGTGGCAGTAGGGTGCATCTTTCAACTAAAGGGGCGACTGAAGACAAGGGGCCATGGTTTGCAAATTGTAGGCGGGGGAGTTCAGAGGAAACATTAGGAAGCAATGTGTCAGTGCTATGTATGTGCATCGTAACTGTATACTGTTTCAGTGCTAGGTATGTGCATCATAACTGCATACTGTGACAGTGCTATGTATTTGCATCATAACTGTATACTGTATCAGTGCTATGCTCCTGTGTTGAAAAGTCCAGATTTTTCAAAGCCCTTTATTGTTCAAACAGATGCTTCCAATGTAGGCATTGGAGCAGTACTATCTCAAGTACAGGATGGAGAAGAGCATCCCATTCTGTACATTAGCAGAAAACTGCATGTAAGAGAAACCAAGTATGCTACAGTAGAGAAAGAATGTTTGGCTCTTAAATGGGCAGTGGAAGCCTTAAAGTATTATCTGTGGGGGACAGATTTTGAAAGAGAACAGACAGAACACCAGGAGGAAGGAGCTACTGGTATAACTAAACCTTCTCTACTGGGACTAAGAACTAGAACTCTTGCACTGGGACCTTCCCAGTATCTGGTATCTGTGTTATCTGTGTACTTATCTAGGTGCTTGTCACAGGTGTCTGAAGGGAATTGTTATGTGTGAAATTAACTAAGTGTAGAAAGATTTGCAAAGTAGGGGGAGTGGCTTAGCTAGAAGGAGCCAGGTTAAAACCAGATTTAAGCACAGCCCAAGATAGCTTCTGCCAGAGAACAGACAGAACACCAGGAGGAAGGAGCTACTGGCATAACTAAAACTTCTTTACTGGGACTATATTGCCCTCCTTCCCCCACATCCTAAACCAGTTCTACTTTTATAGGCACAGGATTTAACTGACAGCAGTAACTTCCTGTTTGGGAGCAGGAAGTGAGTGATCACAGAGCCACCAAAGACTCACCATCCTAGAAGGGCAAGAGTAGCTCTCCGCCCCCCCCCGCCAGCTGCTGGAGGTCTGACTCTGAGCAAGTAAGGAGACTACTGAGAAATATAGGAACTTCTTGTCTCAGAACAGGAAGATCATGAGCTAAAAGGGCACAGAGGCAGTAAGTAAATAGGGAAAGAAAAAAAAAGAAAATAAACAAACAGAGGAAAGAGTAGGTATTCCAAACAACATTTAGGGGTCCAGAAAAAAGACATGATGGGAGTGGTGCAGTGCAGTGGCTGTGGAGCAGCAGTCTTTCGGGAGACGTTCTGGAGAATACAGTGTTGTCCCATCTGCAGGCACCTCTCTGGGCTGAGGGAGGAGGTTGCTTGTCTACAGGCTGAGTTGGCCAGGATTTGTGGGACCTCATCTCCCACCCAGGGACCACCTGGGCTACTGCTGTTGCCTCAGAGGTTGCCAAGAAAGAGGAGCGGTTGGACCACAGTGGCCTCAGGGAGGGTAAGGGTGGTGGAACAGAGGCACATCCCTCCAGTTGTACCTCTCCACAATTTCTATGCCATTCTGGAAAAGTGTGGTTCCTCTATGGAGGCACCCACAGTGGAGACCAAGGAGGATGCTGGCAAACCTCCACAAAGGAGACCCACAGAAGGGTAACATAGGACCCCACAGGGGAAGAAAACAACTCCTGGTGGGGACTCCATTGTTAGGGAAGGTAGAACTGAGGGAGGGAGAGGGAGGTAAGGTGCCTGTCTGGCACCATGGCTTGGAGGGACAGGGAGCGAATACTCAGGATCACAGGAGCAGCTGCACAGGGGAGGGAGCTAGATGTCATTGTCCACCTAGGGACAAATGACCTGGCTAAGAAAGGTATCAGAGCAGTGCAAGAAGCATTTGTGGAGATGGGATGGGGCCTTAGACAAATAGCACACACGGGAACCTTCTCGGAGGTGCTGTTTGTCAATGGCACAGATGAGGCTAGGGTGCTCCACACCATGGGATTCAATCTGTGGTTTAAAAACTGGTGCAGAGCTCAGGGATTTGGCTTCATTGGGGACTGGGGGTCCACCTGGAGGGATGCAGGCCTATACTGGTGTGATGGTCTGCATCTGTCCAGGAGGGGAACCAGGATCCTAGGTGATAGGTTTAAATACTTCATTGGCAAGCATTTAAACTCGCCATGGGGGGAGGCACTGGAAAGGAGCAGGGAAATTCTAGCCCCTCAAACAAATCAGGGTACTACATGAGGTAGATACTAACATAGAGATTTCAATAGGGAGAAGTGCAGGGGTAAATGGAGAAAGTGACAAACGCAATAAGGACAGGGATGGGGCAAAAGGGTAAGGCCATCAGAAATGGAGGTAATAGTACCAACGTCCGTAGTCTGACGTAAGCTCCTGAACTAGTGGAAGGGATGCCTGGATATCGTGGCAATCACAGAAACATGGTACACAGAGAATCATGACTGGGATGTTAACATACCAGGGTACACAACCTACAGGAGAGACAGGGAGGGCAGAAGGGGGGGAGTAGTTCTCTATGTAAGGGAAGGGATAAAAGCAACTGAACAAAAGAGTAAACAGGGAGGAGAGGAGGCACTGTGGATCACCTCAGAGACTGGAAATGGCACCACAATCTGCACAGGGGTTGTATACAGACCCCCATGTCGGGGAGGGAATGGACAAGGATATGATAGAAGGCATTCTTAGGATGGTAAAGAAAGGGGAGATACTGTTGATGGGAGACCTGAATATGCCAGATGTTAACTGGAGCACATTTGCTGCAGCCACATCCAAAAGCAGGGCCATTCTTGATGTCCTTCAGGTGGCATCATAACTGTATACTGTGACAGTGCTATGTATTTGCATCATAACTATATACTGTATCAGTGCTATGCTCCTGTGTTGAAAAGTCCAGATTTTTCAAAGCCCTTTATTGTTCAAACAGATGCTTCCAATGTAGGCATTGAAGCAGTACTGTGAAGTACTTTTATCCCTTCCCTTACATAGAGAGCTACTCCCCCACCTTCGGCCCTCCCTGTCTCTCCTGTAGGTTGTGTACCCTGGTATGTTAACATCCCAGTCATGATTCTCTGTGTACCATGTTTCTGTGACTGCTACGATATCCAGGCATCCCTCTTTGATCAAGGCCACCAGTTCAGACAGCTAGTTTTGGAACCTACTCGTGAAGGAGCAATTTTAGACCTCGTACTCTCAAATGGGGACAGTGAGAGGATCTCAGATCTAGAAGTGGGTAGCCATTTGGGAACAAGTGACCACCAAACAGTGTGGTTCACGATAAACTCAGCTACAGAATCAAGCCATACAAAAGTGAGGGTTCTGGACTTCAGGAGGGCTACTTTGGCAAGATGGGAGAGTGCCTTAGAAAAGCACTAGCAAACAGGCTAGAAGAAGGGGTGGAGCAACCATGGGGAAATATCAAAACTGCCATCACAGAGGCAACAAGCCTTTGTGTGAAGCAAATAAACAAATCAAAATGAAAGAAAAAGCCACTATGGTTCTCAAAAGAAGTGGCGGTGAAGGTTAGGGAGAAAAAGACAGCATTTTGAAGTAAAAGGAAACACAGAAGGAGCAGGACAGAGAACTGTACCAGTTAAGGCAGAAGGAAGCAGGGAGGGTAGTCAGAATAGCAAAGGCACAAACTGAGGAAAAGATAGCCAACTCGGTTAAGACGGGGGATAAAACCTTTTACAGGTATATCAGGAAGCGTAGAAAGACAAAAGGAGGGATAGTGAGGCTGAATAGAATGAATGATGGGTGGGCAGAGAGTGACACTGAAAAGCAGGGATGCTGAATGAATACTTCTGTTCAGTATTCACAAAAGAGGAAGTGGGGGAGGTGCCTAATCCAGTTAACAGAAGCACTCTGGAGAGGGGGGGCGATCCCAGTCCTTTCACAGAAGAAAGGGTTCTGAAAGAACTCCTAAAACTGAAGGTGGACAAAGCAATGGGGCTAGATGGAATTCACCCCAGAATTCTAAAAGAATTAAGCAGAGAACTAGTGACACCACTGACTACCCTTTTTAACAAATCATGGGAGGATATTGTGGTACCTGAGGATTCAAAGAAGGCTGATGTGATTCCCTTTCACAAAAGTGGGAACAAGACAGAGGCAGGAAACTACAGACCTGTCAGTTTCACCTCTGTGGTAGGGAAAGTGATGGAATCAGTTCTGAAGGAAAGAACTGTTGAGTACCTAGAGGCCAGTGGAGCACAGGACCCAAAGCAGCATGGGTTCACAGCGGGAAGGTCATGTCAGACGAATCTAATTGATTTTTTTGACTGGGTGACCAAAGTAGTAGACCAGGGAGGGGCTGTGGACATGGCCTACCTAGACTTTAGCAAGGAATTTGACACAGTCCCACACAAAAGATTAGTAGTCAAATTAACCAGCCTTGGAGTGGGTCCCAGGGTGGTAGCTCAGGAAACATTAGCTGAACAACAGGACACAGAAGGTAATTGTAAATGGAGTCCACCTGAAGAAAGAGGGGTTACTAGTGGGGTACCAGAGGTTCAGTACTGGGTCCAGTCCTTTTTAATGTCTTTATAAGTGACATTGCATAGGGACTGGAAGGAAAAGTATGCCTCTTTGCAGATGACACAAACATCTGCAACAGGGTTGATACACAAGGAGGCGTGGAAAGGATGAGAAGGGACTTGGCAAGGTTGGAGGAATGGTCAGAAGTATGGCAGCTTGGATTCAATGCAAATAAGTGCAAAGTAATGCACCTGGAAAACAAAAACCCAGGGGAAGATTACACAATGGGGGGGAGGAGGTAGTAACAACAACAAAAATAGAAAGGGACCTGGGGGTAATCATATCAGAAGACCTTAAGATTGGCAAGCAATGTGAGAAGGTGGTAACGAGGGCTGGGGGGATACTGGGATGTATAGGGAGAGACATCACCAGCAGAAAACAGGAAGTTGTTATCCCACTGTACAGACAGTTGGTGAGACCCCATCTGGAGTACTGCGTCCAGTTCTGAAGACCCCATCTCCGCAGGGACATAGACAGGATGGAGGCAGTTCAGAGGAGGGCAACTAAAATGGTGCAAGGTCTGCAAGAGAAGCCATACGAGGAGAGGCTAAAGGAGCTTAATATATATACCTTTGAGGAAAGGAGGGAGAGGGGGGACATGATAGAAATGTTTAAGTGCCTCAGCGGAGTCAACAAAGTCCAAGAGGGTAGCATCTTTCAGAAAAAGAGATGTGCAAGAACAAGGGGACACAACTTGAAGATAGACGGGGGACGGCTAAGGGGCAATGTGAGGAAATATTTTTTCACAGAGAGGGTGGTGGACGAATGGAACAGCCTTCCTGGGGAGGTTGTGAGGTCTAAAACTGTGGGAGAATTCAAGAATGCATGGGACAGACATAAGGCAATTTTTGTGGAGGGTAGGAAGAAATAGGCTGTTGGTTAAATAGGATCTGCAGTGTATCCTCTAGGTAGGAAAATAGGCAGACTAGGTGGGCCAAGCGGTCCTTATCTGCCTTCAAAGTCTACGAATGCTTCAGGTAAAGCAAAATCAAATGCACTGGCACCCTGGTGCCTTTTCTTTCACCTCCAATAACCAGGATGGGGTAGAAAACTTGGGCTAGCAGACTGTTCTAGTTACCACCAGTAGATCAGGTCTTTTTACGAGGAGCGATCCATCTAACCATTTCTGAGTGCAGTGGGATTAATGCCTCCATTCTGGATCCAGTTCTAGTTGTCTGGCGGCTCCCTGGAGCTAGAGACACTAATAGCTCTTCGATTTCACCTTCTCTTAGGGCCTTCTTTAGTGTCCACCCATAACTTGGCAGGATATCGTAGTTGCGCATGCATGCGTTTTTCCCTGAGCTGCTTGACTATAAACAAAACCTTCTTCCTTTTAGCCATCATTACTGGGAGAGAGTCTTGATCCACAAACACCCGGGTACCATCAAAATGTAAGTCTTTCTTGGCCCAAGCTAGCCATAGAATCTTCTCCTTGATGGGGCAGTTTAAGAACTTGATCAAGATTCACCATGGGGTGCTCCTGGTTTGGGCTTTGGGGCAATTGCCCTATGGGCTCTTTCAATGTCCAGTACAAGTTTCTCTCCCAGGTTTAATTCGGTGCATAGCCAGCACTCCTTATAGCCAGTCATATCCTCCTTTTCAACCCCTTCTGGAATGCCGAATACTCAGATGTTATTCCTCTGAGATCTAGCTTCTGCATCTTCGGCCCATAGGGTGAGTGCCCGTTCCCATTTGTGAAGAAAAGCCACTGACCTGCCAAAGGCCATGTGTTAGTTTTGCATTATTTCCATCTGATTTTTCACTGCAGAAGTACAGGATTCTAGTCTCTTGAAGCCTTTTTGAATATCAGTGACCTTGCCATCTATTTTGTGAAGCAGTTTCAGGATTCGATGTGTTTCTAGTCTCATGGAGGCTGATCCCAAGTCAGAGCCCGAATTATCATCCCCAGAGCCGGAGACAAGCGAGGACTGCAAGGGCGTGGGGCTGAGGCCTATTGGAGGTTTAGTTTTTGAGATTGGAGTAAGTGGCTGTGAGCTAGGTAGCCCTTTTTTTCTGGTACGGCCCATCTCTACTAGTTCTCTACTGCCACATTTACACAATTTTGTTAAAAAATACTTTACTTGGGTGCACGATTACAGCAGATTGTATGCTCGAGGTGTGGAGGCTCTGAGCTAAGCTGCCATTCACATCAGTTGCATCACCAGAAGTCTTTATTTACCATATTTATTTATTCACCAGAGCAGTCCAGAGCCCAGCTAGCCCTAACAAGACCAGAGACCACCCCTTCGCCCGGAGGCACAAACAACAATCCCGCTGCTCAGTCCGAACCTGAAAGGGCCGAAACAGCAGGGAAGAGCAGCCACAGCTGCACCAATGGGGACTTGCAAGGTGCAACTCCCACCTGGAGCAACCAGAATGGTCAGCACTGCGGGGGAAGACTGGAACTGCTCACCGGAGGTAAGCCATTTTGGGGGACTTACACTTCATTAATTCAAATGATCGTTCTTATTTTGTGATTTTTAGCTATATTAGGGTCATCTGTCCATTTTAAGGGATTTTAGAGGGAAGTAAATTAGGTTACTAGTGCTTTCCCACTTGGTAGTAGAAAATGTGTTGAACTTGTATAAGTAAGTCTTTTGAAAAATTGAAAAGTTTAAAGTAATCAGTCATGCAATTACAAAACATTTAAATAGTAATGGGCTGCTTACTGGGCCTTTTGTTTATGGATTCAAGTTTTTGGATCCTTGCAAATGATGCTGAGGGTCAGTTTGAACAAGGCAGATTTGAAAAAAATTATGGATACTCGAATTTACTATCTGAATTAACAAATGATATGCTGTTAAAATTTGAAGTGGTGGGGATGGTAAACAAAAAAAGCACAAAATTGAATTGGAGATTATAATGCATTATTTTTTAAATTTAGACCTAATATGGTATTACCTTTCTTTATTGGTCTATTACTAACTGTATCTGGGGATATAGAAACAAATCCTGGTCCTTTAAATTTACATTTACATAGTGATCAATTAATTTTGGGAAAAGGGGGCCTAAGATTCGTAGCCTTTTTACCAAGAAACAGGAACTTGAGGCCTGGGTTTTAAAATATAAACCAGATGTTTTGAGCTTGACAGAAACTTGGTTAAAGCCATCAATAATAAATGGTGTTTTGGCTCTTGATGGTTATAAAATAAGGAAAGATCAGGCTGATAAAAAGAAAAGGGAGGATATTTTAATCTATTATAAACAAGATTTAATTGTGTCTAAATTAGAGTTAGATGGTGATTTTACCTCTGATTGTGAATGGTTATTGATTGAGATAAAACAAGGTGACAATTATAAGCTCAAGCATTGCACTGTTTATAATCCTTCAAAGTTTGCACATAGAGGTTTGGATGATTTTCTGCAATTTGTTTCTAATTATCAATTTAGCGGTGATTTTAGTTTTGGGTGATTTTAACATACAGAAGATTTTAACATACATTGGGATCCTATTGCTGCTTCCAATATTGAATCTTCGTTAACAAATGCAGGTTTGTGTCAATTGATTCAAACTTTTACACAAATGAATTTAAAAACTAACAATCACACAATCCTAGATTGGATATCGACGAATAATCAAAACAAAATAAAGAAGACAGGAGTTTTACCAGATGGAAAGAGTGACCATCATGTAATTTATTGCACCTGGAAATCAAAGAGAATAATCCCCCCCCCCGCCAACCTCGTCTGATTACTTACAGAAAGATTTCTGAAGACTTAGACGACGGACTTCTGTCTGACATGAGTGCAGTTGACTGGTCATATCTGGATGCCATACCTTGTATAGAGTCAGTAGTTGATTATTTTACAACACAGGTATTAATGTTGCAGAATAAATATTGTCCAATATTAACAAGGAGAGTAGGGGAACAGGGAATAAATGGTTTACCCCAGAGATGTTTACATTGATGAAACAAGGGGATCAAGCATGGAAACAGTTTTGTTTAAGTAAAACTATAGGGGATTTTCAAATGTATCGGAAATTTAGAAATAAATGTAAGATTAAACTAAGATTATGTAAATCGGAATCTTATACTAAACAACAAAATTCAAATTTGTTAAATCCAAACAAGTGTAGGTCCTCTATTAAATCTTTAATGTCTCCATCAATAAGTGAGCAATCTAGTGAGTTCCTTGTGGATGGAGTTATTACAAATAATCCCCAAGAGATAAGTACAGCATTTTTACATAACTTTTTGGATATAAGTAAATATAGTTTAGAAAATAAGGATCAGGATTTAAAGAGTACATCTACAGATTCCCAAAATGGTAACAATTTTCGTTTTACAGAAATAAAGCCAAACCAAGTCTTGAAAATATTAAAACAAATTTCCTTTAAAAAATGTTGGAATTGATGAAATTCAGCAAAAATTTTTGAAGTTGATCGCTTTACATATTTATGCGTCTTTGACAAAATTATTTAACTTATCATTAGTTACAGGGATTTTTCCGTGACAGTGGAAACAAACTATAAGACCTATTTATAAGGGGGAGAACCCAAAGATTTGGGGAATTACCACCCAATTTCTCTTCTTCATCCTTTAGGTAAAATTTTGGACATGCTTATTAATGCACAAATTAGTACAGGTAATTATCTGCAACAGAGTGGGCTTCAGGCTCCCGAGCAGCATGGCTTTAGGAAATATCACAGTACAGGCACTGCCTTGGCTAGGTTCACGAATCACATCAGTGAGGCTATGGATAGAGAAGAGCTCACTGGTGCTGTTTTCGTGGACCTGTCCAAGGCATTTGACCTTGTTGATCATTGCCTGTTGCTCGGGAGCCTAACTGACAAAGGTTTATCCAAATTATTATTAGAATGGGTAGAAAGCTATCTATCACGTAGGGAACTGAAAGTTCTTTATGAGGGCTCAATGTCAGAGAGCAGATTTTTAGAAAAGGAAGTACCCCAAGGATCAATATTGGGACCCCTTTTTTTTCCATATTTGTGAATATCATACCAAGCAAATTGGCTAGGACTAGCAAAATTTTATATGCAGACGATATAATATTATATAAAAGTTCAAATTCTTTAGATATACTAACTCAGGATGTAACTAGTGATTTTCAGAACTTGGAAAAATGTTTGTTGGAATTTAAGTTATCTTTGAAAATTTCAAAAACTAAGAGTATGATGTTTGGCTCTAAACAAAAACTGGATAAATTAGGGGAACTAGAAATTGTTTATAAAAATGGAGTCAATTTGGAGCAAGTGCAATATTTTAAGTATTTGGGATTGTACCTGGATTCAAATTTAACTTTTTCATATCATATATTGAATTTGACAATATTTGTAAATCAAAAATTAGGGGTGTTATTTAGACTTCAAAATGTATTAACATTACAGGCAAGAAAACAAATAGCTCAAAGTATATTACTTTCTCAATTGAATTATAATTCATTTTTGTTTGCAGCTTTGTCTAAATGTATTTGTATTAAATAATTTTACAATGACATTTCATAGCATTTGTAGGTTTGTTTGTAAATTACCTTATAGTACTCGTCACTGTACACTGTACCAGGTTTCCGGGTTATTACCACCAAGTCTTAATTCCATTTATTCACTTTGTTGTGTAATAGATAATAGATAATATAATGAGACAAAAGGAACTGTCCCCTTTGTATCCATTGATATCCTTTAGGGAAATTTTTAGGAACTTGAGATCAAATACCACCCCTATCTTAAATTTGAAAATAACAAAAACAAAAATGGGTGCTCAAGCTTTTTCAATTCAAGCCCCTAAATACTGGAATAATCTTCCAAATGAAATTAGATCTGGGATTAGCCATAATTCATTTAAAATGAATTTGAAGCATCATCTTTTGAATAGTATACAATGTCACTGCTATTTTTAAATGTTTGTATTATTGATGTATGCTTATTTGTATGTTACTACTTTATTGTTTTTGTTAAGTGAATGTAAAATCTATCTTGTTCATCTGATTTTACATCTTGTGACTGTATTACTGTCCCGGGTCACGTATGAAAAAGAGCCTTGGCTCATATGTTTACCCGGTAAATGAAATAAATAAATAAATAAAATTAATCAGTCACATTCATGTGTAAAATATTTAAGCTCCGGGTATTTTAAAACAGAGCTGTTAAGAAACCTGCCTTATTCTTTCTGAAGAAGAACTATATGTAGTTTGAAAGCTTAAAGTTTTTTTCTGTGAAATTCTGTTGGTCCAATAAAAGGTATTAAATCACCTCATTTTGTGCCTCCCTTTAAAATAAATTGTTTGAACTGCATTTTATGGTTTGGGAATGTCATTGCTTACTGTGTCACTTGCTTTGGGGGAGGGACTGCGTGGGCAGTTTATGCATTGTTGGGGGGGTTATAGCCTAGTGTTTCAGCAGTCAGGCGCCTTATATCTGTGGTGAACTAACTGAGTGCTGACCTCGAAGATCACCAATCTCAGCTGCACCACCAGCATCGCCTCAAGCAGGTGAACTGATGAGACAACGCTGTGGTTTGAATGGGGTTGGGTGGATGGAGGCACCCCATGAGGAGAGGCAGGAGACAATCTATAACTTTGATGCCCAACAGGCTATATTCATATCACAGGAAAAGACAGACATGGTCACAAGGGAAGAGGGGAAACCAAACCACATAAGAACAGTAAACAATGTTCTCTACTGTCTGCACCTTGGCCTAAGGCCACTGTCTATAACACTCTATGCTAAAGTTTATCTAAACGGTCTAACGAACAAATTCAAACATCTATTACTCTATAATGAGGTGAAACAATCACTACAGTGACCAATCTGTACCAGTGCAGCCCCCGAAAGATCGGGTGGCATAACCACCTTTAAGAGTTCTTAATGTTGAGAGAAGTCCAAACTTTTCCTGCCGACTTTCTGAGCACAGCTGAAGAATGGAGTAGCAATGGAGTAAAAGGGAGAGATTTTTAAACAGACCCTGATTCTTTGGCCAACCCACTCTCCAAGGTTGCCGGAATACTCTAGCACAAAAGAACCGAAATCTGCTGAACTCTTCCCCAGCACAAACCTTCGACCAGGGCTGCCAAGGATGGCACAACAAGGACTTGACGTTGAATCCACTTGAAAGGATTGCCAAGGATGGAGATATGCAGCAATTCTCCCCAGCACAAACCCTCAACTAGAGCTGCCAAGGATGCAGGAACGAGTGCCTGGCGTAGAATCCACTTGCAAGGATTGTCAGGGATGAGGACACATGGAAGCTTCTTTGACAAAAGATCCACAGAAGGACCATCAAGATCATGCTGAATTCCAGAAGACAGCACGGTGCAAGCAAAGCAAAACAAGCAGAAAGAGAAGGATGTAGGGTGGAGATCAAAGCCCTGTACTGTCCAAAACCAGAAAAACAACAAACCGACAGAGGTGGGCACACACTGGCCCCATCGGGCTCGACTTTTGGTGAATGGCTGGGAGTGACGGATGAGGCTTCTTTCATGATGTTCTACTTCCAGGCTGACTAAACCACAAGGAAACCAGTAGCTGGCAGTCATGAGTCACACAGGGTGGCGTCGGTTTCGACCAATGGTGGACGACAGGGAAGGGGTTGCTGTGAAGTCCTTCACTGGCTGAAGACTGCTTCGGTGAAGAATCAGCTGTAAACAACCCAACCAGGGGTGTTGCGGCAGAAGATTGAGCCCATACACTTTACACTAAGAACACCGGTAATTACACTTCGCACTGCACCATGGTGTTTAGTGGTCGCTGGGGCAATTTGCTAGGAATAGGGGCAAATTGCTGGAATGTGGGGCCATTGTTCATTGCGGTGCAATTTGCCTAGAGCAGGGGCAAATCACCACAGTCTAAGGCAAGTGTTCATTGCAGGGGCAATTTGCCTGGAGCAGGGGCAAATTGCTAGAATCCGGGGAAACTGTTCGTTGCAGGGGCAATTTACCTGGAGCAGGGGCAAATTGCTGGAATCCCGGGCAATTGTTCATTGCAAGGGAAAATCACCAGAGTCTGTGGCAAATGTTCATTGCAAGGGCAATCTGCCTGAAACAGGGGCAAATTGCTGGAATCTGGGGCAATTTACCTGGAGAAGGGCAAATTGCTGCAATCTGGGGCAATTGTTCATTGCAGGGGCAGAGGGAGGGAACCAACGGAGGAAAGGGAACAGGCACAGTGGAGGAGAACAAGGGGGCCTCTCAAGGGCCGACAGCTTTCTCGATTGCGATGTGGCTCTTGCAAGGCTGCCAGCAGGAATGGGAAGCCAGGGTAAAACTTTCTTTTCCGGCTGAACGGCACCCGCGCTGCCACCAGGAACAGGGACTGTCATTGCCACCACTGGACTGTCACCACAGGCTGAAGACCTCTTCACTGGTTGGAGGAGACACCAGAGGAGTCAGCGGGACTGCTTCAACAATCAAAGGTAAGCCAAGTCCGTGTTGCACTCCTGTGTCCTCTCAACTCCACGACCGGCCTGATCTGCCCCCCAAAAATGTCCGTTTCATCTTCAAAAGCACTCAGGGATCCAATTTCAGAACCCAAGCCCATGCCATCTAACTGACTGGGGCACCTCGCGCAGGCTAAGGACAGCAGGCCTGCATGTGGGTGCCCATTATTTCAGCTGCCTGCTGCTTGCTCCCCGGGAGGGGGGGATCAGAATGGACCAGCAGAGGAGGAGGAGGAGAAGAAAAAAATAGAAAATCTTTACTTTTGGGGCTTTTTGGTGCCCTACCAGTCGATTCTGGGGATGGGACCACACAACAAATGGGGCCCAAAGCCCATGAGGCTCTCCACCTGTCCACTGGCATTCCGGACAGGAGAGAGGACCACGGGGCACTTCTCCAAGCCCCGCACAGACCCTTTTTTTTTCTCTGTGGTGCCCCCATACTTTAGGGCATTACATATCATCTTCCCAGGTGGAAGCACCATGCTATGTTAGGCCAGTGTACCACATCCTTAGGGAAGCCAGGACGGCTTCCTTGGGAGCGGTGGAGAGGTGAACCCGAGGGCCCCGGGTGCAGCGACCATTTGTGCTTAGACAACATAGAATTTAAATCAAAATGTAAAAGCTGGATTAAAATATAACCTATAAAGAAAAATGTGCAGCTAAATATAGAAAATAAATTAAAAGTAAACTAAAATGTGCCTAAATATGTTTTGAAATTCGGTGTTGTTAGGGTTACCACCTTTTAAGAAGGCCAAAGTTTCTTACTGAAACATGATTTTTCATTAGACAATATGTAACCTCGACCAATACAACACTTTTTTTAATTTATATTTTTTGTGGTATTTGTCCCATTTTTCTCCCGTTCCCCGTGCCCTCAGCACATGGGTATCATGAGTCTGTCGAGGTGTGCGCACGAAAGCCACGTGATGCCGGCTCAGCCCATTCCGCCCCTCCCCGTGGCTATTGCAGGAGCTCCCTCAGGTTGGCGCCACCATCTGTTCTCCACTGGGTGGCGGCCAGTGGCCAGGGAGGAGAGAGCTGACTTACGGCGGCTCGAACTCACTCCTCACCCTCCCCTGGGCTGACCCTCAACATCCTGGGCTCGTTCCCGAACCCTGGTCACCGGTGCAGCATGAGGTATGGTGTCCAAAACCTCAACCCTCAGTGCTACCAGGACGGCCAGACTTGTTTTATTGTAAACAATCAGAATTATGATGAAGTGCTGTAGTTTTTTTAGTTGTTTCTAGCGTTTATTATTTTAAGGTGTTTTAGTTTTTTTTCAACATTTAGAGGAAAGTCAGAAAACGTTTGTTTCTACTATGTCAGGCTATGTTGTATGCTTCATGTTTTTTTTTTAGGACACGGCTGCCCAAATCAGAACTCTCCTGCCAAAATCGTGACAGGGTCTCTTTAACAACTGTATTACTTCCACTGTTTCTTTTAAAGTAACTCAGCAAACCAGCGCGTCTGGATCATGAATATTAATAAGCCAGTTGCAGAGAAGGAAGAAGGCTGAACCATCAAGCGCCCCACCTGCCGAATTTTGACCAGTCACAGCGAAGCTCCTCTTTAATATTAAATACTTTTATTTCGCAATATGAATATTGAAATAATTCACGCCACTGTCCCCGCCCCTTTTAACCTAGTTTCCCCACGGCCCTTTTCAGGCGGGCCCGGTTAAACAAAATAATTAATTTAAAAAATTGGGGGTCCAAGATGGCGACGGCGATGTACCTTGAGCATTACCTAGACAGTAAGTGACAGCAGCAGTATCGCTTGTAAACTATGAATGACAGTTTAAGAACATATATAGAAAAAAAATCAGTTTCAAAATATGACCGATGATGAGCTCTGAACTTTAAACATCCGCCAATCATTTTTTGACGCCATGTGTGTACCGCGCCCTGCCAGGAGAACGGCGGGCCATGGGTGACATTTTGAAGTAAAAACGAGGGGTTTGTAACCGATCGGTTGTTAAACGTGAAAGGCGGGTGGCGGTCACCCCAGCGGGAGTGGGAGTGTTTCGCACTCCCGACAAGCTGCTGCAGCTCACCACGGCCGATACAGTCGTGGGCTACGCTTGACCCGTTTTCCGTTCCATAAAATTGCCCCCCCCTCCCCAATGTTGGAAGTTTTTTTTAAGGTTACCGTTTTTATAGCTATACATTTTCTGTTTTTATTTTTAATCGTTTCCTGTGAGGGGCGAGGGCGACGAACTCCGACCGAAATTAGACGTGCGTCACGGGCGGCTCTCGACAGTTTTCGTCATCATCCGCCACCTCAAGACACGATTTTCTATTTTTTTTTCAACCCGCTTCTTCACAGTTACACTGACTACGCAGTCGAAGATTTCTTGAGGAAAAAAAAATTGTTTTGTTTAGACTACATTTCTCATCACGAAATAGCCAGGCGACTGGAAATGTCAGCGGGTCGCGCTCAGACGACTTTCGTTGCATTTAATTGAATATGGGTCGATCAGAGATGGCCACGTTGGGCCCCTTTACGATTTAAAGAGCGGTGATGTTTATCTTTAGAATTTGCTGCATATGTCAGACTGCACTGCAGCTGGGCGACGCTGTCAAACTGGGGAGGTTCGCCTGCTTCTGCATGGGGATTGGCTCGGGCGCATGCGTACTGTCCTCGTGTTTGACAGCTGGTAAACAAGCATGGCTGCTGCCTCCTGAGATTCTGGAAATAGCAGCAGAGCGTATTGCCATTCTGTAAGAAACGTATGATTTTTGGTTATTTGACCCTGATTGTTTTTAACTGGTGTCCCTGATTTTGATTTGATTTAAAATTGAGAGGTATGCCCAGATCAATGGCCCGGGATTTGTGGATTTTACTGGGAAGGGACATGGAGCTGTTCACGGGATTGCTACCTTAGGCATGTGCAAACTTAACAGAAAAATATAATGCTGGCTTCAAACGGAATAAGTGTGATTTACAGGAAAATCACTTGTAACAGAATGTTCTTCGATATTGTTATTTTTTTGTTGTTAAGGGGTTGAGTATTCTCAATCAATACAGACGTACATGAACCGCACATTGCTAAAGAAAAAAACAAAAACATAGTACACACTGGCAATTCTGTGGTCACATGTGAGTGTAAGTTCCCCCTACTTCCCTGTGTAGGGGTAGTTAAGGTGTTAAAGTTCATGGGGAAGGGGAAGTACTGTACAGCTAAGATAACACAATCCAGAAGTAAGGGAAAAACAACCTGTGTCCACGGTTGATGATGGATGGACTTTATCGGGGTGCCCCAGACCCTCAGGGAGCTGAGCTGGAACACGGCAGGGGTGACGCAGACCTTCATCTGCCTGGCTTTGCCCACTTCACCCGGGGGCCTTTGTAGACTGCTTTCACCAGGCAGGCCTCTCAGCGTCTTCCTCGATGGGTCCCTGACACTCTGGATGCCATCCTGGAACACACTGGATGCAAGGCTGTGGAGGCAACTTCCTTTAGCAGCAGCAAAACAGTTTCTTAAGAACACAAGAGGAAAATGTAAGGTTGCAAAAACTGGATCCCATTTAATGAACAGTCAGAATAAACGGTCACTCCATGGAGCAATATAGCAGGACCAGGGGGTCACATTAGTAGCTGAACGGTAGAAGCAGGGCTCCAGATAAGATTTTTTGGATAAGTACTTGTACACTTAATTTTGAAAGAGAGGTGAGTAAAGCCAAATTCAGATGCGTACAAATGTCTGGACAGAGTGGAGTGAGGAGTACATTTTGAAAAACATTGTCATTTTTTCTAGATAAGAATTTATCAAGTGCCAGCAATGCTCCAGATAATGCTGATAGTAGAAGTACTTTACTCATCAGTTTTAAAAAACAGTGAGAAAAACAAAATTGGGATGCATTTGAGTGCTGTAAATCTGGAAAATAACTATTCCTGTTGAATCACCAGTTGTGTTATGAAGCATTGTTCTTTAGAGTGTGGAGTATTTTCGAATGTTGGGTAACTACTAGTACTCGTTAAAAAAATTCGAAGGGTATTTTCTAAAATGAGGTGAGTAAAACAGGTTGGTACTTCCCTTACCTGGAGCCCTGGGTAGAAGCTAAACTGTACTTTGGACCCAGGGGTCCCAGTTGCATAAGATATTTAGGCGGCCAGACAGTCCCAACACAGTCAGTAGCTTGAGGTCGAAAAGACCACACACACAGACAGCATTAGACTTTTGACTCCCAGCTTCATGCTGTCTTACCAGGAACTCTGACCTGCAAGGGGTGCACAGAGCCCTTACGGCCCCCTTCACCTTCTACTCCTCCTCTTCCACAAGCTTTAGATCAGATGCTGCATCTTTGATCTAATAGGGTTCCCTTCGTTCACTGGAGCAGTTAAAGCCACAAATGACAAGGGCAGGAGTGAGACCCTTCAAACACAGTCCAACACCCAGTCACTGATGCTATGCCACTGCTCCAAGCATCCCGGGGTATTTTCCCTGGCGACCCCGCAGGTTTGGGCAAATCCCTCATGCAGTGATCCTAGTCCAGAACTGCCTCTTTTGTGGGGCTCAACCAAATTGCCACGAGAATATAGAACACAGCCTGCCACTCTGTCTTCTTTCCCAACAACCAGACCCACAGGTCTCCTCCTGCCTCCTATGGACAGTCACCTCCTGGAGCTCCTCAGCATGCAGCGGCATTCATGTCCAGGTAATTTTGGGGCCAACTGCCACCTAGGTTCCAACACCATTTGGTCCTGCCACCACCAGCACGGCGTACCTGGATCCCATCAGTCAAACCAGACCCAGCCACAAGCCTCCATCCAGCTCCAAGCTGTATACTTCCCAGGATAAGGCTTTCCCCTGGAATGGCCCTCACCTCATGTCTCTGGAGTCAGTAGCAGCATTATTCCCCCTCTGGATTTCTCCGGGGATTCTCTGCAGTCGATGCTCCCACAAGCACTAGGCTCCACAGAAATGGCAGCCGCCACTTTCCCCGTTCTTCACTGCAGCATTGCACTTACTATAAAAAACAATGAAGGACCCGCATGGCCGAGCGGGCACACCCCTACCCCAACCCCTGCTCCTTCTCTCACTCCCTCACGAATCTCCAGTTTTTTCCTCAAGCTCTGTCTTATATGGGCTCTCCTTCTTTGGCACCTGAAAACTGTGGTCCAGTCATGCACTGTCTACATGGCGCCAAACACATTACTACTCTGATACCCCTTGGGACTTACAGTCCTGAATGGTAATATTTACATTGTGCCCCATGGTGCCAGCCGGCACCAAAAACTGCTGTCTGCAAAGGAGCCACTACTCCTTTAAATCCCTGCCGTTGGTGGTATCCGCGCATGCACATTGCCTGTGGGACCACCATTTTAAAATTAAAAATGATTTACAAACAAGCAGTCCCAAGCCCAGTCTGTCCCAAAACTGGACCTGGGACTGACCCCTAGCACCCAACAACATGGACCATCAGAATGGGCAGAGACACTGGGGGAGAAATGGCTGCAGCCTGCAGGCCTCATGGGGGTAGCAAGGTGCACCACTACAGCCCCAGGAGAAACAGCACAGTGGGGGCTATGGGATATGAGTTTAATCAGGTGTTTCCACTTTGGGGCTTACATGGTTACAGAGTACTGACTACTGACAAGGTATTAGCTCATTAATAGTGTTATATAGCTACTAGGTTAGCTTGCCTTGGATATAGTTGTCCTTGTCCTTGATCTATGTTACCTTTATCTCTTGTTGGATCCTAAGTTGAGAAAGGGGCCCAACAACTTGTGATATAAGTCAGTAGTTTGTTAATAGCAAGGAAACACAGCTGCTCCAGTGAAGCCATTTGGCTTAAAGTTTGGAGCCATTCATTAAAAGTGGGTACCACTGATGATCTCCACCTTCTCAGGATGAGTCGTTTAGCTGCAGTAGTAGCAGTTAGTGCCCAGTTGGTCACATTGGAGGGGCATGCACTTTGCAGTGAGGTGGCACCCAGAATTGTGAAGGCCTCATCAAATACAAATTCCCTTGGGAGGAATTTGGTACAGAATGAAGTGACTGTCTCCCAGAAGGATCACATTAGGGGGCAGGTCCACAATATATGGGAGAGTGACCCAGTGTGTTTGTCACATCTCCAACGTTTGCATGTGGGCAGGGCCCCCATATGATATAGGTGGAGAGGCGTCAAATATCTGTAGTGCAATATTTTAAGTTGTATAAGTTGGGCCCTCGTGTCTCTACAAGACTGATGGGTCCTGTGCCCAATGTTGTTTTGAAATGGGAGTGTTTAGCTCATTTTCCCATTTGGTTCTGTTACCTTCAGTGGTTGCGGGACCGGAGTCTCTCGGACAGCCGTATATAATTCCTGCCCTACCCTTGTTCAACTTTAAGCATGTTGTGATATACTGGTCCTCTGATGGGATGTGTTAGGTGGTTCAGGACTGGGGTAGATTGATTGGGGTAGTGAGGTCAGGAGGGCGCTCTGGGGCAAAATGGGTTCTGGAGAGGGGCTCTTCCTGCCTAGTACCCATACACAAGGGCTGCACCTTCGGTGGGCAGCTGGCTTGGTCAGCCTCACCTGCCTATCTTGCTCAGATGGTGTTATGCAATGCTAGGTCTATAAAAAACAAGACAGCTATTATTGCCGATCTTTTGGGTACAGCAGACCTGGCTTGCATTACCGAGACCTGGCTGGGTGCAAATGTAACGCCCCCTCCATGCCCCCGGTCTAGGGGCATAAACTTATTTTGCAGATGGTCCGGGGCAGTAAAAGAGGGGTACCCTCAAGCGCTAACATCGAGACCAATGCACTTCAAATAAGGCAAGGAAAATTGAATCCTACCTTTCTGGCATCTTCAATACCTGTACACTATCACCTTCACCCTTATAATCTGGTTTTCGTTCCGAAGGCTGCACACCGTCACCGGACCAGGAAATTTCATGCTGCACCTCTGCTGTCTTTGGAGCCCCCCCTCAGACCTGCCACATGTGGGATGAAACTTTACCTGGAATGCAACTCATGAGAAATTAATTTGACTGAGCATAAAGGGGAAAAGAAGAATTTCATTTCATTTGCTTCCCTCTCTCAGTTAAATAAGGCACATCACTGCTGTTTCCTCCCAGCTAGCTTCTTTATTTTTTTCTCCTGCACAGCAAATGATTCCCAGCAATGCAGGGGTCACACACTTCATTTTTAAATAGATAAAGCAGTTCCATGGGGCTAATTAACCTTTTACACATACTGGCTGGACATGTTAAGGCCGCAGAAACGATGAATGCCAAGGCAGTCACAAGCAAGGATTTTTCCTACTCTCTCTCTCTCGGATGCTTTACCCAAGACTTCCTGAACTCAGATCCCTGCAATCTCCTGGCTTCTGTGGATCTATTGAGCCAGATCTTTTTCTTTCTTACCTGGTTTACTCACTCTCTCACGGGCACTGGTCGTCCCCCCAAACTCCGGCGTGGAAAGCGGGCTGCTTCCCCCATCTGGACCCTGGGCACTGGCCCAAGCCACAGGGGCTTCCAGGAATTTTTCCTGACGACCCAGGCCCTGTAACCCACAACTGGGCCCTGTGCCGGTGCTAATTCAGCACCTGCCACCTTCACTGGGCTCAGCCTTTCCTCTAATTAGCTCCCCTGGTGCAGCGGCCCCCAAACCTGGCCCTGCTGCAGTACTCTGCCCCATACTCCTGGCTGTCCTGCCTTCTCACTGGTGGCCCAAACTGCTCCGGTTTCTGCTGATCATTTTACTTGGGGGCTGCTAGGCCACATCTCCTTTACACCTCCTGGGCTTGCATTAATCTGCTACAGGGCTACCCGCCAAGATCTGCCACATGGCCTGTGACCCACCCGACCTTCAGTGTACCGGTTCCCCAGGACCTGCCCCCCCCCCATAGCAGGCCCCATATTTTGGGTGAAGAGCCCCCTGGCTCCCTCTGCACCCAGGCTGCCCTGCCACACCAGGAACAAGGGGCTGCCACCGGTTTCCCTCCTGTGAGGGCCCTGTTACTACCTCCACAGCCTGGCAACCTGGGAATACCTTACAGGGTCTCTAAGGGCTCCTACCTTTCCTGGCCTGCAAAGCCGCCTACTTTCCCTGCCTGCAAATGACATAGGGTCAGGCTGCCCATACTTCCCCCACGGAGTTCCATTCCCGAGCTCCTCGTCGACCATGATGCTAAGGAGGCTGTCCTGAGCTGGCCCGTGGCGCTGAGGGTTATGCTGAACCCCACACCTCATGCCATGCCAGTGACCCAGGATCGGGGGAGCGACCTTGGGCTTTGGAGGGTCGGCCAGGGGGAGGAGGATCAAGTGTCCCAGGGACTGCTCTCCTCCTCCAGGGCAGGCAGGGTGGGAATACCGCGGTTGTATTGGCTCCTGGCGGTGGCTGGGGGTGGTGTTGCGTACTGCGTTTAAGCGTGGGGTGGCATGGATGACATCGGATGTACCATGTGCAGACGCGCGCATGACAGCATCATTGGCATCACTGCACACCTGCGCCGAGGTGGGGTGGTCACATAGAAAAATTCTCCACGTGCACAGTGACGGCTGATCCGGCAGTGGCGCGACAGACGCACCCCAGGTAGCTCTGCTGGTGTCTGCCCCCTGGCCTTCTGCGGTGAGCGGGGTAAGTACCCACCACAATTTGGCTGAGGAGGGGCAAGGCATAGGCGTGAAGAGCTCTGGCTGCGGCCAGGGCAGGGCCGAGGGTACAGCTGGATGGGGGGGAACCATGGGTAGAGCCCCCCCACCCAGCCGAGGAGACTAAAGAAAAAAAAAAAGGCTGCCCTGACTCTACTTTGGGGGAGGTCCCCCACTGGCCCTACCAGACAGCCAAGCTCCCTTACTTGCCCACCTAATCTCTGCTCCTTTCTCTGCACTTCCAGCCACCCCCTCCAGCCTCAGGCCTAATGCCCGGGCTGGAAAGGCCGCGATACTTCCTGTCTGTTCCTTTATATACTCCCTAAAACCTAGGGATGCCTAAATGGGAGCATAAGCTCCTCCTTAGAAGGGAGGCTTACACAAATGTAGGTCCAGTCTTGGAATCTGCGGTTCCGTCCAGGTAATTGGTAATACACCACCCGAGACAGGATCATAGGGGCGTAGCCATTTGTTTTAAATTGGAACCGAACCTTATACCTACCCCTGTGGATGGGACCAGAACTTTTGAGTGTATTGTGGGAGCAGGTGTAGGTTGCAGGATACTTCTCGTCTACCGTCCACCCAGGGATGGGAAGGAGTTCCCTGCAGGAAGTTGCGGATTTCATCATCGACGTGCTGTTGGACTACCCCAGATGGATTATTCTGGGGGATTTCAGTGCCTGCATCGATGATGAACTCTCGCAGTTTGGCTAGGACTTTCTCCAGCTGATGAACTCGGGCCTCACACAGATTATTTCCTCTGCTACCCACAGACATGGTCACTCCCTTGATCTGGTTTTCCTGCTGGGGATGGAGATCTCCGATCTGGTGGTGGAACCGGTCGGATGGTCCGACAGTCATACTATAAGATTCCGTTTCAAGGCTCCCCATATAGGCCTGCCCCTACGGAGATGGTCTGGTATCACCGTTTTGAGGGGTCTGACCCGTGATGGCCTTATGGTGATACTCAACCTATCAGGTTTGGTGAATGTAAGCAGAGACCCAGGGGACCTGGTATTAGCCTGTAACAAGGCAGTGACAGCGACCCTGGACTCCCTTGCTCCATTCCGTGTTTGCCCCTCACTCTTCGCCCCAGGTCCCCATGGTTTGATGGGACCTTGAAGGAGCTGAGATAAGTGGGCCGAAGGTCAGAGTGACGCTGGAGAAAATCAGGCCTAGAGAGTGACAGACTTAGATTATTAGTTCATTATAAAGACTACCAATCGTCAGTCTCCCGTAAGAAAGCAGAATTCCTGTCCAAGGAGATTGCCGCTGTGCAGAATTGACCGGCTCAGCTCTCCCAGACTGTCGACAGACTGTGCAATCCAGCCTGACTTCAGTCTTGGGGAGCATTTTCACTGTTTAAGTGTGATGAGTTTGTTCGTTTCTTTGTAGATAAGATTGCCACTATCAGGTCTGAGATTCACTCAGCACCCTCTAATGGGCTTTGCACTGGTTGACGGGAGGTTACCTGCACTCAGTTTGTCTGGTCTGATTTCGACCTGCTGGAAACCATAGACATTATCTGGATCATCCAGAGCCTGTGCCCAACTAATTGTGGTTTGGACCTGGGCCCTACCCGCCTCTTGTTGGGGTGCGTAGAAGTCATCGGCCCGGTCCTTGCTGAGATAGTCCAGGGTTCATTGGAGATGGTTGTTTCCTGCACCCCCAACCCCCCCCCGGAGGAGGCAGTGTTGGTACCTCTCCTGGAAAAACCCTCCCTCGACTCGGACTGCTTAGCAAACTACAGGCCTGTCTCTAACCTGCTCTTTTTGGGCAAGGTCATTGAGAAGGCTGTTGAGGCACAACTGGAGGATTTTTTATCTACCCACGATGTTAAAGACCCTCTCCAGTTCAGATTTCGGAAGAGGCACAGTACCGAGACGACCCTTGTTTGGGTTCTTAATGATCTCCTGATGGCCAGGGATCAAAGAAGCTGTACCATCTTGGTTCTCCTCGACCTGACTGCGGCATTTGACACTGTGGACCACAAGGTGTTGTTGCAGCACCTGTGGTTGTTCTGTGGACTCTCTGTAACAGTCCTCAGATGGTTTAGGTCTTTCCTCATGGGTAGTACTCAGAGAGTGGTGTCAGGAATTTATTCTTCGGACCCTGTCCCCCTACCCTGTGGGGTCCAGCAGGGCTCCATATTGTCGTGCGTGTTGTTCGCAGTGTATATGCTGCCATTAGGAGACGTTATTAAGTGGTATGGGCTGAGTTTCCACTGCTATGCAGATGATACTCAGCTCTACATGTCCTTTGTGCCCGGCCAAGAGGGGGCTGTCTCGATCTTTTAACAGCTGTCTCTCTGAGATCCAGGACCAGATGAGGATCAGCTGGTTGCAACAGAATCCAGATAAGACCGAGGTGCTGGTTGTGGACCCTAGGTGCCGAGATGTAGGTCTGGTGCCTGGTCAGCTGTCTGGGCTTTGGCTCAGTGGAAGCCAGGTGCTTGCCTTGGATCGAGTGCGAAATCTGAGTGTGGTGTTCGACAGTGGCCTGACTTTGAAATCCCAGGTGTCTGCTGTCGTGCAATCCTCTTTTCACCATCTGGGGAACATTGTTTGGATAAAGCTCCTGGTCTCTGCCGGCGATCTATCCACTCTGGTCCATGCCTTTGTTACCTCCCGTCTCGACTACTGTAAAGCTCTTTACCTAGGGCTTCCGGGGGTTGATATCCACCGTCTGTAGCTGGTGCAGAGTGCGGCTGTCAGGTTGTTGACTGGTTTACCTCGATCCTGCCATGTCACACCTGTGCTCTGTGAACTGCACTGGCTGTCGGTCTACTGGCGGATCACCTTCAGGGTCGGTTTACACAAGTAATAATGCCCAACAGGGTGGGTGGTATTGGGCAATACCGCCCACCCTGGAGGGCATTATTGCACTTATAAAATGGGCATCGTTGTAAAGTTTAATTAAGTAGTAAGAAAAGAGAAAAAATTAGTTTGTAAATAAACACAAAGAGTAAAAAAAGAGTAAAAAAATACATATTTTTGATGAAATAGTCCCATAAATTTTGTGCTGTTCCATCTGCTGTTGCAACCCCCCCCCCAGCCATTCCCTTCTAGTTATCCTCTCCCCTTCCAGTACCATATCAAGAGATGGAGTTTGTTGTAAACTTTAATAATTTTGTTGGCTGCCATGGGTTTTTGTGCTTACTTTGAAGAATGGCAGTTTTCTTTCCTGTAAGCTCCCCTTCCCCCCGGTAGCGTGGGTTGGAAGGCTGTTCGTGTTTGTCACATAACCTTGCGTGACCCTGCATCCCATAACCAGGAAGTGGAGACTCAGAAAATGAGCGACCAAGGGTGAAAGCCATGGGAGTTAGAGCAAGACAAAAAACATTGCAGGGGAGAGCAAGGGACAGAGGATTCAAGTAAGATATTTTCTTTAATACTTTTGAACCTCTAGACTGGCACGGCAGGTGGGGGACGGTGGCGCAATACGTCTCTGTCAGTTAGCGAGGCCAAAAAATGGCGGCTCGACAGATGCCAACTCGGGGTGCCCAAAGATATTTTTCGGTAATGGGGCATCTCGAATTGGCACGTCTTCCGAAGCGGGCGTTTATCGTAACTTAATGTACCCCCCTGTTATAGCTCTCAGCCAATCAGAGAGCTGATAGTGTTTGTCCCATTTTCTAATGACCTATAAAGCCTTACATGGTCAGGGACTGCACTACCTGCAAGACCTTCTTCGTCCTGACTGCCCCTCTCACCCTCTCCACTCCACTGACAAGGGATTTCTAGAGATTCCCAGGGTTCGGCTTAAGACATCTGATGCTTGCTCATTCGCTTTTACGGCCCCAACCCTGTGGAATTCTCTAGTTGTTGGGTTTGAGAGTGCCTGACTGTGGAAAGCTTTAAATCTGCTTTAAAGTCATATCTCTTTAATTTGTCTTTCCCCGATCCTTTCTAATCTATTATGGTTGTTATTGTGAATATTGCTGTTAGATTTTATGGTTTTACGTTTTGTTTTATTTATTGTACAGCGCTTTGATCACTCGTGGAATGGCACTACATAGATAAAATTACTTGACTTCAGGACGTAGGAGCTGAGCAGTGGCTGCCCTTATTTGAAGATCTGGCCAGAAATCCTTCTGAGGTATTTTATAGTGTTCTTCCATCTGGAAGGGCATGATAGTGTTCTGGCGAGGGGCACGTATGTCACAAATATTGAAAACGCCCGCCTTTATCCAGGAGGTGCAGTGTAAGGGTTTGCGATCCTGTGTAATCATGGTATTGTCCCAGAGAGATGTGTGTGTGTGGAGGGGGGGTCGGCATTTGGGAAATGTTTAGGAGCCTTCTGATTTTTCGCCAATAACGAAGTGTGGTATGGATTGTTGAGTAGTCGGAGATCCCCATCAGGGGTTTACAGTACAGAATGTACTGTGGGGACAGAGCTTTAACAAAATGGCTCTCTATTTCTACGCACTGGGGCGGATTAGAGTCTTTAGAGATGTACCATTTAGTAGCTTGAGTAGTTATAAATGCTGTATGGTAGTGTGCAGAATTAGGGAGGCCCCAACCACCCTCGTTCCAATGTTTCCTAAATTTGAGCCTACTAAGCCTTGGTGGTTCTCCATACCAGATAAAGTGACCCACAGGTTTATCAATTAGGCTATACTATTTATCTGGTAAGTGAATAGGTAGGTGCGCCAGCAGGTAAAGGATCTTGGGGGGCCAGCATCATCTTCACTGCTGTGATTTTTCCCAGTCAGAGAAAGGTGTAGGGCACGCCATCTGTCAATGTCCGCCTTAATTTCGGTCTGTAATGGGCTGGAGTTAAGTTTACAGGTATCAGAGATGTTTGGGGTAATGCGGATACTGAGATACACAAATCTCTTATTGGCCCACTTCCAGCTTGTGTGTGTGTTGGAAAAGGGAGGCAGTACAATGGTGGTTGAGAGCTAGTACTTCCGACTTGTCATAATTCACCTTGAGTCCCGAGTATCCCATGAAAGAGTTCAGTATGTGGCAAAGAGGGTCTGTGGAATTCGGGGCATCTCTTAATATAATCAGGAGATCATCTGCATAAGAGGGGGACTTATATTCCTTTGTGCCAACCTGGATCCCCTCCATTGCAGGATCGGCCCATATAGCTGCTGTAGTGGTTCTATGGCGAGCAGGAATTGCAAGGGAGAGAGTGGGCATCCTTGTCGGGTCCCATGTGCTAGGAGAAAGGGTTTGTAATTGTAATTGTTGGTCAGTACTTTGGCCACCGGTGAGGTACAGAGAGAACACAGTTCAAAAAACCAGGGCCCAACCCTATTTGTTGCATAACTGCGGTCAGATACTCCCACTCTACGGTCTGGAAAGCTTTTTCAAAATCAATCATCAAAGCTGCCGCTGGTGAGGGGAGGTGACTGGCAACACTTCTGAGATTGAAAAGTGTCCTCAGGACTTCCGGTGACGTCATGAGAGGGTGAGCAGCTCGGAATGCGGGCTCCCCGGGGGATCCGTTAAAATAACCTCACAAACAGTGTCAAAACGCGAAAAAACAGCGCCTATCGTTTATTCAGGAGGTTAAAGATGCCGAAGAAGAGGAGAGCAGACAAAACAGTATCCCCTAGCCGTGTGGATCCCAGCGGATTGCAGCCGGAGGACTCCGACAGCAGGGACTCGCGGGCCTCCTCGGCCTCCCGCCGCGCGGTAGTGCAGGCCGACCGGGTCCCAGACGCAATCCTACAGAGACAAATGGCCCAAATGTTGAAGGAGATACGGGACTTTAGCAAGGAGATGCGCTCCACAGTGGCGGGGCTGAGAACCGAAATGAGTAAATTAGAGAGGAGACAGGATGGGGCCGAGGAGCAGTTATCAGTCACAGATCGGAGAGTGGATGAGACAGAGAGAGCCATAATACAATTAAATGCACAAGTAACTGCCCTGCAGCAACGGGCCGAGGATGCGGAATGCAGAAGCCGCCGAAACAATATTCGTCTGTCGGGGCTCCCGGAGGGCACTGAACCAACAGAATTCATACCATTTATGCAGAGTCTGTTGAAAGAGATCCTTACCCTACCTGAAGATATAACTCTAGAAATGGAGCGGGTCCACCGATCACTGGGCCCGAAGCGACCAGCTGGAGCTCGACCACGGACTATTTTAATAAAATTCCTCCGACATCAGGAAAAGGAAACTGTATTGCACACTGCTTGGAAACAGGGCAAGGTACTTTACAGGAACAGCAGACTCTATTTTGAAAATGATTTTGCTCCAGAAGTAATGTCGCGAAGGAAGGTGTTTTTTCCAGTGATGAAGGCCCTTAATGGGGCAGGAGTGCGATTTCGATCCCTGTATCCGTCGAAGTTGCTGATACATTTTAAGGAGGGCCCAATGGTCTTTGATTCCGCAGCCGAAGCAACGAAGGAACTTCAATCCAGGAAAATAGAGATCCCGAAGCAGCATTCAGTCGGCAGGCCCCGGCTCGCAGCGAGATTGGCCCAAAAAGTTTGGTCGGTGGAACAACGAGAGGCACGAAGGAAACTGGGGACTGAGGCTATACAGAACGTGGTCAATACTTTAAAAGCTAACTCGCAGGAACTTTCAGACCCTGGATTGGGCCCTAGTGGAACATTAACCTGAAGATTTTATTAATGAGGTTTAGCTTTCTGGACTGTTTCCCTCTGATGTAGGGAACGGATGGACCCCTGGACATGTGGGAGACCGCTAGGAGAAACACCATATCCTTTTGTTTTTTCTTTGCTTCCTTTTGATTGATTGGGTTTTGGATCTGTAGAACAAATGTTAAAGGATGGGAACTGTATTTAGACTGCAGGGATGTGGAGGAGAGGGTAGAGAGGGCTAAGGGTACTGGAATAGAATTGTTTTAGCAACAGGCTACAGCTACAAGTATGTTGACCTCCTTTGCCTGATCCATCTGAGGAGGCAGCTGATGTAGCCCTAGGAGGAGTACCTGGAAGGATTGGCCGGGGGACGGGGTGGGGTGGGGAGGAGTCGGTTCTAAAAGTGTGGTTATTAAGCCATAAAGGGAGACTAGGCCTCCTCGGATTATTTTGGTGGAGACCACCTGATTGAACAGGCCTAAATCAATTACGCCTTGCTTAAGTGGGGTTGAAGTTATCAAGGGCGGCTTCGGAGAGGCGGTGGGGACCCCTGGCTGTGCACGAGGAGCCAATGACGCAGTACCGCTGTATTTGGGCTCGTCGTGATGCCTGGGTCTCCCCGTCACCGCCCAGGTTGGAACCCATGGTCCAGGGCCGCACATCCCGGCTGTGGGTGTTGGACCATTTGGCTGAGGGGTAAGAATGGGTGACTGGGTACCCCTGCAGTCAGCACATGGGTGCACTAGATTGTTGGAAGGCCTACCAAATGGACCATCAGATATCACATGGATTTAGGGACCCCCTCCCCCCTTTTTTTCTTCTTTCTTTTCTTTCTCTCTTTCTCCGCTCTCTCTCTTCCCAAAATATGAGGGCTGGCAGTCAGTCGGTCGCCCATAGGAGGTTAAATACTGTGGGGGAGATCGGTGTAGGGGGCTCTTGCTCCCCTGCCCTCTGACTCCACTTCTGTGAAACGATAGCTACCCCAAGGGGTATGTATGGATCCTGACTTCCCTTATGATATTTAGTAGGAAGCAGGGTCTTACTTTAATCGGCGGGCGACAGAGTTGTAGCTCTCATTGTCCCCTATTAAGCCTTGGGGAGGGTGATAGTCATGGGCAACTTCTGGCGGATCCCTCTCAGCCATGGAGGGGCAGGGGAAATGGGCCCGGACATCGCCCTAAATCACAGTGAAACTTCTGTGGTTGTCCGGGAGAGAGATCATGGGTAGGTGTGAATAGTAGATGGGGGATGGCTGGAAAGTCAGTTGCAACCCGACCTTACCACGCACAAGTGAGGTGCTGATGTATGACACAGCGGTGGGTGTACCTCGCTCCTTTTGGATTACCTGGCTGAGGCTAGGTTGCTGTTGAATTAGTGGGTTTATGTGTGGCATGTTGCCTGGGCCCGCCAATTGTCCTTTCCCTAGATTTAGACAGAGCCATTAAATTAAAATAGTTGCTTCATAAAGAGAGGGAATTTTGGAGGAGGGCGATAGGCAACAAACATGCCACAGAAGATTGGGCAGCATAAAGATAAACAGGTTGGCGGGAAAGATTCCTCGAGAAGGGGTAGAGAGACAACACCATAATAAGGTTGGTCACGGGAAGGGGGAGGACTGAGACCCCTGAGTAGGGTACAACAGTGCTGAAATGGTTACGCAGTTCATATGATTTTGCCCTTGGGGAGGAGCTACAGCGCCTGATCTAGGATAACCACTGTTTTCAAATTGCATTGTCCTTGGAGGGCTCGGTACCGCCTTAGGGGCATTGTAGCGGAATGAGTAATTAAGAGGCATTGAGATAACCCCACCCGGATAAAGGGCAGAATGGAAACACCAGAATGTGCTAGCCTCATAGCTGGCCTGTTCTGTTGGGCCGGGAGGACTGACACTATAAGGGTCCCATGCTCGTCTCTACTCACTCTGTGTCGGGCACCTGGATGCCGGCCCCCCGCCACCCGGGATTAGCTGGTGGTCAGATGACCGCTACATAGGGGCATGCCGGCTCTGGCCACTGTTCCGGCTGGGGGTCCGGAAGTCCGAGAATACAAGGTTACGGGGAGCCCCGCGCTGGCTGTGGTTTTCGGGGGCCCCTTGGTTGGTCCGCTGAGCCATCGGGAGGAGGGTTGACATCCGTTGAAACATACATATTTGAACTTGTTGGCTCCCATCTTCCCCCGTTAAGGGATTGTCTTTCATGCGAATTGGATCCCAGGGGAGCCAACAGCTCAGACCTCGGGGGAGTAGTCACCAAACCCAACTACCCATTCCCCTTTGGGTACTAGATACCCTAGGTCCTCAGATAGTGGAGGACCGCTTAGGTAGGACACGTGGATCCTACCAACGATCTGGGCATAACCTAGATCAGTGGAAGTACCAACGGTTTTAGATTTTTACTATAGTCATGTTGGCTACGAGGTTCTGGTTGTATTTAGTGTTGTATGTCTATATAAATTGTTGTATTGTTCTATGTTTTTGTTCTGTCAACAGGTCATCGAACTCTCCCTGGTCATTAGGATTACATAACATTGGGGTTCTAAGAGCACCCTGTGGGGGGTGGAGGGCCCAGCATCTCCACCTTATGTAAAAATGCATGCTTCAAAATTAAAGTTGCTCTCTTTAAATATAAATGGATTGGCCTCCCCGATTAAAAGATCTAGAACGCTGGCATACCTTAAAAGAACTAAATCAGATATAGTTTTTCTCCAGGAAACACATATGAGTCAATTGGAGCATGCCAAGCTTGCTAAACTAAGTAGGGGACAGGTCATAAGTGCTTCTTATAAGGGTGGCAGAAGTAGAGGTGTTGCTATTATCATTCCGTCCCACACCCCCTATCAATCAGAGCGAACTTGGTCAGACCCCGAGGGCCGCTTGGTTATTTCGCAAGGGAAGCTGAATAGTGAGGTAATCACTCTAGTAAATGTGTACCTGCCCCCTGGGATCACGGTTCCCCAGTTGAAACCACTATTGGATAAGGTGGTGAACTTCACCAAAGGTACTTTATTAATGTCCGGGGACTTTCATATGCTGGTAGACCCAGACCTAGATTCCACGAAAGGGAAGCCACAGAGGTTAACTAGGACCCAGAGCTTTTCCAAAAAGTTTGTTTCGGAAGTGGGGTGGTGTGATATTTGGAGAAAGCTGCATCCACATGCAAGAAACTACTCGTATTATTCTTCGGTGCACCGCACATATTCCCGGATAGATTACGCTTATACCCAGGTTGAAAAGCTGCAGGTGGTATGTGAGGCCAAGTAAGGAGATATAACTATCTCAGACCATGCCCCTGTGATTACACTATGGGATTTAGGTGTCCAACCTAAAAATACGCAATGGAGACTAAACCCGTTCTACATGCGTTCCAAAGAATTTAAGGAGTTTGTTACGGATAGGATCTCTGAGATCATATCCGATAACCTTACCTCGGGTGTTAGTCCCTCGGTGTACTGGGACACAATAAAAGCGGTCCTAAGGGGGCATATAATTAAATATTCAGCACAGAAAAAACGGCAACGCGAAGAGCATAGAGCCAAGCTCGAAGAAACACTCCATTTTCTGCAACAAGCTCATAAGCAGGGGGATAAATCCCTCCTTTCTCAGATACAATACACCAAACAAGAGCTAGATAAGCTCGCAATACAACAAACCGAAATAGCCCTAGCGTTTTTGAAGCAGAGATATTATGAAATAGGGCCACGAGCTACACGTTTACTCGCATACCAAATCCGTAGACAAAGAAAAGCAGCAACAATAGTTAATATTAGACATCCAATAGGAGGACAGACCCTAACTAAGACACACGATGTAGCTGAAGCCTTTAAGGCCTACTATAAGAGACTGTATACCCCAGAGTCCATCCCCGCTTCGGAAAGTATGGCAACGTACATTGAGTCTCTCTCCCTACCTACCCTAACGGAACAAAATAGAGACGCACTTGTGCAACCTATAACCACCATAGAAATAGCGCAAGCCATAACCAATTCTAAACCCCAGAAAGCCCCAGGACCAGATGGATATGGAGCAGAGTTCTGTAAGGTGGCCAAAACATCAGTTCTCCCAACACTTCATCGGGTCTTTAACTCAATACTTCGGGGTGATTCACCCCCAGTTTCCTGGTCCTACGCAACCATATCGGTAATTCCCAAACCAGGGAAGAATCCACAGGATTGTGCGTCATATAGACCAATTTCGGTACTAAATCAGGACTATAAATTATTCATGAGCATTTTAGCTCACCGCATAGATCAAGTGCTCCCCATGTTAATTCACAGAGACCAAACTGATTTTGTGAAAGCTCGTACCACCACTGATAATATCAGACGCTCCCTTTACTTGGTTGACCAAATGGGTAGCGCTGACAACTCGGCGGTGCTCATTAGTCTTGACGCTGAGAAGGTTTTGATAGAGTCGCATGGCCCTTTTTATACTCTATCTTGCATCGTTTCGGTTTTCCCCCTGGTCTTATTCAAGCCCTACAAAATATATATTCCTCACCACAGGCATGTGTGAGGGTTAATGGGCACCATTCCGAATATTTCCAACTTAAAAGAGGCACCCGCCAGGGTTGTCCGCTGTCCCTCTATTATTTGCGGTGACCATAGAGCCATTAGCACAGCAGATCAGAGAACACCCGAACATAGGAGTTACTCTAGGGATACGGAACACCAATCGCCCCTATACGCAGATGACATTCTTTATATATACAAAACCCGAGCAGTCTATTCCAATGGTACGTCAAATCCTGGATACATATGGAATGTTTTCGGGTTATAAATTAAATCTGACTAAAACTGAATTGCTCACTTTTAATTACACTCCTACACAAGTGGTGTTGGATGTTCTCCCTGGTAGGTGGCGCTTAGAGAAACTAAAATACCTGGGCGTGTATATCCCCCGTGAAGGAGCACATTACTACAAGCATAATTATTCCTCTTTTATGGAACAACTGAAGTAGGACTTACAGACCTGGTCAGTGATCCCCCTGAGCTTATTGAAGCGGGTAGAATTAGTCAGGATGGTAATTCTCCCTAGAGCATTATATTTGTTTCAAAACATCCCCCTTAATGTACCCCAAAAGTTCTTTAAAGAAATAGACCGCTTATAAGGAATTTCATTTGGGTAGGTGAAACTCGGTGCTGCCTTTGAAAGTATTATCGCTCACAATAGATGGAGGCCTTGCGCTCCGGACTTATAGTATTACCAACAAGCAGTAACCACGATTGCATATAATGGCAAGACAAAATAGAAAGTCACATCCACATTGGATGGAAATAGAGAAGTACTGATAAGTTACACCGACTACTTTCGGACAATATACAGTCGAAGCCCGGGAAATGGCCACCTAACTATTAATCCCTGGCTAACAGCGCAACTTCAAAAATGGAATGCAATTAAAATTCCATAACCTAACACCCTTCCTGCCACTCCTATGTCCGATTAGGGCACTACCAGATTTTCTCCCCAATACACTAGACTCCAGATTTGATGCATGGGATAGTTATGGTCTACGATACCTAACACAAATAATGACGAAAGGAGTAATTTGGTCATTTGCAGAAATCCAGGCAAAATTCCATTTGCCACATAGAGACTTTTTTCAATATCTACAGCTCCGCCACTATATGGAAGGCTTGCCCCTGCCCCTGCGAAACCCAGAAAACTACTTAGCGTTAATCCAGTGTCAAATCTCACTGAATAATTCAGAGAAACAGGAACATCTGATATCTTTATATTATCAGACTTTGAACTCACAGGAGGAAGAATCACTGAGCAGAATTCGCACTCAATGGCAGGAGGAGTCCGGTTGCCATTGACAGCGTCGGATTGGCGACTGGCATGCAGTTACTCCTCTAAGGTTACAAGCTCATATCAGTGGCGAGAGTTTGCCTGGAAAGTTTGATAAGATACTTTAGATCTCCCAAGGTTACTAAGCATTACTCACAAAACAAATCTGCAGCATGCTGGCGGGATGTAGTAACAGGAGGCCAATCTGACACATATTTTTTGGGCTTGCCCAATGCTCTCCAACTTTCTTAAGCAGTTGGAGGTGCAGCTTCAACAATTTATTGATCCACAATTCCAGTTGACACCAGAAATATATTTGTTTCTTACATTTCCCAGGCCTTACCGAGGCCCGAACACAAGATACCTACTTTCACTGCTTCTTACAGCAGCCAAAAAAGCAATAACTAGACATTTGCTAACAGTCAATCTCCCTACGATTCAGGACTGGTGGGAAGTTACCCGGCAAATTTATAACATGGAAAAAATGACATATAATATAAATGAACGTGGGGAGAGTTTTACTATAAGATGGGTACGGTGGCAACTATACTCTACGTTGGTGGACCCGGCTTTTGTGCCATAAGTTCTATAACTCAATAGAAACTTCTGAGGTTAAACTCAGCCAGCTGGCTCTCCGCTCTTGATGGGGCCTGGGCCCGATGAGCCCCCCGCCCCACCTAACACCCTAGATTGTATGTAGCCTGAACCACAATTGGCAGTGATGTGGTGAATACGGAGAGGGAGGATTCGGTGGCCTGAAGAGCAATCAGTACTTACTTACCTAATATTCAATGAAATTGGTGGAATTTTACGGGAGAGTTAACTGTGTTGGACGTATGTATAAGAGCAATTGGATAGTTGGAAATGAGGGATATTGGACTGAGAAATTAACTGAACCCTGAGAGCTGTTTGATATAATTGACCAGTGGCTGATGTATTGTATAAAATAATAACTGTAGACCTATGTGTATATAAGTTGAAAATATGAATAATAAAAAGAATAATTTAAAAAAAAAAGAAAAGTGTCCTCAGATGATCTGAACTGAGCCTTCTCTTTCAGAATCCAGCCTGGGAGGGGTGGATAAGTTGTGGGAGCACTTTTTCAAGTCAGGTTGCTAATATTTTGGCTAGTATCTTGGTATCTGCACCAATCAAGTAGATGGGACTGTAAGTACCAGGGAGAAACGTGTCTTTGCCCTTCTTGGGCAAGATAGTGATAGTGTCTTCTCTCATGGTGGGATGTAGCAGCATTTGCAAAAAGGCATGCATAAATACCTGTAGCAGCATTAGTGCCGTTTCGTCAGTACTGGCCTGGTATATGTCTATAGAGAATCCATCCCCTCTGGGAGCTTTATTCTTATTCATAGAGATGGTCTCTTTAATTTCCCCCCAGGAAATGCGGTTCTCTAGTTCATGAGACTCTTCCAGAAATATATGCTGGAGATTAAGGGATTTAAGGAATTGTGGGGTTTGTTTAATATTGGATGGGAATTTGGATGAGTAGAGTTTAGAGTAAAATTTAGACATAATTGTAGAAATGTCCTCCTGGGAGGTCTTGAAATTTCCCTGATCGTCCTGCAGTCCTGAGATGACTCTCAGCCCTGAGCTTACGGAGTCCATATGATAATATCTTCCTCATTTTCTCTCCCCCTTCCCAATATGTATGATGCATTCTAAATAAGGCTAGCTCAGCTTTCCTGGCGTAGTGCACGTTTAGTTTTGCTCGAACTTCGAGCATCTTGTTAGGATCTGACAATGGGTTTGCTTTGAACTCGCTTTTTAAAGTAGTCAACCTAGATTCTAGGGTTTTAACTTCAAGTTCTCTTTTTAGCCTTCTATGGATGGCGCAGCTGATTATCTTCCCCCTTAAATAGGCTTTGAGAGCCTCCCATAGTGTACTGTTTGTGACACTATGGTCTTTGTTATTGGTTAAATATTCCTTTATCTCTTGTTGCACCCACACTAAAAATTCCTGGGTCTCTTAACAGCAGAGGATCCAGCCTCCAAGCTGTAGATCTCGGGGAAGGCGGGCCCCTTAAAACCCGCAATGTAATGGGAGCATGATCAGATATTACTATGGGGTTGATGTTGCTATCTGCGATGAGAGATGTGGTCTGGGGATTAGTGAGCCATAAATCTACTCAGCTTAATGAATGGTGGACCCGAGAGAGACAGGTATAGTCTTTAACCCTAGGGTTAGAAATGTTTCCAGATATCTGTGAGAGAATATTCCCTCATTCCTCATTAAATGTGTGAGGGCTGTGGCTGCTGTGGTGTGTCTGTTGGGTGCCAGAGGATCTATCTAATACTGAGTTCAGGGTTAGATTTAGATCCCCGCCTACCACCATTGGGGTATGTGAAGGGTTAAAAGAGGCCATTTTGTCCGAGAGGTGTGACAAGAAGTTTGGGTCATCTATGTTTGGTGCATACATATTTAGCAGCGTCAGGGGGCCCGATGTAATTATTTTAGCCATGACCCCATCTATCCTCCATATCTGTCTGAGATGACTGGCATTTCCATTTCAATGACTTGTGAATGAGTATGGATACACCTCTTTTTTTTGCGGCAATGTATAAGGTATGGATCTCCACACCTACCCATTCCCTTTGTAACTTACATGCCTCAGCATGTGTTGGCTTCGTCACCTGGAGGAAGGCCACTTTGGTGTGTAGTTTTTTAAGATGATTTAAAACTTGTTTTCGCTTTATTGGCAAGTTTAGCCCCCCTAACATTCCAGGACATAAACATAATGTCATCCATTTTGTATTCTGAGGTGATTTAGTGGAACCCAAGAATGTCTGACAAATAGTGGGCCTGTCTTCCAGGAGATTCTGCTGAGAGTAAGCTTTTTTCTTATATCACCGTGAAACAGTTTCTCAGTGTGCATAATACAAAACCATTAACACACAGAACTGCCCAACTGGGGCAAACATTTAAAGAGACACTGTCAACCCCCCTTAGGCCTCAAAGTGTCCCTAGTTTGAAAAATGCATTTTATGATTGCCAGCATTATGTAAAGGTTGCTGATGTAGCTGGTAGTTTGATTCTGATTCTTTTTTTCTTTACAAAAGTGAAAAACATACTGGTGTTACCACACAAAAACAGGTTTGTTTACATTCCTTGATCAACTCCAACTGCATCATTCCTGGGCTTGGGAACACCCCCAACACGGTCTTGCCACTTGTGATCCAGTGAGAGTTTAGGAGGCTGTTGCATCATGAGTGACTGCACTGTTTGGGGGTGTTTTTAATGTTCAGGCAGTGTTCAGTAAGAACAGATTCTGGATTTGAAACAAAACAAAGATGTTTTTAAATATACATTAGCATGCATTTCAGTTCTACTAAACAAAAAAAACAGACAAAACAAACAGCAACATCAGTGAATTTTAGAGAAGTTAAGCAACTATAAAATGCAGGGTTTTTAACTAGAAATGATAGGATTCAAAACAGGTTGGCAGTGCCCCTTTAAAACAGTGAAGAACATCATACGTCATGAGACAGTGTATATAAGCAATCATTATTCAAGTGACCACTTCTAGATTTTGCATCGTAATCTGTGGTGTCTTGTATAGGCATCAAGCAGAAGATTCAAGCTTGGTACGTGGGTCCCCCACCCCTTAAATTTCTGTTATGACAAATACTTAGTTGAAAATTAGGTATCCTGTTGTACGACTATCCTCGAATCATGTCATGCAGTGTACCTGTTGAGTACACATTGAGTGAGACCTTGTTGTACATAACACCCAAAGGTATCACATGTCAGATTTTCCCTTACCGTGGATGAAGCCACTGCCAGAAGGATGCCCTTTTTTTATAAACGAGTATGAAATAGTCTACACCAGTATATGGCAGGTGGTGTCCTGGTCATCCCGCAGGAGGTTGAAAGATCGCTCCATCTAGCTAAGTACAACATAGAAAGCGCTTTTTTTTTTGTTACGCGGTTGTGAGGACCTGTAACCAACCCATCTTGAGTTCCATAGGGCCTTTACATGAGCTGTCACCATAGGGTAAAAGCTTGTAATAGTAGGTGATGCTGTCTATGCTGTCCAGTAGGCTGTTGCCACTCCCTCAGTAGATAAAAACAGGGCTCTTAAATTGCTATCTAAAAATAGCATTTCTTATTTGTGAGGGTGGAAGAGCTTTATGAAGGGTATAGGGTCTGCAACAGCAGGCTTCTTCAGAGTTGTCTTAATAGTCACCCGTATGTTAGGCATTTTTTTGTTTTCTTTTTTTCCCCACCTTGAATTTCTTCTGTATATCTAGTTATGATGGATGTGTGATTACCTTCCTGAAGCATGTTATCTCGGCTGTAGTTACCACGAGGAGGATAATGACTAGTGGCCTATGGGAGAACTTACTCCCCATTTACTTAACATCTATTCATGGTTAAATGGGAACGTCCGACCCAGTAACAAGAACTTTGGGCAGGCTCTGTGTCCATCACATCCCTTGCAGCCATATGGTAGAATATATGCTGTTAGGTGCTGGCATTTTTGGTGGGTTACCCAACTCAAACCAATATTCCTCCCTGTATGTATAACAACCTGACTAAAGGTGTCCCGTTTGAAGTTGGGTAGACTTTCTTAGAAGCTGGCAAGCTCTAAACAGCGGGCAAATTAAGAAGGCAACTCACCTTCCAGTGCATTATCACTATGCGTACGATATGGATAAGAAAAAAAAAACCAGCAGAAAGAACCTAAAGGTTTTGTTAATGTTAACAAAGTATCTAAACTGCAACCAGGTTGACTCGGTGCACTTTACTGTATTAACAACAGTAACTTAAAAGTGGCAACACACCACCCGGTGTATTTCTTGTTATGCATAGGTTAGGAATTTGGCTAGGCCCCTTTAAAACGCTCCATGGGGCTGTCAACAAGTAAGCACTTGTAACTGTTATTGATTTAATTGCTGATACCTATTGGAGGTTTTAGACATGTTCCGGTAGCGACATACACCCATTGGTAGGATGTATTGTGGGGATCAGTCAGCCATTGCCTTGAAGGCCGGATTCAGCGTTTGGAATCGCAGCAGCAGCGGCTGCATAGGAGCAAGGCTGCAGGTCTGCAGGCACTGGAGCAACAGACGGTGGGAACCTGCCAATTTCGGGTGGCGAGGTCAGTATATCAGGTTGCAAGACATTCTTTTCGGCCAGGTTGGAGGTGCATTTGCACTGTGTTTTGGGAGAGTTGTTTTGCAGCGCCATCTGATGTAGGTGCATGTAGTGACTTGCAAGAGGCCCCGTGTCCGAATCGTTAGGAGAAGCACACCATTTCCTGCTCTGGCTTCAGCCTCTGAGATGCAGAGTTGGAGAACTAGGGTTGTGGTCTTTCTTTTTGTGTTAGCTTGCCCCAATTTTTTAGTTTTAGAGATCCAGGGGGTCATGGAAACAGAGAAACATAGACTTTGACGGCAGATAAGGACCGCTTGGCCCACCCAGTCTGCCCATTTCCCTACCTATTGGATAAGCTGCAGATCCTAGTTAACCAACAGCCTGCTTCTTCCTACCGCCCACCAGAATTGCCATATGTCTGTCCCATGCATTCTTGAATACCCCCACTGGTTTTGACCCCATGACTGCCTCAGGAAGGCCATTCCAAGCGTCCACCACCCTCTCCATGAAAAAATACTTCCTCACTTTGCCTCTTAGCTGTCCCTCCTCTGTCTTCAAATTGTGCCCCCTTGTTCTTGTACACCTCTTTTTCTGAAAGATGCCACCCTCCTGGATTTTGTTGATTCCTTGGAGGTACTTGAAAGTTTCTGTCATGTTCCCCCTCTCTTGCCTTTTCTCGAGGGTATACATATTATGCTCCTTTAGACTCTCTTTGTATGACTTCTGGTGCAGACTCTGCACCATTTTAGTTGCCCTCCTCTGGACTACCTCCATCCTGTGTCGTTGCAGAGATGGGGTCTCCAGAACTGCACGCAGTACTGCAGATGGGATCTCACCAACTGTCTGTACAGAGAGATAATAAATTCCTGTTTTCGACTGGTGATGCCTCTCCCTATAACTTGGTATTGCAAGACAAAGTAGGCGGATGCCCATTTAATTGTCTCCTATTCATAGTGGGTTTATTTCCCATCAACATTTTCTCATCTGAAATGCCTACCCCAGGTCCCTTTCCATTTTTGTTGTTGTTGGCACCCACACTGTGTACTCTTCCCCTGGGTTTTTGTTTCCCCGGTGCATTACTTTGCACGTCTTTGCATTGAATCTAAGCTGCCATACTTTTGACCATTCCTTCAACCTTGCCAAGTCCTTACTCATCCTTTCTCCCCCTTGCATATCAACCCTGTTGCAGATCTTTTTGTCATCTGCAAAGAGGCATACGTTTCCTTCCAGTCCCTCCGCAATGTCACTTATAAAGACGTTAAAAAGGACTGATCTCATTACTGAACCCTGCAGTACTCCGCTAGTAACCCCCCTTTCTTCTGAGTGGACTCTGTGCACTATTAACCCTCTGTGTCCTGTTGTCCAGCCAATTTTTTACCCAAGCTACCACCCTGGGATCCACTCTCAGGCTGGCTAATTTGTTTATTAATCTGTGTGGGACTATGTCAAATGCCTTGCTAAAGTCTAGGTAGACCACATCCACAGCTCCTCCGTTGTCTACTACTTTGGTCACCCAGTCAAAGAAATCTATTAAATTCGTCTGACGTGACATTTCTGCTGTGAATCCATGCTGCCTTGGGTCCTGCGCCCCACTGGCTTCCAGGTACTCAACAGTTCTTTCTTTCAGAAATGATTCCATCATTCCACTAAGCTTCTCCAGGGAGTCTTTTCCCCGCCTACCCGCCCCAACCCTGACCGCTATTAAATACCCCTCCTCCCCCAAATTAAAGTTATTCTGTCAAGTCCCTCTCTTGATGCAGACTACTCCTGTCCGCCCCTTAAAAAGATTGCCTCCCTATAAAACTTCCTCTCCTTAAAGCAATCCTCTCATCTCTCAAAATTATTCATTTCTTATACCATTACCTCTTGCATCACTCCAATCTAAAACTTCTCCCGACACCTTAAACATAGTCTGTCTTTTTCTTTTCTCTCTTCCTTGTTCTTTTTTTCTCTTTGTTTGCTCCAGGGTGCTTGGCTCCCTTTGTAGACCCCAGCACTGTTGCTAGTCATACAAGGCCAGGCAGAAGGCGCTCCTGTATTCTACCTATCAGCACCTCAAAAATGGCATACTCGCCGGCCCAGTGGTGCTGAGGGTTCAGGTGCTGGGCCGCCACACTTACAGCTGCACAATCGCGCGGTTGAGAGCAGGACTACGAGTTGTTGGGGGTTGGCAGGAGAGGAAGGATTGAGTGTCCCAACGGAAGCTCTCTTCCCTCTGGAGAGGGACACCAGGGGTGCCTTGTGCACTCACATCCTGAGAGAGCCGGTGGAAGCATGGGCTCTCCAGGCTTCTGGCGGCTCCGTTCACCAGAGTTGGGAAGGGGGATGCTGTCGGGTGCTTGGGAGGAGGCGTGTGTCTGCATGTCGCCTCTCTGGACGTACGTCCTTGTGCCGGTGTCCCAGGGGGCTGGGATAGGGATCCACAGAAAAACGGAAAAAAAGCCTCGTGAGCCTAGATGATGGCTGCTCCAAAAGCCATCCAAGTCCAGGACCCACGGGCAGATCTCCGCTGTGCAGGTGCTTCATGAAAGTAATAGAGGGGAGGTAAGGAGTAACCGAGCACTCTAGGGGACAGACATCGTGGTAACGGACTTAGGAGGGGCATGAGCAATGCCTGAAGGAGTGGAGCACTGAGGGTGTACAGGAGGGGTATAAATGGGGAAAGTGGCTCCAAAGAAAAAAAATGGCGTACTCAGCCTCCCTCCTTATCTTCAGTTGTATCCTCCTGTTTGCATTTGAGCCTGCTATGGACCTAATGAAAGACATAAATTGCCTGAATAATGATACATGCCAGGCCCTAAGCCCTAAGGTATCTGCAAACCAATTAATTCCTTCCAAGGGCAGTAACCCCCACACAAGTATGACGACGTTGCACGTCCCCTACTGCCCTTAACCCCCAAACCAGATACCATTCACCATCTCCGTTAGGGCAGTAATTCCTGCTCTGACCAACTTTCGCAGCCCCAATTCCTGGACTGCTGTCCCAAGCAGTGACCATGCAAAACAGCTAAGCAAAGCATTCCTGAGATTTCTGGTTACATATCTCAGGAAATTACTAATACTACTGTTATTCTGTGCAGGCAATGTGGAATTGAACCCGCCCCCCCCCCAATCTGCTAGCAGTCCCTGGGGAACTCCCCCAGCTGAAAGGTCTGAGCTTTCTGCATATGGACGTATGCAGCCTTACCAGCAAATTTGAGCAGGTCCAAGCCTGGGTGCTACACGTCTTGCGTGATGTAGCAGTGTTCTCAGAAACCTGGCTGAAGAACAGCGTACCTGACAACTTGATTAGCATCCCTGGCTACAACCTGTTTAGGTGCGACAGACTGACCAGAGGTGGCGAGGTTGCCATATATATCAAAGATAAATTCATTACCACTGACATTACCTGCACATTGATGCCTAAAGAATTTGAATGTCTTACCTTCAAAATTATCCTGTCTAAGGGAGTCACTCTTCTGGTAGCAGTATGTTATAGGCCGCCTGCAGCTGGTCTGCGCATACTGCCTCATCTACATTATCTCCTCAAAAAAGCAAATACAGAATGTATCATAATGGGGGGACCTTAATCTTAACCGGAATGATGCCTGCGCCAGTAGGCCTAAGGACTTTTGTGATGAGCATGGGCTAACTCAGATTACCCCTGAGGTTACCCGATCAAATAAAAAGAACCCAGAACCATAGCGCCCAACTGAACCTCATACTGGTCAGCAAACTACATAATATTGCTCATGCAAGGGTCTTCCACAATGACCTGAGTGATCACTGTGCGATCGCCTGTATTAGGTGTTCCCCGCACCTCCCTCCCACCTCCGCATTCAAGTTAAAGCACAGACTGAAGCATTTCTTGCTCCCTAACTTTCTGACTGATCTTGGAAATAACATCTATCTTGTACCCACTGTGTCAAGCTTTCTGTATCTTCCAGGATCTACTGTTAAAGGTCATTAACAAACATACACCTTCAAGAAAAATCAAAACAAGGAAACGTGTTACTGACTGGTTCATCCCAGCACTGAAGCGGGCTCTTCGGCATAGAGACAATCTGTAGAAAAGGGCAAGGAAGTCACAGTCTGATTCTGACTGGCTTTCCTTCCAAGTAGCCAGAAACGCCTGTACCAAACTGGTCAGGTTGAAAAAATCTCGCTACTTCCAGTCCGCCCTTGAGGTAAACAAAAATTGCTCAGTCAAATTCAAACAACATGAAGTCTTGCTATATTATGACATGTGCAGTGAGTCCCAACCTTCAAACTGCTCTGGAGGTGAAAGAGTTAACTTTCCATGCCAGGCATGGAACCTTGAGCGTAAGCTCGGTTGACAACTCTGTTGTTCTTCAAACTCAAACTGTCAGATTCTTTACTCCGCCTCACTGAACAGTCGCTCCGGAGATTTCTCCTTCTGCTCTGTTCGTTTGTCGGTTAAAAAGTATTAATTTATCAGTTTTTTGACCGAAATTAAACCGCAACCGGTCGGTTCAAGCTCTGTCTGTGGTATCGTAAGTAATAGATAGGCTTACATTTATTTTTTCTGTGTGGAACTTGTAAACGCTTTTCGGTTTGGTTTGAACCGATCAGTTTATTCTCAAACTTCACTAGTCCTTCATTAGAGTGCGGTTCCTGGTTCTTATCGGTTCTAAAACGGATTTCATTACGGTTTTTTTCCATTTAATTCGCGACACGTTGGGAACCGATAAGGGAGTCTTGCTTGGCGGATTGCCATAAACAGCAAGTTTGGTTAGGCTGGCACTATGTCTGAGAAACCCAAAGAAAAACCGGGCCCACTGGGTTTCAGCACTGTGGTGTTTGTGGGGAAGCCTTTGCTAAGGCTGACCCACACACCACCTGTGTATATTGTCTGGGGTTTGACCACCTCCATGCAGACTGCCAGATTTGTAAGAATTTTCCTGCTGCCACCATAGAAAAGAGAGTTGGTAGGCTCAGGGAAAGGGAGGCCAAAAAGTCCGCTGACCCGGATGGCCAGCCCGGTTCTGTCCCAACCGAACCGGAGGGAGTGCCCTCTGACCAGAGCGATACTTCCTCGGCCAAACGAAGAGCCAGCTCTGAGGAGCCGGTTCCAACTAAAAGGACTAGGAAGTCAGCTAGTGGGGAGCCAAAAGTTCTTTCTCCAACTGCTGAGGAAATAGCTAAAGCAATTCAAATTGTCCAGTCACTTTCCCCGGTTCCGACTGAACCGACACCATCAGGAAGCGCTTTGGTCGGCTGGTTCCACCGGTTCAAGATTATGATTTTGAGGATTTTTATGAACCGAGGAGGGGAAGAGGAGTATGAGGAGAGTGAATGGTTTTGAAAGTCTGGATGTGCCCATTGAACCGGACATCTCTCCAGACAGACTGTCAGGGTTTCTCCCCAGACTATCTGAGTCTCCTTCTCATTTTATGTTCTATAAGAAAGTTGCTGAAACTCTCCAGCTCCCTGTTGAGGAAGCTGTTGATGACCAAGAGGAGCCTGATTATGTAGAAATGATGGATATTCCAGAGTCTAGGAGACTGTTTATTCCTTTGCATAAATCTTTTCGGAAACAGACAGTAAAAATTTTAAAAACTCCTCACACTATACCTCCTGTTGATAAAAAGATGGACAAGAGGTATACATCATCAGACTCTGGTACGGAGTTCCTCACACAGCAATGCAGCCATGTGGGGGTAGTGCAGGCTGCAGCCTGTGACAAGGCAAATGTTCCTCTAGCTTCACACCCCCCTGAAAAGGACTCCAGGAGGATTGATGCCATGGCAAAGAAACAGTACATGGCAGCATCTTTGGGACTCAGACAGGCAAATTATATGGCTTATGCTGCTAGGTACCAGAAATCCAGATGGGATACTGTGCTGGCCCTGGCAAAACAGGTCCCTAACCAGCTTGCCAGGGAGCTGGAACAGGTGGCTGCGGATGGTATTGAGGCATCCAAGGTGCAATTTCATGCTGCAGTAGACTCTAATGATGTGTCATCAAGGGTCATAGCTACATCTGTGGCACTTCGCAGAATGGCTTGGCTCAGATGTACTACCCTGTCACAGGATACCCAGTCTAAGGCCATGGATTTTCCTGTTGTGGGAATTCTCTGTTTGGGGAGCAGACAGAGAATTACATGAAGAAAATGGATGAATATAGGACCACCTATAGGAGTGCACAGGCCAAGGAAAGGCAGGCCACTCCTCAAAGGCAGCATCCCAGGGGCAGGGGCAGGCCTTTTCATAGGCCTTTTTACCAAGTCCAGGCCTCCTCTTCTGCTTATGCCCAGAGGGGTTCTTTAGAGGGAGAGGCAGACGGGGTGCAAGCAAGCCTGCTTCCACCCCTCAGCCCAAAGCCCCTGCCAAGCAGACACTCTGATGGGGTGCCCAGGGCCGATTCTCTTCTACCTGTAGGCAGGCTGGCTTACTTTGTCCAGGACTGGAAGTCTTTAACATCAGACAAGTGGGTCCTGGAAGTAGTAGTGTGGGTTCTCAGCTTCAAAAATTTCCAAAGATGAGAACCAGGTCCTTTGCACCTGCAAATCCATCAGAGGCACTTGCCCTAGAAACAGAAGTTTCTACCCTCCCGGCGCTCAGAGCTGTGGAAAGGGTTCCACCCCTACTCCAGGGCAAAGGATTGTACTCCAGGTACTTCCTTACCCCAAAAAAGACAGGAGAATGGCGGCCCATCCTGGACCTCAGATACCTAAACAAGCACCTTTTAAAACCAAAATTCAAAATGGTGACTCTGGGAATTATTTTACCTTCTCTAAGGCCAGGGGACTGGCTAGCGTCCCTGGACCTCAAGGATGCCTACTTCCATGTTCTCATCAGAAGCTCCCATCGAAAGTACCTCAGATTTGAACTGCCCTCAGGCCATTACCAGTTCAGAGCAATGCCCTTCGGCCTCACCTCTGCCCCGAGGGTATTCACAAAATGCCTGGCAGTAGCAGTTGCCCACTTAAGAAGGCAAAAGATTGCCATCTTTCCTTACCTGGACGACTGGCTCATAGTAGGCCAGTCTCCAGAACAAGTCAGACTTCACCTTCAGGTAACTCAGCAACTGCTCACATCTCTAGGTTTCCTTCTCAATCTTCAAAAGTCAGTTCTAGTGCCTGTCCAGCTCCTCACCTTCTTAGGTGCAGAACTGAACACAAAAGAGGCCAGAGCCTTCCTCCCTCTGGAAAGAGCAAGGACCCTGGTCTCTCTGGCCTCCTCTTTCACCCTGCAAGTCTATCGACCAGCAAGGCATTTTCTGCAGCTCCTGGGGCACATGGCTGCTTCTACTGCAGTGGTGCAGGGAGCAAGATTTCAGATGAGGGACGTCCAGTTCCATTTGAGAGCCTTTTGGTCTCAAAGGAGAGACCCTTTAACCAAATTGTTCCCAGTGACTCGAACCCTGATCCAAGCCCTTCAGTGGTGGCAGGACCAGAGCAATCTGAGACAGGGGGTCCCCTTCACCCTTCAGTCTCACTCCTTAATCCTTACTACAGATTCATCCCTCTTGGGGTGGGGAGCTCACATAGGCGATCTCACTACCCAGGGATTGTGGTCCCCACAGGAATCTCTGCTCCACATCAATCTGTTGGAACTCAGAGCAGTTTTTCTAGCACTTCAAGTTTTTTCCACATCTGTTCAGAACAAAGTCGTACAGGTCAGAACAGACAACACCACTACAATGTGGTACATCAACAAGCAAGGAGGCACTCGGTCTACGGCCTTGTGCACCGAAGCAATGAAGTTGTGGTCCCTGGCTTATTCCCTGAACACCTCCCTTACGGCAGTTCACCTCCCAGGCAAGGACAATGTCCTGGCAGATGCTCTCAGCAGGATTTCCCAGGGCCATCACTAATGGTCACTGGATCCCCTAGTACTGGAGGTAGTATTTGCCAGATGGGGCACTCCGATGGATCTTTTGCAGCCCCAGACAATCACCAACTTCCCTTTTTTGCTGCAGGCCCCAGTGTTGGGCTCAGTCCCCTGGATGCCTTCCTCCTCAGTTGGGGAAGTTTCTATGCTTTTCCCCCTTCCCTCTTCTTTTCAAGGTGCTAGTCAAAATCAGATCTCAACCCTGCAAGATGATCCTGATTGCTCCAGATTGGGCCAGGCAGCCCTGGTACCCACTCCTTATGTCCTTAGCAGTCCACCTTCCCCTGTGTCTTCCCAGGAATCACAACCTGTTAACCTGTGCCCAGGGGAGAGTTTGGTACCCGAACCTCAAATCTCTCAATCTCAAGGCCTGGCTCTTGAAGAGTTAGAGTTTGCTGACCCTACACCTCTCCCAAGGTGTATTGGATATCTTGAAGGCTTCTAGGAAGCCTTCCACCAGGGCTACTTATAATTCCAAATGGAAGAGATTTTCCATTTGGTGCTCTGCCAGGCATATTTCCCCAGAATCTGCTGACTTACCCACAGTCCTGGATTACATGGTGCATTTGAATACGTTGAGGCTGAGACCAGCTACCCTAAAGTGCACCTGGCAGCCGTGTCTGCTTTTTATCAGCAGGTAAACCTCTCTTTCAGCTCATCCTGTATTCTCCAAGTTTTTCAAGGGTTGCTTCACACTAACCCCTTTCAGGGACCCTGCCCTGCCTGGGATCTTAATATTTGCATTGCTCAGCTATGCAACCCCTTTGAGCCCTTGTCTTCAGCAGAGCTTAAGTACTTGACTTGGAAAACTGTGTTTTTGGTAGCCATCACTTCTGCCAGGCGCATAAGTGAATTGCAGGCATTGTCAGTGGAACCTGATTTTATCTCCTTTCATAGATATAAGGTGGTCCTCAGGACTAACAGGAAGTTCTTGCCTAAGGTGGTTTCAGACTTCCACCTTAATCAATCTGTTCTCTTCCTGTGTACTTCACTGACCATTCCTCTTCTGGCGAGAGGAGACTGCACAGTTTAGATGTCAAAAGAGCCCTTAGTTACTACATAGAACGTACCAAGGGTCACAGGTTTGACTCCCTCCAACTGTTCCTCACTTATGGTGAGGTTGGTAAAGGGAAACCTGCCACTAAAAGATCCATTGCCAGGTGGATTGTCTCTTGTATCCGATTTTGCTATGAGAAATTGGGTAAGGTTCCTCCCTCAGGCCTGAGGGCTCACTCTACCAGAGGTACAGCTGCGTCTCTGGCTGCTGCCAGGGACATCCCTATCCTAGAGATATGTTAAGCAGCTACCTGAAAACAGTTCACACTTTTACCAAGCATTACTCCCTGGATATCCAGGCTAGGAGTGATGCTCGGTTTGGCACAGCTGTGCTTCAGAGCCTATTTCCTAAGTAGGTTCTTTCCCTCCTCCATGGAGGTACAGCTGTGTAGTCTGCATATGTCATAATATAGCAAGACTTCATGTTGTTTTGAAGAAGGAATTACTCACCTTAGTAATGTTGTTTCTTCTAATGGAGTCTTGCTATATTATGACCTCGCCCCCGGCCTGCCCCTCTCAGAACCTCTACTTTTGGGATGTGGGTGGGCAGTGTAGTGTTGGCGCTTGGTAGATGCCCACTTTATTTTCACCCTTCCTTTTTGGGGTGTTTGGGTGTTATGTTTTTATTTTTTCTGGATCCCCTGACTTGAGTCTTTGTTTTGGGACCAAGAAAAATGTGTTCTTATATTTAGTAGCCAGTAGGCTAGTGTAGGTTTACGGCTTCCACATAGAACCTTAGTGAGTTTTGCTTGTAAAGATCTGACAGTTTGAGTTTGAAGAACAACAGACAGAGTTTTCAACCGAGCTCGCGCTCAAGGTTCCATGCCTGGCATGGAAAGTTAACTCTTTCACCTCCAGAGCAGTTCGAAGGTTGGGACTCATTGCATATGTCATAATATAGCAAGACTCCATTAGAAGAAACAACACTACTAAGGTGAGTAATTTTTTCTTCTGGCAGATCCTGAGAGAGGTTAAAGGGCATTCTTCATCCACCCCATTCCCAGCCAGAATTGTGGCAAACAGCACCTCCTACACAGACAGGGCTGAGATCCTGGATCAACTCAGTAACCATTTCGCCACTGCAGGCCTCTCCTTTGATGCATCGCCTATTAGTAAACTGAGCACCACGTGCACTGCCAGCAATATTACGTGCCCGACTCCCACCACCGGTACCGACAAACCAATTCATATTCTAGCCGGTATCCTGTAAACAGGTGGAAGATCTCCTCCTCTCACTGGACATATAAAAGAGCGCTGGTGCTGACTTGTTAGAACCCTTCTTTCTAAAAGCAGGTTATCATTATCTGACAGCACCAATCGCCCATCTTTTTAATAGCTCACTAATCTGAGGGGAGTTGCCAACTAGCTGGAAAATTGTGCATATTATTCCCTTGTGCAACTCAGGAGACCCCACAGACTTAAATAGTTACAGGCCAATTTCGCTACTGCCAATTTTATCCAAATTACTTGAAAAAGTTGTCAACTGTCAATTAAGGGAGTTCTTGGAGAGTGAAAACACCCTTAATCCTGTTCAATCGGGTTTTAGATCTAAGCATAGCACCCTATCAGTCCTAGCCAAAGTGTCGAATGATTGGCTAAAAGCTGTGAACAATAAACAGCACGTCTGTGCCCTCTTTCTTGACCTCATCAAAGCAGTCGACACGGATGATCATTTCTTACTACTTGATTCACTGGGTTGCATTGGTCTAAGCACCACTGCAGTAAAGTGGTTCTGCTGCTACCTCACAAATCGGAGACTGCAAGTTAAAGCCCAAGGCGAACTCTCCCCTTTAAAAATTCTTCCCTGTGTCGTACCGCAAGGTTCTATCCTGGGGCCTATTCTCTTGCCCTTTACATCAATCATATTGACTCTGGCCTTCTTGTAGGGAATGTTCATCTCTTCAGATGACATAGTCCTCTACACAACTAGCCCCTTTGAACCTTGCCTACAAGGATTTACAGCAGGACTTTAACATCCTCCAACATAATCTTCTGAACCTAAAGCTCTTGTTAAGTGCCAAAAAAACAAAGGCAATGATTATCTCCCCATCCGCCACCCTTAGTATGAGGACACCTATTACTCCCCAGATTATCACTCTCCTGGGCAAGCCATTAGAGATAGTCGACAAGTTTAAGTATCTGGGTGTCTGGCTGGATGACAAACTTAATTTCATTGAACACCTAAGTGAACTATCAAAAAAGTTAAAACAGCGACTCTGTGTATTCTACCGTATTAAACAACTCCTCACCCTGGAAGTCAGAAAGAGGCTGGTCCAAACAACCTTTCTTCCCCTGCTGGACTACTCCAACTTCCTCTACAGTCACTGCCCCCAAAATGCACTCCAAAAGCTTGATACATTCTATCATTGCGCATTGAGGTTTGTTCTCGGCCTGCCCTTGCAGACTCACCCCTGCCTACTGTACCAAATACTAGACTGGCCGCCCCTTTCCATGAGGAGGCAAATAAATGCCCTCATGTGGCTATTCCGGGCTATGCAAAACAAGCTACCATCCTATATCTGTAACCTATTTGTGCGCTCTAATGGTGCCTATAGCCTAAGAAACTCATTGCTTATCTTACTCAAACCTACATGGTACAGGACTCGTCTTGGCTCAGCTGCCATTAGCTCCTTTCTACGAACGCTATGGAATAACACGCAAAAAGCACTTAAACTCTCCCTGCTGCCTAGCCCCCACTTATTCAGACAGCTGGTCTATAGATGCCAGAAAAAGGCATGTGATTGCTTCAGGTAAGCAGTACTTACTCATTCTGAACAAGACACTAGCTCCGGACTCACTGGTCTTATTCCCCCATCAGCCAGCATCCCGTTAAGGTACTACCTACCATTACCTCCTCCCTCTCTGAGCTGTCTCACTTGGGGCCTCCACCCTATTAGGCTGCCCGTCTCCCTCTCCTTATTATGTCCTGTTTACTACCTTCCTTCTCCCCTCCACTGTGTCTCTAACCACCTCCTCCCTCAGTACACTGAACTCAACTAGCATACGTTGAACTGCTAGTCTATTTATTTGTCCTGTTTACTACCTCTTCCTCTCCCCTCCACTGTGTCTCACACCCCTACCTCCCTTACTACTATAATGATATCAACTAGCATACGTTGAACTGCTAGTCTGTTTATTTGTCCTGTTTACTACCTCTTCCTCTCCCCTCCACTGTGTCTCACACCCCTACCTCCCTTACTACTATAATGATATCAACTAGCATACGTTGAACTGCTATTCTGTTTATTTGTCCTGTTTACTACCTCTTCCTCGCTCCTCCACTGTGTCTCACATCCCTACCTCCCTTACTACTAGAATATCAACTAGCATACGTTGAACTGCTAGTCTATTTATTTGTCCTGTTTACTACCTCTTTCTCTCTCATCCACTGTGTCTCACACCCCTACCTCCCTTACTACTATAATGAACTCAACTAGCAAACGTTGAACTGTTAGTCTATTTATTTGTTACAAACCAAGCCTTGCGCTCATGCCTACTGATCTTGTATTGGTATTATTTGCTATACTACTGTCTAGTGTATCATGAACTCGTATGTTACTGTGATGGAATTTGTCCTATGTATCCAGGACCATCTTGAAAATGAGCTTGCTCAATGATGTAACTTGCCTGGTTAAATAAAGTTTGATTGATTGATTTTCCCTACCACTGAGGTCAAACTAACAGGTCTGTAGTTTCCTGCCTCTGGTTTGCTCCCACCTTTGTGAAGGGGAATCGCATCTGCCCGCCTCCAGTCCTCAGGTACCACACCATCCTCCCATGGTTTGTTAAAAAGGGTAGTCAGTGGTGTCACTAGTTCTCCCCTTCGTTCTTTTAGAATTCTGGGGTCGGTCGGTGTCAGGAGTTGCTGGGATACAGGAGTTATAGTATCCCGTTCTTGATGTGCCTTAGAGAGATTGGGGGTGGTATCCATACCTTTGCCCCTACTGTGAGGAGTCAAATCTTGAAATTGAGCTCTGGACCATGAGTGCATGATAAAATCCTCTGCGGCTGATGGGTCCAGAAATGAATGCTGCATGCCCTTTCTTGTGATCTGCAGTGTAGCCGGGTAGCACAGGCTATATCGGACTTGCAAGTCCATCAAAGCATGGTGGGCCCAAGTGAATTTCCTGCGCCTTTCTGTGAGGACCTGAGAGAAGTCTGGGAAGACTTGAATCCTGTGGCTCTGCCATGAGAGGGGCCTGTGCTCATGGGACTGTTGCATGATTCAGTCCTTCACTGGGAACCTAAGGAATTTGACCAGTATAGGTTTGGGTCGCGGGGCCTCTGGGCTTGGGGGGGGGGGTGCAGTGATCTATGAGATCGTTCTGTCTCCATAGGTACAGGCCACTGGTACCTCAGGACTGTCAGTAGGACATTTTGGAGAAAGAAATTCATGCCTTTATCCTCTACCCCCTTAGGGAACCCAGCCAGTTGGAGATTGTTCTCCGACTTCGGTTTTCCATTTCAGTGACCTTGTCTCGGAGTAGGCAGACCACCCAGTCCTGTTCCCGCAGCTGGGCTGAGAGACTCTCTGAGGCTGAGCCCTGTGTGGATATTTGTTGTTCGGTTTCCGTTGCGTGCTGGGACAGGGATATGATGTCCTGCCCGGTTTTTAGGTTTTGTTCTTTTAGATCCCCGATTTCTTGTAGGAGCTGTGAGCACATCCCTCTAATTTCTTATAGGTCGTTTGGTGCTTGGCCCGGAGGAACGGATTTGGTAGTAGATATGTTGCCGTGAGAGCCCTCCCCCGTACTGTGTCAGAAGGGCAAAAGTGGTGTCCTGGATTACCTAGTAAAATTCTCACTTACAGCTGAAATAACCAGACAATAAGTAGCTGCAGCTCTCAAGGTTTTGTAGTGTCCCTTTTGTTTCCAAGTGTGCTATGTTGAACTTTTGGATTTCACAGGATGATAGGGAGAAGAGTTGGAGATCAAGAAATCAAGCTGCAATTAAGTCAGCAGCCAAGTCACGCCCCTTAGATGTTGTTAGGTGAAGTAGAGGAAGAAATAGAGATTAAAAACCTTAGGTTTCGGATTTGCATTGGTATTTACTCACCTGGTAAAGGTACTTATTTGAGTACCCTTTATAGTACTCCACAGTCAAAACCTGTGAGTATTCTCCATCCATCCTGTAGGTTAATGCACAATCCAATCAATTTTGACCTCTGTTCCATCTCAGGATCTCCAGTAGAAACTTCCTTAGCTGTGAGTGTTCCTGTTTGAAGAAAAACGAATGGAGAGAACAAAAGTTTGGGCCAGGGGTACCATGTGTGGTTCTGGTGCACCTCTGTGTGTCTCTCCTCCCACCCCCGCCTAGTAACCTAGTATGTTTACGTACGCTGAGTATGGAAAAACTGAAATAAGAATTCTAGGCATGTTATTAGTAGAAAGCACGTATTTAATCGTTATAAAGATAATACATATATTTCTTTATGCTTAATTTCTTTGAATGTTACAATAATGTAAACCACCCCGTACATTTGGGGTCAAAGATATGGATCTGAATCCTATGCCAGTCTGGGTGGGTCTGCGGAGTACTATAAAGGGTACTCAAATAGTCACCTTTACCAGGTGAGTAAATACCATTATGTCTCGTACTCTTTATAGTACTCCGCAGTCAAGACCTACGGGACCTGAAAAGCAGTGTGATCACAGAGGACCTCTTGTGGGAGGGTGAGCTGGCAGAAAGGATTGCCCTAGTCAGGAGCCTTCCCTCAGTACGGCCGTGCTGAAGGACGCTCTTTTGGCAGAGAGTACATCCAGTTGGTAGTATTTTGTAAAGGTGTGTACAGAAGACCATGTGGCTGCGGAACAAATGTTGGCAGTGGAGGTGTGGCCCCTTTCCGCTCAGGAGGTTGCAACTGCCCTGGTCGAGTGGGCTTTGATGTTGGGGGGCGGGTCCTGGCCCGCTACTCTGTATGGCTGTTGTATAGTGTGTTTCAACCACCTAGCTGTAGTGGTCTTGGATGCTGCCTGATCCACCCTTTTTCCCATGGTGAGGACGAAGAGTCTGTCGGTCTTCCTGGTGTGTCTGGACATGGCGAGGTACTCCCTCAGCTGCTCCCTGACATCCAGGGCTTGCGGCATGCCCGTTGCTACGTACTGCCTTGTCGGCATAGACGGCAGTTCGACTTCTTGTTCCAAGTAGAAGCGTGAGGCGACTTTGGGGATGAAAGAGAATACCGTCCTCAGTGTGACCCTGTCATTGTGGAAGGTTAGGAAGGGTTCCTGTCAGGAGAGGGCTTGTAGTTCCCCTATCCTCCTAGCAGAGCAGAGCAGATAGCTACCAGGAAGGCTGTCTTTTAGGGTGAACCAGTAGGGTGAGTCCCGTAGGAACAGTGGTCCCTGTAGGGCCACGTTCAATTGCCATGGGGGGAATCTTTCTTACCTTGGGGTTTGTGAGTTCTACGGCTCGAAGGAGCCTGACCACGTCGGCATACCTCTCAACTGTCCCTGATTTTCAGGGTCATCCCTGATTTTGCCTCAGAATTTTACTTTGTCCCTCCTAAAAATTGTGTTTCCATGACCAGACAGTGTGGGTTGTAAGCACAAAATAATGTCAAACATTAAAGTTACAGACTTGTTCTTCCTTAGAAAATGCATTTTACACTAAGCCCCTTATTCTACCAGCTTTCTGGGTGGATATCTTTAATTTTGAAGATGTGTCCCTGATTTTGGTCCTTTGTCTCTGATTTTTTTAAGCCTTGTCCCTGATTTATGAGGCAGGAGGTTGAGAGGTATGCACATCGGGGTGTGAGCCGATGGCTCCTATCCCCGGTAGTGGCCCTCTAATAGAGGACTGGGTGGATGTCTGTACTCTCAAGAAAAAAGCGCTGAGTCCTTTGTTTGCGCCATCATTTAGGAAGTCCAAAATCTGTGGAAGTTCTGCCACAGAAGGGGAGGTCCTCCTTTCCGAGCACTGCCTTGCAAAAATCTTCCAGTGTCTTTGGTAGGATAAGTTGGTGGAAAGTTTCCTGGATTGTAGCAGTCTCTCCAGAACTCTGGAGTAGTATCCCAGGTTCAACAGTCTGTGCTGTTCAGTAGCCATGCCATCAGCTTGAAGGTCGATGGGTTCAGGTGTTGTATCGGGCCCTAACTCAGGAGGTTGTGTCAGTTGGGGAGCAACATTGGTGAGTCTGTTGACGTCGGTTGAAGTAGTGAGTACCATGGTCTCCTCAGCCAGTCTAGTGTTATCATCACTACCTCTGTTCTCGTGGCCCTGATCTTGTGGAGTAGTTTATCATGGTTATGGGTGGGAAGGCATATGCCCTGTTGAACAACCATGGGGCGGACAGGGTGTCCACCTCCTGATCCATGGGGTCCGTATATCTGGAGTGGAATGCTGGGAGTTGTGTGTTGTGGAATGAAGCCATCAGGTCTACTTGTAGCGGGCCCCATCTGCGTTGTATCTTCCTGAATACTGACTTGTGTAGCATCCGTTCTTGAGTGGTCGATGATGGATCTGCTCAGCCAGTCCGCCCTTGTGTTATCCTTGCCTGCCTTGATGTCATGTTTTTCTCTGCCCATAGTAGAACTTTCAGTGACTCCGCAGTCATGGTCCTGCTGCATGTTCCCCCTTGTTTGTTCAAGTAGGCAACCATCACCCGGTTGTCGCATTGCACAAGAATGTCCTGATGGGTGATTAGAGGTTTGAAGAATGCTAGGGTCAGGTAAACTGCTTTCATTTCCAGGATGTTTATTGGGAGGGTCGATTCCTCCTTGGACCATAATCCCTGGGTCACGTGATTCTTGTATGTGGCTCCCCACCCAGCCAGACTGGCGTCCGTCGTGAGTGTTGATCTGTTCGGATGCAGTAATGGGCAACCTTGTGATAGGGTCTTGCTGTTCATCCACCACTGAATTTCTTTCAGGACTTTCTGAGGTGGGGAGATTTGGAGTGGAAATTTTGAGGCATCTGGTCCCATGCCTCTATAAGGAAGTATTGTAGTTGCCTCATGTGGAGTCTGGCCTAGGGGATCATGTCGATAGTGGAGGCCATGAATCCCAATACCTGCAAGTAGTCCCAGACTGGTCTTACTGGGTGTCTCAGTAAGCAGATGGTTTGTTTTCTACGATTAAGGATTTTCTTCTCTGTGGTTGTCACCTTGTCGTGTCTGGTGTCGATTTTTGCTCCCAGGTGAGACAGTGATTGAGTTGGGGTGAGGATGCTCTTTGCCTTGTTGATCACCCAGCCATGATGCTGTAGGCATTTGGCTGCTAGGAGTGTGCTGCATTGTGATGCTTCCGGAGTCCTTGCCATTATCAGCCAGTCGTCTAGGTATGGGACCACATGGACTCCTAGCTTCCTCAGGTATGCTGTCAGAACTATTAGGGTCTTGGTGAACACCATCGGTGCTGAGGACAAGGCCGAATGGTAGGCACGTGTGTTGGTAGTGGTCTCCCTTGAATGTGAATCAGAGGTATTCGTGGTGTGCCTGGTGAATGGGGACGTGAAGGTAAGCATCTTTGAGATCTATGGACGTAAGGTAGTCCCCTGTTGAATAGTCAGGAGGGTGGAGCACAGCGCCTCCACCTTGAACTTTCTGTGTATCACAAACTGGTTTAGGTATTTTAAGTCCAGTACTGGGAGCATTCTGCCCGAGTTCTTTGGGACCACAAAGAATAGCGAGTAGACCCCCGTGTTCCTTTCTTGTGGTGGCACTATGGAAATAGCACCATCTTGTAGTAAGTTTTGGATGGCCAGGTGTATTGCCTGGTGTCTGACTGGGCACGATGGTATAGGGGACACCATGTATCTTGTAGGGATACGGGTCTTGGATAGTTCTAGTGAGTATTCTGTCGTGATCACCTCCCTTACCCATCTGTTGGATGTTGTGTGGGCCCACTGAGATGCAAATCCCCTCAGTCTCCCTGCTGTCTGAGGGGTTATTGCTTGGGCCCATGCGCCTTCATTGTTTTTTGCCTTGGTATTTGAATTGCGGCTTGTAGCCTTCTCTGCCATTGGCCTTGTTGGTGGTGGGACTGTAGCTGTTGTTGTAGCCCTTGTTTTGGAACCTAGGTTTTGGGTTCCATTGGCTGGGTGTGTAGTTGTTGCTGGTGCTCTGACCCCTGTTTTTAAAAGGTCTGGATTTGGGGCAAAAAGACAGATCAGAGGGGAGGTAGATGTCCTTTTCTCCCTGTGATTGTTTGCCTCACGTCCTATTCTTCAGGTAGGAGGTGAGTCCTTCTCCGACTAGGTTGCCTTCCTTGAATGGCTATCTCATGAGTGCGGACTTTGACTCATTCTCCACTTGCCATAGTTTTAGCCATAGCGCCCTTCTGGCTTTGTTGCCCAGGACCATGGTTCTGGATTCAAATCTCAGGATGTCCGAGGAGGCATCCGTTATGTATTTGACTGCTTGCATCATGCATTCTAGGGTGTCAGCTTGTGGCGAGTCCTCAGGTATGGCCTCTGCGATGGTTTCTGTCCAACGCATAAGTCTGCTTACGAACCAGATTGCCATGTCAGCGGCCTTTGTCATTCCCGTTGATTCATGGATTCTTTTGAGGTGTTCCTCAGTCTTTTTATCCATGGGGTCTTTGAGGGCCGTGGTGCTCTCGATAGGTGTTGTGGTTCGCTTGGAGACTGGTTGGTCCACCTTAGGGGCTTTATTCCATGCTTCCCTCCTGGTATCGGGTACCAGTTTGCTACCGTGTTCTTTTCCGATAGCCTAGAAGGCTCCATGGCCTCATATTCTTTGGAAATTATGATCTCTGTTGTTTTACAGGATGGGAAATTAATTTTCCCTTCTGGTTGGCCCATGGCGAGCAGGGGGTCCTCTCCATGTGGCACATTCTCCATGACTTGTCTTGTGCCTCCGTATCCAGCTCTATGGGTGTTTCTGTGGTGACGCTGTCTGCCTCGTCCCATGGTCTTTTTGACGGGGGTTCTCTCCCAGCTGTAGACCTATCTGTAGCACTTGGCGATGGCGGGTTTGTTTTCAGGGTTTCCAGTAGTTGGAAGAGGAACTGAGCCTGCCCTGCATCTGGGGCTATAATGGCTGCGGGAGGTGGGGAGTCACCTCTGTGGGAATTGGCTTGCTCGTGGCTCTCAGGGGCTTTGCGTTCCGCCAGAATGCAAACTGTGCAGTTATAGTCTGCCTCGTTTATTTCTCTGAATGGGGTTCCGCAATTCTTTACAGTTCCTCATGTTGGTGTTTTTCCATGTCATTCTGTGGGAAGCGGACATAAAAAGTTGCATAAGGTATAGCCCCATTATCTTTTCCCAGTCGGGCAAAAGGCGTCTTGAATCAAAAACAGAACACTATGCGCTGCCCATTTAAAAAGGCCCTTTGTGCTATGTGGATTGCATTGGTGGGGTGCAACATAAGATGGCTGCCAGTGATCTTGCGAGATTTCGCGGGATTGGGATCGCCCTATGCATTGCTCTTTGTGCAGCTTCCGGACCCAGCCAAGACGGACGCCATGATCTCGAGGATTACCCGCGAGACTGCAAGTGCTGTATGCACTGTTGTGCCTGTGAAGTCTCGTGGAACCCACGCGGCACTGTGGGAGTCTTTGAGGGAGAAGGGGACAGTACGGCTGCTGCAGGTCTCGGTGGGTGGAGAACTTGTTATTTTATGGCTCACCGAGACCAGGGAATGTGGAGGTTGCTTGGGGAGGGGTCGATTCCCACCAGAGTCCCTCGGGGTGCTCACTAGTGACCCTGAAGAACGATTTGGCTGACTGGAGGATCGGGAGGTCGAGGAGGAATAAGGAGGCTGAGGTATCCACTTGTTTTTGTGTTTTTCTTTGAATTGGGAGGACGGGGGAGTGGGGGGATGTCCCCTGGCCCGAGCCCTATCTGGTGGGTGTTCTGGGGCACAGAGAAAAAACAGTACATAGCGTTTTGATCTGGCAGGGTGGTGGGGGGGATGCTGCAGGAGGGTCCTCTCCCTTAGATACTGCCAGGGCTGGGCATTTGAGTGGCTGCAGTGTAGGGTTGCTCTTGGAGAGACCAGAAGCTAGCGTTTGGAGGCATTGTTGAATATTGACTGGGCCACTGATATTGAGCTGTAAGGGGAGCAGGTCACGCTGCTAGAAGGAGACCTGAGCCTAGTGTAATTGCTATGAGTTAGGTTCCCACAATAGCTTTCTGCCTAATGCTTCTCGATGGAAATTAAAGACGCCCAGTCTAGACAGTTCTGTAATCAGTTAGTAATTATGCATATGAAAGGGGGGTTTTGAATACTACTGGCTACTAGGCTGTTAATATAAGTAAAGTGATTATCGTACCTTATTTGGCGAGTTGCAAAGTGTTGGGAGTAGATGTGAATCACGACCAACCTCTCTGGATGCACAAATCAAAACTGGAGATCCTGAGATGGGACAAAAGGTCTGGCTTTGGCCAGCTCAAAATTGATTGAATCGTGTAGCAACCTATAGGATGGATGGAGTCTACCCACAGGTTTTGACTATGGAGTACGATAAAGAGTACGAGTCATAATAGCAGTAATGAAGTGCGAGTCAGCTTGATCCCGTTCCAAAAGTTTGAGGTCAGACCAAAAAATCTGGGGGTCAGAAAGTTGCTATTTGTGCTACATGGCAGCTTTGTGGCTAATGATACAAGTGCGTTTTTCAGTATACAGGGACAGTGCTGAAGCGCTGCTTTTATTTATGTGCTTAAAAATTCTCAAAAATGGGACTACCTAAGGGAGTTAAGGCAAGCCCAAATGATTAATGTCCAAATATACTCCTTTTCCTGTTCCAAACTTACTTTCCAGATCCATGTATGGCACTACATTTTTGTTGTGTTTTCCCTCACTCAGTATTGAAAGTTTTGTTGTTTATTTGAGATGTTAGGGATGTGATCCTGCCGCATACAGATCACTAGTTAGGCCACATTTGGAGTGCTGCGTGCAGTTCTGGCGTCCCTTTCTGAAGAAGGGTATCAGATTGCTGGAGGGGTTGCAGCATAGGGCAACTAAGATGATCCAGGAGCTGGAGAGCAAAACCTATGAGGACGGACTGACTGAGTTGAATATGTACACCCAGGAGGAGAGGAGGGATTGGGGGGAGGGGAATATGACAGACCGCCAAACAGTGCTAGAAATAATTTTTTTGAGATGCCTGTCCGGGGGACAAGTGAGGTGTAAAATTTGCCTGTCCCATGAAAGTTTTACCTGTCCACGTTGTCATAAAGTGAATTTTTAAAATAACTAACAGAAAACAGACTGTAAAGAGGAAAAATAAAAGTGCTTTCTACCCAAAACACCAGAGCCGAGGGATGATTGCTACTGCAGACTTTATTCAGTCTCCCCACAAACTTTATTCAGTCCCCTCCTATCCCCTTAACCTGCACTTGCAGAGCCCACATTGTAGCCTGCCCTGCCTTAACTGAGTACTTTTTTTAACCCCACCCCAATAATCCTGTAAAGGACTGTTTAGGCTAAGGCTTTCTGACCCTCCAAAATCACTTAAGGGTGTTTGCTGAAGCACAGACATTGTTTAGTCCCTCTTCTCTCCTCTTCCATCCACTTGCAGAACCACACCGTATCCTGGCCTTAACTGAGTCCTCCAACCCCCAAGAGTCCTGTAAGGACTATTTAGGCTAAGGCTTTCTGCCCCCCAAAAAAAAAAAAAACTAAAGGGCTGTTTGCTGATGCACACACCTTGTTCAGTCCCCCTCCACTTGCAGAGTCCACACTGTAGCCCTGCCTTAACTGTGCTCTTTTTCTCCCCACCAAGAGTCCTGTAAAGGGCTGTTTAGGCTAAGGGAAATTCTGACCCCAAAAACACTGGAGGGATGTTTGTTAAATCAGACTTTATTCAGTCCCTCTCCTCTCCCCGAGCACACATTTCACCCCTAAAGGCAGACAGACCTGCCTTATCTGATGTTTTTTTTTTATTTATTATTAATCCCTGCCTGCACTTAGTATCAGTCTGTACTCTATTCAGTTCCTTTTTCTCCCCTCGTGAGAGCAGACACTGCAGCTTTAAGGCAGCAGGCTCAGACCTGTCTTCTTGTTTCTTTCTATTTTTTTGAACTTTCAGTTATTTTATTTAGATTCAATAAGTCATCTACTTACATAAATTAATAATCTGATCTCCAAGATCATATAGAGGAACATTACATTATGAGTTTTCTCCAACATTCTTTAACATATTTATCAGGAAATTAAAAATGTTCATAAAGTCTGACCAAATCATAGTGGAGAGCTCTACACAAGTAGAGAAATCTAATGAACTCCTCTCCCTATCTTGTTTTGCAGTTAAGTACCCAGGTCGGTTCTTGAAGCCCAAGAGAACTGATTTCTTAGAGACTTTCCAAGGAAGTATCATATGTATAACAATTAACATCTCTTAAAACTGTATATAAATCTTAACACGTTAATAAAAAACAACCTTTTTTCTTCCCTTTCTCCGAAAAGAAAGAGAGAAAGAAAAGGAAAAAAAAAAGGAAAATGAGTGAGTCCTTGTTTCATTTACCCTAGATATCAAGGGGAATCAAAAGCAGAAATACAAAACACCCTTCTTTGTATCCAGCCAGCTAAAAGAAACATCCCTCAGCTAGGCCTTGGTGGGTCCCTCCCTTTCCTCTCTCCCATTCATACCCTGTCTTTACTCCAAGAAGGAGTGTCTACCTGGTCCAAAACTACAGCCCACCAAGTCCAGGTTTATTGGTGGGGCTTTAACCTCCAACTACGTCAGGTTAACTCTGGAGGAGCTGTTACAAGACTGGGGTTCCCTCCTTTCTTTCTTTATATTCGAAAAAAGGTCTTGTGTTAAATTTGCCTGTGGATAGCCTTAACTGGGACGTGATAGCCTCCATCCCTTGAATTGTTTCTATATTTCTAAGCCAGGCTTGCAAGGAAGGGGAAGGTACCAGCATCCAGTTTTGCGTAATAACTCTAAGGGCTGCCCCAATCAGGATGTAAAAGAGGTATTTTCATGCTGAGTTCTTAATTTCCTCTGGAGGGAGGCCCAAAACCATGTTTTCAAATTTTAGTGGCGTGAGAAGGGAAAAGATTGAGGTCACTTCCCCAACAGTGTTGTTCCAAAAGGGGGTGATTTTTGTGCAGTCCCAAAATATATGGTAATGTGACCCTAAAGAGTCACAACCTCTCCAGCATTTGTTGGAAAGGAGCTTATTATAATGGGCAGAGATTGTTGGGGTTTTGAAGAAACAAATGTTAGTTTTCCATCTGAATTCTCTCCATGAGGGTGAATTGGTAGTTTTATGTACCCCCTGCCAGATGTTTTTCCACTCTTGCTCTGTAAGTGTTAAATTTGCCTCTGATTCCCACTTCCCCTCCACCCTCTGCACAGCTAGCGTCCCCCTATCTTCCATCAGTATTCTATAAATTTGTGAAATGAATGACCTGGTGTCCCCTGTAATACTTTTCTGATAAGTCAGTATATTAGGAGCAGCGGGTTTCTGAGATAAATCGGTGAGGCCAATTGTGTTAGAAAAATAATGAGAGCATTGATAATATCTAAAAAGGTCAGCACTGCACAGATGGAACTTGGCTTGCATTTGTGAAAATGTTTTCAATTGATCCCCATCTACAGACTGTTTGAGGTATTCCTAAGGCCTAAGGTAACCCATCTAAAGAAACAGGGGTCCCCAACCAAAGCCGGGAATCCTGGAAGAGATGATAGTGGTAAGTATTCCCAGATTGGGCAAATTATTTCCCAGTTCTGCCTGGCTTCCAACCACCAAGACATTGTATGTCAGGTAAAAACATTATGAATATTTTTAAGATCTTCCGGCAAGGTCCTCCACGGGAGAATATTTAAGGGGGTAGGTTCACTTTCCCTCTCCTCTATCTCTTACCAGCCATGTTGCCTACCAGGTTTCAACATTTTAATGATTGGGAGCACCTGAGCAGCCAGATAATATTTAGGGAAGTTTGGAAGGCCCATTCCTCCCTTGCCCTTCTCCTCGAGTAGTATTTCCCATCTAATTCTCGGCCTTTTACCAAGCCATATGAAATCCGATATTTTTTTTCTAAGATCCTTCCAGTCCTTGTTAGGAACCCGAATGAGAAGATTGAAAATTAAAAAAAAGATACCTGGGTAGGATATTCATTTTAATAGCTTCCAATCTGTTGGTGAGTGTTAGAGGAAACAGAGACCATCTGTGAAGGTCTGCTCGGACTTGCTGGGCCAGAGCCTCATAATTATGTTTATATATTTGATTAAGGTTTATGGGTATCTGTATTCCGAGATATCGTATTTTGTGGGTGACCCATTTGAAGGGGATTTTTACCTTTACTTCGGGGTCCAGAGCTTGACCTATCGGTAATACTTCAGACTTCTGCGTGTTGACCTTAAAACCCAAAATGTCTCCGAAAGATGACAGGAGTTTCATAAGATGTGGAATAGCAGTTTGAGGGTTACCAAGAAATATTAGGGTGTCATCCGCATATAGGGAAATCTTATGAGAGGTATTCTGAATTTCTATGCCTTGAATCTCTGCGTGTTGTCTAACTGCTTGAGCCAAAGGTTCCATACTAAGCGCAAAGAGCAGAAGAAGTGGGCATCCCTGCCGAGTTCCCCTAGTGATGTTAAGTGGTGGGGAGATGGTTCCATTAACCCTCACTCTGGCCTGTGGGTTTAGATAACATATTCTTATCCATTGAAGGAAGTTACCTTGGAACCCCATTTTGTTCAGGACCTCAAAAAGATAGGTCCAGTTCAGCCTATCAAAAGCCTTTTCCGCATCGATAAAAAGTGCTAGGGCAGATTTGCCCTTCATGTCTCCGGAGTTCACAATATTAAGAAGTCATCTGACATTGTCAAACATGTGATGGTGGGGAATAAAACCTGTTTGGTCAGGATGGACCAACAGCTCTATATACCTTTGTAGACGGGTAGCTAAAAGTTTAGTGAAAATTTTTTGGTCCTGATTGAGTAAGGCTATAGGCCTAAAACATTCACATTGGGTGGTCCCCTTCCCCTGCTTAGGTATAACTGTAATAGTAGATTGCTCCCAACTGGCCGGACCCCTACCCTTCTCCAGGCAGAAATTAAATACCTCTGTCAGTAGAGGTGCCAGTGGCTTGGCCAGTTCTTTATATATTTCTCCACGGAACCTGTCAGGCCCGGGGGTTTTCCCAGAAGGTAGCTGATGAATGACTTTGAGGGTCTCTTCAGTAGTAATGGGGAGATTCAATTCTGTCATCACCGTTGAGGGTAACTTGGGTAATTTAAGGGTGGCTAGAAAAGCTTGGGTATTTTCCTGTGTGTCCCTAGGATTTTTATTTTCTAGATATAGATTTTGATAATATTTTTGGAATTGTTGGGCTATTTCGGTAGGGGAAACAAGCTAGCGCCCTATCGGTCCTTGTTCTAGGATATAGGGGACGTACCTCTCAGCTTGCGCCTTTTTTAACCTAAAAGCCAGTAGTCTCGAGGCCCTCCCCCTCCATCTCATGATATTTTTGATTCGTAAATCTTAAACACCCCTCCGCCTTCTTATTTTCGAAAACCTATAGAGCCTTTTTAGCGTTCTGTAGCTCAGCTTGAATCCTTGTGTTGCCTGGGTCTTGTTTATGTAACCCTTCTAGCTCTGTTAGTTTCTGCAATAGTTTGGTATGTGTGAGTTGCGCTAATTTTTTGTAATAGGCAGTGAAATTTATGACCTCTCCCCTCAGACTCGCTTTAAGCGTGTCCCATCTGAGAGAAGGGGAGTGTTCTGTTGATCGATGGACCGAGGTGAAGTCTGCTATGGTTTGTTTTAATTTATTTAGAAAAGGCTTGTTATTCAATAACGAGACATTAAGGCTCCATAATGTCTGTTTCTCCTTTGGCCTCAGGGTTAATTGGATAGAGATTGGTGAATGATCCGACAACGTTATATTGTGTATATCGGATTCATTCACCAAGTGCAAAGAGGTGGTATGAGTGAAAAATAGGTCTGTCCGAGAATATGATTGTTGGGTCACTGAGAAAAAAGTAAAGTCCCTCCCCCGGGGATGATGTGCCGCCATATATCTATTAATCCTAATTCTTTTGTTAGTGCGTTTAGGGATTTAGAAGCCGCTTGGGAAGAGGAGACGGTCTGATTAGATCTGTCTCTCTGCGGACAAAGAGTTGTGTTAAAGTCCCCACCTAAGATTAAAATTCCTGGTGGGAGGTCTGTTATTTTTTTAAACAGTAGTTTAAAAAAAGTCCTCCTGGTTATTATTCGGAGCGTAAATGTTTACCAGATGAAGTAATTTACCATATGAATTTACTGATAGTCTGACATATCTACCTTGCAGCCCCCTCCCCCGAGGATTCAACTTTTAGATTTAGCCCTCTTCGCCATAGGATTGCTACCCCTGCTTTTTTAGCGTGAGGCTGCCACTACGTTGTCCACCCAGGCCCTCCTCAACTTCAAGTGCTCTGCTGTAGATAAATGAGTCTCTTGTAATAGGATAACGTCACCCCGTAGTCTTTTAAGCTCCTGCAATAATCTGGTACGCTTAATGGGAGAGTTAACCCCCTTCACATTATAAGAACATATTTTTAAGGAGGCCACGAGTAAAGCCACAGGGGGGGGAACGAGGTCTGATGTAGTTAAGGTTAGACATAGGGTCTGGGTGGCATCCGCAAGCAGCTTTGTACCAGTGGTCTCCTATCCATCTTAAAAGGGACGTGTCCACTGGCCACTTCATCTGCCCTGGTCCCTGCATCTCTAACAACAAGGTCTCACTCAACAAACACTGTACCCTGAACATTGGATAGAACTGATAACTATAAAACATCTTAATTGGTAACAATTATTAAACACTGTTGATGCAACAATAAACAGAATTTGTAAAGCACAATAATAACCCCCCCCAGCTCCCCCGAAAAAAAAACATGGAGGAGAAGGAGAACTGTACAACTTCAGCTTAAGCGAGAGACCTCAAGGGAATCTGTCTTGGGTAGCTTCCTAGGTGCAAATCCAGGCCCCCCTAAGAAGGGAGAACCTGGGCCCACTATAAGTGGAGGGTGTCTGAATAGGCACTGTGTGTCTCTTTCAAGAGACTAAGAGCTTGGATGTTTTTTAAGCTCTTCGAATACAAAGAAGTAAGAAAAAAAAACAAGATTAGGGCTGGGCTTAGTGAAAAGTGGATAAAAAAAAGTAAAAAGCCAGGAAAACACGTCGCCGAGAAGTTGGAGAACCACCCTCTCTCCCTCACTGTCTTAAGTCTGTGTGTTTAGATTTCCAGGATGTACCCCTCCTTACTCCCATCTGTAAGTTCTAGAAAAAAAGAAAAATTTATGTTTTTGTCCTCCTCCTCTTGAAGAGATCGGTCCCTTCAATCATTCGGCCCAAAGCATACTTAAACCCTCTCGTGCCCCTTCATTCCTCATACAATTGAAGTATATCAAAGGTTTCCAATTAAGATTATCATGAGAGAATGCTATGAGAGGTTGGCCCCTCACCCCCAACCCCCCGCTTCCACTGTTGTTATAGGTCACCCTTACTAGGACCACAAGTGAATTATGGTTAACGTTTCAAATCACATAATAGGTGTACAAACTGCCCCAATTAGGGTTTATCAGGACGTATTGAGCAAATCCGCTACTGCTTTCGAATTCCCCCAATAAAGAGAGTAGTCACTGAACCGTCGTTCCTTGGCAGTATCCTTCGAAAAGACTGAAAGAAAAAAAAAACAACTTGCAGTGTCCATGCAGTTCTATCAATGGAGAGCAGCTGCGGGATGGGGGAACTGAAAGCTTCATCCGAGGGAGACGGAAATCAACACGAGTCACCAGAGTTAGTAGGTAGTAATGCCCCAGTCTGCAATTGAAAACTTACTTTACCCAGCAACTTACTCATCAAGGATTGTTTTGTTTGGCTCTCGTCGCCGAAGTGCCCTCGGTTTTCCTGCTGTCTGCGCATTTTGTAATCTTCACGAGGTCCTGGATCACCGCGGATGGGAACACTCCTCGATGTGGCCGCTTCATTCCTCTCTCTGCCACTTGCCAGGTATTTTTTAGCAGCTTTAGCTCCAGTAGTTGCATCTCTATACCCGGCACTTCGATTCCCCATTCTTTTAAGAGCGGAGCTACCTCGACTAGATTAGAGTATGCCTTGATCCCATCTTCCAGATGCACCCTTAGTTTGGTTGGGAAAACCAGTTGGGCCTTCATGTTGTTTCTTTTTTCCTTGATCTCCTTTATAATTGCTCTCACTTTAACTCGCTCTGCCTGCAAAGTAGGGGAGAAATCTTGCTCAAAGAAAATGTTGGAATCTTTGTATTTAAGATCTTTGAGCCTCCATGCTTCTCTCAGGATCCAATCCTTTGATTGAAAGTGCACCACTCTGACCACCCAGGAGCGGGGCCTAGCCGCAGGGGTTGTGGGTTTTGGGATCAGCGATCTATGTGTTCTGTTGATTGACATGTTTATATCTGGGGGGATGGAGGATACTGATCTTAAAAGCTGTTGTATGAAGTCTATCGGTGTGGGAAACCCGTCTTCCGATCCCTCCGGGACTCCATGAATTCGGAAGTTATTTTGGCGTGAGCGGTTCTCAATGTCCTCCAGCCTGTTAAACATGTCCTTATCTCGTTGAAGCAGGTAAAGCAAGATTCTGTCTTCTGAATCTTGGGCCTCTGATAATTCAGTTATTTTAGCTGTGTGATCTGCTACCTTCAAATCAATGTTCCGGACATCTTGGCGTAAGTCAGCTAAGGAAGATGCGATCTTTTGCACTGAAGTCAGTATTTTTTGTAAGGTGCGTTCTGCTTTTCTTGAAGGGCCCGAGTCTTCCTCCTCCATATCAATTGAGGAATCTGAGAGAGCGGGGTCTCGTCGAGAACGCATCGAGAAGGCCTCCATTTCCTCGCCCAAAGTTAGTTGCTTCATTTTTGTTTGTGAGCTCAAATGTTTTGAGTTTCTTGGTCTGTGGTTCTTAGCAGACATATCCCCCGACTTTCTTTTTGAGAATTGCGTTGATTGAATCACGCAAAGGAGAGGATTTCAGTGGATTATTAAGACGGTTGAGAGAGCTAGCTGAATTAGGTTCTCATCTGCTTGGTGATGTCACCAGAAGTCCTTGTTTCTTTCTTGTTTTTTGATACTTTTATTGCATTTCCTCAAGCAAGTTCTCTGAAAATGTTTTTTTTTTTTTTTGAGTTTTGAAAACGAATGCGCTGACATAGTCTCTGAAAACTTGCTCTCCCACTCTCCGACGTCTTCTCTGAGCACAGACACAGCACAGAATGATGAGAATGAGCAAGAACACGTCAACTGTGCATGTGCAGTGACGATCACGCATGTGTGGTTGACATGTTCTAACGTTATTTGGGGATGGCTGTTCCTGCCTGCCGCCTTGTCTGGATCAGGCAGTTAGGTGATACAGACACTCTGTGATCACAAGACTCACAGTGATAGCGGCAAGCAGAGCAGGTGGCAGTATGTTGCTTCCAACATCTCAGCGTCCCTAATGTCACAATCTTCTCTTCCCCGCCCCCACCTTCAAGTATTCTGTGGGGTCCTAGCGCCAGCAAATACCATCTCAAGGGAAAACTAAACTGCCTGTCCAAGGGACAGGCACACTTTTAAAAATAGCTGTCTCAAATGAAGACTGTCTGAGACGGGCAGACAGTTGGTTATTTTGAGCCCTGCCTCCAGATATTTGAAGGGTATTAGCAAAACGGGCACAGAAGGGACATTTAAGCTGAGGAGAGGAAGGGACACCAAAGGGCATGGTCTCAGGTTGGAGGGTGGAAGATATTGGAGAGAGTTGAGGAATCATTTTTTCACAGAGAGGTAGTGGAGAAATGGAACACTCTACCCGAGGAGGTGGTATACTGTAGCACAGTGGGCAACCTTAAAAGGGCATGGGACAGGGTGCGGGAGGGGGAGATGAGGGGAGGAGAGGAGGGCGAGGCAGCTGCGATATAAGGGTGCTAGCTGCGCATTCGAGCAGACTATCTTGATAGACCATAAGGCCTGTTTCTGCTGGCAGATTCGTATGTTTGTGGTGTTGGGAGCCAGTGTTGATTTGCCCCTTAAGGCTCCAGAGCAGTGTCTTTTGCATGCCTGAGAACGACTAAAAATGTTGTTAAAACCTGGGCTATCCATATTACTAAAAAAGAAAAAGGACTGCTTTTCATTGTTTAATGTCCCCCTACCCTTCCTCAAGCTAAAGCAGCTTTTTGAGAGCAACACCTAGAGTAATACAGCGTTTCCCACCCCCTGCTCTTTCTCTTCCCCTTAGGTATAGAAAACCTCCCTTGTGAATTGCAGAGGAATTTCCAGCTGATGCGAGATCTGGATCAGCGAACCGAAGGTATGTGTTAAGATACTCGGTTGAATGCAGTACTAGTGCAATGTAACCATTGTTCCCCTTTCTGTTTATAGATTATTCAGTATATGGGTGCTCTCTACCTCACTACCCCCAGTTTGAGATATTTTGATCTTATTCTGGTGATTAAATATGGCACATTACTGTTTATTTACTGAGGTTTTATTTCTGGTCATATACGAGTGTTTTATATTAGTAACACTTTGTCAAAGCTGTCATTAGAGCTAGAAACTTTTTTGGGGGAGGATGGGGACACCCCCGCTGCGCGCGTACACACACACACACACACAGTCTAGGACATCAAGAGTAGAACGGAAGGCTAGATGTGCAATGTTTCTCTTTAAAAAAAAAAAAAAAAAGATATATGTTTTCATTCCCTCAAGTGCTTAACATCGACCCCAGCCAGTTTCAGCCAGTGACTTTCCAGTCTGACACCACTACACAAATTTATTTATTCATTTATTTGGTTAGCTTTTGTTGACCGGGTAAATGCACTAGACAGATCCTGCCTATTTTCAGGCACGACCCGGGGGAGGGGGATACAGATGAATGCCAACTGACCTTGAACCAGATGAAGCTGTTGGTGGTATTTTTAGTGAATCAACAGCTATCAAATGTGCAACTATAGTGCAGGATCCAAGAGCACTGGCGGCTGTCACTTGGAACATGAAAGGATTCTCGCTCATTTTGCATCCTGCTCCCACCTCCCTGAAGTGGCTTTGGAGTAGGGGGAAGAACCAGCTTCCTGGTCTCCATCTCAAGGGTTGCTGTATACAGGAATTGAACCATGGCACCATTCCTACTTGTCCAGGAAACGCTGCTCATTGCTGCTAACATCATCCTCAGCCTAGGGCTGCATGATTGCAGCCAGGCGTCCGGCTTCCTTGCTGCTGAACCCAAGTTGTTTCAATCTGCTACTGCTGGGGTGGCTCTGTATTTCTTGTTTTTTTTTTTTCCCCATAGAGACTTTTTTTTTTTTGTGCACCCTTCTCCTTCCCTAGTTGGCCACTCCTTCGGTTCCCCCAATGTCCCCCGTCTGCTCGCCTTCCTTTTCACCGCCACCACCTCACATTGTGACTCCCTGGATAACCCGGCGTATCCCTTCACCAGATGGGCCCCCCTCCTCCGAGGGGGAAGGCACCGGTGGGGACGGCCAGTGTGTCTTATTTTGGCCCGGGGTGCCACTGAGGTTGTGCCGGTTGTCTAGGCCTGGCGGCAGTGGTGGACCAGAGAGACCGTCATCCGGTCAACCAGGGCAGTTTCCTGGTTTTCTCCCCAGGGGGTGGCGTGCCGCTGACGTCAAGGCGCATGCCGACGTCCGCCACTCCCCCAGCAATTTCACCTCAGGCATCTGTGCTGTGCTCCCAGCTTCCACAAGGGGCTAGCAGGTGCCGAGATGCATCCCCGCCTTCCCCCCGGAGAAGGCGAGCCATCCTGGGACACTCCTTTCCTTCTCCCCCGGCCGGCCCTCCAGCACCTGAGTCTGTTCCCAAATCCGGGTCTCTGGCGTCGCAGGCAGAAATCCAACCGCTGTGCCGACGGGCTGGCCTGCTCTTCCACTTTTTATTTTTTAACTTTTGGCTGGCCTGTCCCCTTCAGAGTCGTCCTTCCAACCCTGACGCCCACCTTCTCCAGGACTTATCCCATCTTGATGTAGTTGAAGCCCCTGGCAGGGGTTGTTATCCTTATCCTAAGGTGCAGATGGGAGCCATGGTCTGCGGTGCCTGGTCTGAGGGGGCCTGCATTTGTCCTGCCATGGCCAGACTCATTCTTCTCAGTTTTTACCCCTCCCACCACCTGCAGCTTAAATGATGGCGCTGTATACCGTCCTGGTGGCCTATGACACTACAGCTGACACTGGTTGGGTATCAAGTTCCTTGGCCCACCATAGGGGTCGCTGCATCGCCGATTGCAGTGCCATCCCCATCCCTGCTGGGGAGCACGGCCATTGGCAGCAGTGTACTCCAGCCCAGCCACCCTGATCACTGGCACAGGAGCATAGTGGGGTTCCACTGGGCTAACGTGCGACCCCCATATAACTTGCCTGTAATGCAAACTACTTAATGCTGTGTATGGTGGGCAGTGTGTTTCATGCTGTAATCATTCCTTCCAATAGCGGTTTTAGAAAAGCACAATTACAGTGACTGGTAATGTTGAGATTTTTCCTGCAGCTATGCATATTTTAAATGGAATTTGTTTTTTGGGCTTCCTTCCCAGATAAGAAAGTAGAAATAGATAAATTGGCAGCAGACTACGTAGCAGATGTGAGGAACCTGTCAGCAGAGCAACGGATGGAACTCTTGAAAAAGATCCAGAATGCTTACAGTAAATGTAAAGAATACAGTGACGACAAAGTACAGCTGGCCATGCAGACCTATGAAATGGTGGGTATTACTAGCATCTGATGCAGGGTTTGAATTTTCCTTTACAATTAACAATATTTTTCTTTTAATATGAAATACTGATGCCTGTACCAGCCAGGTTGCAAGCCCATGTCGCGTGGCTGTTATATTTGAAATGAATTTAATTAAAATGTGCTGCCCAGGATATCTCACAGAAATGAGCCATCATATTTCCATGGTATGCTGCATTAACTAACGATTATGAACAATTCAGTATTCAAAATTACAAGTGTAAGGTAATAATTAAGGTAATAAAATGTTTATTTACCAAAGTTCCTCTGGTGTTTCTCCCATTTATACCCCACCCACCACTCTGAAGTCAAGCCATCCTGTCATGCCTGAGCTTCAGTTGCAGATGCCACTTAAGTCCCTACCAAAGTAGGCACTTGTATGGTGGGACAGACAAAACCATTCCCTGGATTCTGAGCACATGAACTCTTCAGCGCGACCCAGGCTTAACCCAGACTGCACTGGTCTGGTGCTGGAGTTGGACTTGGGACACAAACCCGTGTCTTTTGCACCTCCATACCACCTTTAGAAACCCACTGAAAAACGTTTCAGCAGGCAGAAGCAGGTGGTTCAGCTGCTAAGGCGGCATTACTAGTAGCATGTTTAAAGATGTGCACTGGTCACAGCCAAGATATAAATAAGAAAACAGCTGCATACAGGAATGACTCTTGAGCTTCTCTAGCCTCTTTTGTGTCGAGAACTAGAGTTTTTCCTGCCGGCCAGCAAAATGATTTGTATAGTACAGTTTTGGCATCTCTTAGTGTTATAAGGTCCTTCTCAAGTACTTTGGCTGGGAGAACTGTAACGTGCAGCTGAGTAGTTCTGGCACACAAAGGACTTCAGGGGGCACTCTTTTTACCATAAGAGGTGTCATAATAGATAACGTGTAATCATATTATAAATCATGTGAAACACCACTGTTTTTTTGGGGGAAAGGAACTTGATTTTAAAATAAAAATGTTTTTCTTTGTAAAAAAGTAGAGAAACCCATGTGAGACATGGACTAGGTCAACTGAATGTAGACTTAAGAATGTTTTGAACTGTTGGCATAAAATACCCTTTTAGGGTCATGAGAGTGTCTGGAATGTTTACGAATCAATAATCATGACTGGCTAAAAATAATGTTATGATTTCTGTTCTTTGCAGGTAGTCCATAAACCCTCTGTACGACCTTATGCAGTCTTAGTGTCTCCAATTTAATTTTGATCTACAGTTTGTATGAAAAACATTAACAATTAAGCGGTGGCTGCCCCATACATACACTGTTTTTAAACTAAAATTGTATCCCTGACAGTAGCACAGGATCTAACTTTAAGAGGGTTCCTGCAGTAGGTTTTCACACACAGGACTGCGCGCCCTGGCATCAGGACCACACGGCAAATTTGTAGCTAGCAGTCATTGGGGGGGACTGCCCCTGGCATCAGGTGGTGGATGCCAGCGTGACTATAAAAGGGGTGGTCTCCTGCCCGCCCACCAGTTCTTTCCCGCCGTCGACCTGAACCATTGGACCTCACGGTAAAACAGCTTCAGTCGCTCGCCATTTTCAGCATTTTTTGTAAACCCTTTTTGTCTATTGTGTTATTCCTTCCTCGCAGCAGTATATGTTGTCTCGTCGGCCCAAGAAAAAGTGCTCCAAGTGCTGCATGCAGATCCCGCATGGGGACGACCGTTCCCGTTGTGTCAGCTGCCTGGGCATAAGCATTACACAGCAGAATGTTCCATTTGCCAGGGCTTCACCCAGGCCGTGCTCACCCATCGCAAGAGGACCCTCGATGCTCATTTACTGACTCAAAGACTGGCATCGATGGAAAAAGAGCTCCAGGAGCTGAGAGAAAGAAAAAGAAAAAGAAGGAGAAGGAGAGACACCAGGAGCGGAGTCACTTTCCACAGAGGAAAACCAGCTAGACAGCCAGCACCATCTTAGGTGGGGCCTCCACCCCCGTGAGTACCCCACCTCCAGGGCCTTCTTCTGCACTGGTGGACTGGATGCCCCCGCCGAGGTCAGCGGGCAGTCAGGGGTCTCCTCTTTGGAGGAACCAGTTACGAGCCCTGCTTTGAGGTCAACCATTAAGTTGCCCTCTGGCTCCAAAGCCGGGCGCCTGGGCCAGGCCGATCAGCCTGACTCTAGCCTCCCGGCTTCTGTCAGCCCGGCCACGGTCTGTAAGCCGGTCATTGGCTCCTCCAATGACTGCCACTTCTAGGTTGGACACTGGACCACCTGACATCCGCGTGGTGGCTTCTCTCCCGTCGGACTCCCTCATGGATCCCGACACCGGGCAGAGCAAACTCGCAGGTCCCACCTCATCCCATCAGGCTCTCTCTCCAGGGATTCGCTGTTCTTTTTAGACCTTTTCGGGCCTGATCACCAAGACCCTCTTCTGTTGGATATCCCTTTGCTGGACCTGTCGATGGGGGCTCTTCCAGATCTGCCCCCCTCTCCAGTCTCTATTTCGCCGATGGGTCTCCTCCTGATGCCAGATCCCTCACCGGACACTTTTGGGGGCAGTATGGATCCGTCTCCCTCTGGACCTTTGGGGTTCCCCCCCCCCACACTCTGCCTATGGACTCGTTACCTAGCGGTCCCTTGGCACCGCCTCCAGCGGGGCCCTATGTTCCACCATCGGGCCTGGCTGGGTACTATCCTGGCTATACGCCACAGTATCCGACACCAGGGGTCCATCGCTGACTACCTCCTGATGCTGGGTTACCCGACGACCGGGTCAGGCTCCTCCATTATCAAGGATACCAGTACCCTTACTGGTGTACCCATCTCCTAGCTACCCTTCTTATCTGCATGGTACCTAGGTTATCCTCCACCCTCCTCCTCCACCCCCACAGCTGGAATAGGAATCCATTCCAGCGTAGTGGGAGGAAGCTATATCACAGCTGCTTCAGGAGTTGGGTCAGCCTCAGCTGGTGGTCAGGGCCGCCCCACCTCACAGGGTGCTACCTGGTAGCCTGGCACCTTCCAGTAGAGCTTTGGACAGAGGCTTGGGTGTTCTGCCCACAGACATCACAGAGCATAGGCTTCCGGTTCCAGTACCAGAGGCCTCTCTGCCCAGTAGGCTGGAGTCATCAGAGTCAGGTGAGGACTCAGATGTGGGGGACCAGTCAGAGCCTCACTCACCCATTGAGCCTCAGCCGAAAGATTCCCCTAAATCCCCTCTGGAGGACCCGTCCTTCGCTGAGCTTCTCTGGTCAGTTCAAAAATCCTGCAGATGGGCTTCCCAAGAATTGGATCCCAAACGCAGAAGACTGGCAGAACAGTTGGATTTTGTCAGTGCGGACCCCCTCCCCGTTCCACCCTGGATGGGGCTGCACGAAGATCTCACTTATACAATCTGGCAGCAACCGTCGGCCATCTCAAAAAAGGCGGATAGGACCTACCACCCCCTCGCCCCCGGAAGGTGTTTTCCACCTCACTGCCCAGCCCAAGGTTGACTCTTTTGTGATCACGGCAGCTCACAACAGGTCGGCACAACCAAAACACCTCAGTGACTCCCCTTCAGACAAGGAGTCGAAGCAGATGAACCAGTATGTCCGAAAGCTCTATGCCTCATCTACTTGTGTCATTCACTCCTTAAGTTATGTAGCACACATGGTGGCTTTTCAGAAATCAACTTCGTCTGATCTGGAAAAGGAACTCTGGGAGATACCCGACGAACAGCTTAGGAATAAACTCCTGGACAAGGTTAGGATGAACAAATTGTCTTGCCGCCATGCCCTCCATGCCACCTACGACTCAGTTAACTCGGTGGCATGTGGTCTGGCTCTGACATCTGCCTCAGGCGCCTTGCTTGGCCCGCCTGGCAGGGTTGGCACAAGGCGATGCAGTTCCCTCCTGGACGCTCCGTTTAGGGTCCAGTTCTGTTTGGCGCCAACGCCAAAGATATTATTACGGAGCTGCAAGAGAGTGGCAAATCCTTGAAGGATGTCCATTCTCTATATCATTTGGGCCAGAAACCCCGGCAGCCCTTTTGTTGCCAGCAGAAATGGAATGAACAACCAGGGCAGACGCCAGAACAAGCGTTGCCCCTCAGGTTCTGGCGCTCAACCCCCACCCCCCCCGGCCAAGTTTCCCAAAACTGCCTCTAAAGAAAAAGTGCCCCTCCCATCTGCGTCCTGACTCCCCACTCCCATTCCTGCGGAGGAACCGGTGGGGGGAAGATTTGGCCTACACCTGGACGAGTAGGGGGCCGTAACTGCAGATGCATGGGTTCTTTAACTCATAGCAAGAGCACATGCGATAGAGTTCCTGGAGAGACCTCCCTCCAACCCTCTGGGAAGGTCGCATTACCCATCCGGCCAACAGTATCTGGTCCAACATGAAATTCAAGCTCTACTGCATCAGTCAGCCATAGAGCGAGTTCCACCAGAACAGGAAGGAAAGGGATTTTACTCCCATTTTTTCCTGGTTCCCAAAAAGATGGGAGATCTCAGGCCTGTCCTAGATCTCCGCATGCTCAACCTCCTCATAGAATGCAAGAGGTTCTGCATGTTGACCCTCCAGGGACTGTTGCCCCTGCTCCAACCAAACAATTGGCTGTATTCCCTGGATATGCAGGGTGCTTACCTCCATATTCCCATTCTTCTGGTCCACCGCTGCTTCCTGATCTTCTCCTTTCAGGAGGAACATTTCCAATTGAGAGCGCTTCCCTTTGGCCTCTCTTCAGCACCTCAGGTTTTCACCAAGTGCCCAGTGGTGGTAGCGGCATTTCTACACCGCAAGAGCATTTATGTGTTCCCATACCTAGACGATTGACTATTTTCAGCCCCCCCCAGGCAGTCTGAAGGAATCCCTTTCCTTCACTCTGGACCTTTTCTCCAGTCTGGGCATCTCGGTCAGCTACCCCAAATCCAGCTGCTACGCTCCCAGCGTATCCAGTTCATTGGAGCGGTGCTGGACACAGTCTAGAGCAAGGCCTTCCTCCCTATCGACAGAGCAGAGACCCTTATCTCACAAGTGGTGCTGGTGGCTTCCTCCTGATGGACCACAGCGCGTTGGGTCCTGCGACTACTGGGACTAATGGTGGCCGCCATTTCCACAGTCCCTCTGGCCAGACTGCACATGAGGGTAACCCAGTGGTCTTTATGAGTCCAGTGGGATCAGCACCTGGATGACATGGACCAGAAGATCTTCAAAGGGATCTCCTTTGGTGACAGGACTCATCCAACCTTAGTGGGGGTCCCCTTCCACCCTCCGTCTCCCACCATGGTTCTCACATCCGATGTCTTGAACCTGGGATGGAGAGCGCATCTGGGAGACCATCGGTCACAGGACACTTGGTCATCCATGGAGGAGGACCTTCACATCAGTAGCTTAGAGACAAGAGCAGTGCTCTATGCTCTTAAGGCTTTTCAGTCCCTCTTGGTTCCAGGAACACTACTCATCCAGACAGACAACATGTCCACTGTCTGGTACCTCAACAAACAGGGAGGCACCCGGTCTTACCCCCTTTTCAGGAAGGCGATGCGGGTGTGGTACTGGGCTGTTCAACATGGCCTATCTTTGACAGGAGTCCACATGCCAGGCATTCACAACATTCTGGCGGACAATCTCAGCCGATCGGTCACCAGGGCTCACGAGTGGGAGCTAAAACAGGCAGTAGTAGAAGATCTCTTTCTTCTGTGGGGACAGCCAGACATAGACCTCTTCGCCTCCCCATCCAATGCAAAACTACCCAGCTTTTGCTCGCTCGTTCCCGGGCATGGTGCTTTATGGGGAGATGCACTGTTTCTATCCTGGACAGAGAGATTTCTATACGCTTTATCTCCCTTCCCTATCTTACAGAAGGTACTGCTGAAGCTCCAGGCAGAGGGGGGCCCACATGATTCTCATTGCCCCTCTGTGGCCTAGGCAGATTTGGTTCCTTCTACTACAGCAGTTAGCACTGGAACCCCCAGTACCTCTTCCTCTCTCCCACAACCTGATGTCCCAGGAGCAGGGCAACCTGGTACACCCAAGCCTCAAATCACCTTCATGGTGGCACCTGTGGACTTAGCAGCTTCTCACTTTGGTGTCTCTTCTAGAGTTGCTCAGGTCCTAGTAGAGGCCAGAAAATCCTCCACTAGATCCACGTGTGCTACGAGGTAGAAGAGATTTACTATTTGTGCTACAGCTAAAGGCTTTGACCCCTTTTCTTGCTTGGCTCCCCAGGTTTTAGAGTATCTCTTGCACTTATCAAATTTGGGCCTCAGCTATTCCTCTCTGAAGGTCCATCTCTCTGCGGTTTTGGTCTACCACCTTCCGGTGGCGGGCAGAACCCTTGCTCAGATGGAGGTTTCCAAAACCTTTCTGAAGGGAATCCTTTATCTAAAACCTCCGGTCCGGAATCCTGTTCCCCCCGGGATCTTAATTTCATGATAGAAAGCTTACTTTTCACCCTTTTGAGATGGCAGCAAGCTGTGGTATGCGTTTCTTAGCATGGAAAATGCTCTCTTTAGTTGCTATCACTTCAGCTCGAAGAGTTTCAGAGCCCCAGGCTCTAGTTTGTAGAGAGCCTTATTTGATTTTCCACAGAGACCAGGTGGCTCTGCGGACTAACCCTTTCCTTTTTGCCGAAGGTAGTGTCAGAACTTACTTAAAACCAGAGTGTCGAGTTACCGTCTTTTTATCCCATACACTCCAACAGGGGGGAGTATCTCCTGCATACTCTTGATGTACACAGGATTCTGAGATTTTATTATGTCTCCATGACTCGGGAGGTTCACAAGTTGAACCAGCTTTTTATTACCTTTGCCCCTCAGTGCTAGGGCAAAGCTGTGTCTAAACAGACTCTTTCCAGGTGGCTGGCAAATTTTATTCATTACAATTACCAGATGTACAAAAAAAACCTTCTGGGGACGGTTAAGGGCCACTCTTCTGGGGGTGTGGCCACTTCCACTGCCTTTTTCAGGAGTGTGTCCGCTGCAGACATCTGTGCAGCGACCACTTGGTCCGCTGTCCACACCTTCACTAAACATTATAGTCTGGACATTGCTTCTAGGCACAGGGCTGGCTTCGGCTTAGCAATCCTGCAAGGTCTTCTGTCATGAAAGACCTGTAGTTGGCAGACATTTTCCTCCGGCCGGAACCTCGTCTTCAACTCCTCCTTTTTAGTTGACTGCTTGGTATTCAGTTCTGTGTTTGAAGACCTACTGCAGGAACCCTCTCGAAGTAAGATATAGCAGTTACGTAAGAACTTACTGTAACCGTAGATCTTCGAGAGAGGTTCCTGTAGTAGGTATATATTTCCCACCCACCTTCCCCCAGCTCCTGTGTTTTTTTCCCCTCTTTATTCCCTTCCCAGGACTTTGTTTCATCCAGGGCACAGGGTCCAGGAGTTTTTCACTCCTTTTTTGTGCTTCCTCTTTAGAGGTCTCCGGCGAAAGAACTGGAGGGCGGGCGGGGGACCGCCTCTTTTATAGTCATGCTGATGCCTGTCACCTGATGCTGGGGGCAGTCCCCGCTGATAATTGCTAGCTACAAATTTGCCATGCGGTCCTGACACCAGGGGGGCACAGTCCTATGTGTGAAGACCTACTGCAGGAACCGCTCTCGAAGATCTACTGTTACGGTAAGTTCTTACGTAACTGCTATGTATTAAATAAGCTCGGCAAATTAATTAGCAGTTTTGCACGTGAAAATGCTGATCAGTTGTGAAAATGCATAGCACTTGCTTCAATTTGATTAGCAAAACTAAAAATGCTAACATGTATATACATGCATTTTTTTTAATTTTAATTTGAATAAAATCCTTTACAAAAATTAGCTCTCTTTATCTGTTTCAATATCCCCCAACACACAAGGCCCCCCATGCACGCACACACACATATACACACACTAGTTTTCTTTCAGTGAGATGCAGACTGCTTTTTGGTACTCTACCAGTGAGGCACCAGCTGATGTCAACCCTGATCCCATGTGTGGCAAAAACCTCCCCCCCACCCATCTCAGAACCACCACCCTTCTCAGTCATGTCCCCTGCCAGAAACTAAGTCACTTGCAAAAGCCCCTATCCTATGTGTGCCAACCCTAAAGTCCCAATTACATGTATGCCATACCCCCACCCATCTCATTACCACCACCCCATACCCCCTGCCAGAAACTAACTCACTTACTAGCCAAAGCCCTGATCCCATGTATGCCAAAACCCTCCCCTACCCATCTCTGTCCCACCACCCTCCCCACCCATGTATGCACATTCACCCACAAGTAGTTAGATGTTCTATGATGACCTGCAGTGTGCCGGCGATAGTATGCTAACAGTCTCACTGCAGTGAGCCTGAATACTTGCAGTCTCTCTTACATGTGATACTGCAGAGTACTATTAGGAGCAACTGCTGGCATTCAGGCCTGCAATGGTGAGACTGTTAGCATACTATCGACAGCACCCTGTGGGTCATGTTAGAACAGTTAACTGTTGTGGGTGAGTGTCTGTGGGGACGTGGTTGGGGAGGGTGGTGGGGCTGAGATGGAAGGGTCACAGAATGGATCGCATTTTTTTTTTTGCAATCCAAAAGTAAAGCTCGATTGCATGAGCAGCCGGTTTGCATTGCAAACTGTGATGCGATTCCGGCTGTTTAATACCCTGCAACGCAGTGCAGTTAGAAAAATAGTTTGCAGTAGACTGTTACATGAAATAAAAAAAAAAAAAAGAAAAAGCATGTCTAGTGTGTTTTTAATCTTGGGACTTCTTGTAGGTTGATAAGCACATTCGGCGACTGGATGCCGACCTGGCAAGGTTCGAAGCTGACCTGAAAGAAAAACTTGAGACCAGCGACTATGACAGCCCTGCTGGTCGAGGACTCAAGAGTAAGTGAGAACAAGTAACCTGCAGTATTGAACTGTTTTTCCTCCTTGCAACAGGCCTGTAACAGGGTTGCAGCTGGGGAGGTGGCAGTAGTGCTCATCCAGCCAATAGACTTGAGCAGTCACAAGCTATGGCTGCAGCCAGTCAGCAACTGTGGTCCATAACCTGTATGTGGCACTCTGATGTGCCCATGTGCAACCCTTACATCGGCCAAGAGCGGCATCTTGCAACCAGAACCCCCCTAACTTGTACACAGACAAGGCAACAAACCACAGTCTGACAAAAAAAAACAAAGGTACCACCCCTGGCTTTAAGGTAAATACCTGGTTCGGTATCTAAGAGGTCGGGGGGTTAGAGCGCAAAATAACTTTTATATTTACTCCGAGTTCTGGGAGAGAGGTGCCAGGGCTATGTTGTGTCTTGTATCTGAGGGGGGCCCATAAACATTTTACACAGACTCAAAGATAGAATGTCCAGTACCAGAAAATTGGGATTGTATTGTATGGCTTTATTTCTACAGATGGTAGGCAGAAACTGTGTGGTCCCCCACGTTTGGAAACTGTCATTACAGAAACACAGAACTTCCAAACAAGAACTTTGCTTTCTCACAGTACAGGCAGTATTTCCATTTCACACAAAACTTCTGTACAGAATGACTGTCCATCCCTCTTGCTTGGGATCGCTGGACTTCTTTTACACAGTGTCTATTACGTGGGGGTTGCCACACACTTAAAGTCTAAAAACATCCTCCTGAAGAGAAGGGCTAAGTTAACACCTGCAGGGTAACCTGTACCTTTCAGGTAACCAGTTCGCCCTGACCAGAGCTCTAGGTGAGGGTCTGCCCACCCCGGCCCCAGTCAGCCTCTGCCATTCCTTCTAGGACACACATTGGATCCTTCAGTCCCACGTGAATTGCTGAAGGCCTCCACACAGAAATTACATTTACATTCAACACATTTTTGTGGTGACACTGGGGTCCTGAGTGGTATAATCTAGCCTTGTCTTGGGCACATACACCGCTAGACTCCTCACAAAATTCTCCTAATGTTACTATACTCACAGTTTGTTTGTCCCTCTGTTACAGACATCAGGCTTGAACAAAAGAAACACTTTTTCTTCCCTCGAATCCATAGCTTTTTGTCATGAACTCTCTCAGTTCCTGCTCTGGGCAGCTGGAGAATCTTCTAGTCCCTCGGGGTTGTCCCTTGGACCTACTGATTTCTCAGTCCCATTTCATTTTCACAGAAATGACCCACTGGGGTCCTGTTGACACAGGTCTCCACCATTTCTTTTGAAAGACTGTTGTCTCACTCTCTAGGGTAAGAAAAATGACCAGAGGTCCTTCACCCTGCCTAGGGGAGGCTGACAGACACCTCTACACTCAGAGTTCCACTCTCCACTCTGGACACTACACTGCTCACAGACAAACTGAACCCAAGATTCTAAACTCCCTCCCCTGCAGCTGGCAAAGGTTGTGCTGCTGCGAGAGTTGTAAATGACATCACTCATTTTCTACCTAGTCTAGCTAAGTAAACAATGAGCTGTGTGCAGAGGATTTGTAAAAAAAAACCTCTACAAGCTGCCCAGAGACCCTACCTGTTCTAATACTGATAGGATTCTAGTAACCCCAGGGGATTGGGTGGTTACATATGGAATTCCTGGGCCGTGAACAGCATCAGAAATCTCTTCCTGAGGTGAGGTAGCTGCAGTGGAAAGTGAGTTGACCAGAACTGCCTTTAACACCTTGGGATGAGGAACTGATTTCTAAGAGAAATATTTATTTTATTTAAGGGGGCTGGGGTTACTGTATGCACTCAGATCTTCTCTAACAGAAATCTGATTTCTTCAGAAGGAAGAGTCCAGAAGGATAAGAGAGGGTCACGGGGTCGTGGTAGACGAGGGTCAGATGAAGATTCACCGAAGAAGAAGAAAAGCAAGGCGAGGTAGGAATGGATATCCTGAATCTGTTGGCTCTTGTTCAAGGTGAAACCCTGTGTTGGAGTGAAACATCACATGTAGTTTTGTTTTTTTTTTTCCTCAAAAAACTAAAAAGCTATGATTTTCATAAGACCTCAGAAAGTTTCTGTTTACAACAGTGTTGACGAGTGATGTAGCATCTGATCGCATCATCACTATCTTATTTGCTTCGGCACAAACAGGGCCAGAAACTTTGTTTTTTCCCCTGGTTATCGTTTAGTGGTTCAGTTGCTGGCTGAAACATATGGTAGCCCTACTGGATTAAGCCCGCTTCTGAGATCAAGCTTGTAATGTATTCTAAAAGCGAGTGTTTGAAGTTAAAAATTATACTGGACATTTGGGAGTGTTTTTCAACTTATGAAAACAGAAATAACTAAGCACACTGATGACTGGCTGCTTCCTTTCATAATGTAACGCCAACATTTTGAAAGAGACTGCTCTGAGTTGCTTTCCTTAACATTTCTTTCATCCACTACTCTCTCTCAATTTTTCTTTGCAGTTCTGAGTACACAGAGTCTATACTGGCAGTGCATCCGTCCGATGTCTTGGATATGCCAGTAGATCCTAATGAGCCTACCTACTGTCTGTGTCATCAGGTGTCGTACGGAGAAATGATAGGCTGTGACAATCCTGATGTGAGTACTGGAGTTTTGCTGTGATCTTTTTATTTATTTCCATATAGATTTTTACCCTTCCAGAGACCCTGCATCTGTCTCCCCGGCCCCCCGGCCGGGACCTACCTCTCCCAGACCTACCTGGAGTGAGTCCTTCACAGCTTTCTCCCTGTGCAGGGGGTTGGAGAGGGAGGCCCCCCCCCCACAAGGTCCATAATCCAGAGTTGCTCCAGGCTTCCGGGTGGTGGCCCGGGCCCGGGGAGGAGCACAGAGTAGCGGTCCGCCATGGGGTCCCTTTTTCCGTTTTCTCCCAAGTGCCCTGCTGCCACGGTATGTCGGGACGTGCACGTGCATGTGGAGGCGCACATGTCCTGCAGAAACCGCGGCCCCTTCCTTTGAGTCGCTCATTGCCTGCACTATCACCGGGCCCCCATCTGCTGACCGTCAAAGGCAGAGTCATCTAGGAACCCCTCCCTGGAAGAGGAAAGCAGTCCCTGGGGTGATCAATCCTCTTTCATCCTGGCAACTAGTTTTTGTTCCCAAACACAGGTCGCCAGCGTGGCAGGAGGTAAGGCATTCAACGCCTTAGCCCTCCACGCCACTGGGTTAGCCAAATGTTATACATTTTAAGAAGTTATCACTTGTAACATTTTATTTCTGAAGTTTTTCCTTTTTCCTTTTGCTCATAAGAAAGTTTTCTATTTGATATTTTTATGCCGTATGTGTGGAATCGCATTCTGCCTGGCAGCTGACATGTCTAGATCATATCTGTGTCAATCTTCGCCATTCAATCAATCAATCAATCAATCAAATCTTTATTTATTCAGGCGATCATCATTGATCAGGGCTCATTTACAAGATGGACCTGATAAGGTCAAGGTTCGAGTTGATGCACAGCAATTACATCACATACTTACGAGACAGTGGTGGTCTTGAGCCATGTCTCAGTTACCACAAGAAAGTCTGGCAAGGTATGGGCAACCCAGGCTTGTAGCAATGTAAATTTTTTCAACAGACTGCATACATTAATATGCAGGAAACTGAGGCCTTTAATTGAGGATAGGTCTGATGGAGAGGTGATGCTTTCAAGAGGTCCAGGGTTGATTTCTACATTACCAATACAGAGCAATAGGAAGATCAGTAATTTCATAAGGGCTGCCAGTGATAGGGATAGGGGGCTGTCTTTGGTCCTCCTTTTTTTATTCCGTTGCCACTCTTTGTTTTGGGTGCTCCCTGTGGATTTAAGGTAGTGTGTCGGGATACCAATTAGCAGTTTGATGACTAGGCTTAGTGGGGATCTATATACCCAGTAGTGGGGCCTTGGCTGAGACATATGTGGTGATATGTGTAACTTTATGGTGATTGTACCACTGTAGTCGATGCAGCAATGGCAAGACATATATGAGGGTATGGGTGTCAGCCACCGGGGATGTTCCAGAGAAACTAGGCGGCTTGCCCACTTTAGATTGTATAATAGGGTCATCTTCATTGTAGAACTCTATGGCTGATAGTGACAGGAGTATCAGTAGCAAGCTCCCCATTCTGAGGGGGATACTGATAGTTGGCAATAGGGAGTAGCGAAGTTGCTGATTGGTTGGATCAGCAAGCTGGTGTGGCTCTCTGTTGGTTTAGAAAAAAGTGCGGGCGGGGAAGAGATTTGGTGGGAAGATGCCTATAAATTAACACACAAGAGGGGGAAGGCGGGTGGGCAAAAATTTTGTGCCTTTCCGACTGCTCCCTACGTTGTTCCTCCCGGCCTTGTGGTTCCCAAGTTCGCATTAGGTGCACCGACCGCCCGCTGGTGCAGCAATTAATAAGGGCAGTAGCAGGCCTTTTTCTGAGCATCACTGACCAAATCTGCACTACAAAGGACTGTGGGGGTCCTGTGGCGCCTCAGCATCTGGCCCACCTTACATATTCAGACAAGGAGCTGCAATTACCTTAAAGAACAGTAAAACGGTAATTTCCCCTTACAATACAGTAGTGGAAAACAGCACTTTTTTGATGATTTACACATATAAAACTAGAAGGAGAGTGGCGCCTCAGCGTCTGGCCCACTGCTGCTAACAGAGTCCAGCAGAATTCAACAGAATCAACAGCAGTTGCTCTCTATAGATGTCTCACCAGAGTGGAAGCAGCTCTTCTGGGAAATTTGCAGTACAACACCAGGGGAAGAGTAAAAGACAAAAAGAAAAACAAATTTTCAAGTCCCACACAGATTTCAGCAATGCAAACTGAGCCAGTGTAAGTCAATGGGGCAGGAGAGCCAATCAGCTGCTGTGCCTGGTGGAGCGCTCGCTTACCGATTGGCTGCGCCTTTCCCGACTGCTCCCTCGCTGTTCCTCCCGGCCTTGTGGTTCCCAGGTTCGGCTAGGTGCCGCCGACCGCCCGCTGGCAGACCGAAGCCCCGGCGCTCAGCTGGTTGCTGTGGGCTGAAGGAAGCAGGCGATTGGCTGCGCCTTTCCCGACTGCTCCCTCGCTGTTTCCTCGGCCTTGTGGTTCCCAAGTTCGGCTAGGTGCCGCCGACCGCCCGCTGGCGGAGCGAAGCCCCGGCGCTCAGCTGGTTGCTGTGGGCTGAAGGAAGCAGGCGATTGGCTGCGCCTTTCCCGATTCTCCCTCACTGTTCCTCCCGGCCTTGTGGTTCCCAAGTTCGGCTAGGTGCTGCCGACTGCCGCGGCGAGAGCGAAGCCCCGCCAGCTGGTTGCTGTGGGCTGAAGGAAGCAGGCTTTCATCACCTTTGGGGTATAGTGCGAGGTCACGACCCGTGGGCTCTTTTTTTTTTTTTTTTTGGATGGATGGGTTGGCGCACCATCGGGCCACCTCAAGGCCGGCGCACTGCGTGGCGGCGCAGCCGAGTTGGCGTTAGGTGTCATCAGTCCTGCTCTCCTGCCAGTTCTTCGTCTCCTGCCGTAGGGATTGCTCCTCGTGGAAGCTCTACTCGCAAGAGGTCTGCTGCTGTATCAAAGCCTTTGGCTCCGTTACCTCTCGACCGTTTTTTCTCGACACCGAGTCCGTCGACTCAGTTTATTGAACTTTCCTGCCAGTTCCACTCTCCGCCAGCACTCGACGTCGCCTGGCAAGACTGTTCCTTTTCTTTTATTAGTGACGTTGAGTCTTGTTTTGCTTGTTTTGTCCATAGATCATGTCTTGGTCGGGGGGCAAGAAAATATAAGACGGGACGGCCCCCTATGCGCTGGTGCCCGTGTGGCCGTAAGTACTCCATCACCGACCAGCATGACTGTTGCCTCGCGTGCCTTGGCCCGCTACACGACATGGATTCGTGCAATGCCTGCTCCTCCATGGACCGTCATGTCATCGAACAAAGTGCGTGGAAAGTTAGACGAGCTCCGCCGACTTTCGGGAATGGGTGTGCACTAGTCGGGCCAAGCTGCGGTCTCTCTGCCTTTCCTCCGGGTCCCCTCCCGGTTCTGTACGGACTGCAGAGGAGGGGGCTTCTGCTCCTAGTAACCTTGCCGTTGCAGAAGCCCCTTCCACGGTGCAGGAGGCCCAGTCCGTTCCCCTTGGGGGGCGGGCGGGAGGCACCGATTTGGCAAGCGCCCATTCGGGGGTGAAGGCTCCCCTGGTGTCACTTCCTCGGCTTGGAAGGTCTAGGTCGGCACCGTCCTCGATGCTGTCAGCGCCATCTTGGGCCTCGGCACCGTTCGTGGCACGTGAGCCATGATGGCGCCGTCATCAGCGCTGGTCTGTCGTTTGGCACCGTTTCTGCTGTCGGCGCCATTCGTGGTGCCTGTGGTGCTGATGGCGCTGTTGGAGGCTCTACGGTGCCGTCCTTCACGGTTTGTCGCCTCGGTGCCATTTGTGGTGCCGTGGTTGGGCACAGCGCCGTGTCCTGCTCTGGTGCTGCTTGCAGTGCCGAGCGAGGACACGGTGCCATGGTGGTTTCAGATCTCAGCGCCGAGAGGGCAGTTGAAGCCGTTGTTGGTGCCATCTCTGACCTTGGCACCACGAGCAGCGCCATGTGTCGGGACGGCGCCATGACAGGCCCCAGCCCTGATATTGCTGCTGTCACCGGCGCCATGTCTTCTTTGCACACCGTCGCGTTGCGGTTGAGGTCCTCTGCGCTGACTCTGGTGCAGTCACTCGTTCGGGTGCCCCATTCAGTCGGGATGGCATCGGGCGTCCACGTACGGTCTGGCACAGGACTTCGGTCTCCACCTCCTTGGAGGCAGACTCGGACTCTCAGTCAGATAGGCAGTCTGACTCTTTGGAGTTGGCTGCTCACGTGGACACCTTGGTAGTGTCCTCGACAGACTGGAGCCAGCCCCCCCTCTGAGCAGCAGACAGTTACTCCCGGGTCCAGGATCAGGGGTGCTGACCAGCAGGCAGTGGTGCAGGCTACCATTGCTCTGCAGCCTGCCCTCAGAGGGTTTTCTGACCCCTCAGTGGTGGTACCCCCTCAGGTGGTGTGCCTGTATCGCCCAACTTTAGGGCCGATTGGAGCACCCACAGGAGAGGAGGGTGCTGCTCCCTGTATAGCTCCTTCGGAGGCTGACCTGGGTTGCCAGCTGCCTAGGCTGGCTTTTTTGAGGAGACGGGCTCTTTCGGATTCTGAAGGGTCGAGGGGTAGGGGTTCGACGCGGCGACCTTTTTCTGGGACCCACCTGGGTTCCGAAGCAGTCGTAGTCACGGATCTCCGCCCTTCCCTTTTCGGTTTCTCGAGAGGGCCCCATTCTTGGAGGTAGGGGACCGCCCTTTTGAACTTTCACGGCCCTGGTCACCTCACGGGGGTCTTTCAGGGCACAGTCTAGGCAGTTCCAGTATGGTTGACCAGCTGTCGGCTGTTGAGTTTTCCGGAGCTCCCTCTTCCCTTGGGGCTCCAGGTGCGCTGTCTAGCCCAGGCGGAGGACAGTCGTTTCCTGTTGCCGGCTCTGCCCCCTCTCCTCTGCCACCTTCTCCTGCTCTCCTAGGTATTCTTAGCCCGAGCGGCCCTCTCTCCTGGGAGCAGTTCAGAGCTGTGGTACTTGATTTCCCTCTTATGTTAGGGCCATGGACAGACAGGTTTTTCAGCCTCCCCATGAGCAGCCAACCTCTGAACCTTTGAGGTCCTCTGACTCCCCATCATTCTCTTCAGGAGGTGAGGAACCGTCTGTCCACATCTCCCCATCTGCTGATCTCACTCAGTATCAGCGTTTTCTCGTGAGGATGTTGGAGGACCTGCACATCACCCCACCCACTCGGCACAATCTGGAGTATCCGACGCGTGCCTTTTTGGGCAGTTTCAGTACGGACACTCTTTTAGTGCTCCCCAGCCTGCTCCCTTTTGGGAAGCATCGATGCACTTCTGGCAGAGACCCTTTTCCAGAGTCCCAGCCCCTAGGGATCTCCGCCAGAGGTATTATGCTCCCCCGAGTCTCCAGGTAGTCTGCCTCATCGTAGCTCAGGATTGATGCAACTGGATACTCCCAGTGGGCTTTGCACCCTTCACTGTGACCGGCTCCCAGATGCAGACTCCATGGATTTTGACTTCTGGGGTAGGAGGACTTTCTACTCTGCACGGTTGCTTCTTTCGATATCTGCTCATCAGGCCCACTATGCTACCCGTAACAGGTTCCTGTGGTCCAGGCTAGGTCAACTCCTAGCCTCGATGCCTGACTCGGAGAAAACCAGACAAGCCATTGCACTCTCTGCACGTGGCCTGGAGCTAGCAAGGCACCAAGCAAGGGCATCTTATGACGCCAATGAGATAGCTTCCACGATTGTAGGGACATCGATCTGCACTAGGCAGATGGCATGGCTGCGTCTCTCCCGGTTGTCACCCATGGCCCGGCGTAGGGTGATTACCTGTGCTAACCAGAGAACCCACCTTTTCTCCCGTAGGGTGAGACGATGACTGTCTGGGTAACTTCCTACTCCTTCCAGGGGGTCCCTGTCTCACTGTTCCCACTCTCGGGCCTCTCCAGACCTGTGAAGGTTCTCTCTCTCTCTCTCTTGGTGTGCCTCCCACTGAGAGCTAAGGGACTTAGTCCCTTAGGGTTAAGACCCCTTTCGGGGGTCGACACTCACCCAAAGGTAATGAATGGTGAAGATTGACACAGATAAGATATGAAAATTACATACCTACTGTAATTCTGATCTTTCTGTGTATCTTCACCATTCATCACAATCCCACCCTCCATCCACCTGGGGCCTCAGTGTCTGGGTCCCCCTCCCTCTCTGTGCCCTCTCCTTTACCCCCCCCCTTATGTTGGTCAGGAGTGGGTGACGGGCACATAGGGGGTTGTTTTTCTTTAGGGGGAGAGTGGTCAGGATGGGGGGGCACTCCTTCCTCAGTGCCTCGGCTCCACCCCCGTGAGGTGGGGGTTGGTAGCTGCCTTCTTTTCTGTTCTCTCTCCCCTTCTGCCCATCAGCTTTACTTTGATTCCCTTTGATTTCCTTGTCCTTTGGACACAACCTCAATTTAAGAAACTAGTTTTCTTCTACCAAAAATGTGATTTTTGGGAGGGGGGTATTCCCTGTATCTTGTCTTTTCTTCCGGAATAGCCGATTCTGCTTATGTTGGAGTTATTGCCAGTGATTCTGTGCCTTGAATTCTGGCAGTTTAGCCTTCTGGCTACTCCTTCGCAGTTCCTATGCAATCTGGAGACAGGTCAAGGTTCCAGAGTATATTCCATTCTCTCTCCCCTCCTCACATCCTTACTTCTAAATTCCTTAACCGTCCTTCCAGAGATTGGGGCCCCTTCCCAATCCCCTTAGTTTTTCAACTTATTCTGCCCTCTCAGTCGTTTATTTCTCGTTTTAGTTTGTATCTCTTTTCCTTTATCTGTCCCTTGGACTTCCTTGTCCCTTCCCCCCAACCCTTTCTTACTCTACGGCAACTCAGAACTGGCGGGAGGGCGGGGTTGATGACACCTAATGGCACCCATGAGTGCCACGAGTGTCTGGCCTCGAGGGCTAGCTCTTGATGATATGTCACTTGCCCTTCCAAAAAAAAAAAAAAGATCCTGCGGGGTCGTGATCTCCAGCACCATACCCAAAGGTGATGAATGGTGAAGATACACAGAAAGATCAGAATTACGGTAGGTACGTAATTTTCATTTTTATTCCTTCCACCACACCATCAGCACTGTGACCAAACTGACGGTGGTATCACAGGTTATTGACCTGGCAGCTACTGAGTGGCTTTTTCTGAGAAGCCCTGATATTAGTTGGTGAGGTCACAATGCTGATGATGCAGTGGGAGGAACAGAGCTAGATATGTCAGCTGCCAGGCAGAGTGCTGTTCCACACAGCACACCGACTAACATCATGTAAAAAAATCTTCGCATTAACCAAAGGGAAAAGAAAAGGTGCATCTGATATAAAAGATAATAGCAGATTATTTTATGAACTAATATTGGTTTCAGGTAGTATACTAGTTCTTTAAAGTTATGTTTTGGAGATTATTTTACAAATTAGTATTAGTTTTAGGCAATACACTAACTCTTTAAAGTTACGTTTTGGAGACTGATGTTTACAAGTGCTTAAAGGGACTGTATTTGGACTTCATGGAGTCCTACGTACTGTATGTGCTCATGTATAAGTCTAGTTTTTGTTGCTTAAAAGTAGGCTTCCAAGAAGTGGGACTCCACTTATCTGTGAGGTCAGGCTATCTATAGGGTTTACAGTGGTAAACCATTTTTGCAGCAGTGCAACTTAATTTTTGGGGGCGTGGATATGGTGCACTATCTACACTCTGGCAGTCTTGCATAGAAACATAGAAGCTGTCGGCAGAAAAGGACCTCCTGCAGGGGTGTGCAAATCCCATTGCCCCGTCTAGGGCAAGTAAATTTCATTGAAGGGCAAGTACCAACATAGAGCTAATTTCGTTGTAATTAAGAGGGGCAAGTGAAAATTCAGCTACAGTCATGGCTGGGCAAGTAATAAAAGTTTTGATTTGAACACCTCTGACCCACCTAGTCCTAAAGTCCATCTTTTGGATGAGACATAAAACGGAGGTCCCGTCTTCCTGTTCTAGTGGTTGTTCCGGTGGATGTTAAAAATCCCATGGCACTTCTCGAAAAGAGAAGGGGAATTTCCCCAGTGTCCTGGCCAAATTCCCCCCATTCACTAAAAATACCACCAACAGCTTCAGTTGATTACCATCTGTATCTCTCCCCTCCTCCGGGACAAGGCTGAAAATAGTCAGAATTGTCTAGCCCGCCTTTCTTGGTCAACAAAAAACTAACTAAAGTCCCTGGCTACTGTTGTACCGTAGACTAACCAATTCCCCCCACCCCCACGTTCCTGTTACTAAGGTCCCTCTGTATCTGTCGCATGCATGTTTGAAACCTATTACCATTTCGGTACCCACCACCTCTACTGGGAGGCTGTTACAGGTGTCCACCTCCCTTTCTGTGCCTGAGCTCCAGGCGATGCTAACTGAGGGAGCAGTGGATGTGGCAGCGGTCACTGAGACTTGGGTCACTGCAGGACACGACTGGGACCTGAACCTGGAGGGTTACACTATGTTCAGGAAGGACGGGGGGAGGGAAGGGGAGGAGGGGTAGCAATGATAGTCAAAAACTGCATTGGCATAGGGGGAGTAGAGGAGGCGGAGGGAACCGTGGAGGCGATTTGGGTCACCTTGATAACAAGGGGGGGCAAGAGAGTAAAAATAGGAGTGGTGTATAGACCCCCTGCCCTGACGGAGGAGCTGGAGGACAGTCTGGTGGCAGATGTTGGGAGACACTGCAGACTGCGCAGAGGAACGGTGGTGGTGTTGGGGGACTTAAACATGCCAGGAACAGACTGGGAGACTATGACATCCTGTGTGACCAGGGAACAGAGGTTGTTGGATGTCTTTCAAGATGCGTTCCTAACTCAGCAGGTGAGGGAACCGACCAGGGAGGCGCGGGTACTGGATGTGGTCCTGGCAGACAGTGACCAGATTGGGGGCCTGGAGGTAAGGGACCCATTGGCGGGGAGTGACCATGCCACAGTCTGGTTCTGCCTGGACCTAGGAGGGTAGAAGGCTGCACAAAGACGGAAATAACCACTTCAGGGGGCGGATTTTAAGGAATGGGAAGGATCCTTAAGGAGCATTTGGATGGGATTGGGTCTGACATGGACGCTGATAGTAGGTGGGAAATCAGAAGAGGGGTGCAGGATGCTACCAGCACCAGTGCAAGAGTAAGATGAAAATGCGGTAGGGCCCCAAAACCCTGTTGGTGGACCAGGGAGGTCCAGGAGGTGGTGCGGGGAAAGAAGGCAGCCTATAAGCAATTCAAGGGCTCAAGGAGTGAAAGGGATCGAGGGGAGTACAAGCTGATGGCTAGAAGGGCCACTAGGGTGGTGAGGGCGGCTAAGGCAAGGAAGGAGCAGAACCTGGCCAGGGAAATTAGGAGAGGGAACAAGGGTTCTTTAGATACATTGGGGAAAAGCGAAGGGTGAAGGGCAGATTAGCAGGATTAAATCAGGGAGAGATGGGCACAAGACCGGGGAGCAGGCTGAGGTACTAAATGAGTACCACCTTAGTTTTCACCAAGGAAAATGGGGGTGCTGCATCATACATGGGAGGAGAAAGAGATACTGGGAAGGGGGGGACCCTTACCGATCGGCGGGTCTGGGGAGAGGGTGGAGGGCTAAGCAGGGAGAAGAGGTACCGGAAGTGGAAATCACAGCAGAGAGAGTGAGGGAAGCCCTCAGCTCCCTTAAGACAGAGAAAGCACCGGGGCCGGATAGATTACATCCCAGAGTGCTGAAGGAACTTGCGGATGTCCTGGCGAAACCCCTGGCGGAGCTTTTCACCATCTCTCTGAGGACAGGGTGGGTGCCCCAGGACTGGAAGGTGGCGCATCTAGTGCTTATCCACAAGGGGATCAAGGAGGTGGCAGGGAACTACAGGCCTGTCAGCCTGACATCGGTGGTGGGCAAGGTGATGGAGGCATTGTCAAGGAGGCTGGGGGACCTGGATAAGTCAGGTGCCTGGACGATAGACAGCATGGATTCATCCAGGAAATCATGTCAGACAAACCTGGTGGAGTTCTATGACTGGGTGACGAGTGCCTTGGACCTGGGTAGACCAGTGGACGTCCTCTTTCTAGACTTCAGCAAGGCATTTGACTCCTTTCCTCACGTAGGCCTGTTGGATAAGCTGGGAGAAATGGGGGTGGGGAGCCAGATGATCAGATGGATAGGCAATTGGCTCCAGGACCGGACCCAGAGGGTTGTAGTTGGCGGGATAGTCTCATCCCCAAGGAGGGTCATTAGTGGGGTCCCACAGGGATCAGTCCTTGGGCCTCTTCTGTTCCACGCCTCGTCTCTGAGATAAGGACAGGAATCAGGAGTGAGATGAGTCTCTTTGCGGATGACTTCAGACGGGGGCGTGGTGGATGGGAGGAGGGAGGTGGCCCTACAGGGGACCTGGAGGCTCTGGAAAGATGGTCTAGAAAGTGGAAGCTGAGGTTCAATGCAGGGAATGCAAGGTACTCCACCTGGGGCTAGAAGCCCGGCCAAGTGTACACCCTGGGGGAAATGCTACAAGTCTCGATGGCTGAGAGGGACCTGGGGTGGTGGTGGATGTCAAAATGAACAACTCTGAGACTTGTAGGAGGGCAGCAGCCAAGGCCAACAGGATGCTGGGATGCATCGCTAGGGGATCACCTCAGAAGGAGGAAGTGATACTCCCTCTGTATAACTGCTTGGTGAGGCCGCACCTTGAGTACTGCGTGCAGTTTTGGAGGTCACACTTAAAGAGGACATTAACCTCCTGGAGAGGTCAGAGGAGGGCAACCAAAATGATTTGGGGCTTGGGGACAGGACCTATGAGGAGAGGCTCGAAGAGCTAAATATGTACATTGGAAGAGAGAGGGACCGGGGACATGATGAGAGTCTTCAGGTACATGAAGAGGATAAATAGGAGGAACAGTCAGGGTGCTTGAAGGAAGGAGGAGGGGCCACTAGAGGGTATGGGTGGAAGCTGGAGGGAAGATTCATGGGAGAAAGGAGGAGGTGCTACTTCACTGAGGAGGGTGGTGGAGCCATGGAATGCGCTGCCTAGGGGCTGGTGGAGGCAGAGACAGTGGAGGGTTCAGGAGGGGGTGGGACAGGTACAGGGGAAGGGTTCTGGAAGCAAAATCCAATGCAGCAAGAATATCCGGAACTGGGAAGGGAGAAGCCAGAGAAGGCGAGGGGGGCAGCAAGGTCAGCACCCAGGTTGGGGGCTGACCAAACGAGCAGACACGAAAGACCGTTGGGCCTATTCTGCTGGCATTTTAGTATGTTAGTATGAAATATTTCCTCACATGACACATCCCCTCTTAAGACTCCCCCTTCCAGCTTCATATCATGCCCCCTCATCCTTGAGCATCTCTTTCTGTTTAATATTCCACCCTCCTGTACCTTACTGATACCCTTGAGGTATTTGAATGTCTGTATCATGTCCCCCCAGTCTCTCCTTTCCTCCAGTGAGTGCATATTTAACTCCCTGATTCTTTCCTCGTATGGCTCCTGAGGTAGATCATGCACCATTTTGGTTGCCCTTCTCTGTACCGCCTTCATTTGATCTATGTTCTTCCTGAGACAGGGCCTCCAGAACTGGATACAGTATTCCAGGTGTGGCCTCACCACTGATCCATACAGAGGTATCACTACCTCCCTTTTTCTGCTGGTGATACCCATCCCTATGCACCCCAGCATCCTGTTAGCCTTTCTCACTGCTTCATCACACTGTTTTGCTACCTTTGGGATCAGATATGATGACCTCAATCCCTTTCCTGTTGTGTCGGATTGATGACAACTGATTGATCGTTGCCCTTGGGTTTCTGTGTCCTATGTGCATCATTTTTAATTTTTGGCATTGAAGCCCAGTTGCCAAACCCTGACCAGTCTTCCAGCTTTTTAGATCTTCCTTGTCCCCCCACCCCGTGTGTCCACTCTGTTGCAGATTTTTGTGTCATCCACAAACAGGCATACCTTTCTTTCCAGCCCCTCTGCGATGTTGCTAATAAACACATTGAAGAGAACCGGTTCCAGTACTGACTTGAGGCACCCCACTGGTTACCTTGCCCTCTTCCAAGTGAACTCCATTTACCAACACTCTCTGAGTACTGTTACTTAGCCAGCTTTGTACCCATTTTACTATTTACGTACCATTCTTCTGTGCAGAACAGTGTCGAAGACCTTACTGAAATCCAGGTAGGCCACATGCACTGCTCCTCCCTGATCCACCTCTCTGGTAACCCAGTCAAAAAACTCTTGTCAAGTTTGTTTGCCATTATCTCCCCCTGTGAACCCATGCTGCCTTGGATCCTGCAATCCATTGGTTTTTAAGTATTCCCCAATCCTTTCCTTAAGTAGTGTTTCCATAAGCTTGCCCACAACCAAAGACAGGCTTACAGGTTGGTAGTTCCTGTCTCCACTCTTGTGTAGTGGGACCAAGTCTGCCCACCTCCAGTCGCTCGGAACTTTAGTATCCTGGGGTGAACTCTTATCTGGTCCCATTGCCTTGTCTGCTTTTAGTTTTGTTAGTTCCCTGAGGACTGTCTCCTCTGTAAAGGGGCTAGTGTCCCCCTCTCTTCCCCTAATGCTCTTTTCTGCCATTTATGGCCTGTCACCTACCCCTTCTTTTGTGAATACCGAACAAAAGTACTTATTCAGTATGTCCGCTTTCTTCTGGTCCTCGTCCACATATCCCCCCTTCTTCTTTGAGTCTTACTGACTATACCTTGTTTTTGCTTATGTACCTAAGAAACGTTTTGTCCCCCTTTTTTGATTATTTGTCAATGTTTTTCCTCCATTTGCGCTTTAGCTCTCCTCCTAACTGCCTTCCCTGCTTTTCTTTGTTTTTCCTGGTAACTTTCCTTATTCTTTTCCTTCTGTATCGTCTTGTACCTTTTGAATGTCTGCTTCTTTTTTTTTTTTTTTCACCTTCTTTTCTACTTCCGTGGAGAACCATAGTGGTCTCCTTTCTTTTGCTCTTGTTTAACTGTCTGACACAGAGGTTTGTTGTCTTTACAGTGATCTTCCTTATTTTAGCTCAGTTTTGCTCTACCCCACTCTTATCCTCTATTCCTGATAGGGCTCCCTTGAGGCACTCTCCCATTTTCTTGTAACCCCCCCCCCCAATCTTGATCTTGATCTTGATCATCTAGGAGGTGCCGCCACAGGCGTTCCTCTTCATCGACTGATGAAGAGAAGCTCCATTGCAGGCTGCAAGGGCGCTGTGAGAACATGCTGTGGCAGCAGTGGGCCTTGGTTGGGCAGGGTAGATCCCTACCCACAATCCCAGTGATTCCTTTTTCTGTTATCGGCCACCACAGCACGTCAAGCACTTGGTCTTCCTTGCCCTTTAAATCTCAACGGACATCTTCAGGCTAAGCTCTTCCCACCCATCTGTGTGGTATACTCCTCAGCTGTGCCCCGTGATGTCATATCTTCCTTTCTGTTGGAAGCATCAGGAATCCTTCTTCGTGGCTCTGGGCGCGGTGTAGGCCTATTCTAAGTGTGCCATTGGCAAACTTGCTTTCTGCTGCTTTTGTGAGTATATTTCTCAGTTTAGCGTCATGTCGACACTGCTGGGGAATGAAAGGAATCCAGAACGGGTCCAGGATTTAAGTGTTGCATGCAGTGCAGCCAGAAAATGTCGAGGATGGACCTGCACACCTTGTGCATTTACTGCCTCAGAGCAAAGCACAGCATCGCTGCCTTTGGCATCTGGAAGAGTTTGCTACTGTCGTCTCTCAAAGACCGCTACACCCATCGTCTTCTCTGCCAGCTGAATGGGACCCTCTGGTCTGCTCCAAGGATGCCTGCAAGGTGATCTCCATGGTTGCGGGATCTGCAGTGCAGCTTGAGGCGATGGAAGAGGCAGCAGCTAAAGCTGCAGCAGGGGCCTTGTCGATCTTAGTGCTGCTCCTGGCTGGGGCCAATGTTGGGGCATCATTCTCTGGGACGTACCGGGACAAGTGTAAGTCCCTTCAGACCTTCGAGAAGGGCCCTTACTGCCTCAGTGGCAAGAAGAAATCTAAGAAGTCCCACTGTTGGTCATGGGATCGCAAAAGAGCACGCTCTTCCTGCTCCTGCGATTCCCCTTGACTGCTCAGCAGCTGTCGAGCACTTGGCTTCAGTCTGTCTTAATCGAGGGTAAGGCTGCTAGCTCAGTGGTACGCTTATCAGGCTTGTTGGCCTCAACACAAGCTGACCAGGTGGTCGAGATTTGTCTTGACCCAGTCGACCTGTTGTTGGAAGTGGTCGAGGATGACTCGGTTTCTAGGACCCCATTCCTTTCGACTCTTTCTCAGGAGGGTCAGGAGCAGTCGGTGGACCTGGCTGTCTCTTCCGAGTAAACCACTTCTCTCCAGGGTCGTGCAGCAGGAGCCGGTCTTTGTGATCTACATGGCCTCTCAACCTGCTTCTCCTTGCTGTCAGCGACAGAGTTATCGGTCCAAGTCTAGCTCTTGGTTGAGATCGTGATTGAGGGACTCTTCATACTCCTGATCTTGATCATCTGAGAGGCGCTGCCACAGGCGTTCCTCTTCATCGACTGGTGAAGAGAAGCTGCATTGCAGGCTGCAAGAGCGCTATAAGGACATGCTGTTGCAACAGTGAGCCTTGGTTGGGCAGGTAAGGGCCCTACCCGCGACCCCAGCAATTCCTTGGTCACCTCCAGTCCTACCGAGACAGGTGTTGCAGACACCCGTCTCTTCCCGAATCAGAATGGAATCGCTGCTACAGCAGCCATTGCAGAGAGCCCCCACCAAAGACTCCTGTCCAGCTGCCAGCTTGCCAGGCTGGTTATCTATGGAGATGGTTATCTATGGAGATTACCCACTCAGACGAATCCCGAGGTGGTGCACGGAGAGAAGTGGCCGAGGACTGTGTTTGAAGAGTCCTCTTATGACCTCCATGGGTCCTCCATGCAATCCTCAAGGACCCGTGGGTTCGACCATGAATCAGCTGAAGAGCTGACCACGGACCATGAGACGGTATCTTTTGGGGCTCTGAGTCCATGGAAATCCCTCCGGAACCAGTTCAGATGATAACACCCCCCATTGAAATTTTGGACAGGGATATCTCCACTGGGGTTGCCTTCCTGATGGCCACAGCCATCCTGGAACCGGCTCTGGTGCCTTTGGCAGCATCCAGCCTCCTGTGTGGCACCCTACACCCATATGATCCGCAAGTATGTTGTCCCTGCTGGCACCTTATCCTGTTTCTCGGACCACACATCAGTTAAGGGTTTGGTGGATGACTCAGTATTCCAGAAGACTGGGACGTGGACAAGCCTCCTGATAAGGACTCCAAAATCTTGACTGTGTAGTGAAGAAGGTGTATGCTGCGTCCTCCCTGGGTCTCCATCAGACAAGTTATGTCTTGATGGACAACTTTAGTCACTCCCTGATGGAAGTCATAGACCGTGTCCTCCCTCATCTCTCTGGTGACCTGCAGATGGCGGTTAAGATGGTCAAAGACCAGGGTCAAGCGCTGGATAAACAGCTTCAGATGGCCTTGGACATCGGCGACTCTTGCACCTGTTCCATGGCAGTGGCTGTCGCAGTGTGTCGTAGGGCCTGGCTACGGATCTCCACCTTCACAGTGGACACCCAGAACAGATTAGGGCACCAACCTCTTTGGCACAGGGATGGAAGGGCATCTCAGTAGGATGGTGAAGTTCGCTGCCTCCTTGGATTCTGTGACATCTTCACAGAAAGAACAGAAAGGGCAGAAGCAGAAAAAGAAGTCCTTTCATGTTCGGCCCTTTCAGTCGCAGCAGCCCAGGCCTCAGAAGCCCCAGCAGGGGCAGTCTCAGACTTGGCGCCCCAAACCCAAGTTCACTGGTCAGGGCTCCAAAAAGAGGGGGAGTAGGAGGGATGGTGCCCCTCCGGCAGCAGGTGCCAGTGCCCCGCCAGAGCTCCCTGGTGACGGATTGGGGGGTGTCTGCCTCCTGACCGCCACCTCCCTGCCTCAGCTCCCAATGGGGGGTCTGACTTTGCCATTTCTGGCACACCTGGTCTGTTATTATTCTGGACAAATGGGTGCTGGGTATGGTAAGCAGAGGGTTGCCTCTTGACTTTGATGCCCTCCCACCATACTGACCCCATGCTCCAAGGGAGTCCATGGTGTCGCAGGACACACTCTCCACCCTCAAGAAGGATGTTGCTGAGTTCCTTGAGAAAGGACCATAGCTCATGCCCCAGGCGCCATGGCAGGGCGGGTTTCATGTCCATGGCTTCCTGGTCCTTGAGCGGACGGTTTGGGGGCGGGCTGGTGCCCCATACTGTCTCTTGATCTGAACCAGTTCCTGAGAAAGCGCAAGTTCAGAATGGTCACTCTGAACCAAACAGTACTAACTCTGGAGCAGGGTACGTGGTTTTTGTTCCCTGGACCTCCAGGACGCCTTCCACATTCCAGTCTGTCCGTCCCATTGGCGGTACTGTTGGCTGTGCGCAGAAGGGGTTCTATATGAGTTCCAGGTAATGCCTTTTGGCCTCTCTTTGGTACTCGGGGTCTTCATCAGGTGCATGGTAATGGTGGCTGTATTCCTGAGATGCTGAGAGGTCAGAATCTACCCCTACCTGGATGACTGGCTGATAGCCGGGCCATCCGGGGAGGCCATGGAGCACTCCAGGGAGCTGGCGAGCCAGACCTGCAGAGACTTGAGCCTTCTAGTCAGCCTGACCAAGTCTGAACTCAACCCTTCGCGGGTGATTCACTCCATTGGGGCAGAGCTGAACTCCCTTCCGGCCAAGGCTGACTCCCTGCGGACAGGGCATCAGATCTTATCTCCTTTGCTTGATCATTTCAGGTTGGGCGCTCGTGCCCTGAACGTGACTTCCTGTGGCTGCTGGGGTACATGGCATCCTGCACCACCATGTTCAGATGGTCCCACTGGTGGATGCACTACCTGCAGTGGGAGCTGGGCCACCAGTGGTCTTTGCGCCTAGGTCACCTGGACCAGCCGGTAATGGTGACTCAGCCGATGTGGGATGCCATCCAGTTGTGGCTCGTCCCAAAACATCCCGAGGAAGTAGTCCCATTTATCCGCCAAGAGTTGACAGTCACCCTGTTGACCGACACATCTCTGGTGAGATGGGGGGCGGACCTGGGGAACCATAGGACTCACGGGTTCTGGACCTTCAAGGAGTCCCGTAAACACATCAGTCTGCTAGAGCTCCATGTAATGCATGTTACTCTGATGGAATTTGCTCTGTTTGTCTGGGATTGGGTTGTGCAGGTCCAGATGGACAATACCAGGACCATATACTACCTGAGCAAGCAGGGAGGCACACACTCCCTTCGTCTGTGTCGGGAGGCACTTTACACCTGGACCCTCGTGTGCAGCCTGGATGTGGATCTCCTTGCCATCCATGTAGCAGGAGTCTCCAACTAGCTCACCGAGGTCCTCAGCCAGGTGAGTGAAATGTCTCATGCATGGTCTTTGCATCAGGAGGTAGTGAACCACCTGATCTTACTTCGAGAGGGTTTCTGCAGTAGGTTTTCACATATAGGACTGCACCCCCTGGCGTCAGGTTTGAACGGCAAACTTGTAGCTAGCACTCATCAGTGGGGACTTGCCCCGATATCAGGTGACCGCAGCGTCAGCCCAACTATAAAAGGGCGGTGCATGCGCCCTCAGTTCTTTCCGCTACTCGCTTCTAGTTCGACAGATGTGGTAGAACAGCGATCAGTAGCCCGCTTAGTATTCGATTATTTTTGTCTTATTCTCCCAACAGCTAGCTTTCATGGAAAAGGAGCTCCAGGAGCTTAGGGAGAGATCGTCGTCTCCGGCCCAAGAAAAAAGAAAAGAAAAAGAAGGACAAGGAGAAGCGTCGGGAGAGAAGCCTGTCACCTCAGGGATGACCCTCCACTTCCAGAACTGTGAGTAACACTCTTTCTGGCACTCTGTCCGTTTCTGCGGGCCGGATGTCTTCTCCCCCTCCTGCCGAGGTGTGCGGGCAGCCGGAGTTTGCCTCTCTCAAGGTATCTTGTCAGTTCTCCCACTCATAGTACTGCCGATAAGTCACCCTCCAGCCCTGCCGCCGGGCACCCGGCCCAGACCGATAAGCCTGACCATGGTCCTTCTTTCACAGCCAGCCCGGTTGTGACGGAAAAGCCAGACGACAGACCCTTTGTCGACTGCACAGCTGCATCCACTCTCCTGTCAGACTCCCTTGAGGACTCCGACGCCGGGACGAGTGTGCTCATGAGGGACACTTCATCCGTGCTGGTCTCTATCCCTAGGGATCCGCCACCCGTTCCCGACCTTTCCCATCCGTCAGGATCACTCTCAGACCTGTTGTTGGGGTCTCTTCCAGAGCTTCCCCCTTCGCCTGGTTCTTTTCTGCCACTGGATCCCCCTTCTCCTGGGGGTCCGTCGCTGAACCGGGATCTTTTAGGTATGGAGCACCCCCCTTTGGGACCCTCTGGCCCTACGCCTGATCCCTTGCTGCTTCCCAGTGACCCTTCGGCGCCTCCCTGGCCAGGCCTTCAGCTTCTCCTGCAGGACTCTCAGGTGGTTTCCCAGGGCCTGACCCCCATGTTCCACCACCGGGCGACCCTCTGCCGGACCCTTCTCATCCGACGCCAGGACTGGTGCCTCTTACGCCGGGTTACCTGACACCTGGATACCCAACACCTGTATATCTGCCGTTAGGTTATCCCTCAGGGTTTGCAGGGTACCAACACCCCTACTGGCATCATTCTGCTTACCAGCCCTTGGCCTGGTGTCCTGGGTACCAGCCTCCTCCTCCTCCTCCACCACCACCGCCTGATCGCGAATCTGTCCTGGCATGGCGGCAGGATGCTAGGACACAACTCCTTACAGAACTTAGGCAGTCCCAGCCGCTCGGAGGAATTCCTCTACCCAGAGCACCACCTCCTCTTCCAGTTCCTTTGGGAGGTGCTGCATGTTCTCTTCCAGTGGGTGACACTGGGATGGAACCTTCCCTTCCCAGTGGTTTGGAGCTCTCTGATTTGGAATCCAGTATTGGCCTCTCTGAACCTCGTTCACCGGTTGAACTTCATCCCAAAAATTCCCCCCCCCGGAGGATCCTTCTTTTGGGGATCTCTTGAGAACTGTTCAAACAGCAGGGGGCTGGCCGTCCAAGGAGATAGATCCTCAGCGAAAAAGGCTGGCTGAACATTTGGACTTGTCCACCACAGACTCTCTACCCATCCCCCTTGGATGGGCCCGCACAAGGATATAGCTACTACAATATGGCAACAGCCCTCTTCCGTCCTGGCTGTTTCCAGGAAGGCTGACAGAACCTACTCTCCCACCCGGAAGGGATCTCTCATCTGACTTCACATTCAAAAGCAGACTCTATGGTCATCACAGCCACGTATGACCGCTCGTCACCCTAAACACTTGAGTTCTTCCCCACCAGACAAGGATTCAAGACAACTTGACCAGTTCGGTAGGAAGATCTACTCGTCCACCTCCTGCGCCATCCGGTTGCTGAACTTCATGTCCCACATGGTGGCTTTTCAGACATCCTCTCTCACAGAACTGGAGAGGAACCTTCAGGACATCCCTGATGAAAACCTCAGGGCTAAACTGCTGGACAAGGTTCGCATGAATAAATCTTCCTGCCGTCACACACTCCGGGCCATTTATGATTCTGTGGCTCGGGCTGCGGCCTCGGGAATCTGCCTTCAGCGCCTAGCATGGCTGCGCCTCGCAGGTTTGTCACAGGATGTTCATTTATCCCTTTTGGGCGCACCTTTCAGGGGTTCCGTCCTCTTTGGCGGCGATGTGAAAGACATTACAGGGCTGCAAGAGAGCGGTAGTTCTCTTAGAGACGTACGCTCCATGTATCGGACGGGTCAAGAGAAACCGCCCTTTCGTCGCCAGAGAAGATGGAACAAGAACCAGAACAAGCGTCAAGGTAAAAGACGCGCCACTGGCTCTGGAGCCCAAGCTCCTCAGGCTAAGTTTGCAAAGCAGCCTCGGGAACCAAAGCTCTGCTCCCCTTGGCGTCCTGACTCGCTTCCCCTCCTCCCACTCCCTCCGTCCCCCTCAGAGGAATCGGTAGGAGGGAGGTTCGGTCTCCACCTGCGGGGTGGAAGTCCATCACCGCAGATGTATGGGTTCCTCACCTCATACAAAGAGGTCACTCTGTTGAGTTCCTGGAGATTCCACCTTCAAACCCTATGGGAAGGTCCTTTTACCCGTCGGGTCAGATCCCCATCGTCCATCAAGAGATCAGGCCTTGCTACAAAAAAAACGGCAGTAGAACCTGTCCCTCCAAATCAACTAGGAAGGAGATTCTACTCCCATTTCTTCCTAGTCCCAAATAAAAGACTGGGGATCTGCGACCTATCCTGGATCTCAGCATGCTCAACCTGTTTGTGGAGTACAAGAAGTTCCACGTGCTGACTCTTCAGGGGCTTCTGCCCCTGCGCCTCTCAAACACATGGCTGTGCTCCCTGGATATGCAGGATGTTTACCTTCATATCCGCATCCTCCTGGCCCACCGCCGCTTCCTTCGATTTTCCTTCTTGAAAACCATTTCCAGTTCAAGGCACTTCCCTTTGGCCTATCCTCAGTGCCCCGGGTTTTCACCAAGTGCCTAGCGGTGGTAGCAGCGTTTCTCCGCCACAGGGACATATATGTGTTCCCTTACCTGGACAACTGACTCTTTTCAGCCCCATCCCTGGAGAGCCTGAAGGAATCTCTCTCCTTCACTCTGGATCTGTTTGCTCAGCTGGGCATCTCTGTCAATCTCCCCAGGTCTCAGCTAGTACCCTCTTAGCGCCTCCAATTTATTGGAGCGGTACAGGATACAGTCCAGAGCAAAGCTTTCTTACCATTGGATCGAGCTGAGACCTTGGCTTCTCAGGCCACTTTGATGGCCAAAGCTTGATGGATGCCAGCGCACTCGGTGCTCTGTCTTTTGGGTCTTGTGGCAATGGCCGTTCCTACCGCCCCCCTGGCCAGACTGCACATGAGGGTTACCCAGTGGTCTCTTCGAGTCCAGTGGGATCAATGATCAGATGATATGAACCAACTGGTCCTGATCTCCCAACAGCCTTCAGAAAGACCTCCTCTGGTGGCAGGACCTCACCAACTTGGTGGGAGCCCCTTCTACTCTCTGGCTCCCTCCCAGACCCTCACCTCGGATGCCTCAGATATGGGTTGGGGAGCCCATTTGGGGGATCACAGAACTTAAGGTCCGTGGTCTCCTCAGGAGCAACATCTTCACATCAACATCCTGGAGACCAGAGCAGTCCTCTACGCTGTCCAGGCCTTCCAGTTGTAACACTTATGGTCCAGACAGACAACATGGCGACTGTCTGGTACCACAACAAACAGGGAGGTACCCGGTCGTACCCTCTTTGCAGGGAAGCAAGGAGAGTATGGTATTGGGCTGTTCAGCACGGCTTGTTTCTGACAGCAGTCCATGTACCAGGCGTGCACAACATCCTGGAGACAGTCTCAGTCGATCAGTAGCCAGGGCTCACAATTGGGTACTAAAGCAGTAGGTAGTCGAAGACCTGTTTCTTCGGTGGGGTCAGCCAGACCTAGATCTGTTCGCCTCCCCATTCAACGTAAAACTACCCAACATTTGCTCTCTCGTTCCTGGGCATGGTGCTTTTTGGCGAGACACACTGTCTCTCTCTTGGACAGGGAGGTTTCTATATGCATTTGCTCCCTTTCCTCTCATTCAGAAGTTTCTGTTGAAACTCCAGGCAGAAGGGGCCCACTTGGATTTTGATTGCCCCTCTGTGGCCCCGGCAGATTTGGTTCCTGTTGTTACAACTAGTTCTAGAATCGCTGGTCCTTCTGCCACTGTCTCTCAACCTTCTGTCTCAGGAGCAGGGCACCCTGGTCCATCTGAGTCTCCAGTCTCTCTATCTTCATGCGTGGCACCTGTGGACATAGAGGTTTCTCGCTATGGAGTTTCCTCTCAGGTTGCTCAGGTCCTGGTGAAAGCCAGAAAACCCTCTACCAGATCCACCTACGCCATGAAGTGGAAGAGATTTTCTATCTGGGCCACAGCCAAATGCTTGGACCCTATTTCTTGCTCGGCCTCCTAGGTGTTAGAGTACCTCTTACATCTTTCAGAGTTGGGCCTTAGTTACTCCTCTATTTAGGTCCATCTTTCTGTGGTGTCGGCCTACCACCTTCTGGTGGAGGGCAAAACCCTAGCACCACTAGAGGTTTCCAAAACTTTCTTGAAGGGCATCCTTCACATCAAACCTCCAGTCCGGAACCCCTGTCCTCCCTGGAATCTTCATTTTATGTCGGAGAAACTTGCTTTGCCCCCTTTTAAACCTGCAGCAAGTTGTGATATGCGCTTCCTGTCCTGGAAGACACTGTTTTTGGTTGCAGTTACTTCAGCTCGAAGGGTCTCAGAGCTTCAAGCCTTTGTTTGCAGAGAGCCTTATTTGATTTTCCACAAGGACCAGGTGGTCTTGAGGACTAATCCTTCTTTTCTTCCGAAACTGGTTTCGGAGACTGCTGTCAACCAGAGTGTTGAACTGCCGGTCTATTTTCCTCAGTATTCCAACGGGGGGAGTATCTTTTGCACACCTTGGATGTGCATCGGATTTTTAGGTACTGTACCTCCCGGACTAAGGAGGTTCGAAAGTCGAACCAACTCTTTGTGGCCTTTGCCTCTCAGTGCCAGAGCAAGACCATCTCTAAACAGACTATTTCTAGGTGGCTGGCTAACGGTATTCACTACACTTACCTGAAATACGGAAAAACCCTTCCAGGGGTGGTTAAAGGCCACTCTACCAGAAGCGTGGCCACTTCTACCACTTTTTCAGGAAATGTGTCCACTGCGGAGATCTGTGCAGTGGCCACTTGGTCTTCTGTCCACACCTTCACTAAGCACTACAGTCTGGATGTTGCCTCTTGGCGACGAGCTGGTTTCGGCCTTGCAGTTTTGCAAGGTCTTCTGTCTTAAGGCAGCTCCTTAGTTGGCAGACATCTTCCTCCTCCTGGAAACTCGTCTCCGACTCCTTTTTTTTAGACTGCTTGGAATTCAGTCCTGTATTTGAAGACGTACTGTAGGAACCCTCTCGAAGTAAGATATGCCAGTTACCTAAGAACTTACCGTAACAGTAGATCTTTGATAGAGGTTCCTGCAGTAGGTCTAGTTTCCCACCCACCTTCCCCCAGCTCCTGGAAATTTTCCTTTTTTATTCTGTCTAATCCCCGGGTCTAGCCAGGGCACAGGGTCCCAGGAGTTGTTACTCCTTTCTTTCTGCTATCCTCTCTCTAGGTCTCCGGTAGAAAAGAACCGGAGGGCAGACATGGGACCACCCCTTTTATAGTCGGGCTGACGTCGTGTCACCTGACATCGAGGGACGGTCCCTGCTGATGATTGCTAGCTACAAGTTTGCCGTTTTAACCTGATGCCAGCGGGCGAAGTCCTGTATGTGAAGACCTACTGCAGGAACCTCTCTTGAAGGTCTACTGTTATGGTAAGTTCTTACGTAACTGGTATTTCTCCTGTGGGGCACTCTTCTGGTTGACCTATTTGCCTCCTGGGAGAACGCAGCTGAGGCAGCTCTGTGCCCCCCACCCACCCCAGCAGTGGAGATGTCTTCCTGAGGCCCTGGACCTAGGCCTCCTCTATGCCTTCCCTTCCTTTCCCCGATCCACAGAGTGCAGAGGGACAAGGTGTGGATGATCTGATAGCCCTGGATTGGCCCCACCAGTGTTGATACACAGATCTTCTTAACCCTAAGCAGCAGGCCTCTGTGGTGCTCATCTCTGCATCCCAATCTGCTCTCCTGCCATAAGGGGAAGATCCTGCACCTGGATCTACGATCCTGGTGCCTCACAGCCTGGTTCCTGAACTGCTAGAGTTTTATGCTTTGGGTTTTTTAGAAAATGTGGTCCACGTTGTGCAGGCTTCTACCAGTCAGTGTTATGACTTTAAATGGAAAAGGTTTTCCATTTGTGCCAGGGCAGGGAGCTTGACCCCTGGCCTGCCCTTTGGCTAGCATTTTAGACTACCGGTGGTCCCTCTTTCAGTTGAAACTGAAGTCAACACAGCTGGCTCGGTGGCGCTGAGGGTTGAGGCGCTGGACGCCACACCTCACACCACACTGGCGACCTGGGTTCGGGAGTGAGCTCAGGTCGCCGGGGGGAGACAGGCTGGAGCATCTGACGACAGCTTGCCTTCTCCGTGGGCTTAACCCGCAAAGCGGTGACCCCTGGAGGAAGCTGGAGTCTCTGGGGTATGATTGGTCGTAGGCATAGGTCAGCGACCAATCAGCCTCGGGGGCTGTTCCTTCGAGGAAGGAGGGGGAGGGACGTTGTCGGTTTACGCGCCATGATGTATGGGCCTGCAATGTCCCACAAGAACACGGGAGAAACGCCCCATTGGAACCGGGAAGACAGAGTGCCTAGCCAGGTCCCGATGTGCCAGTGCCTACCTGCAGCCTCAGGACCCTGACAAGATTAGCAAGATTCGGGGGTTGTCCCCGCCCGGAGGGTTTCCGAGGCCAGATGGAGGGACCAGAGACTGTAAGGTAAGGCACTGGCAGGGACAGGCTTACACGGGGCGACTCCCGATGGTGCGGCTCTAGTGGGGCAGTAGGTGGGAAAAAGAGAAATATAAAAAAAAAGAAACTGAGGTCAACACTTCTCAAGGTGCACCTGTCAGCCATCTCTGCATGCCAAGCATGGGCTGTTATGCCGTCGGTGGTGCAGGAGAAGGTGACCGGGTGCTTTTCCAAGGGCCCGGACCACCTGTCCTCACTGGTGCGTGAACCACCACCACCTTGGGACTTGCTGCTGGTGTTGGCAGTCCTCATGGGCGAGCTGTTTGAGCCAGTGCACAGGTGTGAGATGTCATACCTGTTGTGGAAGACTGCCTCCTTGGTTGCCATCACCTCCGCCAGAAGGATCAGTGAGCTCCAGGTGCGCTTAGTGGAGTCTCCCTATCTGGTCTTCCACAAGGACAAGGTTGTCCTCCGACCCAACTCGAAGTTTCTCCCAAAGGCTGTGTCGGAGTTTCACCTTAACTAGGTGATTAACCTCCTGACTTCACCATCGCAACCTCAGAGGCCAAGCACATTGGACCTGTGGTGAGCACTCGCTTATTATAAGGAGCACATGGCTGGAGTTCAGGGAGAGGTTCACTAGGTCTTTGTGACATATGGTGAAGCCCACCTGGCAGACCGACAACTAAGTGGATGACTGGCTAGTGGATAGTCTCCTGCATTGACCTCTGCTATAGGTTGGCTGGTAGGGAGGCTCCTCATTCCACCAGACATACCTGCTGCCTCAGTGACTGCTTCTAGGGATATTCCTATCCAGGAAATCTGCAGGGCTGCTACCTGGAAGTCGGCACACACTTTCATTTCCTATTATACCATCGACCTTGAGTCACACCAGGATACTGCTCTTGGGTCCTCAGTTCTTACGAACTGACGAAATGCCAGCAGAAACAGGCCTCACAATTCATCGAGTCTGCTCGATTGTGCAGCTAGCCCCTCAACTTGCAGCTGCCCCACCCTCCCTTCCTCTTAACAACCCCCCCACTCTGTCTCACCCCCGTCTTAAATCCCCCAACTATTGTACACGATACCACTTCCTCGGGCAGAGCATTCCACTTGTCTACCACTGTTTCTGTGAAAAAGTGTCTCCTAATTTCCCTCCTGAATCTCCACCCCACTCCCACCCCCCAATCTCAGTCGATGCCCTCTCGTGTCTCTCCTCCTTCTGGTCTGAAGAATCTCTTCCGTATTAGCCTTGTTTATTCCCTAAGGTTTCAGTCATATCCCCCCATCCCTCCTCTCCTCCAGGGAATACATGTTTAGCTCTCCCAGCCTCTCCTCATAGGGTTTTCCCTCCAGTCCCGGGATCATCTTCGTTGCCCTACGCTGCACTCCCTCCAGCAATCTGATGTCCTTTTTCAGGAATAGATGCCAGTACTGCATGCAGTATTCCACTTGTGGCCTGACCAGTGACCTGTACAGGGGACGGATCACCTCTCTGTGCCTGGAGGAGATTCCCCTCGCTAATCACCCCAGCATCTTGCTCGCCTTTGCAGCTGCCTTCCTGCACTGAACTGAGTGGTTCATACTCCCTGTTAGTAGTGCTCCTAGATCCTTTTCCTTCACGGTCTTCAGTTGCTGTTTGCCAAATAGGTGTGTGTGCCTTGCTCCCTCTTCCTGGAGAATTGCGAGGAGTCTGCCAAAGTGAGGATAGTGCACCATATCCGCGACCCAAGAAATGAGGGTTATTCACCTATAACCGTAGTTTTAGGAGTGGTATATGGTGCACATCCACACAACCCACCTGTCCTCCCCTGGCAAGTAGTACACACATCTCTGCTTCCAGCGTGCAAGATCTGATGCCAAGGGGCGGAGCTGAGGAGTATACCGCCTGTGTGGATGGGATGAGCTTAGCTTGAAGACATCCAGTGAGATTTAAAGGGGAAGGAAGCCTGCCAGAGTGTGGATGTGCACCATATACCATTTGTAGAACTACGGTTACAGGTGAGTAACCTTCAATCTTACTTCGAGAGGGCTCTTGCAGTAGGTAATTACAAATAGGACTGACGCCGCAGGCGGCAGGACCCCACGGAAAAATTTCTAGCTAGCAGTCTCTGGCGAGGGACTGCCCCCACGTCAGATGACCGTCGTCAGGAGACGTCGGTATAAAGGGGCGGTCCCTCACACCCGCCTTCCAGTTCTTTCCCGCTGTTAGTTCATGCCAGCGCCTCGCGGTAAAGTTCCTTGCTCGTCAGCCTCTATTGTCGGTATTTTAACTGAGTATTTTTGGTTTTTTTTCAGCAATTTGTCAGGTATTCGTTGGTGTATGTCATCCTCTACATCATCCGAGCACAAAAACAAGTGCGACTCATCCGGCGCCCAACTCCCGCACAAGGACGGCCATTCCCTGTGCCACTTTTGCCTAGGCCCCAACCATCTGGTGGAGAAGTGACAGCACTGCCTCAGTTTTAACGTGGCCACCCGAAGACGGTGGCAGCAGTCCCTGGAGGACCGTATTTTGAAAAAGAAAATGAGCTCCATGGAGAAGGAATTGAAAAAGCTCCGGCAGGCGTCTACCTCTCCTGAAGGCCATCGCAAGAAAAAAGATAAGGAGAAGCACCGGGACAAGGGCTCCTCATCCACCGTGACTTCTTTGGGAGTCGCCATGTTGCAGGTAACATCCCCCGGGGGACTCCTCTGCGACGGCCGCCTTAGAGGCTTCTAAGGCAGCGTCAGCCCGCCCGTCTGGCTTGCGCTCGGGCCCTTTGGGCGCCCCCGGGCTTTTGGAGGCCTCCGCTCCCGGTAAAGCCGTAATTGCGCGGCCTACTGGTGTGAGCGGCTCCGATAAGCCGGACGTCGGCTCCTCCGATGTCTGCACGGCGAAAGTCGGTAAGTCGCCCGACCCTTCGAGGCGGCGCACGGCCACTGTTCCGCCCAACCAGGCCGCCTCTCCATCCTGTCCTTCCTCCGGCGAAGGGTCTGTTAAGTCAGACGCCAGCTCCTCCAGCACTCGCCCGAATCCTGCTGGTAAGCCGAACGTCGGTTCGCCCGACGTCCGCACAGTGGAAGAGCTGACGCTGGACCCTCCCATGTCCGTCGTCCCTGGCTCTCCGCAGCCTTCGCTGCCCTCTGGGGGCCCTGGGTCTCCTCAGCCTGACCCCGAGGATTTCTCTCTCCCATTCCCGGGCGACGCTGAGGTTCCTGTTCCACCCTCATCAGACTGTCCACCTGCTGGTCCGACTGATCTGACTTCGGCTCCCCGGATGCCGATTTGGCCGCTGGCTCTGACGCCGGTATTGCCGATTCCGGGTGACATCCTGCTCCCGGATGCCGCTCCAATGCCGGGCCTTCCCCCCCACTGGGCCTTCTGCTCCAGACCCGCCCGTGAGGCCTCTGACCGGGCCGGCTGCTCCTCTGGTTCCCGGGTATCCAACCCCGTCGTATCTGACGCCGTCTTACCCGAGGCCGCAGTATCCGATGCCTCAGTACCTGACCCCGGCCTATCTGACGCCGCAGTACCCAGCGCCTCAATACCCGACACCAGGCTTTCTGCCGTCGGGATACGGATACGCGCCTTATGGGTATAATCCATACCCGTATCCCCCTCCTCCTCCACCGCCCCCAAGCCGAGCCGGGTGGACTTGCAGGAGACTCTGGCCTCCTGGTGGGCTGAGGCCAAGGCTCAGCTCACCAGAGAGGTGGAGAGTCGTCTTCCGACGACGGTGCCGGTCCCGGTTCCTGTATGTCCATGCGACAAACTCCTTCCCCACCTCTGGACACCAGGGCTAAACCCTCTGGGTCCAGAGAGGGGCAGGACACGTTTCCCCAAGGGCTTCCCAAGGGGTCCATTCCTCCCCCTCGCCAGGAGAGGGAGTCTTCTTCATTACCATCTTCTTTTTCCTCCTCGGACACCTCTGATGGTTCCAAGCGGGACGACGAGCCACGCCCTCCGTCTAAGCCCAGGCCAAGGACTCCTCGGAAGTCTTCTCCGGAGGATCCTCCTTTTACGGAGTTGCTACACAAAATCCAGGCGGTACATAAGTGGCAATCCTTGGTGCCAGATCCACAGCGTAAAAAACTCGCTGAGCATCTGTATCTGCCTGTGACAGCTCCCAGCTTGGTGCCACCCTGGATCGAGCTTCATGCCGACCTCATTACCACCATTTGGAAACAGCTGTCGGCGTTAGCCCCACTTCCTTGGAAGTCGAACAGGCTCTATCAGGCTCCCGAGGATGTTGACTGTTTAGACTCTCACCCTCGAGCTGACTCGGTCGTGATTAGCGCCGCTTACGGCCGGACAGCTAACCCGAAACATCTTAGCTCGTCGCCACCTGACAAAGAATCCTGCCTTCTGGACCAGTATGGCAAGAAGATTTTCGCTTCTTCCACGCTGGGGATTAGGGCCCTGAATTATGTTGTCACATGGGGGATTACCAGAAGGCAATTCTTAGTGAGGTGGAAGCCAAATTGGACTCCCTTCGGGACTCTCAAGTCAAGCAGGAAGTGGCTGACCTCATCTGCTCTGCACGTTCGGCCAGTCGACTCATGCTTCGTGCGACTTATGATGCAGTGGACACTGCTGACAGGAGCTCAGCTTCCGCCGTAGGCTTACGACATCATGCTTGGCTCCGTGTGTTGTTAGGGTTGGTCCCAGAAGTGCAGTCCGCTATCCAGGAAGCGCCCTTCCGGGGTTCGGTGCTGTTCGGTGGTCACCACCGATCTACAGTAGAAGGGGACAGCACTAAAGTCCGTTTGACTCTATGTACCATCCCATTAAATGCAGCGCGTCCCTTTCACAGACAGAATCGGCCAAAGCGAAACCCCAGGAAGCGGGCCACTAACGCCGCCCCAAAAAAGCGGATGCTTCAGCTGCGGCTCTGCCCCACACCACCTGACTCCTTCCCTCTCCCACAGCCCCAGGGCTTTCCAGAGGAACTGGTAGGAGGGAGGTTTTCTCTCCATCTCCCGGGCTGGAAGAGGATAACTTCAGATTTATGGGTGCTCCAGCTAATCGCAGAAGGACACTCAATAGAGTTTCTACAGAAACCACCTCGTCACCCTCTCCCAAGGTAATCATACTCTCGGGAACATCTTCTGGCCCAGGAAGAGATTTCAGCACTTTTACTGAAAGAGGCGATAGAGCCTGTCCCCCCTTCATCTTCAGGGAACGGGTTACTATTCCCACTTCTTCCTGCTCCCGAAGAAGATAGGAGATGTAAGACCTATTATAGATCTCAGTTCCCTGAACTTATTCGTGGAGTACAAGAGGTTCAGGATGCTCTCCCAGCAGAGTCTCCTGCACCTCCTTCGATCGGGGCAGTGGCTGTGCGCTCTGGATATGCATGATGCTTACCTGCACATATCTATCCGTCCTTCCCACCGCAGATACCTTTGTTTTGCATTCCAGGGGACCACTACCAGTTCAAAGCACTCCCATTTGGTCTTTCCTTGGCCCCCCCGAGTATTCACCAAATGCCTTGCAGTGGTAGCGGCCTACCTGCATACCCGGGGGTGCAGGTTTTCCTGTACCTGGACGATTGGCTCCTGGCGGCCTCATCCAGGGAGGAATTCCTGCGCTTCCTCTCCCTTACCCAGCAGGTCTTTGCCTGCCTGGGTATTACCATCAGCCATTCCAAGTCTCACTTGATCCCATCCCAGAGACGCCTGTTTATCGGGGCGATCCTGGACATGACCCTGGGACACCGGACAGGGAGGCCACACTCCAGACTCAGGTAAACCTGTTGTCCGGCCGCAGGCTGGTCAGTGCGAGGTTGGTTCTTTGCCTCCTCGGGCTTATGGTGGCTGCTATATCAGCAGTCCCTCGCGCTCTGCTCCACATAAGGGTCTCTCAGTGGACACTTCGCTCTCAATGGGATCAGTTGGTGGATGACCTGGACCAGCTTGTCCTAGTCTCCTCCCCCATGGTTCGAGACCTGCAGTGGTGGATGGTTCGAGAGAACCTTTTTTGGGGAGTTCCAGTCTGTCTTCCTCCCCTCTCACAGACTCTGACCATAGACGCCTCGGGCGAAGGTTGGGGAGCCCACATCAGACCTCGCAGGACCCAGGGCTCTTGGTCCAAGCTCGAGAAAACGCTTCATATCAATGTGCTTGAGCTTCAGGCAGTGCTTTATGCTCTCCAAGCTCTACATCTACATCTACATCTTCTTCCCGGTCACTTAGCCGTCCAGACGGACAATATGTACATGGTTTGGTACATCAACAAACAGGGAGGGACTCGTTCCTGCCCTCTTTGCAGGCAAGCGATGAGAGTTTGGGATTGGGCAGCACAACACAACCTTCACCTTATGACAGTCCATGTCCCGGGGGTCGAGAACATCTTAGCAGACAAACTAAGTCTCTCGTCTGCTCAAGCTCACGAGTGGGAGCTGGATCAGGGGGTCCTAGACGATATCTTCCTGTGTTGGGGAACGTCACAGGTGGACCTGCTCGCATCACCTCTCTAAGCATAAGCTTCCGACTTCTGCCTGCTCGTTCCAGAAGCGAGGCATTTTGGAGGCTCTTTCTCTAGATTGGAAGGTCAGATTCGTCTATGCTCCCCCCACCGATCCCTCTGATCCCACAATTTCTGCAGAAACTAGGTTCAGAAGGAGCACGAATGATTCTGATCGCTCCTTTCTGGCCCAGGCAAGTTTGGTTCTCTGTTCTGCAACAATACTCAGAGGAACTTCCTCTTCCTCTGTCACGACTTTTACTGACCCAGGATCAGGGGACCCTGGTCCATCCAGGTCTCAAGTCCCTTCAGCTGCATGCATGGCTCGTGCAGACATAGCTCAAGCCCAATTTGGGGTTTCACCCCGAGTGGCTGAAATCTTGGTGGAGGCTAGAAAACCCTCCACTAGGTCTACCTATGCCATGAAATGGAAACTGTTCACAATCTGGGCCACTTCAAAAGATCTCGAGCCTTTCTCGTGCTCTGCTGGGCGGTTGCTGCAGTACCTGCGCCATCTCTTTGATCTGGGTCTTAGTCACTCATCTCTGAAAGTACACATGGTGGCTATTTCAGCCTACCATGTCCCTTTTGCAGACAGGACATTCGTTCAACTGGAAGTCTCTAAGACCTTCCTCAGAGGGGTTCTCCACTTGAGACCCCCTATTCGAGTTCCGGCCCCTCCTTGGGATTCGAATTTCGTTCTTGAGAAGCTTACTTTGCCTCCCTTTGAACTGGCAGCCTCAGCAGACATGAAGTTCCTTTCGTGGAAGACGCTCTTCCTAGTGGCCATTACTTCTGCTCGGAGGATTTCCGAACTCCAGGCCCTGATGTGTAAAATCCCGTATTTGATTTTTCACAAGGAACGGGTTGCTCTACGCACCAATCCTAAGTTTCTTCCCAAGGTGGTAGCGGAATCTACATTGAACCAGTCCATAGAGTTATCCGCTTTCTTTATGCAATACTCCAATCAAGGGGAGTATCTATTACACACTATGGATGTTCATCGGATTCTGAGACACTACACTAACAGAACAAAAGATCGCAGAAAGACTGATCAACTGTTTGTCTCTTTTGCCCACAAAAGAGAAGGCAATGCTGTTTCTAAGCAATGCCTATCCAAATGGTTGGCTCATTGCATCACTTTCTGTTATGACAAGTACAACAAGACCCTTCCGGGTCAAGTGAGAAGCCACTCCACCAGAGGAGTCGCTGCATCAGCGGCTTGTTTCAAGAATGTGTCAGCGGTGGACTTCTGTGCTGCCGCCTCTTGGACTTCCATCCATATCTTTACAAAACATTACAATTTGGATATTGCCTACTGCCGTATAGCGGGCTTTGGGCTTGCTGTTCTGCAAGGCCTCCTTTCTTGAGGTCTTCATAGCTAGAGGATCTACTTTGAGTAGCTTTCCTCCTCCCGTTTGCTTCTTCTTGTTCCAGACTGCTTGGGACTCAGTCCTATTTGTAATTACCTACTGCAAGAGCTCTCTTGAAGTAAGATAGTAAAGTTATGTAAGAACTTACCATAACAGTAGATCTTCGAGAGAGGCTCTTGCAGTAGGCAATACCTTCCCGCCCTCCATCCCCATAAGCTTTTCCAGCTCCTTTCCCAGTGAAGGAAATATTCGCTTCTCTCTCGTCCGGCCTCTTTTGGCCTATGGCGGGAAAGAACTGGAAGGCGGGCGTGAGGGACCGCCCCTTTATACCGACATCTCCTGACGCCGGTCACCTGCCGTGGAGGCGGTCCCTTGACAGAGACTGCTAGCTAGAAATTTTTCCGTGGGTTCCTGCTGGCGTCAGTCCTATTTGTAATTACCTACTGCAAGAGCCTCTCTCGGAGATCTACTGTTACGGTAAGTTCTTACATAACTGTACTTTTTGTGTCCAGTTCTGGCCACAAAGACAAATTATGTGCCTGATGTTGATCACTAAACAAATATTTGCATTCAACTGTGGCAGCAAAATAATGTTTGTAATTTTGCTAAAATTGACATGGTAATGGGGTGGGGTCAGTTTATTTGTGAGGTGGAGTTGTATATGTATAAATGGTAAATAAGGGAGCTAGCACTCCAGGCAGTTTCAAAAAGGGGGATTTAGGAGGTCATTAATCGCTAGTTCTGTTTCTGCTGTAGCAAAATAACATGCTCAGTATTTCTGGGAGTATTTGTTTTTGTTGAGTCCAGGCTTTGGAGCATTTACGTATTTAGGTTTGCTGACTGCCTAATATAGTTGGCCAAAGCTTAAATGTGTATAATACGTAACATGAAGCGTCGCTGTGGGATGCATTCATTTTGGGTTATAAAACAAATGTCTGGTGTTGGGGCTGTGGTAATGTAAAATGTACTGCAGTCCCTCCTTACAGAGGCTTCAGTTACGGTGCTAATTCTGATTAGTGATGTCATGGTATGCAAGTATACTGTCAAAATTAGAAGCCATGGTATTGATACCGTGGTTTATTTTGGATACCGCAGTAACAGTGATTCCTGTTAATTCTGTGTCAAACAGTGGTTTCCAGGTCTTAAAAGTCATTTTTTTTGTGCTCATATGGTTGACTGTCCCCATCAAGCAGTAGCACTACAGACTGTGCCAATGGTCCGGCTATACTTTTGAAGATTTGAAAAGGAGACTTATTTTATTATGACTAGCCCCAGGTTTTTAATCGGTATACTCAGCTGTTTTTGAACATCCTTTTAACATACTTGCTTTCCTGACTTTATGAGACAAGGGGTGTTCATTCAGTTACAGAATCACTTTTTGTTGTACTGATAAACATGATTTGCCAGTCATCAGCTAGAGTGCAATTCTGTGGTGAGTGAAAATAAGGCCATTTTTTCTCCTGTGAAATGATGTGGCTCTTAAGAACATATCAGAGACAGCAGTGGAAAAATACAACAGTGGTACATTCCAGCATTAGTTTCCTGTTACAAAGGGACAGTTTTACAGCTGATTCAGTTGCATTTTCATGTTGTAGATCTTACTTCGAGAGGGCTCTTGCAGTAGGTATTCACAAACAGGACTAAGCTGCCAGGCGTCAGGACCCCACGGAAAAATCTTTAGCTAGCAGTCTTGGCGGGGTACCACCCCCATGTCAGGTGACCGGCATCAGATGACATCAGTATAAAGGGGTGGTCCCCCATGCCCGCCCACCAGTTCTTTCCCACTGTCTGCTTGCGAAAGTACCTCGTGGAAGAACACGCTCACTTGTCTCACCATTTTGGATGAGTATTACACTTTTTTTGACATCTTTTTAGTTTCTCTCAAAGTTTGTTAAATCACCTCGCTGTGTATGTTGTCCCTGACGCCCTTGGAATCGCATAAGAACAAGTGCGACCGAGGATCCCAGCTTCCTCAAAAGGACTGTCATTCTCTCTGTCTTATTTGCTTAGGCCTGGACCACCGTGTGGAGGAGTGCGACCACTGCCGAAAATTCAATTCTGCCACCTGGAAACGGAGACAGCAGTTCCTGGAGGCCCATTTGTTAAAAAAGAAAATGGCATCCATGGAGAAAGAATTGAAGAAATTGAAGCAGGCGTCCACTTCTTCTGAGGGCCATCATAAAAAGAAGAGGGACAAGGAGAAACACGGAAACCAGAACTCATCGTCCACAGCGGCTGTGACTTCGGCTAGAGTTGCGGCCCTTCAGGTAACTTCCCCTCTGGGGGATCGTCCTTTGACAGCCGCCTTGTAGTAACTAAGCCAGCGTTGACCCCCGATGGCTGGGCGCTAGATCGCCGGGAGCCCTTGGGGAAAAGGAGGCTCCACTCCGCTATGGACCCCAAGCCTCGGACTACCGGTAAGAGTGGGTCTGATAAGTCGGGTGTCGGCTCCACCAACGTCCGCCCGGACATGGCTGATAAGTCGGCCGTCAGCCCTTCCAACGACCGCACAGCCCGCGACCCCACATCAGGCACTGAAACCACACCTGACGTCCGTGAGTTGCCGTGGTGCACTTCGGTTGCGTTGCCCTCTGAGGTCCCCGCATCTCCTCAGACTCTCCCTGGGGAATCTGATCCTCTCTCCCCGGCTGGGGTTGAGGATGCTGGAACGCTGCCATCGGGGTGCCCCCCCCCCGATGCCAAACCAGACACCAGATAACCCGACGTCGCCCTCCAACATTCCACTCCCCGACGGCAGACCTGCTCCACCATCTGGGCCAGCTGGGCTCCCAGACCCTCCTGTGGGTCCACCCACTCCGGGCCAATGCCTGATCCGTCCGGTCCACCTGCAGGGCTCACGCCAGGACCATCGTCTCTGTCGAAGCCCCTGGCGCCTGGATACCCGATGCCGTAATACCCGATGCCACAGTATCCGGCTCTTCAGTACCCGACGCCACAGTATCCAATGCTGCAGTACCCAGCGCCTCAATACCCAATGCCAGGCCTCCCACTGTTGGGTTATGGATACCCTTATTGCGGGTTTCCAGGTTACCCGTATCCGAGCCGCCCACCTCCTCCGCAGCCTCATGTGGACTTGAGGGAGGTTTTGACCTCCTGATGGGCTGAGGCTAAGACCCAGCTCACCAGGGAGGTTGAGAGCCATTTGCCGACGCTGGACCCCTTACATCGGTGAGAAGAGACTCCTCCACCTTTACCCGACACCAGGGCAGAACCATCTGGATCTCTGGCTAAGGAGGATACGCTTCTCCAGGGTACCCCCAGAGGGGACAATCCACCCCCACATAGGGAGGACTCTTCATCTTTATTGGAGCCATCAGATTCTGATTCGGATTCTGGCCACTCTGATCCTGGGGACAAGCCACATACTCCAGAAACCTTCAGGCTGCAGGGCTCTCCAAAGTCTTCCCTGGAGGACCCTTCCTTTCTGGAGCTGCTAAAGAAGATCCAGGCCGCTTGTGAGTGGCAATCAGTGGAGCCAGATCCCCAGCGTAAAAAACTTGCTGCTCATCTGGACCTCCTGGAGACCTCTCCCACCCTGATTCCACCCTGGATCTAGCCTCACCCAGATCTTGTCTCCACTATTTGGAAACAACCTTCCTCATTAGCTCCTCTCCCTAGAAAGGCAGATAGGCTATACCAGGCTCCAGAGAATAAAGACTTCCTTAGTCTTCATCCCAAGGCGGATTCGGTGGTGATTAGCGCTGCTCACGACCGATCTGCCAACATGAAGCACCTCAGCTCGTCCCCTCCTGATAAGGAATCACGACTTCTGGACCAGTATGGGAAGAAGATTTATACTTCTTCCACGCTGGGTATGAGGGCCCTAAATTATGTCGGTCATATGGGGGACTACCAGAAGTCTGTCCTCTGTTAGGTGGAAGCAAAATTGGACTCCTTCCCGGATTCCCAGACTAAACAGGAACTGGGAGACCTGGTCCATTCCGCACATTCGGCCTGTAGACACATGCTTCGTGCTACCTGTGACGCAGTGGACACGGCAGGTAGGAGCTCGGCTTTCACCGTAGGCCTATGGCACCATACCTGGCTCCGCGTGTCAGATTTGGCCCCTGAAGTGCAGACTGCGATTCATGATGCTCCCTTCAGGGGATCTGTGCTTTTCAGTGGCGATGTCAAGGACATCATCACCGAGTTGCAGGAGAAGGGTTTGGCATTGAAATCTGTCCAGACAATGTACAAATCCTCCCAAGGGTAGAAACGTCCCTTTCGGTGCCAAAACCGCCAAAAACAAAAACAAACACAAGCAAGATGCCCGAATAAGTGTAAAGCCGAGTCAGCAGCCAAAGCTCCCCCCAGCAAAGAAGCCTCTGGAGCTCCGGTTGCTGCTCTGCCCACTGCCTACTGACTCACTGCCTCTCCCACTGCCAGTATCAGAGGAACTGATAGGGGGGAGAGTTTCCTCCCATCTGCCGGATTGGGAGAGGATAACGGCAGATGCTTGGGTGCTTCAGCTGGTTTCAGCAGGGCACTCGATAGAATTCATCGAAAAACTTTCTTGCAGACCCCCCCCAGCCCTCTTACTCCCCCTGCACCTTCAGTTGGTACTAGAGGAAATTCGCTGTCTTCTTTTGAAGGAGGCAGTAGAACCTGTTCCCCCCCCCTCCACCTGCAGGGGATGGGTTACTATTCCCATTTCTTTCTAGTACCAAAGATGCCCGGAGATATGAGACCCATATTAGATCTCGGCTCCCTCAGTCAGTTTGTGGAGTACAAACAGTTCCGAATGCTCTCGCTACCGAGTCTTCTTCCCATGCTTCGGCCGTGACTGTGGCTATGTGCCTTGGATATAAAGGATAGATATCTCCATATCCCCATATGCCATTCCCACTGCAAGTACCTCTGTTTTTGTTTCAGGGGTCACATTACCAGTTTAACGCCCTCCCATCTGGCCTTTCCTCGGCTCCCTGAGTACTTACTACATGCCTGGCGGTAATGGCGGCCTTCCTGCATACCCAGGGAGTTCATGTCTTCCCCTACCTGGACTACTGGCTTCTAGCAGCTCTGTCCTTGGAGGAACTCTCACGCTTCCTTTTTCTCACCCTGCAAGTTTTCTCCAGCCTTGGTATCACAGTCAACCAAGCCAAGTCCCACCTGGTCTCTTGCCAATGGCTGATGTTCATAGGGGCAGTGTTGGACACGATCCTAGGCAAAGCTTTTTTTGCCCCTGGACAGAGTCGAGACGCTTTCAAGTCAAGCTCGTCTCTTGTCGGGTCTGAGATGGGTCGGAGCCTGGAGGGTCCTTCGCCTTCTTGGGTTAATGGTGGCTGCCATCCCCACCATCCCGCTGGCGCGACTTCACATGAGAATCTCCCAGTGGACTCTCAGGTCCCAGTGGGACCAGTCTCGAGACGACCTGGACCGTGAGGTCCTAATGCCGGACCTGATGATCAGGGACTTGCAGTGGTGGACGGTTCAGGAACACCTCAACTAAGGGATCCTGTTTTGTACCGATCCCCCCCCCCACCCAAACTCTGACGACAGACACGTCAGGGGCAGGCTGGGGTGCCCATCTGGTGTCCCACAGGACTCAGGGCAGCTGGTCTCAGTTCAAGCTGAAGCTTCACATAAATGTCCTTGAGCTGAGGACAGTTCTCTATGCCGTTTAGGCTCTCCTTCCTATCATTCTTCTCGGTCATCTCCTGATCCAGTCAGACGACATGTGTGTAGTCTGGTACCTCAACAAACAGGGAGGAACTCGTTCCTATCCCCTCTGCCAGTCAGCAGTGAGGGTCTGGTACTGGGCATCTCTGCACAACCTGCACCTGATGGCTGTCCACGTTCCGGGAGTGGAGAATACTCTGGCAAATGCCCTTAGTTGCTCATAAGCCAGGTCGCATGAGTGGGAACTCGATCAAGATGTTGTAAATGACATCTTCCAGCAGTGGGGAACTTCTCAAGTGGACCTCTTCGCCTCCCCCGGCAATGCCAAGCTTCCTGCCTATTGCTCGCTCGCTCCAGGGCGAGATGTTTTTTGGCGGGACACGCTGTCTTTTCTCTTGGAAGGGCAGATTCATTTACTTCTTCCTCTCATATTCCTTTGATTCTGAGAGTGTCACAGTTCGTGAGGGGCACGAATGATTCTCATCGCTTCCTCTGCCAAGGCAAGTTTGGTTCTCTCTTCTGCAACAGTTTTCCGAGGAACCTTCTCTTCCTGTACATCTGTCGCAGCATTTGCTGACCCAGGATCAGGGAATCCTGGTCCATCCAGGTCTCAGATCACTTCACCTTCATGCGTGGCTCCTACAGGCGTAGCCAAGGCACGCTTTGGCGTTTTCCCCTTAGTAGCGGATATTGTGGTGAAGGCCAGAACGCCTTCCACCAGGTATACCTACGGTATGAAGTGGAAGCGTTTCGCTATTTGGGCTGGCTTCTAGGATTTGGAACCCTTTTCTTGCCCAGTGAACAAAGTCCTGGATTACCTGAAGCATCTGTATAACCTGGGCCTTAGCTGCTTCTCGGTGAAGGTATATATGGCAGCTATTTCAGCCTACCACATTCCCTTCAGAAACAGGACTTTTGCTCAATTGGAAGTCTCTAAGACTTTCTTGAGAGGGGTTCTCCATTTAAGGCCCCCGATCCACAATCCTGCTCCTCCTTGGGACTTAAACTTTATCCTAGAGAAACTCACTCTGCCTCCTTTCGAACCAGCAGCTGAGACAGATTTAAAGTTTCTTTTTTGAAAGACACTGTTTCTAGTGGCCATTACTTCCGCTCTGAGGATTTCTGAGCTGCCAGCCCTAATGTGCAAAATTCCATACTTGATTTTTCACAAGGAAAGGGTGGCCATGTGCACTAATCCCAAGTTTCTTCCAAAGGTGGTGGTTGAATCGACGTTATAAGTCAATTCATTGAAATACCCGCATTCTTCACAGAACACTCCAATCATGGAGAGTCTCTTCTGCACACCCTGGATGTACATAGAATACTGAGATACTATACCAATAGGACTAAGGATCTCAGAAAGACGGATAAACTCTTTGTTTCTTTTGCTAACAAAAGAGAAGGCAATGCTGTTTCCAAGCAATGCCTTTCTAAGTGGTTAGCAAATTGTATCACCTTCTGTTACGAAAAGTTTAACAAGACCCTGCCTGGTCATGTCAGAGGCCACTCCACCAATGGCGTAGCCGCCTCTACTGCTTGTTTCAAGAATGTGTCAGCGGCAGAAATCTGTGCAGCCGCAACTTGGACTTCCGTCCATACTTTCATGAAACATTACAGTTTGGACATTCCCTTTTGCCGCAGAGCAGGCTTCGGGTTGCCTGTTCTGCAGGGACTCCTTTCATGATCCTTGATCAGAATTTCAGTCATTTGTGGATGACGACGATGACTCCTCCTGTTTTTTTCTTTGTTCCAGACTGCTTGGGACTCAGTCCTGTTTGTGAATACCTACAAGAGCCCTCTCGAAGTAAGATAGTACAGTTATATAAGAAATTACTGTAACAGTAGATCTTTGAGAGAGGCTCTTGCAGTAGGTATTACCTTCCCTCCCTCCGTCCCCCGCAGTTTCTTCTTTTCCTCTATGGGGGCATAACCTCTTCTCTCCTGTCATGCCTTTCTGGTTTTTAGCAGGAAAGAACTGGAGGGCAAGCGTGGGGGATCACCCCTTTATGCTGACGTTGGCTGACGCCGGTCACTTAATGTGGGGGCGGTCCCCCGCCAGAGACTGCTAGCTAGAGATTTTTTTCGTGGAGTCCTGATGCCTGGCAGCTTAATCCTATTTGTGAATACCTACTGCAAGGGCCTCTCTCGAAGATCTACTGTTACGGTAAGTTCTTATGTAACTGTACTTTCTTCAAGTACACTCAATACTCATGGTTTTGTTACTTTTGTAATTGCAGTGTCCAATCGAGTGGTTTCATTTTGCCTGTGTGGATCTCACAACAAAACCCAAAGGCAAATGGTAAGTGTGTGCACAGTTTTCTCAGCAGCTGTTTTATGGGTAGGAAACAGCTTGAACTTTTGGCTTTTTAATTCACTGTTTACCCTGCCCAGAGTTGCTCAGACAGCTTCAAGTCAGTTCCCACTTGAACATCAACCCCGGACCAATGGAGAACCCTTCAGATGCCACCCCTGGCATACTGTAAACTGCTTCATTCCCCCACAACATGTTCTCCTTTTAGCCTGGATCAAGTGGGTACAGGGGATGGTGGTCCCTGTGACTGGGGACATGAACTGTTGAACGTAGGGACCAGGCGGGGTCGTCCTACATCACTATTTGGAGCCTTTGTCTTTTCTCCCCTAGTTTTTACTGTGCGTACCTCCTCAGCATGCTTATGCACACCTGCCTGCAGACACTGGCTTGTGGGAGAGGAGGACACATCCCATGGTCACTCACAATGTTTAGGCTTTCCTCATGTGTTGCACAATCAGTTGGCATGTGTTTCCCTTTCCTTGGAGCCTGATTGCACTGTCTGGACAGTGTGCTCTTGGAGCCCGATTGTGCTGTCTGGACAGTGTGCCCTTTGAGCCTGATGGCACTGAATCATAGAAACCTGGCGGCAGAAAAGAACCCCACCGGCCCATCTAGTCTGCCCCTTAACCCACCCCCCCATTACTCATCCCTCTGGAATCCCCCACTGCTATTCAGCCCCATATGTCTGTCCTATGCCCTCTTGAATCCTTCCACTGTTTCAGCTCCTACCACCTCCTCTGGCAGTTTGTTTCATACCTCTACAACCCTGTCCGTGAAGAATCGTCCCGTCACATTGTCTCTGTATCTTCCTCCTTGCAGTCTTAGGTTATGCCCTCTAGTTACAGTCCCTTTTTTCCTTTTAAGTAAACACCCTTCCTTTACTTTGTTCTCCTTTACATACTTAAAAATTTCAGTCATATCTCCTCTTTCAAACAACATGAAGTCTTGCTATATTATGACAATTGCAGTTTGTCCCACCATTAGAACTGCCCCGGAGGTGAAATAATTAAATTCCATGCCAGGCATGGAACTTGGAGCGCAAGCTCGGTTAGAGAAGCTCTGTCTGTGTAGTTTCAAACTGAAACTGTCAGATTCTTTACTCCGCCTCACTGAACAGTCGCTCCGGAGATTTCTCCTACTGCTCGGTTCATTTCTCGGTTTAAACAGTGTTTTCTCGAGTTAAATTCAACATGATATTATTATTTTAACACATAAACCGATCGGTTCAAGCTCTGTCTGTGGTATTGTAAGTAATAGACAGGTTTATTTCTGTTGGAACTTGTAAATGTTTATCGGTTCGGTTTGAACCGATCAGGTTGATTCAAAACTTTAAAAATCAAGCATTTTAAAGCTTTTTAGAGTGCGGTTCCAGTTCTTATCGGTTCTAAAAAGCAGTTTCATTACGGTTTTTCACGACCCGTGGACACGGTTGGGAACCGATAAAGGTGTCTTGCCTGCACTGCCGTTAAAAGGGCAAGTTTTTTGGTTAGGCTGGCATTATGTCTGAGAAACCCAAAAGAAAAACCGGGCCCACTGGGTTTCAACACTGTGGTGTCTGTGGGGAAGCCTTTGCCAAGGCTGACCCACACACCACATGTGTATATTGTCTGGGGTTTGACCACCTCAATTCAGACTGCCAGATTTGTAAGAATTTCCCTGCAGCCACCCTGGATAAGAGAGTTGGCAGGCTCAGGGAACGAGAGGCCAAAAAGTCCGCTGACCCGGATGGCCAGCCCGGTTCGGTGCCAACCGAACCGGAGGGAGTGCCCTCTGACCGGGGCGAGACTTCCTCGGGCAATCGTAAAGCTGACTCTGAGGAGCCAGTTCCAGCAAAGAAAACTAGGAAATCAGCAGGTGTGGAGTCCAAAATTCCTTCTCCAACTGCTGCAGAAATAGCAAGAGCTATACAAATTGTCCAGTCACTTTCTCCGGTTCCGTCCAAACCGCCACTGTCTGGTAAAAGGTCGGTTCGGCCGGTTCCACCGGTTCAAGAATATGATTTACAAGAGTTTTACGAACCAGAGGAGGGGGAGGATGATTATGAATAGTATGAATGTGACTTTGAGAGTCTAGGTGTGCCCATTGAACCGGACATCTCCCCAGACAGACCTTTAGAATCTCCCCCTACGCTTTCTGAGTCCCCTTCTCACTTTATGTTTTATAAAAAGGTTGCTGAAACCCTCCAGCTCCCATTGGAGGAAGCTGTGGATGAGCAAGAGGAACCTGATTTTGTAGAAATGATGGATATCCCAGAGTCTAGGAGATTGTCTATCCCCTTACATAAGTCTTTTAGGAAACAAACAATAAAAATTTTAAAAGCTCCTAATTCTGTGCCTCCTGTGGGCAAGAAGATGGACAGGAGGTACACTTTGTCAGGTCCTGATACAGAATTCCTGTCACAGCAATGCAGTCATGTTGGAGTAGTTCAGGCTGCAGCCTGTGATAAGGCTAATATTCCCTTGGCTTCATCCTCCTGACAAGGATTCCAGGAAGATTGATGCCATGGCTAAAAAAACAATACATGGCAGCGTCCTTGGGACTCAGGCAAGCAAATTACATGGCTTATGTGGCAAGATACCAAAAATCTAGATGGGACACTGTCATGGCTTTGGCCAAACAGCCCTGGCCAGCTTGCTAAGGAGCTGGAACAGGTGGCTGCTGATGGTATTGAGGCATCCAGGTGCAGTTCCATGCTGCTGTGGATTTTAATGATGTATCCTCTAGAGTCATGGCTACATCTGTGGCCTTTAGAGGTTGGCTTGGCTCAGGTGTACTAGCTTGTCACAGGATACCCAGACTAAGGCTATGGATTTTCCTGTGGTAGGAAATTCTCTGTTTGGGAGCAGACAGAGAATTATATGAAGAAAATGGATGAATATAGGACAACCTATAAGAGTGCTCAGGCCAAGGGCTGCAAGCCACTCCTCAGAGGCAGGCCCAGGGCAGAGGTAGGCCTTTCACAGGCCTTTTGCCAAACCAGGCCTCCTCTGCTTATGCTCAGAGGGGTTCTTCAGAGGGAGGCAGGCGGGGTGCAAGGCCTGCTCCCACCCCTCAGCCTAAAGCCCCTGCCAAACAGGCACCCTGATGGGGTGCCCAGGCCGATTCTCCATTACCTGTTGGGGGCAGGTTGGCTTACTTGCTCAGAACTGGGAGTCCCTAACATCAGACAAGTGGGTCCTGGAAGTAGTAAGCTGGGGTCTGGTTCTCAGCTTCAAAAAATTCCCAAAGATGAGAATCAGATCTTTTCCACCTGCAAACCCTCTAGAGACTTTTGCCTTAGAAACAGAAGTCTCAACCCTCCTGGCTCTCAGAGCTGTAGAAAGGTTACTCCCCACACCAGGGCAAGGTCTGTACTCAGGTAGCTCCTTACCCCAAAAAGACAGGAGAATGGCGGCCCATCTTGGACCTAAGATATCTAAACAAGCACCTTTTGAAACCAAAATTCAAAATGGTGACCCTAGCAATGATTTTACCTTCTCTAAGGCCAGGGACTGGCTAGCTTCCCTGGACCTCAAGATGCCTATTTCCATGTTCTCATCAGAAGCTCCCACCAAGTACCTCAGATTCGAACTGCCCTCAGGCCATTACCAGTTCAGAGCAATGCCCTTCGCCTTACCTCTGCCCCAAGGGTATTCACAAAATGTCTAGCAGTAGCAGTTGCTCATTTAAGAAGGCAAAGATTGCCATCTTTCCTACCTAGACGACTGGCTCATTGTAGGTCAGTCTCCAGACCAGGTCAAATCACACCTGCAAGTTACCCAGCAGCTGCTCACCTCTGGGGTTTCTTCTCAGCCTTCCAAAGTCAGTTCTGGAACCTGTCCAGGTACTCACCTTTATAGGTGCAGAATTGGACACAAAGCAGGCCAGAGCCCTCCTGCCCCTAGAAAGGGTAAGGAACCTAGTGGCCCTGGCCTCCTCCTTCACCCTGCAGGTTTCTCGACCAGCAAGGCACTTCTTACAGCTACTAGGACACATGGCTGCTTCCACAGCTGTAGTGCAAGGAGCAAGGTTTCAGATGAGGGACATTCAGTTTCATTTGAGAGCTTTCTGGTCCCAAAGGAAAGATCCCCTTTCCAAGTTGATCCCAGTGACTCGAACCCTGATCCAGGCCCTTCAGTGGTGGCAGGATCAGAGCAATTTGAGACTAGGGGTCCCCTTCATCCCCCTATCTCACTCCTTGACCCTTACTACAGATGCGTCCCTTCTGGGTTGGGGAGCTCACATGGGCGACCTCTCCACCCAGGGAGTGTGGTGCCCTCAGGAATCTCTGCCCACATCAATTTGCTGGAACTCAGAGCTGTTTTCTAGCACTTCAGGTGTTTTCTGCATCTGTTCAGAACAAAGTGGTACAAGTCAGAACAGACAACACCACTACAATGTGGTACATCAACAAACAAGGGGCACTCGGTCTTCGGCCTTGTACCGAGGCAATGAAGTTGTGGTCTCTGGCTTATTCCTGAACACTTCCCTCATAGCAGTTCACCTCCCAGGAAAGGACAATGTCCTGGCAGATGCTCTCAGCAGGATTTCCCAGGGCCATCACGAATGGTCCCTGGATCCCCAAGTACTGGGGACAGTTTTTGCCAGATGGGGCACCCCTCAGATAGATCTTTTCGCAGCCCCACACAATCACCAACTTCCACTGTTTTGTTGCAGGCCCCAGTGATGGGCTCAGTCCCCTGGATGCCTTTCTCCTAGATTGGGAAGGAAGTTTCTATCGCCTTTCCCCACTTCTCCTATTCAAGGTGCTAGTCAAAATCAGATCCCAGCCTTGCAGGATGATTCTGATTGCTCCAGATTGGGCCAGACAGCCCTGGTACCCCTCCTTCTGTCCTTAGCAGTCCATCTTCCCCTGTGTCTCCCCGGGAATCACAACCTGTTAACCTGTGCCCAGGGGAGAGTTTGGTATCCGAATCTCAAATCCCTCAACCTCAAGGCCTGGCTCTTGAGGAGTTAGAATTTGCTGACCTATACCTTTCTCAAGGTGTTCTTGAAATCCTGAAGGCTTCTAGGAAGCCTTCCACTAGGGCTACTTATAACTCTAAATGGAAAAGGTTTTCCATCTGGTGTTCTGGGAAACATATTTCCCCGGAATCTGCTGACTTGCCCATTGTTTTGGACTATATGGTCCATCTTAATTCTTTGGGTCTGAGACCAGCTACCCTGAAAGTACATTTGGCAGCTGTCTCTGCCTTTATTTCAGCAGGAAAGCCCTCCTCTCTTTCCGCTCACCCTGTATTCTCCAAGTTTTTTAAAGGATTACTTCATACTAATCCACCTTTCAGGGACCCGGCCCCTGCCTGGGATCTTAATGTTTGCATTGCTCAGTTGATGCAACCCCCCTTTGAACCTCTGTCTTCTGCAGAGTTTAAGTACTTGACTTGGAAAACTGTTTTCCTAGTAGCTATCACTTCTGCCAGGCGCATAAGTGAGTTACAAGCTTTGTCAGTAGAGACTGACTTTATTTCCTTCCACAGGGATAAGGTAGTCCTTAGGACTAACAGGAAGTTTTTGCCTAAGGTAGTTTCAGATTTCCATCTTAATCAATCTATCTCCCTTCCAGTGTTCTTCACTGACCATTCCTCCTCTGATGAGAGGAGGTTGCACAGTTTAGATGTTAAGAGGGCCCTAAGTTACTATATAGAGCGTACCAAGGGTCACAGGTTCGAATCCCTCCAACTTTTTCTCACTTATGGTGAGGTTGGGAAAGGGAAACCTGCCACTAAGAGATCCATTGCCAGGTGGATTGTCTCTTGTATCCAATTTTGTTATCAAAATCTGGGGAAGGTTCCCCCTTCAGGCCTGAGGGCTCACTCTACCAGAGGTACAGCTGCGTCTCTAGCTGCTGCCAGAGACATTCCTGTCTTAGAGATATGTCAAGCAGCTACTTGGAAAACGGTACACACTTTCACCAAGCATTACTCCCTGGATGTCCCAGGCCAGGAGGGATGCTGTGTCAGCACAGCCGTGCTTCAGAGCCTATTCCTAAATAGGTTCTGTCCCTCTCCATGGAGGTACTGCTGTGTAGTCTGCAATTGTCATAATATAGCAAGACTTCATGTTGTTTGAAGAAAAAATTACTCACCTTAGTAATGTTGTTTCTTCTAATGGAGTCTTGCTATATTATGACCTCCCCCCAGCCTGCCCCTCTCAGAACTTCTACTTGGGTATGGGGTGGGCTGTCCAGTGTGGGCACTTGTCTATGCCCATTTTATATTTTTCCACCCCCTTTTTTCTTGGGGGTTTTGGGGTGTTGTGTTTTGTTTTACCTTATCTTATCTTATTTTCTGGCCCCTGACTTGAGTCTTTGTGTTGGGACCAGGAATATGTGTTAATATTTAGGTAGCCAGTTGGCTAGTGTAGGTTACAGCTTCCACACAGAACCTTAGTGAGTTTTGCTCGTAAAGATCTGACAGTTTCAGTTTGAAACTACACAGACAGAGCTTCTCTAACCGAGCTCGCACTCCAAGTTCCATGCCTGGCATGGAATTTAACTATTTCACCTCCGGGGCAGTTCTAATGGTGGGACAAACTGCAATTGTCATAATATAGCAAGACTCCATTAGAAGAAACAACATTACTAAGGTGAGTAATTTTTTCATTCCTTCTAGTCTCCAATGTGTACAGATCCAGTCCCTTACACTTCTGCTCATATATCTTCCCTTGCATACCCTGTACCATCCTGGTTGCCCTTCTCTGAACTCTCCATCCCATCTGTGTCCTTTCTCAGGTATGGTCTCCAGAACTGGACTCCATACTTCATGTGCGGCCTCACCATGGCTTTGTAGAGGGGCATCAGTACCTCCCTCCTTCTGCTAGTAATGCCCTTGCCAGTGCATGCCAACATTCCATTGGCCTTCCCCACCGCCCTGCTGCATTGGATTCCCACCCTAAGGTTACATGATAATATAATCCCCAGACCCCTCTCCTGCTCCGTTTCTTTGATGTCCTCCCCACCAAGGGTGTATCTTGTTTTCGGTTTCCTACGCCCCCAGTGCATCACAACACACTTTATAGCATTGAATTTCAGTTACCAAGTCTCTGACCATCCCTCAAGAGTCTTCAGGTCCTGCCTCATGTCCTCCATCCCCCTGGGGTGTCCACCCTATTACAGATTTTCATATCATCAGCAAACAGGTACATCCTTCCCCTCAGCCCCTCTGCTGTATTGCTGATGTATATATTAAAAAGGATGGGTCCCAGTACAGACCCCTGGGGCACCCCACTCATCACCCCCCCCCCATCCTGGAGTACACCCCATTTACCACCACTCTCTGGCTTCTGCCCGCCAACCAGTTCTCCACCCACCTGGTTATTTTTCCACCCACCCCTATACTTTCCAGCTTGCTCACCAACCTTCTGTGAGGATCAGTGTCGAATGCCTTACTGAAGTCCAGATAGGCTATGTCCAACACCCCTGTCTAGTCGTTCAGCTGCGTCACCCAGTCAGAGAACTCATCCAAGTTCGTCCTGCATGATTTACCTTTCGTGAAGCCATGCTGCGTGTCGTTCTGCAAGTCACCATCCTCCAGGTAGTCCACCACCCTCTCCTTTATGAGTGCCTCCATGACCTTCCCCACCACTGAAGTGAGGCTGACCAGGCGATAGTTCTCCATCACCTCACTACTAAACCCCTTGTGCAGTGGCACCTCGTGCATCTTCTTCCAGTCCTCCGGCACCCTTCTCGAATCCAGAGACAAGTTGAATAGCCCCGTCACAACTGTACCTCGCATGAGAGATTTGCTGTGTGAAACTAAGTCTGTAATACAGCTATTTTAACAATTTTTATACCGATTTCCGGTGGTATTCACTCGGGGAGTTTTTCTGCACAAGTGAGGCGTAGCAAGGCACACTGGGAGCTGTAGTTCATGCCCGACTAGTGGGGGACTGCAGTACAGTGTTGTGGCAAGAACTCCACATTATTTTTAGTGCTTGTGACTATTTAAGGACACTGCTGAGGAATCCATAGCTAGGGGACAGAGTTTAACAGTTTTTGGGTGCTTTAACATCATTTTGGTATCGTGGGGTGATTTGTTACGTGACCGCATTACTTCCACAATGTGGCTGCTATTTAAACTTGCCCCAGAGTGAGCGGGGTGAGCTTGAGCGTGCCTTTTGTATGAGTCTAGCGAGAACAAGGGAACTAGGGCCTAACAGTCGTTAGGTAAGAGTAAACTGTTCATATTAAGATCTTTCTTCTGCAAGGATCATCTTTCTATTTAGGATTCCTACTAATTATACTTTCCCACTTGTGTTTTCATTATTACAACTATGGCAGATACAGTTATGACTTTGGATCCGGCGAAGTGGGCCTCAGATGTACTTCCAGTAGCATGTACCTCTTGTTAAACACTAATTTGAACAATGATACAGAATTTGTATGTGATAAATGTGATTTAAATGCAAAACTGCTAACAGAAATGAACAGCTTATGCACTAGATCAGATCATCTTGAAAAACCACAAAGAAACATAGAATTAAAATTGAATCCACCCCCTTCCCGACATTAGATCTAATAAAATAAAAAATCAGGGTGAACAAGAACTATCGGATGATGACTGGTGCCTTGTAAAACCAAAATCAAGGAAAACAAGGCCTAATGTTTTACCAACACAAACTATGTGTAGTGACCTGCTGTTAACCAATAGATATACAGCCTTACATCTACAATAATGGATGGGGAAGTGTGCTTAATGAGAAATTAATGGCTGCCCGAGGTGTGGGATGCTACATAAACCCTGAGGGCGAAGCCCGAGGGGTTTATTAAAACATCCCACACCGAGGACAACCATTAATTTCTAATTTAAGCACACTTCCCCATCTTTTATTATTTATAATTGCTGAGCAGCAATTTTTTTCCAGCCCTGAGTCTGAGACACACATGCACAGACACACACACACACTCTCTCTCTCTCTCTCTCTCTCTCTCTGTCTCCCCATTCATCTTTTTTTTTTTTTTTTAAAGTAATTTAATTATTGTGAGTTTTTTTTTTTTTTTTAGGTTTTGGATGTTTCAGCAGATTTGTGTACTGTGATCGCGATCGTGATCTTCTTACCTGAAGAGGCAAGGTCGGAACTGTTCTTGGCGGAGCGCATACGAGGCATTCCTGGCAGCTTTTATGTAGTGGGGCTCTGAAATGCCCATGTAAGTTGTGAATGGCAGGATCAACCAGATACAAATAGTTTAAAACAGAAATAAAACAGTATTCACCGCGTCACGCGCATGGTGTGGCGGCTCCTCGCTAAGCGGGAGAAAGGAGTCGCCAAGTTTCTGTCGATATTTAGCCTGCCCATTAGAAGCGTGGAGCCAATCGGAATGCGGCTCTTCATTTACTGACGTGGCGCGTGTTTGCCGTTATAACCCGGGGGTTATAATGGCAAATTATAACTGGCTCAGCGTATTGAAAAAATTGATGGCCAGTTATTATAAGAAAATAATAATGTATCCCCTAATGCCCCCAATTTGCAAACTCAAGCAAATATAAGTCAAGGTACAATCCGTCAAAATACTGCCCCTCCACAAACAAAGCCAGACCTTTCAGTTAAATCCACAGTTACTATATTGGCAACAACTATTACAGCAGAACCAAACATGGTACCAAGTACTAATCATGTTATGTTGTCTGAGCAAACTCAATTAGAATCAGTTACTTTGCTACAAATAAATAATACTCTCCCAGAAACTTCAGATCCCATTGGGTCAATAGTCAACTCTGCACCAACTATCAACAGAGAACCTTTAACGCCATCCCCACAAAACATAAATGTAGTCACTAACAGGCAATCAGGCCTAACTGAACCTATGCAGATTGGTAATCCTTCCATTAACAGGCAGAGCTTTGTCATAGGTGACTCAATTACCAAATATTGTGACTCTGTAATTTGTAAAGATGACAATATTAATAGAACGTGTTGTAGCTACAGTGGGGCCAGAATTTCCGATATTACCAAACAAATTGACATCATCATAAAAAGGGCCAGACAAAAACCACTGGTGGTCATCCACACTAGTATAAATAACATTAATAAATGTAGCATTCACCAAATCAAAAAGGAGTTTGAGCTTTTAAATACCAAATTAAATAAATACGGCGCAGAAGTCTGTTACTCTGAAATTCTTCCTGTTCCCAGATTTAAGCGATATAAAAATTGCAAAATAAAAGTAATAAATGAATGGATCAGGAAGTGGACACTAGAGAACAAACTAGGGTGTTTAACCCATTGGGAAACCTTGGAGCACAGTTACAAACTTTACTGTTGGCACAGCATCCATTTAAACAAAAAGGTAGCAAGCACTTAGGGGACAAAATACATATGAAAAGTACGTACCTACCGTAATCCTTGATCTTCTCTTGTAGCTTTACCATTCATTACTGCTGGGTAAGCTGCCAGAAGTGCGCATCTGTATGGGATTTTTTTTTTTTTGGGGGTGGGGGGTCAGCGCCACCCACCAGGCCGACATTGCGTGCCGTACACGGGTTGGCTGTTAGGCACTGCAGATTCCTCCTCCACCCCAGTTCTGTTTTGCCAGAGAGGGGGAAAAGCAAAGGATATAAACTGAAAAAGGAATAAGCTGACTAGAGGACAGAGGATTGGACTTTTTAACCTAAGTGGCCATAGGGCCCCAATCCTTGGGCAGCCGCACAGGAAAGAAAAAGAGAGAGGAAAAAAGAGAAAGATACAATATATGTAAGGGAAGAAGGTGGAAGGAGGGCTATCCGCCATGTTGATTGAAAGACCATTGGCTTATTATTACCTCACAAACCTGAAAGGTATGAAGAGATAGGAGCAAAGATCCCACCAGCTTCAGGGACCACTGGAGGGAGGTCCAGAAGACAGAATGTGACATGGTCTTGGAAAGTAAAAACCATGGTGGAGACAGCCCTTTCTTTCCACCCCCAGTCCACATATGGGATGAAAGTCCTGGAGCATGGCCATCCACAGGTTATCCCTTGATGGCTAGTCGAGAGGAAGAACCCTGTTAAACAGTTAAGGACTCTGTCTAGAATGACCTCCAAGGAGAGAGGAAACCAAAGGAGGAGAAAAAGGGGAGGAAAAATCCCACGGGTTCTCCCACAAAATTCACTGACGCAGTCGCCATTTCAGGAGAAGGGAACCATGGGACATCTGTGCAAGGCTAGAAAGGACACAACAGTGTACCACGCTGAGAATCTCCACTCTAAAGGCAATGGAGAAGTAAGAAAAGAGAAAGAGAAACATAGACTTTGACGGCAGATAAAGACCGCTTGGCCCATCCAGTCTGCCCATTTCCCTACCTACAGGATAGGCCGCAGAGCCTAGTTAACCAACAGCCTATTTCTTCCTACCCCCCACAAGAATTGCCTTATGTCTGTCCCATGCATTCATGAATTCTTCCACAGTTTTAGACCCCACAACCTCCTCAGGAAGGCTATTCCATGCATCCACTACCCTCTCTGTGAAATAATACTTCCTCACATTGCCCCTGAACCGCCCTCCTTCTATCTTTAAATTGTGTCCCCTTGTTCTTGCACGTCTCTTTTTCTGAAAGATGCCACCCTCTTGGACTTTGTTGATTCCACTGAGGTACTTAAAAGTTTCTATCATGTCCCCCTCTCCTTCTTTCCTCAAGGGTATACATATTAAGCTCCTTTAGTCTCTCCTCATATGGCTTCTCTTGCAGACCCTGCACCATTTTAGTTGCCCTCCTCTGGACTACCTCTGTCCTGTCTATGTCCTTGCGGAGGTGGGGTCTCCAGAACTGGACACAGTACTCCAGATGGGGTCTCACCAACTGTCTGTACAGAGGGATAACAACTTCCTGTTTTCTGCTGCTGATGCCTCTCCCTATACATCCCAGTATACCCCCAGCCCTCCCTACTGCCTTCTCACATTGCTTGCTAACCTTAAGGTCATCTGATATGATTACCCCCAGGTCCCTTTCCTTTTTTGTTGTTGTTACTACCTCCCCACCCATTGTGTATTCTTCCCCTGGGTTCTTGTTTCCCAGGTGCATTATTTTGCACTTCTTTGCATTGAATCCCAGCTGCCATTAGAGGGCACAAGGGAGGAAAATCCCTACAGGCTCTCCCACGAAATGCACTGACGCAGTTCGCACTGCAAGAAGATGGAAAAAACAAGTGGAAACAACCGGGCCAATTAAGGACACAACAGTGCACCATAGTGAGAATCCCAGGGAGTTCCCTCCGAGGCCAGGGCAAAGACCCTATTCGCCTCCCCGAAGTTGGGCACTTTGTGACCTTTACAGAAGGAAATAGAGGGCCCTGAGGTTCCAGGGGGACTCTGCCCCCAGTTGGCTTTGAAGAGGGGGAGAGCGAGCAGGGTGGAGGCGGCGCCCAAGAGTTGAGGCCCAAGAGAGGAAGGTGGGTGGGAATCAGTAATGAATGGTGAAGATGCAAGAGAAGATTAAGAATTACGGTAGGTACATAATTGTCATATCTTCCCTCGTCAGTCTTCACCATTCATTACTTCTGGGTGAGTACCAAGCCTCCCGGAAAGGACCTAGCACTGTCCTGAAAGAAACATTCCCTCAGCCTCCTGTGAGTGAGGTGCAGGAGGGGGAGACCCCATAGCCCTACTAGGCAGTATACGGTCTGAGGCTGGTCAGGCCAAGGAGGTGTCCCCCATGGCAGGGGGGATGGAAGACGCCCCTGTAAGTTCCTCCTCACACTGCGGGAGAAAAGACGGTTCCCCCTTAAAGCAGAAGAAATCACCCTACGCTGGGCAACGGATGACAACCTATATAGGCGAAGCCATGCCGTCTGCCTGATGCAGATCGCTGTCCCTGCCAGTCTAGATGTCGCCTCATGGCATCATAAGATGCCCTTGCTTGGTGTCTTGCAAGCTCCAGACCCTGCACAGAGAGAGCAATGGCTTGCCTAGATTCCTCTGAATCAGGCAGAGATGCTAACACCTGCACTAACATCGACCACAGGTGCCTGTTGTAGGCAGCGAGGTGAGCTTGATGTGAGCTGATACAAAGCAGCACATGAGTTGAAGAGAAAACTCTTTTTCCCCATTGGTCGAACTCGGCAGTATCTGGATCAGATTGTTGGGCATGCGCCAGGTGTTGAAGCCTGGAAGGAGTATCTAAGGCTGTCAGCCCTGAAGGCGGGTGAGGCAGAGAACCAAGAGACTCCTGGGGAGCGCAGTACTGCCTCCTGCAGTCTGCTGGGGATGAGGCATCTGGTGATTGGCAGGTGCGAATTGACGCTTCCTGGAAGGGAATAGGCCAGGATAGTACTACTAGGTGTTGCGCATTAAACTCTCAGGAAGGGGGGGACCACTAATCCCTCAGGCCCCCTGAGGGAGGCTGCAGAAGAAGAAGTCCCTATCCCAACCAAAGGGGCCAATGCAGTACCAGACATGGCAGCTGCCCCGGCCCCCAAAGTCGAGACCACCACACCATGTCCCCCGGGACTGCTGTCCACCATGGGGCCCTCAACACCGGGGTCGGCAAGGGAGACCGGAGATACCACAGACTCTGGATAGCATGGGAGGCAAACACTGGGTCACCTGGTGCTGCGTCCAGGAGGGCCACCGACCCCAGGGAGTCGGGATACCAGTCTGGATCGGCCAGTGAGTCCTCCTCCTCTGAAGAGGAGACCACATATACTGCCAGACTAGCGACCCCGGGAGCCCCAGAACCGATGGCACCACGAACGGTGCCGCCCCGACCCCTGGCACCACGAACGGCGCTGGCAGGTGGTGCCGAGGGTCCACTGGTGCCGGGCCCAGTGACCGTGGGCCGCAACACTGGGGGAGCCTGCACCTCTGAGGAGGTGACTGCCATGGCGGTGCTCCCTCCCTCCCCGTCACTGCAAGGAACTGAGGCATTCCTTTGGCACCGCGGAAGAAACCTCTTCGATGGCAAGGCTGGAATCTGAGGAGGTTTCCTCCTCACTGGGCCATATAAACCTGGGAGGGGACCCAGAGGCAGGGTCAAGAGATTTTGCCATGGAATCCCTAGAACAACACTGTCCTCCAAAATTTGGCAGGGCTCTGCCAACTATAAACGTGTGGATTTCCAGAATGTGGCGGTCCATGGAGAAACAGGCGTTGCAGTTGTCCATATCGTGGTTGGAACCCAAGCAGCGCAGACAAGTGTCATGTCAGTCCGTCACGGAAAAATGCCAGCCACAGGGGCACTGACACATGGGGGCATGTCCCGCTTCGGATTTTCTCTTTGCCCCCCCCCCCCGAACCTGACATGACGCGAAAAGAATCTTAACAATTCACAAAAAAAGACCCCGAGCCATTGGTAATAATAATAAAAGGAACGGTCTTATCGGTATCCAGTGATGACAGGTGAATCAGAATTGGGATGGAGAAGCAGGAAATGGCGTTGACGAACAGGTAGGCCCAATGACGCAGCAAATAACTGAGACTCGTGCAGCAGGTGTGACCTCGATGGTGGGAGAAACAACTGGGGTGGAGGAGGAGTATGTGGTGCCTAATGGCCAACCTGCGTGCTCCACGCAATGCATCGGCCTCATGGGCGGTGCCACTGGTGCTGACTCCTCCCCCCAAAAAAGAAAAAAACTCCCATACAGATGCGTGCCTCCAGCAGCTTACCCAGCAGAAATGAATCATAGAGATTGACAAGGGAAGATCAATACATTTAAAATTGTTTAAACTTCTGAATAAGGGGCAAGGGAACAAACCATTGGTTTAAGAATCAACAGATCATGGAAAAAAAACTAAAATTTTGGTAACTAAAGCGTAAATGTTCTAAAAAAAAAAAAAAGCCAAATTTGAAATCTTAATTGAAGAGGAACAAATCAATATTGTCTCGGTGTCAGAACATGGTGGGATGAGGCTTCACTCTGGTCGAGGGAAATTACAAACTTTAACCTCTACCTAAAAAATAGAATTAATAAAAGGGGTGGAGGCATCTGTTTATATGTTAATAAAAATTGAGAGCTTTGATATCAGCCCACCCTGTAATGACAGTGCTGACAATATTGAAACAGTTTAGGTCAAGGTAAACCTACCAGCATCTCACACAGTTCTGATAGGATCCTGCTATAGGCCTCCATCAAATTCTTCTAACTATAACAGCCAACTTATAAATGAAATAGTTGAATTAGCTGAAACTAATGACGTAATAATCCTAGGTGATTTTAATTACCCTGGGATAGCCTCTAATACAAACGAGCAGATCTTTCTGGATTCTCTATTATCCACGGGATTACAGCAGCTATTTAATAAACCTACAAGGCAGATAATACTCTCGATCTTGTTGTAACCAATATATCCAGCATTTTCTGATTGTCGTTAAAGCACCATTGGGAAACAGCGACCATAACACCGTCTTATTTATTTAAAAGTTTCACCAGAAAAGATACACTGAACAATATAAAATTGCTCTTCTCATGGAGCTTCCTGGGGAAGGGGAGCAAGGGAGCATTTTAAACAATAGTACAGAACAGTAGAACAGTATTTACATTAACAGCAACAACATTTCCAGATGGTAATTGAAGAACAGGGAAGCACCAGAACAAAATAGGGAATATAATACAGCAGTAGTGGCAATAGATAGTCAATTGGGATATGAGTAGCAATTGATGACGTAGACAAAACGCATACAAATTGAATGTGTGCAAAATAAAATATGCACATTAATATCCAATAAAGCAGGTAAAAGTAGACCAGTGTTTATGAAAGACTACAGCAAAGCCAACTATCAGACCATAAGAACTATTACTGACTCATTAAACTGGGACTTAATGCTATCTGACCTTAGTGTTGAGGAGTGCTGGAAGACTATCAAGGGAAGTAATCCTCACAATTGAAGATTAGTTAGTTCCAGTATAGAGGATAATGTATGGTCCTCTATCGTTAACCGGTCAGTTAACAGTCGAGAAGTTGCCAGGGCGACCATGTAAACCTCGAGAGCGAAGCTCGAGAGGTTTACGTCGCCATAGCAACCTCGAGACAGTTAAAATTGACCGGTTAACGATAGAGGGACCATACATTATTTTTTATGACAGGCAAAGTGGGCAAGCATTAAGGATGCAATACTTGAAGCAGAATCCCATTGTGTTAGAAAAGGAAGTGCAAAAGAAGAAGGAAACCACGTTGGTTCTCAAATACAGTAGCAGAAAAGGTCAGAGCCAAAAGGCTGGCCTTCAGGAAATATAAGGGAACACAGCAGGATGAAGATAGGGGAGGCATACCAAACTGCCCTAACGGAAGCAGGGAAGGCAGTAAGATAGGCAAAGTCCCAAACTGAAGAAACACTAGCACGGACAGCAAAAGAAGGTGACAAGACTTTCTATAGATACATTAGTGAAAAGAGAAAGTCCAGAGGGGGTATTGCTAAGCTTAATGGAGAAAAGGGAGCATGTGAGGAGGAGGACCCTGTAAAGGCATCTATCCTAAATAGATACTTTGCTCAGTATTTACTGAAGAGAAGGTAGGGCAGGGGCCACAGCTTAGCATCATGGACACGGGGGAGGGAGGTGAGCACTATTCCCTTCACAAAAGAAAGGGTCCTACAAGTGCTTGCTAAGCTCAGGGTGGATAAGGCAATGGGACCTGATGGCATACATCCCAGGGTACTTAAGGAGCTAAAGGTGGAACTAGCAGAGCCATTAGCAGAACTGTTTAGTGAGTCTCTGAGCACAGGAGAGGTCCCAGAAGACTGGAGAAGGGCTCATGTGATCCCGCTTCACAGGAATGGTAGCAGGGAGGAGGTGGGGAACTACAGACCAGTCAGTCTTACCTCAGTAGTGGGCAAGATTATGGAGGCACCTTAAGGAAAGGATAGTGCAACACCTGGAATCCATAGGGGCACAGGATCCAAGACAGCATGGGTTTACAAAGGAAGGTCCTGTCAAACTAATCTCATAGATTTCTTTGACTGAGTAACCAGAGTGGTGGACCAAGGGGAGCAGTTGATGTCGCTACCTTGACTTCAGCAAAGCTTTTGACACTGTTCCACATAGAAGATTGATTAATAAGCTGGGTAGGCTCGGGTTGGTCAGAAGTTGGTCAACTGGGTGGCAAACTGGTTGACGGGCAGAAAACAGAGAGTGGTGGTAAATGGTATACAGTCAGAAGAGATGCAAGTCACAAGTGGGTACCTCAGGGATCAGTTCTGGGGCCATTCCTTCAACATCTTCATTAGTGACCTTGCAGATGGACTAGAGGGTAGGCTTGTCTGTTTGCAGATGACACCAAGATCTGCAAACAGAGTAGATGATCCAGATGGGGTGGCAGAATGAGAAGAGATCTGGATAAACTAGCAAAATGGTCAGAAGAGTGGCAACTGGGATTTAATGCAAAGAAGTGCAAAATCAAGCACATAGGGAAGAGAAACCCTGAAGCCACCTATAGGCTGGGAGGGGAGTTGCTAGCAGTCACAAAGGAAGAAAGAGACTTGGGCATCATCATCACTGATGACCTGAAATCATCCAAGCAAACCTCTAAAGCAGTAGGTAAGGCTAGGGTGTTAGGGTGTATTAGTAGGGTATCACAAGTCGTAAGAGGGAGGTATAATCCCTCTTTACAAGACACTGGTTAGGCCCCATCTGGAGTACTGCAGTATTGAGGCCACACCTTCACAAGGACATTAACCAAATTGAGGCAGTCCAGAAGGGCAACCAAAATGGTGCAGGGACTGCATCAGGAGACATATGAAGACAGATTAACAGAGCTCAATATGTATACCCTTGAGCAAAGGAGGGAGAGAGTGTTATGATCGAGGCATTCAAACACCTTAAGGGCATTAACAAGGTGAAAGAGTCTAACATGTTTAAATATAAGAAAATAGCAGGACAAGAGGTCACAGCATGAGATTAGAGGGGCCGATTATGGGGGAATGTAGGAAATTCTTTTCACAGAAAGGTGGTGGATGCATGGAATGGCTTACCACAAGAAGTGGTGGCTATGAATACAGTGCAGGGCTTCAAACAGGTATGGGATAGGCATAAGGGAGCAATACCAATGACTATGAATAGATAGGCCACTGACAGAGCAAAGGCCGATGGCACATTTATAAGGTAGAAAAAGAAATGGGCAGACTGGATGGGCCTTGTGTTCCTTATCTGCCGTCAACTTCTATGTTTCTATGTATGGTCCCACCTCAAAAGGCTGCTTACTTCTCCATAACTAGTCACCGCCGCAGCCCTTCAGTCCTTCCCTAACCGCTGCTGTTCACAGGCTGTTCCCCATCGAAAAGATACGCAAGAGACGATTGCTGAGTTAGCATTCTATCGATGTGACTTTAGGATCGATAGGTTAACAACATATCTACGCCACATCGATAGGTTAACAACCTTAGGAAATGATGATTTCCTAAGGTTAACAGTGTTCTACCATACATTATAAAACAAATATATAATAAGAAGGGCTAAGAAACATAGGAGGCAAATCGGAAAAAAAGAAGTGCATTTAAAAAGCTAAGTAAAAATAAGACACAAAAAAACATATTCCAAGTGTAAACACGCGCTTAGAATTACCAAAATATTAATTAGATCAGCAAAAAGACAATTTGAATGTAGGGTATCTGTGAGTAAAGGAAATAGTAAAACCTTCTTTTCCTGTGTTACCCACTTAAGTAAGGGGAAAAACTCTGTTCAGTCTGTACTATCCAGCGGTGTTGTTTTAAATGACCCAGCTGAAATTCCAACAGTTCTAAACAACTACTTTTCAACAGTGTTCAACAAGAATGATAGACTTACCCTATAAGTACCACTAGTCCGGTTGATCCACCATACTTTAGTATCAGTGATATTAAGGAGGCATTAGATAATTTGAAAGTCAGTGCCTCAACAGACCTAGATGGTATAAATCCACGGTACCTGAAAAATATTTCATCTAGTATTTTGTCTACCTTTAACCAAGCTTTTTAATACTTTTATAATAGAGGGAGAAATCCCAAAAGAATGAAAAAAAGCCATCATCTGCCCTATTTTCAAAAAAGGAAACTGGCTAAATCCAGAAAACTATCGTCCTATAAGTTTGCTATCAGTTCCCTGTAAAATCCTAGAATCATTGATAAAAAAATGTTTGGAAAAAGAAACTACATTACTAGGAATGGGCTGGCAGTGTACCCTAGAGGTTAGAGGAACGAGGTGTGAACGAGCTTGGAACATCCAGCAGACCAGACCTGAGTTTGATTCTCACAACCTCCACTTGCATATTGTGTGACTTTTAGCAAATCACTTAACCACCCAGTGCTCCCAGGTTGCCCCGAAAACAGGCACTTGTGCCTAGTGGGCCTTAACCCAGTTACCAAAGACTAAAATAAAAAAATGCTACTCAACACGGTTTCCAGAAAGGAAGGTCATGTCTAACCAATTTGATAACATTCTACGGACCAATTAGTTGCGCCTTGGATGCCGGTAACCCTTGCGATGTTATACTAATTGATTTCAGAAAAGCATTCGATAAAGTTCCACACCAACTTCTTTTATTGATAAACTATGTTCAATGAAGTATAGTCCCTATTTAATAACATGGGTCAATAACTGGTTACAGGGCAGGTTTAAACAGGTTAGAGTCCAAAGTCAGCTACCACCAGAGGTAAAAATGACAAGCTACATACCCCCAGGGGTCAGTCTTTGGACCCCTTTTATTTAACTGCTGTATTTCTGACTTGCACACGGATTACATCAAAAATTATCAAATTTGCAGATGACACGAAATTGGCAGATGAAATCATAACATATTCCCATTATGAATCGCTTCAAAAAATAGCACTAACAACTCATCTATTTAGTCTTGCTTTTGTGAATTACTGAGAATTAATTGTCTGAGTATTTTGGATTTTAATTTGTGTTTTAAAGTTTTATGATCTTATACTTGTACAGCACTTTGATATTTGAATTGCGCTTGATAAATAAAATTATTATTATTAATAAAACAGCCTTAACACTATCTCTAAATTGTGCAAAAACAACAAAATGGAACTTAATTTAAACAAATGTGCTATCATCCCATTTGGGAAAAAATAACTCTCTTTACACATTTTTTGGACTCTACACCCTTATCTGTAGTGGACAACAAGAAAGATCTTGGAATAATAATTGACAAGACATTTAAGCATAAGCTCCATATTAGGTCAATAATTCAAAAGGCCAACAAAATAATAAACATCTATTAAAAGATTGTTTATAATGTGTGATGAACATATCATCCTTAAGCTTCATAAAAATTATGTCTGCCCTCATTTGGACTACGCTTTCCCCTTCTGGTCACCGTATTATATACAGGAGAACGATCTCATAGAAGGAGTCCAGAAAAGGGCTACCAAGCTCATCCCAAGCCTCTCTAGACTGTCCTATCTGGCTAGACTCCAACATTTAAATCTCATGCCACTTGGCGTTAGGAGACTAAGAGAGGACTGCCTACATTTTCACAATATAATTAATGGTCAGCCAATAATGTTTGAAAGTGGATTTACCTGTAATAATAGGAATTTGAATCTACGCTCACATAATTATCAGTTTGCTCTACCACAGACAAACACCAAACAGTGAGATAATTTTTTTATTCAAAGGACAATAGCTGTTTGGAATAAACTCCCAGATCATATTGTCAGTATTAATGATCAAAAAAATTTAAAACAGCATTGGATAATTACTTGGGTTACAGAATGTTGCCCCTCGTGCGTGGGGGGACAGACTCGATGGGCCATGGCCTAATTCTGTCCTACAACTACAAAGTAAAGTGCAAAGTCCGTGGGGCTGCCAACTCCTCCCCCAGCTTCCGGATCACCCTCCGGTGCAACCAGTCCAGCCCCATTGCCTTGTCCACCTTCAACCTGCCTAGTTCCTCCCTAACTCTTTCTGTACTGAATAGGCTTGGATCCACCCTTATGTCCCTCCTCCTAAACTTGGGTCCCCTGCCCTCCTCCTCAACCGTAAGTACCGTTACGGCAAGTTCTTACGTAACTGTACTTTCCCTCCAGAACCACATTAAGTCCATCTGAACTGTCAAGTCCAGGCAGTGTCAGTGCAGTCAGTTTTTCTTCAAGCTTACTTTTGCGTATTCTTCAGAAACTATGACGATCAGTATGTAAAAGTAATGCTTAAAAAAAATGTTTCCCTTTATTGCTTTAAAGTAGTGCCACAAAAGATTTTTTTTTTCCTTAAAAGCTACTGTCTGATATAAATCAGAAAAAGATCAGCATACCTGTCAGATGCACCTTTCTAGGTACCTTCTGTGCGGCGCACCATAATTTAAAAAAAATTAATGATCCTAACTTTGATATGTCTATAATGTCTATTTCTTACCCAAATGTGGCAGTCACTGTTTTTCTTAATGGGAAAAAAAAAACAAATTAAAAGATTTGTAAAATCCTTATATTTTGATGGAAGTTGAAACTTCCCCTCCCTTCCTAACCCAGCCAGGTGTCTCAGCATGCCCTGCGCCACCCATGTATCTCCTCTTATTGCCTACCCTGGCACGGTGTCAGCACATACCTGGGACCATGCATGTACCTTCCCCAACCCACCTAGCACCTATGTGGACACCCTGTCTTTCTCTCGTCACGTTTTCCATGCACATGTAGTCCCTTCTACCTCCCACATACACACACAATCCTTTTAGCCACATGTGTTATCATGCACGTATGCCCCCACAGCCCATGCATCTCCCCCTCACCACCTACCTTGGCACAGTGTCTCCATGTACCCAGGATTGCATAGGTACCCCCACACACACATGCCTACCTTGGCACTGTATCTCCACATACCTTGGACCATCCATGTACCTGCCACCCCCCCCACCCCACCTACTCTGGCACCACTCATGTACCTCTTCCTCCTTACCTACCCTGGCATGGTGAATATATACCTCCCCCAACACACCTGCAATAGCAGGGTGTCTCCACATACCCGGGACCACACATGTACCTACCACTGTCCCGTACCACCTACTCTGTCGCCACTCCCGCACCACATCCTCCTTACCTACCCTGGCACAGTTAATATGTACCTCCCCCACCCCACTCACAATGGCACAGTGTCTCTGCACACACACACACACACACACACACACACTGGCAGAGTGTTTCCACATACCAGAGACCACCCGTGTCATCACCACCCTCCCCACCTACCCCGGTATGGTGTCTCCACATACCCAAGACCACCCCACCCATTTACCCTCCCATATACATGGGAGGACTGTATCCTTCCCATTTTCCTTCATATCCTGGACTATTTACCTCCCCCCTTACCATGGCATGGTGTGTCCACATACCTGGGAGTACACCTGAACCTCCACCATCTCATCTGCATCAGAATGTTGTCTCCACATACCTGTGACCACCCATGTATCTGCCTCCGCAACACCTACCTCGACCACTCAAGTACCCCCTCCCCACCTACCAACCATGTACCCACATGTTCCTTCTAGTCATGTGTTCCCGTGCACATACCCTGGCATGGTGTCTCCACATACCTGTGACCAGCTATGCACCCCCCCCACCTACCATTCATGTACACACATTGCTTCTAAAGTCCTGTGTTTTCATGCACATACCTGGCATGGGGCTCTGCATTGTGCAGTACTGACATCGCACTGTGCCTCATGTACTCAAGCGTGCTGTGCCACGTACGATGCCAACACTGCACTGTGGCACTGTGCTGGATCACCTGCATTGCTGACACCATGCTGTGCCAAGTGCACGGGCATAGTTCAGTGTCAGCAGTGCATGTGGCACAGCACAGTAATGGCACTGCATGTGGCATAGTGCAGTGTTGACATTGCACGTGGCACAGAAAAGTGACAGCAGTGCATGTGGCACTGTACAGTGTCAGCAGTGCATGTGGCATACTGCAGTTTTGGCCATATATGTGGCATTGCTGAGTGAGAGCTAACACATAAACATGCCTGACTCTCGACCATGTTCCCTGAACTCTGGTCAGCTGAACTGAGACTGTTTTCAGCTTACATCTTTTACTCTGGAGACATTTTTTTTTTTTATTTTAATAATTCACACAACTATTACCTTGCCGGAGGGAGTTTATTTTTCTGTATGAAAGCAGCACACATGCAGCTTGGTCTGCATCAGTTATGCAAATGCCACGGGACACCAGGGATCATGTACCAAATGATGGGGGGATGCATCTAGGATGGCAGTACATGTGGCACAACACAGTAACAGCAGTGCACATGGCACAGTGCATTGACAGCCATACTCCTCACACAGGGACCTGCAACCCCCATGCAGGGGCCTGCACCTGCTTCCACCAGGGCTTGCGCCCCTCTGGGCCCAGTGATGGCAGTGCATGTGGCACAGCATAGTAATGGCTGTGCATATGGCACAGTGCAGTGACAGCCATACACGTGACAAAGAGCAGTGATGGCAGTGCATGTGGCACAGCACAGTGACGGCACTGCAGGTGGCACAGCACAGTGATGACAAACCATGTTGCACAAAGCAGTGATGGCAGACCGTGGCAAACTGCAGTGTCTGCTGTGAACATGTCACTAACTAAACTATGGCAGCAGTACATGTTTTACTGTGCTGTGGTACCACTGCCTTGTGCCACACCACACTGAGGTATGTGCAGTGCTGACACAGTATTGTGCCTCGTGCAGTGCCGACGCCTCATTGTACCACTTGCACTTCTAACACCGCACAGTGCAGTGTGCACTGCTGATAACACAATGTGCAGTGTCGCAATTCTCTGTGCCATGTGACATGCAGGCACTGTGTTGTGCCACATACACTGCCAACATAACACATTGTGCTGTGCCATGGCGACAGGCATCACACTTTGCCACATGCAGTGCAGATGCTGCACTGTGTCACGTGCGATGCCGACATCACGCTATAACACATGCAGTGCTATGTGCACTACTGACACAACGTTGTGCCATGTGTGCCATTACACTACCAGCTCACTATGTACTGGAGAAACCATGGTGTGCCACGTGCACTGCCGACACTTTGTTCTGCCCCTTCCCCCGCACTGACATCCTGATCTTTTCTCCCCAGTCCGTTCCTTTCATACCTCACAAGTGTCCCTATTTTCAGGGGCATCCCCAGTTTTGCCTCAGAATTTTCCGCTGTCCCTTCTTGACATTGTTGCTTCCATGACTGAATAGTGGGGCTTGTGTAGGAAAAAACAGTAGAAAGTGCAAGCAACTAATAGGAGAGCATGTGTGTAGGAGGGATTTACTAAGGGAAACTGACAATCAGTATCCCAAACCAAAAAACACTTTTTTTTTTGGTCCTGAACGAAGCATGACTGAAGCCTATAATATCCCGACCACGAAAACTGACAAAACAAAAATTAATGCGGGGGACTTTACACTCCGCACCCCCCCACATGTGAGGCTCCTCCCCTGCACCCCCCACTTTTCAAGATATATCCTCTGAGTCTGACGTGACTCAGGGATGTGAGCTGAAGATGGAAACGCACCTGATTGTACTGCACAGGTGCATCTCACAAAATTAACAAGCGCACAACCATGAGTAACTATTTATACCCCACACAAACATGTTAAGCACTACATCAAACACAAAACAACAAAACCCCCCCAAAAAACAAAATTCAAAACCAATAATAGCCCAGAACATGACACATGCAAGGTAGGAACAATTAGAACTCTCCTACTTGTGCTGTCATACCAGGATAACATCAACCCACTAACACAGAGGTTCTCAAATGGAGGCCAGCCTCCCTGGGGAGGCCCCAACCTGTTCCAGGGGAGGCTCAAGCAAGTCTTGAAAAAAAGTATTATATTTCAATTTTGAACTTTATAGATTTTGTGTGAAGGGACGAGGCAAACTGAAAGAGGGCAATAGTAGGTGAATTTATGTATTTATTCACAAGTCTGTGACCAGGGAAAGTACTGTACACTGAGCCATGGCTTATTTCAGGTGTACCCAGGGAAGAGTAGTGAGAGAATCAAATTCAAAATGTAACTGCAAAACACTCCAGCAATACAAAATGAATAAAAGTGCAAATAAATCAAGAACAATAAACTAACAATGTGAGGAACAATTGCTCAATTAGACTGGCAGCAGAACTGTCCAAATACAGGAGTTAACCATACAGGTACTAGGGATAAGATCAGGAGGGAGCAAAATGATCCCTGAGAATTTGCTTAAGAGCAGGGTGAGAGGCAGAGGTCAGCAGAAAGGTTATTCTAGTTAGAGTGGAAACAGAAAAAGCAGTCTGACCCATGGAGGTATGGCAGTAAGGGGTAACAATGGTTCAAGAGTCAAAATATTGGAGCAAGTAGGTTGTCCTCTTGGGGGGGGGTAGGTTACAATAAGCTTAACAACATGAGAGCCAGCTATGCAAAGAGGTTTCAATTTATTCCTGATGTACTGTGAAAAGTAGGCTATTTTCTATGGGGAGGCCAAACATATTTCAGTATTTTGGGGGAGGCTCAAGATCTTCTCCATGGCTTAGGGGAGGCTCACTATGATAAAGTTTGAGAACTGTTGCACTAACACATCTTGTTGGGCAAACGTGCCTTAAACTTCCACTGCAAGCTACCACCCCACTTATCCACCTTGTCAGGCAAATGAGCTGTTACACTCCCATTACACGCTACCACCACACTAATCCACCTTTTTGGGCAAATGTACCTTACAAAGTCTGTTGGGCAAATGTGATCAAGATCCTCTATTTCGAGACACCATACATCGGGCTACCACACATTCTATCAAATCCCATTGCGGGCAAACGTGCTCAGTATTCTGTGTGTCAAGATATTGACTGTTGGGATAAAGTAGGGATACCTGTAGCATTGTAGCACTGAGAAGGAAGATAAAATGCATTGGCACTGCGCATAAAACAAGCAGGAGCTGGACATAGATTCAAGTTTCAGTGGAGTTATTGTCATTAGTGCACATGTGGGGAAAACTTGGATAACAAGCTCCTACATTGTGAAACATTTTGGCAGTATAAACTGAGGTCCACAAACGGGTATGGCCGGAATGAGCTTTTTCAACTGGGACCTTGGCACGAGCGAACGTATTACATGATACTGGGTTTTTGTGTCACTGTGGTCTAGTGCAGGGCAGTCTGCAACGGGCTTGTCAGTGTCACACCAATCATCAGCCAGGCTGATTGTGACACTGTTGTGGCTTCATCAAAGGAGAGAGCCAGCCCAGTCATAGGGTGGCTCTTTCCTTTGATCTACATAATGCCACCTAGCAGCATAGCTGATCGGTCATGATCAGCCTGTTGTGGTCCCCCCCCACCAAATTAATCAGCAGTGCCGCCTACAGTCCCCCCTTCCCTCCCATTTACTCATAACTTTATTTTTGCAGATTTTGGCCCCTAATGTTCAACATATCCCTTGTGTTACACACCCGAACATTGCAGGTGTCATTTTTCAAATCTCCTTCAAAACTGGTTTCCACTATCGCACAGCCAAATCACCTCTTGGATGGTATTTTAAAAGTTCCACCCGTCTTGATCACAATGTCAGGTCATGAAAACATTCAGTCAGGTAGCAGATTGGCACTGTCCAGCTGAATATTGGCCTCCTTTGCTGAAGTGCTAAGTCAAGCTGCACTGCCCCAACATGGATGTGGGCTGTATCCAGCCCACAGGGAATTGCACCCGGGGACCAGATAGTGCGGGGAGTCGTAATGGCATTTTCAGCCACACCATACCAATTAACCCATTGGGCATGCACGGCGCTAAGGGTCCATTAGACCAGTCAGTCTTACCTCAGTAGTGGGCAAGATTATGGAGGCACTCCTTAAGGAAAGGATAGTGCAACACCTGGAATCTATAGGAGCACAGGATCCAAGACAGCATGGGTTAACAAAAGGAAGGTCCTGTCAACTAATCTCATAGATTTCTATGACTGGGTAACCAAAGTGGTGGTCCAAGGGGGAGCAGTTGATGTTGCCTACCTTGACTTCAGTAAAGCTTACGATACTGATCCACATAGAAGATTGATTAATAAGCTAGGTAGGCTTGGGGTAGGTCAGAGGTTGGTCAACTGGGTGGCAAACTGGTTGTCGGGCAGAAAACAGAGCGTGGTGGTAAACGGTATACAGTCAGAAGAGATGCAAGTCGCAAGTGGGATACCTCAGGGATCAGTCCTGGGGCCAGTCCTCTTACATAGAAACATAGACTTTGACGGCAGATAAGGACCACTTGGCCCACCCAGTCTGCCCATTTCCCTAGCTATTGGATAAGCTGCAGATCATAGTTAACCAACAGCCTAATTCCTCCTGCCCCCCACCAGAATTGACTTACATCTATCCCATGCATTCTTGAATTCTCCCACTGTTTTGGACCATATGACTTCCTCAGGAAGGCCATTCCATGCGTCCACCACCCTCTCCGTGAAAAAATACTTCGTCACATCACCCCTGAGCTGTCCTCCCTCAATCTTCAGATTGTGCCTCCTTGTTCTTGCACTTTTCTTCTTCTGAAAGATGCTACCCTCTAGGACTTTGCTGATTCCCTTGAGGTACTTGAAAGTTTCTATCATCTCCCTCTCTCCCTCCTTTGCTCAAGGATATACATATTAAGCTCCTTTAGTCTCTCTTTGTATGGCTTCTGGTGCAGGCCCTGCACCATTTTAGTTGCCCTCCTCTGGACTGCCTCCATCCTATGTCCTTGCGGAGTTGGGGTCTCCAGAACTGCACGCAGTACTCCAGATTGGGTCTCACCAACTGTCTGTACAGAGGGATAACAACTTCTTATTTTCTACTGGTGATGCCTCTTCCTATGCATCCCAGTATCCCCCCATCCCTCCATACTGCTTTCTCACATTGCTTGCTTACCTTTAGGTCATCTGATATTACTACCCCAGGTCCCTTTCCATTTTTGTTGTTGTTAGTGCCCCCACCCATTGTGTACTCTTCCCGTGGGTTTTTGTTTCCCAGGTGCATTACTTTGCACTTCTTTGCACTGAATCTAACTTGCCATACTTTTGACCATTCCTCCAACCTTGCCAAGTCCCTTCTCATCCTTTCCATAGATATCTTCATCAGTGACATTGCAGATGGACTGGAGCGTAAGGTTTGTCTGTTTGCAGATGACACCAAGATCTGCAACAGAGTAGATGATCCAGCTGGGGTGGGCAGAATGAGAAGAGATCTGGATAAACAAGCAAAATGGTCGGAAGAGTGGCAACTGGAGTTTAATGCAAAGAAGTGCAAGATCATGCACATAGGGAAGAGAAACCCTGAAGCCACCTATAGGCTGGGAGGGGAGTTGCTGGCAGTCACAAGAGAAGAAAGAGACTTGGGCATTACCATCACTGATGACCTGAAATCATCCAAGCAGACCACTAAAGCAGTAGGTAAGGCTAGGGGGATGTTAGGGTGTATTAGTAGGGGTATTACAAGTCGTAAGAGGGAGGTAATGATCCCTCTTTACAAGACACTGGTTAGGCCCCATCTGGAGTACTGCGTGTAGTACTGGAGGCCACACCTTCACAAGGACATTAACCAAATTGAGGCAGTCCAGAGAAGGGCAATCCAAATGGTGCAGGGACTGCTTCAGAAGACATATGAGGACAGATTAACGGAGCTCAATATGTATACCCTAGAGCAAAGGAAGGAGAGAGGTGATATGATCAAAACATTCAAACACCTTAAGGGCATTAACAAGGTGAAAGAGTCTAACATGTTTCAATATAAGAAAAATAGCAGTACAAGAGGATATAGCATGAGATTAGAGGGAGGCCGCTTAAGGGGTAATGTGAGGAAGTTCTTTTTTACAGAAAGGGTGGTGGATGTATGGAACAGCCTACATCAGGAAGTGGTGGATCTGAATACTGTGCAGGGCTTCAAACAGGCATGGTATAGGCATAAGGGAGCAATACAGATGAGTATGAATAGATAGGCCATTGACAGAGCAAAGGCAGATGGCACATTTATAAGGTAGAAAAAGAAATGGGCAGACTGGATGGGCCTTGCGGTCCTCATCTGCTGTCAACTTCTATGTTTCTATGCCCATTATGGACTGAATTGCATGGCGAGTGGAGGACCTTTTACGCCCATTCTGTGGACACCTGTCATGTCATTCCTGGTGTCTAGTGGCACCCCAACCCCCGAACACTAGTCCCGTATATCATAAACTTATCCCTAGTGTTTAGTGGCACCCCAACCCTCCGATCACCCATCCTGTGTATGACAACCATATCCCTGGTGTCTAGTGGCACCCCCCCATCACCTGTCCCACATAAGATCACCATGTTCCTGGTGTCTCGTGTCAACCCCCCCACACACACACTCCGATCACACGTCCTTTATATGATAACCTTATTTCTGTTGTGTAGTGTCAACTCCCATCCCCCCCCGGATCATCTGTCCCATAGATTATAACCCTATCCCTGGTGTCTAGTGGCACCCCCACCCCCCAGTCACCTGTCCCATACATGATAACCATACTGCAGACACACTGTCATCTCATACAGCGTTGGGCTGTGCCAGGCACCATATCGGGATGTGAGGAACATCCCCAGAGACCCTGGTAAGGGGAGGTTTGATGGGCAATGTTCTGGGTGCGAGAGCCGCTGATCACTGGCGTTCGCTAGTCTGTTTTTCAACTGGTATTTGTAGGGTGGGGGTACCACTGGATGCTAGGGACATTATGGGGTACATGGGCTAGGAGATGAGAGGGTGTGGGGATGCCACTAGACACTGGGGATAAGGTTATAGTCTGCGGGACGGGTGATCAGGGGGCTGGGATGCCACTTGAGATCAAGGACGTGGTTATCATACACTGGACGAGTGATTGGGGGGGGTGCCACTAGACACCCGGGATAAGGTTATCATACATGGGATGGATGATCAGGAGATGGGGGGTACCAGTAGACACCAGGGATAAGGTTATAATACATGGGCTGGATGATCTGGGGGTTGGGTGGGTGTGCCACTGGAAACCAAGGCCTGTTTCCTCACTGGCGTGACGGCGGCAAGGACGTGGGCTTAGCGCATGGTTAAGACAAGGTTTTCGGAGGTGGCAAATAGCACTGCTCTGGACTGCCATTTACTGTTGCCACAAACCTTTGAAATTGCCGCTGTGCCCCTACACAGGAGGGGCCCCCTTCATGTGCACAGGCGCAGTGTTACACTAGCGCCTGGGCGCTAATGGCTTTAGTCCGCGCTGCAGGGCCTCTGAATATTGACCCTACTCAAAAAAAATAAAGGGGGGCACAAACCCGGATAGCATTGGCACAAACCCATTATGGCACTAACTTCTGAATATCTGGCCCAGGTAGTTAAAAGTAAAATGAACAATGAAAAGTACTGAACTTAAAAATCTTTTTGCCATTTGCATGGAATTTAGATTTTGTATCGATTTATTTATTCATTACAAATCGGGTTTACAACCTTTGAGTCAGAGACTCATTTACAAAGGCACCTTGTCGCGGGGGGGCAGACATAAGACAGTTATTACAGTGCAGATTAAAACAGAGGATAACATTACAAGTGCAGTAAAAGAAACATTTAACATAGATGCACTTAGGTTACATGATGTAGTAGTTTGTATTTTACTTAGATTACATAATGTTACAAAATTGTGAGTTACACTCATGGATATAGTAGGTCCTCAGAGAAGACAGCGGGTTACATCCCCGTTTGGACCTAGTAGGGAAGGAGTGGGTCTGGGGAAGGGAGAGGCTGTCCAGTGGACGTTGTCGAGCCAGGGGGCAAGGCGGGTTGTTTAGTTATGAATATTTGTTATTATAGTATTTATAGCTCATTTGTTTATGTTATCTGTATTATGCTTGCACACTAGGTCATCAATTCTTTCTTAATATATTCCTTCCCTCCCTCTCCCTCCAGTCCCTGTTCCCCTTACTGTAATCTGTGCTTCTTGAATATTGTTATGGGTTCTTATTTATTAGTGCTCACTAGATTTTGTATGATTTTTTCCCGCTATATAGGTTTATTTCGTCAGTGGGATGGGGAGGGTGGTTGCTTATCTGCCCTGTTCCTGTCCCCAACAACCGGTGCCTGCCTCCCCTGAGGTCTGCCTCATGATCCGGCACCCCATGGATTCCCTCCCCTATGGTTGGGACAGGGGAAGAAGGACCATTCTCCCACCCAAGATACAGTCTAAAATAGATGGTGGTGATCAGGGTGGCAGCGTGGGTCAGCAGACAGACATGCAGGGCTTCACTAAACCCTAGCTCCCATTTTCCTCTTTTCTATAGCCCCAACTGTGGCCGATGTGAAGCATGCATGTATGGGTATGCAAGCATCACCAGGCCACAGTACCTTTCTTCTGTGCTGCCCTAGCCTACCCTACCACCAGGCCTCCACCTGGTGGCAGTGGTTGGGCAAGCAAGCCCACCATCCCCGAGAGAGGCAAGCAGTCCCTTGGATAGTCACACCTATTCCCTTCCACCTCCCCAGCTGACCCCCGGCAACCAGGGTCCGCCTTCAAACTTGGGTCACCAGCGTGCAGCAAGGTGTGGCATCCGGCGCCTCAACCCGTAGAGCCACCGGGCCAGACCCTTTGTGTGACTTTTTTGTTCCTGTCGTTAAATATAAGTACCTTGATGGAGTTAATTTGCATTGTCCCTTTAAATGTCTTACATTAGGCACTGTAAATAGAGGGTTTTGCATTCGCTACATTACACCTTGTGTGATGCTGCACATTGGATTCAGTAAATTAGATTGTTATCCTGCATCATAGCAGTGGTATCCTTTTGTGTTTGATGAACGCTGAGCCTGTCTCTTGTAACTGTCCGAGTCAGAAATGACCACATTGACATCCATGTGTAGGGGGCAGTGCGAGAGTCCCAGCATGGGCTGAGGGATGGGTCAGGAAGCCTGGAGGCGGGGACGCAAGCCAGATGCAAGACCTGGGTTTGGGGTGGGGTGGGGGGGACTCCTGGTGCTCACAACCAAGGCTGAGAGGGATCGATATTCAGCTGTAAATGCTAGGGGAAGGGGACACTGTGGAGCCTGCCACCAGGGTGGAGGGTCAAGGCGCATGCCTCCAAGGCTGTGTTGGCCATACAAGTACGAGGCATGGGCTGGGTCCTCGGTAAATAATGGTAATGATGGGTGGTGGACAGTGCTTGGTGAGTGGGGAGATAGATTTTTGTATGGTGGGTGTCCAGGATCACTTGAGGGAGGAAGTGCCCAGGGGCCCAGGAATGGGGGGGGGCCAAGGAGGGAAGTGGGTTTTTTTTGGGGGGGGAGGCCACCAGGAGAAGGGGGTGTCCAGGGGCCAGGGAGTGAGATGTCAGGGGGACTTGGGAGAGAGGGGTATCTAGTGAGGGAGGTGTGTACTGTGGGGTTGGGACTAGAGGTGTTAGGGAGTCCTGGGAGGGAGGGAGGAGTGTCAGGTGAGGGAGGGGCATCAGTGGGGTTGGAGGCAGAAGAAAGTGTCTGGTGGGCCCAGGAAGAAAGTTGTCTGGGAGAATGAGAGTCAAGGGAGGGAGGTTTTTGATGGGCCATTGAGGAAGCGAAAGTGGTGGTGGTGTGGAACTGTGGAGAGAGCAGATGTTCGAGGGGACTGTAGGAGCGAGGGTGTAGAAGGAAGGGGGACTTTGAAGGGAGGGGGGCATGGAAGTCAGATATGGCGTGGTGGGGTTAGTGTTGGCTTATGAAGGAAGGGGGTAGTATCCGAGGCTGTGGAGGGAGGAAGTACTGTCAGGGGACGTAGATGTTGGGGTGGCACCCTTTTCCATGGGGCACATAGCCCCCATTGTCCCAGTAAAATTAAATACTGCATCGGGGGTGGAGGAGAGAAGGTAAAAATGTGATAATGACAGGGATACCCATTCTAAGCACCTTCCCTGGACCTCTCCACAATCCCCGTGAGGCTGCATACCACCCAGATGACCATCCTGCCGCCCACTGACCAGCCTCCCACCATCTCCCCACCGCCAACCACTTTCCCTGCAGCAGGGACACCAGCATACTCTACTAACAATTGACACAGGTCACATTAGGGTGCTTGGGAACCCCATCTGAAGCACACTACGCATGGGCCTACAACCTCCTACCCCTTTCCATGCACTGGCTTGGACCCCCACACCCCCGAATGCAGAGCTCTGTGACCCTATAGCCTCCTGCGAATGGACCTGCACGCCACCCCCTTTCCAGTGAAGGGCTTTGCACCTCTTCTCCATTTTTCAGTAAAGTGGAAATCCAGCAGCAGGACAGTGGTGGAAAAAGGGCAACCCTTCAAACATGCATCCCAAAGATGACCACCCCTTTGCAGATAGTCCCTCCCCCAGGACCACCCTTCCCACTTTCTGACCAGTATGCACACTACCTGCTCTCCTGCTGCTGGCATCCCCCACCACATACATGGATGTAGGGCACATTAGTGGGCTTGAGGACCTCATTAGGGCCCATTTAACAGTGGCCACAGAGAACAGTTTAAGTGGGGGAAGTCCACTATTCTAAGATGCTAAATCAAATAGAAACTTTGTACAACTCTGTAGGGCCCCAAGTAGCAGAGTCATGGGGACCTACAGAAAAAAGGCTTTCCAGGAACCCTAGGCAGGACATGATAGGGTGCTTTGGGATTCCTTAGGACCCATGTAGTTAGCCCAGGGGAGAGAAATACATATATGTGCCCCAAGGTGCAGTAAGGGGGTCATTAGGGAAAACACATTTATTTCCGGCATTCTGTCCACACCATTCGCCAGTATGCCTCAGCAGTCCCCACCAGCAGCCCCTGTGCCCAGTAAATACCCCTGCATCCAGCACAAAAAAAAACCAGCACAGCCAGTTGCTCCAGTAAGCATCTTTGCAGTCAGTAGCCCCACCACAAAATAAATCACCAAATAGATCACCTGAAAAAGATTTCCTTCCACCGAAACCATTTCCTATGCACAGCCCAAGCCAGGCTGACTCAGAGCATTCTTATACAATCTAAACTGCATCCTCTCACAAAACCACCATCAATGAATTAAAAAAGAGACTGGTCTACAAACAAAATAAAAAAAAAAGTAAGCATGTTTTTATTGTTTAATATTAAAAAATAGAACTTAAACTAAGGGTGACATCAAATACTCGTGGGTGTCAATGAGCCTGCTTCTGGGTTTTGACATCCACAGTATGGCGGAGCGCTTTACGTACTCACGCTCAGCAGTTCTGACGGGTGCTGCCATTCTAGCTTTTCTTCTAGCTCTGTTCATTATACTCTACCTTTTCCTGCTGTTTTTCCAACTTGGATTGAATTTTTTGCCCTATTGTTTTACTTTTTTGTTTCAGCATGCAATACTTCGATCCACTCTCTCTACATGATTCGCTGTCTTCTGTGTGTCAGCTCGCACATTTATCTTCCCGTTCGTAACACACACCACTCACTATAAAAAAACAGCATAGGTCCCAAAAATCAACTTTGTATGTAATGTCCTTTACAGACATGTCTTTTTGTTGAGACAACACACAATAAAATCCTCTGTTATTTCTTTTTCATGGCACACCAGACAGCTGCAAAAGCAGAAAGAATGCGTTTTTTTGTTGTTGTTTTTGAACTGGAAGCCCAAACCGCATATTATGTCCGCTTATGCTGTGAACGCGGTTTCACTCCCTCGCTCACTACAGTCGCTGACAAGATGCTTCAGGATCAGCCAGATAATTAAACATTTAAGAGGCATTTAAACAAAAAAGTACGGCAGATTTTAACACCAAGTTGCAGTCTTTCTAACCCCAGGTATTCTTCTGTATTCCTAACTCTGTGCAGTCAGCCTCCTAAGCAGAGCTGCCCGGAGAAAATGGAAGTATATGCTAATGATAGAACCTATCATTGGCTTGTGCCACTTATTCAAACTGCTGCTCTTAACAGCTGCAACGTTCCACCAATGTATCAGATTTCTTTCTCCGCCTGATAAGTCAATACGCCTTGGAGACTTTCCTCTCAGTCATTCATCACTGAATATAAGTAGATCTTACTTCGAGAGGGCTCTTGCAGTAGGTAATTACATATAGGACTGAAGCCGGCAGGCATCAGGACCCCACAGAAAAATTTCTAGCTAGCAGTCTCTGCCCTCATACCCGCCTTCTAGTTCTTTCCGGCCGTTTGCTTTCGACAGGCGCCTGCGGTTAAGTTCCACTGCTCGTCGGTCAGTCATGCCCATTGATTATACGCTTTTCGATTTTTTCAAAATATTTGTCAGGATTCTCCTTACCTGCCGTGTATATCGTCCCCTACCACGTCCGAGCACAAAAACAAGTGTGGCTCGTGTTGCGCCCAACTCCCGCACAAGGACGGCCATTCTCAGTGTCTCATCTGCCTAAGCCCCAACCACCCCGTGTGTTCCTGTCAGCACTGCCTGAAGTTCAATGCGGCTACTCGCAGAAGAAGGCAGCAGTCCTTGGAGGCTCACATACTATAGAAGAAGATATCCTCCATGGAAAAGGAGCTAAAAAAGCACCGACAGGCTTCCACCTCCCCCGAGGGCCTTAAGAAGAAGAAGAAGGAGAAGCACCAGGACCGGGACTCCTCATCTTGGCTGGGGTCACGCCATTCAGATAATGTCCCTCTAGGGGACCCGTTCTAACAACCCGTCTTGGTGGTGTCTGAGGCAGCGTCGGTCCCCAGCTGGTTCGCACTCAGGCCAATCGGGAGCCTCTGGGACAAAGTGCGTCTCGTGTTGGGCCCAACTCCCGCACAAGGACGGCCATTCTCGGTGTCTCATCTGCCTAAGCCCCGACCACCCCGTGTATTCCTGTCAGCACTGCCTGAAGTTCAACGCGGCTACCCGCAGAAGAAGGCAGCAGTCCTTGGAGGCTCACATGCTATAGAAAAAGATATCCTCCATGGAAAAGGAGCTAAAAAAGCACCGACAGGCTTCCACCTCCCCTGAGGGCCTCAAGAAGAAGAAGAGGGAGAAGCACCAGGACCGGGACTCCTCATCTTCGGCTGGGGTCACCGCCCTTCAGATAATGTCCCCTCCAGGGGACCATTCCCCGACGGCCGTCTTGGTGGTGTCTGAGACGGCGTCGGTCCCCCCCGGCTGGTTCGCACTCAGGCCAATCGGGAGCCTCTGGGACAAAGGAGGCATCCGCTCCCAGTAAGGCCGCCCCTGCTGGCCCTTCTGATTCGAGCCTCTCCAGTGAAATCGAGGCGTCGGCTCTCGGGCGTCCACCTGGGTAACCCTTCGTCGCTCAACCCTTTGGGGCAGTGCATGGTCATCAACCGCCCGTCAAGTTCACCTCCCCTGCCTGGCCTTCTTGGTGCTGGGTCCGATCAGTTGGGCGTCGGCTCCTCCAACGCCCACCTGGATCTTGCGGTCAGGCGCCAGTCGGCGGTCGCTTGGCGGCCGAACCTATGCCGGATCACGGCGCTATCCGGCACCGCTGCTCCTACGCCTTCGCCCTGCAGTCCAAGGTCCTGCGTCTCCCCAGCTGGACCCAGAGGATCCCTCTGGCCTTCCCCTGGACACCGCTGGGGACACTTCGGCGCCTCTGTCAGGCCTCCCTCCTGTAGGTCTGGATGGCCTGACGTTGGACCCTCGGATGCCGGCCCCGTCGCTGGCCGACGTCCCCTGGCCGGACATCACCCCGATGCCGGACCCGACGCCCGCTGGGCCACCTGTCCCTGGCCTGCCTGCAGGGCCTCTTCCAGGACCTTCTACCCCAGTAGAGCCCCTGGTGCCGGATCTTACGCCGTCTTATCCGACGCCGTCTTATCCAGCTCTGCAGTATCCGGCATCGCAGTACCCGACGCCGCAGTACCCGACAGTGGGTTTCCCGCTGTCAGGCTAGGGATACTCATCCTACGGATAACCCCAGTATCTGTATCTCCCTCCTCCACCGCCCCCTCAGCCGACGGTGGATCCGAGGGAGACTTTGGCTTCTTGGTGGGCTGAGGCCAAGGCTCAGCTCACCAGGGAGGTAAAGAGCCACCTCCCGATGACGGACCCAGTCCCGGATCCCCATCGCTGGGAGTGAGACACCCCCTCCAACCCCAGAGACACTGCTACGGGGTGTAAGGCTGGGGTGGCACCTTGCACCTTAGGGGCCATGTTCCTCCCCCGAGTAGGGAGGGGTCTTCGTCTTCTTCTTCTTCGGAGTCATCAGAGGACTCCGATGACGGCTCCAGTCCAGACGAGCCTCACACTCCTGACAAGCCCAGGCCCAGGACTCCTCCGAAGTCCCCTCCGGAGGATCCCTCATTGACGGAGTTGCTAAGAAAAATCCAAGCTCTTCATCAGTAGAAATCTCTAGAGCCGGATCCACAGAGGCAGAAGCTAGCTACCCATTTGGATTTGCCCGAGGTCGCTCCCACGTTAGTTCCATCCTGGATCTAGCCTCACGCCGACCTCTTCTCCACTATCTGGAAACAGCCATCAGCCTTAGTCCCCCTTCCTCGGAAGGCAGATAGGCTGTATCAGGCTCCCGAGGGGATTGTCTTTCTTTTGTCACACCCCAAGGCTGATTCGGTCATGATCAGCGCTGCCCACGGCTGTTCGGCTAACCGAAAACACCTGAGCTCATTCCCACCCAATAAGGAATCCGGCCTTCTGGACCAGTATGGCAAAAAGGTCTTTTCTTCTTCCACTCTGGGTATGCCTTGAACTACATGGCTCACATGGGGCATTACCAGAAGGCTATCTTTAGCAAGGTGGAAGCCAAGTTGGACACCCTTCCTCAGTCCCAGACTAAACAGGAAGTGGCAGACCTGGTCCGCTCCGCACGTTCGGCCAGTAGGCACATGCTGCGCACTACTTAAGATGTGGACGCTTCTGGAGGCGGTTTGGCGTCGCGTGAGTCTCGGCGCGACATGCCTGGCTTCGGGTGTCAGGTTTGGCCTGGAGTACAATCCGCCATCCAGGATGCCTCCTCGGGGTTCGGTGTTGTTGGGTGGTGATGTCAAGGACATCATAACGGACTGAGAGAAGGCACTGCTCTCAAGGAGGTTGACTCCATGTACAAGAGCCCCTCAAGCTAGCGTCGTTCCTTTCGCCCGTCGTTCACGGCCCTGGGTGAAACCACAAGGAAGCGGCCCAGCAAGCGCCCAGGCCTCCAGCTGCGAGCCCCAAGCGGGCTGTGGGAGGTTCAGCCGGGCGCTGCCCCACCTCCTGACTCCTTCCCTCCCTCCCTCTCCCACAGCCTCTGGTCAATCCAGAGGAACCTGTAGGCGGGAGATTCTCCCTTCATCTGCCGGGTTGGGAGAGGATCACTGCCGACTCTTGAGTCCTTCAGCTCATAGCAGAGGGCCACACCATAGAGTTTCTTCAGAAACCTCCCAGAAACAACCCCCCCCCCCCCCGGGTCGTCTTACTCCCCAAACATCTTTTCAGGGTTCAGGAAGAAATCTCCTCCCTTCTGTTGAAGGAGGCAATAGAACCAGTCCCTCCCCCTCTTCGGGGGACGGGCTTCTACTCCCATTTCTTCCTGGTCCCCAAGAAGACAGGAGACGTGAGCCCCATTCTGGACCTCAGCTGTCTAAATCTGTTCGTGGAGTACAAAAGGTTCAGGATGCCCTCCCTACAGAGTCTCCTGTCCCTCATCCGGCTGGGACTGTGGCCGTGTGCTCTGGACATGCAGGACGCATACCTGCATATCCTTATCTGCCCTCTCCACCGCAGATACCTCCGGTTTGCTTTCCAGGGGGACCACTACCAGTTCAAGGCCCTCCCATTTGGTCTTTCCTCGGCCCCCTGAGTATTCACCAAATGCCTGTCGGTGGTGGCGGCCCACCTGCGTACTCAGGGAGTGCAGGTTTTCCCGTACCTGGATGATTGGCTCCTGTCAGCCCCATCCAGGGAGGAGCTCCTGCATTCCCTTTGCCTTACCAGGCAGGTTTTTACCAGCCTGGGTATTACCATCAACCAGCCCAAATCCCATTTGATCCCATCTCAATGCCTCCAGTTCATCGGGGCGATTCTGGACACGACCACCGGTATGGCCTTTCTGCCCCCAGACAGGGTGGCCACACACCAGGCTCAGGCAAGCTTCTTGTCCTCTCACAGGCGGATTCCCACCAGGTCAGTCCTTCGCCTCCTATTGCTCATGGTGGCTGCAATTCTGACAGTTCCATGCGCTCTGCTCCACATGAGAATCTCTCAGTGGACTCTTCGGTCTCAGTGGGATCAATTGGTCAACGACTTGGACCAAGAGGTGCTAGTCTTGACCCCAATGCTTCGGGATGTGCATTGGTGGTTGGTTCAAGAGAACCTTTGTTGGGGAGTTCCCTTCTGCCTTCCTCCCCCCTCCCAAACACTGACAATGGTTGCCTCAGGCAAAGGTTGGGGAGCTCATTTGGGATTCCAGCGCACCCAGGGCTCGTTGTCCATACACAAGCAGATGCTTCACATCAACGTGCTCGAGCTCAAAGTAGTGTTATACGCTCTTCAAGCGCTACACCCTTTCTGCTTCCAGATCACCTGGCTGTCGGACCCGACAATATGGGTGTAGTCTGGTACCTCAACAAGCCGAGGACTCGTTCCTACCCTCTTTGTCGGGAAGCATGTGGGTCAGGGAATGGGCGACCCTACGCAACCTTCATCTCACGGCGGTCCATGTGCCGGGGGTAGAGAATTTGTTGGCAGATCACTTGAGCTGATCCTCGGCACAACCTCACGAGTGGGAATTGGAGCAGGAAATAGCAGATGGCATCTTCCTACATTGGGGAACCCCTCAGGTCGACCTGTTCACGTCCCCACTAAATGCAAAACTGCCCACCTTTTGCTCACTTGCTCCAGGGTGCAGGCGACTCTGGAGAGACACTCTGTCTCTCGACTGGAAGGGCAGATTCGTTTATGTTTTTCCCTCAATTCCGTTGATTCCGAGGATCCTGCACAAGCTCAGCTCAGCTCAGCTCAGAAGGGGCCCATATGATTCTCATCGCTCCCTTCTGGCCCAGGCAAGTTTGGTTCTGTCTTCTGCAACAGTACTCAGAGGAACCTCCGATTCCTCTTCCTCTTTCGCGACTACTGTTGACCCAGGATCGGGGATCCCTGGTCCATCTGGGCCTCAAGTTCCTTCAGCTGCATGCTTGGCTCCTACAGATGTAGCACAGGCTCGTTTTGGGATTTCTTCTCAAGTGGCAGAGATTTTGGTGGAGGCCAGGAAGCCGTACACTCGCTCCACCTATGCCATGAAATGGAAACAGTTTTCCACTTGGGCTTCATCCAAAGACTTGGAGCCTTTCTCCTGTCCTGTCGGGCGGCTACTGGACTACATGCGTTATCTCTTCGACCTGTGTCTCAGTCATTCCTCTTTGAAAGTTCACATGGTGGCTGTGGATGCTTATCATGTTCCCCTTGGGGACAGAACTTTCGCTCAGCTGGAGGTCGCGAAGACCTTTCTACAAGGGGTTCTTCATCTGAGACCCCCATTCGGGTTCCTGCCCCTCCTTGGGATTTTAATTTCATTCTCGAGAAACTTATGCTGCCTCCCTTTGAGCCGGCAGCCTCAGCAGAACTTAAGTTCCTTTTGTGGAAGGCTCTCTTCCTAGTGGCCATTACTTCTGCTCGAAGAATTTCCGAGCTTCAGGCCTCGATGTGCAAAATTCAGTATCTGATTTTCCATAAGGAACGTGTGGCTCTGCACACCAATCCTAAGTTTCTCCCTAAGGTGGTAGCAGAATATACGTTGAACCAGTACGTTGAACTGCCTGCCTTTTTCACACAGCACTCCAATTATGGGGAGTATCTTTTACATACCCTGGACCTTCACCGGATTCTGAGATACTACACCAACAGGACAAAGGATCTCAGAAAGACTGACCAACTATTTGTTTCTTTTGCCAGCAAAAGAGAGGGCAGCGCTGTTTCCAAACAATGTTTGTCCAAATGGTTGGCTCACTGTATCACTTTCTGCAACGAAAAGTATCACAAGACCTTGCCTGGTCAGGTCAGAGATCACTCCATCAGGGTGTCACGGCCTCTGCTGCCTGCTTCAAAAATGTGTCAGCGGCTGATATTTGTGCTGCCGCAACTTGGACTTGTGTCCATACCTTTACAAAACACTACAGCTTGGACATTGCCTCTTGCCGTAGAGCCAGCTTCGGGTTGGCTGTTCTGCAAGGACTTATTTCTTAAGTCCTCTTCAGCCAGAGGATCTCTTATGAGTAGTTTCCTCCTCCCCGTGTGCTTCTCTTCGTTCCAGACTGCTTGGGACTCAATCCTATATGTAATTACCTACTGCAAGAGCCCTCTTGAAGTGAGATAGTACAGTTACGGAAGAACTTACCATAACAGTAGCTCTTCAAGAGAGGGCTCATGCAATAGGTAATACCTTCCCACCCTCCATCCCACTTAGTTTTTTTTCAGCTGCTTTTCCAAGAAGGGAAATCTCCACCTCTCTCTCATCTCGCCTTTTTGGCCTTTGGCGGGAAAGAACTGCAAGGCGGGCATCAGGACCCCACGGAAACGTTTCTAGCTAGCAGTCTCTGGCGAGGGACCGCCCCCACGTAAGGTGACCAGTGTCAGGCGACGTCGGTATAAAGGGGTGGTCCCGCGCCAGAGACTGCTAGCTAGAAATGTTTCCATGGGGTCCTGACGCCTGCTGGCTTCAGTCCTATATGTAATTACCTACTGCAAAAGCTTCTCTCGAAGATCTACTGTTGTGGTAAGTTCTTACGTAACTGTACTTTTTTATATTATTGTTCCCTATTTCTGCTTTTATTTCTGTTTATAATCTTACCGTTAGCATTATTTTAGTGTTGTTTTACTTTATTTTCTTGGTTCCTCATGGTTCGGAATAACTGCTGAGGAACCGGGTCTTAGTTCCCTTTCTGGAGCTTTATTTTATTATCTCCGGTATTTATTTTAGCTTATTTGAGTTTTTTGTTTTAACAGATTACTGTATTTTGTAACCGCTAACCTGGTTTCTATGAACCGCTAACCCGGTTCGATTTCTGCCGTTCCAGGTTCATTATCGGAACTTTCATTGGTTCCTGAACCAACCGCATTCGACCACATTTAAAAAAAAAAAAAAAAAAGTTAATTCTTTATTGCGGTTTTGTTTTTCTTCATCGGTTGGACAATGGCAGAAAAAACAAAGAAAAAGATGGGACCCCCAGAGTTTAAAAACTGCCTTAAGTGTGGGGACATTTTTGCAAAGGCAGACGAGCATGAATTATGTGTAGTCTGCCTGGGGAATGACCATTTTTCAATAGATTGTGATATCTGCAAATCACTCCCTCAGAAAACAGTTGAAAAGAGGATGGAAAGACTCCAAAGAAAATTGGAGAAGGGTGCTTCGGGTTCTGACCAACCCACACCCTCTAAACCTGCAGGTGAAACCGTAGTGTTTACTTTGAGCACCCCTGACAAGGATGAAACAACTACTGGCGAAGGGATGGGTGATCCAGTTGACTCTCCAGTTCCCTCCAAAAAATCTAAGAAAGCAAAGCACGTTGAACCCCTGTCTGATAAACCAAAGGAGGTTTCATTTGTGCTTCACAGCCTGCCATCATCTGAGGAAGTTGCCCACGCCATGAAGGTCATACAGGCATTGCAGGGTTTTATACCTACTCCAACCCTCCCAGCACCGGTTCAAATCCCGGTTGGTCCCTCCCCTGACCCAAACCCATCTCAGGAGAGGATGGAGTTTGAGGAGTGTAATTTACCTAAAATGGATGAAGGGAGCCTATTGAGCCCGAGATCTCACCAGGACAGGCATTCGGTTCTCCTCCTAGACCCGAGGATTTTTCCTCTCATTTTTCCTTTGTAAGGAAAATAGTGGATGCCCTTGATCTGCCTACCACAGAAGTCATAGAGGATGTGGAAGAGGCCGAATATATGGAGATGATGGGGTTAACACCCACAAAGAAAATTCTACTCCCTGTAAACAAGTTTTTAAAAAAAAGACTTGTTTAAGATTCTGCAGACTCATCCCACCTCTGGACAAGAAGGCGGATAAAAAGTACCAGCTAGACAGACAAGGAGCTGAATTCTTTTTCTCACCCTGACCATCGGGATAGTCCAGCAGGCAGCCTGTGAGAAGGCGAGGGTGCCTTTAGCATCTCGCCCACCTGAGAAGGACTCTCGCAAAAGAGGCTGCATGGCTAAAAAGGGATACCTGGTGGCTTCACTGGGAGTAAGACAGGCTAATTACCAAGCTTATGCAGCACAGTATCAGAACTCACTGTGGCAGTCTGTGTTGGCCATGGCAGAGAAGGCTCCTTCACGTCTCTCTCTGTTGATTTGGCTGAGACAGCCAGGTTTGACTGGAAGCAGCCAAGTATCAGTTTCAAATGGCAGCAGATGCCAATGACAATGCTGCCAGATGGATGGCCCTTACCATAGCCCTCAGGAGGTTGGCATGGCTCAAGGCTGCTAATCTGACACAGGATACCCAGGCCAAGGCTATGATTTCCCCTTGGAGGATCATTCATTATTGCGCCAACAGATCGAAGCATATATGAAGAAGGTGGGTGGATATAAGGCCACCTATAAAAGCAATTCCTCAAAGGAGAGGCCTTCTTCCTCCTGTAGGCCTTATTGAAGGGGAGGCAGAGGTAGGACAGCCTATAGTAGACCTTTTTATAAGGCACAAGCTGTCCCCCAGTATCAACAGTACCCACAGCAGACTGGTTATTTCAGGGGCAGAGGTAGAAGGGGCTGTAGGAGAGGTTCCCAAACTACCCAATCTCAGCCCCAGGCAAAACATAACCCATGACTTAATGATCAAGGCCACCTCCTTTCTACCAGTAGGGGGCAGACTGGCTCACTGTTTCCAGGCTTGGCAGTCCATCACCACAGACAAGTGGGTCCTGGAGGTAGTGAGTCAGGCCTTGTCCCTAAATTTCAAGTCCTTCCCTCCCTTGAGAACAAGGGTGTGCAAACCAGCTTCCCTCCTGGAGAAAAAACTCCTGGAGAAGGAGATTCAAAGCCTCCTCCAGTTGAAAGCAATGGTGTGTGTTCCACCTCAGCAGAAGGGAAGAGGTTTCTATTCAAGATAACTTCCTTACCAAAAAGAAAAATGGGGAGTGGCGGCCTTTTCTAGACCCCAGGCTACTGAACAGGCACTTAATAAAGCCAGAGTTCAAAATAGTCACAATGGCAATGATTTTGCCAGTAATCCAGCAGGAAAATTGGCTAGCATCTCTGGATCTAAAAGATGCCTACTTTCATATCCCAGTAAGAGAATCTCACAGGAAATACTTCAGATTCAGACTTCCATCAGGACACTGCCAATTTTCAGCTCTACTTTTCAGCCTCACTTCGGCACCAAGGGTGTTTACAAAGTGCCTAGCAGTGGTGGTGGCACACCTAAGAAGGTTAAGTGTATCAGTCTTCCCTTATCTCGACAGCTGGATGGAGGTGGGAAGCTCACCCCAGCAGGTACAAGACCATTTAAAAGTAATACTAAACTTGTTACAGTCTCTGGGATTCTTGGGAAATCAGTTCTCACTCCAGTACAAATCCTGTATTTCATAGGAGCAGAACTGAACACAGTAAAGGGAAGGGATTTCCTCCATTAGGACAGCGTGCAAAGCGTTCTGCAGATAGCTGCCTCATTGAAGCTGAATGAGCCATGGTTAGCAAAGCAGATCTTATCTGTGTCAGTCTTCACCATTCATCACTGTTGGGTATCTGCCGGAGGGCAGTACCCCGCGGGAGCTTTTTTTTTTTAAAAAGGTAGGTGGAGCGATGCACCATCGTAGCGCCGCCCTAGAGCCGGCACTGCATGGCACTCGCAGGTTGGCCGTTAGGCTGCGTCGACTCCTTTTGCCTGCCAGTCCTTCGTCTCTCACCATAGAGGTCGCCTCGTGGGAAGCTGTGAAGAGTCCTAGGCCTGCTCCGCAGTAGTTTTTTGAAAAATGTTACCTTCGGTCGAAGTACGTCGGTTCTCCTGCCGTTTCTGTTTCTGCCAACACTCGGCGTCGCTCCGGTAAGATCTTTCCTTATTTTTATATTTCTGCGACGTCGAGTCTATTTTTGGTGTTTTTTTCTCCGTAGGTCATGTCTCGGTTGGAGGGCAAGAAATCTACTAAGACGGGTTGGCCCCCATGCGACGGTGCCCTTGCGGCCGAATGTAGTCCGTCATCGACCAGCACAACTGTCTCGTGTCTCGTGTCTTGGCACACTTCACAACATGGATTCGTGCAACGCCTGTTTCTCCATGGACGGCCGGGTCATCGAGCAACGCGCTTGGAAAGTGGGGCGAGCTCGGCCGACTTTCGGGGGTCAGGTGCGCACTCGTCGGGCCAAGCCACGCTCTCTCGGCCTTTCCTCTGGGTCCCCTCCCAGTTCTATATGGACCAAAGGGAAGGGAGCCTCGGCTACTAGTAGCCTAGCCGTTGCCGAGGCTTCTTCCGCGGCACAGGGGGCCTGTTCCGTTCCTCCCGGGGAGCGGACGGGAGGCGCCGCCATGGCAATCGCCCCATCGGGGGTGAAGGCTCCCCGGTGTTGGACCTGCGGTTCACAAGGCCTGGGTCAGTGCCGTCCTCGATGCCGTTGGTCGGCGCCGTTTGCGGCGCCGTGGGCCCTGATGGACTCATCGTCGGTGCCGACTTGTTGCGCGGTGCTGTGGCTTCTTTCAGAGCCATTCGTGGTGCCGACACTGTTAGCGGTGCCGTGAGAGCTGCTATGGTGCCATCTTTTTCCATGTCTCGCCTTGGCGCCATCCTCGGTGCCGAGGTTGAGCACGTTGCCGTGTCCTCGGGTCTCGGCACCATGGGGCCTTCAGATTCCTCTGTCGGCGCCGCCTCTGCTCTCGGCGCCGTTTGTGGTGCTGTGGAGTCGGGCGGCCCCATCCTCTGTGCCGCCGTGGAGCCAGGACGGTGCCGATGGTGCCATCTAGGATGTCGTCGGCGCCGTCTTTGTCCTTGGAGCGACGCCGTGGGACCGGATGGTGCCATGACTGTATTCCGGCTCTGGAGCTCTTGTTCAAGCTGGGGCTGTGCCCCCTGCGGATTACGTTCATGGGGCTGCGGGGGGGGGCGCTGGCAACGGCTCGGGCACAGCTTTGGTTTCTGGGCCTGTGGGCAAAGATGGCAGTGGATGCCCCCTGCGGTTTGGCACAGGGCCTCTGCCTCTACCTCCTTGGAGGTGGAGTCGAGCTCTGAGTCAGACGTTCAGTCTGACCCTTTGGGGTTGGTTGTTGAGGTGGGCAGCCCAGTAGTCTCCTCGACAAGCCGGGGTCAGCCCCCTTCTGAGGTGGGGTCAGTGGCTACTGAAACTGGGGTCAGGGGTGCTGACCAGCAGGCAGCGATGCAGGCCACCATAGCTATGCAGCCTGGTCTTGGTGGTTTCACTGACCCCTCAGTAGTGGTACCCCCATCTGTGGTGTGCCTAGATCGCCCAACTTTGGGGCCGATCAGAGCACCTACAGGAGGGGAGGGTACTGTGCTCTGGATAGCCCCTTTGGGAGCTGCCCAGAGATGCCAGTTACCTAGGCTGGCCCTCTTGAGGAGGAGGACTCTTTCAGACTCCGAGGGGAGTGGGGTCGGCACTTTGGGCTTTCTCGGGGGTCCACCCGGGCTCTGCGAGAAGCCGTAGTGCAGATCTCTGCTCTTCCTCCTCGGTCTCTTTGAGAGAGTCCCATTCTTATGAGGTAGGGAACCGTCCTTCTGGACCTATACGGCCCCGGTCGCCTCACAGGGGGGATTCTTCCGGGCGCAGCCAAGGCAGTACCAAAATGGTTGTTCAGCTGTCGGCTGTGGGATCTTCCGGGGCACCTTCTTCCATGGGTGCCCACGGTCCGCTCCTTAGCCCAGGCGGAGGTCAGCCAACATCTCTTCTCGGCTCTGTCCCCATCCCTCTGCCACATTCTCCTGCGCTCCCAGGCATCCTTGGTCCTAGCGGGCCTCTCTCCTGGGAGCAGTTCAGAGCGGTGGCTGGTCGGTTCCCTGCTTACGTTAGGGCAATGGACAGCCAGGTTTTTCAGCCTTCCCCCGTGCAGCCACCCACTGAACAACCGGTGCCCTCCAGCTCCTCATCCCCGTCTTCTGGGGGAGAGGAAACTTCTGTTCACATCTCTCCAGCTGCTGATCTCGCTGAGTATCAGCGATTCCTCGTGAGGATGTTGGAGGACTTGCACCTTACTCCTTCCACTATCAGCAATCCTGAGCACTCAGCGCACGCCTTTCTAGGCAATTTTGGCGAGGCCATCCTTGTGGTGCCGCCCTGGCCTGCTCCCTTTCAAGAGGCGTCGTTGCGTTTCTGGCAGAGACCCCCCCTCCAGAGTTCCTGCCCCAAGGGATCTCAGCCAGAGGTATTGCGCACCCCTGGAGTCTCCAGGTTCCATGCCTCATCCACAGTCTGGATTGACACAGTTGGATACTCCTGATGGGCTTCGCGCCCTTCACCATGACCGGCCCCCAGATCAAGACTCCTCGGATTTTGACTTCTGGGGTAGGAGAACTTTCTACTCAGCACGGTTACTTCTTTCTATTTCTGCACATCAGGCCCACTGTGCAGCCTATGACAGGTTCTTGTGGTCCAGGCTGGGTCAGCTGCTAGCCTCATTGCCTGATATGGAGCAAATCAGACAAGCCATTGCAGTATCTGCGTGTGGCCTGGAGCTAGCAAGGCACTAAGCAAGGGCATCCTACGATGCCAACGAGGTAGCTACCAGGGTTGTGGGGACAGCGATCTGCACTAGGCGGATGGCATGGCTGCATCTTTCCCAGTTGTCACCCTTGGCCCGGCGTAGGGTGATTAACTCCACTCATCAGGGAACCTATCTCTTCTCCCGTAGAGTGAGACGGTGCTTGTCGGGGCAACTTTCTTCCCCCTCCGGGGGGACTCCGTTTCACTCTCCCCACTCTCGGGCCTCTCCAGGCCCTGAAGGTTCCCCCTCTTAGTGTGCCACCCACTGAGAGCCAAGAGATTTTATCCCTTTGGGTGTAAAACAAAAATCCCTTCGGGGGGGCTTGATACTCACCCAGCAGTGATGAATGGTGAAGATTGACACAGATAAGATATGAAAATTACGTACCTACCATAATTATGATCTTTCTGTGTATCGCGCTCATCATCCTGACCCTCCATCCCCTGGGGCCTCAGTTTCTGGGTCCCCCTCTCTCTCTCTCTGTGCCCATTCCTCCCCCTCTCCTTTTTTTTTTTTTTAGGTGGGGTAAAACAGGGACATACAGGGGGATAATGTTCAAGGGAGAGTGGGCAGCGGGGGGGCACTTCTTCTCCAGTGCCTTGGCTCCACCCCTGTGGGGTGGGAGTTGACAGTTGCCCTCCTGTCTTTCCTCCTCCCTGTTCCCATCCAACCTATTTCTCGTTTAAAAAAAAAAGAAATTTTCCTCCTCCTTTTCTCACCAATAATCTTCTCTTGAGAGGGTGTCAATTCCTTGTACCCTGTCCTTCTTCCAGAATAGCCGATTCTGCTTATCTGGAGTGTTTGTCAGTTATTCCGTGCCTTGAATTCTGGCAGAAAGCCTTTGCTACTCCTTGCAGTTGCTATACAATCTGGAGACAGACCAGGGTCTGGGATGTGTGAACCGCTTTCCTCTCTTCCTAAATTCTTTACCCACCCTACCTCCCTTTTCCTTTTCCAGAGATTGGGGCTCCTCCCAATTTCTTTAGTTTCCAACTCTTCTCCCTTCCTGTCCTCTCAGTCATTATTTCTCCTTTTGTTTCATACATCTTTTCCTTTTTCTGTCCCTTGGACTTCTTTGTCCCACCCTCCACTCCCTTCCTCTTACCTCTCTGGCGACTCAGAACTGGCAGGCAGGAGGAGTCGGCAGCAGCCCTAACGGCCAACTCATGGCTCACGCAGTCGTCGGCCTAGAGGCCGGCGGCTGATGGTGCGTCGGCTCCACCTACCTTTAAAAAAAAAAAAAAAAAAAAACCACGGGGTCCTGACCTACGGCAGATACCCAATAGTGATGAATGGTGAAGATACACAGAAAGATCATAATTATGGTAGGTACGCAATTTTCATTTTCTGCAACTTCTGGGACATATGGTTGCAGCAACAGGTGTAGTCCTGGGAGCCAAGTTACAGATGAGAGACATACAATTTCATCTCAGGGCATACTGGTGCCAAAGATGAGACAATTTGACCAAACCAGTTTCAGTAACAAAAGCATTGCTACAGGCCCTTCAATGGTGGAAGGAAGCAGACAACCTCAGGGAAGGGGTACGTTTCCAAAGGGAAACACCATCAGTCATTCTTGCAACCGATGCCTCTCTCTTAGGGTGGGGTGCTCACTTAGGGGAACATACCACCCATGGAACCTGGTCCATCACAGAGCCACTCCTGCACATAAATCTGCTGGAGCTAAGGGCAGTGTTTCTGGCCTTGAAAAGATTCGCCCATCTGGTACAAGGGAAAGTGGTGCAAGTCAGGACAGACAGCACCACAACAATGTACTATATAAACAAGCAAGGGGGGACAAAGTCAGACCCCATATGCACAGAGGCAATGAAAGTATGGAGTTTGGTTTCCTCACTGAAGACTTCATTACAGGCCTTTCATGTGCCAGGAAGGGACAACACCCTAGCGGATGCCCTGAGCAGAATCAGTCAGGCACATCATGAGTGGTTCTTCAACAGGCAAGTGCTGGACTCAGTGTTCAGGATGTGGATCAATTCGTATCCTAAGGGAATCATCATCTGCTACTTTTCTGCTGCAGAACACCAGCCAAGGGAACAATCCCACTGGATGCTCTGACACTGGACTGGCCAGGGAGAAGTCTGTATGCTTTCAAACAACATGAAGTCTTGCTGTATTCTGACAATTGCAGTTAGTTCCAGCATTTGAACTGCCCCAGAGAGTGAAGGGTTAAAATTCGATGCCAGGCATAGAACGTTAGGCTTGAGCTCGGTTGAAAACTCTGTCTGTGACACTTTGCAACCAAACCATCAGATTTTTTACTCCGCCTCACTGAACAGTCGCTCCAGAGATTGTCTCCTTCTGCTCGGTTCAAACGCAGTTAAAGTGTCGGCTTTAGTCGCTTTTCGTTCAGTTTGTCGGTTCAAGACTCTGTCTGTGGTACCGTAAGTACGTAGGATAGTATTGTGGACAGTTATTGTATGGAAATTGTAAATTTGTCCGATCGGTTTGGCTGAACCGATCCTTTAGTCAAAATGTTTCTGAAAAATTAGTCTGTGGTTACCGGTCCGGATCGGTTTAAAAAAAAAATATGATTTGAACATTTTTTTTTTTCTGACACCAGTATCACGGTGAGAAACCGATAGGGGAGTCTTGCCTGGCGGATGCCGAATAAAGGGTAAGTTTGTTAGGCTGGCCTTGTATGAGAAACCCAAGAAAAAAAACGGGCCCACTGAGTTTCAACACTGCAGTTTGTGTGGGGAGGTCTTTGCTAAGGCCGATCCCCACACCACCTGTGTTTACTGTCTGGGGTTTGACCAGCTCGATTCAGACTGCCAAATTTGCAAGAATTTCCCTAAGTCTACCCTGGAAAAAAGGTTAGGTAGACTTGGGGATAAGGAGGCCGAGAAATCCACTGACCCGGAAGGCCAGCCCGGTTCAGTTCCTAACTAACCCGAAAGCGTGCCCTCTGACCAGGCGATACTTCTTCGGGCAAGAGGAGAGCCAATCCTGAGGAATCGGTTCCTACAAAGAGAAAACACAAGGATAAATTGGCCGGTTCGGATCCAGAACTTCATGTTCCGACTGCCGAAGAGATAGCCAGAGCGATTCGGATTATGGAATCGCTTTGTCTGGTTCAGACTGATCCGGCGCCTTCTGGCAGGGGTTTGGTTCGGTCGGTTCCCCCGGTTCAGGATTATTCCCCTGAAGATTTTTCGAACTGGAGTTTGATGAGGAGAGGGATTTTGAAGAGGCTGATTACGACGGTGAAAGTCTGGATGTGCCTGTGGAACCGGACATCTCCCCAGACAGACCTTCTGGTGTTTCCCCTCCTAGGCTTTCTGAGTTCCTTCCCCACTTTCTGTTTTACAGAAAAGTGGCTCAAACCCTCCAGCTTCCTATTGAGGAGGCTGTGGAGGATCAAGAGGAGCCTGACTTTGTAGAGATGATGGACATCCCAGAGTCTAAGAGACTGTCTATTCCCCTCCATAAGTCCTTTGGGAAACAGACAAAAAATTCTTAGGTCTCCCAACTCTCTACCTCCTGTTGACAAGAGAATGGACAAGAGGGACACCTTGTCAGGCTCAGATACGAATTTCTTTATCAGCAATGCAGCCATGTTGGGGTAGTGCAGGCTGCTGCCTGTGACAAGGCAAACATCCCCTTGGCTTCACACACCCCAGACAAAGATTCCAGGAAGATAGATGCCATGACAAAGAAGCAGTACATGGCATCATCTTTGGGATTCAGGCAGGCTAACTATATGGCTTATACAGCCAGGTACCAGAAATCCAGGTGGGACACTGCACTGGTATTGGCTAGACAGGCTTCCCCCCAGCTAGCCAGGGAGCTGGAGGGGGTGGCTGCTGATGGGATCGAGGCATCTAAGGTGCAATTTCATGCTGCTGTGGACTCCAGTGATGTGTCATCAAGAGTCATGCCTATATCTGTGGCTCTTCGGAGGATGGCTTGGCTCAGATGTACTAGCCTTACGTAGGATACCCAGGCTAAGACCATGGATTTCCCTGTGGTGGGTAATTCTCTGGGGAGCAGATAGAGAATTACATGAAGAAAATGGACAAGTACAGGACCACTTACAGGAGTGCCCAGGCCAAGGAGAGGCAGGCAACTCCTCAAAGGCAACAAGCTAGGGGCAGGGGCAGGCCTTTTCACAGGCCTTTCTACCAAGCGCATGCCTCTTCTTCCTTTTCTCAGAGGGGGTTCTTCAGAGGGAGAGGCAGAAGGGGGATGAGCAGGGCTGCATCCACCTCTCAGCCTATGGCCCCTGCCAAGCAGACACTTTGATGTGTCAGCCCAGGTCGACCCCCCCCATTCTGGTAGGAGGCAGGCTGGCTTACTTTGTCCAGGACTGGACGTCTGTTACCTCAGACAAATGGGTCCTGGAGGTTGTAAGTCAGGGGCTGGTTCTCAGTTTCAAAATATTTCTGAAACTGAGACCCAGAGCCTTTCCACCTGCAAATACATCAGAAATCTTTGCTCTAGAGGAAGAGGTTTTCTCTCTACTGGCCTTAAGAGCCATAGAGAGAGTTCCTACCCTATACAGGGGCAAAGGTCTGTACTCCAGGTACTTCCTTACCCCAAAAAAGAGAGGGGAGTGGCGACCCATCCCAGATTTGAGATGTCTAAACAAGCACCTGCTAAAGCCAAAATTCAAAATGGTGACTCTGGGAACAGTTCTTCCTTCTCTGAGGCCAGGAGACTGGCTAGCCTCCCTGGACCTCAGTGATGCCTGTTTTCACATTTCCATCAGGTGCTCCCACAGAAAGTACCTCAGGTTCGAATTGCCCTCAGGCCATTATCAGTTCAGAGCAATGCCCTTTGGCTTAACTTCAGCCCCAAGGGTGTTTACAAAGTGCCTAGCAGTAGTGGTGGCCTTTTTAAGAAGGAAAAGGATTTCTATTTTTCCATACCTGGACGACTGGCTCCTTGTGGGCCAGTCTCCAGACCAAGTCAAGTCAGATCTGCAGGTCACCCAACAAGTTCTAACTTCCCTGGGGTTCCTTCTCAGTCTTCCCAAGTCAGTTCTCGAGCCAGTACAGCTCCTCACTTTTATAGGAGCAGAGCTGGATACGCTCAAGGCAAGATCTTTCCTTCCTTTGGAAAGGGCAGAAGCCATCGCTTAGCTGGCCTCTTCCTTTCTTCCTCTGGTTTCTCGACCAGCAGGGCATTTTCTTCAGCTTCTGGGCCACATGGCAGCTTCCACGGCAGTGGTCCAAGGGGCCAGGTTTCAGATGAGGAACATTCAGTTCCATCTGCAAACCTTTTGGTCCCAAAGGATAGATCCTCTTACTAAGCTAATTCCTGTTACTCTGACCTTAATTCAGGCCCTTCAGTGGTGGCAGGACCTGGACAATCTGAGGCAAGGTGTTCCATTTGTCACTCAGACTCACTCTGTGGTTCTTGCCACAGATACTTCCCTTTGGGGTGGGGAGCCCATCTGGGAGCTCTCACGGCCCAGGGACTGTGGTCCCCTCAGGAATCCCTTCTTCATATCAACCTCCTGGAGCTCAGGGCAGTACTTCTTGCCCTACAAGCTTTCTCTCAGTCAGTACAGAACAAGGTTGTTCAGGTCAAGATGGACAGCACTACCACCATGTGGTACATCAACAAACAGGGAGGCACTCTGTCCACAGCCTTGGGCACGGAGGCCATGAAAATATGGTCCCTGGCTTATTCCCTGCAGATCTCTCTAGTAGCAGTCCACCTCCCAGGAAAGGACAATGTGATAGCAGATGCATTGAGCAGGATTTCCCAGGGCCATCACGAATGGTCTCGGGATCCTTTGATGTTGAAAGTGATTTTCTCAAGGTTGGGGCACTCCGGAGATAGATCTCTTTGCAGCCCCAGACAATCACCAACTTCCTCTGTTTTGTTGCAGACCCCCAGTCTTAGGCTCAGTCCTTCTGGATGCTCTGATTTTGAACTGGGAAGGGAAATTTCTTTATGCCTTCCCTCCTTTTCCTCTGCTGTTCAAGGTTCTAGTCAAGGTAAGGTCACAACCATGCAATGTGATTCTGATTGCTCCAGACTGGGTCAGGCAGCCTTGGTACCCCCTGTTGCTGTCCTTAGCAGTCCATCTTCCCCTGCCTCTTCCCAGGAATCATAATCTGCTAACCTCCTCTCGGGGGAGGATTTGGTACCCCAGTCTCCGGTCACTCAATCTCAAGGCATGGCTCTTGAAAAGTTAGAGTATGCAGATTTACATCTGTCTCAAGGGGGTTCTGGATATTCTCAAAGCTTCTCGAAAGCCTACCACCAGAAAGACTTACAACTCCAAATGGAAAAGGTTCAGTATTTGGTGTTCCAAGAAGCATATATCCCCAGATACCGCTGAGTTGTCTACAGTTCTGGATTATATGGTTCACCTTAATAGCCTAGGCCTCAAGCCAGCTACTCTCAAAGTTCATTTGTCAGCTATTTCTGCTTTCCTGTCAGTTGGGAAGTTCTTCCTCTTTGTCATCTCACCCTGTATTCTGTAAATTTTTCAAAGGATTGTTTCATACCAATCCCCCTTTTAGGGATCCTGCTCCTGCCTGGGATTCGAATATTTGTATTGCTCAGCTTATGCAACCCCCCTTTGAGCCTTTGTGTGAAGCAAATAAAACAAGACGATGTAAGAAACCACTATGGTTCTCAAAGGAAGTGGCAGTGAAGGTTCAAGAGAAAAAGAAAGCATTCAGGAAGTACAAGGAATCGTAGAAGGAGCAGGACAGAGAACTGTATCAGTTAAAAGCAAAGGAGGCTGGGAAGGCAGTCAGAACAGCAAAGGCCCAAACAGAGGAAAAGATAGCCAACTCAGTTGAGAAGGATAAAACCTTTATAGGTACATCAGGAGCAAAGGAAGACCAAGGGAGGGATAGTGAGGCTTAATAAAGGGAGGGAGGGTGGGCAGAGGGAGACTGTGAAAAGGCAGAGATACTAAACAAATATTAACAAATATTTTTGCTCAGTATTTACAAATGAAGAGGGAGGTACATAAAACAAACAGTAGTAACACTCTGGATACAGAAGTTGATACCAGCCCATTTATAGAAGAAAGGGTTCTGAAAGAACTCTTAAAACTGAAGGTGGACAAAGCAATGGGGCCTGATGGGATTCATCCCAGAATTCTAAAAGAGCTAAGGGTAGAACTAGTGACACCACTGACTACCCTTTTTAACAAGTCATGGGAGGATGGGGTGGTACCCGAGGACTGGAGGAGGGCAGATGTGATTCCCCTTCACAAAAGTGGGAGCAAGGCAGAAGCAGGAAACTACAGACCTGTTAGTTTAACCTCAGTGATAGGGAAAATGATGGAATCACTTCTGAAGGACAGAATTGTCGAGTATCTAGAGGCCAGAGGGGCACAGGACCCTAGGCAGCATGGATTCACAGCGGGAAGGTCATGCCAGACAAATCTGATAGATTTCTTTGACTGGGTGACCAAAGTAGTAGATCAGGGAGGGGCTGTGGACATGGCCTACATAGACTTCAGCAAGGCATTTGACACAGTCCCACACAAAGATTAATATACAGGTTAGTCAGCCTGGGGTGGGTCCCAAGATGACAGCCTGGGTAAAGAATTGGCTGGAGAATAGGACACAGAGAGAATAGTAAATGGAGTCCACTCAGAAGAAAGGAGGGTTACTAGGTACCGCAGGGTTCAGTATTAGGACCGGTCCTCTTCAATGTCTTTATAAGCGACATTGCGAAGGACTGAAGGAAAAGTATGTCTCTTTGCAGATGACACTAAGATCTGCAACAGAGTTGATGCACAGGGTGGAGTGGAAAGGATGAGAAGGGACTTGGCAGGTTAGAGGAATGGTCAAATGTATGGCAGCTTATATTCAATGCTAAGAAGTGCAGGTAATGCACCTGGGAAACAAAACCCAGGGAAGAGTACACAATGGGGGGTGAGATACTAACAACAACAAAAATGGAAAGGGACCTGGGGTAGTCATATCAGATGACCTAAAGGTGGGCAAGCAATGTGAGAGGGCAGCAAGGAGGCTGGGGGATACTGGGATGCACAGGGAGGCATCACCAGTAGAAAACAGGAAGTTATTATCCCTCTGTACAGACAGCTGGTGAGACTCCATCTGGAGTACTGTGTGCAGTTCTGAGACCCAGTCTCCGAAAGACATAGACAGGATGGAAGCTGTCCAGAGGACGGCACTAAAATGGCAGGGTCTGCACCGGAAGACATATGAAGAGACTTAAGGAGCTTAATATGTATAGCCTTGAGGAAAGGAGGAGAGGGGACATGATAGAAACTTTCAAGTACCTCAAGGGAATCAACAAAGTCCAAGAGGGTAGCATCTTTCAAAAAAAGAGGTGTGCAAGAACAAGAGGGCACAATTTGAAGATGGGTGGGGGCGGCTCAGAGGTAATTTAAGGAAGTATTTTTTCACAGAGAGGGTTGTGGATGCATGGAACGGCCTTCCGGAGGAGGTTGTGGAGTCAAAATCAGTGGTGGAATTCAAGCATGCATGGGACAGTCATAAGGCAATTCTGGGGGGTGGGGGTAAGAAGAAGTAGGCTGCTGGTTAACTAGGATCTGCAGCTTATCCAGTAGGTAGGGAAATGGGCAGACTGGGTGGGCCAAGCGGTCCTTATCTGCCGTCAAATTCTATGTTTCTATGTCCTCGTCAGAGCTCAAGTACTTGACTTGGAAAACTATGTTTTTGGTTGCTGTTACTTCTGCCAGATGTATCAGTGAATTGCAAGCCCTGTCAGTGGAACCTGACTTCATTTCATTCCATAGAGATAAGGTGGTCCTTAGAACCAATAGAAGGTTCTTAACTAAAGTGATTTCTGATTTCCACTTAAACCAATCTGTGTCTCTTCCTGTGTTCTTCATTGATCACACCTCCTCAGGGGAATGGAGGCTACACAGTTTAGATGTTAAAAGGATCCTTAGTTACTACATAGAACGTACAAAGGGTCACAGGTCTGACTCCCTCCAGTTGTTCCTCACTTATGGGGAAGTAGGTAAGGGAAAACCTACGTGGAGGATGACAACAGTGAAGCTGACATATTGAACAGGTATTTCTGCTCAGTCTTTACTGAGGAAGAGGAGAGTGATGGATCTGAAGGGAGTACAAGGGGTGAGAATGGTGTAGAAATGGACACAAGTCCCTTTACTCGAGAAAGGGTTCTGAAGGAACTGGAAGTAATAAGAGTTGATAAAGCAATGGGGCCAGTTGGGGTGCACCCCAGGGTCCTTAAAGAGCTAAGAGAGGTAGTGGCTGAACCTCTGGCTATCCTGTTTAGCCGATCACTGGAAACAGGGGAGGTACCCAAAGACTGGAGGATAGCAGATGTAGTCCCCTTATACAAAAGTGGGAACAAAGAGGAAGCGGGAAACTACAGACCAGTCAGCCTCACCTTGGTAGTGGGGAAGATCATGGAAGCACTACTGAAGGAGAGACCGGTGGAACCTTCTGGTTGTCAGTGGACTACAGGACCCAAGGCAGCATGGTTTCACCAGGGGCGGTCATGTCAGACCAACCTCGTTGAATTTTTTGACTGGGTGACTAGGGAGGTGGATCAGGGGAGGGCAGTGGACGTGGCCTATCTGGACTTCAGCAAGGCCTTTGACACTGTGCCACATAGAAGACTATTACACAAACTGGGAATATGGGTGTGGGCAGGACAGTAGTGTGGTGGGTAGGTAACTGGCTGAGCGGCAGGACACAGAGGTAGTGGTAAATGGCTGTCACGTCCACAGAGGAAAAGTGACCAGTGGGGTACCACAGGGATCAGTGCTGGGACCGGTCCTATTCAACATCTTCATCAGTGACATTGTGCAGGACCTAGAAGGCAGAATTTCACTGTTCGCTGATGACTAAAGCTCTGTAACAGAGTAGACACACAGAGGGTGTAGACAGAATGAGAAGGGACCTGCAGAAACTTGAAGAATGGTCAGGGTTTGGCAGTTGAAATTCAATGCAAAGAAGTGCAAGATAATGCATATAGGGCACAAAAACCCTGGCACAATATATCAGTTGAGGGGTGAGGATATAGCATGCACCAAGCAGGAAATGGATCTTGGGGTTATCATCTCTGATGAGCTCAAGGTAGGGAAACAGTGTGACAAGGCAGCAGGTAAAGCGAATAGGATGCTGGGATGCATAGGCAGTGGCATCACTAGCAGGAAAAGGGAGGTCATAATTCCACTATACAAGACACTAGTGAGGCCCCACCTGGAGTACAGTGTACAGTTCTGGAGACTTTACCTACGTAAGGACATAGACAGGGTAGAGAAGGTTCAGAGGAGGGCAACAAAGATGGTACATGGATTGCATCACAAGTCCTATGAGGACAGGTTGCAGGAACTGAATATGTACTACTGGAGGAGAGGAGGGACAGAGGGGATATGATAGAGACATACAAGTATCTTACAGGGAGGAACAGGGTGCAGGAATACACTATTTTTAAGCGAAAAAGATGTTCCAGGACTAGAGGGCATGGGATGAAGTTGGAGGGGAGGACAATTCAGAGGAAACATGAGGAAGAATTTCTTCACAGGACGGGTGGTGGACAAGTGGAACACCCTGCCAGAGGAAGTGATGGGGGCTGAAACAATCACGGGATTTAAGAATGCATGGGATAGACATAAAGGAATTCTGGAGGTCAGGGGTAAGGGGCAACAGACTTCTAGGAAAACATAAACTGAACTTACAAGCTCAAATGGGCAGACTGGGTGAGCCACAGGCCCTTATCTGCCGATACTGTCTATGTATCTATGTAACTAAGAGAACCGTTGCCATGTGGATTGTGTCCTGTATCCAATTCTGCTATGAAAAACTGCACCCTCAGGCCTGAGGGCTCATTCCACTAGAGGTACAGCTGCATCGCTGGCTGTAGCCAGGGATATTCCTTTGTTAGAAATTTGCCAAACAGCCACCTGGAAACAGTTCATACCTTCACCAAGCATTACTCTCTGGATATCCAGGCTAGGAGTGATGCTAGGTTTGGCACAGAAGTGCGTCAGAGCCTATTCCCAAAGTAGGTTCTGTCCCTCCTCCTTGGAGGTACTGCTTGGTAGTCTGCAATTGTCAGAATACAGCAAGACTTCATGTTTGAAGAAAAAATAACTCACCTTAGTAATTGTGTTTCTTCTAATGGAGTCTTGCTTTATTCTGACCTCCTTCCCTGCCTCCCCTCTCAGAACCTGTTTTCTGAAGTGGGTGGGCAGGTACAGGGTAGTACCCCAAGGGTGTCTTTAGCCCACTCCTGTTGTGTTTGGTGCTTTGTGTTTGTTTATTTAAGAGTTTTTAGTTCTTATTGCTTGGTTTTTGGTCTTTGGGTTTCCTGATTTGAGTCTTTCGGGAATCTAAAGTCTTGTTTCCAGTTGGCTAGTAGGAATTTTACAATTTCTACATTATATAGTCAGTGAGTTTTAGCTCGTAAGAATCTGACGGTTTGGTTTCAAAGTGTCACAGACAAGAGTTTTCAACCGAGCTCGAGCCTAACATTCTATGCCTGGCATAGAATTTTAACCCTTCACTCTCCAGGGCAGTTCAGATGCTGGGGCTAACTGCAATTGTCAGAATACAGCAAGACTCCATTAGTAGAAACACAATTTACTAAGGTGAGTAATTTTTTCTTTCTTCCCTTCCCTCTCATTTTCAGAGTCTTGATCAAACTCGGGCCACAACCTGCATCAGTGATACTGATAGCAACAGACTGGGCCAGGCAGCCATGGTACCCCATACTACTCTCCATGCCTGTAGCCAAACCAATACACTTACACAGGAGGCACAATCTGTTGACCTTTCACCATAGCAAGATTCTGTACTTGAATCTCAGATCTCAGACTCAAGGCGTGGCTCTTGAGGATTTAGAATATGCAAACTTAAATATCTCTCCAAGCATTCTGGATATCCTGAAGGGATATAGAAAGCTTTCAACTAAGAAAATCTATGCTTCAAAATGGAAGAGGTTTTCAATTTGGTGCGAGTCCAAAGAGATTTCTCCCGCTCTATTGGAGATTCCAGCTGTCCTGGATAACTTCACCTACCTCCACTCTCAGGGGTTGAAACACACATCCCTGAAAGTACATCTAGCATCAGTCTCTGCCTGCATTTCTGCTGGTAGAGGTACCTCCCTGGCATCCAATCCCATTTTAAAAAAGTTATTTTTCAGGTCTGTGCCATTTGCACCCACCTATTAGGGAACCAGTACCAGTATGGGACCTGAACATATGCAGTGCTCAGCTCATGAAACTTTCTGAGCTTATGACATCAGCACATCTAAAATATGTTACCTGGAAACTGTTTTTCTGGTTGCAATTACTTCAGCTAGAAGAATTAGTGAACTTCAAGTCCTGTGTGTTGAGAAGGACTTCCTGTCCTTCCATAACGACAAAGTGGTGCTGAGAACCAGTAGGAAATTCCTCCCCAAGGTTGTTTCTGATCTTCACTTGAACCAGTACATTACATTACCAGTTTCTTCACTGAACATACTTGTTCAGGTGAGCGCAGACTCCATAGTCTGGATGTCAGAAGGGCATTAAGTTACTACATGACCCACACCAGGGATCATAGACGTGACAAACAACAGTTAATCTCACTTGCAGCAGGTAATATCATTAGGACTAAGGCCGCCAGGCGTTAGGACCCCACAGAAACATTTTTTAGCTAGCAGTTTGTAGCAGTGGACTGCCCCCGATGTCGGCTCCGTCCAGCATCAGATGTGGTATAAAGGGGGTGGTTCCCGGTGCCACCTCAGTTCTTTTCCTGCCGTCGACCTGCGAACATCGCATCTATAGATGCCATAGTTGCAGTTGACTGCCTTTTTTCTCGTGCATCGCGTAGTATTTTTTCTGAAAAACAACCGTTTAGTCAACACTTTTTTCCGTCACAGTTTAATGTCTTCATTGTCTCAACGGTGAAAATTGAAGTGTGCGTGTGGGAAGCAGATCCCAGCGAAAGATGGCCATTCTGCTTGCCTGATCTGCCTAGGCCCAGACCACAAGCAGGACGATTGACGGCACTGCATAAAATTCAACAATAAGATCAGGATTCGCTGCACCAACACTTTGAAGGCCTACCTTCTTAAGCAGCATGTAGCTGCCATGCAGAAGGCCCCATTGGGACATAGTTCATCCTCTTCCACCAGGGAGTCCCCCCGCCCCCAGGAGAAGAGATCGGGAGGAAACACCACCATCGGGAGGAGAGGGTCAGATCAGAGCCCCACCCAAAGTTGCCTCACCGGGCGTCTACTACTTCCACCTCCGGCGGGAGGTTAGAATCGGTCCCCCCAGGTACCAAAGCAGCTTCTGGGGATACTCCGAGGAAGACAGACGCCTCCACTCAGGTGAAAGGTAGGGAGTCTTCCTCCACAGGACAGCCGTCCACCGACCCCATAAACATGGGTCGACCCACGAGGGACAGGCATTGGCTTTGGGCAAATCCACAGTGCCCACTGCCCGTAAGCCTTCTGAGACGTCCGACAAACACAAGAGAAAAGATGAATCAGAGAAACACCGGGAGGTCGTTGGGTACCAGATGCCTCCCCCACCTGAACACTGGGCGTCGTCTGCTTCCCAGATGACAGGGCATTCCGACTCAATGTCAGACAAGGAGGCACCTCCAACAAAAGAAAGGCTGTCGGCCCCTAAGGACCGTCCATCATCCCCGAAGGATTGGCCGTCAGCCCGGACAATTGATTCCCCTGATGTGGGGGTACCGGACGTCCAACAGTCTCCATCTAAAGAGCAGGACATCAGGCCGCCAGACACCGAAGACCTGACACCCGATGTACCTGTGGACAAAGTACCCGAGGAACGGACGCCTCCTTCTTCGGACCAGACGCCTGGACCCTTCGGCGCCTCCAGTCAGACACCCCCACCGCTAATCCTTCCATTAGCTGAGGTGGGAACACTTTTTAATGCGTGGTGGAATACTGTCAAGGGGGCTTTTCTCCATAGACCCAGGGATTCATCCCCAATACACCCGCCACCCAGAGACCGCACTCCTCAGCGGCCTTTACTGCCGAAGGACCGGCCGCATGACAAAGAGGACAGGTGGATGCCTGGGTCGGACGGCTGCAAGAGGCATCCATCATCCGTCCCATTATCTAGCGGATGCCTGCCGTCTACTTCAGGGGACAATGCAGGGGACTCGTCTTCTAACTGTTCTTCAGAAGACGAGCTCCCCATTCCGTCTCCAAATCTGAGGGACTCACCGAGGTCACCCCCGGATGACCCGTCCTTTTTGGACATTATGCGCCATATTCAGGTGCTTTACCAATGGGACACTGAGGAATTTGACCCAGAAGGGCACAGACTGGCCATATTCTTAGGAGCCACAGATCCCAAACCATTGGTCATCCTTCTTTTGGTGGAGCCTTTTCAGGATGTGACTAAGTCCACTTGGAGGCATCCAGCTACTATGACCGCAGTTCCTCGTAAGGCCGATAGACTGTACAAGACAGCAAAAGGGGAGCCTTTTCTGGGAGAACATCCAAAGGCAGACTCGATGGTCCTGACAGCTGCCCATGGCAGGGCACAACAGCCACGCCACATGAGTGCCAAGCCACCAGACCCAGAATCAAAGAAATTGGACCAGATGGGGCACAAGGTGTACTCCTCAGCAGCTTGCACTGTTAGATCACCCAATTTCTTGGAACACATGGTCATCTAACAAAAATCACTGTGGGCAAAGACAGTGGACCTGGCCAAAGCACAGCCAGATTCGGAGGGTAAGGTGGAACTCTTTGCTGTGATTCAGTCTGGCATGGACGTAAATAAGCATGTCCTCAGGAGTTCTTATGACTCCGCGGATACAGCAGCAAGAGCAGCAGCCACCGGCATTTGCATGCAGAGGCATGCTTGGCTCAGGTTTTCAGGCTTCTGACAGGATCTTCAGGATGCTATCCTGGATGCTCCTTTCCACAAGGACCAGTCCTGTTTGGTCAGGACATTGAAAAACTGATCACCGAGCTTCAGGACTCGGGTAAAGCTGTGTCTGAAGTCCACAGAATGTACCAGTCGGAGCCACAATCCACACGCCGCTGTCCCTTTCGGAAAAATCAAGGACAACAAGGAAGGCATCAGACACAAAACAAGGGAGGCTTAAAAAGAAAAGGCCACCCTGTCCCTTCAGGCGCCCAGGGCCTCAAAAACCCCAAGGCGCCAAGACCTCCCCTGTCTACACCCTCCAACACAGCATGACTCCCTACTGACCCCCCCCACCACCACCACAGCCTGTGCAGGGGAGAAGATAGGAGGGAGATTCTCCCTGTATCTATCCGGATGGTCCAGTATAACATCAGACCAATGGGTCCTCCAGATAGTAGAAAGGGGATACTTCCTAGAGTTCACCAGTTTCCACCAGACAACCCACCAGTCCCCTCCCACTGCTCATCCTCCTATGCATTCCTCCTGAGGGCAGAGAGACAGGCCTTACTGGGCAAAAGTGCCATACAGGAGGTTCCTTTTGCTGAAGGGAGAAAGGGATTTTATTCCCATGTCTTCCTTGTCCCAAAAAAGACAGGAGACCTCTGTCCCATTCTGGACTGGAGTCAACTGAACACCTTTATTGAATATAAACGGTTCAGAATGGTGACACTGGCGAGCCTGTTACTAATGCTCCACCAAGGAGACCGTCTTTGCTCACTAGACATGCAGGATGCCTACATGCACATCAAGATCCTGCCGTCCCACAGGAAGTACTTGCGCTTCACCTTCCAAGGAGGACACTACCAATTCAGGACACTACCATTCGGCCAGTCCTCTGCACCAAGGGTTTTTACTAAGTGCCTGGCAGTGGTAGCGGCGGCCCTCAGGAGAAGGGGTCACTTTGTGTACCCCTGCCTGGACAATTGACTTCTTACTGCAGTAACAGAAGTCCAATTGTACCGGACATTGGAGGAGACATTCAGCCTATTCCAGACTCTGGGCATCATGCTAAAACTTGCCCCCAAGTCACAGCCATGGCCAACTCAAAGGCTGCAATACATTGGAGCAGTCCTGGACACAGTCCAGGTGAGAGCTTTTCTGCCCACAGACAGAGCAGCAAGGCTAAGAGAAGTCGCTCGCAGGGTACAAGACTCGGACTTGTCCCCGTAAGAGTGGTTCTATGACTGTTGGGTCACATGGCAGCAGCAATTGTGTCAGTTCCACTCTTGCGGCCGAACATGAGGATCCTGCAGTGGCACCTCAAGTTTCAGTGGGATCAGGGTACGGACGAGCTAGAAGAGCCCATTCGGATCTCCAACGCAGTCCGACAGTCCATGACCTGGTGGCTCACCCCGGCCCGTCTGAACCACCGACGCAGCAGGACTGGGATGGGGAGTACATCTTGCTTCGCATCAGACAAGGGGCTCCTGGAATTCAACGGAATAAGCTTTTCACATAAGAATTTTGGAGATGAGAGCTGTTCTGTATGCCCTACAAGCTTTCCAAGGGGTACCCTAAGGGTCCAGTCAGACAACACCCCAGTAGTCTTCCATCTCAGCAAGCAAGGGGGTACACATTCATATCTCCTGTGCAGAGAGGTGGTGAGAGTTTGGTCCTGGGCGGTGGATCACCAGCTGGACTTCACGGCAGTCCATGTTCCAGGCATCCACAACGTCCTCGCAGCAGCTTAAGTCGCTCTCGACCCCAGAGCTACGAGTGGGAACTACAGCAAGAAGTCGTAGATAACTTCTTCAGAAGGTGGGGTCAGCCAGAACTGGACCTCTTTACGTCCCCACACAATGCCAAACTGCCAGTTTCTGCTCGCTAGATCCAGGTCCTGGTATTTTCTGGCGAGACGCATTGTCCTTCTCTTGGACAGGGAGGTCTCTATATGCTTTCCCTCCCTTCCCTCTTCTTCAGAGGGTCCTGCTCAGGTTGCAGGCAAAGGAGGCCAGGATGATACAAGTAGTGCCATTCTGGCTTCGACAGATTTGGTTCCTGCTGTTGCAACAGCTGGCATTTTAACCATCAGTTCCATTGCCTCTCTCCACTCACTTACTCTCCCAAGAGCAAGGGACGTTGGTCCATCCAAACCTCCAGTCCTTGCACCTGCATGCTTTGGCTCCTGCGGACTTAGCAAGGGATAGGTTTGGAGTATCTCTTAGAGTGGCAGAGGTGCTTGTGGCAGCAAGAAAACCCTCTACCAGGGCAACATACGCCATGAAATGGAAGCATTTCTGCTTATGGTCGATTCCCTTTCTCTGGATCCCCTGGGTTATCCGGTGGAATCTGTGCTGGAGTATCTTTGCCACCTGTCGGACTTGGGTGTCAGTTACTCGTCCATTAAGGTGCATATCTGTGCTCTGTCAGCTTACCATACACTAATAGATGAGAAGACTCTGGCACAGTTGGACATCTGCAAGACCTTCCTGAGAGGTATCTTGCATATGAAACCCCCCAGGAGAGACCCAGTACCATACTGAGATCTCTTGTTCGTTTTAGAAAAGCTCACCTTGCCACCTTTTGAACCAGTCGCTAGCTGTGAGCTCTGCCTTCTCTCTTGGAAGGCGCTATTTTTAATTGCCATTACTTCAGCCCAGAGGATTTATGAGTTGCAGGCTCTCGTGTAAAGAGCCTTATCTTTTTTCCCACAGGGACAGGGTAGCCCTGCATACAAACCCAAAGTTTTTACCAAAGGTGGTGTATGAGTTCATGTTGAAAAAGGACATCCAACTATCAGTTTATTAACCCGAGTACTCGAACAACGGGGAGTCATTGTGACATACTCTAGATGTTCACAGAATTTTGCATTACTATCTGGCTAGGACCAGTTCCACCAGACAGACAGACCATTTGTTTGTCTCCTTTGCCCACAGGAAACTTGGAGCACCAGTCACAAAACAAACCCTAAGTAGCTCGTGCACTGCATCACTTTTTGTTACCAGCACCACAACAAACCCCTACCAGGACCGGTGAGGGGTCATGCTACCAGATGGTCGGCGACATCTTTCACTTCCCTTTGAAATGTATCTTCAGTGGACCTCTGTGCAGCCACTGCTTGGAGTTCAGTGCATACCTTTGTGAGGCACTACAGTCTGTACATTGCTTCCAGAAGGAGAGCAGGTTTCAGCCTAGCAGTCCTTCAGGGACTTATCTCCTAATTTCCCACAGTTTTTTATTGTCCTCCACCCTTTTGATCTGGGTCTCTCCTTGGGCATTGCTTGGGACTCAGATCTAATGGTATTACCTGCTGCAAGAGCTCCCCTTGGAAGTGAGATAGTACAGTTACATAAGAACTTACCATAACAGTAGATCTTCGAGAGGAACTCTTGCAGCAGGTGGCTTTCCCACCCACCTGCCCCCGGGGACAAATATTACATCTTCTCTTTGGGGATGAGAGATCCTCCTCGGTTCTCCATCTGTATTTTCTGCCGGGTCTCTGGTGGGAGAACTGAAGTGGTGCCGGGGGATCGCCCCCTTTATACCACATCTGACATCGGGTGGAGCCGACATCAGAGCTATCCCCCACCACAGACTGCTAGCTAAAACAAATTTCTGTGGGGTCCTAATGCCTGGCATCCTTAGTCCTAATGCCTGGTGGCCTTAGTCCTAATGGTATTACCAGCTGCAAGAGCTCCTCTCGAAGATCTACTGTTAGAGTAGGTTCTTACATAACTATACTTTCCTTACCTATGGGGATGTAGGTAAGGGCACCCCAGCATCTAAGAGGTCAGTCCCTCACTGGATAGTCCAGTGCATTCAGTTTTGCTATTCGAAAGTTAGCAAAGAGCCCCCAGCAGGGCTGAGGGCTCACTCAACTAGGGGCACAGCTGCTACCATAGCAGCATCCAGAAATGTGCCTTTAGTGGAAATCTGTAAAGCAGCTACCTGGAGGACAGTGCACATATTTACTAAATACTACAATTTGGAGAGACAGTCCAGAAGTGATGCCAGGTTTGGCACGGCAGTCCTGCAAAGCCTCTTTCCTAAGTAGGTTCTCTGCCTGCCTCTGAAGGTACTGCTTTGAAGTCTGCAGAGATTTAGGAATAAAGAAGAATACCTGGGGTTAGGAAAACAATTTACTCATCATAGTATTCATGTTTCTTCCAAGGTATTCTTCTATATTCATAACTCTCCCACCCTGCCTTTCATGTTTCTTCCAAGGTATTCTTCTATATTCATAACTCTCCCACCCTGCCTCCCCTTCTAGAACCAGAGCCTCTGCACTCCTGACCGAATATTTTAGTATGAAGTCCCAAACACTGGCATGCATAGTTTTTAGCCATAGTGGGAAATCTTTAATTCCCTACTTTTTCCAGGTGATTCTGGCATTCAGGGGGGTTTAGGATTACAGTAATATTAAGCGTGTTTCTTACTGTCATAGACGACTTAGTTGTGTTATATTTAGATAATTATATATATAACTATATATATATATCTTTATATATATCTATATAATCTTAGTTTAGTTGCCTTGTAGGCTCCTTAGAAATCTGATACCTTGGTGGAACGTTGCAGCTGATAAGGGCAGCAGTTTGAATAAGTGGCATGATCCAATGATAGGTTCTATCATTAGCAAATAGTTCCATTTTCTCTGGGCAGCTCTGCTAAGAAGCTGACTGAAGAGTTTTGAATATAGAAGAATACCTTGGAAAAAACAAATTACTACGGTGAGTAATTGTTTCTTTTTGCTAAGCTAGAACAGTGACTGTTCTTTTTTTTTAATGTAGTATTATTAGCATGTCCCTTTCCCCTTTAAGAATCGCCGGAAGTCTTCAAGCTGGCTTCTCCCACCCACCCGGGTGGTATAACCCTCGGCTCCGCCCCATGACACCAGATCTTCCGTTCCGCTGGAAGATTCAGGTTGCCTCCTTCGTGCTCCTACATTTTGTAAGCCCTGGCTTTTAAACCTTTGGTTATTCCAAAACTTCGTCTAGTTTGCATTAGCGATCGTGACTTTTTAACTCTGATTATGGAAGAGAAGTCTTCCTCCGGATTTCACCGGTGTTCGTGTGGCCAGAAAATGTCACGTACCGATCCCCACACTGCGTGCATTTACTGCTTGGGTGTCGGCCATGACACCTCAAAGTGCAGCTTCTGCCTTGCATTTCACTCCAACGTCCTCGATGACTGTCTCACATGCCTGAAGTTGGGGAAGCTGGAAAAACTGAACCCTCCGGTGAAATCGAAGGAGGCTCAGTGGGCGGTTTCTGCGGCCGCGGGATCCGCCGAGCAATTGGAACGTATGCAAGCCTTCAAGGAGGATGTGGCTCAGACCGTGGAATCTTCCTCTCAGAGCTTCTGTATTCTGCTCTAAATGTGTTACCTGCTGCAAGAGCTTCTCTCGAGATTTACTGTTATGCTAAGTTCTTAGTAATTGTATTTCTAGGAGCGTGGATATGTTGTTCATCCACACTCTTTGGCATGTCCCTTTCCCTTTAAATCTTGCCAGAAAGTCTTCAAGCTGGCTTCTCCCACCCACCTAGGTGGTAAATACCTCGGCTCCACCCCATGATGCCAGATCTTCCTTTCCGCTGGAAGAATCAGGTTCTCTCGTGCTAACTTTCGTCATCGTAGGCCCTGGATTCGCATCGTCGGTTTTTATCGAATTTATCTCTCAAACTCGTCAGAGTTTTTGATTCCGATAATAGCGCATCGGATATGGAGGACAAGTCGTCCCCTGGATTTCGCCAGTGTACATGTGGCCAGAAATGTCACACACTGATCCCCACCTTACCTGCGTGTACTGCCAAGGTGTCGGTCATGACACCACCACCTGTACCTTTAGCAGCATTCCATCCCAATGTCCTTGACGACCGCATGGCTTGTCTTAAGCTGGGGAGACTGGAGAAAAGGAACCCGCCGGTGAAATCAAAAGAAGCGAGGTGGGCAGTTTCCGTGGCTGCGGGATCCGCCGAGCAGCATGAGCAGATGAAGGCCTTCGAAGAAGAAGCTGCCCAAGCTTTAGCCAGCCGAAGTTTCTTTGTGCCTCTCAACCTCAGTTCTTCCTTCACAGGTTCCTTCAGGGAGCTGTGCCAGTCTCTCCCCACCAGAGGTGAGGTGCCCTCAGGCTCGCACTCCTCCCGTCCTCGGAAGAGGGACAAGAATCCAACATCTTCGAAAAGGAGATGTTCCTGGGACCGAGAGAGGTCTGAGTCCCAGGACACTGCGACCTTGACTTCGATCGAGATCGCTTCCTCGGCCGCCGGCTTTACGGATCTTCCGTCTGGCCAGGCAGGGACCGAGAAATCGGCTGATCCAGCCGAGATTGTTCGTGAGGTGATCGAGCTGATTTTGCTGACTCCGGTCGGCGATTCTTTAGAAGGGACCTCGGTTCTTTCTTTCCCCGATGACGAGACACATCCTTCGGGGGTCCCCATCAAGGGAATTGATCCGGAGCCTTGATTTTCCCTGAGCCTGGTTTCTCCCGATTCTGGCCAACGCCATTGGTCTCGATCGAGGACTCGGTCTCCTTCGGTGGGAAAACTGAAGAAAGGCCACCGGCATTCAAAAAAGAGGCGCCGCCACAGGTCCTCATCCCCCTCTGACGAGGAGAGGCTTCGATGGAAACTCCGTCGATGCTATGAGGAGCTTATGTGGCAACAGCTGATTTTGGCCGGGCAGAAGCCGGCTACGCCGTCCACCCCGACCATTACTTGGCCTGTGCCTCAAGGGCCGACGCCGACCCCTTCGGACCCGAAATCTTCGGTTCCTCCACCTGTGTGGCCGGCCATTATTCCGGATAAGCCCATACCGGTCTCACCACCGATTAGGGTGGAACCACCGCCTAAGCAGCCTCTCTCTGGGCCTCCCTTGAAAGGGGACCATCCAGACACCGAGCTTCCCCGATGTCTGTCCATCGCGGTTACCCCTGATCGCCCTCGGCGTATTGAGGGAGACATAGGTGGGAGGCCGCTGTATCCCGACTCTTCGGATTCGGATGCCACTGGTTTGCATTCCCATCCGGGTGATGAGGAGTCACTCTCGGCAGGCCTGGAGGAAGGTCCTTCCTCCTTTCAGGGCATCCTCTGCCTCATTTCCGATTCCATCAGAATGCTCCTGGAGTCTATCCAGAAAAAGGCGGCGTACCCCCTTACGGATATCCTTAAGAGGGGGATACCCCGACGGAGGCCTTCCTAGTGGCTGAAGCCATTACTGGTCCAGCTCTTGAGCTTTGGCAGCGTCCAGCCTCCTGCCCAGCACCATCTGCCCGTATGGCCCATAAGTACGCAGTGCCTATGGGATCCCTACCGGGATTCATGGAACATCCCTCGGTTGAGAGCCTGGTGACTGCTTCTGTCTTTAGACGTACTGGTAGCTCGGCCGACACCGACCGACCTCTGGACAAGGAGTCCAAGAACATGGACCACTCTGTCCGTAAGGTCTACGCGGCCTCTTCCTTGGGCCTTCATCAGAGCTGTGATCATGGCACACTTCTCCCCTGCCCTCCTAGGGTCATGGGATGAAGTACTTCCTCACCTCCCCGTGGACATGCAGACCACAGTCAAGCAAGTCCGTGATCAGGGCCATGCTGTCGCCAAACAGCAGCTCCAGACGGCCCTAGACATCGGGGATTCTTGTGCCCACTCTTTAGCAGCCACAGTGGCCACCCGCCACAGGGCTTGACTGAGGTTATCCTCCTTCCCGGCAGATACCTAGCACAAGTTAGCTGATGTACCTTTCCTTGGTACCGACTTGTTTGGCCCAGGAGCAGCAGGCCACCTTCAGCGTATTGAGCAGTCCAGTGCCACCTTGGACACCACTTCTGCTATGGGTTCCTCGGGCAAGAACCAGCAGAAGAGGAAGAGGAAGCCTTTTCGGCAGTCCTCCCCTACAGTCAGGCAGCCCTCCTATCAAGAAGGTCAGCAGCAACAACAACAGCAGGCTCAAGCTTGGAGCCGTAGGCCCAAGCAGGGCCCTCAACATCCCCATAAAGGAGGTCGAGGTGCTGGTCCAGGAGCTTCCTCCTCCTCCTCTTCCTCTAAGCCTGCTCGGTGACAGGCTGGGGGTTGCCACCCCTCCACCCTTCATGCCTGCCCTGGGTCCTCCCATGGGGGGTCGGCTCTGCCACTTTCTTTCTGCCTGGACTAATGTCACTTCGAACAGGTGGGTTCTAGAAGTGGTCGGGCAGGGACTGCCTCTGGAATTCGTGCAGTACCCACCCAGCCCGGCCCGCACCCGTTGGGAGGAAAGGATCTCAGCTCGTACGCAGTCGGCTCTTCGAGACGACATAGCTCAGCTCCTCCACAAGGAGGCAGTAGCTCCAGTGCCGGATACGCCTGTAGACCCAGGCTTCGTATCTAGGTACTTCCTGGTGCCCAAGCGGACAGGGAGTTGGCACCCCATACTAGATCTCCACGACCTGAATCAGTATCTCAGGTCTCGCACCTTCTGGATGGTAACTCTGAACCAGATCATACCATCTCTGGAGCGAAACTTGGTTTTGTTCACAGGATCTGCAGGACACGTTCTTTCATGTCCCAATCCGTCCATCCCACCAGCGGTTCCTCCGCTTCAGGGTCGAGGGGACCCTGTACGAGTTCCGAGCCGTGCCGTTCGGCCTGTCATCGGCCCCGTAGGTCTTCAAGTGCATTGCAGTGGAGGCAGCCCATCTTCAGCGTTGAGGAGTTCGAATCTACCCTTATCTCGACGACTGGCTTCTGGTGGGTTCCTCCCTTCAGGAGGTGGAGAGATCCAGGGATCTGACTCTCAGAACCTGCTCTCAGCTTGGCCTCCTGATCAACGAGGCCAAGTCGGAACTCGTGCCGTCTCAGGTGATGGGCTACATTGGGGCAGAGCTCGACTTTCGTTAAGCCAGATCTCGGCTCCCCGCGGACAGGGCGGAGGTTCTTTCCTCCTTTGCCTGATCATTTCTGGTTGGGCTCTTGCGCCCCACCCAGGACTTTCTGTGCCTTCTGGGTTACATGGCGGCGTGCACCTCAATGGTCCTTTGGGCTAGGTGACACATGCACCCTGTCCAGTGGGAGCTGGCCGCCCAGTGGACTCAGCGCCTTGGTCAATTTGACCAGCTGATCACGGTAACCCAGAAGATGTGGGATGCTCTCCAATGGTGGACCATCCCAGAATGGTTGCAGGAAGGGATCCTGTTTGTCCGCCCCGAGCCGACGGTCGTCCACACGACCGATGCCTCTCTCATGGGCTGGGGAGCACACATGGGGGACAACGGGGCCCACGGGTTCTGGACCCCTGAGGAGTCCCGATGCCACATCAACCTGTTGGAGCTCAGAGCAGTCAGACTGGCACTGTCAGCATTTGCTCTTCAGCTCCGGGGTCAAGTGGTTCAAGTCCAGACAGACAATACCACGACCATGTACTACCTCAACAAACAGGGCAGCACGCACTCCCGTCTGCTGTGCAAGGAGGCGCTCTGCATCTGGACCCTCATCAGTCAGTTGGAGGCGGATCTCCTATCCATCCATGTGGCAGGAGTCTCGAACCAACTGGCAGATGCTCTCAGCCGGCCTAGGCCAGACATCCCACGAGTGGTCCCTCCATCCAGAGGTAGCTTACAGTCTGTTCTCCCATTGGGGCAAACTGTTGGTGGACCTGTTTGCCTCCAGGGAGAATGCCTAGCTGAGTCTGTACCATGCCTGCCCCCCCCCCCCAGCAGGGCTCGCTGCAGGGGGGTGCCTTTTCAAAGCCGTGGACCCCAGGGCTCCTCTACGCCTTCCCTCCATTTCCCTTGATCCACAAGGTGTTACTCAAGGTGAGGAGGGACAAGGTAAAGGTGACTCTGGTAGCCCTAGATTGGCTGCGCCAATTCTGGTACCCAGATCTCCTCAGCCTCAGCTACAGGCCCCAGGAGCGGCTTTGTACACGCCCGGACCTAATATCATTAAACCAGGGGAAGGTCTTCCATCCGGACCTTCAGTCCCTGCGCCTCACAGCCTGGTACCTGAGCTGCTAGAGTTCCAGGCTCTGGGTCTTTCCGAGGATGTCTACACTGTGATTGAGGCATCTCGCAAGGAATCGACCAGGAAATGTTATGCCTTCAGATAGAAGAGATTTTCCATTTGGTGTCAGGGTAAGAGTCTGGACCCCTTATCCTGTTCTGTGGCTAACGTTCTAGACTACCTTTGATCTCTCTCTCTCCAAAGGGGGTCTGCGGTCAGCAACCCTTAGGGTGCACCTGGCAGCCATTTCTGCTTACTGGGCGCGGGCCGTCAGCCGACATTGGCACAGGCGACAGTGGTTGGGTGCTTCTTCAAAGGCCTGGATCACATATCCCCTCCAGTGCGTGAACCTCCACCTCCATGAGATCTCTTTCTGGTTTTGGCAAAGCTTATGGACAAACCATTCGAACCCATGCACAAGTGTGAGCTCTCACACTTGTGGAAGACCATCTTCCTGGTGGCTATCATGTCAGCCAGAAGGACAGGGGAGCGCTAGGCACTTTCCGTTGACTCCCCTTATCTGGTCTTTCACAGGGACAAAGTTGTCCTGCCACCCCACCCGAAATTCCTTCCGAAGGTGGTCTCAGAGTTTCACCTTAATCAGGTGTTGACTCTACCGGTATACTACCCTAACTACACCGTGGATGCCAAGTACAGGCTCCATACTCTGGACCTGAGACGTGCTCTCTCCTATTAAAAGAAAAGAACAGCGGAAATTTGTGGAGAGGTTCGCCAGCTGTTTGTCACCTACGCTGAAGTCGCTTCTGGCAGACCTGCAGCCAAATGGACCATTGCAAGGTATATCACATCATGCATAGGTCTGTGCTTTGAGTTGGTGGGCAAGGAGCCTCCCAGAGGGTTAAGAGCTCATTCTACTCACCATACTGCTGCATCAGTGGCTGCTTCCAGGGACATCCGTATCTAGGAAATCTGTCGGGCTGCTACCTGGAAGTCAGCAAACACCTTTATTTCCCACTATCACATCGACCTTGAGTCACGCCGGGATGCTGGTTTTGGGGCCTCGGTCCTCCAATCTCTGTTTCCTAAGTAGGGGGTGTGCGCCTTGCCTCCCTCCTCCCGGAGAACTGCTAGGAGTCTGCCAAAGAGTGTGGGTGAACAACATATCCATGCTCCTAGAAGAACAGGTTACTCACCTGTAACAATAGTTCTAGGAGTGGTATATGTTGTTCATCCACACACACCCACCTGACCACTCTGGCTTTAGGCGCACAAGCTTGCTTCCAATGGCTAAGATCTGGTGTCATGAGGTGGAGCCAGAGTGTTACCACCGGTGGGTGGGAGGAGCCAGCATGAAGACTTTCCGTCGAGATTTAAAGGGAAAGGGACATGCCAAAGAGTGTGGATGAACAACATATACCACTCTTAGAACTACTGTTACGGGTGAGTAACCTGTTCTTTATGCTGCTGCCCCACGAAGAGAGTGTAACGCCTGGGTCTTCCTCCTTTGTGTAATGGCCAGTCAAGGGTTCATATTTGGCCACAAGACTCGAGACTGGTATTGTGTCCTTATCCAGAGCTTGAGGGACTACTTAGATCCTCGTGACAGAGGTTGCAGTCGTGACTTGATGAGCATTCTAAAAGGATGAGGAGGATATCCTTCCCCGTCATGGATTGCACTTAGCAAAATTGTCGGGGGTTTGTTTCAGCTGGGGCTTAGGCACAGAGCCTGCAGCATTATGCTTGGATGGAAGTCCTTTTTCCCCTTCCTCAATAGTAGTAACCTCTTTGGTACTCCTAGGTAGTGTAAGAGACATTGGCTCTTAGTAATATCCCCTACCTCTGCCTCCCCTTCTGCATGACCTGTAGAGGAGGTAGAGGCCTTTTCCTTCTGAATGTTACATTGAAACTGGTGTTTGGTCTTTATACACTTTTGTCATGTAGGCTTCTGGTTTGTCACCAAATAATGACTCTCCCTCAAAGGTGAAAGCTACAGTCTTGTTTTGAGTGTTCTGAGAAAAGATGGTAGTCCTCATCCGGAAAAACCTTTGTAAGCACACTGCATGAGCCAAAACTCTGGTAGCAGTGTCATTAGTGTCCACTGCAGTGTGGAAATTATCTTGAGTCTTTTTCAGGGCACTCATGGCAGTGTTCCCAGGTCAGTATATGTAGGCATTTCTATCTCTTCCATTACCTCCTCATCCTCAGCAGTAACATCAGTAGTATTTCCCTCATCAACCGTCATAGAGTCATGGACCTCACTTCAATTAGTGGCAGGAATGGAGGTCAGTTCCCCTACCACATCACCAGCCTCTCCTCCTCCACCTCCACCTTTGTCAGCAGGAAAGGAGGTCAGTTCACATAACACATCGCCAGCCTCTCCTCCTCCTCCGTCTGTGTCCGCCATCTTGGCTGACAGCTAAAATGGACAGCAGTTCCATCTACCAAAGAGTAGGGGAGTTTCCCCAGTGTCCTACGAACAATATTTCTTATGCCATAAAACCAGTTCATGCAGTTGCTCAAGGCTGTGTGTGTGGATGTTGATGTGTGAAATGGCTACCACTACAGGTTTACATTCACTGAACCACCTGTCTCTCATTGCTTGTAAAGTATCTTGGGATATAGTGTATATCAAAAGCGCTATATAAATGTACATAGGATTCATAGGATGTAAACCGGTCATATAACGTTAGTCATTTCTGACCTGCACCAATTTATATATTTAGTTAGAAACAGTATTCTTTACAATATTCGTCTAGTATATGCTTAAACCGGTTCATACTATCACTAGACATCACTGATGTTGGCAGTGAATTACACTGTGCCACTACTCGTTGTGAGAACCAGTTCCCTCTCTGCTTCTTCTTGTAATGGTCTCCTCTTAACTGGTAATGATGGCCCCTGTTTTTATCAAGTCAGGTCTCTTATTAAGTCCTGCGCACTACCAAAGATCCTTATCCTTCATTGCCTTAAAGACCAGGCACATATCTCCTCTGTACTTTCTATGCTGCAGTGAGTACAACCCCAAGGTCGTAAGCCTCTCCTGATAGGTCCTATCGTGCATCCCATTCACCATCCTTGTTGCCCATCTCTGCAGCCCCTCAATTTTCCTCACATCCCTTTAAGGTACAGTGCCCAGAACTGCCCACAATACTCACCGTGCGGGTGCACCAAGGATGTATACAATGGCACCACCACCTCGCTAGCCCTGCTCTTGATGTTCCTCTTGATAGAAGCCAATATGCCATATCCCTTTTTTACCACTTTTGTACGATTATTGGAAAAGCTGAAATTGCTACTGATTTGCACTCCTAAATCCTTCAGAATTAGTAGTTTGTAATCTATTCCCATTTATGTGGTAATTAAATCTATTTTTTTTGCCTAGATGCATGTTCTTGCATTTGTTTATTTATTTTTAATTTTTTGTGTTATCTGTTTATGCCCCTACGTGCTCAAGGCACAACCACTCCTTCAGGCAGCCTGGGACTCACACCCCTCCGATCCCACCGAGTCTCGCCTTCACCTCTAGCAGCCATCAGGAGTAACCAGCGTATCCCTTGCTGGACGGGTCCCTGTCTTCCGAGGGGGAAGGCACCGGGAGGGGGTCCGGCACACTCTTAATTGGCCCCGTGTTGCTGAGGCAGACATGACTCACGGGAGGTCTGGAGGAGGTGCGGGCAGTCTGGCCACCGTCATCCAGCCGAGCCCCGAGCGATTTTACGGTTTTCTTGGTCCCACAGCTATTACCGTCCTCTTAACATACATAGAAACATAGAGGTTGACGGCAGATAAGGACTGCAAGGCTCATTTCTTTTTCTACCTTATAAACGTGCCATCGGCCTTTGCTCTGTCAGTGGCCTATCTATTTATACTCATCTGTATTGCTCCCTTATGCCTATCCCATACCTGTTTGAAGCCCTGCACTGTATTCATAGCCACCACTTCCTGAGGTAGGCCATTCCATGCATCCGTCACTCTTTCTGTGAAAAAGAATTTCCTCACATTTCCCCTTAATCGGCCTCCCTCTAATCTCATGCTATGTCCTCTTGTACTGCTATTTTTCTTATATTTAAACATGTTAGACTCTTTCACCTTGTTAATGCCCTTAAGGTGTTTGAATGTTTCGATCATATCACCTCTCTCCCTCCTTTGCTCAAGGGTATACATATTGAGCTCTGTTAATCTGTCCTCATATGTCTTCTGATGCATTCCCTGCACCATTTTGGTTGTCCTTCTCTGGACTGCCTCAATTTGGTTAATGTCCTAGTGAGAGGTGTGGCCTCCAGTGCTGCCCAGTACTGCAGTTGAGGACCTAACCGTCTTGTAAAGAGGATTATTACCTCCGTCTTACGACTCTTGATACCCCTACTGATACACCTAACATCTCCCTAGCCTTACCCACTGCTTACAGGTCTGCTTGGATGATTTCAGGTCATCGGTGATGATGATGCCCAAGTCTGTTTCTTCCTTTGTGACTGCCAGCAACTCCCTCCCAGCCTGTAGGTGGCTTCAGGGTTTCTCTTCCCTATGTGCATGGTCTTGCACTTCTTTGCATTAATCCAGTTGCCACTCTTCTGACCATTTGCTAGTTTATCCAGATCTCTTCTCATTCTGCCCACCCCATCTGGATCATCTACTCTGTTTGCAGATCTTGGTGTCATCTGCAAACAGACAATCCTACCCTCTAGTCCATCTGCAATGTCACTAATGAAGATATTGAAGATGACTGGCCCCAGGACTGATCCTGAGGTACCCCACTTGTGACTTGCATCTCTTCTGACTGTATACCATTTACCACCACTCTCTGTTTTCTGCCCGTCAACCAGTTTGCCACTCAGTTGACCAACTTCTGACCAGCCAGGCCTACCCAGCTTATTTATCAATCTTCTATGTGGAACAGTGTAAAGCTTTTTGAAGTCAAGGTGGCGACATCAACTCTCCCCTTGGTCCACCACTCTGGTTACTCAGTCAAAGAAATCTATGAGATTAGTTTGACAGGACCTTCGTTTGTAAACCCATGCTGTCTTGGATCTAGTGCCCCTATGGATTCCAGGTGTTGCACTATCCTTTCCTTAAGGAGTGCCTCCATAATCTTGCCCACTACTGAGGTAAGACTGACTGGTCTGTAGTTCCCTGCCTCTTCCTTGCTACCACTCTTGTGGAGCGGGATCACATGAGTTCTTCTCCAGTCTTCTGGGACCTCTCCTGTGCTCAGAGACTCACTAAACAGTTCTGCTAATGGCTCTGCTAGTTCCACCCATAGCTCCTTAAGTACCCTGGGATGTATGCCATCGGGTCCCATTGCCTTGTCCACCCTGAGCTTAGCGAGCTCTTGTAGGACCCTTTCTTTTGTGAAGGGAGTAGTGCTCACCTCCCTCCCTCCCCCTATATCCATGGTGCTGAGCTGTGGGCCCTGCCCTACCTTCTCTTCAGTAAATACTGAGCAAAAGTATCTATTTAGGATAAATGCTTTTACAGGGTCCTCCTCCTCACATGTCCCCTTTTCTCGTTTGAGCTTAGCAATACCCCCTCTGGACTTTCTCCTTTCATTAATGTATCTATAGAAAGTCTTGTCACCTTCTTTTACAGTTCGTGCTAGTGTTTCCTCAGTTTGGGACTTTGCCTGCCTTACTGCCTTCCCTGCTTCCCTTAGGGCAGTTTGGTATGCTTCCCTATCTTCATCCCGCTGTGTTCCCTTATATTTCCTGAAGGCCAGCCTTTTGGCTCTAACCTTTTCTGCTACTGTATTTGAGAACCAAAGTGGTTTCCTTCTTCTTTTGCACTTCCTTTTCTGTCTAACACAATGGGATGTTGCTTCAAGTATTGCATCCTTAATGCTTGCCCACTTTGCCTGTACCCCCTCACCTGTGTTTCTTTTGCCAGGTCTAGCTTTGAACCATACCATGTGATGGTCACTGGCCCCCAGGTGACCTTCTACCTGGAGATCTGTGATCCCTTCCCTGTTAGTCAGTACTAGATCTAGGATAGCCCTGTCTCTTGTGAGTTGTTGTACCAGTTGTTTTCAGCCCTCCCCCTGCAGGGAATCCACCATGTGTCTAGTTCTGGCAGATGTTCCTGCTGGTATTGACCAGTCTGTATCCGGCATGTTGAAGTCTCCCATTATCAGAACCTCCCTTTAGCTGTCATATTTTGTATATCTTCTAACAGTAATGTGTCTATGTCCTCCCCTGGTCTGGGGTCTGTAGACAACCCCAGTTCTTATGGCTGTCCCATTTCCTGTTTCAGGGTGACCCACAGTTCTTCTGGCTCCTTATGTGTATTCTGAATTTCGTGGCTTTGATACTTTTAGAGCATACAGACCACTCCACCCCCCTTTTTGCACCTCGGTCTCTTCTGAACAATACATAGCCAGGTACTGAAGTCTCCCAAGTGTGGTTACTGGTAAACCACGTCTCACTAATTGCTACTATGTCCAGTTTAGCCTCTGACATTATTGCCTGCAGGTCTGGGATTCCCCAAGCTGTGAAGATTTGTGCTCCCGGTGTCCACCGGGTCCCGCTAGAGAGCGACGCATGCCCAGTACCCACCCCAGGAGAGGAGAGCAGTCCAATGGATGCTCAATCCTCATCTCCCAGCCAGCCCACAGCAACCCGAGTCCGCTCTCGAACCGGGTTGCCGCGTGACGGTGGTGGCGCCCAGCTTCAACCCTCTATGCCACCGGCCGCACTTGCATTTGTTTAAATTGAATTTGAGTTTCTAGTGACATGGATATGTTGTTCATCCACACTGTCTGGCAGGTTCCTTGCTGCTTTAAATCTTGCCAGAAGGTCTTCGTGGCTCCGCCCATGGCATAGATCTTCCTTACCACTTGAGCTCAGGTTCCTCCTTAGCGCTCTGCATTTCCGACTGGTTCCTGATTCTTAGGTTCGTCCAAATTTAGTTTTGAAGTTTTCTAAACTTCGGTCTTCTTTTCCCTCGCGGCTACGTTGGACAATTCGTTTCTCAGCTCTCGGAGGCGCCCTGGCGGGCAGAATATCTCCAGGACAGATCTGCACTCCACGTGCGTATACTGCCTCAACTTGGACCCACGACCCGCGGGTCTACGAGGTTGTGCCGCCCTTTCAACCAGCGTCCTGGAGGATCGCTGCTGCCAGTTGAGGCTTTGGGGCGCCCGAGGTTCCCATGGGTAAAATCAAAGAGGCTGTTGGGCGGTGTCACATAGCGGCTGACTCGGCTTCAAGCAGCACCAGAGCTCTCTATCGCCCGGAGCAGCATTTATCCCGCTTTCTCTGAGTTTCTCTCATTGACTTCATTCAAAGGGCTTGTGAGTCCCTCTCCGACGAAGGGAGAGGGACCATCGAACCTCTCGGCCCAAGTCGAGAGAGTCATGAGGTAAGTCCCATCATCAGCGTTTGTGGGAGCAGGAGAGTTCTCCTTCCCCGGACAGCCGACCATCGACTTCGGTCGAGGTTGCGGCTCAGGCCGTTGGCTTCACGGTGTCCCCATCAGGCCAGCCTGCTGAGACCCCTGTCGACGTAGTCGAGTTATCTCTCGACCCGTCACCCGGGTGGTCAACTGGAAGAGCTGTCAACCCTTCTCCGCCGGTTCGCCCGGTGGAGACCAAAATTCTGCCCATGCCTTCGGGGCGGCGGTCCTCGGTCAAAGCGTCTGAGCCGAGGGAAGAGTGGGTGTCCCCGGCCCCTTCCCAGACCTGCTCGCGGTTTCACTGAGGGTCTTGGTCTCGGTCTTCTTCTCGGTCAAGTCGCTCCCGCCGACTTCGGCGGTCTCGGTCGGGGCACCGAGTTAAGTGGCAACACCGTTCCTCCTCGTCTTCCTCCTCGGATGAGGAAAGGCTTCGACTTAGATTGCCTCGACGTTACGAGGAGCTTATGTGGCAGCAGTTGCTGTTGTCCGGGAATCAATCGACTCCGATTCATTCCCCGGCTATCAAGTGGCTGCTGCCTGAACGGCCGATGCAACGCTCGCACGGTCGAGATGCCCACTTCTGGGCCGGTTGTTCGACCAAATCTAGCTGCCCCACTGATTGTGGTGGAACCTCGGTCGAGTCACGGCCTGCCCCGCAGGTTGTCAGTCACCCTCACTCCCGGCCGCCCTCGGCAGGTGAAGGGTGGCTCAGGCCTGAGGCAGCTCTTTGCAGACCCCTCGGAGTTCAATGACGACTCCTCCATGTTCCCCAGGCGGGTGGGCCTGGAGTCCTCCCGGGACTGGTCTTTGGACGATAGCCCATCGTCCTTCCTGGGTCTGCTTAGGCTCATCTCGGAGTTCACCGGGATGCAGCTCGAGCCCGTGTCCAAACGGGCCTATTATCCCCTGATGGAGATTCTAGACCGAGGGGATTCACCCTCGGAGGCTTTCCCTGTGGCTGAGGCCATTGTCAGCCCAGCCTTGGAGCTGTGGCAGCGGCCTACTTCCTGTCCTGCGCCCTCAGCCAGGATGGCCAGGAAGTATGCAGTCCCTATCGGCTCTTTGCCCGGTTTCTCGGAGCACTCCTCTGCGGAGGGGTTAGTTACCGATAACGTCTTCCAACGTTCCGGAAACGCTCGGGACGTGGATAGGCCTCCCGACAAAGAGTCCAAAAGGATGGAATATGTCGGGCGCAAGGTTTACGCTGCGTCCTCCCTAGGCCTCCGACAGGCCAGCTCGGCTGCGCTGATGGCACACTTCTCCCACACCCTCATGGGCTCCCTGGATGAGGTGATCCCTCATCTCCTGAATGACCTGCGGACCACAGGCCGTCAGGTGTGGGACCAGGGAAGGGCGGTGGCTAAGCAGCAGCTTCAGACTGCTCTGGACATAGGTGATTCCTGTGCCAGGTCAGTAGCGGCCGCGGTGGCTATGCGCCGCAGGGCGTGGCTGAGGATATCCACCTTCTCGGCGGATACCCAGCACAAGTTGGCGGACATCCCCTTCTTGGGGACTGACCTCTTCGGCCCTGGAGTGGAGGGACACCTCCAGGGGATCGAAAAGTCCAATGCCACTCTGGACTCTGTCACCTCCGCCCAGAGGGACAAGGGCCGCTAGCAACATCAGCGTAAGCCCCTTCGTCCTTCGGCCCCTGCGGCACGATCGGCCCATCAGCACCAGCAAGAGGGCCAGCAGACTTACGCTTGGCATTCCGAACCCAAGCCAGCGGCTTCCTCTAATGGGAAGCAAGGAGGTAAAGGCCCAGGAGCTCCCTCGGTCAGTCCCTCCTCCAAGCCTGCCCAGTGATGGGTTGAGGGGCGTCGCCCCCGACCTCGCCACCCTTACCTGGGTCTCCCCCGTGGGGGGACGGCTCCGCCGCTTCCCTTTCATTGGGTGTGGGAGGTGGAAGGTAAGGGCCTGTCTCTGGTCTGCGAGCGGGTCCTTCCCTTTCGAGCCCTCGCCCCCCTGGAGACCACGGGGTCCGAAGCCTTGCCATCGGCCCGCTGAGCCGATGTTGCCCTGTGCCTCGGGATAGAGGCGATCAGGAAGGTGGCGGATCTTCCTTCAGACCCGGGGCTCGTGTCCAGGTACTTCCCGTTCCCCAAACGGACGGGGGGCTGGCGCCCCATTCTCGACCTGAACAAGTTCCTGAGGTCTCGGACTTTCAGGATGGTCATTCTGACTCAGATATCCCATCCTTGGAATGAGGCGTGTGGTTCTGTTCCCTGGACCTCCAGGATGCATTCTTCACGCTCCGATCCGTCCGTCTCTTCAGAGATTCCTCTGCTTCAGAGCGGAGGAATCCCTTTGCGAGTTCTGAGCCATGCCCTTCGGCCTCTTCCCAGCTCCCAGGGTCTTCACCAATGCATAGCAGTGGTGACAGCATTCCTGCGGCGACGAAGGGTCCGGGTGTACCCCTACCCGGACGGCTGGCTGATTGCAGCCCCCTCCAGAGCGGAGGTGGAGCGGTCCGGAGTCCTGGCCCTCCAGGTTGCTTTCAGATGGGCCTCCTCTTCAATGGGGCCAAGTCGGAACTCGTACCGAAGCAGGTGATTCTATTCATCGGGGCAGAGCTCGACTCTCTTCGAGCCAGAGCTCGGCTCCCGGCGGACAAGGGCCGAGGTTCTTCTTCCTTTGCCCAATCATGTCTGGTTGGGCAATCGCGCCCTGCCCGGGACTTCGTGCGCCTCCTGGGCCTCGTGGCGGCCTGCACCAGTGTGGTCCGTTGGGCCCATTGGTACATGCGTCACCTTCAGTGGGGACTGGCCAGCCAGTGGTCACAACGCTGCGATACTTTGGACTAGCCCGTGACAGTGACCCAGGAGATGTGGAACGCTCTCCAGTGGTGGACCGTTCCGGCACATCTGCAGGAGGGCATCCCGTTCGTCCGCCCCGAGTCGACGGTCTTCTATCGTCCGATGCATCTCTGATGGGTTGGGGTGCCCATCTGGGGGAGCACAGAGTGCACGGCCTCTGGTCCCCTCGGGAGTCCCGATGCTATATCAACCTGCTGGAGCTTCATGCGGTCCGCCTAGCTCACACCGCCTTCGCTCCGTTTCTACAGGGTCAAGTGGTTCAGGTCCAGACGGACAATACCACGACCATGTGCTACCTAACCCGCCAGGACCGGACACGCTCCTTGCCGTTATGTAAGGAGGCTCTCCGCATATGGTCTCGTGCGCAGCCTGGAGGCAGTTTTTCTTAGCCATTTAGATGGCAGGAGCCTCCAACACCCTGGCCGATGCCCTAAGTCGGATAGGGGCTGCGTCTCACAAGAGGTTCTGTCCTGCCAGAGGTAGCACAAGATCTGTTCTCCCACTGGGTCATGCCTCGGGCAGACCTTTTTTCCCTCCAGGGAGAATGCGAAGCCGAGACTGTTTCATGCCCGCCTCCCTCAGCAGGGCTCGCTGTAGGGGGATGCCTTTTCAAGGCCGTGGACCCCGGACCTCTTCTGCGCCTTCCCCCCATTCCCTTGATCCTCAAGGTGCTTCTCAAGGCGAGGGGGGACAAGGCGCAGGTGATTCTGGTAGCCCCAGACTGGTTCCACCAGCTCTGGTATCCAGCTCTCCTCAGTCTCAGCTCCAGGCTCCTGAGGTGGCTTCCAGCCGACCCGGACCTGATCTCCGTTATCAGGGGAAGGTATTCCATCCGGACCTTCGCTTCCTGCACCTAACGGCCTGGTTCCTGAGCGGCTAGATTCCAGGCCTTGGGTCTTCCGGCGAGGTTCTCAACGTTGTTTGAGGCATCCCGTCAGGAGTCGACCGGATAATGCTATGCCTTCAAATGGAAGTGTTCCTCCATTTGGTGTTAGGGAAGGGCCTGGACCCTTCTCCTGTTCCTCGGCGAGCATTCCGGACCACCTGTGGTCCTTTTCTTTTTCAGCAAGGGCTTTGGTCGACGACCCTTAAGGTGCACCTGGCAGCCATCTCTGCCCTCCGGGCGCGGGCCGGAAGGCAGTCGGTGGTGCAGGAAAGGTGGTCTGGCGCTTTTCCAAGGCCTTGATCACATTTCCCCTCCGGTGCAAGAATCTCCACCTCCGTGGGATCTACCGCTGGTATTGGCTAAGCTCACGGGCAGGCCATTCGAACCAATGCACAGGTGCGATTCTCCTACCTGTTGTGGAAGACCACCTTCTTGGTGGCTATCACTTTGACCAGAAGGATGGGAGAGCTCCAGGCGCTTCCTTCGAGTCTCCCTATCTGGTCTTCCACATGGACAAGGTTGTCCTGCACCCCACCTGAAGTTCCTTCCGAAGGTGGTGTCGGAGCTTCACCTTTACCAGGTGTTGACTCTGCCAGTGTTCTACCCCAGTCACATCTCGGAGGCCGAATATAGGCTCCATTTGGACCCTAGTTGAGCTCTCGCCTTCTTAGGGAGCGTACGGCTGAAGCTCGGGGAGAGGTTCGCCAGCTGTTTGTCATCTACGCTGAAGCCGCACCTGGCAGACCTGCAGCCAAGTGGACGATGAGCGGGTGGGTCACCTCCTGCATAGATCTCCGCTATAGGTTGGCGGGCATGGAGCCTTCCAGAGGGATAAGAGCTCATTTTACCCGCCATACCGCTGCATTGGTGGCTGCTTCCAGGGATGTCCCTATCCAGGATATCTGCAGGGCTCCTACTTGGAAGTCGGCACATACCTTAATTACCCAATACCACATCGACCTTGGGTCACGCCGGGATGCTGGTTTAGGGCCTCGATTCTCCAGTCTTTATTCCCTAAGTAGGGGGGTGTGCGCCTTGCCTCCCTCCTGCCAGAGAACTGCTAGGAGTCTGCCAGACAGTGTGGATGAACAACATATCCATGTCCCTAGAAATATAGGTTACTCACCTGTAACAGGAGTTCTAGGAATGGTATATGTTGTTCATCCAACAATCCCCGACCTCGGCTTGACGCCAACCTGGCTTCCAGCGGGCTAGATCTGGCATCATGGGGCGGAGCCGAGAGTTTTACCACCCGGGTGGGTGGGAGGAGCCAGCTTGAAGACCTTCCGGCAAGATTTAAAGTGGCAAGGAACCTGCCAGACAGTGTGGATGAACAACATATACCATTCCTAGAACTCCTGTTACAGGTGAGTAACCTGTATTTCTTTCTCACTGCAGTGTCTACAAAGGCATCAATATTTTCCTGAAATAGCTTTGTGCCCCCTTCATTTGTAACCATTGCTCCCATTTTGATGGCATCAGCAAATTTTTCCATCCAGACTTTGTTATTACAGGTTATAGATGCTACCAGGATATTAAAAAAGGTGGGTCCCAACACTGGTCCCTGCAGTACCCCTCTAGTCACTTTAGCACAGTCAGAGAGATACCCCTTGATGGTCACACATTGTTTTCTATTTGTTAGCTAGGCAGAAATCCATCTTATAATACATTCATTCAGATTGATTTCTTTTAAGGAATTTTCAGCTCAAAATGGGAGGCACTGTTGAGGGCCTTTTCAAAATCCTGATACAGTACATCCACTGGGATGTCCATGTCCAGTGCTTCGCTAACAGGGTCAAAGAAGTGAATCAGGTTTGTTAAGCAAGATCTTCCCTTTTCGAACCCATGTTGGTAAATATTAGCATGGCCTTTTTCCCGAATATTATCATCCATGGCCTCCTTAATGAAACCCTCTAGTATCTTACCTATAATGCTAGTAAGGCTGATTGGTCTATAATTGGAACAGACTGACTTGGGTCCCTTTTCATGAATCGGCACAATATTGGCAGATAACCAATCCTCAGGTAGGACTCCCTCATTTAGTGACTTAAGAAATATAACATGAATGGGGTCACATAATACAGGTGCTGATTCTTTGAGGAGCCTAGGGTGCAGTTTGTCAGGTGCAGCTGACTTAGTGGGGTCTAATTTCTCTAATTTGTTTCTAACCATAGTAGGTGTTATCACCATCTTGCTTTCCATGTTCCCTACATTGTCATACTTCTGGATATCACTTGCCTGATAGCTATTGAATTGTTCAGCTATAGTTTAGCAGTCTGTAATGATTTTGTCACCTTGTATGAGAAGACCTATATTACTTTCATTGTTTTTAAGACTCCCAACGTAATTAAAGAAGGCCTTTTTATTATTGTCCACTTTGCTTATTGAGTTTAACTCCATCTCCCTCTTAGCTTTTTTAATTTCTCATTTTAGATCTCCGAGTTTGTTTCTGTACAGATCTTTATATTTTGTGGTTCCTTCCCTTTTTGCTCTTTTGTATGCTCTGTTTTTGGCTTTTTACTTATTTTGGGGGTGAACCATGTTGGGATCCTTCCCTTATGATTATATTTGATTTTAGTGGGAACATTTCCATCTAGCAAATCATGGAGAAAGGTTTTAAACACATCCCACATTTGAGTTAGTTCTAGCCCATCAGATTTCTTTACCCATTTCCATGTTATTACTTGGTTTCTCAATGCATTGTAGTCTACTAACTTGTATCTCTTTATTTTGCTAGTCCCATGCTGAGTTTCAGTCCTGGTCTTGATGTAAAATTCCACCATATTGTGGTCACGTCCTAGCAAAGATTCCCTGACATGACGTCTTTCAAGTGATTCGCCTAAATTACTTATGACAAGATCCAGGGTATGGTTATCTCTGGTATACTCCAGCACATGATTTTTGGCGCTTATGCTGTCTAATACTTCTAGGAATTCATTCTCTACAACTGAAGTTGAGGCCCACTCTTCCCAACTTATTCGTGGGAAATTAAAGTTTCCTAGAATCAGCAGCTTTTCCCCAGGGTCTTGGTTCCCTATTTGTTTGATAAATTTGATGGTTTTGGAACCAGTTGGAGACGGTGGTCTATAACAAATGCCTAAAATGACCTGTTTCTTGTGGAGTAGGGTAATCTGCACCCAGAGTTGTTCAATGCCATGTTCAAAAGCTGTGTGTATTTCATAAGTGCTTATATCATTTCTAACATATAGTGCCACTCCCCCTCCATTCCTGTCCTCTCTATCCCTACTGAACAGCTGATGTCCTTCGAGCTCAACCCTCCACGTATCCTTTTTCCACCACGTCTCTGTTATGGAGCTGAATGCTATATTTTCTTTTTTTAAATAATCTCGAATTCCTCCATTTTGTTTCTTAGGCTCCTGGCGTTTACCAGTAGTGCCTTCCACTCAGGGGTACCTTGTTTCTTTTTCAAAGTGCAAACATTGATATTGATTTTGGCAAACCCCCCCCAAATATTTAGTTTAAAAACTGTCTGATTTTGCTAAAAATTCTGTTGGCCAGGACTTTGCTTCCCGCTGCATTTAAGTGGAGACCATCTCTGGCATACAACCTGTGTACATTCTCAAAACGCTGCCAGTGTGGTAAGAATTCAAACTTCTCTCTGGTACACCACCTTTTCAACCACCCATTTAATCGTCGTATTTCATTTGATCTGTATCTGCTAGCCCTAGTTACTGGCAATATTTCAGAAATGATAAGGGAGCATTTCCTTTACTAAGCTCTTTTCCCACCATCTCAAAGTCCCTTTGTATCTTGGTTACATCTCGTTTGCCCACATCATTTGTGCCCAAATGGAGGAGCACTACTGGCTCACTTACATATTCTAGGAACTCGGGTAGGAGTTTTTTCACATCGCTTATTCCTGCCCCAGGTAGACATGATAGTGTCACAGTCTCCTTTCTGCCGTTACAGACTGTCCTATCTGTAGATCAGAGCATGGAGTCACCTACAACCACTATATTTCTCATTTGTTTTCTAGGCTATCATAAGTGTTGTCTGTCATGCCTTTCTGTACTACTTCCTGGGTAGAATTCATGGCACTTATACCTTGAAAATTGTTAGTTTCTCTTGTCACTTTATATGAGTTAGTCATGGGGCCTTTTTGTAGGCTGGTAGGTGCTAGTGTGTCTCCTAATCCAGAACTGATCCCCACATTTTTACTTTTATCCTCAGTTAAATCTTCAGGTACTTGATCTGGCATCTTTTGTTTTTTAGATTCTCCCGAGGGTTGGATTTTTACCCCATGCTCTATGTCCTTTTCTAGAACACTGTACTTATTTGATAGCTCCAGATCTGTATTTATACCCCTTCTTCGTTTTCTGGGGCCTTTTAGAACAAGGCATCACTCGTCCTCATATGTTATGTCATGCACACTATCATCTGATCTGTCTTTTCTTTTATCCATTGCTCCTTTGTTTATTTCACATCTGTGTTGGTCTCCCTCCCTTTCGTTTAATAGTTCCCTTTTAGATTGTACAAAAGCCTCTACATCTTTGATCCCTGCATGTATACTCAGTTGCTCTGTTCACCTTTTAACTATCTCCGGCCTGGTGGCACTGAGGATTGAGGTGCTGGATGCCACACCTTGCACTATGCCGGCGACCCGGTTCTGAACGGGCCCAGGTCATCAGGGGTTGGCAGGGGTAGGAGAAGATTGGCGTCAGAGGACTGCTCTCCTCTCCTGGGGTGGGTGGGTGGGTCGGGCCCCCGCTGTCTCACAACTCCCAGTGGACACTGGGGGCATCGCTACTTGCGGGAGCCCACATGGGGTATGGAGGTGACAGTGGACGTCCTGCGGTTGGGAGTGCATTGGTGCTGGACGTCCACGCCTCCAGGAACCAGAACAAAGGAAAAAAAGACGGCACCCAGACAGGCAAAGGTGGGACCAGAGGAGTAACCACCACGCCATCTGTCGGATCCTACCTAGTTGGTCTCCGGCTCTCCCCCGGTGGCCCTTATAGAGTCTAGATAGAGCACCGGAGGAGTTAAAAGATGGTCCCCAGGCGGGGCTGCCAGTGGAGATGGAGGAGAGCCAGTCAGGAGGACCTCAGGCTGGGCGGGAATCAGGTTGCTCTGAGAGCCCCACTGGAGAGGAAGCCTAAGGGGGCCAGTGACTGGAGCATAAAGAGAGAGGGGAAAAAAACAACTTTTAACTATCTCCTCTAGTTCACCTACGTACATGCACTTCTTACACATTTGTGGACCCATTTGTTCTTTCTGGCCACCTATTTTACAGACTGTGCAAACTACCCATTCAGTGGACTTATCCTCATGGGGCATGCCTTCTGTTGCTTGCCCACTATAGTTGCCTACCTCAGGTATTAGGAGTTGGAGTTCTGTCCTCATCCCCGGCTGAAATGGCAGACACAGCTAGGCCGTTTGCTTTAGCTGTGTCGCCTTCACTGGAACTCACCGATGCTCGGCATTGTACAGGAGGAAATAGCACAGCGGCTGGAAGTATCATGTTCACCTGCTTCCAATCCCCTCGCTAGTTTCACCGATCAATATTTAAAAATCAAACCTTTGTCCTGCCCTTGAAAGGACAAGCTATAGCTCAGAATCTTCCGTTTATAAAATAAAACACCATTATTTGGAGCCCAGTAGTTTCAATCGGCCGGACACACTTATTGGTGCCCCTCAATACAGGTTTCCCTCAGGATTTCCTCCAAGAGAAAAATTGTTTTAAAAACAGAGCAGCACTTTACGTCCCAGTCAAAATACCGGACTGGTACTGTGTGTGGCAGCACTATTCAGCTTACTGCTACAAATATGGGTTACACACTGAAAGACTGGGGGCCTTTTAAAAATGTAATTAAAGCAATGCATCTTGTAGCATTTTCAATTTATTGGATGTGTTTTTATTTCTTCATATTTGTGTTTTCCATTCACAGGTTTTGTCCGCGCTGCATTCAAGAGAGAAAGAAGAAATAGATTGGAGATTTTCGACAGAACAGTTTTAATACATCACTTCAGTTAATATTGTTGCAATATTTAATCTCTCAATTTGCTCCGTTATTTTATTCATTTTTTTTTACCTGGCAATTTTGGCCAGTCACAAATATTGACTCTTTCTAGACAAAATTGTGAATGAAACTTGAAAAACACCGACAGAACCTCCCAGCGAATGTGTAACTTATAGTTTAGTCTACAGTGAAGAAGGAAGGCACAAAAACAGCAATTTTTTATTGCGTTAGAAATTCTTGTAGAGATGTATATTTTAGCACAACACTGAACGTTTTGTGTGCACATGTGTTGAACTTGCACAGTGGTGTCCGTTCACCTTAGAGGCTGTGAACAGTTAAGTTGCCAGTGGTGAGCAGTACTGAACGAGACCATTCTTTGCATATTTGCTGAATGCAGGGGCCTTTGCAATGGGGGGGATGGCCCATCATCATTGAATGTAAGAAAGCAGGTCATATTTGACTCCATCTGAAATTTCAGGAGGCGGATTTACTTAGGACCCTCATCGTCCCATATGAAACATTCTTTAAGTCCAAAACCGTGATATTTCTTTTTTATTTTTTTTTTTCCTCCCTCGCTTCTCACACATGTTATAGGCTAGGCTCCATATAGCAAGAAAATGAGTAGCTACTTCTGCCAGATTCTTTATTGAAACATTACTGATGTTTATGGTTTGGGAGGAGGGGTGGTTAGTAAACTTCAGTCATGAAATAGCTTACTAGTAATATATTTTATTTATTTAAAAATGTTTCACCGGGAAGGTGTGCTTAGCTGGAAAAAAAAATGCTAGTTTCCAAATGTTTCCTGAGTTTAGAGATGCAGTGAAACTTTGAACCACAGTAAGAAGATTTGATGAATCAGGTTGCCATTTCATGTCCTGTGGGACTTAAAAAATGTGCATTAAATGAAGTTTCTTAATGAACTCATAATACAGTCAGGCTAAAAGAAAAAAGAACCCTTTCAGTCGGTTTCTATACATCTGTCTACAGATGGTATTTCTATCTACATTCTGACAGTATCCATCTATCTCTGTATCTATCTAGCTATCTCTGTCTCTACAGGCAGTATTGGTCTGTCTACAGACTGTATCTAGGTGTCTACAGACTGTATGTTGCTCTCTACAGACAGTATCTGTCTGTCTGTCCCTCCCTCCCTCCCTCCCTCTCTATTTAGTATGAGCCTTTGGCTTAACTCCTCTTTTTTGTCTTCTGGATCCCTGCAGTCCAGTTATTTTTGGTACTCTGGGGATCCCACATATGGACAGGGTAGTTAATAGCAGATGAAGCTGCATTTTTGTTAATGCTTAGTTGTAGTAGGAATTTTGCAAGACCTAAGCATCCAATAGCCTTGTTTTCTTTTGATAAAATAAATCTGTAGCCAGTATTAGCCAATCAGATTCACTGTACCCTTGGGTGCGAGAGACCCTTGATGGTGTCATTGTCTTTCTCACAGAAGGTATAGTCACCATGACCAGAACCAGAGACTATTCAGGGGTAGAGTAAAAAACAAATCATAGGTACATTTTATAGTAAAATGTGGGGAATTTATAATTTAAATATGTAGCAGCGGGATACTCTTCATCTTTCGGGTAGGGAGGGGGTATGAACAACTTCGATGTTTTCATATCCTTAGTATGCACATGAAATAACTCTTGGTGAGAGTGCTGCAGTGCTGTGTATTAATACACACCAGGTCTTCAAACAACATGAAATCTTGCTGTATTCAGACATAATGCAGTTAGCCCCAGCACTTGAACTGCCCCGGAGAGGAAAGAGTTAACTCCATGCAGAAGCATGGAACGTTGAGCTCGAGCTCGGTTTTCAAACTTCTGTCTGTGGCACTTACCAGTGCAACCGTCAGATTCTTTACTCCACCTAACAGTGAAGTCGCTCCGGAGATCCCTCTGCTCGGTTCGGTAAAAGTAAAGCGTTCGGTTTAAAACTTGTTCCTTATTGTTTTTTTTTGGTTTTTTTTTAGATTTCCAGCCTCTGTCTACGGTACAGATAGTGTGGTAGATCGGTAGTGACTGTATTTTATTTTAAATAACTTGTGGAAAAATTGTTGGTTTCTTCGGTTTCTTCCCGGTTGGTCCAGTTAGGAACCGACCTTGTGTTTCCTTCTGATTTTAAATTTGTTATTTTAGAGCGGTGTTCTGGTACCGATTGGTTTCAAAAGAACTGTTTTTTCTCAGTTCTTTTCCAAACCCGTTACATGGTTGTTACCGAACAGTTGGTATTACCTGGCTTGAACACTTCTATAGGGTAATTTTAGTAGGTTGGCCATGTTTGAGAAACCAAAAAGGAAAACCGGTTCCACTGGGTTTCAGCACTGTACTGAGTGTGGGGAGGCCTTTGCCAAGGCCGACCCCCACCTCATCTGTGTTTGTTGTCTTGGGTGTAACCACCTCCAGTCAGACTGCCAAATTTGCAAAAACTTTCCTATAACCACTCTAGAAAAAAGACTGACTAGGTTGAAGGAAAGGGAGGCCGAGAAGTCCGTAGACCTGGATGGCCAGCCCGGTTCGGTTACGGCCGAACCTGCGGAGGTGCCTACTGAGGCGATACCTCCTTGGGCAAAAGGAGAGCCGACTCTGAGGGGTCGGTTCCGTCAAAAAAGAAACGGAAGTCCGCCGGTTCGGATCCAGTACTGCTTACTCCAGCCGCAGACAAGATAGCCAAAGCGATTAGTATTGTCCAATCACTTCGTCCGGTTCCGTCCGAACCGATGCCGCCGGTTAGGCGGTCGGTTTGGTCAGAACCGACTCCTTCGGATTACGATCCGGATGCTTTCTATGAGGAGTGGGAGGGAGACGAAGACTATCCCGACGATGAGTACGACGGTGGGGGTTTGGATGTGCCCATTGAACCGGACATCTCCCCAGACAGACCCTCTGATGTCTCCCCCCCCAGGCTTTCTTTGTCCCCTTCTCACTTCTTGTTTTACAAGAAGGTGTCGGAAACCCTCCAGCTCCCTTTGGTTGAAGCTGCTGAGGAGGAAGAAGAGCCTGATTTTGTGGAGATGATGGACATCCCAGAGTCCAAAAGGTTGTCTATTCCCCTTCACAAGTCCTTGGGGAAACAGACACAAAAGATTCTACAGACTCCTAACTCTTTATCTCCTGTAGATAAAAGAATGGACAGGAGATGCACGTTATTAGGCTGAGCTGCGGAGTTCCTTTATTCACATAGCAGCCATGTAGGGGTAGTGCAGGCTGCAGCCTGTGACAGGGCAAACATTCCTTTGGCTTCACACCCTCTCAGACGTGGACTCCAGGAAAGTCAATGCCATGGCCAAGAAACAATACTTGGCATTCTCTTTGGGACTCAGGCAGGCAAATTATATGGCCTACACAGCCACGTACCAGAAGTCCAGGTGGGATACGGTCCTGGAACTGGCTAAAAAGGCCTTCCCCCAGCTAGCCAAAGAGCTGGAGGAGGTGGCTGAGGATGGAATTGAGGCATCCAAAGTACAATTTCATGCTGCTGTCAATTCCAACGACGTGGCATCCAGAGTCATGGCTACATCTGTGTCTCTCAGAAGGCGTGCTTGGCTCAGATGTACTAGCCTATCAAAGGACACCCAGTCTAAGGCTATGGATTTTCCTGTAGTTGGTAACTCTCTGCTTGGGGAGCAGACAGAGGCTTACATGTAGAAAATGGATGAATATAGAACCACTTACAGGAGTGCACAGGCCAAGGAAAGGCAAGCCACTCCTCAGAAGCAGCAGTCCAGGGGCAGGGGCAGGTCTTTTCACAGGCCTTTTTACCAAGCCCAGGCCTTCTCGTCTTACCCACAAAGGGGATTTTTCCGAGGGAGGGGTAGAAGGGGGATGAGCAGGGCTGCTCCTTCCTCCCAATCTAAGGCTTCTGCCAAGCAGACACCCTGAGGTGTCAGCCCAGGTCAACTCTCCAATCCCAGTAAGAGGCAGGCTGGCTTACTACTTTCAGGCCTGGAAGTCTGTTACATCAGACAAGTGGGTCCTGGAAGTAGTAAGCCAGGGACTAGCCCTCAGCTTCAAAAGGTACCCAAAAAGGAGGGCCAAGTCTTTTCTACCTGCGTCAGTTTCAGAAACCCTTGCCCTAGAGGCAGAGGTTTCCTCTCTCCTGGCTCTCAGAGCCGTAGAGAAGGTTCCTACTCAACACAAGGGAAAAGGCCTGTACTCCAGGTACTTCCTTACCCCAAAGAAAACAGGGGAGTGGTGACCCATCCTGGATCTAAGGTATCTGAACAAACACATTTCAAAACCCAAATTCAAAATCGTAACTCTGGGAATAATCCTTCCCTCTTTAAGGCCAGGAGATTGGCTAGCATCTCTGGACCTCAAGGATGCCTACTTCCATATACCTATAAGGTGCTCCCACGGGAAATACCTCAGGTTCGAGTTGCCTTCAGGCCATTATCAGTTCAAGGCCATGCCTTTTGGCCTAACATCAGCTCCAAGGGTGTTCACAAAGTGCCTTGCAGTAGTGGTGGCTTACCTCAGAAGAAGGGTATCACCATTTTTCCGTATCTGAATGACTGGCTCCTAGTAGGGCAGTCTTCAGACCAGGTCAGCTCTGCAAACTACTCAGGACTTGCTCAGTTCCCTGGGGTTTCTTCTCAGTCTGCCAAAATCTGTCCTCGAATCAGTACAGCTTCTCACCTTCATAGGGGTGGAATTGGATACTATCCATGCAAAAGCTTTCCTTCCTGTGGCAAGGGTGAAGGCCTTAGTAGACCTCGCTTCCTCCTTTTGGCCTCAGGTTTCTGTTCCAGTGAGACAGTTCTTCCAACTCCTGGGCCACATGGCAGCCTCCACTGCAGTGGTTCAAGGAGCCAGATTTCAGATGCGGGACATTCAGTTCCATCTAAGGTCCTTTTGGTCACAGAGAACAGATTTTCTCACCAAACTGATTCCAGTGACCCGAACTCTGGTCCAGGCTCTCCAGTGGTGGCTGGACCAGGACAACCTCAGACAAGGGGTTCCATTTCTCCCTCAACTTCCATCAGTAGTACTGACTATGGATGCTTATCTCCTAGGCTGGGGAGCCCTCCTGGGAGCTCTTAACAGCTCAGGGGATCTGGTCCCTGCAGGAGTCTCTTCTTCATATCAACCTCCTGGAACTCAGGGCAGTTTTTCTAGCCCTTCAGACCTTTTTGGATTCAGTCAAAGGCAAGGTGGTCCAAGTCAGGACGGACAACACTACCACAATGTGGTACATCAACAAGCAGGGAGGCACTCGGTCCACGGCCTTGTGCACAGAGGCCATGAAGATTTGGTTTCTGGCCTATTCCCTTCAGACGTCTCTGGTAGCAGTTCATCTTCCAGAGAAGGACAATGTGCTGGCAGATGCCCTAAGCAGGATTTTACAGGGGCATCACCAATGGTCCTTGAATCCTCACATTCTGAGGATCATTTTCTCCAAGTGGGGCATTCCAGAAATAGATCTATTTGCAGCACCAGTCATCAGCCTCCTCTGTTTTGCTGCAGACCTCCAGTCCTGGGGACAGTTCCCCAGGATGCCCTCATTCCGAACTAGAAGGGCAGGTTTCTCTATGCCTTCCCTCCTTTCCCTCTCCTGTTCAACGTTCTGATCAAGATAAGAACTCAACCCTGCACAGTGATACTGGTGGCTCCAGATTGGGCCAGACAACCCTGGTATCCTTTACTACTGTCCTTGGCTGTCTCACGTCCCCTGTCTCTTCCCAGGAGATACAATCTTCTCTCCTCCTCCCAGGGGTGGATCTGGTAACCCAGTCTCCAGTCTCTCAACCTCAAGGCCTGGCTCTTGAAGAGTTAGAATACATAGCTCTACATCTCTCTCGGGGAGATCTGGATATTCTGAAGGTCTTCAGGAAACCTTCCACTAGAAAAACTTACAATTCCAAATGGAAGAGGTTCAGTATTTGGTGCTCTCAGAAAGGTATTGTGCCTGATTCTGCAGGCATTTCCACAACCTTAGATTATGTAGCTCATCTGAATAGTCTAGGCCTTAGGCCTGCCACTCTGAAGGTTCATCTAGCAGCTGTCTCTGCATTCCATTCAGCAGGGAAGGGCTTCCCTGGCATCTCATCCTGTTTTCAGGAAGTTTTTCAATGGCCTGGTTCACATTAACCCTCCCTTTAGGGAGCCTACTCTGCCTTGGGATCTTAATGTCTGCATTGCTCAGCTTATGCAGCCACCCTTTGAGCCTATGACTTCGGCTGAATTAAAGTAATTGACCTAGAAAACTGTGTTCCTGGTAGCTATTACTTTTGCTTAGCGGATTAGTGAATTACAGGCTCTGTCAGTTGAACCTGACTTCATATCCCTCCATAAGGATAACGTGGTCCTAAGAACTAATAGGAGGTTCTTGCCTAAAGTGATATCGGATTTTCACCTAAACCAGTCTGTGTCTCTTCCTGTATTTTTCACTGACCATTCTTCCCCAGGGGAAAGAAGATTACACAGTTTGGATGTTAAAAGGGTACTTAGCTACTACATAGAGCATACTAAGGCACACAGAAATGACTGTCTTCAGTTGTTCTTCACTTATGGTGAAGTGGGGAAAGGTAAGCCTGCCACTAAGAGAACTGTTGCCAGGTGGGTTGTTTCCTGTATACAATTTTGCTATGACAAATTAGGTAGAACACCCCCTTCAGGCCTGAGGGCTCACTTGACTAGTGGTACAGCTGCTACTCTAGCTACGCCCAGAGATATACCCTTGTTAGAGATCTGTAAAGCAGCCACCTGGAAAACAGTACATACATTCACCAAGCATTACTCTCTGGACATCCAGGCTAGGAGTGATGCTAGGTTTGGCACAGCAGTACTGCAGAGTCTGTTCCCAAAGTAGGTTCTGCATTCCCTCCTCCGTGGAGGTACTGCTTGGTAGTCTGCATTATGTTTGAATACAGCAAGACTTCATGTTGTTTGAAGAAAAAATTACTCACTATAGTAATGTGTTTCTTCTAATGGAGTCTTGCTGTATTCAGACCTCCCCCCCTGCCTCCCCTCTCAGAACCTGTTTTTGGGAAGTGGGTTGGCAGGCACAGTGTTGCACCTCAGGGGTGTACCTTGTACCCTCCCTCTAGTTGGGGTAACTGTTATGTTTTTCCTTTTTGTGTTGCATAGTTTGAATTGTCACTACCTTATTTCTTCTTGGGTTCTCGACTTGAGTCTTTTTTGGACCCCAAAAAGTATTTTGCCTTTTGGCTATGTGTTCAAACAATTTCCACATTTTAGTGTTAAGTTAGTCAGTTGCTCGTAAGAATCTGACGGCTGCACTGGTAAGTACCACAGACAGAGGTTTGAAAACCGAGCTCGAGCTCAACGTTCCATGCTGCTGCATGGCGTTAACTCTTTCCTTTCCGGGGCAGTTCAAGTGCTGGGGCTAACTGCATTATGTCGGAATACAGCAAGACTCCATTAGAAGAAACAGCATTACTATGGTGAGTAATTTTTCATCTCGACACAGGTTCCACCCCATGAAAATTGGAGTTGGAGGCTGCAGCACAGACTCCAGTGCTCACAGATCGAATTTCAAGTGGATAAGCAATGTACAAATAGAAATCTGTAAGTTGGACTTACAATAAAATGTTTTTTTTAATGCTGACCTCTGAGGAAGTGGGCCTCCTGAGAGTGCAGGCCCTACAGCAGATGCAGTGCATGCGCACGTACACACACGCAGACACACACCCTTCACTACCACGGCCCTGGAAATCCATGCCTAGAATAGGGTTGTTGTGCTGCAGTACTGACATCAGTGTAGAAACATAGAAGGTGAGGGCAGGAAAAGACTGGAGATCCATCTAGTCTGCCCATGAGTCTCTATAGAACGCTGTGACCTGGCATCGATCATGGGTTGTACACATCCCCAATGGTTATCCTACTCCTTCGCCATCCTTGTCCCTACCAGTGATGACTGTCCCCTTCATTCTATCCCATGCACGCTTGAAACCACTCACAGTTTCTGTTGCCTCCACCTTAGCCGGCAGGCAGTTCCACAGTTCAGCCACCCTTTCTGTAAAGTAATACTTTCTCACATCCCTCCTGAACCTTCCCTCTGTCAATTTCTAGTCATGCTCCTATGTTGTCGAGCTGGTGTTCCTGTTAAACAGTTCCCTAGAGTCCACCATGGTTATTTTTCAGGAATTTGAAAATCTCTATCATATCCCCTGCTCCCTTCCAGCCTCCAGTGAATACATATTCAGCACCCTAAGTTGCTCCTCATAGGATTTTCCTTGCTGGCCCCGAGCCATCTTCGTTATCCTGCGCTGTACCACCTCCAGCCGATCCTTGTCTTTTCTAAGGTGAGGGCTCCAAAAATGGACACAGTACTCCAGGTATGGTCTCACCAGGGATCTATAGAGGGAGGAGTATTACCTCCTTCCTTCTACTGTTAGTCCCTCTCTATACATCCCAGCATACTGTGTTCCCTGCTGCAAGCCTTGTCACATTGGCTAGCCTGCTTAAGGGTGTCACTAATAATGAATCCAGGGTCGCGTTCCTCTTCTGTAGCACTGTTTTACCCCACCTATCCAGTATTCTGTCCTGTATTCTTTTACCCTTGGTGCATTACCTTGCTCTTTTTGACATTGAAATTCAACTGCCAGACCCTCGACTACCTCTCTAGCCTCTGCAGGCCCTTGTAGTTCTCGAATTGTAACACATTTCTTACTGACCTCAGTAGCATTTGCTTTAGATAGCATGAGCAGCAGTATGTTATGCTGCAATGATGATGTCATTGCTGCAACACAACAACTTAGAATGCCACCGCAGAGCTGCTTTTCTCTAGCCATTGAGCTGGAAGCTATTTTTTTTTTTTTTTTTTACTTGAACTTGCAGAAACAGCTGCAGTCGCTAGCCATACGTTGAATGAGTAATTTGAGCCTGCCGCCAACCCTTGAGTGCCCCCCTCCCCCAAAAAAAAGCCAGTTCACTGAAAGGAAACAGAGTGTCTGAAATTGGCTTGTAACCCATACACCATAAGGATAATGCATGGTCCGTCCATACACAGACAAATCTATGTCTTCATCTCAAGTTTTCTGTGGCAACCAAGGAACCTCTTAAGCTTCGTTCTGCAGGTTGTTAGTTGCCATAGAAACCTCACAATGCAGACACGGGCTTGATGGATATGGCTACCATGCATTATCCTGTATATCTTAAGGAGAATTCATTTTCATCTACATTGATGCTGCCCATGCTATCTAGAGCAGATGCTACTGAGGTCAGTAAGAAGTGTGTTACAAGACCTTAAAAGAGCTAGGAAAACTATTTTAAAGCAGCAGCAGTGAAAAGAGTTTTTTCAAAAAGCAAATTTTCAGCTTCAAATAAATGTATTAGCATACATGTTAAATCTGCTTTTCTAGGTGATTCTTTGTCTGTTCACTATGTGTTTATTTTTTTATCCTAACCCTTTGTCAGTTTTAAGTGGCCATCTTTTTTTCTTGCGAAAAAAGTAATTTCAGTCATTAAAAATACCTACATTCTGGTACAGCTAGCTGGAAAATTTATCAACAAATGAAACTGGAAGAGGTCTGCAATCTGTTACAGTAAACAAAACAAAAAAAGGAACTCTCATAATGAAACATGCACTCTTCAGCGCTCCTATACACCTATCTGGCAGGTAGAGAGAGAGTGAGATATAAGCAGTATAGCCTAGTGTTTATAACACAGAGCTGTGAACCTGAAGATCTAGTAGACCTGGGTTTGAATCCCAGAACTGACACTTGCATAGTATGTGACTTTGAGCACGTCACTTAACCTTCCTGTTCTTAATTCCAGGCTGCTCCTGGAAATGAGCTTTGACTTAGTTTGATATATATTTATATATTGTGTGACCCTGAGCAAGACACTTAACCTCCCAGTACTCCAGGGTCACACCTAGAAATGAGCTTTGTGCCTTTCCTGCCAAAAGATTCTAAATAAATAAAATTATTTACTGTTGCTTTTAAGGGAAATGTTTAGTTGAAGAGTTCAGATTGGAATACTTTGGGTCCCTTGCTATATGCAGCAGTTCATTTTTGGATGGCAATACAGAGTTAGACACTCACGTTTCAGGATTCAGCACTGTAGAGGTAGAAAAGTTGTGAAGAGTGAGGGGTTTAATGAACAAGCATTTGGTTAAAATAACGTTTATAAATAGTGCCCATAATAGTTTGAAAACCCATGACAGTATTAAGGGATTGGGCTTGGAAGCAGTCCAGAGATATTGATGAATAAGTCTGCCCTATATTGGTACTACATTGCCGCCATTTTTAAAATCATGTGATGGTACTGAGGGTGAAAGTGCACCTGACCACACATTTCACCCTCAGTGACACAACAAAGTTCTAAAAATGGAGGCAATGTGGAGTCGGCATACGGCAGACTTAGTCATCACTACCTCAGGGCTACTGCCAGCTACAAGTAAGCCCAACACCTTATTTAACAGAGTTTTACAAGGGCTTTCAAACTATAATGGGAGCTGTTCATAAATGTTCTCTTTTAAGCTGTTAAGTGCACCTTAAAGCAGCAGTGCAACAATGAATGTTCTTCCAAAAATGCTAGTTTCAACTGCAATTAATAAAATTATTGGCATACCTATCAGAAGTTGTTGTCGGAGTACCTCCTCTGCTGTGCACCATGAGACTTTTAATTTTTTTCAATCCTAGCCCTTCCCAGGCCTACAGTGCTATTTCTATGCAAAATGTGGTGCCCATTTTCTTGAGAAAAAACTCAAATAAAACATTTATATAATATTCAGATTTTGGTAGAATTAGAAAATTGCACCACCAAATTAAACTGGAAGATGCCTGAAATCTTTTATAGTGAAAAAAGGTAGGATCAAATTTTTTGTCCAGTTGTGTTGCACTGCTGCTTTAAAACCCCCCAGAATGGCCGGCCCGGTGGCGCTGAGGGTTGAGGCACTGGACGCCACACTTCCGACCACGCTGGCGACCCGTGTTTGGGAACAAGCACAGGCCGCTGGGGTTCGGCAGGGGAAGAGGGGGAGGATTGAGCGTCTTCGGACTGCTCTCTGGGGAGGCGGATGGCCAGCAGTCAGTGCATGCCAGGCCCCTAGCGGTGGCTGGGGGTTGGCACACTGACGCTGTACATGGGTCGGATAGCGGGGCAGGTGCTTAACGGAGCTGCGTGTCACCATCGCTGGCGCCATAGCACACTCCGCTCCCGGAAGGGGAGAAAAACGAGGAAACATTTCTCACGGAAGATGAAGGGGGAGTTTGCAGGGCCCGCCCCTGACCAGCCACGGCGCCGGCACACTGGATCCATTCTCGGTGGGGGTGGCCCCTCCCACTGAGTTGCAAGCCCTGGAGGTAACAACTGGTGCCGGATGGTGAACGTTGGGGTGACGGGGCTGGGACTCCCCCTGATTGTGAGGGCCATGGGAGCAGGAGTATAAATACCAACAAAAAACAGAATTAAGTATTATCAGGTGAAATAAACCATGTTTCACATGGGTCTATAGTACATGGCATCACGTGATTAAGTTTTATAGTACAGTTACGAGTCACAGGTTCCCACTTCTCAAAACTGCGACTTGCAGGAGTAAATGTAAATGCCTGATGATAGCAGAGGGCTTGGGGCTGGTCAGAAGAATGGTACCAATATCCATCCCCCAGCAGGTATGCATGTTAACCTGTTCCCACCATACAGTCAGGTTTATTGCATATATTTTATGCAGGTTGGCAACAACCTCCAAGCACCTACAGCATGTTAACAGCATCATGGTGTAGGTTCATACCATATGGCATTGAAAGGGACAAGTCTTGATTACTTGTTTGTCTCCTAACCAGATTTTAAATTTTTAGCATATTCATGAAAAAATCCCGACTTTCCTACATTTTGATTAGGAAGTGGTTATCTTTTTCAAAATGGGGATAAGACAGTTGTCCTGTGAATGTTTTCTTTTGTTTGTTTTTTTACATAGCAAACTGTTGTGGGGGTGTTCTCAGGCACTCTTAACTACAGTAGTGTGGCTGCTTTATTGAAACTTTCAGTAAAGTTTAATTTAAAAAAGGAGTGCGACTACTGTATCCCCTTGTTGAATTTCTGCCATTATCTGTACCAGAGAGACTGTGTTAAGCTAGGCAGTTAGGCATTTGTATTGTGGTCCAGGTAACTCCATTTCTGAGACTGACAAGATTTGTTGGGCCTGTGCTGGTGCATTTCTGGTTCATGTTTCTATATGGCATTTACAACATGAACTTGATATAACTTGTTTTTAGCACTTTGAATGTCTGTACCAATTACCAATAGATTTTTTTTTTTTTTTTTGAAATGTTCCAACTTATGTACTACTTTTCAGATTATTTTTTTTATTATTTCTGGCTCTGAAGTCTGTGTTGGATTAGATTCAGGTATATGTGCGGGGGAATGGGGCTTTGAACTACATAATAGGCGGCAGGAGGATGAAGGTGGAAACAATGTCTCAGCAGCACAATATGTCCATGTGGGCATATGTTGGGAGTAAGGCGAGGTGGATGTGTGCATGTCTGGTAGAATGTTACCTAGGGTGGGATGAGGATAGCAAGTGAGGAAAAAGAAAAAAAAAGTTCTAGCTGGGCAGATGGCAGTTGTCCCATCCAGCGAGGCTTGCCAGGCATGTTGATTTCCTCTAGCATGCCCTGTCCTTCTCCCTTCTTGACACCTGATATTATACGTCATTGACTGCACACTTCATCTGCCGTGGGGAGGACGGCATGCCCAGCGGTTCATCTGAAGGTAGGGAATGGGCAGGCCTCCGAGCAGGATTGGCATGGAGAGCAGCAACGAGCAGGGAATGGGTAACTCCTTGGATGGTAATGGTGCAGGGATGAACTGAGAGAGCAGGGAACAAGCAGCTCCTTAGATGGGAATGGGGCAGGGGTCAGCTGAGAAAGCAGGGAGCAGATAGCTCCTCTTAAGGCAGTGGCATGTGATCTGCTAGGAGAGCAGGGAGTGGGCAGCTGAAACTGGAATGGTATGGGGATCAGCTGAGAGAGCAGGGAAAGTGCAGCTCTCTAAACAGTACTGGTGTAGGGCTAAGTGGAAGGCCGTCCTGCTTTTGAAGGTGAGGAGAATAAAGAAAACAAAATGTCCTTTCCAAAGTCTGTCCTCTGGCTTCTAACTGGTGACGTTGTTAATCTTTAGTCTGTACAACAATGGTGCAAGTTTTTTTTTGTTATGAATGATGAAGGGACTTTGTAGTGCATGTATGGTCTCTTTTCACCTCAGAAAAAACACTGGATGTACAGCTTTTCCAGAATGCCAAGACCAGGCACCTATTTTCGAAAGATTTTATGACAGGCAAAGAAGTGAAGACCCTTATTAAAAACAGGGCCCCAATGGTTAAAGAGCTGGTCTCTAATAAAATAAAAACTTCAGACTGACTATATTTACAGCAATTATTGTTGAACTTTTTAAGTGTTTTCTAGTTTATATTTTACTTTTCTGTTATTGGTCTGCTAAATATTTCAGATAATATGGTACTTGTATAGCTGTGTCATTCAAAAAAAAGACTAGGACTGTCCCTAACTGACCTCACAGTTGCAATTTGTGACTTCACAGTCAGTTGTCATGGTAAGCAGTTTGATGTCATAACAAAGGCACTGAGAGGTCCTTTAGGGACAAAAACGTTTTTATGCAGTTATTTTCAACAGGTTACCAAGATGTGTTATTAACCTTGGAAAGAACACCTGAAAACTGAAAAAAAAAAAAAATTCATTTGTAAATTGTAATAGCTGACTCATTAATTTTAATGAAACTACATAGTGACGTGCAATGATGCTCCTTAAGCTAGGCAAGATTGCATAGTGATTTTGTGTGGTTCTGGCCTGGGCTGTATCTCCTTATCCCCTGCCTGTCCGCTCCTGTGAACCAGTTGTGCATATTTGAGATGTTCCTGCCCAAGCTGTCAGGCTTTAGAGAAAATCTTTTACCTGTGCATGTAAAAACATCATGCATTTGATCAGGGTGGGGTGGAAGGGGGCCTTGCTTTCTTACTTTTATGGAGTTACACTAGGTAAAGTATTATCAAATGAAGTGTGAATTAAATAATCACAAAAATTATTGCAGCAATGAAGGAAATTCCAGGTGAAAACCAGGGTTATATAACATTATGGCTTTGTGAACTTACTAATATATGTGAAATGAGAGTAAAACAAGCCAGTGAATTGTTACTCAAAATGCAGTGTACCATCTGTAGTACCAAAATATCTTGGAATTCTAGAAACTCTGGCTCTGAAAACTCCAGTTTGTCCCTGCAATGTCAGTGTGTTTTCACAAAGTAAACATACTGCAGTTCTCACACAGCACAATAAACCATCTTGGCTTTCTCATCTCCACTGCTCTGGCAGAGTATCCACCTATGGGCATGATTGTGATTCTGGTTCCCTACTTCCCTAAAATTAGAAATGCTATAAGCAGTTGTGCTCAGTATATTGTGATATTTGCTACTTAAAATATTGTGATACTCAAAAGTTGATATGACATCCCTAGTTTGTATTTATTCCCAGTTATTTCTTGTCTGCCATGAAGCTGTAAACCTCTGACCTTGGAGCTGATGCTGTAGCCGTAACTCACAGCGTATGTTAATACTGCCACTGAAACCACTCCTACAGTTGTAAGAGTGATCTTAAGTGCATTCTTAGGATATGAGAACCACGAATCGAAGGTGAGCTGGCCCAGAGAATGTAAGACCAAGAGTGGTCTCAGTGGCAGTATCAGTATATTATTGATCCAGATTAATCAATAATGTGTTAAAACTGTATCAGAAAAAAAACTTCCCCAAACCTGCTTGTTTCCAGGGCAGCTGCACAAGATGCTCTTTACAGAGTAAGTGTCTTGTGCAAGGGAAAAGAGCGCTTCAGTTGGTCAGGAGTGCTCACCTGATCTAAAATCTAAATATTATCAGTCATGTGTTTGCTTTCATGAGCATGTCTGATTAACATTGTGGGGGATTCTGGTTTTTTTGCTGCTTTAAAGAGCCACTGATGTATCCAGGAGAACTTTGAAAAACATATTTAGAGGCGAAGCAGTTTGTATTTCTCGTGAGCTCAGTATTTCTTCTCACCTTTATTTATTACTGAGGGCATATGCACGAAAACAGTATCTCTGTTCTTTGAGGGTTCATCTGCTGTGCTTGCTTATCCCCAATTTGATGTTATAATACTCTGCTTGTGACATCACAGTTCCTGCTATGCAAACCGGGCTGTAATATCACAACAGTGCAATATTATTTCAAGCAGGGAATAAGCTGTAGGGGTAGATAAACTCTTACGGGATTAAGATCCTGTTTTTGGGAACTTGTTCAGTAATGAATAAGAGGGAGGAGAAATCTATAGGAGGCAAATGAAATCCAAGCTGAATTGTATCTAAATATTACATTTTCTAAAGTTTTCCCAGAGGTATCAGCAACTTTTTAACCTTGGAGCAAAAGAAAATAGTCTCTGTTGACTGGTATGGATGTTTTGGAGCTCAAGTGCGCTGATAAACAAAGCATGGTAGAACACTTTCACAGCAAGACATCTGCTGACCTCTCCTGAGGTCAAAGAAGAAAAAATGTAATGTTATGTAATGTATTGATCCTCTAGATTTGCTTAATCATTTAGGTGAAACAATGTCTTTTAAAGTGATGTTAGCTTGTTTATTTTTGTTATTTAAATTATGTTTGTTCTCTTCTTCCAGGTGGGGATGTACCCCCATATTTGTCCCGTTAGTTCTCGCACACTTCCCACCCGACATCCCCCAAACTGCACGAACCAAGAGGCTCGTGGTGAAGCTTCCCAAAGGGAGAGACTGAGATCCACCTGGAGGCCCAGCCAAGACTTAGACTCTGCGTCATCCAGGCAGGCTGGTTGAGAATCCTACAGGATACCATCCTGCCTTGTTCAAAGGGCCTTTTTCTCTTTTCCCCAGTGGATGTTCAGCTGTGCAGTGACGTCAGTGGTGCATCCATACGTACTCTCACGCATGGTGCACTGGCATCCACTGACTCCACCCTTCCAGTCTTGCAGTTCCTGTCTACTGCACACTGGGCCTCTGCAGTGCCCCATATCCTGGAGGAGGAGAGCAGTCCGTTAGACACTCATTCTGACTTTCTCTAGACGGTTCTTTGATGCTTCAGGCTTGATCCTGAACCTGGGTTATCAGCGTTGCTAGCAGTAGCACTATTGCTGCGCTCACAAGCTGGCCCCATAGTAACTTGTTGAATGACGTGAATGGGATGATTTTAAACCCTATCTTGATCTTCAGTAAGAATGTTTGATTCTTACAGCTGACAACTATGAGCCCTTAGGAGTTAGAGTAAAAATAAAACTTCTAGGATTGTGGATATGTTGTTCATCCACACTGGCAGGTCCCTTTCCCCTTTAAATCTTGTCGGACGTCTTCAAGCTGGCTCCTCCCACCCACCTGGGTGGTATATACCTCAGCTCCGCCCCAGGATGCCAGATCTTCCTTTCCACTAGAAGATACAGGTTGCCTCCCTCATGCTCATGCATTTAAATCGGCCCCTGTTGAAATTCGGGTTTACCGAGATTAAAACTCGTTCGGGGTAACGATCGCGCTTTTTCATCCTCGATCATGGAAGAGAAATCTCCTGGATTTCACCGGTGTCCTTGTGGCCAGAAGATGTCACGCACCGATCCCCATCTCACGTGCATCTACTGCCTATGTGTTGGCCATGACACCTCGTCCTGCAGTTTTTACTTGGCCTTCCATCCCAATGTCTTGGACGACCGCCTGGCACATTTGAAGTTGGGGAGACCAGAGAAAAGGAATCCTTCGGTGAAGTCTAAGGAGACTAGGTGGGCAGTTTCCGCGGCCGCGGGTTCCGCTGAGCAGCTGTAATGCATGAAGGCGTTCGAAGAAAAAAGAAACGCCCTTCAGCGAATCGAAGCTTTTTCGTTCCACTCATCCTGGGCTCCGCCTTCACAGGTTCTTTTAAGGAGTTGTGCCAGTCTCTCCCTACCCGGGGTGAGACGCCCGCGGGCTCGCACTCCTCGTGTTCTCGAAAGAGGGACAAAGAACCCAGCTCGTCTTCGTCTCGGTGAAGGCGCTCTTGGGACCAAGAGAGGTCTCAGTCCCAGGAGCATGCGGTCTCGACATCGATTGAGATCGATTCCTCGGCCACAGACTTCACGGACCTTCTGTCTGGCCAGACGACCGAGGAAGTGGCCGATGAGGTTGAGATTGTTTTTGACCCAATCAACCCTCTGTCGCCGGCCGTGGCAGACGACTTCTTGGAGAGGACTCCGGACCTTGTGTTCCCTGATGAGGAGACCCAGCTCGCTGGCGTCCCCATCGAGGTCCCAGTTCCGGACCCCTGGGTTTCACCGATGCCTCCAGTGTCTCCCGAGTAACTGAGTCGGCCTGCCTGATCTCGGTCCAGGTCTAGAACCTCCTCGGTCGAACGGCCAAGGAAGAGCTATAAGCGCTCCAAAAAGAGGCGACGCCACAGGTCGTCCTTGTCCTCCTTGAATGAGGAGAGGCTCTGACAGAAACTCCGTCAGCTCTACGAGGACCTTATGTGGCAACAGCTGATTTTGACCGGGCAGAAGAAGGCTCCGCCTCCTACCCCTGCCATTACTTGGCTCTCGCCTCCCAGGCCAAAGCCGACCCTCTCGGAACTGAAGCCTTTTGTTCCCCCACCGGCACGGCCGTCCCGTCCTTCGGTTCAGCCTTTTCCGGTTTCTCCACCGGTAGTGGTGGAACCGCCACCTAAGCAGCCTGTGGAAGGGACTCCATCCAAAGAGGACCGACCAGATACTGAGCTTCACCGTCTGACGGTCACGGTAACCCCGGACTGTCCTCGACGGGTTGAGGGTGATTTGGGCGGCAGGTCACTGTACCCCGACTCCTCGGACTCAGATGTCACCGGGCTTCACTCTCATCCCGTGGATGATGAGTTGTCCGTTGGCATAGGGATGGAGGAAGGTCCTTCCTCCTTCCAAGGGATCCTCCATCTCAACTCTGATTCTACAGGGATGCCCCTGAAACTCATCCAGAAAAAGGCGGAGTACCCTCTCACAGACATCCTCAAGAGAGGGGATACACCGACGGAGGCCTTTCCTGTGGCCGAGGCCATTGTTGGTTCGGCACTTGAACTATGGCAGCGCCCTACCTCATGTCCAGCACCGTCTGCCCGTATGGCCCACAAGTATGCGGTGCCCATGGGGTCCCTGGCGGGGTTCACAGAGCACCCTTCAGCCGAGAGCCTGGTGACCGCCTCTGTTTTCAGGCGTACTGGCAGTTCTGCCAACACTGACCGTCCTCCCCCCCGATAAGGAGTCCAAGCTTTTGGGCCATTCGGCACGGAAAGTCTATGCGGCTTCCTCCTTGGGCCTTTGTCAGGCCAGTTCGTCCATCATCATGGCACCCTTCTCGGGTCATTAGATGAAGTCCTCCCACATCTCCCCGTGGACATGCAAACCACGGTTAAGCAGGTACGGGACCAGGGCCGTGCTGTTGCCAAACAGCAGCTCCAAACTGCCCTGGACATTAGGAATTCTTGTGCCCGCTTAATGGCCACCATAACTTGGCTGATGCTCTCTTCCTTCCCGGTGGATACTCAGCATAAGTTAGCTGATGTGCCATTCCTTGGGACTGGCTTGTTTGGCCCAGGAGTGGCCAGTCACCTACAGCACATTGAGCAGTCCAGTGCCATCTTGGACGCCACTTCTGCCAAGAGTTCTTCAGGCAAGAACCAGCAGGAAAAAAAAAGAAGCCTTTTCAGCACTCTTCCCCTGCGGTTCAGCAGTCCTTCTACCAAGGAGGACAGCAGCATTAGCAGTAGGCTCAAGCTTGGTGCCCTCGGCCCAAGCCTGGACCTCAACAGGCCCTCAGCGGAGGCCGAGGCTCAGGTTCTGGAGCCTCCTCCTCCTCCAGGCCTGCTCAGTGATGGGATGGCGGTTGCTACCCCTATCTCTGTCATGCCAACTCTGGGTCCTCCCGTGGGGGGCCGGCTCCACCACTTCCTTTCCGCCTGGTCCGCTATCACCTTGGACAGGTGGGTTCTCGAAGTGGTCAGTCAGGGACTGCCTCTAGAATTCGAGCAGTACCCTCCCAGCCAAGCCAAGCCCCTCGGGAGGAACAGATTTCCGTATGCACCCAGTCGGCTCTTTGAGACGACATTATTCAGCTCCTCCTCAGGGAGGCAGTAGCTGTCGTGGCGGATCCCTCTGCAGACCCAGGCTTTGTCTCCAGGTACTTCCTGGTGCCCAAGCGGACGGGGGCTGGCGCCCCATTCTAGATCTCCACGACCTGAATCAGTTTCTCAGGTCACGCACCTTTCAGATGGTCACTCTGTCCCAGATCATACCATCCTTGGAGCGAAACATGTGGTTCTGTTCACTGGATCTGCAGGACGCGTTCTTTCACGTCTCAGTCCGTCCGTCCCATCACGATTACACCTCTCCAGGGTCGAAGGGACCACGTATGAGTTCCGAGCCATGCCGTTCGGCCTGTCATCGGCCCCATGGGTCTTCACCAAATGCATTGCAGTGGTGGTGGCTCATCTCCGGCGTTGGGGAGTCAGAATTTACCCCTACCTCGATGATTGGCTCCTGGCAGGTTCCACCTAACAGGAGGTGGAAAGGTCCAGGGATCTGGCCCTCCAGACCTGCTCCCAACTCGGCCTCCTGGTCAACGAGGCCAAGTCGGAATTTGTGCCTTCCCAGGTGATGGGCTTCATCGGGGCAGAGCTCGACTCTTGTCAAGCCAGAGCCCGGCTCCCGGTGGACATGGCAGAGGTTCTGTCCTCCTTTGCCCAATCATTTCTGGTTGGGCACTTGCGCCCTGCCCGGGACGTTCTGTGCCTTCTGGGTTACATGGCGGCATGCACCTCAGTGGTCTGTTGGGCCCGGTTGCGCATGTGCCCCCTCCAATGGGAGCTGGCCGCCCAGTGGACTCAGCGTCACGATCATTTCAACCAGCTGATCACTGTAACCCAGAAGATGTGGGACGCTCTCCAATGGTGGACCGCCCCAGACTGGTTGCAGGAGGGGATCCCGTTTGTTCGCCTCGAACCGACGGCCGTCTTTATGACCGATGCCTCTCTCATCTCTCTCATGGACTGGGGAGCCCACATGGGGGACAACAGGGCCCACGGGTTCTGGACCCCCGAGGAGTCCCAATGCCGCATCAACCTTTTGAAGCTCAGAGCAGTCAGACTGGCACTGTCAGCTTTTGCTCCTCAGCTCCGGGGGTCAAGTGGTTCAAGTCCAGACGGACAATACCACAACCATGTACTACCTCAACAAACAGGGCGGCACGCACTCCCGTCTGCTGTGCAAGGAGGCGCTCCGCATCTGGATCCTCATAAGCCAGTTGGAGGCGGATGCTCTCAGCCGTATAGGCCAGACATCCCACGAGTGGACTCTCCATACAGAGGTAGCTTACAGCCTGTTCTCCCGTTGAAGCAAACCGATAGTGGACCTGTTTGCCTCCAGGGAAAACACCAAGCTGAGGCTGTATCATGCCCACCCCCCTCAACAGGACTCGCTACAGGGGGATGCCTTCTCGGGGTTGTGGACCCCCAGGCCTCCCCTACGCCTTCCCTTGATCCACAATGTGTTACTCAAGGCGAGGAGGGACAAGGCAAAGGTGATTCTGGTAGCCCCCGACTGGCCGTGCCAGTTCTGGTGTCCAGATCTCCTCAGCCTCAACTGCAGACCCCCGGAGCGGCTTTGTACACGCCCAGACCTGATATCTCTGAACATGGGAAAGGTCTTCCATCCGGACCTTCAGTCCCTGCACCTCACAGCCTGGTGCCTGAGTGACTAGAGTTCTAGGCTTTGGGTCTTTCTGAAGATGTCTACACTGTGGTGGAGGCATCTCGAAAGGAATCGACCAGGAAATGTTATGCCCTCAAATGGAAAAGATTTTCCATTTGGTGTCAGGGTAAGGGGTCTGGGCCCCTTATCCTGTTCTGTGGCTAACATTCTCGACTACCTTTGGTCTCTCTCCAAAGGGGATCTACGGTCATCGACTCTTAGGGTGCACCTGGCAGCCATTTCTGCTTACCGGGCGCGGGCCGGTCAGCCGACATTGGCGCAGGAGGCTGTGGTCGGGCACTTTTTCAAAGGCCTGGATCACATATCCCCTCCGGTGCGTGAACCTCCACCTCCATGAGATCTACTGCTGGTACAGGCAATGCTCGTGGGCAAGCCATTCGAACCAATACACAAGTGTGAGCTGTCACACTTGTGGAATACAGCCTTCCTGGTGGCTATCACGTCTGCCAGAAGGACAGGGGAGCTCCAGGTGCTTTTGGTGGACTCCCCTTATCTGGTCTTCCACAGGGACAAAGTTGTCCTGCACCCCAACCCACAATTCCTTCCGAAAGCGGTGTCAGAGTTTCACCTTAACCAGGTGTTGACTCTGCAGGTATACTTCCGGAATTACACCTCGGAGGCCGAGTACAGGCTCCATACCTTGGACCTGAGACATGCTCTCTCCTATTATAAGGAGAGGATGGTGGAAATTCATGGAGAGGTTCGCCAGCTGTTTGTCACTTATGCTGGCGTCTCTTTTGGCAGATCTGCAGCCAAACGGACCATAGCAAGATGGATTACATCATGCATAGGTCTGTGCTGTGAGTTGGCGGGCAAGGAGCTTCCCAGATGGATAAGAGCTCATTCTACCCGCCATACTGCTGCATCGGTGGCTGCTTCCAGGGACATCCCTATCCAGGAAATCTGTCAGGCTGCTACCTGGAAGTCAGAAAACACCTTCATTACCCACTTCCACATCGACCTTGAGTCATGCTGGGATGCTGGTTTTGGGGCCTTGGTTCTCTAATCTCTGTTCCCTAAGTAGGGGGTGTGCGCCTTGCCTCCCTCCTCCCGGAGAACTGCTAAGAGTCTGCCAAACAGTGTGGATGAACAACATAGCCACGATCCTAGAAAAACAGGTTACTCACCTGTAACAGTAGTTCTATAGTGGTACATGTGTTCATCTACCTGAATCACCTCGACCTCCCTGGCTGCGGGCCTTTACATCCCTGGCTTCCAGCGAGCTAAGATCTGGTGTCTTGGGGCGGAGCCGAGGTATATACCACCCGGGTGGGTGGGAGGAGCCAGTTTAAAGACTTCCGGCAAGATTTAAAGGGGAAAGGGACATGCTAAACAGTGTAGATGAACAACATGTACCACTCCTAGAACTACTGTTACAGGTGAGTAACCTGTTTATTTTGCTCACTATTCCAGGAAATTATCAAGAAATCTGATGATTAATAATTTTTTTTCTGGCCTTGGGTCTGATTTAAAAAAAAAAAAAAAAAGCCAACCTAATAATCTTTTTGGCATGCTGTTCACTGGCTACTGGCTAGGGACCAATTACATAATGACCTCTCAAAAATTGTGCTATCATTGGTTCATTGGTTTCCTGTTGTAATGAGTCATGCTCTAGCCAGAATCATGACAAGTGACCCCAAACTCCTAAAGATGGATCCTTGTAAGCCCTTTGGTGTTAGATACTTGGGAATAGAACAGTGATTTCTGTCAAAACATCTAGCATGCTTCTTTGGATGCTGGTTCAGGGGATCCTAGGATGGGAACAAGTTACCAAAGCAGTCTTTGCAAGCACATTTCTGGGATTTTAAGCAGCTGAGGATCGCAGCTGTGTGTAGGACTGTGTATGAGCTTGTGTTGAATCCTTTGGACAAAGTTTGAGTCTTTACCCAAAAGGAGATGCTATATTTTTTTTCTGTCCTTCTGTTTTAAATACGTGTCTAAAACTGTTATGTTACCTTTGTAAAAGAGAGAAAATATTGTAAATCTTTTTAAGCTGTAAAGTAAAATTGTATATCTGTATTTTTGGATCATGTTATAGACTGTTATATTGTTATAAATAAAGTATTTTTGGGAGCATTTTGGTTTGAAAGTGGCTTTGTTCTTTGTATATACATGTTGAGACTGCATACTTCGGCAGAAAGTCTGGAAATATGCTGCTTTGTATTGTGCTGGTGTACAGCAACATATTTTTACAAACTAAGACGTGGCATCTGATTACAAACAAAATCATACCTCTCAACCTTTTGTTAGTGAAATTTAGGACTGTGAAAGTTGCAGTGTTGGAAAATAAGGGACACTAGCACACTGTGGGACACATCAAACATTTAGATGTGGAAACTTGTGCGATTCTTCATGTGATGTTTAATTTTGATTTACCATTAAATACTACCTGGGATTTCTATTCAAGACTGCACTTCTTCTGCGGGACAGAGGAATTCTAAGAGGTAAAATGAGGGATTTATTTATTTAGAATTTGTTGACTGGGAAATACAGGTTTAACCGAGGCTTTTTTCGATGTGTTACCCACGAGGAAGGGAATACAGGAAGGGAAGAGAAATGTAAGTAAATAGTACAGTAGCAGGATTAAAATCCTCTTGATCATATACGCAAAGTTGGGGTTGTACCGTGCTAGCGTACACCAAAGCAATAGAGAAAAAGAATCTTTTTGCTGGGTAAAGAGTATGCCTGACAAAGAAGCATTAATGCCTCGAAAGCTTGTAGCTTTAACTTTTCATTACCCTAATAACGGTATTATCTTCTTTGGGGCTATCTCAGTCATCAGGGTACACTGTAGGAACTTCACTGTCGGTGAAGGGGAATCCACACGGAAGATTTTCAGCAGTACAACCAGGGCCTCCCATGCCGTCAACTTCTGTTGACGTCACCATCCCTATAAAGGCGTGAGTGACCCTGCTCCCCCCTCAGTTCTTTCCTGCCATCGACTCACTCGTATGGGTCTCTGCAGAAGCTCTGACAGAGTATTTGCGCCATTTTTTCACCTACAGGTTTTATTCAATATTTTTTCTGAATATCTTTTTTTGAAGAGATTCCTCCAACTTGTTTAGGTCGAGAGTAAATCCTTCTGCCTCTCTCTTCTGTCACTGTGGAAAGGAAATTGCCTCCCACAGACGAATATTCTCTCTCTGTTGTCTTGGACCTAAACACGAAGATCCTAACTGTAGCAATCTTCATCATTCACCACTGGTGGGTTAAGGTGGCTGCACTAGGACCCCCATGGGAGCTTATAGCTTTTTTTTCTAGGAGGGGACAGCGCCACCCATGAGGCCGACGTATGCGTGGCGCTCGCGGGTTGGCCTGTAACCACTGCCGGCCCCTCCACCACCTCAAGTTCTGTTTTTCCCACCATCGAGGTGCATCACTCTGTGGGAGCTGCTTGCTTTTCTACTGTACACGAAATTAAAGTTCGCAATTGACCACCGAAATTCTGCCGTTACTGCTACTCATTGCTGTAGGACATCTCCAAGAACTGGTAAAACCGTTTCCTTTATTTTTTCTTGTTTCTGCAGCACCGAGTCTTTGCTTTAGTTCAATTTTTAGTTGACCGTAATGATCATGTTCGGTTGGGGTCTACTTCAGAATCCAAGACGGGGCATTTCCCTATGCATCGGTGCCCCTGCGGCAAGCCGATGACCATATCGGACCGTCATGATCATTGTCTTGCCTGCCTGGATCCCCATCACGATATGGACAACTGCAACACCTGCTTCTTCATGGACTGCTGGATCCTCGAGGTGCTCGTGTTGAAGATGGGTCGGGATACTCCCACCTTCGGGGGCGTCGGCGGTCCTGGGACACCAAGGTCAGGACGTTGGCCCTTCCCGGGTTTCCTGTGGTAGTATATGTACTGAAGGAGAACAGGCCTCAGTTGGTTTCTGGTCTCACTGAGACCAGCTGTCATGCGTGAGGGTGGGCGGACAGTCGACCTCAGGGGTGGGCAGGCACGCGTCACAGTCCGCTGTGTCCTCAGAAGTGTGGATGCCCCTGGTGTCACGGGCGCTGCTATACACTGGGCCTGAGCCAGTGGCGTCCTTGGTAATGCCTGTTAGCACTGCTTCAGCTCCCAACTCCACCCTTGGAGCTGGTGAGCGAGGTGGTGCCACGGTCGGTGTTAGGCCTGCTTCCAATGCTGCCAGCAGCACTGGGAGTGGGAGGGTTTCGGGGGTTGCATCTCTGCTGGTCTCTCTAATCTCCTCCTCTTCTTTGAAGGAGGATGATCGGGATGACCCAGAGTGGCTGCCTGACTCTGAGGAGTCCGTTGCCCTGTTAGGCCTAGCCATTCAATTTCTGGTGTTACAGTTTCGGTCACTCCCTCAGTGGGTCCTACCCTTGGGGCCGACTCCTCTGTGTCCTCTGGTGCTGAGTAGGGTGTTAGCGTTGGGCTGTGGGACGGCGCCGCTCTCAGTGCCAGGTTGGACTCCAGCACCGAGTCTGGTTCTGATGCCAAGTTAGATTCCAGTGCCGGTGAGGAGTCTGGGGTTGTTTCTAGCACCTCCTCTGGTGCTGGCGCTGTCTCAGAACCCCAAATTTTGGACACTGCCGACCATCTGAGGAGCATGTCCCTGTCTGGGGAGGGGAGATTGAGGAGGTCAGGGTGGCACACAGACCCACTTCCAGAGCTGCTAGTGGCTCTGGGAGGAGCCACAGTGCCGATCCCTCTCTTCTTCACTCCCCGGACCAGGTAGGACTAGGGGGCCGCCCACATGGGACAGACCCGCTCTGATCACCCCATTGTGGGGTCCTTTCTTTTAGGCAACACTTTGGTCACTCCTGTATGGTTGGGTGACCTACAGTGGGTGTGTTGCGCAGCCCCTCCTGTGCATTCCCATAGCCCTAGCAGAGATCCTGCTCTGGCTCGCCAGGCTTCTCCTCCCCCGCAGATCCTCTGCCTCCTCCTTCTGCTCTACTAAGTCTCTCGGGCCCTTCGAGACCTATGACCTGGGACCAGTTCAGATCGTCATCTGCTGCTTTTCCCCACTATCGAAGAACCCTGGACCAGGTCATTTTTAGACCGGACCCTCCAGCAGCCCCAGAATCCGAGCCGGGCTCCTCTGCCTCCTCGCCTACCTCCCCAGAGGAAGAGGATCCTTCAGTCCAACTATTCTCAGATGCTGATATCACCAGCTATTAGCGATTCCTGTTGAAGTTGCTTGAGGTGCTTCACATATACCACTTCACGAGTTGCAATCCTGACCATGTGACACGGGCATTCCTCTGAGAGTTTGTCCTGAAAACGTCAGCCCTTTGTGGACTGTCCCTTTCATGGTGGCATCACATCGGGTCTGGCAGCATCCCTCTGCCCCTTCTCCAGCCCAGAGGGGCTGTCAGCGCAGGGACTGCGCATCCCAAGGGTCTCCAGGTCAGAGTGGGACAAATCAGTTTGTAAGCTGGTGGTCAGTTTGGCCACTAGCTTTCAAAATCTGATAGCTAAACCAATATTTGTAGTGGCCATTCTTTTTAAAGACTCGAAAATCACTGTGTCTTCAAGTAGCCAAGTTGGTCAATAACTTTCAAAATCTTGTAGTCAGACCAATAGTCATTGGCCACCTGGCTACCCTATTTGTCCCACCCTGCTCTAGGTACTATGCCCCACCCCTCTTCTGGGATAGAGCTCATGGACACCCCTTCTGGGCATCGTCGCCCAAGACACAACCATGCCCCAGAGTCTGACTCTGCTGAGTTTGATCGCTGGGGTATGAGAGTCTTCTCAGCAGTGTCTCCTTTTGTGCATCTCAGCGCACCAGGCACATCAGGCTGCCTACACTAGGCACCTGTGGACAGTGCTGGGACTACTACTGGCGACCTTGCCTGACGTAGAGGCAACCAGGCAAGCCATTTGCCTTTCTGCTAGGGGCCTAGTGGTAGCAAGACACCAAGCAAAGGCATCTTTATGATGCTAGTGAGGTAGCATCTAGGCTGGCAGGAATTGCAGTCTGCATTAGGCAGATGGCCATTCTTTTTAAAGACTCGAAAATTATTGTGTCGGCAAGTAGCCAAGTTGGCCAATAACTTTCAAAATCTTGTAGCCAGACCAATAGCCACTGGCCACCTGGCTACCCTATTTGTCCCAACCTGCTCCAGGTACTATACCCCACCCCTCTTCTGGGATAGAGCTCCTGCACATCCCTTCTGGGCATCGTCGCCCAAGACACAACCTTCCCCCAGAGTCTGACTTGGCTGAGTTTGACACTGGGGTATGAGAGTCTTCTCGGCAGCGTCTCCTTTTGTGCATCTCAGCGCACCAGGCACATCAGGCTGCCTACGCTAGGCACCTGTGGACAGTGCTTCTTGCAGTTATCACCCCAGGCCTGGTGTAGGGTGATTGCCTCTCCCTTCCAAGGGGCTAATTTTTTCTCCACCAGGGTGAGGCAAGAATTGTTGGGGCGCCTTCCTTCTCCCAGGCAACGGGAGTCTCAGTCTCGCCCTGACCAGTCTGTGGCCTCATCAGGCCCGTGAGGGGCCCCTTCCTTCCTGTGTTTCTCCCCCACAGGAGGCTGAGGGAAGTTTCTAGCCCTCAGGGAGGTGCCAGTGCCTTTAGCTGCTTGATACTCACCCACCAGTGATGGATGGTGAAGATTGATACAGTTAAGATATGAAAATTACGTACCTACTGTAATTCTTTATCTTACTGTATGTCTTCACCATTCATCACTGGTTCCCGCCCTCCTTCCCCTCTTGGGACTCAGCCTCTGGGTAGTGCCTCCTTCCTGCTTGCCTTCCCCCCCAATTGAGGTCATTTGTGGGTATAGTCCTGCTGGCATCGCTGGGTCCACTGATCCTTCGCTGAAGTGACAAGGACCCACTTCTGGGGGAGGGCAAGCAGGGGCACTTACCCTCTCTATGCTTAAGGCTTCTCTGGGCCTCTCACTACCCTGATGGGGACTCTTCCGATGGGCTTTCCAAGGGTCCTCTTTTAGTTTTCTTGAAGGGGCTCTTGTCTCTCTGCCTATACTTCGGGTTCAATTTTGACCTCTTCTTGGGTCCCCATCTTTGTTATGGGGGGCTCCGGGGACCTTCGTCCCCTCTTCTTGGCGTCTTGGTTACTCCATTTTACTCCCTGGGTGACCCACTCTGGGTTACCACGGGGCAGGGTCCCCTCTGACCTTAAGAGGTTTCACCACTTCTAGAGACTTAAGGTCTCTGCATTGCCTTTTCTACAGCACTGGAGGTGAGGGGGTCTCATCCTTCGGGTTCTGGACCTTCCTAAATTGAAAGGTTCTATGTCTGTAGAGGATCCTGCCTCAGGGTGCGTCCTGTCCCCACCTCTTAGTTTGTGTAAGGGACAGGGAGTGAAAGACATATGGTCCCCTTTCCCTTCTCTGGTGGACCAGGAGGCAAAGCCTTATGAGGCTCACTTGGTGTCCTGTGATGCTTCACATCTGCAAGGTTCTGTGATGTGCTCTGCTATGCACAGCAGCTTGGTTCTCCTACCTTGACTTCTCTTCAGCCTGGGAAGCTTATCCTGTGATCTCACTTCGAGGGGGAGCTCTTGCAGCATATAATACCATTAGGACTAAGGCTGCCAGGTGTTAGGACCCAACGGAAAAATCTTCTAGCTAGCAGTCTGTGGCGGGGACCAACCCCAACATCGGCTCTGCCCCGACTTTAGACGTGGTGTAAAGGGGGCAGTCCTCTGGCACCAGCCCATTTCTTTTCCCACCGTCGACCCACTAACATCGGATCTATGGACACCATCGTTTGCAGTCAACCACCTTTTTTCACGCCTCGCACAGCTAGTCAATAGTTTTGTGGGGGGTTTTCAGTAATATTCAATGAAAGTGCATGTCTTCTTCGCCTTCCATATGACAAAAGTCGAAGTGCGCGTGTGGGAAGCAGATCCTGGCAAGGGACGGCCACTCTGCCTGCCTGATCTGCCTAGGCCCAAACCACCGGCCTGATGATTGCCCGCACTGTCAAAAATTTAACAGTAAAACTCTCATTCGACATGCTAATATGCTAAAAGCCTACCTTTTACAGAAACAAGTGGCCGCCATGCAGAAGACCCAGTCGGGGCGAAGTTCTTCTTCACCAAGGGAGTCTCCCCCAAGGAGAAAAGATCGGGAGGGAAACACCATCACCGGGAGAAAGAGCCAGGTCAGAATCCTGCCCAAAGTCCGCCCAGAAGACTTCTGCTTCTTCCATCTCCAGCGGGAGGTTGGAATCGGTTCCCCCAGGTACCACTGCAGTTTCGAGGGTTACTTGCAAGAAGACTTCCTCTTCAACACACTCCAAAGGTAAGGCGTCTTCTTCACAAGGGCGTTCATCCGCCCAAGTTCCCTTGGCCCACTGACCCCATAAATCCTCCCATGGGTCGACCCAAGAGGGACAGGTGTCCTCTTTGGGCAAATCTTCAGATGCCGCCCAAAAGCACACTGGAGAAGACGCTGGAGATTCTTCATCAGATTACTCCTCAGAGGATGAGTTACCCATCCCTTCTCCGGACCCAAGGGATTCTCCAAGGTCACCCCCGGATGACCCGTCCTTCTTGGACATAACGCGGCATATCCAGGCTCTGTACCAATGGGACACAAGAGCTGGATCCCGTGAGACGCCATTTGGCTAAATTCTTGGGGGCTACTGACTCTAAGCCATTGGTCATTCCCCCATTAGTAGAACCTTTCTAGGACGTCACCAGGTTAACCTGGAAACACTTAGCTACTACATCTGTAGTGCCAAGAAAGGTGGACAGGCTCTAGAAGACACCCAAAGAGGAGCCTTTCCTAGGAGAGCACCCTAAAGCTGATTCCATGGTGCTGATGGCAGCACACGGTAGGGCACACCAACCCAGGCATATGGATGCCTAACCTCCGGACCCAGAGTCCAAAAAGTTGGATCTGATAGGCCGCAAAGTGTATTCCTCGGCCACCTGCACGGTCAGGTTGAACTTTTTGGCTCGCGTGGTGACCTATCAAAAGTCACTCTGGGCAAAGGCAGTGGCTCTGGCTAAGGCCCAGTCAGACTCTGAGGGGAAGGCAGAGCTCCTGGCAGTCATCCAATCAGGGATGGATGTAGATAAACATGTGCCTAGGAGCTCTTATGACTCAGCAGACATGGCAGCTAGGGCAATGGCGACAGGTGTCTGCATGAGGAGGCATGCTTAGCTTCAGATTTCCGCCAAGACCTGCAGGACGCCATTCTGGACGCTCCTTTTCAAGGACCAGTCCTTTATGGTCAGGAAACCGAGACACTTATAACTGGTCTGCAGGACTCGGGTAAAGCAGTATTTGAGGTCCACTGAATGTATAGATTGGAACTGCAGGCCACCCAACACCATCCTTTTCGAAAAAAACGACAGCAGGCAAGATGCCAGCCACAGCACAAAGGCTTCAAAAGATGAGACCCCCCCCCGTCCCTTCAGGCTCCCAGGGCCCAAAAATTCCCAAAGCGCCCAGACCTCCCCTGCCCATCCACTCCAATATGGCATGACTTCCTACCAATCCCCCCCCCCTTCACCGGAGGAAGTGCAGAAGGAGGAGGGAGGTTCTCCCTCTATCTGTCCAGATGGTCCAGTATTACGTCGGACCAATGGGTCCTCCAGATAGTGGAGAGAGGATACTCCCTAGAGTTTACTCAGATCCCACTGGACAATCCATCCCACTGGACAATCCACCAGTCCCCTCAAATGCACTTCTCCTGCAGGCAGAGATACAGGCCTTGTTAGACAGGAGAGTCATCCAGGAGGTCCCCTTTGCTCAAAGGGGCAAAGGTTTCTACTTGCACTTCTTCCTTTCCCTAAAGAAGATGGGAGACTTCCGTCCCATTCTGGATCTGAGTCACCTGAACAATTTCATTGAATACAAACGGTCCAGAATGGTGACCTTAGCAAGCCTGTTGCCCGTGCTCCATCAAGGAGACTGGCTTTGCTCCCTGGACATGCAGGATGTGTACATGCATATTAAGATTCTGCTGTCCCACAGGAAATACCTTCGCTTTACCTTCCAAGGCGGGCACTACCAGTTCTGGGCGCTACCATTAGGTCTGTCATCAGCACCAAGGGTCTTCACCAAATGCCTGGCAGTAGTGGTGGCCCTCAGGAGAGGGGGTTACTTTGTCTACCTCTACCTGGACGATTGGCTTCTAAGAAGCCAATTAAACAGGACCTTGGAGAAGACAGTCTATTCCAGACTCTGGGCATTACCCTAAACTTGCCCAAGTCACACCCATGGCCTGCTCAAAGGCTACAATACGTAGGAGCAGTTCTGGACACAGTCCAAGGAAAAGCCTTCCTGCCCACAGACTGGGAGCACAGGCTAAGGGAGGTCACTCACATTTGGCTGCAGCAATAGACGCAGTTCCCCTCGCACGGTTAAACATGAGGATACTGCAGTGGCACCTCAGGGTTCAGTGGGACCAAGGCACGGATGAGCTAGAGCAGCCCATTCGGACCTCCGGTGCTGTCCATCAGTCCCTGACTTAGTGAGTCACCCCAACCCATTTGAGCATAGGGGTTCCCTTCCAGCGAACCAGCCCACAGCAGATCCTTACTACAGATGCTTTGGGACTGGGATGGGGAGCACATCTTGCTTCTCATCAGACGGGTTCCTGGAAGTCCACAGAACAGTCTCTCCACATAAACATTTTGGAGGTGAGAGCTGTACTGTATGCCCTTCAGGCCTTCCAAGGGGTACTCCTTCCTAGGTCACTTCTGGTCCAGTTGGACAGTATCCCAGTAGTCTTCTATCTCAGCAAGCAAGGGGGCACACACTCTTATCCCCTATGCAGAGAGGTAATGAGAGTATAGACTTGGGCAGTGGATCACAGCCTGGATCTCATGGCAGTCCATGTTCCAGGGAATCACAACATCCTCGCAAACAGCCTAATTCGCTCTCTGTCTCAGAACCACGAGTGGGAACTACAGCAAGAGGTTGTAGACCTCTTTGAAAGGTGGGGTCAGCCAGAACTGGACCTCTTTGCGTCCCCACACAATGCCAAGCTGCCCAATTTCTGCTCGCTAGATCCAGGCCCTAGTGTTTTTTGACGAGACTCATTGTCCTTTTCTTGGACAGGGAGGTTTCTGTATGCCTACCCTCTTCTTCAGAGGATCCTGCTCAAGTTGCAGGCAGAAGGAGCCCAGATGATACTGGTGGCACCCATCTCTGGCCTCGACAGGTTTCGTTCCCGCTGTTACAACAGCTGGCATTGGAACCGCCGATTCCGTTGTCCCTCTCCACTCACTTGCTCTCCCAAGAGCACAGGACATTGGTCCATCTGGCCCCTGCATCTGCATGCTTGGCTCTTGCGGACTTAGCTAGGGATAGATTTGGAGTATCCCTCAGAGAGGCAGAGGTTCTCGTGGCAGTGAGAAAACCCTCTACCAGGGCTACATATGCCATGAAATGGAAGCATTTCTGCTTGTGGGTGCTCCCCTGTTCTCTGGATCCCCTCAATTGTCCGGTGGAATCTGTGCCTGGAGTATCTTCTCAATCTGTCGGACTTGGGCCTCAGCTACTCATCCATTAAGGTGTATCTCTGTGCTCTGTCAGTTTACCATGCAACAGTGATGGGGAAGACCTTGGCATAGTTGGACATCAGCAAGACCTTCTTAAGAGGGATCTTGCATATCAAACCTCCCAGGAGGAACCCAGTGCCATCTTGGGATCTCCTGTTTGTTTTGGAAAAGCTCACCTTGCCTACCTTTGAACCAGCTGCAATTTGTGAGCTGCGCTTTCTCTCTTGGAAGATGTTATTTTTTGTTGCCATTACCTCAGCCCAGAGGATTTCCATGTTGCAAACTCTGATGTGTAAAGAGCCATATCTTTATTTTTCACAAGGACAGGGTAGCCCTGCATACAAACTCTTAAGTTTCTGCTGAAGGTAGTGTCTGACTTCACGTTGAGCCAAGACATCCAACTACCAGTTTATTACCCAGAGTTCTCGAATAGAGGGGAGGTATTGTTGCACACTCTGGATGTACATAGAATCCTGCATTACTATCTGGCAAGGACTAGTTCTGCCAGAAAGACAGACCAGTTTGTCTCTTTCGCCCACAGAAAGGCTGGGTCACCTGTGACAAAGCAAACATTAACCATGTGGTTAGTGCATTGCATTACTTTCTGCTACCAGCAGCATAACAAGCCCTTACCGGGACCGGTTAAGGTTCATTCCACCAGAGGGATGACGACGTCCTTTGCTTCCCTTAGGAACGTTTCTTCAGCTAACCTATGTGTGGCCGGTACTTGGAGTTCAGTGCACACCTTTGTTAGGCACTACAGTTTGGACATTGCTTCCAGGAGGACAGCAGGTTTCAGCCTACTTGTCCTTCAGGGACTCCTCTCCTAATTTCATACAGCTAGCATTTGTCCTCCATCCTTCTGACCTGGGTCTCTCTCTCTTTGGGTACTGTTTGGGACTCAGTCCTAATGGTATTACCTGATGCAAGAGCTCCCCCTCGAAGTGAGATAATACAGTTACATAAGAACTTATCGTAACAGTAGATCTTCGAGAGGAGCTCTTGCAGCAGGTGGCTTTCCCACCCTCCTGCCCCCGAGGACAAATTTCATTATTTTCTCTTTGGGAATGGGTGATCTTCTTCAGTTCTCCATCTGTTTTCAGCCAGGTCTCCGGTGGGAGAACTGAGGTGGTGCCAGGTGACCACCCCCTTTATACCACATCTGATGTTGGGGACAGTCCCGCTGCATACTGCTACCTGAAGATTTTTCTGTGGAGTCCTAACGCCTGGCGGCCTCAGTCCTACTGGTATTACCTGCTGCAAGAGCTCCTCTTGAAGATCTACTGTTACGGTAAGTTCTTAATAACTTTACTTTCTCTCTCCCTGTCCTGCCTTGAGATCTTCGCCAGTGTAAAAAAAAAAATAAAAATAAAAAAGAAGAGTCAAAGTAGTTGGGTCCCCCAGAGGACCACTTCAAGCTCTCCTTTTGAGAGTGCTATGCAAATCTCTCACTCTCCTCTTCCTTCTTTTCTTCATTCCTCCTTCTCTTCCTTTTTCCCTCCCCTGCTAACCCTCCCTTGACCTGCCCGGTGGTTGGGGTCCCCGTCCCAGACCTCATAGTGTCCTTCCCCTCCTAAAAAGAACAAGGGGTCATGCCATGTGATTGGGGGTGCGCATAAGGGGTAACAGGAGGAAGTTATCTTTCACTGAAAGGGTGGTTGATGCATGGAATGCCCTGCCCTAGGGGGTAGTGGGAGCCAACACTGTGGCGGGATTCAGACATGCTTGGGATAGGAATGGGGGGGCATTGAGATAGGAAGGAATGGCTTAAGCAGGTGACCGACTATTGACAGCAGCCGCCATTACAGGTAGGGAAAATGGGCAGACTAGATGGGCCTGACCGTCCTTTTCTGCTGAAAACGTCTATGTTTCCTCTTGTGGCCAGCTTATTCCTTTTTTAGTTTATATACTTTCCTTTTTGCTATTCCCCAGGCTCCCTTGCCCGCCCTCTTTCTTCCTCTGTCTCTATTTTTTTCCTCTCCAGTGAGCAGAACTGAGGTGGTAGAAGGACCAGTGGTGGTTACTGTTATGGTAAATCCAGCTTACCATCAGATTCTTGTATGTTTGGATTGGTCATCCAAAGATTATATCACAAGCAGTATGTAATAAAAGGCAGTTTTATTACAAATACATCAGACGTGACAAAGCAATCACAAGGGAGCCGATTTCCCACCATTCCTCGAGTATGGTCTCTCTCTCTCTCTCTCTCTCTCTCTCTGAGGAGCTGGTGTGCAAGCAATTATATATGACTGATAACATTGCAGTTACAGATATGATAAACATACAGCATAGGATAAGGCATGGAAATAAGGCGGCTCCCTTGTGTAGTTACATAGGAAATAAAGTTGCAAGGCAAGTAAGAATCTCGGAACAAAGAAAATGCACTGTCAGCTATATGTTATGAGCAAAGAGAATGTAGCATAAGCAGAAATGCACATGGCATGATACTTTGGCATAAGACACAGATTACACATGATTATATGACTATATCAGAACATAAAAGGAACTCACATACCCTAACACATTAAATAATATGCATGTCAGGTGTAATAAATGTAAAACATATATAAAACCATAAAATGATGTAAGCATAATATACAGCAGCAAATATCCATGGCAAGCATAGTGAGAAGGCAGTAAGGAGGGCTAGTGGGATACTGGGATGCATAGGGAGAGGCATCACCAGTAGAAAACAGGAAGTTGCTATCCCTCTGTACAGACAGTTGGTGAGACCCCATCTGGAGTTCTGTGTCCAGTTCTGGAGACCCCATCTCCACAAGGACATAGACAGGATGGAGGCTGTCCAGAGGAGGGCAACTAAAATGGTGCAAGGTCTGCACCAGAAGACATACGAAGAGAGATTAAAGAAGCTTAATATGTATACACTCGAGGAGAGGGGGGGGACATGATAGAAACTTTAAAGTACATCAAGGGAATCAACAGAGTCCAAGATGGTAGCATCTTTCAGAAACAGAGATGTGCAAGAACAAGGGGGCACAATTTGAAGATAGAGGGGGGACGGCTCAAAGGTAATGTGAGGAAGTATTTTTTCACGGAGGGAGTTGTGGATACATGGAACAGCCTTCCTGAGGAGGTAGTTGACTCAAAAACAGTGGGGAAATTCAAGAATGCATGGGACAGACATAAGGCAATTCTAGTGGGAGGTGGGAGGAAGTAGGCTGTTGGTTAACTAGGATCTGCAGCCTGTGCATTAGGTAGGGAAATGGGCAGACTAGGTGGGCCAAGTGGTCCTTATCTGCCATCAAATTCTATGTTTCTAGTACCCATGATTGTACTATGGATACCTATTTCTATATGTTAGTACAATACAACACTATGACAGTGAAAATAAACAAGGTTACTTATGGTATGAGCACATGGGTCAGTAGATGGTGTGGGACCCATGGATAACAGTCCCCTCCTTGTTGCCTTGCTCAAAAGGCAACACAACAGAAAAGAAGATGGTTAGGTGTAGTAATGGTATGGCTTACTTCGTCAACAAGCCTGAGGCGCAAGCCTCGGAAAAGAACTGCAGCCGTGCAAGATGTTGGTTAAAAGTATGACTCAGACAGCAAAGAGTTAGTAGTGGATGAGTTAAAACAAGATATAAATTACAATCAAGCTTTCAATCATTGATTTGAATTTTTGCTTTTCAAAGCACATAAAAATCCATAATGTAAATGAATTACATTTCTATAGCATACAGATAGGGTGACTGTGAAAGTACCGTAGTCATATTCAGGAGCTGACATGGGTAATCACAGATGGTTAGATCATAAAACAGAAACTAGGTACATCAACACCACAGTGGATATTTTGTATAAGAAAAATTGTTGATATGTATTATCACAGAACATTGTAAAAACAGTGTTAAAGTCTTTGTCCATTTGTAAAGAACAGTCCATATTGAGAGTGGAAAAGGCAGATAATGGTGGCGTACATTTTTGATTGAAGAAGAGAAACCAGTCCATAAGGTTTGAGGTGGTAACCACAAAGCAATATAGTTACATTTGAAATGTCAGTTGTTGAAAGTTAGTAACCCCACATGGGGTTGTGCAGATGTGTGCCAGCACGGTAAGAAAGGTAATGTTCATGTAGCTGGCTGCTGGATTGGCAAAGGCCTTGGCAAGGGTTGCATGAAATCGTCCATTGAATGTTTCAATGCAATAGCCACACCAACACAGGCATAACTTTTTGTAAAAAGAGCACATGTGTGTACAAATATTGACGGTTCATAACAGAACAATAAAGAACACAATTCCTGAAAGAGCAACCAAGAGCACACTCCATCAGAGAACGATCACGTTTGTATGAGGTGCCAGCCAAGTTTGGAAAAACAGCCGTGAAGAAAAGTTGCATGTGTTGCTTGAAGATCTTACCAGTACCACTCTGTGGAAACCTAAAAACTTGTAAAATTTTGTTAAAAACTTAGTTTTAAAACACACATATAGTTATTTTGAACTGGAAGAGGAAAATAGTATGGTTATGAGCAATGACTTTGCTTATGGTGTGACATAGACAAGTGATGGCGTTGACCATGCACTCGGAGGTGCAGGTTGAGATCCAGTAATAAGAATATACCATTTATTCATCTGTGAATACACCCAGTTTCCAAGTCTTAGAAGAGGTTGTGACAGTAGGGGGAAAAAAAACATAGTTTCTCTGCCTATGTGTTGCTGTTTGGCCTAGTTTAGGCGTATCTCATCAAATGAAAGTGTGATAGCATGCTTGTTATATGCACTTTGAACCGTTATGGCAGTATGCCATTTACACCATGTAACACTGGGGTATACAACAGTGCCTGTTGCGCCTGTGAGATCTGAGGAGGTCCCTTCTAATAAGTCTGTTAACTAGGGTGAAATACTCTTAGATATTCAGTAGTGTGGTGCTCATATATTGGGTCTTGAGTATGTATCAGTTCTATTGCAAAAGGGTCTGGTAACATGGTGCTATGAGACCTAGAAGTGTTTGTATTAAAACAGAATCTACCTTCTGCCATATTATGTGTGTATTATACGTTATTTACAAGGGTACCTGGGAGTGATAAGGCAGTCAGACCACTAGTTAGTCTGGGTTTATGCTTGGAACATTGGGAAGGCTTTTTCTCTGTTAGGGTCACAACAGTTGGAAACTTGGCAGTGCAAGCAATAGAATGAGGTGTACAATACAATGGATGTATGAGTACAGTACATGAGTAGAAACTTGTGTGTTATGTTTGGGCCTGGCATATAGAAAGGATGCCAGTGGGTGACCATCTGGTGTAGGGCCCACCTTGGAGTGTGCCATTAGCTTGGTGGGCCCTAGGGATTTGTTGTCGATTGCTAGCAGTCTGCCATTTAGTCTGTAAGTGAGATTAGTTAGGGGCCACCACTGTGGTGTTCAGGTGTGCATGGTTATCATGTTGTAATTAATCTGGATACATAGATACATAGACAGTGTCGGCAGATAAGGGCCTGTGGCCCACCCAGTCTGCCCATTTGAGCTTGTAAGTTCAGTTTGTTTTCCTAGAAGTCTCTTGCCACTTACCCCTGACCTCCAGAATTCCTTTATGTCTATCCCATGCATTCTTAAATCCCGTGATTGTTTCAGCCCCCACCACTTCCTCTGGCAGGGTGTTCCACTTGTCCACCACCCATTCTGTGAAGAAATTCTTCCTCATGTTTCCTCTGAATCGTCCTCCCTCCAACTTCATCCCATGCCCTCTAGTCCTGGAACATCTTTTTCGCTTAAAAATAGTGTATTCCTGCACCCTGTTCCTCCCTGTAAGATACTTGTATGTCTCTATCATATCCCCTCTCTCCCTCCTCTCCTCCAGGGAGTACATATTCAGTTCCTGCAACCTGTCCTCATAGGACTTGTGATGCAATCCATGTACAATGGGATGGGACAGCAATGCTGATCCCTCTTGTTTGGGAGTGTTGATGGTGGCACATAACCTATAAGAAAGGATAATTCATGGGGCTGTTTTCAGTGTTGGGACATTTCAGCTTGTGAAAACAACTAATTTGTCGTGTTAGTGGTTGGTACTTTGTGCCCCCTCCTATGTGGATCAGACAGATGTCACCCAAATGAGCCTAAAACCCTAAACATCCACGGATATGGAGCAGTTTACTGAGCTTATACTTGATAAGCTGCAACAATATGTAAAAACTTGATAGCAAAAAAAAAAATTGTCACAATGAAACAATAGTCATATTAAGCACATTGCTGAAAATACATTTTAAACGCTGATCATATTTAAAATGAAATTAGTCGTCAGAGTCCAGGAATAACTGTTGAAATAATTTTGGTAGGCAGCTGGACCTGGTTCCAGCTGTGGGTAATCTGTGTTGCTGTTCTCAAAACAATTTTCCATTGATCACAGCAATGGAATAAGGTGCAGAGGGTGGGATATGATTTTAGTTTTTATTCAATCCTTTGTTTATAGTGTCTCATCCAGAGTACTTATTTGAACAGATCACCACTCTGGATTTTATTTTGTTTTCCCAAGAGGCCTGGTTGTTTTGTTAGCCAGGCAGTGCACTGGGTCTGTAGGGTCCTTTCCAGGGCAATGCCCTACTTTGGGAATTATTATTATTAAAGATTTGCCTGTTCTTACGGAAGCAGTGTTTCTGTACCCGTAACCCTTGTAGCCAATGGGAGTGTTGTCCAGTAGCTCCAGAGCATGACCCTTTTCTGTGATAAAAGGGATGTGTGAAATAATATGGGAACGTATACAGTTTCTCCCCCCCCCCCAAACAACTGATTACATGTTGAGGGTCAAGGCCCTTGCACCTGGCTGGTGCTAGTTGGCATAAAGCCACTTGTAAAAAGATTGTGTATGGTTGTGCTAGACTGCACTGGGAAGGCAGAGAGGCTCAGCTGGTTTATAGTGTTAGAGTACATTATATGCTTTTCAAAACATATAAACAACAAATGGGTTATTAGCAAAAACACATTTTTTTTGTGTGTGCTCTTACTGGAGGGACAGTGAGTTTTCCTCCCTCATTTCTGGATCTGCTAGCTGTAGCTCAGTCAGGTTCAGAAGTACTTTTATTTATTTGCAACCACCGTAGGTGTTGCACTGCAAGGTGGCATGGTTCAAACCCCTTCCCCCCAAGCTCCTTGTATAGTTCAGGAGGCTTGGCTTATAGTATATCATATCTATGGAAATGTCATAGACATGGTGAATCACAATAAGAATTGTAGCAGCTGCAGCATTATACATATCCATCACTGATGAACCATAAAAGCCTTCTGTCAGTTGAGTGTAGCAGGAGATAAATAGTACACATACAGCTGTCACCATTCCTAGACTGTTATTTGTTAAACAAATAGGCATGCAGTGATTTGTTAGTAGTTAACTATGTCACTAACAGTTCCAACAATTATCTGCCCCTTATGGGCACACCACTTGTTAGTGTAAGCAATCAGTTAATGGGGGTGGACATATATACAATTCATGCCTTTGGCTCCCTCCAAGCTCCTTCTTTTGTGAAAGAGACAGCTCGGATATTATAGGATACTGTATGACCAATGCTGGAGCAGATGCCAGACAATACAATAGTACATTCTATTAAATTTACCTGTAACAGTTTTCTGTATAAATGTTAGATAACACTTTATTCACAATAGTGATGTGGATATTTATCCACAAACATTTTGGCAGTCTTTCTTTGCCAATCAGTCATCCCCTTAAAGGTTGTATGCTGAATAAACCACTAATGGGTAGACCTTAATTTTGATAAAAATAAGGACTATACAGTATCCCACGATTACTTAAACAGTAACATTATATTGGAATCAGTCTGTCGGTTAAAACATTTTTATACATTACCAGCGGTTGTCTTTTCCCTGCAAGAGAGGAGACGGAAAGAAAAAAAGCCACAAAAGGGAACATCTTGTCAGCACATTCTCCCTGTGGGAGGTTAGCATTGATTTTAAAAATGCTGATCACTTATATGAACTCTATGCAGATGTATGCCTTTGGTTACCCTTGGGGGTAGGTATTTGTATTATAGCTATTACTACACTCTGATGGATTCCTGAAAATGAATTACATTAAACTTAATGCCAGAGGATTAGGCGTTCCTGATTCTCTGAATTTGACATTAGAACTGTGTCATTAACATACACGCCATTCTGATAAATAACACAAGTTATAATACTGGTATTTTGTACGTACAAAATTGTTAAAATGGTGTTAAATTCAGGCTTGTAACATAAATGGCTAAATCTTCCAAAACAGTTATAATTATTTTTGTGGCGGTATGAATTGTGTAGCTAGCATTGTTAAATGGCTTATTACAAATGCTGGAGGTATTTGCCCCCCCCAGCGCCGTGCATGCATGGAGATCACGTGATACAGTACATGGACAGAGAAGCCGTGTGAACAGTGAACCTACATGAAGAAAGGCATATGTAGGAATGGGCGGGTTTGTAGATAGCAGCAGTTTTTTGGCTGCAAGCCCAGGGAGAAAACAAAATTGCAGTCCTAACGTCACATACTGATGATGAGGACTGGAGGAAAAAAAAAGGAACTTTGAAAAAGTACTTTTGATGTGCACTTCCCATCAACGTTATTTTTGGATAAGAAATACTGATTTAATTCGGAAGGTGCATCAATTTTGAGCTGGAAAAACAGGTACAGCTCAAAAGCACAAGGAGGTTAAGTGACTTGCCAAAGGTCACACACTGTGCAAACGATGGCTGCTGGGATTCAACCCCAGATATAGCTGCAGTGTCCTTCAACAAAGCGCTGAATGAGAGTTCTTACAGATAAAAGAACAATTCCTAGCCCCCAGCTGAGGCAGCAAAAACAAAATTGCCTAACCATGATGATTTACATGATGGCAGATGGAGAGGCCATATTTAAAAGGGAAAAAAAAATCTGTGAAAACCTTTGCAAGCCTTTGTTTCTGTTTTTTTTTTTCAAATTATGATTAACTTGAATCAAGACTAATGACACCAGTCCACATACTGTAACCTTAAACCAACCACTCATCTGAATGATATAACGTTTGCAGACAATGTGCCAACATTGCAGACTGAACTATGCCCTTGGCGACAAGCCAAAGGTGTCAGCCATTTTACAGGCAGATTTTCCTCATTGCAAATTACATTAAAAAAATAGTGCAGCTTCAGAAAACACAGAGACACTAATGGGTAACAGTGACAATTTGATATAGCATATGCTTAATTTGGCACATTGTTTCCCAGCTACAAATATTTCCACACATTAAAATCCAGAACGGCACATTTCTACACGTTCAAAAGCATATTCTTCAACCCTATATCACTGACAAAGGCTAACCTTTATCAAGCAAAAGAAGATTCATCTAATTAAAAAATAATTAACTCAAGTGAACAAAGACAGACTTAACATTTGCATCCCAGCCAACACTAGTTTCTGTTATCAAAACAGTTTTAAAATCAAACACACCATAATAGTTAATGAAACTGATACCATTAAACCTTAAGATTCATTACAGAATACAGTAATGTCTCTGCTGTTCTGAACATTCTCCAAACAGATGGGGTCTGGCAGGGGTTGTGTGAACCTGCTTTTGCTGAGCAGATGGGGAAAGGATTTTAGTTGCTGGATAAGCTTTAAATTCTTATCAGTGTGTGGACTTTCAGGCAGGAGTGCTGAATGGTTTAATACAGTGTTTGTGTGGGACCTTCCCCTGGAGGAGGTTGCAGTGCTTGGAGGTGCAGTGAGGGGTGGACACAGGGCTGATACACTCTCGTGAGAGTTGGGTGTGGGCCCTAATCCCACGTCTCCACCCCCAAGCACAGCTCATTTATAGGGGAACACCTGCAATGCAGTTGGAGGAAGAGGCTTCAGGTGCAGCTCATGTAGTTCTATCCAATAATGCAGCCATGGGGCAGGGAAAAAGCATAGGTAGGTCTCAAATAGGAGTGCAGCATCCACAATGAATTGCTGAGTAGTGTGATAGTTGGATATTGTGGAGGGCCTTCAACTGGAATATATCAGGTAAACTTTCTGTTAGCGGCTGGGCTAGGATTAGTTGGTTATTTGGCCTAGAAAAGACTGCTGTGATGATGGGGAAGGGACCACACATCACTAAAGCAGGTATCTTTGGGAAGATGGTTGGGTGCACAGGGTGTGGTGCGGCCATGATACTGGACTGGGCTTGGAAGTTTGGTGGATGCCCAGCATGCTACCAGCTGGCACAGCTTAAGGAGGAGGTAGAGGGGATCTGAAGGCAGCTGGGGGGGAAGGATTGGAGAGGTAGGAGGCAGGGGTCACCTACATGGAAGCACTAGGTGCTGGGGCCTCCCAAGCTGGGGGAGGAGTGAAGAGAGGTACTCACACTAGGAGAGGAGGGAAGGGGTACACATGGGGCTCTAGGGGACCCTAGCAGGTGGCTCCCAAAAGGTGGAAATTTCCACAGCAGTAGGCAAGATTCTGGGGCTGTCCAAAGGAAACCGAGGAGGGCAGTAGGGACCGAGGCACTGGGGATGGGCTAAGGCTCACAATTGTTTAACCCTCCGCCATTGGTAGAAGAGGTGTATGGGGGAGGAGGAGGATGATGATGATGATGCTGCTGGTGAAGCTGGGGCAGGGATGGATAGAAAAGGTGAAGGGGGCAAGAGACAAGGGTGCAATAGAGGGGGTCCTGGACAGGATGGGGGGGAGAAGAAAAAGGAGGATCAGGGGAACAAGGAGGAGGAGGCTGATGGTATAGAACAGGGGAGCACGACGGGCAGAAAGGCGCAGGACGTAAATGGGATGATAGTGAGCAGAAAGCCAAGTAGGCAAACAGATAGGATGGATGGATTAGTAAGGAGTGGGGAAAGAGATACAGAGAAAGATACTCGGGTGGAGGGGTGAAGAAGGCCAGGACACAGGTAGAGGAGGTGACCAGGGACAATAATGAAGGGGCCACCTTCAACACCCAGATTGTGGGAGGTGCGAGGAGCTGGTTGGGAGAATCCGGACGAAGGGATGAGGAGGGGGAACCCGAGGGGTGAACAGGGAGGCAAGGGGGAGGTTAGAGTACTGCTATTGGGGGACTCCATGATCAGAGGCATCCAGTGCGAGGGGCAGGAGGAGGGTAAAACCTGTCTGATCAGAACCAAATGCCACCCAGGCCGACAGTGCACAAGGCCAAGCACGAGTTGTATTCACTGGCAAGGGAATGTGGCGGGACCCCAGACATTCTAGTGCACTTGGAGACAAACAACTTAAATGGTAATAGTGAACTAGAAATTCAGGCAAGGTTCCGGGACTTGGCCAGGGTATGCCTTTCCATAGGCTGTAAGATCTCCTTTTCGGAAATCCTGCCGGTGCCAAGGACTAGTGGGGAAAACAAGATGAAGATTAGGGAGATAAATCAGTGGTTTAGGGAGTGGTGTGGGGAATTGGGGTATGGCCTGGTGGGGGACTGGGGGGAGACCTGGGAGGATAAGGGGCTGTACACTAGGGACAGGCTCCACCTTAATTTGGAGAGGAAGGAAATCCTTAAGCTCAAACTAGCTGGGTTCATCAGCGAAAGTTTGGGTTTATACTTGTGAAGGGGGGAGGGATCAAAAAAGGGGCAGTGCCATCAGGTACAATAATTGAGGGACAGGGTCTCCACTCCTCTAGGGGGCTAGGGAGAGATGGAAATTGGTCACCAGGTAGTGTGTAGGAGCTGAGAAATGGGAGCACAAAGGGGAGAAAAGAGAGGAGGGAAAAGGGGTGGAGAGTGGTCCTGATAAATGCCAGGAGCTTAGGAAATAAAATGCCTGAACTCCAGGCGATGCTAGTTGAGGGGGAGGTAGATGTGGCAGCGGTCACTGAGACCTGGGCCACTCAAGGGCACAAGTGGGACCTAAATCTGGAGGGCTACACTATGTTCAGAAAAGATAGGGGGGTGGGAAGGGGTGGTGGTGTAGCACTGTTAGTCAGAAATGGCATGGGTATTGGAGGGGTAGAGGAGGCAGAGGAGAACGTGGAGGCTATTTGGGTCACCTTGCTGATGGGGGGTGGTAAGACAGTAAAAGTCAGAGTGGTATACAGACCACCAGCACTGGCGGAGGTCCTGGAAGAAAGTTTGGTGGTAAATCTTGAGAGACACTGTAGATTGGGAAAGGGAAGTGTAGTGGTAATGAGGGACCTCACCATGCCAGGAACAGACTAGGGGACTATGACTTCACCAGTGGCCAGAGAGCAGAGGCTGCTGGATGTCTTCCAGGATGCGATTCTGACACAACAGGTGGGTGAGCCAACTAGGGAGGCCTGGACACTGGACGTGGTCCTGGCAGACAATGATCAGAGTAGGGGCCTAGAGGTGAGGGACCCTTGGCGGGGAGTGATCACGCCACAGTCTGGTACTTCCTGGACCTAGGGGGTGAGGAAAGCCGAACAAGGACTGTAATAATCGACTTTAGGGGTGCAGACTTAAAGGAGATGGGAAGAATCCTTAAAGATCATCTGGACAGGATAAGGCCGGATATGGATGCTGACAGCAGGTGGGGGATCATTAGGAGGGGAATACAGGAGGTTACCAGATCCTGCGCAGTGGAAAGGTATAAGTTCGGTAAGGCCAGAAAACCTTGCTGGTGGACCCGGGAGGTACAGGAGGTGGTGAGGGAAAAGAAGGCAGCCTATAGGCGCTTCAAGTGCTCAATGAGTGAAAGGGATCAGGAGGAATATGAGCTGATAGTCAAGAGAGTCACCAGAATGGTGAGAGCAGCTAAGGCAAAAAAGGAGCAGTCCTTGGCCAGTGGGATCCCGGGTTGGGGGGGACAAGGGATTCTTTAGATACACAGGGGAAAAAAGGAAAGTAAGGGGGCAGATCAGCAAGATAAGGATAGGGGATGGTTGGGCACAGGAGGCAGGGGAACAGGCAGAAGTCCTAAATGAGTACTTTGCCTCAGTTTTTACCAGGGGGGATGGAGGGGCTATGTCTTGCGGGGGTAAACCGGAGCAAGGGTTGGGACCGGTAGAGACCAGCCACCTGATGGGTCCGGGGAAAGGGAGTGGCCACCACAGACAGGTGGGGGCCTAGCAGTGGTGTGCAAGGGAAGGACGTGGAGGCTGAAATCCCCATAGAGAGAGTAAGGGAAGCCCTCTGGTCCCTTCGGACAGAGAAAGCACCTGGGCCAGGTGAGATACATCCCAGGGTGCTGAGGGAACTGGCGGATGTCCTGGCAGTCCCTCTAGCGGAGCTTTTCAACATCTCTCTGAGGACTGGGTGGGTGGGTGCCCCAAGACTGGAGGGTAGCCCATGTCGTGCCAATCCACAAATGGGGCTCAAGAGAAGAGGCGGGAAATTACAGGCCCGTTAGCCTGACATTGGTGGTCAGCAAAGTGATGGAGGATATTGTCAAGGAAAGGCTGGGGGGGGTTCTGGAGCAAACAGGGTACTTGGACGATAGGCAGCATGGCTTTGTCACAGGAAGATTGTGCCAGACAAACCTTGTTGAGTTTTATGACTGGGTGACAAGGGCCCTGGACCAGGTAAGGCCAGCGGACGTCCTCTTTCTGGACTTTAGCAAGGCATTTGATTTGGTACTCCACAGTGGCCTGCTGGCTAAGCTGAAGGAAATGGGGGTAGGGAGACAGTTGTTAAGATGGATAGGAAATTGGCTCTCTGAGCGTACTCAGAGGGTGGTGGTTAGAGGGTTAGCCTCATCCCCAAGGTGGGTTACTACTGGGGTTCCCCAGGGTCAGTGCTGGGGCCACTCCTGTTCAATGCCTATATCTCAGACATCAGGAGGGGTGAGATGAATCTCTTTGCAGACGACTCAAAGCTGGGTGCAGTGGTGGATCTGGAGGAGGGGAGGGTTGCCTTGCAGGAGGACCTGGAGGCTCTGGAAAGGTGGTTGGGAAAATGGAAACTAAAATTCAATGCAGGGAAGTGCAAAGTTCTGCACCTGGGAGTCAGAAATCCAGGCCAGGGGTATACCCTGGGAGGAGGCATGATTCAGTCCCGGGGGGTGAGAGGGACCTGGGGGTAGTGGTAGATGTCAAAATGAACAACTCAAAGACCTGTAGGAGGGCAGCGGCAAAGGCAAATAGGATGCTGGGATGCATCACCAGGGGGATTACCTCCAGAAAGGCAGAAGTGATCCTTCCATTGTACAACTGCTTGGTTAGGCCACACTTCGAGTATTGTGTGCAGTTTTGGAGACCACATGTAAAGAAGGACCTTACACTCCTAGAGAGTGCCCAAAGGAAGGTAAGCAAAATGATCTGGGGCCTGGGGGAGAGGACCAATGAGGAGAGGCGCAAGGAGCTCGACATGTACACCCTGGAAGAGAGGAGAGGAGGGACAGGGGACATGATAAATGTCTTTAAGTACATGAAAGGGATCAATAAAGGAGGTCCAGTCAGGGTGCTCTAAAGGAAGGAGGGTGGGGCAACAAGAGGTCATGGTGTAAGCTGGAAAGGGGCAGGCTCAAAGGGGAGAGGAGGAGGAGATGTTATTTCACTGAAAGGGTGGTGGAGCCATGGAATGCACTGCCCAGGGAGGAGGTAGAGGCAGAGACTGTGGACTGGTTTAAGAGGGGATGGGCCAGGTACAGGGGGAGAGTAAATCTGACCAGGTCTAATACAGATGGAACATCTGGGACTGGAAACGGTATAACCCAAGAGGGGGGGCACCAAAATCGGTCCTCAGTGCGGGTGCTGAAAATCGAGCAGACTTGAGAGATCGTTAGGCCTATTCTGCTGGCATTTTACTATGTTAGTATGTATGTTAGTATTATATCAACTGCATGATACAGTGCATCCTTGACTAGGCTGTTCCCAGTCTAGCAAAATAAACTATGCATTCACAGAACAGAAAACAAAATTATAGCGTACTGCTATTAAATGTAGTGCTTTTCCTAAAGTGAGTAGCAAGTAATAGTTATACTGACAAATGTTTTTACACTCAAAATTCTTTTTAGATTGCAGTGAAACTTGACTTCACTGTTTTCAGCTTTGTAAAGAAGCTTTTAAAGCAGCCCTCTTGCGGATTGCTTAGTAGTTGACTGCCTCAGTTCAATATACTGCTCACAAATCAACTTAATTGGATCCAAATCATCTTTAGTTAACTCACCTTAAGTTAACCCTTTAATACACCCCCACCCACCAGATGCAGTGAGGTAAACTGAGATGTATTCTCTCAACTCTGCATATTTAAGATAAGCAGGGAAATCTTTAACCGTTTGTGGCTCAGCAACTGTGTTCCGAATCGCAGTAATTGAAAACACGCAGATGGCTCTGACATATGTGGATGCCTGTAAAAGTGGAAGTGGAAGACTAGGTTTGCTGGCCAAGGCACCTAGCTTCACCTGAGCTCTTTTATTTTAGGTTGCTTGATAGGACAGAGCAAAAAATCTTACCAGAGCAACAATAAGGATTAAGACTTCTTTTGGCTAGGCAGGTTTACCGTGTGTTGTTATTTTCATTTTGTACTCACAGGGATTGTTACTGTTTGTTGCTAACATTTTATTGCTTTATTTTTCTCTGATTCAAATTGTTGTTGCTGGGTATACGTTCAGGTGTGCTCCTACAGGTGTGTGTGTGTATACAGATAACTGCTGTAATCTTCAGATTCAAATTGTCTTTTGCAAGGTATTATCTTCTGTTACTGCTTTATTTTCTCTGTAGCAAAGTGTTTCTTGCAGGGTATATCTTCTGTGAAATTATTACAGGTGGTGCTTTACAGGTTTCACAATTTTATCTGTCATTAGGATAAGCTTTCAGGGCTATTGCATTTGTTGCTGGCTGATTTTCTGCTCTTAGCTCCTTGTTTCTTTCGTCCGTGGTTCTTCTTTTTCAACAGGGGAAGGGCCCAACTAACCACCCCACACTACACTCCTTTTATAGGGTAGCACAGTCATGACATTTCCTGTAGCAAAGCAGGAAGGGGAGGATCAGAGGGGTATCCACACAGTGACCTCATTTACAGGGGCACTGGTAATTGAACTTGTTATAACAAGTTATACAAAAACAAACAAAACACAAAATCAAACTTTTGCTTTCATTTTCTTCCTTCTAATTACTCTGAAGAAGTTATAAACCCAGCAACTTACCTGGGATGGATATCATTAATTGCAGGTACTGTGGAACACTTTTCAGAAGGGCAGTTTTACAGGATTTAGGACACTGTCGTACATGCTGGGCCATTGGAGATCTAAGGGCTCAGCTCCAGGCAGCATAGGCAGAGATTGTGCACCTCAAATTGCATATTCAAGAGGAAATATAAGAACCACCCACCATTTCCCAACATCCAACAGAAGCACCTCGACCACAGAGGGTAGTTGGTCCGGGAGGTTGGCAGGTGGTCAGATGGGGCAAATCGGGTGCCCCATCACTCGGTGCTCTCCAACATATTACCTCCACAAACCATATAAAAACTGCAAACAGGTATCTGCCTCTGTCTCCTAAATCAAAGGGACAGAGGATACTGCAGAGCAGGACACTGCAGCACAGGAACTAGCACAACAAAAGTCGCCCAAAACAGGAACCAAAACAAAAAAGCAAAAAGGAAATCCAAAAAAGTTCAGATCATAGGAGACTCCATGATTCGGGGAGTTGATACGTATCTCCAGCCAGGGGTAATAGTCATATGTCTCCCATATACATCAGCATGGAGAGACAGTGACCGAATTGCTAAAATTGTTCAGGAAGCAGGAGAAAACATTGATGTCCTGGTACACATAGGGACTATCGATCTCGCCAGCCGATCAGTTGTGGAGCCCAAGGAACACCTAATCAGGCTGGGTGACAAACTATCATCCATTTTGTCCGGCATCTCCTTCTCTGAGATCCTGCCAGTCTGGGAGAGGGGGACAGATGGACAGAAGGTCAGAGAAGGGGAGATAGGGGAGCTAAACATGTGGCTCAAGGGCTGGTGCCCGGAAAAAGGACACACATTTGTAGGGAACTGGCAAGAGTTTTGGGAGTGAAAGTTCTTGAAATTTGATGGACTGCATCTGACTAAAGAAGGAGTCAGTGCATTGGGACAGAAGTTTGATGTCTTTGCAGAATATTTAAACTAGCAAATGGGGAGAGGGGTACAGCACCCAAAACGCTGAATGGGAAGAACACCCCTCCCCCCTCAGCTAGTGGTCAAACAGGAGTTCAGCATGTTTGTAGTTCATTTGCATCACAAAGTAAAGAAAAAAGTCCGGCTCCCCATATGTTGCACAGGGGAAACGCCGGACCTCGCCCAACAACTAACACACCAAAATTTGACCAATGGAAAATCATGTACATAAATGCTTGCAGTCTGGGAAACAAGATCACAGACCTGCAGGCAATAATGACAGAGGCTAAACTGGACATAGTAGCCATTAGCGAGACATGGTTTACCAGTAACCACACTTGGGAGACTTCAGTACCTGGCTATGTACTGTTCAGAAGAGACCGAGGTGCAAAAAGGGGGGTGGAGTGACCCTTTATGTCAATGAAAATGTCAAAAGCTACAGAAATTCAGAATACACATAAGGAGCCAGAAGAACTGTAGGTCACCCTGGAAACAGGAAATGGGACAGCCATACAAACTGGGGTTGTGTACAGGCCTCCAGACCAGGGCGAGGACATGGACATGTTATTGTTAGAAGTTATACAAAACATGACAGCTAAAGGGGAGGTTCTGATAATGGGAGACTTCAACATGCCAGATACAGATTGGTCAATACCAGCAGAGACATCTGCCAGAACTAGACATATAGTAGATTCTCTGCAGGGGGAGGGCCTCAAACAACTGGTACAACAACCCACAAGAGACAGGGCTATCCTAGATCTAGTACTGACTAACAGGGAAAGGATCACAGATCTCCAGGTAGAAGGTCACCTGGGTGCTAGTGACCATCACATGGTATGGTTCAGTTTGGTCACTAAAACAAAATCATCCCATTCCAAGGCAAAAATATGGGACTTCAGAGGAGCTGACTTTGATAAGATAGCCAACAGAGTTAAGCCAGCCCTGGGAAAAAGAAATACAGGTGAGGGGGTTCAGGCAAAGTGGGCAAGCATTAAAGATGCAATACTTGAAGCAAGATCCCATTGTGTTAGTGAGAAAACGAAGTGCAAAAGAAGAAGAAAACCACTTTGTTTCTCAAACACAGTAGCAGAAAAGGTCAGAGCCAAAAGGCTGGCCTTCAGGAAATACAAGGGAATGCAGCAGGATGAAGATAGGGAGGCATACCAAACTTCTGTAAGGGAAGGCAATAAGGCAGGCAAAGGCCCAAACCGAGGAAACACTAGCACAAACAGTAAAAGAAGGTGACAAAACTTTCTATAGATACATTAGTGAAAGGATAAAGTCCAGAGGGGGTATTGCTAAGATCAAAGGGGATAAGGGGGCATGTGAGGAGGAGGACCATGCAAAAGCATCTATCATAAATAGATACTTCTGCTCAGTATTTACTGTGAGAAGGTAGGCGACCCACAGTTCTGCACCATGGACACGGGGAGGGAGGGAGGAGGTGCACTAGTCCCTTCACAAAAGAAAGGGTCCTACAAGAGCTCAATAAGCTCAGGGTGGACAAGGCAATAGGACCTGATGGCATACATACCAGGGTACTAAAGGAGCTAAGGGTGGAACTAGCAGAGCCATTATCAGAATTGTTTAGTGAGTCTCTGAGCAGACGAGAGGTCCCAGAAGACTGGAGAAGGGCTCATGTGATCCCTCTCCACAAGAATGATAGCAAGGAGGAGGCAGGGAACTACAGACCAGTCAGTCTTACCTCAGTAGTGGGCAAGATTATGGAGACACTCCTTAAGGAAAGGATAGTGGAACACCTGGAATCCATAGGAGCACAGGATCCAAGACCGCATAGGTTTAGAAAAGGAAGGTCCTGTCAAACTAATCTCATAGATTTCTTTGACTTGGTAACCAGAGTGGTGGACCAAGAGGGAGCAGTTGATGTTGCCTACCTTGACTTCAGCAAAGCTTTCGATACTGTTCCATATAGAAGATTAATTAATAAGCTGGGTAGGCTTGGGGTGGGTCAGACGTTGATCAACTGGGTGGCAAACTGGTTGATGGGCAGAAAACAGAGAGTGGTGGTAAATGGTATACAGTCAAAAGAGATGCAAGTCACAAGTGGGGTACCTCAGGGATCAGTCCTGGGGCCAGTCTTCTTCAATATCTTCATCCGTGACGTTGCAGATGGACTGGAGGGTAAGGTTTGTCTGTTTGGAGATTACACCAAGATCTGCAACAGAGTAGATGATCCAGTTGGGGTTGGCAGAATGAGAAGAGATCTGGATAAACTAGCAAAATAGTCGTAAGAGTGGCAACTGGGGTTTAATGCAAAGAAGTGCAAGATCATGCACATAGGGAAGAGAAACCCTGAAGCCACCTATAGGCTGGGAGAGGAGTAGCTGGCAGTCACAAAGGAAGAAAGAGACTTGGGCATCATCATCACCGATGATCTGAAATCATCCAAGCAGACCTCTAAAGCTGTAGATTAGGCTAGAGGGACGTTGGGGTGTATTAGTAGGGGTGTCACAAGTCGGAAGAGGGAGGTAATAATCCCTCTTTACAAGACACTGGTTAGGCCCCATCTGGAGTACTGTGTGCAGTACTGGAGGCCATACCTTCACAAAGACATAAACCAAATTGAGGCAGTCCAGAGATGGGCAACCAAAATGGTGCAGGGACTGTATCCGAAAATATATGAGGACAGATTAACTGAATTCAATATGTATACCTTAGAGCAAAGGAGGGAGAGAGGTGATATCATTGAAACATTCAAACACATTAAGGGCATTAACAAGGTGAAAGAGTCTTAACATGTTTCAATATAAGAAAAATATCAGGACAAGAGGATACAGCATGAGATTAGAGGGAGGCCGATTAAGGGGTTATGTGAGGAAGTTCTTTTTCACAGAAAGGGTGGTGGATGCATGGAACGGCCTACCTCAGGAAGTGGTGGATATGAGTACAGTGCACGGCTTCAAACAGGCATGGGATAGGCATAAGGGAGCAATACAGATGAGTATGAATAGATAGGCCATTGACAGAGCAAAGGCCTATGGCACATTCATAAGGTAGAGAAAGAAATGGGCAGACTGGATGGGCCTTACTGTCCTTATCTGCCATCAACTTCTATGTTTCTATGTAAAAGGACCCCACAACCTATGAGCAAGCAGCCCAGTTTCACTGAGTCCCAAAACTGCCTAAGTTTCAGTCGAATGCAGAGCAGCAGTCGGCCTGTACAGAGGTTCAAAGCTGCCAAAGAACCACTCATTAGGGGAGTGACAGCATGCTGTGCATTGGAAACTCTAGTGCCAGTGGTCTAGCAATCGGAGATCTGCAGTCCATGATTTTAAAAGGAGTCCCAAGCTGTAGCTCACAGCTACTTGTAGGGGAAAATTAATTCCCAGAACTCGGTTCCCAATAGAAAATGAGTGTACCTTTGTTAGCCAAAAAAAACATTTACCAGAGTCGCCATTGTTATGATATGTCCAGCTTACCATCAGATTCTTGTATGTTGGATTGTCTATCCAAAGATTATACCACAACAAGTACATACTAAAAAGCAGTTTTTATTACAAATACTCAAGTCGGATGTGACAAAGCAGACAAAAGGGAGCCGATTTCCCATCATTCCTCGAGTATGGTCTCTTTCTCTCCGAGGAGCTGGTGTGCAAGCAATTATGTATGACAGATAACATTGCAGTTACAGATATGATAAACATACAGCATTGGATAAGGCATGTAATTAAGGTGGCTCCCTTGGGCAAGCACATAGGAAATAAAGTTGCAAGGCAAGTAAGAATCTCGGAACAAAAAATGCATTGTCAGCTATATGTTATGAGCAAAGAAAATGCAGCATAAGTAGAAATGCACATGACATGATACTTTGGTACAAGACACAGATTACACAAGATTATATGACTATATCAGAACATTAAAGGAACACACATAACCTAGGTAAACAATAAATAAAAGATAAGCATGTCAGGTGTAATAAACATAAACTGTATAAAACCATAAAATGATGTAAACATAATATACAGCAGCAAATATCAGTGGCAAGCATAGTCCTAGTACCCATGCTTGTACTATGGATACCTGTTTCTATATGTTAGTGCAATACAGCAATATCACAGTAAAAATAAACAAGGTTGCTTATGGTATGAGCACGTGGGTGAGTAGATGGTGTGGGACCCAGGCATAACATTACTGGCCAACACGCGAGCGCCACGCAATATGTTGGCCTCATGGCGCTGTCCTAGTGTCGGCTCCTCCTCCTAGGAAAAAAGCTCTAAGCTATAAGTTCCTGCGGGGGCCTAGCGCCTCTACCTTAACCCACCAGTGATGAATGGTGAAGATATATGGTAAAATCAAGAATTACAGTAGGTACATAATTTTCATTTTCTGACTGTGAGCTCTGCGAGAAGTTTAACCAAACAACCCTTAGGCGATGCAAATAGGCTCTTAAAAATTTCCTGATAGATCAACAGGTAGCCAGTTCTGGGCAAGGGGTCCTCCAGCATCCCGGCTTCTCAGTCACCGACCAGGTCGTCGAGCTCCCAGGCCTCCAAGACCCAAGACAAGTCCTTGGGAAAGTCATAAGAAAGACTGAGATCACAACCGCTCCCCCTGGCATTGATCTCGTTCCCCGACTGTCTCTTCTCCTTCTTCTGGGGGATCCTCATCAGCTGTGGCTACACCAGCGAGGAAAACTGCTGTCTAGGTCTCTGTGCCCACCAGACCCATACCAACAGCATTGCCGCCCAATTGTCAGGGTGGGCGGCTGTCGACCTTCAGGTCGTTGGCCCCTCCATCCATCATCGAAGACTCTCCCATTGGGGCCATATGAGGAGGCAGAAGAAGAAGACGTCCTGGTCTATGACAGGTCCACTGTTTCCTCTGTCAGTGAGGACTCTGTCAAACATACTCCTATGTCTCCTAAGGAGGACTCCACATTTTTTAATGTGTTGAAGCAGCTGTCCTCAACTATGGGCTTCCACACTGAGGAAGAGGATGCCACCAGAAAAGAACTGGTGGACTTCCTGGAGATCCCCGAATCTCCCCCAAAGATCATTCCTCCAATTCTACCTGCTCTGATTAATGCAGCATGGCACAAACCAGACTTGGTGACAGCTATGCCCTGCAGGGCTGATTAACTTTATCATGCCCCCAAGGTCTGCCCTGCTATGCTGCCCAGCCTGAAACAGACTCAGTGGTCATACAGGCAGCTCGTGACAGGTCTAAGGCACCTAAGCACCTTAGATCTTACTTCGAGAGGGCTCTTGCAGTAGGTATTCACATATAGGACTAAGCTGCCAGGTGTCAGGACCCCACGGAAAAATTTCTAGCTAGCAGTCTCTGGCGGGGAACCGCCCCAACATGAGGTGACCGGCATCGTGCGACGTCGGTATAAAGGGGCGGTCCCCCACACCCGCCTTCCAGTTCTTTCCTGCCATCGGCTTGTGAAAGTTCCTCGTGGTAGAACAGCACTTGTCAGTCATTTTTCGGTCTTCAAGTTTTCGTCGTTTTTTCAACCTATTTCTTTATTTTTTCAACTTTTCTCAAATGATTGCTGTGCATGTGCCCCCCCGACACCCTCCGAGTCACATGAAAACAAGTGTGACTCGTGTAATTCTCAGCTTCCATACAAGGACAGCCACTCCTTGTGCCTCTTCTCTCTGGGCCAGACCACCCTGTGGAGAAGTGCCAGCATTGCCAGAAGTTCAACTCCGCTACCCGCAAGAGAAGGCAGCAGTCCCTCGAAGCCCATATCCTTAAGAAGTAAATGGTCTCCATGGAAAAAGAGTTAAAAAAAGCTTAGGCAGGCATCTACTTCCTTAGAAGGTCATAAGAAAAAACTCAACAAGGAGAAGCACCGGAAGCAGGAATCAACTTCCTCAGCAGCTGTGACTTCGGCTGGAGTTGCGGCCCCCAAGGTAACATCCCCTCCAGGGGATAGCTCCTCGATGGCCGTCTTGGTGGCTACCAGGAAGGCATCGCCCCTCCTATCGTGCATGTGCTCGGGCCCTTCGGGAGCCTCTGGGGCAAAGGAGCCTCAGCTCCCGTTAAGGTCACTCCTTCCTCACGGCCTTCCGGTCAGAGTGGGTCTGGTAAGTTGGACGTCGGTTCCACTGATGCACGCCCAGACAAGGCTGCTAAGCCGCTTGCCTCCTCAGGTGAACACCAAGCCAAAACCCCTTCCGACAAGGCCATCTCACCTTTGCGACCTTCCTTGGGTAGGGAGTCCGATAAGTCGGACGCTGGCTCCTCCAACGTCCACCCGGATATTACCGATAAGTTGGACGCTGGCTCCATCAGTAACTGCCTGGCCAAGAAACCTGCACTAGACCCTATCGATCAGTCTGACGCCCCAGGCTGTCTGCAACATCTCACCACATTGCCCTCTGAGGTCCTCACGTACCTGTGACTGACACCCGCAGATTTTAACCCTCCTTCCCCGGTCATCACCAAGGACCTCAAGACGCTGCCATCAGGACTCCCACCACCGTACTAGACCCCCTGATGCCAGATCCTCCGACGCCAGCCGACCCGATGCCATCTGGCATCCCTTTGCCTGATGGAAGACCTGTTCCTCCATCAGGACCATTGGACCCACTCGGCGGTATACCCATGCCGGGCCCAACACCCATGGGGCCAACGCTTCCACTGTCTGGCCCACCAGCAGGGCCTCCACCAGGTCCCTCTGCTCCATCAGAGCCCCTTGCACCTGGGTACCCGACACTGCAGTACCCGGCCCTTCAGTATCCGGTGCCACAGTACCCAACGCCGCATTATCCAGAGCCACAGTACGCGATGCCTCAATACCCGATGCTGGGCTACCTGCCGTTGGGTTACAGATACTCTTTTTACGGGTAACCTCAATACCCGTATTCCCCATCTCCTCTTCCACCTCCACCGCCCATTCCACAGCCACCGTCAGATCTGAAGGAGACCTTGGTCTCCTGGTGGGCTGAGGCCAAGGCTCGGCTCACCCGGGAGGTTGAGAGTTGTCTCCCAACGCCAGACCTGATACCGGATCCCCTACATCAGAGACGGGAGACTCCCCTCCCGCCCAACACCAGAAGAGAGCCGTCCGACACCTGAGGCGGGGAGGATATGCACCTCCGGGAACTCCCCAAAGGGGTCATCCCTCCCCCTCCTAGGGAGGAGTCTTCTTTGTCTTCATCAGAAACCTCGGACTCGGAGTCCTGCCATTCTGACCCTGAAGGCAAGCCCCACAGTCCGGAATGCCACAGGCCGAGGGATCCTCCACAGTCCCCTCCAGAGGACCCTTCTTTTCTGGAGTTATTGAGGAAAATCCAGGATGTACATCAGTGGCAAAATCCAGGATGTACATCAGTGGCAATCAGTGGAGCCAGACCCACAGCGTAAAAAACTCGCTGCCCATCTGGATCTGCCCGAGACTGCTCCTACGCTGATCCCACCCTGGATAGAGCCTCATGCAGATCTTGTTTCCACAATTTGGAAACAATCTTCCGTGTTAGCCCCCCCTTCCGAGGAAGGTGGATAGGCTATACCAAGCTCCTGAGGGTGTAGACTTTCTTAGCCTTCACCTCAAGGCGGATTTGGTTGTCATCAGTGCTGCTCACGGCGACTCCGCCAGTCCTAAACACCTCAGCTTGTCTCTGCCTGATAAGGAATCCCGACTTCTAGACCAGTACTGGAAGAAGATCTATTCCTCTTCTACCCTAGGCATCAGGGCCCTTAACTATGTTGCTCATATGGGGGATTTCCAGAAGACCATCCTTAGTCAGGTGGAATCCAAATTGGACACCCTTTCTGAGTCACAGACTAAACAGGAAGTGGGTGACCTTGTCCGTTCCACTCACTCAGCCTGTCGGTACAATTATGTGCCACTTACGATGCAGTGGATACAGCTGGTAGGAGCTTGGCCTTTGCCGTAGGCCTACGGCATCCTGCCTGGCTCTGCGTGTCAGGTTTGGTCCCTGAGGTACAATCTGCTTTACAGGATGCTCCCTTCAGGGGTTTGATGCTGTTCAGGGGTGACTTCAAGGACATCATTGTCACAACCCCACTCAGCAGGTCAGACCCTCTGCTCCCACAGTACCACCCTCCAAGCGCAGTATTGTGAACAGGTAACAGAAACAGGGTAACCCTCTTGTCTGTTTTGTGGGTTCAAATCAACCTTTGGTCTCAAGTTCTGGAGGGATTCAAACTGTGAATCTCTTGCTAGCGTGCCCAATTGTACAGGCTCAGATAATTCTGCTCTTCGGGGAAATGACAGATATCTTTTGCCTATGGGCACCTAACCAGGTGTACAAAATGAACCCTAAGAAAACTCTACGAAAGACCTCAGATAAACTCTTACCTTTTTCCCAGTTTGGTAAACCAGTAAGCTATTGCACAGTGTCACTTTAACCATATATGCTTCACTTGTCAAAGAAAGAATTTCAAAGGCACACGAAGTAGTCTCTTTAAAATAGAGGTTTACTTTAAAATAGATAAAAATATGTAAAATGTAAATACAGAACAATATATCACCAAACATACAATCACTTAAAAGAACAAAGTTTAAAGTGCAAACTCCTACCAACCATACACTTAGACTTGTCTATCTAATGTATTCTTATTTTCTTATAGTGCTGTTAGATGTTGTAGCTCAAAAAGTCCAAACAAGAATGTCTCTCTAAAGGTCAGTCACTGCATAATTAAAAACTGTCTTGAACCTGCCTATTTCATGATGTCACCCAGCTCCTCCTCTGTTTATTAAAAATTATACAACCAGGATGTCTTATCATTCAGAAGATAAATTAATTAAGGTGACCTCAGCAAAAAAAAAAAAACTTGTTTCCCCATGACCCTTTTGATCTAGTGTGTCTTCCTGCCCTTCACAGACATCAAAAGAGCATTTATGACTTAGCACCAGTGACATAACCTGTTTTCTTCCTCTAAACGTCATAAAAGTTTATGCTTTCTATCCTAGCAGTTGGCAGCTACAATTAAGCCAGATAAGCAGGAGATCCTTAATTTATGTCTCTTCTAGCCTTTAATTATCTCCTGGCTTTTAGGTTAACATCTTGTAGCTGACCTGGGGGGGGGGGGGTCATCCCAGGAACACAGCATCTCTCATCACAATGACATTACATTTTTATTTTACAAAAATCATAGAGTAATCAGAACCAGCTGTCCAAGTGTCACAATCCTCCCCACCTAGACTGAGTTTGGGGGCTCTGTCCCCTGCATGGGATGAGCTTCCCAAATCAGTTCACTCCTCATAGACACGAGACAAATCATCTGAGTTCTGATTTTTCGTTCCAGCCCTATGTAGGATTGTCACATCATACCCTTGCAAAGCAAGACTCCATCTTAACAATCTACCATTGTTTTTTCCCATTTGCGTCAGCCAAACCAGGGGGTTGTGGTCAGTCTGTACCACAAAATTCTGCCCATATAAGTATGGCTCTAGCTTATTTAGGGCCCACACTATGGTTAGACATTCCTTTTCCGTAGTAGAGTGTGCCTGCTCCTTGGGAAGTAACTTATTTACTCCGGTACACCACCAGGTGATCTTTCCCTTGGCTGGATGTCTGTCTCAGTACTGCCCCAATACCCACGTCTGAGATGTCAGTCTGAACTATAAAGGGTTTGCTATAGTCAGGACTTGTCAAAACAGGAGCACTGCACAGTGCCTCCTTCAGTCTGGTAAAGGCTTTCTCACAGGCTGGGTCCCAGGTAATTTTCTTTGGCATCCTTTTCTTTACCAGGTCAGATAGGGGAGCAGCCATGGCACTGTAATTGGGTACAAATTTCCTATGGTACCCTGCTGTCTCTAGAAAACTCCTGACCTGCTTCTGCATTTCTGGTCTGGGCCATGCCTGGATTACCTCTATTTTTATTTGGTTAGGACAGAGCTGTCCCTGGCCTACCACATGCCCGAGGTATGCCACTTCTCCCATGGCCATCTGGCACTTCTCAGCTGTGACAGTGAGGCCGGCCCTCTGTATCCTGCCCAGCACTTCCCTAAGGTAGGACAGGTGTTCCTCCCAGCTGGCACTAAAGATGGCAATGCCATCCAGGTACGCCACAGCATACTCCTCAGCACCACTTAACACCTGGTTCACCAACCTTTGGAAAGTGGCCGGGGCGTTCTTCATTTCCAAAGGCATTACTTTAAATTCAAATAAGCCTATCAGAGTGATGAAGGCCGACCTCTCCCTAGCTCTATCCATTAACTCTACCTGCCAATACCCCTTGGTCAGGTCAGTGGTCATAAGGTAGGTCGCCCCTCCCAACTTGTCCAGTAGTTCGTCCGTCCAGGGCATCAGGTGGGCATCTGACTTCATGACTGCATTCAGTATATGATAGTCCACACAGAAATGAGTAGAACCATCTGGCTTGGGCACAAGGACTATGGGTGAGGCCCGTGGGCTGTGGGATCTCTGGATTACCCCTAAATCCAGCATCTCCTCCACTTCCCTCCTAATGTCCTTTTGGACAGCCTCTGACACCTGATATGCTGTCCGCCGTATGGGAGTCTGTGTCCCTGTCTTCACATCATGAGTCGCTAAGGGGGTTAGTCCAAGCTTGGCACTAAACATGGGGGCAAAGTCTGCTAAAACCTCTCTTACTTCCTGGATCTTGTCTGGGGCCAGCTGGGGAGACAATTTTACTGCCTCCACAGAGGACGTCCGCTTGCTTTCTTCCAGCAAGTCCAGAAGGGGGTTTCCTTCATCCATCCCCTCCCCAGGACTATACACTACAAACACCATGTCAGCCCTATTGGTATATGGCTTCATCATGTTGACATGGTACATCCTTTCTGTCTTTCTTCGGTCAGGTATCTCTATAATATAGTTTACGTCATTTACCTTCCTAACTACTTTGTACGGTCCTGCCCACTCAGCCTGCAGCTTGTCTTTCTGGACTGGAATAAGGACCATGACTTCCTGACCCACCATGTACGAGTGAGCTCGGGCTCTGCGGTTGTACCACACTTTTTGTTTCTGTTGGGCAGCTGCCAGGTTGCTCTGGGCTGTCTCCATAATCTCCTTCAGCCTTTCCCTAAACCTAAGGACATAATCCACTATGGAAATTCTCTGGGTGGCGTGCTTACCTTCCCAGTCCTCCTGGATCAAGTCTAGAGGGCTCACGTACCCGGCGTCCATATAAGAGTTCGAAGGGGGAAAATCCTGTTGACTCTTGGGGCACCTCCCTGTATGAAAACAGCATGTGGGGAAGGTATTTCTCCCAGTCCCTCCCATGCTGTTCAGCAAACGCCCAGAGCATTGACTTCAGGGTACCATTAAATCTTTCCACAAGCCCATTGGCTTGTGGGTGATACAGTGTCGTTCATCTCTGCACCACCCCACACTTCTCCCATAAACATTTCATCAGGTCCGACATGAAGGAACCCCCTTGATCAGTGATAACCTCCTGCAGAAACCCAACACGGGAGAAAATCCCAAATAAGGCATCTGCCACTTTGTCTGTCCTCAGTGAGGTTAGGGCGACTGCCTCTGGGTACCGGGTGGCATAATCCACCACAGTCAGGATGAATCTCTTCCCTGAGGAGCTGAGTGTATTTAAAGGCCCCACAATATCCATTCTCACCCTCTGGAATGGCTCCTCCACTATGGGCAATGGAATCAGGGTGGTTTGGGTTTTCTTGCCCGCCTTCCCTATTTCTTGGCACCGGTGACAAGACCTGCAATACTCCTTCACCTGCTGGGTGAAGTTGGACCAATAGAAATTCTCGGCCAACCGCTGTGTAATGCACGCGATTCCCAGATGACCAGACAAGGGAATATCATGTGCAATCTTGAGCAACTGCTCACGATACCCCTGAGGAACGACAAGCTGCCTGACTAGCACCCCTCCCTCTGTCAGCACAGCCTGGGTATACATAAGTCCATTTTCCCAATAAACCTTATGTCTGTCGTCACCTCCCTGTGCTCCATCAGAGTCTGCCCAAGCCCTCAGCTTCTCTAGACTAGGGTCACTTCTCTGAGCAGCTGCAAACTCCTCACACATTCCCAAGGCATGGGACAGGTCCCCTTCAGTCTCTAAACTAGGGTTCTTAGCACTAGCATCAGGGCACGCAGGATCACTGTCAATCCTAACCCTCTGACCATGGGTCACCCCTCCCTCTTCGGAGTAACCCTCCGTAGCTGTGTGGTTAACTGCTGCTGGGGAAATTTCTACCCCCTTTTCATTAGTCTCCCCATCAGGAGACACAGGCTGGGGAACCAGCCTCCCAGTGGTTTCCACAATGGCTTCTGTTGGGTTCAGGGAACTACAATTTTCCCTTGCCGCTTGGCTATGGGTGACTGCACACACCATCCCCTGTTTGAGATTGTTGCCCAGGATCACATCCGCTGCTAAGGTTTTGGCTACAGCCACCTGTTGCACAGTCCCCCCTGTTTCACCCCAGTCTAGGAGAACACTAGCGAGGGGCAATGTTTTCGCCCCACCAGTAAAGTCTTGTGCAGTGACTTATTTATTGGGCATAAGCTGACCAGGCTGTACCAGATCCCCTTTTACCAATGTCAGAGATGCCCCTGTGTCCCTTAACCCTTGTGTCTGTACAGCATTCACCATGACTGGGTGCATGTGTTCCCTCATGTTCACAGGCAAGCTTCCAGGGACACACAAACAACCCCACTTCCTTCCTACAACCACCTTGCATATTGCTCATCCATTTGGGACACTGTCTGGCAAAATGCCCAGTTTCTTTACACAACCAACATTAATTTCTTTTCTCAGAGAAATCATTTCTCTGAAACCTGGGGCTAACTGGTTTTAGTGGAGGCAGTGGGGGTTTAAGCTGCCCTGAAGGCATGCTTTTCCCTTTCTGCGCTGCCATGCCTGCCCCATTCACTCTCAGAGCAGGTCTACTCTTGGCATAGCAGTCCGAGAGTTCAGCAGCCTCTTGCACTGTTTTGGGATCTTGGTCCTCAAGCCAGGTTTTCAGCTCTGCTGGGTATGCCCAGAAAAACTGTTCTAACAGAATCACATTTTCAATTTTATCTACAGAGTTTGCTTCAATTCCTTCCCACCAACATTTTAAAAACTGATGTTGATTCATGGCCAGCTCCTCGTAGCTCATGTCAGGGCTTCTCCTCAGCTTATGGTATTTAGCTCTGTATGATTCAGCAGTTAATTCAGATTTTTTTAACAGTGCAGCTTTAAGTTTGCTGTAATCATTACTGTCCTCATTGTCCATTTGACCCAATGCATCCTGAGCTTTCCCGGTAAGTAGCGGGGATAGCTGGAAGCTACAGGACTCCCTAGAAATTTTAGCCTGAATACAAACTTTTCCAAAAGAGTTTAAAAAGGCATCCATATCCTCCCCCTCTTTAAATTCAGCCATCAATTTGGAATTCAATTTGTAACCCAGTCCTGTAGTCCCAGTTAAACCCAAGCCACTTCCCTGCTCTGGTGTGGGTGGTTGGAGTCGTAGCTTCTCCAGTTCATGTCGCCTCTGGCGCTCACGCTCCCCACGGTCTGCCTCTCACTGTTCACGGTCCACCTCTCACCGTTCTTACTCCCTCTTCTCCTCTGCAGCTCGCTGTTCTCGTTCCCTCTTCTCCTCTGCAGCTCGCTGTTCTTGATCCCTCTTCTCCTCTGCAGCTCACTGTTCTCGTTTCTCTTCTCTTCTCTTCTATGGAACTCCAGCTCCATTCTGCGCAAGTCAATCTGCAGCCTGAGTACTTCTGGATCCAGAATACTAGTGACCTTCCCCTGCTGCTGTGGCCTTTCACTGGCACTGGCCCCGCTGCCCTCCTCATCAGATCTGGACACTGCACTGGCCGCTAGCCCTTCCACACTCAAGGTTCAGTCCCTTACAGTCACTGTCTGTGACTCAATGCTCTGGGTATCTGCTACCATCAGGGCATCTACGAGGTTCTGTTTGGTGGCTTTCACCTCGTATGGGATTCCTCTGTCCCTGCACAACTGCTTTAAGTAGTCTACAGTGTGCCCGCTGTGGTTGGAAGACATCTTCTTCCCTAACTACGGCTACACTAACTTGCACTTTAGAAAAAAAAATAAAACAGGTAGGAACTTGACTGTAAGCCAAGTGATATAGTTCTGTTTCCTTTTAAAAATAAATCACTGCCTTTTTCTTTTTTTGCAAGTGAGCTGACAGTATCAAGGTGACACACTGAACAATAAAGCTTATAATACTAAACTTATGCACACCGCTGCCAACCAATCTGTCACATCCCCACTCAGCAGGTCAGGCCCTCTGCTCCCACAGTGCCAACCTCTGAGCACAATATTGTGAACAGGTAACAGAAACAGGGTAACCCTCCTGTCTGTTTTGTGGGTTTGAATCAACCTTTGGTCTCAAGTTCTGGAGGGATTCAAACTGTGAACCTCTTCTTAGCATACCCAATTGTACAGGCTCAGATAATTCTGCTCTTCAGGGAAATGCCAGATATAATTCGCCTACAGGCACCTAACCAGATGTACAGAATGAACCCTAAGAAAACTCTACGAAAGACCTCAGATAAACTCTTACCTTTTTCCCAGTTTGGTAAACCAGTAAGCTATTGCATAGTGTCACTTTAACCATATATGCTTCACTTGTCAAAGAAAGAATTTCGAAGGCACACCAAGTAGTTTCTTTAAAATAGAGGTTTACTTTAAAATAGATAAAAATATGTAAAATGTAAATACAGAACAATATATCACCAAACATAAAATCACTTAAAAGAACAAAGTTTAAAGTGCAACCTCCTACCAACCATACACTTAGACTTGTCTATCTAATGTATTCTTATTTTCTTACAGTGCTGATAGATGTTGTAGCTCAAAGAGTCCAACAAGAATGTCTCTCTAAAGGTCAGTCACAGCATAGTTAAAAAACTGTCTTGAACCTGCCTTCTCCATGATGTCACCCAGCTTCTCCTCTGTTTATTAAAAATTATACAACTAGGATGTCATCATTCAGAAGGTAAATTAATTAAGGTGACCTCAGCAAAAAAAACTTGTTTCCCCATGACCCTTTTGCTCTAGTGTGTCCTCCTGCCCTTCACAGACATCAAAAGAGCATTTATGACTTAGCACCAGTGACATAACCTGTTTTCTTCCTCTAAATGTCATAAAGTTTATGATTTCTATCCTAGCAGATGGCATCTACAATTAAGCCAGATAAACAGGAGATCCTTAATTTATGTCTCTTCTAGCCTTTAATTATCTCCTGGCTTTTAGGTTAACATCTTGTAGCTGACCTGGGGGGGGGTCATCCCAGGAACACAGCATTTCTCATGACACACAATCACACTACGTTTTTTACAAAAATCATAGAGTAATCAGAACCAGCTGTCCAAGTGTCACAGTCATTACCGAACTGCAGGAGAAGGGTACTGCACTCAAGTCCGTCCAGACTATGTACAGACCCCCTCAAGGGCAGCGGCATCCTTTTCATCGCCAGAACCGACAAAGACAAAAGTCGCAGGGCAAATGTGCCAACAACTGTCGGGAACCTCCAGCAACCAAGACTCCCCCCAGCAAAAAAGCTGCGGGAGCCTCGGCTGCTGCATTGCCCCACACCTCCTGATTTCCTGCCTCTACCACTGCCTCTGGAGGTTCCAGAGGAACTGATAGGAGGGAGATTCTCCTCCCACCTGCTGGGTTAGGAGTGGATAACGTCAGACGCATGGGTGCTCCAGTTGATATCGGCAGGACACTCAATAGAGTTTCTGCAGAAACCACCCTGAAGACCACCACCCCAGTCGTACTACTCCTCACAACATTTTCCTGTGGTCCTAGAGGAAATCATCTCCCTTCTTTCAAAGGCGGCAGTAGAGCCAGTCCCCACTCATTTGGGGATAGGTTACTATTCCCATTTCTTCCTAGTTCCAAAGAAGACGGAAGATCTGAGGCCCATCCTAGACCTCAGCTCCCTGAACATGTTCATGGAGTACAAATGCTTCAGAATGCACTCTTTGCAGAGCCTTCCACCTCTGCTTCAGCCGGGACAGTGGCTATGCACTCTGGACGTGCAGGATGCCTATCTGTATATGCCCTTCCCACCGCAAATTTCTTCAGTTTTGTTTTCGGGGGACCACTACCAATTCAAGGCCCTCCCATTTAGTCTTTCCTCGGCCCCTGAGTGTTTACCAAATGCCTGTCAGTGGTAACGGCCCACCTGCGTACCCAGGGAGTGCAGGTATTCCCTTACCTGGATGATTGGCTCCTGGTGGCCTCATCCAGGGAGGAACTTCTGCACTCCACTTCCCTTACTCTCCAGGTTTTTACCAGCCTGGGTATCACCATCAACCAGGCCACTTGGTCCCTTGTCAACGCCTCCAATTTATAGGGGCGATTCTGGATACGACCATTGACAAAGCCGTCTTGCCTCCGGACAGGGTAGACACCCTTCAGAATCGGGCTCGTCTTCTGCCCGGCCGCAGGAGGGTCGGAGCCAGGTCAGTCCTCCGCCTCCTCGGGCTAATGACGACTGCCATTCCGACAGTCCCGTCCACTCAGATCCATATGAGGATCTCTCAGTGGACGCTTCAGTCGCAATGGGACCAGACCAGGGACAGTTTAGACCAAGAGGTATTAGTATCAGATCCCATGATCAGGGACTTGCAATGGTGGATAGTTCAGGAGAACCTATGCCTGGGAGTTCACTTCTGCATCAACTTCCCCTCTCAGATGTTGATGACAGATGCATCAGGAGAAGGATGGGGTGCCCATCTAGGGTCTCACAGGACTCAGGGCAACTGGTTCAAGTTCGAACAAAACCTGCACATAAATGTGCTTGAACTGAGAACAGTCCTTTATGCCCTTCAGGCTCTACTCTCCTTCATCCTCCCCGGTCATCTCCTCATACAATCAGACAACATGTGCATCGTCTGGTACCGAAACAAGCAGGGAGGAACGTGTTCCTACTCTCTGTGCCTGGAAGCGATGAGAGTCTGGCATTGGACAGCCCAATATCACCTTCACTTGACCGTGGTTCACATTCTGAGAGTGGAAAACATTCTGGCGGACGAACTCAGTCAGTCCTCAGCCTGGTCCCACAAATGGGAGTTAAATCAACAGGTCATAAATGACATTTTTCAGCGTTGGGGAATGCCTCAGATAGACATCTTCGCCTCTCCCCAAAACTTCCCACATTCTGCTCGCTCACTCCAGAGCGAGACATTTTTTGTCGGGACGCTCTGTCTCTCGGTTGGAGGGACAGATTTGTTTATGCCTTCCCTGCCATTCCTTTAATCCCAAAGGTCCTGAACAAACTCAGATTGGAGGGAGCTTGAATGATTCTCCTTGTTCTCTTCTGGCCCAGGCAAGTTTGGTTCTCTCTTCTGCAACATTTTTCAGAGGAACCTCCAATTCCTCTTCCTCTGTCGCAGCAATTGTTGACCCAGGATCAGGGGACCCTTGTTCTTCCAGGTCTCAAATCCCTTCATCTCCATGTGTGGCTCCTGCACACATAGCTAAGGCCCACTTTGGAGTCTCTCCTGTAGTAGCAGACATTTTGGTGGAGACCAGGATGCCTTCCACCAGGTCCACTTACCCCATGAAGTGGAAACGGTTTTCTATTTGGGCAAACTCGAAGGACTTTGAGCCTTTCTCGTGCCCAGTCAATAAAGTCCTGGACTACATGTGTCACCTCTTCAATCTGGGTCTTAGCCATTCCTTGTTGAAAGTCCACATGGCAGCTATCTCAGCCTACCACATTCCCTTTGGAGACGGGACTTTTGCTCAGTTGGAAATCTCTAGGAATTTCCTTAGAGGGGTTCTCCATTTGAGACCCCCCATCTGCATTCCTGCCCCTCCATGGGACTTAAATTTCATCCTGGAGAAGCTTACTCTGCCTCCCTTTGAGCCAGCAGCTTCTGCTGATTTGAAGTTCCTTTCTTGGAAGACTCTCTTCCTAGTGGCCATTACTTCTGTTTGACGCATTTCCGAGCTTCAGGCCTTGATGTGTAAAATCCTGTACTTGATTTTCCACAAAGAATATGTGACCTTGCGCACCAACCCTAAGTTTCTCCCTAAGGTGGTGGCTGAATCTACACTGAATTACTCCATTGAGCTACCCGCTTTCTTTATGCAACACTCCAATCAAGGGGTGTACCTTTTGCATACTTTGGATGGTCACAGAATCCTGAGATACTACACAAATCGGACTAAGGATCTCAGGAAGATTGATCAGCTTTTTGTCTCTTTTGTTTCTAAGCAATGCCTATCAAAATGGTTGGCACATTGTATCACTTTCTATTACGACAAGTACAACAAGACCCTTCCGGATCAAGTCAGAGGTCACTCCACCTGAGGAGTAGCTGCCTCTGCAGATTGTTTTAAGGATGTGTCAGTGGCAGACATCTGTGCAGCCACAACTTGGAGTTCTGTCCATACCTTCATGAAGCACTACAGTTTGGACAATGCCTCTTGTTGTAGAGCAGGCTTCGGTTTGGCTGTCCTACAAGGTCTCCTTTCATGAGACCCGTTCAGCCCTGAGGTTCCATGCTATGGATGACAATCCTCCTCCTGAGTGCTTTTCCTTGTTCCAGACTGCCTCGGACTCAGTTCTATATGTGAATACTACTGCAAGAGCCCTCTCAAGTAAGATAGTACAGTTATGTAAGAATTTACCGTAAGAGTAGATCTTGAGAGAGGCTCTTGCAGTAATAATGCCTTCCACCCTCCATCCCCTAAGTTTTTTGGGGCTTCATTTCCATAGGGGAAATTATCCTCTTCTCTCTCGTCTTGCCTCTTTTGGCCTTTGGCGGGAAAGAACTGGAAGGCGGGCATGGGGGACCGCCCTTTATACCGATGTTGCATGACACCAGTCACCTGACATGGGGGCGGTCCCCCACCAGAGACTGCTAGCTAGAAATTTTTCCATGGGGTCCTGATGCCTGGCAGCTTAGTCCTATATGTGAATACCTACTGCAAGAGCCTCTCTCGAAGATCTGCTCTTACGGTAAGTTCTTACATAACTGTACTTTCCCTTCCCCCAGATAAGTAATCTTGTAGAATCAACCTCTGGGGCAAAAGGGTGTATGCCTCCTCCATGCTGGATTTGAAAATTGCAAAATTACCTGTCTCACATGGTGAAGTACCAAAATGCCAGTTGGAAGAAGGACAGAGCCGCTACACAGGTCCTTCCAGATGGCGCACAAAAGCAAGAGTTGCTTCAGTGCCTCTAAGCAGCTGAGGATGTTAGTAAGCACCTCCTCAGTGCCCTCTGTGACATGGCTGATACCATTGTCAGGGCTGCTGCCACAGGCATATGCCTACATAGAGACACATGGGTGAGAGTTCCCAGGTTTGCTGCTGATGTTCTGCAAAAGGTGCTTAATTCCCCTTTAATGGCACTAAGCTATTTGACCCTGATGTCCAGGATATTATTAATGACCTGCAAGCTTCGGGCAGGGACCTCAAATTTGACCACTCCTTCTACCATCTAAATCAACTGAGAGGCAGAGGACACCCTCCCTTTCACAGAGTGCTCAATAGGCCCGGTACAGGAACCCAGCCCCAAGGGAAACGCAGGGGCCTGGCTACCTTCCCCACCCCTGCCGGCACTGGACCTGTGGTCAAGAATCCCAAGAATGATGGACCAGCCCAAGCAGCTGGCTCCGCCTCAGCTTGACTCCTTGCCGGACCCCCCCTCTCCTGGTCCTGGACCAGGAGGTGGTGGTCAGAGGCCAGTTGTCCCTTCACTTGAATCAGTGGAGAACCATAACTTCAGATGCATGAATTCTGCAAATCATAGAGCATGAGCACACCCTGGAGCTCATTGAGCAACCTCCAGAAGGTACTACAGTGGTGGATGGACCCCTTGAACTTGCTTCAGGGTGTCCCTTTCCAGATTTCCTCCTCACAGCAGATCCTCACCATGGATGCCTCAGGTCTTGGCTGGGAAGCACACCTGGGTCCCTTCCAGACCCAGGGCTCTGGGTCCCAGTTGGAAACCTCCCTGCATATCAATGTGCTCAATGCCATGCAGGCTTTTCAGGACCACCTTGCTCTGGGTCAGCTGCTGGTACAGTCAGACAATTTAAGTGTAGTATACTACATCAACAAATGGGGGGAGCCAGCCCGGTGGCCCTGAGGGTTAAGATGCTGGATGCCACACCTCGTGTCACGCCGGCAACCCAGGTTCGGAAGCAAGCCTGGGTGGCCGGGAGGGGCGGCAGGGAGGAAAGAGATTGAGCATCCGGAGGCTGCTCTCTCTTCCCAGGGTGGAATCGAGGATGCACCTGCTCATTGAGCGACCTCTGGCAGTGGCTAGGGGCAGCCATATGTAGGGGGTGCAGCAGATGCCTGGGGGTCAGAGTCATGGCACTATGTAGTCTTGCTAGCTGGGCTCTGCAGGGGAAACAGAACACACCAGAAAAAATCATTGTCACCCTCCTTGAAGATGATGGGGGTACAAGGAACGCTACCCACATCCCAACTGCCGGCCCCACAGTCGGAGGACTCCAGGCTCCCACACCACCCAAGGTAGGACCTCTCTAATTACAGAAAGGCCATCAGGGGAGGACGGGCCCACCCCAGGGGGGTGATCTGGGGGGGCTAGGTCTGCCTGGGTGGTGGGAGTGCATCCGGTTAAGGAGGTTCAGGCAAGAGAGTAGAAGGTAACAGTCGAAGGTACACCCTGGAAGGATGCCTGGAGTGTGTGGCAGAAAAAAAGAGTTCCAAAAAAACAAACAAGTGGGGGGACTGATTCATACTCCCTGTGCAGGGAGGCCATGAGAGTGTGGTACTGGGCACAGGATCACAGTCTCATGCTCTCTGCAGTCCACATGCCAGGCGTGCTAAACACTCTTAACGGACAGTCTCAAGAGGACTCAGTTCAGCATGCACGAATGTGATCTTCTCTCATCCATTGCAGAAGACTTGCTTGACAGATTGGGTCATCCAGAGTTGAACCTTTTTCCATCCCCACTCAGTGCAAAACTGCCCAGTTTCTGCTCACTAGATCCATGGCCTAGAGTTTTCTGGCGAGATGGCGTTGTCCCTGTCCTGGAGTGGGAGATGTCTTTATGCATTTCCTCTGATATACAGGGTGCTAATCAAGTTGCAGATAGAGGGGGCCAGCATGAACTTAGTAGCTAAATTCTGGCTTCAGCAGATATGGTTTGCTCTGCTTCAGCAGCTGGCGGTGGAACCTCCGGTCCCTCTATGCAGGAATCTGCTGACCCAGGATCAAGGAACCCTGGTTCATCCCAACCTCAGGTCCCTCCATCTGCATGCTTGGCTCCCTAGAACATAGCTATTGCCAGGTTGGGGTATCTAACAGAGTGGCGGACATCTTAGTGGCCGCCCAGAAGCCTTTCACTCGAGCCACATATGCCATGAAGTGGAAGTGGTTTGCCATCTGGGCTGCCAAACATAGTTTGGATTCCTTCACGTGCCCAGTGAACCACATTCTGCACTACCTGAGCTCACTCTGTCTGACTCAGGTCTCCAGTACTCATCCCTCAAGGTGCCACCTCTTGACTATTTCTGCCTTTCATGAGGCCATGGGTGATCGCACAATTGCTCAGCTGGATGTATCCCATACCTTTCTCAGGGGCATTCTGCATCTGAAACCCCCCAATCCATTCCCTGGTCCCGGCTTGGGACTTGAATTTTATTTTGGAAAAATTGACCGTGTCTCCTTTTGAGCCAGTCATAACCTGTGATCTGCGCTTTCTCTCTTGGAAAGTGTTATTTCCCCCCTTTCAGGGCTCCTGTCTAGGAATTGTCTGTCTGGTATAATCAGCCTTTCTCACAGGTCTGGGCACTTTCCTCTCCTCAGTACCTTATGGCTAGGGCTATGCTCCCTTTGTCTCCGGGGGGGGGGGTGCTCACGCCTTTATAGGGTTGGTGACGTCAATGGAAGTTGACGGCATTGGTGGCCCCAGTTGTGCTGCTAAAAATCTTCTGTGTGGATTCTCCTTCACCGACAGTGAAGTTCCTACAGTGTAACCTGATAACTGAGATCCCTTCGAAGATCTACTGTTACGGTAAGTTCTTACGTAACTGTTCTATTTTTACCCAGCTGAAAGATTCTCTTTTTGTTTCTCTCATTTACAAAGTTGCAGGTTACAAATACTACAATATATAGTGAGGCGGGCATAGGTAAAAAGAGCGATGTTATAATACAGGAGGAGGCTGGCAGTTATAGGCCAGCCAACTTAAGATCAGTGGTGAAAAAGTTAATGGAATCACTGCGGAAAGAAAGGATTATGGAATATCTTGAATCCAGTTTGTTACAAGACCTGAGGCAGCATGGGTTCACAGTGGGGGCAGGGTCATGTCAAACAAATCTGATAGATTTCTTTGACTGAGTGACAAAGGAATTTAATCAGGGTGGAGCGGTGGACATGATTCCACACAGGAGAGTAGTAAGCAAGCAGGATAATTTAGGCATGGGTCCAAAGGTGGTAAACTGAATAAGAAATTGGTTAGGGGGATAGGTGACAGAGAGTGGTGATAAACAGAGTTCAGGAGAGGGTGGCCATCGTGGTGCCTTGGGGATCAGCCCTGGGACCGGTACTAATATCTTTATAAGTGACATTGCAGAGGAGTTAGAAGGGAAGGCCTTCCTCTTTGAGGATGACAGCAAAACTGCAATAGGATGGACACTCCAGGGAGGTGGAAAGGATGAGCAGACATCTAAGAAAACTAGAGAAGTGGTCAAGGGAGATGGAAAGTATGAGCAGAGACCTGAGAAAACTAGAGGAGTGATCAAGGGTATGGCAACTGGGTTTCAGTGCAAAAAAAGTGCTGAATAATGCCCTTAGGGCACAGAAACTCAGGGGCACAGTGCAAAATGGGTGGAGTGGTATTGACTACCACCAGGTAGGAAAGAGCCCTGGGGTAGACATATATGATGACCTATAGGTGGCCAGGCAGTGTGACAAGCAGTTGGGAGGGGCTAGTGGGATGATGGCATGCATAGAGAGGGGCATCACCAACAGAAAGTGGGAGGTGGTATTGCCTCTGTGTAGATCACTTGTAAGACCCCACCTAGAATACTGTGTCTAGTTCTAGAGACCACATCTACAGAAGGACATAGAGTGAAGGTGGTCCAGAAGAGGACAACTGAAATGGTGCAGGGTCTGCATCAAAAGCCCTATGAGACGAGACCAAGGTACCTCAATACATACACCCTGAAAGAGAAGGATCATATGATGGAGGCCTTTAAATACCTCAAAGGTGTAAATAAGGTACAAGAGGGAAGTATTTTTCAGAAAATAAAGGAGCTTAAGAACAAGGAGACTTGCTAAGAAACTAGAAGGGGTAGATTCAGGAGAAATGTGAGGAAGTACCTCACAGAAGGAGTGATGGATTCCTGGTACAGCCTTCTAGCGGATGTGGTGGGGGTGAAAACCCTGGTGGGGGGGTTCAAGAATGCATGAGATAGACACAAGGGAATCATGGGTGGGGGAGGGTGAGAAAGATCCAGTAAAGTCTGCAGTGATAATGTAGGTAATAAAAAATGGTCAGACTGGGTGGGCTAAGCAGTCCTTCAAACCCCAGGATTCCCTTTAGTATGCTTAACTAATGCAGTTAACCTGGTAGGTTCAACTACCCCGGAGAGTGGAACCTATGTAAATTAGAGAATACTGAAGTGGAACTAGAACGTAGTTCAAATCTCTGACTCTAGGTGCTGCTGCATTCTACAGGCTAACGTCGGATTCATTTCTCCACCTGTAGTAGCAAGACACTCTGGAACACTCTCCTCAGCAACTTCGCTGCAAGTAGATTTATTTAGACTTTTTTCCTCAAAAGTATTTTTAATTTCTTATTTCTGCCTCTAGTTAGTATATTTAGTTAGTAAGAAAATGTGTTAACTTTGCATTTTCTCCGGTCCTGACCTGGTTCCCGGGAACCAGAGAAACTGTTTTAATTTAGAAAAAGTATGCCTTACTTTCTATTCTGAGTGCGAGTCATTTTAGAGTTTGTGTCAAAAACGTTGATCATTTTAATGTAATAGTTTTCATCTCTGTTCCTTTACACGGGAACCAGGATGTTTTTGGCTCTTCACTTGGCGGCTCTTTTTTCCTATGGAACCAAGCCATGAATTACTTTAAATTTTAATAAAAGGTGTTGTTAGCGCTAACCTTTTTTTGTAAATTTAGCGGTTCTCCTTTTCTCAGGGAACTGACTCTAAATATTTTTTTTATTTCACTGGGAACCGATATTTAGCTATGTTTGACAAACTGGCATGTCAGATCGGCCTAAAAAGAAAATGGGACCCACAGACTTTAAAAACTGCTCTAAGTGTTTTCAACTCTTGGCCAAGGCAGACGGCCATGACTTGTGTATACAGTGCCTGGGTCCAAATCACATATTTGCCAACTGTGAGCTTTGCAGTAAGTTTTGCTCTAAAACTATAAAGAAAAGGGCCAAAAAACTAGAAGAAATGGCCTCTCAGTCTTTCTGTTCGTCATCTACATGATCAGAGGAGGATCCTTCTCATAGCAAATCAAAGGACCATCCCTCTAAGGATTCCTCTGATCCCAATGTTTCTGACAAAACTGACCAAAATAAGCACAAGAGACCTGCGGAGCAGGGTTCAGACCTGGTTCCTGCTAAGCGAAAACAAAAACAGAAACATCAGTGCACTTCTTGCTGAAGAAGCAAGGGAGCTCTCAGTGGAGAAAACAAAATGACCCTCTGCGGAGGACATTGCTAAAGCTCTCCAGATCATTCAGGCTTGCAGTCACTGGGTCTCCCTATGGCTACCCCGGTTCCACCTCAGCTGCCACCTCAGGCCCAAGTTCCCTTTGACCAGGGTGCCGAGTGTTATGGTGAAATTGAAGAGAAGGAAGAAAAAGATGAGGGAAAACCACAGAACCAGAGGTCTCCACTGAACAGGGGTTCGGTTCCCCTCCAAGGGGACCTGAGGACTACACCTCCCACTACGCCTTTGTCAGGCAGATGGTTAACGCTCTTGACCTCAGCAACAAGAGTCGGTGGAAGAGGTAGGTGAAGTCAGTTTTTTGAGAAATGATGGGGCTGGCATCCACTAAAAGGTTTCTGTTGCCTGTCCTTAAGTCCCTTATGAAAGCGACCCTGAAAATCTTGCAAACCCCTTTCTCAATCCCAAGGGTGGACAAGAAGGTGGAAAAGAAGTACCAGCTGGACAGAACCAACGTTGAGTACCTTTACTCCCATCCCAGTCATGAAGGGGTGGTCCAGGCGGCTATCTGCGATAAAGCCAGGGTTCTGCTCTGCTCTCCTCTCCTCTCATCCGCACAAGGATTCCAGGAAACTTGGATGTCATGGGCAAGAAAGGTTACACGGTATCCTCTTGAGGCAGGCTACGTACATGGCTTACACTGCTCAATATCAGAGAGCCCTCTGGAATTCAGTTTTGGCCACTTGAGATACGGTCACTGGTGATGTAGGGCACGACATAGCAGACACTATCAGGGTAGCACTGAACCCTACCAAGTACCAGTTTCACATGGCAGTGGATGCCAATGACTTGGCATCCAGATTTATGGCTCTAGCCATTGTATGGCTACGAGCCACTAATTTGACCCCAGACACGCAGGCCAAGGCCATGGATTTTCCCTGTGAGGATAATTAATTATTTAGTGACAAGACTGAGGCTTACATGAAGAAAGTGGAAGACTATAAGGCCACCTACAAGAGCAATTCAGCTAAGGAAAAGTCCTCCACCTTCTATAGGTCCCAAGGAAGGGGAGACAGTGGAAGGGGATATTACCCAAGAGCTTACTATCCGGTTTCTATGCCTATGGAGTACCCTTCGATGGGGGTTACTTAAGGGACTGATGAGTGCTTAGACAGACTGACTCACTCCCACCCACTAGGGCCAACCCCAAACATAACCCCTGACTGCCCTGCCCCAATCGCCAACCCAGTACCAGTTGGAGGGAGGTTGGCGTACTACTTCCAAGCATGGCAAAATGTCACCACAGACAGTTGGGTCTTGGAGTTGGTCATCCAAAGGCTCTCCCTACAGTTCAAAAGATTCCCAAAACTGCAAGTTCACAGGAAACCCCCACCTTCAAAAGAAAAAATTCTGCTGGAATTAGAGGTCAGAAAGCTGTTACAAGCAAATGCAGTGGAAAAAGTTCCTCCCTCACAGTGGGGGAAAGGCCTTTATTCAAGGTACTTCCTCACCCAGAAAAAGACTGGAGAATGGCGACCCATTTTGGATCTCAGGTACCTGAACAAGTATCTGATGAAGCCAAGGTTCAGGATGATCACTCTCTCTATATAGTGATTCCCTTCTTGCAATACTGTGACTGGCTGGCCTCCCTGGATCTGAAGGATGCTTACTTCCATGTTCCAAACAGATCCCCTCACAGGAAGTACTTAAAGTTCCAGCTACCCTCAGGTCACTACCAGTTCTCAACTCTCCTTTTTGGGCTCTCCTCGGCCCTAAACGTAGTCACAAAATGCCTAGCTGTAGTCACAACACATCTCAGAAGGCAAGGAGTCTCAGCTTTCCCCATCTTGGATGACTGGCTGATTGTAGGAAACTCTTCCTAGTAGACCAGAGAGTACCTTCAACTTACTCAGGGAACTCTGGTGTCCCTAGGGTTCCTCATAAACCAACAGAAATCCCAGACTCAGCCAGTACAGTCCTTGGAGTTCATAGGTGCAGAGCTGGACACCATCCAGGGAAAAGCTTTCCTTCCTCAGGAAAGGTTGCAAAACCTTCAGAATCTAGCAAGCTCCCTACTTCCAGGCCAGCGCAGGCCAGCAAGGTGTTTTCTCAGCCTTTTAGACCATATGGCTTCCACCACAGCAGTGGTACCAGGTGCTGGATTCCAAATGAGAGATATACAGTATCATTTCAGAGCTCAGAGTAGGGTCAGAGGCTACAAACAGGGGTAGGACTTGCAGGCAGACTGGTTGGGCCTAGCGGTCCTTACCTGCTGACAGTTTCTATGTTTCATTGGTCCCAGAGAAGGGATCCACTTTCAAAACTGGTACCAGTCGCAAAAACCCTTCTTCATGCAGAGTGGTGGAAAGAGAGAGACAACCTCAGGGAAGGGGTCCCTTTCCAGCAGCAGTCTCCCAGCATGGTCATAACCACAAATGCCTCCCTTCTGGGATGGGGAGTGCACCTGGACAGCTAGTCAGTGGCACCTGGTCTCCCCGAGAATCCAGGCTGTACATCAACCTCCTCAAGCTGAGGGCAGTACTACTGGCTCTGCATGCCTTTGTACCACAGATAAAAAGGTCAGTCAGTTCAGATCAGGACAGACAACACTACTACCATGTATTACATCAACAAGCAAGGAGGGGGGATCAGATCCTACAAACTGCACATAAGCAATGACAATCCAGTCTCTGGCCTCCTTACTGGATGAGAGCCTGTCAGCAATTCATTTACCAGGGAAGGACAATACCCTGATTGACGCTGTCAGCAGAATCAGCCAGGGGCACCACGAGTGAGCTCTGAACAGGCAAGTGCTAGCAACTATCTTCAGGAGGTGAGGCACTCCAAAAATAGATCTGTTCACCTCAGAGGAAAACCATCAGCTCCCTCTGTGTTGCTGCAGGCCACCAGCAGTGGGTTCCCCTCCACAAGCTTCTCAGAGTGCTCCTAAAACTAAGGAGCCAAACGGCTTCCATGATTCTGGTGGCTCCAGATTGGGTCAGACAACCATGGTATCCTCTACGTCTATCTCTGCCCAAGTGCCAGCCCATCCACCTTCCCATATGTCACAATTTGCTGATCATGTCTCAGGGCATGGTAGCATACCCCAGCCTTGATTCCCTCCACCTCAAGGCTTGGTTCTTGAGCAGCTGGAGTTTTCAAGTCTTCAGCTCTCAGAGGATGTACTTGGGGTACTCAGAGTTTTCAGGAAATCTGTCACTAGAAAGACTTATGCTTCCAAATGGAAGATATTTACCTTGTGGTGTGAGCCTAGGCAGATCAACCCTTCCCAGGCAGAACTGCCAGTTCTCTTGGACTACATGGTACACTTATACAGGGGCTAGGTCTCAAGACATCAACTCTTAAGGTCCACCTGGCCACAGTTTCTGCTTACATTTCAGCAGGTAAAGAGAATGCTGTAGCTTTTCATCTTATTAAGACATTTTCAAAGGTCTCCTTCACTTGTACCCACCTTTCAAGAGAGCATGTACCCCCTTGGGATTTAAATCTGTGCATAGCCAAGCTCATGGAACTTCCCTTTGAGCATATGGCTACAGCAGACCTCAAGAATCTCACTTGGAAAATGATTTTCCTAGTGGCTGTTACTTCTGCAAGAAGGGTGTGCGAGCTCCAAGCACTCTGCACAGACCCAAATTACATTATCTTCCACAAAGGTAGTCCTTAGAACCAACAGAATTTTTTCTACCTACTAAAAAAGCTGCAGATCCTACTTTATCCTGGATTTACCTTTTCATTTAATTTAATTTCATTTTATACTGGAAAGGCATGTGGGCAAATTGCCCATTTACACAAGCGTCCAGTTGCCCAGTTATTACAAAGGCAGATACATACAAATCTTACTTTGAGATACAGCTCTTGCAGCAGGTTACACCATTAAGACTGAAGTCGTCAGGCAGCAGAACCCCATGGAAAACTTCTAGCTAGCTACATACAGTGGGGTGTGTAGGGGTTGTGGGATAACATATGGACCAGACACCAAACTTCAGGTTCAACACACAATCTCTGTGTGATGTTTATTCAGAATACAGGAAATAGGCTTCAGCAATAGCATATTCCTTCTTCAGTACATCAGTTTGCAAAGCTTCAGAAATAGCATATTCCTTCTTCAGTACATCAGTTTTCAGCAACAGTCTATGAATGTCCTTTCTCTGCACTTAGCCAGCACCTGCTGACACTGATTTCTGATTTAAACACTTTTCAGTGAAAACCCTTCATCCCTATGTGGGCCCCATTTGCTTGTGGAGTGGGGGCTCAAAAGGAAAAAAAAAACAAGCTGTAGACAAAGAACCTCAATGCAGAATCACTGAAAAAATGTTACCCCAAAGGGCATTGGCAGCAAATCAAGTTTCAAAGAAATACAGCATCATACATACTTCCATAAAGCAAGGCATCATGGGATATACAGTATGCAAATCACCATGACAGTTCAGACTTGCTCAGTTTACAGCAATTTACATGCATTTTAAATAGCACAACTAACTTAATTTTTATAATAGTCACCTAGTACTTTTTACCTTTATCAAAAACACCTAACGCCATGGTATTTTCAACATTTACAGGTTTCATAAACATAAGGTATATACATCAAGGTATTTTATGACATAGTGCTATTACATACTAAATCCAACAACGATAAACACAACCAGTTTTACCAATGTTTGGAGGTCACCACAATAACCTTCCTGTACGAGGACCTGAGAGGGAAAAGGAAAATTAAAGAGGACACTATAGCATAGTCAAGAAAGAGGATGGGGGTGCCCATAGGTGGCCAACCTTATGGACTAGAAATTGTAAAAGATTAGGCTAAGAAATAGAAGAACTGTTGCAACAGATTTAAGAAAAGGTCGGTCCTCAAGAGTGGCAGAATCTTCCTGTCACATATCCCCCACCATAAGAGGGAAGCAGTTATTGCAGACTGCTTACCACCTTCCTGTCCTAGGAAGGGATGGAGCTTCCACCCATCCATCTTCAGAAGCTCTGTCTCAGGGTCCCTATTAACAATAAACATTCCATCATAAACATAGTGGATATCATTTTTTTACCCTGAGGCATTAACACGTCTCAACAGACTAATGATACCTTCCCATCTCCTTTTAGGGAACATCTGTCATATTTCTAAACCAAAGATCTGGTCAGCTGTACTATAGAAAGACTTTCTCTGGGGTGAATAATTACCTGCTGCAACCCCACCAGACATGTCAGTTTTAAGCAGGGGCCCAGTCCTAGGTTCAGCCTCTCTATATAAACCCACTATGTCTCTTGATTCATTCATTTGCTTGCTACTGATACGGACACCTGAGGGTAGACAATCTAGGTGTTACCCCAACACAGGTTCCTATCCATTTTCCACCCACATCCTCCTTTGTAGGTTTTTCATCAAAAAAATAAAACACATGTACCACCTCCTAAGTCTGAACATATTGTAACATTTTGGCAATATTAGCATCTTTAGCCTACAGTATACCCCAGTCAGTACTGCTAATAGATTTAGCTGCATCAATACAAGAAAAAGTCCCTTCAGCCTCATAGGCTTCTTCTTGCTTGGAGTCTTCAAGCCCAGCACAATATCACTAGGCACAGTGTTACTTTGGGTCTCACATTCAAGTTCCATACTTGCATCTCCGACTTCCAACAGGTAACATTCTGGGAACACGGGAAACAAAGGAATACTGGATTCATTCATTTGCTTGCTACTGATACAGACACCTGAGGGTAGACACTATATTCTAGTGTAATCCATTGTAAACCACTGATCCAGGTGTCATCCAAAATACAAATAAATACATAAAATAAAAATAAAATCCTGCTCAGTCAGGAGGTCCTCCTCAAACTGAGCCCATGAAAAATCTTCCTCTGACCATTTATCCAAACTCTCTGGCAGGAACTTCTTGAGCACCTGGCCTTGGTATTCTGCCTCTCTGCGTAGTTGGTCTTCCTCCAGCCATTGCCCACTCATTCAGTGGATCACCCTCATCAGGGTCTCCACCTCCTGGGTGTTGTCTCTCACACCTCCAGTCAGCCTCGACCTGCATCTCTTCACCATCTTCAGGCTTGGCCTTCCTCCGAGCTCCCAGGTCCAGTCCAGGCAGCAGCTTCTCTCTGTCTGTCAGCCATGGTTCTGGGCAGAACTCCATGGACTTTCTTCTCCAGGTTCTCCTTTGGCAACTCCTGGTGCATCAGTCCACCTGGGATATCTGGGCGATATCCACCAAAAAAGTCCCTCTTCGGCCAGTCCAGACGCTTCCAGCAAGTTATCCCACTTCTCACACCAAGTCTGTGGAGGGGTTGTGGGATAACAGATGGACCAGACACCAAACTTCAGATTCAACACACAATCTCTGTGTGATGTTTATTCAGAATACAGAAAATAAGTTTCAGCAATAGCATACTCCTTCTTCAGTACATCAGTTTGTAGCAACAGACTGTGAATGTCCTTTCTCTGCACTTAGCCAGCACCTACTGACACTGATCTCTGATCTAACTTTTCAGTGAAAACCCTTCATCCCTATGTGAGCCCCATTTGCTTGGGTAGCGGGGACTCAAAAAGAACAAAACAAAACAAACTATAGACAAAGAACCTCAATGCAGAATCACTGAAAAAAAGGTTACCCTAAAGGGCATTGGCAACAAATCAAGTTTCAAAGAAATACAGCATCATACATACTTCCATAAAGCAAGGCATCATGGGATATATGCAAATCACCATGATATTTCAGACTTGTTCAGTTTACAGCCATTTACATACATTTTAAATAGCATAACCAACTTAATTTCTGTAATAGTCACCTAGTACTTTTTACCTTTATCAAAAACTCCTAGAGCCATGGTATTTTCAACATTTACAGGTTTCATACACATAAGGTATATACATCAAGGTATTTTATGATATAGTGATATTACATACTAAAGCCAACAACGATAAACACAACCTGTTTTACATACGTTTGAAGGTCAGCACAATAACCTCCCTGTACGAGGACCTGAGAGGGAAAAGGAAAATTAAAGAGGACACTATAGCATAGTCAAGAAAGGGGAGGGTGCCCATAGGTGGTCAATCTTATGGACTAAAAATTGTAAAGGATAGATTAGGCTAAGAAATAGAAGAACTGTTGCAACAGATTTAAGAAAAGGTCAATCCTCAAGAGTGGCAGGAGCTTCCTGTCATACAGAGGACCACCCCCCTCAATGTCAGCCCTGTCCCTGATGTCCCTTACATCATAAAAGTGGCAGTCCCAACATCCCTCAGTTCTTTTCCACACTAATAAACTACCAAGCATTGGCTCCTGAGACACCTTCAACAACCCGTTAGCGCCATCACTTAAGTATTCTTATTATTTTCGATAATTTGTTAATTTTTTCCATTTACTTCTTTCTGTATGTCGTCTTCCCCGATGTCCCCCATAGAAAGGCACTCGTCCAAGTGGGCCTGCGGCAAACAGATCCCATTTAAGGACAGCCACGTGTCCTGTGCGCGGTTCCTATGCCCAGAGCACAACACTAAGGCCTGTCCTATTTGTCATAATTTCAACAGTAGAATGAGTATCTGCCACCAAAAAATTTTGGAGACCTTCCTCCTCGAACAAAAATTAGCAGCAATGCAGAAAAATATCTCTTCCAGGGAAGGCTCCTCTCATAAGTCAGGGAAACACTAGGAAAAAAGGAGGGAAAGGGAGAAAGAGCACTCTCCATCTGGGTCCCATATGTCCAACTCCAGGGGCAGTTCAGACTCAGCCAGCCACTCTACCAGGTCTCCGTCTTGGTATAAGACCCAAAAACCTCCAGCCAAGATCCAGATATCGGGTGGCTCCAGTTCGAGAACCACACTGTAGCCTTTGAAGATACGGCACCAGGTTCACTCCACCAGCCGGTCTTCGGGCCCTGTAGACCGGTCTTCCTCTAAGACAGCACAGTCAAGACACCCTCTAAGTTGGCCTCAGTAATGGGCTCTAACTCCCTGGACTGGCGCTGGGTCTCTGACCAGTCAAGGTCGGCCTCTCAGCCCCCCAGAAGCCTTACATCCTTGGGGATGTCTGCGAAGTGGACAACAGAGCAGGTGTTCTTTAAGAGGACCATAGACCCTAAACAGACCTCAGACCATACATCCATTAAAAGGACCATGGACCAGTGGCCACTGGCTGAGATCCACACCCAATGATGGGACGACAACGCCTCCACCAATCAGGAGGTCTGTCTGTCCTGACAGATGTATGATGAGGACGCTAACACCGGGGTCGGACATCTGAGTAACAACCCGATGTTGGTTGGTCCAGAGGATGCAGACCTCATACATGAGTTGACAACATCTAAAGACCATATGACAGTTGCATCGGATCACAGGCAAAAGAACACAGGAGATGGTCAGGCGTCTCAGCCGGTGATGGGCCCAACCTCGGGTCTGTGGATATCCGAGGTGAAGGATCTGTTTTTTTATTGGTGGGAGAAAATCCGGAAGGATGTAGTCCCCACTAAGGCACCTCCCACAGACCAACCCCCAGCGTGGGTGCCCAGTCTTCCACCTAAGGAGAAAAACCCTGCCCCACATAGGGGGCAGTCTAAGGAAAAGAAGTGGCCAAGGTCTCCTTCCAAGACCCCATCCCACTCACCAAGTGTGCATAAGAAGAAGAAGCACCATAGGAGGTCAGATTCCTCCTCTTCAGAAGAGTCATACTCTTCATCAGATTCTTCCTTGAGAGCCGTCTCCCCTTTTAGCATTCCTTCCCCAGATCCGAAGGATTTACCAAGTTCCCCTCCAGATGACCCTACATTCATGGATATAGTGAGACATATCCAAGATAATATGGGGTGGGACACAGAGGATTTGGATCCTGAATGGTGCCATCTCACACAATATCTGTGCTAGAAGGATCCCAAATCAGTGGTGGTCCCACCACTGGTGGATACATTCCAGGACGTGCCCAGGGCAGCTTGGAAGCACCCTTACACATCTTCTGCGGTCCCCAAAAAGGCTGACCACCTATACAGGGCCCCACTGGAAGACCCTTATCTGGGAGAACAATCTGTAGCAGATTTCGTGGTAATCACCACCACACATGATAGGTCCCAAAGGTCAAAGCACCTGAGCACACAGCCTCCAGACTGAGAATCAAAACAGCTTGATTCCTTTGGCAGAAAAATGTACACGTCTGCCACATGTTCCACCCGCTCACTGTACTTCCTAACCCACATGGTCCAGTTTCAGAAAGCCCTGTGGGAGCAAGGGTTGGACTTGGTTAGAGACCTACCAGGAGACCAAAAAGAAGAGCTGGTCAAGCTCTTGCAGACAGGCTCTGATGTGGGCACATTGGTCCTCAGAGTCACTTATGATTCTGCAGATCCGGCCACCAGAGGTGCAGCGGCAGGTGTATGCCTTAGAAGACACTCCTGGCTGAGGGTCTTGGGCTTCACACCAGACGTCCAGATGGGTATTCTGGATGTTCCCTTCAAGAACTCTGTCCTTTTCGGAGAGAATTCTTAATGGATCATAACAAAACTACAGGATGTTGGCAAGGCGGCCCATTCTGTACAGGCAGTGTACAAACTGAAACCATTTCAGAGACAACAGCACCATTTTCATGGAAAACATGGGTAGCAGCCTAGATCTGGACAACAGCAGAGAAGTAGCTTTAACTGCAAAGGCCCCTCTCGAGCAGCAGGAAGCGCAGCAGTGAGAAATGAGAAACCCTCCCAGTCAAACCTCCCCTCTCCCTCCACAGCCTGACTTTTTGCAGAGCCCTCCTCTCCCACCTGCCCAGGCGGAAGAGGTGGTTGGGGGTCACTTCTCGAAACATCTAGAAGGGTGGCAGCAAATTACCTCTGACCAATGGGTTCTTCAGTTGGTTCAAAGAGGCCACTCTATCGAGTTCACCAGGCAACCATCGTCCAGGTCTTCTCTCCCAGTATCCTAACCAGCACGCCACACTGATACAGGAGGAGAGCCAGGCCCTTCTAGCAAAAGAGGCCATAGAACAGGTCCCTTGGATTCAAAGAGGGGAAAGGGTACTATTCCCATTTTTTCCCTAGTACCCAAAAAGACAGGGGATCTACACCCCATCTTGGACCTCAGTGACCTCAACACCTTCATTGTGTACAAACACTTCAGAATGGTCACTTTGTCAGGACTGATCCCGATGCTACGCTCGAATGCTTGGCTTGCATCATTGGATATGCAAGATGCCTATCCCCACATTCCAATTGCAAAACACCACATGAGGTTTCTGCGGTTCAAATTCCGGGGACAACATTACCAATTCCGGGCACTGCCTTTTGGTCTGTCATCGGCACCCAGAGTCTTCACCAAATGCCTGGTAGTAGTAGCTGTGGCTCTCAGGAGGATGGGCCATTATATATGCCCTTATCTGGATCACTGGCTCATCATGGCCTCATCCAGGATGGGGCTAAACCAGGCACTACAAGACACCTTTTCAATATTCGACGCAGTTTGTGTCACTATCAACCTGCCAAAATTGCTTCTCATGCCATGCCAAAGGCTGTAATTCATTGGTGCAGTCCTAGACACGACCAGAGGAAAGGCCTTCTTGCCAGAGGACAGGGCAGATCACCTAAGAGGTCTAACCAGGCACATCCTAGGGCAGAAACAGATCACAGCACGGACCATGCTGCATCTTTTAGGCAACATGGTGGCTGCCATAGCCATGGTTCCCCTGTTACGTCTCCACATGAGAACCATTCAGTGGACACTTCGAGTGCAATAGGACCAATGCCAGGACGACCTCAGTCAGCTGGTCTCGGTCCCCATTTCAATACACCGAGTCCTCCAGTGGTGGATAGTCCCAGAGCACCTTGCTGCAGGAGTCTCCTTCCTATCGACCACATGTTCACAGATCCTGACTATAGATGTGTCAGGATTGGGTTGGGGTGCCCATCTTGACAACGAAAGAACACAGGGATTATGGTCCAGCAGAGAAGGAGCCTTCACATAAATGTCCTAGAGATGAGGGTAGTCCTCTACACCCTGCAAGCCTTGCAGACAGACCTACTCCCAGGACACCTACTGATTCAAACAGACAATATGGCAGTAGTGTTCTACACCAACAAACAAGGAGGTACCCATTCATACCAACTCTGTCGAGAGGCGATGAGAGTATGGTATTAGGCAATAGAACACAGTATCACCCTGTCTGCAGTTCATGTTCCAGGGATACAGAACATGCTAGCGCATCTGCTTAGCTGATCCAGATCCAATGCGCATGAATGGTAACTTCTGCAACAAGTGGCAGAAACTCTGTTCGCAAAATCGGGAACCCTAGAACTAGATCTCTTCGCCTTACCATACAATTTAAACCTGCCCAATTTCTGCTTGCAAGATCCAGGGCCTGGTGTTTTCTGGCGAGATGCGTTGTCCCTCTCCTGGACAGGCAAATTCCTTTATGCCTTCCCCCCCTTCCCGCTGATTGAGAGAGTTCTGCTCAAACTGCAAGTGGAAGGAGCAGACATGATTCTGGTGGCTCCATATTGGCCCAGACAAATATGGTTTCCCTTACTCCAGCATCTGGCGAGCGACCCCCCATTCCCTCTACCTCTCAGCTCGCACTTACTGTGGCATGGGCAATGGATCACTGGTCCACCTGAACTTGTGATCCTTATACCTGCACACCTGGCTCCAGAGGACTTAGCAATTTCTCATCATGGAGTCTCAGACATAGTGGCTGATATCCTCATGGCAGTGAGGAAACCATCTACTAGAGCCGCATATGTCATGAAATGGTGCAGGTTTTGCCTTTGGTCCTCGGCCTGTGGCCTGGACCCCTTATCTTGCCCAGTGAACTCGGTACTGGAGTACCTTCTCTCCCTGTCAGACACAGGGCTAAGTTGCTCCTCCATAAAGGTGCATCTTTCAGCATTATCAGCATACCACACACATTTTGGAGATAAATCTCAAGCCCAATTGGATCTGTCACGGACGTTTCTGCATGGCATCCTCCACCTGAAACTGCTCATTAGGGATCCAATTCATCCTTGGGACCTTCTTTTTATTTTAGGGTATCACGTCGCAACAGTGATAGGAATACAGTGAAGACCATCACAGCGACATTTTCGGCAGTTTGCTATGATGGTCTGGTGGGTTCTCAACGCTGTTGCCTCCAGGGTGTTTTCCCCCTCCCCGAACCAACTCTGACTCGAGTTGGTTAATTTAAGTGTGGGGAGGTGCAGGGGGCAGAGCCCCCACGTGGTGGGTGTGGGGGGGCAAAGCCCCGCACAGAAAAAAATAGTTTCCCTCAGCCACGGCACAACACCAGTTGGCGGTGTTGTGCCGTTGCTGTGCCGACAGTCGACAGATTCCGTGTTGCCGGGGCATGGTGGACCCTTATTTTAGAACAGCTCACACTACCCTTTTTGAACCAGCCGTGGATTGCGAGCTATGCCTTCTCTCTTGGAAGACGTTATTTTTAGTTGCAGTTACTTCCACCAGAAGAATTTCAGAGCTCCAGGCAATTATGTGCAAAGAGCTGTATTTGGTTTTTCATAAGGACAGGGTGTCCTAATCCTAAGTTTTTACCTAAGGTAGTGTCAGAGCTTACTCTCAACCAAGAGATTAACCTTCCGGTTTATTACCCAGAGTATTCCAATAGAGGAGAGGCTCTCTTACACACCTTGGATGTGCACAGAATACTCAGGTACTATCTGACTAGAACCAGAATGCACCAAAGATCAGATCAGTTGTTTGTTTTGTTTGCCCCCAGGATGTTAGGAGCACCTGTGTCCAAACAGACACTTTCAAAATGGTTGGTAAACTGCATTGTTTTATATTATCAGAAGCAGAACAAACCCTTACCAGGACCTGTAAAGGGTCATTCCACCAGGGGGATTAGCAGCCTCATTCACCTACCTGAGGAACGTTTCCGCTTCAGACATCTGTGCAGCAGCTACTTGGAGTACTGTGCACACATTGATCAGACATTGCAGTATGGACATTGCCTCCAGGCACAGAGCTGGCTTTGGCCTTGCGGTTCTGCAGGGACTTCTTTCATGAGGGGTTCCCTTTCATCCTTCTTCAGTCCTCCTCCTGTTTTTAGGGGCTACAGCACATTGCTTGGGACTCAGTCCTAATGGTGTAACCTGCTGCAAGAGCTGTATCTCGAAGTAAGATAGTACAGTTACATAAGAACTTACCATAACAGTAGATCTTCAAGAACAGCTCTTGCAGCAGGTACTTTCCCACCCACCTTCCCCTCAGGAGGGCATCTGGATTCATATTAACAACATTCATTGGTCTTCCTTTGGAAGTGAATCCTCGGTCTCCTTCAGGATCTGTATCGCTATGCCGGAGTCTCCAGTGGGAGAACTAAGGGATGCTGAGGCACCGCTCCTTTTATGATGTAAGGGACGGCGGGGCCTACATCAGGGGTGGTCCCCCGCTGTATGTACATAGATACATAGATACATAGACAGTGTCGGCAGATAAGGGCCTATGGCCCACCCGGTCTGCCCATTTGAGCTTGTAAGTTCAGTTTATGTTTTCCTAGAAGTCTGTTGCCCCTAACCCCTGACCTCCAGAATTCCTTTATGTCTATCCCATGCATTCTTAAATCCTGTGATTGTTTCAGCTCCCACCACTTCCTCTGGCAGGGTGTTCCACTTGTCCACCACCCGTTCTGTGAAGAAATTCTTCCTCACGTTTCCTCTGAATCGTCCTCCCTCCAACTTCATCCCATGCCCTCTAGTCCTGGAACATCTTTTTTTGCTTATTAATAGTGTATTCCTGCACCCTGTTCCTCCCTGTAAGATACGTGTATGTCTCTATCATATCCCCTTTCTCCCTCCTCTCCTCCAGGGAGTACATGTTCAGTTCCTTCAACCTGTCTTCATAGGACTTGTGATGCAATCCATGCACCATCTTTGTTGCCCTCCTCTGAATGTTCTCTACCCTGTCTATGTCCCACGTAGGGTAAGGTCCTGAACTGTACACTGTACTCCAGGTGGGGACACACTAGTGTCTTGTATAGTGGAATTATGACCTCCTTTTCCTGCTGGTGATGCCTCCCTATGCATCCCAGCATCCTATTCTTTACCTGCTGCCTTGTCACACTGTTTCCCTTCCTTGAGGTCATCAGAGATGATAACCCCAAGATCCCTTCTTGGTGCATACTATATCCTCACCCCCAACTGATATATTGTGCTAGGTTTTTGTGCCCATAGGCATTATCTTGCACTTCTTTGCATTGAATTTCAACTGCCAAACCCTGACCATTCTTCAAGTTTCTGCAGGTCCCTTCTCATTCTGTCTACACCCTCTGGTGTGTCTACTCTGTTACAGGCTTTGTGTCATCAGCGAACAGTGAAATTCTGCCTTCTAGGTCCTCGCCCAATGTCACTGATGAAGATGTTGAATAGGACTGGTCCCAGCACTGATCCTGTGGTACCCCACTGGTCACTCTTCCCTCTGTGGAGTGACAGTCATTTACCACCACCCTCTGTGTCCTGCCACCCAGCCAGTTACCTACCCACCACACTACTGTCCTGCCCACACCATATTCCCCAGTTTGTGTAATAGTCTTCTATGTGGCACAGTGTCAAGGCCTTGCTGAAGTCCAGATAGGCCATGTCCACTGCCCTCCTGATCCACCTCCTAGTCACCCAGTCAAAAATTCAATGAGGTTGGTCTGACATGACCTCCCCTGGTGAAACCATGCTACCTTGAGTCCTGTAGTCCATTGACAACCAGATGTTCCACCAATCTCTCCTTGGTAGTGCTTCCATGATCTTCCCCACTACCGAGGTGAGGCTGACTAGTCTGTAGTTCCCTGCTTCCTCTTTGTTCCCACTTTTGAAAAAGGGACTACATCTGCTGTCCTCCAGTCTTTGGGTACCTCCCTGTTTCCAATGATCGGCTAAACAGGATTAGTCAGAGGTTCAGCCACCACTCTCTTAGTTCTTTAAAGGACCCTAGAGTTACCCATCTGGCCCCATTGCTTTATCAACTCTTATTACTCCAGTCCTTCAGGGACTCTTTCTCGTAAAGGGACTTGTGTCCATTTCTGCATCATTCTCCCCTTTGTACTCCCTTCAGACTCATTACCCTCCTCTTCCTCAGTAAAGACTGAGCAGAATACCTGTTCAGTATGTCAGCTTTACTGTTGTCATCCTCCATCGACCTCCATCCTCCCCTTCAGTCTCCTATCCTCCTTTGCCTTTCTTTTTCACTTATGTACCTGTAAAGGTTTTGTCCCTCTACCCACTGATTTTGCAATGTGTTCTTTTGTCTGAGCTTTGGCTTCCCTTACTGACCTCGCTGCCTCCTTCAGCTTCTCCTGGTACTTCTCCCTATCCCCTTCTGCCTGTGTCTTTTGTATTGCCTGAATGCAATCTTTTGGCTTTCACTTTCTTTGCTACCTCTTTGGAAAACCATAATGGTCTCCTCTTCCTTTTCCTCTTGCTAACCTGCTTAATGCATAATTCTGTTGTTCTTGTAATCCCCATTTTAAATACTGCCCACTGTTCCTCAACCCCTGATTCCTGCCCCATTCCCCTTAATGCCTCTTTCAAGTATCTCCCCATTTTCCCAAAGTCTGCCCCCCTAAAATCCAGGATACGTGTTTTTGTGTGGTTTGGTTCTGCTCTTTCTGTGATTTCAAACCACAATGACTGGTGGTCACTGTTCCCCAGGTGCTCCCCCACTGTTACCCTCATCACACTGTCCCTGTTTGTGAGCACAAGGTCCAGTATTGCCTTCTGCTGAGTTGGTTCCATGACCAGTTGCTTGAGGAAGGCACCCTGAAGGGAGTCCAGGATAAATCTGTTCCTAGTTGATGCTGCTGCTGGGATGCTCCAGTCCACGTCTGGAATATTGAAGTCTCCAACCAGTACTACCTCACCCTTGTCTGCCATCCTTTGGATGGCTAACATCAACTCTATCTGTTTCTTCCTCTGGGCTGGTGGTCTATAGACCACACCTGTGGAGATGGCTGGTCCCATTTTCCTTTCCAGCTTAACCCACAGTATCTCTCCCCCATTTTGTTCCTCCTGGATCTCTGTGGCCCTTATGTCATTTTTCACATACAGTGCCACTCCTCCTCCTCCTCTTCCTGCCTGCCCTGTCTCTTCTGAATATGTTGTAGCCAGGTATGGCCATCTCCCAGTCGTGCTTATCATTACACCAGGTTTCAGTGATGGCCACAATGTCCAGGTCTGACTGCACCATGACAGCCTCCAGATCTTCCATCTTGTTGCTAAGACTCCTGGCATTTGACCACATGGCTTTCCATGATTTGACCTCCCTAGACTGTTTCGCCGTTCTACTCCAGCCCCTTCCTTGGTTGTCCTTTATCCCTGGTTCTCCTTGCTGTCTGCCTTTCTGCTGAATTTTGCCCCTTTTCTGCCTATCCACCTCTTGGGCGCAATCTTCATCTTTTGCACACTGCATTGTAGAGAAAGCCACTCCTCTGGTTCACTGGTTCCACTGCTAGCTGTGGGGGGTGAGCAAGTAGGTACACTCCTTGCTGGCCTGCCACCCCCCTTTGCTGTTTAAATGCTTGTCAATGTAGCATTTAAACGTATCATTGAGTGCTTGGATTCCTCTCCAGGATGGATGCAGGCCGTCAGGCTTGAACAAACCTCCATCCCTCCAGGTGGGTCCCTAGTCACCAATGAATCCAAACCCTTCCTCACAGCACCAGTTCTTCAGCCATGAGTTAAAGTTCCTGGTGCATGCACCTGTGCTCTCCCTTGCCTCTCACAGTTAGTACTTCTGAAAGTGACAGAAGTAGCTACTTTGAGACCCTCCCCAATTTCCTAAACTCTTCCTGAACTTCCTTTGGCTCCCCATTTGCCAGGTCATTAGTATCTAGGTGGATAATGACATCCAGCTCACCCTCCTGTCTTGCCTTCCCAGTGATCCCCAGGATCTTCCTTCCATCCCTCCATGCTGTGGCACCTGGTAGGCACCTCACCTCCCTGTCCTCCCCCTCCTGTGTTCCTAGCTGGATCCCTCTTATGATGGAGTCCCCCACCAGGATTCACTTCCTCCTCCTCTGGGGTCCACTGCTTTCCCTGCTGAGGTCACCTCCTTGGCTAACCTCCACATCCTTTCCTTCCACTTCTCTGGGTACCTCAATTTGGTTGTCCCCATTTGCCAGTGTGGCATATGAGTTCTTGAGTGGAATAGGATCTGGGAAGTGCCTCTGCCTGACCGCTCTAACCCACCCTGAGCCCACTGTCATCCAAGTGCTCCTCATTCTCGGCATCCTTTGAGGAAGTTGCATTGGACTGGGTTGTCTCTGGATGGGTTGTCTCTGGATAGGGGTGATGGTACTCCTGACCCAGTTTACTTCCGCTCTGAGTCTGGCTACCTCATCCCACAGCCCAGAGAGATGCATGCAGATAGGGCAGCACCTCAGTGTCCAGAAGGTCTGCCTGAATATGGCTGCCCCACAGCCACTGCATTCTCCCTCCCACATTATACTGCAATTATACTGCTATTCCTACTTGTCTGCTACTAGAAGCTCTCCTAGTTCCCTTTATAGGAATTTACTGTCCTAAAAATCCTGCCACTGATCCTCAGATAATTTTCTTTTAAAAAAAAGGAAAATAAACCAATAAATAAATAAATGAGTCAAAACACTTGTGCTGAGGGTGGGCTTCTTCCCCCTTATGCCCCTCCTACTCCACACCCCTTACTATACCCTGTGTTTAGCTCCTGTCAATCAGATTTAACAGGGCATATAATTAAGAGTTGGGGGAAGGGGAGCGAGGGGGGGTGAAAATTAGCAGCAAGGCTCCCCCGTCGTACCCACATCTGTGTGCGCTACGAAACAGTACATTGGTTCTCTCTAGAGGACAGGTTCACTTGGAAAGCTTCTTTGTTTCTCTACAAAATCCTCCACAACCAACTACCTCTTAGTGTAGCTAGGTAAAAGTTTTCTGTGGGGTCCTGCTGCCTGATGGCTTCAGTCCTAATGATGTAACCAGCTGCAAGAGCTGTTCTCAAAGATCTACTGTTACGGTAAGTTCTTATTTAACTGTACTTTTTTACTAAACACATGGTTATAAATATACAATGAGGGACGAGTACAAAGCAGGAAAATTATGCACAAGCACAGGGTGAATCAAATACAAAATAACAATAAAATGTCATATAATGCAGGAAAAGGAAAGTAACCAAAATATTTACAGCAGGACTATGCAATATGTACGTATTTACACAGGTGAACCTAGCGGGGGATTATCAAGAGAAAACTTAGAAGGGGGTGGCATGGGAACTGACAGGTGCATAGGATTTGAGGAAATGTGGTTGTTAGAGAAAAAGGGGAAAAACTAGAAGAAATTTAGAAGTCATTTGTGGCAGGTGCCATTAAGGTTTGAACCGGGGCTGTAGTGAAGAAACTGTGAGAAACTACGTAGGACAGTTGTAGGTGGGTTTATGGAGCAGATGTTCCTTCAGTTTAACCTTAAAAGTACAGAGTATGGGGCTGCTCGCTAAGTTAGGGGGAAGGGTGTTAAAAAGCCTGGGACCTCGATAAGTAAGCGATCTCTGCCCTAATGAGGTGTTGCAGTAAGGGACCCAAAAAGGTGATGTGCTGGCACTCCTAGTGAGCCGAGTGGGGCAAGCCTTCTTGAACTGGCAGGAGACATTAAGAGGTAGTTGGTTGCGGAGTATTTTGTAGAGAAACGAAGAAGCCTTCCAAGTGAACCTGTCCTCTAGAGAGAACCAATGTACTGTCTCGTAGAGCACACAGATGTGGGTACGACGGAGGAGCCCAGTCACAAATCTGATAATGTTGTTGTACGCTGTTTTGAGTTTATTTAACGAGACGGAATTACTTTGTGGTGCGTAGATGATGGATCCGTAGTCTAGGAGAGGTAGGAAAAAGCTGGAAGCTAGCCTACTTCTAGCTTTAGGGATGAGAAATTGCCTGATCCTGCAGAAGAGCCCCAGTATCTGGTGAATTTTGTTTATTAATTGTGTTATGTGTGGGCCGAAAGAGAGGTGTTTATCTGGAGTAATGCCAAGGTATTTAAATTCTAGAACCTGCTCAATGACCATGCCATCATTATCTAGGAGGGTGAAACTGAAATTAGATGGTTTACGTGTTCTGGCAAATATCATACATTTAGTTTTTTGGAGTTCAGAACCATTCCCTGAGTGGTGAACCAGGAGTGGAGGCTGTGGAAATCTGTTTGAAGTTTGGAGAGAAGGGTGGAAGGGTTGGCACCTTTACAGTATAAGGCGGTGTCGTCCACATATAGAATGATGTTAGTATGTGAACAGATGGAAGGAGTGTTGTTAATAAACAGAGAGAAAAGAAGGGGCCCAAGTATAGACCCTTGTGGAACTCCATACTTAATAAGACATTCAGAGGAAGGATGACCCTCAATAACTGTTTTGTCGTATCTTAATTGTAGTTACCAAACCAGTTTACTGCATTTGAAAAGAAATTCAAGAGGGCAAGGGTAGTTTTTAGAAGGTTGTGGTCCACCAAATCAGAAGGCTTGGTGAGGTCCACGAAGACTGCACTCGTGTACAATCTGTCATCCATGGCCTTGTAAATGTCCTGTGAGAACCTAACAAGAACAGTTTCTGTGTTGTGTTTAGCCCTAAAACCATGCTGAGCTTTGGTTAGGATGTCGTATTTGTTTATCTACTCTGTGATTTGTGAATGAACAATTTCTTTCCATGATTTTGGAGGGGGGGGGAGTGAGATGGGCCTGTAATTGCTTATGTCTTGCTTAGAACCAGCTTTGTGCATATGAACTTTCAAATCTGCCAACAGAAACAGACCAACTGGTCTATCAAAGTCTGCCCGAGTGTGCAGCTAGCACCCTAGATTGCAACTGCCCCAGCCTCCTCCCCCTCTGCCCCCCTTACCTGTCACAGCCTCTGCCACCCAGATGCTTCCTCTTGCTTTGTCCCACTCCCTCTTAAAACTTCCTACTGTCCTACATGATACCACCCCCTCTGGCAGCACATTCCATTTAGACACCACCCTCTTTGTGAAGTAGTGCCTCCTCATCTCCCTCTTAAATCGTCCACCCTCCAATCTTAGCCTATGCCCCCTCATTTCCCTACTCTCCCTCAGTCTAAACACCTCCTCAGTGCTAGTTTATTGCTCCCCCTCACATATTTGAACATTTCAATCATATCCCCCCATCCCTCCTCTCCTCCAGTGTGTACATATTCAGATCCTGCAACCTGTCCTCATAGACCTTTCCTTCCATCCCCTGTAACATTTTTGTTGCCCTCCTTTGTACTGCCTCCAGCAATTTTATATCCCTCTTCAGATAAGGCCTCCAGTATTGCACACAGTACTCCAAATGTGGTCTGACCAAGGATCTATAGAGGAGAAGGATCACCTCCCGTTGTCTGGATGAGAAACCCCCTGTGATACAACCCAGCATCCTGTTTTCCTTAGCCACTGCTTTCCTGCACTGGGCCGAGCTGTTCATGCTCCCTGTTACCGATACCCCAAGGTCCTTCTCCTCCTCAAGGATCCCCAGCCTTACCCCACCCAACCAGTAGTCCCTCCTATGGTTTTTTGCCTCAAAGTGCATCACCTTGCACTTTTTTGCATTGAATCCTAGCTGCCACTTCTCCGACCATGCCTCCAGTTTGGTTAGGTCCCCCTGCAATTGTTAACAATCCTTCCTCCACGTCCAATACCGCCCCCATTTTGATATCATCTGTGAACAGACTAACCCTGCTCCCAACTCCATGTGCAATATCTGAGATAAAGAGCCCTAATAGCACTAGGCCCAGCGCTGAAGCCTGCAGCACCCCGCTTGTCACTGCTCTGGGTGTTGAGAGCTCCCCCCCCCAACAACCACCAGTTGCACTCTCCCCTGTAACCAGTTCCCTGTCCAGTTTGTCATTTTCCTCCCCACCCCCATGGCAGTCAGTCCCCCCCAGTCTCCCATGAGGCACTGTATCAAAGGCCATGCTGAAGTCCAAGTACAGGATATCCACCACATGACCCCCATCCAGCTCCCTTGTTACCCAGTCATAATACTCTATTAGGTTTGTCTGACAAGACCTCCCCAAGATGAACTCATGCTGCCGCCCATCCTGGAGGCCATTACCCTCGAGGAATGCCACCAGCCTCTCTCCTTCAATATCATCTCCATAAGTTTCCCCACTATGGAAGTGAGACTGACTGGCTGATAATTTCCTGGCTCTTCCCTAGGCCCATTCTTATGTATGGGCACCACATGAACCACCCTCCAGTCCTGAGGCCCCAACCCATTTCCAGGGAAGTGCTGAACAGATCTGCCAGTGGCTCGGCCAACACTTCTGCCGGATCTGATGGAAGCAGTTTTCCAGGCCATGAGGAGGGTACCAGGACAGAGGGAGAAATTCAGAATATGTGTGAGAGGGGTGGCAGTATCCTTTATTATGAGATTTAGGATGCAATAATCAAGACCATCTGGTCCAGTGTTGGGTCTGGGGTTGTTTTTCCTGAGAAGATTTTTAGTATCTGCGGGCATGAGAGCTTTGAAATAGAAAGTGGGGTAGATCACTTTCGGGGAATGGGCGGGTTCAAGAGGCTGCTTGGGGGCGGCTGAGGAGTGGGGGGGGGGTCTTTTACTTGTCAAGGTCCCCAAAAAAGGGATGAAACAAGTTTACTATGCATGTTGGGTCATTTGATAATTTTCCTTCTGCCAAAAGTGTAATCTGCTCACACTTTCTGTCTTTACGCAACCGAGAGTTTAACGTCCCCCGAGTTGTTTGGAATTTGCTTTGTTTTGTCCTGTTTTGTTCTTAATACCAGCTCATGTGTGTGTGTTTATTGTTTGGGGGGGGAGGCCAAACTGACATCTCAGCCTGTCTCATTGCATTCCAGTCCTCAACATCTGGATCCTGTACAATATAAAATGACATGGCATAAAATAGCAAAGGCTTGAATCCAGTGAAGGAGACCTAAATAAAATCACAAAATACCGAGGACTGGACCGGCAGGGGAATGCAACAGCTATGCAGTGTCTCAAACCAGTTGACTGAAAATCTCACACAGGTTGTCTGCAGATGAACCAAACACCTGTTATCCCTTCCCCCACCACACACCAACACAAGTAGAAACCATGCAGCATCTGGCAGCACTTGCACAAATGGGAAGAAGATGCCACCAGCAAGCACGCTGCTCTTTAAATATTTAAAGTTGAAGGCAATGATACAAGCTGGTATTAAGAACAAAACAGGATGAAATCATGCAGAGGGCTTCTGGTGCAGATCACATGAGCACAAAAATACTGAAGGCTGCTTAGCCAGTGGATGACAGCTGCTTTAAAAGGATTACATTGGTCTACAGGCATGAATCTTCTACAAAGGACACAAGCAACTGAATCAAAAGTACAGAATATGTCGAATAAAAGGGAGAGGGAGAGCATGAGTCTAAGCAAAGTAACAGTTTATATACAGGTTGCATGCAGCGGTGAGTGCTGCTGATATAAACTCTCTCCTCTGCTATGCCCTGGGGCGGGGGGGTAAATTAGCATTGTTGAAGCAGACAGACTTGTTAGTTGTGCTCCATGATGTTTTCAAACCATAGAAACCATTCCAATGCTCCATATATTCTTTCATCTTGTGACTACTATAAACAATAATAAGGTGCTGTTCCATTTCTGCTACTTGCCACTTGTGCAAAACCAGAAAGGGACTAAGATAGCAAATCAATGCAGACAAGTATTTCTAAAAAGTGAACAGCTTATATCTATATATATATATATATATATATATATATATATATACACACACACACACACGTATCTATCTATCTCTCTCTCTCCCCCTCTCTTCACCAAGCAGAAAACAACTGGATAAGGAACTAATATTTAGGAAATGTGTACTTACACAATGACAAGCGGCGTGAATCCTGGCTGTGGTGTTGCTTCTGTGCTGTGACTGAGAGACACTGTAACAAGACACTGGTCAGATGCATGGGTTATTAGACCTCAGAGCGGAGGGCACTCTGGGAAGACTATCTGGGACAAGAAGCAATAAAGGAAGGTAAATGACAGCCCCCAAGGGCCATAAAATAACAAGAGAAAGTTAGAAAAAACACCTCACACAGCCTGAGCTGAAAAATAACACTGGGATGCACTAAGAACACACAATGGATGGTAAAAAATATATTTTCCTGATTTTAACATGCAGTTTTCCTTTAACCGTATCGGTGTCCACATGTCTGATGTATTTGGTCAAAACAGGGTGGTAGAACAGTGAGCGGCAACAATGTTGTGTGCAGAGAGCTGTATGAGAGTAAGCAAGGTTATCTGACTAAACTGGGGGTACGCGGGTGAATGGCAGTCATAGTGGTCCCAGAGCAAACAGTTTCTGTGCATGCCGAGCAACCAGAGTTAAGATGGAAACGGACACTGTCAAACTGTGGAGTCCCAATTGGAAGTGTCCTGAGAGGTAGGGAGGGGATGGAATATCTAGGCAAAAAGGCTACAAAGTGGAGAAGGATTAGAGGGAGAAAACATGAGGGTGCAAACATTCCTAAACAGGGGAAAATGGCTAGCTGGGCTAGGGAACAGGAAGTAAGGCATTATATAAATAGACTCTGGAGTAGGTGTGTGAATTTGGGTTGTTGACAGTCAGGGGCACCATAGAATTAAAGGAAGTGAGGCTTTAGAGATTAAACTAAAGTTTTCAATGCATAATTAGGCAGCCAAAAACAAAAATAAATAGAAAAAAGAATAAAATATCATCCAGACCAATGAATGCCAATTTGCAGATTAATTGAAAAGATAAAACTACAGGGCTGGATAAATGACAAGGGAAGCAGTAGGCAGATTGGAAAGACATAGGGGAACCCTATTGATTCTTTCGAATCAGTATGGTTCCCCTATGTCTATCCCATGCAGTTTTAAATTCCCTCCACTGACTTTGCCCCCACCACCTCTTCTGGGAGGCTGTTCCATGCCTCCACCACCCTTTCTGTGAAGAAGTACTTTCTCACATTGCCCCTTAGTCTACCCCCTTCAAATCTCATGTCATGCCCTCTTGTTGGTTGAGCAATTCAAGGCTTGGATGGAACGGTACAAATTTGATATAATAACACTGTCTGGAACCTGACTAAATAGCAAAATTAACACTAGTGAAATTTGTTTGGAAGGATTTAATATTTGCAGACAGAACAGGGTAGAGAAGAGGGGAGGAGGTGCTATGATTTATGTTAATTCTAAATTTAAAACACAGGAGACTGACTGCTCATTAGGACCATCAGGCTGCGACATGGTAACTGTTGATATATTATTGGGTTCTGAAAAACATTTTACAGTCACATCTGTATACATTCCCCCCAGTTTCATTGATAAGGGATTGCAACTAGTAACTGAAGTAAAAAATAAATTTGCCACAACATATGGAATGGATTTTACTTGGGGATTTTAATTGTAACTGGGGGCATGAGTAAACTGATAATGTTAAGGATTTATTTCTAGAGTTGGGCATACTGCAGTTAATAACAGACACTACTAGAGTTAATTACAAAACTGGTAGGGGTACCACATTGGCCTGGATTGTGGTAACTCATCCTAATAAGATCACTGAGTGTGGGGTCGTAACAGATTCAGTTAGTGACCACTGCCTGGTCTTTAGTGAGTGAACAACTAAACTAGTGGGAAGCCCTCCTCTATGTAGAATCCAGAAATTTAAAAAGAGTTAATACTCAGATCATGAATGAGGCCTGTAGAGAAACTGACTGGGCCTGTCTAGAGACACTTAATGATATCGATGGTATATGCGACAACTTTGGTAGGCTGTTCACCCAGGTAATAGATACAATTGCCCCAACAAAAGGAAAATGAGAATTAGGGCCAATAAAAACAAATGGGTTACTTCTGAGCTATTGGAACTGATGAGACAAAGGGACAGAATGTGGAAAAAATATAAGGTGGACAGGGATTCAGTTACATTACAGAATTACAAGTCCCTACAAAATAAATGCAAAACTGAAGTTAGGCTAAAAAACATTTTTTTTTTTTTTTTTATCTCTGAACAATTCAATTCCCTTGGGGATCCCAAAAATCCTGGCAAACATTAAACTGCCTATTAGGGAGGAAATGAAATGAAGGTAGTATTTCATTACTTGGTGGAAACAATCTGAATAGCGATCCCTCTATTGTGGCAGGGATGTTTAAAGGGGCACTGTCAGCTTTACCCCTCATTTTTTGCTCATTTACTCTCACTGGGTTACTATGCACACATTGTTGAATGGGCACTGTATAATGTATCTAAGTAAAGCACAAATGATTCTGTGTACCAGTTTTGGCTAAATTGGTATTATGTGTAGTCCTGTCATCCTGACTGAAACTCTGTGTGCACCGGAAGCGAGTTCATGTCAAGAGCACACCGAGAAAGTGCGTCAACCTACAGCGCTGTCCCGTCATGCCCAATTTAACATGCCATTGTAAAAAACATAAACTCTGTTAGCACTAGTTATTCTAAATCTGCGTTGGTATGTGAAACACAAAATCAAGGGCTCGTTCTTGCACAAAATAGTTTGGAAAACTAGTGCCCAAATCCCACACATGCACAGCAGCAGCAGCACATTCTCACTCATGTGCGGGTTCTTTAACCTGATCGCTACTGCGCATGCGTGGGATTTGGGCACCAGTTTTCCAAGCTACTTTGCACAAGAATGAGCCCTCAGTTTTGTGTTTCACATATCAACACAGATTTAGAATAACTAGCGCTAACAGAGTGTATGTTTTTTACAATGGTGTTAAATTATGCGCGACAGGACAGCACTATAGGTAGACACGCATTCTCGGTGCGGTCTCAACATGAACTCTCTTCCGGTACACACATACTTTCAGTTGGGATGACAGGACTACAAATAATACCAATTTAGCCAAAATTGACAAGCGGAATCATTTGTGCTTTACTTAGATACATTATATAGTAGCCATTGAACAATTATGCGCATAGCAACCCAGTGAGAGTAAATGAGCAAAAAACAAGGGTAAAGCTGATAGTGACCCTTTAATAATAATTTTGGTGATTTGGATTGTTTTAGGACCAATTTCAACGTAAGTCCAATTGTTGACCTCCTTAGAAACAGTAATATTAATCACCCTAAATTTTATTTTCAGATTGTCACACCTGATTTAGTTAGAGACTATATTTTAAAATATGACCCTCGTCCCTATATTGGTCCTGATAATATAGATTTTAGACTTATTAAGATGGGAATTAATGAACTGGCCTCCCCTATAGTATATTTATTTAACTACTCTTTGTGTAATGGGGTTTTTCCCAAAGATTGGAAACTTGCAACTATAAAGCCCATATTTAAATCTGCAATAGGGAATGTGTTTCCAACTACCATCCGATTTCCTTACTGGCTCCTTTATCAAAAATTCTGGAAAGGATTATTTTTGATTAAATAATTGAATATTTGGAAAAATATGATTAAGTTCACAACATGGTTTTAGATCAACGTAAAATATGGAGATGGCCATGGTGAGGTTCACAAGCTGTGTGCAGAGTGCCCTTGATAAGGGGCACTCTGTTGCAGCAGTATTTGTGGATCTCACCAAGGCCTTTGACTTCGTAGATCATGGCCTACTGTTAGACTGCCTTTTGGAATTAAATTTTTCAAATGATCTTATAAAGTGGTTTGATAACTATTTGGGTAACAGAACACACAGAACAAAAATCCTAGAGAACATCTCAGATTCTCTACGGATTAAATGTGGGGCACCACATGGCTCAATTTTGGGCCCTCTTCTTTTTTTATTATTTATGAAATCTTCCCCCTTGCTTGTAAAGAATCTGAGATGACCCTATATGCAGATGATGCAGTCTTTTTTAATGCTGCAACACAGTCTGAGGATGCTCTGAGGACAGTGCAAAATGATTAGAATTCTTTTAAGGAATGGCTTCTGTCAAGATGTATGGTGTTAAACACTAAAAAACAAAGGCCATGGTCTTTTCTGGACCACATAAAAAAAGAGAACTGAATCCCTTGATAGTAGATTTAAAAGGAGACCCTATTGAAGTAGTTGAAAGTTTTAAATATTTGGGAATCATTTTGGACAATATCCTATCCTTTGAACTTCATGTCAAAAATGTTATCAAATTGGTTCATCAGATATTAGGGCTTTTGTTTAGAGTACAGACCCATCTTGTCCCTGAGTCTTGTAGACCATTAGCGCACAGTTTTTTATTTAGTGTTTTTCATTATGGGTTGAGTGTGTATTCAGCCACTAGCAACAAAATGTTTAATAAGTTAAACTTTGCATATAACAGTGCTCTAAGATGTATGACTAATTTGCCAAGTAGGACTCATCATTGTAATTTGTTAAAGGATGTTGGTTGTTTATCACTTGAAAATAAAGCCATACCATGTTACATAAAGGAACATTAGGTCAGTTACCTCAGACAGTCCTATCACTGTTCCCCAGAGCTATGAAGTTGCAAGGCACTAGATCCCAGAGTAAATATCTGTATAAAATTCCTTTTTTTTAAAAAGCGATTGGACAGAAGTCAATATTCTGTGGGGCAACTAGATTTTATAACTGTATACCCAATGAAATTGCCAATTGCACAAACAGATCATTCAATACTAAACTTAAACATTGGTTGATAAGGAATGAATGTACATGTACTTAATGTTTGTTTCATTGGTAATGAAATATTTTTTATACTGTGTTTTTTGGAGTCTGTACTGTAGTTTATTGTACTCATGTTCTATGTTTTTTTAAACTTGTCACTTGTGAAAATGGGCAAAATTGTTCATCAGCTAACAAGTATAAAAAATAAAAATGAATGAAATAATTGTTTTAGAGTATCTCTTTTTTTGAAAGATGCTACCTTCCTGTACCTTATTTATTCCCTTTAGGTATTTGAAGGTATATATCATGTCTCCCCTCTCTCTCCTCTCCTCCAGGGTATACATATTGAGTGAGTCTTTTCTTGAATGACCTTTGGTGTAGGCCCTGCACCATTTTTGCTGCCCTTCTTTGAACTGCCTCTACCCTGTCTATGTCCTTTCAGAGATGTGGCGTCCAGAACTGGACAGTACTCCAAATGAGGTCTTACCAATTATTTGTACAGTGGCATTACCTCCTCTTTTCTTCTGCTGGTGATACCTCTTCCTGTGCATCCCAGCATCCCACTGGCTTGCCCCACAACCGTGGCACATTGTTTAGGCACCTTTAGGTCATCAGATATGATCACCCCCCAATCTCTTTCCTGTTTGGCGGCCGATAATAACTCCCCACCCATCGTGTAATCCTCCTCTAGGTTCCTGCACCTCAAGTGCATGATTTTGCACTTGGTTTACTTGGTATTTAAGGGACAAAAGAAGGCCAAGGCCCATCGGGATTGTCCCCTACAATTGGTGTGGCACATTAGTTTCATTCCAGATTCACTTCCAACCATTTGTCAAGCCTTTGTTTAAAAATAGGAAAAGAAGCTGAATCCATGAGTTCTTGTGTCAGGGTATTCCAGAATCTAGGTGCTCTCACTGTAAAAAAGTTTAAGCATTTATTTGTATTGGCTTTGGATACGTTGATTTGCTTATCGTGCAATCTGGGGACAATCCATCTGTTACTAAAGTTTAAATTGCTGCATTAAATCTGGTGATTGCTGGACTTTGTGAAGAAGAAGGAGATCCCCTCTGATTCTTCTTTTCTGTAATGAGTGTAATCCTGTAGCATGTAATCTTCCACCATAGTTTTTAGATGCCAAGTGAGGAACTAGTCTGGTTGCTCTCCTTTGGATCTGTTCCAACCTCTGTATATCCTGCACCAAATATGGACTCCAAAGCGGGGAGCCATAATCCAAATGAGGCCTGACATATGTTCTGTATCAGGGAATGATGCATTCCTCGGTTTTAGTGACAAAAGTGCGCTTTATGCACATAAGTAGCGCATTGGAAGTTTTAGCCACCTTAGTGCACTGGTCTATTTGGGAAAGTTTATTATTAATCAGTATTCCCAGATCTCTTTCACATACTGAAACTTTCAGAGGGATATTATTAAGGGTGTATATCTGTAGGGGATTAGCTTTACCAAGGTGTAACACAGTGCACTTGTCTATGTTGAAGTGCATTTCAATTATTTGGGCCCATGTTTCAATTTGTTTCAGGTCATTGATTACTGAGGATTTCTTTGTATTGAATCTTAGCTGCCACACTCTGGACCATTCCTCCAATTTTGCTAGGTTCTTCCTCATGTATTCAACCCCTCCCAAAATGTCTACCCTATTGCAGATCTCAGTGTCACCTGCAAAGAGGTATACCTTTCCATCCTGCTCCTCCACAATGTCACTAATGAAGATATTAAACAGGATTGGCCCAAGAACTGATCCCTATGGCTCCCCGCTGGTCAACCTTCCTTCTCCAGATTTATCTCCATTTACCACCACCTTCTGTGTTCTATCCCTTAACCAATTTCCAACCAGTTTACCACCTTGTGACCCAATCGCAGGCTGCCCAGCTTGTTCACAAGCATCCTATGTGAAATGGTGTCGAACACCTTGTTGAGTTCAGGATGGGCCACACCCACCCACGAGCCACTTCCTGGTCACCCAGTCAAAGAAATCTACCAGATTTGTTTGACATAACTTTCTGATGTGAGCCCACTCTGCCTCAGATCTTGTGCTCTGCTGGATTCAAGGTGCTGCACTGTCCTTAGCAGCAATTCCATAATTTTCCCCACCACCAAGGTCAGGCTGACAGGTCTATAGTTTCCAACCTCCTCTCTGCTCCCACTTTTGTGGAGAGGGACTGCATCTGCCCTTATCACTCCCGTATCCAGTGACTTGTTGAACAGGGTTGCCACTGGTGCTATCAGTACCTCTCTTAACTCCTTTAATATTCTAGGGTATATCCCGTCTGATCCCATTGCCTTGTCCACTTTCAATTTTGTGTGTTCCTTTAGGACTCTCTACTCTGTAAATGGATTGGTGTCCACCTGCCTTCCAATCCCGTTTCCTAGCTGTGGTCCCTTCCCTTTCTCTTCTTCTTCTCTGAAAACTGAAAAGAAACATTTGTTCAGGATTGATGTTTTTCCTGGTCTCCTTCCATGCCCTCTCCTTCCTCCCCTTTTAGCCCTACGACCCCCCATCTTTCTCCTTTCACTAACATACCCATAGAAAGTTTTGTCCCCCTTTTCACTTCTTTTCCTATTTTCCCTGCCTCCCTTTGCTTCTCCAGATACACTGTCCTGTCCTCCTTCTTCTATGTTTCCTTATATTTTATGAAAGCCAACTTTTTTGCCCTTACCTTCCCAGATATTTCAAAAACCATAGTGGCTTTCTTTTTTTTCTTGCCTTTATTTGCAGAACACAAAGGTTTATCGCCTCCACTATAACTCCTTTTAGATGGGCTCACTGTTCCTAAACTATCCCACATTTCTGCCCCTCTGCTAGGGCTTTCCTGAGACATACCCCATCCTAGTGAAGTCTGCTCTCCTGAAGTCTGGGAACCTTACTTTCTTGTGGCTTGACCCTGTCACAATACTCATATTGAACCACACTGTGCGATGGTCACTGGACCCCACGTGTTCACCCACCCTGACATCTGTAATTCTGTTAGTGCCAGGTCCAAAATTGCTCTCTCACGGATTAGCTCAGGCACTAGCTGCTTGAGACATGCTCCTTGCAGGGAGTCCAGGATGTCCCTGCCCCTGGCTGTGGCAGCTGCTGGGATGCTTCAGTCAACATCCGGCAGATTGAAGCCACCTACCAGCAGCACCTCCCCTTTAGCTGCCATCATATGGATGGCTTCCAGTAGATCTCTCTCCATTTTCTCCCCTTGTGCTGGGGGTCTGTAGATCACACCTGTGTGAATGGCTGTGCCATTGCCCATCTCCAGGGTGACCCACTGTTCCTCTGCCTCTCCTGCATTCCTTGTGCCTCCATCGCCTTTATATCCTCCTTGATGTAAGATCCACCCCTCCTCCCTTTTTGCCCTCCTTATCTTTCCTGACTAAAGTATAACTTAGAATAGCTACGTCCCAGTCATGGTTCCCATTATACCATGTCTTGGTAATAGCTACACTGTCCAGGTCAATCTCTGCCATCAAGGCCGCCATATCTTGGATTTTATTTCCCAGGCTTTGGGCATTCGCACACATGGCCCTCCATTTTCTGCAAACCCACACCCCCGACCTCCCCTCTTTTCCTCTTGTGCCTCCTCTCCTCCCCCCTTTTGCTGAGTCCAGTCTTCACTGGCGATTTTGTAATGTTATGGTCTTCCCTGTTGGTTACATTATCCTGTGGGTGTGGGCAGTATAATTTACCCTGCTTCTGTCCTCCACCCCCCTTGGCTAGTATAAATGCTTGCCAATGGAGCATCTAAACTGTTCACTAAGGACATCAGTCCCCTTCCTGAAAGGATGCAGGTCGTCATCCTTGTACAGGTCCACATCCCTCCAGGTGGGGCACCAGTCCCCAATGATGCCAAAACCCTGCTCTCTGCACTAGTTCTCCAACCAAGCATTTAAGTCCCTGGTGCGGAGATCCCTAGCCTCCCTCTTGCCATAGTGGACAGGGAACACCTCCGAGAAGGTCATGGAGCTTGCTATCTGCCCCAGGCCACTCCCCAGCTCCCTGAACTCCTCCTGCATCCTTCCTATCTCTGTCTTGTCCCCTGCCAGGTCATTGGTTCCCAGATGGACAATGACATCCAGTTCCCCCCCTCCTCGCTACTGCCGTAGCAATCCTCTGGATCAGCTTTCCATCCCTCTGAGCTGTACCTCCTGGTAGGCACTTTACCTCCCTCTCCTTCTTGTTACCTGTCCCCAACTTCACTCCCTGGACTATGGCGTCCCCCACCAGGATTAGTTTCCTCTTCCTGTGGGGTCTTCTACCACCCTCCCTTGGGGCTCCATTTTGGAGGTCTCACTTATCCTCCCTGGATGCAACTTCTGGTGACCCTGTGGGGCCTTCCCATTCCTCCAACACAGCATAGAAGTTCTTCAGTTGTACTGGTTGGGGGATGTGCCTCTGACCCACCTCCCGTACCCTTCCTGAGCCCACCATAGTCTAACCACTCCTCCTGCTGGGCAACTGTTGAGGTAGTGGGTGCGGATTTGGTGGCCTCTGGGTGGAGGAGACTCCCTGAATTCTGGTCAATTTGGCCTGGAGACTGGTAACCTCTGCTCTCAGCCCAGAAAGGTGCCTGCAGAAGGGGTAGTACTGCAGTATCCAGAAGGTTCTCCTGAAGACTGCTGCCCTACAGCCACTGCATCACTCCCAGCATCTTCCCCTTCTCTGCTGCCTGTCACTACACTGACTGTTCTAAGGGTACCCTCTTTCTACAGACTACTGCGACCACTATCCATAGTTTCTTCTGATGTAGTATTCACCTCCTAGCCCCTGGAATGCACCAGAGATCTCAGATCTTCCCACTCTCAATTGTTCCTTAACTGTGGTGAGGGGGTAAGGGTAGACCAGCATGAAAGAGGATTATCGCTCGCTGGATAGTCTCTTGCATCCAGTTTTGCTACAGCAAAGCTGGCAAGCAGCCTCCTCAAGGCCTCAGGGCTCAATCTACAAGAGGTTCTGTTGCCTCAGTGGCAGCTGCAAGGGATATCGCCTTGTCAAAAATCTGCAAAGCATCTACCTGGAAAACAGTGCACACTTTTACAAGGCACTATTGCCTGGATGTACAGTCTTGGACTGATGCCAGATTTGGCACTGCAGTCTTGCAGAATCTTTTCCTCAGTTCTCTAGCTTGTGCTTTCCTGAATTGATGGCAAATGCCTCACTTGGCCACCATCTCACTAATCTGACTGTTCATCCCTGGCTAGAATAAAAGCTGTCTGGCCCTGCACTTGCATTTTTCAATGTCCAAGTGGCTGCTGTGTAATCTGGTTAACATATCTGATCTCAGTGACGTGGGGACTATCAGTCTCTTCCCCTTCAAAAAAAAGCCAATTTTCTATTGAGATTTCATCACTGAACTGCCAGTACTGCCTTATCCTGGGGTGCACTGATGTTTTCTCCTGGGGCCACCCATTCAAAACAGCGTCTCTCAACTCAGTGTCAAATCATTATCCATCTCTTGCTGAAACAATTTCAGTTTTTCTTCACTGATTGATACATAGTCCACCGTGTGAACCTCATATTTGTCTAATTCAGTTTCTGGCACAGAATTTTCTCCCACAGCCCTATTCGGGGCATCTGCTATATGAAGTGCTTTACGTGCTTTTTACTGTACTTGCAAATCATACCTTTGCAGTTTTAGCATCATGTGTTGAATTCTCGGTGGAGCTGTGGCCAGTGTTTTTTTGAAAAGTCTTTCTAGGGGCTTGTGGTCCAATTCAACATGGACCAGTGGTCTGCCATAAATATATTGGTGGAACTTTGAACAACCAAACACAATAGCTAGTGTTTCCTTCTCAATTTGTGCATAATTTCTCTCAGCTTTATTAAGTGATCTGGAAGCAAAAGCAACAGGCCTGCCTTTCTGCAGCAGACAGGCACCCAGCCCTTCAGAGGATGCATCAACAGATAATTCAGCAGGTTCCCTTAGATCATAGTAGGCCAGCACTTGGGGGGGTAGTCACAACTGTTTTCAGTTCTTGAAAGGCCTGTTGGTGGCACTCCTCCCAGTGTCATGCTGTTTCTTCCTCTAGTAACTCTCTCAACGGTTTATTTATAGTCGATAGGTTTGGAATACATTTTGCCAGATAGTTTACCATGCCCATAAATCTCTGAAAGTCAGTCTTATTTTGGGGAAGAGGCATCTGGGTAATTGCTTTAATTTTCTTGGAGTCTGCCAATAACCCATTGTTACTTAACTTGTGTCCGATATATTGGACTTCTGACATTTTGATTTTGGATTTCTTTAAATTTAGAGACAAATGTTTATCTCTGGCTCTTTGCAGAACATGCCATAACCTCTCATTGTGCTCTTGTACATTAGCGCCCCATATTAGGATGTCATCCGTAAATGACCTCTGTGCCCTCAAGCCCTTCAAAAATGTGTGAAATTTTCTTTTGGAAGACTTCTGGTGCTGAGCAAATCCCAAAGGGGAGATGCTTGAACTTGTATCTCCCAAAAGGTGTATTAAAAGTCACTAGATCAGAGCTAAGCCCATCCAGTTTAATCTGCCATAAGGCATGCCCAGCATCTAACACTGTGAATACTTTAGCCCCTGCTAGCTTGGATGCAACCTCTTCAACTGTTTTCATTGGGTAATGTTCCCTTTTAATTGCTCTATTAAGATCTCTGGGATCTATACAATTTCATACTTTTTTTTTCTACAACCACCATTGAGTTGACCCAGCTCGTGGGTTTCTCCACCTTCTCAATAACCCCCAATCTTTCCATGTTCTCTAGCTCAATTTTCTCTTTATCTTGTAATGCGAAATTTATTTTCCTAGAGGAGTGGATCACAGGGCTGACTGTTTTATCTATTTTAATGTGGTATTTGCCTTCTAAGCATCCCAATTCCTCAAATACATCAGCAAATTCAGCCAGTATTCCTTCTGTGGTTTGCCCTGCACTTCCATTTGCAGCATCTACTGAAAATAGCTTCTTTATAAGCTTCATTTCCAAGCAAGTAGACAAGCCCAACTCTGGGGCCATGTTTGCATTAACCACTTGAAATGGCAACAGGAATTACTTTTGCTTAAAGCATGTTAGCAACATCACTTTGCATTTTACATCCAGTTTATGCCCAGAATAGGAAACCAAACTAGCTGATGACCTTTGAACAGCTTCTCTAGTGTCTTATACATCTGAAAAGGCATCACATTACACTGTGTTCCTGTGTCTAACTTGAATGTCACCATTTTCCCATTTATACTCATTTACTTTCCAGTCAGTCTCTGCCTTATAGGTAGTCACAGTTTCAATGCTGAAAGTACTTTCATTCTCCTGAGCATCCTGTCTAACAACATGGATCTCACTGCGTTTGCCCACATGACATACCCTAGCAAAGTGATTTTTCCTGTGGCACAATCTACAAAACTGTCAATGTGCTGGGCAATTATTTATCTCATGCTCACGACCACACTTTTCACATTTGATTTTATTTGCTCGAGGTGCATAACTCCCCTTGCTCACATTGGCACTTGTTTTGACTCTTTCTTCCTGGACAACTGCTACTTGCACTGCGTTTTCTTCCTGAGCATTCCCACTTAAGCATTTTATCTCCATTTCACTCTGTTCAGCAGCCCTGCATATATCTATGGCATCATTGAATGTTAACTCCGCTTTTCTCAACAGTCTGCATCTCACATGCTCACTTTGTATACCACATACAGTTCTATCTCTGATCAACAATTCAGTTAAATCTCCAAATTCACAAGATGTAGCCTTTAGCATCAGTTCAGTTACATATGAATCAGTGGACTCACCCAGATTCTGGTTCCTCGTATTGAACAAACGTCTTTCATAAGTCACATTCTTTCTTGGGTTACAATACCTCTCAAATTGTCCCATAATTTTATTCAGCTGCCTCTTCTCTTCCTTGTTTTCCCAAATGAAAGTATTGAATACCTTTAATGCATCAGGGCCTGCCACGTGCAAGAAGGTCGTAGCCTGGATTTTCTGGTATTTTTCAGCGAGTCCACTGACAACTGAGAACATTTCAGATTGCTGCTTAAATCCTCTCCAGTTTTCAGATGCATTTCCTTACAAGCCCTGCAACTTTTGCAGGCTCTCCAAGCTGCCAGTTCCCTGATCTCCCCTCCAGTTCCTCCAGTTCCTCATTTGGCTTCCCTAGCCAGGAGCTGTTATTCCTCTGTGAAGAACCGGCAGAGGAGGAAGAAGAGGGAGAATCTATTGAATCTGAACTCTCTCCAGAGCAGGACTTCAGTTCCCCACTGTGTGGACCAGATGATTATTCATCTCACTATGCATTTGTGAGACAGATGGTGGACACCCTCAAACTTATCAAACAGAAGACTGTGAGGATGAGGAGGAAACCGAGTTCCTAGATATGATGAGGCTAGCCCCCACAAAACAAATGTTATTGCCTATCCACAATTATCTAAAAAAAGGCTGCCCTCAGGATCCTGTAAACTCCCACTTCCATTCATGGGTTGGATAGGAAGGCGGACAAGAAATATCAGTTGGATAGGACAAATGCTGATTTTATTTTTGTCCATCCGGCTCATGAGGGAGTGGTACAGGCTGTGGCCTGTGATAAGGCCAGGGTGCCTTTGGCCTCTCACCCACTGGACAAGGACTCCAGGAAGCTGGACACCATGGTGTAGAAGGGGTACCTGGTGGCTTCCCTTCTCCTCAGGCAAGCCACTCACATGGCTTATATGGCACAGTACCAGATGGCCCTCTGGTCATCTGTTCTGGCCATGACTGATAAAGTCACTGAGGGTGTGGCACTTGATCTGGAAGAAACAGCCAGATCTGCTTTATTTGCCACCAAGTACCAGTTCCATATGGCAGTGGATGCCAATGACACAGCTTCCAGGCTCCTGGCCCTTGCCATCTCCATGAGGAGATTTGCCAGGCTCAGGAATACTAACCTGTCCCAGGACACCCAGTCTAAATCCATGGATTTCCCCTGCGAGAATAATACTGTCTTTGAGGACGAGACTGAGGCTGGTGGAGGAATACAAGGCCACCTATAGGAGTAACTCAGCTCAGGATAAGCCCTCTGCACTGTACAAGCCACAGGGCAGGGGAGGCAAGCGTAGGAGCCCTTACACCAGACCCTTCTTCCTGGCTCAAGCAATGCCAGGTTACCACCAACCTAGAGGTTACTTTAGAGGAAGGGGTAGAAGGACTGCAGTTTCTCTCAACACTGAATGCATGCTCTCAAACTAATTCTGAAATGCTGTGGCTGGTGCAGAGTTTGAGCTTGCTACGCGTGTCTGTGCCTGGAGAGTAGTCACAGACAACAGGATTGCACTGCTAGTTTTATCATTACAACAGGTATGCCATCTATGCTAAGAAGCTTGCAATCTTACCAGTACATCTTATTATGTGCTCAAACTGGGGTCATTGCTCCTTCTTGTTTCTTGTCAGTTGTTTGTTCCAGGGGAAGCGAAGAGGATTCCTGGTCCTCTGTGTTAATGGCAGACAGAGCGGAGTAACAGCTGACAAGACACCATTCGGGCCGGGTGAAGGAACAAGCCTCGGCGCCATAAAAATTACGAACCAAGCCATTTCTTGGATGATTATTAAGTGGAAAGCTGATGTTGACAGCTCGACCGTAGAAGAAGCGTGAGAAATCTGGAGTGTGAGAGCATACTATAAAAGGGATGTATAAGAATTCAAACAGGCATATTTTGTGTGTGATTTTGATTATTTGCAAATGCCTTTTTTTTCTCTTCCTCCCCCCTTTCTCCCCTCTTAGTCCTAGTTGTTTAGCTGTCATTCTATGTTGTATTTTATTAGGACAAAGAAAGTTTATATATATTTCTATATCTATGTGTGTATGTATGTATATATATATATATATATATATATATATATATATATATATATAAATGGCATCCATTGTAACAATCCCCTCACTATTGCAAACTTCTTTAATAGGCAATTTGCTGACCTTACCCAATAAACTTCCACTTTCCCTACTCCATCTAACCCTACCTCACCTGCTAACTCCTCCAGGCCCACTTTCCATTTCAGGTCCATCCTAACTAGTGTGGTTCTCCGACACTTAAGAAACATCTCGGAGTATTCAGTTTTTGGGTCTGATAACCTGGAACCTAAGGTCCTAAAATTGGCTGCCCCCCGCATAGCTGCTCCCCTTGCTAAAATCTTTACCCTCTCTCTGTGACAAAGTACTGTCCCAATATTTGGAAGATGGCCAGAATTACCCCCATACTCAAAAAAGGCAACCCACTTGACCCATTGAATTACCGTCCCATTGCCATCCTATCTGTTCTCAGTAAAATTCTTGAGAAAATAGTTGCCACCCAAACCACCGACTTTCTTTTGAAACACGACCTCTTAACTGACGCCCAACATGGTTTCTGCAAGGGTCATAGTACCACTACTGCCCTACTCAAACTCACATCAGACACCTTAGTGGCTATGGACTCTGGCAGGCTCACCAGGGCTATTTCTATTGATATGACCAAGGCATTTGACCTTGCTGACCACTCCATCCTCATTGCTACCCTAAACTCTCTAGGCTTCACACTAAATGTTGTTAACTGGTTTGACAGCTATCTGTCAGATAGGTCTCAATACGTGACATTTAACTCCACCCTCTCTGACAAGGCTACCATCAACATTGGTGTACCTCAAGGGTCTATTTTAGGTCCTCTGCTTTTTACCATTTTCATTAATAGTATTACCACTAATCTCCTCAGTACCTCCTCCCTACTATATGCTGATAACATTGTTCTATACTGCAGTTCAAACAGCATCGAGGACATTAACACTAAACTCTCCTGTGATTATAAGCTTTTACAACAGTGGCTTGTAAATCACAAACTTGTCTTAAACAAATCAAAGACCCAAGCTATGTTATTTGGCTCCAGTCTCAAACACTCCCAAACCACTTTAATGTCTCCTCCCTTGATGGCTCATCTGTTGGAGTGGTTAACTCATTCAAGTATCTAGGCGTCACTCTTGACCCATCCCTGAGTTTTGACCTCCACATTCATAGTATCTGTAAGCAGGTTAACTCCAAACTCAGGATCGCCTACTGAACAAGTTATGTGCTCACTCCTTCAGCTAGACTTGCTATAGCCCATGGGATATTACTTCCCTCTCTCACTTACGGGGTTGCTATGTATGCCTCTGCCTGCAATTTGAGTCTTCATAAGTGGGATGTTACCTACAATAACATCTGTCGCTTCGCATCCAGCTTCCCCCTGGCTTAAACATCGTTGTCTCCTCTACTCAGATCTAGGATGGCTTCCACCACTAGAACTAAGGTCCTATGCACTTGGGTCCATTACAGATAACATTATCAGATCACGTATTCCTAATTCACTGGCCTGTCTCCTTCCCTACCAGAAAACCAACTATGCATTGCGCTCTGTGGTAAATGTCCCTGTCCTCATCCAGAGACATTGCACAAATAAAGATGGTTGTGCCTTTGCCTAGCATGCGCCCTACTACTGGAACTCACTTCCACTAACCTTACGCCAAGCTGTATCCCACATCACCTTTAAGAAAGAACTTTGACATCATCTCTTCTCCTCTTAAATATGCGCCTGCTTCAAACCACCCTAGCCCTTGCTCTCTAATTCCACCCTCCACTTGTTGTCACCTAGGAGCCTAGGGCCCACCCCAATCAATGAAACTCTTCCTCTCAATTTTCAATTCCTTCCTCCACTTCCTTCTCTCCCTTCCAGGTTATCTTATCTTCCTTCTCCACCTTCACCCAAGCTCCTCCCTTTATCTATCTTTGCTTGGTGGCTATCGCTCTCACAGCACCTTATTCCCTTATTTACTTGCACAGTTGCCTGGTTGCTTAATTTGATCTTATTGTATTGTCTTATGTAAATATTAATGCTGTACTTTGGTCTTACTACCTCAACTTCCTAATCTGACCTGATTGTATTTTGTTTTATGTTAACTTAAATGCTTATTTTGGGTCCGGCCCAGTGATGTTGAGGGTTGAGGCGCTAGACACCACATCTCACACCACACTGGTGCCCTGGGTTCGAGGAATGAGCCAGGGCCACCAGGGAGTCAGCGGGGAGGAAGAGATTGGCGTCCGGAGGACTCTCTCTCTTCCTGGGGTGAGGTGCAGTGCTGCTCTTGAGGCGACCTCTGGCAGTGGCTACAGGATTGCTGACTGTAGTGGTGCCGCGTATGCCTGGGGGCGGAGCCACGGTAATTTGTTCCCTTGCTGGCCAGGCACTGCAGGGAGAGGGGGGGGGAACTAAAGTAAAAATCCCTGGCTTGCTGAGGAGATGATGAGGGCCCCAGGGATCTCCTTCTCATCCCTAATGCCAGTCCAGGCCATACCGGGGATCCACGGCTGACCTCCCAGAGGGATGGACCCTCTAATTTCAGAAAGAACTGCCAAGGGCAGGCGGGCCCTGGTCCCCAGGGGGGGAGGGGTATTCCGGAGTGCTGGGAAGTTCCTCTGGGAGGGGTGAACTGGTGATGGCTGGCCACGATAGGGAGAAGAAGGGGTAGGATTGAGTGGGCACCTCTGAAGGATGCCACGGAGAGTACCGGTGCATAAATAAAAATTAAAAAAAATGCTTACTTTGATCTAACTACCTCAGTTCTTTGTCACATTGCTGCTGTTATGTTCTAACATCTACATGTAACTTGTATTATGTATCATGATGTTCTCTGAAGTTTGTCTCTGTACTCTCCCGAGCATACCTCTCAACCTTTTGTCCCCCAAATGTGGAACATTGCCTCTCAAAATGTGGAACAAATGAGCAAAATGTGGAACACTTAATCAAGTCTTTACCTAAGAAGCTCAGAACACTGTTAAAATATTTGCATTTATGTTCAGAAAGTCTGTCATTAATTAAATAATATATTTTCTGCATCATTTACTATAGATTTTTGCTTTCAAATGTTAACACTGAATGTGGGACAAGTCCTCACTATGTGGAACAGGGAGCTTTTGTGAAGCAAAATGAGGAACATTCCTTGTAATGTGGTACAGTTGAGAGGTATGCTCCCTGGTCGTGCCTGAAAATAGTCTTTCTGGCTAATGCACCTACCCGGTTAACAAAAACTAAATAAAAAAATAGAAAAAAATATTATTTTTTGGCAAAAATACTTTTTAAAATTCCCTGAAAATAGAAGGGGTCACATGCTTATTGGGGCAAATAGAAAAGCTTTTAGTTATTGTAGAAGTAGTTAAGTGCATGCATGGCATCTTCCTGCATAGCTGCAGTGGAGAAGTGGAGACACGGCGCTTTGTATTATCACTCTACTAGTTGCTTGAGCCTTACAAGTTTGTATTTTTTTTTTACTTATTCGAGTGCACCATTTGTAGCATTGTCTTCTATTTAGTGACCATCAGCCAAGCAAACGAGGTAATAAGCTGGAAAACTGCTATGAGCGCTGGCGAGTGGAAGGTTGTCATGCAATTTTTTACTAATGATCACACTAGTAAGTGATCTCAAAAATTAAATACTTGGGGTTTTAGGTTTTAGGTTTCTATGAACATACGGATGAAAGGTCGTTTTATTTGTACTCTAAAGTGATTTTATCGACAACTAGTGAACTAGTAAATAGTACTGATTTATGCCCTTTTTTTTCCATGTCTGGGTCTACTATTCTCAACTGTCTTAGATTGGAGGGGATGGTTGGTTCTCTAGCTCACTGGACTCCTAGTTTTAAGCGCACTGTGACCCTAAGATTAGTAGCTGAGGAGAAGATCTTCCTCTATGATCAAGTGAACCTGAAATGTGCAAGAGAATCGTGTCGAGCAATTGCAAGAGGTCCCTATACATCCAAGCTTTTTATCTTTTGACAGTTCTATCAATATTGTTAGCAGGACCTGTGGGCCGTTTGGAGGCAGAAGGAGACAAGCTGGATTAGTTTGTTGTATGCTGCTACTCTAAAGCACTGATCTACCTTGAAACTTTTTTTTAAAACTGATCTAATTATGAACTGATTTCGAGGAAGCACCAAGAATTCCAGAACACCAGAACAATTCAGTATTGAAAGAGTGGGACTTTATTCTGCTTTCTCAGTTCTTTTTGAAATGGACTGCATTACAGCTTAGAGCTCAAGAGCCTGGAGCCTTGTAAATCCTTTTTTTCTGGTATTTTGTATTGTAATTTTTTTTTTTTTTTTTAATTGAGTGCATTTAATTGGCTAATTAGCTAAATTTCTGCACCAAATTATTCTTTCCTTTGTGATCCCAAGCAGTGGCTTAAACACTTATAGCTTAATTTAAATATCTGTGCCCTAGGTAATTTGTTGTGCGTTTTTTCTCAGGATGTATACCAGAAGTGGAAAGGAGCTGATAAAAAAAATTTCTAAAAACTCCAACAGGATCCTACAGAAAAAAGACGGGAATAAAAATAAAAATAAAAACTGTTGTGTATATTCACAAGAATTAACATTGTCATCTTCCACTCCTAAGGACCCTACTGTGCTATCACACCCATCTCCTTTATCAAGGAGGATGTGATTCTGGACTTTAGACAGCCTCCTCTCATGTCAAATTTTTTTTTTTTCAAAAATAATTTATTGTATGGTTCAGAGAGTACAAGTGAAATACAGCATAGCGACATTCTTGTTCTTGACCTAAGAAAAGAAAACATATGTTAGTCACAATTACATTGTCACTACATACATAAATTATATTCTGTGTTAGGTAAATTAACAGACATTACTGAGGTCCACTACTAAAGTCTTCTTACAGATAGAGAAAGACACCATCTACAATTGCACTCTTAAACACAATGTTCAAATTTTGTACAGGTACAGAGGCAAGCAGTGGTATCGCCCACTACAAAATGAAAGGTTGTCACATAGGAACACAAAAGGGTACATATCTCCATATGGCTTTAGTGAGGGATCTGTTACATATCCTCCAGTTTTTGTGCTGAGCCACAAGTTATATAGGGAACCATCCCTCCTCCATTGCTTTGATCAGGGGGCCCCAAGTCTCCGGAAATTTATTAGCCAGTCCTAAGGCACCCATTTGTGCTTTTTCAAGAGCCAGACAGGAAATTGTTAGCCATCTACTCACAGTAGGAGGGGTTGAAGACATCCAGAACTGGGCCACGGTCCTTCTAGCATTTATTAAGGCTATATTCCATAGTGGGTTACTCATGGACCTGTTGGGGTGTTTTGGATCAGCCCCCAAAAGGAGCTCAAGACAGGACTTCGAAGGGGCATAACCTAAGACCTGGGACATAATTCAGTGAATACTATGCCAGAACGGGGTAACCTTTGCACAGGTCAGAGCCAGGTGGAGGAAATCTCCAGTTTCTATATTACAGTTGGGACATAGGTTAGACTTAGAATTGTCCATATCATGCAGCCTAGCTGGTGTTATATAAGCCCGATGCAAGAAATAAAGTTGTATTTTCCTGAACTTATTGCTATATGAGCAATGTACATAATGGGAGCATGCCAATTTCCATGCATAGGAGTCAATTTGTAAAGAAAGGTCCTCAGAAGACTACTGCTTGCTCACTTCTGACATCTCCCCACTTCCCCCACAATAGTATGGTAGAAGATGAAGAGTGGCTTACAGCCTGGCTGTGACCTATAGAGTTCCTCTTCAAATGGTAAGGGTGAGGCCCACCCCTCTACAGCTGACAGGGAGGTCCCAAACAATTGCCGAATACAAAGGTATACAAAAATGTCCCTGGGGTGAAGGCCTCACCGTGTACATAAGGCCTGAAAATGACAGATCAATTCCCCCTCATATATCTGAGCCACATTGAACAGGCCCAGTTTCCTCCAATGCCACAGCCGCTGTATGAGTTGCAGGGAACAAGAACCCTTCTGCCTCACAGCGCATATCAGATTCACATATGGCAAGGCACCCCCTGCCAACCAATGTGCCGATGTGCACACATCCATATCCCCACTGTATTATTAGTAAATGGATTTGGAACCAGTTGCTTGAGCTGGGAAGCAAGGCTAACACTCAGTACATCATTTTTAAAACTGCCTTCCAACATCTTCTCCTCCAGCCTCAACCAGGTGAGAGCATCCCTTTCGGGCCTCTGCAGCAAAAATGCTAACTAGGCGGCCCAGTAGTAAGTCCTGAAATCTGGTAATCCCACACCACCCCTTCCAGGGGTTTGAAAAAGCGTTACTCTACGGATTCCTGCACTCCCCCCTCCATATGAACCTATGCAACATTGTGTATATACATCTAAAATGACACTGTGGCATTCTAATGGGAAGAGATTTATTTATTTTTTTATTTATTGAAGTAATCAGTTTTACAACCTTTGAGTCAGGGACTCGTTTACAAAGGTACCTCGTCATGGGGGGGGGAGACAACAATTAAGTGAGGTTTAGGACAGTGGTTACATACAGGTGAGATACATAAATACACACGTAGAGTTACAGGCAGCATTATACAGGTACATACATATGTTGAGTTACATGCATCATTATATAACATCGTTGATATGCTTGTACTATTGTACCAGCACCCAGTCGTCTATGGGACCCAGAAGGCATAGGGCTATACAAGACAGGGTTTTGGTCCACTACAGGCATTTACAACATCGGCTGTCAATAATGTGTTGACGGAGGGCTATTTTGAACCGGCCAATCCCAGGGATCTTAGTGACAGCCTCAGGAAGGGAGTTAAACCAGGCCGGGGCTTTATGATGAAAGAATCTTTGGCAGAGAGAGGTCCTTGCCCTGGGAACTATGAAGGTGGCTGTGGTGGAGTTACGGGTTGGCAAAGGCTGGACAGCCAGTTGCAGGGATGCAGAGACCCCTGGTGGGCAAAGCCCAGACATGGATTTTTTGGCCAGTAGGCAGGTGTGATATTTCAGTCTTTCCTCAAGAGTGAGTATGTTAGGGGCGGAGTATAGCAGACAGGTGTGAGTTCTGCTGTGGGCACCGGTGAGGAGCCTACAGGCTTTGTTAATAGAGGTCTGGACTTTTGATAAGGAGGAGGGGTCAGCCGCTGCGTAAATTGGAAGTCCGTAGTCGGCCAGTGACAACACAGAAGAGGTAATGGCTGATTTTAAGGCAGATTCTGGGAGGCAATCTATATGGCGGTAGAGGAGCCTGATCCTGGAGTTCATGGACGATGACAGGGCTTTTAGGTGGGCGTGGAATGTAAGGCCTGGGTCAAAGGTGATGCCCAGGTACTTATAGGATGTTACCTGTTCTAGTGTGAAGAGCATGCTGGTGGTGATGTGAAGGGGAGTGTCCTTGGCGCTGTTTTGCCGATGTGAGAACAGCATAGACTTTGTTTTTTTTCAGGTTCAGGACTAGTCAATGGTTATTGAACCATTTTTTGGCTTGGAGGAAGGTGCTTTGCAGCGTGCCTTGGAGTAGGAGTGGGTCTGAGTGTGATGCTAGGATTACTGCATCATCAGCATAGAGCAGTATTTTGTTGGAACAGGAGCTTGGGAGGGTGTTTAGGAATAGACTGAAAAGGGTGGGTCCAAGGATGGAGCCTTGCGGGACCCCTGAGAGTACTGGTAGGTTGGAGGAGAGGGTCCCATTTAGCTTAACTCTTTGGGACCTGTTGTGCAGGTAGCTTGAGAACCAATTCAGGGGGCCGGATGAGAATCCCATTTGGCTTAGGGAGTTTAACAGCAGGGGGTGGCACACAGTGTCAAATGCCTTGGAAAGGTCTATGAAAACTGCCCCTGCAAGTTGACCATTGTCAAGCGCAGAATGTATGTGGTGGGAGAATTCCAGAAGGGCAGTGGACGTGCTGTGGCCTGGACGAAACCCATGCTGCTCAGGACATAGAATGTCGTATTTAGATAGGTATTCTATGAGATGTGTGGATACTATTTTTTCTAAGGCTTTGGAGAGGGGGGGAGGATGGAGATGGGCCTGTAGTTATTTGGTAGTATACAATCCCCAGACTTATGGATGGGGGTTACTTCAGCCTGCTTCCAAGCATCCGGGAATTGGCCTAAGCATAAGGATTTATTTATGATAAGCGTGAGGGGGATAAGCATGACATCCAGCATGAGGCGGAGCATCCTGGAGTCAAGAGGGTCATTACTTGGGTTATGAGAGGCGAGGGACTTTAGAAGAAAAGGTTTGGCATCATGGGGTGAGATCATCCGGAAGTGGAATTGTGGCCTGGGGGTGTGAGTGTGGGTGGGCGTGGGAACCGGGTCAAAAAATTGGGCAGGGAGAACTGCACTTAAGTCTGTGAAGGTTTTATTAAGGCAGTCTGCAATACATGTTAGGTCCGTCGAGACTGCCTCATTTATGACAATCTGAGACGGAGGGGGGAGCGGGTTTTAACATTCAGTTCTTTAATGTTGTCCCAGAAGGCTCTGGATGAGCCCCAGGAGGATGTCAAAGCAGCCTGATAGTATTTAGCTTTCGCTTGCTGGATGGCCCAGGTGCATTGGTTGCGAGCTGCCCTATAGGCTTGCCTGTCTGCCACCCTACCAGAGTCGTTTGCTATGTGCCAAAGATTGTCTCTCTTTTTTAGTTGCTGGATCAGTGCAGGGGATATCCATGCAGCAGTCCATTTTTTTTGTCTAGATGTGTTGGGGCAAACAGGTCACAGGCATAGTTGAAGGCCGTAGTGAGGTGGGTTAGGGCAGAGTTTATGTCAGATGCATAGGCCACTGGGGTCAGTCGACTTGTGCAAGGTGACGTTTGAGGTTGTCAAGACCCCTGGGGAGAAATCTGCATCGAGGGGTGCTGCTGTACACAGGGCTGAGTGTGGGGGAGGACCAGAAGCAGATGACAGGGGAGTGGTCGCTAAGTGAGTCCACAAGGACTTTTACAGATTCCAATTTATGTGGCCGGTTAGAGAGGACTATGTCGAGGAGGGAGCTGGTTCCCATTGCTTTGTTAAGTCTAGTGGGCCGAGTGACCATTTGAGACAGGTCAAGGGCTGCAAGCTCATCCTTTATATTATCAGACGAGGGGCTGAGCCAGTTGGTGTTTAAGTCTCCCAATATTAGTTGTTCAGCCTTCTGGGGTAAGGTGGATAGATAGCCAAGGAGGGAGTTGATCGCTAAACTTTTTGTACTCGGGGGTATGTGAGCCGTAGTTAGGTATAGGGGGCCACGACCGGGGTAAGGTGTGATTTTAAGAGTAATGGCTTGCGCCTCATGGTTGAGCTGAGGGGTAGGGAGGGCATGACCCAGAACCGAGTTGCGCAAGTAGATTGCACACCAAGTATAGACAACGTGGGAGGATGGTCATTTTTATTATGCCAACCCTGCCCAGCAAGGAAAGAGGAAGAGCAGTCCAACGCTCATAGTCCTCAGAAAGTCGGGCAAGGAATGGCCTGTAATTGAGGGCATAAAGGCAACCAATGCAGCCGAGATCTGGATCCCCAAATACTTTATCTTACAACTAACTGCAGTCCCCCCAAGTTGGCAATTAACTGTGCTCTGTCATGAGTACCTATAGGGAGCAGCTCACTCTTTGTCCAATTCACTTTATGACCCGACAAAGCACCAAATTCCTTCATAATAATCAGGGAGATCCCATGCAGGGTTTTGTAGGTATAACAGTTGGTCATCTGCATACATGGAAATCTTGTGTTCTGAGCCCCCCCCCACATAGCCAGCAATGCTGGGTTGTGCCCGCAGGACCGCAGCCAAGAGTTCCAGAGAAAGGACATATAATAGAGGGGATAAGGGGCACCCCTGACATGTGCCTCACTCCAAAATGAAGGGGTTAGATAGACAACCATTAACCGCCACTTGGGCCAAAGGGTTAGTATATAATGTGCGCACCCACTGACAAAAATTTGAACCCAGCCCCACCCTACCAAAGGTCTCAAAGAGGCAGCCCCACTCAACACGGTCAACGGCCTTTTCTGCATCTAACGCAACTACAGCAGCCCCATGTGCATTTTTCATCTGCCCCCATCTGTAAATTATGTTTAGGGTTCGTCTAATGTTGTGCTTCCCCTGACTGCCTTTTACAAAACCCTTTTGATCCTTGTGTATTAATAGTGGCAACACAGGTTCCAACCGGGTAGCCATCACTTTAGCCAAGATCTTGCAATCCGATGTTAATAAGGAACTGGGCCGGCAGGAAGCACATTTAGTCAGATCTTTCCCAGGTTTGGGCAAGATTGTAATCACTGCAGACCGTGTGGAGGGGGGCAAAACACCCCACGACAAGCCTTCCTCTAACATATCAAACAAAGGGTCTAGCAGTAAGGTGCAAAAAAGTTGAAAAAAATCTATGGGGATGCTGTCTAGGCCAGGGCCTTTACTGCCTTTTGCACTTCTTGCCTAGTCAGGGAGACATCCAACATTTTGGAGTCATCTTCTGCCAGTGTGTTCAGAGGGGCCTGCTTAAAGAAAGAAGCCAGGTCATCACTGGTAGGTTGACACTCTGATATGTACAATTCTTTATAAAAAAGTTACAAATGCTTGGCCGATTCCTTCTGTATCATGTATTGTGCCCCCCCTCGAGTCAGCTATCCCTTCCACTCTCCTCTCAGCATCTCTACGCTTAATCTGCCAGGCAAGCATTTTACCTTCTCGGTCTCCATCAAAATAAGCGCCTGCATTGGCCAATAATATTGAGCGCTCCAGTTTGGCACTATTTAAGACATTAAATTGATATTTTAGATGCTGAATAATATTATATAACTCTTTAGTTGACTTGCATTTATGTGCCATCTCACACGCTGAGATCTTGATCCGGAGGGAAGTCGAGACCCTCTCCTCCTCATGCTTACCGTGGGAGGCAAAATAAATGGTCTGGCCTCTGATATATGCCTTCAAAGCTTCCCACCTAGCCACATGAGATGTATCCCCCCATGCTTTATAAAGTAAAAATTCCTGTATACTCCCACTCATCTGTTCAACAAATGTTCGATCCTTTAAAAGGAACAGGTCCAACCTCCAGCTGCGAGGGGACATGGTGGAGCCTGATAATCTGAGAGATTTATAGTGAGGGGCATGATCAGACACCAAGATTGGAAGATATTTTACATCTCCAATCCCCAACAATAGTGAGGTAGAGACAAAAAGTCTGTCTATTCTGGCATATGATTGATGGGAGCGGGAGAAGAAACTATAGTCCCTGTCTGTGGGGTGAAAATGACACCAAGCATCTGTTAGTCCCATGTCCCCTTGAAATCCAAAGCTTTAGCATTTCTAGACATTGGAACTACAGTAGCCTTAGAAAAATCTAGTACAGTGTGTAACACACAATTGAAATCCTCCGACCATCCATGTTCCATCCCAACATGATATATCTAATGCCAGCCTTTGAAAGAATCCCGGATGTTCAGTGTTAGGGGCATAAACAGATCAGAGTAAAAAAGTACTACCCCCAGGCATACGAACTTTTGCAAGAGCATATCAACCTGCTGTGTCCACCAACGAGTCCATTAATTCAGCGGGACAGCCCCTGGGTAGCCAAATTGAAGCACCTCTGGCCTTGGATGAATCCATGGAGGAAATCCACAACCCCCCATAAAGGCAGTGGTCCTGCGGGCTTCAGTAACAGAGAAGTGTGTCTCCTGCAATAATAATATTTGTCCCTTCATCTGGCGTGCCTCAGTCATAATTTTCCTATGCTTAAGGATCGTTTTTAGGCCATTTATGTTCCACGTGACTATCCTAATATCAGGTGCCATAGCATATACCCATGCATGGCAATACCCAACCAGACTCTAATAACTGCACACCCTGAACCAGATTTTTTAACATGAAGTAGAACCAAAATCCAAATGATTCCCATTTGCCCTTCCCACCAAACCCATCCCCCCCCATACAACCCTCCATCGCAGAGACACAAAAGGAAACTAGAGGGCGTCAGTGCTATCCTGTACTGAGAGTGTGAGACAGAGGGGTAAAACTCTCCGAGGTCAGCGCTAACTGTCCCTCCAGTTTTGGCCATAGAAACAGCTGCAAATAACCCCCCTTCCAAATGAACAACCCCAACACTATAGCACACATTTCCCCCTCTCAACCAGTCCCCCATCTCCCTCCCATCCCACATTAAACCTCCAAAAAGAGACCCACCATAAAATTCCCCAAACCCTCCCCCCCATTACCACAGGACAGAAAAGAATCTGCCCAAAACCTCACTGCTAACAACTGGCAGAAAAATATTATTTCCATCGCTAACTTTAACACGAGGCACCACATAGCTTAATACAATGTATACTCAAAGCTGTGGTGTGCAACAATAGTAATAATGAACTTTCGAAAATGTTCAGATTAAACAGGGGATGGCTCGTTGAAAAGAGCCGGCCTAGAAAGTTATTGAAGGATCTGCCCACTTTGAGACACTGATCAGGGAAAAAGTTTATTTGTCAATTGGAGTTCCTCAGCAGGCAAAATCGATATTGAAGCTGGAAAGAACCCCCCATTAACACTGGGATTTTTAGCCTACCCGCCGATACCCATGTCCTCAGACACGGTTGGGAGGCTTACTTCACAGGAAAATAAACACAACAGCATTCCAAACCACACAATAAGTCACATCAGGTGCTAAAATGAAGGTAATAAATGACATATGCAATTACATTAGGTCACTAAATATCCCCTTCGCTAAGTTGGGTGCTGTGGACATAAGATCTCCAGAGAGAGAAGGACAAGTAAGTAAGAATAGTTCTTAGCTTAATTCAGGTATCTCCAGCTTGCACTCTACCTCTCCTGTTCTCCTGCTTGGCAACCCACTTTTCTGCAGCTTTAGGACAAGTGAAGAAATGTGGCACTTGGCCCGGGCGAGCGATCTGCAGGCGAGCTGGGTAGCGAAAACTGAAGGCCCAGCTCATGGTATGCAGCTTACTTTTTATCTGGGAAAATTTCTGCCATTGTGCTTGCAGATCTCTACTGTAATCTTGGTATATATGCACTTTGCCATTGCCAAATGAAATGGGTCCCATTTGTTTGGCTTTTTGAAGGATCTTCTCTTTGTCCGTGAAGCAGATATATTTAATCAGGCAGTGTCTCGCCTGCTCTCCCGGTTTGGGCGGAGGTCCCACTCGATGAGCTTGTTCAATTTCAAATCTTTCATACTCTTCTGGGAGATCGCACTGTTTCACCAACCATTTTTGGAGGCCTTGCGCCGTGTCTCTACCCTCAGACCCTTCAGGCAGGCCTATTATGCAGAGATTAGATCTCTGTGACTGGTTCTCTTGGTCATCAATCCTTGCCATCAGTTCCTCCAGGGATTAGGTTTTTAGCGCATTTCTTTCAGCCGAAACAGCCATTGAAGTATCCTCCAGGGTGCTCACCCTTTGCTGTAGCTCAGCAATCTGGGTTGTGTGCTCCGCAGAGGTTTCGGAAAGCCCAGTTACAACTCCCTGGAGATGGGTAAGCTGTGCAGTTAAATTGATAAAACCGGATTTAATTTCTTGTTGCATTTGCAGTAGGGTAGAGGGGACACCTACTAAAGATTTTGATAGTGCCTTCATCTCCAGTCGCTTGCTCACACCCACGTTCTTCAAATTCAAGGCCTGCGATTTATTTTTTTTTTAAATTGTAGTTTATCTCTCTCCTCTCGACATCGGAGCCCTGCTCTGTTGGGAGTCGCTAAGGGTATTACCCCTGCTTGTTGCCTTACCTGGAACCCCGGTAGACGCCCATGGAGCCGTGGCTATGTCCCCAAGGCGGGTATGAGGTGGGGCCCGTACACCCCGATCAATCAGCTTTCATTGGGTGCCCTCCGGCAGTCAGGCAGGCAGCAGTCATTAGGGCCTATACCCAGTGCTTCTTCCCCTCAGTGCTCTGGAGTGTTTTTTCCCTTGTTCTAGGGGAGTGGCTACGCTCAGACGTCAAGGCGTCCCCGCCGACATCCTCACTCCCAACCCTCTCTGTGTGCTTGTGTGCTTGTTGTGCTTCTGGCTTCTGCCAGAGGCCAGACAAGTGCCGAGTCTACACCCCCACCCTCCCGGGAGAGGAGAACTGTTCTCTGGATGCTCAATCCTCTCCCTCCCCTGCTGACCCCCGACAGCCCGGGCTCGTTCCTGAATCTGGGTCGCCGGCATGGCATGAGGTGTGGCGTCCAGTGCCTCAACCCTCAACGCCACCAGGCTGGCTAAGGCCTGCGATTTTGGAATGGCCTCAGCAGCTTTACCAGCTCGAGTTGAATTTGTCGCATCAAACTGAAGTTTCCCCTGGCGATTTTTCTGTTTACCTGATTCCATGTACCTTAAATATGATAGGCAATGTTTTTCAGAAAGATTTTTAGACAAAAACACAGCTTTGAAGGCAATTTATAACTCGATGCCCCGAGAAGCTAACTAGCACACATCTGCCATGTCTAGCGGCTAACCACGCCCCCCTCTCATGCCAAGTTTACCATCTCCCTTACATGTCATTACTTCTCCAGAGCAGTTCCAGCTGGGGCAAAGGCAGGAGCATTCTGAGTGTGAAAGGGTGTCCTCAAATCTCATGCAGATAGTAGGGGATTTATCAGTGAAACTAGAGTCACAAGATTCTATTTGTTTAGATACTTCTATTACATAACATTTTGCTAATTCATATAGTAAAAATAAAAGCAATCTATCACATGACAAGTCTTCTTCTTTTATTGCTTCTAAATCTAAACCTAAAGTTTTTACAAGGTAAAATCACAGATTTTTTTCTGTCCATCTAATCATGATATCAGAAACAAATTTGATAATAACCAACTTGTTTTAGAATCCTGTGGCAATAAGGGGAGCTCATCAGAGGAAGTAGAGATTTCTCTACAACCAACTAGGTTAAATCTTTTTAGCCCGATGAATCTAAATATTAGTAATTTAACTCACTTTAGAAATGACACACTTCGTTCTACTTCGTTCCCTTCCCCTTCTCCAGAGGACCATTCACTTCTTGTAGGTTCTTCTGCTGAGGTTTTTGAGTGACTAGATAAGGAAATGGAAAATATAAGTATAACCCCTGAATTTTTAGCTCAATGCCCAGATACCTTGTCCTAATATACAATTAACGCCCTAGCACACCCTGTCATGGCTAACATCGTATTATTAGAGGCGTATAATGATCTTAAAAATCAGATAAAGGATTTGACAGGCCAATTTTTAGATAGATTTTCCATACTCTTACAAAGAACAGATGAATTGGAAGCAATGTCCCTGAAAGGGAGAGCTAGACATCCTTCATTCCCTTCTATACATATTCCTATCACTCCTAAGAAAGTTGGGAAAAAGAAAGGAAGGAAACATAGGATTAACAACAAGAAATGTTCAAAGAAAAATAAGATAATTAATAAAAATGCAAAGTGTCCATCTACCAAAAAAACAAAAACAAAGGAGAGACTCTTCCTTCCCCTAAGTTACAAAAACAGTCAGTTAATGATCCCTCTCTAAGGGATCATTTAGAATCAATTCTTCCAGGTAACACTAAACCTAATTTATTAAGTATTGAGGTTTGCACAAAAGAAGACTGTATACCCAGACTAAATCTACCCCACTTGGATACTGCTTCTATTGTTTCTACTGTTCTTGCTCCGAAAGCATGTACACTCATGGATTCTGTAAACTTAAACATCAAACACGATACTGCACTTTTAATAAATATTAAGAACCAATCTAAAGCTCAAAATAAGCAGGAAAGGAAGTAGTTTTTAAACTTGAAAACATCTTTGTTAAATCATATGAAACGGATGATACTTTGATGGCTCTCATTAAACTTTTATTTGGAGCTGAACTTGAACTCCCTGAGGCTGTTACTGCTATTAGATTTGTTTATAGAGATAGATCTGTTGTTAACAAGCCAGTATAGGTCTTATTATCAAATATGGATATTGCAAAAAAATCTGGGCTAAACAGAGATACCTGATAATTTGGGAATATTGTTATCATCTCCAGTAAACTGGACTACAATTTGGAATTTTGCATATGGTGGGAAAAAATGTCCACTAGTTTTAAACCTGAAAATACTGTCCTAACATTTACTTTTTTAAATTGGGATTTTGAACAGAGGAACAATGTGAAATGTCTCTCCATTTTTGGCATAGACCATTTTGAGGGAGAAAACACCCAAATGTTGATTTCATATATTAGTAACTTATTGGCTTTTTGTTTAAAATATAGATATTGAGTCTTCCGATTTGGATTCAGCGACTAGAGTTTATTCTGGAGATTTAGGGACTCAAATTGACATATTCATAAACTCTGATTTATATACTACCATAAAGCAAAATTTGTTTAAGCTTGATAGAGCCCAGGTTTTCATTGTGGACTTCTGGAAAATGGACCCCAGTTTGAACAGCGATCTTAATACTGGTTTGTGACTAAACAATTCAACTGACGCCATATTGTGTGATTAAATTTTGGAAGTATCAGACACAACTGATACATCTCTATTACTTGAAGATACCAATTTATTATCTTGGAGTATCGTAGGATTGACTTCTAAATTAGCAGACCCTAATTGGTGGGAATTTTCCAAGAAGTTCAAAATATTACTCTTTCAGGAAACTTGGGCTCTGGATCAGATATTTCTAAATGGATATGAATCTTATTATGTACCTGCTAGTAAAGAGAAACATCATGGCAGACCAAAAGGGGGTATGTCAGCATTTATAAAGATACAGAATGGCCTGCAGGTTTTGAATTATGAGTCACCATCTAAAGAGATGCTATTCCATGTTGTTAAATGGGATAATTATACATTTCTGGTAGTAAATATTTATATCCCTCCCAATTTTCAACCTTTAACACAATATGATGTATGGACTAAATTAGTTTCAGCAATGGAAGTCTTTTCAACTAAATATCAAATAGATATAGTGTTTTAAGGGGGGACGTCAATGCTCGTATTGCTGATTTTGATAATTTACCTCTTATTCAGTCAACAACTTATCTAGGGGATTTGATGAAAGAAAATCAACTGATAAAGTTATGAATTGTATTGGAAAACAGTTTATTGATTTTGTCATTAATAATAATCTGATCATTTTAAATGGTAGGATAATGGGAGATCAAGATGGTAAATGTACTTATTTTTCCTCAGTAGGTAGCAGTGTGATTGATTATGTTTTAATTTCTCCAGATAATTATTTGTATTTTCACTCTCTCACCATAATGATGAGATCAGAAAGCAGCCATGCAGCACTGGTAGTGAAAGTTAATTCATTGGGTGATAAAGGACTGATAGAAACAATAGATAATTACCCAATTCCTCTTGAAATTTGTGGTAGATACAAATTATCACTAAATTTATTAAATAGAGCAAAGGTACAAGATATCATTTACTCTCCAATGATGACTTTATTATTTACACTAGTACAAAATCCAATTTCTGCCCAAAATATTCATAGAGAACTTGAAAATTGTCTTTATAGTATTAGCTCCCAAATATATAATTTTAAGGTTGAATCATCAACTCCTTCTACTTGGTTCGACAAATAGTGTATTATGGAAAAACATAAGTTAAGAAAAATAATTAGATTTCCTAATAAGAATCCTTCTAAAGGTAACATTATATACTTAAATAGTGCCAGGAGATTATATAAAAACTTTCTCCAACTAAAAAAGTTTGAATACTTACAAAAACAATGGGTTACCATGCAGGAGATAATTGATTCTAATGATCTGAAAGCCTTCTGGCAAATGGTGTCTAAAGGGATGAAAAGTAGTTATCCTTCTTTGGCAGTGTACACCCCCAAAGAAACCTGGGTTTCTTATTTTAAAAAAATTATTTACTAGAGATTCGCAATCACCCAGTACCCAGCCTATGTTTGCATGGATCTCATCTTAAAAATATAAACCTCTGATTATCACCTTTAGTGATGTTGAGTCCATAATTTCTAAATTAGCAAATAATAAAGCACCTGGTCCAGACACTATTCCAGAGGAGATTTATAGAAATCATAAAAATTATGGGGGAACTTTTTATGGTAATTTTTTTAACACATGTCTTAAAGAAAGGTTTATTCCCCCACTCTTGGACCAGAAACATAATTATTCCCATTCATAAAAAGACTCATTTTAGACCCCCTCAAATTATTGACCTATTAGTCTTTTAGACATCAGCTGTAAATTATTTTCTAGAATATTTCTGGAAAAGCTTCAATCATAGGTCGACAACTGCAGTCCTCTTTCCAAATTTCAGGTAGGTTTTCGCCATGTATGCTCTACTTTAGATAACATATTTGTTTTGGCTCATATAGTGGAAAAATACAGGTTATTTAGGAAGATGAGATTGTATGCATTATTTAGACTTTACGGAGCACTTGATTCTGTTGTTAAGGAAATATTATGGAGTACAATGTATGACACAGGTCTTCCTTTAGATGTACTAATCCCCATTGTTTTATTACATTCTAATACATATAATGCAGTTAGATATGATAACATGGGTAACATCTCTGAATATTTCCCCACTAACAAAGGGGTGAAGCAGGGGAGCCTTTTAGCCCCCTTATTATTCAACATTTATATGGATTCCTTACTTTCTTTTGATGCTGTGTTCCCCATAGATTCCCCTAAAATCACCAATGCATTTATTCCCATTTTAGCATATGCGGATTACCTGATACTGCTTGCGTTATCTCCAATAGGATTACAATAAAAATTAGATCAGCTTAAAACAAAATGTGAACAACTTCAGTTGGGAATCAACTTAAATAAAACTAAAGTTATGATATTCAGTAACAAATCTCATAACCGAAATATCTATCTGGGCACTCACCCTTATTAAAATTTTTTTTATTGTTTCAGTTTTTCAGGAAAAAGTACAGAATACATTTTTTTAATACATACTTGTATAGCTTTTCATCTCTGTAGGTACATCTTACATAGTGGTCTAATGAGTTAATCTCATGATATCCTTACTCATGAGTTCACATGATTTTTCATATATTTCATCCCTTGCGGTAGCCCCTGTTCTGTCAGTGGATAATTCACCCTCATGGGATCAGATCTGGTCTATGGCCTGAAACCCAGAGCCACCATTTAGTCCAGAATGTAATTGTTTTCTGTGTTTTTTGATTGATCTGAGCTGTCATAAGTTCCATTCTATATATTTGATATACTATATCTTCCCATTCTCTAGAAGTAGGTGGATCGCTTTGTAGCCACTTGCTTGTAACTGCTTTATTGGCTGCCAGGAGTAGTATAGCTAATAAGAGCCTTGTGTTGCCTCTTCCTAATTCCTTTGTTAAATTTAGTATAAGTGCTATTTCTGGCATCAAGGTCCCCATTTCTGGGAATAATTCTTCTAATGCTACCCCCACCCTACTCCAAAATAATTTCAGTGTTGGGCAGCTCCAAAAAATGTGTATATGATTTGCTATTTGTTCTCCACATCCTCTCCAGCATGATATACCTAGTTGTGGATTATATTTCCCTACTGTCTGTGGGGTTCTAAAGTATCTTATCATACATTTCCACCCAAATTCTCTCCAGGTTGGGGATCTTGTAATTTTATGTACTGTTGTGTATATCTCTTCCCAGTTCTCTTCCTTTAGATTGATACCCATCTCATCTTGCCAGTGTTACTGGAAATGTATCTTGATCTTTTTCTGGTTGTTTGTTAAAGCTTGGTATGTTTTAGATATAACATGTTCTGGTATTGCTATCTTGGGTCCCAGTCATTTCCTAGCATGCTCCTGCAGTAATGCCTTATCTGAAGAAATCTAAAAAAATCTTGTTTTCCTAGCTGATACTTTTCTTGTAGAGTCTGGAATTGACAAAAAACTCCTTGTTCATATAGTTGATAAAATCTGGTTAGGCCTTGATGGTGCCAGCTAGTGAAGTTGTAGTCCTGCCTGGTGGGTTCAAACCTAGGGTCTGCTATTATTTTTTGTATTAGATTAATTTTGGAATCATTAGTGTTTTTGATTATTGATCTACAAACTTTCAATAATTGGTTTGGTTAAATCTGATCTTCTGTTTCATAATTGATCTTGATATAGTTTGTCCAAATAAGTATTTCTCTATCCCCCCAGGTTGAATTCATCTCTCTATTTCTTTCCAATGTGGATCTGCCCTGTCATCTAGCCATTGTAACATGTGTGAAATTACTGCTGCCTGTGCATATTGTTCTAGATTGGGAAGGGCTAAGCCTCCCTTTGTTTTTGGCATCTGGAGGATTTTATATTTTATTCTCATTTTTTTCCTTGCCATATAAATCGAGATATCATACTATTCCATTTTTTAAAATCTGTCTTTTGTGGATATAGGGGAAGAGTCTGAAAGAGGTATAGGAACCTTGGCAGTATATTCATTCTAATGACCTCTATTCTCTGATTTAGCAAGAGTGGTAAGGGGTCCCATCTCAGGAAGTCTTCCTTGATAGATCGTATTAATGGGCCATAATTGGTTTCATATAAATCCTGATTTTCTTTTGTTAATATGATCCCCAGGGTGCTCACCCTTATTGAAGTTGTTCCTTCTTATACTTACTTAGGCATTAAGTTTACTTCAACGGGCTCATGGACTCCTTATGTTAACCAACAAGTCATAAAGGCTAAGCATATAGCAAAGGCTTTATTACGATTTAATGCAAAGTTTGGAGGTCACTCAGTATCACCTGCTATTAGGGCGGGAGAAGCTAAGATCGCTCCTTTTTCTCCTTTATGATGCAGAGGTTTGGGAAGCTAAGGAAATGTCTAATTTAGAACTCCCATTATTGTACTATTATAAGGTCATTTTGCAAGTTCCTCTCTCCACTGCAAATTCTGGAGTACGTTCAGAGTTAGGAAGAATCTGGTGTTATCTATAATGAATCTCCGATTCGTTTTGTATTGGTTGAGAATCATTAATAACACAAAAAATGACATTCCACTTCTTTGTCTAATTGAGAAAACTGCATGGTCTATGAACAGATTCTGTTCCCCTTGGTTAAAAAAGTTGTTTGCAATTCTGAAAGATATTAATTTTATTCATCTTTGGAAAGACTATCTGTTGGGAATAACAATATCTGAACTGTATAAAGTTTAATAAAACAGAACATTTTTGTATTAGCACAAAAGGTCCAGATGGAATATGTTAGAAATCAAAGACAGGCCCTCTGGTTTAGTCAACACAAAACTGACTGTTATTGAAAGTTATTTGTTGCTCCTATTAGCTACTAGAACTCATAAGATGATTATGTGGGAAAAGTTTAGTATTATTTCCAAATATATGTATTTTAACCAGATAAAGTCAGCTGAAGGCTTTCAAGTAACTGAATGCTTATGTAATAGAGGCTTTATTGAGACTCTAGACCACATTGTAATCCAATGCCCTTTATATAATTATTGTAGAGACCATCTACTAAAATAGTTTTTAAGTAGGTATGCAGGCGAAAATTCTGATTCTGTGTTTATATTACTACATCCTATGATGGTGGAGGGTGCTAATATGGCTGCTAAATTTATATCATCTGTTGTTAATTTTAAGAAAAAGAGATTTGTTAATCGTATTACATCTACTGTGTAGAGCTCTTACAATAACTACACTGGCCCACTACTTTTGTTTTCCTACTAGCTTTTTGTAATTACACAAAATGAATGCATTTTATTGTAGCATTTTTATGTCTTTTTGTAATATCCAAACTATCATTGGATGAACAATAAAAATATGATATGATGACTGCAAGGAGGACTGACCCAGCACCTCAGGCCAAGTCCCAGCCGAAGCAGAACCCCTGAAGTGCTTGCATAGGTCTCCTCCCCCAACTCTGTACGAGGCAGGTTGGCTCACTTCCTCCAAGCATGGCAAGCCATTACCTCAGACAAGTGGGTCTTGGAGGTAGTGAGCCAGGGCCTGTCCCTAAATTTCAAAACATTTCCCAGGCTGCAGCCAGACACTTCAGCCCAGCAACCTCAGCAGAAAATGATCTGTTGGAGTCAGAAGTTGCCAGCCTACTGTGCATCAAAGCAATAGAACCTGCCCCCCATCCCAAAGGGGAAAAGCTTCTATTCCAGATACTTCCTTACCCGAAAGGAAAATGGGGACTGGCAACCCATTTTAGATCTCAGGCTTCTCAGCAAACACTGGGCAAAGCCAAAGTTCAAGATGGTTACCCTGGCCATGATCATTCCCACCCTGTGGCAAGGGGACTGACTGGCATCCCTGGACCTCAAGGATGCCTATTTCCACATTACAATCCAACACAGCCCAGAAGTCCCTGCTGGAACCCATCCAGGTCCTAGAATTCATAGGAACAGAACTGTACACCCTGCAAGGGAAGGCTTTCCTTCCACAGGACAGGTTGCACAACGTTTATTTTTTATTTAATCATTTGTTAACTGGGTAAGAACACTGGACAAAAGTCCTTTTTCAGATCTGACCCGGAAAGACACAATACAAAATTACACAGCATACAGATGAATAACTCAGTTACATAATATATTTACAGACTGAATTCATCAATAAAAATTGTTTAAACAAAGTCTTAAAACATACAATAGAATTAGCCATACAAACAGACACTGGTAGAGAGTTTCCAATACTGTGGTGCAGAAATAGAAAAAGCATGAGACCCAGATTTTTGCTTGCACATTAAAACATCAAGCAACAGGCCATTGGAAGATCTAAGCATGGATGGAACCTTACGAACTGTAATTAAATCAGACAGGGAAAACAATTGACTTAAAAAAATAGATTTAAAAATCATACATCAAAAAAAAACATTAAATTCTAGAACTTAAAGACATCCAACCTAACTGAGAATATAGGTCACGATGTGTATGGCAAGAAACAGATAAAATGACAAATTTTATTATATGTTACGGATAAAATATTCAGCTGCTTGGTACCTAACTTATAAACTAGCAACATAATCGATATGAGAAAGAAAGGACCCAACTGCTATGGATTTCCTTGTTTTAAAGGTTAAATAAGTCTTAAACTTATTTAAAAGGCCCAGTTTCTGGAGCTAGCTGGCTCTTTCAGATATGACAGACCCAGACCAGTAAGACATTTCCTGCAGCTCTTGGGCCACATGGCAGCTGGCACAGCCATGGTGCCAAGGGCCAAATTTCAAATGAGGGACATCCAGTTCCACCTCGGGTCCCTTTGGTCCTAGAGAAGGGATCCTCTGTCCAGATTTGTGCCCATCACAAAGCCATTCCTGCAGGCTCTAAAATGGTGACAGGACAGAGACAACCTTAGGGAGGGAATGACCTTTTGCCAAGAGACTCCCTTGGTCATCTTCCTCACAGATGCCTCCCTCCTAGGGTGGGGGGCACACCTGGGTGACTTGACATTGAGTGGCACCTGATTCCCTCAGGAGTCACTTCTGCACATCAACCTGCTGGAGTTCAGGGCAGTTTTCCTGGCCCTGCAGTCATTCACCCCTCAGGTCAAGGACAAGGTGGTACAGGTAAGGACAGACAACACAGCCACTGTGTACTACAACAACAAGCAAGGAGGCACTAGATCGACCTTGCTGTGTACAGAAGCCTGAAGGTGTGGATCCTGCCTTATTCTCTGCAGGTGTCTCTGTAATCCACCTGCCAGGGAAGGACAATGTTTAGGCAGGCTCTCTCAGCAGAATCAGCCAGAACCATCACAAGTGGTCCCTAAGCAAACAGGTCCTGGACTCAGTATTCTGAAGTCGGGGAACACCAGAGATAGATCTCTTTGCCCCCACGACCAACCACCAGCTATCACAGTTCTGTTGCAGACCTCCGACTCAGGGAACAGTGTCATTAGATGCCCTAATACTGGATTGGTCAGGAAAGTTTCTTTATGCCTTTCCTATCTCCCCTCAGCTGCTGAGTCCTCATCAAGCTCAGGACCCAGCCAGCCACTATGATCCTGATAGCAGCAGATTGGGCAAGGCAGCCATGGTATTTCCTCCTGCTAGCACTGTCAGTGTCTCAACCTTTTCATCTTCCTCAGAAGCACAATCTCCTGACCTTATCATAGGGCAGGATCCTGTACCCCAACCTCAGGTCTCTATGCCTCAAGGCCTGGCTCTTGGAGAGTTAGAGTTTGCCACTTTACAGCTCTCTGAAGAAGTGCTAGGAATATTCAGTTTCCAGGAAACCCTCAACTAGGAAAATCTATGCCTTCAAATGGAAAATGTTTTCCTTCTGGTGCAACAACAAGAGTATCAATCCATCACAGGTGGGGCTACCTGTCCTCCTGGACTACTTAACCCACCTACACTCACTGAACCTCAGGCCCTCTACCTTAAAGGTTCACCTGGATGTTATTTCAGCATATCTTTCAGCTGGAAAAGACAAGTCATTGGCTCCCCACCCTGTCTAGAGGAAGTTCTTTAAGGGCCTTCTTCATCTCTATCCTCCCCTTAGGGAGCCAGTCTCTCCTTGGAACCTGAACATTTGCATGGCCAAGCTTATGGAACCCCTCATTCAAGCCTATGGCAACAGCAGAGTTGAAGTATGTTACCTGGAAGACTGTCTTCTTAGTGGCCATTACCTTGGGCAGGTGAGTCAGTGAATTGCAAGCCCTGTGCACAGATTTGAACTATGTCTCCTTTCACAGAGACAAGGTAGTACTTTGAACCAATAGGAAGTTCCTCACTAAAGTGGTATCAGATTTTCTCCTGAACCAGTCCATAACCCTGCCAGTCTTTTTTACTGCTAACTTGAGCTCAGTTGAGCGAAACTTGCATAACCTGGATGTCTAAAGGACACGCAGCCACTATATTGACCGTACCAGGGTGTTTAGGCCTGAGCACACAAAATTGTTTCTGACCTATGGGGAAGTGAGCAAAGGTAAACCAGCCTCCAAAAGACCACTGCATGCTGGATAGTAGCCTGCATACAGTTTTGCTATGGCAAAGCTGGCAAGTGGCCACCTCAAGGCCTAAGGGCCCACTCTACATGCGGCACAGCTGCATCAGTGGCTGCATCAAGAGACATTCCTCTACTGAACATTTGTAAAGCAGCTACTTGGAAAACTATACATACATTTGCAAAACACTACTGCTTGGACATACAGTTCAGAAGTGATGCCAGGTTTGGTCCTGCAGTCCTGCAGAAACTTTTCCCTAAGTAGGTTCTGTACCCAACCTCCTAAGGTACTACTTGGTAGTCTGCATCAGTTAAGTATACTGAGGGATTTCTGGGGTTTGAAGAAAAAATTACTTACCATAGTAATGTTGTTTCTTCCAGGGGACCCCTCAGTATGCTTAACTCACCCACCCTGCCTCCCCTTCCAGAACCAGATGGGGGAGTTTCTGCATACTGCTGGTCTCTTCTTATCCTGTCTGTTACTCATTGTGTATATGTTATTGTTAAAGTTGTAAACCAGTCTGTTCTGTTCCCTTCTTACAGTGATCTGTTATTTTTTATCTAATCCCTTGGGTGGAAGACTTTTTATAAATTAGGATAACATAGTTATGGGGGTCTTTACCCCTTAGGCTCTGTAATGAATCTGGATGTTTTAGAATGCAGCAGCACCTAGGGGCAACAGTTTGAACTGCGGCATGATGCAATTATAGTTCCATCATTTACATGTGTTCCAGTCCTCCGAGGCAGTTCAACACAGGAGGTTGATTGCATCAGTTAAGCATACTGAGAGATCCCCTGGAAAAAACAAGATCACTATGCTAATTTTTTCTTGGCTCGTACCACAATTCAAACTGCTGCCCCCTGGTGCTGCTGCATTCTAAAATGCTGTTTCATTTTCTCTGTCTGCCTAGTAAGACGCCTCGGAGAGCTCTTCTCAGCATCTCGATAAACTTTGTTGTTTTCTGTTAAAAAACACATTACTTCAATAAAAAAAAAGTAAATAACATTGCCCCTAGTATTTTCAGGTTAGTCAGATTTGTTTTAGGGATTTTTCTACATTTTATTCGGTTCCACTCTGGTTCTGGGGAACTGAGGGGAACTGTCTCCTCAGTGGGTTTTCCATGCCTTTTTTCACATTTAAACCCTTTCATTCCAGTTCCCTTTTCCGGGGAACTGTGACGAATAAATTGGTATTTTCCACTTTTTAGTAGTTCTGGGGAACCAACCGCAGTCTCTTTTCCACTACAGCTGGGGTGAATAAGTGAATTTTGGGAACCTTCTACTGTTGTTTTTGCTGTTAGTGACAGTTTTCTTTTCATCTCCTGACACACACTGTGCATGTCAGAGAGACCCAAAAAAATCAGGACCGACTGGTTTTGAAAACTGTGTTGAGTGTGGTCAGATCATTGTCAAGGCTAATAGGCACGAACTGTGTTTAGTTTGTCTCAGTCCTAGCCATATTTTCGCCAGTTATCAGATTTATAGTTCTTTTTGCCTTAAAACTCTGAAGAAAGGGGTCAAGAAACTTGAGGAAATGGCTTCCCCCTCATCTCCCTCGAAATCCTCTGAAGAGGCCTCCTCCTCCTCACATCCTCAGAAAGACAGGCCTAATGACCCTGGGAAGCCTAAACCTTCTGAAAAGAGGCCTGCAGAACCAGCAATGGAACCTGTTCCTGTCAAATGGAAGCACAAGGAGAAACATACTGCTGCATCTTCTGCTGAAAAAGCAAAGGAGCTCTTAGTGAGTAAACCAGCAATGCCCGCAGTAGAGGACATAACCAAGTCCTTACTGGTCTTGCAGGTTTTTCAGGTTGCCGGTTCCTTTGTTTCCAGCCTGGCTACTCCAGTTCAACCACAGGTTCAATCCTCGGTTCCTCTCCTCCCACCCAGGAACTGGAGTTCTTCTATGAGGAACCAGAGGAAGAGGAAGGAGAACCAATCAAACTCAAAGGCTTCCTGGAGCAGGACTTTGACTCCCCCCCCCCCGAGGGGACAGGATGACTATACTTTTCATTATGACCTTGTACAGCAAATGGCTAATACCCTCAACCTTGCCACCCAGGAGATAGTGGAGGATGAGAAGGAAGCAGAGTTTTTTGAACATAATGGGCTTAGTTCCCACAGAGACTCTTGCTACCTATCCACAAGTCTCTTAGAAAGGCTGCTCTTAAAATCTTGCAACCCTCCACTTCCATACCAGGGGTAGATAAGAAGATTGACAAAAAGTACCAGCTCAACAGAGTAAATGCTGAGTTCCTTTTTATACACCCTGATCATGAGGGTGTTGTCCAGGTTGCTGCCTGTGACAAGGCCAGGGTACCTCTGTCTTCACACCTTCTGAGCAAGGAGTCCAGGAAGCCTGATAGCATGGGGAAGAAAGGGTACCTTGCAGCTTCCTTGCTTCTCAGGCAAGCTACCTACATGGCCTATACAGTGCAGTACCAGAAAGCCCTGTGGTCCTCTATCCTATCTATGGCTGACAAGGTCACTGGTGATGTAGCTACAGACCTTGTGGACACAGCTAGGACAGCATTGGATACCACCAAATACCAATTTCACATGGCAGTGGATGCCAATGACACAGCAGTCAGATTCATGGCCCTTGCTATCTCATTGCGGAGAATGGCTTGACACAAGGCAACCAATCCATCCTGAGACACTCAGGCCAAAGCCATGGACTTCCTTTATGAGAACAACTCTCTCTCTAGGGACAAAATTGAGGCCTACATGAAAAAGGTGGAAGAGTACAAGTCCACTTTTAGGAGCAACTCTGCCCGAGACAGGCCTTCTTTAACATACAAGACTCAAGGTAGGGGAGGCAGGGGCAGAGCTACATTCCCTAGGCCTTTCTTTCAGGCCCAGGCAGGTTCAGATTATCAGCAACTCAGAAGTTACCTCAGGGGTATGGACAGGAGGCCCACAAAGCAGACTGACCAGCCATCAGGGGCTATGACCCAGCCCAAACAGAACCCACACATGTTTGCAGAGGTCACCACCCCACCCCCTGTAAGATACTGGTTAGCTCACTTCCTCCAAGCATGGCAAGTCATTACCACAGACAAGTGGATCTTGAAGATAGTGGGCCAGGGCCTTTCCCTGACCTTTAGAACATTCCCCAGACTGCACAGCAGACACTTCAGGTCTGCAACCTCCTCAGAAAAAGTCCTGTCGGAGTTAGAAGTCCAGAAACTACTGCAGATGAACGCAGTAGAATCTGTTCCCACATCCCAAATAGGAAAGGGATTCTACTCCAGATACTTCTTCACAGAAAAGAAAAATGGGGAATGGCGACCCATTCTGATCTCAGACTCCTGAACAGGCACTTAACAAGGCCAAAATTCAGAATGGTCACTGGCCATGATCATTCCCACTCTGCAACAGGGAAGCTGGCTAGCATTCCTGGATCTCAAAGATGCCTACTTCCACATACCCATTAGACCCAGTCACAGAAAGTACCTGAGATTCAGACTTCCCTCAGGTCACTATTAGTTTCCAGCACTCCCTTTCAGGCTTACTTCTGCGCCCAGGGTATTCACAAAGTGTATGGCAGTGGTGAAGGCACACCTCAGATGATGGGGTGTCACAGTCTTTTCCTACCTAGATGATTGGTTGGTTGTAGGAGTTTCCCCTGCCCACACCAGGGAGTCCCTCTCCCTTACTGAGAGCATCCTAGAATCTTTGGGTTCCTCAAGAAGAGACAAAAGTCACAATTGGAACCTGTACAGGTCCTGGAGTTCATAGGTGCAGAGTTGGACACTCTGCAAGACAAAGTCTTCCTTCCACAGGAAAGGGTAAGCAGCATACTAACCTTGGTACACTCATTTAAACTGGACAGACCCAGACTGGCCAGACACTTCCTGCATCTGTTGGGCCACATGACAGCCACCACAGCCGTAGTACCAGGTTCCAGATTCCAAATGAGGGACATTCAGTTCCACTTCAAGTCCTTTTGGTCACAAAGAAAGGACCCCCTGTCCAAACTAGTGCCTACCACAAAGCCCCTCCTCCAGGCCCTAGAATGGTGGAAAGACTCAGACAGTCTCAGAGAAGGGTAGTCCTTTCAGCAGCTGGCTCCCTTGGTCATTTTGACCACAGATGCTTTCCTCCTTGGTTGGGGACACACCTTGGAGAACTGAGAGTAAGTGGCACATGGTCTCGCCAGGAGTCACTACTGCACATCAACCTGCTAGAACTCAGGCCAGTCCTGCTAGCATTACAGTCCTTTGCCCCTCAGATACAGGGTAAGGTGGTGCAAGTCAGGTGGTGTACTGCTGGACTGGAGGACGGCACATGTGGTGCCCATCCATAAGAGCGGACTCAGGGATGAGCTGGGAAATTACAGACCAGTCAGCCTTATGTCCTTGGTGGGGAAATTGCTGGAGATAATCTTAAAGGAGAGGTTAGTGGCATTCCTAGTGGTTAACGGCCTTCAGGACATCCAGCAGCATTGGTTCGTCCAGGGGAGGTCTTGTCAAACTAACCTGGTAGAATTCTTTGACTGGGTAACAAAAGCACTCGATTGAGGTAGGCCAGTTGATGTCCTGTATCTCGACTTCAGCAAGGCCTTTGACTCGGTGCCACATGAGAGACTGATTGGCAAACTGAGAAACCTGGGGTAGGGGTGAAGATGGTTAAGTGGATAGGGAACTGACTAAATAACAGACAGCAGAGGGTGGTAGTGGTGGTGAATTCTTGAGATCCAGAAAAGTCACTAGTGGGGTCTCGCAAGGATAGGTTCTGGACCCACTGCTATTTAAAGCATTCACAGCTGACATAGTGGAGGATGTAAAGAGCAAGATGAGCCTGTTCACCAATGACTCCAAATTAAGTGCAGCTGTGGACGTCAGAGAAGGGAGGAGAGTACTCCAGGAGGATCTGGAAAGACTTTGGACACTGGTCAAGCACATGGCAGCTGGGGTTCAATGCTAGGAAGTGCAGTGTACTGCATTTCTGGGCCAGGAACCCAGGGTACAGTTACAACTTGGGGGAGGGAGCAGTTATTTGTCTCTATGGAGAAAAAGGATCTGGGTGTGGTGATCACAAGGAATATGAATCACTCAGCACAGTGTAGAAAAGCAGTGGCAAAAGCTAACAAAATACTGGGGTACATTGCAGGAGGGATGCGGTTATTCTGCCACTGTACAATTTGTTGGTGAGGCTGCTCTTGGAGTACAATGTGCAGTTCTGGCACCCATACTTAAAGATGGATGTTTAGCTCCTGGAGGGAGTCCAGAGGAGGGTGACCAAGATGATCCAGGGAATGTGGGATAAACCCTGTGGGGGAGAGACTAAGGGAACTCAGCATGTAGCCCTGGAGGATGCAAGGGACAGAGGCGATATGATAGAGACCTTTACATACTTGAAGGGCATAAACAAAGTTAGCACCGAGGGTGTTTCAATTGAAGGGGATCATGAGGGGACATAGCCTGAAGCTGGAAGGGGGGGAAGGTTCGGGAGGGTGCTGAGGATGCATTTCATGGAAAGAGTGGTGGAGAATTGGAATGCACTGCCTGAGGAGGTGATCTCACTGGATTCAGTGGGAAGTTTAAAGAAGGGATTGGATAGGTTCATGGGCATGGTACAAGTAGGGAGAGAACTGACCAGGGTGATGAAGCAAGGGAGGGCAAATCTGGTGGGCAGAAGGGAAAGGGGTGGGGGAGCAACAGCAGTTGTCTGAATTGTGAGTGTGCTTTCAATAAGCCGTAACCAACTTAATAATAGTGTCGTTGTCTACCCTGACCCTGGAAGAGGTCCTCCTGTCTGGGAGGAGTATTGTCCTCGTCAACCCGCCCAAACCAATTATAAGGTGGGCACAGAGGTCGCTTATTAAAGTGGACCTCCTACCTTGGGAGTTTAAATTTAGTTTCCAGTTAGATGCCCGTTTAGCGCCACCTAGTTTGTTATTTAAATGTCAACGATTCTTTTTAATCATATTTTTACACTTGTTTTGGTACCTAATACCTACTGTATGTGAAGTTGAATTTTCTACAAAATATGCTGTGGAAGTTCAGATTTTTTATTATTAAGTTTCTACGATGGGTTGATTTAACTGACAAAATTAAGATATTAACGCAATGAGCTATACATTTTGCTCATACAATGTTCATAGATTAACTAGCCCCATAAAGCATTCCAAGATCCTGTCCTATCTCAGACGTGCAGGGGCTGACATCTTGATGCTCCAAGAAATGCATTTATCTACTACTGAGCATTTAAAATTTGAACGCTTGGGGTATAATGAAGTCTTTGCCTCCTCTTATAAGGGGAGACGAAGGAGGGGTACTGCTATATTGATTCCATCTAAAGTTCCATTTCAAACTACAGATAAAATAATTGACAAAGAGGGTAGATATGTTTTAATAAAAGGGAAATTGAATGGGGGAACCGCTAATGATTGCCTCAGTGTATTTTCCCCCTAATTCTGATTTTAATATATATAAAGTGGTCTTGTTACAGTTAACACAGTGAGCTGAAGGTCCTATTATACGTGGGGGGGATTTTAACTTGAATCTGAACCACATGTATGATCCAGTACTACAGAAGCAGAGAATACCAAAGTAGGTAAAGAGGCTGAGTAGATTGCTTAAAGACTTGTGTATGATCGATGCTTGGCAATACCTTAACGGTATGGGAAGACATTACACATTCTTCTCACAGGCACACCAGACCTAGTCCTCCATTGACTACTTCTGTATAACAAAGGAACATGCCTTTATGTTACAAAAGATATGGCAGGGTGAATTTATTCTTTCAGACCATGCTCCAAAGTTTTTGTCTTTTAAAATTGATCACTTTCAGAAATCCACAGTCTGGAGACTCAATATCTCCCTCTTAAGAGATAAAGATGTTGTTCAAGAAATGAAAGATACAATCAAGCAAGCTACAGTAAAAAACGATACCCCGGGAATTGATATTTCTATACTCTGGGACACGATTAAGGCAATTTGTAGGGGGAAATTCATTGCCATAGCAGCACAGAGGAAAAGGCAGAGAGAACAGAAAAGAAAATCACTGTTGGCTCAAATACAGGCCCTAGCGGAACGGCAAACCATAAAAGTGACAGTAGGGGCCACTGATCAATTAAAGAAGCTAAAGAAAGAACTTAATTCACTATTAGATTATTATGTGGAACAAAAATTGATGTTCCTCCGACAGAAATATTATGAGGGAGGCCCCCGCTCACTAAAACTTTTGGCTGGACGGTTAAGAATACAACAAACTAGGGCCACCATTACTTCCCTTAAACCCTCACTTAAAGATCCACCTCAGCATACTATAGCGGCTATTTCAGAAATATTTGTGAAATATTATTCAATCCTCTATGCAGCACCCCAACCACATCCCTCTGTAGATCAGATTTGCACTTATCTCGAATCATTAAACTTCCCCACTTTAACAACTGCCACTATGGAGTCACTAGTTGCTCCAATTACATCTAAGGAGGTAACGGAGACAGTAAGTATCCTTAAAACAAATAAATGCCCAGGGAATGATGGCCTAACAGGGGAATTTTATGAAACCTTTAAACAGGAAATTACCCCACTCCTTCATCGATTATTTATGAACATAACTTTACCTAAGACCCCACCCCCCCTCCTGGCAATATGCTATAATTTCAGTGATCCCAAAGCCCGGGAAGGATCCCTCCCTGCCTGGTTCCTATCGCCCAGTATCTATTCTTAATACAGATTATAAAATTATGGCATCTGTAATAGCTCATAGACTAGCAAAATTAGCCCCAACATTTATACACCAGGATCAATCTGGATTTATTCGAGGACGTCAAGTCCAAGACAATATCAGAAAAACAGTATATTTAATTGAACATTATTTATTTATTTATTTATTTTTATTTAAAATTTGGTGACCGGGAAAGGCACACTGAGCCGAGGCTCATTTCCAGGTGCGACCTGGGTACAGGCAGTACAAGATGGGAGACAGGGAAATACAGCAAATCTCAAGTAACAGACAAAATAATACAGTATAGTACATTACATTGAGTTTGGTGGTGAGGTTTCACATTTGTTTGAATGACAGAGTGGAAAAAAAATTGATTCATTACATTTCTAGACCATTTTTACCTTAAATTCCAAGTGTGTGTCTTTACATATTTACAGTAGTGGATTTACCAAACAAAAAATCCCAGTGGCATTACTTAGTCTAGATCCAGAAAAAGCTTTTGATAAAGTGTCCTGGACTTTCTTAAAACAAGTTTTATTAGCCTTCCAAATCCCAGCCCAACTAATTGACACTATTTTTAAATTTTACCAATTCCCCAGGCATATATTAGATCGAATGGCCATTTATCCCATAATTTTTCGTTATATAGAGGAACCAGGCAGGGATGCCCTATCTCCCCTATTTTATTTGCATTTTATGTAGAACCATTGGCCCACTTAATTCGTCAAGACCTAGCACTCCCTGTAATACATCTTGCCAACACAGAGCATAAAATAGCATTGTTTGCAGACGATGTTTTAATATACTTGGTAAACCCGGATGAGTCTCTCCCACACTTATTTTATATACTGGAACAGTTTTCCTCCCTAGCAGGTTACACACTAAATACAGCAAAAACAGACATACTGACTTTGAATTATACCCCCTGAGACCAAATTCAAAAGCTCTTTAATTTTAAATGGGATCACAAGTAATACGATACCTGGGGGTTAACATCCCAAGTGATCTTGAACTATTATTTAAGTTCAACTACGCTCCCCTAATTAAAACCTTGAGATCGGATTTAAAGAGATGGATCACACTACCTATTTCATTTTACGCTAGGAATCAAGCACTTAAAATGAACGCTCTGCCAAGATTACACTATTTGTTTCAGTCGGTGCCATGCATGTTATCTTCACAGCTTTTAAATAGATGGCAAAAAATATTTTTAGACTTTCTATGGCAGGGGAAGAAACCTTGACTAAAATCTAAACTGTTAATGCTCCCCAAAGATTTGGGAGGCATTGGGCTTCCAAACTTACTACACTACTGGTATGCTTCCCAAATACGTTTAGCTCTGTTATGGGGAAATAAAAAATACACTGCACACTGGAAGCAGATAGATCTTGGCAGTCATTTGCCTTTCCCTCTGACAGAAATTCTCTTTGCTCCTCATCTGATGAGAAATACTCAAGGAGCCCTTATGGAAAGCACAGGCTCCATCCTGGAGGGATGGAGGAAAGGATATTTCTATAAAAGATTTGCTAATAATAACTGGAAATATAACTGGTTTATAAGTAATCCAACATTCCCTCCAGCACATGAGTATAAATGGTATGCCCTCCAGACCTCACGTGGATTTGAAGCACCATGGCAAATACTTCGAAACAATACCATGTTAACCTTTCCAGAAGCACAAATAAAATATAATTGGACTTCCAATGATTATATTTATTACCTCCAGATTAGGAACTGGATTAATCTACAGATAAAAGTACAAAAGGTCACAACAGGGAGAAGATACCTCTCCTTTCATTCACATTTGGACAGTTACTGAAAGTGATCATGCTATAACTTTATTGTATAAATTTTTAAACTCTTCCCAAAATCATCTCACAGAGGTAATTAAAAGCAGATGGGAAAATGACTTGGGCTTCCCGATAGGTCAGCAATAATGGCCGAAGGTTTGGCGGTCCACATGGTCAACTACTTTATCACCCAGCTGGAAGGAGTATGTCTGGAAGGTGCATACTAGGTACTTTTTAGTGCCTATGGTATTAGCAAAGCAAAATCCGGGGGTGACCTCAGGATGTTGGAGACAATGTGGGAAGGCGGATTCCTCCCAAGCTCATGTTTTTTTACTCTGCCCCATATTAACAACATTCTGGCAGGCAGTTGTTGCGGTAATAGAGAGAGTGTTGTCTATTCAGGTACCCTTGTCCCCCCAGAACTTATTACTAGGTATACCCCGAAAACACTTAAAGATAAAGATACTAAATACCTTTGTCAATCCGTTTCAGCAGCACCATAAATCTATAACTAAAATTGGAGGCTTCCTAAACCCCCCACAATATTAGATTGGAAGGATATAGTAAGTCAGATACAAAGAATGGAACAATTAACACTAACATGCTGGACAGAACTGCAGTGTACCAGAATCAATGGACAAGATGGGACCTGACTGGTTAACTATTTAGATTAGGGAGATTGGTAATCTCTCTAGTTTGGATGGGATTAAATAAAGTGTATTCGAATGTAACCCTTGATTAAATAAATAATTAAATATATAAATAAATAAATGCATAAATATACATCAAATAAGGTACAGGAAATGGTAAAGATGGAAGCTGACGAGTTATATTATGAGTTTACTTGTAAATAATTATGTTTGTCAATGCTCCATTGGTTTTGGAGCTGAAGTTTTATCAACATGTAATGCTACAATATATTGCAATAAAGCAGTATAAAAAAAAACATTTTTCTAGCAAATCAATTCTAATCTGTTTTAACTTGAGGAACATGAATATTGATAAATCTAAAAGGTGTCCCTTCCCACAACCCATCCAAAATCAGCACTCATCCAGGAAGTAGGTCTATAAATTTTTGTAGCTTAAATCCAGTCCCTGAAATAAGATTCCCACTCCATCGGCTTTGTCGAGTCTGAAAGATCAATAGGAAGGTCCCCACACCCAAGCATTTCTGGCTTGGTTCAGCTGGTATCCATGTTTCTTGTAGAAAAATGTCCTGCTCCTGGTGTAAGGCTGAAAATAATGCATTCCTTTCCTGGGAGTTTCTAATGCTATAAGCATTAACAGACGTGAAGTATAGGGCCTCCATGCTGAACAATCGAAGGTAGTCAGCACTCATGCAGAAAGTACTTAATTTCAGAGCCAGGTTCGTATGAATGTGTTTCTTTTTTTTCTTTTCTTTCTTCCATCCTTTTCTTCAGGTAGGGGTAAGGACTGTGTTGAAGTATCAGACTCCAAACCTTCACAGTCTGTATCACCCCAGTTTTTGTGTGTTGTGAGAGTATCAAACTTATTCTCAGTGTGGACCACAGGAGTTTGGGCTGCTCAAAGTCTCACACTGTGTCTTCTAGCCAGTTAAGACCACTCCATCGAGGGGGGGCATGTCCTGGTTGTCTTGGGGTAAATTGGTTGTAGTTGCTGTAGTATGCTGCACAGTTGAAGCGGGAATGGAAAAAGGACTAGGGAGAGGGGTAGAAGTAGATTTCATATGAGGGGTCTCCCTTGAATCTGACCATCCCTCCTGTTCCTGGTGGGGTACCTCATGGGGTCATGGCTCAGTAGTCTCCGTGTGTGGGGAGATCTAGGTCCCGAATCTCTATCAGTCTGTGTCTGTGGTGTCGCCTTGGTCTGGGCATCTCGAATGAGAACGTCCTGGTCAAAACCATCTGTCCGGTTATGGAAAGCCATGGGGCAGTTTTGAAAAACATGCCCTACAGAGTCACATAGGTTACACTTTGCTACATTGAAATATGATGTGCTGATAGGATTGAATTCTCCACATAAAATACACCATAGTTAGTCATAAGCACTTGCAAGATGTGAACGATACACACATTTATGGCATGCTTTGGTTTGGCCCATAAAAGCAGATGCCTCGATCTTTCCCAATAAAGAAGCTATTAGATATGTGTTGTATGCCTCTCTCAGTTTGGTGTAATCTGATGTTAAAATGCCAACCACTTGTCAAAATTGTTCAGAATCAATAATTGGTTCAGGGACCAAGAAACATGTATTTCTTCTAGAGTCAGTGTGATGTATGTCACTCACACTGACCCTTCAGTCTGGAACATAACAGTGATCCTCTTTGTCAATGGCATAGTTAAGGGAATTACAATAAATAGTGTCCACACAGGGGAATATTTTACCTGATTGTAATTTGCCAGGAAATGTTCCAACCCCATCAGTGTATGAAAACTGATGTCACAGTGTTGATATGAATAAGAGCATGAACATCTCCTGAGGAAAAGTTTAAAGACTCCTTAATAAGAGTGCACTCCACAAATTCCCTGTCTGGAAAAGCATCAAGCCCTCCACTATAATGTAGGCAGACTGCACTCCTCCTAGGTTTGGGTGTTGTTCTGTCAAACAGTTCTGAAAATCGGGGCCTACGAGGTGAGGGGGACTTGGCCCTCTGCTCCTGTTCTTCATCTGCACTTGAACTAGCAGCACTATGGAACTGTTGCTGTGTTTGGTCACCAGTGAACTTAGTTCCTGGGACTGCCTGATGGTCATTTACTGCCATCTGTCCCACAGGTTCTGAATGTAAGTCATCCCCCTATGCTGTGTATCATTAACTATAATCTGCTACGACTTTTGTGGCCCAGGTGCTTTATCTCCTTCGGGACCAGACATGTCCACAGAACCCCTTGGGGCAGAAGTTGAGCCTATAAAAATAAAGGGTGCATGTAGCTCCCGTGGGGCGGCTGTCTCAGTAACATTGCAGTCAACCAATACACCTGGGTTATTTAAGACAACACTTGCCCCAGTTTGGTCCTGCTTACTGCTTACTTCAGCAGCCTGCTGCAATGGCGCAGAAGTAGTACCACCAGATGCTGCACCGCTGTGGATCAGTTGTGGTGACTCATCCGTGAAATCCATGGATTCATCAGGGATCCTGATTCCGTTCACATCCTGCTGCCATCCTGCTCACATCAGTGCTTTTTTGGGGGTCCAGTCTGGCTCCGATTCATGAGGAGAGGTAAGAAAAAAAACTTCCTTAATTCTATCTTGGACAGTTATTGTATGAGCAGGGCTGTGAGACCCAGATGGGCCATGCGGCCCTTTCTTCACTGAGTAAACATCTTTCTCAACTTTGCGTCTTTTCGACTCTTGCTTTTGTACTTCTATTTGTTTCCGTGGTGAGACATCCTCCTCATCTCTAAGTTCTTAACCAACTCTTGTCGCCACATGTGGATATTTTTCTCCAGCGTTCAATCCTCTGTCATATCAGTAGGTGCAGACATTTCCGTATCTATGGGCCTGGAGCCCTGGTTTCTGTCTGTATTTAATGCAGAGTCACTCTCTGGGGATCGAATTATCACTTTCTGTGGTGCACTGTTACTTAAATCCAACTGCATATTCTCCGAGTCACAAGTTGTGGGGGAGCCCACCTCTACCTCCAGCTGCTCCTTCTCCACCAGTTTAGCCTCATCTGGCTCCTCCATCACAGGAAATGGTCCGGCAGCACCCCCCTACCAAAGAGTAGGGGAATTATTTATTAAGAAAACCATAACATCATTACAGAAAAAAAACATTGTAAACAGTCATAAACCCAAAAGAATACACAATTGCTCTCATCACAGACATAGTTAACAGAAAATTTAACATTTCATTGATATTTAAACTCAAAATCCTCCTCATACACTCAAAGAAAACTTTTCAGGTAATCCCTTATATTAAAATTTTTAAATCACATACTAATACTTGTACTCTTTTATGAATTTTCAAATCTATGGTACATTCCTCCACAGATGCTGATACTGTCTAGGTTCTAAATGTGCCCTTTCTTTCTCTTTCAGTGTAAAGATTGCTCTTTCTATCTGTTTTAAAACTATTGTGGGGGTACTAACATGTTGCAAAGAGAATTTACATCTTACCTGCCACAAATAATACTTTATACAAGAAAAGATTAAGTTTAGAGTACTGTAATGATACCATGTGGCTAACCCAGAATAATCTCCTAAACTTAATCTTTCATAGGTTACGGGCTGTACTGGCCTCTATTGCCATCTAGTGGCCAGATCTGCCCAAAATTATTTTGTATATATACAATCAAAAAAGAAATGTAACATTGTTTCTTCTACTCCCCAACACTGTACTCTAATGCACTGTCTTTCTGTCACAGGTTTGTGCTTTAAATTTCCCTTAACCCCTAATTTACCATGACAGCTTAACCATGACATGACACATCCCACCATGCTACTTGAACTTTTTTGTCTGTCAATATTTTGAGAGCCATGCCTACCCTTGTAGATAGACATTTCAGAAAATCTATCATTGCTGCACAATTTTGGGCTATCATCTCACCATACAAGGCTTTCCTTTGCAAGTCTTGTAACTGTTGCTTCATCACTTTCCACAGCCTAATTTTTTTAATCGCTGGAATGGCAAATTCTGGGGTCTGGAGCACAGTAGTGACTCTAGGGACTTCCGTCTTCCATTTTGTCATAAAGGGGTGGAATAATGTTTCTGACCATAGTTCCCAAGGGTGTTTCTCCTTCCCACTCCGTGTCCCAAAATTAGAGTGTAGAAAAAAAGAGAGATAAAACACTAAAGGGTGTATCATTCCTTACCCTCCTTGTGTGAGTTTCAGATAAGTGTAATCCTTTTTATTGGATTTAGGCGGCTGCCCCATACCATTTGAAAAAAACAGCTCAATATTCTTGTGTCTAAGGTTATTGGTATAGGGGAAAGTAGAGCTGATATGTAAAAAAAAATCAGCAACAGAAACTTCTTAATTATCAGGACTCTCTTTTGTTTTGACAGAGACCATGATTTCCAAAGGTGTACCTTACTTTCCACTATTTCTAGCTTCTCTGTCCAATTTTGAAGGGCTAATTCCCCATTACCAAAGTGGCATCCTAGGATTTTAATGGTTCCATTTGAAATATGAATCTGCCCTATGTTAGAGCAAAAGGGGCCCTCCCACAGATATACACCCATACTTTCACTATAGTTTACTTCTATTCCAGCAAGTTAAGCATATAATTCTGAGACTTGTATGGATTTAAGAACTGAATCCTTAGTTTTAAGAATTAAGCAAATATCATCTGCATATGCAGAAATTTTTTGGGGAGCTATTGTCACTGTTGGCATGATTCTCAAGATGTCACTGTCCTGTATGATCAATCGAATAACTGGGTCCAGTACAAAGGTATACAACAAGGGACTCCATGGGCACCCCTGTTGCACCCCCCGCTTACTGTATAAACCCCATCCAATCAGTCCATTTACAGTGGGGGTACATAAAGGCATTTTGATATAACATTTTTATCCATGTCTGAAACTGTTTGGGAATCCCATATTTCTCTAGAACTAAATGTACGAAGTCATGTGACACTCTGTCAAATGCCTTTCTTTGATCCAAGGCAATCAAATAACCAGAAATTTTGTCTTCCAAACTCACAGATATCTCTTACGAAAGCTAAATTTTGTTGTATGGTCCTGTTTGGTATTGAGCAAGACTGTACAGGATGAATCACTGATGGAGCTATTTTCTGCAATCTGTAACATAACATGGATGTCAATATTTTATAGTCAGTGTTTATGAGACTGATTGGCCTCCAATTCCCTAATTCTTGTTTTGGACCTTTTTCATGCAAGAAGATAACTAGTGCAGCTGAAAATTGTTCAGCAGTGTTTCCTATCCAAAATCTCATTACACACATTGCACAGAATTTCACTTAAATCCTCTGAGAGATGTTTATAAAATTTGTTTGTAAGGCCATCCTCCCCGGGAGATACTCCTATTTTAAGAGAAGATATAACACCTCTAACCTCTTCTATTGTGATAGGGTTCTCCAGTGCCGCTGACTGACTGCTTGTAGTCCCTGGAGCTGCAAATGTCTTAACCTCCTCACATTGAACACCTGGGTTAAACGCGCTTCCATGCTGTGTCTGTAAAAATTGTTGAACAATCTCTAGCATTTCAACATCAGTCTGTCTCAACTGCCCTGCCTCATCCCATAACCCTTCCATTAGTTTCTTATCTAAGGTTTGTTTACATGCCAAAAAAAGGTTAGAAGAGGGTGTTTTTTGTATACCGAATTGCATTTCTGCCTGTAGAGAAACTGCCCTATCGTACTGATAATGCTTCATTTTTGCTTTAATAGCTGCCTTTGATCCTGTATATTAACATCCAAAGTATTTGATAAGGACATTAAACGGTAGTACTGGTTCCTATACCCCAGATATTTTAAATAGTCATTCGTACTCTTAACTTGTCCTGATGAGATTAAAAATTGTTTAATTTCTTTTTTTGTGTCTTCCCACCAGGAAACCCAATCATTGTACATCTCTGCTACTGATTTTCTCATTGTTAGGACCTGTAATAATTTAGTCTGTGTGTGTCAGGGTGATCTAACAGAGAAAAGTTAAGTTTCCATCTATTGTCAACTGTACTCTGGATACAGGGGTCAATACCAGTCCATTCACAGAAGAAAGGGTTATGAAAGAACTAGTAAAATTGAAGGTCGACAAAGCAATGGGGCCTGATGGGATTCACCCGAGAATTCTAAAACAACTAAGGGTAGAACTAGTGACGCCACTGACTACTCTCTTTAACAAATCATGGGAGGATAGGGTGGTACCTGAGGACTGGAGGAGGGCAGATGTGATTCCTCTTCACAAAAGTGGGAGCAGGGCAGAGGCAGAAAACTACAGACCAGTTAGTTTGACCTCAGTGGTAGGGAAAATTATGGAATCACTTCTGAAGGAAAGAATTGTTGAGTACCTAGAGGTCAGTGGGGCACAGAAGCCAAGGCAGCATGGATTCACAGTGGGATGGTCATGTCAGACGGATCTAATAGATTTCTTTGACTGTGTGACCAAAGTAATAGACCAGACAGGGGCTGTGGACATGGCCTACCTAGATTTTAGCAAGGCATTTGATACAGTCCCACACAAAAGATTAATATACAAGTTAGCCAGCCTTGGAGTGGGTCCCAGAGTGGTAGCCTGGATAAAAATTGGCTGGACAACAGGACGCAAAGGTTGTTAAACGGAGTCCACAGTGAAGAAAGGAGGGTTACTAGTGGGTACCACAAGGTTCAGTACTGGACTGGTCCTTTTAATGTCTTTATAAGTGACATTGCAGAGGAACTGAAGGAAAGTATGTCTCTTTGCAGATGACACAAAGATTTGCAACAGGGTTGATACACAAGATGGAGTGGAAAGGATAAGAAGGGACTTGGCAAGGTTGGAGGAATGGTCAAATGTATGGCAGCTTAGATTCAATGCAAAGAAGTGCAAGGTAATGCACCTGGGAAACAAAAACCCAGGGGAAGAGTACACAATGGGGAGTGAGATACTGACAACAACAAAAATGGAAAGGGACTTGGGGGTAATTATATCAGATGACCTAAAGGTGGGCAAGCAATGTGAGAAGGCAGTAAGGAAGGGGTGGGGGATACTGGGATGCATAGGGAGAGGCATCAACAGTAGAAAACAAGAAGTTGTTATCCCTCTGTACAGACAGTTGGTGAGACCCCATCTGGAGTACTGTGTGCAGTTCTGGAGACCCCATCTCCTCAAAGACATAGACAGAGTGGAGGCTGTCCAGAGGAGGGCAACCAAAATGGTGCAGGGTCTGCACCAGAAGACATGCGATGAGAGACTAAAGGAGCTTAATATGTATACCCGTGAGGAAAGAAGGGAGAGGGGGGACATGATAGAAACTTTCAGGTACCTCAAGGGAATCAACAATGTCCAAGAGGGTAGTATCTTTCAGAAAAAGAGATGTGCAAGAACAAGGGGGCACAATTTGAAGATAGAAGGGGGACGGCTCAGAGGTAATGTGAGGAAGCATTTTTTCACAGAGAGGGTTGTGGATGTATGGAATAGCCTTCCTTATGAGGTTGTGGAGTCAAGAACAGTGGGGGAATTCAAGAATGCATGGGACAGACATAAAGCAGTCCTAGTTGGGGGATAGGAGGAAAGAGGCTGTTGGTTAACTAGGATCTGTAGCTTATTCATCAGGTAGGAAAACGGGCAGACTAGGTGGGCCAAGCAGCCCTTATCTGCTGTCAAATTCTATGTTTCTAGGTAGGAAACCTAGGTGGGACTGAAGAAAAGCCTAGTTTGCAAAATAACGCCATGTGATCTGATACTACACAGAGTTTTAAATCAAAGCTAATAGGTACCAAAAATTTAGAAAGAAAAAAAATCATGTATTCGAGAAGAATAAATGCTTCTCCGATATGTAGCCCCTGTCATAGTATGTAGCTCCCTATATGCATCTTTTAAGGTAGATGTTCTTATTATTTCCTGCAAAGCATGGGTATCGCAGTATGTTTTTCTCTGTACTTGATCCTTGATTTTAAGATCCAAGCTACAATTAAAGTCCCCCCCCCCATATGATGTGTTTTTTTGGTAAACAAAAAGGGCTTTACTTCATTAAATAAATCTATTTGTGCTGTTTTAACCTGTGGTGCATAAGTGTTTATTAACCTCAGAGAAAACCCTTTATACCAACAATCTATGATTAATACCCTCCCAGGTAATAAATCCACTATCCTTAAAACCTGCATCTGTCCAAACAGAATCCCTAAGCCATTCGCTGTATCTGTACCATATGACCAGTATGAGGGGCCCTTTATCCAATTCTTTTTTGCTTGGGCCACATCCTCCAAGCTATTAAACCTAGTCTCTTTCAAAAAGGTTATATCAGCTCCCAAATCCCTACAAAATTGTAGACGTGCCAGTCTCTTTTTATAATATTTCATGCTGCAGGCATTTAAAGAGACTAGGTTTAAAGTTGCCATATTGTTTTACTATTTATCTTTTTTCCTTTTCCTCCCTGTCTTTTTCTTAGTGCTCAGAACTTCTGTATTCCCTTCCTCTTCCAGCTCCATTTCTGATATGACACCGGATTTAGAGGAAACATCTGATTCTGAGCCCGCTTCCTGATCCTGTAAGACTTGAAAGGCATTGTGTACAGTGACCACTATGGGGGGATTTCTCTGTTTGCTGGATGCCCTTGTGACCTGTTTAGGTGCTTGAAAATCCACTATGGGGGGGGGGGCATAACATTACTTTCTGTAGTGTTCAAGGTACCTGGCAAAACTATATGTGTTGAAGTCTGTGTATCTTTGGGTGTTTGTTCTGTAGTAAGCCCAACATCAGGGTTAGGCAGGTCAAGTTTCAGTAGTAAAAGTGGTAGGCCCTGTTTGGGGTGTGTCCTGATCAGTACAATGAGGCCTGTGTCTCTCTTGTGCTCGGTTGATTAGCTCTTCCTTGTCCAGCCCTCCCTGCCTATTCTGTCCAACCCAGGGGCACTGATGGTATGCATGTCCCTGTTTGTCGCATAAATTAAAGTGAAAAACATTCCTACATGTCCCACTGTCGTGATCAAAATCCTCACATAAAGCATGTTTTATTTTCTCACAGACACTACTAAGGTGCCTTCTGCTCCCACACTTGTAACATGCTTTGGGCTGTCCTGGGTAAAAGCATACACCCCTGTCCTTTCCTAAAAAAAGCTGTTTGTATATGTGCTACCTCATTTCCCAAGATATGTAACTTAACTTTACATCGCCAACTACCTGTCCAAATGCCTTCTTCATCGCTTATGGCTTCTGGAAGCCCCAACACATTACATTTTTGTTCAAGCCAAAACTGTATGTCCCCCACATTTACCCCTTCGTTGTGAAACATAATGTGCACAGTTTTAAACAACGGTTTAGTTAGAGGGATTGCCCAAAAGGGGACCCATAAAGACATTGCTTTACAAGATTCATATTTTTGCCAAAATCTGTCCAAGCTTGCAAAAGTTTTGAAGCTAATGTCAAAGGTATCTACACCCCTGAGCCTGATGTTAATTAGGGCGGAGATTTCAGAAGTCTGAAAGTTCATGAATTCCTTTAATAGTTTACACGCCGCATATGCTCTGTCAGAATGCTCCTGCAGCACTCCCCTATAATGGAGTCGGACCACATTGCATCATGGTGCTTGCTCCAGTTTATTATTTTTAAATAAATCAGAGAACCTGGAACCAGATCTGCTGGTGTCCCTTCATTGGAGGGGGGGACTCATCAGGTGTTGCCTCTGGAATCTCTGCATGAACCTGCGGTGTATCAGTATCCTCTGATCATTCCCCAGCCCCCTCCATGTCAAAATCAAAACCATTTTCATGTTGCTGACCTGAATTTGCTGCGCGGGGGCCCCCTGACTGTCCGGCTGTGTTTCCGTGAAAGACTCCCAGTTCAAGTCAGGGATCCATTTCCCATTCACGCAGATCCATCCTGCATTCAACAGAGCTTCTTCCTTTGACCAGCGGTTGTCAAGCTTTGCTGTTTCAGTAGGTACACACTTCCGCGTTTCATTCCTCGCCACGTCAGCACTGTGACTTGCATTCCCCACTACCGGGTGTGAAACAGCTGGCCCGCCGCAACTATTCATCGCATCTGTTGCACTCTGCGGTCACTCGCTCTCTGAAGCATTCGGCAAAATATCTGTGGACTGGATTCTCATTTCCACTTTCCCCGTTGCATGGACAGCAATCATGCACATCACTCCGGTTCAGGAGCTCCTCTTCTGTGGAATGCAAAGTCTCCTCATCTCCTCGCACAATCACGCCCAAAATCTGGGATGAAATCTCAGCCTGCAAGACTGCAGCATCTGTCTCCTCCAACTGTCTGACACTGTCTGACATTCTGCTTAGCCGGGCAGCAGCTCCCCCTACAGTTCAGTAGGGGAATTTCCCCGGTGTCCTGACTGAATTTCCCCCATTCACTAAAAATACCACCAACAGCTTAATCTGGTTCAACTTTAGTTGGTTACCATCTGTATCCCCCCCAAGTCGCCCCTTAAAAAGGGACTTCTACTCTCAGTGGGCCTACCCGGTCAACAAAATTCAATACAATTCAATACGATCAATACAATATGTTCAAGCTGTGCTTGCTGTACCGCCAAGCTGGCGGTTTCGCTTCAGTCTCATGCTTCTGGTCCTACTTGACAACACAAACACAAGTGGGCTGGCAGGAGCAACAAAGGAGTGGACCAGGACCGAGACTGGTGGACAGAGGCAGCCGGGAGGTTACTAAGGTAAGCCCCACTCATGGGGGGGGGTGTTAACCTGCTTGACATATTGAGCACCCTTGAACCAGCTCAGAAACCAATCTGGAGCTGGAAAGTAAGTTCCCAGGTACATGCTTATAATTTCGCCCATAATGATGCCACCCAAAAATCCCCATTCTACTTAATGTTTTGCAGAGAAGTTCATCTCCCTGTGGATCTCTGTTTTGAAGTCTCAGATGATGGTGCATCAGAAGAAACCTACTTTGAACATTCCGGGCAGTTGCATCAACAATTACAAAAAGCTTATTAACTCACCTCTGAAGCTGCTGCCAAGAACAGTCTTGCAAACAAAAATGGGTATGACAAACAAGTTTGACACCAGGTATTGCAAGTTGGCAATCATGTGCTTCTGAGAAACTTGGGCCTACAAGGAAAACACAAAATTCAGGATCATCGGGTACCAACATCCTATATCATAGTTGAGCAAATGCCAGTCTACGAGATTCTCCAAGAACAAGGTAGAGGCCTGGAAAAGACTGTACATGAAACCACCTCATACAAATATTGAAGAGACTGTGCCTGAGCTTGCTGCAGAAGTGGAAAGTCCAGTGGCTAAGAGACCAAACACTTGGAGTCAAACAAATCCACAGAGAACTGAGATGCCTAGAATCAGTAACAATATCACAAATGCAGCCCCTGTGCAACAGCTAGCTGAAAATAGTTCTGATGACAGTACGATATTATGTGTTGCACCAGAGTACTTAACAGACCATGCATTATGCAATTTCAGCCAGTGAAATGGAGAAATTCAGAGATGTCAACTAGCACATCTCCAACTGAGGACCTTGCAAACCATGAATTTTCTCACAGTCTGAACCCAGATGCAGCATCATTTGTGCCAGAAGAACTGGCATTTGAGCAACTTGAAGATCCGAAGGACAGTGATGTGGCATTTGATTTAGTGGAACAAATCCCAGAGACTGAAGTCATTCCTGTAATTCCTGACAATGCTTGACACAGAGCTGGAAGAGGGAGATGTGCAACCCATTCCTAAATGAAGAAGCAGTGTCACCCAAAAAGCCTGGATATAAGCCTAAGCCCATTATCAGACTCAGTCATGACCCCCTGGGTGTCTCCTCTGACCTTCCTATTCATGTGGTCTATACATTTATAGTGTGATGCTCTTCCATCTGTTTATTGTTATATTGTATAATATTTGTGTTATAAATAAAATGTGTATGGTATGTGACTGCCTGCTTAAGGATGGTAGTCAGGGTGTGAGATGTGACCTTTGACCTCCAAGGTGTCAGTGTAGTTGAAGCAGCTGGCTGTTATAAAAACTAACCAAGGGGAAACTGATCAAAGGTTTCCTGTTCTCTTTAACAGAGGGCTTTGGCCATCTGCCAGGAGATAGGACCTCATAACATTTTATGATTCCTGCAGGAAGAGACCATTTGGTCATAGAATCTTGTTATCAGTCGTAAACCTGAGATCACTCTAGCAAAACAGGAAATCAGCAGGGAGACATCAAAGGGGATGTTTTGATGAAAGACTCATATTTTAAAAATTGCTGACTGTTGATTTCCACAGTAGAAATTAAATATATGGGAGGATCTAACTGTGACCTCACCAAGGGGCGTGGGGAGAGGATTTTGAAATGAACAGGCATCAGAGGGAAACAGAGCTTTTTATTCTGGATTCAAGAGAGACACAGTTCTCTGGACTTAAGAAGGCACTTTATGGTAACATCTAGCTAGGCAAGAACTTTTAAGTATTTGTGGTGGGCTTATTTGTGTTCTGTAACTTCCCATTTATTTTAAGTGACTGTAAGTTATTGATATAATGTTTGATTTTAGCTGTTTAACAATTTTTAGTAAATGATATTTTCTTTAAAATACTGCCTGTGCTTTTTCTCAGTTCTTTTACATGTGAATGCTGAAACTGTGTTTAAGTCTGACAGCTGTTAAGGGCTTGAATGTGTTACTAATCATGCAAAAAGATAAGAATATACCTAGGTCTCATACTGAGTCATAAGGTTACAGTTTTGAAACCTGGCTGGGTGCCACTGGGCGAAAGATTGTACTGCATTCCTGAAGAGCATACATATCTGAGCCTGTTAACTGGGTGTGCTAGCATAAGGTTCACATTTGACCCCCAGGACTCGAGGTTAGTAGGTGATTCAGACCCAAAACAGACAGGAGGGTTACCCTGTCTGTCTCCTGTTCACACTATTGCACTTTGAGGTTGGCACTGTGGGAGCGGAGGGTCTGACCTGTGGAGTGCGTTTGTTGCATATAGTAACTATTGTGTGCCTTGCCCATTTTCCCCAGGTACCGTTCAGAGATACAGGTTAGTGTTGGGGAGTATTATGAGATGTTGCCTATAAATGCCTTGCTAACTATTTCATGTGACTAGATAGGCATCAATTGTCTAGTAAGAAATGTGATGCTATGTAGATATGTAAAAATGCACTGATTAGTTAGCAATCAGATGTTAGCTAGGACTGTATGCAGTATATTGTTGATATGAATGCTCATGCCACTGCCATTTGGACTTTTGGGTAGTATACACATGGATTTAGTGAGGGCGCCAAGACTCTGGCAGGTGGAGTGTGTAAACCCCCCCCCCATTTCTGGGAGCTTACCTGCTGCCTCCTCTGTACACCCTCTTCTTTCTTCACCCTTCAGATCCCAGGACTGTCACTGGGGGACCCGCAGGGCAGTGGTGCAGGATGTTCAGGAGCCCTGGCAGGATCAGAGCCAGGGCTCCACTGTGAGTTTCACGGCTTGATACTGCCAACAGTACCCGCAATCTCAGCCCTAGGACTGTTGGTGGCAGCTGAGACTGGGTAGGGAGGAGTGCTGTTGGGTGCATTTTGAGGTTCTCCCCATCCCCACTGCCAACCGTGAGTTGGAGAGAAAGAAAAGGCAACAGCCACTGAGGTACATGCTGTTGCACATGCACAGTGGGCACATCACAGAGCCATAACTCCAATTCAGCAACCATACTGTGTGGCCACATTAGAGGAGGTTACTGGCTCCAGAGAAGCCCCACACTTTGACACAGTCCCACACAAAAGATTAATATACAAGTTAGCTAGCCTGGGAGTGGGTCCCAAGATGACAGCCTGGGTAAAAAATTGGCTGGAGAATAGGACACAGAGAGTAATAGTAAATGGAGTCCACTCTGAAGAAAGGGGGGTTACTAGTGGGGTACCGCAGGGTTCAGTATTAGGACCGGTCCTCTTCAATGTCTTTATAGTGACATTGCAGAGGGACTGGAAGGAAAAGTATGTCTCTTGCAGATGACACAAAGATCTGCAACAGAGTTGATGCACAAGGTGGGGTGGAAAGGATGAAAAGGGACTTGGCAAGGTTAGAGGAATGGTCAAATGTATGGCAGCTTAGATTCAATGCTAAGAAGTGAAGGTAATGCACCTGGGAAACAAAACCCAGGGAAGAGTACACAATGGGGGTGAGATACTAACAACAACAAAATGGAAAGGGACCTGGGGGTAGTCATATCAGATGACCTAAAGGTGGGCAAGCAATGTGAGAGGGCAGCAAGGAGGGCTGGGGGATACTGGGATGCATAGGGAGGGGCATCGCCAGTAAAGCAAAGTTATTATACCTCTGTACAGACAGTTGGTGAGACCCCATCTGGAGTACTGCGTGCAGTTCTGGAGACCAATCTCCTCAAAGACATAGACAGGATGGAAGCTGTCCAAAGGAGGGCAACTAAAATGGTGCAGGGTCTGCACCGGAAGACATACTGTAAGAGAGACTTAAGGAGCTAAATATGTATAGCCTCGAGGAAAGGAGGGAGGGGGACATGATAGAAACTTTCAAGTACCTCAAGGGAATCAACAAAGTCCAAGAGGTAGCACCTTTCAAAAAAGAGTGTGCAGAACAAGGGCACAATTTGAAAATAGAGGTGGGAAGTGCTCAGAGTAATTTAAGGAAGTATTTTTTTCACAGAGGGTTGTGGATGCATGGAGCGGCCTTCGGAGGAGGTCGTGGAGTCAAAAACAGTGGTGAATTCAAGCATGCATAGGACAGTCATAAGGCAATTCTAGGGAGTGGGAGTAGGAAGAAGTAGGCTGCTGGTTAACTAGGATCTGCAGCTTATCCAGTAGGCAGGGAAATGGGCAGACTGGGTGGGCCAAGCGGTCCTTATCTGCCATCAAATTCTATGTAAGCCCATGGAGCTGGGACCAAATATAAAAAGCACTGTTGGGCACAAACAAATGGTTCACAGTTTAGGGTAGGCAGCAGGTTGAGAACTGAGAAAAAGGACATAGTGCATATGCAGACCTACACGGGAGAGCAGCTCCAAGGCCGCCTCCAACTATGGAGCCCCTAGTTTGAAAATTGGGCAGGTGGCAACTGAAAGAAGTACTTCCCTGGCCTCAGGACAGACAGCGAGGCCAGGGCAGGATAACAGCAGCCCCCAGGAACTCCTAATAGAATTGCAACAGTCTGCTGAAATCTGGTAATGCTGGGACTACAGATATAAATAAAGATGGCAAGCCCCATGACTTCACAGCCCTGCAAGGAGTTCTAGGAAGGGGCTCGAGGTCTGTCCAAGATTTGCCTTTTTGGCCAATCAGGAACCTGCAGTGTAAGAAATCCTGTATGTAAACTCAGCATAGCTGGGTCAATGTTCCAAAGACTCTTTGCCTGGGAACAGCCTGATCAATCTGTCATCGAGTTTCATACCATATAAAAGGGGCTGTTCCCAGGGAACAATGCCATTTCAGCCAGACTGACAGAGTAAGTGACTGTGCATTGCAGGCCTAGCAAACTAAAAGAGTCTGGGATCCCAGTGAGAGTTGATTGTATGAACGAAAGCAGCAGTTTAAAGGAAAACAGTCATTATAGTAAAACTCTACCCCCCGATTAAGCTTTTCGCATAGCAAAAAAAAATTTTTTCTCCTGTTCACTTACTTAATTTTAATTGTGTAAAGTCCACGATCACCAAACATGGCGGACGCTGTGCAGTTCCATTTCAACTAACGGTGCGGTGCCTAGAACTAGCTCCTGCAGCATCTACAGCCCAAGAAGGCCACTGCCTTGTTCCAGGAATCAAGCCTTGGAAACAGAAAGAAGTGAAACCAGTGAGGCACCACCAGTGATCCTAGGAAGCCTGCATCCCAGTCGGGAGCAACTGCCTCTATCCTGCCTGTGCCAGCAACCGACACCAGAGGTATTGTATGAGGCAGCAAAGCATGTGTAAACACTAGGTTTTGGCCTTGCAACTGGAAAGAAAGTGTACTTTATCAGGGAATGAGGGAGAAGTCCTGTGTGGGACTTTTCCAGTGTGGGAGGCCCAGGCAGAAGACCTGTGGGTCAAGCCATCCATCCTCTGTGGATTACAAATAGGGGCTCCTTTTCAACCTTTTCAAACAGTTACATTTCTTGGCTCTTCAACAGTTGTGTTAAAGTATGTTTTACCTACAACATTTTAAAGTGCCCCACTGAGCTCCACGCTGCTAGCAGCAGTGCATCCCCAGTGAGGTACCTACTGCAATGCAAAAAGAGAGCTCTTGCCCATGACATTTGGGGAGAGCTAAGTTGGGTGCACCCACTTGCAGGTTGATAGACTGCCAGAGGGTGGGCAGACCATGGGGCAAATTATTGCTGTGTGACTGTATAGGGTATATAGAATTTATTGCTACCCCACTGCTCATTTTTTTCTTGTTGCTCCCTTGTTCTTTCTGTACCCTTCCTTTTAAGCAAATTATTTGTTGAATTACATTTCTTCATTTGGGGATTGTTGTTGGTGTACTATGTCACTTGTTTTTGGGGTGGGACTGCATGGCCAGATTATGCACTGTTTCCTGGGGGGTAATAGCCTTGTGTGACAGCATCTGGGTACCTCATACTTCTACCCAGGTAGAAGCACCAAGCCACGTTATGCCTATATACCCAGTGTAACTATCCCCAAATGGTTAGGGCTTACCTAACTTTTTCTCTTTGTGCCAGGAAAGTCTGCCTGCACCTCCGTTTGCTTCTGGGAGGACTGCTAGCATTTACAGTGGAGACTCAAACCAAGACTTCAAAAAAAAAATTTTTATTAAGATATTGCACAATACAAATAAGTCACAAACAATTAGTTATTTGCCATATTGGTTCTTATGACAAAAGATCCAGAAAAAAGAGATGATTTTATACCTTTTATTGGACCAACAAAGATATTACAAAAGAAAACAGGTGCTTTAGCTTTCGGGCTACATCGAGTTCTTCAGGGCTGGACGTAGTCCAAAAGCTAAAGCACCTGTTTTCTTTTGTAATATCTATGCTGGTCCAATAAAAGGTATTAAATCATCTCTTTTTTTTCTAGATCTACAATACAGTGAAGTAGCTTATCATTCTTATACATTCATCATGCCATTGCCCATAGTATTTCTTTGTAAAAGGTGACTACTAACTTAAAAAAATATATACATTCTTAAAAAGAAACAAGGCATAATTCTGTTTACTTTGAATAAGGTATAATATATTATTACATGTCAAACCAAGACATTAATGGGTTAATGCTCAAGCACCATTAAGCATGTGAAACAAGAGATGTTTATGGCCTGTAAGCTAAACTGGAGCCTTAATGATGTAAACCCCCTACAAACTGAGGTTTACTATAATGTCCTCCTAGGCTCTTTAAAGCCCACTGTCAGGCTGTTGTCTTGTCTTAAGTAGTTCTGTGTCTTTGCGTGAGAGTGCCATACTGAGCCTCTGACCTGTCACTTTAAGAGAATAGCTAATCTGTGTTTAGAAATTAGTCTGTGCTGGGTCCAAGTGATTTAGGGCTTGAGACCGACCAGACAGTGATTTGTTTTGCTCCATTCTGCAGTCGCTACTTGTGCAGAGGGAGCCTATATAGGAACTGTGCTTATTTACGGTGTGTACTTTATTATACTACAAACAGAGAAGTTTGTCTAACCTGCTTTGATTGCAGCATGACCATTTGAATTTGGATGGAAGCCACCATGTTAGGTCAGGGACTTCCAGTAATTGGACCAATCGAACCACTGGAGACCTAAAATGGATCCTGTCCCCAGCGGTCTTGTGGGAAGGAAATTCTGTAGTTTTGGGCAGTTTTGTGCCCAAGTGGACCTGGAGGGGGAGCCCTTACTGTGACTGACAGCTCCTTTAGCCAACTGAACCTTTGAATTTACCAGGGAAATGCTCCGTGTGCCAAGAGACAGTGGATCAGTTAGAGTTGGAGGTTGAAGTGTGAACAGCTCGAGCTTTCAAGCAGCTGTTCCCAGAAGGAGCGCAGGGGAATCAGCTGGAAGAGGCTCAACTTGCCTTCTGGCTACTTTCTCCTGCATTGAACTGCCTTATTGCAGAAGTCGGACTTGTCTGATTCCAGCCTGGAACTGCGGCAGAAGAGAAGAAGTTTGTTAGTGCAACTTGTGATTTGGACCGAAGACTTGTTCCTGAAGCGATCGGCCCAGCTTGTGTGAGAAATATACTCTGATCAGAAGGTTTGCACAGTAAAGCTGTTGATTTGCAACCAGACTGAATTCGAACTGTTTTCAGAAGTAGTTATTGATTTAAATGTGCTGAATGTGTTTCATGGGTCAAGATTTGGTTCCCTATGATAGAATCTGTTACGCCAGCTGTTACGCTAGGAGGCTTCACAAGCAGAAGATCACAGACTTTGCCAGAACTGTTCATCCTGCCTAGGCCCTGTCAATTCAGCCTAGGCTGCTACTCCATCACCATAGACTGTCATGGCGAGAGACCAGCTCGGGGATCCAGCCCCTGTGCAGCAACAACACCCAGGTTGCAGCCACCTGGAGGAAAGGCCATGAAGAGGAGGTGTGTTGTGTTGGCTCTGTCTCTCCCATGCTTCCCTGTCATCACCACGAGGTCTTCATATCGCCTGCTCTACTACAGATTCCTGGTAGCATGAGGACAGTCAGGGCAGTTCCCTGCAGTGATAACCTAAATCATTGTGGTATCATCTAATTGTCTTCAATTATTGTGTTTTGCAATGGACTGAGCCAACTGGCTTAGATTACAAATATGTTGGGTGTTTTGCATGTTAATGGCTTTTCCTTCTATTAAGGACCCCAACATCAGCTGCAATGCCGGCCACCCCCGAGCAACACCTCTGGCTAGCCAGACTTACCATCCTGGGTACCCAGTGTTGTGTGACTGTTAGGTAGGGACTAAGAGTGCATGCAATCACTGAACAAATTCAGATAGCTAATTATTTACCTAAATTCATTCCCCTCCCTTGTTCACTGCCCCCAAATAAACCTGATTATCTTCTTTTATGCTTAACCTGGCTAGTGTGCATATTATTAGTTGGGTTACAATATTAAGATTGTACTGCTGCATTGCTAACCTTATTTTCCAGGGGGTCTCCAGGGCAGTTGCTGCAGGTCCAGCCCTGGTGGTAAGTGAGAAGGGTGTGAACACATTGTTACTGCTTCCTATTGATTGTGAATTTACCACTGTGTTATATACTAGGCCACTAGGAGGGTTGGTGGGTGGAGGGACTGGAAGGAAAAGTATGCCTCTTTGCAGACAACACAGAGCTCTGCAACGGGGTTGATACACAAGGGGGTGGAAAGGATGAGAAGGGACTTGGCAAGGTTGGAGGAATGGTCAAAAGTATGGCAGCTTAGATTCAGTGCAAAGAAGTGCAAAGTAATGCAACTGGGAAACAAAAACCAAGGGGAAGCGTACACAATGGGGGGGGTATCAACAGCAATAAAAATTGAAAGGGACCTGGGTGTAGTCATATCAGATGACCTAAAGATAAGCAAGCAATGTCAGACGGTAGTAAGGATGGCTGGGAGGATACTGGTGTAACCCCCGTACAAATGGGGGTTCCCAAAAAGTCTTCCTTGAGCTTGCCTAAATGCTCACTGCCAGGCTGGTGTTCTGCGTTTTAGCAGATTAGATGTATTGCTAGAGAGTGCCTGTATAGCCTCTGTGTACTGTCTCTTTAAGAGCTGCCTGGATTGAAGTCTTAGTTACTCTAAAAGGGAGCTCTGTTAGAAGATGTGCTTGTTTGCTGGTCATTTGTTAGAGTAGTAATAATATTGCAGTTTGTTCTAACCTGCCTTCTTTGCAGCAAGGACCGTTCTGTTTATCTCCACCAACTTGGCCCGGGACTGTCAGAATGGGCCAATCAGTACTGTTGGGACTCTAAAATGGAGTCTGCCTACAGGGGCTTGGTGGGGTCAAAACTTGTAGGAATTGTAGTTTTTGCATTTTGGCGCCTAAAATAACCTGGAGGGGGAGCCCTTGTTGTGACTGGTAGATCAGCCAACCAAACCTTTTGCATCTTGGGGAAATTCCCATGCTGCTTGCAGCTAGTTTTAGTTCTGAGTTGGGAAGTGAAGAGATAACAGCTTGAATGATTCAAGCAGCAGTCCTGGTGTAGATTTGTGCGGGAGAACTGTGAAAAGGCCTGAGTTTTGGCCTGCATGCCTGCCTGCTGTCCCTGAGAGGGAACTTGTGCCTTTTTTGGACTGAATCCGAACTTCGAGAGTGAAGTAAGCCACTTAATTCTAACCAGGCTCCTACCTGAAGAAGACTGAAGATTTGTTGAATGCGCTCGGCCTGTCTGGACTTCCAGACACCTCTGAACTCCCGGATTGTGCAGAGACTCTGTAATTGTGACTGGAGAGCCTTTTGCCTGGTACAGTGGAATTTCCTTACATGTGAATGTGTTGTGTGCTTATAGTGAGTCGCGATTTGGTTCCGCACTGTGGTTTGAATTGTGTTCTGCTTGCTAGAAGCTGTATTAGAATTTTACTTACGTGTAAATGTGCTGTGTGCTGCTAGTGGGTCGCGATTTGGTTCCCCACTGTGGTTTGAACTGTATTCTGCTTGCTGAAAGCTGCATCCAGCCCCATGGACTGAATCCAAAATCATCTCCACTGAGCCTGGGCCTTCCCACACTGGCCCAGCCCAACTACCTGCTGCACAGAGAAAGCCATCAGCTAGAGACCTACCTGGGGATCAGCCCCCTGCTCAACACTTGAACAAGAATGACGCCTCAGTGATTTGTGTGGGCCCTGCTTCTCCGGGCACTCCAACTCAACAACCTGCAGTCTCGATTTCATCGTGCCTGTGTCCAGTATTGGGTATCATGAATAAACATCAGGGTAGCTCCCTGCAACAATAGCTAAATCTAAGGTGTTGTCATCTGATTGTCTGGTTGCTTTTTCTTTCACGAACTGAGCCCTCCGCCTCCGGCTTACAAATAGTGTGTGTTATGCATGTTGCTTTCTTCCATCACGGGGCCCCAACCAGCTGCAACATTCCTAGCTAGCCCATCGTCTCCCTACCTGGGTAGCCAGAGGTGTAACTGTGTGGGGACTTGCATAACTGTTTGATTAATATAGCCTTTAAGCCAATCAACCTGATTACGCCCCTTCCTTGTTCAAGTCCCCTGAATAAATCAGATCTGACTTGTTTGCTGCATTTAACCTGACTGTGGTTCCAGTTTGTGCCAAGAGTACTGTACTGTTGCTATTTACTGTGCATAACCTTGTTTTACAGGGGGTCCCCAGGGTCAAGCCAGGGGAACCAGCCCTGGTGGTAAGTGCAAACAGTGTGGGTACTGGTATGGTGTACAAGGGGTACTGCAAAAGTGATTATCGGATATTGCTCAGGCCACTAAAAGAAAAAGAGGGGGGTTACAGTGTCCCGGAGGGCTGTGCCCAGGTTAGTTTGACCACTACCAACCCTGTTCAGAACACAGGCCCCTTAACCTGCTACTAGCTGCGCAGGCAGGGGTAGTAGCCCTTGGGATAGCGCCACCAAGGGGTTACATCTTGGAGGCTCATCACTGGGATTTTGTGCCTTCTAGTGGCCAAAAACTGTGAATTATTGTTAAAGATTAATTGCTACCCCAGTAGAAATGGTTGTACACCAGTTGGTGGGGTGGTGTACTGGGCAGGAGATAGACCCTCAAAATGCTCTGCTTCTACTGGATATTCCCCTGGGTACCAGTAAGGACACTGTAGAGGGAGCACTCTCCAAAGTTGAATGTTTAAAAAACCCTGTGGTGGTGGGTCGACAGGCTGATTTGATCGCCTAAACATTCATAGCCTTGGTAGAGTGTAGTGACCTCGTGGACAGCCCTAAAGTGCCACAGACTATTGCTTCAGAAGAGGTCCTAGCCACCTGTACAGTGATAACAAAAGACAGTAAAGACCCTGGGGAGGATGAGCTCCCACCATTATCTGAGACATTTGAGGAGAAATTTGCTAAGTTGTTACTGGAGGAAGGGAAAACCATAGAGGACTTTAAGAAACTATTCCTGCCACCTGGGGGTGTTCCTTCCCCAACACCCCCTACCACTGCAGCATCTGTTACTGCCCCAAATTCTGTGCTCATTCCAATGCTGGCCCCTATATCTGTACCCACCATTGGTCACGACTCGTATCGCCGGCTGAGGATGTTTTCAGGCACCCACCCCCACACCCCAGGGGGAGGACAATTGGGAGACTTGGATAGACTATGTTGCCCCTCAAATCCAAGAATGGCAATGCCCCGAACCAGAGAAGAGGAGAAGGGTGGTTGAAAGCCTTAGAGGCTCTGCCCAACATACTATCCATGCTACACATGCTAGTAATACAGAAGCAACTGCTCAAGACTTTTTGAATGCATTGGAAAATGTGTATGGGAGTCCCGATTAGGATGAGGACCTGTGGGGTAGGGTCAAAAACACTCAGCCATAACCAGGGGAGCCCTTATCCGTGTATGTGCCTCAACTCAAAGCGGTGCTACAGGAATGCCTAAAGAAAGGTGGCATGGCCCCAGGTAAGTTAGATCGGAATAGGTTGGACCAACTTCTCAAGTCAATCCCATTCTCTGAATTATTGCTGCTCCAATTACGTCTTGCTGCTCGGTTGAATGAGCCTCCTACCTATGATGGACTGATGAAGGAGATTCGGAGGATTGAGAGGAGGCAGCCACGTGGGGGGGAGGCCCCCTCCTGTATCTGCTGTTGCTGCTGCTCAGATGACCAAGGATGCACGTGTGAGTGATGCACGGGGGCAGAATACAGTGCCAGTTGAATATTGGGAGGCTAGCAAGGATGCTCTGCCCTGGGGCAAGATACTGTGAGAGGTCCAAGAAATGAGGGCTACCGTTTCCCTACAAACCCATTCCAGAGATACAATAGGCCCAAACCCCTCTCAGAACGTGTCCGCTATGGGGGGGTGCACTCCCAGGCTTCCTCTGTTGACAGCAGCTCAAAGATTGACGAATTGACTGTAGAAGTGAGGGGATTACTGAGGCATCTCCCCATGCTCACCACACACCAGGCAGAGGTTGAATCACGATTTTCTGTTGGTGGTACCCCTGCCTCAGCCCCCAATGTGATGCCTCGGCCACGCCAGACTCTAGAAAGCATACTCTGTCATAACTGTGGGAAGGAGGGGCATATGAAGAAAGAATGCTGGTCCCCAAAAGACTTAGATACGATTGTATACAGACTTCAAGGGGAGCTCCTGAAAACGAAACCATGGCTGAGGGGTGCTGGAAACGACCGCAGTGAAAGCTCAGGAAATCCCAACTTCAACTTCTTTGTGGCTAAGTCGTCTGTACCGGCCCCTGCTATTGTCCCTCCAGACTGGTCCAAGATAGTGGGCCCTTCAATGGAGACTAATGTGGCTGTGAATGTTATTCCTACTTGGGCTGTGCTTGACAGTGGGTTGCAAGTGACCATTGTGTTTCAGGACTGGTATGACAAACAGTTTTCTGATGTGCCCTTACAATCCCTGGAAGGCCTACATGTGTGGGGGCTGAGCGACAAGTCTTATCCATATCTAGGATATGCCCACCTCTGGTTGTCTTTTCCTGCAACTGTCACTGGTGTAGAGGAGCAAGTAGAGACACTGGCCCTAGTGTGTCCCCCACCGGACTGTATGATTGGGTTCCCCTGTTAATTGGAACAAATGCCCACATGTTTGGGAGACTAGCACAACTCTGCCATGAGAAACAAGGGCAGCTGACTGGATGGGTCCTAAGAATTCCAGCCTTAGTAAAAAGGGCTTATGACTGGCAACATAGACCCGATGAAGTGGACCCAGATGAGCCAGTGGGGATAGTGTGGAAAAGGGAACCTGACTCCTTGGTATTTCCCCCAACACCCAGTGCATAATCCATGGAGAAGTCTGCCTAAAGAGAAACATAAAGAACAAAATATTAATGTTGGATGCACCAGGAGATGAAAAGTTGCCAGAGGGATAATTGGTCAAACCCAGCATCTTGCCTGCTCGTGCCCACACCTATGCATGACGAGTGATGATCCAGATTCAGAATGTGTCAGATCGGGAGAGTCGGGTGAACAGAGGGTGCACCCTAGCTACAGTACACTGTGCCAACACTACCGTATTGCCCAGCAAAAAGTGCTCTGGCAGGAAGGAGAGAGTGACCCCAGACTTATTTGACTTTGGTGCTCCCCGTTGCCAGCTGAATGTAAGGCTAGAATTAGCAAGAATCTCGCTCAGAGGGACCAAGTGTTTTCATTAAAGAATGGGACATGGGGTGTGTCCAGGGTGCAGAGCATCACATACGCCTGCATGATGACCGGCCATTTTGAGAGAGAGCCCAATGTCTCGCCCCAGCAGACATAGATGATGTGAGGAGGCACCTGCAGGAAATGACCGCTGCTGGTGTGATACAAGAATCAAGGAGCCCATATGCCTCTCCCATTGTGGTTGTGCATAAGAAGAATGGGTCGGTAAGGATGTGTGTTGTTTATTGAACCCTGAACCGGTGGACCATCCCCAATCAATACACCATGCCCCGTATACAAGATGCCCTGGATTGTTAGAATGGGAGCAAATGGTTTTCTGTATTTGATCTTCACAGAGGATACTACTAGATCCCGATGGCCCTGGAGGACAGTGAGAAAACAGCCTTTATCTGTCCTTTGGGGTTCTACGAATTCCTGAGAATGCCACAGAGGATTTCAGGTGCCCCAGCCACCTTTCAGCAACTGATGGAACGTGCAGTGGGAGATATGAACTTGCTGGAATGTCTAGTGTACCTAGACAATGTCATTTTGTTTGGGAGCACATTAGAGGAGCATGAGACCTGACTGTTTAAAGTCCTAGACCAATTGGAAGACTTCGGCCTCAAGCTGTCCATTGACAAGTGCCAGTTTTTTCAAACCTCCGCGAAGTATGTAGGGCATATAGTATCTGCAGTAGGGATAGAGACTGATCCCAGTAAGGCTGAATCACTGACTACTTGGCCTCAGACCCATAATTTGAAAGAACTACGTTTCCTGGGGTTCTGCGGCTACTACCACAGGTTCATAAGAGACTATTCCAAGGTGATTTGCCCACTCTTGAATCTTACCCAGGGTTACCCTCCTACCAACCATAAATATAAAAAAGGGGCCATCAAAGAACCAGGGAAAGTGTACTTCCACATAGATGAACTTTTTGGGCCCCACTGGACACCGGAATATGAAGCAGCCTTTCATGAAGTCATATACCAGCTCACCCATGCCCCCCATCCTCGCCTATGCTGACCCCACCAAGCCCTATGTGCTGCATACAGATGTCAGTCTGCAGGGTCTAGGAGCTGTGCTGTTTCAAGCCCATGAGAATGGTTTGAGACCAGTGGCCTTCACCAGTTGGAGCTTGACCCTGACAGAGCGAAACTACCCTGTGCACAAGCTGGAGTTCCTTGTGCTAAAATGAGCCATTGTCGACCAGTTTCATGAATACCTCTATGGGGCAAAGATATTGGTGAAGACTGACAATAACCCCTTAACCTATGTACAGACTTCAGCTAAGTTAGACGCCACTGGGTACCGGTGACTTTCCACCTTATCAACCTATGATTATGCTGTTGAATACAGGCCAGGACTGAACCATATTGATGCTGATGCCTTGTCACGAAGGCCAGTTTCCAAGAGTGATTGGGTCAAGATGTCTGAACCTGACATCCGAGCCTTGCGCCAAAAATTTGACCGAGATGAACAGATGTCTGTGGACACAGTGGACTGTTTAGTAGATTGCTTGGGCCCTCCTGATACTTGCATACCGGCTGCCTAGTGTCACTTTTCTGCTCTAGATATTAGTGCACTACCTCAATTTGACAATGACAGCATTCGGTGGGCTCAATCCCTAGATCCTATGATTCAGCCCGCACTTCATGCCCTGCGTGCGGGGAAAGATGTGTTTAAGTTGCGTCCCTCTGACTTGCGAACTGCTCTATTGTTTAAAGAAGGCCCCAGGTTGAAGCTACTCAATCAGTTGTTGTACAGAGAGACAGTGGATCATGGCGGTCAAGTAGACAGGCAGCAATTGGTCCTGCCCACGGCCTTTAAAGATTTGGTACTGAGGTCCCTCCACAATCATATGGGGCACATTGGTATTGACAGAACTCGACTTGGTATGATCTCGATTCTACTGGCCCAAGATGGAAGCCAATGTTGAGCACCATGTAAAGACCTGCAGTCGTTTCTGGCAAAGGAAAGCCCCCCCCTTATCAGTATTACTACCAGCACCCCCATGGAACTGGTCTGCATAGACTTTTTGTGTTTAGAACCTGATCAGTAGAATATTGGCAATGTGTTAGTGGTTACAGATCATTTCACATGGTATGCGCAAGCTTTTCCAACTAAAGATCAAAAGGCCTCTACCGTGGCCAAGGTGCTAGTGGAAAATTTCTTCGTCCACTATGGTGCCCCTCAGCGGATCCACTCTGACCAAAGGCAGAGATTTTGAAAGTCGGCTAATCAAAGAAATGCTCTCTCTATGGGGGTTGCAGAAATCAAGAACCACCCCTTATCACCCACAGGGGGACCCTCAGCCAGAACGTTTTAATTGCACCCTTCTAGACATGCTGAGCACCCTCCATCCCAAAGACAAGCCTAAGTGGAGCCAGAAGATTAGCACCTTGGTCCACGCATACAATTGCACAAAAAATGACGCTACTGGGTTCTCCCCCTACTGCCTCATGTTCGGGAGGGAGGCCCAACTGCCTGTTAATATAGGGACTTATTTCTGTTAATACTATTATGATGTTCGTTTTCCCTGTTCTATGAAGTTGAATATGTTATTCCATTTTAAGCACAGGATACATAGGAAGATTTACAACCTGGCTATGGTATCCTCTCGGGGGATTCCGATTGTGGTTTCCTGCCGGGTGGGGAGATGTTATGAGAGAGCCACAGGCTGTATTGGACTGGGATAGGAACCCGAATAGGTATGGGGCCTGCCGGGGGGTATGGCTGGCTTAGATGTCTCCCGTTGGTGGAGTGCTGGTCCCTCTGAGGCCTGGATTATTACTGGAAGCAATATTTACTGGTGATATGGGGATGCCTAGGGGGACATAGAGGGGTTCCTCACAGGAAATAAGTGATAAACTTTGCTTTCTATGTCAGGTGGCGAGCCCTCATTGCCCCAAGATGAAAGGTGACGGGAGGGGTAGCTGTGGGCCGAAAAAGCCCTGCTTACCCTCCTAGACTGACCTTACAGGCTTGCCTAAATTGTCTAGAATAAAAGAGGGGGGTATGGCTCTTCCCCGAGGAAGCGCTCTGTTTGCAGGAGTGCCCCTCTATTTAGTGTTCTCCCTGGAATCCATAACAAAACCTAAAGAAAACTCAGCTGCTTCCAGTGGCCTGGGGGGATTAGGTGCCCCCTGATGGGTTGACGTCTGGGGCAGTCCAGGCTCCCCAGATGGGCCCCTGCTGGGCCTTCTAGGGTTGGGATTTATCTCTCATTCTGTATGATACATGAATAGGGGGGCTGTGGCCCCCAACAGCATGGGTGGTGGGGAGGTTGAAGGTCTCCCTTGCCCCCCTTTCCCCCATCCCCCCCTCTTGGTGAGGGGGACTTTAAAAGTAGGTACTTTATAGGACAGACAGCTAAAGAAGCATGCCATTGCCACTCTATCTGGTAAAGCACCGACCTTACACCCACTGGGACTTACACTCGTATCGGGTGTGATTGCTCAGGAAGGGAGGGGATTCTCTTGTGGAACGAACCTCCTACTTGCCTCGTAGAAGAATTCCTGAGGCTAGGATTTGGGTATAAATTGGCCTTGAAGCATTTAGATGGCCTTGTCTTGTTTTCAGGGGCCAGATGTATATAGTTTCATTTTTTTGAAGGTTTGGTTATTAAAGTTCAATATAAGGCAACACGTGCTGTCCAAGACCTCAGTATGAATTTTAGAACTTTATTATGGGAGATCTAAAATTTTTCTCCTGGAATGTCAGGGGGATTAATAGCCCTATAAAAAGAGCAAGGATTTTACAGAAACTGCATCGCCAGAAGGCTACTATAGCCTTTTTGCAGGAGACGCATCTAGGAGCTATAGAACATAAAAAGCTGCAAAGAAGTTGGGTGATGGAAGTGTTCATGGCGGAGTACCAGGAACACACAAACCACAAGGGGGGTGGCAATTCTGATAAAGAAAGACTTGCCCCTAAAGGTAACTCAGAATCAGACCAGAGGGCAGATATATCAAAGTAATGGGGGAATTCCAGGAGAAAAAGTATATTTCATTAAATCTATATGCCCCAAACGAAGAAACAGAAAGAGCTAAGTTCTTGGCAAAGGTCTTAGCCGACACAGTAACGGACTCACAGAGCTTAATTGTTATAGGAGGAGATTTTAATCAGGTCGTAGACCTGCAGATGGATAGGGTGGGCTCTAGATCCTCTAGAACATCTAGAATGAGTAGACTTCTCTCTCGACTGTGTTCTGAACTCTCTTTAATAGACGCCTGGAGATTCCAACACCTGAGAGAGAAAGACTACACATTTTATTCTCCAAAGTACAATATGTACTCGAGAATAGATTTCTTTCTATTGCCCTCCAATGCATCCCAGTTTTTAACAGACTCCAGGACTGGCAGCATATTTCTCTCAGATGATGCCCCAATATCGCTAGAAATGTCAATAGCTTAGAGACCCCCAGAATCACTATGGTGCCTTAACATTAGCCTATTGGACCACACATAATTCAAAGATTTGATTCGTAGAACTACAGAATCATTCTTGACAGAGAACCCAGTGATACAGGGAAAGGCAGGAGTCTGGTGGGATACATTCAAGTGCTACCTTATAGGCGAGATTATAAAATACTCATCATGGTATAAAAAAAGGAAGGTGAAAGAGAGACTAGACTTAGAACGTGAGATAAAACAGTTAGAGGGTTTACACCAGACTACTCTAGATAACAGTATTAAAGAACAATTAGAGCAGGCCAAACACAAACTCAATAAACTCTTAGATGCCCAGATAGAAGGCCAAATAAGATATCCCAAACAGAAATATTTTGAACTGGGGAACAGAGCGGGCTGGTTACTGGCTTGGCAGCTGTGGAAAGAGTGTACTTCTAGACTGCAGTGTTAAAGCTTAAGGACCCAAAGGTGACACTTGGACGGTATTCCCACAGAAGATAGTCAATCATTTCCAGAGGTTCTATAGAGAACTCTACAAAGTAGAAAGAGGTGATCAACACCAAGAGAAAGTGCCTGCATAGTTAGATCAAGTACAGATCTTACAATTAACAACGGCCCAATGCCAGATTCTAGAAGCCCCAATTTCCCCATCAGAAATTAAAAACAAAATCCACAATTTAAAAAATGGGAGAGCTCCAGGGGCAGATGGGTATGTTTCCGAATTTTATAAGAAATATGAAGGAACTCTGGTACCGACCCTGACTGAAGCATACAATGAGCTGTTGAGGGGGGAGGGGGCAGCCTCTACATCTTGGAATCAAGCTCTGATCTCGGTTATTGCCAAACCAAACAAGAATCCGTAAGATTGCAAATCTTATTGCCGTATCTCCCTCTTACCAGTGGACTTTTTTACCTGGATCCTTGTAGACCGGTTACAAAACATTATAGAACTACTGGTACATAGAGACCAGACCGGGTTTATCTCAGACCGACTCCTATCAGATAATATTAGACGCCTTCTCAATATCATCTCAGCCCAAAAAAGGTAAACAGAATCTACAACTTGCCATCAGAATGGATGCTGAGAAGGCATTTGACAGAGTGGATTGGGTCTTTTTAGACGAAGTCTTAAAAAGTTTTGGCTTAGGGGACAAATTTTCCGGGGTAATTAAAGCACTCTACTCGGCCCCAGAGGCCAGGATCAGGGTTAATGGACACCTCTCAGATAGGTTCCCATTACAGAGAAGGATAAGGCAGGGCTGCCCCCTCTCATCCCTTCTCTTTGCTCTCTCTCTGGAGCCCTTGGCTATAGAGATAAGGGCTCAGAAGGCCATTAAAGGGATTTCTGTGGCAGGCCTTGAGCAGAAAATGGCCCTTTATGCCAACGACTCCCTGTTTTTTGTGTCGGACCCAGAGACCTCAGTACCTGTATTACTAGAAATACTGGAAAACTACGTCATCTTAGCAGGATACAAAATTAATTTAGATAAATCGGAGATGCTGACCATAAGTGGCATTCCCTCACAGCAGTTTAAAGTTGAGCTCCCACTTGCATGGGCCCCCCAGAACACATTCAGATATTTGGGACTCCACATTTCTGGGAACGTCTCGCATCTGTACCGCAATAATTATTTGAGACTTCTGGGGGAGGTATAGATGGACCTGGCAAGATGGCAGATGTTGCCTCTGACTTTGTTCGGAAGAATTCAAAGTTTAAAAATGAACGTTCTCCTGTGCCTTCTGTTTTTATTCCAGACTCTCCCCTAGGGAATTCTTGAAATGACTCCAAAAAGTTACACAAAGTTTTATCTGGAACAAGAAACACCCCAGAATAAATATATGCACTTTACAGGCCCCTAGAGAGGGGGGAGGTTTGGCACTTCCAAATTTCTTTTGGTACTACCTAGCAGCAAGGGGAGCTCAGCTGATCACCTGGGCCAAGAGGAAGTCTGAGTCGAGCTGATACCAGTTGGAGGAACTAGTTTTGAGGGGATGGGCACTGTGGTCCCTTCTGACGAACACCATCCTGAAGCAGCTACAAGGGGAGGTGGCCATTCCCTGGATTCACCACTCCATTAAGATCCTATCTAGACTTAGGAAGCTGACATACACATCAGACAGGCCAGGACCATTATCATTGATTAGACACGAGCCAAGTTGATACCCTCCCGCTTGGATAAGGGATATTTAAATTGGGTTATTAAGAAACTGGTAAGATTCACACAGTGTCTAGACTCAAATGGCATATTGTCATTTGCTCAGTTGAAGGACAAATTCTCCCTAGATTGGACAGACCATTTCCGCTATCTTCAACTTGGACATTTTCTGTCTGACCCAAGGGCTCTCCAAGGGATACAATGGGAACAGACAGAGTTAGAGACATTTTTTAATTCTGCAATTACATTGAGGGATACTTCTCATGCCCTCTTGCAACTTTACAAGAGCATTACACTATCGTCCCCCACTACGGTGGACAGGGTGCTGGAGAGATGGGAAACAGAGCTAGGCATAAATATACCACTACATCATTGGCATAGGAGATTAGCAAGAGGATGGGGGATTACGAGTTCCCCCACCTGCAGGGAATTTAATTGGAAGATTGTAATGAGATTTTTTCTAACCCCATCAGCTATGCAGCATTATAATACCTTTTGTCAGACAGGTGCTTTAGGGAGCGTGGGGGAAGTGGCATTCATGCCCATATTTTTGGGGTGTGTCCTGAGATTCAGGGGTTCTGGCAACAGGTGCACTTAAGAATCCAGCGATTAACCAGCATACAATTACCATTCACAGGAGAAAACAGGCTACTGGGCCTACCTACCCTGCTGTCGGGGAACCGAGAAACAATTAAATTGGGGCAGATACTGAGAGTGGCAGCCCTAAAGTGTATCACTGCAAAATGGCTGTCCCCAGATCCCCCCACTACGATATAGGAGTGGTACTCGATGGTAGTGGAATTAGAGAGAATGGAGCGAATTACCAGTAAACTTAGATTACAGGAAGAGAAGTTCCACCAAATATGGTCCCCTTGGCATCGAGAGCTAGAAAACTCATGAAAGTATCACAGAGGTACTAGTTGGAGAGGCACATTTGAAGACTGAATAAAGTTATGTGTTTGTCTTATGAATTGCCTTTTTTTTCTTTTTAAGATGTCATGGTTTGTGTTGTAAACAAAATTTGTAATAGATTGAATTTAGCTGTTTGTAACAGTTTCATTATTTATTTAAATAGAGATGCAATGCAATAAGGAAACTGTTTTAACCTTAAGAATATTGTGACACTGTACAGCATTGTGGTTGTAATATTAAGAGTTAACGGAATAAACTTGAAGTGTAAAGAAAAAAAGATCTGCCTGGATTGCAGTCTTAATTAATGTAAAGGGGAGCTCTATTAGAAGATGTGCTTGTTTGCTGATCATTTGTTAGAGTAGTAATAAAATTGCAGTTTGTTCTAACCTGTCTTTTTTGCAGCAAGGACTGTTCTGTTTATCTCCACCAACTTGGCCTGGGACTGTCAGAATGGGCCAATCAGTACTGTTGGGAGTCTAAAATGGAGCCTGCCTACAGGTGCTTGGTGGGGTCAAAACTTGTAGGAATTGTAGCTTTTGCATTTTGGTGCCTAAAATAATCTGGAGGGGGAGCCCTTGTTCAACCAAACTTTTTGGCTCTTGAGGAAATTCCCAAGCTGCTTGCAGCTAGTTTCAGTTCTGAGTTGGGAAGTGAAGAGACAACAGCTTGAATGATTCAAGCAGCAGCCCTGGCGTAGATTCGCACGGGAGAACTGTGGAAAGGCTTGAGTTTTGGCCTACATGCCTGCCTGCTGTCCCTGAGAAGAAACTTGGGTCTTTTTTGGACTGAATCGAACTTGGAAAGCGAAGTAAGCCACTGAATTCTGACCAAGCTCCTACCTGAAGAAGACCGAAGATTTTCTGAATGCTATTGGCCTGTCTGGACTTCCAGCCACCTCTGAACTCCCGGATTGTTTAGAGACTCTGTAACTGCGAGCGGAGAGCCTTTTGCCTGGTACAGTAGAATTTCCTACATGTGAATTGTGTTGAGTGCTTATAGTGGGTCGTGATTTGGTTCCCCACTGTGGTTTGAATTGTGTTCTGCTTGCTGGAAGCTGCATTGGAATTTCCATATGTGTAAATGTGCTGTGTGCTGCTAGTGGGTTGCGATTTGGTTCCCTCCTGTGGTTTGAACTGTATTCTGCTTGCTGGAAGCTGCATCCAGCCCCACGGAAGGAATCCAAAATCATCTCCACTGGGCCTGGGCCTTGCCACACTGGCCCAGCCTGACTACCCGCTGCACAGAGAAAGCCATTGATGAGAGACCTGCCTAGGGATCAGACCCCTGCTCAACACTTGAACAGGAATGATGCCTCAGTGATTCGTGTGGGCCCCACTTCTCCAGGCTCTCCAGCTCAACAACCTGCAGTCTCGATTTTGTCCTGCCTGTGTCCAGTATTGGGTATCATGAGTAAATATCAGGATAGCTCTGTGCAACAACAGCTAAATCTAAAGTGTTGTCATCTGATTGTCTGGTTGCTTTTTCTTTTGTGAACTGAGCCCTCTGGCTCCGGATTACAAATAGTGTGTGTTGTGCATGTAGCTTTCTTACATCACAAGGCCCCAACCAGCTGCAACGTTCCTTACTAGCCCATCGTCTCCCTACCTGGGTACCCAGAGGTGTGACTGTGTGGGGACTTAAAGCACATGCATAACTGTTTGATTAATATAGCCTTTAAGCCAATCAACCTGATTACGCCCCTTCCTTGTTCAAGTCCCCTGAATAAATCAGATCTGACTTGTTTGCTGCATTTAACCTTACTGTGGTTCCAGTTTGTGCCAAGAGTACTGTACTGTTGCTATTTACTGTGCATAACCTTGTTTTACAGGGGGTCCCCAGGGTCAAGCCAGGGGAACCAGCCCTGGTGGTAAGTGCAAACAGTGTGGGTACTGGTATGATGTACAAGGGGCACTGCGAAAGTGATTATCGTATATTGCTCAGACCACTAAAAGAAAAAGAGGGGGGTTACACTGTCTTGGAGGGCTGTGCCCAGGATAGTTTGACCAGTACCAACCCTGACCTCCGGGTGGAGACACCTGTTTCAGAACTCAGGCCCCTTAACCTGCTTCTAGCAGCGCAGGCAGGGGTAGTAGCCCTTGAGATAGCGCCACCAAGGGGTTACACTGGGATGTATAGGGAGAGGCATCACCAGTAGAAAACAAGAAGTTGCTATCCCTCTGTACAGACAGTTGAAGAGACCCCATCTGGAGTACTGCAGGCAGTTCTGGGGACCCCCTCTCCGCAAGGGCATAGACAGGATGAAGGCAGTCCAGAGGAGGGCAACTAAAATGGTGCAGGGTCTGCAACAGAAGCCATACAAAGAGAGACTAAAGGAGCTTAATATGTATATCCTTGAGGAAAGGAGGGAGAGGGGGGACATGATAGAAACTTTCAAGTACTTCAAGGAATCAACAAAGTCCAAGAGGGTAGCATCTTTCAGAAAAAGAGATGTGCAAGAACAAAGGGACACAATCTGAAGATAGAGAGGTAGTAGGCTGTTGGTTAACTAGGATCTGCAGCTTATCCAATAGGTAAGGAAATGGGCAGACTAGGTGGGCCAAGCGGTCCTTATCTCCCATCAACATCTATGCTTTTGTAGCTTCCCAGAAGGCTATACCAGAGCAGATAAGCAGCCCCAACACCATTTCTCTGGGTGAGGCACCTTGTTACTGAACTCAGGCCCCTTAACCTGTGTATAACCAGACAGGCAGGGGTAGTAGCTGTTAGAATAGTGCCACCCAGAGGGTACATCTTGGAGGCATCGCTGGGATTAGCGCCCCCTTGTGGCCAAAAGTTAGATTTTCAGTTAAGCACAATTTTGCCAGAAAATTTGAAATGGAGGCCCTCACTACGCCCAAGTGGAAAATTTCCCCTCATGTGCTTGTCGTACATCACATGATGGGGTGGAGTGAGGCCGAAGGGATTGACTCCCACCATGTCATATTACTACTAGATTGAGACTCCATGATTCAGGGAGTTGATACCCATCTCCAGTCAGGGGTAATGGTCAGATGTCTCCCCGGTACATCAGCGTGGCTCAGTTGGTAGCACATCTGCCTCTGGACCAGAAGGTCGTGGGCTCTCGTCCCACACCGGGATTGACTTGCACCTAAAAATCACTGGCATCCGAGTGCAGTATTGGGGGGTGCTGTACTGCTGGGGTGTGCCATCCTTCGGATGAGACGTTAAACCGAGGTCCCTTCTGCCCATCCTGGTGTTGTCCTGGTGGGTGACCAGGTGGAAGTAAAAGAACCCAGGGTACTCTTCGTAAAGAGCAGGGAACATTCCCGGTGTCCTAGCCAACATTCCCCTTCCCATAAACCGGTTCATGCAATTACCCAGGCTGTGTATGGGTGGTGATGTGCGATATGGCCACCACCACACATTCAGTCACTTCACTACCAGTCTAGCATTGCTTGTAAAGCACATTGAGATACTGTATATGAAAAGCGCTATATAAATGCTGATTCTTCTTCTTCTTCACTGACCGCATTGCTAAAATTGTTCAGAAAGCAGGAGAAAACATTGGCGTCCTGGTGCACATAGGGACTAATGATCTCGCCAGCCGGTCAGTTGTGGAGACCAAGGAACACCTGACCAGGCTAGGTGATAAACTATCATCCATTTCATCCGACATCTCCTTCTCTGAGATCCTGCCAGTCTGGGAGAGGGGGGCAGATGGACAGAAGGTCAGAGAAGGGGAGATAGGGGAGCTAAACATGTGGCTCAAGGGCTGGTGCCAGGAAAAGGACACAGATTTGTAGGGAACTGGCAACAGTTCTGGGAGCGAAAGTTCTTTAAATCTGATGGACTGCATCTGACTAAGGAGGGAGTCAGTGCATTGGGGCAGAAGTTTGACATCTTTGCAGAATATTTAAACTAGTAAATGAGGAAGGGGTGCAGCACCCCATACATCGAATGGGAAGAACACCCCTCCCTCCTCAGTTAGTGGTCAAACAGGGATTCAGCATGTTTGCAGTTCATTTGCATCACCAGGTAAGAAAAAAGGTCCGCCTCCCCATACAACACACAGGAGAAATGCCAAACCTCACCCAACAACTAACACACCGAAATCTGGCCAATGGAAAATCATGTACACAAATGCTCACAGCCTGGGAAATAAGATCCCAGACCTGCAAGCAATAATGTCAGAGGCTAAACTGGACATAGTAGCAATTAATGAGACATGGTTTACCAGTAACCACACTTGGGAGACTTCAGTACCTGGCTATGTACTGTTCAGAAGAGATCGAGGTGCAAAAAGGGGGGGGTGGAGTGGCCCTATATGTCAATGAAAATATCAAAGCTACAGAAATTCAGAATACACATAAGGAGCCAGAAGAACTGTGGGTCACCCTGGGAACAGGATATGGGACAGCCATAAGAACTGGGGTTGTCTACAGGCCCCCAGACCAGGGGAGGACATAGACACATTACTGTTAGAAAATATACAAAACATGACAGCTGAAGGGGAGGTTCTGATAATGGGAGACTTCAACATGCCGGATACAGATTGGTCAATACCAGCAGGAACAGCTGCCAGAACTAGACACATGGTAGATTCCCTGCGGGGGGGGGGAGCCTCAAACAACTGGTACAACAACCCACAAGAGACAGGGCTATCCTAGATCTAGTAATGACTAACAAAGAAGGGATCACAGATCTCCAGGTAGAAGGTCACCCGGGGGCCAGTGACCATCACATGGTATGGTTCAATTTGGGCACTACATCTAAATCATCCCATTCCAAGGCAAAAATATGGGACTTCAGAGGAGCTGACTTTGATAAGATGGCCAACAGAGTTAAGCTAGCCCTGGCAAAAAGAAACACAGGTGAGGGGGTACAGGCAAATTAGGCAAGCATTAAGGATGCAATACTTGAAGCAACATCCCATTGTGTTACACAGAAAAGGAAGTGCAAAAGAAGAAGGAAACCACTATGATTCTCAAATACAGTAGCAGAAAAGGTCAGAGCCAAAAGGCTGGCCTCCAGGAAATATAAGGGAACACAGCAGGATGAAGATAGCGAGGCATACCAAACTGCCTTAAGGGAAGCAGGGAAGGCAGTAAGGAAGGCAAAGTCCCAAACTGAGGAAACACTAGCATGAACAGTAAAAGAAGGTGACAAGACTTTCTATAGATACATTAGTGAAAGGAGAAAGTCCAGAGGGGGTATCGCTAAGCTCAAAGGAGAAAAGGGGGCATGTGAGGAAGAGGACCATGTAAAAGCATCTATCCTAAATAGATACTTTTGCTCAGTATTTACTCAAGAGAAGGTAGGGCAGGGCCCACAGCTCAGCACCATGGACACAGGGGGGAGGGAGGTGAGCACTACACCCTTCACAAAAGAAAGGGCCTTACAAGAGCTTGCTAAGCTCAGGGTGGACAAGGCAATGGGACCTGATGGCATGCATCCCAGGGTACTTAAGGAGATAAGGGTGGAACTAGCAGAGCTATTAGCAGAACTGTTTAGTGAGTCTCTGAGCACAGAAGAGGTCCCAGAAGACTGGAGAAGGGCTCATGTGATCCCACTCCACAAGAGTGGTAGCAGGGAGGAGGCAGGGAACTGCAGACCAGTCAGTCTTACCTCAGGAGCGGGCAAGATTATGGAGGCATTCCTTAAGGAAAGGATAGTGCAACACCTGGAATCCATAGGGGCACAGGATCCAAGACAGCATGGGTTTACAAAAGGAAGGTCCTGTCAAACTAATCTCATAGATTTGTTTGACTGGGTAACCAGAGTGGTGGACCAAGGGGGAGCAGTTGATGTCACCTACCTTGACTTCAGCAAAGCTTTCGACACTGTTCCACATAGAAGATTCATTAATAAGCTGGGTAGGCTCGGGGTGGGTCAGAAGTTGGTCAACTGGGTGGCAAACTGGTTGATGGGCAGAAAACAGAGAGGGTGGTAAATGGTATACAGTCAGAAGAGATGCAAGTCACAAGTGGGGTACCTCAGGGATCAGTCCTGGGGCCAGTCCTCTTCAATATCTTCATTAGTGACATTGCAGATGGACTAGAGGGTAAGGCTTGTCTGTTTGCAGATGACACCAAGATCTGCAACAGAGTAGATGATCCAGATGGGGTGGGCAGAATGAGAAGAGATCTGGATAAACTAGCAAAATGGTCAGAAGAGTGGCAACTGGGATTTAATGCAAAGAAGTGCAAGATCATGCACATAGGGAAGAGAAACTCTGAAGCCACCTATAGGCTGGGAGGGGAGTTGCTGGCAGTCACAAAGGAAGAAAGAGACTTGGGCATCATCATCACCGATGACCTGAAATCATCCAAGCAGACCTCTAAAGCAGTAGGTAAAGCTAGGGGATGATAGGGTGTAGGGTATCAAGTCGTAAAAGGGAGGTAATAATCCTCCTTACAAGACACTGGTTAGGCCCCATCTGGAGTACTGCGTGCAATACTGGAGGCCACACCTTCACAAGGACATTAACCAGATTGAGGCAGTCCAGAGAAGGGCAACCAAAATGGTGCAGGGACTGCATCAGAAGACATGTGAGGACAGATTAACGGAGCTCAATATGTATACCCTTGAGCAAAGGAGGGAGAGAGGTGATATGATTGAAACATTCAAACACCTTAAGGGCATTAACAAGGTGAAAGAGTCTAACATGCTTAAATATAAGAAAAATAGCAGGACAAGAGGACACAGCATGAGATTAGAGGGAGGCCAATTAAGGGGTAATGTGAGGAAATTCTTCTTCACAGAAAGGGTAGTGGATGCATGGAACAGTCTACCTCAGGAAGTGGTGGCTATGAATACAGTACAGGGCTTCAAACAGGCATGGGATAGGCATAAGGGAGCAATACAGATGAGTTTCAATAGATAGGCCACTGACAGAGCAAAGGCCGATGGCACATTTATAAGGTAGAAAAAGAAATGGGCAGACTGGATGGGCCTTGCGGTCCTTATCTGCCATCAGCTTCTATGTTTCTATGTTTCTATCCCCGTGGAGACCACTAATGATACTATAGAGGAAACTGTGGGGAAAGTTAAGTGCCTGGGGAAAGTTGAAGTATGAGGGCGGGACTCAAACTTGTTTGCCCAGACCTTGGTGGCCTTCATTTCTTGTAGCCTCCCCAGAGACCCTGAGGCAGTACCCCCTGTTATCATGCTGGAGGGGTCCCAGAAATGGCAGTGAGTCATTCATTTACACAGTGACCCATCTGCCCCTGGGGAATCCACGATGTTAGAAAGATTTAGGGTCAAATTATTGAGACTCCTAGTTGCTGAAAGACAGACAGTTAAGGATTTGCAGAAGGCTTTGAAGGACTCAGATGAGGTCACCCCCATTCAGTCTCCTTTGGCTTCTTCAGCTTCCCCCTTGGCTCCTACCATTGTAGCATCCCTCATTGTGATACCCTCAGTACACCTGGACTCTTATCACAGGCTCAGGCTGTTTTTTGGTGCTGTTCCCATGCCGGTTGGGGAGGATGACTTGGAAACTTGGATGGACTATGCCACCCCCCCCCCCGGTCCAAGAGTGGCAGTGCTCTGAAGGGGAGAAGCGTAAGAGATTTATGGAAAGTTTGAGGGGCCCTGCACAGGAAGCCATTCGGTTACTTCAGTCCACTAACCCCGAGGCCTCTGCCGCTGAGTATCTATCCACTTTAGAAGGGGCATTTGGCAGCACTGAGTCCAGGGAGAATTTAATGTGGAAATTCATTCTGCTGAACAGTGGAAAAATGAAACTGTCTGCTTTTGTAATCGGGGTCGAATGGGCCCTGCAGTGGGCACATCATAAAGTGGGTATCTCAGCTATCAAACTGAACTGTGTCTGACTGGAACACATCCTTAAGTCTGCCCATTACTCAGATGTGCTTATGCTGAACTTAAAGTTTCAAGATAGAAAAGCTAACCCTCCTGAATACTGCTGGTTGATAAAGGAGGTCCGGGAGGCTGAAAATGACAAAGATGACTGGGAACCATATATGGGGGTTGCCCGAACTGCCCTGATCCCTGACTGACCTGTTGAGAAGGAGGAACCCTCTGAGACACAGCAAATCAGTGAGCTGCTGAAAGAGTTAAAAGAACTGAGAGCCAGCTGGCAAGCTGCGGCCAAGGCAGTCACAAATCCTGGCCTTTTCCCCCTAAGACTGAGCCTGGTAGTGAGACTCCACCTGTGAGTGTGGGGGATCATGTCCTTGCCACTGAACCTTGAGCTGACCCTAGACTGGTAGAAGAGATGAGAGAACTGCAAGCCATGGTGAGAGATCTTATTCATGCCACCCAGTCACCTGTCCCCTGGCGGGACTGCGGGGAATGGAACCTGAATTAAAACCGAAAGAGGACAACAGGACTCCATCCCCCGATCACTACAAACTGCATGAAGAGCCATCCCACCCTGTTGACCCCAGAGGCAAGGTGTTTTGTTCTAGGTGCAGAGAGGATGGGCACACCCAACATATTTGCAATGCCCCTGAAGATCTCGGGGGAAAGTCACTACCAAGCTACTTAATCTAGTCCGACATAGCAATATAAAACATCAGCCAGGCCCACCCAGAAAATTTTTCTCATCTAAAACTGCCATGGGCCAGTCCACCAAACAGACTCCCCCAGATTGGTCCTAGATGGTGGGCCCATCCATGGACACCACAGTGACTGTTAACGGCATCTCCACTCGAGCTGTGCTAATACAGTGACTCGCAGGTCACTATTGTATTTCAAGACTGGTTTGACCAACACTTGTCTGACCTCCTGCTCTTACCCCTAGAAGGACTGCTTGTGTGGGTGTAGAGTGACAAATCCTATACTTACCAAGGGTATGTACGAATTTGACTATCCTTTCCTAGTGCTATTGCTGATGTGAATGAATGACTGGAGACCCTGGCCCTGGTGTGCCCACCGACTGGAATGTATGATGGTATCTCTTTGTTGATTGGCACCAACGCCCATATGTTCAGCCGGCTAGCCCAGCTCTGTCAGGAGAAACAAGCCAAACTGACTGGAAAGGCACTACACATTCTGGCCATGGTGCACAGAGCATATGACTTACAGATGCAAGCCAAAGAGGTTGAGAAAGATGAACCGGTGGGAGTAGTATGAAAGAAAGATCCGGAATCACTTGTATTGCCCCCTAATGCTCAGTGTACCATCAGTGGTGAGGTATGAATTAAAAAAGATGTCAAAAACAACATTCTCATGCTGGATGCCCCAGAAGAGGGGAAACTGCTTGAGGGACTGTTGGTTAAGCCTAGTATCCTGCCGGCCCGGGCCCATGCCTATGCTCGGTGGGTAGTGGTGCAAGTCCAAAACATGTCTGACTGGGATATCAGAATAAATCGAGGCTGCACCCTGGCTACGGTATATTGTACAGACACTGCTGTGTTGCCTAGCAAAAAATGCACCGGAGAGACTAACGAGGTGACCCCTGACCTGTTCGACTTTGGAGAGTCTCCCATTCCTAAAGAGTGGAGAACTAAAATCAGCCAAAACCTGTCCCAAAGAGTGGGATGTGGGATATGTCACTGGGGCTGAACATTACATTAGACTGCATGATGAAAGGCCTTTCTGTGAGAGATCTCAACGCCTAGCTCCAGCAGACATCAATGACATTCTACACCACTCCAGGAGATCTTGACATCTGGAATTATACAGGAGTCTTGTAGCCCATACGCCTCTTCTATCATGGTAGTCTGGAAGAAAAATGGCTCAGTAAGGATGTGTGTGTGGACTACCAGATGCTGAATCAAAGAACTATCCCTGCCCAATAGACTATGTCACGCATCCAGGATGCCCTTGACTGCCTCAATGGGAGTCAGTGGTTTTCTGTGCTTGACCTCCGGAGTGGGTATTACCAGATCCTGATGGCCCCTGAAAGATGGAGAGAAAACAGCTTTCATTTGCCCTTTGGGTTTTTATGAGTTTCTGCGCATGTCCCAGGGCATTTCGGGAGCACCCGCTATGTTCCAGAGGTTAATGGAGCCAGCTGTGGGGACATGAATCTACTAGAATGCCTTGTCTACCTAGATGATGTTATTGTGTTTGGCTGGACACTTGAGGAACATGAGACTCGCCTGTTTAAGGTTCTAGACCGGTTGGAGGATTTTGGTTTAAAGTTATCTGTGGACAAGTGTCAGATTTGCCGGCAGTCTGTAAAATATGTTGTTCACATTGTGTCATCTGAGGTGATCCAAACAGACCCCAGCTAAGTGGAATCTCTGACCACCCGGCCCCAGCCTAGCAATCTTAAAGTACTGCAAAGATTCTTGGGGTTCTGCAGTTCCTATCGCCGATTTATAAAAGATTATACCAAAGTCATCCGCCCTTTGCTCAACTTGACACAAGGTTACCCACCCACAAACCGAAAATACAAGAGGAGTGCAGTTAAAGAAGAAGAGAAAGTTTATTTTTGGACAAATGTACCTTTTGGAACCAGGTGGACTCACGAGTGTGAGGTTGCTTTCTATGATGTCATCCACTAACTTACCCATGCCCTGTGCTTACGTATGCAGACCCCACAAAACCTTATGTATTGCATACTGATGCCAGCTTGAAGGGACTCTGTGCTGTCCTATACCAGGAGTATGGGGAAGGATTACACTCAGTGGCGTTTCCACTTATGACTATTCAGTAGAGTATCGACCAGGCCTGAATCATATTGATGTTGATGTCCTCTCCAGGAGGCCTGACACCAGCTTGGAGTGGGTGAGAATGTACGAACAGTCTGTTAAAGCTCTTTGTCAAAAGTTCGATAAAGATGAACATCCAACCTCTAAAACCTGGTGGATTGTCTGGGCCCTCCTGATTCTTGTGTTCCTGTGGCCTATTGCCATCTTGCAGCATTGGATCTCAGCACTTTGCCTCAACTGACTCCTGACAATATACAGTGGGCTTAATCCCAACATCCTATGATTTAGCCTGTGTTGGATGCCATTCATGCTGGGAAAAATGTGTCCAAGCTTCGCTCTCAAGATCCTGGAACTGCTCTGCTGTTCAGAGAGAGGCCCAGATTAAAGTTGCGCAACAGATTGCTTTACAGAGAGATTACCAACAAGCAAGGTCAAGTTACCAAGCAACAGTTAATATTCCCTACAGCTTTTAAACATATGGTCCAAAGAGCTCTTCATGGCCAGATGGGGCATCTAGGCTGTGACTGGACTGCTGATTTGGCTCGTGCCCACTTCTATTGGCCCAAAATGGGTCCTGACATTGAGACTTATGTAAGAACTTGTAGCTGTCGTTTGCAAAGGAAACTCATCCCCAGAGGGCTGCACTTCTGGTTAGCATCTCCACCAGTGCCCCCATGGAGCTTGTGTGCATTGATTTTCTGTGTTTAAATCCAGATCAAAACAGCATTGGTAATATGCTGGTCGTGACTTATCATTTTACTCGCTATGCTCAGGCCTATCCAACCAAAGACCAAAAAGCTTTCACTGTGGCAAAAGTTCTAATAGAAAAGTTTTTTGTCCATTATGGTGCTCCCCAGAGGATTCACTCTGATCAAGGGAGAGATTTTGAAAGCCACCTTATTAAAGAAATGCTCTCACTGGGGGACGGAAGTCCCAAACTACTCCTTATCACCCTCAGGAGGATCCACAGCCTGAATGATTCAATCGCACGTTACTGGACATGCTGGGCACACTTCACCCTCAAGACAAGTCACAGTGGAGTCAACAGATAAGCACATTAGTTCATGCCTATAACTGCACCAAAAGCGATGCAACTGGATTCTCCCTCTACCACTTGATGTTTGATCGAGAAGCAAGGTTGCTGATAGACATCTATTTTGGAGTGTCCCCTGATGGAGTCAACATAGAAACATAGAAATTGATGGCAGATAAGGACCACAAGACCCATCCAGTCTGCCCATTCAAAGCAGTGTGTTACCTCCAGTATGTCCAGAAACTGAAAGCTCAGCTAAACCATGCCTACCAGTTAGCCCAGACCATCATGGCCAAAAGAAACTTAGCAAACAAAGAAAGGTATGACAGACATATCAAGGTTCAAGAACTGCAACCCAGAGATAGAGTTTTGTTAAGGAATTTGGGATTGCATGGAAAACACAAGATAGCCGACAGGTGGCATCACACCCCATACATTGTTGTCAGCAAGCTGGAGGACCTGCCAGTTTATAAAGTGCATCCAGAGAATGACCCACAAACTGTAAAGACAATGCACAGGAATCATTTATTACCAACTGGGCAAATTATCATCAATTCTGCACCCCAAGACACTGCTCCTCCCAGGCCTGTAACCAGAGCTGTGGCTAAGAAGAAACAGTTAACCTCCACTCCAGTTGTTAAAGATTCAAGGCTTTCCATCAGTCGTGTTCTAAATAAAATCAACTGTCAGTCTGAATAATGACAGGGAATGTGAAGCCCCTTACTACCCATGTTATGAACTGAGTCAGCTGTTTCAAGGCAATCCCTGTGTAATTTGGGAGAAGAAGCTGGACCCTCAGAACCGTCTAACCTTCCAGCCTTCTCCATAGCCCCTGTGCATCTTGAAAGTGAGATGCAAAGTGTGACTTCTGATGTAGCTGACTCCTTGAGTCTTGTGGAATTAACTGAACCCCAAGAAATGAAGCCAGACCTAGAAAGCACACCTGGTGACATACCAGATAGTCCAGAACTAATTGCAACCAATGATTCCAGTAGTATTATGGACAATGATGTTAGTGAAGCTAATGATGTTGAAAGTATCAGTGATGTGTTACGTGATTTAAATTCCACGGAATTTCCTCTTGATGATGAACCTGGAATTTCAGAACAAAGTAATGAAAGTAATCTTGCTGAATCAGAACCAGAAGCTGAAAGTGCTTACAGTCCAGAACAGACAACCAATGTAGAGGTACCCTTTTCTTCAGAAGCAGACTTATTGACAAGCAATGAGCTGGGACTGATGAACCCAAATGCCAGTGTTAAAAGGACTGAGCCTCTGCCTGTCCCTCCTAGAAAGTCTGGAAGAGCCACACAGCCTGTAATGCGCCTCAGTTATGACTCTCCAGGAAGGCCTATAGACCTCCCATTACATGTAGTTCACAAAAGGGTGTACATTTCTGAAAACTCCCTTCCAAAACTGGGCTATTCTGCCACTGCAAAGCTGATAGTTAAGCCCTCCATTCAGTATGCTAACACCATTGCCCCATGCAGCCCCAGTGTAGCTGATAGAAATGGGCCCCAAGCCATGTGAGTTAGTGTGCAGGAGGTAGTACAAACAAGAATAGTAAGAGTGATGTGTTTAACCACTTGAATCTGTTAACCTGTTTATGAAAAATGTGTTCTTGTGAAAATGTCATTGCTAAATGAAAAGTATAGTAATACTGTTGTTATGACCATTTATTTTACTGATGCATCAGATTTTATTTTGTGGTATACCAATGAAACATGCATGTATTTTATGTATAGTATTTTGTATATAGAATCTTATAGTATATGTAGACTTGATGTGGACGCCATGTTTTTCCAGGCAGGGGAGAGTGTAACCCCCCCTACAAATTGGGGTTTATTATAACGTCTTTCTGGGCTCTTTAATGGCCACTGGCAGGCTGGCAGTTCTGTGTCTTTGCGTGAGAGTGCCATATTGAGCCTCCATGCCTGTCCCTTTAAGAGAATAGCTCATCTGTATTTAGAAATTGATCTGAGCTGGGTCCAAGTGATTTAGGGCTTGTGACCAGCCAGACAGTGATTTGTTTTGCTCCATTCTGCAGTTGCTATTTGTGCAGAGGGATCCTATATAGGAACTGTGCTTATTTACTGTTTGTACTTTATTATATTAGAGACAGAGAAGTTTGTCTAACCAGCTTTGATTGCAGCTCAACCATCTGGATGGAAGCCACCATGTTAGATAGGGGACTTCCAGAGACTGTGATGATGAGAGACCAGCTTGAGGATCCAACTCCTGTGCAGCAACAACACGCAGGTTGCGGCCACCTGGAGGAAAGGCCATGAAAAGATGTGTGTGGTGTGTCGGCCCTGTTTCCCCCAAGCTTCCCTGTCATCACCACAAGGTCTCCATATCACCTGCTGTACTGCAGATTCCTGGTAGCATGAGTACAAGTCAAGTTTCTCCATGCAACGAAAGCTTAAATCATTGTGGTACCATCTAATTGTCTTCAATTATTGGGTTTTGCAAAGGACTAAGCCAACCAGCTTGGATTACAAATAATCTGGGTGTTTTGCATGTTAACTACTTTTCCTTCCATCAAGGGCCACAACATCAGCTGCAACGCCAGCTACTCACTGGTAATGCGTCTGTCTAGCCAGACTTACGATCTTGGGTACCCAGTGTTGTGTGACTGTCAGGTGGGGACTATGAGTGCATGCAATCACTGAACAAATTCAGATAGCTAATTGTTTGCCTAGATTCACGCCCCTCCCTTGTTCACTGCCCCCAAATAAACCTGATTATCTTCTTTTATGCTTAACCTGGCTAGTGTGCATATTATTAGTTGGGTTACAGTATTAAGATTGTACTGCTGCATTGCTAACCTTATTTTCCAGGGGGTCTCCAGGGCAGTGGCTGCAGGTCCATCCCTGTTGGTAATTGAGAAGGGTGTGAGTACATTATTACTGCTTCCTATTGATTGTGAATTTACCACTGTGTTATATACTAGGCCACTAGGAGGGTTGGTGGGTGGTTATAGCTTCCCAGAGGGCTATACCAGAGCAGATAAGCAACCCCAGTACCATTTATCTGGGTGGTTGCCCATTGTTACTGAACTTGGGCCCCTTAACCTGTGTATAGCCATACAGGCAGGGGCAGTAGCCCTTAGAATAGCGCCACCTAGGGGTTACAATGAGTTATGTCAGGTTTCACTAGCTGGCACTAAAGTCAGATATAAAACTGACACTCTGCCTGAGAAAACACAGGAGTTTTATTATCTCAGAGGAAGGAATTAAAGACATGTCTTCAGTATTCTTTTGTTAGGATGTCTGACATCATATTCCTTGGTCTCATGCTTTCTGTTCTAGTGTGAAGGTCAAGAATATGCAATAGAGATCAGCTTCTGAGATAACATCGAAAGGAGAGGGGGGGAGAGAGAGGCAGTCAGCTGTTAGCTCTCACAGAGTGAGGAGGGTTAGGGGTTAGTGACCCGAGCTATCAGAGGAAACTTGGCTCGGGCTTCTGCAGCCACTCATCAGGAGGTGATGCTGAGGTTTCTACAACCCGTAAACTACAAAGACTAAACTGTGTGTTTGCTGATAGTGTCAGAATGATGCCTTTTGGAGAAAGAGACTGCTCCTGTTTTTCCTGTGAAAGGAGTCAAACATTTGCTGATCCAGTAAGTGTATCCTAGCTACTAGACTTCCAGACTGAATGTGAAGGAGAAACTTAAAACTGTTTAATTCAACTGCATAGTTGATTTATTAGCACCACTGTGGAAGCTCCTAATGCCTCGACAAAGTGCCTTCAAAGGGGTCTTGTTACAATCTGACAAAATCGCTGAATTTAAATAACACTCCAAAAGTTTTGCCAGTAATAGTAAGGATTATGTGAAATAGAATTAATTGGTTAGAAAAGCAATACTGATGTTATTTGGATTTAAAGCATGTACTGATGTATCCCTATGTGATTAGGTGAACCAGATGGCAATTTTTACCAAATGAAATGACTCAATTGTGCATTACAAACTAAATGTTATGCTGCTTAACTACATAAGTTATCCGAAATTGTATTTGTGAACTGTACACATTTTTCAGTATGGATCTTTTAAAAGTGATTAGATTGACTAGCTTTAAGCTTCTTTGTAGTTTATTGGCCTCAAATGGGTAAAATTGAAATGTGTGTCACTGATTGGTGTATTAACTTATGATGTCACTTTCTGAAGTGTTTTTTAAATTCAATGATTTTGCCAGATTGTAACAAGCCCCCTTTGAAGGCACTTTGCTGAGGCGTTAGGGGCTTCCACTGTGGTGCTAATAATTCAACTATGCAGTTGAATTAAACAGTTTTAAGTTTCTCCTTTATGAGCACGTACAGTCTGGAAGTCTTGTAAGTCTATTTTGAGGGTTTGTCACCCTGTGTATGTGGCTACCTCCTGGTTCTGAGCGCAAGTTACTTTTGGATCTTTTATTCTAGCTACTAGCCTGCAGTATGGACCTGATACTGTGTGAGTACTGCTATGTGAAATCTTGCACCAGGATTGCAGACAGTTAGGGAGACGGCCAGTTAGTATGACTGCTAGGCATTGATTAGTGTACCAAGCTAGGGTCCAGAACCTAGACATGTGTGAAAAGCATGTGTCCCTTGCTCCTTAGACTGATTTGCCCTGCAGGAAAAGAAGAGGGAAGAACCAGAGAGGTCCAGACAACTGCGGACACATAAAGCCTGATTCACATCCAGAGGTACCTGGGACCTGCATCTTCTAGCTGCCCTCCCTGCAACTGCACAAATGAACCATTTGCCTGAGAACAGCTGCAGGACAGAGGAAAATAACTGTTTTGCTTGTTTTGAAGTGCACAACCACCTGCCAATCAGCTGCAAGATCATCGAGTATGCTCCGTTCCTATGGCTGCATACCCAGCGAAGCAGAGGGAGCTCCCTTTAGGGCTTAAGAGTTTAAACTAGTAGCAGTGGGTAGTGCCCCCAGTACAGGTGGGCTGGTGATGCAAAAGGTTTCAGTATTTATTCTGCCACTGTATTGTCTTGCCTGTTGCATATGTGTGTGTGTGTGTGTGTGTGTGTGTATGTGTATGTGTGTGTATGTGTGTCTCACTGTTTCTGTTACTTCTTTTTGAAAGTGTTTTATTGGCCGAGCCTTGTCAGGCACCTAATTTCAGTCTTGCAACAACAGTTAATGAGTTTCTGCCCCAAACAGTTTTGCTTTGCATTCCCCCATCCCTAGTGACTATCCCCCAATAAATATTTCATTGATAGTTTACATTTTGTTTCGTGTAAATATAGTATTAGCGGTAAGTCACTAATTGCATTTTTGTTGAATTTAAGGCTGCACTGTAATACTTCATGTATAGGGGGACGCCGTAGAGAGGTGAGGAGGTACAGCATGCCAAGGGGCTGTACTGCTCTGACACCAGGCCCACATAAACTTTACTCTGGTGTAGAGGCACCACACTAATGTTACCCCCTACAAATGGGGTTCCCGAAAAGTCTTCCTTGAGCTTGCCTAAATACTCACTGCCAGGCTACTGTCCTGCGTTTTAGCAGTTTAAATGTGATTGCCAGAGAGTGCCTGTATAGGCTCTGTGTACTGTCTCTTTAAGAGCTGCCTGGATTGCAGTCATAAGTAATCTGAGAGGGAGCTCTGTTGAAAGATGTAACAATTTACAGAAAATAATTTAGAGTGATAATGATAATGTAGTTTGTCTAACCTACCTTCTTTGCAGCAAGGACTGTTTTGTTTATCTCCACTATCTTGGTCCTGGACTGCCGAATTGGACCAATCAGTACTGATGGGATCTAAAATGGAGCCGGACTACAGAAGCTGTCTAGAGTCAAAATCTATACAAATTGTAGTTTTGGCCTTTTTTGCACCTGAAGGGGGGGGGGCCTTTGTTGTGACTGACAGACAAATCAGCCAACCAAACCTTTTGCATTCTGGAGAAAGTCCCAGGCTTGCTGGTAGTTGAGTCAGATCTAAGTTGATAGCTGAAGAAGCAACAGCTTGAGACAATCAAGCAGCCGTCTGAGTAGTTTCGCGTGGGAGAACTGTGGAAAGGCCTGAGTTCTAGCCTGCATGTCTGCTTGCTGCCCCTGAGAGGGAGAGAAGAGAATTATTTTGGACTAAATCCAAGTTTGTGAGAACGAAGTAAGCCACTGATTTTTTACCAGGCTCATACCTGAAGAAGACCGAAGATTTTGCTGAATGTGATTGGCCTGTCAGGATTTCCAGCTGCTTTTGAATCCCTGGTTTGTGCAGAGACTTTGTGATTCTGACCAGAGAGCGGTTTGCCTGGTACAGTAGAATTTCCTTACATGTAAATGTGCTGTGTTTTGAAACTGGGTCGTGATTTGGTTCCCCACTGTGTTCTGCTTGCTGGTACCATAGAATCCTTTACGTGTAAATGTGCTGTGTGATGAAAGTGGATTGTGATTTGGTTTCCCACTGTGTGAACTGTGTTCGGCTTGCTGGAAGCTGTATACAGCCCAAAATGGACAGTATCCGAATTTGTCTTCATTTGACCGGTGACTTGCCACACTGGACCAGCCAGACTACCCGCTGCACAGAGAAAGCCATCGACAAGAGACCTGCCTGGGGATCAGTCCCCTGCTCCACGCTTGAACAGGAATGACACCTTGGCCATTCGTGTGGGCCCTGCTTCTCCTGGCACTCCAGATTAACCGCCTGCTGTCTCAATTTTTGTCTAGTGTGTGTCCAGTCTTGGGTATCATGAGTAATCATCAGGGTAGTTCCCTGCAACAACAGCCTAATCTGAAAGTGTGTCATCTGATTGTCTTGTTGTTTTCTTTTCACAAACTGAGCCCTCTGGCTCCAGATTACAAATAGTGTGTGTTGTGCATGTTGTTTTCTTCCATCACAGGGCCCCAACCAGCTCCAACGTTCCTGGCTAGCCCATCATTCTCCATCTGGGTACCCAGAGTGTGTGACTGTTTATGGAGCCTGAAGTGCATGCATAACTGTTTGATTGATACAGCCTTTAAGCAAATTAACCTGATTACGCCCCTCCCTTGTTCAAGTCCTTTAAATAAATCAGATCTAACTCTTTTTTGCATTTACCCTGACTGCGGTTCCAGTTTGTGCAAGAGTACTGTACTGCTGTTATTTGCTGTGTATAACCTTGTTTTATAGGGGGTCCCCAGGGCCGGGCCAGAAGAAAGCCCTGATGGTAAGTGCAAACAGTGTGGGTACTTGTGTGGTGTATCAGGGGTATTGTGAATGTAATTATTGTGCAGTGTTTAGGCCACTAGCAGGGAAAGGGGGGGGTTACAGTGTCCCCGGAGGGCTGTGCCCTGGTTAGCTTGACCACTACCAACCCTGACCTCCGGGTGGAGGCACCTGCTACAGAACCTAGGTACCTTAACCTGCTGCTAGCCAAGCAGGCAGGGGTGGTATCCCTTAGGATAGCGCCACCTAGGGTTTACATCTTGGAGGCTCACCGCTAGGATTTTGTGCCTTCTAGTGGCCAAAAATTCTGAATTATTGTTAAAGATTAATGGCTACCCCAGTAGAAATGGCGTATACCAGTTAATGGGGTGGTGTATTGGGCAGGAGATCGACCACCAAAATGCCCTGCTTATATTGGATATTCTCCTGAGCATTGGTAAAGACACTGTAGAAGGAGTACTTTCCAAAGTTGAATGTTTAACAAACACTGTGGTGGTGGGGCGACAGGCTGATTTGACCGCCCAAACTTTCATGGCCTTAGCAGAGTGCAGTGATCCAGTGCAGAGTTCCAAAGTGCCATGGACTATTGCCTCAGAAGGGGCCCCAGCCGTCTGGACAGTGATAACTAAAGACAGCAAAGCCCCTACAGGGGATGAGCCCCCACTGCTATGTGAGACTTTTGAGGGAAAGTTGTCTAAGTTATTGCTGGAAGAGGGAAAGACTGTAGAGGATTTTAAGAGACTATTCTTGTTGCCTGGGGGTGATCCTTCTCCCACACTTCTGCCCATCCCAGTACCGGGTCCTGCTCCAGCTCCTGTGTCGGCACCCCCACCCATGCCTGCAGTTAGTCATGACACATACTGCAAGTTGAGGATGTTCTCAAGCACCTTCCCCACTCCCAAGGGGGAGGACAACTGGGAGACCTGGATCGACTATGTTGCCCCTTGGTATCTGAGTGGCAGTGTGAGGAGGCTGAGAAGTGGAAAAGAATCATAGAAAGTTTCAGGGGTCCTACTCTTGAAGCCTTTACATTTTTGAGGTCCACAAACCCTGATGCATCTGCTCAGAAGTACCTATCTGCACTCGAAGGCAATTTTGGGAGAATTGAGTTAGGGGACAATTTGCTGTGGAAATTCCGAGGTACCAAACAGTGGAAAGGGGAAAGTTTGTCGTATGTTGCTCATCTAGAAAGAGCTTTGCAGAAAGCTTACCAGAAAGGTGGGGTAGCCGCCAGTGACTTGAACCATGTGAGATTGGGGCACATACTGCAATATGCAAAGCATTCTAAATTGCAGATCCTCCAGTTAAGGCTCCAGGATGGGAGAGGTAACCCACCTGACTACTGTGACTGGATAAAATAACTCCAGGAGGTTGAAGGGGAAGAGGGAGATTGTAATTATGGGGTGAGTACAGCTCAAGTAATCATGGCACCGGAAGGCCCTTCTGAAATGGAGACCAATAAGGGTGTCCTGCCATGGGCTAAACGGTGGGGAGAGGAGTTGCTGAAGGAAGTCAGAAAGGTACAACCGGATGTTCTTACTGAGGTATCCCCTGTTGACAAAGACCCTGGCCCCTGTCAGGACGTGACTGCTATGGGGTGGGGGTGCATCCTCAGGCATCCGCTACTGAGGGTGACTTTTCAGCTGAGCTCAAGGAATGGACTGCCACCCTAAAGGAACTTTTGAGACATGGCACACTATCAGCAGGAGCCAGATCACAATCTCCCGTTGGTGCTCCAGCATCTCCTGCAATGCTCTCTCCAAGGATGCCCCGAGAGCCTGTCATTTGTCTCAATTACGGCAAGGATGGTCTCACGAAGAGGGAATGCTGTTCTCAGAGGGACTTAGAGAGAGTGGTGAACTGGCTTCAAGGGTAGTTTCAGAAACCGAATCAGTGGTCAAGGGGTGCACAAAATGATCGTAGTGAAGGCTTCCGACATCCTAACTCAAACCTCTTTGTGGCTAAATTGTCTGTCCAGGCCCCTGCTGCTGTCCCTTCCGACTGGTCCGAAATAGTGGGCCCCTCAATGGAGACTACTGTGACTGAGAATGGTATTCCTACTCAGGCTGTGCTTGACAGTGAGTCGTAAGTGACCATTGTATTTCAGGACTGGTATGACAAATACTTATCTGATATGCCATTACAGTCCCTGGAAGACCTACATGTGTGGGGGCTGAACAACAAGTCTTATCCCTACTTAGGATATGTCCACCTTTGGTTGTCTTTTCCTGCAACTGTAACTGGTGTGGAGGAGCAAGTAGAGACACTGGCCCTAGTGTGTCCCCCACCGGACTGTATGATGGGGTTCCCCTGTTAATTGGAACAAACACCCACATGTTTGGGAGGCTAGCACAACTCTGTCATGAGAAACAAGGGCAGCAGACTTGAATGGCTTTAAGAATTCTGGCTCTGATCAAGAGGGCCTATGACTTGCAACAGATACCCGAGGAAGTAGACCAGGATGAACTGGTAGAAATCGTGTGGAAGAAGGATCCCGATCAATGGTACTGGCCCCTAACGCACAGTGTACCATTCAAGGGGAGGTCTGCCTCCGGAAGGATGTCAAGAACAAAATACTGATGTTGGATGTGCCAGGCAATGGAAAAATGCCAGAAGGATTATTGGTCAAGCTCAGCATCTTGCCTGCTCGTGCCCATGCCTACACACGACGAATGATGGTCCAGATTCGCAATGTGTCAGATCGGGAGATCCAGGTGAACAGAGGGTACACCCTAGCTACGGTACACTGTGCAGACACTGCAGTGTTGCCTAGCAACAAGCACCCTGGCAAGAAGGAGAGAATGACCCCGGGCTTGTTTGACTTTGGTGACTCCCCATTGCCAGCTGAATGGAAGGCTAGAATTAGCAACAGACTTGCCCAGAGAGACTAAGTGTTTTCATTGAAGGAATGGGATGTGGGATGTGTCCAGGGTGTGGAGCATCACATACACCTTCACGATGAATGGCCATTTCAAGAGAGGTCTCAATGCCTAGCCCCAGCAGACATAGATGATGTGAGAAGATACCTGCAGGAAACGCTCGCTGCTGGCGTGATACTAGAATCCAGGAGCCCATATGCCTCTCCCATTGTGGTTGTGTGTATGAAGAATGGGTCTGTGAGGATGTGTGTTGATTATCAAACCCTGAACCGGCGGACCATCCCAGACCAATACACTATGCCTCGTATACAAGATGCCCTGGACTGCTTGAATGGGACCAAATGGTTCTCAGTGTTGGATCTTCGCAGCGGATACTGCCAGATCACTATGGCCCCAGAAGACCATGAGAAAAAGCCTTCATCTGTCCATTGGGGTTCTATGAATTTCTGAGGATGCCACAGGGGATATCGGGTGCCCCAGCCACCTTTCAGCTACTGATGGAACGTATGGTGGGAGATATGAATTTGTTGGAATGCCTGGTGTACTTGGATGATGTCATTGTGCTTGGGAGTACCTTTGAGGAGCATGAGAACTGACTGTTTAAAGTCCTAGACCAACTGGGAAACTTCAGCCTCAAGCTGTCCATTGACAAGTGCCAGTTTTTCCAAACCTCCGTGAAGTATGTGGGGCACAAAGTATCAACAAAAGGGCTAGAGACTGATCCCAGTAAGGCTGAAGCACTGACTACTTGGCCCCAGCCCCATAATCTGAAAGAACTACAACATTTCCTGAGTTCTGTGGCTACTACCGCAGGTTCATAAAAAACTATTCCAAGGTGATTCGCCCACTCTTGAACCTTACCCAGGGATATCCTCCTACAAATCATAAATACAAAAAAGGGGCCATTAAAGAACCAGAAAAAGTATACTTCCACCCAGGTGAACTCTTCGGGCCCTGCTGGACGCCCGACTGTGAAGCAGCCTTCCATGAGATCATATACCAGCTCACCCACGCCCCCATCCTCGCCTGTGCTGACCCCACCAAACCCTATGTGCTGCATATGGACGCTAGTCTGCAGGGTCTAGGAACAGTGCTGTATCAAGACCATGAGGATGTCCTGAGACCAGTAGCTTTCACCAGTAGGAGCTTGACCCCGTCCAAATGAAACTACCCTGTGCATAAATTGGAGTTCCTTGCACTAAAATGGGCCATTGTTGACCAGTTTCATGAATACCTCTATGGGGCAAAGATATTGGTGAAGACTGACAATAACCCGTTGACCTATGTACAGACTTCAGCTAAGTTAGATGCCACTGGGCACTGGTGGCTTTCTGCATTATCCACCTATGATGATGCTGTTGAATACAGACCGGGCCTGACCCATATTGATGTTGACGCTCTATCACGAAGGCCCACTTCCAAGAGTGATTGGGTCAGGCTGTCTGAACCTGACATTCGAGCATTGTGCCAAAAGTTTGATAGAGATGAACAGATATCTGTGGACACAATGGACTGTTTAGTAGATTGCTTGGGCCCTTCTGACACCTGCATAGCAGCTGCTTATTGCCACTCCTCTGCTCTAGATATTAGTGCACTACCTTAGTTTGACAATGACAGCATTCAGTGGGCTCAATCCCAAGATCCTATGATTCAGCCAGCACTTGATGCCCTGCATGCGGGGAAAGATGTGTCTAGGTTACGTTCCACTGACTTGTGAACTGCTTTATTGTTTAAAGAAGGCCCCAGACTGAAGTTGCTCAATCAGTTGTTGTATAGAGAGATAGTAGATCATAGTGGCAAAGTGGACAAGCAACAATTGGTCCTGCCCATGGCCTTTAAAGATTTGGTACTGAGGTCCCTCCACAATCACATGGGGCACCTCGGTATTGACAGAACCCTTGACCTGATACAATCTCCCTTCTACTGGCCCCAAATGGGGGCCAATGTTGAGCACCATGTAAAGACTTGTAGTCGCTGCCTGAAAAGAAAAGCTCTACCTCAGAGTGCTGCTCTGCTTGTTAATATTACTACCAGCACCTCCATGGAACTAGTCTGCATAGAGTTCTTGTGTTTAGAACCTGATCAGCGGAACATTGGCAATGTGTTAGTGGTTATGGATCATTTCACATGGTATACACAAGCTTTCCCCACCAAAGATCAAAAGGCATCTACTGTGGCCAAGGTGCTAGTGGAAAATTTCTTCATCCACTATGGTGCCCCTCAGTGGATTCATTCTGATCAAGGCAGAGATTTTGAGAGTTGGCTAATCAAAGAAATGCTCTCTCTCTCTGTGGGGGGTGCGAAAGTCGAGAACCACCCCTTATCACTCTCAGGGGGACCTTCAACCGGAACGCTTTAACCGCACCCTGCTAGACATGCTAGGCACCCTCCACTCAAAAGACAAGCATAAATGGAGCAAGCAGATTAGCACCTTGGTACACGCATATAATTGCATGAAAAATGATGCTACTGGGTTCTCTTCCTACTGCCTCATGTTCGGGAGAGAGGCCCGGCTGCCTGTTGATGTCTGTTTTGGGGTCTCTCCAGATGGGGTCCGAGCAGAAAACTACTTGCAATATGTACAAAAACTGAAAGCTCAATTGAACCATGCCTATCAACTGGCTCAGACAATGGCTGCGAAGAGAAATCTAGCCAACAAAGAGAGGCATGATAAAAAAGTAAAGTCAGGAGCTTCGACCTGGAGACCATGTGTTGTTATGCAATTTGGGACTGCATGGTAAACACAAAATTGCTGATCGGTGGCACCATCTTCCCCATGCAGTAGTTGGAAAGTTGGATGATTTACCTGTGTACAAGGTGCACCCTGAGAACAACTCCAAAGCTGTCAAGACCATGCACTGTAACCACTTGCTACCTATTGGTGAAGTCATAATTGAGGCTGAACAATCAGAGATTGATTCCCCTGGGCCAGTGACTCGTGCTGCTGCAAGGAAGAGACAGAGTTAACCTACCCCAGTGGATACAAATTTAAGGGCCCCCCGCCCCAAGCAGGTCCAGACTGATAGTGATTGTCAGTCAGATTCTGATGATAGTGAGTGTGACAATGCCTTTAACCCCTCCTATGAATTGAGTCAGTTGTTTCGAGGAAATCCTATGACTAATTACGGGAATGAAGCTGGGCCTTCTGGACTGTCTAACCCCTCAGCTTCATCCTTGGAGCCAATGCTCCCTGAAAGTGAAGTGGAAAGTATCAAGTCTGAAGATGCTGATTCCCTGTGTATTATAGAACTGTATGATTTGCCTGAAGGAAGGGCTGATGGTTTGAGTCTTTCTGGTGACATACCAGAACTTGAAGAACACTATGAGAGTGCTGACAACCCCCCTTCCGTGCCTCAAAGTTTGATTGTGCCTGAGCCTTCACAAAATGAGTCAAGTGTTATAGAAACCGAGCCTGCAGAGCAAGGAGCCGACAGAGCCCCAAGTTTGGACATTCCCCTCCAGGCAGAGGCACTCCTCACAAGTGGTGAAAGCCCCAAGACTGTTGTTGAAAGTACAGAGACTGTGGTTGTTCCCCCCAGAAAGACTGGCCAAGCTGTCAAGCCAGTATTGTGTTTCAGCTATGATTCTCCAGGGAGGCCTGTGGACTTGCCTCTCCATGTAGTTCACAAAGGTGTTTATGTTTCAACAAGCTCACTGCCCAAACTGAGCTTGACGGCCCATTCCAGGTTACTTGTTCTGCCCTCTCACCATGGTGCCCCTGCCCCATCCAGCCCCAATTTAGCTGACAGGGAAGGGCCCCCTCTTACATTGTTCAATGTACAAGAAGTTATTGCATGATTCTGCATAGTAATGTGTAAATTACCTGTGTGAAATATGCATGATGTATTGTCAGAATGGATATAGTATTGTGAAGTGAAGAGAATATGTATAGTAAAAGGTATAAGTTTACGTTGACTGATGCATCAGATGTCACTTGCATAGCACGCTAATGGTATAAATGTCTCGTATAGTTTGCATTTGCAATATTGTGATGGTACAGACTTGACATGGACGCCAAGTCTTCTCCAGGCAGGGAAGGGTGTAACCCCCCTACAAATGGGGGTTCCCTAAAAGTCTTCCTTGAGCCCGCCTAAATGCTCACTGCCAGGCTGGTGTCCTGCGTTTTAGCAGTTTAAATGTGATTGCCAGAGAGTGCCTGTATAGCCTCTATGTACTGTCTCTTTAAGAGCTGCCTGGATTGCAGTCATAAGTAATCTGAGAGGGAGCTCTGTTGAAAGATGTAACTATTTGCTGAAAATCATTTAGAGTGATAATGATAATGTAGTTTGTCTAACCTGCCTTCTTTGCAGCAAGGACTGTTTTGTTTATCTCCCACTACCTTGGTCCTGGACTGCCGAACTAGACCAATCAGTACTGGCGGGACCTAAAATGGAGCCGGACTACAGGAGCTGTCTGGAGTCAAAATCTTTAAGAATTGTAGTTTTGGGCTTTTGGTGCCTTTTTGCACCTGACAGACAGATCAGCCAAACAAACCTTTTGGATTCTGGGGAAAGTCCCAGGCTTGCTGGCAGTTGGGTCAGATCTAAGTTGGGAGCTGAAGAAGCAACAGCTTGAGACAGTCAAGCAGCCGTCTGAGTAATTTTGCACGGGAGAACTGTGGAAAGGCCTGAGTTGTGGCCTACATGTCTGCCTGCTGCCTCTGAGAGGGAGAGAAGAGAATTATTTTGGACTAAATCTGAGTTTGTGAGAACAAGTAAGCACTGATTTTTTTACCAGGCTCATACCTGAAGAAGACCAAAGATTTTGCTGAATGCGATCGTCCTGTTAGGATTTCCAGCTGCTTTTGAATCCCCGGTTTGTGCAGAGACTTTGCGATCATGACCAGAGAGCGGTTTGCCTGGTACAGTAGAATTTCCTTACATGTAAATGTGCTGTGTATTGAAAGTGGGTCGTGATTTGGTTCCCCACTGTGTGAGTTGTGTTCTGCTTGCTGGTACCGTAGAATCCTTCACATGTAGATGTGCTGTGTATTGAAAGTGGGTCGTGATTTGGTTCCCCACTGTGTGAATTGTGTTCTGCTTGCTGGTACTGTAGAATCCTTTACATGTAAATGTGCTGTGTATTGAAAGTGGGTCATGATTTGGTTCCCCACTGTGTGAACTGTGTTCTGCTTGCTGGAAGCTGTATCCAGCCCAAAATTGACTGTATCTGAATTTGTCTCCATTTGGCCGAAGCCTTGCCACACTGGCCAAGCCAGACTACCCGCTGCACAGAAAAAGGCCTTTACGAGAGACCTGCCTGGGGATCAGCCCCCTGCTCCACGCTTGAACAGGAACAATGCCTCAGTGATTTGTGTGGGCCCTGCTTCTCCTGGCACTCCAGATTAACCACCTGCTGTCTCGATTTTTGTCCAGCCTGTGTCCAGTCTTGGGTATCATGAGTAATCATCAGGGTAGCTCCCTGCAACAACAGCCTAAACTAAAAGTGTGTCATCTGATTGTCTTGTTGTTTTCTTTTCACGAACTGAACCCTCCGTCTCCGGATTACAAATAGTGTGTGTTGTGCATGTTGTTTTTTTCCATCACAGGGCCCCAACCAGCTGCAACATTCCTAGCTAGCCCACCATTCTCCATCTGAGTACCCAGAGTGTATGACTGTTTATGGAGCCTGAAGTGCATGCATAACTGTTCGATTGATATAGCCTTTAAGCAAATTAACCTGATTACGCCACTCCCTTGTTCAAGTCTCTTAAATAAATCGGATCTAACTCTTTTTTGCATTTACCCTGACTGCGGTTCTAGTTTGTGCAAGGGTACTGTACTGTTGTTATTTATTGTGTATAACCTTGTTTTACAGGGGTCCCCAGGACCGGACCAGAGGAAAGCCCTGCTGGTAAGTGCAAACAGTGTGGGTACTTGTGTGGTGTATCAGGGGTATTGTGAATGTAATTATTGTGCAGAATTTAGGCCACTAGCAGGAAAAGAGGGGGGTTACAGTGTCCTGGAGGGCTGTGCCCTGGTTAGCTTGACCACTACCAACCCTGACCTCCAGGTGGAGGCACCCGTTACAGAACCTAGGACCCTTAACCTGCTACTAGCCAAGCAGGCAGGGGTAGTATCCCTTGGGATAGCGCCACCTAGGGGTTTCACTAAACTTAAAAGATCTGGATTCACGTCCCCAATCAGAAAAATCAGAACCCAGGCCCCTCAGCCTTGTTTGAGCCCACAAGGCAGGGGCAGTAAGCACAATATCCACAGCGACCCAGTTTCACCAGTACAGCACTACTTTAGGGAACCCAGACTGGCTCATTTGGGAGGCCATGGGAGGTGGACCCCAAGGGCCCGGGCTCGCCCGCTACACAAGGGCTTTGGAAATATAAAATACAGTTATATTATTTTCCATTTGATAGTGTATTTTCCACAGAACAATCTTTATTTCCAAAATACATGTTGAAGTGTACAACTATAATGTTTGTTATGGCACTGCATCTTCTTCTGCCCCGAGTTCTTGACAGAACATTCCATGGGAAACAGCACAATGTAAGTTTCGTCTCAGCACAGCTTTCTGCACGGTTGTACACTGTCACTGGAATTAGTCATAAGTGGAGAATATTGCCATTCAACTAGGGAACTAAAACACTTTAAAACTGACATAATTATAGATCAAGTGAGTGCTCTCACCCAATCAGAATGCTCCTCTGAACTGTGTGTGAGATAAAAGAGTGCTTCATATGCAGGTGCCCTGAATACAGCACATTCAGGGATGTATTTCAATGTATTAAAATATTATTGATAAGCCTCGATCAATATAGAGAATACTGGCTGAGCAATCGTGCTGAACCAGTGTGTTCAGCCACAGAGGGGTTTATGATTCCATGTGACCTTGAGAGCGAAGCTCGTGAGGTCCGATGGAATCATAAATTCCAGGGTGGCTGAAAACACACTGGTTTAGCGAGATTGAGAAGCCAGCATTTTTTATAGTGTATAGTATGATTTTTAACAAGAAGCACGTATGATTCACGGCGGTTCCTTGCGCGCCGGGCCCAAGCATTTCAAGATCGAGTCTCTCATTCCAAATGAATGGAACGCTGTTCTGCACATACAGTCAGTACAGCGTTCCATTCATTTTTGACTCTGTGGCTGAACAGCGTTTCGGTATGGTTGGATTTTTAACAAGAACAATGTTCCACCGTACACTATAATATATTTCTAGTGCTGATCATGGAGTGTAAACACATCACTAAGACATCTGTCAGGACAGCTGATTGGCAAGGAGCTGCTAGTTCCATAGAATGAATGCAGGTTTTTGTGCCAACTAGCAAGGAGAGAACAGCTTTTCAAACATAGATGACGTAAGCGTGATTGGCATTATACTGTTCATGCCCAAAAGGTACTCTTATACATGTAAAAGTGGTCTCTGACATCCTTATGGTGTCAGAACCACTCTCTTTTGCTTTGCAGCTCTAAAAAAATGTTGATAAAGTTTTTAACTACAAACTGCACAAAATACCACTCTTATAAGTAGTGGTACTCAGATGGTAATTATGCATATCTGACCACCCTCTCTGTCAGATAGTGCTGGGATCCACCTCTGAATCTGACCATAATCCGACCAAAGTAGGATTTCGTATCCAGAACTGGATTGGTTTGTGTCTAAGTGCGAAGCCAGGTATTTTCAGTTGGATCCACTTGCTCCATTCTTGGATAGTTGGATGTGATGGCTGGATCCATCGGATCCTGGTCAGATTCACAGGCACCCTCAGATACTTATAGTACCTTGGCTCTGAGGAGGTTAGATCCTTAGTCAGATACCTGTATCACCCCAAATCCTTCAAAAGTGATGGTATTCGACCTGGTAGATATCTGCACAACACTACTTATACGTGTAAGAGTGTATTGGGGACATATCACAACATATACAAGAAATTATTGTAAGTCCTTCCTTCTGCTAAAAACAGACAAACTGAACACCTAGCCAAGCTTGAAAAATCAGCTGTCAGTATCATTTCATTATATTCCTTTTCAAAAAATGTTTATTGCAGCCCCTCCCCCCGTACAGCTTACAGTACGTGTAGACTGACTCCACAGAATATCCAGGAATCCGGAGGGCTCAGTTCCTGAAAAGAAAACAACAAGACAGCTTAAATATTTGAGAATGGGAAGCATGCTCTCATCCCACAAGGTTAAAGTGAATAAAGTGGAAAACAAAGTGAAGGACAAATAACAGTCAATGCATATCAGAAGTGAAACCAGAAATAATTTGAATGTCAACTGGTTTCTCATCACATTAAACTATTTACAGACCAAGCTCCTGTCACCCTGATGGAACTGTACAATGTACACCCCACTCAGCAAATCTCCTGGTCGTCCTCTTAAACTTGGAGTAACAGTCTCCTACGTAGTAGGTACAACTGACTAAGCATTTGTTCAGATGGAACCTTTGGAACAGAGGCTCCAGGGGAATATTTTCTGTGCTGTACAAGAAGGGGACTGCCTTCTAAGGAGGCAAACCAAGATCTCAGAGTTTCTGTAGCTTGCCAGGTGATCTGTTTATAGGCTTGTGAGAGGAGGCAGCTGAATCAGGGTAAAGTTCCTTTTATTTGTTGGTTGGCCTTTTGTTTAATTTACTACATCTAATAGAATAGCTTTTCAAACTGTGCTGCTAACAGCTGATTGGTTCTGTATTTATTACTGCGTACCTCTGAAGTGTTTTATGATGTTTTTGAATGCAAGACTGATTATCATATGAAACTGTACAAATCAGGACATTTCAAAGCAAGCTAGCACATTTATATGGACAGTTTGCCTTCCTTCCCTCCCACTCCAGTAGGATTTAAACCTTTCATTTCCAAAAATCTGGACGTCACTGTAATACAATAAAAGACACCTTGTTTTAATTCCTATTTGTGTCCTTTTTCCAACTTCTCTTACTCCATTTGACACATTTCAGTGAAGGGATTTCACTCTTTGCCTCTTTTTTATATTTAGTGAGCCTCTGATCAGGACATTTTCTTTTCTTTTTTTGGTCAGGGCACATTGACTGTATATTCTGGTCAACACAGACAGCAGATGGTAAGGGATGCAGGAAGGAAAACCGCTGTAGAATTGTGACGCAGTGTGACTCCAGTGCTGTGCTTTTTTATTAGTTATTTTTGGTATTTGTGGTTATTTGTACTGGTTTGCATGTTAATTTATTAACAGATATCTTTGTATATATTTATTAAACTTGGTAACCAGGAGAGGCTCACTGAGCCAAAGTTCATTTCCAGGTGTGAGCTGGGGGAAGGGAAAGGGTAGAAACAGAGTTGCAAGCAAAATACAGTCAGTCAGGTGATGTGGTTACAGTGAGGATGACTTAAAGAGCATAAGCTGAGTGTTGTCAGACATAATGGCAAATCATTACATGTGAATTGGCCACTTGCTTATTTTATCTCTAATAGCAGTGGGGCTCTTTTGGCATTCCCATCAGGGCCCTGCTGAGAAGTTGCCAAGCTAGTGGTGAGAAACTGTAACTTGGAAGGAACATGCATGCACATTGTTGTCAGCCTGAGCCCTGTTATTGCCATGGTGGGAGCCTGTAACTTGAAAGGGACATGTATTCACATTGTTGTCAGCCTGAGCCCAGTTAGTGCAGCAGTGGGAACCTGTAACTCGGGAGGAACATGCATGCACATTGTTGTCAGCCTGAGCCCAGTTAGTGCAGCGGTGAGAACCTGTAACTCGGGAGGGAGGGACACATATGCACATTGTTGTCAGCCTGAGCCCTGTTATTGCCATGGTGGGAGCCTGTAACTTGAAAGGGACATGTATTCACATTGTTGTCAGCCTGAGCCCAGTTAGTGCAGCAGTGGGAACCTGTAACTCGGGAGGAACATGCATGCACATTGTTGTCAGCCTGAGCCCAGTTAGTGCAGCGGTGAGAACCTGTAACTCGGGAGGGAGGGACACATATGCACATTGTTGTCAGCCTGAGCCCAGTTAGTGCAGCGGTGGGAACCTGTAACTCGGGAGGAAGGGACACATATGCACATTGTTGTCAGCCTGAGCCCAGTTAGTGCAGCGGTGGGAACCTGTAACTCGGGAGGGAGGGACACATATGCACATTGTTGTCAGCCTGAGCCCAGTTAGTGCAGCGGTGGGAAGCTGTAACTCGGGAGGGAGGGACACATATGCACATTGTTGTCAGCCTGAGCCCAGTTAGTGCAGCGGTGGGAAGCTGTAACTCGGGAGGGAGGGACACACACACATGCACATTGTTGTCAGCCTGAGCCCTGTTATTGCCATGGTGGGAACCTGTAACACAAGTGGGACATGCATGCACATTGTTGTCAGCCTGGGCTCAGTTAATGCAGCCGTAGGAATCTGAAACTCGGGATGGATATGCATGCTTGTTGTTGTCAGCCTGAGCTCAGTTAGTGTAGCAGTGGGAACCTGTAATTCAGGAGGGACATACATGCACAGTGTTGTCAGCCTGAGCCCTGTTATTGCTGTGGTGGGAACCTGTAACTCGGGAGGGACATGCATTCACATTGTTGTCAGCCTGAGCCCAGTTAGTGCAGTGATGGAAACCTGTAACTTGGGACTCTTGCATGCCCACTGTTGTCAGTCTGAGCCCAGTTGCTTCAGCGGTAAGAAACAGTGACTCAGGAGGGACATCCGTGTACATTGTTAGCTGCCTGAAACCTGTTAGTGCACTAGTGGGAACTTGTAGAACTCACTGGGGGTGAGCAGCATGCATTCACATTGTTGTCATCCTGAGCCCAGTAAGTGCAGTGGTGGGAACCTGTAACTCACTGGGGGCATGCATTTACATTGTTGTCATCCTCAGCCCAGTCTGTGCAGTGGTGGGAACCAGTATCTCGGGGAGGGACATGCACGCACATTGTTGTCAGTCTCAGCCTAGTTAGTGCAGCAGAGGGAACCTGTAACTTGGGAGGGACATGCATGCACAATGGGGGTGATTCCCCAAGGTACGGGAAAAATGTGCATGAGGTGCATATCATGCCAATGTAGTTCTGCGGCCTTGGACACGTGCAGAGTGCACGGTATTCACTACCGCATGCACCTGTGGGGCACCTGTCTCCAACCTCACCCCACCGGCACGCAAGACCATGCAGGATGGCCAGGGGCAGTGTGGCTGACCCAGGAGGGCATCCAATGGCATGCCCATCCAGGGTCCCACAGTGGATCACTTGCACTGCAGGGCGTGGGTCCGGGTGCGTGACTGCTGACCGCAGGCACCTCGACTCGCGTGGACTGATCCCGTTGTCCAGTGTACCTCCCTGGCTGGGCCCACATACATGAGCGCCCATACGGCGCACAAATGTCCCCTGGCAGTAGGACCCCAGTCCTGTATGCTGGCTCCCCACACTGTGGCTCCCTGTCCCCGAGGCAGTGGTACCCCCCCACACAGCTGAGCCCCATCCCCAAGTTAGGAACTCCCCCATAACAGCCCCATCGTGCATGAACAGGCACCGTCCGGGACGTCCCAACCCCTCCACCTCCCCTGCTCGTGGCCACCCTGGCCCCCATTGATGTTCAGTGCTCCCTCACCCACAGCACCGACAACACCCCCTCCCCGATCCCTGTACCTGCCCATTGGTGTCGGCACGTGCAGTGGTTGGGGGGTGGAGGTGTTGACGGTGCCGTGGGGGGAGGATCCACGGCACACCAGTGTGTGGTTGGGGGAGCCGTGACCAGGGGTCAGGGGGATTGGCTGGTGGTGCTGTACCAGGTGGGTGAAGGACATCTGTGCACAGATATGGGCATGGGGCATAGGTGTGTCGGTGGGGTGGCTGCATACACGGGGATGGGGCATAGCTTTGTGCTGGGGTGTGTTGCACTGGGCGACCACTGGGGACAGATGCAGGGGTTATGTTGGTGGGGGAAGGGGTCTGTCCGCCCTTGCAGTAGTCCCGTTGAGCTGGGCTGGCAAGGCGGGTCACTATGGTGTGTGCCACCACTGGTGGCATCATATCAGGGGCGCGCAGTGGCTATGACTGCTTCGGGAACATGTAGCCAGAGCCCCTCGCCCGGCACTCGTGCTTCTGAGGAACAGCGCTGGAGTGCAAGCATCGCCTCTTCTTGCACCGCCCACGCCGAGATCACTGGTGGGCGGGGATCTGGTGTGTAACAGCCCCACGCCCCTTTGGTGAATCGGGTGCAGGGGGCACAATGGCCAAGGAGTGTTTACATGCGGCACATACGCGGCATGTAGCCAATCTGAACCTTGGAGAATACCCCACATTATTGTCAGCATAAGCGCAGTTAGTAGAGCAGCGGAAACCTGTAACTCCGGAGGGATTTTTCTTTGTTTTGTTTTCAAGTACATATTGTAACACAAACCACTGTTTGTATTCATATATGTTCGAGTTTATGAAGGCTATAGCCATGGCTTATCATTGGTCTAAAATTACATTCTACGAATAATATATTGCTATTTATCATTTATTTACTGCATACATTTGTTTGCTCTGCGTCACTTGGAGAACCTCCCTTTAGCTGTAATTTTGCTCTGGAATATTTTTTTCACTTTGTGGAAGCAGAATCAGCTACAGGGTTTGATCACAATTCTGCATATGATTTCGCAGTTTACCTTTCGGGTTTTCCTCAGATAACTTTTTCTAAATTTGATAATGCTCTGACCTGGCTGCAGTACACTCTTTATACCTATGGTTTTTATTTAACAGTTAATCCTCAGTCTTTTTCTACCTCCACCTTTGCATTTATTCTACTTGGTGCAGCAAAGTAATTATATATATTTTTTATTCCAAAAAGGGACCTTGTACTAACAAGTGGCATAGTAGTACTGGGGATTTAGGAGTCTAATGGTAGCAAATGAATGCCAAGGCTTTTTTAGTGTGATTAGTTGGAAATCCACAAGCAAATGGATTTTTTCCCTCACATCCAAGGGTTCTCAGTCTAGTAATTATACAGCCTCCTTTATAACTTTTATTGACTTCATTGAAACCACAGTGTAAATAATTTTTCACTTAGGTGTTTTATATGGGTTCTTGGTTCGGTTTGTTGAGATGTTCATGTTTTTTCACGTAGTTAATATTGTTGTCTGGCAGATTAGCAATTAATGGAGTGATGACTAATTAGAAGTAATATAAAGTGTCAATGCTTTGATTTTTGCTCTGCCTCTTGATGACGACTTGTTCCAAGTCAAAGTACCAGGGCGTTTTTGGTGCTTTCTACAGGTTTGATACCTCAGTAAACTAAAATTAGTTTTTCAATCTCATCTGGCATTTTTTTTTTTTACTTTGTTTTTTGCTTCCGAGTGCGTGGCTTCTTTTGTTATGCATTAATAGTGTTGTCAGTCTGAGCCCAGTTAGTGCAACGCTAGGAACCTGTAACTCAGGAGGGACATGCATGCACATTGTTGTCAGCTCAAGCCCAGTTAATGCAGCAGTAGAAACCTGTAACTCTGGAGGAACATGCATGCACATTGTCATCTTGAGACCAGTTGGTGCAGCGCTGGGAACCTGTAACTCAGGAGGGACATGCATTTATATTGTTGTCAGCCTGAGCCCAGTTAGTGCAGCGGTGGGAACCTGTAACTTGGGAAGGACATGCATTTATATTGTTGTCAGCCTGAGCCCAGTTAGTGCAGCAGTAGGAACCTGTAACTCAGGAGGGACATGCATGCACATTGTTGTCAGCTCAAGCCCAGTTAATGCAACAGTAGAAACCTTTAACTCAGGAGGGACATGCGTGCACATTGTCAGCTTGAGCCCAGTTAGTGCAGCGCTGGGAACCTGTAACTCAGGAGGGACATGCATTTATATTGTTGTCAGCCTGAGCCCAGTTAGTGCAGCGGTTGGAACCTGTAACTTGGGAAGGACATGCATTTATATTGTTGCCAGCCTGAGCCCAGTTAGTGCAGCGCTGGGAAGCTGCAACTCAGGAGGGACATGCGTGCACACTGTTAGCCTGAGCCCAGTTAATGCAGCGGTAGGAACCTGTAACTTGGGAGGGACATGCATTTATATTGTTGTCAGCCTGAGCCCAGTTAGTGCAGCGCTGGGAACCTGTAACTCAGGAGGGACATGCGTGCACATTGTTAGCCTGAGCCCAGTTAGTGCAGCGGTAGGAACCTGTAACTTGGGAGGGACATGCATTTATATTGTTGTCAGCCTGAGCCCAGTTAGTGCAGCACTGGGAACCTGTAACTCAGGAGGGACATGCATTTATATTGTTGTCAGCCTGAGCCCAGTTAGTGCAGCGCTGGGAAGCTGCAACTCAGGAGGGACATGCGTGCACATTGTCAGCTTGCGCCCAGTTAGTGCAGCGGTGGGAAGCTGTACCTCAGGAGGGACATGCATGCACATTTTTGTCAGCCGGAGCCCAGTTACTGCAGTAGTGGAAACCTGTAACTTAAGAGGAACATGCATGCACGTTGTTGTGAGTCTGAGCCCAGTTAGTGCAGCGGTGGGAATCTATAACTTGGGAGGGACATGCGTGCACATGGTTCTTAGCCTTAGCCCGTTAGTGCAGCGGTAGGAACGTGTTACTTGGGAGGGACGTGTGCACATTGTTGGCTCTAGGTAAAATTGGGCTGACCTCCCCAACACTAAAATTTGAAGACCATGAGCAGAAGCCCAGCCTATTTCCCTTTCATAGATTGCATGCACAATGAGAACAGTATAAATACAGTATATATTTATATTTTGTTGTGTGTTTTCAGGATGGCTTCTCTTGCTGCCATCCAGCACCATTGGACATGGTGTCAGAGAGTGGCAGCAAAACACTGGATGTGCCAGCTTGCCCCAAGAACCTTGGCATCACCTGCGACAGTGCCAAAGGGTGTGAGACACTGGAAAGGTACCGCATCACCATGTACCTCATCATCACTGGTCTTGGCACCCGTACCGATAAGCTGCTCTGGGAAAAGATATTTCCATATCACACCATCTACCAGCTTCCAGGAGGTAGAACTCAGCAGCAAAAGGTATGGAGTTCAGAGACTGCCATTCTCCTCTGTCTCAGAGACGGACCTAGCATTCTTTGAAAGTGTGCTACCTGGCCGTGTGGTAACGGACCCTGACATCCTGGCAGCTTGCAACGTGGACTGGATGAGGTCTGTGCGAGGTAAGCAGTGCACTCTGGTGTATTTATGGTTGACATCATACATACCTGGCACCACTTTTAGCTGACTGGGGTTGTTTCTTCCTAGACCACTGCATGTAGAACAAGGACCAGGGATATATTTTTTTGTAATTTTACTATTTCAGAGGTGTTGTGCAGAGACACAAAATCTTCAGTGAGGATATCTTCCCCCATTGGGATGCACCTTTGGAACTGTAAGTCGTTAGCATCAGGACTACTCAAAATCTTGTGCTAGCTGGGGACTGCCCATGAAGATGTGCAACGTTGGCGCTTATACAATGTTGACGGCCCCATTACTCCTTAGTTCTTTGTTTCATGATCAACAGCTCATGAGGCCTGCAGAGAAACACTGCTGTTTCTTTGATTTTATTGTTTCTCTAATTTAACTTTACTTGTTGCATTACCCCGTATGCCGCAGTTGAAAGAACCTTTATTTAGGTTTTGTACCTGCGGTTACAAGATCTACAAGGACGATGATTACACTGTTTGTGTTTGGGCCTGTCTCACAGTGTAAGGGCCCACAGGATCTGCTAGATCATTGATGGTTGGTGAACTCAGTCCCAGCCACTCTCCAGTAACCAGAGGGGAGCATTCACAGGGCACGCCACATGTTGCTGGTGGGTTGGACTTTACAGACAGGTCAGCTGGGAAGATGAGGTTCCACTGTGCTAGAACATATGCTAGTGCCAGACAGGCTGCCCTTCTGGTTAGTTTGTCACACCTCCCTTTGCCAGGCCCCAAAGCTAAGAGTCCTCCTGGGACTGCCTGCCCCACCACATGGTTAATAAGCCACAGAAGGAAGACTGTAGTCAAGAGAACAGAGAGTAGACAGTCAGGCTGGGGAGTGGGATACCTTTGGCTCTTAGGATGGCCAGAGGAATGTGATGCTGAACTCAGATCCAGGACCAGGGCAGCAGGAAATACCAGGTGAGAAAGAGAAAGGGGGAAAAAAGATTAACACACCACACTCAGGCTGAATACATAGTAGCAGAAAATTCTATTTTCATACAGGCATACGTGGGTACATTTACACCATTTGGAGGAACAAAGCCCTTTTTACAAGGTGGTCCTGTTTCGGGTTACAGTTTAAATGTTCACAAATAATATTGACAGATGAATACAGAGTTAAAGACAGAATGTTTAAACAGTGCAAGCTTAAATGTTCACAAATAATACTGACAAATGAACACAAAGTTACAGACAGAACATGTTTAAACAGTGCAAGCTTTGAAAATATTTAGTAAAAGCATGTGAAGGCTCATTTTTTGCAAGTGCAGCATGTCTTTAATTTCAGTTTCATGGCAGTATTAAAGGCCTTTGGTTTAGTGGCTGTACTTAAATTTTCAGATCAATATTATCCCAAAACTGTGCCACTGTCTGTGTAAATGACATATTTCCATATCTGTTCTTTGATATGGATTCTTCATATATTCTGTTGTTATTGAATCTCAGGTTTTACTTAATTACTTATGGATAAACTTTTGCGATTCCTCCATTAAGTTTATTGATTTATTTAGGTTAAGTATATTATTTACCAAACCAGCCCAAATGAATTTGTGTACAGAGGTCTGGAACCAATGCTTCAGAATTGTAGTGTAACCCCCTTCCAAGTCGGGAGCTTACTTGAGGGCTCCAACGTGGTCCTGCATCCTGCTGTCTCCCATGTTTGCTCCACGAATGTGAGCCACTCTAACTTCGCTCCCTGGGCCCAGAGGTTTAGGGGTCTGAGCTGCAAACCTGGAGACCTGGGTTTGAATCCCACAGCTCCCACTTACATACTGTGTGACTCCGAGCAAGTCACTTAACTTCCTTGTGCTCCCAGGTCGTACCTGGAAAAAAGCTTCGGCATAGTGTGCCTTTCTGGTTAAACAATTTCCCCTTCCCCTTTCCCTCTCCTGGACTGCTGCCAGGGCCGGGGAGTGCTCCAAACTGTGTTTCAGATAGGTAGATAGATATTTCGTTTATAAAGCGCCCAATTCCATGGACTTTGAGCGCTATACAATAGAGTTCAAAAACAGAATACACATAAGCAGCAATTTATCATAAACTTAAAATTCTATTTTGTTGCCTGCATGCGCCTGACATGGATGTGGCCTGTGAGCCACCAGTGTGTTTGCTTCTCCACCCTTCGAACTGCTGCACAGTGGGGGGGGGGGGCACCAGGAAAGACCGCAATTGTTTTGGCGCCCCAGAGCACACAGGGAAGCCTCGACACAAGAACTGTTGTAGGAATCATCTCCCCAGCCCCATTGGGCAGAAAAGGGGGCTGGTGGAACTGAAAACAATAAAAAATAAAACATTTAGCAGGCTCCCCAACCCAATCCAAGCCTCCAGTAGGTTGGGGAGTATTGGGGACAATATGGCAGCTGGGGACTACAAGTCCCATGATGCGATGCAGCCAGAGTGCCATTTTAAAGACAGCTCCTGCTGGGGAGCTCACAGAACGGAGCTCCCAACGTGGCTCCTGTCCCCTCAATGTGTCCCCTGGCCATAGCAACCACCAGATGGGACCAGGAGGGTCCTCACCATGCAGCCAGATGCTGCCAACACTGGTTATGTTTCATAATATTTATTAGAGTTGTACAATTCTGTATGGGGGTGGCCATGTTGGATGTGGTCTACTTGAAGACAGCAAGGGACCCGATTTATTAGCTGCAGTAGTTCAATCAAAGGTTGGAGCTCGAGACTCCTTTCAGCCAATGAAACTTCCAGGATTCAAAACTAACATTCTAGGGTTGACAGTTTAACCCTGGGAGAAACTGATGATCTTCTGAAGAGAAAGCATCTGATTTTGACAGCTCCTTGTGCTGTCACAGCCTACAACCTTTTAGTATGTGCCGAAACAAACTGAGAACTGTGGAATTTGTTTTTCAACTGCCTGGTAAATCCCAGAAACAAGGGGATTTACCTCAGCCTTTGTGAACTGCCTGGAAATTGAGCAACAAATAGCAGAGACTGCTGGAGAATAATTTATTTGTGTTTCCGTGAGGTGAAAGAGCCACTGCCTCGCAGATCCTGATACAAAACACTGTGAGTTTTGACAGGGGACCAGAGCTCTGAGGTCCTGCCTGCCTGCCTAACTGCTGACCTACCTTCTGAGGTGGGTGAAGACAAGTCCCTCTGTGTCATGAAGACAGCTGGTGGCCTAGCTTCTGAGATGGGTCCTGTTGACAGATAGGGGGATTTTTCTTTGTTATGCCCCCATGGTGCGGCCGTGCAATTACAATAGCACGTGGAGGATGCCATCTCGCCCCCTCCCACAATTGCCTGCTGCCACCATCCCCATGGCTGCCCCGTATGCTGTGGATCACCCCCCAGCTGCTGCTAGGAGCCGCCACCATATGGGGAATCCCCCAGAACCCACCCCAGGAGAGAAGAGCAGTCCTTCGGAGGCTTAATGGTCTCCTGCCCCTGCTGACCCCCGGTGTCCTGAGTCCACTTCCGAACCCTGGTCGCCAGCATAGTGTGAGGTGTGGCGTCCAGTGCTTCAGCCCTCAGTACCACCAGGCCGGCTACCATTCCTCCCAGTTGGAAGAACCAATTACAAAAGGAACTGGTCAAATGATCAGATGATTTCTCCTGTCATGAATGGGATGCAGGATGTGCAAAAGGGGAGAAGCATCATATGCCCCTATATGATGACTGCCCGTTTAGAGAAAGTTCGAGAAGATTGGTGCCCACTGACACTGAAGACGTTAGATGACATCTGCAAGAGCTCTTGAAGGCAGGGATCATAACAAGAGTCTCGCAGCCCCTATGCTTCGCCTATAGTGGCGGCCCAGAAAAAGAATGGTGCCATAAGAATGTGTATTGACTATCACACCCTTAACCAGCCGACAGTGACCAATCAGTACACCTTGCCTAGAGTGCAAGATGCCTTAGACAGCCTCACAGGTAGTAGATGGTTCTCTATTCTTGACTTGCACAGTGGTTACTACCAGATACCAATAGCTGAGGAAGATAAGGAAAAGGCTGCCTTTATCTGTCCACTTGGATTTTACCAGTTGAGGTGTATGCCACAAGGAATATCTGGCACCCCAGCAACTTCCCAGCGCCTGATGGAGAAGGTGGTGGGTGATATGACTCTCCTAGAAGTCTTGGTCTATCTGGATGACCTGACAGTGTTTGGAAGAACATGAAGCCCAGCTACTAAAAGTACTGGACCAGCTAAAGGAACATGGTCTAAAACTCTTCCTGTACAAATGTCAGTTCTGCCAGATGTCCATGAAGTATGTGGGGCATATTGATTCCGATCAAGGTATCAGTACTGATCCAGAAAAAGTGAAGGCTCTTACTACCTGGCCTACCAACTTGAAAACACTTCAGTGTTTCTTAGGTTTTTGTGGGTACTACAGGAGATTTGTAAAAAAACTGCTCCCTAGTGGTGAGGCCTTTGCACAGACTAACTCAGGGCTATCCTCCCAACTCAGAAGAGCAAACGTCTAGGAGCCAAAAATACATCCTTAAGTGAATATTTCAAGACCAATTAACCTTTTGGGGACCGATGAACTGCTGAATGTGAGCACGCTTTTCAAGAAGTGATTCAACTCCTAACAAACGCTCCTGTTTTAGCCTTTGCTGACTACACCAAGCCATATACACTTTACACTGATGCCAGCATGGAAAGATTGGGCGCCATACTCTACCAAGAATATGAAAAGGGTATGAGACCAGTCTCCTATGCTGGTCACAATTTGACTCCCTCTGAAAAGAACTATCCAGTCCATAAGTTAGAGTTCCTTGCACTAAAATTGGCAGTGACTGATCAATTCCATGATACCTGTATGGAGCCAGATTTGTTGTACTGACTGACAATAACTCACTAACATATGTGCTGACCACTGCCAAGATGGATGCCACTGGGCACAGATAGATCTCTGCCCAGTCTGTTTACAACTTCTGCTTTACCCAAACAGTTGCTTTTTCTAACTGTCTGGCTAGCTAGCTAGTTAGTTTACCACCTGGGCTTCCTGCACAACCTTAGCTAAGCCCACAGCAACAATTACAGCCAGGATCATATGTGTATTTGCACCCACTGGTGTAATTTGTATTTTGCAACTGCAACATCCACCCACTGCAACGGTGCTGCACCCAGTGTCTACTCGTTACAGGCCTGCAACTCCTTGTTGTGTGCACAGTAAGGTAGCTGGGAGCTCCCACAGGGACTGTAGGGTTAACTGGTGAACCAGTGGGAGGAGAGGAGCTGGGACAGAGGGGAATACTGGTTTGTAATGTGTTACTGTGTTATTTTCATCTGAGTGATTACAGTGTTTATTTTAAGCTGATTTTTGAATGTTTTACTCCCTTTGCTTCCCTTGTTCCATACCTTATTTTCCAGACCCCAAAATAAACCCCTTTGGTTATTTTTCGGCAGTTGCTGAAGTATTTGCCATTATTGTGTAGTGTAATATTTGCATGTTTAAAGTGATAAGGTGGAAGGGGGATTGTGTTACTAATCTACCTGTCACAGATGGAGGGGGCTGTATTCTTTTCCTGTGGGGAAGCACCTTGGCAGTACGCTGCTATAAGGATCCCCATAGGTGGAGGAACCACGCCATTTACAAAGCCAGTTCTAACCACAAACCCAGGCTCCAACCTATATCCCTTAGGCAGCACCACTTGCGAGTGGTTGTGCAGATAGAAGGGTAGGGGTGGTTACAGTAATTAAAGGGGAACAGTCCGAACTAAGGACCTCACATTCAGATATGGGGCTGGTACCAATTAGCATTTTGTGGACAAATATTTTTTTTTTACTATTGTCTACTAGATAGATACTACTAGTAGATTGTATCAGGTTGATTCTTCTGACTTCCAAGCTTACATTTTCTGTAAACAAGAAATCCCAGAGTCACCTGCAGCTGACATCAGAGCAGGGCTTCTCTTGCATGTTAGAGATTTTTCAAGCTCACGTCAGATGTTTTCCGGTCCCACTATTCTCCCAGGGCTAAGTACAGTCCTATGTGACTACCTAGGCCCAGAAGGACAGTGGGGCCAGCAAACAGAAGATCAGAGCATATGAAATCGTTAACATGTAGTGTAGGCTATTAAATCTCCCAGGGCTGCAGCCCCACTCTGATAGCAGCTACGGTGGTCCTGTGATTTCTGGTTACAGGAAATTTCAGCTCGGAAGTCAGCAAAATTAGCCAGATACAATCTACTATACAGCAGTAAATACCAAGTAAAAAAAAACAAAAAAAAAAACAGTTCAAACAACATGAAGTCTTGCTATATTATGACTATTGCAGTTTGTCCCACCATTAGAACTGCTCCGGAGGTGAAAGAGTTAACTCCATTCTAAGAATGGAACTTAGAACTCAAGCTCTATTAGAGAAGCTCTGTCTTGGTTATTTCAAACTCAAACTGTCAGATTTTTTACTCCGCCTCACTGAACAGTTGCTCTGGAGATTTCTCCTACTGCTCGGTTCATTTCTCGGTTTAAATAGTATTTTCTCGGTTAAATTCAACCGCGAGTATTATTATTTTAACCGCAAACCGATCGGTTCAAGCTCTGTCTGTGGTATTGTAAGTAATAGACAGGTTTTATTTCTGTATTGAACTTGTAAATGTTTATCGGTTCGGTTCGAACCGATCAGGTTGCTTAAAACTTTAAAGAGTAAGCATTTTAAAGCTTTTAGAGTGCGGTTCCTGGTTCTTATCGGTTCTAAAAAAACCGGATTTCATTACAGTTTTTTCCATGACCCGTAACACGGTTGGGAACCGATAAGGGTGTCTTGCCTGGCACTGCCGTTAAAAGGGCAAGTTTCTTGGTTAGGCTGGCATCATGTCTGAGAAACCCAAAAGAAAAAACCGGGCCCACCGGGTTTCAACACTGCAGTGTCTGTGGGGAAGCCTTTGCCAAGGCTGACCCACACACTACATGTGTTTTTGTCTGGGGTTGACCACCTCAATTCAGACTGCCAGATTAGTAAAAATTTCCCTGCAGCCACCCTGGATAAGAGAGTGGGCAGGCTCAGGGAACGAGAGGCCAAAAAGTCCGCTGACCCGGATGGCCAGCCCGGTTCGGTGCCAACCGAACCGGAGGGAGTGCCCTCTGACCAGGGCGAGACTTCCTCGGGCAAACGTAAAGCTGGCTCTGAGGAGCCAGTTCCAGCTAAGAAAACTAAAAAATCAGCAGGTAGGGAGTCCAAAATTCCTTCCCCAACTGCTGCAGAAATAGCAAAAGCTATACAAATTGTACAGTCACTTTCTCCGGTTCCGTCCGAACCGCCTCTGTCTGGTAAAAGGTTGGTTCGGCCGGTTCCACCGGTTCAAGAATATGATATTGGAGATTTTTATGAACCAGAGGAGGGGGAGGAGGATTATGAACAGGGTGAATGTGACTTTGAGAGTCTGGATGTGCCCTATTGAACCGGACATCTCCCCAGACTGACCCTTAGAATCTCCCCCTATGCTTTCTGAGTCCCCTTCTCATTTTTTGTTTTATAAAAAGGTTGCTGAATCCCTCCAGCTCCCATTGGAGGAAGCTGTGGATGAGCAAGAGGAACCTGATTTTGTAGAAAGGATGGATATTCCAGAGTCTAGGAGATTGTCTATTCCCTTGCATAATTCATTTAGGAAACAAACAATAAAAAATTTTAAAAGCTCCTAATTCTGTGCCTCCTGTGGACAAAAAGATGGACAGGAGGTACACTCTGTCAGGTCCTGATACAGAATTCCTTTCACAGCATTGCAGTCATGTTGGTGTGGTTCAGGCTGCAGCCTGTGATAAAGCTAATATTCCCTTGGCTTCACATCCTCCTGACAAGGATTCCAGGAGGATTGATGCCATGGCAAAAAACAAAAACAATACATGGCAGCGTCCTTGGGACTCAGGCAAGCAAATTACATGGCTTATGTAGCAAGGTTTCAAAAATCTAGATGGGACACTGTCATGGCTTTGGCCAAACAGGCCTCTGGCCAGCTTGCTAATGAGCTGGAGCAGGTGGCTGCTGATGGCATTGAGGCATCCAATGCTGCTGTGGATTTTAATGATGTATCCTCTAGAGTCATGGCTACATCTGTAGCTTTTCGCAGGTTGGCCTGGCTCAGGTGTACTAGCTTGTCACAGGATACCCAGACTAAGGCTATGGATTTTCCTGTGGTAGGGAATTCTCTGTTTGGGGAGCAGACAGAGAATTATATGAAGGAAATGGATGAATATAGGACTACCTATAAGAGTGCTCAGGCCAAGGAGCGGCAAGCCACTCCTCAGAGGCAGACCCCCAAGGGTAGGGGTAGGCCTTTTCACAGGCCTTTTAACCAAACCCAGGCCTCCTCTGCTTATGTTCAGAGGGGGTTCTTCAGAGGGAGAGGCAGATGGGGTGTGAGCAGGCCTGCTCCCACCCCTCAGCCTAAAGCACCTGCCAAACAGGCACCCTGTTAGTACCCAGGGCCGATTCTCCTTTACCTGTAGGAGGCAGGTTGGCTTACTTGCTCGAACTGGGAGTCTTTAACTTCAGACAAGTGGGTCCTGGAAGTAGTAGGTCAGGGTCTGGTTCTCAGCTTCAAAAATTTCCAAAGATGAGAATCAGATCTTTCCCACCTGCAAACCCTTTAGAGACCTTTTCTTAGAAACAGAAGTCTCATCCTCCTGGCTCTCAGAGCTGTAGAAAGGGTTTCTCCCACATCAGGGCAAGGGTCTGTACTCCAGATATTTCCTTACCCCAAAAGACAGAGAATGACGGCCCATTTTAGGCCTGAGATATCTGAACAAGCACCTTTGAAACCAAAGTTCAAAATGGTAACTCTGGCAATGATTTTACTCTTTCTAGGCCAGGGACTGGCTAGCCTCCTGGACCTCAAGGATGCCTATTTTTCATGTCCTAATCAGAAGCTCCCACCGAAAGTACCTCAGATTCGAACTGCCCTCAGGTCACTACCAGTTCAGAGCAATGCCCTTCGGCCTCTCCTCTGCCTCAAGGGTATTCACAAAATGTCTGGCAGTAGCAGTTTCTCATTTAAGAAGGCAAAGGATTGCTGTCTTTCCCTACCTGGACGGCTGGCTCATTGTAGGCCAGTCCCCAGAACAGGTCAAATCTCACCTGAAAGTCACCCAGCAGCTGCTCACCTCTCTGGGCTTATTGCTCAATCTTCCAAAGTCAGTTCTGGAACCTGTTCAGGTGCTCACCTTCATAGGTGCAGAATTGGACACAAAGCAGGCCAGAGTCTTCCTACCCTTAGAGAGGGTAAGGAACCTGGTGGCTCTGGCCTCCTCCTTCACTCTGCAGGTCTCTCGACCAGCAAGATACTTCTTGCAGCTCCTGGGGCACATGGCTCGTCCACAGCTGTAGTGCAAGGAGCAAGATTTCAGATGAGGGACATTCAGTTCACTTGAGAGCCTTTTGGTCTCAGAGAAGAGACCCTCTTCCAAGTTGGTCCCAGTGACCAACCCTGATCCAGGCCCTCCAGTGGTGGCAGGATCAGAGCAATTTAAAGCTGGGGTCCCTTTCATTCCTCTGTCTCACTCCTTGACCCTCACTACGGATGCATCCCTCCTGGGGTGGGGAGCCCACATGGGCGACCTCTCCACTCAGGGAGTGTGGTCCCTCAGGAATCTCTGCTCCACATCAATTTGCTGGAGCTCAGAGCTGTCTTTCTAGCACTTCAAGTGTTTTCTGTGTCTGTTCAGAACAAAGTGGTACAAGTCAGAACAGACAACACCACAACAATGTGGTACATCAACAAGCAAGGGGGCACTCGGTCTTCGGCCTTGTGTACCGAGGCACTGAAGTTGTGGTCTCTGGCCTATTCCCTGAACACTTCCCGCATAGCAGTTCACCTTCCAGGAAAGGACAATGTCCTGGCAGATGCTCTCAGCAGGATTTCCCAGGGCCATCATGAATGGTCTCTGGGTCCTCAAATACTGGGGATAGTTTCTGCCAGATGGGGCTCCCCTCAGATAGATCTTTTTGCAGCCCCAGACAATCACCAACTTCCACTGTTCTGTTGCAGACCCCCAGTGTTGGGCTTAGTCCCCCTGGATGCCTTTCTCCTAGATTGGGAAGGGAAGTTTCTTTACGCCTTTCCCCCCTTCCCTCTCCTATTCAAGGTGCTAGTCAAAATCAGATCCAAGCCTTGCAGGGTGATTCTGATTGCCCCAGATTGGGCCAGGCAGCCCTGGTACCCACTCCTTCTGTCCCTAGCAGTCCATCTTCCCCTGTGTCTCCCCAGGAATCACAACCTGTTAACCTGTGCCCAGGGGAGAGTTTGGTATCCGAACCTCAAATCCCTCAACCTCAAGGCCCGGCTCTTGAGGAGCTAGAATTTGCTGACCTATACCTTTCTCAAGGTGTTCTTGAAATCCTAAAGGCTTCTAGGAAGTCTTCCACTAGAGCTACTTATAATTCTAAGTGGAAAAGTTTTTCCATCTGGTGTTCTGGGAAACATATTTCCCCGGAATCTGCTGATTTGCCCATTGTTTTGGACTATATGGTCCATCTTAATTCTTTGGGCCTGAGACTAGCTACCCTGAAAGTACATTTGGCAGCTGTCTCTGTTTTTGTTTCAGCAGGAAAGCCTCCCTCTTTCCGCCACCCTGTATTTTCCAAGTTTTTTAAGGATTACTTCATACTAATCCACTTTTAGGATCCGCCCCTGCCTGGGATCTTAATGTTTGCATTGCTCAGTTAATGCAACCCCTTTTGAACCTCTGTCTTCTGCAGAGCTTAAGTACTTAACTTGGAAAACTGTTTTCCTAGTGGCTATCACTTCTGCCAGGCGCATAAGTGAGTTACAAGCCTTGTCAGTAGAAACTGACTTTATTTCTTTCCACAAGGATAAGGTAGTCCTCAGGACTAACAGGAAGTTTTTGCCTAAGGTGGTTTCAGATTTCCATCTTAACCAATCTATCTCCTTCCAGTGTTTTCACTGATCATTTCTCCTCTGGCGAGAGGAGATTGCACAGTTTAGATGTTAAGAGGGCCCTAAGTTACTATATAGAGATCAAGGGTCACAGGTTCGAATCCCTCCAACTTTTCTCACTTATGGTGAGGTCGGGAAAGGAGACCTGCCACCAAGAGATCAATTGCCAGGTGGATTGTCTCTTGTATCCAATTTTGTTATCAAAAACTGGGAAGGTTCCCCTTCAGGCCTGAGGGCTCACTTCTACCAGAGGTACAGCGTGTATCTATAGCCGCTATAGAGACATCCCTATTTTAGAAATATGTCAAGCAGCTACCTGGAAAACGGGTACACTTTCACCAAGCATTACTCCCTGGATGTCCAGGCCAGGAGAAATGCTCGGTTTGGCACAGCTGTGCTTCAGAGCCTATTCCCTAAGTAGGTTCTGTCCCTCCTCCATGGAGGTACTGCTGTGTAGTCTGCAATAGTCATAATATAGCAAGACTTCATGTTGCTTGAAGAAAAAATTACTCACCTTAGTAATGTTGTTTCTTCTAATGGAGTCTTGCTATATTATGACCTCCCCCCCAGCCTGCCCCTCTCAGAACTTCTACTTGGGTATGGGATGGGCAGCCTAGTGTGGGCACTAGTTATGCCCATTATATATTTTCCACCCCTTCTTGGGGTTTTGGGGTGTGGTGTTTTTATTTTATCTTATATTACTTCTCATATTATTATATTATACTATTACTTTTGGTCCCTTGACTTGAGTCTTTGTGTTGGGACCAGCATTGGGTGTTAATATTTAGGTAGCCAGTTGGCTAGTGTAGGTTACAGCTTCCACACAGACCTTAGTGAGTTTTTGCTCGTAATGATCTGACAGTTTGAGTTTGAAATAACCAAGACAGAGCTTCTCTAATAGAGCTCGAGTTCTAAGTTCCATTCTTAGAATGGAGTTAACTGTTTCACCTCCGGAGCAGTTCTAATGGTGGGACAAACTGCAATAGTCATAATATAGCAAGACTCCATTAGAAGAAACAACATTACTAAGGTGAGTAATTTTTTCTTTTCGCACATGAATGCAAACTGGGACTGGCCCCACACATGGGTGTGGGGCTCTTAGTGCTGACTGTTGCCCCAGAAATGCAGATCTTCTAAAAAATGTATCTTCTCCATAGAGCCACACTCTTTGGTCTTAGACCTGAAGGCAACACTACCCTCAGAAACCAGAACTTTTGTGACCGGTGGTACCAGTGCATAGCATGGCGTTGTTTGCTGACCTGCAGGGTACATATTGGTGCTGGCCCCAGCAACCTCAGTTCTTTCTTTCCCCACCATCAGAGTGTAGTGTTTTGTCACTGGGGACCAGAACTTCAGTTTTCAAAACACCAAGGCGGCTCCTCAGACAGCACATGACTGGAGACAAAGCAAGGAAAGAGTACTTACGCAATTCAAGTAGCTCAGCTTCACGGTCTCTGCTCCTCAAAAAACACACCAGTGATGTATTTCAGTATAAGCAAACTTCATTTTCGATTAGAACAGCCAGCAGTGTGATACTCCATGCACCTTCCCTTAAAAACATGCAGCCACATGTTTTTCCATAGTTCTTGCGCTTTCTCACGCCTGATTCTGTGCTTGAGTGGTCATCCTTAAAAGGACCACAGTTAAAGTGACAGTCACAAATAACATCCTAATCTTCTTTGTCACAGTTCAGTTACTTGTTTAACTGAGTTTTCTTGTTTCCAAGTCAATCTTGGTAACATATTTCATCAGGTTTTCTCACAGCCCTACCGCTTTGAAAGATTTTGAAAACCATTATGGCAGGTAGGGACCTGACCAGCAGGTTGTTCTGCCAACTAATCTGTTTTGAACCACCACCACCCCTTTCTGGGCTGGTGTGCTGGTATGTGACAGTCTATCTACTAGGAGAATATGCAGTCCTTCCACACTCATGTAAGGAAATGGCCCTGGCCCTGCTCCTGGATGACATTGACTTCTTGGTGACAGTATAGGTCCAGGTCTAGCTCCCAGTTCTCTGCCCTGAATCGATCATCTCCGTAACATGTCAGAAAATATTGCAGCCAGCTCATCAGTGCAGCAGTAGGGCTACAGCTCTTGATGCCAGTGACCTGGGTTCGGGAAAGAGCCAGGATCATTGGGGGCAGCCAGGGCGAAGAGGATTGCGCATCCCAGAGGATGTACTCCTTCAAGGGGGGGGGGTGACTGTGCTGAATATTGACAAAGCATACATTAGCATGCTCACTTCAGGGACCATGGTCCCACATGTCGGCATCCCTACAGGGCAAGAAGCACACACAATGAAGGGGCAGCAAAAAAACAGCAAGGGTAAGTCCTCCACTACCCGTAGCTGCATGAAGGTCAGTTTATCAGGACGGAAAGTCGGTACACCCACTGTGCCAAGGCAGGGGAGCAAAAAGAATAAAGTAAGTGAGAGAGAAGAGTCATTGTCCCCTCCATAATCACCCTCAATGAGAGGATTCAACACTGGCCTTCTTCACGCCAGCATGCCTCTGTAACCCCACTACTTCTAGGGGATGTCATGGATGAGGAGTTTAGTCTGTGGACAGCTCATATGAAGCAGCAGTTCCTCTGTACCTTATTAGTTCTATCTGTGCCCCGATGGGCATGTAGGGGCAGCTCTGAGTTCGGCATCATCCTCAGCACCAGTCCCGTTAACAGTGCCAGCACTGTCAGCAGGGTGTTGTCAGTGCCAGGGCCGTTGTTAGTGCCATGGTCACGGATGGTGCTTCTGGCTTAGAATGGTAGGTTTTCTTCCTAACGTTTAACAGAAGATCATGGATGTTTTATTCAAATAGGACACATCTCTTTGGACAGCCCTGGAGGATTCCAGTGAAGAGAAAGCACTCTTTAAGCACATGATGAACATCCACGCTCCTCCACCTCCTCATTTGAACCTCCGCATTTCTGGGGGATTAACATATGGGCCATGTGAATTATTTAGCCAGTCAGGAAGCAGGAAATTTCCAACCCATTTTATAATATGTATAAACATGAAGGATAAAAAAAACACACTTAGTGGCCCCTAGATTAGCTCGTAGCATTTCCATGTGAGACACCCCAGTTCACATTGCTAATGCAACTCCCATCTTTGGGAAAAGAAGAGTCTGATGCACTACAGTGGCAGGGCACTTGGACTCTGGGATAGAGCACAGCTTGTCATCCTGCCATAGGATGTCCTGCGTTGGATTGCCAGGGAAGTCTATTCATTGTGGTAGTGACATTCTGCTTTATGGGAAGTGTGTGAAACATCCCATGGGAGTAAAACAGCAGGTTGCCGTGGTTCCATCTTGACCACTTCCCACTGGCCTGCCAATTTTGCAGGAGCCCCCAAACACTCATGCTGGATCTGTGTGAACAAAATCATGCTGCAATTAGAGGTGGGAGGTGCTATGCACACATGTCTAAATATACTCGCAGGCTTCACAGTGTATGTTAATACTGCCACTGAGACCACTCTTATATAGAAACATAGAATTTGTCAGCAGATAAGGACCTGATGGCCCACCTAGTCTGCCCTATTTTCTCTATCTGTAATGTCGCCACAGACCCTTTCTCATTCTCCGGTCTCCCCCCGCCACTGCCACCATCACTAAGATCCCTCTGTGTCTATCCCATGCATTCTTGAACCCTGTCACTGTTTCCACCCTCACCACCTCTGCTGGTAAGCTGTTCCATGTGTCCACCACTCTCTCTCTGTGAAGATGTACTTCCTCACATTTGCTCTGAGCCTTCCCCCTCTAACTTCATAGCATGACCCCTTGTCCTTGAGCATCTTTTTCTGTGGAAAATGCTTCCTTCCTGTACCTTGTTTTCGCATGTAAAATATTTGAATGTCTCTATTATATCCCCCTTTTGCCTCCTTTCATCTAAGAAGTACATGTTAAGTTCCTTCAGCCTTACCCTATAGGGCTTTTTTTTTTTTTTTATCCGCCTTTCTACCTCGGTGTCCACTCCTTCAGACTTTGCTCATTCCTCTGGGCCACTGCTCCAGGATCTGCCCCTAGAGTGCTTTCTTCTCCTTCCCTCCTTATCTGCACAGCGGGGTCTGTCCAGAATTGGTGGTCCCTAGGTGGAGCTGTCATCATCTAGGACCCCCGAGAGGCTTATCCGTTTTTCTGTGCTCCCCTCGACCCTGCTCCCCGGGGCGCGGTCTTAGGATGTACGTCCAGAGGAGGCGGCGTGCTGGCCTTGCGCTCTCTCACGTGCCGACAGCATCCCCTCCCGACTCTGTGAACAGAGCGCCAGTTCCCGCCGAGCTGCGTGTTCCCCACCGGCTCTTTCCGGGAGTCGGTGCAACTTGCACCCTGGTATCCTCCACTGAGGGAGGGAGCATCCGTTGGGGCGCTCAATCCCTCCCTCTCCTGGCAGACCGAGTCGTTCTGAACCGGGGTCGCTGGCGTGGCTCGAGGTGTGGCATCTAGTGCCTCAACCCTCAGCGCCACGGGGCCGGAACCTCCCTATAGGGCTTTTGATGCAGGGCATGCACCATGTTGTTTGCCATCCTTTGTACTACCTCCACTCTCTCTCTATGTTTTTACGGGGGTGGGTGGAACCTGCAGAAGTGTACACAGTACTCGAGGTGCGGCCTAACCACTGATCTGTATAGGGATATTATTAATATTATTACCTCCCTCCTTCTGCTAGTGATTCCTCTTCCTGTGCAACTCAGCATCCTTCCAGCCTTTCCCACTGCTTTTCCCCACTGCTTATGATTGTAAACGTGGTCTTGTGCACATTCTTAGGGAATGAGGACCACAAACCAAAGGTAAGCAGTTCAGATACCCCAGGAATGCAATTCCTGGCCATCTTACAACTGTAAGAGTGCTCTTAGTGGTGGTATGAATATATTATTATACAATGGCAAGAAAGAATTTTGGACTGTGATTGGTCAGTTTAGGGCTGGATCCATGGCGTTATCCCAGCACGATGCCACAGGTCTAGTCTCAGCCTCACTGTGAACCTGTAGGTGATTTTTTGCTTGGGTTTTTGATTGATTGTTTCATCTTCTCTTAAAAACAAAAAATATTTTTCCACACAAAAACATCTTTTAACATTTTTTTTTTATTCTGTATAACAACGAGCCATTGTATAATAGGAATAATGCACTCCAGGGTGTGTGTCGTGCTGGGATAACGCCATGCCTGGGGCGTGGATGTGGGTGTTATCCCAGCACGACACACACCGTGTCGTGCATTATTCCTTTACTGATCGAGAGTGATCAATAATATATTAAAATTAAAAATATAAAAAAAACTTCCAAAAATTTACCCATTTTCAGGGCAGCTGTGCATGAGACTCTTCACCAAATAAGATAAAATATCCTTTTCAGCTCAGGCAGGTGGCTGTTCAGCCCCGTTCCCAGCTCCCATGAACAGCTACCGCATCTTCTGGTCTGAAGACTTAAATCTTCCATGGATTTTCCTTCCACGGCAGGGCCCGAGGAGGAAGGGCTATCCTTCCCCGCCAGAGCACAATACAGAAGTGCCCTTGGGACCACAGGCCAAGGGGAAGCAGGCGAGGCTTCATTAAGCCCGCCTGACTGACACTTTAATTTTTTTCTCCCATCTCCCCGGGCTGCAGTGGCACACCAGTGCATGTGCGTGGAGGTGTACACGCATTGCAGAACCACAGCCCCCACCTTTCGAAGCCTCTTGGAAGGGGAACATTGTTTAACCATGAGTAGCACACTAAGTCAAAGCTGTTTCCAGATGCAATCTGGGAGCACAAGGAAGGTAAGTGACTTGCTCAGGATCACACGGTATGCACCTTGGCAGCTGTGGGATTCAAACCCAGGTCTCCAGATCTGCAGCGCAGAGCCTTAACCCACTGTACTATACTGCCTCCGAGCCTGCACTACCCCCCATGAACCTGCTTGCAGTCAAAGTCCGAGATGGCTTGGCCTCTCCACCAAGGGAGAGGAGAGCAGCCCCTAGAATTCTCAGTCCTGTCCCTCCCAGCTGAACCTCAGCAACCTGAGGTCATTCCTGACTCGAGATCACCGACATGGCAGTAGGTAAGGCGCAAGTGTCTCCATCCTCTGTGGCACTGAGACGGCGGTAGCCTTCTTAACTTTTAAACTTCTTGTTAATGTTATCCAAATGTTGTAGCAGTGCATGTGAGTAAATGATTACAAAAACAAAATCTGTTAAAATGTTATTAAAAACATTAATCCACTTTATAGAAACAATCCTTTTTTAATACTTTATTTTCCATTTCTGCATTTTACAGGTTAAACATGCATTATTCACTTGTACATTCAGTACTATCTGTTTAACATTTCTATTCCATTTTTTCCCCTTTATAGGTTTCTGAGCATATATGCTTCCATCATATACATTCAGTATGGTTTGCACGTCATTCCTGTTTTCTATTATAGTCCCCTGCACTTTGTCTTTCTGTTTGTTTGTATGCCTGTTTTATCTACTGTAGTTTACCGACATTAAATTAAGTTTTCAACTTCCCTAATGAACAATAAAACTTTAACTTGCTCAACCAGTAACTTTCGTGTGAGTGATTTATTGTTGTTTCCTCCGACTGCACCCCCCCCAACAGTGGTACTTTTTTTTATTTTTGCGGGTTCCAATTCCTTACTCTTATATCCTCTTTTTTGTTCTCTCATCTGTTGATCTATTATTTTATAGGAAGAGAACATGTCCCTTTTGTTTATTTGTGTCTGTCCATCCAGCCCCATCCCCTTTCCCTCTTGTTCTTCCCTCTCCAGACTCAATCCCCTGGTGTCTCCGTAATCCACTTGGTCCACCTTTCATTGAATTTGTCAGTTCTATCCTGTATCTGATATGTCATTCTCTCCATTTCTTGGATACTGTTTATTATTGTTTCCCATTCTCTCATTGTGGGTGGTTTCTGATTTAGCCATTTCTTTGTTATTGCCTTTCCCACTGCTACTATTACTGTGTTCCATAGGTGTTTTGCATCCCTTCCCTTTATTTCTCATGGGGGGAATCCCAGTATGATGTGATGGAGCTATAGAGGGGTTCAGAGCAGGAACAGTGTCCATCTTTTCCTTAACTTCATCAAGGAACATAGCTATTGCTGGGCAGGTGAAAAATATATGTTCGGGGGTGGCTTTCTGTTCACCACATTCTCTCCAGCACCTGGCTGAGCCTTCTTGGTCCCACTTGGCTTTCTTATCTGGAGTGATAAAGTATCTGGACTTTACTTTCCAGGAGAATTCTCGCCATCCTGTGGCTAAGGTAGTCTTGAAAGTTTCTTCCCTTATCTGTTCCCACTCTCTGCTGGCAAGTCGGAAACCTCCCCATTTTGCCTTTATGTAAATTGCCCCTTCCTCTCTGTGGGCTGTTTGAAATTTGTAAATTTTTGATATTGCTCCTCTGGAGGTTGTCATATTGAGCAGGTCTTGTAAGGTAGGTGCCTCTTCTGGTATCTTGGGAATTGTAGAATTTTTTTTTTATTTTGTGTATGTATATAGTTTCTCAACTGAAAGTACCTAAGCTTGTCTGTCTCCTTCTACTGAAATTGCCCACAGCGCTCTTCAAATGTCAGAATAGAGTCCCCCTTCATGATTTTGTCTGGGTGGCTCATTCCCCTTTGTGTCTGTCTTGCATACAAGGGATTCACCTCTCCCGGGTGGAACTCTTGGTTTTCTGTCCACCATTTATGTCTCCATCCATCCTTCCTTGCTAATGGGTACTTCAAAAATCTACTCCATGCCTCTTCTTTGTCTTGTATTACCATACTCTTTACCCTATCTCTCTGGGTACCCCCTCTTAAGTTAAATAGTCTCACCTACAATGGTCTGCCTCCACCTCTTTCTTCCAGAGTACACCAGTGTGCCCCCACTTGTGGGTGGTTCCACATGAGGGCTCATCTTACTTGCGCTGCCAGCCAATATTCAGTGAGCTCAGGAACTGCCCACCCTCCCTTTTTGTTTTGGAATCACCAGGACCTGACTTCGGACTCGGGGTCTTTTATCCCTCCATATAAATTTATACAGCATTTCCTGTATGTCTGCTAGCCACTGTTTCTGTGCTTTGGCTGGGACATATTGGAATATACACAAGAACCTGGGGAGAAGGTTCATCTTGGTTGTTTAAATCCTTGCCTGTAGTGGCAATGGCAGTAGGGCCCATCTTTCTATATCTCCTTTGATCTGTCTCATGAGGGGTTCCAGATTGTCTCTCGGCAGCCACTTATTAGTGTTTCTGAGAGTTATTCCCAGATATTTCAGGCTTTGTAGTTCTCATTTCATTGGGTGTTGTTTTCTGATATATGGTGATGGGGTGTACTGAAACCGCAGTGTTTCAGTCTTGGACATATTGAGAGTATACCCGGCTAATCTAGTAAATTCCTGTATTATCTTGAATAGTCTTGGGATGGAGGTTTCTGGTTCTGTGATATATATATATAAGTATATCATCTGCACAAAGTGCTCATTTTTGTTCTACTTCTGCTTTTATTCCTTTTATGCCTACGTCTTGCCTGATCCATTGGGCCAGTGGTTTAATGTACAGTGTGCATAATAGTGGGGAGAGGGGACATCCTTGTCTGGTGCCCCTCTCCAGATCAAATCTCTGTGATAGGAGTCCATTCGCCCGCACATATGCTAATGGGTGACTAAATAATTTTTGTACAGTACCTGTAAAGGCTTTGTCAAATCCAAACCTGGCCATAGTCCCAAATAAGAAGGTCCAGTCCACCTGATCAGAGGTCTTTTCTTCATCATCTAGGCTCATAAGCACTGCAGTGTTTTTTTTTTCCTCGCCTAAGTGGTCCACCAAATGGAGTGTACGTTTTACATTGTCCGCTGCCTGTCACCCTGCTACAAAGCTGGTCTGATCCCTCACCACCAGTCTGGGTACTAACTGTTCCAATCACTTTGCTAGTATGGTTAACAATTTGTAGTCCACATTAAAAGGGATATTGGGCGATATGAGGCGCATGGTGTAGGGTCTTTGCCAGGTTTAGGGAGCACTGATATTACAGCTTGGGCCCACGATGGGGGGATGACACTTCCCTCCTGTCTTACCTCCTGGTATATGTCTTGTAGCATAAGTGCTATTTTCTCAGATAATTTTTTATAGAACTCACTGGGAAACCCATCAGTTCTGGGGCACTTCCCTGTCTTGCTGTTCCCTATGGCTGTTTTAATTTCTGCTAGTGTGATTGGTTTATTCAAGGTGATGTTGTATTCCTCTCTTAATTTTGGTAATGTAAGGGTTTGGATAAATTCCTTGATTTCTTTTCTGGGGGGTCTTGGGTTTTTGTATGTATAGTTTTATATAATATGTAGTAATGGCCTCCTGGATTTTATCTATTTTGTGTGTTTTTTCTCCTGTCTCTGGCTGATGCATTTTCAGTATCTGTGCCTTCACCTTCCTGGCCCGAAGGTGACAGGCTAACAATCTGGTTGCCCTCAGTCCCCCCCTTTGTAATATCTTTGTTTTAAAAATTTCAAGTTTTGTTCAATCTTGTATTCTAAGATTAAGTTTAGATCCCTTTTCAACTTTATAAGTTATTTTCCTCTCTGTCTATTTATTCTAATTTGTTACATTTCCTCTAATTGTTTTATTTGTTTTTCCATTCTTTGTCTCTTCCTAGCTGCCCCTATGGATATCAGCTTGCCCCTCAGTATTGCTTTAGTTGTGTCCCAAAGTATGCCCTTGCTAACCTCTTTGTTTCAATGATCTTCCAGGATTTGCTCTATTAATCTCGGGACCTGTTCAATCGCCTCTTTATCTTGTAGCAGAGACAAATTCAATCTCCAAAATTCCACCTTTCTGGGCATCTGGAGGTCCACCTCCAGTGTGATTGGGGCATGATCTGATAGGTCCATAATTCCCAGTTCACATTTTGCTATCCTGGTCAATGTGTCCCTGGTAGTGTAGAAGAGGTCTAATCTGGAGTACATCTGGTGGACCGAGGAGTAAAATGTGTAGCCCCTATTGGGGCCCTCCATATATCTTCACACGTCTTGTAGGCGTAATTTGTTCGGTGGGGTTTTCACCTATTTTGCCACCCTGTGCATTGTTTTCAGTATTTGGGAGGTACTAGCTGTTCTGGGGTTTAACGTCAAGTTCAGTCTCCCCCCACACACACTATTATGCCCTCTGCCATTTCATCAATTTCATTAATATATTTCTATACAAATTGTAATGGGATCCGTGGTCCATATTCTGATGTCAATGTAACTAGTTTCCTGTTGAGTCTCCTGTTAGGATCACGTATCTCCTTCCCTGTTTATTTCTTTTTAAGACATTCAAAGGTGGACCCTCGGTATTAAGATTACTGTCCCTCTTCACCTTCCATTTCTATATGAGGAGGAGTATACCCACAGTATCCAAATTTTCCCAGTTGTGTATGCTCTCCTTCACAGATGGGTCTCCTGAAGGAACACCACCTCTGCTTTGGTTTGTTTGAGATAGAACATAATTTTTTTCCTCTCAACAGGGCTGAATAAACCGTTCACATTGTATGTTGAGATTCTTGTCCTTTGATTATGCATCATATATTGTATCTGTGGTACTATACCCGCCCCTTTTTTAGGTGCCACTTATGTTTTTTGTCTCTTCTGTCTCTAGACGGGTATGCAGTCAGTTGATTTCCAATATATTTTAGATTCTCACAGCTAACAATTTTTGTAGGTTTGCCAGCCGGGCTTTCTACCAACTTTACCTGTAGCAACCGTTTGTACCTCCAAGGTAGGAGATGGTTTCCAGTCCATCCCTGTCTCCGGGTGAGGGTTGCTCCTGGGTTCCTCCCTCCCCTCACCCAGAGTGGTGGCGATGTCACTTCCCTTGCTCCCAAGGGCCGTACCTGAGTCTCTGGTATTCGTAGGGTTCAGGCATCATGCTCCTCCCTCTTCCCAGAACCCAAAACACTTATCAGGTTCCCTCCTCCTCCAGGGGTCATTGTGTCTGAGTTTATCCAGGCTCTTTTTTTTTTTTATTAGTATTTTTCTTATGACTTTTTTGTGTGGTACATCTTATACACTTCCTATCCCCCCCCCCCCAATTGGTGTTGGGGAGTGTTCTTTGCCTCTCCAGTCTCTTTCTTCCCTCCTCCCTTGTGTTCCTTCTTTCCTTTCGTGTTCATCTTCCATACTTTATACATGTGCTTGTTCTAGGCATATACCTAGTCTCTTTTTACTTTACTTTGCTGCCCCATTCCTCCTTCTAGTGTTCCCCCCCCCTCTCCACCTACTGTACCTTATTCCTCTGTGTTGTACAGGCATTCTCACCATGCATTTGGATCTGTTGCTCCTCTTCTATTTCCAGTCCCCTTTCCTTCACAGCACTTCCAGTTCCCAGCGCAGCCTTGTGCTGGGTGAGTTTTCCCTGTCTGCTGGGTTGGCAGATACTTGTGTGATTCTGGGGACTCTAAAATAAGAAAGAATGTTCTTTAAACTATATTACAATATTGAAGCCCATCTGTGTACAGCCTTCTATTAATACCTTTATTGTATGTTATTCTTCCCGTCTTCCTGTGCTGTTTATTTTATGTCCCCACCCTTCTGTTTGGGGTGGGAGTGGGATGTTTACATTTCTTCCAGTATTCAAATTGTTTATTTCTTGATCATTGCCTCTGCCCCCTTTTCACATCACAGTTTGTGCTTTATAGTCTCGTATTGTCATTTGAAGTTCTTGTTACTGTAGGTGGTTGTTCAGTATACTCCCCTCCCCCGTTCCCCTGTCCATTTCTATAGCCATGTCTCCCCTGTCCTTCACCCCCAATTCTGTTATGGAGCCTACCCCCTTTCTGGGTCCCACCTCCAGTTTTTGTAGATTAGTTTCCCCTCCGTTCCCCATTAGGTGGTTGAAATTGTCATTCTTCTCTGACTTCTGCATTCCCCTCGTTGTCCCTTCTCCGCCCCCCCACTAGACATTTGTTTCCCACCTAAGACTCCATTTTGCTTTTTTTTCGTTCCCTCCTGTGGCCTTATGTCAAAATGGAGGGGTGATCTCATATTTAAATCCCATATCTACTGATACTGGGCCCCCCTTATCTTACCCTCCTCCATTTTAGCTTCATTCCAGTGTATTTTTCCCTTCCCTCCACTATTATCCTCTTTTATTCAGTTCTCCCCCCTTTGTTAAATTTCTCCCATCTTCCCCCCTTCCTCGGACCTTCTGTTCAGTTTTGGTATTTTCTTACAAAGCCCCATTTATCCTTACCCCCTCCCGCTTCCCCCTTATCTAATTATGGATGACCCCCTTTTGACTCCAGATCAGTCTGCTGCATGGGGAGCCAATAGTCCATATAAGTGGTGAGTAACAGAGTTTCCACTTATCTGATCACATCATTGAGTCTTGGTTCAGCCTCCATTGTCCTGATGCAGTCATGAGCTGGCACAGCAATGTTTTAATGTCTGCCATGGTTTTGTCCGCTAAATCTCTCCCTGCTGCACGTGTGTTCCTGCAGGTTGCCACTTGCCATTCTGGGGCTTCTCCCTTGCTGCTTTCTGGTCTGTGGTCTTCCACTAATCCACTGGGACTCCATGTGCTTGTAGTGCCTGTGTGGCCTCCTCCAGTGTCTGATATAGCCGGGTCCCTCCTTCACAAAATATAGGGATTTTGGCCAGGTATGGTGTTTGAAATTTGATCTGTTTTCTTCTGAGGGCTCTGATGACATCCAGATATTGCATCTGCTGTCTCTGTATGTCTGGTGGGTAATCCTGGTCGAAAAAAAGCCAATTGCCATTGTATTTCACCTCCTCCAGTTGCTATGCTCGTCATAATAATTCTTCCTTTATTCTGAAACTTGAGAATTTTGCAAATATCACTCGTGGTTTTGGTTGGGGATCTGTAGGCTTGGCATACAGTGCCCGATGTACCCTCTCCACCTGCACCTTCAGGTTAGCAGGCAAGTCCAAGACATTCTTTACTAAGTCTTGAAGAAAGACACATATGTCCCCAGTTTCTGCATTCTCCGGTAAGCTGGAGATTCTCAGATTGTCTCAGTGATCCAGTGATGTCAGCGGTTGAATGGTGGCTTAGCTTAGAGCTCAACCTCGCCCCATGAACAATCAACTAGCATCCACACTGTAAAATAAAGCAATCTCCGGCTGTTCCAAGGGGCTACTTCTGAAGGATCCACAGACCCTGGTACAGAAGCTAAATTCAATGCTGCAGCTAGAAAAAAGCGGTTTTGTTACTGGAGACCGCGGGAGAGGATCCAGATATAGAAATGGCAGGCGCCGTGGGAGGAGAAGAATGCTCACAACTTGTCTCCTCCATTCTCCAGACTGTGAGAACAGTTAAAAAAATCGACAGTACTCTGGACGAACTAAGGGAAGATATTAAAAAGATTGAGCACCATGCAGACCAAATAGAAATCGATCTTACTAATGTCACGGAGCAGGCCGATCGCCATGACTGCCTCCTCCTGTTCCTGTTGGCGAGAGAGACAGAGAGAGACAGAGAGAGAACTAAATAATAAGATAGATGACCTGAAGGGAAGGAGTCACAGACAAAACATCCGAGTGTATGGAGTACCGGAGGGAACGGAGGACGGATCCGATGACTTGATTACTTTCCTCCAAGGAGTGCTGAGAGAGGCTCTGAACTTTCCACTCACTTATGACTTGGCCACGGACCGGGCTTATTGTTCTCTTGTGCGCAGACCAACAAATCAAGGGGCTAGACCATGTTCATTCATGGCCAAGTTGACGTACTATACTACTAAGGAGGACATTCTTAGGCAAGCATGGAGGAAAACATCACTCCAGTATAAAGAGCACCGTATACAAATTGACCCCGACCTCACTACTCTGGTGTAGGACAGTTGGAGAACCCTATGGCCGATCCTGAAACAGTTGAGGGCCAAAAATCTTAAAGCTCAAATCCTATACCCAGCATGCCTTAGGATTGAAACAAAGTGGACAAAAAATTTTCGAAGACCTGGTAGAAGCGACCCCGTATCTTGAAAACATAGGGATTTCGGTCCACATCTTGCCAAGGAATGCTTACAAAAGGAGCTAATAAGACTGGCCTGGCCGGTAGCTTGAAGATCACCAGCAGGGGGCCCGAACACAGACACAGCCTCCTCGACTTTTAGGGTGGACGTCTGTGCCATGTTGAAGCACTATGACTTCCTAGTGCAGATAAACACCATTCTGGAGAAGGAGAAGAGGGACCACCCTGACACACGGGCCTCCACTTCAAAGGCGAATACTTGAAGATCAAACAAAGGACTTAAGAGTTTCAATTTTCCAGGTGCTCCTCCCTTCTCCCCTACTCGAGACACATTGGCCTGCTAAAACCAACTTTCAGGTTCTGTACCTAGCGGAATAGGATTTGGGGGTGTTGAAAGGAGAAGGAGGTGGGGATAATTTAGCAGCCTCGAACACTAAAATGGTATATAAAACATAACATTTAACATAATGAGGTATACTCTGAGATGGAGTCGCTCCACTAGAGGGACATTCTGGACCTTTTATGACTACCCTGAAAGTAATACTCTGACTGTAGAGAAAGGCCTTTAATTCTATAAGAGAGAAAAGTTATAGCTGTTTAAACCTTTAAGCTGGATTGAAACCAGCTAGTATATCAGGGTTTAGAGATAAATGAGGATGTTTGAGATATGTGGATGCACATTTAAGGAAGGGGAATTAACAAAACTAAAGCACAAGATGTAGATCAGAAACGGGCACCCCCCTCTTCACTGTTAATTTATTTTTATGACTCGGGGCATAAGAGAGGAGTGATGGTTGTGGTATGACTGGGCAGCTATTTCTTCTGCTGATGCTAACTAATTGCCAAGGGGAGGGGCCATGACCCCACACGTCCCTTTTAAAATGGCATTGCCCCATAACGTGCTGGGGAGGACGATTTCATCTAAGGGGTACTTCTTATGAGGAACCCTTTTCCCATATTGACGTAGGAAGTCAAATATTTAAAAGTTGGGAGGTCGTCCAACTGAATCATAATCATTTCCAAAAAGAGGGAATCCAAGTAACTGTGTTAACACTCACTATCTGCTTCTGTTGGGTGCAGATTAAGACTTCTCCTCTGAAATATAACTGCTGGGGAATGGACAGGAGAGTCTCATCAAGGCTTCATGTCTATGTCCCTTATGGACTAGATCAGATTAAACTTCCAGACTGAAAGTTTAGAGCTGAAGAACAGTTACATGTATTTTCACAGGTTATACTCCCATCTTGTGGAGAAAGTTGGAACTGTTTTCGTCATTTAAAAAGTTGTGTATACTACTAAATGTTCAATTGTTGAAACAGCAAGAAAGGTGTACCTGGATAATAAGACAACAGTACTACACTTCTCAGAATGTTAGAAAAAAAAAATACTGGGGAGGAGGACTAAACAATATTGCCAAAAGATTAAGAAAAAGATTTAATACAGATACAAGGCTGTGGAAGACAAGGAAACACCCAAGTGAAATGTGGGCCCTTTTTGCTGATAAAAATGGCTACAATTAATACGAAAATCTTGTCCTATAATATTAATGGGGTCAATCGCCCTATGAAAAGGAAACAAATCCTGAAATGTATTTGAACCCAGCAATGTGTGATCAGTTTCCTACAGGAAACCCACCTATTCTCAAAGGAAGCACTGAAACTCAAAACTGGGGTTCTGTTGTCTACCAGGCTTTCTAGATAAGGGTAAGAAAAGAGGGGTAGCTGTAATGTTATCAGACAGTCTCCCATTTGAGGAGGTCGAGGTGGTGGCTGATGTAGGAGCACGATATTTGATCCTGATAGGGAAAACACAGGACCTTTGGGTAACAGTGGTTAACGTGTATGCCCCCAAGGGTCTCCGACCATTTTTTATGCAGAGCTTTGGCAGTTGGTGATGCAAAAAAGCGAAGGGTGGTAATAGCTGAAATTGGAACCTAATTTTAAGTAGAGCGATTGACTCCACGTCAGGTGTCCCCACCCCAGAAAGACGAGGTGCATCACAGGTCTATAGACTCTTAAGGGACTCAGGAATCGTAGATGTTTGAAGGGAAAAATACCAGTCATCCAAGGACTTCACCTATTACTCACCCAGGTATAAGACGTATTCAAGACTGGATAGGTGTTTTGTTTTTGACAGAGATGTCTCCCTGTGCCACGATATGTGGGTGGGCACTGCTACACTTTGGATCACCAACCTATTTTTCTGGAAATAGATTTCCAGTTACCCTGAAAACCCACACTCTGGAGACTAAATACAAGTCTATTGGGAGATGGAGATATCATAAAAGAAATAAAGAGGGTAATTAAATACACGGTAGAAACTAATGATAAACCAGGTACTACAGCCCAAATATTATGGAATACAGTTAAGACCATGGTGAGAGGGAAGTTGATCTCCATTGCCTCCTTTAAAAAAAAAAAAAAAGGCTCCAACATTAGCAGAGTCTTCTGGCACAACTAAGGACTCTAGGAACACAACAACAACTGCATTGGAATAAGGAAAGCGATTCGGCAATCAAAGTAAATTAAAAACAAAATACAGGGACTAAACAAAATTGAAACAGAGCGGACCCTGCATTACTTAAAACAGACATGTTATGAGGAAGGGTCAAAAGCGGCGAAACAATTGGCATACCGATTATGACAAAGGGCAGCTAGGGCCACCATAACTAGTATAAAAGACCTTATTTCTGGAACACTAAGGCATAAGTGGGAACATATAGCAGATTCATTTGTCTCGAACTGTAAGTCTTTGTATGGGGCGTCAAAGGTGACTCCGGTAGAGGATACATCCATTTTTCTGAGGGGACTGGGATTACCCAATCTTCAGGAGACCCAAACGCAGACACTGATGGCTCCCAATATCTACAGCTGAGATAGCAGCTACAATCTAAAATTTGAAACCCGGCAAGTGCCCAGGCCCAGATGGCTTCAGTAGCGAGTTTTACAAAGCTTATGCCCCAGAGGTCACAACCTTCCTGAAAAGGGTCTTTGACTCGATTTGGTTAGAAGGAGAAACCGTTCCACCATCTTGGAACTACCCTACCATCACAGTAATCCCCAAGGAGGGAAAGGACCCTAAGGATTGCAGTTCCTATAGGCCTATCTCCCTCTTAAATGTGGACTATAAAATCTTCACAGCCATTTTGGCAAACAGAATGAATCCACTACTGACACAGATCATAAAAGTAGATCAGACTGGATTTATTGAGGGAAGACAGGCCCAAGAGGGAGTAAGAAGAACAATTAACATCATAGACCTGATAAATAAACACCGCACCTCAGCCTGCCTTCTCAGCCTAGATGCTGAGAAGGCATTTGACCAAGTAGACTGGAACTTTCTGTTTGCTGTCCTGGAGAGGATGGATTTTTCTGGATCTTTTTTGGCTGCTGTGAAGTCCCTCTATGCAGCTCCACAGGCTTGTGTTAGAATTAATGGGGGTATCTCACATAGGTTTACCCTTGGGAGAGGAACTCGCCAAGACTGCCCAATGTCCCCACTTCTCTTTGCAGTATATATTGAAGCCTTAGCACAGGCAATTAGAGAGTACCCAAATAGGGGGATATCTTGTGGGAGACAGGGAACACAAAATATCATTATAGGCGGACTATGTCGTACTTTACATATCGAACCCAGAGGTGTCCCTGCCCAAAGTATGGGACTTACTAAATTTGGTGCACTCTCTGGATATGTTCTAAATAAAAACAAAACTGAAATCCTAAAATTTCATTATACACCTTCCCCTGAAGTAAACAGTCTTTTTCCCCTTTGGTGGAACTCCTCTAAAATTAAATATTTAGGGGCTTGTATTCCTAAGAACCTAAATCAATTGTTTGTTAACAATTTTTATCCTCTATCTGCACAGATTAAACATGATATAGTAAAATGGGGACTCTTAAATCTACCATTATACTCCCGAATAGAAACTTTATCTATGTATGTCCTACCTAGGTTTTTATACCTATTTCTGTGCCTTCCGGTAAGAATTTCCTTAGCCCAGTTTGAGAGTTGGCAAAAAAACAATCATGGCTTTCATATGGGCAAACAAAAAAATGTGAATAAAAATCCAGTTGCTCCAGTCTAACAGGAAGGATGGGGGAATGGCAGTCCTAACCTAGAAGGTTACTTCCTGGCATCCCATTTCTGTAGTGCCCTTCTTTGGACAGCACCAGACTACCACACACTGTGGAAAAGTATAGAGTGGGGGTTTACGGAGGGTACCCCTCTAGACGCAAGAATATTTACTCCCAAACCATGTACATAGGAGCGGGGTCTCACACTTTATGCAGTTAGGAATACCCTAGTAGCAGTACACTGACTCTGGGCAAAGCATAAATGCCTTGGGGAACTATGGCCACTGAGGAAATTTGCAGGTGATATAGACTTTGGGCCGGCGAAGCAAGACCTAACTTTTAGGAAATGGAGTAGGCTGGGCTTGAATTCTCTAGGGCAGTTACTGGACGGAGACACAATAAGGGAATTTATAGATATTAGGACACAATTCCAGTTAAGGAATGCAGACCATTTCAGGTATCTTCAACTCAGAACCCATATTCAGAACCTCCAGAGGCAACACGGCCCTGTAATAGGTCCGTAGGCACTATAGGTAGTGATAAATGAGATTATGACCTCCCAGACAAGTAAGGGACACATCTCGGCCATCTATGGATACTAAGAAATAAAGGGAGATACACTCGGCCCTTCTCAAGAGTAGATGGAAACTGTGATGGGAGAACAGTTATTAGACAAAGAATGGGACTCTGTCTTCTACCAGACACATCATACAGCTTATTCTCAAAGATGGAAAGAATTTGCCTGGAAGGTCAGGTCATGCTTCTTCATCACTCCGATGATGAAGAACAAATGGAATAGGGAACATAATCCAATATGCTGGAGAAATTGTGGAACTGAACTAGCCCATCACATACACATCATGTGGACATGCCTGAATCTGATGCAATTCTGGGAAGAAATTACAGGGACCCTGGGGAATATATTCCCCCTGGAAGAGCTTCTTAAAAATAAACATCTGGTGCTCGGGTTGGCACCTAGGGGAGTGAGGAGTAAAGATCAAACTTACCTATGGATTATCCTGATAACATCGGCACATAAAACCATTACAAGAAAATGGCAGCAGTCAGCCCCACCTCAACTAGAAAACTGGTGTGAGGTGGTTAGAGAAATTCAGGATATGGAGGAACTAACCCACAAGATTAATTCTAGATCAGCAGTGTTTTTAACAGATGGACTAGATGGATAATGTGGGTAGGGGCCCGACTAAGGAAAGAGTGAAAATGAAGGTGTAACCATGAAGGGAGGTTGTTTAGAGTCAACTGGATTAGAAGGACTTTCTTAATAAAAGTTACAATCAGTTTATCAGCCTATTATGGGTTAAAAGAAATCTGAAGGGTAGAATAAAGGTGCTAAATGAAAATATCTTCTGCTAATTGCAGAAATTGGTTAAAGTTAAAGTATAAAATAACTTGAATAAAATGGCATGTATTAATTGTAAAGACCCTCCAATCTGACAATAAGTGAAATGTAACATATCTAAGAAAATGAAAACTGTATATATACCTGTAACTTCAGTAAACTTGAATTTAGAAAAAAAAAGATTGTCTCAGTGTGACCGAGCCTCCAGGTCGATGCATTTTTCCTGGAGGACCTCGGTCTGTAGTAGCAGGGCATCCGCGATCCTGCTGAAGTGCCCCACATCTGCTCCTGGTTCCTCCACCTGGGTTTTGGTAGCCTTCAGCCATGTCTCCAGACTCGAGAACCTGTCCTGAATCTTCTTAAAATCTGCTGTTTTCTGACCGGGAGGTTTTTATTTCGTGCAGCAGCATCTCAAAATGGCTCCATGTGAGACGCATGTCCTCCCAGTTGGTCTCATACCCTAGGCCATGTCTGCTCTCCAGCGATGCGCTCTGGCTCCGGTCTGAGCTGAGTGCCTGATCTCTTGATCCATTGTCAGTTGTTTCGAGCTTTTCTGCCCTGGATAGTGTACTCCTGACCTCCCTCTTTTCTTTTGCTGTCATTTCTTTTCTGATTTGTTGATTTTGATCAATTCAGAGGTATTTTCTGTGCTGGAGGGTAGGGAACTCTCATGTCTAGGCTCCTGCTTTATCCGTGACGTCACCAGAAGTCTATAGAAATAGTCCTTAACACAAAACATATTGTGCCCACTACTTTTTTCCTTATTAAGAAATATATGGGTGGGGACGCTGTGGAGTCCGAGCAAGATGGCCGCTTCAGTGTAAAGCTCTGCAAACACTCGGAATAAATGTTTGTAAAGTTCCTTTTTCCAAAACCAAAGTCAACTTCCAGTATACCCCACAGTATAGTGAAAGCTTGCTGAATACTATGGGGAATCCTAAAAAAGACAAAGTAACAAGTGATGAAGCTAAAACTAACATACTAACATACTAAAATGCCAGCAGAATAGGCCTAACGGTCTTTCGTGTCTGCTCGTTTGGTCAGTCCCCAACCTGGGTGCTGACCTTGCTGTCCCCCCTCGCCTTCTCTGGCTTCTCCCTTCCCAGTTGCGGATATTCTTGCTGCATTGGATTTTGCTTCCAGAACCCTTCCCCTGTACCTGTCCCACCCCCTCTTGAACCCCTCCACTGTCTCTGCCTCCACCAGCCCCCTAGGCAGTGCATTCCATGGCTCCACCACCCTCTCAGTGAAGTAGCACCTCCTCCTTTCTCCCTGAATCTTCCCCCCTCCAGCTTCCACCCATGCCCTCTAGTGGCCCCCTCCTCCTTCCTTCACACCCCGACTGTTCCTCCCTATTTACCCTCTTCATGTACCTAAAGACCTCTATCATGTCCCCCGGTCCCTTCTCTCTTCCAATGTGTACATATTTAGCTCTTGAGCCTCTCCTCATAGGTCCTGTCCCCAAGCCCCAAATCATTTTGGTTGCCTCCTCTGGACCCTCTCCAGGAGGTTAATGTCCTGCTTAAGTGTGGCTCCAAAACTGCACGCAGTACTCAAGGTGCAGCCTCACCAAGCAGTTATACAGAGGAGTATCACTTCCTCCTTCTGGAGGTGATCCCCCTAGCGATGCATCCCAGCATCCTGTTGGCCTTGGCTGCTGCCCTCCTACAAGTCTCCGAGTTGTTCATCTTGACATCCACCACCACCCCCAGGTCCCTCTCAGCCATCGAGACTTGTAGCATTTCCCCCCCCAGGGTGTACACTTGACCTGGGTTTCTGGCCCCTAGGTGGAGTACCTTGCATTTCCCTGCATTGAACCTCAGCTTCCACTTTCTAGACCATCTTTCCAGAGCCTCCAGGTCCCCCTGTAGGGCCACCCTCCCCTCCTCCCCATCCACCACCGCCCCAGTTTGAGTCATCTGCAAAGAGACTCATCTCACTCCTGATTCCTGTCCTTATGTCGATATCGTAGGCGTTGAACAGAAGGGCCCAAGGACTGATCCTGTGGGACCCCACTAATGACCCTCCTTGGGGATGAGACTATCCCACCAACTACGACCCTCTGGGTCCGGTCCTGGAGCCAATTGCCTATCCATCTGATCATCTGGTTCCCACCCCATTTCTCCCAGCTTATCCAACAGGCCCACGTGAGGAACAGAGTCAAATGCCTTGCTGAAGTCCAGAAAGAGGACATCCACTGGTCTACCCAGGTCCAAGGCACTTGTCACCCAGTCATAGAACTCCACCAGGTTTGTCTGACACGATTTCCTGGATGAATCCATGCTGTCTATCGTCCAGGCACCCTGTCTTATCCAGGTCCCCCAGCCTCTCCTTGACAATGCCCTCCATCACCTTGCCCACCACCGAGTGTCAGGCTGACAGGCCTGTAGTTCCCTGCCACCTCCCTTGATCCCCTTGTGGATAGGCACATATGCGCACCTCCAGTCTTGGGGCACCCACCCTGTCCTCAGAGAGATGGTGAAAAGCTCTGCCAGGGGTTTTGCCAGGACATCTGCAAGTTCCTTCAGCACTCTGAAAACTAAAATGTCTTCTGGAGCTTCGGCCACGAGGTCTGCTCAAGGCCAAAACACAGAACCAATGGATTAGCAAGGAGAGGAAACCTTGCAGACTGTGGGACTAAAATTAAACAAACTAATTTCTTCGGTCTTCAGACTCTCCAATAAAATGGACTCCCTAACTAACTGGGTGGTCAGTATTGAACAAAATGTTCAAGCAGTTCAGGGAACAGCGGTGGAGGCCACTAAAAGAGCTGAAGCGGCAATGGGGGCTGTCATGGTGGTCCTTAAGGAAAATCATCAACTCAAGTCAAAATTGGAAACCCTCAAGAACCAGGTGAGGGCAGCAAACATTCACATACTGGGGCTCACAGAAGGGTGCGAGGGTGATCACCTGCTTTTGTTTGTTCAGGACTGGTTGGTGCAACAGCTCAGCGCAGAAGTCAAACCTCAGGTCCAACATATTGAAAAAGCTTATCGGGTGACACCACAGAGCCGTCCAGATAATCTGGATGCTCCCTACTCAGTCGTTGCAGTAATGGATGGTATGGGCTCGAGGGATTTTGTATTTGCTATTGCCTAACAGAAGAGAACCCTCCTTTAGGATGGGGAGCATTGAAGACTGTTCCCTGACACAGCATATGCCACGCATCAGAAAAGTAAAATATCTGATGGCACGAGAGGCATATTGCACAAGGCCAACATCACCCATGGCCTCATTTTTGCTGCCTAACTTAGAATAGTGCATCAAGGCTGGATTTACATCTTTTTGGATCCGCAGGAGTCCCAGAAATGGGCTTGCAAGTACGCTGTTTCAAGACCACGGGCAGAAGGCAGAATGGAATCATCTAAAGAGGAAGAGGACACTTGAAGGCTTGAATTCATCTTATGCCTAATAGATTAAAGTGGGGGTGATGGACTCTTCTTGGTAAGTCAGTTAACTTTGGGACCTCTGATCGAGTGACTGAAAACAATCCTTATCGGGAGAGAAGTTCACCCTGTCAAGAACTGTTGGAATAGAGATCCTATATTTTGTAATTAAAGTACCCAAAAGTTCCGTTATTTTTTTATTATAGGTCACATGTTGTGGACCATTAGAATGGACTTGATTTAAAGAGTGTCACAATATTTGCTTTTAGAATTGTAGAGTTTTTGTAGTATAAATGTTCTGACATTACTGTGGAGGCACATACTGAATACAAAGCTTGAATGAACACTGTTTCCATATCTTGAAAGGGTGCTATTGAATTGATAGAGATGGACCTTGCTGGGGGGGGAGGGGGGAGTTGATTTGATTGATTATGCACAAAAGTGTACTTTTTTTTTAGGGGAATACGTGGTAGATACCCTTAGTCCTGAGGACGAGGAGATGGACGGGAATTGATATGCAAAGTTTATAATGGTTTAGATCCACGTAGCTCATGGACTCCTTTAAGCAGCTTAATGAAGCAATTTAAAGATAAATACATTATTTTACCCCTCTATGATGTATCTTAACGCATTAGATTATGAAGTATGAGTATAATAAGAGGAGTGGTGTCCTCATTGTGACAAGATGCATTACTGTATGCAGATCAATGCTTGTAATACACCTGTATGTTTGTAATGAACTTAATAAACATAAAGTTAAAAAAAAGAAATGTATGACACATGCTGGGGATAGAGTTAAACTCGCTAAGATATTAGATTATGTTGACAGAAAACATATCTATGTACTGTTATTGTGAGAAACACATTTTACTTTGAAAGATTTGGATTTTGTGAGTAAAAAATGGGATGTGTGCTTGGGTTCCTGTTTTAAAACTAGCACTAAAGGAGTGGCAACTCTCATAATATATATATATCTTGCAAAGTTTGGGAACTTTTACTCAGACTCACAAGGCTGGATTTTAATATCTGAGATAATTTTACCCGCCTTTCGATTCATGTTTTTTTTTTCTCCTCCAATTCTAGGAGAACTCCTTCTAGCGACCGCGGGCTACCCGCCTCTACCTCCTGCCGTGACCACTCCCCTTCCCTGTGCCTCCGAGCACCACCTCCAGGTCTGAAGCCTTCGGAGGTAGGGCCACCCCATCCGCCCGGGTGGTCTCTGGTAGGGCAAAGTGCCCAGCGCACACGGGAGTAGGGAGCTGGCCCGGATTTGGGAGTGTGGGCAGTGAAGGCCATGGCACCTTTATCTATCTCCAGGTTTGGAGTATTTTAACTCTTTTTTTCCCTTCCCGTCCCTCCAGAGCATGGCTAGCAAGGCAACGCGATGCTGTGACTCCACCCACCCCTGGCGCTCACCGTGCTGCTCAGTCAGTGCACCCCCTGGCCACCACCAGAGGTTGCTCGATGAGCGAGCAACTACCCCACCCTCGCCGGGAAGAAAGAGCAATCCTCTGGACGCTCAATCTCTTCCCCCCCAGCCGACTCTCGGCTCGTTCCTGAACCTGGGTCGCTGGCGTGGCACAAGGTGTGGCATTTAGCACCTCAACCCTCAGCACCACCAGGCCAGCCTTTTGATTCATGTTGATTAATCTTTATGGAGGTGGTGATACCTCTTTATCAGTGTCTGGTGAGACCCTGAGTACTGTTTCCAGTTGTGGAGTCCTCATCTCCAAAAGGATACAGACAGAGTTGTAGCAGTCCAGAGGAGGGCAACTAAAATGGTGCAGGATCAGCATCAAAAGCCATGTGAGGAAAGATTGAAGGATCTTAATATGTACAAACTGGAGGAAAGGAGGGAGAGGGGGATATGATAGAGACTTTCAGATACCTCAAGGGTATAAATAAGGTTCAAATGGTAAGCCTTTTTTAGAGAATGCACAAGAACAAGGGGTCATGTGATGAAGCTGGAGGGGGTTAGAGTCAGGGAAAATGTTAAATTACAGAAAGGGTGGTGGATGCCTGAAACAGCTTTCCTGAGGAGGTCGTGGGAGCAAAAACTGTAATGGGATTTAAGATGGTGTGGTATGAGTATAAGGGAACTTTAGAAGCAAGGAAGGGGGTGTAAAGCTGAGGATCAGTACGATCTACGGTGACAGTAGGTAGGAAACATGGGCAGACTGGTTGGGCCAAGCATATAACATAGAAACATAGAAACATAGATTTTGACGGCAGATAAGGACCGCTTGGCCCACCCAGTCTGCCCATTTTCCTACCTACTGGATAAGTTGCAGATCCTAGTTAACCAGCAGCCTACTTCTTCCTACCCCTTCCCCCTAGAATTCCCTTATGACTGTTCCATGCATGCTTGAATTCCACCACTGTTTTTGACTCCACAACCTCCTCTGGAAGGCCGTTCCATGCATCCACAACCTTCTCTGTGAAAAAATACTTCCTTACATTACCTCTGAGCTGCCCCCCCATCTTCAAATTGTGCCCCCTTGTCCCTGGTTGTGTAGAAGAGGTCTAATCTGGAGTACATCTGGTGGACCGAGGAGTAAAATGTGTAGCCCCTATTGGGGCCCTCCATATATCTTCACACGTCTTGTAGGCGTAATTTGTTCGGTGGGGTTTTCACCTATTTTGCCACCCTGTGCATTGTTTTCAGTATTTGGGAGGTGCTAGCCGTTCTGGGGTTTAACGTCAAGTTCCAGTCTCCCCCACCCCACACACACTATTATGCCCTCTGCCATTTCCATCAATTTCATTAATATATTTCTATACAAATTGTACGGGGATCCCGGTGGTCCATATTCTGATGTCAATGTAACTAGTTTCCTGTTGAGTCTCCCTGTTAGGATCACGTATCTCCCTTCCCTGTTTATTTCTTTTTTAAGACATTCAAAGGTGGACCCCTCGGGTATTAAGATTACTGTCCCTCTTCACCTTCCATTTCTATATGAGGAGGAGTATACCCCACAGTATCCAAATTTTCCCAGTTGTGTATGCTCTCCCTTCGACAGATGGGTCTCCTGAAGGAACACCACCTCTGCTTTGGTTTGTTTGAGATAGAACATAATTTTTTTCCTCTCAACAGGGCTGAATAAACCGTTCACATTGTATGTTGAGATTCTTGTCCTTTGATTATGCATCATATATTGTATCTGTGGTACTATACCCGCCCCTTTTTTAGGTGCCACTTATGTTTTTTGTCTCTTCTGTCTCTAGACGGGTATGCAGTCAGTTGATTTCCAATATATTTTAGATTCTCACAGCTAACAATTTTTGTAGGTTTGCCAGCCGGGCTTTCTACCAACTTTACCTGTAGCAACCGTTTGTACCTCCAAGGTAGGAGATGGTTTCCAGTCCATCCCTGTCTCCGGGTGAGGGTTGCCTCCTGGGTTCCTCCCTCCCCTCACCCAGAGTGGTGGCGATGTCACTTCCCTTGCTCCCAAGGGCCGCACCTGAGTCTCTGGTATTCGTAGGGTTCAGGCATCATGCTCCTCCCTCTTCCCAGAACCCAAAACACTTACCGTGCTCCCTCCCCCTCCAGGGGTCATTGTGTCTGAGTTTATCCAGGCTCTTTTTTTTTATTAGTATTTTTCTTATGACTTTTTTGTGTGGTACATCTTATACACTTCCTATCCCCCCCCCCCAATTGGTGTTGGGGAGTGTTCTTTGCCCTCTCCAGTCTCTTTCTTCCCCTCCTCCCCTTGTGTTCCCCTCTTTCTTTCCTTTCGTGTTCATCTTCCTTACTTTATACATGTGCTTGTTCTAGGGCATATACCTAGTCTCTTTTTTACTTTACTTTCTGCTGCCCCCATTCCTCCTTCTAGTGTTCCCCCTCCCCTCCACCTACTGTACCTTATTCCTCTGTGTTGTACAGGCATTCTCACCATGCATTTGGATCTGTTGCTCCTCTTCTATTCCCAGTCCCCTTTCCTTCACAGCACTTCCAGTTCCCTGCGCAGCCTTGTGCTGGGTGAGTTTTCCTGTCTGCTGGGTTGGCAGATACTTGTGTGATTCTGGGGACTCTAAAATAAGAAAGAATGTTCTTTAAACTATATTACAATATTGAAGCCCATCTGTGTACAGCCTTCTATTAATACCTTTATTGTATGTTATTCTTCCCGTCTTCCTGTGCTTATTTTATGTCCCCACCCTTCTGTTTGGGGTGGGAGTGGGATGTTTACATTTCTTCCAGTATTCAAATTGTTTATTTCTTGATCATTGCCTCTGCCCCCTTTTCACATCACAGTTTGTGCTTTATAGTCTCGTATTGTCATTTGAAGTTCTTGTTACTGTAGGTGGTTGTTCAGTATACTCCCCTCCCCCGTTCCCCTGTCCATTTCTATAGCCATGTCTCCCCCTGTCCTTCACCCCCAATTCTGTTATGGAGCCTACCCCCTTTCTGGGTCCCACCTCCAGTTTTTGTAGATTAGTTTCCCCTCCGTTCCCCATTAGGTGGTTGAAATTGTCATTCTTCTCTGACTTCTGCATTCCCCTCGTCTCCCTTCTCCGCCCCACTAGACATTTGTTTCCCACCTAAGACTCCATTTTGCTTTTTTTTCGCTCCTCCTGGCCTTCATGTCAAATGGAGGGTGATCTCATATTTAAATCCCATATCTACTGATACTGGGCCCCCTTATCTTACCCTCCTCCATTTTAGCTTCATTCCAGTGTATTTTTCCCTTCCCTCCACTATTATCCTCTTTTATTCAGTTCTCCCCCCTTTGTTAAATTTCTCCCATCTTCCCCCCTTCCTCGGACCTTCTGTTCAGTTTTGGTATTTTCTTACAAAGCCCCATTTATCCTTACCCCCTCCCGCTTCCCCCTTATCTAATTATGGATGACCCCCTTTTGACTCCAGATCAGTCTGCTGCATGGGGAGCCAATAGTCCATATAAGTGGTGAGTAACAGAGTTTCCACTTATCTGATCACATCATTGAGTCTTGGTTCAGCCTCCATTGTCCTGATGCAGTCATGAGCTGGCACAGCAATGTTTTAATGTCTGCCATGGTTTTGTCCGCTAAATCTCTCCCTGCTGCACGTGTGTTCCTGCAGGTTGCCACTTGCCATTCTGGGGCTTCTCCCTTTTGCTGCTTTCTGGTCTGTGGTCTTCTCCACTAATCCACTGGGACTCCATGTGCTTGTAGTGCCTGTGTGGCCTCCTCCAGTGTCTGATATAGCCGGGTCCCTCCTTCACAAAATATAGGGATTTTTGCCAGGTATGGTGTTTGAAATTTGATCTGTTTTCTTCTGAGGGCTCTGCTGACATCCAGATATTGCATCCGCTTTCTCTGTATGTCTGGTGGGTAATCCTGGTCGAAAAAAAGCCAATTGCCATTGTATTTCACCTCCTTCAGTTGCTATGCTCGTCATAATAATTCTTCCTTTATTCTGAAACTTGAGAATTTTGCAAATATCACTCGTGGTTTTGGTTGGGGATCTGTAGGCTTGGCATACAGTGCCCGATGTACCCTCTCCACCTGCACCTTCAGGTTAGCAGGCAAGTCCAAAACATTCTTTACTAAGTCTTGAAGAAAGACACATATGTCCCCAGTTTCTGCATTCTCCGGTAAGCTGGAGATTCTCAGATTGTCTCAGTGATCCAGTGATGTCAGCGGTTGAATGGTGGCTTAGCTTAGAACTCAACCTCGCCCCATGAACAATCAACTAGCATCCACACTGTAAAATAAAGCAATCTCCGGCTGTTCCAAGGGGCTACTTCTGAAGGATCCACAGACCCTGGTACAGAAGCTAAATTCAATGCTGCAGCTAGAAAAAAGCGGTTTTGTTACTGGAGACCGCGGGAGAGGATCCAGATATAGAAATGGGAGGAGAAGAATGCTCACAACTTGTCTCCTCCATTCTCCAGACTGTGAGAACAGTTAAAAAAATCGACAGTACTCTGGACGAACTAAGGGAAGATATTAAAAAGATTGAGCACCATGCAGACCAAATAGAAATCGATCTTACTAATGTCACGGAGCAGGCCGATCGCCATGACTGCCTCCTCCTGTTCCTGTTGGCGAGAGAGAGAGAGAGACAGAGAGAGAGAGAGAGAACTAAATAATAAGATAGATGACCTGGAGGGAAGGAGTCACAGACAAAACATCCGAGTGTATGGAGTACCGGAGGGAACGGAGGACGGATCCGATGACTTGATTACTTTCCTCCAAGGAGTGCTGAGAGAGGCTCTGAACTTTCCACTCACTTATGACTTGGCCACGGACCGGGCTTATTGTTCTCTTGTGCGCAGACCAACAAATCAAGGGGCTAGACCATGTTCATTCAGGCTAAGTTGACGACTATACTACTAAGGAGGACATTCTTAGGCAAGCATGGGAGGAAAACATCACCCAGTATAAAGAGCACCGATACAAATTGACCCCTGACCTCACTACTCTGGTGTAGGACAGTTGGAGAACCCTATGGCCGATCCTGAAACAGTTGAGGGCCAAAAATCTTAAAGCTCAAATCCTATACCCAGCATGCCTTAGGATTGAAACAAAGTGGACAAAAAAATTTTCGAAGACCTGGTAGAAGCGACCCCGTATCTTGAAAACATAGGGATTTCGGTCCACATCTTGCCAAGGAATGCTTACAAAAGGAGCTAATAAGACTGGCCTGGCCGGTAGCTTGAAGATCACCAGCAGGGGGCCCGAACACAGACACAGCCTCCTCGACTTTTAGGGTGGACGTCTGTGCCATGTTGAAGCACTATGACTTCCTAGTGCAGATAAACACCATTCTGGAGAAGGAGAAGAGGGACCACCCTGACACACGGGCCTCCACTTCAAAGGCGAATACTTGAAGATCAAACAAAGGACTTAAGAGTTTCAATTTTTCCAGGTGCTCCTCCCTTTCTCCCCTACTCGAGACACATTGGGCCTGCTAAAACCAACTTTCAGGTTCTGTACCTAGCGGAATAGGATTTGGGGGTGTTGAAAGGAGAAGGAGGTGGGGGATAATTTTTAGCAGCCTCGGAACACTAAAATGGTATATAAAACATAACATTTAACATAATGAGGTATACTCTGAGATGGAGTCGCTCCACTAGAGGGACATTCTGGACCTTTTATGACTACCCTGAAAGTAATACTCTGACTGTAGAGAAAGGCCTTTAATTCTATAAGAGAGAAAAGTTATAGCTGTTTAAACCTTTAAGCTGGATTGAAACCAGCTAGTATATCAGGGTTTAGAGATAAATGAGGATGTTTGAGATATGTGGATGCACATTTAAGGAAGGGGAATTAACAAAACTAAAGCACAAGATGTAGATCAGAACGGCACCCCTCTTCACTGTTAATTTATTTTTATGACTTGGGCATAAGAGAGTGATGGTTGTGGTATGACTGGGCTGCTATTTCTTCTGCTGATGCTAACTAATTGCCAAGGGAGGGCCATGACCCCACACGTCCCTTTTAAAATGGCATTGCCCCATAACGTGCTGGGGAGGACGATTTCATCTAAGGGGTACTTCTTATGAGGAACCCTTTTCCCATATTGACGTAGGAAGTCAAATATTTAAAAGTTGGGAGGTCGTCCAACTGAATCATAATCATTTCCAAAAAGAGGGAATCCAAGTAACTGTGTTAACACTCACTATCTGCTTCTGTTGGGTGCAGATTAAGACTTCCTCTCTGAAATATAACTGCTGGGGAATGGACAGGAGAGTCTCATCAAGGCTTCATGTCTATGTCCCTTATGGACTAGATCAGATTAAACTTCCAGACTGAAAGTTTAGAGCTGAAGAACAGTTACATGTATTTTCACAGGTTATACTCCCATCTTGTGGAGAAAGTTGGAACTGTTTTTGTCATTTAAAAAGTTGTGTATACTACTAAATGTTCAATTGTTGAAACAGCAAGAAAGGTGTACCTGGATAATAAGACAACAGTACTACACTTCTCAGAATGTTAGAAAAAAAAAATACTGGGGAGGAGGACTAAACAATATTGCCAAAAGATTAAGAAAAAGATTTAATACAGATACAAGGCTGTGGAAGACAAGGAAACACCCAAGTGAAATGTGGGCCCTTTTTGCTGATAAAAATGGCTACAATTAATACGAAAATCTTGTCCTATAATATTAATGGGGTCAATCGCCCTATGAAAAGGAAACAAATCCTGAAATGTATTTGAACCCAGCAATGTGTGATCAGTTTCCTACAGGAAACCCACCTATTCTCAAAGGAAGCACTGAAACTCAAAACTGGGGGTTCTGTTGTCTACCAGGCTTCTCTAGATAAGGGTAAGAAAAGAGGGGTAGCTGTAATGTTATCAGACAGTCTCCCATTTGAGGAGGTCGAGGTGGTGGCTGATGTAGGAGCACGATATTTGATCCTGATAGGGAAAACACAGGACCTTTGGGTAACAGTGGTTAACGTGTATGCCCCCAAGGGTCTCCGACCATTTTTTATGCAGAGCTTTGGCAGTTGGTGATGCAAAAAGCGAAGGGGGTGGTAGTAGCTGGGGGAAATTGGAACCTAATTTTAAGTAGACGATTGGACTCCACGTCAGGTGTCCCCACCCCAGAAAGACGAGTTGCATCACAGGTCTATAGACTCTTAAGGGACTCAGGAATCGTAGATGTTTGAAGGGAAAAATACCAGTCATCCAAGGACTTCACCTATTACTCACCCAGGTATAAGACGTATTCAAGGCTGGATAGGTGTTTTGTTTTTGACAGAGATGTCTCCCTGTGCCACGATATGTGGGTGGGCACTGCTACACTTTCGAATCACCAACCTATTTTTCTGGAAATAGATTTCCAGTTACCCTGAAAACCCACACTCTGGAGACTAAATACAAGTCTATTGGGAGATGGAGATATCATAAAAGAAATAAAGAGGGTAATTAAATACACGGTAGAAACTAATGATAAACCAGGTACTACAGCCCAAATATTATGGAATACAGTTAAGACCATGGTGAGAGGGAAGTTGATCTCCATTGCCTCCTTTTAAAAAAAAAAAAAAAAAGGCTCCAACATTAGCAGAGTCTTCTGGCACAACTAAGGACTCTAGGAACACAACAACAACTGCATTGGAATAAGGAAAGCGATTCGGCAATCAAAGTAAATTAAAAACAAAATACAGGGACTAAACAAAATTGAAACAGAGCGGACCCTGCATTACTTAAAACAGACATGTTATGAGGAGGTCAAAAGCGGGGAAACAATTGGCATACCGATTATGACAAAGGGCAGCTAGGGCCACCATAACTAGTATAAAAGACCTTATTTCTGGAACACTAAGGCATAAGTGGGAACATATAGCAGATTCATTTGTCTCGTACTGTAAGTCTTTGTATGGGGCGTCAAAGGTGACTCCGGTAGAGGATACATCCATTTTTCTGAGGGGACTGGGATTACCCAATCTTCAGGAGACCCAAACGCAGACACTGATGGCCCCAATATCTACAGCTGAGATAGCAGCTACAATCTAAAATTTGAAACCCGGCAAGTGCCCAGGCCCAGATGGCTTCAGTAGCGAGTTTTACAAAGCTTTTGCCCCAGAGGTCACAACCTTCCTGAAAAGGGTCTTTGACTCGATTTGGTTAGAAGGAAAAACCGTTCCACCATCTTGGAACTACACTACCATCACAGTAATCCCCAAGGAGGGAAAGGACCCTAAGGATTGCAGTTCCTATAGGCCTATCTCCCTCTTAAATGTGGACTATAAAATCTTCACAGCCATTTTGGCAAACAGAATGAATCCACTACTGACACAGATCATAAAAGTAGATCAGACTGGATTTATTGAGGGAAGACAGGCCCAAGAGGGAGTAAGAAGAACAATTAACATCATAGACCTGATAAATAAACACCGCATCCCAGCCTGCCTTCTCAGCCTAGATGCTGAGAAGGCATTTGACCAAGTAGACTGGAACTTTCTGTTTGCTGTCCTGGAGAGGATGGATTTTTCTGGATCTTTTTTGGCTGCTGTAAAGTCCCTCTATGCAGCTCCACAGGCTTGTGTTAGAATTAATGGGGTATCTCACATAGGTTTACCCTTGGGAGAGGAACTCTCAAGACTGCCCAATGTCCCCACTTCTCTTGCAGTATATATTGAAGCCTTAGCACAGGCAATTAGAGAGTACCCAAATATAGGGGGATATCTTGTGGGAGACAGGGAACACAAAATATCATTATAGGCGGACTATGTCGTACTTTACATATCGAACCCAGAGGTGTCCCTGCCCAAAGTATGGGACTTACTAAATTTGGTGCACTCTCTGGATATGTTCTAAATAAAAACAAAACTGAAATCCTAAAATTTCATTATACACCTTCCCTGAAGTAAACAGTCTTTTTCCTTTGTGGAACTCCTCAAAATTAAATATTTAGGGCTTGTATTCCTAAGAACCTAAATCAATTGTTTGTTAACAATTTTATCCTCTATCTGCACAGATTAAAATGATATAGTAAAATGGGGACTCTTAAATCTACCATTATACTCCCGAATAGAAACTTTATCTATGTATGTCCTACCTAGGTTTTTATACCTATTTCTGTGCCTTCCGTAAGAATTTCCTTAGCCCAGTTTGAGAGTTGGCAAAAAACAATCATGGCTTCATATGGGCAAACAAAAAATGTGAATAAAATCCAGTTGCTCCAGTCTAACAGGAAGGATGGGGGAATGGCAGTCCTAACCTAGAAGGTTACTTCCTGGCATCCCATTTCTGTAGTGCCCTTCTTTGGACAGCACCAGACTACCACACACTGTGGAAAAGTATAGAGTGGGGGTTTACGGAGGGTACCCCTCTAGACGCAAGAATATTTACTCCCAAACCATGTACATAGGAGCGGGGTCTCACACTTTATGCAGTTAGGAATACCCTAGTAGCAGTACACTGACTCTGGGCAAAGCATAAATGCCTTGGGGAACTATGGCCACTGAGGAAATTTGCAGGTGATATAGACTTTGGGCCGGCGAAGCAAGACCTAACTTTTAGGAAATGGAGTAGGCTGGGCTTGAATTCTCTAGGGCAGTTACTGGACGGAGACACAATAAGGGAATTTATAGATATTAGGACACAATTCCAGTTAAGGAATGCAGACCATTTCAGGTATCTTCAACTCAGAACCCATATTCAGAACCTCCAGAGGCAACACGGCCCTGTAATAGGTCCGTAGGCACTATAGGTAGTGATAAATGAGATTATGACCTCCCAGACAAGTAAGGGACACATCTCGGCCATCTATGGGATACTAAGAAATAAAGGGGAGATACACTCGGCCCTTCTCAAGAGTAGATGGGAAACTGTGATGGGAGAACAGTTATTAGACAAAGAATGGGACTCTGTCTTCTACCAGACACATCATACAGCTTATTCTCAAAGATGGAAAGAATTTGCCTGGAAGGTCAGGTCATGCTTCTTCATCACTCCGATGATGAAGAACAAATGGAATAGGGAACATAATCCAATATGCTGGAGAAATTGTGGAACTGAACTAGCCCCATCACATACACATCATGTGGACATGCCTGAATCTGATGCAATTCTGGGAAGAAATTACAGGGACCCTGGGGAATATATTCCCCCTGGAAGAGCTTCTTAAAAATAAACATCTGGTGCTCGGGTTGGCACCTAGGGGAGTGAGGAGTAAAGATCAAACTTACCTATGGATTATCCTGATAACATCGGCACATAAAACCATTACAAGAAAATGGCAGCAGTCAGCCCCACCTCAACTAGAAAACTGGTGTGAGGTGGTTAGAGAAATTCAGGATATGGAGGAACTAACCCACAAGATTAATTCTAGATCAGCAGTGTTTTTAACAGATGGACTAGATGGATAATGTGGGTAGGGGCCCGACTAAGGAAAGAGTGAAAATGAAGGTGTAACCCATGAAGGGAGGTTGTTTAGAGTCAACTGGATTAGAAGGAATTTCTTAATAAAAGTTACAATCAGTTTATCAGCCTATTATGGGTTAAAAGAAATCTGAAGGGTAGAATAAAGGTGCTAAATGAAAATATCTTCTGCTAATTGCAGAAATTGGTTAAAGTTAAAGTATAAAATAACTTGAATAAAATGGCATGTATTAATTGTAAAGACCCTCCAATCTGACAATAAGTGAAATGTAACATATCTAAGAAAATGAAAACTGTATATATACCTGTAACTTCAGTAAACTTGAATTTAGAAAAAAAAAGATTGTCTCAGTGTGACCGAGCCTCCAGGTCGATGCATTTTTCCTGGAGGACCTCGGTCTGTAGTAGCAGGGCATCCGCGATCCTGCTGAAGTGCCCCACATCTGCTCCTGGTTCCTCCACCTGGGTTTTGGTAGCCTTCAGCCATGTCTCCAGACTCGAGAACCTGTCCTGAATCTTCTTAAAATCTGCTGTTTTCTGACCGGGAGGTTTTTATTTCGTGCAGCAGCATCTCAAAATGGCTCCATGTGAGACGCATGTCCTCCCAGTTGGTCTCATACCCTAGGCCATGTCTGCTCTCCAGCGATGCGCTCTGGCTCCGGTCTGAGCTGAGTGCCTGATCTCTTGATCCATTGTCAGTTGTTTCGAGCTTTTCTGCCCTGGATAGTGTACTCCTGACCTCCCTCTTTTCTTTTGCTGTCATTTCTTTTCTGATTTGTTGATTTTGATCAATTCAGAGGTATTTTCTGTGCTGGAGGTAGGAACTCTCATGTCTAGGCTCCTGCTTTATCCATTAGCGTCACCAGAGGTCTATAGAAATAGTCCTTAACACAAAACATATTGTGCCCACTACTTTTTCCTTATTAAGAAATATATGGGTGGGGACGCTGTAGAGTCCGAGCAAGATGGCCGCTTCGTGTAAAAGCTCTGCAAACACTCGGAATAAATGTTTAAAAAGTTCCTTTTCTCAAAACCAAAGTCAACTTCCAGTATACCCCACAGTATAGTGAAAGCTTGCTGAATACTATGGGGAATCCTAAAAAAGACAAAGTAACAAGTGATGAAGCTAAAACTAACATACTAACATACTAAAATGCCAGCAGAATAGGCCTAACGGTCTTTCGTGTCTGCTCGTTTGGTCAGTCCCCAACCTGGGTGCTGACCTTGCTGTCCCCCTCGCCTTCTCTGGCTTCTCCCTTCCCAGTTGCGGATATTCTTGCTGCAATGGATTTTGCTTCCAGAACCCTTCCCCTGTACCTGTCCCACCCCCTCTTGAACCCCTCCACTGTCTCTGCCTCCACCAGCCCCCTAGGCAGTGCATTCCATGGCTCCACCACCCTCTCAGTGAAGTAGCACCTCCTCCTTTCTCCCCTGAATCTTCCCTCCAGCTTCCAGCCATGCCCTCTAGTGGCCCTTCCTCCTTCCTTCAAGCACCCCGACTGTTCCTCCCTATTTACCCTCTTCATGTACCTAAAGACCTCTATCATGTCCCCCGGTCCCTTCTCTCTTCAATGTGTACATATTTAGCTCTTGAGCCTCTCCTCATAGGTCCTGTCCCCAAGCCCAAATCATTTTGGTTGCCTCCTCTGACCCTCTCCAGGAGGTTAATGTCCTGCTTAAGTGTGGCTCCAAAACTGCACGCAGTACTCAAGGTGCAGCCTCACCAAGCAGTTATACAGAGGAGTATCACTTCCTCCTTCTGGAGGTGATCCCCTAGCTGCATCCCAGCATCCTGTTGGCCTTGGCTGCTGCCTCCTACAAGTCTCCGGTTGTTCATCTTGACATCCACCACCACCCCCAGGTCCTCTCAGCCATCGAGACTTGTAGCATTTCCCCAGGGTGTACACTTGACCTGGGTTTCTGGCCCCCAGGTGGAGTACCTTGCATTTCCCTGCATTGAACCTCAGCTTCCACTTTCTAGACCATCTTTCCAGAGCCTCCAGGTCCCCTGTAGGCCACCCTCCCCTCCTCCCCATCCACCACCGCACCCAGTTTCGAGTCATCTGCAAAGAGACTCATCTCACTCCTGATTCCTGTCCTTATGTCAGATACGTAGGCGTTGAACAGAAGGGGCCCAAGGACTGATCCCTGTGGGACCCCACTAATGACCCTCCTTGGGGATGAGACTATCCCACCAACTACGACCCCTCTGGGTCCGGTCCTGGAGCCAATTGCCTATCCATCTGATCATCTGGTTCCCCACCCCCATTTCTCCCAGCTTATCCAACAGGCCCACGTGAGGAACAGAGTCAAATGCCTTGCTGAAGTCCAGAAAGAGGACATCCACTGGTCTACCCAGGTCCAAGGCACTTGTCACCCAGTCATAGAACTCCACCAGGTTTGTCTGACACGATTTCCTGGATGAATCCATGCTGTCTATCGTCCAGGCACCCTGTCTTATCCAGGTCCCCCCCAGCCTCTCCTTGACAATGCCCTCCATCACCTTGCCCACCACCAAGGTCAGGCTGACAGGCCTGTAGTTCCCTGCCACCTCCCTTGATCCCCCCTTGTGGATAGGCACTATATGCGCCACCTTCCAGTCTTGGGGCACCCACCCTGTCCTCAGAGAGATGGTGAAAAGCTCTGCCAGGGGTTTTGCCAGGACATCTGCAAGTTCCTTCAGCACTCTGAAAACTAAAATGTCTTCTGGAGCTTCGGCCACGAGGTCTGCTCAAGGCCAAAACACAGAACCAATGGATTAGCAAGGAGAGGAAACCTTGCAGACTGTGGGACTAAAATTAAACAAACTAATTTCTTCGGTCTTCAGACTCTCCAATAAAATGGACTCCCTAACTAACTGGGTGGTCAGTATTGAACAAAATGTTCAAGCAGTTCAGGGAACAGCGGTGGAGGCCACTAAAAGAGCTGAAGCGGCAATGGGGGCTGTCATGGTGGTCCTTAAGGAAAATCATCAACTCAAGTCAAAATTGGAAACCCTCAAGAACCAGGTGAGGGCAGCAAACATTCACATACTGGGGCTCACAGAAGGGTGCGAGGGTGATCATCTGCTTTTGTTTGTTCAGGACTGGTTGGTGCAACAGCTCAGCGCAGAAGTCAAACCTCAGGTCCAACATATTGAAAAAGCTTATCGGGTGACACCACAGAGCCGTCCAGATAATCTGGATGCTCCCTACTCAGTCGTTGCAGTAATGGATGGTATGGGCTCGAGGAATTTTGTATTTGCTATTGCCTAACAGAAGAGAACTCTCCTTTAGGATGGGGAGCATTGAAGACTGTTCCCTGACACAGCATATGCCACGCATCAGAAAAGTAAAATATCTGATGGCACGAGAGGCATATTGCACAAGGCCAACATCACCCATGGCCTCATTTTTGCTGCCTAACTTAGAATAGTGCATCAAGGCTGGATTTACATCTTTTTGGATCCGCAGGAGTCCCAGAAATGGGCTTGCACGTACGCTGTTTCAAGACCACGGGCAGAAGGCAGAAAGGAATCATCTAAAGAGGAAGAGGACACTTGAAGGCTTGAATTCATCTTATGCCTAATAGATTAAAGTGGGGGTGATGGACTCTTCTTGGTAAGTCAGTTAACTTTGGGACCTCTGATCGAGTGACTGAAAACAATCCTTATCGGGAGAGAAGTTCACCCTGTCAAGAACTGTTGGAATAGAGATCCTATATTTTGTAATTAAAGTACCCAAAAGTTCGTTATTTTTTATTATAGGTCACATGTTGTGGACCATTAGAATGGACTTGATTTAAAGAGTGTCACAATATTTGCTTTTAGAATTGTAGAGTTTTTGTAGTATAAATGTTCTGACATTACTGTGGAGGCACATACTGAATACAAAGCTTGAATGAACACTGTTTCATATCTTGAAAGGGTGCTATTGAATTGATAGAGATGGACCTTGCTGGGGAGGGGGAGTTGATTTGATTGATTATGCACAAAAGTGTACTTTTTTAGGGAATACGTGGTAGATACCCTTAGTCCTGAGGACGAGGAGATGGACGGGAATTGATATGCAAAGTTTATAATGGTTTAGATCCACGTAGCTCATGGACTCCTTTAAGCAGCTTAATGAAGCAATTTAAAGATAAATACATTATTTTACCCCTCTATGATGTATCTTAACGCATTAGATTATGAAGTATGAGTATAATAAGAGGAGTGGTGTCCTCATTGTGACAAGATGCATTACTGTATGCAGATCAATGCTTGTAATACACCTGTATGTTTGTAATGAACTTAATAAACATAAAGTTAAAAAAAAGAAATGTATGACACATGCTGGGGATAGAGTTAAACTCGCTAAGATATTAGATTATGTTGACAGAAAACATATCTATGTACTGTTATTGTGAGAAACACATTTTACTTTGAAAGATTTGGATTTTGTGAGTAAAAAATGGGATGTGTGCTTGGATTCCTGTTTTAAAACTAGCACTAAAGGAGTGGCAACTCTCATAATATATATATATATCTTGCAAAGTTTGGGAACTTTTACTCAGACTCACAAGGCTGGATTTTAATATCTGAGATAATTTTACCCGGCTTTCGATTCATGTTTTTTTTTTTCCTCCAATTCTAGGAGAACTCCTTCTAGCGACCGCGGGCTACCTGCCTCTACCTCCTGCCGTGACCACTCCCCCTCCCTGTGCCGCCGAGCACCACCTCCAGGTCTGAAGCCTTCGGAGGTAGGGCCACCCCATCCGCCCGGGTGGTCTCTGGTAGGGCAAAGTGCCCAGCGCACACGGGAGTAGGGAGCTGGCCCGGATTTGGGAGTGTGGGCAGTGAAGGCCATGGCACCTTTATCTATCTCCAGGTTTGGAGTATTTTAACTCTTTTTTTCCCTTCCCGTCCCTCCAGAGCATGGCTAGCAAGGCAACGCGATGCTGTGACTCCACCCACCCCTGGCGCTCACCGTGCTGCTCAGTCAGTGCACCCCCTGGCCACCACCAGAGGTTGCTCGATGAGCGAGCAACTACCCCACCGCCGAAGAAAGAGCAATCCTCTGACGCCAATCTCTTCCCCCAGCCGACTCCCTGCCTGCTCCTGAACCTGGGCGCGTGGGCACAAGGTGTGGCATTTAGCACCTCAACCCTCAGCACCACCAGGCCAGCCTTTTGATTCATGTTGATTAATCTTTATGGAGGTGGTGATACTCTTTATCAGTGTCTGGTGAGACCCTGAGTACTGTTTCCAGTTGTGGAGTCCTCATCTCCAAAAGGATACAGACAGAGTTGTAGCAGTCCAGAGGAGGGCAACTAAAATGGTGCAGGATCAGCATCAAAAGCCATGTGAGGAAAGATTGAAGGATCTTAATATGTACAAACTGGAGGAAAGGAGGGAGAGGGGGATATGATAGAGACTTTCAGATACCTCAAGGGTATAAATAAGGTTCAAATGGTAAGCCTTTTTTAGAGAATGCACAAGAACAAGGGGTCATGTGATGAAGCTGGAGGGGGTTAGAGTCAGGGAAAATGTTAAATTACAGAAAGGGTGGTGGATGCCTGAAACAGCTTTCCTGAGAGGTCGTGGGAGCAAAAACTGTAATGGGATTTAAGATGGTGTGGTATGAGTATAAGGGAACTTTAGAAGCAAGGAAGGGGGGGGGGGTAAAGCTGAGGATCAGTACGATCTACGGTGACAGTAGGTAGGAAACATGGGCAGACTGGGTGGGCCAAGCATATAACATAGAAACATAGATTTTGACGGCAGATAAGGACCGCTTGGCCCACCCAGTCTGCCCATTTTCCTACCTACTGGATAAGTTGCAGATCCTAGTTAACCAGCAGCCTACTTCTTCCTACCCCCTCCCCCTAGAATTCCCTTATGACTGTTCCATGCATGCTTGAATTCCACCACTGTTTTTGACTCCACAACCTCCTCTGGAAGGCCGTTCCATGCATCCACAACCTTCTCTGTGAAAAAATACTTCCTTACATTACCTCTGAGCTGCCCCCATCTTCAAATTGTGCCCCTTGTTCTTGGCGCACTTCTTGTTTTGAAAGATGCTACCCTCTTGGACTTTGTTGATTCCCTTGAGGTACTTGAAAGTTTCTATCATGTCCCCCCCTCCTCCTTTCCTTGATGCTATACATATTAAGCTCCTTAAGTCTCTCTCTCTTCATACGCCTTCCGGTGCAGACCCTGCACCATTTTAGTTGCCCTCCTCTGGAAGCTTCCATCCTGTCTATGTCTTTGCGGATTGGGTCTCTAGAACTGCACGTACTCCAGATGGGGTCTCACCAACTGTCTGTACAGGAGGATAATAACTTCCTGTTTTCTACTGGTGATGCCTCTCCCATGCATCCCAGTATCCCCAGCCCTCCTTGCTGCCCCTCTCACATTGCTTGCCCACCTTTAGGTCATCTGATATGACTACCCCAGGTCCCTTTCCATTTTGTTGTTGTTGTTAGTATCTCAGCCCCCATTGTGTACTCTTCCTGGGTTTTTGTTTCCTAGGTGCATTACCTTGCACTTCTTAGCATTGAATCTAAGCTGCCATACATTTAACCATTCCTCTAACCTTGCCAAGTCCCTTCTCATCCTTTCCACCCCACCTTGTGCATCAACTCTGTTGGAGAGATGACATACTTTTCCTTCCAGTCCCTCTGCAATGTCGCTTATAAAGACATTGAAGAAGTCCAGTCCTAATACTGAACCCTGCGGTATCCCACTAGTAACCCCTCTTTCTTCAGAGTGGACTCCATTTACTATTACTCTCTGTGTCCTATTCTCTAGCCAATTCTTAACCCAGGCTGTCTAACTTGTATATTAATCTTTTGTGTGGGACTGTGTCAAATGCCTTGCTAAAGTCTAGGTAGGCCATGTCCACAGCCCCTCCCTGATCTACTACTTTGGTCACCCAGTCAAAGAAATCTATCAGATTTGTCTGGCATGACCTTCCTGCTGTGAATACATGCTGCCTTGGGTCCTGGGCCCCTCTGGCCTCTAGATAGTCAACAGTTCTTTCCTTCAGAAATGATTCCATCATTTTCCCTACCAGTGAGGTTAAACTAACAGGTCTGTGGTTTCCTGCTTCTGCCTTGCTCCCACTTTTGTGAAGGGGGATCACATCTGCCTCCTCCAGTCCTCGGGTACCACCCCATCCTCCCATGATTTGTTAAAGAGGGTAGTCAGTGGTGTCACTAGTTCTACCCTTAGTTCTTTTAGAATTCTGGGATGAATCCCATTAGACCCCATTGCTTTGTCCACCTTCAGTTTTAAGAGTTCTTTCAGAACCCTTTCTTCTGTAAATGGGCTGGTATCAACTTCTGTATCCAGAGTGTTTCTACCATTTGTTTTAGGTACCTCCCCCTCTTCCTTTGTAAATACTGAGCAAACATATTTGTTTAGTATCTCTGCCTTTTCACTGTCACCCTCTGCCCACCCTTCCTCCCCTTTATTAAGCCTCACTAACCCTCCCTTGGTCTTCCTTCGCTCCCTGATGTACCTATAAAAGGTGTTATCCCCCTTCTTAACTGAGTTGGTTATCTTTTCCTCGGTTTGGGCCTTTGCTGTTCTGACTGCCTTCCCAGCTTCCTTTGCTGCAACTGACAGTTTCTGTCCTGCTCATTCTGTGATTCCTTGTACTTCCTGGAGTGCTTTCTTTTCTTGAACCTTCACTGTCACTTCCTTTGAGAACCATAGTGGTTTCTTACATCATTTCGTTTTGTTTATTTGCTTCACACAAAGGCTTATTACCTCTGTGATGGCAGTTTTTATTATTCCCCATTGTTCTTCCACCCTTCCTTCCTGCCCATTTGCTAGTGCATTCCTTAGGCACTCACCCATTTTGGCAAAGTCAGCCCTGCTAAAGTCCAGTACTTTTGCCTTTGTATGGCTTGACTCTATTGCTGTGTTTATCGTGAACCATACTGTTTGATGGTCGCTAATTCCCAGATGGCTACCCACTTCTACATCTGTGATCCTCTCTTCATCTCCATTTGTGAGAACCAGGTCTAAGATTGCTCCCTCTCGAGTGGGCTCCAGTACTAGTTGTCTAAGGCATGCCCCCTGTAGGCCATCTAGAATAACCCCACTCTTCGAAGTGGCTGCTGCAACTGCACTCCAGTTAACATCTGGCATATTCAGATCACCCATCAGCAATATCTCCCCTTTTTCTGCCATTCTAAGTATTCTTTCTATCATTTCCTTGTACATTTCCTCCCCCTGAGAAGGGGGTCTGTATAACCCCTGTGGATTGTGGTGCCATTGCCGTCTCCAAATTTACCACAGTGCTTCTTCTCCTCCTTGTTTTCCTTTTGTTCTGTTGCTTGATTCCTTCCCTTATGTAAAGAGCTACTCCTCCTCCTCTTTTACCCTCCCTGTCCCTCCTGTAGATAGTGTAACCTGGTATGTTTACGTCCCAGTCATGGATTTGTGTGTACCATGTTTCTGTGACTGCCACGATATCCAGATGTTCCTCCTCTATCAAGGCCACTAATTCAGGAAGCTTGTTACTCAGACTACGGGCATTGGTACTCATTGCTCTCCATTTTTTGATGGCTTTACCTTCTTTTGCAGCATCCTCCACTGACCTTTCTACCTCGGTCTTTTTCTCATTTAGTACCCTGTTTTGTAGGGAGAGGCTGGGATTTTCTTGCTGCTTATCAGTGCTTCCCCCCTTGACTAGTTTAAAAGCTTGCCAATGAAGCATTTAAACCAATTGCTAGTCCTTGTCTGCCGTCAAATTCTAAGTTTCTAATGAAGACATCACCCAAATCTTCATTGATTTATTTTTGGAAGTCTATACATACCCTGCTCTGTATGTAATTGGGGGTGATTTTAATACCACCCTAAGTAATAACATTGATAAGTACCCTTCAAATGTTAAGGCTGAAAGGAATGCTAGCAAAACACTAAGATATTTAATGCAAGACTTTAAGTTGGTGGACATTTGGAGAAAACAGAATCCAATTACCCTATAGTACTCTTATTATTCTATGGTGTATAACAGTTACTCTAGGATTGACTGTTTTAATATTGAGATAGATAGATAGATACTTATTTCTAAAGTGCCCAATTCCAGAGACTCTGGGTGCTGTACAGTATGAAACAGTACGTAGAAACATATATGTTGACGGCAGATAAGGACTGCAAGGCCCATCCAGTCTTTCTATTATTTTTACCTTATGAAAAGAAAAAAGGATACCACAAGGTATGAGAATCCAAAAATCTCCTTCATTTGGGATGGAAGATTTAGAATATTTGCATGATTGGGAAAGAATTTTCAGTAAATGTAGTTATGACCTGATGTTGCTCACGATTAACAAGGCAAAAAAAGAATCTGAAAAAGCCGTGCATGAGGTTGCCAATTTGGAATTGAAATTAAAAGAAAAATATCCACCAATTGAATTTGTTCACTTGCACAAAGAATAAATCACACTATATCTAAATTTCAAACTGAATTGATTCAATACAAGCAAAAAAAGTACAATAGAGATGAAAGAGATTACAAAACTGGAATTGTTTACACCTGGCAGGGAACGAGAAAAATGGTACCTTTGAGAGTAGACATCAAGTGGATTTTAGTGAAGATGGAATGAACATCTCATCTGGGCCAGACAGTGATTTGGAAGATGTCCGGTGAACAGATGATGACAATAGGTGTTTTTAGGGCAGAACCAAGATCTAGATATGTTAGACCAGAGAACTAGAAGAGGAAAGGGGAAGAGGAAGAGGGAGAGGTTCAAGAGGCAATAGAGGGAAGCAGAACTACAGAGGGAGACAGAACTGGGGGGATCACCAAGACCAAGGAACCCGAACTGGAGGTCTTAAATCTTTCCAGTGTTGAATCATCTGAGACACAGGTCCAGGTTCTGTCCAACGGCCTCAGCTTTGTTCCTACAAATAGGATAAATCTTTTCCAGGTGGAAGTAGATCTTTTTCATTTAAAATATTTATTTGAAGGATCACTTCTCCATGTATATAGTTTTTTTCCCTCACTTCTCAAGATAGAGATATTACCCCTTTTAGAAAGTCCTCAACCTTTAATCCTTCCCATTCAAGTAACACAATAAATATCTTCTGTAACTTAGTTACAAATGATGTACATAAACTTATTAAGAACAATAAATATGAATATCAAAAGCAAAATATCACTAAAAATGAGAGAAAGGCTATTCAGAAACTTAAGGATCTATGTAATGTGATAATTAAACAAGCGGATCATGGGGGTGCTGTTGTAATATGGGGTCTAGAAGAATACAACATAGAAGCAGAGCGTCAATTAAGTAATCAAATGTTCTATGAAAAGATTGGCAAGGACCCCACTGCCATTATAAAACAAAAAGCTGAGGCCTTCAGTGATAGTGGAGAAATGTGTGGATTTTTTTATCCAAAAGCCTGTTCCATTCCCACGATCGTATGTAAAATCACAAAATATGCTTTAAATATTTTGAAAAATGTCACTATAATAAATACAGATATATCGGTGACCATCGATGTAGAAAGCCTATATTCAAACATCCCCCATGAAGGTGGGCTTGCAGCAAAATAGAAGAGTTTGAACCAAAGAGAAAAAATGAAGTCTACTACAGAGTATGTTATTGAGCCGGCAAGGTTTGCACTAAAGCTAAATTATTTTTGGTTCAATGGCTGTTTTTATATTAAAAAAAAAAAGGAACTGCAATGGGCATGACATTTGCACCCAGTTTAGCCAACCTATACATGGGTCAATGGGAGGAAAAGAATATTTATGATTGAGCACAGAATGTTTTTTTCAGACATATTAAGCTATGGAAACGTTATATCGATGAATGATTTATGGTCTGGAGTGGTAGTGTGGACGAACTGAGTCATTTTATTGATTACATAAATCACACTATCATACATCTGCATTTTAGTCATGAGAGTAGTTTTGATTGCATTGCCTTTTTGGATATTCTGATTGACCAAAAAGGATCTGACTTAATTACAAGTTTGTATAGAAAGCCCCCTTCCAGGAACACACTCCTTTGGAGTAACAGCTGCCATCCTAAGTCAGTGGTATCTAATATTCTGAAAAGGCAGTACATCAGAGCCAAAAGTATTTGCTCATTGGAAGAGACATTTAGAGTGGCAAAAAGGGACTTGACTAACCAGTTTATTTCTGGAGGATATCAACCTGAACTGCTTCTAGATGCTATACATACTGTGGATAATATGGATAGAAATTCATTGTTGGAACCAAGACATAGGGAGAATGAGAACAACCGACTTATGTTCATTACTGAATATAATCATTTGGCACCAAAACTTGGGAAAATTATTATCAAACTTTGGCCCATCTTTAAATCAGATTTGAGACTGAATGATATTGGACACAATTTACCTACGATTACATACATGAGGGGGACACAATCTAAAAGACATGCTAGTGAGATCATATGTTCTTGTGGAAAATGGGGCAAAAAAAAACCTGGCTTCCCTCTCCACCTAAGGGGAATTTCAGATGTGGCCACTGCATTCATTGCTCCAATACATCTGATGTAAAATGTTTTCACCATCCAAGGTCGGGACAAAAATATGATATTCAATCATTTATTAATTGCAGTTCTTCGGGTGTTGTCTACATGCTAACATGCCCTTATAGCATGTCTTATATAGGACAAACAAAAAGACTGCTGAAACTTAGCATTGGTGAACATAAAGGGGCGATTAGAAATGCTAATATTGAATATGGGATGGTACAACACTATTTGGAAGCTCAACATAGGTCTCCAGCAACTTTAAGATTTGTAGGACTTGAAAGAGTTGAAGTTGGTTTTAGAGGTGGAGATCTTGGTATGCGATTGCTGCAGAGAGGGGGCTTATTGGATTTTTGAACTAGACACTATGGGCCCCTATGGTCTAAACGAGGATATTCCTCTATACACTTATTTGTAACTGCACATTGTTAATATATAGTTTTTCTATTTAATCTGTGACTGTGATTTGTTCATGTCACTAGTCACTGGAAAAGCATGACTTGCCAGTTCTGCTCTCTACTGGGTGTTAATTTTAACAGTCCTTGTGACTATGACTTTGCCGTGCTCTGGTCACAATCGGGAATATTACTTGCCGGCTCTGTTCCGTTTTTGGTGGTATTTTGTAGCATTCTGTAAGCAATATGTATAGGCAGTTTTTACTTAGCAGTGTTTTTCCTTTTGGATATGTTTTTGTGATGGGCTATAAGCAGAGCACAGTCTTCCCATAATTATTTCTCTGAAAATATTTTGCACATTTGTGTAGTTTGTCTCTTTCTGGTATTTATTGGCGATATGCTGTAAATAGTAATTGTACTTTTTTCTTGTTTCCTTTTTTCTGTGCTAAAGTATCGTGAGTTGCATCAATGAGTAACAGGATGTATAAGTCAGAACGTTTTATTTATGCATGTTTTTTTCTATATGAGGTGGTGGTATCTTTTTGTTGCACTGTTTTACTTTAAATCCTGATTAGCTCTTTGCTTCAAAAGGGGCTATACTAGCTGGGCAAGATACTCTCTGAAGAAGTTGCTATGTAAGCGTATCTGGAAACGTTTTCTTGTCTGTGGGTTGAACGGTTCATAGTAGCGGCATGTGTGTTTGGCGTTTGGCGTTTTTTCTGCGCAATACGGTTCAGTGGTGATTTTTTGGATGGATATTTCCCGGAGCTGGACTCGCATGCAGTCCGTGCTTTATTTTCGGGTATTTTTTGAGCATTTAGCTTTTTTGCCGAGACTCTGCCTGCATGCATTAATATGCCCACTTGGAGAAATCTTTAGCTGCAAGCACTTTATGGACCTGTTCTTTTTGGATAACCATGGCTTGATTTGCCTGCATTACGTTCACTATTGGGTGAAATCTGTGCCTTTTTTATGTGTGTGAGTCTGTACATTTTTTGTATTAAATAAATAATTTATTGTGCTGACCCGCTGTTTTCTTTTTTATGAATTTATTGATCAGCTGCTGGGGTATAGTGCACTTCCCCATTCATTTCTTGTAGAGACCCCTATTTCTCAGGCTTTTGGGGAGAAGTTTGTTTTTCCTTACATCTATGTACTGTTGGAATGTAGCGGGTGCGCCACGTAAACCAAAAGGCATGGTGGTGAACTGATAGAATCCCATAGGAGTAGCAAATGCAGGTTTGTCTCTGAATTCTTCAGCTAGGGGATTTACCAGTAACCCTTGGTGAGATCGAGGGTACTGATATTCATAGCACTCCCCAATCTGTCCACCAAATCATCTATTCTGGGCACAGGATAACTGTCAAATTCTGACACTTGATTACATTTCCTAAAATCAAGGCAGGTTCTCATACCCCCTTCTTTTTATTTACAATCATCATTGGTGAGGACCAAGCACTTCTCAACTCTTCTATGATACCCAATTCTTTCATTTTTTGTATTTCCTTAACCACATCCGCTCTTAACCGCTCTGGTAATCTGTATGTCTTTTGTCTAATAGGGCGAGCATTCCTTGTCACTATTAAGTGCTCGACACCTTTAGCTCAGCCTGGTACTGTGGTAAAAGTACTGTTAAATGTCTTTAGCAAGTTACAAATTTCTGAGGTTTGTTCAGAGGTTAAGGAAACATTCACCTTTACAGCATCAGCAGTTACAGTTTGTTCCAGTCTGTCATAAACTACATCAATATCTTCTTTATCAGTTTCTGGTAAAACCAGTAAAACAGCTTTTGGTGTATTTTTTAACCCATTTCTTGAGAAGGTTAGCATGGTATATCTTAGTAGGATTTTTCGTATCGGGGTCTCAATCTCATAGTTAACTGTGCCAGTATGTCTAAGCACTTTATAAGGCCCTTGCCATTTCATCAACAACTTATTTTCTGTAGTGAGTAAAAGTTCACTTTTCACCTGGCTCAAAACCTTTTTCTTTTACCCCATGGTCATAATACACCTTCTGCTGATTTTGGGCCTCTTCCTGATTACTATGGACAATTTCAACATACTGTGCCAGCTTCTTTCTCAAGGCACACATATAAGATGTATTAGATTGTTTCTGATGGGGGTTATCTTCCCATGTTTATTTTATTACATCTAGTGGTCCTCCAGGTTGTCTACCATACAGCATTTCATATGGTGAAAGGCCTGTTGATGTCTGTGTCACTTCTCTGTAAGCAAAAAGCAGGTAAGTTAAGTATTGGTCCCAGTCTTTCCTTTCCCCTTTTGCAAACCTTTTTAATGTGCGTTTTAGGGTTTGATTAATACGCTCAGCAAGACAGTCTGAGGGTGATGAGGGGAGGTTCTTATAGCGGTGATACCTAGTAGTCGGTACAGCTCCTTCAGTAATGCAGCACCAAAATTACTACCCATATCAGTAGTAAGCTCTTTTGGTATGCCCACCCAACTGAAAATGTTGGCAATATCTGCTGCCACTTTTGGGGCTGTGACAATATGCAATGGAACTGCCTCTGGCTGTCGAGTAGTAAGTCACATACTACCAAAATGAATCGATTACCCTTTTTACTTTTGTCTAAGGCGCCAACCACATCCATTACAATTCTCTCAAGAGGCACATCTATCAAGGGTAGGAGCACCTTGTCTTTTTTTAGTCACTGAGGCTACTTCCTGAGACTCGGCACAGAAACTGCAATGGGTAGCAACATCTTCATGGATTCCAGGCCAGTAAAATCTGTACAGCAATCTGGCAAGGGTGCGATCCCTCCCCGAGTGACCAGCCATAGGACTATCGTGTGCTAACCTGTGCTGCCTGTAACAACTCAGATCTATTCTTTTGTGGTATAACCAATTGTTCTATAAGATCTATACTTTTGTGGTACAAATTGTTCTATCAGGTCCTGTGTCTGAGGTTTAACCCAAACTCTGTATAGTAGCCCATTACATTTTTTAAACATAGGTTCACCCTGTTTTGGTTTCACCCCCAGTTGCTTAAAAAAAACTGGAGAGAAACATAATTAGCTTGTTCTAAAAGAAAATCACAATCAGCGATCAGTTTAGTTTCAGCATTTTCATATGTTAATCCCTTATGTCCACCAGTCTTTTGTTGCCACTGTTTCTTCAGGTGTTATGTTTCTTTCCTGGACTTCCTGATCTTGGGGCTGTGCTCAAAAACTCTGAACCAAAATCAGCGAAAGGAAAAGAGTCCCCACCATCTGAGATTTCTTTGCCTGAGCTCTTGTCACCACAGCTGCTGAAACATTGGGATTTACTCCATTTTTGATTAACTCAGTAAATTCTGGAAAGTCATTTCCAATAATCACAGGTACAGGTAACTTAGGTACTCCCCCCACTTTCTTTTGGTGTAATGCCCCATTAATAGAGCCACTTGGCTGGTGGGATAGTATCAAGTGTCCCTGTGGATGCAGATAACACCAGTACCTGGTCCTTTTGGACATTGTTTTCGCAGCACTTCAGTATGCACTAGGGCCTTTCTGCTTCCTGTATGTATAAGTCCCTTCACAGTCTTATCTCCCACCTTCACATCTGTTAAGTACTTGCCCCAATTTTTTAAGAACAAATCTGCTCCAGTGTCACTCTTCTTACTACAGCAATTTCTTGCAGTGTGACCTGGCTTATTACAGTTACAGCAAATAAAGTCTTGGGTGAAGATTTGTTACCCCCACCAGAGTTCTTATCAGACTTGGAGTTTAAATGAGAAAAAAAGTGTCTTACTGGTGCCTGGTTGTTTTATTTATTTAATATATCGGATTTATAACCTTTGAGTCAAAGACTCATTTACAAAGGCACTTTGTCGCAAGGAGGGTAGACAGCAATAGATGGTTAAGTACAACATTGGTGGACGATACAGGTGAGAGACAATAAAGAGAACATACAAAGCAATACCAATGGTACATAGGAGTGCAGATGCTTTCACTTATCTACAGATTCGATCTAACAATTATATTAAATAATGCGGCCCGCTCTAGAGGGTCTAGGGAGCGAGTACCTGGGGGGGTGAGGGGACCAGGATTGCTGGAGGCGGAGGGAGGCAGTCCAGAGGACATTGTCTGTGGCAGAGTGCCAGATGAGATAAGACAAGTTCAGGCTTTGGGGCAGTCAAGAGCACTTACAGTTCCAAGTTCTGGTGAGGTGGTTGCGTAGAGTGATTTTAAAAGGGCCTATTTTGGGGGTGCTTGTGATATGAGGGGGAAGAGAGTTGTACCAGGAGGGGGCCCTGTGGTGGAAGGATCTTTTGGCGAGAGAGGTCCTGGTTCTAGGAACCTGGAAGGTGACCTTGGCTGCACTTCGGGTGGCAACCGACTGGGAGGCTAGTTTTAGGGATGTAGCAACCCCAGGAGGGGAGAGCCCAAGTAGTGATTTTTTTGCCAGTATACAGATGTGGTAGCGCAGGCGCTCATCAAAGGTGAGTAGGTTAGAGGAGGAGTAGAGCTGGCATGTGTGCGTTCTGCCAGGGGCACCAGTCAGGAGCCTGCATGCCCTGTTTATTGATGTCTGGACTTTGGTCAGGGCAGTGGAGTCAGCCGCAGCATAGATAGGAAGCCCGTAGTCAACCAAGGACAGGATGGAGGAGGTGATAGCCAGTTGGAGGGCATTCTGAGGGAGACAGTCTCTGTGGAGGTAGAGAAGTCCAATCCCGGTGTTTACTGCAGTGGACAGGGTTTTGAAATGGGAGTGGAAAGTGAGTGCTGAGTTGAAGGTGATGCCCAGGTGTTTGCATGTTGTCACCTGTTCAGTTGGGTGCAGGGTGCTGGGGAGAATGGGGGGGGGGTTCTGGCATTGTTCTGGTGGTGGGCGAAGAGCATAAACTTTGTCTTTTTGAGATTCAAGACCAATGGTGTTACTTCACCACTGTGGTGCCTGTCTGGCCATGTAGTAGTCTTCAACCAAAGAAACAACCTTTTTCCCACTTTCTGGTCAGTGTTCTTTTACCCAAAACTGTATGTCTGTGGGTAGGATGTTGAACTGCTCCATTACAAATGTTTTGATGATCTGTGGGAGTGTTTTGCCCTCTGGTTGGAGCCATTTCATAAGGAGTTCTCTGAGTCGGGGGAAGGCTTCTTGAGAATTGTCGACTGAGCTGTACTTCAGAGACTGAAATCTCTGCCTGTAGGTCTCTCCTTGAGATGTCACATCTTTTAAGGACCTCTCTTTTCACCAAGTCATAGTTTTCTGACTATGCAGTATTTCTATAGGCTAGTTAGGCATTACCTGTCAGGTAAAGCACCAGTCTAATTGCCCATTGCTGCACTGGCCACTGGTAGGCTGCGGCAACCCTTTCAAAAGTTGTTGCGTATGCATCAGTATCATCCGAGGGACACAACTTTATAAGTTTAATGTATTTTAAGTTGTTTGTGTCCTGTTGCTCTGCTGGACCAGTGCCAGATCCTCTAGCTTTGATAACTTGCAAGGTATCCATCCATCGCTGCATCTCTTCTCTTCTCTTTTTTGCTGCTCCTGTCGCTGCTTCTCATGTGTCTCTGAATGTTGAATCTCTTTTTCTCTCTCTGCTGCATCTCCTCTCCTCTCTTCTCTGTCTCTTCATCTCTGTTTTGTAGCCCACCATTTGAAAAAGGCAGTCAGGCTTTTAGGTTCTGTCTTTGCCTGTTTTTTTTTTTTTTTTAAATCCGTCACTGGTGCTGGCTGAACAGTCTCAGTTTGGACTTTTGTTTCTGCTTCTATTTTGGCTGCCATTCTTCTGGCAATCACTGCTGGACTTGCTGCTGCAGAAGCCATACCTCTCTGCTGTGCTTCCCCGGTACCAGGTCTAGTACCCATGCACAAAACTCCTGGCTTAGAGTATGCACGGTGTAGATCCCACTTAGGCTGACACCAGCTGTCGTCGAAGCACAGATCAGGAAGCATAGGAGAACCAGGAGCAGTTTCAGAATTCGCAAATAGCGTTTTAGTTTTCTTAACACCAAAATAAAAATTAAAAATGTGTCCAGTGTAACTATTTACAAAAGCAATACAGAGAAAACAGTCTTCCTTCTCTCCTCTTGCAAAACATTGCTGCTGTTTTTATAACAAGTCTTTGCAGGGAGCTTGTTAAGGAGACAGTGTTTTTTCACAGAATGTTCTTGTCAGTTTCCAGTGTTCTTGTAGGTGCAGCAGAAAGAACATAATGACCCAGAACTGACCTTTTGTTGACAGCTCAGTAAAGTGTGCACACCAGCATCTCAGTTTAACCCCTTGAGTTCCAAATAGTTATTTGCAGTCATTTCAACAGTATAACTGTATACAGTTTTAAACAAAAGGATCCCAGTATCAGTGACATTTCCACATAAAGATTCATAAATATTGTTATACCTGCAGATGTGCAAGGGGGAAGATAAAGACAGAACAGCGAGTGAAGGCAGAGAGTCAGCAAGAGGTGGAGAACCGCAAAACTGTAAGAGTGACCAACTCCCAGGTCTCATAAGAAAACCTGGTTCCGCAGCCAGACAGAGAAGAGACAGAAAAGGAGAGGACAGAACAGACCCTTGCACCCAAACATCTTCTGAATCTCAAATGGGGCAGGGCCTTATTCAACCCTGTCAGCCTAAGGATTACAGTTGTGGTAGGAATCAGAGGGGTTAGGGAAAGTGGAGCGGAGAAGGAGGCAAGTTAAGAATGAGTGGAGAGAGAGAGAGAGAACCTCACCCTGGTTGCGGGGAGGAGGAAGGACAGGAGCAAGAGGAAGGGAAGGATTGGGCGAGAATACGTTTCAGAGGGTGCAGGGAAGGAGATAAACAAAGAGAGCTTCTAAATTACAGCAAATCCAATACAGTATCATTCATCGGACATATTTCACTCGAGCTAAGTTAAATAAAATGAATTCCAACATTACTAATTCCTTTCCTATGTTATCAAAATTTTGGCATGTATATCTAATTGAATGGGGATCTAATTGAAGTTAAACGCAGAACTTACCCTATTTGGCAAATATACAACTAGTAACCTTCCCACATATCAATAAAAAGTAATTCATATAGTACTTGTTACAGCCAATAAGACTGTACTTTTGAATTGGAAAAGTTCAAATTCCCCGGTGTTTCACCAGTGGATTAATCTTAGGATAGAACTAACCAAAATAGAAATTCATTACTCTATTAGGAAATCTCATCATGTTTGGGAGAAAATCCGGGCTTCTTTTACTAAATTTTATTTAATGAAAAACCATAAAATCTAACCATAAATGTTTTCCTTTTCTTTTAAAATAAGTTTATGTTTATATTTGTCCCTGCTCCTGGCTGTCGTTGTAGCTGGGAGGCTCCAATCCATGTCCAGTAAATTGAAGTCTCCCACCAGTAACACCTCTCCCTTGCGAGCCATCCTTTGGATTGCTTTCATCATTTCCCCTTCCACGTCTTCCCCCTGTGCTAGAGTTCTGTAGATCACTCCTGTGCAAATAACTGCCCCTTTCCTTTTTTCTGGGGTGTTGCCATCTGGCTTAAGACACTTACTATTCCCTAGTTATGCTTTGCCCTAACTCTCCCTGCTCCCTTGTGGTGTGTGAGCTATGCAGGAGTTTAGCAGGACACTTACCTCGGTTGTCCATAGAGCTTCCTGGTTTCCTGCTTTCCGCTGTTATCCCAGGACACCTGCTTTCCTGTTCCCTGTCCTTCCTTCAGACGGGCAGAGTGCCCGGCTGCCAGCTGCCTCGATGGACCGACTCTGGTAGGCAGACTCCGATGTCCTTAGCGTGTTGGTGCTTTGCAAGGGGACTGCTTGGTGTATACTTCCTTATATATTTGCCCAGGGTCTGATTGGTGTTCAGAGGAGTGCCCTAATTGGTGGAACAGTGGTTGGGGGGCGTGTCCAAGGGCCCTGTTGGCTGCTGGACACTCCTCACATTCCCAGAACAAGCTCTGGCATGATCTCTAAAGGAGGGAGGGAGGAGGGAGGAGGGAGGGAGGGCTCCTGTGTTTGTCTGAGCCTCCTCCTCCTCCTCTTCTCGGAATCTGCATTCTGTGTGCGACGGTTGTTGGAAAATCAGCGGGGTTTTAATAGTGACATTATTCTTATGCTTTGGAGTTAATTAGCACTTCAAAGTTTACTCAGACGTTTCTGTTTTTTTTTTTTTTACTTGCATTGCTATTTTTTCTCACATTGCTAATGAAAACCAAACTTATACAATTGGCAGTTCTTTCAGCCTTCTTTTTAATATACCTAAAGAAGAGGCATTCAGGCCTTAAAAGTTTGTATCTCTAACTTTTCATTAGCCTAATAAAGGCATATTTTTTAGCCAGCAAAAAAAAATCTGTTTTTGTGTCTCTCCTGCTTTTGTGTGGGTAACACGGCACAACCCTACCTTGATCTACAAATAGGATAAAACTTTTATTTTTATCATGCTCTTCCAGGACTTTGAGCTCCTCCTAGTAAATAGGAACATACACGCCACAGCAGAATAACAAAGCATGATCATGCAGTTAATTTTCTAATATTTTAATAAATATTGTAGCTGGGGAAAACTTGAACAACTCGATAATGTTGCAGAGGTGAGGCAAGGTGAATCGCCACTAAAAAAGCGTTCCATAGAGAACTCAGATATTCAAGGCTTTCGTGGAGGGAGGGTGGGCTTCAGCTTCCTGGCACTTGTGCTTCCCCTGCTGGCCTACCATGGAACAGCATTGGCATGGGCTATGAAGGCAGCCATGCACCCAGTTGCCCTCTGGGCCAGGGGATAGGTGCAGCTGTGGTTGGCAGTCCGACTAGTTAGGTGGTGGACAGGAGAGAAACGTGGAATAGAATGGGGCCGGGGAGTATGTGCCAGCAGTGGCAGCAGGTAAGCATTTTGTTGATAATTATTTTTTATTTGTACTGAGTATTTTTTTAATGTTTTTACATTTTTTTCAGGGTTCAGTAAAGTCTTGCTGAGGCCTCAGACAACAGGAGAAGTTTCGCAGGTCCTCAGGTAACTCATTAGGGTGTTTGATTTTTACCTGTATGCCATTTTGTTTTGGGTGGGTGGGTTTAGGTATTACCAATCCCGTCTTCTTTTTAACATTTTATTGTAGAAAAAGACTAATTTCATATACAGGCCAACAACAGTTTGGGATTACAGTGTTTGAAGTAATCCTTAAGAAAAAAAAAAAAAATATATATATATATATATATATATATATATATATATATAGTCAAACCTTTAAACAGACCCAAAGTCTGGACTACAATACCGCATCACAGAAAAGCACAGGAGATGATCTTCTTCGAGGGTTATCTCCCTCCTTTGAGCACATCATGGAACTGCAAGTTGTCGGCATCAGGACCACCTGAAAATTTTTTGCAAGATGGGGCCACCCACATTGACTTGCCTCGTCGGTATCTATATCATGCTGGTGTCACCAGCATGCATCTGTTCTTTCTACCACCATCAACCACTCGATGGTGCACCGCTGCTGAGGAGCACCATCCAACTTTTGCAAATATTTTGCTGTCTGTGTATATTTACTTCTGTTTGTTATTTTAAATAATATTTTATGCCATCAACAGGCAAAGAACTGTTCTACTGTTGCCGTTGCAGTGATGTTAAAATTTATAAAGATGACGACCACTTAATTTGTATCCATTGCCTTGTTAAAGTGCTAAAACATACATATTCTGTCTAGGCTTTAACCGGGTCACGTTGTAGGAAAGCTTTAGAAAACTTTCTTCTAATCCATGAAATGGAGAAACAGGCTGCGGTGGAGGTGGCTTCACTGTCGTCACCTGCTTCTGTTCCCAGCTTGCCATCAGCCCATCAATCTCTGTGGGTGATGGCGCCGCTACTGAATTCGATGAAGAAAAAAGACAGGTCATCAAAGCTGGTGAATAAACACTGCCATGCAGACAAAAAGAAGCACAGAAAGGAAGAAGAAGCTTCTCCTGACCGTTCTCATTCACCACTTAGATGGGGTAGGTCAATTAAAAAAGATGGGGCACCAGTCACGGGCATGGGTCCTGCAGCCCACTGACTGTCTTACAGAAACCAAATTCAGAGTCTAGGATTGGCTTATCCTCCCCAATCAGGGGCTTGCAGTCTGTTCCACAATTGGGCACTATCCTGTTGTCATCTCAGCCATCTATGGCCCCTTCGGGTTCCGCCGACATGCAGACATTGTATCAAACAGTGTCAGAGTTGTTTCACTGTGTACTGATGCCGCAGTCAGTGCCTGCATGGTTGGCACCCCTTGCTTCCATATTCTACCCCTGATATTATGCCAGGCTCAGAAGGGCTGCCGTTGATAGGACACCCATCGTTGGCGCCTCCTCCTGTTCTTCCTAATAATGTTGACCCTATGCCTATAACGGTGGATGTTGATGAGCTGGAATATAATCCAGGATACATGAATGAGGAAGAGGGCGCTATGAAGACAAAGAAGAGATTCTAGATGTGGTTGGATCAAGCTCCACTCTGTCCTCCTACTCTGAAGGGAGTCTAGTAAATACACCAATATCTCCCCCTCAAGATGGCTCATTTCAGGCCTTCCTTTAAAATGGTACAGGGCAAATGGGGGTTCCAGGCTAAGAAAGATTCTTCCAAGAGAAATCTTTGAGTTCTTGGAAGTACCAGCTTCTCCTACAGTGATTATCCCTCCAGTGCACTTAGCTCTAGAGGATACTGCATTGGCTGCCTAGCATAGGCTTGCACAACTGCCAGCTGTTTCCTGGAAGGCAGATAAGCAATATTCTGCCCCTACTGCTAAGCCATATTATTCGTCACAGCCTGAAACAGACAAGCAGCTCTCGATAGATCTAAGGTACAAAGTGCAAAAACAAACTTGAGTTCCCTGCCTCCTGATAAGGAGTCACGGAAGCTGAATGTCATGGGTAAGAAGCCTTTTTCCTCAGCTACCTTAGGCTTAAGAATGACAAACGATCAGGCATATATGATTAAATATCAAAATTGCCTTTGGAAGACCATGGCAACTCTGGCTGAAAAATTTCACGTGGTCCAGGACAAAATATTGGCACAGCAAACAATTGCTAATGGCCATGAAGGTGGTAAACATCTTCTCAGATCTGCGTATTATGCCTCAGATGCTGCTATCAGAGCTGCTGCCTCAGGCATATGCATTTGACGCCACTCCTGGCTTAGAGTGGCTGGTTTTCCTCTGATGTACAACAATCAGTAATGAATGCTCCTTTCAGAGGAAAGCAGTTATTTGGTCATGACATTGAAAATACTTTAAGGGATCTTCGGATGTCAAGAATGACTGTCAGATCTCTGCACACTGTAAACTCCAAATTTAGAGAAAAGGGGTTGTAGTGCTTTTTGTTGGCCCTATGCCCATCCTGGCAGAGGTTATTGCAAAGAGCCTTGCTGTGGATCACAGAGGCCTCAGCCCTCTACCTCCCAGGCTACAAACCTGCCTCCTGGTGCCTATGCCATACTTACAAAAGGTCAGATCATTACCGGCACTCCTGCCACCTTCTGACTTCCCTCCCTTGCCTCCAATCTCACTGCTTTAAGAGGTTTTGGTGGGAGGCTGTATCTCCCTCTTTCAAGAAAAATGGAGGGAAATCATTACAGATGCTTGGGTTCTGGAGGCAGTTCAGCACGGTTACTCTAGTTATTTCCCCATTGCCAAACTGATGCCCTCCAGGACATCTTGGCCTTCTGCTGGAGGATGTTCAATCTTTCCTTTGCAGAAAGGCTGTGGGATTAGTCTTAGTGGCAGAACTAAATCACGTGTTTTATTCCCGGTACTTTCTGGTTCCAAAGTGGACAGGAGATTTACAACCTGTACTAGAACTGAGGGATCTGAACATGTACATAGAACACAAGACATTTAGAATGCTGTCCTTCCAGTCTCTGTTTGCCTACTGTTAAAAGGGGACTTGATGGTTGCACTGGACTTGAAGGATGCTTACCTTTTTATCAAGCTCAGGAAATCTCACAGAAAGTATCTGCGAATCATGCTTGAGGGCTGTCACTACCAGTTTTGTGTTTTTTCAGGGAGGGTCTCTATGTGTTCCTGTATATCAACAATTGGCTATTAAAGACCCCATCACAGGCAGAGATAGTGTATACACTGTTTCAGACCAGACAGCTGTTCAGCCAGCTGAGCATATTGATCAGTGAGCCAGAGTTGCTCCTTACCCCCTACCAATGGCTCCAGTGTAGTGGAGCCATTCTGGATGTGGATCTCAGTGCAAAACTCAGTGCAAAAAGGCAGTGGCAAAGGCAAATAGGATGCTGGGATCTATTGCAATGGGGTTTTAGCAGTAGGAAGAGTGAGATTATTCTGCCAATGTACAGGTCGTTTAGGAAGAGTGAGATTATTCTGCCACTGTACAGGTCGTTTAGGAAGAGTGAGATTATTCTGCCACTGTACAGGACATTGGTGAGACCACATGTGGAGTACGCAGTAAGATATTGGCATTCACACCTGAAGAAGGACATAAACATGCTGGAAGAGGTCCAGAGAAGAGCAACTAAAATGATAGAGGGACAGCAGGCTAGATCATATGTGGAGCAGTTGGGGGACCTGGGGATGTACACTCTGGAGGAGAGAAGGCATAGAGGGGATATGATCGAGACATTCAAGTACTTGAAAGGAATTAACAGAGTGGAACGCGAGGGCCTATTCAATATAAGGGCCAACACCACCACCACCAGAGGGCACAACTTAAAACTGATGGGAGGAAGATTCAAGAGAAACGTAAGGAAGCACTTCTTTACAGAAAGAGTGGTAACAGCATGGAACAAGCTGCCTGAGGAGTTGGTGGATACAAAGTCAGTGGGAGCCTTCAGACGATGCTGGGACAAACATAAGGAATGTCAGGGAAAAGACAAGGAAATTATTTTGGGGAAGGGGTCATAGATGTAAACTTAAGGCCTGAATCGGTCCTTATTATTTTGAACAGACGTGATAGACCGAGAGGTCTTCTTCTGCTGGCTATGTTCTTATGCGTTTCTGCCATCAGACTGTGCCATGGCACTAGTGGCACAGGCACAGCTGTTGCCCAGATATATAGCTTAGCCCAAATGGTAACCTCCAGCGATAATACTGACTGGTCTGATGGCTGCTGCTATTCCAACAGTTCCGCTGGCCCGCCTTCATATGAGAATCCCAGAGTGGTTTCTCATGATGCAGAGGGCTCAGCACTTGGATGATCTGAAGCACTTCTTGTAGGTCCCTCCTTCTCTCTGTTGTTCCCTCCTCTGGTGACTGCACAGATCCAAACTGCAACACAAGAACTGCTACCAGTAATGACAGAGACAATCAGAATAATCAGACTTGTCTAAATGTTGTGGTAGCTTACAGTTTACAGTCAGGGAGAATCCAACAGATTGTTAATAAAAAATGGTTTGCACTATAGTTTGATAGGCCTTTAAGGGAACATGTGATGGTACAACTGCGGTCTGTGCACAGATGTGGCCCAGACTTAAAAGATAAAGTAGTATATACTTTTCAAATCAAATCACAATTTATTTATATTGCGCTTTTCAAGTGCTAAAGCGCAAATACATAACAGAAACATACATCAGTAATAAATAAAAATATAAAAATATGGACACAATTAAAAAGACAGCAAAATTGGAATTATTCATAGGCCGATACAAACAAAAAGCTCTTCAAGGAGGCCTTAAATGACTCTGTGGACAGGCACTCTCTAATCCGATGAGGTAGACAATTCCACAGGGTTGGAGCCACAAGAGAAAAATCTCTGGCCCCGGAAGATTGAAGATGAACCCTGTGAATCTCTAGCAATCCCTCGTTGGAGGAACGGAGTGAGCAGAGAGGGCGGTAGGGCTGAGGAAGATCTTGCAAGTAGCTCGGTCCCAGTCCATGTAGGGTCTTATAGGTCAGCAATGTGACCTTAAAGGTAATCCTCCAATGTACCGGCAGCCAGTGCAGTTCGTGCAGAACAGGAGTGATGTGGCAAGTTCTTGGTAGCCCAGTCAACAACCTGGCCACAGCATTCTGCACCAACTGCAGGCGGCGGAGGTCTATCCCTGGCAACCCTAGATATAGAGCATTGCAGTACTCCAGATGCGAGGAAACAAAGGCGTGAACCAACACAGGAAGATCATCATGTGGAACAAGGTGCTTTATCTGGGCTATATTCCTCAGATGGTAAAAAGATGACTTGACGATAGCTGACACCTGAGACTTAAGCGTCAGCTCACAGTCAAGTATTATGCCCAGATTCCGCACCTGTTCAGAAGGTCTCAACTGGTTACACCCTAACACAAGGCCAGAGGGGGACCCAGGAGTCAACTTCTCTGCACGGTGACCAGGTTCCACCACCAGCACCTCAGTCTTGTCTGGATTCAGCCTCAACCAGTTAGCACTCATCCAGTCTTGAATCTCAGCGAGGCAGTTGTTAAAGACTGTGAGTGCGTCATTCTGTTCGGGTACAAAGGATATATAGAACTGTTTGTCATCTGCATAGCAGTGACAACTCAGCCCATAACGCCTTATAATATCTCCCAATGGCAGCATGTACACCGTGAGCAACATGGGAGAAAGCACAGAGCCCTGCGGCACCACACAGGGCAGCACAAAGGGAGCAGAGGAAAAAATTCCTGATACTTTCCTCTGAGTTCTGCCCATGAAGAAGGAGTGAAACCATCTGAGGACTATTCCAGATAGTCCGCAGATCAGCCGCACGCGTTCCAGCAGTATCTCATGGTCCATGGTGTCAAACGCAGTAGAGAGATCGAGGAGAACCAAGATCAGACGGCTCCTCTGATCTCTCGCAATTAGGAGATCATTAAGTACCCGCTCCAACAATGTCTCGGTGCTATGCCTCTTCCTGAAACCGGACTGGAGAGGTTCATAGATTTTGTGGGGGGTAAGAAAGTCATCAAGCTGCAGCGCGACTACTTTCTCAATAACCTTACCCAAAAAGGGCATGTTAGAGATCGGTCTGTAGTTTGCGAGACAGTCTGGGTCAAGGGAAGATTTCTTCAAAAGGGGTGTTACAACAGCCTCTTTCAGAGACTCCGGAATCATCCCTTGGTCCAATGAGCACCAGACTATTTCAGCAAGGACTGGTCTGATCACATCCATGCAGCCCACAAGGAGACGCGTAGGGCCAGGATCCAAACTACAGCAAGTCGTCCGCAAGCCCTGGACGATCTTCATGACATCCATGATCGCTGGCTGGTCGAAGTCTGTCCAGACAGACTGAGGGCCTGTGAAAACACATCGATGTCTGCTATGCTCGTTTGAACGCGTTCTGTGGATGTTCGACCTGATCGTTGACACCTTATCATCAAAGAACTGAGCAAACTCATCACATTTCAGTTGTGAAAAACCTCTCCGGACCTGCAGACAGGCTGGATTGCACAGCCTATCCACAGTCCGGAAGAGCTGAGCTGGTCGATTCCTTGATGCAGCAATCTCCCTGGACAAGAACTCTGCCTTCTTACGGGAGATTTCTGATTGATAGTCTGAATAATGGGTGATCAATCTAAGCCTGTCCCTTTCTAGGCCGGATTTCTGCCAGCAGCGTTCCAATCTTCACCCCATTCTTCTCAACTCCCTCAGTGTCCCATCGAACCAGGGGGACCGGGGGCGGAGGCAGAGGGGGCAAACGCGGACAGGTGCTATGGAATCCAGAGCCTTCAGCACCATATTATTATGGTACACTACTAAGGCATCTGGTTCCAAGCACTCCATAGGCCAACTCGATAGGCCCAGCACCGCCATCAGACCCCAAGGGGTGACTCCACCCAAAGGGCGGTACTGGACCATCTCCAAAGGGGTTGGTCTCATTGGGGGAGCATAAAATAACCTTATAGAGTGATGGTCAGACTGTACAGCAGAAGCCAATATGCCCAGAATGGATGCCCGCCCATCCACTAGGCAATTTTGCCTGTGGCCATTGTAAGTTTTCCAAATGAGTGTTAAAAACGAATGCATTTCGGCAAAATATACTAGGTAATGAATATTTTGTAAGACATTTTATTAACTGTAACACCAAAGCTGCAGTTTACTTGGCCTAGTGTAATTGTGGTTGTAATTATGTTGGAAAAACCTGCAGGAAACTGGAATTGCATATTGGAGAACATTTAAACAGCATTCAAAAACAGAATAAAGGTAATGCCTTAGAAGTACATATTTTAGATAGTGGTCTGAGACATGTTTTCTCCTTTATGGGGATAGAAAAGGTCTCAGTAGGACAACAGGGTGGAGATTTGGATATAAAAGTACTGCAAAGAGAGTCTGTGTGGATTTTTATAATTAAAAGCTACACAGGGAAAGGGTCTGAATGATAGGCTGGATTTGTCTCCTTTTCTTTTATTTTCTGATGTTCTGAAATAATAATTGTTCTGCTTGTCATCTAAATAGTGAACCTTATGGATTGTTTTCTGATCTTACTTTGAGATGGTTCCTGCAGTAGGTCTTTACATATAGGATTGCGCACCCTGGCATTAGGACCGGACAGCAGACTTCTAGCGAGCAATCATTATCAGGTGACCTCCCCCGCGTCACCTGATCATGCATCAGCGTGACAGTATATAGGGTGGTCCCCACGCCCGCCCAGTTCTTTCCGTCATACTGACCTGAACTCGCTGGATCCTCGTGGCTGAACCAGTTCACTGCCTGCCATTTCTTTTCACCAAGTGCCCATTTTTTGCCCCTTTTCGTCTCAGTGTATGTCTTTGAGAAAAATAAAGAAAAAGTGCTCGCAGTGCAGTGCCCAAATCCCTCATGAGGACAGCCAGTCCTGCTGCGTTCTTTGCCTAGGCCCTAAGCACTGGGTGGCAGATTGTGAGATCTGCCAGTTGTTTAACCAGGCCACACACCCATCACCAGGAGGCCCTCAATGCTCACCTCCTGAAGTGTCACCTTGCATTGATGGAAAAAGAGCTCCAGGAGCTGAGGGAATGTGCTTCTTTACCTACTCCCAAGAAAAAGTGAAAGGAGAAGCGCTAGAAGCGGGATTGTTCTCCATCCCATCATCATCTGACAGCCGACGCCACTGTGACTGAGGCTTCCATGTCGGTGAGTACTTTGTGTCAAGGGTCTCCATTCGTTCCAGCGGATCAGACGCCTTCTCCCCCTCTGCTCTTGGTCAGTGGGCAGTCGGGGGGATCCTCTCTGGAGGATACATCAGGTCCTGTCAAAGGCCCGGCCACTAAGTCTCCCCCCAGTTCTCCTGTCGGGAGCACGGCCTCAGGCTCTCCGCCTCGCTCCAGCCCCCTGGCTGTTGTGGGCCCGACCGCTGCCTGTAAGTCGTTGGTTCCTTTGACGCCCACCAGGTTTTCACTGTTAAGTCGGTTGTTGGCTTGTCTGTCGACTGCTCGGTGGGTGCCCTCCAGTTGGACACCTCTGTGGCCTCCGACATCTTGCAGGGCATGCCTCCAGGCCCTCCTTCATCCCACGAGGGTTCCCTTCTGCGGGACTTACTGACCCTGCCCAACGACTTGTTTTCCCTGGCTGGGAATCCAAGCGTGGTTGTCCAAGAGACTTCTCCTGCATCGGGCACTCACTCTGAGACGCCTGTCTTTGGGCCAGATCAGGCGATGGAGCTTTCTATTCCTTTGCCTCCCTTGCCTTTCTCAGACTAGACGTGGACCACCTGCCTACTCCGATGCCAGGCCATTCCTTGGTCCATACTCCTATTCCTAACATGGACCAGGACTTTCCTGCTCCGATGCCGGAGCCACCTTATGGCCTTTCCAGGGTCCCAGTAGAGAACCCAGGCCTGCTGACAGACCCTACCCCACCCAGTGGTCCCTTGGCAACGCCTATCCCTGAACCATCTGCTTCCTCTCCGTTGGGACCCACTGTACCGGCTATCTGCTGCCAGGGGGATGTCGCCAGGGTACCCACTGCAAGCTCCGACTCTGGAACACTTCTGCCAGGGTCATCAACTGTACCACTATTTTTACCAGCCTCCTGGCTACCGTCCCTACTCTTCAGGGTACCAAGGGTACCAGCCTCCGCCACACCCTCCGCCTCCTCCACCACCTTCCCAGCTGGAACTACCCACTTCCATTCCAGCATGGTCGCAGGATGCTAAATCCCAGCTCCTGCAGGTAGTGGGACAACCCCACATGGTTGTGGTCCCCACCCCGACTCATAGGGTCATTACCAGGAGCCCTTCCCCCCCTGGACAGGGTGCCAGGTGGGTTTGGGCAGGCGTTCTTTGGAGCCTCCCTCAGGAGCACGGGTGATGGAGATGGTCCCAGATGTTGCTCCTTTGCCCAGCAGGTTGGAGTCCTCTGATTCTGATTCGGACTCTGAGTCCGTTGGTCACTCAGAACCTCACTCTCCCATTGAACCCCAGCCTAAGGAATCCCTGAAGTCTTAACCGGAGGATCCATCCTTCGCAGAACTGTTAAGGTCCATCAAATAGGCCTGTGGCTGAGCATCTCGGGAGTTGGACCCCAAGAGGAAATGTCTGGCCGAGCACCTAGACCTCACAAGTGCGGATCCCCTTCCTATTCCCCCATGGATGGGACCGCATGAGGATCTTACCTCTACAATTTGGCAGCAACCGTCCTCTATCCTGTATCCAAAAAAGCTGACTGAACATATTCCCCCAACCCCCAGAAGGGGTTGGTTATCTGAACGGTCAACCAAAGGCCGACTCCATGGTCATCACCGTGGCCCATGACAGGTCGGCACACCCGAAGCACCTAAGTGCTTCTTCTCTGGCTAAGGAATCCAAAAAAATGGATCAGTATAGGCACCAAGTCTATTCTTCATCGACCTGTGCCATCCAGCCGTTGAATTACGTAGCCCATATGGTGTCCTTCCAGAAATTGGCTTTGTCCGATTTGGAGAAGGATTTGCAGGAGATTCTGGATGAGAACCCCAGAAATCGGCTCTTGAAGAAGATAAGACTGAATAAGTCTTTTTGCTGCCATGCCTTAAGAGCCACTTATGATACGGTTGACTCTGTGGCCCGATGCACTGCTACAGGCATTTGCTTGAGGCTTCTGACTTTGCTCCATCTTGCAGGACTGGCGCAAGATGTCCAGAGCACCCTACTGGAGGCCCCCTTCAGGGACCCCGTCCTGTTTGGGGGAGATGCAAAGGACATTATCAAGGAGCTACAGGAGAGTGGCAGGTCTCTTAAGGATGTCCGCTCCATGTACTGCTCAGGACAAAAACCCACGCAGTCCTTTCATCGCCCTCAGAAGAGGTGGAACAGACAGAACCAAGGTAGGCGACAGGGTAAGGATCGCACCACTGGTTCTGGCTCCCAGAGTCCTCAGGCAAAACTCCAAAAGACTACCGGAGATGGTAAAGTGACACTCCCCTCAGTGTCCTTACGCGAGAGGGTCCCCTCCCTTCCTCCTCCCGTGTCTCCCAGGGAACCAGTGGAGTGAAGGTTCACCCTCCACCTGGAAGAGTGAAGTACGATAACCAAAGATATATTTGAGTCCTACAGCTAGTAGCAAGAGGACACTCTATCAAGTTCCTGTGCAGACCCCAGAACAACCCACTGGGTAGGTCTCACTACCCATCAGGCCATCTAAGTCTCATCCATCAGGAGATCCAGGCTGTACTTCAAAAATCGGCCATAGAGCTGGTTCCACCAGGACAACTAGGAAGGGGGTACTATTCCCACTTCTTCCTAGTTCCCAAAAAGACAGGACATCTGAGACCTATTCTAGATCTCATCCTACTCAGTCTCTTCATAGAATACAAGAGATTCCGTATGTTGATGCTCCAAGGACTCTTACCCCTGCTCCAACAGAACCAATTGCTATGCTCCCTGGATATGGAGGATGCTTACCTGCATATCCCTATCCTCCAGGCCCACCACTGTTTTCTGAGATTCTCCTTTCAGGAGAAGCATTATCAGTTCAAGGCTCTCCCATTTGGACTCTCTTCGGCACCTCAGGTTTTTACCAAGTACCTAGTGGTGGTGGCTGTGGCCTTACACTGCAAGGGGATTTATGTGTTCCCTTACCCGGATGACTGGCTGCTGTCAGCACTGTTGCACGACAGTCTGAGAGCTTCCCTGTCCTCCACCCTGGACCTATTCTCCAGACTTGGCATCACTGTTAATGTTCCCAAGTCTCAACTTTAACCCTCCCAGCAGCTCCAGTTCATCGGAGCAGTGCTGGACGTGGTTCGGGGCAGGGCCTTCTTGCCTACGGACAGGGTGGAAACTCTGATGTAACAAGTGGCGTTGGTGTCCTCCACCCAGGTGCACTCTGTTCGCCGCCTGTTGGTCTAATGGCGGCTGCCATACCCACAGTCCCTTTGACCAGACTGCACATGAGGGTGACCCAGTGGTCCCTCCGGGTCCAGTGGGATCAATGCCTGGATGACACGGACCACATGGTCCCAGTCTCCAGCAGCCTGAGGAGGGATCTCCTATGGTGGCAGGATCTTTCCAACCTTTTTGTTGGGGATCCCCTTCCACCCCCCATCCCCCTCCATGACCCTGACGATGGATGCCCCAGGCTGGGGATGGGGGTGCTCACCTGGGAGACCAATGAACACAGGGGACAATTTAACCAGAGAGGAGCCCTGTACATAAAAGCATGCTGTCCATGAGCTGTTTTGCAAAATGGGATAAGAAAGGAGACTTTTGTTGAGCTTCCTGTAGCCTGTGGAATAGTGGTGACAGTAGGGGGTTGCCGGGCAGTGGGCAGTGAGGTACTAAGGGTAAACTTGCGTGCCAGTAGACAGGTATGGTATTGAAGTCTCCTCGAGAAGTTTAACTAGTTAGCTTGTTGACAGAGGTCACAGGTATGGGTGAGCCTATGACCATTTACTACAAGTCAACAAGCTTTATTAAGGGTGACCTTAGCCCTGTTTAGCATGTTGTCATTCACACTGTCATAGATCACTATTCAATAGTCTACAATGGAAAGAACCAAGCTGACAGTGACCAGCTTGAGGGCATCAACAGTGAAACATGACCTGTGTCTGTAGAATAGGCCAGTTCTAGTATTTACAGCTTTGCTGACCTGATTGACATGCTTCTGGAAGGAGAGAGAGGGGTCTAGGGTGATGCTGAGGTACTTAAAGTTTACGACCTGCTCCAGAGGCTGGCAGTGGCTATTGAGAATAGTGAGAGGCACATCTTTGTGTTTATTCTGAGGGTTAGCAAACAGCATCACTTTGTTTTTTTTATAGTTTAAGATAAGTTTGTGTAAGGTGAACCAAGATTCGGTTTCCTCAAAGTTCTTTTGCAGGGTGCACTGCAGGGGGAGAGGGTTTGGATGGCTAGAGTATATGACGGCATCATCCGCATACAAGAGCAGGTTGCACGAGCACACTAAGGGAATTGAGGAAGAGATTGAAAAGTAGCAGTCCAAGTATGGACCATTGAGGAACCCCAGAGCGAACCAGTAGGCTGGAAGAGAGAGTGTCAAGGATTTTTACTTGCTGTGATCTCCCACTAAGATAGTTGGAAAACCAGGAGCTGGCTTCTCGGGAGAGGCCTAGCGCTGAGAGGGACTTTATAAAGAGAGCATGACTGACTGTGTCAAATGCCTTTGTCAGATCTATAAAAACAAACCCTACTAAATGACCTCTGTCCAGGGCTTTTTGAGTAAAATCAGTAAATTCTAGGCGGGCAGTGGTGGTGCTGTGTTCCTTCCTAAAACCATGTTGCTGTTTGCACTGTAGATTATACTTGGTAAGGTGGTCAGTGAGCTGGTCGGAAACTATCCGTTCAGGGGCTTTGGAAATGGGAGGGAGGATGGAGATGGGACATTAGTCACTACAGGAGGATTCTTGTTTACTGGGGTTACCACAGCAGCCTTCCACTGCGTTGGGAATTGGCCAAGGTAGAGGGAGAGGTTTAGATTTTTGTGAGTGGAGGTAGAATTGCATCCAAGGCCAGTCGCAGTAGCTTAAGGTCCAGTGAGTCACCACTGCATCTGGATTGTCCCAAAGCCTGAGTTAGGTAGGATCTTGCTTCCCTAAAGGTGATTATCCCAAAATGTAAAGGGGGGGGGGGTAACTGTGGGACCCAGTGTTGGTAGGAAATCTGAGTTATCACAGAAACAATCAAGGGGGAGTACACTGCGGAGATCTGTGATCTGCCATCACCCTTTCAGTAACCCAATATACCACATTGGAACATGAAGCTAGTGGCTAGTAAATTCCAAGAGCATTGGTTTGATTGGGAGACATCTTCAAGATGCCATTGCCTGATCTACAAATGTGTACACAGCTTGTACCTGCCATATCTTAGCAACCTACAGACCACCTGCTTTAAGTGCTTCGGACCCAGGAAAACATCGGTGACAAGGCCTTCTCCACCGCCGCTCCAGCCTGCTAAAATGAGAAATCACTTACTGCCAAAGATTCTAAGGAGCCATACTCACGTCAGGAGGGTTGTGTTCAAGCACCTTTTACATGTTTCTAACCATGTTTCCCAGCTACTGCTCGTCCTACCTCTCGTCACCCTCCTAACTCTGCTAATTTCATGCTTCAGACCCCCTGCCCTCTGAACAAAAATGTCCCACCTCCTGGCATATGGATGTTCATAGTGTAGTTTGTGATAGGTAGACATGGGATATTTTTTGCAAAACTGAGAATAGAAACACCAGAGGGCACAACTACAAATTAGCAGGGTGGGGGGGTACAGGAAGGTAGGCCAGAAGGCATTTCTTCACTGAAAGGGTGATAGCAGGATGGAATGCACTGTCAGAAGGTATAGTAAATCAAAGTACAACTGGGGGGAGGTGTTAAAAGAGGTTGGGATAGATTCAAGGGGGAAATGACCATGATGGGAGGGGCAGAGCAACATTTAGCATATGCGCATGAGCTTGACATCGAACAGAGTCCGCAGGCCTTCAGCCTTTCTGCAGGCCTTTCGTATGTTTATATGTTCCTGTATGTGAAAATAGTTAGAACTTATTTACTGTGAATGTTTAGTTTAGATTCAATGCTGGACTTGTACTGTGCTGCTGGAATGCCCCCCCGACCCACTTGGAAACTAGGAACATCACTTAAATAAGGGTATCCCGGGAGGGCACAAGTATTGATAAAAAACTAGAATCTTGACCAGGCAGTGGCTTCCCATCACAGCTTGTGAGTTTCTTCCTTTTGCACAGGTACTGCAACGAAAGGAAGCTTGCAGTAAACCCTCAGGGAGGTAACACTGGTCTGGTGGGAGGCAGCGTTCCTGTGTTTGATGAAATTATCCTCTCTACAGCTCTTATGAACAAGGTCATCAGCTTTGATGGAGTGTCAGGTAAATGCTGTATTGCCACAGAATCGTAGTGTGTGTGTGTCTGTGTCTGTGTCTGTGTCTGTGTGTCTGTGTGTTTCCAGTGTAACTTGTATTACTTTCCCAATGGAACTAGTGTTTGTGTATATTATTACACATTACTGTAAACAAACCACATTTTGGACCCCACTGTCCAATGGACCCTAGTGAAAACAAGATATTGTATATCACTGGTCATCCTACCATCTGATTGATGCAAACTTCAAATAAATCCATATACACAGAGTGTGGATAGTATTCAGTGGTACAAAGCAATCTGTACCTCATGTGACCCAAGTACGAGAGGTCAAAGTTCACATTCGTCTGATTCTTTTCAAACTTGGTATGTGCCCCATTAGTAGCTTTACAGAGACAAAGTAAAACAAAGTGCATGTGATCTCTGACTTTTATGACACCTTGCCAAGGTTGTACTTTTGCATAGTCTTTGTGCTCTTTGCTACTTTTCAGGTGATTCTTGTAAAAAACTGATAAATGTACTTTGCGGTTTCCAGGAATTCTCACCTGTCAAGCTGGCTGTGTTCTGGAAAAACTGATTTATTACCTGGAGGAGAGGGATTTCATCATGCCCCTTGACCTCGGGGCAAAGGGCAGTTGCCACATTGGGGGTAACGTGGCCACCAATGCAGGGGGGCTGCGGCTTCTGAGGTACGGATCCCTGCGAGGGACGGTTCTGGGACTGGAAGTGGTAGGTGGGGAACAATTAATTTTGCGAAATGTGAAAAGTCTGTATCTCTATAAAAATACCTTGAACCACTGCATAATTTCCTCTTTTAGCCCAGGTCACAACTTTTTTTTTGTGTGTGTGAGGGGAGGGCAGTTGTTTGTTGAGATGTATATCAGCGTGAGATCTGTAGCTAATTTTCTGACATCTTCGGTGAAGTCCTGCTTGCCTTGAGGTGGAGTTGCTTTGTCCTCCTCCTTGTCCAGCTATGACTATTAGCACCCCATAAAGCTTGTACTCCCAGTGCTTCTTGGGAAACTGTACTTGGTGCACATTGCTTGTCTATAAATTGTGTTACTACTTCTATGTTGATTTAATATTCTGTGAATTGCTATTTATTTTGTCATATTGAAATACTGCTTTGTAGCCGTTCTGCCCATGCAGTGGTAGCGCTACTGATAACAACACTGGTGACCCAAGTTCGGTAGCGAGCTTGGGTCATTGGAAGGCTGGCTGTAAGAAGGTGGACTGAGCATCCAGAGGACTGCTGTCCTCTGGGAGGGGGAGGAGGGTTTCCAGAACCTGGTGTAGGCCTGGCCCCTAGCGGATTGCTGGGGGAAGGCACCCGGGACTGCCTCCAAGGCAGGAGGAGTGGGCAGATGCCGATATGGGGCGCGGGCATGTGCGGTACACATCATTGCATCACTGCATGCCTGTGGCTCAGGGGAGGAAAAAGGAATCAGCTGCCAATGGCAGGATGGCACTGGGACACCTGCAGGCCCTGTACCTGACTAGTTGGGCTCACCGGTCCAACTACTGGATCTGGTTCATGGCACAAATGGGGGACCTGATGACTCTGCCAGTGGGGGCAAACCCTGGGGGTACGTCCCAGCAGACATCAGGGTGTCGGGGGCTAGGGTGTCCTGGTCGAATGGGGCCACAGGTAGGGAGGGGAAAATAGTAAATGAAAAATAAAATGCTGCTTTGTGTAATTGTAAACTCTATACTGTTCCCTCTGTTACCAAGAATGCACCAGGAAATTAGCCCCTTGTGACTCAATGTGCCTTCCTAGCCAAACAAGTTAAATAAATAGGATGTATGCAATGGCCTGAATCAGAAAATAAACATTTATCTTCATATATGAGGGGACAGGACCATAACTCACAGGTGGCAGAACCACGTGTGAGTTCTGTAAGTCTCGTCCCCTCACAAGTGATGATATATGACTTATTCTGAGTCAGTCCATTATTTGTCCAATTTATCCTAGGCATTGTAAACTGTGAAACTTCTAAATTAGAGTGTTTATGAAGATTTATAAAATGGCAGGGTAAAATCGTGTAATCTGATTGGCTCTTATTTATGTGTAAAATACGGTTTACACATGGGTAGAAAAAAGGACTGCTCAGCAGTGGTAAATCTGCAGCACAGATCAGTGGGTATTTGGAACACAGGCATTTCAGTTAGCCCTCTACTGCCAGAGCTGATCTTTCACCACAAATATGGCTGCTACCTTTACACTGTAAAATAAGTTTCAGCTGGGCCCTAGAAATAAAACTACCTTAAATAAAAAAATAAAAATAAATGAATTAAATGCTGTTTCCTTGATTATCACATTCACCTTACATACATAAACAAATTAGAAACAATAAGTATTGTTTATAGTTTTCACTACAACTGTTTCTTTGCTGACAGCTTAAAATCCACCTTCTATCTAAGACATACGAAGAAAGACTAAAGGAGCTTAATATGTATACTCTTGAGGAAAGAAGGGAGAGGGGGGGACATGATAGAAACTTTCAAGTACCTCAAGGGAATTAACAAAGTCCAAGAGGGTAGCATCTTCCAGAAAAAGAGATGTGCAAGAACAAGGGGGCACAATTTGAAGATAGAGGGTGGACGGCTCAGGGTAATGTGAGGAAGTATTTTTTCACAGAGAGGGTTGTGGATGCATGGAACAGCCTCTCTGAGGAGGTCGTGGAGTCAAGAACAGTGGGGGACTTCAAGAATGCATGGGACAGGCATAAGGCAGTCCTAGGGGCGGGTAAGAGGAAGTAAGCTGTTGGTTAACTAGGATCTGCAGCTTATCTGTTAGGTAGGAAAATGGGTAGACTAGGTGGGCCAAGCGGTCCTTATCTGCCGTCAAATTCTATGTTTCTATGTATCTTTAAATGCGTATCAGGGAACTCTCTTCTTCTTGCCCTGACAGTGAGATAACCGAGTCTCTGGCTGTAACAAAGGCCTTTGTTGTCTGTGTGTATAGTGTGTTGGGAGAGAAACATTCTGCCAGTGGAACTGAGCAGAATTTTGAATCCATATATTCCATGGTAAACATCCCATGATAAACATTCCATATCTTTAATGTGGGGAACAACAGAGAAAGAAGAAAGTAAACAATAATACAATGTTATCATCAATGACATCACTTGCAGTGGGCGGAAGGATTATTTTATCACAAATGCACAAAGTAAATCTATGTTTCTACATATAAACATTCCCAATAGTGAAAAGTAAAAAAAAAAAAAAAAAAGTCAATTTTGTAAGTGCAATAAAGCACTCAGGAGTGTGTGTAAACCATATTTTACAGCACGGCCAGCAGCTGAAGTTGTTACTATGCCCCTGGCCATGCTGTAAAATATGTTTTACACACACCCCTTCATGCCTTATTGTTTCCGTAACTGTTTCTGCTTGATTTCAGTGTGTAGTTTTGAGTTCAGTAGAGGCCATTGCGATGTCATCAGGCATTGTTCAAGCTGCTCTTCCATTGGTTCAGGATTCCTTTCTGGCCTGTCTAAAGTGAGGATAAATAGTCAAACTGAGGATAAATTATTTATCTTCATTTAGATGCTTCAGTAGCTAAAATAAATCATGTCTCTGTGAGGTTAGATGATGATTTACATTGTATAAATAAAATAAAGAACGGGGAATTGTGGCAAACACATCTGGACAGTCAGTGGCACAAGAGATTCATGTTATCACCATTTTATTTGTTCTCTATATTCATTCATGTTCAAAATATTTGTGTACTGTGCATCATATAAAATGAGGATAGGTTCCACGGTAGCAACCACACAACTCTGCACGCCTCCACCCAGTGCGCAGGCCACCAGCGGTGGCAACCCAACAGCATCAGCTATGGGGTCTGTGAGGGTAGCAGAACCCCCCCCCCCCCAGCCAGATGCCCAGGACAAAGGACTCTTTCTTTTTTTAAAAACTAATACCTTCCCCTGCTACAGCCAATTAGGCTGAGGGGAGGATGCACAAACGACTGTGCTGGCTTAAAGCCTAGCCAATGCTCAGCTGCCCACCATAGCTATCAGATTTGAGGGCTGCACCCATGGCGTGAACTGCACATCTTGGTGTCCCCCTGGTGCGTACGCCACCAGTGGCGGCAACACGTTTGCATCATCCATGAGGTCCGTGAGAGCAGTGGAGCCCCCCCCCCACCCCCAAGTCAGATGCCCAGGACAAAGGGCTCTTCCTTTTTTTAAAAACTCACGTTTTCCCCTGCTAGAGTCAATTAGGCTGAGGGGAGGATGCATAAAAGATTGTACCAGTTTAAAGCTTGGCCACTGCTCAACTGCCTCCCAAGAGCATCAGATTCACTTCTTCTGAGCAGCGCCTCCCCTCCGTACGTGCAAGCAGCCCAGCACTGAATGTCATGAGCCTAGTGGGAAGTCAGCCAAGGCAGAAGGGGCTGGGGCACAACTCGCTGCCAGCTTGTAACACCACAGTGCCTGGTAAGTTGCTCCATTAACATGCCATGTACTTTTTGCTTGTCGATGCCTAATGCTAGCCCACAGTACTCACTGCCGCATACCATGTGAATCTGTCTGGTTAACAAATCTCAAGGTGAATGGGCTATACTGTTGGCTGCTGATTGTAGGGTCTTAACTGATGTATGTTACCCCGACATGCATAAACGGACTAGCTGCTAACTTCTCAAGCTGTTTGTATATTAATAATAGTTGTTGCCACACCGAGATCCGCTACTTTATAAACTATTGGCACTCTACTGCCATCCCTTACTGCAGCATCATTGCACAGCTTGCACAAGCTGGTTAATTTAAACTGCAGTTTGCCTGGTACTAAGTTTGAGACCGTTGTTTAGTACACATCAAACTGCTTGGGCCCATATTGCCAATTAGTTGTTAGGATTCCAAGGGCCACTACTATGTTAACTGTTCGCATTCTGCTGCCATCCCTAGCGTCATTGCACTGCTTGCCCCAGCTGGTTAATTTTAAACTGTTTTCTACTTATTGCCAAGTTTGTGGTTATTACCCTAGTTCACATGTTCTCTGCTCCCTGCTCCCTATTGCTGGGCAGGGTGTACCGGCTACCCATACACTGCACCCCGATATCCCCCCAGGGCAAAATCCTTGTAACTGCTGCTTACTGAGGGGTAACCACCGGCTGACAGCTGACATTTTGTAACTACTATACAGGGAACATCATCTCTAGAGTTGCTAGTCAGTCTTGCAATTTATACTAGGGCTGTTATCTCTAGAGTTACTGGTTATTTATTTATAATTTCGGATTACAACCTTTGAGCTGAAACAGGCTCTTTTTCAAAGGCTCCATGTCAAAAAGAGACAAGACAAATACATGAAACAGAAGAGAATTACAAGATGAGGAATGACGGATTAATACAAAGACAACAGTATGGTAAAAGGAGAATAAAAAAAAGTCATGTAACATTTGTTATTGTAGGTACAGTTATATAGTACTGGTGGTAATTATGGTGGCACTAGGGTAGTGCGGTACATAGAGTAAGCAGGACAAAGAAGTGCATTAGATTCCTAGGGATAGGGAAGAAGGGCTTGAGGAGGGCAGAGGGCTGGGCGCAGCCTGGGTAGGCATTGTTGGGAGAGTTGCTTAGGTGCACAGTGGAGTGGTAGGGGTAGTGAGGGGAGGAGTCATGCATGGAAGTAGGAATGGGAGGTAACATTTCTTAGAGCAGGGGTCAATGAGATAAGTTGGGGTGGGCAGCAGAGAGGGGGAATAGAGAAAAGGGGGTATGGAGGGAAAGGTGATTTAGTGGAAAGGGTGGTAGTATCTAGAGGAGGGGGAGAGGGAAAGAAAGATGTAGGATTAAGCAATAAGACCTGAAATCAGTTGCAGCAGACACAGTTGATTTCTTGGGCAAGATAGGAGTGGAGAGCCCTTTTGAACGGGCCCAGTTTGTTGATTTCATGGAGGGGTGCCGGGAGGTAATTGAGCCATTCAGGACCGTGGAACGCTAGTGATCTCTGGGCAAATGTGGTGCGTTTTAGGGGCACCTGAAGCAGTCCATTAGCCGTGTCTCTGGTGTTTTTGGGGGTTATAGCTGGTTTGAAGAGGTTGGTGGTGAAATCGGGCGTTTGACCAATGAACGATTTCTTCCCTAGCAGACAGGCTTAGAATTGTAATCTTTGCCGAAGTGGGAGCCGCTCAATTTCTTTATACAGTGAGCACTTATGGGTCAAATAGTCCGCATCAAGGGTTAGTCAGCAGGCCTTATTTAGTAGGGTTTTGATTCTCTTCATAGATGTATCAATGCTTGCCCCGTATATTACCAGTCCATAGGCTGTGACAGATAGTACTGAGCTGCAGGTGACAAGTTTTAAGGCGTCTTGTGTCATAGCCTTCCTGTGGCAGTATAATACTCCTAATCTGGTGTTTGCTGATTTAATGACGTGCTCGATATGCGAGGTGAGGTTATCATTGATGAGTATTCCCAGGTATTTGAAAGTGGATACCTGTTCAATTGAATCACCTCTGTGGTTTTTGATAATGGATACCTGTTCAATTGAATCACCTCTGTGGTTTTTGATAATCAGTGGCCCGAATTGTTTCTTATTGTGGGGTAGAGTGAAAATTATGTCCGTAGTTTTTTTGTAGTTAAGCAGGAGCTTGTTCCGCTCAAACCATGATTCCAGCATTTGGAAGTTTAGTTGGAGATCAGTGGTTATTTTAGCCAGATCCTTTCCAGGTACCAAGACAATGGCATCATCAGCGTAGAGTACCATTTGAGCCGGACAGTCAGATGGTAGGGAGTTAATGAACAGACTGAAAAGAAGAGGGCCAAGTATGGACCCTGGGGAACACCAAGAGTTACTCCCTTTGGTTCTGATAGTTGTTCCGAGATTCTTACACATTGTGTTCTGCCTAAGAGGTAGCTTGCAAACTAGGCAGCCGTGTCTGGGGATAGGCCGGAGGATAGTAGATTATCGAGGAATAGTCGATGGTTGACTGTATAGAACGCTTTTGTGAGATCTATAAAGATAGATCCCACAGCCATTCCTGTGTCCAGTGCGTCATAGATTAGACTAGTGTAGTCTACTAGACCAGTTTGGGTACTATGCTTTTTTGGGATACCGTGTTATTGTGGACTTAGAAGATTGTATTTTTCAAGACACTCAGTTAACTGATCCAATATGATCCTTTCTAGTGCTTTTGATAGTGGAGGTAATATGGAAATAGGCCTGTAGTTTGATAGATTAGCCCTGTTGCCGTTCTTGAATACAGTGGTAATGAGCGCAGATTTCGATTTGTCAGGGAAGACTCCAGTACTAAGGGATTTGTTGAAAATCTTTGCTAGTGGCAGTGAGACCTTGTCCAGTGTAAAGGCGAGCATCTTCATGTCTACTTGGTCGCTGCCTAGCCTTGGCTTTCCTAGCACCTTTCTGACGTACTTCAGGGTATCGGTTCTGTTGATGTATTTAAAATAGATGGGAGGAGTCTTGTTATTTATTGGAGATGACAGTTCAGACAATAGTTGGGTTTGGTATTGACTGGGTAATACCATGCTAAGGCCAGTGAACGCTGAGTCAAAGGCGTTGGCAATGTCTCTCGGCTCATGCAGTGTACCTGATGGTGTAATAATCAGATCTGGATTAATTTTGCTACTAAGGTACTAAGTGTGGCTATTTGCTTCAGTATCATCTGCCCTATTCTCTATTGGTGGGACAGAGTGATCCGAATAACCTAATGAGCACCGCACCGCCCCCCCCCTTCAGGGTAAGATCCTTGCTACTGCTGCATAGCTGAGAGGAACCCTGTGCTTGCCACAGCTGAGGCGGTAACCACTGCCTGACAGCTGTAGTTTGAAACTCCCTAGCTAGGGCCTGCCACCATTTGAATTTAGGACTACTTCAACCAGTTATCTATACTTGCAGCAACTCCCTATCCAGGCTGTGAAACATAGCAAGTAGGGAGTATCGTCCAGAAATCCCCAGAGCTCACTTAGGACTATCGCCAAAAGCCCAGGACAGGCCCCTAAACAGACTGCTTGTAGTCAACATGCTGCCACTAATGCTCTGCATAATCTCCTCCAGTGCCTCTGCACCACCCTTGTTAACGTAGCCCCAGGCTCACATTTTGCTGATACCCACCCAGGCCTATTACACCTCACCTGGGATCACTCTAAAACATAGATGAGGCTAAATTGTTCCTTCCTCTTGCTGTCATCGCCCATCAAAAGACCTCTAAAGAGAGCCCCACCACAGTGTAGCCAGCTCATTCTATTACCGCTGTTCCTTCTGGGCAGTGATGTGGGGGTTAATCCTGGCCCTCCTCCCAGTTCCAGCTGGGGGCCCCTCCACGTGCTCAAGGGTCTCAAAATCATCTATGTAAATGTCAGGAGACTTTTACCCAAGATTGATCTAAGCAAAATTTGGACAATTTTATACTGAGTAGACTTCTGATCCAGACCGAAACCTGGCTCTCTGCCCGCGTACCCATCAGCCAGTGACATCCCTGGGTACACATTCCACAAACAAGACTGCACAAGGTGGGGGGGGGGGTGGAGTACTTACATACTCGGCTTGCTTCCATAACTTCACTGTGAATATCCATGAAGCCTCTCTCCAAAACTGCACAAGGTAATCTCAGTGGTTCTCATTTTTCTGCATTCTGTCCCATTGCAAATAAGGAGTGTCTTCTGTGCTCCAGGTAAATCTTCTGAAGTGGTGCTGGACATACTCCACAAAGTGCTGGACCCCCTACCCAAAAGTGAACACATCATACTTGGTGACTTCAATATAAACTGGTCTGCCGATACCAAACTTCCCTCTCCCCCAACCTCCACTCCAGAATTAAAGCCCTGAATTTACACCAAATGATTTCTTTACCCATCCATTTCAACCCCATTTCCTCCAAGCACAGTATGATCAACTAGGTGTTGGCAGCTCATCCACAGTGAATCCTGACATCATGTACCCTACCTGATATTTTCAGTGATCACTACATGACGTAGTGTGTGCTTAGCCTTAACCAGATCATTCAAAGCTTTCTGCCCAGATAGATTCCTCCAGGACCTCGGTATCACCATCTGGGCCTGATTCTTCTTTGCTACAGACCTGGAAGTGGCCCTGGTTCACTTCTCCTCAACCTTCTTAGCCTTTTGTGATAAATACGCATCTGTCAAGTGGTCAGGAGTTCAGGGCCACCACCTCCCCTGGATAACCCTTGACCTAATCAAACTCTTCCAGAAAAGAGACTTGGCCTGGGTGAGACACAACCAGTGGGCTAATCCAGGACAGGCAAGCCTTTGCCTCCCTTCAGAAGCACTGCACAAAGTACATAAGACTAGCAAAAGGCAAGCTAGTTTAAGAATATGCTAGCTACCAATGCCCTCAACCACTCTATATTCTGGAGGACAGTCAATTCCTTAACCAACTCCCCCAGTAGTGAGCAGCCCACCCCCAGCTCCTCCATAACCACCAACAACCTAAACAAGTATTTCACAGAAGGACCTAGGGCTCTCATCATCAATCTCCTTCCACACTCCCCTGTCCGTCCACCGGTAGTAGCTTCCACCTGCAGGTGATCTCAACTGATGCGGTCTGCAAGGAACTGTTGGCTCTAAATACTGCATCCAGCTGGCAAGCTGATGGAATTCTGCCCAAATTTCTTGGAAAGTCGGTGCTCCAGTAATTACTGCCCCAGTTGCCCACATTTTCAATTGGTCCCTTTGTACCAGATCATTCCCATGCAGCTAGAAGCATGCACTGGTGGTACCAATCCACTAAGGTGGCCCATCTGACTCTCCCTTCCACTGTCACCCAGTCTTACTGTTACCCATCCTCTCCAGAAATTTCAAGAGGTTTGTCAGCAGGCAGCTATCCAGTTAATATGCAGAATGCAACTTCCTAACACCATTCCAATCTGACTTCCACTCCAACCACTGAACCTCCACCTCCCCTCTCAGGGTCACAGATCATATACACTCCAACTCAGATAAGGGTTCTGTTCACAGGGGTCATATTTATAGATCTTGCAAAGGCCTTTGACACCATGGACCACCCTCAGTTCATACTCACACTAGATGACTCCGATGTCACCCCAATGGCCTTGGCTTGGTTCCAGTCCTACCTGAACAGCTGCACTCATTCCATCAGGTTAGGTCTGAGCACCACTCCCTCCCTACCTATCTCCATCAGGGTACCCTAAGGTTTGGTCCTGAGGCCCCTGCTTTTCACCATATTCATTAATGACCTCCTGCTGTTCGTCTCAGCCAGCAGCATACACATGTATTCAAACGATACCATTGTTAATGCATCAAGTCCATCTGCCTCCTTGACTGAGGTACTCCTCCAGCAGGATTTCACAGCAATCCAAAAATGGTTCACTGACAACCATCTTGTCATGAATAAAAAAAAGACAGTGGCTGCCTCCAAGCAATGGATCAGCTCCACCTCCCCCTCACTGTCCTTACACTCCCTGGATCGGGCCTGTCTGGATTCGGTCACCGCCTACAAGTACCCGAGTCTCCACCTGGATCAACACCTTGATTACACTAAGCGCATCTCCCAGGTCATAGCCAAGTCCTTCACTAAGCTTGGCACCCTTTACCATGTTAAGAAGTTTACTCAGGTCTAACTCCACTTCCTTCGCCAAAATCAACACTTTGTTCAATGTACTGTGCAGATTCACCCTGGGCTACCCGCCCCATGCATCACTGTATTATGTACACCACCTTGAGCTGGGTCATTCCCCACACAAGACAGATGATGCACACAGCTTTCTTGGGAGCAAACTATTGTACTTGCAGACTACCAAAATACCTATCTGGCCTATTCTCTTGCTCTGCGAACCCAGCCTACTCACTCAGATCTGAGGCAAGCTGCCATCTCCACGTTCCTGTCTACAAGTGCCAAGCCTCCATTAGCTACAGGCTCCCCTATATTTGGAACAATCTATCCTCCAAAGTCACTGCCCCCTCCCTTGGCCAGATCGAGCAAGGCCATGGTCAGGTCCTTCTACAAATTCTCATTGACCTGCTCTTGATTCCAGGCTTCCTCCCCCTCCAAACATAGAAATCCTCCCCCCCCAGCTCAGCATTCCTCCCATGGCAAGAGACTTGAGATACACTAGTTTCTGTCATGTGAACTGTTCGTACCTTGAAATGTGAGGTCACTGTACTGTATCTTTGCAGCTTTCCAATGGTTCCTACCCTGAATCCTTTACTCTCTGTATGGTAATTCTTTGGCGATGTACTTCTTGTACTGTGTATATTTGTATCCTCTCATTCCCTATCTAACCCCCGATCACAACTGGAAACAAGACTTGGGCTCCATGTGCTATTTGTAAAACGAATAAATCATGTTTTGTTTTTGTAATTTATAGTGTGACCTCGCCCATGCCTCCAGGGGTATGCTTGATGCTACAGTCTGGATGGGGAAGAGGGCATTACAGCCATAGACAACACAGTCACATAATTTGCCTCGTTTACCTGGGTTAACTTGCTGTTAACTTGAGGGTGCCATAGTCATTCTCTCGCTCTCTCTTGGTGCAGGTAGCTGGGGGCGCAAAACTGAGTTAGTGCAAATCAAACAGGCATTATTTGATTTCAAGGTCCACACAGATTTCAGAGTGCAAAATTGGATTTACTGTCCAAACAAGTTAAAACAAACATCCACTCTGTGGAGCGTAGGAGGATTAGGTGGGTACAGTTAATACAAGACCAAGATCACAGTGGTCAAATGATTGCAGAAAGATCTTCATCTCACTTTATCCCTCCAGAGCTGAATAAAGTTCTTGAATTTGTGGCAGCAGCATTACTCCGTCTTGAATAATGCCTCCAAGAACTAGCAGCTGTCTCACTCCCTCCTGCACCATACTATGAAAGTCTTCTATGACTTCACTGTTTCAATTCCTACTACTGCCCTCCTTACAAGCACCCCTGAAAACAGCTGGGCGAATGCCTGATGCTCAGTGGTGGTCTCACCTTTGGCAACAATGGGCACATGGGGGGGTCATTAAGGCTGCAACAATTCCAGCTGTAAGCCGCCAGGGCACATGAGCCAGGCGATCAGCAGGTGCACCAGCCAGGGAACAAACACTACCCCTTAGTGCGGCTGCTTGAAAAGGCGGATGCCTGGGGCCCCTTGCAAATCTCTAGGCCATCCCTACCTACTCCAGCTCAGCTCTACACCTCAGCACCAACAGTCCCAAACATGCGGTGACTGTGACGCAGACTGCCACCCTGTTCCCCCAACGACTCAGGCTCTCACCTCTGGCTATGACCCCAGATTTGGCAGCTAGCGGACAGGCTTCAGGCCTGGACCCCTCCACTCCATCCTACCCTGGTGCTGAGGAACACGGGGCAGGTACTCCATGGCTTTGGACCCCAGCTCCCTTCCTGCTGCAGCAGCATGGAGGGCCTTACAGCAGTACTACACATTGGCACGGTTCTCTCCCAGATTGTGTCACATCTCCAAACTATACGCAGCTTCTGGGATTTCAGGCTGCGGTGGCAGTTTTCCCACTCCGGCTCCAAACCTCAGCCCCACAGACCGACTTCGTCTCATGCATCCTTCCTTGATTTCTCCCCTTTCGTGCCAAAAGCCCCCCTTTATAACCCTGTAGCCCCAGGCCCTGCCTGCCAGCAGGCAGTTCCAGAGAACTACCAAGGTCTAAAACCTGTACTAGTAAGCTCCCATAGGGGGCTTATAATTGTGAAACAAGATGTTCTTATAAGGTAGAAAGGAAAAGCCCACTTTTTGAGTGCAGGCAGGACCTCGGAAGGGGACGAGGCCTCTGAGGAAAATATTTCTCTCAACAAGCCTGGGATGACAGAGGTGGGAGCCGGCAAGGAGGAAGTGGGTCAGACAACCCAGTTGGGCATGCTGGGATTATGAGGGGACTTCATATGTCCCAAGTCCACCCCTTATTTTTTGGCCCCCAGCCCCACCCCTTAGCTCACCCACAAGTCGTGCTTCTGTGGAGTGGCCAGGCCTTGCATTTGTCAGGGCCATCAGAAGGATGGGCGAGTCCCTCCCCGTTGGAACCCCCCAAGTAGGCCCGCTGTGATCCTATGAAGCCTCCATGTCACATGCCAAGTGAGAAGGTGTGTGCCATCTTAAAGCTGCTCTGTAAGGGAGCACTGTCCCTTCCTGCTTGACACACCCTCCTCCCAGGCCACCAGGGGATGGTCATGCAGCAGAAGGAGTTGCCCTTCCTTCCCTGAAGCGGGAGGTATCTAATGCATATGCCTGAGCCCTGCCTCACTGGGCGGTACTAGGCATTCCAGACTGGGGCGTGAACCTGGGCCATCTGTATGGTAAGCAGTAGTGCTACCACTGTGCTGGCTGGCTGGCATAACTATCACTTAGTGTATCAATGCAAAAAATGAGGAGGCAAGTTTCTGGCAGATCAAGGAATTGCAAAGCCATTTCTGTTTCAAGTTGAGGTTCTGATGGAACATTCACGAGGTAACCATTTGGTCAGAAACTCCTTTTAGTGTTTGGAATGCCTCACTACCCATTTACATGTTTACATGCCTCTGCTGCCTTATTTTGATTTTGATTGCCTAATTAGCATGTTTTAAAGGCTTAAGCTGTTTCTGAATCCTATTTACATGGCACTGTCACTACAAAATGCCCTGTTAGGTTAATCAGCAATTTGGCTAGTTCTGAAAGTTGCCAGTACCTCCATGTGCCATTCCTTGTAAGTGGGGGTCTCCTTGTTGAGCTAGTGCCTCAAGATAATTCTTCTGGGCATGGTCGTTGTTAGGGACATGTGGTATCTCTGGGGACCTGCTAAGTCTTTCAGCCCCATACCCGCCAAGCATAATTTCGGTGTAAAGACATTTTCTAGGTCTAGTAACATAGAAACATAGGTGTTGTCAGCAGATAAGGACTGCCAGGCCCATCCAGTCTGCCCATAAGCCCTCCCCTTTTTTTTTTTTTAACCACTGGCCCTGCTTGGTCAATGGCTTTCTCTACTCCCTCCTGCTTCTAGGGTTCCCTTATGTCTGTCCCATGCATGTTTAAAGCCCTCAATTGTGCTTGCTCCAGCCACCTACTGCGACAGACTATTCCATGGGTCCACCACCCTCTCCGTGAAGAAAAACTTCCTCACATTTCCCTTCAATCTGCCATCCTCAAATTTCATCTCATATCCCCTTGTTCTTGTATTTATCTTATATTGGAAGATGTCACCTGTGACCTGAACACCCTGGAAAGCTGGGCTCAGACGTGGAAATTAAATTTCAATATCGCGAAGTGCAAGGTGTTGCATCTTGGTCGGGGAATCCTTAAACACAGGTACACCCTGAGAGGGGAGGCGCTGGAGGCCTCAATAGGGGAAAAATACCTAGGGGTCATGGTGGATGCATGTATGAATAACTCTAAGCAGTGCAGGAGAGCGGCTAGCAAGGCAAACAGGATGTTGGGATGCATCGTAAGGGGGATCACCTCTAGGAGCAAGGAAGTGATTCTGCCGCTGTACAATGGACTGGTTAGACCACACCTTGAGTACTGTGTCCAGTACTGGAGACCACACTTGAAGAGGGACATACAGCTCCTGGAGAGGGTACATAGGAGGGCAACTAAGGTGATACGAGGGCTAGGGGATTTGACATATGAGGACAGACTTGAGGAGCTCTGCCTGTTTTCATTGGAGGAGAGGAGAGATGGGGGGACATGACTGAGGTCTTCAAGTACCTCAAGGGAATAAATAGGGTAAACATGGAGGGGATCTTTAAACTAAAGCAGGGAGGTATCACCAGAGGGCATGGTTTGAAGTTGGAAGGTGGAAGGGTGAGGGGGGAAAAAGAGGAGGAGGTTTTTCACTGAGAGGGTGGTGGACCCTTGGAATGCACTGCCTGGCGAGCTGGTTCAGAGATCCACAGTGGAGGGCTTCAAGAGAGGGTGGGACAGACACAGATAGTGGATGTATCAGATGATGGCCTGTCCCAGGGGGATGGGGATGGATGATAGGGGTTTCTGGAGCACAAGAGAGGGGAGGGTCTCGACACCCAACTAAGGATCTGAGGTTCGAGCAGACTTGATAGACCATAAGGCCTAATCTGCTGGCAAATAGTATGTTAGTATGTCACCCCCTGTACCTTGTATATGCCATTACGGTACTCGAATGTTTCTATCATGTCCTTCCGATCCCTCCTCTCCTCCAGTGGGTACATATTCAGGTCTCTCAGCCTCTCCTCATATGTTTTCTGGTGCAATCCCTGTACCATCTTTGTCACCCTTCTTTGGACTGCCTCCACCATGTCTATATCCTTACGTAGATGTGGTCTCCAGGACTGTACATAGTACTCCAGGTGAAACATCACCAGTGTTTTGTACAACAGCATCACCACCTCCCTCTTTCTACTAGTGATACCTCTGCCTGTGCACCCCAGTATGCCACTGGCCCTCCCTGCTGCTTTTGTACACTGCTTAGTCACCTTTAGGTTATCTGAGATGATAACCCCCAGATCCCTTTCCTCCTTGGTGATTGTCAGTAACTCCCGCCATACTATAACTCTGCCCGGGGTTTCTTGTCCCAAGTGCATTATTTTGCACTTCTTGCAGTTGAACCCCAGCTGCCACACCTTGGACCATTTTTATAGCTTTCCCAGGTCCCTCCTCATTTTCTCCACCCTCTCTGGAGTATCTACCTTGTTGCAGAGCTTGGTGTCATCTGCAAACAGGCAGACCTTTCCCTCCAGCCCCTCCACTATGTCACTAATGAAGATGTTTAACAGGACTGGCCCGAGGACTGATCCCTGATGCACCCCACTGGTCACCCCCTCTCCCTGGATTGGGTCCCATTTACCACCACCCTCTGCCTCCTGTCTGTTAACCAGTTCCTTACCCAGTTTACTAGCTTATGGCCCATGCCCAGGCTTACCCAACTTGCTAAGCAGCCTTTTACATGGGACCGTGTCAGAGGCCTTGCTGAAATTGAGGTAGGAGATGTCCACCCCCTCTCCCCAATTTACCTCCCTTGTCACCCAGTCAAAAAAATCTATCAGATTTGTTTGACATGACCTCCCTGCTATGAATCCATGTTGCCTCAGATCCTGGGTGCCCTTGGATTCCAAGTGTCTCACTATTCTTTCCTTAAGTAGTGCCTCCCTAATCTTCCCTACTACTGAGGTAAAGCTGACCAGCCTATAATTCCCGGGTTCCTCCCTGCTCCCACTTTTGTGTAGAAGAACTACATGTGCCCTCCTCCAGTCCTCCGGAACTGCTCCTGTGTTTAAGGACTTTGTGAACTTGACTTCCAGAGGCGCTGCTAGCTCTTTCCTCAGCTCCCTTAATATCCTCAGGTGTATGCCGTCTGACCCCCATTGCTTTGTCCACCTTCAGTTTCATAAGCTCCTCCAGGGCTCTCTCCTCTGTAAATGGACTAGTGTTTACCTCTCCCTCACCCCTTCGTATCTGTTACCCAACTGTGGCCCATGACCCTCTCCCACTTTGGTGAATACTGAACAGAACTATTTATTTAGTATTTCTGCCTTATCTAGGTCTCCCTCCCTACACTCCCCTCCATCCCCTGTGAGCTTTATAATTCTCCCCCCCCCCGGCTTTCCTTCTATTGCTGATGTACCTATAGAATGTGTTGTCTTCCTTCTTCACCATCTGTGCCAAGCTTTCCTCAGTCTGTGCCTTTGCTCTCCTCACAGCCTTCCCCGCTTCCCTTAGATGTTCTAGGTACACCTCCCTGTCCTCCCCCTCTGGGTCTTCTTATACTTCCTGAACCCTGCCCTTTTGGCCCTCACTTTGTCTGCCATCTCTTTTGAGAACCAAAGTGGTTTCTTTCTTCTCTTACTTTGGTCACCAACCTGATGCATTGGTTCGTCACCTCCTCTACGGCTCCTTTCAGATTTTCCCACTGCTCAACTCCTGCCCCCACCTCCTCTTCTAGCCAGGGCTTCTTTGATGTGTCCACCCATCTTAGCAAAGTTTGCCCTTCTGGAATCCAAGACCTTTGCCTTTGTGTGACTTGACTGTGCCCCTGTCCCCATGTTAAACCACACTATGAAGTGGTCGCTGGATCCCAGTTGACCTTCTACCTGGACTTCTGTGATTCTGTCCCCATTTGTCAGTACCAGGTCCAGTATTGCCCTGTCTGTGTTGGGATCATGCACAAACTGCCTGAGGCCTTCCCCCAGTAGGGACTCTAGGATGTCTCGGCTACTGGTTGAAGTAGCCACTGGGGTAATCCAGTCCACATCTGTTAAATTGAAATTGCCCAGCAGTAGAACCTCTCCTTTTGCTACCATCTCATGTATTTCATCCAGTAGCTCCCTATCTGCTTCCTCCCTCTGTGCTGGAGGCCTGTAAATCACCCCATGCGTATTACTGTGCTGTTGCCATAGTAAACGGTCAACTGCTTAACCATTGTTACAGATGTTTATACATCTGTTCTTCCCCTACTGTGTTAGACTAGGGGTGTCACGATAATAAAATTTTGATGATACGATAACTGTGATGAAATTATCGCGATAACCTTGTTATCGCGATAATTTTGCCACTTGTGCAACAATGTAAGTTTTTAAATTCAAATTTGTTTACATAATTTACATATTTGACTCCTTTTCAAGCAGTGTAATGCATTTATGTACATTATTTTGAAGTCTTTGTTGTAAAATAATGCAAAGAGTAAAATATTTTAAAAAAATTATATTTTATTTTTTCACATTAAAGGGAAACTCTATCCCTAAGTGCAGCAGTGACTGCAGAAATGCCTGTAGAGCTTTTAATGTAAATTTTTATTTTACTGCCTCGAATTTTTACTTAAAAGATCCGCTCCGTCCATAATGGCCACAGGCCGGGCGGACATCTTGCGCACTCCGGGTGGCTTCTGCCACGAAGGTTATGTGAATGAGGGCTGTTAACAAATGGCAGATGTTGGTAGCCCTCATTAGAATATCCTTCGCGGTGGAAGGCACCCAGGGTGCTCAAGATGTCCACCCTGGGCTCTGCAGCCATTATGGATGGAGCACATCTTTTTAATTAAAATTCTGAGGCAGCGGGTAAATAAAAAAAATACCTTTTATGTTAAAAGCCCTAACAGGGCATTTCTGCAGCCGCTGCTGCACTTGGGGACCCTATAGGAGTTTCCCTTTAAAATCTCTGAACTTTGTAACATTGCTTGCATTCTATTACATAAAAATTCAAATACACAATTAATATATGTGTTATACACACAGAGTACAATACATGGTAAAATGTAATTGAGCAAATATTTTTACTTGCTTGTTTAAAGAGCACCTTTCCGGGATTTTTCTCCTTGCCTGCAAAATCATCAGGAGACTCCCTTACCTGACTGGGAGTTCTTCGGTAGTAGTTGAAAAATGTTTTCTTTAGTCCCCTAAGGAAGGGAAGGGATCGTATTTGCCACCGAGGGTGGTTATTGCTCGATCCCTTCCCCTTCCTGATCGCCGATACCGTCCCCGCATTTCCTTGTTTTGTGAGGTCATTATGTGCATAGTGTGGGGACGTGCTGCATGCAAGTCTATGGGGTGGCATTTTAAAACTTATTTTTACGACTTTAACCCGACTTGTAGTACAAATCAGAGTCAGTATTCAATTAACACAAGCCTTGTTACTTTTGTTAGATCAGGGTGGAGCCTTGGATGTAGCCTGCCTAAATTTCAGTAAGGCCTCCAACACCATTCCACATAGGAGACTCAAACAAGGTGGACAGCCTGGGAGTGGGGCCAAAGGTAGTAAACTCGGCGAGAAATTGGTTGAGGGATAGACAACAGAGAATGGTAGTAAACAGAGCTTACTCTGAGGAAGAGAGGGTGACCAGCGAGGTGCCACAAGGCTCAGTACTGGGACTGGTCCTCTTTTTAATGTCTTTTATTAGCAATATTGCAGAGGGGCTAGAAGGGAAGGTATGCCTTTTTGCAGATGACACAAAGATCCGTAGTAGGGTAGACACTCCAGGGGAGGTGTGTGTGTGTGTGTGTGTGTGTGTGTGTAAATAAATAGAGATTAAAGAAAGCTTGAGGAATCGTCAAAAGTGTAGCAAATAAGATTCAATGCTAAGAAGTGCAAAATCATGCACTTGGAGCAAAGAAACACAAGGGGGAGTACAAGATGGGGTGGGAGAGTGGTACTGATGACCACCAAACAGGAAAGAAACCTGGGCTAATCGTATCTGACAACCTAAAGGTGGCCAAACAGTGTGACAAGGCAGTGGAGAGAGCTAGTGGGATGCTAGGGTGCATAGGGAAGGGTATCACCAGTAGAAAGAGGGAGGTGGTGATACTGCTGTACAAATCATTGGTGAGACCTCACCTAGAGTACTGTGTCCAGTTCTGGAGACCACATCTCCAGAAGGACACAGACAGAGTAGATGCAGTCCAGAGGAGGGCAACTAAAATGGTGCAGGGCATGCATCAAAAGCCCTATGACGAGAGGCTAATGGACCTCAGTCTGTACACCCTGGAGAAAAGGGAGAGGGGAATATGATAGAGACTTACAAATACCTCACAGGAATCAATAGGGTACAAGAGGGAAGAATTTTTTAGAAAAAAAGATGCTCAAGAAAAAGGGGTCATGCTGTGATGCCGGAAGGGGATAGATTCAGGGGAAATGTGAGGAAGAACTTTTTCATAGAAAGAGTGGTGGATACCTGGAAAAGCCTCCCAGTAGAGGTGGTCGGGCCAAAAACTGTAACGGGATTCAAGAACACATTGGATAGGCATAAGGGAACCTTATTGGTTAGGAAAGGGAGGGTAAAGCCGGAGACCAAGTAGGGACTGCAGTATTACAGTAGGTAGGGAAAATGGGAAGACTAGGTGGGCCAAGCGGTCCTTATCTGCCATCAGTTTCTATGTTTCTATGTAGGCAAGTCAACTGGTGCACATACCTCCCCCCTCCTGTTTCTTTTTCCTCATCCCTCGGGCTGGCACACTTGCAATGGTGCAAGTGTGTGATGTAAAGATGTCGCATGTACCTAGCCCCTGCACTCAAACAGTCAGAAGGCTGTTACTGCTGCATCATTCAGCCTCCGCTAGATGGCAGTCAAGCAGCGGCTTGCGCTGTCCCCCCTCCTCAAAGAAGGAGAGCCGTCAATGGATGCTCAGTCCTCCTTCAGGCAGTCAGCCCTCAAGCGACCCAGGTCTATTCCTGAACCTGGTTTACCAGCATGGTGACAGATGAAGTGCCCGGGCCCTCAAAACTCCACGCCACATGGCCAGCACTGCATTTCTTATTTTAAGGAAAAATACTAAAAATCTGATAGGATGGTGGGGAATCACGGATCATGACTGCACCTGGAAAAGGATGTGCTACAGGAAAAGCAAGATGAGGTGCTTTATCACTGTATATCGTGCTGCATGATAATCGCTATACTGTTTTTTACAACGATAAATTATCGTCAGTGGTAATTATCATGATATATCGTCATATCGTGTTATTGTGACATCCCTATTTTAGATACAGCTCCACTTATGGCAGCCTCCTTATTTGTACTTTAATAATTAAAGGCAAGCTTTGAATGTTTCAGGTCCTTGCTGATGGCACTGTACTAAACTGCCTGACCCCACTGCGGAAGGACAACACGGGCTATGACCTGAAGCAGCTATTCATTGGATCAGAGGGAACTCTAGGAATAATCACCTCCGTAGCAGTTCTGTGTCCCCAGAAACCTCATGCAGTGAATGTGGCATTCCTAGGTAAGGTCTGAACCCCAGGGCAGCCATAGGAAGTTTGCACCCATGCCAAGCTGCTTGAGAGAAAGTTGAATGCATTTTAAGTGGATTTGTGAAAGTTCAGAGTAGCTCTCATTTTTAGTTTTTTTATTCTTTTTTCGTCGTTCTTGTCCTCTTCCCTTCCCCACTTTCCAGTCCCCACAACCTCCACCTCCCATTCCCCACAACACCCACCTCTCATTTCCCACCATCATCCCCCATTACCCCTCTTTCATTCCCCACCCCACCTCTCATTCCTCAACCACCACCCATGCCCCACCCCAACTTGCATCCCCACCTCCACCTCCCATTCCACATTCCCCACCCTCACCTTCCATTCCCCACCCTACCTCCCTTTTCCCACCTTCCATTCCTTTAACACCCACCCCATTTCCCATCTCCATCTCCCATTGCCCTCTTATTCCCCACCCCACATCCCATTTCCCACCCCCACCTCCCATTCCCTCCCCACACTTCCTGTTCCTCACCCCATGTCCAGTTCCCCGCCCAACCTCCCATTCCCCACCCCAGATCCCATTCTCCGCCCACTTCCCTTTCCCTGCCCCACATCTCATTCCCCGCTACCCACCACCCATTCCCCGTGTCTCATTCCCCACCCCCATGGGGTGGCATTCCTCTCATTCCTTTCTCTCATTCCTCACCCTCATAATTAAATCATCACAGCTGTGGACTTTCTATAGATGGAAGGGTGGGCAAGTGGCTGCCTTTACCATCTTGTTTGTTTGTTCGTTTAACGGGTAAACACACTGGAAAAACATGAGTTCCTTTTACTGGTGTGACCCACAGTAAACGGAGACATACATACAAAAGGTAAATAAGTTACAATAAGATAGACAAAGCAGTACATCTACATCAGTGATACTCCTTGGCTGGCCACATGGGGAAGTGCAAAACCCTCCCTCCCCAGGATTGGAGCGCCTCATCTCCACAACGCGTCTGACCCCCAGCTAGCCTTAGCATGGGATTCTGGGGCTTGCGTACAAATCTCCATCTCCCAAGTGGCAGCGCAATGTGTTGCCACTGCACCACAGGAGTGGCAGAATATTTTTGATATGCTGCAGAAGAGAGTAATTCCGCAATTTAACCCTTGCTGTGCCATGGACTTTTATACATGTCCTAAATTCCTGTACTTTCTTAATCTACCAGCAGCCTAATGAAAGATGAGGAGGAGAAAGAAATGGGATTGCTGGTTTTAAGGCTTTTGTTTTGGTTTCCTCACTTGCTCTCCTTTGTTTTAATCCCCCACTGTTTTCCAGTTCCCATTTAATTGGTTCTAGTTATTTATTTATGTTCGTATGTATGGAAGTATTTAGTTATTTAAAACGGATAACTGGGAAAGGCACACTGAGCTGAGGCCCATTTCCAGGCACATCCCAGGGCAAGGGGTACAGGAATAAAAATATATACAGTGAGAATGATACAGGCAACATATACAGCAAAGATTGTACTGGCAGTATGTACAGCACGTAAGGTACAGGCAATGATGGGTGCATGAAAATACATCACAATGCACAAGTATAGGACCATAACTCAGACTCCAGTTTTTCTGTTTTTATTCACCACCATATGTTCAAAACCAATGTTTCATTTTGATTCCCTCTGTTAGTCTAACAATTCCTCCTTCACCCTTCTTTCTTTTTTCCCTAATACATCTAAAGAACTGTTTTTTCTCACCCTTAACCCGTCTGCAGTACACAACTCTGTGTCTGCCTTTGTTTCTCTGATCATCCTTTCAGTTTCCCTTGTTCTCATTACTGTAGGTACTCTCTCCCTATTCTTCCTTTCCTTGTTTTTCCTTGTACCTGGTGAAGGCCTTTTTTTTTTTTTTAAACTCTTTACCCCTGAGTCCCAGTCCATCCCAGCCACCCGTTCAGCCTCATACCCCAACATCGGGCTGCCCCCATGGTGGTGGTGTGGTGAGGAGCCTCCCCAAACTCTGCTCGCCTCGAACAGGATCCAGTTCAGGTCAGGGAGCGCCATTCGGGGTCGGGGCCTTCGGTGGGTGGCTGCCTCATGAGGCCGACCTGGGACCGTGTTTGCTTTTCTCTCTGCAGTAGGGCGGTAATGATATCAGGGAGGAGCATGCACGCCTTCCTCCCGCACCTGCCCCACTCAGTTACTGCTTGCAGCATCGGTGTTTCTGTCCCCAGCCGCCAGGGGCCAGAAGCGCATCGACAACTGGAATACTTCCGGAGAGGGAGAGCAGTCCTCGGATGCTTGATCCTCTGTGCCCTTCTGATCCCTGGTGACCCATGCTTGCTTCCGTACACAGATTGCCGGCGTAGCACAAGGTAAGGTGACCAGTGCCTCAGCACTTAGTGCCACCGGGCCAGCTGGTGAAGGTCTTTTTGGCTCTCACTGCTTCCCTGATCTTTCCAGAGAATCATATTGGTCTCTTATACCTTTTTCTTTTGATTACTGCTCTCATGCAAGACTTTGTTGCCTCAAAAATGGCCTACCTGATTGCCCCCCATCTTTCCTCCACCCGATGCTGTCCACTCTGACTTGTCCCAGACCATCTTCCTCATCTAGTGGCAGTCTGCCCTTCTGAAATCCAGGACTTCAGCCTTTGATGAGGGCTTCCTTGTCCCAAGGGCCAGGTCAAACCATATAGAGTTATGGACATTGGACCATAGTGGCTTCCCTGCCCACACTCCTCTTACCACTTCTGAGTTGGTGAGCACCATGTTGAGAATGGCAGCCTGCCTAGTGGGGTTCCTTAATGAGCTGCACCAGCAGGCAGTCCTGCAGTGTATCCGGTAGGGACTGACTTCTGGAGCTCCTGTCCACTAGAATGACCCGGTCAGTATCTGGCAGGTTTAGATCTCCTACCACCATCACCTCCCTCTTTGCTAGCCCCCTTTCTAGTTTTGTCCATAGCTCCTTATCTGTCCCTTCCACCTGTTCTGGAGGTATATAGATCACCACCATTCGTAGTTTCTTATCTGAGGATGCTGTGAACTAAACCCACAGCGATTCTATTTCCTGATTACCTCCTCGATGTTTCCATCCTCTACTGCCTCTATGACATACAGGCCTTGTTCACACTGGGTTTCTTAAAATGTTATAACAAGCTTGATCCATTTTACGAGCGCCCTAACTCGTTTTGCGTTCGTAGATAACACTGAATCGGAACCGTTTTTCAAAACCGTGTTTAATCCCTGATGTGACCTAGGCTTAAACATGGTTTTGAAATCAGTTCCTTCACTGAAACGTCCTTACTGATGGTGTGAACAGGCTTCTTTTTTGCAATCCGTGTTTTGCCCTCTGTGCTCCCATGATGCAACACTGGGTATCCCACAAAACACAAGGCTATCACCATGAGATCGAGCATGGAAGGCAAGCACTAGTGCGAATGCGATAAAATGAACTTAAAAACATTTCAAAGCACACTTCCAGTAGTGCGGACACAGAAGCACGGTAAGGGTTTATCCATGTTTTAATTAATTTTGAATCCATTTTAAGCAAACTTGCTGCAGTGTGAACAGGGCCACACCTCCTCCTCCTCCTCCTTTACTTTTTCCTCTATTCCATCCAAACATGGTGTAGCCTGGGACTGTCAAGTCCCAATCATTACTCTCTGTGGCCCAAGTTTCGGTGATGGCTACTAGATCCATCTCAGTGTCTTCCATCATTGCCTTTAGCTCGCTAACTTTATTTCCCAGACTCCTGGCATTAAGGCAGATCCCTTTCCATCTTTCTCCTGATCCCCTCTTGCTTTTCCCTATTCCTTCTCCTTTATTCTTCCTTAGTCTCCGTAATATTTTTTTTTTTATGCTGAATGTACTGTAGGCTTTATCAATCTTCCCTCATTGGCCTCTTCCCCTAACCTAATTTGAACTTCAACCTTACTGATACCCACCTTGCTGCACTAATCCCATGTTCAGGGGGAGTCCTAACTACGTTTCCCACCTGCTGTTCCTTCTCAGTAGTTCCCCTAGTCTCTGTCTTCCCTCCTAGTCAGTTAAACTTTCCAGTGTAAACGTCAAACTTCTGCCCCAGACAACTGGTCCCCCTCTCTCATCATGACACCATCCCTTCAACAACCCATTAAACTCCTCAGTCTCTTCCTTTCTTACTCTGTCATACCCATTTCCCTTATTTCACACAGGGATGACCTCAGAAAAGGTCAGGGAGGCCGAGTGCACTTTACTTTCTCCCCCAGCCTCTTTAAGGTTCCGCTTTACTGCCTCCACAAGCTGGTTCTCCAAATTGTTGATACCCAAGAGTACCTGTCAGCACCCCCAGAACCCCCTCCCCCTTCTCCACCATCCTCCCTATCCTATCTATATCCCTGATGGCTGATGCACCAGGAAGGCATCAGACCATTTCTGACCATTTCAGTTCCCTTTCCTCCACAGCCCACCACCCTCTCTACTTCCTTAATTTTTAAGTCTCCAATCACTAAGACTCTCCTTGCAGATTTCCTTCTGCTCAACCCCCCCAGGTGCCACCAAGTTGTCCTACCCATTTCCCTCAAAGACCTAGGGGTCCCCCGTGGAGTCGGTACCTGATCATCCTCTAGGGAGTGCAAAGCGTTTGTTTGGTGTGAGATTGGTCAACCCTTGTGGCCGCCACTGCCACCCTTCCCTGCCCTTCCTCACTACCCTCCAGCCCCCTGGACCAGCAGGCCTGCGTGTGTGTGTGGGGGGGACCCCAGATGAGCCAGTGCCACAGCTGAGATACCTTGTTGCTACCAGCTGAGCATGGAGCTCAACAAAGGTCCAGCACATGGGGCAATGCCCCTTTCTCCATAGCGTAACCCTTGGAGAAGAATGCCCTACAGCTCCCACAACTGACTACCTCCCCACTGTACTTCATCTTCATACTGATCCTATAATAAGGGACTTTCAGTCTCATTGAGCCTCCCCGGTTAATAAAATCCAAATAAATGATACAAAAAGGCCTACTTTATATATGGAGTTCTGTTGTATTTGGATAATTTTCTACACCTTCCTTAATTCCGTAACCCTTGGTTAACTACAATTGTATGTTTGTATTTGTGTAATATACATATACAGTGCATATAAATATGCATGTGACAGAGTTGGGTAAGACCCCGTCCCATTTGTTATGCAGAGAGAGTTAAAAGCAAGGATCTATTTTGTCCTCTTCTATTCTGCCACTTGTCTGTCTTTTGCCCATCTGATTATGCAATCAAATTTTCCTTCTGGCGCCTAGGAATTGACCACTCCGATGGTCCCACAATTTCCCCTGTTATCGCTCTTCTTTCACTTGCTGTTTCTATTCTGTCTTTCTCCCTTTTTGTCTCTGTGGTTAAAAAAATACATGTGAATCTTTATATGAAACTGTGATCCCTTGGTTTGCAAATCTGTGTAGTTATGTAATTTTAAATGATTGCAGAAAACTGTTTGGGTTTCTTAAAAAGGTGACAATCTGTAATACAAGGGGTTGACCTTGAGATGTCTTTTGACTTTCACAAGCTTGTTAATAGAATTATCAACAGTAAACAATCTCTGGGACAGAGTGTTCTATTTTATTACACCTGATGTATTCTTCAGGCTGTCACAGGAAGGAAATTGATAAAGTCTTAATACAGTTGTGTAACACAGGAGGTATAATTTACAACAGCTGGATACCGAATTTAAACTGCCAGGAAAATAAATTTTATATAAAGAGAGCAATGTTTTGTTTTGAGAAAGAGAGAGAGAGAGAGAGAGAGAGATTGAGATTTTAAAAGAGACACTCTCAGATGTAGGATTTTTTGTTCGTAATGTCTTTAAGAAGAGCTATCCTGTGCAACTTTAAATTTTCTATTTTATTGTTATTGATAGTAATAAAACTCAACCTGCAAATTTTATAACTACCTATGCGTCATCCACAATACGTAAATATAAAAATATATATGGGATATGCCATGGGCTGACTAAAAGTATCACATTTATCCACAGATTTTTGACCTCTATGACCTCATGAGTGGCACAGCCATGAGTGAGGTCTGTTGAGGTCAAATTCTTCCTATAAAAATAAATGTGGTAATTTTAGTCAGCCCTTGGCATTACGTTATTTATACAATGACAGTGCCTCTCTGGGAAGATTAGTTCTTTCTATGGAGACTTTAATCTTTCTGTTTGATGTTGCTTCTCTGTTTTTTACTTCAGCAGATGCTATTGTGATGTCATCAGGCATTGTGCAAGCTATTCCCCCATTGCTTAAGAGCTTCTTTGTGACCTGCCTGAACTGAAAATAAATGCTGATGACTCACCTACGATTGAAATAAATGATTTATTTCTACTCCAAGCATGTCACACATGAAAATTAAATGCATTTATTTCCAAAATGTTATTCTCGCAGTCGTATAAATAAGAGAAGTGCCATGGCCTTACCTTAAATATCACCAAAATTTCTCCCGAATGCAGCATGACCACTTTGAGAAGCTATTGTCTCTGGGTACCCTCAGGAAGGGCCTGAACAGAGGCCGTGCCCTTCCTCCAGAGGGTATTCTGGTACTTAATCATATGAGCCAAGTAGTTGGCAATTCTAAGTCCCAAAGTGGCTGAGGCAAAAGTTTTCTTGCCCCAGAGGTTAATCCTCCAAGATTCCCAGTCACGGAGGAGGGAGCTAAGGTGCCTGGGCGCCTTAGACCGGTTATGAGCTGCCTTGATTACAACTGAGTTGGTTTTCGGTTGAGCTGTATAGAAAGGTAGCCTCGAGGGCACCCAGTAAAGCTTATCAGCCTTTCTGGGCATGGCAGATACCAGGTTGGGCCTATGCCAGGCAGCATAATGCAGTGCTGGAAGCAGAGGAGGAATAACTTTGGGTGTAGATTCTGGAATCTCCAAGAAATCCACCAGGTTCCTCCTTGTGACATCCTCCTCTTCAGTCTGAAACCCTATAGTGGAGGAGAGCTGTTTCATAATATTAAAGAAGGAGGGGTCATCCGGGGTTGAGGGGGGAGCTTGGGGTGTGTTTGACCGAGTTCTTACTCCTGGAGGAGACAGAAGACCTGTCAGAGGAATCAACCTCAACATCTTCTTCTTCAGGAGGAGAAAGCACATAGTAAGGCAGGGGATAGGGAACATGTGTACTTTACTAGCAACACATGGGAAAGAGGATGCAGGAGGTAATTGCACAAGGGATAGCACTCACAAAGAAGAGGAAGTAAGGGGTATTACCAGTGGAGAGATTGAGCGTGGTGTGCCAGGGGGAGGGATAATACTCGGAGAGGTGAGGAGAGGAGGTTGGCAGTCAAACAGGAGGAGGGGAGGGGTCTGAATGGAGGAATGGGGAGGACATTGGGGCATATGGTAAAACACAGTCTTGAGTGGCGCCAAAAATGAGAACCTGGGTGGGGAGGGTGGCAATGGGCACAAGGAAAGAGGAGGGGGTGTACTGGTGTTGGGGGGACTCCATACTCAAGGGGATCAGATGGGGCAGCAGGGGGGAGAGGCATAGTCGGATATGGGTGGGGTCCATACCAGGATTAAAGGCAGACATGGCAGGACAGGCAATCCTAAGGTGCGTAAATAGGGGTAGGAGGAAACCACACATTGTGGTACTTGTGGGGACAAATGACCTAGTGGGCGACATGGTGGAGGTAACAAGGGAGAGGATTGAGGAAGTGGGAAGGTCGTACAAGGAGACTTGGGAGTATGTGGCCTTCTCTGAAGTGCTCCCAGTACCCTGCACAAGCACAGTGAGAAAGGAGAGGATTAGAAAGTTGAACACATGGTTGGTAGAATGGTGTTTAACTGAGGGGTATGGGGTTGTGGGCAGCTGGTGCAGTACCTGGGATAATAACAGTCTGTTTGCAAGGGATAGGCTGCACCTGAGTGGGGAGGGGAAGGAGGTATTAAAGCAAGGACTGGGGAGGTATATTGCGACAAGGGTGGATTTAAACTAGATAAGGGGTGGCAAGTGGACAGCAGGTAGGCAGGGATCCGATAGAGTGGAGTCACAGCCTACCCCCCAGACTAGCAGGAAAGGACTCGGGGCAGCCAAAAAAGGAGGGAGTAGAAGGGAGGAGATGGAGGCTAGTGAAGGGAAGGGGGCATTAAGGAGGGTGGTCTCATTGAGTGCAAGAAGCCTAGGAAACAAATCCGCTGAGCTACAGGTACTCTTAGCACTGTGGAGGTGGATGTTGCAGCTGTCACAGAAACATGGGCAACTGAGCACCAGGACTAGGATCTGGCAATCTCAGGATACAAATTATACAGGTAGGACCGGGGGGGGGGGGTGGCAGTCTATGTGAAGGACGGGATCAAATGGCAGTATAGCCTTGCCCTAGAGGTTAGAGGAACAAGGTGTGAGCGAGCTTGATACATCCAGCAGACCAGACCTGAGTTTGATTCTCACAACCTCCACTTGCTTACTGTGTGACTCTGAGCAAGTCACTTAACCGCCCAGTGCTCCCAGGTCGCCCCTGAAAACAGGCACCTGTGCCTTGTGGGCCTTACCCAGTTACCAAAGACTAAAGAAAAAAAAATGCACAAAGGATGAGGGAGAAGAAAGGAGAACAGAGGCAATCTGGCTGCAGCTCCTAGACTCAAGGGGTAGGAAATTGATGTTTGGGGTGGTATACAGGCTGCCGTCCCAGTCCATGGAGCTTGACAGAGAGTTAGCGGGACAAATCAAAAAGGTATGTAGATGGTCACTGTGGGGGATTTCAACTTACTGAGGGTTGACTGGAGCATTCCGGTCACCTCCAGTGCTAGGGAGCAAGTGCTCCTAGATGCGATCCAGGAGGGTCTCCTGACACAGCTGGTTACTGTACCTACTAGGCTAAAGAACACTTTAGATCTGGTATTGTTGAATGGGGAGGCAGTAAGGGAAATAAAGGTAGAGGACCCACTAGCAGACAGCGATCACCAAACAGTGTGGTTTAATATCACGATGTGCGGGGAGCCAGAGAAATCAGTTATTCAGGTGGTAAACTTCAGGGGGGTGGACTTTGGGAGGATGCAGGAAGTACTGAAAGGGAAACTGGAGGGCATAAAGCAGGAGATGGACATGGAGCAGAAATGGGATATTATTAATCGAGGGGTTACAGAGGCAACAGAAGCCTGCACCAAGGCACAGAGTAAGAGGAGCAGAGCAAGAAAACCATGCTGGTTGAACAGCGAGGTTGTGGAGGTGGTGAGGGCAAAACAAGTGGCGCACCAGAGGTTTAGGAGGACGGGGAAGGAAGTGGATAGGGAGGAATATGCAAGATGTTTCAGGGAGGTGACCAGAAAAGTGAGAGAAGCCAAGGCCCAGAGGGAGCTGAGATTAACACAGGGAATTATTGGGGGGAGAAAGACTTTTTCAGATATATCAGGAAGAAAAGGAAGTGCAAGGAGACAATAGTGAGGATAAAAAGGGTTGGGGAGTGGACAGAAAAGGGGGAGGAGCAGGCAGAAGCACTGAATGAATACTTTTGCTCAGTGTTCACAGAAGAAAGGGGGGGATCGCTACCAGCATGGGCTGGGAGGGTGGGGACAGGGGGAGAGGAGGCGACAGATGGAAAAATTGAGATAAGTAGAGTCCTAGAGGGACTGAGGGCACTGAAGGTAGACAAGGCATCGGGGCAGGTGGTATCCATCCCAGGGTGCTGAGGGAGATGGTGGAGGTGTTGGTGGAGCCGCTGGCGGATCTATACAGCACCTCACTGGAGTCAGGATGTGTGCCACTGGACTGGAGGATGGCACATGTAGTACCATTACACAAGAGCAGGACAAGGGATGAACCGGGTAATTATCGTCCAGTAAATCTCACCTCCATAGTGTGCAAACTCATGGAAATGCTACTAAAGGAAAGACTGGTGTCGAACCTGGAGGACAGTGGCCTCCAGGATGTGAGGCAGCATGGGTTTGTTTCAGGGAAGTCTTGTCAAACCAACCTGATACAATATTATGACTGGGTGACAGGTGAGCTGGATGAGGGTCATGTGATGGATGTTCTTTACTTGAACTTCAGCAAGGCCTTCAATTCGGTGCCTCATGGGCAGCTTGGGGAGAAGCTAACTGGTGTAGGGGTAGGGCCAAAAATGATGAACTGGATTACAAGCTGGCTGAGTGGCAGGCTGCAACGGGTGGTGGTGAGAGGGGAGCTGTCAACCCCAAGGTCAGTGACGAGTGAGGTGCCACAGGGCTCTGTGTTGGGGCCAGTATTGTTTGGGCTCTTCATATCAGACATTGCACACAGGGTGGTGAGCAAGGTAAGTCTCTTCGGTGACTACATCAAAATCTGAGCAGTGGTGGATGGAGAGGAGGGATGGAAGCAGCTGCAGGGGGACCTATGCAAGCTAGAGGAGTGGTCAGAGAGGTGGCAGCTGGGGTTCAATGCAAAGAAGTGTAAGGTTATGCACTTTGAGGTGAAGAACCCAAGGAGAGAATACTGGCTGGGGGGTTAAACTGGTGATCACTGAGGAGGAGAAGGACCTAGGGGTAATGATAACAGGGACCATGAACAACACTGCCCAGTGCAGGAGAGTGGCTACAAAAATGAACAAAATGCTGGGGTACATAGCGAGGGGGGTTACTTCCAGGCGAAGAGAGGTGATCTTGCCCCTCTACAGGTCTCTGGTAAGGCCGCACTTAGAGTATTGTGTGCAGTTTTGGAGGCCATACCTGGGAGGGGGGGCCCTGGAAGACCCCTGCTCCCTGCTGGCTGCCTGTTGGTCCATAAGGAACTTCTGCAGGGCTTTCTTGCGTCATCGCTGGGTGGTGAGGATGAACTTCAGGCAAAGCTCACAGGCAAGAAGATTTATGACCAGGCCCAAGACAGCAGACACAAAGTTCATGGTTGTTGGTTGAAGAAATCTTCTTTCCGCTGTGGCAGCAACAGAAAAGAGCCGACAAAATAAAGTGATTCAAAACTGTAACAAAAGAAAAGGTAAGTAGAATTTTGTCAGTTGACTGAGTGACCCCATTCTCCAGTTTCGATTCTTACATAGCTGAAATGCAAATGTTTAAGGCCACACCCCTAATTACGTGACTCCTACCTTAATTTTGTATCTTGTCTATATATAAATGTAATAAATTATTGACCATGGTTTAACCACCACCTTTAGTTTATTTCCTATTAATACAGTTCTAAATTCGGTTCATAAGGACTCCGACTATGATCAATATGGTATTAGAATACAATACAAATAATTCTTATTTACATATCAAACTGTTGACACTGAAGTCGTCCAGAGTGAATATCTGTGCTGTAGTCGCCCTGAAGGGTGGTCTTGGAGTGTCATGGATACAACTAACACAATCACCTTTACCAGGTGAGTAAACTCCCATTGTGTTATGTTGTATCCATGACACTTCAGACATTACCTCATGGGTTACTTCTAATAAGCAGTGCAAAAACCATCAGGGTGGGCCAGGGCGATCAGACGGACATTTCTCTGTGACACGCTGAGGACAACACTTTTGTGGCAAATTCAGTTCTTTGTCTGTATAGATACTCAAGTCTATAATGTCTTGTGAAGGTGTGGATAGAGGTCCAGGTCGCAGCTCTGCAAATGTCTTCCATTGATACGCTAGCTCTTTCTGCCCAGGAGGTAGCCATTGCCCTTGTTGAATGGGCCTTTATCCCCTACGGGGGAGTGAGACCATTTGTCTTGTAAGCCTCCTGTATTGACCTCTTTATCCAGCTAGCGATGGTGGTTTTGGAGGCGGCCAATCCTTGTTTTTGGCATTGAGCTATTATAAAGAGTCTCTCGGACCTGTGGATGGTCCATGTCCATGTAATGTATAGTGCAGTGGTACTACCTACATCTAAAGGATGAGGAGTACCTGTTCACCCCTGTTCTGACTGTGTGTGAAATGTTGGTAACTCTAGTGTTTGTTCCTTGTGGAATGCGAACATGACTTTGGGTAGGAAGGCCGGAACTGCCTTCATAAAGACCCCTTGTGCCGTGAATATAGTGTAGGGTTCCTTGCACGATAGGGCTCCTAGCTCACTAATCCTGTGAGAGGAGCAGACTGCCTCCAGAAAGCAAGTTTTTAAAACCTAACCAGTATAGGGGTATTTGCTGGCTGGGTTCGAATGGATCCTTTCCTAGTGCATCAAGCACCACGGTTAGATCCCAGGGGGCTACTGGAGATCGAACAGGTGGATGAATATTCTGTGCAGCTCTAAGGAACCTGATGGCGTCTTGGTGAGCGCCGAGTTGTGAAAGGCCGACTCTCCCCATGGCCGCACCTATGACTGACAGTTGCACCCGTAGTGAGGAAGTGGATAATCCTTTGTCTAACCCCTCATGTAAGTACAGCAGAATCACTGACATATCCACCCACATCGTGTCGAGTTGTGAGGACTTACACCATTTGGTGAAGATGTTCCACTGTCTGTTATATGTGGCTGTGGTAGATGGCTTCCTGGATTGTAGCATGGTCAAGATGACCGACTCATGATACCCAGCCATTAGCAATCTGTGCCTCTCAAGAGCCAAGCCGACAGTTTCAGGGTGTAAGGGGCTGGGTGGAGTATTGGTCCCTGGTGCAGCATGTCCTTCCGATATGGGAGGGTCCACCTGTCCAGGGTCATGGATATTGCGGATGCAATCCATGCTCTCCGTAGCCAATAATGTGCAATCAGGATGATTTGTAGTTGAGATTGTCTGACCTTTGCCAGTACCTGTGGAATCAGAGGAATTGGGGGGAAGATGTATGATCATTCCTGTTCCCAAGTTTGTGACAGGGCATCTACTGCCAATGCCTGTTTCTCTCTGTAACTGGAGAAGTATGCCTTCACCTGTGTGCTCACCTTGGAGGCCATCAGGTCCATCGGGATATGACCCCACTTCCTCTGTATCATGGCGAAAAGATCCGGGTGCAGCTACCACTCTCTGGGATGCACCCGCTGTCTACTTAGCCAGTCCGCTCTGACATTCAACCTTCCCTTCCCGCCAGATGAACGGCGTGGAAGTGAGAGAGATTGGACTGGGCCCAGTTTAACATCTTTGCTACTTCTCTGAGCATGGCTCTACTGCATGTGCCACCTTGTTTTGCTATATATGCTACAGTGACCTGGTTATCGGATTTCACCAGCACTGTCCGACCCATGATGTTGTTCCTGAATGCTCTCAGAGCATTGAACACTGCTCTCATCTCTAGGACGTTGATGGACAGCCGAGCCTCTGCTGACATCCACTTGCCTTGTGCGGTGGGCTGGTGCATGCATGCTCTCTGACCAATCAGGCTGGCATCGGTCTCCATTGTCACCTCGTAAGACAGTTCTAGGGGGCAACCTCTCTGGAGGTTTGGGCGGTGTGCCCACCATTTCAGTGAATCTTTCACTGTCCTTGGTAGATGGCTCATCTGGTTGAGGTTGTCTTCCGATGGGGAGCCTTGCTGCAGTATGCAGTATTGCAGGAGGAGCATGTTCCATCTCGCCCATGGTACCAGATCTATGCAGGATGCCATGCAGCTGAGAACCTGTGCCGCTTGACCCAGCTTTGGCTCGGCTGTGGACCTTAGAATCTGTACCATCAACTTCACTGAGTTGATGTGCTGTACTGAAGGTCTTGCCAACCCCTCGGCCATGTCTATTTCTGCACCGAGATGTTCTATATATTGAGATGGACGTAGGGAACTCTTCTACCAGTTGACTACCCAACCATGCTGGGACAGAGTTGTCAGGACCAAGTCTGTGTTTCTCTGAGACTGAGCACTGCCGCGTGTCCATATCAGCCAGTCGTCCAAGTATGGGATGATATCCACCGCCTGTTCCCGTAACTGGGCTGCTAAGACAATGGATACTTTTGTAAATACCCTGGGTGCTGATGTGAGGCCGAACGGTAGGCCTGATATTGTAGGTGTTGACCCAGTATGTGAAACTGGAGAAAATGCTGATGGCTCGGTCTGATTGGGATGTGGGTGTATGCATCCTTTAGGTCTACGGATGTGAGGTAATTCCCCACTCATATCCCAGCGTGGGGCTGGGAGTGGTGACAACATGGTGGAATAGTCAGTACTGTTTAGACTTTTCTCCTCTGCCTCTGCTTCCAAATTGCGGGTGTCTACCTCAAGATGCTGCGTATGTCCCTTTTGAGGAACCTCTGAAACTATTGTTGTTGTTGTTGGGGCCTCTCCTTCGAAAGGAATTGTTTGTGTAATTCTGTCTTCTGTTATGTTGAAGTCTGTTGTTCCCCCGAAACCTGCGTTGGGCAGAAGGCAAATAGGTGGTTCTTTGTTTGTCTTTCGTGAGATCCTTTCCCTCTTCTTTTTGTTTCAAGAATTCTTTCAGGCCTTCGCTGAACACGTTGTTCCCTTTCAAGGGCAAGTTCTGTAATAGCATCTTTAACTCATTGTCTGCGTCCCAGAGTTTGAGCCATAGAGCTCGTCTGGCTCTGTTTGTCAATGTGGCAGATCTATCTTCTAGCTTCAACATATCCACTGCTATATCACCCAAATATTTTGCTGTGTCAAGAATGCATTCTAGCAACTCTGCCTCCCTGGATTTGGAGTCTGCTTTTTCTAGCAGTTCCTCCAACCAGCGGATTTGCGCCCTTTCGGAATAGACTGCTGACTGCAGCTCTAGCTCTCATGCCTGAAAACTCGAACAGCTTTTTTAGTATCTCTTCTTGTCAATAGTGTCTTTGAGTGAAATAGTGCCACAGGGTAGCACCGTCTTCTTGCTGAGTGCTGCTATCGGAGGGTCTATAGTTGGTGTAGTACACCACAACTGAACCTTGTCCTCTTGTACTGGTCACATCCTGTCTAGGTTTCATTTCTCGGACATACGACCAGGTTCTGCGGCTTCTCACTCTTTTGTGAAAATGTTATCGATAGCGGGGTAGCTAGGGAATGTGTTTGGTTTTGCTGGATCATGGGATCGAGCTTAGACTCAAGCTTTGGTGTGTCGACGTCAAATCCCATTGTCGATTTAATGGCCCTCATTAGGCCCGGAATCAAATCAAATGAACAAAGTTTTGAAGTTAAGGAAGGTGTATCAGGTATGATGTCCATATCCTCCTCACCTGAATCGACATCCTCACAGTCGTCAGCTGCCCCACCTGCATCCTCATCCCCTGGAAGGGGTATGGCAGGTTCTTAATCAATATGAGGTTGGGGAGGGGTACTTGAACCTGTAGTTTGGCCAGGGGCGGTGGGGGATGGTGCCCTTGACTTTGTCAGAGATTCCAGCTTCTCTATAACCTTCAGCTTGAAGTTTTGCTGGCTTTCCATCATGGCCAAGGTCTCCTGCTGCATCTGAATAAGGAGGGCCCCCGGATTCATCCAGCCGGTTACTCCAGGCCTTTGACCGTCCAAGTCAGTGCTGGAGGGTTGGCCGACCGTTGCCTGTTCCTCTTCATGTATGCAGGCTGGGCAGAGGGGGCCTGGGGCGTGGGCAGCAACGTAGCACTGCAGGACATACTTTTTGGCCTTCACCATCTGAAAGGATGAAAGAAGGACAGTTGTTATATATATATATATATATATATATATATATATATATATGTATAATATACTGTATATATACTGTATATTACACTTTGGTGTAATCACCAGAGTAATGCCCTACCTCTATACATATATATATTTTTTTAAGAACAGACCTGTATAATATAAATATATATATATATATATATATATATATATATATATATATATATATATATATATATATATGTATGGAAAGTAGTGAATGAAGAATTAATGGTTCTGAGGTGTGGGTTGCTACTTATTAAAGCATCCCACACTGAGGGCAACTATTAATTTCTAATTTAATTACTTTCCCATGGTTTATTATTTATAATTGCTGAACAGCAATTTTTTTTCCAGCCCTGTGTCTGAATCTCTCTCACACACACACACACTCTGACTCTCTATCTCTCTCACACACACACACACACACACACACACTCTCTGATTCTCTGTCTCACATACATACACACTCTCTCTCTGTCACACACACACACACACACACACACACACATGTCTGTCTTCCCATTCATCTTTTTTTTTTTCAGTTTCCTTTTTAACCATTGCTGTTTTATTTTTTTTACTTTGGCCAAAGTTCTGCGTTGAAATTGCGATCGTCTTACCTCAAGGAGCGAGGTATGAGCCGTTGTTCATGGCAGTTGTCTTCTACGGCTTTCGAATGGCACGATCAACCAGATATTCACATGACTGTTTTATTTTTATTTTAAAAAAAGACGTTGAGTACTTTTGGTCTGGCAGCTCCTCGCTATGCGGATAAGGAGCCGCCATGTTTGCTCACGAGTGGAAGCCCGCCCAGTAGGACATTAACAGCCAATCAGGGAATGACTGTTCTCGATTGATGTGGCGCGTGTTTGCTGTTATAACCCGAGGGTTATAATGGCAAATTATAACTGTCTCAGCCTATAGAAAAAATTGCTGGCCAGTTATATATATATATATATATATATATATATATATATATATATATCTCATGTTAAATGCTGTAATTCCCAACACAGTTCCCAAAAGTACAATGCGCTGATTGCATTTTCAAAAACACTAATGACATGTGCTTTAGCCACTACACCCAACCTGCTTCCCAAGGGTGGGGTCCAGACATATGGTACGATGGTACAAAAGAATGTCTGACGAACTGTGGCATCTGCAGCTCACTCAGAGCCTTGTTTGTGATTGGTAATAGATGCCAAGTGCAATGGGACATTGAGCCATTACAATAAGGCAATGTAATCAGAACTGCCTCCAGACATGGTGATGCAGTGGCAAGGAATACTGCCTAGTTGTGGCTGTAAAATGGCAGACGATTACTCTATAGGGAGAGAGAATCCTCTCGCCCAAGATGGTGACCAATTAGATTTGTGGTGGAGAGAGTAAACCTCTCCTAAAATGGTGCCCAATAGTCGTGGACTACTTAGGACCATGTGGAGAGGCTGAGCCTGAGATTGTGCAAAGCACAGTAGTGAACCCCTTTAAACTAGCTGCGATTGGCAATGCCCTTAACCAAAGAAATCCCCTCAATTCCTTTTTTCTTTATTTTCTGCAGCAGTCGCTGAATGTTAGGGACTGCAGGAAAACATTTGGTGCCTGAATGTAGCAGTCATTGTTGTAGGGACTGAGAGAATATAGTGCTCCAGCAGCTGCAGGCATTTAAGGGGCAATGGAATTAAGATCCCACGGCAGCCGCTAAGGTAGGGGCTGCGAGCGGAATGCAGTGATGTCCTGCACTACGTGCAGAATCGGTGGTAGCGCAAGACCAGCAAAGAAAACACAGGAGGAATGGCCGCATGGCATCTGCTCGTGAGGGGATGCCACCAGACCGGCCGAAGGCCCACACGTGGTGTATATGAATAGGCCAGACGTGAAGGGAGTGTTGAATGCTGCGTCGTGGCAGCCACGCTTGAGAGGAGAGCCTCCGGCAACTGATCGAGCTTTAGAGTGCGAACATTTAAACAGTGTAGCAGGGCGTGAAGGCAGAGCATTCGCTTTAAATCGTTCATGCAATTTTCTGGCAATTTTTTAAAAAACATAGCATAACAGGGCAAAACATTTGCTTGATGATGTCTGAATAACAACATAGCATTAATAACAGCCTTTCTAACCATGTATCCTGAATTTTCAGGACACCAAGAACAACTGAAATGGTGGAAAATGAGCAGTTCATCAATTCTCTCTGTCTCTACCCAAACTGAAGGCACATAGTCTACGAACGATAGCGATTATAGTTGCGTAAAATTACTGAAGTCCTGGATTTCAGTGATTCTCTTTTGTAACTCTAACAATAAAACACTAATGAAAGCAGCTCAATTAACCACTAAAAGGCAGCTCAATTGTAAAATTAAAAAAAACCTCATTTAAACAATTCCATTTGCTGCTGTGGCCACTGTAAGCCAGACAGTTTAACAGGCTTCTCAGTTAATCCTAGTAAATTAAACTGCTGTGGGAGTCGCACACATCCTTGAAAAACAAATTGGCCTACCTTAGATAATTAGTTAACAGGGCCTCCTGGAGTGCTTGTAGTCTCTTCAGATGCAAGGTTGAAACTGGAGAATGGGGACTCCTGGGACCTGGCTATACTGTGAAATCTGATCTGGGTCACATGTGCATCACTAGCCTATCAGGTGGCTTGAGAACCCATGAGGTAATGTCTGGAGTGTCATGGGTACAACATAACACAATCAGCCATCCGAAAATCATGCTGTCATCCTGAAAATAAAAAAAATAATTAAAAGAAAAAATGGGCTAAATACTGAAGCAACACACAAAGTACGTTGCATAAATGGAATATGCCATGGCCCTTCCTTAAATATTGCCACTAATTCCCCTCGTACAGTTTGACCATTGGCCCCTACACAGTCCTAGGAAGGCTGGGGAAACTGTGCACTGTGGAGTGCCTGATAGGAGCAAAGGCCTGCACAGAGGGAGGTGTCAAAGCCAAAGCGTTAAAACATTTGATCCCAGCCGAAAAGCCTTGGAAGACGTTAGTAAGCATCTCCTCAGAGGCGTCTCTGATGTAGCTAATACTACAGCCAGGGCAGCTGCCACTGGCATTTGCCTTAGAAGGTGCTCCTGGCTTAGAGTCTCTGGTTTTGCTGCTGATGTCCAGCAAAAGATGCTGAATGCCCCTGTGGGTCACAAAAATTTTGGTCCTGATGTGCAGGATATCATTAATGACCTGCAGGTCTCTGGCAGGGCTAGTAGGTCTGTGCACTCCCTTCATCATACCCAGCCTAGGAACAGACAGAGGCCTTCCCTTCGTAAAGTCTCTCCCGGTTCTCCCTCTGGAGCCAAGCTCCAGGGCAAGCGCAGGACCAGCTCTGCCTTGCCTGCCCCATCCTCCACCACTGGTTCCTCTGCTAAGCAATCCAGGGAAGGGGGAGTGGCCCTGGCCACTGGTTCCACCTCAGCGTGACTCCTTGCCAGACCCCTTTCCTCTTGTTCCAAGCCAGGAGGTGGTGGTCGGAGGTCGGTTCCCCCCCACCTGTCCCAATGGAGAACCATTACACAGACGCTTTGATCCTGCATATGATCCAAGTAGATGCTCTAGAATTTCTAGAACAGCCTCCAGACGTTCCACTAGTTCCCACCTCTTATCCTTCAGACCACACAGTGGTGCTTAGGGAGTAGGTGCTCAACTTGCTGCGCAAAAGGGCCATAGAACCAGGCACAGGCAGCAGAGGAACAAAGGTTTCTACTTCCAGTTCTTCTTGGTTCCCAAAAAGAACTGGGGACTTGAGGCCCATCCTAGACCTCAAGGAGCTGAATCTTTACATCCAATACAGAAAGTTCTGGATGGTAATTCTACACGGCTTCCTTTTGGTCAAGCAGGGCAACTGGCTATGCTCCCTGGACACGCAGGATGCCTATCTGCATATTGTGGTTTGCCCCCCACAGGCGGTACCTACGGTTCCCCTTCCAAGGGGAATATTACCAGTTCAGAGTATTGCCCTTTGGCTTATCCTCCATGCAACGCGTATTTAACAAGTGTTAACAGCTCTAGCAGCTCTATGGTGCAAAGGCCTTTATGTGTTCCCATACTTGGATGACTAGTTACTGAAAGTCCAGTCCAGGGAACAACTGTTGCTGACTGTAGATCGCACCCTGCAGTTGTTCCAGTCCTTGGGCATCACAGTCAATTTGCCTAAGTCTGTGTTGACCCCATCCCAGCAGTTGCAGTACATAGGGGCAGTTGTGGACTTTACTCGGGGCAAGGTCTTCCTACCACAAGACAGGGTGGACTGCCTCATAGTTCAGGCCCAGGCTGTGGCTCAGTGCTGGTATGTCCCAGCCAGGACATTCTTGAGGCTGCTAGGCTTAATGGCTGCAGCCATTATTACAGTCCCTTTGGCCAGATTGCATATGAGGATCCTGCAGTGGACCTTCCTGGTCTAGTGGGATCAGCGCTCCGACGATCTAGATCAGCTAGTCCTTGTCTTCTCCCCAGTACGCAAGGTGCTTCAATGGTGGATGGGCCCAGACAGTCTCTTAAAAGGGGTCCCCTTTCTTATTCCCACCCCTCACCAAGTCCTCACCACGGATGCTTCGGGTCTGGGTTGGGGAGTGCATCTGGGCCCTATCAGACGCAGAGGATCTGGTCCCAGTGGGAGACCTGCATGCACATAAATGTTCTAGAAATGCAAGCAGTTTTGTATGCCTTACAGGCCTTCCAAAACCATCTCTCTCCAGGCCCACTGTTGGTGCAGCTGGACAACCTCAGTGTGGTCTATTACATCAACAAATAAGGGGGACCCATTCTTACCCTCTGTGCTGGGAGGCGATGAGGGTCTGGTACTGGGCTGTAGATCGTGGTCTAGAACTGTCGGTCATTTATGTGCCAATTGCCCAAAATGCCTTGAGGGACAGCCTCAGCCAGTCACAGTCCCGAATGCACGAGTGGGAACTGCTGACCTCGGTCATAGAAGACCTGTTTAACAGGTGGGGTCATCCATAGTTGGACCTTTTTGCATCCCCACTCAACGCAAAACTACTGCATTTCTGCTCACTAGATCCAGGGCCTGGAGTTTTTTGGTGAGACGTGTTGTCCCTCTACTGGAAAGGGAGGTTTCTTTATGCCTTCCTACCCTTTCTTCTAATTTCAGAAGGTGCTCATCAAGCTACAGATGGAGGGTGCCACCCTAATTCTTGTGGCTCCATTCTGGCCACGTCAGATAATAGTTTCCATTACTGCAACAATTGGCTATGGAACCTCCAGTTCCTCTGCCCCTCTGCCAGGACCTGTTGACACAGGCATGGGGACCCTGGTCCATCCAGACCTCAAGTCCCTCCATCTGCATGCATGGCTCCTGAGAACATAGCCATTGCTTGGTTCAGGGTGTCTCTGAAGGTGGCTGATGCCCTGGTGGCTGCCAGAAAACCTTCCACCAGGGCCACTTACTTGTCGCTGGTGAAATCAGGCAGTTTGCTCATCCTGCTTACAATTATAAAAATTAAAAATGAAATGAAATGAAAATGAAACTTACTCAATGAAGTGGAAGCTGTTTGCTATCTGGACCCTTTCAGTTGTCTGGTGAACCAGGTTCTGGAGTATCTCCTGACCATGTCTGATGCGGGCCTCAAATACTCCTCTATTAAAGGGAAAGCAAACATTGCAGGGATTGCTCAAACTGTGAAAGCCCATGAAAAATTATGCTGCGAGGTATTTGGCTTCCTTCTAGGTGTCAAATGTCCAGAGATATGAATCTTTAAATCATCTGAAAATCAAAACAAGGCAGCAGCCATTTCATGCAATCTTACAACAGAAAGTGATGTCACTGAGGGGCAAGCTGTAATTAGCAACATAGAGCTAGCCCCTCAGTGACATCACTTCCTGTTTTTAAGACTGCATGAAACGGCTGTTGCTATGACTTGATTTACACATTACTTAGCTATTCATATCTCAAGACTCCTGTCCCCTACAGGTAAACCCAATACCTTATTTGAAAGATATTTTCATGGGCTTTCACAATTTGAGTGATCCTTGCAATGTTTAGTGTCCCTTTAAAGTGCACCTGTCAGCCATATAAGCCTTTCATGTGCCCATTCATGGCCGCTCTGTGGCCCAGTTGGATATGGCCTGTACTTTTCTGTGAGGCATTCTCCACTTGAAGTCTTCTATCTGGAATCCGGTTCCGACTTGGGTCCTAAATTTTGTTCTAGATAGGCTGACCCTGCCTCCTTTTGAGCCGGCAGCATCTTGCAAGTTGCACTTTCTGTCTTGGAAAGAGTTATTTTTTAGTTGCTATTACTTCTGCTCAAAGAATTTCAGAGCTACAGGCTCTCATTTGTGAGCAGCCTTATTTGATTTTCCACAAAGACAGGGTCTCTGCATACTAATCCTAAATTTCTTCCTAAGGTGTCTGAGTTTACTGTAAATCAGTCAATCCACCTGCCTGTTTATTTTCCAGAGCATGCTAATTCAGGGGAAGTATTGCTCCATATTTTGGATGTGCATAGAATTCCCAGGTACTGTACACATCGTACTAAGGACAGCAGAAAGTCCTCTCAGTTGTTTGTTTCTTTCATTCCTGGCAAAGAGGATGCTCCAGTATCTAAACATTGCTTGTCCAAATGGTTGGCCAACTGTATTATTTTGTATTATAGGAAGTACAGTAAGGAACTTCCGGTTGCGGTTTTTGGCCATTTAGCCAGAGGCATGGCCACTTCTGTTGCTTGTTTCTGGAACGTGTCGGCTATGGGGATTTGTGTTGCAGACACTTGGAGTACTGTCCACACTTTCACCAAGCATTACTGTCTGGGCATTGCCTCCAGAGGAAGGGCAGGCTTTGGACTAGCTGTGCTTCAGGGCCTTCTTTCTGAGGCCTCTGGCCTCCTGCTACCCAGACTGTCTTGCGCTTAGCACTGCTTGGGAATCGTTCCAAAGGTGTGATGTGATGACAGATATATCCACGAAAAAGATAGAACAGTTACATAAGAACTTACCATAACAGTAGATCTTTGAGGGAATCTGTCATCAAGTCATGCTGTCCCTCCCTCCATCCCCCTTTTCTCTCTCTCTCTCTCTGCAGCTCGGCTGTCCTGTTGCTCCAGCCTTTTTGCTAGCTGGGCACCTTCTCTCTGTTTGGTTCCCTTGTGAGACTCCTGTCTCCTATGGCCTCTGGCTAAGGAACAAACTGAGGAGGGAGCGAGGCCACCCACACTTATATAGGGCTGTGAAGTCGGACCCTGATGTTGGCATGGGCAGCCCCTACTAGACTGCTGCAGAGAAGCTTCTGTGTGATCCTAGCACCTGACGGCTAAGTTCCATAGGTGTGACCTGTGACAGAGATTCCCTCAATGATGTACTGTTACAGTAAGTTCTTATGTAACTGCTCTTTCCTGTTCGGTGTTGCGGACAAAATGAAACTGAGAGCGGGAGCCAGCACACAAGCAGGCAACTGTATTCTGATTGTGCTGCTCGTGCTGCCAACTCCAGCCAATGAGGACCTACAATGAAAATATTTTTCCTTCTGGGACCTAGAATCATAGAATTTTGCCATCAGAAAAGGACCTTATGGCCCATCGAGGCTGCTCGATAGCCCCCATTGCCCCCTATCTCCCACCCGCCCCTCCCTACCTCCCCTTCCTAGTCCCATACAGGTATCCCATGCTGTTTTGAATTTCTCCACCGTATCCACTTCCACTACCCACTCTGGCAGCCTGTTCCATGGTTGTACTACCCTCTCTGAGACATAACACCCCCTCACGTTCCACTTAAATCTGCCCCCCTCTAGTTTAAATGCATGACCTCTGGTGGTTTTGTTTACGCTCAATCTGAAGATGCTATTGCCCATGACCTTATTTATATCCTTCATGTATTTGAAGGTTTCCACCATGTCCCCGCATCCCGCCTCATCTCCAGCGTATAAAGACCGAGCTCCTCTAGCCTCTCCCCATACGGTCTCCCCTGCATCCCGTGTATCATCTTGGTCACCCTTCTCTGTACCCTCTCCAGCCTATCCTTGTCTTCCTGAAGATGGGGCCTCCAGAATTGAACCCCATACTCCAGCTGTGGTCTGACCAGTGTTTTGTATAGTGGCATGATCACCTCCTTCCTCCTGCTAGTGAAGCCCCTCCCAATGCATGGCAACACCCTTGTTGCTTTCCCAGCTGCTGATTCATACTGATTTCTAACCTTTAATGTGTCCGTGATCCAGATCCCTGGGTCCTTTTCCTGTTCTGTGACCTGCAGTGATTCCCCCCGAGGCAGTAGGTGGCCCTTGAGTTATTCCTCCCTATGTACTAGAACAAGAATATTTAGATATTCTCATTAGGTCCCAGGGAAGGAAATATATCACTGATATTTGTCCTTCAATCTATTCACAGGTGTTGCATAAATACATTTCTGTTTCACTTTTATCATCCAAATGTAACAGCAAATCTCAATATTCTAGAACTCAGTTGGCTACTATGTCAGATGTTCTATTGGAGCAAAAACACTATACCAGAATAACTGGTTCTTAGCAACAGCCTGATTCTAGCTAAAAATGTTTTCAATACTTTTTTGTTTTTTAACAAAAAATCAGCAGCCCAGAAAGCCCACCAAACAGTGACAAACAAAATCACAATACCATGTAATTAACAAGCCACCACAGATCAACAAGTCAGCAAATCCTGGTGACAAGGACAACCCCACAAAAGGCACAAACTGCGGAACTACTGTGTATAAGTACAATTTAATTTACACTAGATGTGATACACCACAGAACAAGTATGTATAACTGTCCTGCTCCAACCAACATCAAACACACAAATCCCACACATTCCTGTAGGCAGCAATACCCTCCTTCTCAATCCACAAATTGTACACCAAAAAATTTAGAAAAAATATGGAAAATGTTCACTTACTTATGGGAGCTCCGCACAGGCACAGACACTCTGCTGCTACCAGCATTCTTGTATTATAACTCTTTTATTTCTTGCTTACAATATGCTTTTGTCACCCAGCAAAAAACATGTTCAGTGTTCCATGGCTAGGGCCTATTGGAATACCTAGGGGACATGCAATGGGGACAAGTTAAATAAATGATTTATGTGCACAAGAGCAAACTGCTGAAGTGCACGTAAGTAATTTATTTTATTTAATAAGTTCCCAGTTGCATATTCCATTTTTTAGGGTGGTTCATATGTATTTCAAATCCCAGGAATCCCTCACTACACTTAACCACTGCAAATCAGCCTGCTTGTTTGAGCTGCCCCAGAGAGTAGAATTTTATGCTATGTATGGAATCTTTGAATGAAATTCAGATCTCTGTTGTGTGGTCATGCTCCCCTACGCCCTCTAACTTCAGATTTATTTCTCGGCCTGAGGAAGAGGTCGCCCTGAAGAGCTCTCCAGTTTCCTCCGTTATTATTTCGTTTTTGAATCTCTGTATTAGTAGGGTTGTTTTTAGACGTTGAAGGTGCACATCTTGATTGGATTATTTGTTTGTGTGGGAAGGTCGCCGAGGTTATAAAACATGGTGGTGGCATCTCTTGCTTAGCCAGAGCCAGGCATCCCCGCTCTCGCTTGCCATTCTTTCTTTCTTTTTTTTTTTTTTTTAAGTAGTTAATTTATTTGGTTGATCCTGCCTTTGCTGTTCAGCTTGCTTGTTCCTAATCAGTTGCCAAGTTGTAGGATTTGAGGTCGATGTGCGCAGTGGCAGAGGGATGCGTGATCACGAGTGTGGGAGAGCGCGGGTGTGCGAGCAGCAAGCGGCTGACCAGAAAGCCACATTTTAAAAAGTAATTTTTTTTTGTTTTGTTTTGTTAAATAACGTGGTTTGCCTGTGAACAATATTTTGGCAGCTGAGCTAAAGCCTTCAGAAGAAGAGGCGGAGGACTGTAATGAGCGATCTTGTGAGACTGCAGTGGAGCTGGGTGAGTAGTAAAATGAAAGTGCTGTGTGAAATTGAGTGTGTTTCAGGGAAAGATGCAGGATTAGGGATGATTGATGAGGGGTTGAATAAATCCAAGGTTCCACGGTTTATTTAACACCAGTGGAAATAAAATGGATTTATTCCACCCCCTTCCGGGTCAACACCTATTGCATAAATAAAAATACAATAAATATTTAATCTACTTAATCAGTAATCCTAATTGTCATACTGGAGGTTATAGTCAGAATAACAGAGTAACTCATTATCTGTTGCTGTGCATATCTTGCATATTTTTGCTGTTTAAATATTTGTCTTAATCTGTAAAGAAAAACACAAACTTATTTAAGCACCAGACTTCGCATTGCTAAATATACACTCATGCCATGTTAAGTGAATCTTACACAGTCTTTTCTTCAGACGGTCTCCAAAATCTCTGTTCAGGCTTTCCCTTTTCCTCCTCCACTGCAACAAGGGACCTTGCACAGTATTTAGGTCCTACCTCTGTTTTTTCCAAAACACTGGCACCCCATTCATTTGTATTCTTGCAGTGTTTCTCAGTTGCTGTGTATTGTGCGCATTCCAGTAATGTGCTGTAGTGCTATTGTGCTAATAACGAAACGTATGTAGATAGATAGATAGATAGATAGATGCAATAAGAATAGACATAAATAGAAACAGAAAGTTTTGGAAGAAAAGGACTGGTAGGCCCATCTAGTCTGCCCTGTTTTCCCTGCCTAACACTACACTCTGGACCCTACTTGGTCACAGGTGTCCTTCCCTTCTCCCTTACCTCTACTTATAATATGCATGAGTCTATTCCACACATGTTTGAAGCTCCCCACAGTCTTCGTCCCACCACCTCTTCTGGCAGGCTGTTCCAGGTGTCTACCACACTTTCTGTGAAGAAGCATTTCCTCACACCCTTTTTAAACTCCCTCCCCTCAAGTTTCATAGCATGCCCCTGTGTACTAGTGCTCCTCCTCCTTTGAAAGCGGCTCCTCCCTGCACTTTGTTCACCCCTGTGAGGTACTTCTAGGTCTCCATCATGTCCCCTCTCGCTCTCCTCTCTTCCATGGAGTACATGCCAAGCTCCTGCAGTCTCTCCTCTTACAACTTCTCGCGTAACCCGGCACCAGGACTGCCTCCACCCTGTTGCTGTCCTTGCAGAGGTGCAGCCTCCAGAACTGGATGCAATACTTTAGGTGGTGTCTCACCAATGAGCAGTACAGAGGCAACACCACCTCTTGCCTCCTGCTAGAGATCCCCCTCCTTATGCATCGCAGCATCCTGCTCATCTTGCCTACTGTCCTGCCACCTTGATATCATCAGATATGATCACCTTTAGTCCCTCCCTTGCTGTTTGCTTGCTGCTGTACTTTAAGTGTCTCTCCATCTTACACATAATCCCTGGGTTACCCCACCCCAGGTACAGGACTTTGGACTTTTTGGCGTTGAAACCCAGCTACCACTCCCTAGACCACACCTCTTGTTTCTCCAGCTCTCATTGCATTCTCTCTATCCCTCCTGTGTGTGCACCCTGTTGCAGATCTTTGTGTTATCTGCAAAGAGTCCCACCTTCCCCCTAGTTCCTCAGCAGTGTCATTTATGAAGACATTGAAGAGGATAGGGCCCTGTGATACCCCACTGGTCACTCTCTCATCCTCCAAGTGATTGCCTCTTACCACCACCCTCAGCCTTCTATCTGTTAACCAGTTTGATACCCAGCACACCATCTTCTCCCCCACCCCTAGGCTGCTAATTTTCTTTATCAATCTCCTGTGTGGTACAATGCTAAAAGCCTCCGGAGACCACCCGGCAGCCGTTAAGTCGACTCCCCCGGCTGGGGGCAGTTGCCTAGCCTCGGTCGCTAAGTCGGCCGGGGGTCCTCTCCCCGACCGTCCAACCACGTCCGCTAAGTCGGCCGTCCCTGACCCCATCGGGGCCTAATGGCGCATCAGCCAATGTCTGGTGAGACCAAATGGAGACAGCCCCACTCCCTCTTGTTCTTCCCTCTCCCGTGTCTTCGCATTCCACCACGGACACGTCCGGCGAGGCTGATGGGGACACTGGTGAACCAGCTGATTTCGGTGGTTCTTCCCCGCGCTCCCCCACTGGGGACCAGGGTCAGGAGGCTCCTCCTCGGCCGGAAGGCCTTTCTCTGGAGGCCCCTCTTCAGCCCGAGGGTGGACTGCTGGCGCCTCTAATGCTGCCAGTCACTACAACAGTCTTGATGCCGGGACTGCCAGCGCCTCCAACGCTGCCAGTCCCTACAACAGTCCCAACGCCGGGACCGGTGCTCAGGCCTATTCCATTGGCCCCAGTGCTGGACCTTACTCCTACGACTGAGACTCTTCGTCCGGTGCCGACGCCAGCCCCTCCGACGCCAGATCCCCTTCTGGCACCAGATCGGGTGGTGCCGGTGCTGATATCAGTCCCTATAATGTGGACTGTCCCGACACTGGATCCTAACTTGATGTACACCACAGCAGGTCCAACATGGGTTCCCCTGACGTCAGGGCTGACGACAGGGTATTATAACCGTCCCCTCACTGTCCCCCATTACCCCCACAGGTATCCTGGGGATCCTTACCCGGAGGCTCCCACTCCTGGATGGCATCCAATGGGACAGTTTTACCAGGGTTATCATCCCTATACCCATTACATGGGTCCGCTTGGATATTACCCTCCTCCAGTCGCTGTTCCCCCTCCACCTCCCTCCTCCTCCAGCCTCGACCAGCTCCACCTCCACCACCTCTGGCTATGCCGGATTTCAAGTCCTTTCTACAGTCTTGGTGGCAGGGAGTGAGGTCGGAGTTGGTTTTGGACCTGGAAGCGAGGCTTCCACCTCTGTCGCTTCCTAGGTCCCCTTCCCCAAGCAGTTTGGGTCCGATTGTCCACCTCTCAGGGAAGACTTGTCTGAATGTTCCCCTTTCTCACTTCGAACGTTGTCCAGTGGAGGAGGCTGATGATGACAGTTCTGATGGGAGAGAGGATTCTTCGGAGGAGGAAATTGTGAAGGAACCCGAGCTGAGAGGCAAGACCTCACCGAAATTGCCACCTGAGGATCCTTCCTTCTCGGATCTCTTGAGGGCCCTCAGAGAGTATTTCGATTGGGAGTCAGAGGAACAGGACCCGATGAGGCAGCGACTCGTAGAGCACCTCAACTTAGAGTCCCTGACTCCCATCCCAGTTCCTCCATGGATGGCCACCCACCAAGCCCTCACCACCACCGTCTGGCAGACACCTCACTCTATCCCAGCTGTCCCCAAGCGGGCAGACAGGCTTTACTGGGCGCCTAAGGATGCTCCTTTTTTGAAGACCCATCCGAAGGCAGACTCAGTGGTCATTTCAGTGGCTCATGATCGCTCTGCTACGCCCAAGCACTTGAGCACTACTCCTCCAGATAAGGAGTCGAAGCAGATGGACCAGTTTGGCAAGAAATCTACTCTTCTGCCACGTGCGCGCTCCGCTCCCTCACTTATGTGGCCCATATGGTGTCCCACCAAAAAGCAACTATGGCCAGGTTGGAGGTGAAGGTCCAGTCTGTGGATCCCTCACCTCTCAAGGAGGACTCGCCAAGGATCCCCTCCTCTCCAAGATCTCTTGTAGGCATGCTTTACGGGCCACCTACGATTCAGTCGATTCCGTGGCCCGTACCTCGGCTACTGCTGTTGCCCTGAGATGGCACTCCTGGCTTCGTCTCTCGGGCTTCACTAACGAGGTTCAGTCAGCGATTCAGGATGCCCCGTTCCAGGGCTCGGTCCTTTTTGGAGGTGACACCAAAGACATCATTACAGAACTACAGGACAAAGGTGTTGCCCTTAGATCTGTTCGGTCTATGTACCGATCGGGTGCTCCTCAGCGATGACAACAGCAACCCTTGCGGAGGAGGACCTCGAGGCAGGGGAAATCCACTCAGGCGCGTCGCCAGGGTAACCAGAAGGTCACAGGTACTGTCACCTCTCCTGCCTCCAAGAATCTGCAATGTTCAGGGGGTCCTCCCCCTAACCGACCCGCCACTTCTTGACTCCCCAGCCCCACTGCCTCCTCAGTCTCTCGGCGAGGAACAGGTGGAGAGGAGGTTCGCTCTCCACATGCAGGAGTGGAGGGTGATTACCTCCGATGAGTCAGTCCTGCAACTAGTGACCTTAGGTCACACCATAGAGTTACTGGAGCTTCCTCTGAGAAATCCTCCATTGAAGTCGTCATACACTTGGGATCAGGCTATCCTCGTACAAGAGGAGATAAATTTGCTCTTGCTAAAACAAGCAATCGAGCGAGTACCCTCAGGGCAAACAGGGAAAGGCTTCTACTCCCATTTTTTTCCTGGTTCCAAAAAAGACCAGGGACTTCCGACCCATTCTAGACCTCAGTCAGCTGAACCTTTATGTCGAGTACAAGAAGTTTCGCATGATGACACTCCAGAGCCTTCTTCCACTCCTGTTGGAGAATCACTGGCTCTGCACCCTGGATATGCAGGATGCCTATCTGCATATCCCTGTTTTCCCCAGCCACCATTGATTCCTGCATTTCCTGTTCCAGGGGGAGCACTTCCAGTTCCGAGCACTTCCCTTTGGGCTGTCTTTGGCATCTCGGGTCTTTACCAAGTGCCTAGTGGTGGTTGCGGCATTTTTACGCCACAGGGGGATTGCAGTGTTTCCTTACCTGGACGATTGGCTCCTAGCGGCCCCATTCAGGGAGGCGTTGTTGGAGGCTCTGTCATTTACCCTGGACCTGTTTAATCGACTCGGGATCACTGTCAATGTGTCCAAGTCATACCTTATCACCACCCAGAGACTGCAGTTTATTGGGGCGGTCCTCGACACAGTCCAGTGCAGAGCTTTTCTTCCTTCGGACAGAGTGGAGACTCTGGTCCATCAGGCCTCCAGGGTGGCATCTTGCAGGACCATCCCTGCCCAGGAGGTCCTTCGCCTGTTAGGCCTTATGGTAGCTTCCATTTGTACCGTTCCCCTGGCCAGGCTTCACATGAGGATCACTCAGTGGTCCCTGAGGGTGCAGTGGGACCAGCTTCTGGATGATCTGGACCATCCGGTCCTCATCTCTGCAGCAGTCCAGAAGGATCTCCTTTGGTGGATGAACCCACACAATCTTTCCTTGGGGCTTCCTTTTCGAAGCCCAGCACTCGGTGCCACTCTCACCACGGATGCCTCGAACATGGAGTGGGGTGCACATCTGGGGGAACATCAAGCCCAGGGACTTTGATCCGGCTTGGAGCTTTCACTTCACATCAGAGTTCTAGAGCTCAGGGTGGTCCTGTATGCCTTACAGGCCTTTCAACCCCTGCTGCCCGAGGGAACACTGCTGACCCAAACAGACAATATGTTGGTGGTTTGGTACATCAACAAACAAGGAGGAACCTGGTCATACCCTCTTTGCAGGGAAGCGACCAGGATGTAGAAGTGGGCGGTCCAGCACCACTTGTCCCTAGTGGCTGTGCACATACCTGGAGTTCTAAACGTCGTGGCAGACAGTCTCAGCAGATCGCGGACCCCTGCTCACGAGTGGGAACTTCAGCAGGAAGTGGCGGAATCCATCTTCTAAAATTGGGGGCCACCGGAACTCGACCTATTCGCCTCTCAATCCAACGCAAAATATCCCAAGTTTTGCTCGCTCGTTCCAGAACCAGATGCTCTCTGGAGTGACGCATTGTCTCCATCCTGGGCAGGGAAATTTTTGTATGCCTTCCCTCCATTTCCCATTCTGCAGAGTGTCCTTCTCAAACTACAAGCGGAGACGGCCAAGATGATCCTCATCACTCCTCTTTTACCGAGACAGATTTTGTTCTTGTTGCTTCAACAGCTATCCAGGAAACCACCGATTCCACTTTCATTGACACATGACCTCCTTACTCAGGATCAAGGCCGTCTGGTTCATCCGGGGCTCAGGACCCTGCAATTGCATGAATGGCTCCTGCAGACGTAGCCATCTCTCGCTTTGGGGTATCCTCTAGAGTGGCACAGGTCCTTGTCGAAGCCAGAAAACCTTCCACCCGTTCCACTTATGCCTTGAAGTGGAAGCGGTTTTCCATTTGGATGACCGCGAAGGGCTGGAACCCTTTTTCTTGCTCGGCCCCACAAGTCATGGAATACCTCCTTCACCTATCAGACTCAGGTCTAGCCTATTCCTCATTGAAAGTGCACCTCTCCACTATCTCAGTGTACCACTAGTTGGATGGTAAACCCGTGGCTCAGTTGGATGTCTCAAAGACCTTTTTGAAAGGGATGCTCCATCTGAAACCCTTATCCGCAGCCCAACACCACCATGGGACTTGAATTTCATCCTGGAAAAGCTCACCTTGCCTCCTTTCGAGCCAGCAAAGAGCTGTGACCTATGCCTCCTATCTTGGAAGGCATTGTTTTTGGTTGCTATCACTTTAGCTCGCAGAATTTCGAAGCTTCATGTGCTGGTTTGTAAGGAGCCTTACCTGATTTTCCACCGAGACAGGGCGGTTCTCAGAACCCATCCGAGGTTCCTTCCAACGGTGGTGTCGGAAGCTACAGTAAACCAATCTGTAGAGCTTCCAGTGTATTATCCGGCTTCTGCTAACAGGGGTGAGGCACTCTTCCATACGTTGGACGTCCACCGGATTCTCCAGTGTTACACTCACTGAACCAAAGATTTTTGCTCTTGCGATCAGTTGTTTGTCTCCTTCTCACAACGGACACGAGGCAAACTGGTTTCAAAGCAGAGCCTTTCCAAATGGTTGGGCAACTGCATTAGATTCTGTTATCAGAAGTATGATAAACCCCTTTCAGGCTCAATCAGGGGTCATTCTACTAGGGGCATGGCCACTTCTGCTGCCTTCCTTCGTAATGTTTCTGCAGCGGATATTTGTGCTGCCGCTACTTGGAGTTCTGTCCATACCTTTACCAAGCATTATAGTTTGGACATTGCTTCCAGGTGGAGGGCTGGCTTTGACCTAGCTGTCCTTCAGGGTCTGATGTCCTAGGCTGGGTCCTTTCAGTCTCCAGTCTTTTCTGTGGGTTTTGTTTTGCCCCCTCCCTAGTTTCTCTCGGTCTCTCCTTAGAGGGACTGCTGGGGACTCAGTCCTATTTGTGATGACCTACCGAAGGAACCCTCTCAAAGTAAGATAGTATAGTTATGTAGGAACTTACCATAACAGTAGATCTTCAAGAGAGGTTCCTTCAGTAGGTCATATTTTTCCCTTCCCTCCTTCCCCTCATATTTTCTTTTACAGGGTCTCCAAGCCTGTTCACTCCTGCTGTTAGGCCTCTTCCTGGCTCCAGCGGGAGAACTGGAGGGCGGGCTTGAGGACCGCCCACTATATACCATCACGCTGACGTCAGTCACATGACGTCGGGTGGGTGGTCCCCCGTCAGGGATTGCTAGAAAAGTCTGCTGCGTGGCCCGACGTCAGGTGATGTCACTCCTATTTGTGATGACCTACTGAAGGAACCTCTCTCGAAGATCTACTGTTACGGTAAGTTCCTTCATCACTGTACTTTCCACTTACTGGCAATTGCCTATGATCAGACCTATGCCCTAAATCTCGTGGACTCTATTATGCAGCAATGGAGTTGGTTGGCTCTTCATTTTTTTATCAGCTAATTGCCCCGACAGAAGTCCTACCTTTTGCAACAATACAAACAATGTATCATCTGTCTCAGACGGACCACCACTGGTACTTACAGATTCGCACAAATATCCCACGCCATGGTAGAGCATACGCTATTGTACCTGGGAAGCTGCCTCTTCTGGTGCAGCTCTTTCTGCTGCATCTGGAAGGTAACTGCATGAATCTGCATCTGGAAGGTAACTCCACAAATCACCTCGTTGGCCCAACTAGTCAAGGCATTACAAGAAGCCCATATGGATTCCACAGACCATATCTTACAGAAGTGGAACAGTGAACTCAACATATGACATACTGTACACTGAAGGTGTAGCACAAATACTCGCTTCCGGCCTACAGGGTGACCTCTGCAACCTCCTGGTGAGAATTAGCCTAGAAATACAGATATAGATTTTTCCAGACACCCAATATTGTTGCTAAATATGCTGGTCTGCACAGGGCTTCCTATTGAGGGGTTTTGGAGTCACCCCAGCTAACCACTTGCGTATTTTTTCATAACTGCCCCTGCTGATCCCCTTCTGGCAGGCCATAATCAGAGCACTAGAGGACATGTTCAGTAGCCCAGGGGCAGTCACTTCATTAATTTTTCAAGCCATTCCCCCCCATAGAGGCCCTTTTCATGGCCAGACATTGAAACTGCTCCTAACCCTAAAGTTAGCAGCTAAAAAAATCTATTACAGGACTATGGCTGATTCCTAAAGTTTCTGGAATGGAAAGCTGGAGAAAGATTGTTTTCGAAATCTGCTACTTGGAAAGAATAACATACTTGCTTCATAATACACTCCCCATCTTCTAAAGTAGATGGAGAAGATGGGTCACATATCATGCATTAAACCTGATTTTGTAACATGAAACAACCCCCTTCCCCTCCTGCTGGCCTTACTCCCACTCTCTTTCTCCATTCTTCATTTCTTTACCTCACTGTCTTAGACACCCTCATCAACTTGTGAGATTTGGAGGGACCGTGCCTCAGTCGCTGGGCTTGGGGCCTGTGTGAGGGTTGGGGATCATCCTGCTATCCAGGATATCTTTTTCCTGTTTTCTTATCTCCCCCCCCATTGGCATGGAGGAGCATACAAGCAATAGCGTCAGTGGCGGTACAGCACATGCTCCCGTGCATGGCTTGCTACATGCATACCTCTTCACCGCCTCTGAATTGCGGTGCTGGTGTACTGTCCCCAGACTTCGCTAGGGGACAATGTAGCTCTTGGTGCCACGCTACCCCCTCCCTGGAGAGGAGTCCACTGGATGCTCGATCCTCCCCCCCCTTCCCGGCTGACCCTCCAACGTCCCATGCTCATTCCTTAACTCGGGTTGTTAGCGTCGCAAGTTGTAGCGCTACTGCGGCACCAGCAGGCTGGCTTGAGGCCCCCATTTTTTAACATTAACTTTTTCTTTTCCCATGTAGGCAACCAGTAGCAATGCACATTAGGGACGTCAGAAGCATCAGGATGTCATGGCGTTCTTAGTAGCTCCTAGTAGCCAGTGTACTCAGCATAATAGCACACAGCCAGAGCACCAAAAAGTTCACTTCATTTTCAATTTTGTTTTACAAATAAAATGTAAAAAACCAATATACTACCAGTTCTGCCCTATTGCATAAATGAAATATGCCATAGGGAACCAGTGTGATACATGATTTCTCTATACTCGCGCTGTTTGCCCTCTGAAACCTCACTCGTGGCTTATACCACTTATGAGGCTATATGAGGTCAAACAGCACTTATAAAGATATAAGTCATGTATCACACTGGTCCCCATTGCATTTCCTCATATATATATATATATATATATATATATATATATATATATGCTTCTAAGCCTAACGCTCACCCCATTCCATTTGTAAATAAGGTTAGATGTGTAGACTTTATGAGAATGGGGTAAGCGTTAGGCTTGAAAAGCCCAGGCACACCCCACACCTGCTCTTCTGACTTAAGGAAACCCTAACGCCTCATTTCTCATCTTTTGTCCCTTTGACCCTAACTGGAGCATTAACAGCATTTTTTGCAACTTATTTCCTTATTTGCTGAGATAATATCATCGCATCCTTATTTTACTGTGGGAGGGCAGGGTTCTTTGGATCCTGCACTCCCATCCCTCCATAGATGCGCATATGTATGTAGCTATGGATTTATAGGACAGCAGTGACCAAATTATAAGCATAGCCATCTTATTACCCCACCTCATGTACCCATTATAGAAAATTTTTGAATCCCTAACAAAAAGTCATTCTGCGCAACTGCAATGCCATTCCGCGCTACAGGTGCGAAAACACATTTTGGCCAGGATTTAAAAAATGAAAGCTGTGACATACATGAGGTGGGGTAATAAGAAGGCTATTTTACAAATGTGGGGTAAAAATATTTAACATTTCTGAAGTTTTGAGCGGGGTGTAGTGAAATTGCAATGAATTGTCATAACTTTGGCATTTTTTCATATTTTGACCCCAAATTTTCAACATAGTCTTCTTATGACCCCACCTCATAAACCCCATAGGTGAAAATTTTCAAATTCATGCCAAAACGCCATTCCACACCACAGGTGTGAAAACACATTTCGGACTGGATGTGAAAAATGACAGCTGTACTGTTCATGAGGTGGTGTGAAAAAATGGCTGTGTTGAAAATTTGGAGTCAAAATATTTAAAATTACCAAAGTTATCGCGGCGTCTTGAAGAAAAATTTCACATGACGCCGTGCTCTGAGCACTTTTAGAAATTTTTCACCAAATTTTCAACATGACTTTTGGGACCCCACATCATGAACACTTGTGGTGAAATTCTCGTTATTCAGGGTCGAAAGGTGATTTCGCACAGCGACCGCGAAATCACCTTCTGGGCCCGATTAATGAAATGACAGTTGCAGTGTTCATGAGGTGGGGCCCCAAAAAGGCCATGTTGAACATTTGGTGCAGAAATTCCAAAAAGTGGCAAAGATATCAACATAAGTTCAAAACGCCATTGAAATACATTATAGGGTACTTGCCTTTCTTCCTCAGTTCACAGTTCGGCTTTAAAGAGTGCAGCTGTGCCTCAGTCCACAGACCATGACAGCATACAACCTCTAGAGGCAAGTATAGAGTAAGGGAGGGTGTGAGGAGGTGGGGAGGTGGGTGCTCATTGGGAGGGTCAGGATGTGGGGAGGGGAACAGTGGCGATGACAAGGAACTGTTTTCTTTATTTCAGGTTTAAAAAAAAGACATCAGGAGACTGTTTTCTTTTTTGTAGGTACATATAAAATAAATATAAGTTTAAAAAAAACGGAGGCAAGGGAGCTGCCACTAGACACCAAGGAAATACATTACAGTACAGGGGATGGCACAGAATTCACGCTAAAGGATCCTTTTCCATGACTCATGATAAGAAAAATAATTCTTTTTTTGTATCATGTGGTCATGAAAAAGGATTCCTAACAGTAAATAAAACACATTTCTGTGGCATATCTCTAACATTGAAGTGCAGATTACACCTAAGGGGGTCCTGATCAGCCAGCTAGCTATCCAAAATGTAATTTTTGTGACTTTTGAAATTTTTTTTTTTTTTTGAAAAACAGAACACAAGCTGGCGGCTCACGAAAAAAGATTTTTCTCTCATGAAACAGGATTTTTACCCTATGAAAAAGGAACAGATCTCACGAGAGCAAATCCTTTTTCGTGAGGTCAATCCTTGGTCAGATTTTATCCCGCTAATTTGGACAGGGAAATTCCCATTGAAAACAACAGGAACTTAAAAATGTAATAACTTTGCAACAGATTAATATTTTTCACCAAACTAAGCATGGCAGTTCTGTTACCCAAGCTGGTTGTACCATAAAAAAAATCACACAAAAATTCCACACTGTGTGGATGCAAGGCCATGAGGAAAAAACTGAAAAAAGGCGACTTTTAAGGTTTTAGCACTATCTGGATCTCAGAATCCATGCGTCTGACTGGAAAGAAACTTGCCACATCAAGAGATCTACCCCCACGGGACAGCGCATACCACATTTTGTGCAAATCCATTGCTAGGTTGTAAAGTTATTAAAGTGTCAAATTTGAGGTTTAACATTAAACAGGCTACTCAGCCCTAATTATGGGGGCACAACCGTGCGGTAGTGTGGTATACAAGGAAATATTCCCCGGGTCGCACCTGGAAACGAGCCTTGGCTCAGTGTGCCTTTCCTGGTTACAAAATTTTAAATAAAATAATAAATACAAGGAAATATACCCACTGAGGGGGTTAATTAGATAAGGCCACGGGTCCGAAGAGCCTTTTTCCACACATACAGTGCCTTCAGAAAGTGTTCACCCCCCCCTTGAATTTTGTCACATTTTGCGATGTTGCAAACTTAAATTAAAATACATTTATATGGGATTTTTTTTGTCACATATCTACACAAATTACTCTATAATGTCAAAGTGGAATGAAACTTCTGGAAATTTTTGTACATGTAATTTAAAATAAAAACCTGAAATGTCTTGAGTTCATAAGTATTCACCCCCTTTGCTATGATACTCCAAATTGAGCTCAGGTGCATCCAATTTCCTTGTGAGATCACTCTAAAACTTGAATGGAGTCCGCCTGTGGTCAGTTCAAATGGTTGACATGATTTCAGAGGAAATACACCTGTCTTTATAAGGTCCCACTGTTGATAGTGCATGTCAGAGCAGAAACTCTACCATGAAGACCAAGGAGCTGTCCGTAGAACTCCGTGATAGTATTGTGAGGAGGCATAGATCTGGGGAGGGGTATAAAAAATATTTCTAGGGTGTTGAAAGTTCCCAGGAGCACAGTCAAGTCCATCATTAGGAAATGGAAAGATTACAGAATCACCCAGACTCTTCCTAGAGCAGGCCGTCCTCCCAAACTGAGCAAACGGGCAAGAAGGACCTTGGTCAGGGAAGTAACCAAGAACCCAATGACCACTCTGACAGAACTACAGAGTTCCATGGCTGAGATGGGAGAACCTGTCCAGAGGACAACAATCTCTGCAGCACTTCACAGATGTAGCCTCTATGAGAGACTGGCTAGACGGAAGCCACTCTTGAGAAAAGGCCACATAATAGCATGCCTGGAGTTTGCAAGAAGGCACGTGACAGACTCTAAGACCATGTGGCAAAAGATTCTCTGGTCTGATGAAACAAAAATTGAACTCTTTGGCCTGAATGCAAAGCACTATGCCTGGCGCAAACCGAACACAGCTCATCACCAGTGTAACACCATCCCTACCATGAAACATGGTGGTGGCAGCATCATGTTATGGGGATGCTTTTCAGTGGCAGGGACTGGGGCACTTGTCAGGATAGAGGGAACAATGAATGGAGCCAAATACAGGCACATCCTTGAGGAGAACCTGCATCAGTCTGCAATAGACCTTGGACTGGGGCGAAGATTTACGTTCCAACAGGACAACGACTTAAGCATACAGCCAAAGCAACACTGGAGTGGCTTTAGAACAAGAAGGTGAATGTCCTTGAGTGGCCCAGCCAAAGTCCAGACTTGAATCCCATTGAGAATCTGTATAAAGACTTAAAGATTGTGGTTCACCGACCTCCCCATCCAACTTGACAGAGCTTGAGCAAATCTGCAAGGAAGAATGGGCGAAAATCCCCAAATCCAGATGTGCAAAGCTGATACAGACATACCCAAGAAGACTCAAAGCCGTAATTGCTGCCAAAGGCGCTTCTACAAAGTATTGACTCATGGGGGTGAATACTTAAGTAAACAAGATATTTCAGTTTTTAATGTTTCATAAATTTTTGTTACACAATACAAATATTTTTGCCCCTTTAAATTGTTGAGTATGCTGTGTGAATCAAGGGGAAAAATCATTTCAATGCATTAAAAATTCTGGTAGTAACACAACAAAATGTGACAAAATCCAAGGGGGGTGAATACTTTCTGAAGGCACTGTACTCCTCCTATGTTTTATATAATACATGGCAGGCTGTTGTAGCTTTTACCTGTTGTGTGTGTTTTGGTGATTTTGTTGTTGAACTGTGCACAGGGCCATTTCCAGGTTTGCCATTTTATTATGTGGCCATGTGTGTTTCTGTAGTGTAGTGGCATTTCGGTGAGGGCCTCTCCTTTGGCCCATTCTTGTTTCCATAGTGTAGGGTTCCCCTATAAAAGGGTGAGTGTCTGGGCCGAGCATCCTTTAGATTGTTGGTGGGGTTATGGAGTGGCGTCAGAGGTTGGTTGGGAGGATGGTTTGTAGTCAGGGAGTGGAGAAGCAGCATGTGTTGTTGGGCCTGTGGAGCCAGTGGAGTAAGTGGCTTGGCTGCAGCAGTGTGCGAGAGAGGAGAGAGCTACAGCTTCAAGAAAAAGATGATTGGTAGAGGTATGGTGGAGGTGGTGGTGGGTGGGGGGTTTGTGTGTTCCCACAGTCAGCATCAAACTGTTTGGTTTTTTTCTATGTGGAGAGCTTGGGGAGGGGGGTTGTTATGTGTTCCCTGCAGTTGGCATCAAACTTTTTTTTATGTGGAGAGCTAGTGGGGAGGTGAGGCAGGGAGAGGGTTGCCTACAAACAGGATTTGAGTGTTTGGGGGGGATGTTTCTGGACTAGGGGTTGGGAGAGCTTCCCCCTCAGAGCCTTAATGGGGGCCTTAATTGGGTGGTTACAGTTGCATACCTTCTGTATACCTCCAGAGATATACAGCTGTAAGTGATGAGGTATACAGGAAATATACGATAATGGCTCCTATGGGGAAAGAGACAACCATGTATTATAGGTATAGGGGATACATGATGGGCAGGAGTGAAATGCAGAAGATATCTGAATGAGTGAAGAGTGACCTCAGGATACCTCACGAGGGGTGGAGCGTAGTGGAGCCATGCATTTGATTCATACAATAGGGCAGGTTAGTGCTGTAGTCTTTTTCTGTATTTCTTGTCTAAGTTTTTTGTTATTTTTCTGTAGTATATGGGATTTTTTTTGTGCTCTCCCTTCTATTAGAGCAGGTTATTAGGGTCGGTGGGGTCATTCCTATGGAGCCGATGTATGTGTGTTTAGAGCGGGCATTGTGTTTGGTTTAGTTTTCTGTGTGTGAGGGCCAGAGAGTTTCGAGATTATGGCGGCTGTGTTCCTTGGTTGGCGACAGTTACAGACTGTAACTTGTGTTGGGAGCAGTTCATTTCCTTTTTCTTTTTTTTAAATCTGTTGTGTAGTGTTCCTTTATTTGGTTTGTGTGTGGCTGTGTTGCTGAGTGAGGTCATGGTTGGGTCGGTGGGGCGGCATTATGAAGCCACTGAAGAGTGGAACAAGGTTTTCGGGGAGGTTCAGAGAGTGCAGTCTCTGGGAGTTGTAAAGGTTAGTGTTTTCTCTTTTGAAGAACAAAAGTAAAGTGCTGGTGTTGGGTTCCGTCTTTGGCTTGAGAAGTTTCCAGGTAGGGAGTTGGGGCTCGCAAAATGAACTGGCCGTCCTGTGCGTTTCAGATATGTATGAAGTACACTTGGAGCCAGGAGGAATGTGTGCAACAAATGCCGGCAAGGGGGGCATGACGTATCTACTTAGTGAATTAACGGCTATGACGATCTATGTGGATAAATAAGGATATAATGAGCGTTGTGGATAACTGTTAGAGATAGTAGCTCAGACTCGGTGCAACCCTCATGAGTGAGGTTTACGAGAGGTCACAGGCTACTGTACAAATAACTTGGTCATCCCACAGACGCCCCACACATATTTAATTTATGGAACAGGATTTTGTGGGTTCAGTGTTGTAATATATTATTTTTTTCTTAAGTTTCTGTCCATGTCTTTTTCTCTGTGCCTGGTTGCTGTGTTTGGTTTGCAGGGTTGCTGTTATGAGAAAGAAGAGGAGGGAAAAAAATGGCTTTTTTTGTTAAGCGTATTTTCATTTAAAATGTGGTTCTGGTCTGGGGGGGTTGGTTAAGGTGTGCATTTTGTGAGTCTTTGGGACTGTGATAGCTTTGCTTGTAAAGAGCACTGTGAGAAGGTGAAAGTGAAACTGGGAGGCAGTACTGCTGAGCAGGCAACACAGGTGGTGGTGGTTAGTGATGTAGTCACTGTGTGGGTAAATGGGTGATGATGTAATCACTATGTGGATAACTTGAAGTTATCCACATAGTGATTACATCACCACCCATTTATCCACGCAGTGATTCAGATAACTGAAGTTATGTGTCAGTTTTTATCCTGACATCTGTTGCATAAATGTAATTTTTCCACATAGTAGATACATCATCTTCTGTTTATTCCACTGTGGTGAGAATACACTGATTTATGTCACCGTATATGTGCTCACCCCTGTTGTATAAATATATCTACAGAGTGTGTTTTTGTTCATTAGGTTGTGCAAGCTTCAGTCAAGTGCTGGAGGTGTTCAAGATGTGCAGAGGCATGCTGGGAGAGATTCTATCAGCCTTTGAATTCATGGACCAGGAGTGCATGAAGATGGTGCAGAAGTACCTTCGGCTGTCGAATCCACTGTCAGGTACAATAATGTGTGTTATTCTCAGAATGAATTTGGGGAGGAGGGTGGTTGCTATTGTTTTGTTCATATTGCCTGGCATTTCTTCTCACACTGCATGGCTTGCCCATTTGTTTATGTATTCCTCGTTTCCCACGTAGGTGCAACAGCATCAAGTATGCACTGAATATTAAAAGGGAGAATAAACACATTGATATATCGCACGTGAACTCATCACTTAATGCAGACAAATAACTTGTTGAGGGAATTATAAAGCCTTGAATTACATGGGGATGGGGGGTAGTGTCGAAGTGATCTTTATATTTTCACAGAGTATGTTTTAGCTGGGTGAAAACTATCCTTGTTCCTACAGATCGCTTAATCCTTGGGATATTTAGAATGCCTCTGACCTAGGATCTGAACTGGTGCGATCTAATATTTCAGGTCAGGACACTGCAAATGGAGCCATAGGTACCTCTCAGGCACACATTAATTATGCCCAGTGTAGCTCACACCATTGTTCCTAGGAAACTGGCCCTAATCTGAAGTGGAGATCACAGTAATGAGTCTTGATGATCATAGCCAATTAGATTGCTTTTAGATGGTCATATAATCGAAGCCGTTGTTTGATTTAAAAGGGTCTTGTTAGTGGATTGGTGTGTTTGATTGTAAGCAAATGATGTCAGTGTGGCTCAGTTTGTAGCACTTCTGCCTCTGGGCCAGAAGGTCGTGGATTCTAGTCCCACACCACAGTTGGGCTCATGCCTTAAACCCTGGCACACAAGTGCAGTACTAGGGGGTGCTATACTGTTAGCTGCCATCCTTCGGATGAGACGTTAAATCGAGGTCCCTCCTACCCATCTCTGGTGCTGTTCAGGTGGAAGTAAAACAACTTGACATTTTTCGCAAGACTTGGAGATTTCCCCGTTGTCCTGGTACATAATTAAAAATTGATCTAACAGGAACCCTCATTTACAATTTTTACAGCCTTCCTCAGTCTGAAAAACACTATTTGGACAGAGAATCTGTGGGGGGGGGGCATGTGCTCTCCCCCCCAGAGTCTATGGACATAACAACCCTACCCACAGGATAACACAGTATTTGGAGGAGGCGGGCAGTAAGCTTTGGCAAGCCCGACAGCTCCGATATCAATGTGTGTGCTGCTGGAGTTTTCCTTTTCTGCTCTACCACGGGATGCCATCAAGCAGGCTTAGTGGCATATATACTCAAGTACCTGTTGGCCCTCTGCAGCCCATTGGCTTCCCTCCTTCAAAAACCCAGCTCCAGCTGCACTGCTACTTTTTTTTTTTTAAACTCTCTTTATTGAAGAATTTTGGTATAAATTTATGAAAGACGTCAACAATACAAAACTATCAGCAGATCCAGGTCAATAATTAATGATACAACAGGCAGTCCATATTACTCTAAAGATTACCACAGTCCAACATATGTTAATACGGGTGCACTGTATGTCACTGATACAATTACAGACACACATAAGACACGTAGATAGGCTCTAGCTACCTAGGCAGATTAATTTACCTCCTCCTTTACTCACTCAGGTGGCGGTATTGCAGCGGAGGCTGGGATCTTCCACCCTGGGGAGGGGCATCCTCCAGGATGCTTAATCCTCCCCTGGACAGCTGCCAGTGTCTCAGGCTAATGCCTGAACCTGAGTCACTGGTGTGGTGAGAGGGATTTGCTGCCACTGTGCCAACAGGCTGGCCTGAGAGTGACTAGTACTTTTTTATTCAAAACATCTGTAGTCAGACACCACAAACGAAGCAGCTCGCCAAGTTGGGATACAACACAGATAGACAAAAAAGGACTTTTTTAAAGCAGCAGTGCAACAAAACTGAGCAAAAAAAATTTACTCTACCTTTTACTCTACCTTTTTTTCCACCTTGAAAGGTTCTCAACATCTTCCAGTTTTATTTGGTGGTGACATTTTCTAGTTCCACCACAATTTGAGTAGTTTTGTAAATGTTTTACTTGAGTTTTTTCTCAAAAAAGATGGCCACTGTTAGAAATAGCATTGTAGACCTGGCACGGGTTAGGATCGAGAAAATAAAAAAAGGAACTCATGGTGGGTAGTACAGAAGTTACCTAGAAAAGTATGTTTTACAGGGATGCTAATATTTTCATTAATTGTAGCTAAAAATAGGCTTTTTGGAAAAACACTGTTCGTTGCACTGTTGCTTTAATGTGTGTTCGCCTAGTCAAAAATAGTGACAAACAATGATCTTTAAGCAACACAACTTACATCCACTTTATTCAGGCAGATTTTTAAAGTTCCAAATGCTCTCTTACTGGGGTAGCTAGCCTGGCTGCAGGGTAAATGAGACCACACGCTGCGAGTGCACAGGCATGTGACGCTGAACATGATATGCAGGTGTAACCCCCCTGCAAATGGGGGTTCCCAAAAGACTTCCAGGAGCTTGCTTGAATGCTCCAAGCCTGAATGGTGTTTGGCATTTAAGCCATTTATCAGTGAGTGTTTTTAGAGCCTCTGGTACTGTCTCTTTAAGAGCTGTCTGCTTGCAGACATAATTAGTTTGTATGGGGGACTGTGTGCTTCTCTGAGTACCACTTGAGCTGCTGCCAATTCACTTCATTTTGCAGTCACTAGGAGTGCAAAGGGAACCTATCTGAAAGATGTAACTGTTTGCCAGAAATTATTTAGAGTAATAATGAAATTACAGTTTGTCTAACCTGCTTTCTTTGCAGTCAGAACTGTGTCTGCTAGTTCCCATTCTAGTTTTGAACTGCTGAACTGGACCAATCAGTGGGGTAAGCTAGCTCTAAAATGGTGTCTTGGACGAATCAGAACTTGGACTCATAATCTGAGCCAGCCACAAGAGGATTGTATGGGCAGTGACTCTGGGAGATGTAGTTTAGACTTCAGTGCCTTTTGGACCAACAGCAGCAGTCTATTGTGGGTGACAGCCAATCCAGTCAAGAACTGGGAGGAACTCAAAGGAAGTGCCCGGTTTTGTCGGTTGGAGTTTGAGTTGAGCTTTGGCAGTGAAGAAGGAAGGAGCCTGTGCTTTTTCAGTGTGCAGTTTTAGTCAAAAACGCGTGTAAGGCCCAGAGTTCGGTCTGCAGCTTGTTAGACTGAATCTGTCCCTGAAAAGAATCAAAGGATCTCTGAAGAGTAGAAACCAGGCTCACCCTGTAGAAGACTGGAGGAATTGCTAAAATTACACTCGGTCTGTCAGGAACTGAATCTGCTGTGTGTTCTCCCGGTATTGTGCAGCAATTGCGATCGGGATACAGATGCAGCCTGCCTGGTATGTCTTCTTTATATGGATGTGTGAAGAGGTTTGTGCACCTCAAGTGAGCCCTGCTGACATTGAAGGACCCTATCTTATTTGGAGGTCGTGAGTACTAATTCAGGGTCGCCTCCCTGTTGAATTGCCACATTAAATCCAAAATGGAATTACTGTACTGCTGACTGTTTAATTCTCCTTTTCTCTGTGTGAAAGGGCCCTCACCAGCTGCCACGGTTTGACTAGCCACTAGGGCTTAGGTACCAGGGACAGTAACTGATAGGGATAGGCCTGTGCACAGAGCCATAGGTAGATTATTAGAGTGATAAGCTAATTAACCTGATTTCCCTGTCCTTGTTATATTCCCCAAATAAATCAGAGCTGCTTGTTTCAGCAAAGTTATACTGCCTGAGGTATTTTTCTATGTTAAAGTACTGTACTGTGATTGTTGCACTGTATCTCATTTCACAGGAGGTCCCAGTGCCGGAACCAGACCTGGGGTAAGTGTATACTGTGAAGGTAATTTGATATATTGTGGGCCACTAGTGGAAGAAAGGGGTTGCAGTGTCCCAGAGGGCTGTGACCAAGTTAGTTTAACTATTGCAAACCCTGACCTCTGGGTGGAGGCACCCGCCATTGGATCCAGGCCCCTCAACCTGTTAGTGGCAAATCAGGCAGGGGTAGTAGCCCTGGGATAGCGCCATCTAGGGGTTACATCTTGGAGGCTCACCGCTGATTGTGTGTCCTCTAGTGGCCATATTTACAACCACTGTTAAGAAAAAAAATGGGTACCCGACAGAAGTGGCTGTGCACCGCTGGTGGAGTGGTGTACTGGGAGGAGATCACCCCAAAATGCTATGCTTATCCTGGACATCCCCTGGGTATCAATACGGACACTGTGCAGGGAGTACTTTCCAAGGTGGAAGGTTTACAAACCCTGTGGTGGTGGGTCGGCATGCTAATCTGCTCACCCACACTTTCCTGGCCCTAGTAGAGTTTATGATCCCATAGATAGCTCCAAAGTGCCACAGACCATTACTCCCAGAGGGCCCTCACTGCTTGGAGAGTGATAACTAAGGACAGTAAAGACCGGGGAATCAGCCCCCACCACTATCTGAAACTTTTGAGGAGAAATTTGCTGAATGGTTGCTGGGAGAGGGGAAACTGTGGAGGACTTGAAGAAACTATTCTTGCCACCTGGGGTGTTCCTCCCCAACACCCTCTCCTGCTCCAGTGCCCGTATGGTGGCTGAACCAATGCAGACTCCTATTTCTGCACCTGCCATTAGTCACGACTCCACCCAAGGTTGAGGATCTTCTCTGGCACCTCCCCACCCCCAAGGAGGATGACTGGGAGACCTGATAGACTATGTTGCCCCCCAAGTGCTAGAATGGCAATGCCTGAAGGCTTAAAAGCTTAAAGAGGGTTAGTGAGAGCCTCCGAGGTCCTGCCCTGGCTACCATCCGTGCTAAACGGGCCAGTAACCCTGAAGTACTGCACAGGCCTATCTTGAGGCCTTGGAGAATGTGTATGGAGCCCAGATTCTGATGAGGACCTATGGTGGAGAGTAAGAAATGCACAACAGTACCAAGGGAGTTGTTGTCTGTGTATGTCTCTCGGCTGGAAAATTGTTGCAAGAATGCCTCAGAAAGGGTAGTTTGCCAGCGATTGAACTGGACCGAACCAGACTGGACAGAATCTTAAGTCTGCCCCCTTCTCAGAACTGCTGTTGCTTCAGTTACGCCTGGCAAATCGACTGGAATCCCCACCTCCTATGATGAGTTAATGAGAGAAATTGAGGAGTTGAGAAAGGCGACCTCGGAGGTACCTGCACCAACAGCTGTGGCTACACCCGAGTGACTGAGGGTGACCCATCAAGTGAAGTTCAGGGGCAGAGGTTGACAGTCAATGAGTGCTCTGACAAGGAAAAGATATGCCACAATGGGGCTTAACTGTTGAGAGAGATCCGGAATTCAAAACAGTCCCTTTATGAAGGCCACGCCTGCAAGTACGGGCCCTGACCTATATCCGACTGCATTTACAGTGGGGTGGGGGTACCCACCCATGTATCTCCTGCTGATAACAGCTCCAAACTCAATTCCTTGACCATGGAAGTGGAGAAACTGATAGATGTCTCCAAATGCTTATCACGTCAAGAGACAGAGATGGCACCAGGTTTCCAGTTAGTAATACCCCGCCCTGGCTCCCAGTGTGGCGCTCGCCAGCTCAAACTCCAGAAAGTATGTTTTGCTATAATTGTGGGAAAGATGGGCACATGAAAGGAATGCCAGTCCCAAAAGACACTGACAAAGTTGCATATAGGCTACAAGGAGAGCTTGAGAACAAATCAGTGGTTAAGAGGTGCACACATGATCCCAGTGAGGGCACCAAAAATGCTAATTCACTGCCCTTTGTGGCAAGGTCAGCTGCCCAGGTCCCCACTCACCGCTCTCCAGACTGGTCCAGAATAGTGGGTCCCTCCATGGAGACCACTGTAAAGGTGAATGGAGTGTCTACAAGAGCTGTATTAGACAGTGGCTCCTAAGTGACAATTATGTTCCAGGATTGGTATCAGAAGCATTTGTCAGACATACCCTTACAACCATTAGAAGGACTGCATGTGTGGGGGTTAAGTGAGAAGGCTCTACCCCTATTCCGGTATATCCGATTTGGTTGTCTTTTTCCCACCTCCGTGGCTGGAGTGGCTTAACAAGTAGAGACCCTAGCCTTAGTGTGTCCCCCACTGACTGTAATGATGGTGTCCTTTGTTGATTGGAACAAATGCTCATATGTTCGGAAGGCTGGCACAGTTGTGTTATGAAAACAGGGTCAAAGACTAGTAGAGCTTAAGAGTTCGTGCTTTAATTAAGAAGGCCTATGAGGCACAGAGAGATGCTGAAAAACAGAACCAGAGGAACCGGGTCGGAATTGTATGGAAGAAGGATCCTGAGTTCTGATCCTGGCACCAAATGCCCAGTGTACCTTACAGGGAGAGGTCCGTGATCTGAAAGGATGTTAAGAATAAAATATTAATGTTGGATGCACCAGGCGATGGAAAATTGCCAGAGGGACTGCTGGTCAAGCCTAGTATTTTGCCCGCTAGAGCCCATGCTTATGCCAGAAGGGTAATGGTCCAAGTTCATAATGTGTCTGAAAGAGACATTCGAGTAAACAGAGGTTGCATCCTGGCTAATGTGCATTGTGCAGACACTGCAGTGCTACCCAGCAGCAAGAGTTCAAGGAAGAATGACAGAGTAACGCCTGACTTGTTTGATTTCGCGACTCCCGCTGCCAGCTGAATGGAAAGTGAGGATCAGTGAGAAGCTTGCCCAGAGAGACCAGGTGTTTTCTTAAAGGAATGGGATGTAGGATGCGAAGGAGCTGAGCACAATATCCGCGTGCATGACGAAGACCATTTCGTGAGAGGTCTCGACGCCTGGCACCTGCTGACATAGATGATGTGAGACGGCATCTGCAAGAGATGTTAGCTGCTGGTGTAATACAAGAATCCAGAAGCCCTTATGCTTTCCCCATTGTGGTAGTGAGGAAAAGAATGGAACAGTAAGGATGTGTGTGGATTATCGCACCTTAAACCGGGCGGACTATCCCTGATCAGTACACAATGCCCGCATTCAGGATGCTTTGACTGCCTAAACGGGAGCAAGTGGTTCTCTGTGCTGGATCTCCGCAGTGGGTACTACCAGATCCCGATGGCCCCAGAGGACCGTGAGAAGACGGCCTTTATCTGTCCGCTTGGCTTCTATGAATTCATGAGGATGCCTCAAGGATTTCAGGTGCCCCAGCCACTTTTCAACGCATTGATGGAGCGTGCAGGGGGACATGAACTTACTAGAGTGCCTGGTATACCTAGATGATGTTATTGTGTTTGGCAGCTCACTGGAGGAACATGAGAGCAGATTATTTAAGGTATTGGACCGACTGGAGGACTTTTGGCCTTAAAACTGTCCATTGATAAGTGTCAATTCTTTCAAACATCAGTAAAGTATGTGGGACACATAGTATCCACCGAGGAATAGAGACCGACCCAAGTAAAGTTGAGGCCTTGACCACCTGGCCACAGCCCAAAAATCTAAAAAGAACTGCAAAGATTCCTGGGATTCTGTGGTTATTATCGGCGCTCATCAAGGACTATTCAAGAGTGATCCGCCTTTACTTAACCTTACTCAAGGGTATCCCCAACCCACAAAAATACTCAAAGTCACGCCCTCAAGACTGAAAGAGTGTATTTCATCCGAGTGAAGTATTTGGGGCCCGCTGACTCCTGATTGTGAGACTGCTTTTCATGAGATCATATATCAACTTACCCATGCTCCAGTGCTGGCCTCATGCCGATCCAAGAAAACCTACGGCCCTGCACACTGATGCTAGCTTGCAAGGGTTGGGGCTGGTTGTACCAAGAGCACGAGAATGGCCTGAGACCAGTGGCCTTTGCCAGTAGAAGCCTGACCCCATCCGAAAAGAACTATCCTGTACATAAGTTAGAGTTCCTAGCTTTGAAGTGGCTATTGTTGACCAATTCCATGAGTACTTGTATGGGGCTAAAATACTAGTAAAAACTGACAATAATCCTTTGACCTATGTGCAGACTCCTAGCTAAGTTGGATGCCATTGGCCATAGGTGGCTTTCTGCATTATCTACATATGACTATGCTCTCGATTACCGAGCAGGTCTGAACCACATAGATGCTGATGCTCTCTCCCGGAGGCCTGTTCCCAGAATGATTGGGTCCGATTGAGCAGAACCTGACATTCGGGCACTGTGCCAGAAGTTTGACAGGGAGGAACAAATGTCCACGGACGCAGTGGACTGCATGGTGGATTGCTTGGGAGCCTCTGAGAATTGCATACCTGCTGCTTATTGCCACTTTTCTAAAATAGACATTGGTGCACTGCCTCAGCTGGACAATGACAGATTCAAGGGTCAATCCCAGCGATCCCATGATCAAAGCAGCTTTAGGAAGCCCTCTATGCAGGAAAAGATGTGTCCAAATTACGCCCACTGATTTGAGAACTGCACTGTTATACAAAGAAGGTCCTAAGTTGAAACTGATCAATAAACTGTTATACAGAGAAACAGTAGACAGAGGGGGACAAGTAGACAAACACAACTAGTGCTGCCCACTGCCTTTCGAGACTCAGTACTGAGGTCCTTGCACAACCACATGGGGCACCTTGTATAGACAGAACACTTGACTTGGTGAGATCCAGATTCTATTGGCCTAAGATGGGGGCTGATGTGGAGCAACACATTCAACTTGTAGTCGCTGCTTACAGAGGAAAGCTTTGCCCCAGAGGGCTGCCCCTTGTTAACATCACCACCAGTGCACCCATGGAGCTGGTCTGTATTGATTTTCTGAGTTTGGAGTCAGATCAAGAAATATCAGTAATGTGCGGGAGGTCACTGACCATTTCCCACGAGATATGCCCAAGCTTTCCCACCAAAGACCAGAAAGCATCCACTGTGGCCAAAGTACTTGTAGAAAACTTTTTGTTCACTATGGGCTCCACAAAGAATCCATTCTGATCAAGGAGAGACTTTGAGAGTCGCCTGATCAAAGAGATGCTTTCTCTGTGGGAGTGCAAAGTCCAGAACCACTCCTACCACCCCCCAGGGGACCCACAGCCTGAACGCTTCAACCGCACTTTGCTAGATATGCTAGGGCACCCTGCACCCAAAGAGAAGTTTAGATGGAGCTAACAAATTAGCACCCTGGTACATGCTTATAACTGCACCAAAAGTGATGCCACTTGATTCTCCCCTACCGGCCTGATGTTTGGAAGAGAAGCTCGACTACCAGTAGATGTGTGTTTTGGGGTCTCTCCTGATGGGGTTCAAGCTGACAACTATTTACAGTATGTGCAAAAGTTAAAGGCCCAGCTAACTCATGTGTACTAACTAGCTTCAAACCATGGCTGCCAAAAGAAATCTGGCCAACAAAGAAAGGTATGATAAAAGGTGAAAGCACAGGAACTCCAGGAGGGAGATCGGGTATTGCTAAGAAATCTGGGACTGCATGGCAAGCACAAGATTGCTGACAGATGGCACCATCTCCTCACATTGTAGTGGGCAAACTAGATGATCTGCCAGTGTACAAAGTAAGGCCTGAGAATAATTCAAAAGATGTAAAAACATTGCATAGAAATCATTTACTGCCCATTGGACAAATCTTAATTGAGTCTGAGCCCCTAGAAGATGCCCCTCTGGACCAGTGACTAGAGCTGCTGCTAAGAAAAGATCAAGAAAGTCTGCACCTACAGAAGCAAAGTTAAAGTGTTCCACTCCACAAGTCCCAGTTGAGCATGACTGTCAGTCCATATCGGAAGAAAGTGAGAGTGACTTTGAATACTATCCTTCTTACTAACTGAGTCAATTGTTTCGGGCAATCCCCTAGTCAATACTGGAGATGAAGCTGGGCCTTCTGACTGTCTAAGCCCCAGCTTCATCCCTGGAGCCAATGCTCCAGAAAGTGAAGTGCAAAGCATCAGATCAGATGAAATGGAATCATTGCATGGTTGAACTGTTTGAGCTTCTGGGAGGAAAATGATAGATTGGGGCAGACTGGTGATACAATCTGAACAAGAAGAGTATTTTGAGTGTCCTGACAGTCCACTGCCAGTGTCCGAAAGCTTCCATGCAGCCAAATGTTGTGGACTCAGAAACTGTAACTCCTGGAGCTGAAAGTGCCCCAAGTTCTAGCCTCTCACCCCATGGAGACTCCTGACAAGTGAGGACAATGCTGAAAATGAGGCTCAGAGTGCAGAGACTATAACAGTTCCCTAGAAAGACTGGTCGAGCTGTAAAGCCTGTGGTGCACCCTCAGTTATGATTCACTTGGGAGGCCTGTGGACTTGCCTCTCCAATGTTGTCCATAAAGGAGTGTATGTGTCCCGAGCTCATTGCCCAAACTGAGCATCAGTGCTAGCTCCAAGTTACTGTGTTGGTTCTCTAGCATGGTGCCCTTGCCCCATCCAGCCCCAAGGTAACTGATAGGAAGGGCCCTCTTCAGGTTTCATGTACAAGAGGTAATAACTTGAGTTATGGTACAATGTGTTTGTAATACTGTGTAAAGAGTGACGACTGCAATGTTTCAGAAATGTGTTCTTGGTAAATGATATATTGACTGATGATTACATGTGCGAGCCTAATGCAAATGTATATGGTTGCAGTTAAACTTATGGGTACTTGCTTGACGCGGACGGCCAAGCTTTCCCAGGCTAGGAAGGGTGTAACCCCTGCAAATGGGGTTCCAAAAGACTTCAGGAGCTTGCTTGAATGCTCCAAGCCTGAATGGTGTTTGGCATTTAAGCCATTTATCAGTGAGTGTTTTAGAGCCTCTGGTACTGTCTCTTAAGAGCTGTCTGCTTGCAGACATAATTAGTTTGTATGGGGACTGTGTGCTTCTCTGAGTACCACTTGAGCTGCTGCCAATTCACTTCATTTTTGCAGTCACTAGGAGTGCAAAGGGAACCTATCTGAAAGATGTAACTGTTTGCCAGAAATTATTTAGAGTAATAATGAAATTACAGTTTGTCTAACCTGCTTTCTTTGCAGTCAGAACTGTGTCTGCTAGTTCCCATTCTAGTTTTGAACTGCTGAACTGGACCAATCAGTGTGGGTAAGCTAGTCTAAAAATGGTGTCTTGGACGAATCAGAACTTGGACTCATAATCTGAGCCAGCCACAAGAGGATTGTATGGGCAGTGACTTGGGAGATGTAGTTTAGACTTCAGTGCCTTTTGGACCAACAGCAGCAGTCTATTGTGAGTGACAGCCAATCCAGTCAAGAACTGGGAGGAACTCAAAGGAAGTGCCCGGTTTTGTCGGTTGGAGTTTGAGTTGAGCTTTGAGTGAAGAAGGAAGGAGCCTCAGTGCTTTTTCAGTGTGCAGTTTTAGTCAAAAACGTGTGTAAGGCCCAGAGTTCTGGTCTGCAGCTTGTTAGGACTGAACTGGCCCTGTGAAAAGAATCAAAGGATCTCTGAAGAGTAGAAACCAGGCTCACCCCTGTAGAAGACTGAGGAATTGCTGAAAATTACATCTGGTCTGTCAGGAACTGAATCTGCTGTGTGTTCTCCCGGTCCGGGTATTTGTGCAGTAATGCGCATCGGGATACAGATGCAGCCTGCCTGGTATAGTGCTTTTTTTTATATGGATGTGTGAAGAGGTTTGTGCACCTCAAGTGAGCCCTGCTGACATTGAAGGACCCTATCTTATTTGGAGGTCGTGAGTACTAATTCAGGGTCGCCCCCTGTTGAATTGCCACATTAAATCCAAATGGAATTACTGTACTGCTGACTGTTTAATTCTCCTTTTCTCTGTGTGAAAGGGCCCCTCCCTAGCTGCCACGGGTTTGGACTAGCCACTGGGGCTTAGGTACCCAGGGACAGTAACTGATAGGGATAGGCCTGCACAGAGCCATAGGTAGATTATTAGAGTGATAAGCTAATTAACCTGATTTCCCTGTCCTTGTTATATTCCCCTAAATAAATCAGAGCTGCTTGTTTCAGCAAAGTTATACTGCCTGAGGTATTTGTCTATGTTAAAGTACTGTACTGTGATTGTTGCACTGTATCTCATTTCACAGGAGGTCCCAGTGCCGAACCAGACCTGGGGGTAAGTGTATACTGTGAAGGTAATTTGATATATTGTGGGGCCACTAGTGGGAAGAAAGGGGGGTTGCAGTGTCCCAGAGGGCTGTGACCAAGTTAGTTTAACTATTGCAAACCCTGACCTCTGGGTGGAGGCACCCGCCATTGGATCCAGGCCCCTCAACCTGTTAGTGGCAAATCAGGCAGGGGTAGTAGCCCCTGGGATAGCGCCATCTAGGGGTTACACAGGTATGCACACCAGTCCATAAAAAAACGTTCTTTTTATGAAATTAATCAAATCTGTGAAACATTTGTGGAAATGCAAACATATACAGACTCGTGCAAACACCACAAACCTCTCCTACGTTTCAGAGTAGTCTGCTCCTTCAACTGGGGGTGAGGTAGAGTGGCCCAGGCCTGTACTTAAATCGCTGTATGCCTATCACATGATAGGTTTCTCATAGATGTCATGTGATTCATTTATAATATTACATTTTCTCTAAAATCATTCCATTTTACAGCATATCCAATATTTATGTTAGATAATAAGTATCAGGCACAAGCACAGAGGCTTGCGTGTTAATGGTGGGGAAAAAAGCGCCAGGGCTAGCTAATAAACTCTATAATGCCATATTCCATCAGCTATTAAAAACAAGCAAAGAATCCTGGATCAGAGTATGTTTGAATAAAGATTAGGTGTAATGCTTACCCTTAAATGCTATGTACCCTCTACTTACACTTTTGTGCATATATGCCATAATGGGAGGGCTTAGCCCGAGGTTTAGTGTCGGGCTCGTTTAGTTCTGCTTGTTTCTTGCAGCCCTTGCAAGGATTACCGTTTGGTTGTGTTCTGAGTTCCCCACCATGTTTTCTGGTGTGGAGATTGAGCCCTGTTGTGCCATGCTTGCTTCATTTTCTGCCTTCTGACTTGCTTCAGAACTGTACTCCTGATTTTACCTTCGGCTTTTGTCACCTGCTCAAACATTGAAACAAACACTTTTGATTTGTATTTGTAATTACTTGTTTTCCCAAGATAATACTTAATTGAGCAGAACTTATTTTCAAGGATATCCTGGATAGGACAGCCAGCCAGCCAGAATGACATTGGAGGCATAACTCAAATTCATTATGTACATGATTTTCAATACAAGCAACTTATTTAAAAATTAACATTGCATCATGAAAGGCAGCACAGTATCTAGAAAGTGCAGGGCCATAAAACAAAAACAAACAAACAAAAAAAAAAACAAAGAAGTGTTTTGAATCCTCTACTATGTACTCCCGTTGGCATGCGGGTTTATTCCACAGGCGCTCTGGCTGTCCCTGCCTGTTCCACTTTGTTGCCCTACGACATTCGGCTATGTGCTGTTACACCATGCTACGGCAGTCTTGCCTACAGGTTTGAGCCTTGAGTTGTAATTGATCTTGGTGCACTTCAGCAGCTGCGGGTTTGATTCCTACTCCCTCTGCTTGCATACTGCTTGATCCTGAGTGGGTCACTTGACTTCCCTGTGGTCCTCTGATGCTCTTTGAAATGAGCTGTGGCTCAACATGCCTTTCCTGGCCGTCGCTTATAAACTGTCATATGCTCTACACCACAAAGATGAAGAAACTAAAAACAAAAAAAAGTCCCCCCCCCCCATGCTTTGGTTCCTTTCATTCCCTTCTCCCTGCCTGCCCCCTTCTATTACCCTCCGTCTTCGCCCTTTGTCCTGTGCTTCGCTTGTCTGGCGGTGCTCCTTCTTTGTTTTTTTCCTTCCATTTGCCCTGTGTACACCCTGCTCTGGCTAGTACGGTTGGCAGCGGTGGTCTTATTCCGTGTTGCGGTGTATCGCCCTTGACCTGCAGCTGTCCTCTTTCCAGTTTCGCACCTGCTCCCCCTGTGGTTTGCTGTTGCTTGCTGCTTCTGGTGGGTTTGTCCATGGTTTTTCTTCGATGTCTCTTCTGCTTCCTGCTATTCGTGGTTTCACACCCTCGTGTTCCTGGGGATTGCTGTTGTTGCTTCATTGTGTTGTTTTTGTACTTCTCCTCCCACCATGTGCCCCCCCCCCCCGCTCCTAGTGCTGGCCTTCTACTCAGCCTTGCTCTCCAGCTTCCCACTGCTTCTCATGCCTTCCCTTCTGTTTCAGCTCCTGGCTTTCACTCAGCACACTCCAACAGTTCTATACTTCCTGTTCCTAACTCTGCCTCTGGGGTATTGAGTGAATGTAGGCTTCCGTCTGTCAGGAATGGGAGTCCTGTTTCTGCATTGCTTATTATTTAAGTCTCCATCCTCCAGCTGCTGTATCATGTTCAGCAGTTGATTGGCCTTGGAAGGGAGTCTTTGCTGCCTTTATGTTTATCCCATACCCTCTGCCTGGTGCAGCCTCACATTGGATAAGGGATCATGTGCCTGCTATGCTTAGTATTGTGGCTGGTTCGGACTCCATCTCTGTGCATTCCTGAATGTTTGTGCCTTTGCCTTTAGTACTATGGGTTGGGAGTGCCGTGCTGGACTAGTTGCTTGTTCTGTCTATGTTGCTGCTCTCTGTCCCTGCTTGGATCTCTGTTCTGCCGTGATTATTTGTCTCTGCTTAAGTTGGTTACTCTTCATTCTGAGGACCTGCATTATCATGGCTTCCTCCTTGAATACTCCTTTACCGGATCCTGATGTCAATCCTCCTGCATCTCTGGCTGCTTCTTCTGCGCCACCACCTGGTAGGGAGTGCACATCCAAGACTCGATTTTCTATATCTGATTGGACTATGCCTCATCTGACTGCAGAGCTTCACTGCCGTGGCATTGCTTACCCCGCTTCTGCTTGCAAGTGGGACCTATATACCTCCTGTTTACAGCCTGTGCCGGCTCCAGTGCCTGCCCCTGTGGCTACTCCACCTTCCTCTCCCATATCAGAGATACATAACTTCATGGCTCAAATGTCTTCCTCCGTAGCTGCTTTTCAGTCTCGCTTGTCCACTGCCGAAGCTCATCTTTGATGCAGCCACCTCCTGCTCCACATATGTCTCGTCCAGATGACCATCCTTCTCCAAGCAATGTTCCAACTCCTCTGGTTAGGCCAAGTCCTGCTCTTGTTCCTATTACCATGCCAAGTATGTTGCCTACTCCTTGTGCGCCAGTCATTTCTCCCGTAGATCTCATCTGGGATCACCTCCACAAGGACATCATCGATGGCAAGGATGTTAGTTTGGTCTCCCTCCTGAATTCCTCCCAAGACTTCATAGACAATCGCATTGTTTCCTGCGGTGACGTTGCAGTTGTCCTCAAATCCAAGGATCCTTGCCTCCTGTGCAAGCTGACATTTCTGAGTTTGTTCTTGCCTTCAGCCTTTATTGGGACATCCTTTGCTCAGCATTTCCTGATCGTTGTGTTGAATTGGATTCCTATTTGTATCTCATGGTGGATCTTAGTTCCCTTTACGGCAGTATGCTCTTTTATGATTATCACAAGTCCTTTCCTTTTTTTTTTCTTTTATTTCCCCTTTTTCCTGGCAGGACCACCGGCTACATCTTCCGCCCTGGTCACGCCCCCGAGACTCTACCACCGCCTATAGCTGCAGAGGACCTCGTCACCCCCGCTTGCCCCGAGGTGGGGGCAGGTCACCTTCGTGACCCCGAACTGTAACTGGTTGGGGTCCCAGCGCGTGGCGTACGAGGCTCTCTGGGGAGGGCTTCATCCATCCGGTGGTCCTGCCCGCCATCTTTTTCCAGCTATTTTTCTCCCCAGAGGAGGCAGGGGCGTGCAATGACGCCAGCATCTGCCCGCCTCCCCCACGCCAAGCGCCGTCGGCGTGAGAACTCGGCCTCCGCCAGGAGTCCCCAGCCTCGGCGCTACCCATCACTCCCCAGAAGAGAGGCTGCCCAGCAGACGCATCCTACTCCCCGGCCGTTTCTCCGACGACCCGGATCCGTTCCCGAACCCGGGTCGCCGGCGTCGCAAGCGGAAATCCCACCGCACAAGTCCTTTTCTGCTAAGGCGGCATCATTATACCAAGTTAAACTGGCAGTCCTTGGCAACGATCTGTTTTGTTGCCATTTCGCATGCCAGAGGGTTTATACCTGCTCTCTGTGTGGTTCTTTTAACCACTTTGCTCCACTGTGCTTGTTGGTTGCGCCTTCTTCCACCACTTCTTCCTCGTGCTCCAAGCCTTCTCCTCCTCCATTGTCTGCTAACCACTCTGGATTCATTCGTACCATTGTGAACAGTTGAGCTCATTCCACAGCTTTTGGTTGTCCAGTCCGGACGTTTGGCATTCCTCCAGTCTGCTACAGTTTCAATGACTGTGGTTGTTATTTTTCGGATTGTAAATTTCTGCACGTCTGCAATTATTGTGGTGACACCCATGCTCGCTGTGTTTGTCCTAAAGCTCTCAAGTCTTCCAAATGCTCTTTTTCCCATCCCTCAACTCCTGTCAAAATCTCTGTGTTAGCAGATGCTTTGGCCTCCCATCCTTTCTGTATTGCCGTTGCTCACCTCCTTTTGGGATTTCAGCATGGTTTTCATACCAGTATAGCTGTCATTTCTTCTGAATCTTACATTTATCACAATCTGCAATCTGCATTACACGAACCGGACATTGTTAAGCAACTAATTTAGAAGGAGATCCAAAAGAACTTCATCATTGGTCCATTCCTTCGACCTCCGTTTCCTACTTTTTGTATTAATCCTATTGGCATTACAATACGGAAGTTCTCAGAAAAAAGCCTCTCATCGTGGATCTCTCTGCTCCTCATGTTTCTTCCATGCCCAGTATTAGTTCATTTATTTATTTATTTAGCTTTTGTTGACCAGGTAAGCACGCTAGACAAAACATTTGCCTATTTTCAGGTGCGACCCGGGAGAGTACAATGAAAGACAAGTTCATACAGAGAAACACATGGCACAAGTTAAGCATTACACAGAAACACATAGCACCAGTTGACATTACACAAGCAGTCAAAGATTAAATACAGTTGCATAGGAAAATATACATAGAACACACATGGCTAAGATCAGTGCATCAGACAAAGCTCCGCCCAGTGGCAAAGAGTGAATACAGTTATATGCATAGCAGAGCCCCATTAATTCTAGCTGATCAGTATTCCTTATCCTATGCTTGTATAGACAATGCCATCATGCTAATGAAGCACCTTGGCTCAGGAGCATGGCTTTCTAAGGCTGATATTTCAGATGCTTTTAAACTACCACCTATTCATCTCTTGCTTTGGCACCTGTATGGTATGTCTTGGGAAAATCAATATTACTTTGCAGTCTGACTTACTTTGGGATGCAGGAGCAGCCCCAAGGTTTTTGTTCAGTTTGTTGAAGCACTTTGTTGGGCCTTACTCAACGTATACCATAGACCAGCTGTGCTCCATTTTTTGGATGATTTCTTTCTAATAGATCCACCAGACTCAATTCCAGAGTAAGGGATAAATACCCGTATTCACTTTTTTACATCTCTAAACATTCCTCTAGCCAAAGATAAAGACTTAGGCCCAGCTACTTCCCTTGAATTTCTTGGCATCATGTTGGACTCTGCGCGTATGGAAGCATGCTTACTTACTGATAAAGCTCTTTGAATCCAAGATATGGTCCACTCCTTTTCAACACAGTCGTCTTGTTCTAAGCTGAAATTACTTTCTCTACTAGGCTACCTTAACTATGCCATGAGGATCATCCCACAAAGGTAGATCATTTATGGCTTACCTTTTAAACTTGGCTTCTTCAATTGAGAATCTCCACCATCTTGTTCAAATTACAGCTGCAGCAAAATCGGATTTAGCTATGTGGTCTTTATTCCTTGCTCATTGGAATGGATGTTCTATGGTCTATGAAGACCCTTCACCGGATTTCTACCCTAGGATTTACACAGATGCCTCATCTACATACAGATATGCTGCCATTTTTGGCCACGCTTGGCTTGCTGCCCCTTGACCTTCTGATATTCTGTTGATTCCTGAATTTTCTTTAACTTCTTCATTATTCAGAATTTATCCCACAGTAGCCGCTGCTTTTCTATGGTCATTTATGGAACCTTCAATCAGTTTCTGTCTTTTCAGACAATCAAAGCATGGTAGACATTATCAACAAAGGTCACTCCTCATCCCTGTCCATAATGATGTTCATGCGGAAGTTGACCTCACTTTCACTTTACCATAATTTTACTGTCCAATGTTTACATAAACCCGGTCATGTCAATAAGGCTTCTGATGCTTTGTTTCGATTTCAGTTTCAGGTATTCCACCAATTATGTCCAGAATCAGATCCAAAGATGTCTTCTCCCCCTTCCTTCCAGGATCTCATAATGCTGTAGAATTCTATCGGCGTCATGCTTCTTCAGTTATGTGGGAAGTGTTAGCCCCTTCTACAAGATCTACTTGTTCTACAGCCTGGTTTAAATATGCCTCATTTTGCACCTCACAAACCCCTTGTGCTACTCCTGTCTTAGTTGATCATGTTTTAGCATTTATGACATTTTGCCATAAAATCTTTACAGTTATCTCATGGTACCATGAAACAGTACATTGCTGGAACTGAATTCGTACATTCTCAGTATACTCCTGCTCCATCAATGCTTTCCAATCCATCTGTGAAACTTCTCTTGCCGGGGTTTCAAAGAGTTGCTCTAGTCAAAAATCCTCACTTTCCATAGAAGGACCTCTATTGAGACGCCTTTTGGATTTATTAGATTCTAATCCTTTCGATCCCAAGTCCAATTTGATAATTTCCACTGCTGTAGGTTTAGCTTTTTATGGATTTCTTCTACCCAGAGAATTTTCAGTCTCATCTCCCACCTCCTCTTCATTCCTTAAAGTATCCGACCTTGGAAAGCAAGATTACTACATACTGCATCTGCCTTCATCAAAAACGGATTGTGCTCATGAAGGAGTTTCCATACCCTTATTTCCTTCTAAGAACAAATGGTGCCCGGTTGCTCAGTTGGACAAACATAAATTTTTATTGTGGATCAAATCATTCTCTTCTCTTAGTAACCTCAATCCATAATACTTCAGTGACTACAAAATGGTTTATAGACCATATCAGACTTTTGCTTCATCAGCTGGGACTCAGTCCTTATTCATATTCTGGGTACTTTTTCAGAATTAGAGCAGCATCATCAGCTTCAAAACATACAGTGAAGCCCACTAGGATGAAGCCCAACTCTGCAGAATTCTCCAGTAGAGTTACTGCAGCAAACAATGCAGCTTCATAGAAACATAGACTTTGACGGCAGATAAGGATCACTTGGCCCACCCAGTCTACCCATTTCCCTACCTGTTGGATAAGCTACAGATCCTAGTTAACCAACAGCCTACTTCTTCCTAACCCCCATCAGAATTGCCTTATGTCTGTCTCATGCATTCTTGAATTCCTCACTGTTTCTGACCCCACGACCTCCTCAGGAAGGCCGTTCCATGTGTCCACCACCCTCTCCATGAAAAAATACTTCCTCACGTTGCCCCTGAGCTGTCCCCCCTCTATCTTCAAATTGTGCCCCCTTGTTCTTGCACATCTCTTTTTCTGAAAGATGCTACCCTCTTGGACTTTGTTGATGCTTTTGAAGTACTTGAAAGTTTCAATCATGTCCCCCCTCTACCTCCTTTCCTCAAGGGTATACGTATTAAGTTCCTTTAGTTTCTCTTCATATGGCTTCTGGTGCAGACCCTGCACCATTTTAGTTGCCCTCCTCTGGACAGCCTCCATCCTGTCTATGTCCCTGCGGAGATGGGGTCTCCAGAACTCCACGCAGTACTCCAGATGGGGTCTCACCAACTTTCTGTATAGAGGGATAACAAGTTCCTGTTTTTTACTGGTGATGCCTCTTCCTATACATCCCAGTATCCCCCCAGCCCTCCTTACTGCCTTCTCACATTGCTTACTTACCTTTAGGTCATCTGATATGACTACCCCAAGGTCCTTTTCCGTTTCTGTTCTTATTAGTACCTCCCCTCCCATTGTGTACTCTTCCCCTGGGATTTTGTCTCCCAGGTGTATTACTTTGCACTTCTTTGCATTGAATTTAAGCTGCCATACTTTTGACCATTCCTCCAACCTTGCCAAGTCTCTTCTCACCCTTTCCACCCCCCCACCGGTAGCAACCCTGTTGCAGATCTTTGTGTCATCTGCAAAGAGGCATAATTTTCTTTCCAGTCCCTCTGCAATGTAGAAACATAGAATCTGACGGCAGTTAAGGATCACTTGGCCACCTAGTCTGCCCATTTCCCTACCTAATGGATGAGCTGCAGATCCTAGTTAACCAACAGCCTACTTCCTCCTACTCCCCACTAGAATTGCCTTATTTCTGTCCTAAGCATTCTTGAATTCCCCCACTGTTTTTGACCCCACGACATCCTCAAGAAGGCTGTTCCATGAATCCACAACCCTCTCCATGAAAAAAATACTTCCTCACATTACCTCTGAGCCGCCCCCCTTCTATCTTCAAATTGTGCCCCTTGTTCTTGCACATCTCTTTTTCTGAAAGATGCTACCGTCTTGGACTTTGTTGATTCCCTAGAGATATTTGAAAGTTTCTATCATATCCCCCCCCTTTCCTCAAGGGTATACATATTAAGCTCGTTGTATGGCTTCTGGTGCAGACCCTGCACCATTTTAGTCGCCCTCCTCTGGACAGCCTCCATCCTGTCTATGTCCTTGTGGAGATGGGGTCTCCAGAACTGCCCGCAGTTCTCCAGACGGGATCTCATCAAGATAACAACTTCTATTTTCTACTGGTGATGCCTTTCCATATGCATCCCAGCATCCCCCAGCCCTCCTTACTGTCCCCTCACATTGCTTGCCCACCTTTAGGACGTCTGATATGACTACCCCCAGATCCTTTTCCATTTTTGTTGTTAGTATCTCACCCCCATTTGTGTACTCTCCCCCTGGGTTTTTGTTTCCCAGGTTCATTACTTTGCACTTCTTTGCATTGAATCTAAGCTGCCATTCATTGGACCATTCCTTCAACCTTGCCAAGTCCCTTCTAATCATTTCCACCCCAACTTGTGTATTGACCCTGTTGCAGATCTTTGTGTCTTCTGCAAAGAGACATACTTTTCCTTCCAGTCCCTCCATAATGTCACTTATAAAGACATTAAAGAGGGCCGGTCTCAGTACTGAACTATGTGGTACCCCGCTGGTAACCCCCCTTTCTTCAGACTGGACTCTGTTTACCATTACCCTCTGCCTCCTGTTGTCTAGCCAGTTTTTTACCCAGGCTACCACCTTGGGACCCACTCCAAGACTGGCTAACTTGTTTATTAATCTTTTGCGTGGGACTGTGTCAAATGCCTTGCTAAAGTCTAGGTGGGCCATGTCCACAGCCCCTCCCTGGTCTACTACTTTGGTCACCCAGTCAAAGAAATCTATTACATTCAACTGACACGACCTTCCCACTGTGAATCCATGCTGCCTTGGGTCCTGTGCCCTTCTGGCCTCTGGGTACTCAACGATTCTTTCCTTCAGAAGTGATTCCATCATTTTACCTGCCACTGAGGTCAAACTAACAGGTCTGTAGTTTACTGTCTTTGCCGTGCTCCCACTTTTGTGAAGTGGAATCACATCCACCCTCCTCCAGTCCTCAGGTACCACCCCCATCTTCCCATGATTTGTTAAAGAGTGTAGTCAGTGGTGTCACTAGTTCTCCCCTTAGTTCTTTTAGAATTCTGGGGTGAATCCCCTCAGGCCCCATTGCTTTATCCACCTTCAGTTTTAAGAGTTCTTTAAGAGCCCTTTCTTCTGTGAATGGACTGGTATCAACCCCCCTATCCAGAGTGTTTCTACTGTTTGGTTTAGATACTTCCCCCTCCTCTTCCTTTGTGAATACTGACCAGAAGTATTCATTCAGTATCCCTGCTTTTTCACTGTCACCCTCTGCCCACATTCCTTCCCCTTTATTAAGCCTCAGTATCCCTACCTTGGTCTTTCTTTGCTCCCTAATGTACCTATATACGGTTTTATCCCCTTCTTAACAGAGTTGGCTATCTTTTCCTCAGTTTGGGCCTTTGCTATTCTGACTGCCTTCCCTGTCTCCTTCTGCTTTAACTGATATAGTTCTCTGTCCTGCGCCTTCTGTGTTTCCTTATATTTCCTGAATGCTATCCTTTTTCTCCTTAACCTTCCCTGCCACTTCTTTTGAGAACCATAATGACTTTTTCCTTTGTTTTGTTTTGTTGATTTACACAAAGGCTTGTTGCCTCTGTGATGGCAATTTTGATTTTTCCCCATTGTTCTTTCACCCTTCCTTCTTGCCTGTTTGCTATTGCTTTTCTGAGGCACTCCCATTTTGCCAAAGTCAACCCTCCTAAAGCATCCTTAGTCTCTGGTGTCCCACAAGAATCTTCTGACACTTAAGTTACGCTCAGGTCCCACCTTCTCTAATGGGGGGGGCCCCAGCACTTTTGCAACCTCTTTTCTCACCCCCCCCGGCCCTCACCACCTACCTCCCCCTGTCTCCTATACCCTCCCCCTCCCAAGTCCAATAATAGAATACCCACTGGTCTACAAATACCAATGAGTGCACCGATCTACATATACTAATGAGTGCCCGGGGTCTAAGTTTGTAACCTACTTTGCTTGTTTGTTTAGTGTGCTACAATTAGCATTTAATTGTGTTATCTTTGAATGTATAGGCCCGACTTATCTCTCATATGTACAATGGTTTGTTTTGCCTGCCCTGTTCCTGCCTGTGATTTGTTTGATGTCCAGGACCACTTTGAAAATGAGCTTGCTCAATGGTGTTTATGCCTGGTTAAATAAAGTTTGATTGATTAATTAAAGTCCAGCACCCTTGCTTTTGTATGGCTTGACTCAACAGCTGTGTTTATTTTGAACCACACTGTTTGGTGGTCGCTTGTTCCCAGATAGCTACCCACTTCTAAATCTGAGATCCCCATTTGAGAGTACCAGGTCTAAGATTGCTCCCTTCTGAATGGGTTCCAACATTAGCTGTTTAAGGCATGCCACCTGTAGGGCATCAAGAATGACCCTACTCTTGGATGTGGCTGCAATAAAGGTGCTCTAGTTAACATCTGGCATATTCAGGTCCCCATCAGCAATATCTTTCCTTTTTCTGCCATTCTAAGGATTCCTTCTATCATTTCCTTGTCCATTGCCTCCCCCTGAGATGGGGGTCTGTAAACAACCCCTGTGCAGATTGTGGTGCCATTTCCTGTCTCCAGGGTGACCCACAGTGCCTCCTCCTCTCCCTGTTTACTCTTTAGTTCTGTTGCTTTGATTCCTTCCCTTATGCAGAGAGCTACTCCTCCTTCTCTTTTACCCTCCCTGCCCCTCCTGTAGATTGTGTACCCTGGTATGCTGACATCCCAGTTATGGTTTTCTGTGTACCATGTTTCTGTGACTGCCATGATATCCAGGCGCCCCTCTTCCATCAAGGCCACTAGTTCAGGGAGCTTGTTACACAGCCTATGGGCATTGGTACTCATCACCCTCCATTTTTTGATGGCCTTACCCCTTTTAGGCCCATCCCTGTCCTTACTGCTTTTGCCTTTTTCTGGATTTTCCCCTTTCCTGCTCCCTATCGACTTCTCTACCTTTGTGTCTACTTCACTAACTACCCTGTTTTGTTGGGGGGGGGGGTGCTGGGATATCCCTGCTTCTCTTAAGTGCCTCCCCCCTTGGCTAGTTTAAATTCTTGCAAATGAAGCATTTAAACCTATACCTAGGATCCTGGTTTCCCTCCCGGACAGATGCAGACCATCTCACCTAAACTGCTTCGCTAACTAGAGACCTATCTCTAACCTTCCCTTTGCCGGGAAGGTGATTGAGAAAGTTGTCACACTACAGCTGGAGAACCATCTTACTATCCACGATATCTACGAACCTCTCCAGTCCGGTTTTCGGAAGAGGCATAGTACTGAGACCGCTCTGGTTTAGGTGCTCAATGATCTCCTGATGGCGAGGGATCATAAGCGCCATTCCATCTTGGTGCTTCTTGATCTCTCTTCAGCCTTTGACACTGTGGACCATGGGGTGTTCCTCAAGCACCTGAGGGTCATCTGTGGCCTGTCTGGAACAGTTCTCAGATAGTTTCAATCTTTTCTCACTGGCAGATTTCAGACGGTGGTGTCGGGGACTTTTTCCTCTGGCCCATTCTCTCTGCCATGTGGGGTCCCTCAGGGGTCGGTGTTGTCCCCCATGTTTTTCATGGTGTATATGCTGCCCCTCGGAGACATTTTAAGATGGTATGGGCTGAGGTTTCACTGCTATGCTGATGATACCCAGCTCTACTTGTCTTTTGCACCCAACCAGGATAGTGTGAGCTCGGTCTTTAATAGCTGCCTCATAGAAATCCAGGACTGGATGAAATCCAGCTGGTTGAAATTGAATTCTGGAAAGACTGAGGTGTTGATGGTGGATCCAGGTCACCAGACAGAGGGGTCGGTGGCCAGACAACCTTCTGGACTTTGTGGCAGAGGGGTCCAGCTGCCTTCCGCTGAACTGGTGCGAAACCTGGGGGTGGTCTTTGACGGGTTGACACTGCGTTCGCAGGTGTCGGCATTCGTCAAGTCCTTGTTTTACTATCTTAGGGACATTGCCAGGATTAAGCACCTTGTTCCATCTGGTGTCCTTCTGACGTTGATCCATGCCTTTGTGACCTCGTGCCTAGACTACTGCAACTCCCTGTACTTAGGGCTGCCAGGGGTTGATATCTGCCACTCCCAGCTAGTGCAGAACGCTGCGGTGCAGTTCTTGATGGGGACTCCTTGTTCAAGTCACATCACACCAGTGCTGCGCAAACTGCACTGGCTGCCTATTCAGTGGCGGATCACCTTCAAGGTCGGGCTACTTACCTTTAAGGCCCTGCACGGATTGGTCCGAGCTATCTGCAAGAGCTTCTGAAGCCTTACTGCCCCGGCCGACCTCTCCGCTCAGCTGATGAGGAGTTGTTAGATATTCACAGGGTACGGCTTAAAACATCAGGGGCCCGTGCTTTTTTGTACTGTGTGTGGCCCGACCCTGTGGAATTCTCTACCTCATCAGACTCGTGAGTGCACGATTGTGGAGAGCTTTAAGTGGGCCTTGAAGACCCATCTATGGCATCTTGCTTATGATGATTAAATTACATTTGGATTGGTATTTATTACCTGCTGTATTTGAACTTTTTATGTTTTTTATTCACTGGATTTTATTTGTTTTTTAAGTTGTACAGTGCCTTGATTAAAAAAGGGCGCTTTATAAATAGTTATTATTATTTAAAGGCCTGCATCCCTCCAGGTGGTCCCCCAGTCCCCAATGAAGCCAAATCCCTGAGCTCTGCACCAGTTTTTCAACCAGTTATGGAATCCCAAGGTGCGGAGTACCCTAGCCTCACCCATGCCATTGACAGGCAGCACTTCTGAGGAAGTTGCCGTGCGTGCTACATGTCTAAGGCCCCTCCTCAACTCCACAAACTCCTGCTGCACTGCTCTGATCCCATTCCCAGCCAGGTCATTTGTCCCTAGGTGGACAATGACATCCAGCTCCCTCCCTCGTGCAGCTGCTCCCTCCATTCTGAGGATTTGCTTCCTGTCCCTCCAAGCCATGGCATCAGGCAGGCACCTTACCTCCCTTTCCCTTCCCTCCCCCTGTTCTGCCCTCCTAACGATTGAGTCCCCCACCAGGAGTTGTTTCCTTTACCTGTGGGGTCCTGTGCTTTACACAAAGGCTTGTTGCCACTGTGATGGCAGTTTTGATGTTTCCCCATCGTTGCTTCACCCCTCCTCCTTGACTGTTTGCCAGTGCTTTTCTGAGACACTCTCCCATTTTGTTAAAGTCAGCCCTCCTAAAGTCCAGTACCCTCATATTTGTATGGCTTGACTCTACAACTGTGTTTATCGTGAACCACACTGTTTGGTGGTCACTTGTTCCCAGATGGCTACCCACTTCTGAATCTGAGATCCCCTCTCCGTCCTCGTTTGAGAATACCAGGTCTATGATTGCTCCCTCCTGAGTGGGTTCCAACACTAGCTGTCTGAAGCATGCCCCCTGTAGGGCATCAAGAATGACCCTGGTCTTGGATGTGGCTGCAGCTGCAGCAAAGATGATCCAGTTAACATCTGGCATATTCAGGTCCCCCATCAACAATATCTCCCCTTTTTCTGCCATTCTAAGGATGCCTTCTATCATTTCCTTGTCCATTTCCTCCCCCGAGACAGGGGTCTGCATACAACCCATGTGTGGATTGTGGTGCCATTTCCTGTCTCCAGGGTGACCCACAGTGCCTCCTTGCCTCCCTGTTTACCCTTTAGTTCCGTTGCTTTGATCCCTTCCCTTGCAAGAGAGCTAATCCTCCTCCTCTTCTACCCTCGCTGTCCCTCCTGTAGATTGTGTACCCTGGTCTGTTGACATCCCAGTCATGGTTCTTTGTGTACCATGTTTCTGTGACTGCCATGATAACCAGGCATCCCTCTTCCATCAAGGCTACTAGTTTAGGGAGCTTGTTACCCAGACTGTGGGTGTTGGTACTCATTAACCTCCATTTTTGATGGCCTTACCTCTTTTAGCCCTATTCCTGTCCTTACTGCCTTTTTCTTCATTTATCCCTACCATTCTCCCTATCGACTTCTCTGTTTTGGTGTTTACCTCGCTATATACCATGTTTTGTGGGGGACGGGGGCTGGGATATTCCTGCTCCTTTTCAGTGCCTCCCCACTTGGCTAGTTTAAATGCTTGCCAATGAAGCATCTAAACCTATCACCTAGGCTCCTGGTTCCCCTCCTGGACAGATGCAGACCATTGTGCCAGTATAGGCCTGTATCTCTCCAGGTGGACCCCCAGTCCCCAATGAAGCCAAAACCCTGAGCTCCATACCAGTGTTTGAACCATTGATTGAATCCCATGGTGCGGAGCACCCTAGCCTCACCCATGCCATAGACAGGCAGCACCTCCAAGAAGGTTACCATGCATGCTACTTGTCTAAGGTCCCTCCCCAACTCCACAAACTCATGCTGCACTGCTGTGATCCTATTCCCAGCCAGGTCATTTGTCCCTAGGTGGATAATAATGTCCAGCTCCCTCCTCCATGCAGCTGCTCCCATGATCCTGAGGATTCGCTCCCTGTCCTGCCAAGCCATGGTGCCGAGCAAGCACCTTACCTCCTTCTCCCTTACCTCCCCCAGTTCGACCCCCCCTAACAATTGAGTCCCGCCACCAGGAGTTGTTTCCTTCCCCTGTGGGGTCCCAAGCCACCCTCCTTTGAGTCTCCTTTGTGGAGGTTCCTAGCATCATCCTTGGTCTCCACTGCGGGTGCCTCCATGGAGGAACCATGCTCTGCCAAAATGGCGTATGAATTGTGGAGAGGTACAACTGGAGGGATGCACCTCTGTTCCACCACCCTCACCCTCCCTGAGCCCACCGTGGTCTAACTGCTTCTCTTTCTGGCACAGGGTCACAATGTTGCAAGACATTATGCCACAGCAATATATTGTGCTGCCAATACAACGCAATATATTGCCAGTGGCATAAGTCTTTTTTTTTCTACGGGGGGCTTCACCCCCCTCATGCCCCCAACTAAAATATCTAACTGTGGTGGGGTGGTTAAAAGTGAAAATTGCACAACGTGAGAAAAATGTAAAAATCCATGTGTCTGGGACCGGGAATCGAAACTCTGTCCCAAATGCACTGCCTGCCTCCCATACTGCCAGTGGCTCATCCCGTTGAGCCATGGCAGCTGCTCAGCAGACCCTCATCCCAACAGGATGCTTATCCTGTACAGGGCCGAGTGAGAGGGTGCACTACTGTACATACATTCTTTCACGGTTTTGCACCCTCTCGCTCTTTCCTACTATTCCGACTGTGCGGTCATGTCATGCACTGTAGAGTGTACATCACATTGACCCGGTAGGTCTCTTTTTTGGCAACCTCTGAGGCAGTGGCCCTGGGTGGGAGAGGAGGTCCCCCAAATCCTGGCCAACTCAGCCTGGAGACGAGCAACCTCCTTCCTCAGCCCAGAGAGGTGCCTGCAGATGGGACAACACCGCATCCTCCAGAATGTCTCCTGGAAGACTGCCGCTCCACAGCTACTGCACTGCACCACTCCCATCATGTCTTATTTGTGGCCCCTCGACTGTTGTTTTGTATGCTTACTCTTTCCTCTCTCTGTTTTCTCTATTTTTTTGTGCGTATGTTTTTTCTCCCTACTTTTCTACTGCCTCTATGCCCTTACAACGCCTGCACTTTCTGTTCTGGGACAAGAAGTTCCTGTATTCCTCAGTAGTCTCCTTCTTACTTGCTCAGAGACCGATCTCCAGCAGCTAACCCTTTTTCTTTCCTTCTCCTTCTCTCTCTGTCTTTCTCTCCTTCTGTAGTGACTTGCAGCTTCTCTCTCTCCTCCTCCTCTTGTATGTGCCTTTGTGGACCTAGTTGCTAGCTACACACTTTGTAATTCTGCATGTATACCAGCTAGGCTATTGCTTGTGCTGTGTTGCCTAACTGTTCCTGTGTCTTTAAGTAGGTGTGGCCTGGCCTTCCTCTATAAAGGTAGAGCCCCCGGGGGTGGTTGGGGAATGAGGGTGGATGGGGGGATTGTTCCTTTGGAACTCGGTGTCTACAAAAAACAATCAACAATCTAGTAAAAAACATTTTCTTTTGTAACCTACAGGGCAAAACACAGCTCTAGCTTAAAGGGAATCAGTACATTTTCTTATGAAATTATTGTAAAGGTTACTATGAGGATCCGGTATGTAAATTGATGGATTATATTTAGATAAAGTTTTCAGTAAGACAGATAAAATGCTTTTTAAATAGGGATATGGAGGCATCCATTTTGTGGACAGGAAGGGTGTTGTGATGATGTCACTGCCTCACCAGTGTCAGCAGTGTGCAGTGTAGCAGGTGAGAACAATTCAACTGCTTGTCAGGGATTCCATTATATTCTGAGAAACACCCAAGATTTTATGTTTGGCAGAGTGCAAGAAAAGAATCCAGTGCTTCATTTCATGATAGAAAAGGATCCCTGTCTGTAGGAGTAGTTTGTTTTAACCTGCTTAATTGTATACTGTTAGAGCTGGTGAAGCAGTGACATCATCACAGCACCCTTCTTTTCTACAAAATGGATGCCTCCATATCACAATTTTAAATGTATTTTTCTGTCTTACATAAAACTTTTTCTGACTATAACCTAGCAGTTTACATCCTGGATCCATACAGTAATCTTCACAATAATTTCAAAGAAACATACGGATTCCCTTTAAGGTAGCTGGTAGCTGCTCTCCTCTCTCTCTCTCTCAGCTTCTGCAGCAAACAGAGTCCACAGTCAACTCCTGTTTGTAATCCACAGTCCCTTAAACCATCTTCAGCTCCTCCCCTTATCAGACACCTCTTTCACAGAGTTTCAGTAACAGCTCTAGTCAAAAATGACTGCAGATATTCTCCCAGCTAGATTACCTCCCTGGCAAATTAAAGTTATACTAAGTAAAGACAACCCCAAAAACAAAGAACCAAAATACTGACTTCTACTTACTATTGCAGGCCCCTGAATTAAGAATTCAATTCCATGTACTTAGTAAATCACCTCTTTGCTGTAGGGTAGCTGTTCTACCTCTCTCAGCTACAGCAATGGGAGTTAATCCCTTTTGTCATGCAGGAAACCTGTGACACTGCGCTTCATCCTGATGGGCTTTACTATAACATCCCCAGCCATATTATAAAGAAGCTCGGAAGATAAAAGTCTTCAATTTATGAAATCTACATTCCCAATCCAGATTCTGAAATTAGAGTAGCATTTTCAGTTATCTCCTCTTAGTATGCCCTGAGGATGGGCAGGTCAATAACCATGGGTCCTCGGAGGTCCCCCCACCAAAGGATTTTTTTCCCTTCCTGCACGTTACTGGTCATACTGTCCGTGAGTTGGGGGAGGTCATCAAACATAATTTTTGTGCTCTCTATTCCTACAGCTTTCCAGTTTAAAGTTCCTGCTCCTACCCAGCTTATAGTAATACAGTACCAACAAAGGGAATACAGTTAAGCCAAAACAGAGTATGCACAAGCATGAACACATACAGTGGTGATCGTACAAAAGTTTTATCATTACTGAGGTATACCTTGGTGGTACTGAGGCAGGATCACATTACAGCCAATGCAAATTGAACTTGAGTGCCTCAGTGGTACCTCGAACTTTTAGATAACCACCACTGTATTATTCCACAAACATTGACTGTGAGGGCTTAGCCTGAGGTTCAGTGTGGGGGAATAACTTCTCCCACATACATAATAAAAAACAGCCTCTGTCTTGACCCCTGGCTAGTGTAGGGAAAGAATAGCCCGCCTTCCACCCCTTCCACCTCCTTCTCTAGCGTTCTCCCCATCCTTGGTGTAGGGTGCTCTATTCCTACAGCTATCCAGTTTAAAGTTCCTACTCCTACCCAGCTTAAAGTAATACCAATGATGGGAACAGAGTTTATCCAAAACAGAGTATGAACACATATTATTCCATAAAAATTGAATCGTTCAAAATTATCTACAGAGCACTTATGTACACTCGGGATGTAACATCCCATACTCATAATTGTGTTTATCCCTGATTATCATTTATCAGTTATGAGCAAAAATTAATATAATTTGCAAAATAGAGGGTTGCTATAGATGTACAAAAGCCTTCATATTTAACAATAACTCAGCCCTAAGTAGGAAAACTGTAAATAACCAAAATAAATGTAGTAGGGGTGATAAGAAAAATTAGGGCAAGAATAAATAAATAAAAAAGGTTTTTAGAACTGAAAATTATCAATAACAAGGAGCAGAGCCAGCAGTCCAGCAGGAAACATGCTTCTCAGTGAGTTCCTGATCAACTAGAGGTTTTAAGACAAATTAAACCTAATTTTTGGGGACTAAGCTACAAACAGTGCGTAGATTTGAAAAGCTCACAATGAAAGGACAGAACATAGATACATAGATACATAGATACATAGACAGTGTCGGCAGATAAGGGCCTATGGCCCACCTAGTCTGCCCATTTGAGCTTGTAAGTTCAGTTTGTTTTCCTAGAAGTCTATTTCCCCTTACCCCTGACCTCTAGAATTCCTTTATGTCTATCCCATGCATTCTTAAATCCCGTGATTGTTTCAGCCCCCACCACTTCCTCTGGCAGGGTGTTCCACTTGTCCACCACCCGTTCTGTGAAGAAATTCTTTCTCATGTTTCCTCTGAATCGTCCTCCTCCAACTTTATCCCATGCCCTCTAGTCCTGAAACATCTTTTCCGCTTAAAATAGTGTTTTCCTGCACCCTGTTCCTCCCTGTAAGATACTTGTATGTCTCTATCATATCCTCTCTCCCTCCCTCCTCTCCTCCAGGGAGTACATGTTCAGTTCCTTCAACCTGTCTTCATAGGATTTGTGATGCAACCCATGCACCATCTTTGTTGCCCTCCTGTGAACCTTCTCTACCCTGTCTATGTCCCTACGTAGGTATGGTCTCCAGAACTGTACACTGTACTCCAGGTGGGGCCTCACTAGTGTCTTGTATAGCGGAATTATGACCTCCTTTTCCTGCTGGTGATGCCCCTGCCTATACATCCCAGCATCCTATTTGCTTTACCTGATGCCTTGTCACACTGTTTCCTACCTTGAGGTCATCAGAGATGACAACCCGAGATCCCTTTCCTGCTTGGTGCATGCTATATCCTCACCCCCCAACTGATATATTGTGCCAGGGTTTTGTGCCCCATATGCATTATCTTGCACTTCTTTGCATTGAATTTCAACTGCCAAACCCTTGACCATTCTTCAAGTTTCTGCAGGTCCCTTCTCATTCTGTCTACACCTCTGGTGTGTCAACTCTGTTACAGAGCTTTGTGTCATCAGCGAACAGTGAAATTCTGCCTTCTATATCCTGTGCAATGTCACTGATGAAGATGTTGAATAGGACCGATCCCAGCACTGATCCCTGTGGTACCCCACTGGTCACTCTTCCCTCTGTGGAGTGACAGCCATTTACCACCACCCTCTGTGTCCTGCCACCCAGCCAGTTACCTACCCACCACACTACTGTCCTGCCCACACCATATTCCCCAGTTTGTGTAATAGTCTTCTATGTGGCACAGTGTCAAGGCCTTGCTGAAGTCCAGATGGGCCATGTCCACTGCCTCCTGATCCACCTCCTAGTCACCCAGTCAAAAATTCAATGAGGTTGGTCTGACATGACCTCCCCTGGTGAAACCATGCTGCCTTGGGTCCTGTAGTCCATTGACAACCAGATGTTCCACCAATCTCTCCTTCAGTAGTGCTTCCATGATCTTTCCCACTACGAGGTGAGGCTGACTGGTCTGTAGTTCCCTGCTTCCTCTTTGTTCCCACTTTTTGTATAAGGGGACTACATCTGCTGTCCTCCAGTCTTTGGGTACCTCCCTGTTTCCAGTGATTGGCTGAACAGGATAGCCAGAGGTTCAGCCACCACCTCTCTTAGTTCTTTAAGGACCCTGGGTGCACCCATCTGGCCCCATTGCTTTGTCAACTCTTATTACTTCCAGTTCCTTCAGGACCCTTTCTCGTGTAAAGGGACTTGTGTCCATTTCTGCACCATTCTCACCCTTGTACTCCTTCAGACCCATTACCCCTCTTCCTTAGTAAAGACTGAGCAGAAATACCTGTTCAATATGTCAGCTTTACTGTTGTCATCCTCCACGCTGTCCCATCCTCCCCTTCAGTCTAACCATCCCTCCTTTGACCTTCTTTTTTCACTTATGTACCTGTAAAGGTTTGTCCCTTTAACCACTGATTTTGCAATGTGTTCTTCTGTCTGAGCTTTGGCTTCCCTTACTGACTTCCCCTCCCTTTGTTTCTCCTGGTACTTCTCCCTATCCCCTTCTGCCTGTGTCTTTTTGTATTGCCTGAATGCAGTCTTTTGGCTTTCACTTTCTTTGCTACCTCTTTGGAAAACCATAATGGTCTCCTCTTTCTTTCCTCTTGCTAACCTGCTTAATGCATAATTCTGTTGTTCTTATAATCCCCATTTTAAATACTGCCCACTGTTCCTCAATCCCTGATTCCTGTCCCATTCCCTTAATGCCTCTTTCAAGCATCTCCCATTTTCCCAAAGTCTGCCCCCTAAAATCCAGGATACGTGTTTTGTGTGGTTTGGTTCTGCTCTTTCTGTGATTTCAAACCACAATGACTGGTGGTCACTGTTACCCAGGTGCTCCCCACTGTTACCCCATCACACTGTCCCTGTTTGTGAGCACAAGGTCCAGTATTGCCTTCTGCCGAGTTGGTTCCATGACCAGTTGCTTGAGGAAGGCACCCTGAAGGAGTCCAGGATAAATCTGCTCCTAGTTGATGCTGCTGCTGGGATGCTCCAGTCCACATCTGGTATATTGAAGTCTCCAACCAGTACTACCTCACCCTTGTCAGCCATCCTTTGGATGGCTAGCATAAGCTCCCTATCTGTTTCTTCCTCCTGGGCTGGTGGTCTATAGACCACACCTGTGCGGATGTCTGGCCCCATTTTCCTTTCCAGCTTAACCCACAGTATCTCTCCCCCATTTTGTTCCTCCTGGATCTGTGTGGCCCTTATGTCATTTTTCACATACAGTGCCACTCCTCCTCCCTTCCTGCCTGCTCCAAATGCTTTAATATGGGACGTTCTTGTACTACAAAAACTGATTCTTCTACTGCCAGGCCATCACAAGCAGTAGGCCCGCTGAAAACAGCACCGGGACAAGCAGAGGAAAATCCCAACACGCTGGAGTCCTTGCAAAGGACGGTGATGGTCTTGACTAGATCCATCACAATGCAGGACCAAAAATTGGATCTATGTGGGATGTTTGGCGGTGGTTGAAGGGAAGATTGATGGAGTGGTAGGGAAAGCAGATGACTCAGAGAAAGTTGCCACGAAAGCACTGGTGGTGGTGGCGATGACCGTTGAGGAGCGGTCCCTGCTGAAGAACTGCATAGAGCAATTGGAAAATACTATTAGACTGCTAATGTGAGGAATCCTTGATCTTCCCGAAGGTGTGGAAGGGGAATTCTTGGCTGCATACTTGGAACAGTGGCTACTGGAGGCAGTTAGACTAGGGCATGCTGTGCCCATACAAAAGGCATACCAGATCAACCCCTGCTGGGCTATGGCAAGGGGAGATGGATGGAACTGTCCTATTGGTCACATCCTTGATGTGTGCCAGAGACCAAGTGCTGAAAGCAGCTAAAGAGCAGTCCCTTGCATCGGTGGAAAATAATAGAATCTTGCGCTTTCTGGATTATACCTTTACAACAAGGCAATACAGAAGAACCTTTGAAGGGGTGGCTCGCAAACTCAAAGAAGTTGGGATTGGCTACCGTATTGAATCCCCAGCCCACTTGCAGTTTTCATTTTGGAATAAACAATATTCTTTCACGGATCCGAAGGCGGCTGGGGTCCTAGTACAGTTGTGGCCAAAAATATTGGCGCCCTTGCACTTTTTCAAATAACTCACAATTTCCTCCAAACATAAGTTGAAATTAACAACAGTACAGTATTTGGTCTCCACAATTCTTTATTTCTCTGTTAATATTACAGAACCTTTGTTTTTGATTCAGAATTTAATATATCCTTTTAAATCAGAAAATGAAAAATGGCATTGACAAAATTATTGACACCCTAGACTTAATATTTGGTAGCACAGCCTTTGGTCAAAATAACTGCAATCAGCCGCTTCCTATAGCCATGGATGAGCTTCCTGCACCTCTCTACTGGCAGTTTGGTCTACTCTTCTTGTGCAAACTGCTCCAGTTCTCCCAGATTTGAAGGGTGCCTTCTCCCAACTGCTGTTTTCGGATCTCTCCACAGGTTTTCAATGGAATTTAGATCTGGACTCATTGCTGGCCACTTCAGAACAGTCCAGCGTCTTGTCTAGAACCATTCCTGGGTGCTTTTTGAAGTGTGTTTGGGGTCATTGTCCTGCTGGAAGACCCATGACCTTTGATGGAGACCCAGCTTTCTGACACTGGGTTCAACATTGCGCTCCAAAATGGCCTGGTAATCTCCAGATTTCATGATGCCATGCACACGTTCAAGGCACCCAGTGCCAGAGGCAGCACAGCAACCCCGAAACATCACTGAACCTCCTCCATGTTTGACTCTAGGGACGGTGTTCTTTTCTTTGAAGGCTTCATTTTGTTTTCTGTAAACATAGAGATGATGTGCTTTACCAAAAAGCTCTAATTTGGTCTCATCAGTCCACAGGACAGTCTCCTAGAAGGATTTTGGCTTGTTCAGGTGTGTTTTGGCAAACCCCAGTCGGGCTTTCTTATGTCTCTTTCTCAGCAGTGGGGTCCTCCTGGGCCTCCTACCATATAACCCCCCTTTCATTGAGTTGGCGACGGATGGTGCGAGTTGAAACTGTCGTACCTTGTGTCTGAAGGTCAGCTTGAATCTGTATGGCAGTTGATCGAGGTGCTTTCTCCATCATTCAAACAATCCTGCGCTGCAATCTTCAATCAAGTTTCCTCTTGCGGCCACGTCCAGGGAGGTTGGCTACAGTGCCATGGACCTTAAACATCCTGATAAGATTACGTACGGTGGAAACAGGAACATCAGGGTCTCTGGAGATTGATTTGTAGCCTTGAGATTGTCCATGCTTGGCTACAATCTTCTGTCTGACCTCCTCAGACAATTCTCTGGCTGTCTTTCTTTTCTCCCTGCTCATGGCGGTACACACAGTGACACAAAACAGGAGAATGAGTCCTTTTCTCTATTTAAACTGGTTGAATGAGTGATTTTTATATTGCAGGTACAGTGGCGTGAAAAAGTATTTGCCCCCTTCCTGATTTTCTCTATTATTGCATATTTGTCACACTGGATGTTTTCAGGTCTTTAGAGAAAATGTAATATTAGATAAAGGGAACCTGAGTGAACAAATAACACTTGTTTTTTTTTTTTAATTTCACTTATTTAATGAAAAAAAGTTAACCAACACCAACTGGCACTGTGTGAAAAGTAATTGCCCTTACACTTAATAACTGGTTATGCCACATTTAGCTGCAATGACTGCAACCAAACACTTCCTATAATTCAATATCAGTCTTTCACATCGCTGTGGAGGAATTTTAACCCACTCTTCCTCGCAGAACTGCTTTAATTCAGTAACATTTGGTAGGTTTTCGAGCATGAACTGCTCGTTTCAGGTCCTACCACAGCATCTCTATTGGTTTAAGTCTGGACTTTGACTAGGCCACTCCAAAACTTTAATTTTACTTCTTTTAGCCATTCTGATGTGGACTTGCTTTTTGTGTTTTGGATCGTTGTCTTGCTGCATGACCCAACTCACGCTTCAACTTCAGCTGACAGAAGGATGACTGGACATTCTCCTTAAAATTTTCTGGTACAGAGCAAATTCATGGTTCCTTTAATTATGGCAAGTCATCCAAGTCCTTAGGCAGCAAAGCATCCCACCATCACTACCACCACCATGTTTGACTGTTGGTATGGTGTTCTTACTGTGGAATGCTGTGTTTGCTTACGTGAGACATTATGGGATCCATGTTGTCCAAAAGTTCCACTTTGGACTCATCTGTCCATAGAACATTTTCCCAAAAGGCTTGTGGATCATCCAGGTGCTTCTTGGCAAGCAGAGGACGAGCATTTATGTTCTTCTTAGTTAGCAGTGGTTTCCGCCTTGCTACTCTCACATGAAGCCCATTTTGCCCAGTCTCTTTCTGATTGTGGAGTCATGAACACTGACCTTAGCTGAGGCAAGAGTAGCCTGCAGTTCTTTGGATGTTGTTTTAGGATCCTTTGAGACTTCTTGGATGATTTTACACTGCGCCCTTGGAGTAATTTTGGCAGGCAGCCCACTCCTGGGAAGGGTCACTACTGTTCCAAGTGTTCTCCATTTGAGATTATGGCTCTCACTGTGGTTCGATGGAGTCCCAGAGCCTTAGAAATAGCTTTGTAACCCTTTCCAGACTGATAGAGGGCAACAAGTTTTTTCTGATCTTTTCAGGAACTTCCTTGATCGTGGCATACTGTGCTTGTTGAATCTTTGTGCTGCAAGCGGACTCTGATGGTAAGGGCCAAAATAAGTGAGGTTATATTGAGCAGGGCTGGCTGTAATCAAGCCTGGCTGTGTTCAATCAGCTGACTCTAATTATCCCTTTAATTGGGTTGATTTAACTAGGGGGCAATTACTTTTTCACACAGTGCCAGTTGGTGTTGGTTAACTTTTTTCATTAAATAAATGAAATAAGTGAAAAAAAAAAGTGTTATTTGTTCACTCAGGTTCCCTTTATCTAATATTATATTTTGTCTAAAGACCTGAAAACATCCAGTGTGACAAATATGCAATAATAGAGAAAATCAGGAAGGGGGCAAATACTTTTTCACGCCACTGTACCTGCAACTCACCACAGGTGAGTTCAATTCCAAAGTGAAGGAGAATCACCTGCTTGAAATCTAATTATTTCTAACTACTCCTGAAAGGTGCCAATAATTTTGTCTGGGCCATTTAAGGATTTCTGTGTGGAATAAGCTGACTTAGTAAATTTTTCTGCTTTTTGTGTTTTATTCCATTGCAAACCAAAGAAATACATATGTGGATACCAAAATATTTTTTAATTTCAACAATTTTCTGGAAGGAATGGTGCATTATTAGAAAAAACTGCAAGGGCGCCAATATTTTTGGCCATGACTGTAGGTATATACCGGACTACAGTGCAGTCAGATGAGGAATGGGAACTGGAAGATGCTGATGTGGTGGAGTCATGAATGGACTTGACAGCTCTTTGAAACTTTAGAGGGTTGTAAGTACTGGTTCTAATTCTCTCTCACACCAACACCGGTGAACTGAGAGGAGCTGCTAATTTGGACTAGCCCATCCTAAAATGGGTTTCTGCTCAATTGAATTGAAACTTTAACTAAAAACACAAGACACATTAGAACTTTTTACAGTTGGGACTTCCTTTTGCTCTACATGTTTTATTATGGGGCATATTTTCCTATTATGTGTGCCTAATATGTGTCACAGTATTTGTAATTGTGCTTATCGCTGGTTATTACTGTTTAAACCAGTACATAATTGTTCCTGCGCAGTGAGTTTAAGATGGTGGGGATGGGTTGTAGAGATGAAACTATGAGCTTTTTGAGTAGCCATGTGTTCTTGTGTGACGCATGCAGAGTCATACAGTTCTAAAATGCTACTTAACACCAGAATGTAAATCAGAAACAACCACCGCGGTTACTAATAGGCCAATATAGATGGAACAGTAACAGAATTTGAACCAGTTTTTTTTCTTTGTTTACAACAGTTTTTTCTAGGAAGAATTACCTTCAGGTTTAGCGCAGGAGCACAACAATTTTATTACTGTGATATGTCTGTCCACAAGAAAACAGCTTCACAGGTTGAGTCCATTCAAACTCATAACTGTCCACTGCTCAATCCCAATACATCTGTGGACTATTAGAACTACTATTCCATGTATTCTATTATGGGCATCTGTTTTTCCAGTATTAGTAGTTATTCATAACTGTAAGCAACATCAAAGTCCCAAATGTAAACAAACTGCAAAAATACCTGCAACACACAAATTATTGTCAAAACTTGAATATATTAGACCACAAAGCATTTTTGGACAAATCAGATCTCAAGTATGTTTTTTGAGTTTTATTTCACATAAAACCCTTAAGGCAGATGCCTACTTTCAGAGGGTTTAGAGTCAGGTACAGGCATTAAAAACATACAGACAGTGATCACAAGTAACAATATTGTACATTCAGGATTAGGTATTTTGGGATAGAAGTTATTAAATAAAAAGTGCAGTATACATGGGATACAGTGTCAGGTTACAGAAATGTTTATTGAAAGTATTTATTTTAAATAAAATGACTAAAATCAATAACTTTGTCCCAGCCTTCAGGCACTAAAGGCAACACGTTTGTGTATCCACCAAGTCTCGTGCCTCAACAACTGAGGCAATCTAGGCCCCCTTTCCAGTTTAGGTACATACTTGTACTCCAAAGCAGGGAAGTGAAACTGTTTAGGATCACCCCTGCGACACTGTGCATAGTGTGCCCCCAATGCATCTGTTGGTGTCCTATTTCTAATAGTATGAAACCAGCCCCCCCCCCCAGACTTCATTACCTATCATGTGAGCCCAGGACACCTGACTCTGAACTTTTCTGTTTTAAATTGTTGCTTCTTAGCCCTGTCATGGTATACGGATGACATCTTCTTTTAAGTGGCAGTGCAGCAGGATAAAAAGTATGTGTATGTCTCTACGAGCCTGGGACACCACAGGGGGCTGACGACGGGGAGGGGACCAAGCCACGCTGCAGCACCATCACCTGGAAGCTAAAGCAGGTTAGCTGGGGACAGCAGTGGGAGGGAGAGACATTCGGCTTAGTGCCGTGCACTTCTGTTGCATGCTTGTGGCATCCAGTTAAGGCCAGTGTTTCTGGGGAAAGGAAAAAATGATGGGGGGAACTTTTCTGGCCCGGGATTATGAAGCCTCAGCACACTCAGTCCTCACATTGCCTGTCTGCCCAGCATGGAGGGTTCTTTGCCACCAAATTTGGTGTCTCCAGAGGTGGGGAGGATAAGCCATGGGGCAAGTAAGGGACCCTCTGAGGAGCAGAGTTGGATGGTGGCCAAAGGCAGAAGGGAGACGTAGCTGGAGAAGTAGAGATTATACAGAGTAAAAAAAAGAAAATAGCAGAATAAACAAAATCAGTATTCTGGAAAAACACTGGCTGACTCCCCAGCTACACAAGTGGGAGTCTACTAATCCCCCCACAGCTCTGCAGCCTTTATCTTCGATATTCATCCCAGATTTCATGTCATACATGTCTGTTCATTACACTGGATTGCCTTGGGGGTGCTGTTGCCTTAGACTGCCATTCATTTTTGTCTTTTTTTGTTTTTCTCTTCTGGTTTCAGCGAGCCCGTTTTATGTTTTAATTGAAACATCTGGTTCAAATGCCACCCATGATGAGGAGAAGCTCAATAACTTCCTGCATGAAGCCATGAACTCTAAGCTGGTAGCAGACGGGACTGTGTCTACAGAAGAGACCAAAATAAAGGTTGGGGGTTTAGATGGGGGTTTCTTACAGTAGCTAATGTCTACAAAAACTAAATAACAATTCTGAAGGTTTGACAGCTGTGGGCTACATAGGGAAGCCCTTCCAGTATTACATGTGGGGGTCCATTTCATAACAGTGCCTATATTCTGAAGGGTGGAAATTAAAAATTTGGCTTCATGGTGCGCCTTGATCTTTCAGAGATCCAAATTGGTACTGCCTCTTTGGGTCAAAGAATGGTCACTGAGGTTACATCTCTCAAACTGTACAGAATGCATGTTGTCTTAATGTATTTTTACACCACCCTGCTGCTTTTACCCCTTGTGCAGGGCAGCTATGTGCCCACGGCTGGTCACCAGCCAAGTGGTAAGAGAAGAGGAAAGGTCTCTTGACAGTGTAATTCCCTTCCCCAGGAGACCAGGGATCTGTCACACAGCAGCAAATGCCATGCTTCCTTGCCTGAGGAGGTGCATACCTTTTGGGACTGTGATTGGTCTCCTGCCAGTGTTCCACTGGGAGCCTTGGCTCAGGGTGCAAACTGGACGATCTCACTGACCACCAGATCAGCAGGCCACCCAGCACAGATGTGCCTTGTTGATAACAGCAGGTTAAAAGTTAAAGGGGGAACAGAGGTTAGGGTGGGAGGGGTGATTGAACTGGAAAAGGGTGAGGTAGGGGGTTGTCTCTGAACTGAGGGAAGAGGGTGCCTTTGAGTTAATGGGGATGGTGTGCCAAATTCAAATTGGGTACAATACAAGTGTCTCAGAAATTCTTCTCAAGTGCTGAATGCCTCAAGTATCCATGGCATTTGGAATCTGCACACATGCATGCCTCTAGCTGCAGATGAGTGCTGTTACTGTGCCACCTTTCACAGGTGCTAGCAGTTTTTCTAAACTTAATTGCCTAATTTGGTCTCAGTACCCTGACACCTAAAGGGAGTAATGCTTTTCAGTGGTAGCCATTTTTGGTACCTTTAGCAACTGGGAAACAGTTTCTACCATTATGAACCCTGTAGTATCTTGTGGGCCACAAGGAAAGCATTTGGTGGCCGTGTGTGGCCCCAGGGCCCTACAGCAAGCACCACTGCATGACTAGATAATCAGGCAGGCCTAGATCAGCTGGGGTTGTGACTCACAGGGCCCAGCTGAAACTCTGGGTCTCCCTTGGTTTGACTGGCCTCCCCACCTTTGGGTACAGTTGTCGCTGAAATGGTGGGCATTTATTTCTTCCTTCCTTCCTTCCTTTTGTTGTGGCTTTCTGCAGGCTTTGTGGGCCCTCAGGGAAAGAATAGCTGAGGCCCTCATCCATGAAGGCAGCGTGTACAAATATGACGTCTCCCTCCCTGTGGAGCATATTTACGACCTAGTGACGGTCATGCGGGCCAGACTGGGGAAGAAGGCCAGGAGTGTGGTTGGCTATGGGCACCTAGGTAATGTACCAGTGTACTTTATTTATTTATTTGTACAATCGGATTTGCAACCTTTGAGCCAGAGGCTCATTTACAAAGGTATCTCGTCACAGAGAGGACAACAGTGTTACAATATTACAGTAGGTTGACATACAGATTTACATAGATTTTACACAGTAGTATACAGACATTGTTACATGTATTTTGTACATTTCATAAAACAGTAGTTACATAAATACAGATATCTGGCAGGGGGGAATGAAGGAAACCAGGTGGGGGGAGGGGGCAGAGGAGGCAGTCCGGAGGACTTTGTCGAAGTGCACTCAGTGATATGCAAGCAGCCTGTTAGTGACAGGAACAGCAGCGAGTGTTGAACAGGTGGTTCCAAAGAGCAGTTTTGAAGGAGGCAATTTTGGGAATGTTAGTAATGGTTACAGGGAGAGTGTTAAACCAGGAAGGGGCCCTGTAGCAAAAGGATCTCTGAACTAGGGAGGTACTAGTTCTAGGTACCAGTGTAGTGGCCTTGTCCGAGCTGTGGGTGGAGACTGTGAGGGAGATATGTTGGGGGGAGGCAGACACCCTGGGGGGGGAAGAATCCGAGCAGAATTTTCTTGGCTAGGAGGCAGGTTTGGTAGTGGAGACGTTCTTCCAGGTTGAGGAGGTTAGCAGTGGCATAGAGGTGACAGGTGTGGGTGAGCCTGGGGTGAGTGGGTGAGCCAGTGCGATCAGTAGTCTAAAGGCCTTGTTCAGAGTGAGTCGGATCTTATTGAGTGCTGTGTAATCAGCAGCGCCATATACTGGTAGGCCATAATCCACTAGGGACAGTACTGAGGATGTGATAGCCAATCGGAGAGCATCGGGTGGAGGGCAGTTCCTGTGGCGGTATAGGAGGCCAATCCGGGTATTGATGGCAGACGCGAGGGCATTATTGTAGGCGTAAAAAGTGAGGGCAGTGTCGAAAGTAATTCCAAGATATTTGTAGGTGTGCACTTGCTCGAGCAGGTGTTGAGTGCTTGGGAGGACGAGGAGGGGGTTATTTCATGCTTTGTTTTGATGGTGGGAGAAGAGCATCAACTTGGTCTTTTTGAGATTAATAACAAGTCTGTGCTCCTTGAACCAGCTTTCTGCTTGGTTGAAGGTGTGTTGGAGAGAGTCCTGGAGGGAGGCAGAATTTTGGTGAGAGGCATAAAGAACGGCATCATCTGCATACAGAAGAATTTTGCCGGAGCAGACACTGGGCAGGGTGTTTAGGCAGAGACTAAAAAGTAGGGGCCCAGGATGGAGCCCTGGGGGACCCCGGAGCGGACAGGGTGAGTCTCTGAGAGTGTCCCATTGATTCTGATGCACTGGGAATGGGCTGATAGGTAACTAGAACACCAGGCGAGGGGACCAGTAGAGAAACCGATATGGTAGAGGGCGTCAAGTAGGAGGGGATGGCAGACAGTGTCAGAGGCCTTTGAGAGGTCAATGAACATTGCTCCAGCAAGGTTGCCAGAGTCAAGAGAGGAGTGCAGAAAGTTGGAGAATTCCAGTAAGGCTGTACCAGTGCTATGGCCTGCACAGAAACCATGCTGCTCTGGGCACAGAACAGCATATTTAGTCAAATACTCGGTGAGCTGTGTAGCCACCACTTTTTCTATGGCTTTGGAGAGTGGGGGAAGGAAATTGGCTGATAGTTGCCAGGGGTGGACCTGTCCCCACCTTTATGAATTGGTGAGACAACAGCCGTTTTCCAAACACTGGGAAATTGACCCAGGCAGAGGGATCAGTTTAGTAAGCTTGTAAGTGGAACTAGAATGTCATCCAGGACCAGTTGTAGTATTTTGGGATCCAAGGAGTCGTTGTTTGGGCTGTTGCTGCCTAATGCTTTTAGAAGGAACAGTCTAGCTTCATGGGTAGATATTTTGCACAAGTAGAACCGGGGACATTGAAGGACAGGGGGCTGTGAATCAGGAGCTGGGTCAAAGAAATTACTGGGAAGGACAGAGCTAAGGTCCATGAAGGAGGTGTTAAGGCAGTTAGCTATGTTAAAGGGGTCAATGGTAATGGAACCATCAATAGTAAGCTGGGACGGGGGAGGGGAGTGAGATTTCCCATTCAGTCCTTTAATATTGTCCCAAAAGGTCTGGGCAGACCCCCATAAGGAGGTGAGGGTGGCCTGGTAGTGAGCAGCCTTGGCCTTACAGATGGCCCATGTACACCTATTGTGTGCAGCATTGTAGGCTTGTCTGTCTGCCATCCTGCCGGTCTCAGTGGCTAGGTGCCAGAGGTTATCCCTTTCCCTGAGTTTTTGGAGTAGGGCAGAGGTGACCCATGATGCATTTTGCTTTTTGGTGCGGAGTCTGGTAAGTGGTGCCTAGAGATCACAGGCTTTGTTAAAAGCATGTGTGAAAAGGTCGAGGGCAGAGTCAATGCTGGGTACCTGGTTGATGGGGGACCAGTCGATCTGGGCAAGGAATTGCTTAAGTTTATTCAAGCCACCCAGGCGGAGGCACCTGCAGAGGGTGGTTTGGGCTACTGGTTGGGAGTAGAGGTGGACCAGAGGAATAGGATAGGGGAGTGGTCACTTAAAGAGTCAGGGAGGATTTGTATGTCCTGGATTTTGCTGGGGAGGTTGGTGACTATGACATCCAGGAGGGTGCTGGTTCCACTAGAGGGATTGAGTCTGGTGGGTTGGGAGACTAGTTGGGTCAGGTTTATGACAGTGAAGGTGTCCCTTACATGGGAAGTGGAGGAACTAAGCCAGTTGACATCGAGGTCCCCAACAAGGACTTGTTCTGCTTTGTGGGGGAGGATGGTGAAATAATCTGTAAGAGACGAGATTGCCAGATTCTGGTTCCTTGGGGGAACATAGGAGACTGTGAGGTAGAGCGGCCCCCTAGAGGGATCAGTAATGAGTTTGAGGGTGAGGGTCTGGGCACCATTATTGAGCTTGGGGGCAGGGAGCGCATGACCAACAATAGTGTCACATATGAACACAGCACAGCCACTCCCATGTTTGCCTACTCGATCCTCCTGGTGGAGGGTATACCCAGGGAGTGGGACAAAGGAGTCAGGGGTGGATTTGGAAAGCCAGGTCTCCACAAGGGCAATGATGTAAGGCTGGTGTAGAATGACCCAGCACTGGAGTGCAGCAGATTTTTTCTACGAGCTGTAGATATTCAGGGAGGCAATGCGGAGTTCTGAGGACAATGTCTTGGGTGGGCTGGTGGGAGTATGGCCCAGGTTGGGGTGGAGATTTCCAGAGAGTAGCAGTAGCAGAGTAATAATTCTAACCAGGGGACGGTAGCCATAGGCATCCTTAGCTGGATGTCAATATAAGGGTGAGGCCTCAGGGGTACAGGGAATGGGTAGGGCACGAAGGGTAGGAATGGCAGTAAGGATGTGGGTCTAGGGAGGGCCAAGGTAGGCAGAGGGGTTGGGATGGCTGCCAGGAGGTGGGTGCCGGGCCTTAGTGTGTGAGGCAAGAGTGGAGGGGGTTGAGATACGATAGGGTGGTCTAGGGGTGCTGCCCTCTGAGGGCTGGGATTGTGATCTGGCTGGAGAAAGGCGAGCACCAAGATGGCTAAAATAGTGAGGCACTGTAGAAAGGGATGTGTATGCATGATGCCTATATTTATAATAGTGGTGGATTGTGTAAGGGTCTCGGCTGTGCTTCTAAGAGGGTGACTGCCACTTTGGAGTAGTGGTAGGGCTGCAGACTTTAGTGCACAGCGTACCAGGTTCAGGACCCCTGGGGGGGGGGGGTGAGTGTCCTTGGGCCAGGATAAAATGGAAGTCCAGGCATTTGGGGGGCTGGAGTAGGCTGAGTCTGAAGCTGGGTGAAGGGGTGAAATAGTGACTCCTAGTGGTCACAGGGGGAATGGAAAGTTGAGCTGGGATGTGCTGCAGGGGGCAAGGTGTATAGTAGCAGCGTAGTAGCCCAGGTTAAGGATAGGGGTATGGAGCAGTGATAGGGACTAAGCAGGAATGAGAGTAAAGGAGTGGAGTAGCAGGGGTGGATAGAAGGGCTCAAGGGATAGGAGAGGAAGTGGGAATTCGAAGTGAATAGGGAGCAAGCAGGAAAATACCCTGTAGTGGCTGCCAAGTATAACCTGCTAATGGAGAAGTGGGGACTTAGGAAAAAAAATGGTAGCAGGAAGTGATGTCATAGGGAAGGGACAATAAATTGAGGGTGGCTGGGGCGGGGCAGTCGATGCGAAGCATCAATGGGCTAACTCCCCTCACAGAGTTCAGCTGCAGGAGGAGTAGTTACCTTTAAGTTCTCTGGTGAACCTCAGTCACTGCCCCTGCTGTGTGTGCGCTTAGTTCTGTACTTATTCGGTTATTAACTGTATTAAATGGAATGTGCCTATGTGATTATTTTGTTAGTTACTACAATTGTCGGCATGCTAGGTTACATTTAAAACACATTCTCTCCTAGAGCGCAAAATGTGACATGCTCAACTTTATTAAAACTGGCTGCCCCAGACTGAATGAGGAGATATCTTCAGTCAGGCAAAAAATTACAGTTCTTGTGGTAATGTGGATGCCTCCATTTTGTTGACTGTGAGGGAGTTTTCATATTGTAAACACCTCATTAGTCCTAAAAGTGTACAAAGAAACATTATTTCGGTAATTATTTATTTAGAGAACACTGAGCCAAGGCTCATTTCCAGGTTTGACCCAGAGGGAGGGTACATGGGAGAATACGTCATGCACGTAAAAACAAAATAACAGTATCAATACAGAGCAAATGAATACAAGTTAGTGCAAGTGCAAACAGTACAGAACTAAATGGTGAACAACAATTGTAGGTAATGGTAATTCACATGATAAGCAAGGTGCATAATAACGAGGAATGTAAATTAGAACAAAACTGCTTGTGCTGAGAGGAACCCTATCTCCTTGTGAACAAACACGCTAGATTCCATTTTTAAGTTTTGTTAGTATCACAATCCAAAGTTTTCATTACAGTATCAACTGGATCTTGGTCACGTTGAGCAGTATATTTTCCCCATCCTCACTGCATGCTGTTAGAGCTGGTGAGTCTCTGTGTGATGCCAGGTGACATCCCTGAACCTCTTTCTGGAACTACCGCCTGCCTCTGTCTCAGTCAGACCAGTGCAGGAGCAGTTGCACTTCTGCCCCCCACTCTGGCGACCCAGTTTTGGGAATGGACAGAGTGGTTTGGTGGGTTGGCAGGGTGAGGTAGGATCGAGCACCCAGTGGTGGCTTTCCTTTCTCAGGAAGGGGGGACATCAGTTCCCGCTGCAGGGACTGAAGCAAGAGTGCTTGTTATAGGAGCAGGTTGGAGCGTAACGTGCTGATGCACACATCCCTGTGCTCCAATGCAGGGGAGAAAATGGAGGAAAATGTCGGGGCTGCTGCACATCGGCATCCCCCTTGCAGGCTCTCGCATGATTGACACAGCTGGCCACCCACCAGATAGGGTCCTGTGTAGGTCGTGGATAACTGGTAAGTCTGTGATGGGGGTTGGGGGGTTGTCAGAAAAACCCAGGAACAGGAGGATAAAATACTGATTGGGGACAAAGAAAAAAGGATTGTAGAACTCCATCAGTGAAGTTTTGTCTGTCGGCCATTTTGACTTTCTGTAACCCTATCAGGGACAGGACTGTGGCCAGCTGGAAGTGGTCCTCAGATTCCGGAAGGGCATGTGTCATGTGGCCCCTCCAGTCTGTAAGCCCATTCTTGTTTGGGACCTGAATCTGGGCCGATGGCACATTTATAAGGTAGAAAAAGAAATGGGTAGACTGGATGGGCCTTGTGGTCCTTATCTGCCATCAACTTCTATGTTTCTATGGTTGAGTCACTAATGAAGGCTTCTTTCAAGCCAGTGACTTCCTGTGACATAAAGTATCTGTCCAGGTCCAGGAAGACTTTAAAGATTTCATTCTGTGCAGCTATGACCTTAGCCAGGCGAGTGTCTGACCTAAAGATGTTGATCTGCGAACCACTTTTCCTGATGTTTCAGTGTCAGAATGAGGTGGTGTTGTATCTTCCCCTATATTCTTGCCTAAGGTTGTGTTTGATGTCATAGTAAAGCAATTTATTGGTTTGCCCACATTTTTTTTTAGTTTCCCTAAGAACCCAGGTCAAGTGAAGCTGCATTCTTTGAATGTTTACAGAATCCTTTGGTACTATTCTGCCATACCAAGGACTGTGCCCTGTCCTCCCATCTATTGGTTTCCTTTTCTTTGGCACCAGGGGTAAGCCTGGTTCCAAACAGTGCTTCTCCAATTGGATCATCTTCCTATCCTGTACAGGACCCACCTGGTATGGTTAATAGCATGCCACCAGAGGCATAGCGGCCTCAGTGGTGTGTTTTAGGTCTGTCTCAGCTACTGATTTTCCAGTATGCCACCTGGCACAGGATCCCTATTTTTATTAAGCATTATAGTCTGGATCTGGTCTTCTGGAGTAGGCTGGCATTGGCCTAACTTTCTTGCAAGGTCTGATCTTTTGAGATGCTGGTTCACTGTTCTATCAGCCACACATTTGGCTGTTTGGGATTAGTACTGCTTGGTAATCATTCATCGTATTATGGCTTTATGGAGATACCCTCGAAAAAGATAATTACTTACCAATAACAGGATATCTTTGAATGAATCTTCATAGAGCATACCTTTTCCCACCCTCCGAACCCCTGCTGTGGTAGGAACATCCACAAACTTCAGCTGCCTGGAGACCCCAGAGTGTCGATGAAAATGTTAAATAGCAGAGCAGTGGGACGTCCAGTGACATCATGCCACGCTGAACACCTTCTCTGCGGCGCTCCAATGGGATAATGAAATAAACCTCACAATCTATACATTAAAAACACACTGGAGAATCTACAAACAATGGGCGCTGTTCACTATTAGGAGCGGAGCCTGTGCGTAAAAGCGAGCACAGCTCCGCGTCCCAGGAGATCTGCATGGGAACCACATTCATGAAGCAGTGGTCCCTGCCTGGCTCCCTTTCTTGCGTCTCTGCCCCCTGGGTGTGGAGGTTCGTGGGGGTGGGGTTGCAGACCCAGGTCAGCGGCCAGTCAGCTGCCCTACCCGGGTCTGCACCGGATCACTTGCGCGGGTGTGGCACTATCTTGAAGGGGGTGCGTAGATTGCCGGTAATGCTGCCGGGGGGGCATTTGCTGGATGCCCGCCCCTGGCCTGACCACAGACCCTCGACACCTGCGGCACCTTCAGGAGTGGGTCCGATGACCCCCCTGCCTGCACGAGTGGGTCCAGAGGCAGCATCTGGAGGGGGCACATATCCATTATGGCTACCCTCCAGATGCATAGCTGCCCCCCATGCGGCACTCTGCACTTTCGTGAATGGTGCGGTGCCGTGCCCCTGCGAGACCCGGCCCACCCGTGTGGAGTTCCACGCTTGGCGGGGGATCTGGTGGGGAGGGGCATAAGTGGACTGTGAATGCCACCGAGGATGTGCAGTGGGTGCGAATGGGTATGGGGTGACTGTGCATCCAAGTTACGCGGTGCGTAGCCACCCCGGCTTGTTCATGAATAGAGTCCAATGTGCCATTCTAGTAGGGCCCCGTCACCCTCAGAATCCTGCAGTGGAGAGCGATATAGCAGAGGGGGCTTTGACATTGAGGGCTCTTAATTGCCACTGACCTTCCAAAGTTGCCAGGGGGCTGCACTGCCATGCAGCGATATAGGCATGTTATGCTGTTGGAACTAAAAGGGCTCCAACAGGAGAGGAAGTTGACTGCTGTAACACTGAGGATCGATATTAATAAAATTGAGAAGCAAGTTAATGGACTACATGATCAGTTGATAAGACAGGACTCCTGCCTCAACACGAGTGGGCCATCCTCCAGCTCCACATTTCCTAACAAGCCCTAGCACCCTACAGGACACAGCAGATGATGTGGACTGTTGGGCCAGGCACAACAGTTTGAGACTATACAATCTGCCCAAAGGTGCCGACATGATGACATTCCTACCTAAATTAGTGCGATCGATTCTACAGCTTATATCTCAGCTCACCCTGGAACTCGAGTGGGCCAGCCAAGCCTTGTGGCTGAAACCAGAAAGCCCTGAAGCCTGACCCCACTCAGTACTGCAAATCCATAGATTTCTGGAGAAGGAGACTATGCTACATACTGCCTGGAAGCCGAAAACAGTGAAACACAAGGAACACAGTTATACATTAATAATGATTATTCCACAGTCATGGTGTCTAACTGCTGGAAAAATATCCCCATCATGAGGGAGCTAGAACCTGGGGATATGGTTCAGAACACCATTCTTAGCTAAGATTATGGTATTCTTTCAGGAGGGGACTGCACCTATGAGTCACCAGAAGCAGCCGCAGCAGATTTGAAAAAACAGGGCATCACTGTAACCCTGCAAGCACAGAACACCTAACCACAGTCGCTGGCATCAAAACTAGCACAATGAGCCTGGAATAAAGCCAGTAATCAGATACAGAAAACCATGAGGAGACAATAAGCCGCAGATGCAATCCAAGACATTATTGGACACTTGAAAGCCCCCCACCCCAGCCAGGACTGCTCTCCGTGACTGATCTAACTAAACCCAGGTTTGTCCAGAGGGTGTTCAGAGTTCCCAGTTTCCCTTATGGTCCAAAGGTTTACATGTGCCCTGCATTTACCCTGAGGACTGCTGCCCCGAATAGTTAAATTAGATACCAAATGCTGGACTGAAGGCACGTTTGCAGTATCTCCCTTGGTCCACTTGCACAGCTGGTCTTTCTGGGAGTCCTACCTAACCAGACTACTATGTGTGCTGTGGCCACCACATATGTCTTTCACTGCTGCCCTCTGGGTATCCCAACTCACTAGAATGTGTATTTGATCCAAGGGGCCATGATGATGTTTGCACAGCAGTTCAGGGCCATTCCCAGCAAACACATAAACAATAACCCCTTCCAGATGTGTCCCCGCTTAGTCCGATGAGCTTAGCACCAAGCCCATGCGCAGGCCCTGTGGCTTGCACGTGTGCTGAATCTCAAACAGCATGGAAAAGAACCAGCCAGTTGGGGCAAGGCCGCAGTGTTAATGCCCGGAGTACACAGCAGAGAACCAGAAGCCCTACAAAGGCTTAGGAGGGACCCAGCCGTGCCTGAAGCTACAGTCTACTTTCACTGGTAAAATGGGGCAGTGGGAGGTTGGGAGGGTGGGGGGACTGGAGGCCCTGGGTGCCCTACTGGGCATGCCAGGGGCAATCTTTGGGGAGGATAAGGCCTCAGGGACACAGTCCACTGGAGCTCTTTCAGCTCAAAGAAACACTGCTTTTTTTTTCATATCTTCTCTTCATCCTCTGATCCCCAGTCCCATAGACCTCTCTCCAGTGGGGCACTTGGTCTGACCTTATCCTGTCCAGCCTGATGTACTCCCGACTGGTTTCTCCACTGGAGACACTCTCCCCCGACTCCACCTACTGCCCCGCCCCCTGGCTCTGAGCCCCTGGGGTGGGACGGCCATTTTAACTCCTCCGACGCGCTATCTAGAATCTAGTAGGGCCATTAGGGAGTGGAGGAGAGTCTGAGACCAGCCAGGTCGGACCCAGCAGAGGGTATGGAGGTCGTCCACTGGCCCCACCTTCACCTATCTGGATGCCGGGGTTTTTCCTTGTTTCTGGTCCTGGAGGCGTGGATGTACAGTGACATCCAGCGCACAACGGGCTCGCTCCCACCTGTAGGACATCTGCCAGCGCCTCCATACCCCTAAGTGCGGCTCCTGCTATTAGCCATGCCCCCAGTCTCCACTGGGAGTCGCAAAACAGTGGGAAGCCCAGTCCACCCACCCCCAGAAGAGGAGAGCAGTCCTCCGGATGCTCAATCCTTTCCTGTCCCTGCCGACCCCTGATGACCCGAGATAATTCCCGAACCCGGGTTGTCAGCGTGGCGCGAGGTGTGGTATCCAGCACCTCAACCCTCAGCACCACCAGGCCAGCTAAAGGAGCACTGTTAAGTCCATGCTGAGAGCATTTATTGCCAGGGGATCACCTAGCGGAAGCAAATGCAAACCTTTTATTGGCTGTTTCTCCACATATTAAGACTTGAGCCACTCGGGGTCATAGCAGGAACAGTGTTGGTTTATTGAACAGACCATCCTCATGAGGAAAACACTGTCAGCTAAGGGGGATCACAGGCTAGTCCTGAGATGAACCATTATACTGGACTTGCCCAAATATCCTTTTCTGTGCAACAAAATATGTCTCGCTTATTAGTATCATACGTGTAGCGTAAGAAGGCACAGGATGTTTTTTTTTTTTTATTTTTTTACACCAAAGTCAAACGGGGATCCCCCTAGATTCAGCCACCTCTCTACCTCTGGCTCAGGGGTCCAAACCATAATTGCTGCGTCTTAAGCCACCTCCCTGTCGGAGGCCAAGATATCAGCCTACCTCTCACCCACAACCTAGCCAACTAACTGCTGGAGGCCCATTCTTTTGAGGACCTACCTCTGGGCAGGTATGTCCTGTTACAGGACCTAACCCTGGCCTCTGCCTTGGAAGCCCACTCTTTTAAGGCCTCTGTCACTCCTGGGGGTTCTAACCTTGGAAAGACAGGACCAATCTTCTCTGACTAGTTCAGTTTCAAAACAGTTAGACCCCACCCAGGGTAGAGCAGTTGCTCTCCAGGAGGTCACCCCTTTTTACTTCTGCACAGTTTGCAGATATACATGTTCTACGTCAATTACAGCTACTATGTAACTGTTTGGGATATGACGGAGGGAGCGGGCCGGGGGACAGCAGAGCACAAGACTCCATCTTTTAATAAAAAAACATCTGATGATGGCACACCTAAATTGCACGTTTTTTCATGAAATGTTAATGGGCTGTCAAATCCTATTAAAAGATTAAAGATTCTGGCCAGGACCCGACGAGCCAAACCAGACTTAATCTTCCTCCAGGACACACACTTCACTCTCCAGGAGCACTCCAGATTGCCTTAAGCCAGGCTTCTCAGCATAGTATTCCTCAGCTTACTGGGGAGGGGGGGCTAGGAAGGGGAGGTGGTGATGCTTATAGCACACCACACACCGTTTCAAAAACACCAAGTCTGGACTGACACAGAAGGTTTTTTAGTAATTGCACAGAGGACTATACATGATCAGGTAGTCACACTGGCAAACTTGTACCTCCCTCCAGAAGTTAACACACCCACCATAAAACTGCTACTTGACCACATTGTCACACTAACTAAAGGGATGCTCCTCCTAGTGGGCGATTTTAATATTGCCCCACAGCTGAGTTGGTACACTTTGACCCACCCCCCACTGACAACCACCCTCTCAAAAGTTTTTTAAGCGATTCATTCAGGAGGTGGGCTGAACAGATGTCTGGCGCCTTCTGCATCCTAGAACCCAAAACTGAACGTTCTAGGGACATAGATATATTGTTCTATCCACACATTCTGGCAGTGTCCTTTCCCTTTAAGATGTGCCAGAAAGTCTTCAAGCTGGCTTCTCCCACCCACACGGGTGGTATATCCCTCGGCTCCACCCCATGACGTCAGATCTTCCTTTCCGTTGGAAAAAGCAGGTTCCCTCCTTACCGCTCCCGCATTGAGTAGGCCTTAGCGCTAAAGATTTTCGGATTTACTTCAAAAACTTTAACTCTTTCGCATTTCTGTCTTCAGCTTGATCTTTGATCACAACCGCGATGGATGATAAGTCCGTTCCCAGATTTCACCAGTGCCCATGTGGGCAGAAGATGTCATGTACCGACCCTCACACCACATGCGTCTACTGCCTGGGCCATGACCACGACACCCAGGCCTGCGACATTTGCTGGTCATTTCACGCGACGGTCCTCAAGGACCGCCTTGCCCCCTTAAGCTGGGCCACCCAGAAAGACGACATCTGCCAGTCAAATCTAAAGACACTCGTTGGGTGGTCTTCGTGGTTGCAGGGTCCACCGAGCAGTTGGAACAGCTCATGGCCTTTGAGGAGGAGGTGGCTTGGGCTGCTGTGCAGTCCTCTTCGGCTTCTGCCTTCATTCTGCTCCAATTGGGCTCCACTTTTTTGGGCTCCTTCAAGGAGCTGTGCTAGTCCCTCCTAACTAAAGGGCAGGGCCCTTCTGGTTTGCACAGCTCCCACTCTCGCAAGAAGGAGTCGAAGAAAGAAAAAGAGAAGGCTCACCATCGATGTTCCTGGGACTAGGAACATTTCAGTCTCAGGAATCCCAGATTTTGACCACTGTCGAAACCGTGGCCTTAGCCACTGACTTCATGGAGACCCCATTGGGCCAGTCGGTCGAGATGCCGGCTGATGATGCAGCCAAGATTTTTATCGACCGGTTGTCATCCAGATTGGCCGAATATTCTCTTTTCAGGACTCTGGTCCTGCCTGTGACCATAGAAGAGCTGCTCAGTGCTCTGAGCAGAACCCTCCAGTCACCGACCCAGACCAGGAGGAGCTGTGGCATTCTCCAACTCCCTCCGAGATCCCCTGTCAGCCGAGATCGAGGTCTATGTCTTCCTGTGGTGGGTTGAGCAGCTCCTGCCTTCATCGGCGTTCCCACTCTCAGCACCATGGTAAGCTGCGCCACCGCTATTCCTCATCTTCGTTCTCCTCGGGTGAGAAGAGACTTTGGTGCAGGTTACGTCGACACTACGAAGACCTCATGAGGCAACAGTTGGTTCCCACACTGCCCATCACTTGGCTGTCGCCGACAGGCCGACCTCGACTCCCCTTGCAGGGCCAGTCGAGACTGTTCCTCCCCCAGTGGAGCCGGTCAAGACTATCTTGGTTCAGCTGAAGCCAGCCTCTCCACTGATTGTGGTGGAGCTGCCACCCCCAGCAGCTGTCAACTGGCACTCCGACTAAGGAGTCTCGGCTGGCTAAGGTGCTTCCCCATCGGCTGTTGGTCACCGTCATACCAGACCGCTTACAGAAGGTGGAAGGTGACTCGGGCGGTCGGACGCTTTATTCAGACTCTTGCGAGTCTGAGGATTCCTCACTGCACTCTCGTCCGATCGACAATGAATCCGTGGGAGATATCTCTATGGAGGAAGGGTCCACTTCTTTCTTGGGCATTCTCTGCCTCATCTCAGAGTCCACTGGGATGAAGATGGAGCCCGTTCAGAAGCAGGCTCGCTAGCCCCTTACAGAGATTCTGGACAAAGGGGACTCTCCAACAGAGGCATTTCTAGTGGCTGAGGCCATTTTCGGTCCAGCTCTGGAGCATTGGCAACGCCCTGGGTTTTGCCTGGTGCCTTTGGCCCGCAAGTACACGGTGCCCGTCGGTACCCTCTTGGGGTTCACAGAGCACAACTTGGCCGAGGGGCTGGTGGCCAACTCCGTGTTTCGTCACTTGGGTAATATTGGGGATGTCGACAAGCCACCGGACAAGGAATCGAAGACATTGGACCATTTGGCGAAAAAAGTAAATGCTGCCTCCTTACTCAGCCTCCGTCAGGCAAGCTGGGCCGTCATGATGGCACACTTCTCCCACGCCCTCTTGGACTCTTTGGATGAGGTGATTCCTCACCTACCTGTGGACCTCCAGACCATGGTCAAGTAGGTCCGAGAACAGGGCCGGGCTGTGGCCAAACAGCAACTTCAGATGGCTCTGGATCTGGGGGATTCCTGTGCCCACTCGGTGGCAGCCGCAGTTGCCATGCACCTTAGGGCTTGGCTGCGGATCTTGACCTTTATGGCAGGCATTCGGCACAAGCTGGCGGACATTCCATTCCTGGGCACTGAACTGTTGAGGCCCAGTGTGGAGGGTCATCTCCAGCATATCGAGAAGTCCAGTGCCACCTTGGACTCCATGACATCTGCACAGAAGGATCCCAAGGACTTCAGGCAGCAGAAGCGAAAGCCCTTTCGGTCCTCCACTCCTGTGGCAAAACCTGCCCAGCATCAGTCTGGCCAGTAGGCTCAATCTTGGTGACCCATGCACAAGGCAGTGGCCTTGGTGGTCCATAAGCCCTGAGTGAAGATACCCAGTGGCTCCTCAGCCAGGTCCTCCTCCTCTAAGCCTGCTCAGTGATGGGATGAGGGGTGCCACCCTCATGCCTGTCACGTCTACTCTGGGTCCTCCTGTGGGGGGCCAGCTCCAACACTTCCTTTCTGCCTGGTCCGCTATCACCATGGACAGGTGGGTTCTCGAAATGGGCGGTCAGGGTCTGCCTCTGGAATTCGAGCAGTACCTTCCAAGCCAAGCCCACGCCTCGCGGGAGGACTTGGTATCTGCAGATACTCGGTCAGCTCTTCAAGACGACATAGTCCAGCTCCTCTGCAAGGAGGTCATGGTCAGAGTAGCGGATCCTCCAGAACACCCAGGGTTTGTCTCCAGGTACTTCCTGGTGCCAAAGTGGATGGGGGATGGTGCCTCATTCTAGATATGCATGACCTGAACATGTTCCTCAGGTCACGCACCTTCGGGATTGTAACTCTGTCTCAGATCATACAGTCTCTAGAGCAAGACATGTGGTTTTGCTCCCTGGATCTTTAGGATGCATTCTTTCATGTCCCGATCCGTCCATCCCACTGAAGGCTCTTCTGCTTTCAAGCTGAGGGAACCCTCTACGAGTTCCAGGCCTTGCCATTCGGCCTCTCCTCGGCCCCCAGGGTCTTCACCAAATACATAGCAGTTGTGGCAGCTTACCTGGGGTGCTGAGGGTTCCGGGTGTACCCCTACCTGGATGACTGGTTGATTGCAGGTTCCTCCAGGCAGGAGGTGGCGTGGTCCAGGGACCTGGCCCTCCAGACCTGCACCTCCCTTGGCCTTCTGGTCAACGAGACCAAGTCAGAACTCATGCCCTCACAGGTGATCAGCTTCATCGGGGTAGAGCTCGACTCTTGCTGAGCCAGAGCCTGGCTCCCGGCGGACGGGGCAAAGGTTCTCTGCTCCTTTGCCTGATCATTTCTGGTTGGGCAGTTCCGCCCTGCCCGGGACTTCCTGCGCCTTCTGGGTTACATGGCGGCCTCCACCAGCGTGGCCTGATGGGCCTGTTGGCATATGTGCTCCCTGCAATAGGAGCTCGCCAGCCAGTGGTCTCAGCGCAAAGGTCATTTCGACCAGCTGGTCACTGTGACCCAGAAGATGTGGGACACCCTCCAGTGGAGGCTAGTCCCAGAGCATCTGCAGGAAGAGATCCTGTTTGTCCACCCCGAGTCGATGGTCACCCTGATGACCGATGCCTCTCTCACGGGCTGGGGTGCCCATCTGGGGGAACACAGAGTCCATGAGCTCTGAACCCCTGAGGAGTCCCAATGCCACATCAACCTGCTGGAGCTCCGGGCAGTTCGGCTGCCTCTGACTGCATTCGCTCCGTATGTTCAGGGTCAAGTGGACCAAGTCCAGACGAACAACACCACAACCATGTACTACCTTAACAAGCAGGGTGGGACACACTCCCTGCCTTTGTGCAAGGAAGATCTCTGTGTATAGACCCTCGTGCACAGCATGGAGGAGGATCTCCTAGCCATCCATGTGACAGGAGCCTCAGATCAGCTGGCGGACGACTGGCCATGCCAGTTTTGGTATCCCCATCTCCTCAGCCTCAGCAACAGGCTCCCAAGGCATCTTCCACTCCACCCGGACCTGCTCTCCATCAAACGGGGAAGGTACTCCACCTGGACCTTCAATCCCTGCACCTGGTAGCCTGGTAACTGAGTAGCTAGAGTTCCAGGCTTTGAGTCTCTCCGAAGATGTCCTCACCGTGGTGGAGGCATCTAGAAAGGAATCGACCAGAAAATGCTATGCCTTCAAATGAAAAAGATTCTCCATTTGGTGTCAGGGTAGGGGGCTGGACCCTTTGACCTGTCCAGTGGCTAGTATTTTGGACTACTTGTGGTCTCTCTTCAAAGGGGAACTTCAGTCAATGACCCTTAATGTACACCTGTCAGCCATCTTTGCTTACGGGCCGTAGGCTGGTCAGCAGTCGGTGGCGCAGGAGAAGGTGGGCTGGCACTTTTTCAAAGGTTTTGATCACATTTTCCCTCCAGTGCTTGAACCATCACCACAGTGGAACTTGTTGCTGGTTTTGGTAAAACTCATGGGCAAGCCATTCGAACTGATGCACAGGTGTGACATGTCTCACCTGTCATGGAAGATCGCCTTCTTGGTGGCTATCACATCAGCCAGAAGGATCAGTGAGCTCCAGGCGCTTTCGGTGGAGTCTCCTTACCTGGTCTTCCACAGGGACAAGGTTGTCCTGTGCACCAACCCGAAGTTCCTCCCGAAGGTTGTGTCGGAGTTTCACCTGAATCAAGTAATGACTCTCCCGGTGTTCTTCCCGGATCACACCTCAGAGGCCAAGCACAGGCTCCATACTCTGGACTTGAGGTGAGCTCTCACTTACTATAAAGAGCACACGGCTGGAGTTTGGGGAGAAGTTCACCAGCTGTTTCTCACCTTCACTGAAGCTGCACCTGGCAGACCTGCAGCCAAGTGGACGATTGTCAGGTGGATCACATCCTGCATTGATCTCTGCTATAGACTGGCGGGTAGGGAGCCTCCTGGAGGGCTAAGGGCTCATTCCACCCGCCATACCGCTACGTTGGTGGCTGCTTCTAGGGACATCCCTATCCAGGAAATCTCCAGGACAGCTACTTGGAAGTTAGCACACAATTTAATTTCCCACTGCCACATTGACCTCAACTTATGCTGGGATGCAGATTTTGGGGCCTCAGCTCTCCAGTCCGTATTTTCCAAGTAGAGGGTGTGCGCCTTGCCTCCCTCCTCCCAGAGAACTGCTAGGAGTCTGCCAGAACATGTGGATAGAACAACATATCCATGTCCCTAGAAACACAGGTTACTCACCTGTAACAGTAGTTCTAGGAGTGGTATATGTTGTTCATCCAAACGGACCCACTGAACCTCCCCAGGCTCAGGCACACAACCTCTGCTTCCAGTGGGCAAAATCTGGCGTCATGGGGTGGAACCGAGGGATATACCACCTAGATGGGTGGGAGGAGCCAGCTTGAAGACTTTCCAGCACATCTTAAAGGGAAAGGACACTGCCAGAAAATGTGGATGAACAACATATATCACTCCTAGAACTACTGTTACAGGTGAGTAACCTGTGTTTTTATTCCCTGGTGCACCACACTTACTCCTGTATTGACCAGTGCTGCATGCAGGTGGAATACTACTCCTGTGTAGCACAGTGCACCTTGGGAGACATCTGTCTTTCAGACCGTGCTCCGATGAGCTCCCACTGGGATATTGCACTTAACAAAAGAGCCACGAGATGACACCTCAACCCCTACCACCTAGAATCCTCAATCTTTCGGAAATTAATGGAGGAGAAATATGGGCAGATACTCTAGAATAACCCAGAGAGTGAAACCTCCCACGTAGTTAAGTGGGACATAGTAAAAACCTTCTTTTTTTTCTGTAGAGGTGTTTGTTGCTTAATCTCTCCAGGCTGCCCCCTTCGGACTGGCCACCCCAGCCCCATCACCCCTGGGAGTTACCTTCATCTCCACCCTCTGCCTGAAGGCTACAGCTATGCCCAGTCGCCAGGTGTTGGGCCTGTGAGAGGTAGGTTGTCACCTGCAGCCCGGAGTGTTTTTTCTGCTATTTTTCACCCATTCCCATCCCCGCGCTGGGGTACACCTGCCAAACGTGCGTGCATGGAGGTTCATGCACACACACGGAAGTGCCGTAGCTTCTCCCATCTCTGGTGCCCGAAACCCGTACTACACATGGGCCTCCACCCAAGGGCAGTCATTCAGCTGGAGCAACGAACCCGCCTTCCCTGGGAGAGGAGAGCTGTCCTCCTGACGCTCAATCCTCTCCTTCCCCTGCTGACCCCTAGTAGCCCGCTCGTACCACAAGCACGGGTCGCCAGTGTGGCAGGAGATAAGGCACAGATGCCTCAGCCCTCCACACCACTGGGTCGGCTCAGTAAAAACCTTCTTAAGAGGCCTCTTTATCCAGTACATCTCTGAGCAGAAGAGGAAGAGGCATGAACATAGACAACAACTGGAGGACACTCCATTTTCTACAAATGGTACACCAACAAAGGGATAATTTAGTTACTCCCAAGCTCAATAAGGTAAAAGCGGACCTTGATCAGCATTGACTGAAGCAAAAGAAAATAGTCTTGTCCTACCTATGGCAGCGGTACAATGAGGTGGGAGTCCCACCTCATTGTACCGCTGGGAGCCAGGTCCTTCCATCTCCTAGCATACCAGATCAGGAAACAAAGATGCACGGAAGCAATAACAATAGTGATACACCTGTGTCAGGTGCTTGGCTCACTCACCCTAGGAAACTTATTAGAAAGGCAGCATCCGATATCAGAGACTGAGACAAAGTTCTGTTAAGGCTGTCACATTACTACCTTTAAAATACCACTCCTACTCTGTTGCTCATTTTGGTCGCCTATATGGCAGCGGAATAGATTGTATAATAGAGATCACAGCAGGATCTCAAGCTGAGCACTCAACCTCCTTTACTAATTCACCACTGTGCACCAACCCTTGGTCCTTGCTGGAATTTGATAGAGAACCTGACTTGTCCTTTTACCCCCTAGAAAAGATGCTGAGCTTAAACTGTTGGTTGCAGAATCAGTAATCTCCATTCCGTAATCAAGCTGTTTGTTGTTCTGTCTTTAGTCACGTTAAGAATAGACCTGGGTTATTGATTTGACTTTCCTTTGCTTTGTGGTTTTGTATGTGCAAGGCAAACATGCCAGAGGATCTTTGGCAAGACATTAACTTCTATTGTAGCTCCCCATTTTACAAAGTTAATTTATTTAGTTTTTGTTTGCCACGTAAGTGCACTAGACAAAAAGTATTGCCTATTTTCAGGCACGACGCAGGAGAGTTTCTGACAAAGGAACAGCAATTACAGGTGATGCAGCAATGCTGGTCTCCCACCTTTTAGGAAAAGAAAATCCCCTGCTCTGAAATCTGGGGGATTTTAATGCAACAGGAATTTAGACAGCCCTGGCAAGAAAAAGCAAGCCTATATCGAACTGTAACGAGTGGTGCTTGTTGCCACAATACTTCATTGGACTCAGATCACCTTACAAGCATACTTAGAAGTCTCCAGGCTTCCAAGAGGGAAATGACTATTGAAGACCCCAGATTATAAACACATTGAAACCTACCAGCAATGAGGTTGTAAATGCCCACTAGGGTATCATGACTGATAGGGGGAAAGTTTAAGAGGGATGTGAGGAAATAACTGCTTCACTGAAAGAGTGGTGGATGCTTGGAACAGACTGCCAGCAGAAGTGTTGGAGGCATAAAACAGTAAGGGTTTTCAAGCATGCATAGGACAGACACTGGGGAATATTAGTAAATAGGCAGAGAGGAAGGAGGGTTGCCAGAAACCAGTTAGTGTCTGTGCAGACAGACCAGGCAGGGACCAGCTGGGCAGACTGGGTGGGCCAAGCAGTATTTCTGCTGACAAATGTTATGTTTCAATGTAATATATGGATCCCCAAAGGCCTGTGTCAAGGTTAATGGGCATCATTCCCAAGATTTCCCTCTCACCATCACTACTGTGTCACCTCTGTTGTTTACTGTATACATCAAGCCTCTGGCCCAGGTGGTTACAGAGGCAAATAGTTTTGAGGGGATAGAGGTGAAAGGGGTGGAATACTGCATTGCCCTGTCTGTGGATGATGTGCTATTATACAGTATTTGGCAAATCCTGAGTGGGCACTCTGTACTACTAAAAAGGTTCAGGGAGGTCTCGGGATATCGCTTAAACACCTCCAAGACAGAAACTCTGGGCTTCCAGTTTACTCCCTCCCAAACACTCAAGGCTTCCTTCCCCTTCAGGTGGGAATTTCCAAAAATTGAAATACTTCTGTTATCAATTTTTCCCCCTCACTAGATACTGCATACTGGGATAATTTCACCCCATTTACGCAGCACATGACACAAGCTTTCACTCGCTGGGAGTGTGCTACCACTCATCCTATCCCAGGCAGTGGAAGTTGTTTGAATGGTGACTGTACTTAGGGCACTTTAATTTGTTTCAAAACGCCCCTGTAGTGATACCTTCCCCTACCTGGAGAGCTTGGAATAGGGACATTTCTCGCTTTATTTGAATGGGACAGAGATCATGCATTAAACTGCAGGAACTATTCCTCCCTAAAGCGAGGGGGGATTGGCTGTGCCAAATCTTGAGGTATATTACTGGACTGCACATGTTCACTCAGTCTTACGTGGATATCTTGGTGGTAAACATTGCATCTGGCTAGGTATAGAAAGGGCCATATTCCCCAGTGCCATTTTTGTGCAAGCTATGTACTATTGAACTACCTAACAGGCTGTAGTTCTTCTCTGCAACCCCTGGCTCCTATTCCAAGTGAACATCTGCAGACTATCCAGAAGGTGCTCCACCTGACTCCTTTCCTGTCTGTACTCTGTCCAACAGCATTTCAAGCAGATTTTGCCCCACTTCGAATCAACCCAGGGTTCAAATAATGAGAACGATATTCCCTCCAGAACCTCCCTCAGTTAATGGTAAGCCCTCTAATACAGTCCTTTATGGACTCCCAGGCTCAATTTAATCTCCAGAGGTCTGAATTCTACAGACATTTACAAATCCGGCATTATATCTATAACCACCCCTTCCCTTCTATCTGCACACCCACCCGCAAATGGTGCTGCCTTAGGGATATAGGTTGGCGCCTGGGTTCATATTATAATTGGCTTGGCAGGTGGCGCGGTGCCTCCACCTATGGGGATCTTTCTAACAGCGTACTGCCAGGGTGTTTCCCCACAGGAAATGAAATACAGCCCCCTCCCTTGGTAACAGGTAGAACAATGTACAGTCCCCTCCCCACTTATCACTCTAAGCATGCAAATATTACACTACACAGTAATGCAAATAATTCTGCAATTGCAGTACAGTACTCAAGGGGGGGGTTATTTTGGAGCTGGAGAATGAGGTAAGGGACAAGGGAAGCAAAGGGTAATAAAACATTCAACAAGAACCTGGCAATAAAATGTAATCAAGCAGAATAAACAGGTAACATAGTATATTACACCCCAGTATTCTCTATACAGCCCCTCTCCCCTCACTGGTGCACCAGTTAATCCCACAGTCCCTATGGGAGCTCCCAAGTACCTTGTGTATACACTGAGGAGTTGCAGGCCTGTGGCTAGAGGACACTAGGTGCAGCACCATTGCAATGGTAAGATGCTATATCGAGCCATAATCCTAAGTATTTGTATTCCTCTACCAACTGTAATGATATATCATTGTTTACTCTAATATCCAGAATATCCCTGAACTGCAAACCCTTGTTTTTCAGACCAAATAACATAATTTTTGTTTTTCCATCGTTTAACACTAATTTGTTTTGAATATAATAGTCCTGGATGCTATCAAAAGCCTCCTGAAGGTCTTGTTGAATAGCGTTTCTGTCAACTCCTGATATGTATAAAATAGTGTCATCTGTATACTGATGAATGTTCAAATTTAGCTGGTTTAACTCCAAGTCATTTGTATACAAGTTAAAAAGAATGGGCCCCAATATTGATCCTTGTGGAACACCTTGCATTATTTCCCGGGGTCCTGAGTAGTATGAGCCCAAGTAAACTCTTTGTTTTCTACCTCTTAGAGAATTACTGGAGCAGTTAGTGGCATTTTCAGAGAAACCCAGATCAGTCAATTTATTTAATAAGATAGTATGATTTAGGGAATCAAATGCGTTTGACTAATCTATTAGTATAGCACCTGTCATGAGACCATTATCTGTTGCCTTTTGTGTATCCCCTATAACTTTTATTAAAGCCGTTTGTGTACTGTTTAATTCTCTAAATCCTGACTGGTTTTTATTCATGATATTATGTTCATTTAAGTACACCTTCATCTGTTTAGCCACCAACGTCTCACATATCTTAGCAACTGTTGATATTAATGAAATGGGTCTATGGTTGTTTACCTCCCCTTTCCCTCCTGACTTAAACACAGGAATAACTTTTGCCAGCTTCCAGTCCTCAGGTAATTCTGCCGTGCTGATGGATAAATTAAAAATCTGGGTCGATGGATAGGCCACTACTGGTGCAGCATATTTCAATAAATTACTACATAATCTGTCTGGACCACTAGTTTTTTTTTCATTTATGCTCAGGAGTTCTGTCATTACCTCTTTCGTAGTTATTTTTTGGAGGCTGAACCTTCCTTTTTTCTCCTTTTTGGAATGCACAGTGACCTGTTTTACTTGTGTAGTACCTTCGTTTTCTTTCACCGGGGCCCCCATATTAACAAAGTATTCATTAAAGTTGTTTGCTACTTCCAATCCAATATCCACCTCCCTTTCGTTTATGTTAAAGGTCTTGGGGTAACCATCCTTGCTAGGATTCTGCAATTTGGAAATTAAATTCCAGAATTTACCAGGATGTGATGATCCTTTTCACCCCAAAGAAGGACTTGCCTTCATCCACCCCGCCGGGTAGGCAGGCCATCGTCTTCACCCCACAGAGGGACTTGTCTTCACCCACCTTGGCAGTAGGTAGGCAGGACCTCAGAGCTTAGGTCCTGTGGCAGGAATTGTAGTCTATTGTGTCAGGATAGTGAGGCAGAGGATTTGTCACCTCACACAAACACAAATAAAAGACTTCTTCTTCCAGCAGTCACTGATATCTGGATTGCTAAATACCAGCAGTTCAGTTCAGGCAGAGGTAAATCCCCCTCTTTCTGGGATATACCAGATAATTAGGAACAAGTTCAGAATGTCCTTAGTTTGGGCACAAACTACTTCTGTTTGTTCTGTGACAGCAGCAGGAGCTGTCAGAATCAGCTGTTTCTTCTTCAAAACACTCACAGAAAAAGACCCAGGGTCAAACTGTCAACCCCAGAATGTTTGTTTTGAATCTTGACACCTCATTGGTCCACATTATTCTTGAGCCCTACATCCTGATTGGAAGTACTGCAGCTACCATTAGGATTCCACGCTGTCCTCAAGCAATCTCAGCAAAGATGGCCACCCTTGTACAGTTCTTACCAGCTCAGTCTCTTCTCTGAAGTATTAAACTATTATTGGCACAAGGTTGGCAGCATTTGGCTGCAGGTCTAGCATCCTTCTGGTCCCTACTGTGGGTCGCTAGGTCCAGGGGGCACGTTTTGGGGACAGGAGCTGAGTCACTATTTCCGTTTTGTGGGCTTTCCAGGAGGAGCTGACATTGAAAACGGTCATCCTCAGCCGCTAGGAATTAGTCCCAGAGAGGCACCATGTTGTCCCTTACTCCCTGACCCACTAGAGGGAGAGGCAGGGTCGGTGGTTCTTTAAAAGTTATTTATTTTTGGTTCCCCCCCCCCGCCCTTTTGGCAGTCCGTTGGGCCTGGGAATATGAGTCCCCTTACGCGGTGTTTCTGCCACTTCCGAATGGCACTCTGTGGTGCCAACAACAAATTGTGGCCTAGTTTTTGCGCTCCCCATCCCGCTGTGCAGCAGTTTGGGGGGTAGGGGAGCAACACTAGTATGCAGCTCACTAGCCGCTTTTCCTTAGGTGCTGGAGGTGCCAGAATAGTTTATTGGGCCCCCCTGCCCTGGCGGCAGTCCAGGATCGGGCCGGGGAAGCGAGAGGCTCGCTGGCCATATGGGGATCAGGCGCAGGAGGCGCATACAACAAAGTCCATCTGCTCCCGGCCCTTTGGTAGTCCAGGTTTGGGCCGGGGAGCGAGGAGGAAATGGCGGCAGACTGCAGGAGCAGTCAGGAGGCAGCAGAAGCCCCAGGTAAGCTCCCAACTTGGGAGGAGGAGGGGGGGGTTACATATTCTATTCCTGCCACAGGGAGCATGGACTCTGGACATGTACCCAGACATCATCTCCTAGTTCCTGTTCTTCTTTAAGACAGAGGTACAACCATATATGGTCTCGCCCATCTATAAAGGTCTAATGGCCACACACAGGGAGTAATACTATGGATGTAATGTAAATGGGAAGAGGAATCTGAGATCCCCCTAAATGGGGAAAGCTGGCACTGGGCATCTGAGGCCACCTGCAGAGTAACCAGCTCATGTAAGTGGAGGGAATATGCTGGAACCACCTAACTAGGTTCTTCAGAACCCCTGTCATAGCAGCCCATTACTTCCTGAACCACCAGCCCTCACACCAAAGAAACTATGGTGATCCCTGGGCCTCACACACCCATATCATGTGGAGCTGCCTGGTATTACCCCTCTTGTTTCAAGCTATGGAAGCAGAACTCGGAGACCTGTTTGGCAGGCCCATCCCGTTGACCCCAAGCCTGTACCTCTTCTTACAATACCCAAGGGGCCACAGAGACCCCAACATTCATTATTTGCTGGGGATATTAATTATACTGGCAAAGAAAACAATCACTAAATGATGGCTCACACCTCAGACACCAGACATTACTGTACAGAAGCAGTCTGTCAAACATACCTATAGAATGGAGACAATAACCCACTCCTTGAATGTCCAGACTGTGGCGCGGTCATTCCATTGGCATGGGATGGCCTGCACATGTCAGGAGTAAACATTTCGGATTTGTCCCAAACCTCGCTGTACTTAAGGGGGACCCAACCCATTGACACAAACCTAAAAATACATACCACTACAGCTGAAGTGAAACTAGGCCTGTCAAGCTGGCCCATCGGTGCAGGTAGTGCTACTGCTTGTGATGCCGGCTGCCCAGGTTTGGGAATGAGCCTGGGTCACTGGAGGGCCGGCAAGAGAGAGGAGGATTGAGTGGCCCATGGTTCACTCCCTCTTGTGGGCGTGGGCGGGTTGTGGCATCCGATGCACATCTGACCCCTAGTGGAGGTTGGGGATCAGTGCCGGACCACACATGGAGGGTGGGGCAGATGCCTGGTGTGCTATGCGCGGAAGAGTGCATGGCACTGTCATTGGCATCCTTGTATGTTACACCTCCCACTCGGGGATGGAAATAAGGGAAGGGGGAGATGAAAATGGGACAACTCCAGCCGGCAGAATGACCTTAGGGATCCCGCACCCAGATAGCTAGGCTGACCCAGCATCCCGGAGCACCGCAGGAACAGAGAGGGTGGCTGAGTTGAGGTAAGACCTAGTGGATGCCGGGGTGACAGAGCTGGGAGTCCCAGGGAGATGGGGGCCCGGACTGGGTGAAGGGGTGAAAATAGCGGAAAAAAAAAAACCTGGGCAAAGGAGTGAAAATAGCAACAAAAAAAAAGAAACTAGGCCTGTCACTAAAAGGACTCTAAATGTTATTCCACATGACCACTAATTGCCCTTCCACCCAGCAGAGCCCTCTCCTCGGCAGTTTTTGAGATTCTATAAAGAGAATTGGATTAACATGCAGAATGTGGATCACCTGTCAGGGAGTTCTCTTTCCTTTCACCTGGAACCCCACTCTTGCTATACCTAAGAGTGGGCGGGTACCACATCACAGCTAGCAGGTGACGTCTGCTCCAGTTGTACTGAACAAAACCAGACACAGTATGTAAAACAAAAATGTCTTTATTGCACTGCCCCAGTAATGTGAAGATCATGTTATAAAGCAATAAACAATGTACTTAAAAAATTAAAAAATAGTACAGTGGCCCCAGCACTGATCCGTGAGGAATGTCGCTGAGTACCCTTTTCCACTCATAGAAGTAGGATATCAGGCATATTTCTGAAAATAAGTTTATTTACCCACTGGGCTTGCGATGCCAGCAACCTTGGTTTGTGCCCTGATCCCAGATCATTTAAGAGCAGGGAAGAAGGATCAAACGTGCCAGAGCACACTTTCTATTGGGGAAGGAGGAAGGCATTCTTGGATGCAGTACTGCCACCTGGTGGACCACAGGATGCAGTGCAGTTTGATGGGCACTTTGTTGGGGTGGGATGACACTTACTGGTCCTGTACAGACATGCTGTAGTGATGTCAACTGTGATCATTATGTATTTTTTCAACTGCCAGGCATTCAGGTTTCCCTTAACTTTTTTCTTCCAGGGGATGGGAACCTCCACCTGAACATCACATCAGAGAGCTATGACCATACCCTCTTGGAGTCCATCGAGCCGTACGTGTACAAGTGGATTGCAGAACACCATGGGAGCATCAGTGCAGAGCATGGACTTGGGTTCAAGAAAAAGGACTTTATTTACTACAGCAAGCCACTAGTGGCTGTGCAGATGATGCAGCAGATTAAGGCCATACTGGATCCGAAAGGAATCTTAAATCCATACAAGACCCTGCCTTCTGAGCCCAAGTAATACAGGAGCTTTGAGCCTCCCAACCTCTCGGAAGAAACTTTGGAAAAGCATAATATTTAGACAGTTCAGAGTGAGATTTGATCAGTTTTCCATATTTAATTTCTCCGTTTTCCTTATCACAGTGTACGTTATCATAAATAATTTGATTTCTGCCAATCAGCAGTGAGAACCACAGGTCCTCTGAGCCTGTGTACATTTGTCTTCTCATACCTGGAGTGTTAAAGTGCAGTGTTCCACTTCAGAGTCCGCGATAGGACTGTTAGAGCTACAAGTGCATTTTTTAAATTAAAAAACAAAATAGCCAACTCAGATGATTTATGCAGAGACTAGTCAACACCAGAGTGTTAAGAACAACTTTTTCGGATCACAGTACAAATGTGTTGTGTATTACGTAAGTAGTAACCCACGACAGGGCTTACATTTCTAGAGAATTAATGCACACCCTGATTGAATTGGAAGGCATGAGGCCAATGGCCAAGTGCCTTTCAGTGCACCCTGGAAGTGTTTTCATTCTCAGGAAATGCACATCCTGAAGTGAGTTACTGCACTTATAAAATGGAATTTTTTTTTTTTGTTAAATGGGAAAAAAGTTTTTTTTGTGTGTGTGTTGTTAGGCTGTTCCTAAGTAGATTATGTTAGGTGGGCGACAAACCGTGCATTTACTGGGAATTAATGAATGGTCAGGTGATGTGTTTCGACTAATGAAATTGCAAGGATTCCGGAGAATTCTGAAGTCCATTTCATAAAACTTGATATGTGTGCTAAGTGAGATGTCTGTTAGTGGTGCAGGAGCACTGTCTCTCACAGTTGGGGCAGACAGAACCACTCCACTCTGCTTTGCTGTCCTGTCACTCATACACGACACTAAGTGATGCTCATATATCATAAGATATCTCAAGTTTATAACAGAAAACCACAGTCACTGTAACCTGGACTTTATCTGCTCCAGCTGTCATGATCCTTGGTTCAGCTTAGTGTCCACAGCCATAAAGAAGAAAAGAGGATGGCGGGCCCGGTGGTGTGTCGGATTGAGGCACCACCTACCATACTGATGACCCAGGTTCGGAAACGGACCAGGGTCACTGGGGGACTGCCGGGGCAAGGAGGATTGAGCATCCCTAGATAGCTCTCCTTTGGAGTGGAGGGACTGATCATGCTGCTGTTTGGCTGCCACCTAGTGGAGGCTAAATGGCACAGCAGTGGTCGCCTCTCAGAGGGCTGGGCGCAGACCCTGAGTATGTTCGGTGTCTTCACACCATACGCCTGTGCCATTGCACAACTGCTGAACTTGGGGAACTGGGAGAAACTGGGAGGAAATAGCCCTGCTGGCTCTGTATCACCGCTAGTGGCACCTACTCACCCATGGTTGTACGTAGGCAGCAGGGGTGAATCCCAGGATGGTGGGTGATGGGGCTGGGTTTGCTTTTGGAAGGGGGCTGGTTGGGAGGTGCAGGAGGAGAAACAAAGAATGATAAAAAGAAGAAAGGGGGAAACCAAATAGAGGAATTGAGTGGACACCTGTATCAGCATTGTTTTTTTTCAGAGTTTTTCCACCCTTGGTGTCACAGGCTTTTTAGGGGACAGCTTCTTTGGCACTCAAGCCTGTCCATGAGGAAATTTTATCCAAAGAGCTTTTGTAGCAGTTTATGCCATACGGAGTAGCAGTAGTAAACATTTTTGGGAAGTATGCATGTGAGTAACAGTTGCACTGCCACTCTGATAAGAAATCAGGTGCATATAAAGAGATTGCTATACACAGTTTTGTGTCACGCTTGAGGAAATTGTTTAGTATTTTTTTGTCATGCAATACTTGGTAAAAAGTTCCCCAAGCATACTGGTTGCCTTAGAGAGATTAATATTGAGGAAGGGGTGGGTCACACGGACTTGGACCTTTGAAGTGTGTGTGTACATATATACGTGTGTATGTACAATCTCCTACTAGCATTTCTTATACGAAGGGCATGTTGAATAGAGAAAAGCATTCCTTCAGACCCATTGTTGTTAAATGGCAGTGCTTGTTTGGTAAATGATATTCTTCTGCTGTGTTTTAGCAGCAGTGTGTTCTGACATCTGTTGATTTATGTTCCTCGGCCTGGCATCCACCTTCTGGACTGCCCAGCTCCCAGCCCTGATGTAGCCTTTACCCTCACCCCATTATGTGGTGTTCTGGTGGGGGCAGGGCCTGAGTGTACCTAACGGTCATTCTGATGACTAAAATATTTCTTGTTGTCACCCTTAATCTCCCCTCCACCAAACCTTGCATAGGGCTGGGGTTCAAGCGAGCCATGGAGGTGAGGTACGTGGCTACTGGGGAAGGGAGGGGAGCACCACCAAGCATTTGCACACCTCCTGCTAGCCAGCTTAAAGATACACGGTCCTATCCAGTGACTGCCATAGTCTGAAAGCCCATAAAAAGTTCTTTCAAACAAGGTATTGGGCTCATCTGTAGCCAGAAGCACTCTAAAGGTAAGACTACAGTGCAGCCATTTTAGAACATTGTGATGTCATTGAGGGACCAGCTATACCTAGCTACATTAACTCAAACACATCTTGTTTCTGGATGATATCACAATGTTGATGGGCCAAATACCTCATTTGAAAGAGCTTTTTAGATACTTTTAAACTATGATGGCAACTGGGTATGAATGTGTTCCTTTAAGGAGACATTAGTGGTGACTATGAAGGTAGCTGCTTGCCTAGAAGGGTGCAGATGTAGGAACCACCAATGGGATAGGAGACAGGACAGAATGAAAAAAGGGACAGAGGAAGCTGTGCAAGTTGTACAGGCAAAATGCAACGTATTTGCATAGACCCATAGGTGCAATTAATGTACCATAGCAGTTGATGGAGAAGCCAAGGGCCTAACAGTGAATGTGTTTTTGAAAAGAAATAAAATCAGGCCAACGTTAATGATCTGGAACTGTCATTTTTTTTTTTCCATTTTATTACTAGCATGTAAAAGTATGGATATGTCCTCTGACAACTAACTTGGCTTGTCATTCAGAAACTTCCACTATAGATTGAGGGAGCGCTTCCAACCAAATGAATGCTCCCTTCCCCTGTGAAGATGGTCTCATGCTCAGGTGCCATGGAAACAGGCTCATTCGGGGAAGTCTTTTATTTATTTATTTATTTATTTATTTATTTTTGTGATGAAGCTTTCTGGCTCCTGGTCACCACCATCACCTGTTACAGGTGATTTGTTGGTCCCCTGAGTTCCACCAGCCACTCCCCAGACGTTGTGTCAGTGGGGACCTGTACAGGGTGGGACCCAAGGAAACTGGCACCATCATATACAGTGACCAGTGCACATACAGTATAGTTTTTTTATTTTCTCCCGTATCACCCCTTCCCAGTGCCTGGTACAAGACCTGTGTCTCCATTCTTACGCACAGGAGCCATGGAAAGAGGTTCATTCAGGAAAGTTGTTTTTTTTTGGTTTTTTTTTTTGTGATGAAGCTTTCTGAACCTTGGTCGCCACCAACACCTGTTCCATGTGATTTCTTGGTCTCCAGATTCCATCTGCCACTCCTTCAGATGTGTCGTCAGTGGGGACTGCATTGGGGGGCCGAGGAACTTGCACCATCATATACAACAATCAATACTCATATAGGTTTTTCTTATTTTCTCCTGTATCCCCTTCCCTGACTCATGGCACAAGATGTACATCCCCATGCACACCCCTTGAGTGCATGTAGTGACACCCTGCAGGGAAGACATGCTGTACTGGCCCACCACAGGGGTCGCTGAGGCACCAAAACCTGGGCACCTCCCTTCCCCCCCCCCCGGCTGGGAGCACTGCCGCGCAGCAGTTACTTTGACTTTGCATTACTTCCGCTCGACATAGCGGCCATAACAGAGACGTGGCATGCTAACCACTCATGGGACACAACTATACCAGGATATGCCTTCTACAGGAGAGATGGGGAGGGAAGGAAGCGGGTGGCACTTACATCAGAGACAATCGAGGCGACAGAAATACAGGCCAAAAATGAGGAGACAGAAGAGTACTGGGTCACCCTTGAGCTGGGTAACAGAACGTCTGTTAGAACAGGAGTGATGTACAGGCCACCAGCTCAGGGGAAGGGGGTGGACAAGCTAATGCTGGAGTGAGTATACAACGTGACGAATAAGGGTGATGTTCTGCTTTTCGGTGATTTCAGTATGCCTGACGCAGACTGATCTGTCCCAACAGGGGCCTCGAGCAGGACCAGGGACATTGTGGAGTCCCTACAGGGAGTAGACCTAAGACAATCAGTACAGGAACCCACCAGGGACAGGAATGTCCTGGATCTAGTGCTCACCAATGGAGACAGGATCACGGATCTCCAGGTGGAGGGTGACCTGGGGTCCAGCGACATCACATGGTTTGGTTCAAGTATGACGCAGGAATACAGGCCACACATACCAAAGCCAAAATCCTAGATTTCAAAGGAGCTGACTTTGCAGAGATGGGAAGGAGGTTTAAAAAGGAGTTGGCTAAGGGGGGGACAGGAAGGGGTGTGGAGGGGCAATGGGCATGCATTAAGGAGTCCATTGTCAGGGTAACCATCAGTGTGTGAGGGTGAAGAATAAGGGCAAGAGAAGGTGACCACTCTGGCTTTCTAAGGTGGTGGTAGATGAAATCAGGGCCAGGAGGGCAGCCTTCTGAAAATACAAAGGGACACAAGAGGATGGTGACATAGAAGAGTACCAAAAATGTTGGAGAGAGGCAGGGGTGGTGGTGAGAAGTGCTAAAGCACAGACTGAAGAAAGGCTAGCACAATCAGTGAGGAAAGAGGACAAGACATTCTTTAGGTACATCTGTGAGAGGAGGAAGTCCCGAGGGGTAAGGGACAATGAAAAGAGGGTAGAAGGGGACCTAGAGAAGGCCACAGTCCTTAACAGGTACTTCTGCTCGGTCTTTACTAGAGAGGGAGTGGGGCAGGGACCACAACTGGAAAACAGATGTGTAGAGTGGGAAGAACTGAGCTTAACAATATTTACAGAACAGAGGGTCCTAGAGGAACTTACAAAACTAAAGGTGGACAAAGCAGTGGGGTCAGACGGAGTACATCCAAGGATCCTAAGGGAACTGAGTATGGCAGCACCTTTGGCAGCTCTTTTCAGTGAGTCACTGAGTATGGGGGGTGGTCCTGTAGGACTGGAGAAGGATAAATGTGGTCCCTCTTCACAAGAATGGCAGCAAAGAGAATGCATGAAACCACAGGCCAGTGAGTCTCACCTCAATAGTGGGAAATATCTTGGAGACACTGCTTAAGGAATATATTGTGGATCACCTGGTATTCATTGGAATGCAGGATCCAAGACCGCATGTGTTCACAGCAAGAAGGTCCCGTTAAACAAATATGATAGATTTTTTTGACTGGGTGACCAGGGTGGTGGACCAGGGAGGGGTGGTGGATATTGCTACCTTGATTTCAGCAAGGCCTTTGACACAGTCCCACATAGCAGGCTGGTAAACAAGCTGAGGAGTCTAGGGGTGGGACACAGGGTGGTGAACTGGGTCAGAAATTGGTTAGTGGACAGAAGGCAGAGGTTGGTGGTAAATGGCACACAGTCGGAAGAAATGGGAGTCATCAGTGGGGTGCCACAGGGGTCAGTCCTGGGACCAGTCCTCTTCAGTGTCTTCATAGCAGACATAGCAGAATGGCTAGAGGGAAAAGTATACCTGTTTGCAGATGACACCAAGATCTGCAACAGAGTAGATACTCCAGGGGCCGTAGAGAGAATGAAGAGACCCGGAAAAGCTAGAGAAATGGCCTGAGGTATGGCAGTCAAGGTTTAACACAAAGAAGTGCAGCATCATGAACATGGGGAGCAGAAACCCTGGGGAGAGCTACATGTTGGGTGAGTTGCTGATGGTCACCAGGGAGGAGTGGGATTTGGGGGTTATTGTATCAGATGACCTGAAATCCACCTAACAGACCACAAAAACAGTTGGGAGGGCTAGTAGGATTAAGGTGTATAGGGAGGGGTATTACAAGCTATAGGAGGGAGGTGATGATCCCACTGTACAAGACGCTGATTAGTCCTCACCTAGAGTACTGTGTGCACTTTTGGAGGCCGGACCTGCGTAAGGATATTGACAGAGTGGAAATGGTGCAGAGGAAGGTAACTAAGATGGTGCAGGGTCTGCGTAACAAGGCATATGGGGATAGACTTAGGAACCTCAATATGTACACACTGGAACAGACACGGGAGAGAGGGGACATGATTGAGACTTTCAGATATCTTAAGGGCATAAATAAGGTGGAAGGGATAGCATCTTCCAGTATAGAATGTACAATAGAACTAGAAGGCATGACATGAAATTTGAGGGGGGGGGGTTGTAGCATAAGGGGTAATGTGAAGTTCTTTTTTACAGAGAGGGTGGTGAATGTGTGGAACGCCTTGCCTCAGTAGGCAGTGAGAGCATGTACACTGGTGGGATTCAAGAGGGCATGGGATAGGCACAAGGGAATCCTACATGAGGGGGGCATAGCTGAGGCCACTAACCTAGTAGAGACAGCGGGAGCAAATTGGTAAAATGGGCAGACTGGATGGGCCTTGTGGTCCTTTTCTGCTGTCAACTTCTATGTTTCTACTCCAGTCCCTGGGTCGCCAGCACGGAAGTGCATAGCGCTTCTGATGGGCCATCAGGCCTCGCCATCAATGTTGAATACACTAGTGATCAACCTCAATCAATAAAATATTAATACTGCCGCAGAGGTTACTCTTACTGCTGTTGACAGTGGTCTCACTTATATTCTTAGTATATCAGAACTGCTCACCTTTGGGGAGTCACATGATGTGTCTGAGTGGGTAACAGCACTACAGATCAACTCTGCCAGGACTGAGACTCAAATAGATTAAAATTCCTGCCATCTAAAATTAACCAACAAAAGTCACTTTTTGTACCTCTGTGATTACTACTAACCTGCAGTGTGATGTCATCAGAAATGGAGCTGGAGGGAGAAGCTGGGGATCCTTTTGCTATGCTACCATCGCTGCCTGAGAGACGCCAGGGCCCAAAGGGACTGAAACCTAATGAATCCCTGCTCTCTCCAGAGTCGCCTCCAATTGAAGAGCTGATACTAGAATGTTTTTTCAGAAGGCTGAGCAATATTAGAACTCTCAAGTGATTTTAAAAGCTTTCAGCCAGCACTGGAAGAACTCAGCGGAAGGGTCAGGGACATGGAGGTGAGAGTGAGCTCCTCTGAGGATCGACAGGACCACCTCAAGCTGGAGGTTGTAGCCCTCAGACGGAAGGTTTCCAAGCAACAGGACCGGCTGTAGGATCAGGAGGGTTGGAGTCGCAGAAACAATTTAGTGCTGGTAGGGCAACTACAGTGATCGGAAGGCCAAGACAATATAGTTCATGCAAAACCTGTGCAAAAAGCTTGTGAGGCCTTCCCTGCACAGACCTCACCATGTGATTGAGAGAGTGTGCAGGAGGTACAGGGTCAAAACAGCGCACCAGGAAGATCGCTGATAGAACCCTGCTGTGTAAAGCACGACAGGATTTAGAGCGACGGGTTAGAATAGTGGTAGGGATTTACCGCTATCCTTGTCGCTCTGCAGATATCCTGTAGAGGGATCGAGTTGCCATGTGCTGGGATGCTGTTCGAGTAACTCCCATGGTGGAGTGGCTAGAGTACTAACACATGGCAATGCAGGAGACCTGGGACTGCGGTTTGGTTCCCGCCAGGTCTTCTCCTGTTGCAACTGTTTTTTTTTAAGTAATTTCCCTACTTGTGATTTTCTCCCCAGCTCCGAAGTCCACAACCCCCTGGAGTTGATTATTTTAAGTCCGGGGAGTGTTGGGGGTGAAACCTCCCACACATGGGGTGGTGTGGGGGGCTGACGTGAAGCCTTTGTAAACGAGTCTCTGACTCAAAGGGTTGTGATTCCGTCCTATTATTTTCAGTGGGGCTGCGCCCTTGTAGTCAGGTCACTATTGTACCCAACGTATGCGAGTGGTGCTGTTTTCCTTGCAGCATCTATTGCCAGCAAGAGTTTTTGTATGCGGCAGCATGACTGCATGCCGTACAGGGCACTCCATCTGCTCCCACCAGAAGGAGAATGAACAAGACTGATAATCTTCCAGCTGTTAAATTACCTAGATAAGGTTCACATACTAAGCAAAATTAGGGAGCCAAAAGAAATTACATGGTAGGGCAGGAAGCTTTTCTTGTGCCAAGTTCTTAGTCCTTGGGTACAGTACATGCAAAAACAGGCAGCTTACAAGGAAATCAAGGTGGAATTGTATGCAGCACAAATTTGTTTTAAAGTGTTATATCCAGTCACATTGGTGGTGACAACAGACTCTAGTCAAAAATAATTTGCCTCTGCCGAGAAAGCCAAGCAGGACCTGCACACCTATTTTCTGGATGTGTTCCCAGCACCAAGATGTAGAACAGGACCAGTTCCTTTAGAGATGGGGAAAACACATGTGGGCAGATGAAGAGCTGGAGGAGTGGGGTACTGCAGGGCAGCGATTACAGTTGGATGTTTAACTAAAGGAATTCCTGTTTTAACATAGTTTGTCGATATGGATACCTGCTGACTCAGCTGACTGGGAGCAAGGGGGTGAGTACATCATTCTGGACTTAACTTGGGGTACTGCAGGGGTCATCATGATCTCTGCTCAACATGGTGGTTGGGGGTGTAGGGAAAGCGTGCCATTTCAGCCTAGATGTGAAAGCATGCCAAGTGAGGCTTAGTAACACTCCTGCCTTCAAGAACTTGGTGACGATAGACTGGTCTTCTCTTCATGGCGAGCTCTGGTTGTTTGGAAACTATGAATGCAGTCACCTTAAGCAGACTACAGTGCAATGGAAGCAGCTGTCAGATTTACTCTTACTGCTGAGAGTCCCCCCCTCCCCCCTCGGTTCCTGCAATGGAAGAGCAGCGATGACCACAGAAGCGTTGTGACTTCAATGGCACGCTGGGTGTTTTTTTCAGCACATGAACTTTCAGTCCGCTTTTAGGAACTCGACTTGTTTTACAATAACTTATGCTGCCTCATTTCATAAGCAGGCAATAGGGGACACCCTGATTCCCTATCGCTTCTCAGCAGGGAGTCATGTCACTTAAATGTATTTATTAAGATCTTGGATTAACACCTATGAGCATGAGCTCTTCTACATAGGTTCCACGTAAACAGTAGTTACAAAGGAACAATATACATGCAATGGGAGTACAATAAATCGTGGCAAAACAAAAAATACAAGAGAGTAACTTTAACTGGCATTGTACAGTGTATGCCAGGACATATGCATACAGTGAAATAGAAAAACAAAATACTAATTGAGGATATGTAAATCAGCCAGGTGGCCTTGTCAAGTGGTAGAGAGGAAGAATGGAAGGAGATAAGGTGGTGGGGTGTATGTGAGGATAAAATAAAAGAAGCAAAATAAGTCAGCCAGGGGCTTTGTCAGAAGGTGGGAGAAGGGTGGTGAGGGAGTAGGGTGAGGTAGGCGGTGGAATGAGGGAGAACGGTGGGTATGTATAGATAGGGGAAGGGATATTGGGTTGCATGGGGAGGGAGTAGGAAGGAGGTTGAGACTGGGTAAAAATGGACGGAGCAACAAGTGCCGATGACGTGGTGTAGGAGAAATAAGTGCAATATGTATTGGAGGTGGTGATGCTATGAAGCACAGTGTTTATAGTTAGTTTCTTTATCCTCCTCCTCCTGGGTGGCTTACTATTATGCCTGATCCCCCAGCCCTATCCCCTGCTCGCAGCTTACCTTCCGCTTCCTCCATGGCTTGCCCCCTGTGGTGGGGCAGTGGGGATCCCTCAACCCGCCAGAATGGATCCGGTGCAGAGGTTCCTGCAGTTTGTGGGAGCTGGGCCTGCATGTTTGGCTTCCATCCTGCTACACCAAGGACGTTTTCTTCCTCCCATTTTCTCCCCATAGGAGAGTGGGCATGCAATGATGTCCTATGGAGACAGTGCACACGCATTCGCATGTGCTCCTCCAAGCGTCTGCCTCTTCTCTTCCCCTTTCTGAAGCATTGCTGTGCTGTTCCCCAGTCACCGCTAGGGGCCAGTCGGGCACCGACTGCTAGTGGCCCCCTTCCATGAAGAAAGAGAGCAGTCACTTGGACGCTCGATCCTTCTGCCACCCTGCCAACTGTGCTTATTCCTGAACATGGGTTGCCAGCGTAGCATGAGGTAAGGTGTCCAGTGCCTCAGCCCTCAGCGCCAACGGGCCGACTTATGAAGCACAGTGTTGAGAGGCACTGCTCAGTGGAAACAGTCACAGGAGCATTTAAACTAGCTGGGGGGGAGGGCAACAGAAGCAGTGATACTCAGACAGCCCACCCCTGCATGGTAGAGAAAGCAGAACAATGGAGCAGGAAGAGGAGTTGATATCAAGATCATCGGGGTCGGGCAGAAAGGGAACAGGAAAGGAATCGGGAACACAAGAGAAAAATATCAGGAAAGTGAGAAAGTTGCAGGGGACCAGAAACAGGAAGAGAGAGAGAGAGGTCAGGCAGTAAAACTTGGAAGGTCATGTTGACAAATACACGCAGCCTGGGAAATAAAGTCTCAGACATGGAGGCCTTAATGACTGAAGCAAACCTGGGCATAGTAGCAATAACTGAACCTGGTACACAGCTAATGATGAGTGGGAAATAAATGTACCAGGATATGTTCTAGTCGGGAGGGCAAAAAGGGAGGGGGAGTAGCTCTGTATGTCAGAGAAAGTATAATGGTAACATAGGTACAGGGTAGGCAATGGGAGGCCAAGGCACTGTGGGTCACCCTTTAACCTGGAAATGGCACAGCAATACGCACAGGGGTGATATACAGACCTCCAGACAGGGAGAGGAACTGAACAGGGAGCTAGTGGAGGAAATACACGAGACGGCAATGAAAGGTGAAATTGTACTAATGGGGGATTGCAATATGCCAGACGTGGATTGGAACACCAGCATAGCTGCTTCAGCCAGAAGCGGAGGCATCCTTGATTCACTCCAGGAGGCTGGACTCAGGCAGCTTGTACTTGATCCCACCAGAGACAGGGCAATTCTGGATCTAGTAATGACCAACGGGGATCAAATCACAGATGTCCAGGTAGAAGGGCAACTGGGATCTAGTGATCACATTGTGTGGTTCAGCATAGGGACAGAGACTCACTCAAGTCATAATAGGACAAAGGTTTTGGATTTCAAAAATGCTGACTTTGTTGAAATGGGGAGGGGTATCAAAAGAGCCCTGGAAAGAATGGGGGTAGGAGGAGGAGTGGAAGAACAGTAGGATCATCTAAAGGAAGCCTTACTGGACGTAACAAACCAATGTACCAGATTGATATCCAAAGGCAAGAGAAGGAGAAAGCCACTGGTTCTCGAGAGAGGTGGCGGTAAAGGTCAGGGCAAAAAGGAAAGGGTTCAGGAAATATAAGGAGACTCACAGGGAGGAGTACCTAGAGTGTCTAAGGGAAGTGGGAAAGGCAGTAAGGAGAGCAAAGGCACGTACTGAGGAAGGTTTAGCACAGTCAGTTAAGAAAGGGGACAAGACATTCTTCAGGTACATCAGCGAAAGGAGAAAAAACAAGGGGGGTTACTAGGCTCAAGGGAGAGGGAGGAGAATGCAAGGAGGGTGACATGGAAAAGGCAGAAATACTACATAAATATTTCTGTTCAGTATTCACAGCAGAGGGCAAGGGACAGGGGCCACAGCAGTACAGCAGTTGCCAAAGGGGTGAAGAGGTGGACAGTAGTTCATTCACAGGGGAAAGTTCCTGCAGGAGCTCACTAAATTGAAGGTGGACAAAGTAACGGGACCAAATGGCATACACCCAAGGATATTAAGAGAACTGCGAAGGGAGACAGCAGAACCTCTGGCAGCCATGTTCTTGAATTTAGGTTGGCCCATTCCAAAAATAATCAGAAGCAACCTTTTTCTTATATCAATAACAAAAAATCTAATTTTAATATAATTTGCCATATAGTTAGCAGTGAGAACACCCTTATAACAGATAAAGATATGGCTAAACATTTCAATAATTACTTCTGCTCTGTTTTCTCAGAAAAGACTTCACAGAACTCAGTCCATTCACTAATAGATGGACCTAGTTTAAAATACAATATTTCACCGGTGGAAGTTTGTTTAGCCATGTCATTTCTAAACAAAGATACTAGCCCTGGACCCGACAATATTAATGCTAAATTTCTGTTAGAAACTATGGACGAACTAGCTTATCCCTTATCAGTTATTTTCTTTTTTTTGTATGATCTATTTTTCTGCCCCGTGCTCGCTGGTCCTCCACTCCTTCGGGCTCCTGCCAAGTTCCCCCTGACCTCTTCTGTCCTTGTCTAGCCCTCCTCTGATTCCTCTGATCACAGCCAACCCCGGGATATCCCAGTGTATCCCTTCACTGGACGGGTCTCTCTCCTCCGAGGGGGAAGGCACCGGGGGGAGGATAGCCCCAGCGCACACTTTCTAGGGTCTGGGGATGCTGCTGGGAAACAGGAGGTGCCGGAAAGGCACTGGAGGCCCCCAGGAACAGACAGCTGTTATCCAGAGGCCAGCGAGCGATTTTCCTGGCTTTCTAGAGGTGTGTGACGTCTGGACGTCAAGGCGAGAGCTGACGTCTGTCACGCACCACCCCTAATGACCCCAACGTACTGCTTCACCACCGGCCTCTGCCAGTGGTCACTTCAGCACCGGGTCACAACCTCTACCCTCCCTGGAGACAGTGAGCAGTCGTGGGACGCTTAAGCTGCTGCCCCCGGCTGGCCCTCTTCAGCCGCCCGAGCTCGCTCCTGAACCTGGGTCACTAGCGTCGCAAGCGGAAATCCAACCGCTGCACTGACGGGCAGGCCTCATCAGTTATTTTCAATAAATCATTAAGTAGTAAATTCCTTATGATTGGTTACAAGCCACAGTCATCCCTATCTTTAAATAAGGTAATAACCCCTGTAATATTCAAGGCCATAGAAAGAATGATCAACTCTTACTTAGAAAAGGAAATTGATTATTAAACATTATAAATCCAACTCAGCATGGATTTAGGAAAGGTCACTCCTGCACATCTGATTTGATCACCTTCTATACTGATACAAGTCTGAAACTAGATGTAAACATCCCAATGGATGTAATCCTGTTGGACTTCAGTAGGGCTTTTGATAAAGTCCCACATGACAAACTAATAAGTAAGTTGTCATCATTTGGGTTCTCAACATGTTTGGTTAAATGGATCAATAGCTGGCTCTCAGATAGATTGCAGAGAGTCAGAATCAACTACTTTATTTCCAACCCTGGGTTAGTTACCAGTGGAGTGCCCCGGGATCAGTACTGGGCCCCACTTTGTTTAATGTCTGCATTAAGTGACATGCAGATCAATTCAGACAACACCCTATCCAAATGTGCCAATGACACCAAAATTGGGGGAAGAGTTGATAATCCTGGGCACATGGAGGCTATGACTATGGATCTCAAAACAGTCGAGCATTGGGCAGAATGTAATTCTGTGCATTTTAACATCGTTAAATGTACAATACTAAATTTTGGAAAACATAATCTAGAACAAATTTACCTTCTGAATAATAACCCCCTAAAAAAATCAGAAAGCGAATGCGACTTAGATATATTAGTAAACTACAAACTCTCCTCGGCTAGCCACTGTGCAAAAGTAACGCACACAGCTAATGGAATATTTACAAGAATAAAGCATACCTTTGTCACAAGGACTGAACAATGCATCATCCCAATTTACCGTGCCTATGTGAGACCATATATGGATTACGGATCCCCTTCTGGAGACCTTATTTAAAAGGTGATAGGGATAGAGAGAGTGCAGAGGCAGGTAACCAAAATGGTACCACGCCTTGCCACATTTGACTACAAAAGAAGACTACAAGAAACAGGGCTACACTCATGATACCAACAAAGAATACATGGTGACATGTTATATCTATCCAAAATTTGCAATTCCCCAAGCATATAAAACAGCATGGACCGACTTTTTCAACTAGGTGCATAGTACCGAGACGACACAACAGGCAAATCACCATTCCCAAAGCTAAAACTAATAAAAGGGATAATTTTTTTACAATAATATCAGCAAAATTATGGAACACTCTTCCCCAGGAATTGGTAAATAGTACCAACATAAACCAGATTAAAACTGGTCTTGATAGTTGGCTTCTGGGGAACCAGCTCGAAGTACAATTATAATGTCCCACAAGGTGGGAGACAATCTTTATGGGCTTAGGCCTACTTTTGTCCATAACAACCTAGTAATCATTCAACATGGGTGGTACCAGAGGATTGGAGGAGGGCACATGTGGTACCTCCACACAAATCCAGCAGCAGGGAGGAGGCAGGGAACTATAGGCCAGTCAGCCTCACCTCAGTAGTGAGGGAAGATCATGGAGACATTGCTTAAGGAGAGGATTGTGGGGCATCTAGAAGCCATCGGAGCCCAGGACCATAGGAAACATGGATTCACAGTGGGCAAGTCATGTCAGACAAATCTGATTGATTTCTGTGACTGGGTGACAAAGGAAGTAAATCAGGGTGGGGCAGTGAGTGTCGCCTACCTTGATTTCAGTAACGCCTTTGACACCGTCCCACATAGACGGCTGATAAACAAGCTGGGTAAGCTGGGCATGGAGGGACAGGGTGGTAAACTGGGTTAGAATCTGGCTAACAGACAGGAGGCAGAGGGTGATGGTAAATGGGGTGCAGTCTGGGGAGAGGGGGTGACCAGTGGGGTACCTCAGGGATCGGTCCTGGGCCAGTCCTGTTCAATGTCTTCATTAGCGACATTGCAGAGAGGCTGGAGGGAAAGCCCGGCCTGTTTGAAGATGACACCAAGATCTGTAACAGTGGATACCCCAGAGGGGGTGGAGAAAATGAGGAGGGACCTGGAGAAGCTTGAAAAATGGTCTGAAGACTAGCAACTGAAGTTTAATTCAAAGAAGTCCAAAAGTATGCACCTGGGACACAGAAACCCTGGGGAAAGCTACAGGATGGGGGGGAGTTGCTGACAGTCACAAAGGAGGACAGAGACCCAGGGACCTGAGGGTTATTATTTCAGATGACCTGAAAATTTCAAAGCAGAGTACTAAGACAGTTGGGAGGGCCAGTGGCATGCTGGGGTGCATAGGCAGGGGTAGCACCAGCAGAAGGAGGGAGGTAGTGATGCCATTATATAAAACCATGGTCAGACCTCAAATAGAGTACTGTGTGCAGTTCTGGAGGCCACACCTTCATAAGGACATTAACAGGCTGGAGACGGTCCAGAGAAGGGCGACTAAGATGGTACAGGGCTTGCAACACAAGACTTAGGAGGAGAGATTAAGGGATCTCAATATGTACTCGCTGGAAAAGAGGAGGGAAAGGGGACATGATAGAAACATTCAACTACCTAAAGGGTATAAACAAGGTGCGGGGGGTGGAGATATTTTCCATTACAGGAGGAGCACAGGAATAAGAGAGCATAACTTGAAATTGGAAGATGAGAGATTAAGAGGGAATGTGAGGAAATTCTTCACAGAGAGGGTGGTGGACGCATGGAATGGTCTGCCTCAGGAGGTGGTGGGAGCGAGCACTGTGGATGGATTCAAGCATGCTTGGGACAGGCATAGGAGAACCATAGAGGTACAGCTGTAGAAGGGTCAGAAGCAGTAATCCAGTATAAAGGTTTACAGGCAGACTAGATAGGCCAGGCAGTCCTTATCTGCCGACAATTTCTGTGTTTCTATGTTAGGTGTTGTGTGAAGTAAGGCATTGTCGGAGTTTATGTTTGAAAGGGCCTAGCTTGGAGACTGAAGAGATGTCATGAGGGAGAGAGTTTAGCCAGAGGGGAGTACAGTAGACAAAAGATCTTTCTCCTTGGGTAGTACGGCAGCAGGGTACTTGGAAGATCTGATTTAAAGAGCTCCTATTGCGACAGGACCTACAGGAGTGGTTTAGAATGTTTTGAACCACTGAGGGTGCGAGTCCCAGATTAATCTTAGCTGGTAGACATGTTTGGTATTTAATGGACTTTAATGTCTTGTTGATTACCTTTCCTTAGTACAAGGTACCATCATTTTCATACTGTGTGCCTCTGAGTTCTAGGAGGCAGTAGTTAGTTGGGGTATTAGCAGCATAACCAAGCTGTGAGTTAGTAACTGAGATTGGGGGGGGGGGAAGGGCACTCGGATAAGGTACCGAAACAGACATCCATGCTGCTGTGACCAGAGGGGAAGCATTCCGGGAACAAAATCGGACAAATGATATGATTCACTTCAGCTGGTTCTGGCACATAGCATAGATTCATGAGGACTAGGGTTCTGAGTCGGCTGTGCACCAAGTCGTTACAACTTTGGTTAAATGAAATGGATTGCTAAAGGTTAAGTACAAGTTTTAAATGTACTCCTGGTCCAACACCTGATCTCTAGCAGTTACAGACTTGTCACAAACCAGCTAGAGAGGAGGTTGGTTAAAAGGACCTGGCACCAGCAGTGAGTGTTGCTTGTTAACTGTTTGATTTTGTTGGGATTAAATGTGGTATGTTGGGGGAGGGGTTAGGTGGCACACTATGGCATTAACAGAGGGGGATCAAGTATAGGCAGGAGGGTGAATCCAGATACCAATGCTAGGTTTGGGAATGGGCAGCACCTATTGATTTTTATCCTGGAATATCAAGTAGAGACAAGATTCATAGTATCATAGTAATGTGTCAGCAGAAAAGGACCATCCTGGCCCATCTAGTCTGCCCAATTCCCATCTGCCTCTACTTGTCTCCACTTCCCAGGGGTATTTTCCTCTGCCCACCAGCCAACCCCTTGTATCTATCCCATGCCTTTTGAATTCCTCCACTGTTTCTACACACACCACCTCATTAGGTAATCTGTTCCAGGGTTCCACCACCCTCTCAGTGAAATAACATCTCCTTACATTGCTCTTAAATCTTCCCCATTCCAATCTTAAATTATGACCACTTGTTTTAACTCCTACTTTCCTTATGAATAATCTACCTACTTTCACTTAATCTATTCCCTTCATATACTTTAAAGTCTCTATCATGTCACCTCTATCTCTTCTGACCCCCAGCAAGTGTAGATTTAATTCTTTCCATCTAGTCTCGTATGACTTCTCTTGCATACCTTGCACCATCTTTGTTGCCTTTCTCTGAACTCTTTCCAACTCATCTATATCCTTTCTTAAATGAGGCCTCCAGAACTGTATCCCATACTCCAGGTGTGGCCTGACCATGGCCTTACATAAAGGCATCAACACCTCCCTCTTCCTACTTGTTATACCCCTTCCTATGCACGCCATCATTCTATTAGCTTTACCTACTGCCTTACTACATTGGTCTCCTACCTTGAGGTTGTTTGAGATTATAATCCCCAGGTCCCTTTCCTGTTCTGTTTGCTTTATCAGTTCTCCCCCCAGTGAGTACTCATCCAGTGGATTTCTATGCCACACATGCATCACTCTCACTTCTTAATATTGAACTTCAGCTGCCAAATGTCCAACCACTTCTCTAGGGTGCTCAGATCTCTCCTCATGGCCTCAGACCCTCCTGCTATATCAACCCTATTATATAACTTTGCATCATCCACTAAATGACACACTTTTCCTTCAAGTCCCACTGATATATCATTGATATATATGTTAACAAGCATTTGTCAAAGCCGAATGTTTGCTTGCTGATATTAGCATTGGACATGCAGGAGTTTGACAGATGCAGAATAGGAATGGCAGTGAAGTATTGAACTCACGCCAACCTCACCTCCACCCTGCAAAGATGGACAGACATTGGGGTGTGCCTTTGGGTCATCGCCCATAACACTCATGGCATTTCACCTCACCCTATCCTGCAGATACTACAAGTGTTGAGGTGTGCCCCGGGGTGTTCGGCTTTATAGTCATCCCATTCCATAAGGACATACGCTGAAATGGGTGCACTATCGGAGAATGGGGTGAACTCTGGGCCCGAAGAGTCCAAGGCACACCTCGATGCCTGTCACTGACTTCAGAGTGGGCGGTGGGGTGGGGTGGGGTGGAATTGCATGAGCATTACAGTCGGCAATCCAAAGGCACACCCCTGATGCCTGTCAGTCTGTACAGGGTGGGACGTTATGGTTAGAAACCCTAACGCCCTGGGCATTTGTTGGTATTTACACTACAGATTTTCAACATGGCCTTTTTGTGATCCCCACCTCATGAAAGCATTTGGGACCTCTGCTCATGAACAGTGGCACTGTGATTTTGTTAATCTGTCCCAAAAGTTGATTTCCCACAGCGAACGCGCCATTCTGCGCCAGATGTGCAAAAACACAGATCGGGCAGGACGTGAAAAATGACAGCTATATCACTCATAGGGAAGTGTGAAGAGATGGCAATGTTGAAAATCTGGAGTAAAAATATTAAAAATGCTCGAACTTACGAGCGTACGTGGAAACTGCGCAATGCACGCTCGTAATACAGACATTTAGTGGAATTATTTCACCAAATTTTCAACATAGGCATTTTTTGACTTCTGCTCATGAACACTGTCACTATGATTTTCTTAATCTGTCCCGAACGTTGATTTCCCAGAGACTGCGCCATTGTGCGCCAGATGTGCGAAAACACATAGTCATTTTATGGACTTTTGTCACCAAATTTTCAACATAGGCATTTTGGGACCTCCACTCATGAACAGTGTCACTGTGATTTTCTTAATCTGTCCCGGACACTGATTTCCCACAGCGACTGCGCTATTCTGCGCTGGAAGTGCGAAAACGCATTTCGGCCAGGATGTAAAAAATGACAGCTGTACTGTTCATAAGGAGGTGTGAAAAATGCCAATGTTGAAAATCTGGAGTGAAAATATTACAAATTCGCAAAGTTACAAGTGTGCATGGAAACTTCGCAATGCATCCTCGTAACACAGTCATTTTTTTAGAATTTTTTCACCACATTTGCAACATGGGCTTTTTGGGAGCCTACCTCATGAACAGTGACACTGTCGTTTTGTTAACCAGTCCCAAAAGGTGATTCCGCGCAGTGACCGCAAAATCACCTTTCAGGACTGAATAATTAGATGACAGTCACTGAATTCATGAGATGGTTTCCCAAGAACCCCATATTGAAAATTTGGTGCCAAAATTCATGAAAATGGCTGAGATATCCACATAAAATAAAAAAAAAAAAACATTTATGCCATTATACAGCTTACCGGCATTTCTTCAGTTCGTGGTCAGCTTTGAAGAGTGCAGGCGTGTTCGGTCCACGAAGATGATCGCACTGGGCTCGGAGAGTAAGTATGGGGTGAGGGGGTGGGGAGGTGGGGTGCGCAGAAGGTGAGTGCGGGTTGGGGGAGGGGCACCGGACTCAACAAGTAAAGTTTTTTTTTTTAATGAAAAAAAATGCGGGAAGAGTTTTCTTTTTCATGGGTGGTTTGGTACGTTGGGGTGGGCTCCCCAGCTGCCACCTGGAGTGTTTGTTGGGGGGCTGTAGTCGACAGGGATTGGAGCCCCCCTGTTGGCAAATTAACTTGGAGGGGCATGCCGACAGGGGATTGGGCACCTTTCGCCGGCTTTAAGGGACTGTGAGAGGTGGACGCGATAGTCGCCATATTCATTTAAAACAACTCTGGGGACATTATGCCGACGTGGATTGGGCTACCCTGTCGGCAAATGAACTGGGGAGGAGGCATGCCGACAGGGGGATTGGGCACCCCCATTGGCTTTCATATGGACTGTGAGAGGCGGACGGCGATAGCCACCGCCATATTAATTTAAAACAACTACGGGGACATTATGCCAATGGGGACTGGGCTACCCCATCGGCAAATGAACTGGGAAGGGGGCATGCTGACAGGGGGATTGGGCACTCCTGTCAGCTTTCATGCAGACTGAGAGGTGGCAGAAACAGCCACTGTTGACGTCAGTATGCAAATTGCATACACGTTACCACCGCTGATTGCAGTGATGGTTTTCTTTCAACTGCACACCACTGCATCTGAACTGCTGTCATAGACAGTTCTGCCATTCATTGGTGCGGTGTGGTCTTGCTTGCAAAATGGATCGGGGCATTGGCAGAGCAGGAGGCACACCTCAAAAAAGTCATATGGTGGCACTATGTTTCTTGCGCATGTGCGCAAGCAAACATAAAAAGGACTGGTCCCAGTACTGACCCTTGAGGAACACCACTCGTCACCCTCATTATCCTAGAATGTACACCATTTACTATCCCCCTCTGACTTCTATCCTTCAGCCAGTTTTCCACCCATCTAGTTATTTTCCGTCCCACCCCCAGACTCTCGGTCTTATTTACAAGCCTATGGCGAGGAACAGAGTCAAAGACCTTACTGAAGTCCAGATAGGCCACATCAACGGCCTCCCCCCAGTCAATAACCTTTGTTACCCCATCAAAAGATTCAATCAGATTTGTCTGGCAAGATCTCCCACTAGTGAAGCCATGTTGCTTTTCATCTAATAGTTTATTGTCCAGTAAGTATTTTACCACTCGTTCCTTTATTAACACATCCATCACCTTACCCACCACTGATGTGATTGGAGAAAGAAACACTGTGCTAAGACATCTTAGAAAGCTACAAATAAATACTGCCTGTCCGCAGGAGACCTATTTGAAGAGAGACCAGGTTTTAGAAGACAATGGGTGGGGCTGGTCTATGGGGCCGGGGACAGCATAAAACAGACAAGATGTAGTATTAATAGCCCAATCAGTCCCCTTCCAGCTGATTAAGGACATTTGGGACATAGAGGGGAGATGCATCCAATTCCTGCCTTTGCACCTTTCTTCTCGAACCTTCCACTACCATCCATCACCTCTCCTTGTCTTCATCCCGTCTTAACTCCCTCCCCCCCGCTTACCCCCTGACCCAAACCTGGCTGATTTTCCTCCCTCCCCATTGCACTCTTCTGCATTTTCCCTAGATAACTTTACTACCACTCCCAATATTTGTTGCACTCTACACATTAATTTAGCACCCTATTTATGCTACCCTCCTAGATTCATTTTGTGTAGATATATCTTGTCATTGTACATAATGCTTAAGTTGCCTTATATCGTAGCTTGACTGGGATGCTTAGCCAATTGTACATATGTGTTTAATTTTGCCTCTCTGTTTGTACCCTGCTTCTTTTTTTATGCCTAGTTCTGTTACAGATCCAAGACAGTCGGTCAACAAATGTGTTGTCGAACGACATTACAGCGACACCTTTATGTCGACTGCATTTGCAGTCTGCATAAAGGCAGCCACTTTTGACTGTGCTTTCTTTGGGGGAGCTTTGGCCCCGAACCCCCCATGCCCCTGTAACTAAAATAATCAACTCAGAGTTGGAGTTGATTTGGGAAGGGGGTGGAAGACCCCTAGAAAGTAGTGCCGGAGTCCTGCGCCAACACTACAATGACCTGGCACTGTTGTCGCTGTGGCGTTGGTCATGGTAAAATTGTCACTGTAGCGACAGTATACCTTCTGTTACTACTTACTATGTATATTCTGTCCTAGTATTACTCATCCCTTCCCTTTACCCACCCCCACCCCCCGACACATCTGGAAATGAGCTGCTATTCAGCGCAGTATGTCTTTCCTGGTGAAACTTTTTAAATAAATAAACAATACCTATTGCTAGACAGGAGGTTGGGACAAAGAGAAGTTTTGTTGGGCTCGGTATATGGTCCTGATTTGGACTCACTGCAATTTTTTACAAAGCTGGCCATTGAACTGGCCCCATTTTACCAATATTATTTGGAAGAGGGGACTGAGACCTAGTGTACCAGTAGGACTTGAATAGGACAGGAAGACAGCAAGCCCTATGGTAATCTATTGATCAGATGGGTTCAACCAACCTATGGAGGATGCAGCACCCACCTAGGCCTTCTCCTTTTACTCCAGACCCCATGACTCCTTTTCCGGTATAAACTTCTTCCTGTTTAGTCAGGAATCCATCCCAGGACTACCTGTACAGACATGTGAGATGGAGGCACAAGTTTTGTCAGTCCATGCACCTGTATCCTGGTTTTGGAGTACTTACTGGACCTTTCTAATGTTGGCCTGTGGTATTCCACAATTAATGTTCACCTATGTGCTGTATCAGCATACTGCAAACCTTTAGGTAACCTCTGTTTGGCACAGCTGCCACTGTTTAAGAGGTTCCTTAGGGGTATTTTGCACACAGATCCTCCCATCAGGAAGCCAGTGGCTCCCTGGGATATCAGCCTTTTGCTGGATATGCTCACTCACAACCCCTTCAAGCCCATTGCTTCTTGTGACTTGAAGTTTCTAACTTGGAAAGCAACATTTCTGGTAACTGTCACCTCTCACAGAGTATCTTAAATTCATGCTTTGGCCGCAGATCCTTTGTATATTGTTTTCCATAAAGATAAGGTAGTTCTCTTGTACACACCCCAAGTTTCTACCTGAGATGCTTGTCAGAGTTCCATCTTAATCAAGCTGTAATCTTGCCGACTTAGTTTGTCAGCTTCCAGAATAAGGGAGACAGGATTCTCCGCTCAGTGGATGTTAAAACCCATTCCTACTGGTAGCGCCATGTGGCATCGGAACCATCCATTGCTTAACCCGACCCAAAATGGCCACACGAGGTGCATGAGTTAAGAAGATCTTTAGGTTTTACCTGGACAGGACTAACGACTACAGACAGTCTAACCAGCTCTTTGTCTGTTTCAGTCCTAATCAAAAGTGACAACTTGACTCAGTCAGGTGCATTTCAGCCTGGCTTGTGAATTGCCTGTAACACTCATGGCCCAGGGCAAACTGGAGGCCAAGGTACCTGCCCACTCTACCAGAGCAGTAGCCACTGTCCTGGCAGAAATACACCCTGTGTCTACGTATCAGAGAAATTTGCAGGGCTGCAGCTTGGAGCACAGTTCATACTTTTACCAAGCACTTTGTCCTGGATGTCTCTGCCAGGCAGCATATAACTTTTGACAGAGCAGTTCTTAGTGGATTACTATCATGAGTGAGCCTTGAGCTCCAACCTCACTAGTCCAGGGGACTTTCTGTGAGCTTGGTACTCTGACCCATTAATGTGAATCTTTGGAGAAGACTGATTCTTGGAAGATACAAAAGTTACATACTTTACATACTCGGGTCGCAGCTGAAAATAGGCACTTGGCTGTCTAGTGTGCTTACCCGGTTAACAAAAGCAAATAAATAAATAAAATAAATCCTTACAATTGGATCTAATCAGTGGAGCATATGCTGATTAAACATGGAAATTTAACACACAGCTCCTCCAGGAGAAATTAGTCACAGAAAAGATTAAACAACAAATACAGAACATTATTCAGAAGAACACAGGTACAATTAAAGATATGAGTGTTCTCTGGGGGGCCATTAAATGCACCCTGAGAGGCGAGATCATCTGGTTAGCCACTAAGACGAAAAGGGAGAGGGAGCAGAAAGCTACAGAATGCCTCTGAGAAATCAGGGCGATTGAGCAAGGCTTAAATCTGGCAACCCCAGGAGCCACCTGGGTAAAATTATGCCAGATAATGGCCCAGCATGCTGACATGTTGCAAGAGAAAGCAGAACAAGGCATGTTCAGGGCCAAGGTGAATTACATTGGTCAGGGAAAGAAGGCAGTCTGATTGATGGCTCTCCAGCTCAGACAGCAGAAGGCTAAGAGGGTAATAAAATGTTTGAAAGTAAAAAGGAGGGATGCACTGATTACTAACTCCGAAGAGACAGTGGAGGTGTTCTGTACATATTATCAGGAATTGTACACAGATGAACATGGATCAGTGAACATAGAGCAGAACATTCAACAGTTCCTATGGACAGCTCAGCTATCAAGGGCCCAACAACAACTTTTGGAAGGCCTAATCAGGGAGGAAGAAGTTCAGTAAGCTATTAAATCTGCCCAGCTGAGTTTCCATCTAATTTTCACAAACAATTCAAAGATGACCTAGTGTCTCTAATGACCAAAGTGTTTAATTATATGTATTACAAAGGGTTACAGGACACCTCCATTACAGAAGCCAGAATATCCCTCATACCAAAACTGGGCAAAGATGACACCCAGCCAAGCAGCTACTGTGAAAAATAATCTCATTAATTAAAGCTGACTTGAAAGTTATTGCCAAGGTACTTGCAAAAAGACTGAGCTGGGTTTGGAATGTGCTCATAAGTCCAGAAATGGTTTTATGCCGGGGAGAGTATCCAGTGACCATCTTAGGAAATGACCACCTGATTTCTGCGTCCAGGGAGTCCCGATCACCCAGTGGTGCTGGTCTCTCTGGATGCAGGAAAAGCTTTTGACAGGGTAGCATGAAGGTACCTATTTGCAGTGTTACAAAAGTACAATATACCAAAAAGTTTCATACAGTGAGTCCAGACTTCATACCAATCACCATCTGCTAAAGTGTACTGCAACAGAGTTCTTTCAAAGGACAACAAACTCATTAGAGGAATGTGGCAGGGTTGCCCCCTGTCACCCTTGTTATTTAATTTATACTTAGAACCTTTAGACTTGACACTCTTTTCATATGATAAATACTAATTTGTCATCATTGTCCCTATGTGTACTATTGATGTCATCTCTATGTTCGTGAATACTGCTTCTAAATTCTTTCCCTTCCTATAATGTTTTCTTGACAAAAATTACTTAATCCTTCCCCTTACCGTTCATGTGTATCAGACTTGAATGCATGGCATATTATGTAGTTTCCATTACAGATGCAATGCTATGTTTAAGTTCTTGTTTTCTTTCTATAGTATATTGAATGCACTGCAAATTATTTATTTCCTTTATAGATGCATTGCTATGTTCAATGTTTTGTTTTCTTTCCACTGTATTTTTGTAACACAATATCTTCTTCGGGGGTATCTCAGTCAACTGGTAACACTGTAGGAACTTTCACCATCGTCGAAGGGGAATCCACACGGAAGATTTTCAGCAGCACAACTGTGACCGTCCGCACTGTCGATGTCATCAACCCTATAAAGGCATGAGCAGCCCCGCTCCCTCCTCAGTTTTTTCCTGCCATCGACTCACTTACATGAGTCTCCTCGGAAGCTCTGTCACAGTATTTACGCCTTTTTTTCGCTTTTGACTTGTCTTACCTTTTAAAAATCTCTTTTAAAAGAGAGTCCTTTTTGTTTATGTCAAAAGTTAATCCTTCAACAGCTCTCTTCCATTGGTGCCACCGTGGAAAGAAGATTACCTTCACAGATGAACACTCTCTTGGGCCTGACCACAAAGTTTCTTACTGTGAACTCTGCCAGAAGTTTAACCAAACAACCCACATGAGACTCAAAAAGGCTCTCAGACAATTCCTAATGGATTAACAGGTAGGCAGTTCCAGGCAGGGATCCTCTGGGGTCCCGACCTCCCAATCACCAACTGACTTTTCGAGCTCCCAGGCCTCCAAGGTCCAAGACAAGTCCTTGGGGAAAATTCACAAAAAAGAGAGAGATTGCAACCGCTCCCTCCAGCGTTGATCTCGCTACCCATCGGCTTCTCCTTCTTCTAGAGGATCTTCATCAGCTGCGGCCACACCAGCGAAAAGAACTGCTGTCCAGGTCTCTGTGCCTACCAGACCCATACCAACATCACCTCTGCCCGATTCTCAGGGTGGCCGGTCGTCAACCGCCAGGTCGTCGGGCCCCTCTGTCATCAATGACAGGCTCGTCAACGTCAACTCTCTTGTCTAGACCTGCCCCATCTCCCTCCAGGGCTACAGGCCTGGGTTCTCAGGATACAGCAAGTGGGTCATTGACACCTGTGCAGTCAAACCCCCTTTCATCGATGACTTAAATGAAGTCCTGATCAAGTTCTCCAACATGCTTTTACAGCAGCTGGGCACCTTAAACTTGACCCCCTCGCTGATGTCATCGACAGCAGGTTCATTGTTGATGCTCATTCATCAGCCCCAGGAGGCTCCCAGTGGGCTGGCAGTGGCTCACTGGATGCCAGACCCATATATTGCAGAAGTGGACGTCGAGGAGCAGTATCACCCAGACTTCATTCTTCCTGATGATGTAGAGGAAAAAGAGGAAAAAATCCTGCTCTCTGACAGATCTGCAGGCTCTTCTGTCAGTGAGGACTCTGTAAAACATACTCCCAGGTCTCTTCCAGAGGACCCCACATTTTTCAATGTGATGAAACAACTGTTCTAGGGACATGGATATGTTCTTCTATCCACACTATTCTGGCAGAGTCCTTTCCCCTTGAAGGAGTGCCAGAAAGTCTTCAAGCTGGCTCCTCCCACCCACCCAGCTGGTATATCCCTTGGCTCCGCTCCATGATGCCAGATCTTCTTTTCCGCTGAAAGAAGCAGGTTCCCTCCTTTGCACTCCCGTGTTGTAGGCCCTAGTGCTTTCTGGTCCTTTTGGAATGCTTCAGAACAAAACCATTTCATTTTTTTGTCTTCGAGCTGCCGACCGTGATGGACAAGAAGTATGCACCTGGATTTTGCCGGTACATGTGTGGGCAGAAGCTGTCGTGTACTGACCCCCACGCCATGTGCGTTTACTGCCTGGGCCATGAACATGAAACCGAGGCCTGCGATATATGCTGGTCATTTCATGCGACAGTCCTCGAGGACCGTCTTGCCCACCTTAAGTTGGGCCACCAGGAGAAACGGCATCTGCCAGTCAAATCTAAAGATGCCTGTTGGGTGGTCTCCATGGCTGTGGGGCCCACCGAATAGCTAAAACAGCTTGCAGCCTTTGAGGAGGAGGAGGCTCAGGCCACCATTCACTTCTCCTCAGCTTCTGCCTTAGTGCTGCTCCAATTGGGCTCCGATTTTACGGGCTCCTTCAAGGAGCTGTGCCAGTCCCTCCTGATGAAGGGTCAGGGTCCTTCTGAATCTCACAGCTCAAGACCTCAAAAGGAGAAGGAGTCAAGAAAAGGGAAAACTCATCATCGATGTTCATGGGACCAGGAGCATTCTGTGTCTCATGACTCTCAGGGTTTGACTACAGTTGAAACTGCAGCCTTGGCCACTAGCTTCACGGAGATCCCATCGGGCCAGATGGTCGAGATGCCAACCGATGATGCGGTTGAGATCCTTCTCGACCAACTTGACTGGTTGTCATCTGAAGAGGCTGATAACTCTCTCTTCAGGACTCCGGTGCTGCCTGTGACCACAGAAGTGGCTGCCCAGTCTGCTGACCAGAACCCTCTGGTCACCGACCCAGACGAGGAGGTGCTGTGCCATTCCCCAGCTCCCTCCATGATTCCCGTCAGCATCCCTGGTTGCCAAGGTCGAGGTCTCGGTCCTCATCCAGTGGGTCAAGCAGTTCCCACCATCATCGGTGTTCCTGCTCTTGGTGCCACAGGAAGCATTGTCACCACTATTCCTCATTTTCATCCTCCTCGAGTGAGGAGAGCCTTTGGTGCAAGTTGCATCTGCGCTATGAACATCTTATGTGGCAACAGTTGGTGCTGGCTGGTACTATGTCAACTCTGATTTCCACACTGGATAACACTTGACTGTCACCCGAAAGACTGACATCAACTCCTCCTGTGGGGTCAGTCGAGACTATCACTCCTGCAGTGGAGCCAGTCAGGACTATTCTGGTTCGGTTGAACCTGACCTCTCTGCCAACTGCGGTGGAGCCGCCACCCAAGCAGCCATCAACCAGCACTCTGCCCAAGGAGTCTCGGCCAGCCAAGGGGCTTCCCCATCGGCTGTCAGTCACCGCCACACCTGACCGCCCGCGGAAGGTTGAAGTTGAATCGGGTACTCGGCTGCTTTATGTGGACTCCATGTCCGAGGATTCCTCGCTGCACTCCTGTCCGGTTGCCAAGGAGTCCGTGGGGGATCTATCAACAGAGAAAGGCCCCTCTTCCTTCCTGAGCATCCTCTGCCTCGTCTCTGAGTCCACGGGGATGAAAATGGAGCCTGCTCAGAAGCGGGCTAGCTATCCTTTTACAGAGATTCAGGACAGAGGGGACTCTCCGAAGAATGCTTTTCCAGTGGCCGAGGCCAGTGTCGTCCCACCCCTGGAGCTTTGGCAGTGCCCCGCGCTCTGCCCTGTGTCCTCTGTCTGGAGATCCGGCAAGTATGCGGTGCCCAATGGTACCCTCTTGGGTTTCATGGAACAGCCCTTGGCCGAAGGACTGGTGGCTGACTCTGTGTTTCGGCACTCAGGCTATATCGGGGATGTCGACAAGCCACCGGACAAGGAGTCCAAGAAATTGCACCATGCGGCTAAAAAAGTCTATGCTGCCTTCTTGCTCAGCCTCCATCAGGCGAGCTCAGTTGACTTGATGGCACACTTCCCCCATGCCCTCTTGGGCTCTTTGGATGAGGTGATTCCTCACCTGCCTGTGGACCTCCAGACCATGGTCAAACAGGTCTGAGACCAAGCAGAAGGTGCAAATGACTCTGGATCTGGGAGATTTGTGTGCCCACTCATTGGCGTCTGCAGTAGCCATGCGCCGTATGGCTTGGCTGTGGATCTCAACCTTCACGGCAGACACTCAGCACAAGCTGGGGGATGTTCCTTTCTTTTTTTTTTTTCTTAAACTCTATTTGTTCACTCGACTGGCCAGGGCATCTCTCTGAGGTGCCCACTCGACTGTCGCCTCTACTCCCCGCCTGAGACCTCCCTTCCCCCGGAACCCCTTACCTGGAAGCCTTTCTGCTATTAGAGGGTCAGTCCTGGTTGAGAGCCCCAGAAGAGAGCTGGTCTGGAGTTGGGGATGTGAGCTAGGTCCCTGGAGCCCTCATCATTTCCCTGGTCTGCCACGGGTTTTCTACATCTGCCCATTATCCCAAGGCCCTGGAAGCAGTAGCACATGCGAGTGGAGGTGCGCATGTGCAGTGCAGCTCCAGTCCACAGCCTCATCCTTCCTCCTTGGCCTACCGCCAGGGCTCCTCGAATGTGACGCTGCCACTCAGCCTCCACCAGGAGGCAGCTGAACCCCAAGGAGCCCCTCAGAACCCTCCCCGAGGGTGAGATCTGCCAAGCGGTGGCTCAAATCAGTTTCTCACTCCTCCACCCCAGCTGACCCCCGATGACCTGAGTCCATTCCTGAACCCAGTCATTGGCATGGCGCGAGGTGTGGCATCCAGTGTCTCAACCCTCAGCACCACTGGGCTGACCCAGATGTTCCTTTCTTGGGCACTGACTTGTTTGGGCCCGGTGTGGAGGGTCATCTCCAGCGCATCAAGAAGTCCAATGCCACCTTGGACTTGTAACATCTGCACAGAAGGATCCCATCAGGCTGGCCAGCAGACTCAGTCCTGGTGACCCAGGCCCAAGTCAGTGGCCTCAGTGGTCCATAAGCCCAGAGGGAAGGGGCCCAAGAGCACCTCGGCTGGGTCCTCCTCCTCCAAGCTTGTTCAGTGACGGGATGGGAGGTGCCAACTTCATACCCGTCACGCCTTCCCTGGGTCATCCTGTGGGGGGCTGGCTCTGCCACTTCCTTTCCACCTGGCCCGCTGTCACCATGAGCAGGTGGGTTCTAGAAGTGGTCGGTCAGGGTCTGCTTCTGGAATTCGAGCAGTATCCTCCAAGCCGAGCCTGTGCCCCACTTGGTATCCTCAGACACTCGGTCAGCTCTTTGAGATGACATAGACCAGCTCCTTTGCAAAGAGGTGGTGGTCAGAGTAGCGGATCCTTCGGAACACCAAGGGTTTGTCTCCAGGTACTTCCTGGTGCCAAAGCGGATGGGAGGCTGGCACCCCATTCTATATCTGCATGACCTGAACAAGTTCCTCAGGTTGCGCACCTTCAGGATGGTAACTCTGTCTCAGATCATACCATCTCTACAGCAAAACATGTGGTTTTGCTCCCTGGATCTTTAGGATGCATTCTTTCACGTCTTGATCCGTCCATCCCACCAAAGGTTCCTCTGCTTTCGAGATAAAGGAACCCTTTACAAGTTCTGAGCCATGCTATTTGGCCTCCCCTTGGCCCCCAGGGTTTTCACCAAATGCGTGGCAGTGGCGGCAGCTTACCTGAGGCACTGAGGGGTCCAAGTGTACCCCTACCTGGATGACTGGCTGATTGCAGGTCCCTCCAGGCAGAAGGTGGAGTGGTCCAGAGACCTGGCCCTCCAGACCTGCACCTCCATTGGCCTCCTAGTCAACAAGACCAAGTCAGAACTTGTGGCCTCGCAGGTGATCAGTTTTATCGGGGAAGAGCTCGACTCTTGCCAAGCCAGAGCCTGCCTCCTGGTGGACAGGGCGGAAGTTCTCTCCTCCTTTGCCTGATCATTTTGGGTTAGACATTTGCGCCCTGCCCAGGACTTCCCGTGCCTTCTGAGTTACATGGCGGCCTGCACCAGCATGTTCCGATGGGCCTGTTGGAATATGCACTCCCTGCAATGGGTGCTGGCCAGCCAGTGGTCACAGTGCAAAGATCACTTCGACTACCTGGTCACTGTGACCCAGAAGATGTGGGATGCCCTCCAGTAGTGGCTAGTCCCAGAGCATCTGTGGGAAGGGATCCCATTTGTCAACCACGATGGTCATCCTGATGACCGATGTCTCTCTTGCGGGCTGGAGTGCCAATCTGGGGGAAACAGAGTCCATGGGCTCTGGACCCCCGAGGAGTGCCGATGGCACATTAACCTGCTGTAGCTCTGGGCAGATCGGCTGGCACTGACTGCATTAGCTCCGCATATTCGGGGTCAAGTGGTCCAGGTCCAAGCGGACAATACCACAATCATGTTTTACCTCAACAAACAGGGTGGAACGCACTCCCTGCCATTGTGCAAGGAAGCTCTCTGTATATGGACCCTTGTGCACAGCCTGGAGGTGGATCTCCGAGCCATCCATGTGGCAGAAGCCTCCAATCAGCTGGCGAGGCGTCTCACGAGTGGTCTCTCCATCTGGAGGTAGTTCACAACCTATTCTCCTAGTGGGACACCCCTCAGGTGGACCTATTTGCATCCAGGGAGAATGCAAAGCTGAGGCTGTTCTATGCCAACCCCCCCCCAGCATGGCTCGCTACAGGGGGACATTTTTCGAGGCCTTGGACCCAAGGCCTCTTCTATGCCTTCCCTCCACTTCCCTTGACCCACGAGATGCTGCTTGAGGTCAGGCAAGACAAGGCACAGGTGATCCTGGTGGCTTGGGACTAGCCACACCAGTTTCAGTTCCCCGATCTCCTCAGCATCAGCAACAGGCTCCCGAGGCATCTACCACTCTGCCTGGACCTACTCTCCATCAATCAGGGGAAGGTACTCCACCCGGACCTGCAGTCCTTGCACCAGACAGCCTGATTCCTGAGCAGCTAGCGTTCCAGGCTTTGGGTGTCTCCGAAGATGTTCTCACCATGGTGGAGGCATCTAGAAAGGAATTGACCAGAAATGCTATGCCTTCAAATGGAAGAGTTTCTCCATTTGGTGTCAGGGCAAGTAGATGGACCCTTTGACCTGTCCAGTGGTCAGCATTTTGGACTACCTGTGGTCCCTCTCCAAAGGAGGACTTCAGTCAATGACCCTTAAGGTGCACCTGGCAGCCATCCTGGTGGCGCAGAGGGTGGAGGTGCTGGACGCCACATATTACGCCATGCCGGTGACCCGGGGTCGGGAGCAACCTCGGGTTGCCAGGGGTCGGCAGTGGAGGGAAGACGATTGAGCGTCTGATGGACTGCTCTCCTCTCCCAGGGACGGGGGGGCTGTTGTCCTGCTCCTTGGCTGCCCCCTAGTGGAGGCTGGAGGGCAGCGCTGGAGGTTGGGAGACATAGAAGCATGGAGATGTGTGCATTCCTCCACACACGCATGTTCACGCCGTGAGGAGGACGGGGATGTACGGGGAGAAAACAGAAAAACCAAAAGGTAAAAAGTAATATGAAAAAAAAAATGCACCTGGCAGCCATCTCTGCTTACCGGGTGCAGGCTGGTTAGCAGTCGGTGGCACAGGAGATGGTGGTCTGGTGCTTTTTCAAAGGCTTAGATCACGTTTCCCCTCCGGTGCGTGAACCACCACCACCATGAGACTTGTTTCTGGTTTTGGCAAAGCTCATGGGCAAGCCATTTGAACCAATGCACAGGTGTGAGATGGCTCACCTGTTGTGGAAGATCACCTTTTTGGTGGCTATCACATCAGTCAGAAGGATCAGTGAGCTCCAGGAGCTTTCAGTGGAGTCTTCTTACCTTGTCTTCCACAGGGACAAGGTTGTCCACCCCAACCCGGAAAGAGTTTCACCTCAATCAGGTGATGACTCTTTTCGGTGTTCTTTCTGAATCACACCTCAGAGGCCGAACACAGGCTCAATACTCTAGACCTGAGGCAAGCGCTCGCTTGTTACAGACCGCGCACCGCTGGAGTTCGCGGAGAGGTTCGCCAACTGTTTGTTACCTGCGCTGAAGCTGCACCCAGCAGACCTGCAGCCAAGCGGATGATTGACAGGTGGATCACTTCCTGCATTGATCTTTGCTATAGGTTGGAGGGTAGGAAGCCTCCCCTAGGTGGTGTTATCCCAAGGGCTACTACCCCTGCCTGCTTGGCTAGTAGCGGGTTAAGGGGCCTGAGTTCTAAAACGGGTGCCTCCACCCGGAGGTCAGGGTTGGTAGTGGTCAAGCTAACTTGGGCACAGCCCTTCAGGACACTGTAACCCCCTTCTTTCCTTACTAGTGGCTGGAACAATACACAATAATCACCTTCACTATAGCCCTGATACACCACACAAGTACCCACACTGTTTGCACTTACCACCAGGGCTTTCCTCTGGCCTGGCCCTGGGGACCCCCTTTAAAACAAAGTTATACACTGCAAATACCAGCAGTACAGTACTCTTGCACAAACTGGAACCACAGTCAGGGTAAATGCAAAAAAGAGTTAGATTTGATTTATTTAAAGGACTTGAACAAGGGAGGGGCATAATCAGGTTAATTTGCATAAAGGCTGTATCAATCAAACAGTTATGCATGCACTTCAGGGTCCATAAACAGTCACACACTCTGGGTACCCAGATGGAGAATGGTGGGCTAGCCAGGAACATTGCAGTTGGTTGGGGCCCTGTGATGGAAGAAACCAACATGCATATCCAAAGCCGGAGGGCTCAGTTCATGAAAAGAAAACAACAAGACAATCAGATGACACACTTTTAGATTAGGCTGTTGTTGGAGTGAGCTACCCTGATGATTACTCACGATACCCAAGACTGGACACAGGCTGGACGAAAATCGAGACAGCAGGTGGTTAATCTGGAGTGCCAGGAGAAGCAGGGCCCACATGAATCGCCGAGGTGTTGTTCCTCTTCGAGCGTGGAGCAGGGGGCTGATCCCCGGGCAGACCTCTTGTCGATGGCTTTCTCTGTGCAGCGGGTAGTCTGGCTGGGCCAGTGTGGCAAGACCCAGGCCACATGGAGACAAATTCAGATACAGTCCATTTTGGGCTGGATACAGCTTCCAGCGAGCAAAACACAGTTCACACCCTGGGGGACCAAATCACAACCCACTTTCAATACACAGCAAATTTACATGTAAAGAAATTCTACTGTACCAGGCAAACCACTCTCCAATCATGATGGCAAAGTCTCTGCACAAACCAGGGATTCAAAAGCAGCTGGAAATCCTGACAGGCCGATTGCATTCACAAAATCTTCGGTCTTCTTCAGGTATGAACCTGGTAAAAAATCAGTGGCTTACTTGGTTCTCACAAACTTGGATTTAGTCCAAAATAATTCTCTTGTCTCCCTCTCAGGGGCAGCAGGCAGACATGCAGGCCAAAACTCGGCCCTTTCACAGTTCTCCCATGCAAAACTACTGCCCAAATCACTTGAGCTGTTTTCATTTCACTTCCCAGCTCAGAACTGACTGAAACAGCAGGCAGCTTGGGGATTTCCCTCAGATTCAAAAGATTCGGTTGGCTGATCAGTCTGTCAGTCACAACAAAGGCTCCCCCTTCAGGTACAAAAAGGCGCCAAAAGCCCAAAACTACAATTCCTACAGATTTTGACTCCAGACAGCTCCTGTAGTCCGGCTCCATTTTAGGTCCCACCAGACTGATTGGTCCAATTCGGCAATTCCGGGCCAAAATGGTGAGGATAAACAAAACAGTCCTTGCTGCAAAGAAGGCAGGTTAGACAAACTACATTATTATTACTGCTCTAATGAATGATCAGCAGTTACATATATTAACAGGGTTCCCTCTGCGCAATTAGCAATGGCAGAAACGGAGCGATTACCTGGCAGCCTAGGCGGGGCTCGAGCATGACAACACTCAGCCCCCTTCCAGATTAATTATTACTGCAATCTAGGCAGCTCTTAAAGTGACAGTACACAGAGGCTATACAGGCACTTTTTGGCAATAACGATTAACTGCTAAACGCAGGACACCAGCCTGGCAGTGAGCATTTATTCAAGCTCATGGAAGACTTTTCGGGAACCCCCATTTGTAGGGGGGTTACACACCCATCATACCACTGCATCGGTGGCTGCTTCTAGGGACGACCCTATCCAGGAAATCTGCAGAGCTGCTACCTGGAAGTCAGCATACACCTTAATTTTCTATTACCACATTGACCTCGAGTCATGCTGGGATGCTGGTTTTGGGGCCTCAGTTCTCCAATCCTTATTTACTAAGTAGGGGGTGTGCACCTTTCCTCTCTCCTCCTTGAGAACTGCTAGGAGTCTGCCAGATAGTGTGGATAAAACAACATATCCAAGTCCCTAGAAACGCAGGTTACTCACCTGTAACAGTAGTTCTAGGAGTGGTATATGTTGTTTATCCACACGGATCCATCTGACCTCCTCTGGCTTAGGCACACAACCTCTGCTTCTAACGGGCAAGATCTGGCATCATGGAGTGGAGTCGAGGGATATACCACCCGGATGGGTGGGAGGAGCCAGCTTGAAGACTTTCCGGCACTTCTTAAAGGGGAAAGGACTCTGCTAGATAGTATGGATGAACAACATATACCACTCCTAGAACTATTCTAAGCCATGGGCTTCCACAATGAGGAAGCGAATGCCACCAGAAAGGATCTGGTGGATTTCCTGGAGATTTCTGAATCTCTCCCAAAATCATTCCTCCAATTCTACCAGCCTTGAAGAATGCAGCCACGGCAGCCTGGCACAGATCAGACATGGTGCCAGCTATCCCCCGCAGGGTGGACAAACTTTATCACTCCCCCCAGGGTCTTCCCTTTTATGCTGACCAGCCAGAGTCTGACTCAGTGGTTATTAAAGCAACTTGTGACAGATCTAAGGCACCTAAGCACCTTAGTTCCCTTCCCCCAGCCAAAGAGTTTTGCAGAACTGACCTCTAGGGTAAAACGGTTTATGCCTCCTCTACTCTAAGTTTGAGGATTGCAAACTACCTGTCACACATGGTAAAATACCAGAATGCCAGTTGGGAGAAGGGCACGGCTGCTGCCCAGGCCCTTCCAGAGGGCATGCAAAAGCAAGAGTTGCTACAGTGCCTCCAGGCAGCTGAGGATATTAGTAAACATCTCCTCAGAGCCTTGTATGACATGGCTGACACAGTTGCCAGGGCAGCTGCCTTAGGCATATGTCTCCAAAGACACTCCTGGCTCAGAGTATCTGGGTTTGCAGCTGATGTGCAGCATAAAAGTGCTTAATGCCTCCCTCAATGGCACCAAGCTGTTTGGCCCTGATGTGCAGGACATCATAAATGATCTGCAAGACTCGGGTAGGGCCCTAAAGTCTGTCCACTACCTCTACCATAGAAACATAGAAACATAGAATTTGACGGCAGATAAGGACCGCTTGGCCCACCCAGTCTGCCCATTTCCCTGCCTACTGGATAAGCTGCAGATCCTAGTTAACCAGCAGCCTACTTCTTCCTACCCCCACCCCCTAGAATTGCCTTATGACTGTCCCATGCATGCTTGAATTCCACCACTGTTTTTGACTCCACAACCTCCTCCGGAAGGTCGTTCCATGCATCCACAACCTCTCTGTGAAAAATACTTCCTTAAATTACCTCTGAGCCGCCCCCTCTATCTTCAAATTGTGCCCCTTGTTCTTGCATACCTCTTTTTGAACGCTGCTACCCTCTTGGACTTTGTTGATTCCTTGAGGTACTGGAGTTTCTATCATGTCCCCCTCTCCCTCCTTTCCTCAAGGCTATACATATTAAGCTCCTTAAGTCTCTCTTCATATGTCTTCCGTGCAGACTCTGCACCATTTTAGTGCCTCCTCTGGACAGCTTCCATCCTGTCTATGTCTTTCGAAGACTGGGTCTCCAGAACTGCACGCAGTACTCCAGATGGGGTCTGACCAGCTGTCTGTACAGAGGGATAATAACTTCTTGTTTTCTACTGGTGATGCCTCTCCTATGCATCCCAGTATCCCCCAACCCTCCTTGCTGCCCCTCACATTGCTTGCCCACCTTTAGGTCATCTGATATGACTACCCCAGGTCCCTTTCTTATTTTGTTGTTGTTAGTATCTCACCCCCATTGTGTACTCTTCCCTGGTTTTGCTTCCCAGGTGCATTACCTTGCACTTCTTAGCATTGAATCTAAGCTGCCATACATTTGACCATTCCTCTAACCTTGCCAAGTCCCTTTTCATCCTTTCCACCCCACCTTGTGCATCAACTCTGTTGCAGATCTTTGTGTCATCTGCAAAGAGACATACTTTCTTCCAGTCCCTCTGCAATGTCAGCTTATGAAGACATTGAAGAGGACCGTCCTAATACTGAACCCTGCAGTACCCCACTAGTAACCCCCTTCTTCAGAGTGGACTCCATTTACTATTACTCTCTGTGTCCTATTCTCCAGCCAATTTTTACCCAGGCTGTCATCTTGGGACCCACTCCCAGGCTAGCTAACTTGTATATTAATCTTTTGTGCGGACTGTGTCAAATGCCTTGCTAAAGTCTAGGTAGGCCATGTCCACAGCCCTCCCTGATCTACTACTTTGGTCACCCAGTCAAAGAAATCTATCAGATTTGTCTGGCATGATCTTCCTGCTGTGAATCCATGCTGCCTTGGGTCCTGTGCCCCTCTGGCCTCTAGATACTCGACAATTCTTTCCTTCAGAAGTGATTCCATCATTTTCCCTACCACTGAGGTTAAACTAACAGGTCTGTAGTTTCCTGCTTCTGCCTTGCTCCCACTTTTGTGAAGGAGAATCACATCTGCCCTCCTCCAGTCCTCGGGTACCACCCCATCCTCCCATGATTTGTTAAACAGGGTAGTCAGTGGTGTCACTAATTCTACCCTTAGTTCTTTCAGAATTCTGGGATGAATCCCATCAGGCCCCATTACTTTGTCCACCTTCAGTTTTAAGAGTTCTTTCAGAACCCTTTCTTCTGTAAATGGGCTGGTATCAACTTCCTTATCCAGAGTGTTTCTACTGTTTGTTTTAGTTACCTCCCCCTCTTCCTTTGTAAATACTGAGCAAAAATATTTGTTTAGTATCTCTGCCTTTTCACAGTCACCTCTGCCCACCCCTCCCTCCCTTTATTAAGCCTCACTATCCCTCCCTTGGTCTTCCTTCACTCCCTGATGTACCTATAAAGGTTTTATCCCCTTCTTAACTGGAGTTGGCTATCTTTTCCTTGGTTTGGGCCTTTGCTGTTCTGACTGCCTTCTCAGCTTCCTTTGCTTTAACTGATACAGTTCTCTGTCCTGCTCCTTCTGTGATTCCTTGTACTTCCTGAAAGCTTTCTTTTCTCTTGAACATTCACTGCCACTTCCTTTGAGAACCATAGTGGTTTCTTACATCGTTTAGTTTTGTTTATTTTTCACACAGAGGCTTGTTACCTCTGTGATGGCAGTTTTATTATTCCCCATTGTTCTTCCACCCTCCTTCCTGTCCATTTGCTAGTGCATTCTTAGGCACATTCTTATTTGGCAAAGTCAGCCCTCCTAAAGTCCAATACCTTTGCCTTTGTATGGCTTGACTCTATTGCTGTGTTTATTGTGAACCATACTGTTCGATGGTCGCTAGTTCCCAGATGGCTACCACTTCTACATCTGTGATCCTCTTCATCTCCATTTGAGAGAACCAGGTCTAAGATTGCTCCTCTCGAGTGGGCTCCAATACTAGTTGTCTAAGGCATGCCCCTGTAGGGCATCTAGAATAACCCACTCTTCAAGTGGCTGCTGCAACTGCACTCCAGTTAACATCTGCATATTCAGATCGCCCATCAGCAATATCTCCCTTTTTCTGCCATACTAAGTATACTTTCTATCATTTCCTTGTCCATTTCCTCCCCCTGAGAAGGGGGTTTGTATACAACCCCTGTGCGGATTGTGGTGCCATTGCCGGTCTCCAAATTTACCCACAGTGCTTCTTCTCCTCCCTGTTTTCCCTTTTGTTCCTTTGCTTTGATTCCTTCCCTTATGTAAAGAGCTACTCCTCCTCCTCTTTTACCCTCTCTGTCCCTCCTGTAGATAGTGTATCCTGGTATGTTTACATCCCAGTCATGGTTTTGTGTGAACCATGTTTCTGTGACTGCCACGATATCCAGATGTTACCCAACCAAAGGGAAGAGGATGGCCTCCTTTTCATAAACAGAATAGGCCAGGAACAGCTCCCCTCCCCCAGGAAAACTGCAAATCCCAGGCTGCCTTGTTCACCCCCTACAGTACTGGAGCAACAGCCAAGCAGCCCAGAAGTGAGGGACCAGCCCCTGCAGCTGGCTCCACCTCTGCTTGACTCCTTGCCCTCTCCACTGGTCTTGGACCAGGAGGCGGTAGTCGGAGGTTGGTTCTCCCTCCACCTGAGTCAATGGAGAACAAGGGGTTTTATTCCAGGTTTTTCCTGGTCCCCAAAAAGACCGGATATCTGAGGCCTATTCTGGACTTAAAAGACCTCAATCTGTATGTCCAGTACAAAACGTTCTGGATGGTAACTTTGCCAGACCTGATGCCCCTTCTCAAGAAAGGGGATTGGCTCTGTTCATTGGACATGCAGGATGCTTACCTGCACATCTCGGTCTTTCCTCCTCACAGGAAGTTTCTCAGTTTCGTCTTTCAGGTTGAGGATTATCAGTTCAAAGTGCTGCCCTCTGGCTTGTCCTCTGTGATGCGAGTCTTTACCAAGTGCTTAGCAGCAGTTGCAGCAGCTCTTAGAAGGGAGGGTCTGTGTGTCTTCCCTTATCTGGATGATTGACTCCTGAAGGCCCCGTCCAGGGAACTGCTTCAGCTAACTCTGGAGTGAACCCTCCAGCTTTTTCACTCCCTAGGTATCACTGTCAATCTGCCCAAGTCAGTCCTGGCACCGTCCCAAAGGTTGCAGTATATAGGGGCGGTTCTGGGCTTGGCACAGGAGAAGACTTTCCTGCCCCAAGACAGGGCAGAGTGCCTCATAGTTTAGGCTCAGGAAGTCGTCTAGAGTGGATATATTCCTACCAGGGTTTACCTCAGATTGCTGGGCCTAATGGCGGCTGCCATATCCACTGTTACACTGGCCAAACTCCATATGTGTATTTTCCAGAGGACCCTCCGGGTACAGTGGGACCAGCACAAGGACGAGTTATACCAACCGGTCCTGGTCTCTTCCCAAGTATGCAGGGTATTGCACTGGTGGATGGACCCCTTGAATCTGCTTCAAGGCATCCCATTTCAGATCTCCTCCCCATATCAGTTCCTGAAAACAGATGCCTCAGATCTGGGCCGGGAAGCACACCTGGGTCCCTTCCAAACTCAGGGCTATTGGTCCCAGTGGGAAACTTCCCTGCATATCAATGTCCTGGAGATAACAGCGGTGCTCTACACCATGCAGATCTTTCAGGAACACCTCACTCCAGGTCAAATGCTGGTGTAGTCAGCCAATATGTGTCGTATACTACATCAATAAGTGGGGGGGACTCATTTGTACCTCTTTGCAAGGAGGCCATGAGAGTGTGGTACTGGGCATTGGATCACCATCTGACACTCTCCGCAGTCCACGTGTTAGGCGTGCTAAACACTCTGGCGGAAAGTCTCAGCAGGACACAGTCCAGCATGCATGAATGGGAGTTTCTCTCATCTGTTGCAGAAGACTTGTTCAACAGATGGAGTCATCCAGTGTTGGATCTTTTTTCGTCCCTACTCAACGCAAAACTGCCAAATTTCTGCTCACTAGATCCAGGGCCTGGAGTCTTCTGGCAAGGCACACTGTTCCTCTCTTTGAGCAGGAGGTTTCTTTATGAATTCCCTCCAATTCCTCTGATCGAGAGGGTGCTAATCAAGTTACTGATGGAAGGGGCCACCAAGATCCTGGTGGCTCCATTCTGGCCTCGACAGATTTGGTTCCCTCTGCTTCAGCAAATGGTGGAGGAACCTCTGGTTCCCCTCCCTCTTTGCAGAAATCTGCTGACCCAGGCTCAGGGGACCCTGGTCCATCCCAACCTCAGATACCTCCATCTGCATGCCTGGCTCCTGAGGACATAGCCATAGCCAGGTTCTGGGTTTCTAGCAGGGTGGAAGATGTCCTAGTGAATGCCCGGAAGCCTTCCACTTGTGCCACATATGCCAAGAAGTGGAAATGATTAGCCATCTGGGCTGTCAAACATAGCTTGGACCATTTCACCTACTCAGTGAATCATATCCTGGACTACCTGATCTCACTCTCTAACTCCAGTACTCTTCCCTCAAGGCCCACCTTTCGGCTATTTCTGCATTTCATGAGCCCGTGGGTGACCGCACAATTGCTCAACTGGATGTCTCCCGTACCTTTTTAAGGGGCATCCTGCATCTGAAATCTCCAATCCGTTCTGCTGTCCCGGCTTGGGACTTGAATTTTGGGGGGGAAAAACTGACCCTGTCTCCTTTTGAACCAATAGTGACTTGCGATTTGCACTTTCTTTCTTGGAAAGCGTTGTTTTTAGTTGCAGTCTGCTTGAAGAGTTTCACAGCTTCAGGCCCTTTGGTGTGAGGAGCCTTATTGATTCTTCACAAAGACAGGGTGTCTTTGCACACAAATCCTAAGTTTCTCCCTAAGGTGGTTTCAGAGTTTACACTCAATCAGTCTAACTACCTTTCCGTTTATTTTCCCAAGCATGCCAATCCAGGGGAAGCACTGCTCCATACATTGGATGTGCGCAGAACTTTGAAGTACTACCTGCTTAGGACCAAGGAGTCTTGAAAGTCAAAACAGTTGTTTGTTTCCTTTGCCCAGGGTAGAGAGGGCATTTCAGTTTCTAAGCAATGTTTATCCAAATTGTTGGCTAATTGAATTGTGTTCTGTTACAATAAGTACATCATAGAATTGCCTGGTGCTGCCAAAGCTCAATCCACTAGAGGAATGGCTACCTCAGTGGCTAACTTCTGAGGGGTCTCAGCTGCTGACATTTGTGTGACTATCACCTGAGATACAGTCCATTCTTTCACCAAGCACTAGTCTGGCCATTGCCTCAAGAGCCCGTGCAGGTTCTGGCAGGGCTGTGTTACAGGGACTCCTATCTTAGATTTAAGGTTGGCCCTTCTCCCAGACTGTTTGGCATATGTAACTGCTTGGGACTCGTTCCTACGGTGTTACCTGATGACTGAGATACCCCTGAAGAAGATAGAGCAGTTACATAAGAACTTACCATAACACTAGATCTTCAAGGGGATCTCAGTCATCGGGTATGCTTTCTATCCCACCAGTCCCCTTCTTGGGGCTCCTCTCTAGAAACTGGCTGTCTGGTGTACCCAGCCTTTTATTTAGGTCTGGGCAGCTCTCTCGCTCTTTGGTCCCCCCTGGCAAGAGCCTAACTCCCTTAGTCTCTGGGGGAAAGAATTGATGAGGGAGCGCAGCTGCTCATGCCTTTATAGAGTTGATGACGTCGATGGACATTGACAGTTTGGGCGACCCCAGTTGTACTGCTGAAAATCTTCCGTGTGGATTCCCCTTCACCAACGGCGAAGGTTCCTATGGTGTTACCTGATAACTGAGCTCCCCCGAAGATCTACTGTTACAGTAAGTTCTTACGTAACTGTTCTATATTTCTACTGCCTGTAATTTGGTTGTAACCACCTGGGTCGCACCTGAAAATAAGCATTCAATTGCCTAGTGTGCTTACCTGGTTAACAAAAACTAAATAAATAAACATTAAAAATTAAACAAAATACTAAGATCAGGGGTGTTACAGTAGGCAGTCAGGAAATGAAACAGTCCACATATGCAGATGACATCCTGCTGCACGTTGTGCACCCCAAGGTCTCTATCCTGGAATCACTAAGGGTAATAAAACAATTTAGTAACATGTCAGCCTATAAATTGAACATTGGGAAACAAGTGTATTCCTCCTCAATAAACATGTGTGCAAGCTCAACATCTTAAACCTTGGCCTCCAGTATGAGCTTAAATGCCTTACCTATCTAGTCTAAAAATGCAGAGGGTGAAGACAAACACAAAAACGCAGAAGTTAGACCTACTGGTGAAAAGTATTGTTCAGGATCTGCAGAGATGGTCCGCCCTGCCCATATGCTCAACATGGTACTGCCCTTAGCCTGGTGTGATGCTTACAATCATTAAACCCTTCTGGCAGGGGAAGGTGTCAGGTGGGCCTGCAGCAAACTGGTTGGGCCTAAGGAACTGGGAGGCCTTAGATGCCTAATTGTCTGCTCTATTATTCTGCACTTCATGGAAGCAAATACCTAAAGTGGGGGGAGCACACAAGATCAGACAGAAGATTCCAGCCAGAAAGTGGTTGTACGCCACAATGGTTAACAATTGACGAAAAGCTAAGTCAGAAGCAAGGATGTAGACATTCCTGTTTCCCTTCTGGCCAAAATCTCCACGTTTCTGAGAACCCCCCCAATTTATTGGTCCACCAGAGGGCACCAGCAAATATGTAGGGCCATGAAACTGAAGGTGTATACTGATACTTCTCAACCCCTTACAGGAAACCCAATCCGTAAGACTGGCAAAAGATGTGCAAGTGATGGGTTCTGGGATGGCCTCAGATCAATCTTTGTTAACATTTTTCTCCTTTTAGATCCAGCACAAGGTCCCCAATACAGCTATTTTTGAATATATGCAGATCACACACTGCATTATTCAGTTGCTGGGGACCCCTTCCCCCGGTTCAAAGAAGGTAGATTTCACCTTGTCATGCTTATATCCATTGCTCATTTACCTCACCATGATCTCCAAGTTATCCATACTGGGCAGAAGCGCTGTCCCTATATTATACAGAACTAGAATGTCAGAAAATAGGAAAGAACTTTACAAATGTATTACTCAAAACAGATTTAGACTATTCCAGATACTTCAGAAGCTGTATTATACTCCAAGTAAGTTATAGAATAGGGGCAAGAGGGAGGATGCCCTGTGTACAAAGTGTGGTAGGAGGAAGGAACATTATGCCACATCCTCTGGCAGTGTGAAAGTGTTGCCGTTATTTTTTTTAACTTCTTTTTCCCTCCGGTCACTGGTCCAGGGGCATCCCTCGGACAACACCATCTTGTCCCACCCAGCATGAGGACCCCCCAACCCCGAGTCCCCCCCGGAACTCCAACCTGACACCTTGAGCCCACCGGATACCCCCTGGCATGTACCCCCCAGATGGGGCCGCCCACCACTTACCTGGGTGCTCCTTAAAATCTAGTTCCGTGTGGGTAGGGTGCAGGCCGGAGGTTATCGGGATGAAAGAGGGCAGGGCCCGATGGTGGGCATGAGGCTGGCTTGTTGTCATCTCCTCATGGATCCAGGGTTTTTCCATGTCCCTGTGTGAGCGTGAACCCCCCCCAGAGGCCCAGACATGCAATGACATCCAGCCTGTGACCAGTGCTCTCCCACTCCCAACCCACAGACATTCACCGCAGCCTCTCCCCTGACCCAACGTGACCCCGCCTGTTGCACTCCCAGTCTCCACTAGGAGTTGCTAGTGGCTGGGAGCCACAACCCACCCCACCCCGGAGAGAATAGCTGTCGGATGCTCAATCCTCTCCCTCCCCAGCCAACCTTCAGCAACCCGAGCTCGCTCCTGACCCTGGATCGCCAGTGCAGGAAGAGGTAAGACGCAAGGCACCAGCCCTCTACACCACCATGCTGGCATAAGTGTTGCCATTCTGATCTGATATAAAAGACAACCTGAACCCATTACTAGGTTTGCAGCAAGCATTTACACCCAAAATAAGTCTTCTGGGAAAGTAGTTGGAAGGAGTGTTTTGCCCCAGGAAGGGCCACATAGCTTTAGTTGCAGCAGTCACTTAACTAGTTATTTTGAGGTAGTGGTTGGATGACGAGGTGCCCAGCTGGACATAATGGCTTAGAGAGATTCTTTTTGCACTGAATGCAGAAATGACCATTGCCTGTATTAACCAAAATTTAAAAACTTATTGCAAAAGGTGGGAAAGATTACATACATTATTGCTGATTAATCAATGGAAATAACACTCAAAGAGGTTTGGGGGGGGGGTCCTTTGACCACAGCATTCTGTACTTTGACAGGTAATGGGGATGGTTGGAAAATTAAGACTTGCAGCTTCACTAGAACTTTGGACTTCTCAATACACACCTGTCTGCTAAGAGTCTGATCTGTTAATGCCTAAGGGGGGATCTATGTCTCAAATGACTGTGTGACCTGGCATTACCCAGCAGATTGGGACCACTAAATAAATCACATTATTTTTTTTTTGTTTTTGTAGCTTTGGTATGTAGCGCTATTTCTTGTTATTTCTCAGTATTTTCAGCAACAGCAGCACCTTAAGGGGGATGCAGTTGTGCACTACTTTATTCTAGTTTGCTAATGTTAGTGCATGTTTTGTCTTAGTAACATGTATGTTATGTATCGGTCTTCTTGTAGGTGCTCAAAACTTCAATAAACCATATTCAATTAAAAAAAAGGAGCTGATCACTTTTGTTTTGGGCCCTCTCCTCGTACATATCCTCACTCCTCTCTCCCATCGCCTCCTTTACCTACTGCCTGTGCTCAATGGACCCTCGCACCTTCTCCTTCCCCCACCCACACTCCTTAGCTGGACAATTTGCATTCTCCTATCACCTCGCCTCCCTCTGGAACCAGCTAGCCTCCTCCATCCATCTCCCCTCCCCATTAGGAGCCAACTAAAACTTCTCCCCCCTGCTCCTTCCAACCCTATACATGTGTACTTCCTAACCTTCCCCTGCAACTCTGCCCTCCCCTTACCTTTCCCTGCCCCCACAGTCTGCATGGTTCTGGCTATTCCATGGGTAGTTTGACTGCACCTCCCAAGACCCTCCCAAGACCAGTTCAACCTCCGTTCTTTCAGGCACTAAGCACTTTTTTGATCGTATCCAGTTGCACAGCTGATTTGTTTACTAATTTATTTGTCCTCTGCAATATGCAATGATTTTGCCATCTTGTTTGTTCTGAATTCTGCTTTTGCACTTCATTGCCATTGCAATTGTTATTTTTTTGTTTTAGTCTTTGGTAACCAGGTAAGGCCCACTAGGCACAAGTGCCTGTTTTCAGGGGCGACCTGGGGAGCACTGGGCTGTTAAGTGACTTGCTCAGAGTCACACAGTATGCAAGTGGAGGTTGTGAGAATCAAACTCAGGTCTGGTCTGCTGGATATACCAAGTTCGTTCACACCTCGTTCCTCTAACCTCTAAGCTATACTGCCAGCCCACACCTTCTGACTTGTTTCACTCTTGAAATTATGTTCGCCCTTCCTCCAGGTCGCACCTGGAAACAAGCTTCGGCTCAGCATGCCTCTCCCAGTAACCAGTTTTTAAATAAAAAAAATAATTATGAGAAATAGTCCTGCAACCATAAAAGTGGTTTCTGCAGCAGTATAAACATACAAAAGGGCACTCTGTTGCTACACACACACACACGACAGAGGTCAACAGTTCCATTTTTACAAGTCAGAGAACAAAATACTTTTAGTTGTTGACAACTTTAAGATCAAGTTTCACCTCAACTAAACCACTGCTTTCTTCCCACAAGTGTGTTTTCTTTTTTAATCATAAGTCCCAAATATATGACTGGAAGTAATGTATTTCAGTCCCAACTTCTGCGTCTGCAGTGTTTGATTTTCTAAACTCAGCAGGCCAACAGCCTTCCCACATCGATCAGTCTAATTCAGTATACTATTTTTTTTTAAACTTTATGTTTATTATATAAAAACAAATATACAGTTATGTCACAAGCATTGAAATTCAGTAATTAAAAATATTTCTCCTATGAGGGCGCCACTCTTCTTAGTAAAGACAATAATATCCTTCAAATGCTTCAAGATACATCAATGTCGGGGTACAAACAAAAGAGAAAAAATTAACTACCAAAGTCTGTTATTCGATTTGCTGCATAATGAGTCCATGAGCTGCATGGTTACATTAAAACAATGTTACAGAAAAAAGTATTCCCACAGTCCTCCCCCAACTACCACACTTTACCAAAGTAGTTAGGCACTCTCATTCTGCCCTATCAGGAGTAAAGAAAGTACTTCCCTGCAGAACTCCACCCCATCCACATATGTAAGCGCTATTATTCTCTGATATGCAAAAAAAAGAGAATAAAGTAACTTTCACAAAGGAACTATTAAACCTGAGCTTAACTTGTAATCGATAAACATTGAACAATTTTAATAAACTGATTAGTTACCCCCTATATTTTTACAGGTACATTGAAACAAGCACTACATTTTTAACAGGACGCTGCACATCTGAGGATCCGGTAAATAAACAATACTGAAGAAGGATCACATTGGGGTTACCTTTTTGTTTCCCACAAGGAGCCTCACCTAACCGGTATGTCCTTAGAATGCATCTTCATCCTCCTCCTCCGAAGAGGCTTCTCGCTCCCATTCTCAAGACCTGGGTGTTATATGTCCCTGTGCCCACTTCATGGCCTCGTTGGTATCGTTAAATAGATAGACTTGGCTCCTGTGCATAATTCTCAATCTGGCCAAATTCAACATATTATTATCCAGTGATTTTTCAGTATCCTTTTTATATCAAAGGACATTATCTACAAGAGCAATGCAGTGCTAGCTACAACTTTTTGTCCTTAATTACTTTGTTTCACAAATTGCATAAATAGTCCAGTTTTATGGTAAAAATTGAAAAGGGTTAAAACGAGTGATGTCCCTCCTAATTTTAGATTTTAGTTACTTGGTATAAGCACAGGGTTAGGTCTAAAAACAGATGGCTAAAACCGGCTAAACCTGAAAAATTCTACAGGCTGTTAAGACCTACTTTTCTTGATTAGACACCATGAAAACACTGAAACAGTAAACAAAAACCAAAACACCTTCAAATGAAACAACAATAAATGGAGGACCCTTCTGCTCATCCCTGGTGGTGGTCCAGGTTTCAGTTCAAGACCTCATGGCACTTTTTGCAAGAGGAAGGGAGCTATCCCCTTCAACAGAGGTTCTAGTGCGGGGGGGGGGGTGCCTGCCATGCAAATTATTGGTGTGCTTATGGTCTGCTGATGCATGTATACTGCATACGAGCCCTGCATTGCCAATATTTACATCACTGCTTTATGAAGTAGTTTGGGATATTCAAGTTCTGTTCTATTCTACTAGACAAAGGGGGCCAGCTGCTACCTGGAAAACCAGGGTTCTCATGTGAGCCCCAATATCCCACAATGCAGAGCTGGGAGCTGGGCACATCGCGAAGATGAGGTACTCAGCTTCCAGTTAGGGAGGGGTGTTCTAACTGGCATCTGCACTCCTCACAGGCAGACTGACCATTCGCCTAAGCTTTGAAGGCTGACATGTATCTACTGCTCTGACTGGATAAATGGTGACGTCACAGGGATCCCATCATTGGGCAGAAGAGACAAAATGGAGGGGGGCCCACTAGATAAAAGGAAGGAATTCGGGGGTGGCAGGAGTAAAACTCCTGACAGATAAACCACACAAAATGTGGGAGTGCTGCAGATCCTGCTCGCCTCAGTAAAGAAACCTCAGAGAAAAACAGGAAGGGGTAAATATAGTATAGGAAATAAGCTGAACATATGGAAATGCAAGTGCAACAGAGAAACCACTGACTATGACTGAGTGGAGAGGTCCCCTGAAATGTTGGGATTGTGATACCGGAATGAATGAATAAGACATGTTGAGTGCAGTGACTGAGAGACTTGTTTCCTTCTTTTTGTTTTCCCCAGGGGTCAAAATTAACTTTTACATCCACCAGCCAGCAGGCCTAGTGACTGTTAAAATCTACTAGCACCCCAGATTTTTCTACTGGCCCAACTAGTGTACTTATGAAATATTACCTTGTACAGTACAAGCCTGCAGGGCTACTTACAGGAAAATGTTACTAGCCCAATACAAAATCTACTAGCATTTGGCTAGTGGGCTGGTGTCAATTTCGACCCCATATATTTCACCCAACTTGCCCCCATCCAGACCAGTCCTCCCAGCTCCATCACCCAGTATCTCTGGTTGTTCCCTTTGTGCTCCAGTCGGTCCTTTGCCACAGGACATTTGGAAGTGCCCATTTGCATGTGTGGGGCCTCTGGGGGACTAATCTGTCTTCCAGCTGCAGTTGTGTTTTTTCCACTTTTCCCTAGGGTCCACTGTGTGTGCAGTTAGGCGCTGTGCATACACTGCATCCATGGAGATGCCCCCTGGCGTCCTGTGAGTGGGATCCCTTTCTCTTGCTTCCCACTGTGCCTGCCATTCAGATTCCTCTAGGTGGCAGCCACCAAGCAGGATGCATGAGTCCCCCTCCTCAAGGGAGGAGAGCTCTCCTTGGGATGCTTAATCCTCCCCCCCTCCCACCAGCCCCCAAGGAACTCATGTCTGTTATCGAACCCGGGTCACTGGTGTGGCATTCAATGCCTCAGCCCACCATGCCACCAGGCCAGCTGTTTCCCTTCTAAGTAAAACTCAAAGAAAGAAGGGGGTATAAACTGCAGCAGTGTACAAAGAATATGGCCAAACTATCACTTAGATTTCTTGTCATAAGGGAATATTCTGGAATTTTATTTATTTTATTTAGTTTTTGTTAATCAGGTAGATGCACTAGCTATAAAATGACTATTTTTAGGCATGACCCGGGAGAGTACAACAAAAAGAGAACAGTTGAACAACAGCAACATGGGTACAATAATACAAATAGAGGAACAGTACAGCAGTGCTACAAAAATACAATGGGTAGAAACAACAAAAAATAATGGCAAGCATTATACAGATAATAGCAGTTAAGATATATAATAAGTGCAGAAACCATGGACCCAACCTGTGGAGTGAAAGGGTTAATAAGATAGTAAGGTTATATAGAGAGAAATGTGAGGAATGTTCAAACATAACAAGAAAGACTGACAGAAGGAAGGTCAGGGGTGGTAACTGGCAAAACAACAGTGGATGGTCAGCAACTAGGTTCGAGAAGGGAGAGAGCTAGTAGTCAAGAAGTTATTTACAAAGAGAAGGAAAAATATGGGGAGGGGAAGAGGAGACAGTCTTGGAGCTGGATTAGAGCAGGGGTGACATTACTGGTAAGTCTCAGGAGCTTCAGGTTGGGTCAAAGCATGTACAAGCATCAGCTAAGGATAGATAACGACAATATTCACTTTTAAATCCAAAGTGAGACTGAGACAGCCGGAGGTTGAGTGGAAGAGCATTCCATAGCCTGGGAGCAGAGAATTGGAAGGCCCCTGTGCCTTTAGTCGTCCGACATCTCGGAACACAGAGCAAGGATTTGTCAGCTGATCGCAGGCCATGGGAGGATGGTTGAGGGACCAGCAATGCCGCCAACTGGGATGGGTTTTTTTCCCAGATGATCGAGTCCATTAGTGATCCAAGGTAGTATTGTCTACTGGCAGAGGGTGAGAGCCAATTCAAATCCTTATAAAGAATGCAGTGATGTTTGAGTCGAGGCGATGAAGAGGCAAATCGGCATATATTGTTATACGTTACATCCCATTTTGGTAGGGAGGTTTTATGGGCAGAGGTAAGAATAGAGGCACCATAAGTAAAGGTTGGGAGCAGAATACCTCGGGCAATTGCTAATTTGGCCGAGGGTGTAAGCATGTAGCTCGTTTTGTAAGCTACTCCCAGTTTCGAGTTTATAACTTTCGTGAGGGAATATTCTGGTGTTAAACTTGTCATAAGGGAATATTCTGGTGTTAAATTTGGCACTAAAAAGACAAAGAACTTTGGTACAAAAGCACTGAGGCATTCCTTGTGGGAACAATTTGGAATTCAAAATGGGAATCGGAAAAGGCTAATCAAGCCACTGCAGCAGAGTCCTAAGAAGGACAAAACATGTGTCTGTGTCTTCTGTTTTCAACCCCTGCAGTGTGTGTGTGTGTGGTCATTTGGCACCATGCACTGCTGCTTAAAGCAGAACCAGTCTAAATTCTTTCATGGTCATTTGGTTGATCTGCATATACCAAGCTGCTTTGCATTATTTGGGTATGTGTGTTTTTTGTATTTACTGGAAGCTTATGGCTAGCAGTCCTTGTCATGTATGTTTCCATTTGGCAGATCATCTCAGTTTCACTGAGTTGCTAACAGAGGATGCCTTGCATTTTGTTTGCCATTCACTGCATCTTTCTGTGCTGTTTGATTAAAGGGGAACAGTCAGCACTGACAGCCTCATACCTAAGTGTGGGACTGGTCCCAGTTTGCACTTTGTGTGCAAAAACATTTTTTTTAACTTACTGTTTTCTGCAGTATAGTAGATTGTATCAGGCTGATTTTGCGGAGTTCCAAGCTGACATTTCCTGTAATCAGAAATACCAGAATCCCCTGCAGATGATATCAGAGCTGGGCTGCAACGGTAGGAGATTCAATAGCCTGCAGTCCATGTTAGAGGCCGCCACTACACATTCAGTCACCTCATTGCCAGTCTAGCATTGCTTGTAAAGTGCTTTGGGATACACTGTGTATGAAAAGCACTACATAAATGCTGATTCTTCTTCTTAGAGTTTTTATAAGCTCTGATCTTTTCTTTGCTGGCCCCGCTGTCCTCCCTAAGCTAAGTACTGTCACAGCGGACTGCACTTAGCCTTGAGAGAACAGCATGACCAGCAAACATCTGATTTGAGCTTATAAAAACCCTAACATGCACTGATGACTGCTGAATCTCCCACTGTTGCAGCCCTCCTCTGATGTCAGTTGCAGGGGATTCTGGGATTTTTGGTTACAGGAAACGTCCGCTTGGAACTCCGCAACATCAGCCTGACACTAAGGTTCCTACTAAGGTAGTTTAGGTGCAAGGGGGCTGGAAGGCCCATGACAGCACCTATGTTAGTTATAATATCTAATTCCAGACCCAGTTAAAATGAATTTATCCAAACGTTTTTTAAACTCTGATTTAGTTTTACTGGCTGTAACTTCAATGGGCAGTTTATTCCAAGGACTGACTATTCTTTGTGTGTAAAAGAATTTGCGAAAGGTATGATGAAACCATTGTCTTGAAATCTGAAACAGATGTCCTCTAGTGTTATGTGTGTCGTTTTTAAACTCAAAACCTAACTCAGCAAATAAATATGGATCCTGTATTATATCACACATAAAAATAAGATCTCCCCTAAGATATCTTGTTGCCAATGGCATCAGGTTCAGTTCTTGCAATCTGTTTTCATATGGAACATGATAAAGACCTGATATACACTTTGTATATTTTATCTGAATGTTCTCCATGGCTGAATTTCCACTTTTCTTATATGGGCACCATAACTGGGAGGAGTATTCCAGATGGGGTCTGGCATATGCCCTAAACAGGGGGAGCTTAATCTCAGGGTTTCTGGATTTAATATTTCTCTTAATGGACCATATAATACAGTTTGTTTTGTTAATTGCCTCATTTATTTGTTTTTGTTTCCCAGGTTATTAGAAATATAAACTCCAAAGTCTCTTTCCTTGCTAGTGGTTTGTAAGGGTGCACCATTTAATAAATACACTGATGATGGATTATTGTTGCCTAGATGCATCACTTTGCATTGTGTTGCATTTAATTTCATTTCCCAGTCAAAAACCCACTGTGTAATTTTATCTAAATCCTGTTGAATTATGGCAGAAAACAGTAAGTAAAAAATATTTTTTGCACATAAAGTGCAAATTGGGACCAAACCCTCACTTAGATGTGAGGCTGTTATTGCTGACTGTTCCCCTTTAATCTTCTAAATCATTTACTGTGTCTTGCGTGAATACTGCTTATCATGAAACTGTTTTGTGTACTTCTTCTCAGTGATGATCATTCTGTAGCATCGGGCCAGGGCACTGCTGTCCAAGCCTGCTCTGAGATTGTAACCAAGGATCTTTGCCTTGCCAGACTGGTGGGGCAGAAAAGATTTGTACTTGACTTTAGAAGGCTCCATTGCAGCTCCATCTTGGAGGCAAGTCTTCATCAGTTCTTTTTGCTTTTGTTTGAGCAAGTTCACTTCCTTTTCCATCTTCTCCAGCCCAATAGTTTCCTCGAGCCTCCTCCAGAATGTCCTGTTAAAGTGTAGATAGAGCTTCCAGTCCAAGGAATTCCATTCCTTTATACTTTCTATGGTCTCCTCAGTCAGGTTGTGGACACTGTGCTTGCTCCTGGTGTTCAGCCTGAAGTACACCACATCATCCATACTCCAGCACAGTGCCTCCTTCAGGAGGATCATGGACTCATCAAAGTACTCGCTGATGAGTATCAGCTGAAAAGTGCTCTCAATTTGTGCCACAGTGGACTCAAAATGGTCCCATTTGTCACTCTGATTATGGTCAAACCCAAAGTCATACCAGAGGAAGTTCCTAGCATAAAAGGATTTGCTTTCATTTAGCTTGTAGTACTTCCATGGAGATTTCATAAATTCATTTAGGTCTTTCACATTCTTGAATATCTTAGTGTTTTTGTTGCAATATGTGAAGGCTGACTCCATCACAGAGACTGGGTGGCGAAGTATTGAAAAGTAGAATGTATCATTATGCATGACCTTTGACACCTAAGGAAAAAAAAAACTGAATGTGAAAAACAGTTACAATGTAAAAGCCATTGACCAGTAAAGTCAAGCCCTCATTAAACTGACATGTCAACAGATTCTAGAATGTTGGTTGTCAAGATGATCACTACATTATTTTCTCTTAACTTGCACTCCACTACTAATTTTACTTTTAATAGCAACATTTTTATTTTTTTGCCTTAAAACATGTGCACTAATTAGTTTTGTCTCTTGAATATGTCTATTTATTTTGGCTGATTTGTTAATAAAATCAACCTGTTTGCAACTAGTACAACAGTCAGTTCATCTCCTTGCTAGCCTGGGTCTCATCTTGATTTAGTTTAACCAAGTGTACATATTGCCCTGTGAGAACAGCAGGACCAGCAAACATCTGATCTGAAGGTGTACATATTGAGGTCCTCTAGTCTCTCCTCTTAGGGCTTTTGGTGCAGACCCTGCACCATTTTAGTTGCCCTCTTCTGGACCACCTCCACTCTGTCTGTGTCCTTCCGGAGATGTGGGGCCCGATTCACAAAATGCAGCTGGCGACCGGCACAGCCCACCTCACACCCCCATAGCTGGCTGCTGGACTGAACTGCCATTGAGCAGCTACTGTATCGTATACGTGCTCATGATTATGCGCGCCTACACTGTACAGCAGGCATCACCGATGGTTCAGTCTGGGAACCGGCTGCAGAGGGGGTGTCGGCTGTATTTAGGGATGGGGAAGCGGGATGGTGGGCACTACCTGCTGGGGTGGGGGACCACTAGACCACCAGGTCAGGGAGGATTTATTAAGCATGTATTAATGGGCACTATCGGGGATCGGGGGCACTGGACCACCAGGACAGGGAATAGTAATTATAACAATTACGGGTGATATCGGGAAGGGGGAACTGTCGTGGGGTGCTGACATGACTTTCACCAGAAACAGTATATTGGGTACAACATACTTCACAGGTATGATTTTTATTGAAAAAAAATAAATAAAAAAAAATGCAAACAAATGACTTTTTGTTTAAACAGGTTTAAAGAAAACAAATGAAAAACATAAAGCACAGCTTGGCTAGAATACTGATAGCTATCTGCCAAAATCTATCTATGACTGATCTCTAACAGAGATCTTCCAGGGAGAACCACATAGGTCCTCTCACCATGAACATCTGATCTGGGAGTCTCAACTAAAGCCTTAAATATGCTTGTAGCTCCTCCTATAAACTAAAAAACCCTTCCATCAATTATTTAAAAATATCAATTTCATACAAATAACATTAATATTTTATTACAGAATTGTATTACCATGATTCTTCTTTAAGAACAGTCATTAACATTGCATTCTTTTAACACACAAACATTTTGAGAAACTCAATTTTGCCCTTAAACTAATAATGTGGGCTATATTACTGAAACTCCACCCAAAGGAGCAAGGGAGGAGTCTTTCCAACAGGATAAAAGGAGTACACTTATGGCCGCCCATTCCCTATGCAGACTCATTGACCTAGCATGTTTCTGTGCAGCTACACAACTGCACAGCATGCTATCCAGGACTTGTCTCAAGAAGAACTCAGGTATTTAAATATTCAGTTTTACCTTTACACAGCAAAGTGCATGCTTATTTGTGTAAGGTAAGTACACAGAAAGTGAACAGTTGCAATGCACGGAAATACCGCCGTGGAGTTTGAGTGCAATGAGTCACTGCTCAGAGCCAGGTTCAGCGGGGGACTCAGCACTCAACTATTTCAGGAATGAGGAGTGCTTTGGCTGACCTTTATAGGGATTCTGGACAGTATTTGATTTAATTTCCTGACCGCTTTGGTGAGCAGATGGCTATTTAAGCCACTGAAATTAATAAAAGCAGGGGAAAACAAAACTGCTGCTTATAACATTATGGAATCAATTGAAAACGAGGCATAAGGGCTAGCCTACTGCTTAGTGGCAGAATTAGTTTTTCCTGTTCACAACTGCGGTTGCAGTACTTTGCTATACTCGTAGGGACCCAGATACGTAGGGATTGTTAGCACTTTCAACGGGCTAGCACAGGCATAAATGGGGAATAAAATACCAGGCATGTGATTACTTTATGAATGGACTGCCAGTCCGTTCTATCATTTTAACCAATCTCCTTTCTGGGCTTATAACTTTAACAGACATCCAGTACCAAAGATTCTGAAGGCAGAACTGAAGCAGCACCTGAATAGCGAGCGGCCAACACGCTATTTCAGAGTGAAAGAAAGTAGTTTAGAGCTTAGATAAGAAAGTAAAGAACAAGAAGTAAATAAAATAAATGCTGTTGTGCAACAGACTTGAGGAAGTACACAAGGAGATATAGTAGCGTCAGAAAAATAAAGGCTTCAGGTCCTGGACTGGTTCTGCAAAAATGAAGAGAAGGAGGGGAAACCACTACAGGGACCACTAGACAGCCAGGAATTTTTCATATATATATATATAGATAGATATAGAGAAATATATATATATATAGGGGATTAGGCAGGGTGGGGACTGGCACATTGCTGCACGTGCTCATCTCACCCAGAGGGCAGAATTTCTAAATACTGAATAGCTCTGGCTGGTATAAGGGTATGAGATTTACCCTCTGGTAAGCTTTATGAATCCTGATTGTGGACCTATGGCAGCCTTCGTCTAACGCAACCCACTAACCCCATGTCCCAGCCCATTTCTGGGCACATGGGTGGCGCAAGCCCCGATTGGGGCAGACAGACTGCGGTTGATGCAGGCTGCCTTTGTGAATAGCTCAGGGAGCAGTATTTGATGCAAGGTGCCACTTGCGCCATTTATGTTTGGCGCAAGCACCTCGCGTGAGTCTCTGGCTTTGAGAATCAGGCCTGCGGTCTCCAGAACTGGACATGGTACTCCAGGTGGAATCTTACCAGTGATCAATACAGGGATAATACCACCTCTCTCTTTCTGCTGGTGATACCCCTCCCAACTGCCTAATTGCACTGCATGGCCACTTTTAGGTCATCTGATATGATTACCCCAGGTCTCTTTCCTGCTTGTTCATAGATACCACTCCACCTATTTTGTACTTCATCCCTGGGTTTCTGTGCCCTAAGTGCACTATTTTGCACTTTATTTGCATTGAGACCCAGCTGCCATACTCTTGATCAGTCCTCAAGTCTTCTGAAGTCTCTGTTAGTCCTTTCCACTCCCCCGCACCCCCCCCCCGGAGTGTCCACCCTACTGCATATTTTAGTGTCATCCACAAAGAGGTTGGCTTTTCCTTCCAGCTCCGTTGCAATGTCACTGATAATGACATTAGACGACTGGTCCCCACACAGATCCCTGGGGCACCCCACTGTTCAACCTCCCTTCCTTGGAGTGAACTCTGTTTACCTCCACCCTCTGTCACGTATCCCCTAACCAATTTCTTACCCAGTTTACCATCTTTTGGTGCCACTCCTAAGCTACCCAGCTTACTTATTGGTCTCCTACTGTATGTGGTACGGTGTCAAAAGGATTGCTGAAATCTAGGTAGGCCACGTCCACCTCTCCACCCTGATCTAATTCCGTGGTCACCCAGTGAATGAAATCTATCAGATTCGTTTGATATGACCTCCCCACTGAGAACCCATGCTGCCTCAGGTCTTGTAACCCAATGGAGTCAAGATATTCCACCATCCTTTCCTTCAGCAGTGACTCCATTAACTTGCCCACCACTGATGTCAGGCAGACTAGTCTCTGATTGCCAGCCTCCTCCCCTGCTACCACCTTTGTTGTGACTACATCTGCCCTCCTCCAGACCTCTGGAGCCACTCCTGTTTCCAGTGAACTGCTAAATAGGACTGTCGGGGGTGCAGCTAGTACCACCCTGAGCTCCATCAACACCCTTGGATGCACCCTGTCTGGCCCCACTGCTTAACCCACTTTCAGATTAGTGAGTCCCGCTAGGACTCTCTCCTCTGAAAAAGGACTAGTGTTCACCTCCCTCCAAAGCTCCTGTTACTTTTTGGTGGCCCTCCCCTCCTCTTTTCTCTGTGAACACTTAAGAGGAGTATTTATTCTGGATGTCTGCATTTTCCTGGCCCCCCTCTACACAGCACCCTTCCCTATTTTAACCTTACATTCCCTCCCCTAGACTACCCCAGCTGAAAAGTGCAGCCGATCTTGGGAAGTGACCCAGACTCCAATGCAAGGACCCCGCTGACTACCCCAGGCAAAAGTGCAGCATATCTTGGAAACCTGACCCATACTCTTAGTGCAAGGATCCTGCCAACTACGCTAGGTGAAGTGTGCAGCAGATCTTGTGAACTGACTCTGACTCCAGTACAGGGATCTGACCAACTACGTCAGGGGAAGAATGCAGCAGATCTTGAGAACTGACCTGGATGTCAGTCCAAGGATCCTTCTGACTGCCCCAGGTGAAGAGTGCAGCCAATCTTGGGAACTGACCCAGATTCCAATTCAAGGATCCTACTGACTACACCAAGGGACAAGTTCAGCCAATTTTGGGAACTGACCCAGACTCCAAAAGGAGAATCCTGCTGACCATGCCAGGTAAAGAGTGCAACCAATCTCAGAAACTCACTCGGACTCCAGTACAAGGATTCTGCCAACTATGCCAAGTGAAGAGTGCAGTTGATTTTGGGAACTGACTCAGACTCCAATAGAAGGATCCTGACAACTACGCCAGATGAAGAGTGCAGCTGATCTCAGGAACTGATGCAGACTTCAATCCAAGAATCCTGCCGACTATGCCAAGCGAAGAGTACAGTTGATCTTGGGAACTGACCCAAACTCCAATACAAGGATCCTGCCAACTACACCAGGTGAAGTGTGCAGCCAACCTTGGGAACATAATCAGACTCCCAATACAAGGATCCTGCCAACTACACCAGGTGAAGTGTGCAGCCGACCTTGGGAACGGAATCAGACTCCCAATACAAGGATCCTGCCAACTACACCAGGTGAAGAGTGAAGTTCACCTTGGGAACGGAATCAGACTCCCAATACAAGGATCCTGCCAACTACACTAGGTGAAGAGTGCAGTTCACCTTGGGAACTAACCAGGACTCCCAATACAAGGATCCTGCCAACTACACCAGGTGAAGTGTGCAGCCAACCTTGGGAACATAATCAGACTCCCAATACAAGGATCCTGCCAACTACACCAGGTGAAGAATGCAGCCAACCTTGGGAACGGAATCAGACTCCCAGTACAAGGATCCTGCCAACTACACCAGGTGAAGATTGCATCAGATCTTGGGAACTGACCCAAGCTCCAATACAAGGATCCTGCCAACTACACCAAGTGAAGTGTGCAGCCGACCTTGGGAACGGAATCAGACTCCCAGTACAAGGATCCTGCCAACTACACCAGGTGAAGATTGCATCAGATCTTGGGAACTGACCCAAGCTCCAATACAAGGATCCTGCCAACTACACCAGGTGAAGTGTGCATCCGACCTTGGGAACAGAATCAGACTCCCAATACAAGGATCCTGCCAACTACACCAGGTGAAGAGTGCAGCCAACCTTGGGAATGGAATCAGACTCCCAATACAAGATCCTGCCAACTACACCAGGTGAAGTTTGCAGCCGACCTTGGGAATGGAATCAGACTCCCAGTACAAGGATCCTACCAGCTACACCAGGTGAAGAGTACAGCAGATCTTGGGAATTGACCAGGACTCCATTACAAGGATCATGCTGAATGCGCCAGGTGAAGAGTGCAGCCGATTTCGGGAACTGACCCAGACTCCAATACAAGGATCCTGCCAACTACACCAGATGAAGTGTGCAGCCGACCTTGGGAATGGAGTCAGACTCCCAGTACAAGGATCCTGCCAACTACACCAGGTGAAGAGTGCAGTTCACCTTGGGAACAGAATCAGACTCCCAATACAAGGATCCTGCCAACTACACCAGGTGAAGTGTGAAGCTGACCTTGGGAACAGAATCAGACTCCCAATACAAGGATCCTGCCAACTACACCAGGTGAAGAGTGCAGCCAACCTTGGGAATGGAATCAGACTCCCAATACAAGGATCCTGCCAACTACACCAGGTGAAGTGTGCAGCCAACCTTGGGAACGGAATCAGACTCCAATACAAGGATCCTGCCAACTACACCAGGTGAAGAGTGCAGTTCACCTTGGGAACTAACCAGGACTCCCAATAAAAGGATCCTGCCAACTACACCAGGTGAAGTGTGCAGCTGACCTTGGGAACAGAATCAGACTCCCAATACAAGGATCCTGCCAACTACACCAGGTGAAGAGTGCAGTTCACCTTGGGAACAGAATCAGACTCCCAATACAAGGATCCTGCCAACTACACCAGGTGAAGAGCGCAGTTCACCTTGGGAACTAACCAGGACTCCCAATACAAGGATCCTGCCAACTACACCAGGTGAAGTGTGCAGCCAACCTTGGGAACGGAATCAGACTCCCAATACAAGGATCCTGCCAACTATACCAGGTGAAGAGTGCAGCCAACCTTGGGAATGGAATCAGACTCCCAATACAAGGATCCTGCCAACTACACCAGGTGAAGAGTGCAGTTCACCTTGGGAATGGAATCAGACTCCCAATACAAGAATCCTGCCAACTACACCAGGTGAAGACTGCAGTTCACCTTGGGAACTAACCAGGACTTCAAATACAAGGATCCTGCCAACTACACCAGGTGAAGAGTGCAGTCAATCTCAGGAACTGACCTGGACTCCAATACAAGGATCCTACCAACTACACCAAATGAAGCATGCATCCGATCTCAGGAACTGACCTGTACTCCAATACAAGGATTTTACCAACCAGACTAGGTGAAGAGTGCAGCAGATCTCAGGAATTGACCTGGACCTTGATACAAGGATTCTGCTGACTGTGTCAGGTGAGAAGTGCAGCTGCTTTTGAACTAATTTCTACCAGACTGGCCAGGACCCAACAAGGGACCCCTCAAGGCTGAGGTGAGCCACTCCTTTGGTTTTTGGCTGGTTGGTATCTTAGTCTCTTTACAGCCTCCTCAGTGAACTCTGCTTGATGATCCATGACCATTTCCACAGTGCTGTCTTCACAGCCCCCCCCCCATGCTTGGGATGGTGAGTCCCTGGCAACTGTTGGGCAACAAATGGGTCAGTGTATACTGGAATAATGTGCTGGCACTTGGCATATGCCAGGCTGGGGTAGGAAATCACAAAAGAGAAGGGCTGCAGTGTGTGTGTGTGTGTGTGTGTGTGTGTGTGTTTGTGTTAAAAAAAAAAGTCTGAGGTGAGTCCCTCCTTGGTCTATAGTTGTCTGGTCTCTTAGTCTCTTTTCTGCCTCCTCAGTAAACTCTACTTGATGATCCATGGCTATTTACATTGTGCTGCCTTTGTAGCCCCCCTAACATTTGGGATGGCGACTCCCTGGCAACAGGCAACAAATGGGTCAGCATATACTGGAATAATTAAAAAAAAAAAATGCTGGTTCTTGGCGTATGCCAAGGCTGGTATGGGAAAACGCTGCAGTGAAGAAAGGCTGGGATTCACATCATAACAGTGACCCAAAATGAGCAACTAAAAAAATATATCGAATCATTTTGAGTGCTTTTATGGTGGGCTACCCTGCAGAATAGTGAGGGTATGGGATAGTGACTGGGGGAAAGGTGAACAGAAGGGAGGAATAGCGAGGGGAAGGGAGGGACAGGGAAAGGGTTTTCAGTTATGGGTGTGCCTGATGCTGCTGAGCTAGCCATGTGGTGTGGTGGTGTGGGAGGCTAGCTCTGGCAGAGCAAGTACTAGGTTTGAGCCTGGGAGTGGGTTACATTTTGCCACAGCTGTGACACTTAAATTTTGCCAAGATCCAGATTTTGGCCCCTCTCCTCGATATGCACCCCCTGGAGTTGAGAATCCTAAGTAAGGGGGATGCAAGGGGGGGGGAGGGAGATGCAGCCCCCCCCTGCAAAAACACTTTTTTTCCAGATATTGGGTCGCCTTGAAGTTTATATTGCCGATGTACTTTTCAGTGATATACACTCTTCATAATAGCAATCACTGTTTTGTGTTTGCTATTATGACATGGAACCAAAGACTGCAGTGTGTGTGTGTGCGTGTGTGTGTGTTAAAAAAAAGTTTACAATTGCAAGCAGATTACCTTTTTCCCCTACGAGGCCCCCATATTATTACTCGGCCCCCCTTCTCCCCTTCTTGCCATATCTGTTCTGGCCAGGGGTTTGAGGGGCACCTATTATGTGTAAAACAAAAATACATCAGTGCAATACAGAAACTCACCGTGTTGCATGTGTTCTAGTAGAGAATGCATAGGAGAAACCCACTAATGGCCTTGACTGGTTTTGTGCATACACACTTCCTCAGAGAGCTACTGGGTCACCAACTGTGGGGTATTACAGCAGAGGACCTAGAGTTAAAGCTACTGTTGTAAGGTGCAACTGATCAGCTAAACATGCTGGGGTCTGTGACGCACATGAGTGAAGCGTACAAGAACTCAATGAATTAAGGTCAAAAGGCAACCTTTTCAACTCAAGCAGTATAGTGTAGTACAGTGTTGAGTCATTTGTTTATACCAGCATAGAAAAATTCCAATTTTGATAAAAAGAACAAATTTAATTAATCATTCAGGAAGCAGAAGCAAATTCACAACAGTTGCCTCATAATTTAAAATCGATTGCAGATTTTGTTAGGCAATTAACAGCCTGGTTTCCTTGGTCAAAAATTCTGTTACTGTGTACAACACAACAGGTCTTGTTTTTTATGAATTGTAGTAGGTAATAAATTTAGAAGATGAGAAATTTAGAGATGGACCAAGGTATGCACTAAGCTAGTTAAAGGGGAACAATCAGTGCAAGGGCCCTTCCCCACACTCAAGTATGGAGCTGGTCCCAGATTATACTGAGGGCCAGATATTCAAAAGGGTTGCGCCATGCGCAATAGCGTTGCGCCTGCGCAAGTCCAAATTTGCTACATTCTGCGATATTCAGCAGGTGGCAGTTGCGCGACAGAAAACATGCTGAGCAACAGCGCAATGCAAATGAATGCATGCTGAACTGGAGGGGGAGGAACCATGCATAAACTGCACAGCCCGATATTCAGCCGGGCTGTGCAGAGTTGTGCAGGCGCAACCCCCAACCTGCGCCTGCAGGACTTTGAGCCAAAAACAAAGGCTTAAGTCGAGGCCACCCACAGGTGAGCTGCTGTATTGCAGGGCGCACACAGCAGCTGCCACCTGTGGCTGGCCCCAACCCAGTCCTTTGCAGCCCGCAGCCCGATTGTGACATATAGTACTTCCACCAGCCCAATCGCGGGCATCAATGTGGCCCCCTTCCCTTCATATCCCTGGTGGTCCAGTGGACGAAATGCCCGATCGCGGTGGTATGTATAATAATTCCCACCTCCGTACACTCCCTGGTGGTCCAGTGGACGAAATGCCGATCGCGGGCGGTATGTATAATAATTCACCCCTCCCGTACATCCTGGTGATCAGTGGACGAAATGCCCAATCGCGGGCAGTATGTGTGATAAAACCACCCCGAACATAGCCCTGGTGGCTAGTGTCCCCACCCTACCCACCTGAAGCCTCCCGCTCCCCGCGGCGGCGGTGGCGGCAGCATCCCACCCGCCTGCCGCTCCGCGCCCACTGACTGACTGCCGGTGAGAGCTGCCGCCCATTAGTGCAGAGCAAGAGCCAATGGGCGGCAGCCCATACCGCTATGACAGTCCAGATTTGTGAATGCAAGAGTCATGGTGTGTAGTCATAGTCAGACGATGACAGTCCAGATTTGTGAATGTCATTCACAAATCTGGACTGTCATGACGGTGGCTGCACACCCATTGGGTCTTGCTTCTGCAACAATGGGCGTACCTACCGGCAGTCAGTCGGCGGGCGCGGGCGACAGGCGGTGGATGCTGCCGCCCGCCAGCCGCCGGGGAGCGGGTGGTGGGCTTTGTGGTGGGTAGGTGGGGACACTAGCCACCAGGGCTATGTTCGGGGTGGTTTTATCACATACCACCCGTGGATCGGGCATTTTGGTCCACTGACCACCAGGGATGTGTACGGGAGGGGTGGAATTATTATACATACCACCCGTGATCGGGCATTTCGGTCCACTGGACCACCAGGGATGTGAACGGGAGGGGAGTGGGAATTATTATACATACTGCCCGCGATCGGGCATTTCGGTCCACTGGACCACCAGGGATATGTACGGGAGGAGGGTGGGGAGCCACATTGATGCCCGCGATCGGGCTGGTGGGGGGGGAGTACACTATGCCCGCAATCGGGCTGCAGGGGGCATCCGTCCCCGACGGCTGCTGCCTGGCAGGGTGCCAGGCGCAAGTCCTCGGGGATCGGTGCACCTACATGCTAATGGCATGCAAATGGAGACATAATCACATGCAAATGGCCTCCCCTGCGCCTTGCATGAATTATAGCTCCATTTGCATGTCACCTTTTGAATATCGTGATTTTCGCATGGCGCAATGGTACTTGCGCCACTGCAAGTTGAATGCTCCACTCTGTCAACTTCAGGTGGCGCAAGTTCCACTGCGCCATGCACAGTGGCTGTGGCTGGGGGGTGATATTCAAAGGAGTTGCTCAATAGCGCAACTCCTTTGAATATCGCCCAGGACACACCCCTGTGCAACTATTTTGCGCAGCTCAAGGGCTTGCGCCTATGAATGGTGCAGTTTGAATATCCAGCCCTTTGTGTGCAAAAACATTCTGGTTTAGAATGAGAAGCTCTCTCGCTCGTGGTTTGAAACTCTGCTGGCAGAAATAAAAACCTTCAGAACAGAAAATCAACAAGAGTTCAAAAGTTTAAACGCCAAACTTACTAAATTAAAGACAAGGGTCCAGGAGGCAGAAGACAGAGTAGCAGGGACTGAGGACGGCTTATCTCAACTCACACATGCTGTAGACTTTCTCACAGATCACCAGGAACAGCTCACTTGGAAATGCCTCGACCTGGAGGCCCGACGAGAGAATCTTAGAATTTATGGTCTTCCAGAGGGGTCGGAGACAGGGGAGTTGGCGAATTTCATCTCCGACCTCCTACGACATGTGCTGGACCTCCCTGTGGCATGGAACTTTAAAACTAAGCGAGCACACAGTGCACTGGGGCATAGGCCTGCAGACCCCAGAGCCCGCCCTAGGTCAACTGTAACCAAATTTTCTAGCTATCGAGATAAACAGCAAATCCTCAAACAAGTATGGCAACAAAAATCTGTGGCCTACAATGGTACCCGCCTTTAGTTTGACCAAGATTTGACCACATTATCCCCTTGCTATACTCCAAAAGCGACTGGCATATGCTCCGATTCTGAAAATGCTACATTCTCATGGTGTAAGATTTCAAATTAGCTACCCATCTAAGCTCCAAGTATTTTGGGAGACAGGAATGGTTATCTACTCTACCCCAGAAGAAGCTCTACATGTTTTGGCAGAAAAGGGATGGCGAGTAGCCAAACCTGAAACAGAGACGGAGACTCAGGAAACCCTCCGAGGATGCAGTGGCAACCATTGAGTCAGCATAACACCAGAAGGGCAGGGAAAAGGTCAGCGCCATCTACTCTGCAGGACATCAGAGTTCTATTGAAAAAACTCACAGGGAAACCAGCTCAAGAGGGTATCACAGACAGCAGGGGAACCACAACCTGAGAGACTGCTCGTGGAGTAACGACTTCGATTTCTGGATACTCCGTATCCGAGTGGCAGGCAAGTTCATCTACTTGTCTCCCTCACTAGGTAGATCCTTTAGAAGTTTAGAGGCATTGATAGTCTACCTGAAAAGATCCTGGAGAGAGTTTTCAGAAGGGGAAATAATCACTGTCTGAGCTAGCTCTCTTGTTATCCTGGGAATCTAAATTACTGGCTTATGAGACTCCTTCCCTAAATGGAATAATTAATACAATGTGAACTTGCACAGATACAGCTATTCTGTTGATAGATTTAATGTGATGCATACCCATGAAAATTAGGTGACTTAACCTGGTTTTGATTAAGTAATTTTATTTTTTAAAAGCGCACTAACCAAGTTCATGCTGTTTATCTAGAACAGTGCTTCACTGCGAATGTTAACAAACTCTTGAACCCACCACTAGGTGGCGCTCACTGATGCTTTTTATGTTGATTGCACACATGTGCAAGAAACATGATGCGGCAGCTTTCTCCCTAAGCAGGTTGTGGAGGCGCGGCACTGTTGTGCCCAATGCCCCCATAGCCTGCAAAGGCTTGTCCCCCATCCCCCAATGCCATGACATGCTGCTGCTGACAGTAGTTCAGCTAGCATGCCACAACCTTCTAAAAATCAGCCGCTGCAATCAGGGGCCACCTCATCATTGCAGTGTCAGCCATCCGCTGCAATGAGGGAGCGACCCATCACTGCAGGGCGGGATGTAGGATCCCTGATATTGTTTGTGAACATGGCGCCGGCTTGCCGCCATATTGACAAACAATACTTACCCTCCCAACCATGTTTATTTGCCGATGGGGGAGCCCACTCCCCATCGGCATAATGTAACCCTCCCGGTTTTATTGTCTGCCGGCGGGGTGCCCAATCCCCGTCGGCAGAAAGGAATCCTCCTTTTGTTTGTTTGCCGACGGGGTGCCTCAGTCCCCGTCGCGCAGAAAGGAATTCTTCATTATTTGTTGTTTGCCGATGGGGTGCCTAATCCCCATTGGCTACAGCTGCCCCCACCCCAAAAGAAGATTTAGTGGCATGCTGGGAGCCCACCCCAGCATGCCACGTGCCCTTTATTGTTCTGCCAAAGGGGTGCCCAATCCCCCATTGGCTACAGCTGCCCCCAGCAGACTGCACGCCAGAGCCCACCCAGAGTGCCACATGCCCCCGTAAAGTTAAAAATGGTCCTGCAACATTTTTTTTTTTACCTGAAAAAGAAACGGTCCCTTGTAGTCTCCCTGCCCCCCTCCCACAACCCGCACCGACCCACTGCACACCCTGCCTCCCCACACCTCATACTTACCTCCAGAGCTCGGCGCGAAGATCTTCGGTGGACCGGGAACACGTCTGCACTCTTCAAAGCTGACCGCAAACTGAGGAAATGCCGGTAAGCTGTATAATGTAAGAAATAGGGTTTTTTCAACTTTAGTGTATATCGCGGGCATTTTTAGGAATTTTTTCACCAAATTTTCAACATGGGGTTTTTGGGACCCCCTCCTCATGAATTATTGAACTGTCATGGCGTTAATCGGCATCAAAAGGTGGTTTTGCGGTCACTGCGCGGAATCACCCTTCGGGGCAGATTAACAAAACGACAGTGCCATTGTTCATGAGGTGGGCTCTCAAAAAGCCTATGTTGCAAATTTGGTGGAAAATCAAATGACTGTTTTCTAAGCGTAGGTTAAAGTAGTTGTTACGTATTTCTAACTTTGCAGTTATTTCAATATTTTCATGCCAGATTTTCAACATTGGCATTTTGTCACACCTCCTTGTAAGCAGTACAGCTGTCATTGTTCACATCCTGGCCAAAATGTGTTTTTGCACTTCTGGTGCAGAATAGCACGGTCGCTGTGGGAAATCAGTGTTCAGGACAGATTAAGAAAATGACAGTGACACAGTTCATGAGTAGAGGTCCTAAAGTGCCTATATTGAAAATTTGGTAACGATACTCCATAAACTAGAGGTCACTGCAGTTCCCTTGGATTCCTTTAACTACCTACTTTCTGCACTCATCCTATCTCTAAGCAACTGCTAGTATCAAACCTGGTACCCTTCTCTCTACATTCTACTGACTATCATCTCAGCCAATAAACCAGACCAACAACTTCCTGTATTTCTATGCTCTTAACCATACCTCACTCCCTCCTGCCCAGATTTAAAAAATTGGCCCTCTCTACCCTCTGTTCAAACCCAGTACCCTTGTGGTCAGAGTCTGCTGCTCTGCCTCTGCACCACAGTGCCTACCTACTTTATTACTACTTTCTAAGCCTCTTAATCACTTACCTACCCAATCTGCCAAAATATAAGTTTACCTCTTCTTCCTGCTGCCTTTGAACCCTGCACCCTTATTTCCAAAGTCCACAGCTCCACCACTCACCTAGAACACCTGCATATTTTTACTGCAGGATTTCATTACTATAAAGAACACACTAACCCTGTGACACAACTTAAGTGTTGTCTAGGTGGTTCTACAAACCTGAGCCCAGCGCCCTGCTGCTGCAGCCACTGGTCTGGCTCTCTCCTATTGCTCTGATCAGGGCTTGAACCCAGTGCACTTCAGGCACATGCGCTGCCACCACACCATAGCAGCAACTAGACTCTGAGGTGATCTCTCACTACTATCTCCCCTCTTTCATCCTAGTCCCCCCATTCTTTCCTCACTTCAGCTCCACCAACCTTCCCAACTATGCACATGCATCCCCTGCTCACCAGTCTATCTCTCTCCTCCTCCTCCCTTTGCCTTCCACATACCCTACTGTCCCTATGAACCCTCAGCCTCACTACTCCAGTGTTCCTACCTACCTCCTGTCCTCCCTCCTCCTTTACCACTGCTCCTACCCCTCCCTCCTCCTCCACACATCCCATTTGCTCCTCTCCACCTCACCCCCTTCCAGACATCACCTGTCCTCCCCCACACAGCCCCTTGCACTTTGATCATCAGGCCTTCTCTGCCTGTGCTACCCTACCCACCCTTGTGCAACCAAACCCCATTCCTATTATATCGCTTCCCGGCGAAACTCTCCATCAGCCTCCCTCTGACCAGAGCACTCCTCCTTCTACTCCTAACGGGAACATACACCCCAACCCAGGCCCTGCCCCCTCCCATCCACCCACTCAGCCCACTGGTCTTCGAGTAGCCTCCATGAACATATGCAGCCTGCTGAAGAAATTTGACGCCCTACAGTGCTGGGCCTTGGCTCACCAACCAGACATCATAGCCCTGGTTGAAACCTGGCTGTCCAAATCAACTCCAGACTCATTTGTCTCCTCCCAGGCTATACCTTATACCGGGAGGACCGAGTGGCAAACGAGGGGTGGCTGTGCAATCTACACCAGGGACACAATACCTGGACACGCACCCCACCCTGTTCTCACAAATGGGGCCCAGGCCCTACCCTCAGACTCACCCCAGACCCTCTAGGAGCCCTCTCTATCTCACCACAGCCTATGTTCCCCAAAGAACCAGCACCCAGCCCTAATATCTTTAACGGACTACCTGGCCACCCTCCACCATAAGGCAGAACAAATCAGTAGTGGGGACCTTAACGAAATTGGCTCAGCACCTCCTCATCCACCACCAGAGACTCATTTGCCGCCCAAGATCTGACACAACTCGTCACCCAGCCCACGAGACTTAACCCTAAGAGTGGTACCAGCACCCTGCTGGATGTTATTATAACTAACCGACCCCATAAAATCCAAAACATCCAGGTCCTCCCAGACCCCTGAGTGACCACTCCCTATCCTATTCCACTGGTAACCCCCAACCCAAACCCAAAGCCCAGACCACCCTCGAGGGCGCCCGCCCTGGTGGGCTGAAGAAACTTAAGGCACTCCTCACCCAGATAGACTGGTCCCTATTCAGCGGCAACCAACATTGACACTGCCTCGCCTTTTCACTCACAACTTCAACATGGCCTGTGATCTCTTTGCACCTTAACCAAAACCCAGTCCAAAAACAGAACGACCCTGGGTTAGCCCGCCTCCTACAATTACTTAGAAACGGATAACCTCTGGCACCTGCCACTGAAACAGGTCGTCTGTCTGATAGGCAAGCATACAATGCAGCCCGAAATAAATGCTCATGGGCCATCAGGAAAGCCAAGGCAGACCATTACCAGGCCTCCCTTACCTCCTCCTGGGGCTCTGCCCGGACCTTCTGGGATAACATTAAGCAACTCAATGGTAAAGCTTGCTCCCCCGCCCCATCCCAGCTCACTAGAAATGGCACAACCTCCACCGAGCCTGCCACCATAGCTAACTGGTTCAACACCACTTTCACTGACCTTAGCTCAGTCCTCCCTAGTAATTTCTTTGACCCTCCCCCCAGCCAAACTCCCCCTGTCCTCCAGCACCCCAGCTTCCTCCTGCGAAAGATTTCCACCCGGAAGCCAGACCCATCCTAACCAAAAGCTCTCAATGGCAACAATCCCGCAGTGACTCACTGGACCCCAGCATCCTCAGGCTGGTGCTAGATGAAGTCCTTGCACCTCTCACAAGCTTCATTAACCAGTCACTCTGCCTGGGACAATCCTCACAGCTTGAAACAGCCATTATCACACCTATTCATAAAGGAGGCGACAGGCGTCGGCCAACAACTACCGCCAATCTCCATCCTCCCCCCCCTCTCTAAAGCCCTGGAGAAAGTGGTGGCCATTCAAATCACTGATTATCTGGCTAAGCATAACATCTTATGCCCAGAGCAACATGGCTTCCGTGCGGGTCACAGTACCAGCACTGCCCTTATTGAATTCTCCAACTTCCTACACTCCTCCTTGGATACCAGCTCCCTAGCCGGTGCAGTGTTCATTGACCTCTCAAAGGCTTTCGACACTGTCTCCCATCCACTGCTGCTGAACGCACGCTGCCTCACTGGTCTCTCGGCTGGCCCCCTGGCATGGTGTGCTAGCTATCTTGACACTCGATCCCAGTGTGTCAAGATTATAGCACACTCTCCGATACTCCGCCCATTCTCTCTGGGTCCCCAAGGCTCCATCCTGGGCCCTCTTCTTCTCACTGTATCTGAACACCCTGCCCAGTGCATGCTCTGGCAAAATCCTGCTGTATGCAGACGACGCTGTCCTGTTTGCCACCACCATAATCCCATCTCCCTACAGGACTCCCTACAGCAGTCTTTCAACAGTGCCGAGGCTTGGTTTAAGGAGCGCAGACTCATCATCAATCTTAAGAAAACCAAAACTATGCTCTTTTCACACCCCCAAAACAAAGCTAGCAACCACCCACTCTATATCCTTCCAAGCACCAACCAACCACTGGAACAAGTCTGCTCCTACAAATACCTTGGGGTTACCTTCGATTCAGCCCTCACATTTCACACCCACATCGACACCCTAACATCCGCCACCAACACACGGCTTGGCATCCTATTCCGCCATAAAAGCTGCCTTCCCCCAAATGCTCTCCGGCTAGCGGTTACATCGTCCGTTCTGTCCCTTGTAGACTATGGTCTACCAGTATACGGTGCTGCCGACACCACTGCACTAAACAAAATTCACCTAACCCTGAATAAAGCGTGCAGATTAATTACTGGTGCCCCCAGACTCACACACACCTGTCAGCTATATGTCGATGCTAACCTGCTTACCCTGGATGAACGGCTCCGATACCAGACCTGTCTCCTCACCAAAAAAACCCTACTTGGGCTCTCCCCCCCTGGGGTAACAGCATCCATCCACCAGAGCCCTCCCACCATTGCAACACGGTTTCCTACAAGACCACTTCAAAGGTCCCCAGAACAAGAACCAGTGTGGCCAGAGGTCCTTCAGCTATAGAGCCCCAACCTGGTTTAACTCTCTCCTGCCACCATCACCAATGCCATCACCATCTCCACATTCAAAACCGCACTTTGGAACCACATCTTCAGCACTCTGAACTGCTCCTGTCTCTGAACATAGCCTCCACCTCTTTATTTTCTCTCCTGACAATGCCCCCGGCAGCTCTCCACCCAACCATCCCTACACCACTTCCATGTCCACTTGCCTAGGTTTAACCTGGCCAGTGCCAGCTGTTTCAATGTTTATCTACCAGAATTGCTCACTTGATACCAACTTGTTTAATACCTGCTATCGATTACATGTACCCTGTACCCAATTGTATCTGTCTGACCACAATGTGACGTGGCACCTCTGGTGAATGCCTACTGATTTTGGCAAATCTGTGCTATGTAACTGAAACGAATGTATGTCTTTATGTGACGAAGTACTTTGTCAAACGAGCCTCTGGCTCAAAGGTTGTAAACTGATTCTTAAATAAATAAATAAATAAAATGACTGTGTTACAAGCGCAGCTAAGCAGTTGGCACACACACTCGTAACTTCGCGAATTTGTAATATTTTCACTCCAATTTTTCAACATTGCCATTTTCCCAGACCTACTTATGAACAGTATAGCTGTCATTTTTCCCCATCCTGGCCAAAATGTGTTTTCGCACTTCCGTCGCAGAATAGAGCTGTCGCTGTGGGAAATCACTGTTCGGGACAGATTAAGAAAATGACAATGATACTGTTCATGAGCAGAGGTCCTAAAATGCCTATGTGGAAAATTTGGTGATGATAGCCCATCAATTGACTGTGTTACAAGTGTGCGTTGCACACTTTCCATGCACGCTTGTAACTTTGCAGATTTGTAATATTGTCACACCAGATTTTCAACAGTGGCATTTTTTCACACCTCCTTATAAGCAGTACAGCTGTCATTTTTCACATCCTGACCGAAATGTGTTTTCATAGTTTTGGCGCAGAATAACGTGGTCACTGTGGGAAATCAGTGTTCAGGACACATTAAGACAATGACAGTGGCACTGTTCATGAGTAGAGGTCCTAAAATCCCTATGTTGAAAATCTGGTGATGAAACTCCATAACATGACTGTGTTACAACCATGCGTTGAACTGTTTCCATGCACCCTTGTAACTTCGCAAATCTGTAATATTGCCATGCCACATTTTCAACGGTGGCATTTTTTCACACCTCCTTATGAACACTACAGCTGTCATTTTTCACATCCTGGCTAAAATATGTTTTGCAATCCTGCCGAGAATAGCACGGTCACTCTGGGAAATCAGTGTTTGGGACAGATTAAGATCGACCGAGTGAAGGGGAGGACCGAGCTCAACTGAGCTCTGTCGGGACTGCTGCAGATTTGTTTGTGGGCAGACAAAGGCCCCAACACAAGAGCCCAGTACAAAAGGCAGCCTGCAGCGCTGGGAGAGACAGAACGAGACGAGTGATGGAGGGGTAATGAGCGAACTCAACGAAGCGCTGTCAGGACTGCTGCGGATTTCTTTGTGGGCAGAAAAAGGCATCAGTGCAGGCAGGGGCCCAGTACAAAAGGCCAGCCTACAGCAGTGGGAGAAACAGTATGAGCGAGTGAGACAGGGGGACTTAGTGAGCTCAATGGAGCTCTATCAGGACTGCTGTGGATTTCTTTGTGGGCAGAAAAAGGTGCCAATGCAGGCAGGAGCCCAGTACAAAAGGGCTGCCTGCAGCGCCAGGAGAAACAGAATGAGCGAGTGAGAGAGGGGGAGTGAGCCACCTCAATGGAGCTCTGTCAGGACAGCTGCGGATTTCTTCCTCAGCAGAACAAGGTGCCAACGCAGGCAGCAGCCCAGTACAAAAGAGCAGGCTACAGTACCGGGACAAACAGACTGAGCCAGTGACAGAGGGCCACTGAGCAAGCTCAACAGACCAACGCAATCAACATTCGGCATTGACAAATGCTTGTTATGTTGTCTTGCGCACACGCACAAGCAACATATAGTATATAGTTAGGGCTTATTGTGCATAAAAAGTGATAGCTTTTCAAAAGCTGTTGTAGGACAGTTCAAAGGTCAGGAAAAGTTGTTGTAGTATCATTCTGATGTCACAACGATACTACAACAACTTTTCCCCCTTGAGCTGTTACCTGATTGGCTAAAGCAGCTCAGTGTTCAAAAAAGAAATGGGGTAAAATGGCGGCACCGCTTAGCGAGCGAAAGGGCAAGTGTTTCACTAGGATAGTTTGGACACAAACTGCCATTATCGGCTCCATGTGTCCAAACTATCAGTTTTGCATTTTTCTTCACATAATTGGTGCTTTCAACTATCGGGCGGTGCGTGGAACTGTAGCGAGGACCAGAAGCGGAACGGAACTGCAGTGACGAGGGACAGCAAGCGGGTGTGTGAACGCAAGGTACAAATCCTTGTATTTAAACTAAACTGTAGATATTTCTGGGAACCATATACTATATAAAATAGTATATGGTGAGCAGACACAACAAGGTTTTGTTTTATCTGGGATGTGATGATGTCAACGGACCTCTCGAGCCGCCTCAAGGTCTGTATGACATCATCACATCCCCTCGATGGAAACATAGCCTTGTTGTGTATGGTCACCCATACACTATTCTATATATTGTGGTAGCTTGGAATAGCAGGTTTTGGAGGTGTGGTCTTGTTGTGACCAGTGGGGCCACTGCTTTTTCGGGCTGGGCTCTGTGGCACGAATGAAATAACATGCTGTCTATGACAGCAGTGCAAAAGTGTGCCACCAACTTGAAACAATTTCGCCACAACAATGCGGGAGCTCCCCCTTATTGCAGGGCGTGCCTTGCCTGGTGTAACATTTCAATAAACATGGCAGCGGCTGTCGCCGTCCGCCTCTCACAGTCCCCAACAAGCCTTTGTTGTCTGTGTGTACAGTATGTTAGGAGAGTGAGCATTCTGCCAGTGGAACAGAGCAGAATTTTGAATCCCTGTATTCCATAGTAAACATTCCATGGTAAGCATTCCATATCTTGAATTTGGGGAAAGTCAAGGGAAAAAAAAACAGGATGAAGAAAGAAGGCAGTGATACTTTATAAACAAACAGCAAAGGTGGGAGAACACAGTTACATAGGCAGAGGTAGATCCAAACTGCTGAAATACAGTACATTCCTGAAGTTTATAAAAGCACATACACTTGAATCATACATGGGTATTTTCAAGTGAAACCTATCACCCCCCTCCCCCCCCACCACACACACACCAAAGAAAGAACCTGGCAGGTTTCAAGTTTTGAACACATTTCCATTAAGAAACAGTACCTGTATTAATTTAAAATGCAAGGTAACATTTTTTTCTTATAAAAATGTGTGCCTTACACAGTTTTCATTATGTTTTGTTTTTAGCTAACCCCACAGTTACCAGAATAGGGACTATTTTTTGCAATCAAAGTTAAAATGGAAGCATATTTCAAATGAAAGGTCCAATTTTTATCTTTTTAAAATAATTTCTTCTTATTTTCATTCATTTTAAGTCATATATTTAAAAGCCATTTTATAAGAGCAATAAGACACTCCAGGGGTGTGCCATTATAGTGAAATAATCGCACTTCTCGGGTGCATTTAACGGCACTCAGCTGAGCATCGTGCCTAACAACACACCTGAGGTGTATGATTACTTCATCATAATGCACACCCTGTCATGTCTTATTGCTTACTTAATGACTGGTGTAACTATTGAAGTGAAATGCCATTTCTTGTATGCAGGTATGGTGTGTATCTGCTATTAAATGCAATAAATATAGGATAAAGTATGGGGTGCAGTGTGTTACGAGAATTTAACACACACCCAAGTTGTTGGATGGCACATAAACCCCGAGGGCGAAGCCCGAGGGGTTTATGCTAGCCCTCCAACAACGAGGGTGTGTGTTAAATTCGAGTAAAACACACTGCACCCCATATTTTATTTTATATAATTGAAGGGGTTCTGTTTTTTCCATTGAGAGGTATGAAAATTAATGAAACACAGAGTTTTGCCTTGTCTCGTGGATTTTCTTCATTTGGTAAAATGTGGAGTTTGTAAGAGTGTTACAGTGGGAATGTAAGTAACTTTAACGGCAAAGAGAAAAAAAGTCTGATTCAATCTCCCGGGTTGCTTTTTTTTTAGGTTGCTATGGGCATTGCTAGGTGTTGCTTAGCAGTGGAGTCGAGTCTAGTAACCTGCAGAGGGAGGGGAAACGGCGATAAAAAAAGTTGCGAGAAAGCTTCATTTTAATTTTATTGAGGTAGTAGGGAAGAGAGAAAATATCTTGTGGTTTCACAGCAGCTCAGGAGGTGAGTGTTTGGCTGACTGAATTCACGAGGGACACCGTTTGTGACAGTCTCGAGCTGCATTGCGTCTCAAGCATTTTCCAATTGAAAAAGGCGCGTGAATGCCGTAACACCTACTCAGGTGTTACGGTATTTAACACACGCTTTTTTCAATAGGAAAAAACGGAACCCGTTAATTATAAATAAATAAATAAAAAATTAACTGAAATACATGCTAAAGGTGTAATTATGCCCAAGCTTGTTTTGTTTTAAATCTTTGATTTAAACTTCTTGCATATTTCCTGAACATTATAAACACCCCAAAACAGTGCAGCCACTCATGATGCAATAGTCTCTTCTTCTACCAGTGCATCTTAAGTGGTTAGGCTGTTGCGGTGTTCCCAAGTCCAAGAAAGATGCACTGAGTGTTGATCACAAAATGTTAAAAACACGTTTGATGTGGTAACACCAGTATGGTGGGCAGTTTCTTTTTCACATTTTAAAGGAAAAAAAATCAGAATTAAGCACATGATGGATGAACAAACATCACCCTCTGAGGAAGCTTGCAAAGGCGCTACATGGGGTGTTTGTCTTATGGAGATGCTGCTGTAAACAAGCTTAGTAAGTAAAGAAAGATAAACTCCAGCCATGGTGTGTGCTCTGCTTCACTTCTTTGTTGTACCACAACAGAGATTGTCCATCTCCACAGGTACACCTTGGACTTGTCACCAAAATGGTGTTCCCAGTCTCTGACTACACAGACATGGTGCATGGTACTGCTCCCTCCACCTCCGTGGCCAGACTGGACACCTTCTTCAACTCCTTCTGCCGCTCCGCCACCAACTCCCCTTTTCGTATTCTCATATTACGATTGATTTGATTCATTAATCATAATAATATTGCAACCATACACAAGCACGTGCTGGTTGAAGTTTACATACAATCATATAAAAACAGATATACGTAAAAAAACACAAAAATGTTGCATCATAATTACACAGTTGAAAAAATCTACAATATTTCATAAAAATTCACAATATCATATAAACACACAATGCAAAACATTGCTCACTCTGCTGCTTCTTATCCATTCTTCCCCTACCCTCACGTCATCAGAAGCACTGTGTATCATTCATATCCAAATACTGGTTTGGGTCCCTTCCCTCTTACCCCTCCTCCCTTCTCTCCCCCCCCCCAACATCCCTTCTGCCTTCTGCTCCCTCTGCTCCAGGCAGCCTTGCACCTTCGCCATTTCTCTTTCCAATTTCTCTGGTGGGCAATCAACCTTTTCCTATTGTCTTCCTTCATTCTGTCACCAACCCCACTCCTGCCTCAATTTACGTGCCTCCCCACCTCCTTTAGGTGCTAGCTGAAACCCTTCCCCCTGCTCTTGTTTTCCCCCATCAGACTGCTTCTGTTGCATCTTGTAAATTGGCACCCAACACAGGCCTGGAGGCAACTTCTTCCAGTTTTTTGTTCTTCCCTTTGACCAAATTACAGCTGTGGACATCCTTCAGTGGTGCAAAAAAGTTTCCTTTATTAATCCACACACATGTACGAAAAATAGGGATAAAATGCTCACAACGTTCATAACCTCCAAACAAAAGGCTTCTCTACATAGAGAGCTAATCTGCTGACATGTTTGCACACAATCGTGCTTTCTCAAAGCATGTTAGCTTCCCCTCTGGCTAATACTTAAATAGTCATTTAAAGTGACAATAACAACATTTCATTAGAGAAAATGAGTTTGTTAGTTCTCATTGCTCTTATTAAGTACACGGCGGGGGGCATATTCAGAGCCGGCTGGTTGCGCATGCAAAAAGATGTGTGGTGCAAAATAGATGCTCCGGCTGGCTCCAAGGTCATATTCAAACGTTATGCGCGATCAGGGCTTGGGGGTACTCCTATTGCTATTGGGGATGGTTGGGGGGTTGACACTAGACTGCTGGGCCATGCAGGCTGTGCACCTGCCTGCACTGCCATGGCCTGCTTGTGGGTGGCTGTCATTCGACGTAAAGCTTCTTCCGGCCTATCTTTGCGCCACATTCCTGGCACTTGTAGCACATCTTCATTAAATATGCTGGCCAGCGGCAGATGCATGGGAATGCCCCCTCCACTTGCATGGCTTCCAGTTTTTATGTGCCCTGGCCCATTCCCTTGTGGCCAGTGCATCCTGCACTTGCGAATATTGTGCTACAGCGCATTGTTGGGGTAGCACAGCATATCTCCACTTTCCACTGAGATGTGCCACACATCACCTTTGAATATGGGGCCCTAATGTTTGTTTAAAATGTATACTTACAAGATCAAGTACTGTATATAGAACAGTGCTCAACAAATGGATACAAGTGGGACATGTGCGTGGATTAATAAAGAAAACTTTTTTTCAGCACTGAAGGATGCCCACGGCTGTACTTTGGTCAAAGGGAAGGACTAAAAACTGGAAGAAATTGTCTCCAGGCCTATGGTGGGTGCCAGCTTACACGGTACTGTACTCATTTTGTATTATTTGCCAGATACTACCAGTATCCTAGGTGTGGTCACACAACTGTCTTTATGCTTCCCTTGCATCTGTCTCCTAACCCAGTGTAGGTATGATTGCAACAGCTGATTTTATTGCCATCTCCTTTTTGTACTTGCTCCTGTGTTAAATGTGTTCTCTGACTGCACTTTATTGTAACTGTGAACTGTATCAGTACTACGTATTTTGCATCCACTGTTCCCTTCCCCTAGGTCGCACCTAGAAACGAGCCTTGGCTCAGTGTGCCTTTCCCAGTCACCAGTTTTCAAATGAAGTAAATAAACTCAACTAATTCTCATGAATATAGGTTTCTTTAAGGACTGTCAGATAACTGGGACAGTACCATCTGTTTTCAGATACACTGATCTTACCTCTGGGAGATTGAATCTCAGGTGGTGGGCCATAATGTCAAATTTCTGCCCAGTCATAGACTGCTTCACAAAATCTGCCAAGAAGAGCTTGGGGTGACCCAAATGAATGCTTCTGGTCTTTGACAGAGCTATGCTGAGGTTCTTCCTTTCTGCATACCTGAACAAGATGTTCTGGACAGTGGTACTAGCCGCTTTGTGAGTCTTCAGGAACATTATGTGAGCTTTTGGTTGGCATGGACTGTTGGTAGAAGCAGAGAAGAAACTCTCAGGTCCTTCAAGCAAAGAATTAAGGATTTATTTATTTATTTTGTTCCTCCCTTATCTTCTGCACACATACATACAACAAACAACATCAGCTTGGATACAGATAAAAGCACCTGCTGATAAAGATCCCCGACCGGTTTCGTGTTTCAGCAGCAACGTGCTGAGACACGAAACCAGTCGGGGATCCTTGTCAGTAGGTGCTTTTATCTTTTTTGGTGGCACTTTTTAAATTTATGTAATAAAATATCAGCTAATTCTCAGTAGTGGTGTATGCGGTTTATTGTTGCTTGCTGTATTGATTTTTTTACTGCACCCCTAGTCCAGTGGAGCAGTTTTTGTTGCAGTAACACATACATACGAACATACAAAACTGTCAGCAGATACAGGTTATATGGTCTATCAAGACTGCTCGAGTGTGCAGCTAGCACTCCATTACGCTGCAGCTGCCCCCCTCCCCCCTCATGGTGCCCCTCCTTCTCACTTTGTTCCATCCTGTTTTAAAACTGCCAACCAACTTACAAGATACCACCTCCTTGGGCAGCGTGTTCCACAGACACCACCCTTTCTGCGAAAAAAATGCCTCCTCATTTCTCTCCTGAATCTTCCACCCTGCAATCTCAGACTATACCCCCCTTGTGTCCCTCCCTCCCCTCAACTTAAAAATCCAGTCAGTATCAGTTTTGTTTATACCCTTGTTACAGAGAGATCCTGCCACTCTTCAGGACTGACCTTTTCTTAAATCTGTTGCAACAGTTCTTCTGTTTCTTTGCCTAATCTATCCTTTACAATTTCTAGTCCATAAGGTTGCCCACTTATGGGCACCCCTTCCCCTTTCTTGATTATGCTGTAGTGTCCTCTTTAATTTTTCTTTTCCCTCTCAGGTCCTTGTACAGGAAGGTTATTGTGGTGACCTCCAAGCTGAAGTAAAACAACAGGCTGTGTTCCTTGTTGTTGGAGTTAGTATGCAACAGCACTATGTCATAAAATACCTTGATGCATGTGCCTTACGTGTATGAAACCTGTAGATGTTGAAAATACCACGGCACTAGGTGTTGTAGATAAAGGTAAAAAGTTACTAGGTGACTGTATTACAGAATTAAGTTACTGGGGAAGAAATATCAGAACTCCCTCTGTTGTGTTATTTACATGCATGTAAATTACAGATTGTTTGAGAGGCCCTTTGGCACAATGCATTCCTGCTTTAAGATGAACCAGCCCAAAAGGTCATGGTGATTTGCATATACATCCCATGATGCTTTGCATTATGGGGGGTATGTGTGATATTGTTTCTTTGAAACTTGGCTTTATTGCCAATGCCCTTTGGGGTACCCCTTGCTTCAGTGCTTCTACACTGAGGTTCTTTGTCTTCAGCTTGTTTTTTTTTGTTTGTTTTTTGGTCTCCTCATCATCCATACACACAAGACCTACATAGGGGATATATTAATTTTCACTAAAGAGATAGATCAGTAAATTAGTGGGTTAGTAGGTGCTGACCAAGTGCAGAGGAAGGACATGCATAGTCTGTTGCTGCAAACTGATGTATTGAAGAAGGGCTATTGCCATTGCGTAAGGTCATCCTCTGTGTTTTAAATAAACATCACACTGAGATTGTGTGTTGAACCTGACATTCTGTGTCTGGTCCATCTGCCATCCAACAACCCCTCCACAGACTTGGTGTGAGAAGTGGGATAACTTGCTGGTAACGTCTGGGCTCGGCTAAGGGATGTTTTCAGGTGGATATCGCCCAGATATCCCAGGTGGACTGATGCACCAGGAGTTGCCAGAAGAGAATCCAGAGAAGAAAGTCCATGGAGTTCTGACCAGAACCATGGCCGACAGACTGGGACAGAAGCTGCTGCCTGGACTGGACCTGGGAGCTCAGAGGAAAGCCAAACCTGAAAATGATGAAGAGATGCAAGAGGACGAAGAAGAATAATCGCGGGAACTGCCTCCTCCTGAAGATACTCCACCTGAGGATGTAGGGGAGTTGCTGAAATGGCTCTGCACAAAACAGGTGCAGATGGAAAGAGATAGAGACATTGAGTGGAGAAGGCAAGATGCCAAATGGGTGGATACCACGAGGGTCTTGCATGCCATCGATGCAGGACAAACTGAAAGAACTAGTAGCCCAAAAGACATTAAACTATCCAAACTATTGGATAGTGATTACATTGAAGCATACCTCACAACTTTTGAGAGGACTGCTCGAACATGCGCATGGCCAAGGGGACAGTGGGTTGTTCAACTGGCACTGCACCTGACAGGCAGTGCCCAGTTGTTTTACAGTCACATGGACCCCTGAGAGGCAGAGAACTATGACCGTGTGAATCAGGAGATTCTCAGGCGCTCTGACGTAAACCCTAAAACCTATCACCAGAGTTTTAGGTTTCTTAAAATGCAGTCATTGGATAACCCCCCCCCCACCCCGACAGCCTTATGCCCATCTCAAGGAACTCTGCTACAAATGGTTGCAGTCAGATAAGAGCAAGGATCAACTTCTGGAGGCGGTAATTATTGCACAGTTTATTAAATTTTTACCCCACAATTTACAGCTTTGGGTTTGGGAGCATAAGCCTGATTTCATGCATAAATCCAGAAGACTTCCTGGCAGCCCAACCATCCAGACCCAGAGGGTTCCAAAGGACATCAGCAGCTGCAACCACCACAAATCCAGTAAGGAACCCTTTTACTTATAAACCATCAAATTCAGCCTGTCATCGAGGCACAGGTCAGGAAGCATAGGAAACACCGGGAGCAGTTGTAGAATTCACCAACATTTTTTTATTTACACTAGCAGTATCATAAAATAAACTTGTTCGGTATAACTATGTACAAAGGAGAAAAAAACAGTAGTTTTTCTTGAGTCTCTGTGTCCCATTTTCTTCTCCTAGCAAATGCAGCTCAGCTGTCTTATAAGTCCTTTCAATCCCCACTCTACACAAGCATCCTGCTTCTTGTAAATATCAGGCAGGAGCTGCTAGAACACAGTGTGCTTGCTGAGGCCCCTTGTGCACAGCTTTTGCAAAAGGCTCAAAGATTTGCACTAAGGTAACCTCTAGTTTCCAACAGTTTTTTGCAGTCATCTCAAATTATAAATATATACATTTCAACAGTAACACTATATATTTTCTAAACAAAAGAGATCCCAACATTAGTTACATTTCCATACAATGATTTGCACATATTTTATATTAGCAGGGGAGGAGAAGACAGACAGCGAGAGAAAACTGAGAGACAGAGACAGGCAAAGAATTGCGAGCCTGTTCGGGTTGATCAAGTCCAAGGTCTCACAGGAAAATTTGGCTGCGCAACCAGACAGAGAAGAGACAGAAAAGGTAAGATCCTTGCATTTAAACACTCTCTCCATAACAAATGGGACAGGGTCCTATTCTACCCTGTCACATAGCCCTAGTGAAACAAGACTGGAGAGGAGAGGAGAGGAGAGAAGAGAGAGAGGGAGAGAGAGAGAGAGAGAGAGGCAAATTCCAGTAGCAGAGATTGTATGTCAAAAGAAGGGACAATATGTAAGAAACTGTCCTAATATAAAGAAAGAGACAGCTCATGCAGCCTTAACGAACTGGGGTCACTTTATGGCTACAGTGCAGATTGGATCACAGCAGATGATGGGACTGATTGATTCAGGGAGTCACCAGACTCTTGTGCAAGCAGATCTGGTGACTGGGAATAATAAAGGGCCGGATACAGCAGTCATCTGTGTGCATGGAGATACCCATTGCTACCCTACAGCCACCATACAAATGACTGTTCAAGAAAAGACACATGAAGTAGAAGTGGGGTTGGTACCTCCCCTACCTGTGCCAGTTGTTATCAGGCATGACTACCCAGACTTTGCTTCATTTATACTGTACATTGTCATACCGCCCAGGAGTCTGCTGTAGTTGGCTGTAACCACCAGAGCTCAAGTGAAGCAGGGACATTTACCATCTGTATTCTCATTTGATGATGATGTTTTTGAGGCTCCTGGCAAGGACTGTAAAACTAAGTCGGAGAAGAGGAAACTGAAGAAGAACTGGATTGATACTCATGCTGGTGTACAGCCAAACTTGGGACACACTTGTTTTTTGTAGACTCTATGTTTGTCTCTGGCACCTGGGAACTCTCTCAGGCAGACGCCTCTCTCACCTGCTACTCTACCACTCTGCCTGGTGCTCGGAAAATTGGCGACAGACACTCCCCACCCACCCAGGCCGGCGGACTCCCCTCCAGCTCTGAACCCCCCCTGAGGTATGGCATCATCCTCCCCAGTGCTCTATCTACTATAGAAACATATAAATTGTTGGCAGATAAGGACCACTAGGCCTATCCAGTCTACGCACAGGCCCTACAAATGCATGCATCCACTCACCCCAAGTGGTCAATGGCTTTTCATCACTTCCTTCCCGCCCAAGGTTTCCCTGTGCTTGTCGAAGGCATGTTTAAACCCCTCCACTGTGCTTGCTCTTACCACTTCTTGTGTCAGACTATTCCAAGTATTCACCACCCTCTCCATGTAGAAAAACGTCCTCACTTTAGCTCTTAATCTCCCTCTTCCAATTTCATATTGTGCCCCCTTGTTCTGGTATCTTTTCTACAGTGGAAAAGATCTCCCAACTGCACCTTGTTTATGCCCTTAAGGACTTAAAAGTTTCTATCATGACGCCCCTTTCTCTCTTCTCCTCCAGTGAGTACATATTGAGGTCTCTTAGTCTCTCCTCATATGATTTGTGGTGCAAACCATGCACCAGCTTTGTTGACCCTTCTCTGGACAGCCTCCACCATGTTTATGTCCCTACGCATGTGTGGTCTCCAGTACTGCACACAGTACTCCAGGTGAGGTCTTACTAGTGTTTTATACAATGGCATCACCACTTCCTGCCTCCTACTAGTAATACCTCTGCCTATGCACCCCAGCATGCCACTGGCCCTCCCTGCAGCCTTTGTACACTGCTTTGATACCTTCTGGTCATCAGATATGATAACCCCTAGATCCTTCTCCTTTTTGGTGATGGTCAGCACCTCCACCCTTATCCTGTAGGTCTCCTCAGGTTTCCCCTACCCAGGCGCATTATCTTGCACTTTTTTGCACTGAACCTCAGTTGCCACACCTCCAACCATCTTTCAAGCTTCTCCAGGTCCCTCTTCATTATCTGTACCCCTTCTGAATATCCACCCTGTTGCAGACCATAGTGTCATCTGCAAACAGGCAGACCTCTCCTTCCAGCCCCTCTGCAATGTCACTAATGAAGACATTGAACAGGACTGGTCCTAGTACTGTTCCTTGTGGCACTCCACTGGTCACTCCTTTCTCCCCAGATTGGATCCCATTTACCACCACCCTCTGCCTTCTGTCTGTCAGCCAGTTTCTAACCCACTGTATCACCTTATGCCCCATGCCAAGACTACTCATCATGTTAATCAGCCGTCTGTGTGGGACAGTATCGAAGGTTTTGCTGAAATCCAGGTAGGCGATGTCTATGGCCCCTCCCTGATTCACTTCCCTAGTCACCCAATCAAAACAATCGATCACATTTGTTTGATAAGACCTTCCTGATGTGAATCCATGCTGCCTCAGATCCTGGGCACCAATGGATTCCAGGTGTGCTACTATCTTTTCTTTCAGAAGTGTCTCCATGATCTTCCCTACCACTGGGGTGAGGCTGACTGGCCTGTAGTTCCCTGCTTCCACCCTACTGCCACTTTTGTACAGTGGTACTAGATGTGCCCTCCTGCAGTCCTCTGGAACCATGCCTGTGTTGAGTGACTCTGTGAACTGGGTGGTCAGAGGTGCTGCTAGTTCCCTTCGCAGCTCCCTTAATATCCTCGGGTGTATGTCATCTGGCCCTTTGGCTTTATCCACCTTCAGCTTTGTGAGTTCCTCCAGAACTCTCTCCTCTGTGAATGGACTGGTGTCCATTTCTCCCACCGATTGCCTCTGCTCCCCAACTGTGGTCCCTGACCCTCTCCCTCCTCAGTGAATACTGAACAGAAGTATTTGTTCAGTATTTCTCCCTTGTCTAGATCCCCTCCTTACACTCATCGCCTCCCCTTTGAGCCTCACAATCCCCCCCAGTTTTTCTTCTATCGCTGATGTACCTATAGAATGTCTTGTTCCTTTTTTCACAGACCCTCCTCTGTCTGTGCCCTGGCTTTGCTAACAGCCTTCCCTGCCTCACTGAAACATGCAAGGTACACCTCCCTGTCCTCCTCCCTTTGGGTCCCCTTATACTTCCTGAAATGTGCTATTTTGGCCCTTACTTTGTCTCCCACCTCTTTAGAAAATCATAGTGGTTTCTTTCTTCTTTTCCCTGGATTTGCCGATCCAGAGCAGGGCAAGGGGCCAAGAGAGCTGACAGGACGAGCCCGGAGTTGGGTGTGTGGTGACTGTGCATTGGTGGTTGCCGTTGTCTATCTTAGAACCAGATTTTTTATGGAGAGTTTCCCCTGGAGCATGGATGTGCCATGACACCTGCACAGGCATGCTGCGGACATCCACTGCTGCTCCACCCTTACATAGCCGATACCTGTAATGCCCCAATTTCCACCGGGGGCCACTAAGAAGCTGAACAAAGCCCGCAACCCACCCCAAGAGAGGAGAGAAATCCTGCGGACACTCGATCCTCTCCCTCCCCGGTGGCCCAAGTCCACTCCCGAACACGGGTCGCCAGTGTGGTGCAAGGTGTGGCATCCAGCACCTCAGCCCTCAATGCCACCGGGCCAGCCCATGGGACACAATTTTAAATGTGATATGCACCATGAGCAAAAAGTAGATCCTTCACTTAACCCCTTTTTTTCACTGGTGGGGAAGGGAGTGGAAAAAGGTGTCTCTCATTTTGTTGTAAAACATGGAATACTGTACAGAGAATACACTAACCCCAGAACTGGAGCGGTAGTAGACCAACTAATGGTTTCAGAAAAATTCCGCTCCCAAATCTTGTATCTGACACATGACATCCCTTTAGCAGGCCATGCAGGCAGAGACAGCACCCTGAATAGGATATTACCCAGGTTTTATTGGCCTTCTATCCATGAGAACACAGCTGAGTATTGTAACGCATGTGCTGAGTGTCCGAAGGTAGCTCAGGCAGGAAAAAGGGATAGAGTACCACTACAACTCATCTCCATTGTGACTAACCCCTTTGACGTGATAGCCATGGACGTAATGGTCCCCCTGGAAAAGAGCTCCAAGGTTAACAGATTTGTACTGGTCATATGTGAATATGCTACCCACTACCCAGAAGCTATCCCCATGAGAACTGTCACTGCTCCAAGGATTGCAGAGCAGCTAGCAAAAGTATTTAGCCACATGGAAATCCCCCAGGAAATACTTACTGATCAGGGGAGTAATTTTAATGCACACCTACTAAAAGAATTGTACCATCTGCTGGGCATGGTAGCAGTGCATACTTAGAAATATAGACTTTGACGGCAGATAAGGACCGCTTGGCCCACCTAGTCTGCCCATTTCCCTACCTACTGAATAAGCTGCATATCCTAGTTGACCAACAGCCTATTTCTTCCTACCCCCCACAAGAATTGCCTTATGTCATTCCCCATGCATTCTTGAATTTTCCCACAGTTTTAGAACCCACAACCTCCTCAGAAAAGCGGTTCCATGTGTCCACCACCCTCTCTGTGAAAAAATACTTCCTCCCATTGCCCCTGAGCCATCCCCCTGTATCTTCAAGTTGTGTCCCCTTGTTCTTGCACATCTCTTTTTCTGAAAGATGCTACTCTCTTGGACTTTATTGATTCCACTGAGGTACTTAAAAGTTTCAATCATATCCCCCCATCCCTCCTTTCCTAAAGGATATAATATACTGTATAGCAGCTTATATTAGCACCCTCTTTATTTAGCAAGGAGTGGGGTGCAGTACTATTTTGCACCCTGTTGAATTAGTGCATCAGCTTCATGTCCAATTATAACACCATGCTCCCTGTAATATTAGCGATCAGTTTATTTTAGCGCTTTTGTCAGTTAAGCTAATATAGCGAAAATAAACTGAAAGCTAATATTTCCTGCTATATAGTACTTCCCCATACCACCCGCAGACTGATGGCCTCATAGAGAGGTTTAATCAGATATTGAGGATGTTGAGGAAGTATGTGAAAGAAGAGGGTAGAGATTGGGATAGGTACCTCCCCTATTTACTCTTCACTTACAGAGAAATCCCTCAAACATTCACTGATTTCACTCCTTTCTCATTACTGTATGGGAGGAGCCACTGGATGTGGTTAAAGAACACTGGGAAGAAAGGAAGGAGGCGAGACATCTTAATGTCATAGAGTACATGACTCAGTTACACAAACGCCTGGTGAGGTATATCAACTTAGCACACCAGAGCTTAGAACAGAAGCAAGACTTGCAGAAAGAAAGATATGACCAGGGTTTGAAGACTAAAACATTTCAGTCAGGGAACAAAGTGTTGTTACTCCTTCCCTCCACAGAGAACAAACTACTCATAGACTTTGACGGCAGATAAGGACCGCTTGGCCCATCTAGTCAGCCCTACCATCATAAAATGGTAGGGCCCCTCACCATTTTGAGGCAAACAGAAGCAGTGAATTATGAGCTTAGTATGCCAGGAAAGAGACCTCCACCCCAGAAAATTTACTATGTGAACTTCCTTTGAAAATGGTGTGAGAAGCCTAACCCCTCCCTTTATATCTATCCTGAAGTTAGAGAGTCAGAGCTGGAGGTTGCCTATAAAAGGCTAGAGTGATCAGGACAGTTGGGGGAGATCCAGATAAACCCTGAATTGGAGCCTCAGCAACAGAAAGATTTGCAGGGGGTTTTACAAGAATTTGAGCCCATTTCCACAAACATCCCGGGGAGGGCCAAAGGAATTGCACACACCATAACTGACATGCAAGACAAGCCCATACACCAAAAGCCCTACAAATTGCCCATGAAGGTGAGGGATGAGGTGATTCAGGAAGTCAAAAAAATGGAGCAGTTAGGCATAATTGCATTTTCAAAGAGTGCATGGTCTTCACCCATGGTCATAGTGGACAAGAAAGAAGGTGGGATACGTCTATGCCTATATTTTAGGAAGCTTAACAACTCGTCACTATTCGATGGCTATCCAATGCCCCAAATAGATGACATCATTGAGAGGCTAGGCAATGCACAGTGTATCTCCACCCTTGACCTTACTAAGGGATATTGGCAAATCCACTTGTCACCTGATTCACAAGATAAAACCACATTTAACACCCCAGTTGGTTTATACCAGTTTGTCACAGTGTCATTCGGACTACATGGGGCCCCAGCCACTTTTCAGCATTTTATGGACCACATACTAAGACCACACACACTGAGCACTGTGCAGTTTATTTGGACGATGTGGTCATATTCAGCCCTGACTGGGAAACCCATGTTAGACACTTGTCCCAGGTATTGCAAGCAATAAAGCAGTCAGGAGTGTCCATTAACCCTGCTATGTGTGCCTTAGCAAAGACCGAGACAAGATACCTAGGGTTCATTTTAGGCAACAGACAAGTGAAGGTAGAGAAGGCTACAACAGTAGCAAACAGCCCAGTATCTACTACAAAAAAGCACGTGAGATCTTTCCTAGGCCTGGCTGGTTATTACCAGAGATTTATTCCTAATTTCTCATCCATTGCCAGTCCTTTGATTGATCTCACTAAAAAGAGGTGCCCGAATAAGGTTCACTGGACCCTATTTTTTATGAGGCTTATCAAGGTCATTCTATGTACAGCTCCTGTACTGAAAAGCACTGACTTCAACTAGGTATTTGAAGTTCAAACCAATGCATCAGAGAATGGTATTGGGGCAGTCTTATCTCAGAAAACAGATGGGGAAGAACATCCAGTCCTGTATATCAGCAGGAAGCTACATGAGAGGGAGAGGAAATATGCTACCATAGAAAAAGAATACTTAGCTCTGAAGTAGGCTATTGAGTCTCTGACATATTAGTTGTGGGGGGCTGAATTTAAGGTTGTAACTAATCATAGCACCCTTTGCTGGTTGCACCGAATGAAATAAAAAAATCCCTGTATAATGCGGTGGTACTTAGCTCTTCAGCCCTATCGATTTACTGTGTCCCACAGGACAAAACATGTAAATGCGGAGTCTGATTTCATGTCTAGATATGGTGTAGGAATTGATGTCAATGAAATGTGATGGACTTTCTCTAAACAGCGATAATGCAGGGAAGGTACCATTAGTCTCTGCTGAGAAATGTGTTAACAGCTCAGGGTAAAGAATGATGATATCCACCATGTTTATGATGGAATGTTTATCGTTAATAGGGACCCTGAGACGGAGCTTCTGAAGATGGATGGGTGGACGTTCCATCCCTTCCTGGAACAGGAAGCTGGTAAGCAGTCTGAAATAACTGCTTCCCTCTTAAGGAGGGGGATATGTGACAGGGAGATCCTGCCACTCTTGAGGACCAACCTTTTCTCAAACCTGTTGCAACAGTTCTTCTATTTCTTAAACTAGTCCATAAGGTTGGCCACCTATGGGCACTCCTCCCCTATCTTGACTATGCTATAGTGTCCTCTTTAATTTTCTTTTTCCCTCTCAGACCCTTGTACAGGGAGGTTACTGTGGTGACCTCTGAGCTGATGTAAAAGAGCAGACTGTGTTCCTCGTTGTTAGATTTAGTATGCAATAGCACTATGTCATAAAATACCTTGATGTATATGTCTTATATGTATGAAACCTACCTTTATATGTTGAAAATACCATGGCACAAGGCGGTTTTGATAAAGGTAAAAAGTTACTAGCTGATTGTGTTATACAATTAGGTTACTGGGGTAGAGCTATCAGAAAACCCCTGTTGTGTTATTTAAATGCATGTAAATTACAGATTGTTTAAAAGGCCCTTTAGCACCATGCATTCCTGCTTTAAGCTGAACCAGCCTAAAATGTCATGATAATTTGCATGGCTGTGTTCCTCATTGTTAGATTTAGTATGCAATAGCACTATGTCATAAAATACCTTGATGTATGTGCCTTATGTGTATGAAACCTGTAAATGTTGAAGGTAAAAATTGACTAGGTGACTGTGTTATAGAATTAAGTTACTGGAGTAGAGTTATCAGAAAACCCCTGTTGTGTTATTTAAATGCATGTACATTACAGATTGTTTGAGAGGCCCTTTTGCATCATGCATTCCTGCTTTAAGCTGAACCAGCCTAAATGTCATGGTGATTTGCATATACATCCCATGATGCTTTGCATTATGGGGGTATGTGTGATGTTGTGTTTCTTTGAAACTTGGCTTTATTGCCAATACCCTTTGGGGTAACCATTGCTTCAGTGCTTCGCACTGAGCTTCTTTGTCTTTAGCTTGTGTAACCCCTAGGTGGCACTATCCCAAGGGCTACTACCCCAGCCTGCTTGGCTAGTAGCAGGTTAAAGGGCCTGAGTTCTGAAATGGGTGCCTCCACCCAGAGGTCAGGGATAGTAGTGGTCAAATTAGCCTGGGCACAGCCCTCTGGCACACTGTAACCCCCTCTTTCCCTGCTAGTGGCCAAAGCAGTACACAATAATTACTTTCACAATACCCCTGATATGCTTTGCAGGTACCCAAAACAGTTTGCACTTACCACCAAGACTGGTTTCTCAGGTTCAACCCTGGGGACCCCCTGTAAAACAAGGTTAGGCAGAGCAAATGGCAAAAGTACAATATTTCGAGCACAAAATGGAACCACAGTTTGGTTGAATGCAGAAACAAGTAGATCTGATTTATTCAGGGGATTTGAACAAGGAAGGGGGGTAATCAGGTTAATTAGCTTAATTGCTATATCAATCACACAGCTGTGCATGCAGACAGAGTCCCTAACACAGTTACACTCTCTGGGTACCCAGGTGAAAGAAAGGTGGGCTAGCTAGGACCATTGCCCAGGGTAGGCCGGCGTTGCAGCTGGTCGGGGCCCTGTGATAGAAAAAACAACTTGCACAACACACTATTTGTAATCCGGAGCCAGATGACTAAGTTCGTGAAGGAAAAGAAACAACAAAGCAATCACATGACACACTTAAATTAAACTGTAGTTGCAGGGAGCTACCCTGTTGGTTACTCATGATACCCAGGACTGGACACAGGATGGACGAAAATTGAGACAGCAGGTGAATGCTCTGGAGTGCCAGGAGAAGCAGAGCACACACGATTAGCTGAGGCATCATTCCTGTTCAAGCGTGGACCAGGGGGCTGATCCCCAGGCAGGTCTCTTGTCGATGGCTCTTCTCTGTGCAGTAGGGTAGTATGGCAGAGCTCTCGTGGCAAGGCCCAGCCACATGGAGCTAACTGCGGATTCAGTCTGTTTTGGGCGGCTACAGTTTTCAACAAGCAAAACACAGTTCGCACAGTGAGGAAACACAGCATGGCCCACTATCATCAAACAGCACATTTATATGCAAGGAAATCTTACTGTACCAGGCAAAATGCTCCCCAGTCACGATCACACAGCCTCGGCTCAAACCGGGAGCTCAGAAGTAGATGGAGTTCCTAACAGACCGATCGCATGCAACAGAATCTTTGGTCTTTAGCAGGTTAAGCCTGGATACTCTTCAGTGGCTTAACACAGTCTCACCACCTCGGATTTAGTCTGAAAGAAATTCTCTCCTCCCTCTCAGGGCAACAGGCAGACTTTCAGGCCTCAACTCAGGCCTTCCCACAGTTGTCCTGCTCGAAACTACACAGACGCTTGCTCAAATATCTCGAGCTGCTCCTCTCTCAGCTTCCAACTTAGATCTGACCTAAACAGCAGGCAGCTAGGGGATTTCCCTCAGATCCAAAAGGTTCAGTTGGCTGATTCAGCTGTCAGTCAAACAACAGCTCCACCTTCAGTTACAAAAAGGCACCAACAGCCTAAAACTACAATTCCCAAGCCTGTATTTCACACAGTCCTTTCAGACAGGCTTCATTTTAAAGTCCCCAGGTACTGATTGGTCCAATTCAGCAGTTCGGGACCAAAATGGTGGAGATAATCTGAACAGTGCTTGCTGCAAAGAAGGCAGGTTAGAACAAACTACATTATCATTATCACTCTGAATTATTTTCAGCAAATAGTTACATCCTTCGCAGAGCTCTCTCTGCACGATTAGCAAAGGCAGAAACTGAGCTATTTTCCAGCAGCCTGGGAGGGACTCGAGCATGAAAACACTCAGCCCCCCTCCAGATTAATACTACTGCAAACTAGGCAGCTCTTAAAGCGACAGTACATATAGGCTACACAGGCACTCTTTAGCAACACCATTTAAACTGCTAAACGCAGAACACCAGCCTGGCAGTGAGCATTTAGGCAAACTTGAGGAAGACTTTTCGGGAACCCTCATTTGTGTGTGTGTGTGGGGGTTACACCTGTTTTTTTTTTTTGGTCTCCCCATCACCCAAACACAAGACCAACATAGGGAATAAATTAATTTTCACTAAAGAGATAAATCAGTAGATCAGTGGGTTAGTAGGTGCTGACCAAGTGCAGAGGAAGGATGTGCATAGTCTGTTGCTACAAACTGATGTATTGAAGAAGGGACATGTGATTGCTTAAGGTTATCCCATGTTTTAAATAAACATCACACAGAGACTGTGTGTTGAACCTGAAGTTCTGTGTCTGGTCCATCTGTTATCCCATAACCCCTCCACAACCCTTCATATATTTAAAGATCTCAATCATATCACCCCAACCCTCCTTTCCTCCAGGGAGTACATGTTAAGCTCCCTCAGCCTCCCCTCGTAGGGTCTGTCTTCCAATCCCAGGATCATCTTTGTTGCTCTGCATTGGCTACAGTACTGTATGTGGTCTCACCAATGACCTGTGCACAGGCAGGATCATCTCCCCTCTGTTGGAGGTGATTCTTTTAGCAATACACCCCAGCATCTTATTGGCTTTGGCTGCTGCTTTCCTGCACTGTGCCCAGTGGTTCATTTGCCCTGTTACTATCACCCCATGATCTTTCTCCTCCTCTGTAGTGGCTATTTGTACCCTTCCCAACTGATAACACCTCCTTGGGTTCCTTGCTCCCAAGTGCATGACTTTGCATGTCTTAGCATTGAACACCAGCTGTCATGTGTCTGAGCAGTCCTCAAATTTAGCCAGATCATCCTGCAGCCCCTGCCACCCTACTGTGTCATGCACCACCACACCAGTCTTTGTGAAATCCACAAAAAGACTAATCCTGTTGACAATGCCATGCAAGATGTCTGCGATGAAAATGTCAAACAACACCGAGCCTAGTACTGAGCCCTGTGGTACAGTACTCTATTTATTACAACCCTCACTCCTTGGGGCAGCCTCAAGCCCCAGCACCCATCAGGCTCACCCTTGGGTGTTGTGCTCTTAGTGCTGACTGTTACCCTTTAAGAAAGTTTCTTAAATGAAATCCAGTTCCCCTCACACAAGGTCTACGGAGAATACAACTACCATACACAGTTATGATGTAATCTTATGTTTTAAAAGTATACAGTATGTAGTGTGATACTGTCCCATGTGTGCTGTGTTATCTTCTGTCCCCTCCTCTTCTTACTCACTCTGCTCCAGGGACTCCCGTACCTTCTCTATTCCCCCATCCTCACTCCTCTGCTGGACAAGCTGCTTTCTCCTACCACCTCCCTTCTCTCTGGAACTTGTGTACTTAGTTGTATTCTCTCGTGACTGTCCACATATCATTGCATTGATCCATGCTGTTAATACACTTCGTCACCACATTGCTACTACATCTGTAATTTTGCCTCGGTAACCACAGTCAGCTGTTTTGTAACTTTACTCCTCCTGCACTCCCCTTCCCCTGGATCATACCAGGAAACAAGCCTTAGCTCAGTGTGCCTTTCCCAGTTACCAGTTTTCTTTCAATACAATACAAAATAGAAATTGTTTTTATGTTTTTGTTTATGTATTGTCTTAAAAAAAAACTAAATAAAGTATATTCAGTAAAAAAGTAACCAGTTCCAGGGTTCCAAGGGGATCAATACTTAGGCTGCTGCTATTTAATATCTTTATCAAGGACATGGGAAAGAAGTGTGAGGGATGACTGGTCAAGTTTGCAGACAACACCAAAATTGGAAGCATCGTTTTAACAGAAGAGCAAGAAATGTCACTACAAAAGATCTTGACAGGCTAGCTTATTAGGCAAAAGACTCAACAATGAAATTCAATCCTGATAAATATGATGCACCTGGGGAAAAGTGATTAGAAGGTAGCATATTACCTAAATAGTGATGAGTTGAAAAAAGTTACGAACAAAAAACTTTGGAATAATCATCCATGACTGAGCTTTAGAAAATCAGTGTGGGAATACTATCAACAAATGTAACAGTGTAATTAGTAATGTAAAATGAGACTTTAGGAGTAGATCAAGGGAGGTGTTTCTACCACTGTATCACTCACTGGTACACCCTCACTTACAATATACAGTACAGCTATGAGCACTGTAATGCAGAGGTGAAATGGCAAGACTAGAGAAGGCCCAAAAGAGAGTAACAAGATTTTTTTCATTAAATCAGAAGTTTAATCTCCTGTTTCACCCAACCTTCCCCATCCCAGCTCATCCCCCTAGCATCATCACCCAGTATCTCTGAGCCCTACTTTTGTCTGTCCTTCACCACAGGACATTCAGGGTTGCCCAGTTGCCAGTGTGGGACCTGCAGGGAACCGGGTTGTCATCCAGCCATGGTTGTTTTTTTCTCACTCTTTTCTACCTGCCTGCTATGATGTATTTTGTGTACTCTGCCACTGCAGGGATGCTGCTCCTGGCATCCTTCAGGTGGGATCCCTTTCCCTTGTGTACCGCTGTGCTGCCAGCCAGATTCCTCTATGTGGCAGCCACCAAGTAGAATACATCTGCCCTCCTCCCTCCCCGTTGCTGGCCCCCGAGTGAGCCATGTCTATTTTGGAACCCGGGCCATGGGTGTGGTAGCTGGTTTAGCACTCAGTGCCTCTGTCCACTGTGCTACTGGGCTGGATGAGGAGTAACAAGATTGACTGATGGCATAATGGAAAAGACAAATGGCCAGAGTCTGTCCTTCTTGGATATGTTCTCCTTGGAATACAGGAGACTGATGGATGGATGTGATCTTGGCATTTGAGGCAGGAAAAGACAAATCACCATTGGAGGTACTGCACCCAAACAAAAAGAAACCAGCAGATATCCTCATCAGCTAAGGAGAGAGTTATTTAGAACTAAAAAGAGGAAGCATTTCTTCACACCTGGATAGTCTGCGGTAGCAGCTATGTAAAGTGGCACTGTTCAGTCCTTTGTAACCTGTATCTACATATAAGGGCCAAAAATATCCAAGGCTATAATCACTGAGAAGCGGGGGAAGGGCTCAATGAGCAAGCAACCTTCTTTAGTCTTAATGTTTTATGTTTTTATGAGATGAAAAAAATCTTAATATCTTTTTCTTTTTTTATACAGCTTTTTGGCCATTAGCAGCCTCCTCGCCTGCTTCAGGCTATTGCCAGCACCCCCAGTCCCAGCCTCAACTTCTCCTGCTGTCTCTGTTGTGAGGATCCCTATGGGGAGGGATCCAAGGCACCGGTGCATATATATACACATATATATATATTTTTTTTTATTGTTGTTTTCTCCTTGGCCTCCCCTCTCCACGGCGTCCTGACGCACGATGTGCGTCCCCAAGCATGTCACCTCAACTGCACGTAAAGACGTCTTGCAAGGGTGACAAGCTGCCTCAGCCCGCTGCAGGGGTCAGTATGGTGCAGAAACCAGGGCACCTCCCTCCCCTGGCTACACGGCAAGGCACCTCTACCTGCCTGATTGACTTCCTGGTCCATTCCCAAACCCAGGCTGTCAACACGAATTGCCTCAGCTGGGCCCTCGGGCTGCCCAAAATTGGAATATCTTGAGAGAAAGCTTAAGTTTAGAAAGAAAGCCTTTATATATATATATATATATATATATATATAGGATATGACATGGGCTAATAATGAGAGACATTCACAGTGAACTGCATTTCAAGTATACACCACTCTTTCCAATAGCTTTTAAACTGGTTGACTTCCACAAAGGAGTGTATAGAAGCCTGCAAAGCAGCACCACCTGACTCAACAGTATAACGTACCTCATGCTGTGGTGCTCCTCAGACAATTTTAATCGGAAAATGGAAATTTTCATCTGGGACATCATTATGACTGCCATCACCAGGGAAAGTACCGTCAGCCAAGTGTAAAGGCAAAATATCTTCATCCTTCCAAAAATGAGAGGAATAAAATACAAAGAATTGAAGAACTACACAACCATGTTTTTTTTTCCTCAGCTATTTGTTTCTCCCCCATTGCCAGAGCAGCCCTCTTCTGGTAGTGACTCCCAGCACCCCAGCATCCATCACCCACCATCCCAGGCCTTGCTCCATCTTCTTTCTTACCTCTGTTGGTGAGCGGGTACTAGAGACAGTGGACCATAGCCTGCGGGGTCTCTGGCCACCATCCTGCTGCTTGGCGGGGGTGTCCTCTGTTTTTCTCCCCATCTCTTAGGGTCCACACATGTGCAATGGCATGGGCATATGGTGTGAAGATGCAATGTGTACTCTGGTGCCTGAGCATGACCCTTCCAGAGGCAGCCACTGGTGCTGTGACACTCAGCCTCTTCTGGGTGTCAGGCACACAGCAACTTGCATTGTCCACCCTCCTGAAAGGAGGAGAGTTGTCTATGGATCCTTGATGCTCCTTGTCCCAGCTGCCCCCCCCGAGACCCTGGTCTGTTCCCGAACCCAGGTTACAGGTACGGTGTGTGGTGTGGCACTCAGTGCCTCAGCCCACCATGGCACTGGGCCAACTCACAGCCATGGCTTATGGTATGTAACCCCCCTGTCGGGGACTTACCCATGAGTCCCTGAAAAGGCTCAATTTCCCCTGAGGTTTGTCTGTCCTCCATTCTTTTTTTGTCCAGGTCCCAATTTCTCCTTTGTGTCCCCTGGGTTTTCCCGTGGTCTTCCTTGTCCTGGTCCTCTCCCTCCAATTGTCCATATTGTTTTGAGAGAGAGTGGGGGCTGAGGGAGCTGTAGCGCAGAGCTGCCAGTTTTGGTGATGGCACTTTGGTGTCGGCGAGCTCTGCACATGCACAGTAGCGCAAATCTGTTTGGCCTTTTTGGTGGCTGTTCTGGCTCTCTCCCTGGTGGTTCCAGTTCCAGGGTTAAGAAAAAGAGAGACAGGGACCATTAGTTGGACCAGGGAGACAGCAGGAGGGGAAGGAAAACAGTTTTTGGGAGTGCCAAGTGTACTTGCGGATTGGGTAGCTGCCTCATGAATATTAATGAGGTGGTTCATCTATATGAATGAATGGAGCCTGTCTAGCACTTAAGGGTTTTTGGGAACAGCGCTAGCGATAGGTGAGGGGAATAAATAAAATGTTTAAATAAGTAGAGGGCCCTTGGAGGTAGAGTATAACCACAGAGTAATGGGACAACAAATAAGTAAAACTGTATATGCTGGCTACATGGGGAATTTAAAGTGGGAACTTGTGTAAACTTTCCTGGGACCGTGTGGGTCTGCCTGGGGCAGCTCAGAATGGCAGCAGCGACAGAAAAAGGGCTAAGGGAAATGGCTAAACTGTATAGTCGCTTTGTAGGGTACAGGGGTGGCTACCAAATGGTGGGGAAAATGCAAAATAAAAGTAAAAAGCTTGGCTGCACCGGAACATAAAACCTGGGACGCTGTAAAATCTGGAATGGGACTGTTTTCCTGCCACTATGTTTTGCAGCCACATGACATCAGCCAACCAACCACAGGGCCAGGACTTACCAAGAGAATCATGGGGCTTGTTGAAGAGAATGTTGGAGTAAAATACCAGGGAAAATCTAGGCACCTTTTCCTGCACCAATGAGGCATCAAGGGGACATCATGCATATTAATGTTTCTTAAGAACAGCGGCTCCAGCCAATGGGGAGTTGGCAAAAAGCTCCCAAAAGACAAAGACTGTTAGAGTTTGCATCAATCTGGGGAGACCCCTCCAGAGGAAGGGGGGCTCCTGCCCCTGTGAGGAGAATGGGGCTGCAAGGCTGGGAATGGGCTTGCCTGGGGGCTGCCTGCAATCTGTCCCCCAGGGCAGGTAGTGCCTACCCCATTAAGAGAAGCAAGGAAGAAAACGTTTATTAAAGAAAACTGTCCAAATTAGATACCACCTCTCCCAAAAGTCTTACCCCCCGATTAAGCGTTTTGTATTGAAAAGAGCTGTGCGCCGCCACATTTTCCAAAGAAATGGCACCGCTCAGGTTCCGATATTTTGTAGAACACAGGACTTTTCATAAGAAGAATAAATTATGTTCCAGTAACTGAAAAACTGTGTTTCCCTTGCGAAACATTTAATCGGGGGGTATCTAAATTTGGACAGCTTTCCTTTAAGGAAGCAGCTTAGAAAAGAAAAGCTGCAGGTTGATGGAATCTGCATTGTTTAAAGATGCACCACAGTGGTGAGACAGAGGCAGCTCGAATGGAAAATCTGCAGGTTATAGGAATCTGCGTTGATTTAAAGATGCACCTGTAACCCCCCTGCCAGTGGGGGGTCCTACAATGCCAGCTTGGGCTCACCTGCCACCTTAGCCCTGCCATTCCCCGTCTCCTTCCTGCTATTTCTCGCGGGCTTCTCCCGTACTGCCGGCAAGTTTTCTGGTTCCCCATGTCTTATTTTGCCCCTCTGGTGCCCCAGCCTGCAGCCCATATGAAAATCCAGCCCCGCGGGGCCTAAAATCACGTTCGCAATCTCCCGCTGTAAAAGTTCTGCCTCTAGGGCAGCGGGAATCGTACTGGCCTGAAAAACACCTTTGGTGTCGAACCAAGCTGTTTTACGGTCGCCTCGAGGACTGTGCCATTGGTCCTGGGATTCCTTCCACCTAATTGGGAGCCGATGACCACGGATAGCCTGCTGGGGTTGGGGGGCTGCTCCAGTGAAAATGAAAAGAGTTTGACTAGGGCTTATTTAAATATGCATGAGCAGGAGCTGAATAACTAAATAATGTGCCTGACTGCCACCAGGGTAGCTGTAATCGTCTGCTGCCGAAAAAGAGAGAAAATAAATATTTTTTATTATTGTAACCTCTTGTTGCAAGTGGGAAAAGTGTATTTTCAAGGGGAGAGTGTTTAATAAACAAAATAAATGCTTCTTTCTGGATGAACCAGCAACTTTGGGACTCTGTGTCAGCCTGTCAGCTGCTGCAGGGGAGTTCAGCATGTGCAGTAGCGACAGGAAAACCAGCACAGCCACACATTTCATCCGTGCAGCAACAGCAAGAACACCATCAAGGCTAAATGACTGTGGGGCATTGGGACAAATATTTACTTCTTTCTGGCTGCACCAGAACGTTTATTCAGGACTGTATCTATTCTGCATAAGTGACAGTGGGTTAAGCAGCCATTGTAAGCAGCCTCAGCCAATGGGAAAGCTAGGAAAACAAAGCCAGGACTTGTGGGACATTCACAACACCTCATGGATAAACACTAGGTGCTCATGGGGACTTACAGGGACATCGTTTTAGGCGCCGATTCACCAGATCAATTGTGCCTCAAGTATTGTGATTGACAGGTCCTCCAGCCATTTGGAGGTCCATCACCCCACCATCTCACCCAATCAGGAATCGTAAAGGAGCCCTATCAGAGACAGTGTCTGCCAGCATTTGGCCAGATTTGAGATTGAGACAGAGGAGAGCAGATTCCAGTCTGCTGGGAGCCCCCCACAGGGGTGGGGGCTCCAGCCCCTGCCATGCTTACGGGCCTGGGCATTCCAGTTAAGCCCTCCATTCAGGAGGAGGTGTTTGTTGTTTATTTAAGTTTAAGGTTAAAGTGATTCAGTTAATTTTATAACTGCTAGTCTGGAGGTTGCCAGAATTGTCCTCCAGGTGCTAGCCCTCCCTCTCACATTGGGGAAAGATGTGTACAGAAGACCAGCTACCACCTAGCCTCAGTTATGCCAGATGACTAAAGACACCAGGACGCTTTCTATTACGGATACAACCCATGGAGGACCTGTGTGAGTACCCTCGTACCTCCTCGGTGCAAGGGAGAAGCTTTACAACTAATCTTGGGGCCTCAAGCCCAATCTATCAGATATTTATCTGCGAATTGTTGAGAGACCTTAGATCTTATCAGTCTGGGCCGCCAAGCCCCAAGAAACTGCATTTTGAAGACTGTTCGAATGCATATTGCCTGCTGCCCAAATGGCTCATTGCAGGTACATTAAGATGCGTTGTAGTGAATCATATAAATGTGCTGATATTTGTCGGTGCCCTATGGGTTAGTTCTGCCCTTGTGCAGTTGCCAGCCAAAGTCGCATTGTCACTGCATGGGGTAGAAGGCCCTAGAGCTTATTGTATCTGATTTATGCTGGAAATAAAACCTATTCATGTTTTTGCTGGATTTTCGTCTGAGAATGCTTGATAAAAGTGTTTAATATCTAGACGTGCTGGATGAGACTTTACTAAGGATGCCTTGTTGGGTATTTAAATGTACTGGATGTGACTTCATTCTAATGAATATGGAGGCTTGATAAAAGTATCGCCTTCTAACTATACTGGATGTGACTCTGAGTTGTAATGTGCTGAATGTTCAGGATGTGAAATCCAAGATATAGCCAAGTGGCTTGTCCTGAAGTATTCAGTTTCTGTAATATGCAGAGCAATCCCTGCCTTTCTGTGATGCGCAGGGCAATCCCTGTCTTTCTGTGACCAGCAGGGCCAAGCCTGCTACTTCTACCAAATGCAGAGCAATCCCTGCCTTCGTATTGTCTAGGATCTACGGCCACTGTAGTAATATAGCTTCCAAGTTTGCCCCTCCCTTCTAATCAAAAGCCGGCCAACTCGACTAGCTGCACCTTCCATCAGGCCTGCAACATCCAGGACTATGGTATCTGGGTACCTGGTGTATGGTATGAGATTGCAGGGTTTCAGCTGTATCTGCGACTGGTACCAGTGAGGGTAAAAATATGATTGTTAATGTGACACCTGATTTTAGTCAGCTGTTAGATAGCCAGGGCTCTGGGTATCACTGTTGAATTGGGAAACGTGACTGTCTTTTCTATTAGTAATGTAGCCACCCAGCTGGAGGGTTCACCAGCAAAAGCCAAAATCAAACCTGTGTTATATAGGTAAACAGCCAATCAGATAACCTCTATTCCACTTCCCCCTTTCCTAACTCCTATGTCTCATAAATAAATCGATTGTTACTGTTTTTGAAATCCTGAGTGTGAGCTTATTATTAGAGAGAGTCATTAAATGTGAAATGTTGAAGTGTGGGGAAATATCTATGGGGTCACGTCTGGGTAAGGTAAATGGTTATTGTGGGTGGTATAACATCTCAGCGGGTTATACCTTGTAACAGCTAGCCCACGTAAAGCACACTCTGAGTGGAGGCACTGCGCAAAGGTTTAAAATTGTTATCTGTTAGCGAACCCAAACCCCTTACCCTATTGTCCTGAGAGGTAGGCAGGGGTGTAACTCTAGGGATAGCGCCACCTAGGGGTTACACACCATAGTGGTGGGATGGAAGAAAGGTTGTGTCCTGAACCTGGAAAAAGGACAACGGTTGTGTCTTGATCCTGGAAAAAGACAAAGGTTGTTTCCTGAGCCTAGTAAAAGGACAAAGGTTGTGTCTAAGCCTGGGAAAAAGAGGAATACTGAAGAACGAGAATAGATGTGCTGAGAGAAGAAAAGGAAGAGTGAGCCTCTTCAACTCAGAGAATTGCTATGCACCTGCACGGTGAGAAAAGATACTCTGAAAGTTGTTCAAATAGAGTGCAGGAATTATGTGTGAGTCAGAGCGAGAATGTGGCTATGTTGAAGTAGAGAAACTGTGAAAGCAGAAGGATGGACACGTGCCTTTCAGGGTCCGGTACCTGTTTTCTGCTCCTGAGATACAGCGAGGAAAAGAGACTGTTGTGGTAAATCCTAGATTGTCAGACTCTGAACAGCTCCCCAGAGCCTGATGTTCAAGAAAAGAAACAGATTGCTGTGGCTACACACTGTGGCAGGAAAGACAGAAGCAGAGAATGTGCTGAATGTTTCTGCTGACACCCAGGGCCAGGTGGGGAACTCGCTAACCCCCATCAAGTGGGGTCTGCCACCACAGAGGATCACAGGTCTTGTACCTGAGTGCTAGGGTGCTCTGATCGGAGGGAGCCAGGCCATGGTGCCACTCCCAGGTCTGGGTCCCTTGTAGTTGGCAGGCCCTGTGCACATGCCCTGCAACAGACCTGTAATGGGCTGAAGGGAACAAGCTGCAAGATCTGCAAGCAAGAGAAAGAGAGAGCAAGCTGCAGCCTCTGTGCCTCTGCTTCAAGTACAGAGCCCAGTTCTGCTTGTGTGGCCACCCATTCCCAGGCCTTCAGTGAACTGTACCTTCCAAGGACTGATTCTGCAGAACCGTGAGTAAGCAGCAGGAACTGCCCTGCACCTGGGACTATAAACAGTTTAAGCATGCACACCAGGGCTGGAGAGAGAGCCAAGGGTTAAACAAGAGAAAGGTTTAAATTCTTTAAGCATGCCAGTGCCAGCTACCAGCTGCACCTCTGGCCTGCAACTTAAAATCTGGGTACCCAGGTACAGGACTTTAGGGTTTCAACTGGACTGGGACCTGCAGGTCTGGATTTGGGCACACCTGCAGCAGTTAGCTAGCTAGATAGATCTGGTGGCTGCATATATATTGAAATCTGGGGTTCAAATCAAAAAGGGAAATGTGATTTTGGGAAATGTAAATCTTTAGAATGCAATTGCTAAATGCCTGCTTGAACTCTTACCCCATCCTAACCCTCCCCATGAAAATAAATCGTGATTTTATTATTTTGCAGCAGAACTGACTCCAGAGCCCAATTTTAGTGTGCATGTTAGTGGCTGAAAGGGGAAATTCAGATGGTTTAACTGAATGTAGGAAGGTTCGAAACTAGTAATTCCATGTCTGGGGTAACTGTTGGGGCGGTGGGTTGGTACTACATCCCAGGGGGTTGTACTGCAGGTAATCTGACCCACTAATTGGTACTCTGGGTGGAGGCACCGCCTTTTTATTTCTAGCTTTTGAGAAAGGATGCCCGTGTTACAGCTATGGGAACCCAGGCCCCTTAACCTGTGTCCTAGGTAGCAGGCAAGGGTAGTGGCACTCTCCAGGACGGTGCCAGAGAGGGGCTACAGGTAAATATCCAATATATGAATGGTGCAGCCAGATTTCCAGATTACTATGGAGCCTCATTGTGCCCCACTTTAGCTCTGCAGCTTCAGCAGAAAAGCTAATTTATGTCTATATATATATACATACTTTTTAACCAGGACAGACACACTAAGCTGAAAGTGAGTGACTTGTTCAGGGTCACACAATATGCAAGTGAGGGCTGTGGGATTCAAACCCAGGTCTCCAGGTTTGCAGCTCAGAGCCTTAAACCACTGCGCTATACTGCCTCCATCTAGCCATGTTCTCTTTCCTCTCACTATAGTGGTCTGTGATACTATTCATGTAATACACAAAATAAAGTGGGCCATGAAAATCCCGTAACCTCACTGGTTGAGACAAGTAGCATAACTGCTATTTTCTGTTACCGCACACCTCAACAGAACACCACATTTTTGTAACCAATAAAAGTCTACTTTAGAAGTGGAATAACACACTCCAGGGTGTATAGTCATAAATGTAGCCCAGGCGCCATATGCCAGTGGATTATTACCCCTGTCTGTTTACCCTCACACAGGTTAAGGGGCCTGGGTCCTGCTACGGTGGTGTTCGGGGGTTCTAGCCCAAAGAAAATAATAAAATAGTACGGTGCCTCCATCCAGAGTGATTTGCAGTGAGCCAGGTGTGTGACTGGTACAACCTCCTGGGATGCTGTACCTACCCACCTCCCCTTCCAACCACTGCACACCCTGGATGCCGAACAGTTTCTCAATACCATATACCACATACATTTTACAGTTAGTTTCCAGGAAGCACCCTTTACACCGCAATTTCAAATAACAAAACACAGCTTTATTATGGAGAATGGCTAGGGTAGGGGTACCTGGAGAGGGAATAGCTGTGGAAGTAAAAATTGTTAGAAATGGTTAAAAACAATTTATACACACAGTCCATAGGCCAGACCACCCCCCAGATGCCCACCCCCACTGGTACCAGTGAATTCCCTCTGTCCTTTCTGGGTACCCAGGAGTTCGCAGGCCTGCTCAGTGCCATGGGTTGGCCAGCACTGGGACCTTAAGAACAAAGCAAATAAATGTTACAATTAAGCAGTTATTCCCCTTGATTGCCAGGCCAAGCCCTGGGTACTCAATGTCTTGGAGAGCTAGGATTTTCCTGGTGCAGAGGGCTTCCATTAGCTCAGCCTCAGGGGATTTTAGTTCGGGAAGGGCAGAACAAATGGGCAGCAGTAAGTATTCTGTAGACTTGAGCTTGACTGAAGGTCTGGCCACTTGTCCCCTAGATTGAAGATGCTGCAGTTTGTCACCTTCAGCCTATTCAGGACCGTTGCAGAGCTCCCACACAAGTCCCACCAAACCACAGAGGACCCAGACCTAGAAGTGGCTCCACAGCCTGGCTCCCTCACAGGTCACGGGTGCCCTAGCTCCCCCAGCATGCACCAGTGGCCCCCTGTAGCCAGCAGGCCCTACTTGGTAGGGGTTAGGAAGTTCCCCACCTGGTTCCGAATTAAGCTGAAAATCTCCTGGTTTCTCTTTCCTCTCAGCAGAAAATAGCAACCTTGTGCAGCCAGAAGAGTTTCTCCAACTTTCCTGCTTTCCAGCGCCTTGGGGCAACAGATTCCAAACTCCAACTCCAGATCAACAGTTCCTTTCCTCAGCTGGATTTTAGCAACAGCAACGGGACCCTGAAGCATAGGACTCCTGCTCACCTTTTCTCTCTTACAGTCTCTGCATTAAACCAACATCCACCTTTTCTCTGGGCTACTCAGTTTCCAGAAAACCTCTTTCCCAGCTCACAGGTGTTCTCTCAGTCCCAAACTGATGCAGGATGGCTGCAGCATAAGTCTCCACTTAAAACAGCAACTCCAACAAGATGCCTGAAATGATTAGCACAGATGCACTGCTCCTCTGATCAGCAAGAATCTTTCTCCTTTATTCCTCAGACAAACTCCATTTTAAGTCCTGTGGAAGGCCTTAGAAGTGTTCTCACGCAGCACTGAGCCCCTCTTGACTCAATCAGAGCCCAGCCAGACTGACCCACCTGCCCCAAAGTCCCTGGGTGCACTCCCAAGAATCCTGCCCTCTGATTGGCTGTTTCCCATTGTCAATCACAATCATTAGCCCTCTTTGATCATTGATTGGAAATGTCTCTTGATGCCTGAAAATAGTTCACACCTTCTCCCAAGAACCCTTTCAAACAATTTTGGGGGCCCAGTTAGCAGATTGTTCATTTGGGGTCATAGTAATATCATAACATGATGCCTATAAACATTTCCCACTGCAGTCCATATAGTGTCCCCACTTTTTAATCCTCCTGCAGCCAGTAGAAACATCATTATTTAACATTTGCCCACTGTTTTGAAGCAGCCCCTTTACCCTGCTGAGTGCTGTCCCCTGTCGCTAACGCCAAAAATCACTACCCCCAGGTGCTAAGCAGGTCCTCTTGTAATATACGTGAGCCACCCTCCTCATTAATATTTATGAAGAGTCCCCAATTCTTAAACACTAGGGGTGCTCTCTAAATAACCAGACTGGCCACTTTTCAATGGTCTTCCTCAGGTGTCCAACCCCTGTTTTCCCTAGCTAGGGGGTCGAGAATACCGGGGAGACATTTACAAAGTCACCGCAGTGGCAAAAAATGGGCCAGCTCTACTGTGCATGCGCAGCTCCGTTTCGCTCCTGCAGTCCCTTTAACTCTGTTAACACACACAGGGACTGGATGGAGACTCCAAGCACAATGTAACCTGTGCCAGACGGCAGGGGCACACAAAGGGAACAGGAATGAGCCCCCCTGGGAAACAGTAGACCGGGCCAAATGGGTTAGCCCCCCCCACAGGGGGTTTACATAAGGGAATCGCCCCCCCCCATGATCATGTGATCAGCTGGTTTTACCATGCAAACAAGGCCAGGAGTGCTTTAATTCTGTAGAAGGCGACCAGCCATGGAGGAAGGCAGGTTGTGCCAGTCCCCTTTGTCTGTACTTGTTTTAAGAAGAATTTGGTGCTGGGGAGGGGAGTAGGGAGAAATGTGCTGCCAGGGGGATAATACTGATTTTTTTTCTCCCCAGTCTGATCCCACGTGTCCCCAACATGATGCATGCATGTGGAGGCACGCAAACGTCACGTTACCCCACCCTACCAGTCACCCGTTACCACCTGCGCCTGCCACCAGACCTCCATCTGGTGACAGCAGGACTACGGATGGGCGACCCACCCACCCGGGGAAGGACAGCCAATGCTCGATCCTGTTCCCCCCTCGTGCTGGGGCCCCAACAACCTAAGTCCATTCCTGAACCTGGATTGCCAGCATGGTGTGAGGTGTGGCATCCAGCGCCTCAACCCTCAGTGCCAGCAGTAGTACTGATTTTACAAAAATAAATAAATAATGAGTGCTAAAGATGACAGCCAGCCATGGAGGCAGGTGGGTTGTGCCAGTCACCCATCTTGGGAGTTTTTAACATTCAAAAAAAACATGAAATTGTGGGTGCTGAGAGAGGAGGGTGGGAACGGGACTGAAGCAGAGGGTGGGGGTTTGTATTTTAAAGGATTAGGCTGGGGAGGAGGGCGGGGCTGCTTCTTTTTTTTCTTAACAGGCATACAAACAACAAACACTGAAATATCTAGGGGTCTAAATATTCGGCCTAAATATTTGAAATAATGTTTTCGCCCAGCCCTACCTGGCTGGAAGCCAACATTTCTAGTTCGATTCCTCCCACTATATTCTCAGCATGTGAGCTCACTCATTGTTACATCACAAGGCCTGCTGCCTGATCAGTCACAGGTATCACAAGTAGAGATGCTCAGAACTGGCCAATTCTGATATGATTTTTGGATTTCAGAATTTCAGAACTTCCAAATCCTAATCCGATTAATATCCTAAAAACACCCCAGAACTAGAATCAGATTTGAAATTGTAAATGCCTATGTAAAAGCATATTTTAGGATTCAGTTTAGGAATTGGGATTCTTGGACTACAATTCCAAAAATCCAAATTCCAAAAATTCGGTCAGACTCTGACAAATCTGATTATGTTTGGTGAATTCCATACAACCCTTATGTATATATGTATTTAGTATTTGTTTACTGGGTAAGTGCACTGATCCCAGGGACCATTTTCAGGCACAACCCGGGCCACAGAGATGACACATAGGTAATACAGGTAGGAATGCACATTTACAAAACTGGTATAGAAATAGGACAAGGGATACAAAGTGCATGTACAAAATACAGCATACATTCCAGAGAAGTAAAAAACAAAACTAGAAAATCAAACAGCAGGAATATTCAGTGTAGTATCAAAGGATTTCAACATTCTCATAAACCTCAGATTTAGGAAATGAGGAGTCCACATCAAGAAATGTGAAGTCTTGATATTTCACCCAGGGGGGTAGGTACATGTGGCAGAGGCCATCAAGGTAGTTTTATAGTTCGTTTTGAATGCTAGGTGTGAGTCTAAAGAACGAGGGGGGGTTAGGTAAGCTGTTCCACAGTCTGGGAGCTACAGAGAAACCTTTGCTACCTAGGCAAGTAGAAATCTGTAGGACCATTAAAGGGGGAATACTAGAGGTCCGAAGAATTTGTAGGCAGTTATTTAATTTGATCAAGGAAGAAAAGGGGGACAGGCCAACTTTGTATAGCATTATCTATAGTGCAGTCGAGGAAGTAGTTGTTTCTGGCCTGTGGGGGTGCCAGCCTAGGGACTGGTAAAGGGAGCAATGGTGCATGGAGTAGGGCACCATTAGCACAGATCTATTGTATGCCCCCCTCTCCGCTGTCTAAGGGTGCCTGATGGTAGGAAGGGGAAGGGGGCCCAGACCACAAGTGCCATCCTGAGTAATCCTATGACAGCTAAACTCAAAACATCTTCGATGAAAAACATGAAGGCACCCTACCTTTAGACGTCTTCTTCACCAAGCAGAATGCCTCAGAACCCCCCCCCAGATGCCAGCTCTCACCCCCAGAAGGAGCACCACAATACCGGAACTATTATTCTCACCTTCTACCCACTCCAGGATCGAGGTACAAATTTACTCTAGAGTCCATCCGTGTGACTATGGGAAAATGTATTAGCTTTTAATAAATAAAAATATAAGTACAATTAATTCATCCATGTTCGTGGTGCAGTCAGAAAAAAACAGACACCAAATTAGTCAAAACCAAGAAAATGTATTTCCTGGAGCACCATGATGATTATAGGGCCCAGGAGCTAAACTCCTTAAACTTTGGAAACATAGCTCCATGGGACTAACAATTTTTAATCAGAGAGAGAGGACCATGATGGCACTTAGGCATAGATTTCAAAATCAGTGTTCAGCACACTACCACAGCATTTTAGGGCCGACTGATGGAGCCTGCATTTTCTCATAAGTACCCTGCTTCTTCCACAGAAACCTATCTGTTCCCACTGTGACGTGATAAACCCTTTAATATTTTAATTGTATAATATTTGCATTATAAATAAATGGTCTGTGTTATGTGCGTGTCTGCCTGACAATCCAGTCAGCAGTGACAAGTGACCTTTGGCCTCAGGTGTCAGTGTGGCTGACAGCTGCAGGATATGTGAAATGGGCCAGTAAAGAGAAACCATAATTAAAGGTTTCCTGTTTTGTCTTAATTAGAACTTTCTGGCCATCTGCCAGGATATAGGCCTCATAAACTTTTATGGTTCTTGCAGGAAAGGCCAGTTTGATAGCAGGATGGTGTTATAAGTTGTAAACCCTTAGGTCTTCTCTGGGAAACAGGAACCAGCAGACATCAAAGAGAAATGTTTGATCACAGACTGTCATATTTGGGAAATGGCTAACTGCTGATTTTTCACAATAAGAACTTACATCCTTGCAGATAACTATGTTAAGGAAAATTATGTTAAGAATTAACTTTAAGGGAGGGTCTAACTGACCTCACAAAAGAGGTGGGGAGATGCATCCTGAAATTATCCTGTATCTGGTGAAAGTGTGTCATATCATTCTGGACTTTTAACTCTCTGGACTTATGAAAGCACTTAAAGGGTAACAACTGGATGGTAAAGAAATTCGGTATTTACGGTAGAAGTTTTTGTTCTGTAACATCACATTTTTTTATGTGATTGTGAGCCCTTGATATTTGTTCTGTATTTTATTTCTCCTGTTTTACAATGTTTAGTAAATTACATTTTCTTTAATACCACCAGTGTTTTCCCTCAGTTCTATTGCATGTGATGCTGAATCTGTGTTTAAGTCTGACAGCTATTAAGGGCTTGCATGGTGTTACTAAGCTTGAAAAGGTAAGAATATACCAGGGTCTCATATAGAGTTGTAAGGGTTCAGTTTGGATACCTGGCTGGATGCCCCTAGGTGAAAGATTATATTGCTCCCCCCGAAGAGAATATTATCTGAGCCTGTTAATTGGGTATGCTAGCATAAGGTTCACAGTTTGAATTCTTCCAGAACTCAAGGCTAATAGGTGATTCAGACCCAAAACAGACAGGAGGGTTACCCTGTCTGTCACCTGTTCACACTATTGCACTCTGAGGTTGGCACTGTGGGAGCTGAGGGCCTGACCTGTGGAGGGCATTTGTGACACCCACTGCACAATTCCCAGATTCATCCCATGAATTATTTCCTCTGCAGCGGAGTGATTTACACCTCTAGTGCCACCAGGGAGAGTAGTTCTTGGAGCGATGAGTAGCCTAGCCTCCACGGCTGCTCCCAAAGTATTGACAAATTCCTCTTATTCCTTCCTTTAGCCGTTACCCAGTGCCCATAGATATTTAAAACTTCCACCTCGAGTTTCCCACCAGAGCCAACCAGCCCAAAAACAAACAGTGCAGTGGCTCCCTTCCTTGCCCTACTGTTTCCTGAGAAACCACAGCCCTTTTGGCCTATAGACCCACCTCAGACACGGGCACGGTGTGTCCTGGGACCTGCCCCAGACACGGGCATGGCAGGCCCCATTGAGTTGCAGGCTGCATTCCTCCCTTCCAACCTTCTACCAGGGCCAATGTGCCACCCAGGAAAGGACACACTGGTGTTGCCAGCAATCAATGGCCCTGCTGCAGTTCTGCCACCACTGCAGCAGCCCCACTGGCCCAGTGCACATACCTTGAAAGTGGATTCAGGACCCCCATTCTCCTGCTGGCCTTTTCATCTTCTCTTACTGGTTCTATTACTTCAGCTGCCCGTGGGACTGCCGATTCCAAGCCACGTGGCCTCCCAGACTCCTACCAGGTGGGGGTAATAATCTTAAGAACCCCTGGAACCCCAATGACCGCTACTGCCTGAACTCCCTCCCTCCCGTGGAACCTCAAATGGACTGGCGCACTGTGAGGGTGTTGGTATGCCCCCCCTTCCTGTCCATCTTCTGGCAGCTTAGGGCATTTATTTTTCTTTTCCTCTGGTAAAGTCTATTGCAGTAGCACCTCTTTCTGTCTTTTTTTTTGTACACTTTATTTATGACCCTTACCACACACTGGACTCTCTCCAGCTGAGACATGGGTCTGTTCTGACTGTTCCCGTCCACCTGAAGCTCTGGTGCTCTCTCTTGTTTCAAACCCTCTTCACACCACGTCCCCCGAAACCCCCCGGATCTGAGCCCCCTGGGAGTAAGGGCCGACACATCCTTCTGGTGCTCTCAGTGTCAGGTGGGGATGGATGTGGGGAGCCCAGGAGAGCAACCCAGCCTGGCTTTGGACATGGTGCCAGAGCCACTAGACCCCCACCTTTGCCTACCAATGGGAAGGGGGTTTTCTTGGTTACCTTCCCCCAGGAACTTGGATGTGCAATGATGTCAGGATGGAGGAACCATCAACGTCTGCCTCGTTCCTCCCCTGCTGTGACTCCAGCGCAGTATGTACCTCCGGTCACCACCGGGTGTCTCTGCGCTTTGGAGTTCCCTGGAACCCTCCCCAAGGAGAGGAGAGCTGTCCTGTGGACGCTCGATCCTTTCTCTCCTCTGCCAACCCCCAGTGCCCGAGCTAGTTCCCGAACTTGGGTCACCGGCATGGCACGAGGTGTGGCATCCAGCACCTCAACCCTCAGCGCCACCGGGCCAGCTACCTCTTTCTGTCTTGCTATCCCTTTATTTCTCTTTCTACTTCAGCGGACCAGCCACCCACTGAAGTATCTTGGCAACCTGCACTATTCCCTCTTTTGTTTTCCTTTTCGTCCTGCCCAGAGTACCTGCAAGCCATTTAGGCATCTATTGCGCCTTGCCCTGTATTAAAATAAACTAATTTATTTAATGGGCCCTGTATGAAAAAGAACCTGTGGTTTTGTTCTTTTGTAGCGAGCCTACAGTGAGACCGCAGCTTGGTGCCATGAGCGGCGTCTCACCCTCCGAGTAAAACGCTGTACTGTCCAGCGATATGAATGAAGAAAACATCAAAGGTCTCTGCATTTTCTCCCGCTCGATGCCCCGATGTATTTTTTTTTCCTTCAGAAGACTCTGCTACAGAGTCTTACTTACTTACTGTGTTAGGTCCTGCTGCCAAGCTTCTCCCAGTCAGTGCGGGACACACAGGATGCACCTCACGACAGTACAATGGGGAATTGCAGTTCGATTGAGTTTACTTTTAGCAGGGCTCCATGAGAGCTTGAGTGGAGCTTCCTTGCTACAAATGCAGAGCAAAATAAAATAAAAGGCAGTAACATAAATGAAAGTAAAAAACAATACTGCAAGTGTGCGGTTTGAACATCCCCAAGGAACTCTAGCGGTCCCTGTTTCAAGGAATGAGCAGGGTAATAAAATTAAATGCTGGTTATTTTTCTTCAGAAATGCAATAGGCAAGAATGCTAAAATAATATTTTACAGTTTTTTTACAAGTACAGGCATGCCGATACGCCTGTCAGCCTGTCATACCAGCCGACAGCCTGTAGCACTGCAATATAACTTCTCCCGTTTACTAGTTATTGTGCTAGAGATTAAAAACAGGAAGGTGAGCATTTTTATGCTGAATAAACCTTTATCATACCCTGGTTGTTGCAGGTTTTCAACAAATATAATGTAAAAGAAACTAAAGAGAAGGTAACTCTGGAATAAGAACAGGTGTTTGCAAACTTACCTTCCACCTCTGTGTATTGGGTGCCGCTATAGGAGGCAGTGGTCCCAAACAGAGGATTTCTTACAGGGTGCCACCTGTACATCACTATGAAATGAGTAGGGATATGAATAATTATGTTTGGTTATGTGCTTAGACATATGTTTTAGAGCTCATTATTGGACTCTATATCCATTTTTTTCTCTGTATAATGATTATTATGTTTCCCTGACCACCCATCTATAAATTAGAGTAGTTTTTTATTTTGTTTGCATTGGATTGGGATGGATCAGGAGGATCAGGTGACCTTCTGTGCCTATATAAAGCATCCATGAAAGTCCTAGTGAGTCAGTTCAGCCTGAGTCAGTCCAGACAGAAGATAGTGGAAATACTGCCTTTGTTTTCCACTCTGTAACTGGTTATTTTCTTTCATTTTCTGTTCTTCATTTTTGCTTAAGTTTGTAATAAATATCACACTACCGGTGTGTTTTTCACTCACAACTTGGTGTCTGTGTCTCAATTCCCACACTTCAGGACAGCTGGTGGCAGTGGTGGGATTTGCTGGTTGTTCAGGTTTGGTGGGGGAAACCAGCAACAGGTACCAGTTCTGGTATCAGGAGACAGGCAGGCATGGAGGATGCCAGCGAAGAACAGAAGAGCGGCATGGCCTCTGGTATAGCGACTCCATCACAGGTCCTGAGAACTGGGGAACCTTTGCTGCCCAAACTGGGCCCCAGTGTCAGAAGGCAAACACCAAAGGAGAAGTCGGAGACTGGCCTTGATGAGGAGTACTGGGAACATAAGAAGAAATTCTGAGTCAGCATAGAGGAACCTCCTGAGGGAATCTCCGAGTTATTGAGGTGGTTAGCCATACGACATATGGAGATGGATCGAGAGATAGAGAACATGAAGGAAGGCACCAAGACATGAGTTGGGCCGAAACCACGAGGGTATTACAGAACTTGGGGGGTTGGACATGGTAATAATGGGAATGGGCCTAACCCAAAAGACATAAAATTAAACAAAAATGACTGCCTCTGATGATACTGAAGGTTATTTGACCACTTTTGAAAGAGTTGCAAGCGCATGTGGGTGGCCCCAAACAAAATGGGTAGTACGCCTCGCACCATACCTAACAGGAAGGGCCCAGTTGGCTTACAGCAATATGGACTCCCGTAGCACAAATTCCTATGAACTGGTTAAGAAAGAGATTCTCAAACAGTATGACATTTATTCTGAGACCTACAGACAAAGGTTTCAGAACATCAAATATCAGTCAAGTGCCACCCCCAGAGAGACCTTTACTCGATTAAGAGAACTATGTATGAAATGGTTGCAGCCCAAAGGAAAAACTGTTGCTGATATAATTGAGACTCTGATATTAGAACAATTCATACAGATATTACCTACAGAGGTGCAAATCTGGGTCAAAGAGCATAACCCAGAGTCAGCTGAAGTAGCCATTACACTGGTGGAAGAGTTTGTGACTGCCCACCAATCGTATAGAAAAGGAAACCCCGTGTACCAGAACCCACAACACCAAACATAGCACCATCAGTAAAAAAACAATCAGAATATTCGTCAAGGAAAAAGTGAAGGGAAAACAGAAAATCGGACTGGACCAGGTAGGAGGACCTTCTCACCAGACATTATCTGTAGAAACTGATAAGGAAGGGGACACATTGCCAGATTCTGTCCTACTAAGAAGGGAGATCCCTTTCACCTTGCCCTCTTGAACACTGGGTACTACACTACTGATGTTCTAGTGGAAAGTAGGCCTACTGTAGCCCTGATAGACTCAGGAAGCAAACAAATACTGGTTTGGCCTGAATTTATAAGCACTCAAAAAAAAGGGGACCTGAGGTGACAGTCATGTGTATCCATGGGCATACCCATCAATACTCCACTACCGATGTCAACCTACAGGTTCAGGGACAGACAAGTACTGTTACAGCAGGATTGGTACCCCCCATACCCGTTGTTATTGGACATGACTTCCCAAACTTTTCCTCTTTAATATCAGAAAAGGGGACTATCTGAGCTGTAACTACCAGAGCCCCAAAAAAAACAAAAGGGTCCAAATGCTTGCGGAGATCCTATCCTTTTGAAGGGGATGTGATTGGGGAAACCAGGTAAAACAAGAAGGACTCTTAATGCCAAGAAAAGACTACAGAAGCAATGGCATAAGGAAAAGGGGGGGGGGGGGTCTAACACCTGAAAATGTTTCCTCTGTATTTGTTACAACTAATGTCAGCAACAAAATGACAACAGTTTAACCCCTTTTTTCCAACAGGTGGGGGAAACCTCAGAAACCTGGTGATCCCGAAATGGTAATAAAAAAATCAATTGTTGTATAAGCATTGTACTAATCCTGTAACACAAGAAAAGATCAAACAATTGATGGTAGCAACTTGTTTTAGGCAATACCTTCTTTATTTAAGTCACGACCTACCATGGGCAGGACATGCGGGAGGGATAGGACATTTGGCAGACTCACACAACGGTTCTTCTGGCCTGAAGTCCATGAAGACGTTGCGTGATGCTGCAAAGAGTGTAAGGAGTGCCAGCTGTGACCCAGATAGGGAAGAAAGATACAGTGCCCTTAATGCCCCTGTCCCTTGTCTCAACTCCCTCTGAAAGAATCAGGACGGATGTTGTGGGACCCCTGATTAAGAGCTCAAAAGGGAACAGGTTTATTCTAGACGTGTGTGACTAAATATCCTGAGGCTACCCCTATGCGTACAGTTACTACATCAAGAATAGCAGAAGAGCTTGTGAAGATCTTTGGTCATGTAGGTATCCCCAGGGAGATCCTTACTGATAGGGGGAGTAACTTTAATGCAGCCTTGCTCAAGGAGCTATATTGCCTCCTAGGGATAGTGGCGATTAGAACATTCCCCTATCACCCTCAAATAGACGGGCTGGAAGAACGCTTTAACCAAACGTTAAAATGTATGTTGAGGAAATTTGTCAACAAAGAGGGGAAGAACTGGGATAAATATCTTCCATTTGTGCTGCTTGCTTATCGAGAGGTACCCCAAGCCTCTACGGGCTACTCACCGTTTTCACTGTTATATGGGAGAAACCCCTCAAGATTGTAAAGGAATGTTGGGAGGAGGGACAAGACCTAAAATAGTCAGGGATAGGGGCCTATATGAGCAGCTCAGGCAGAGGTTAGTAAAATACACACAGACAGCCCATGCAGTTAATAGCCAGGCCCAAAAGAAACAAAAGGAAAGGTATGATCAAGACACTATGATGAAAACATTTTCTGTGGGTGAACGTGTACTACTGCTTCTGACTTTTTCATCTAATAAACTTTTGATGAAGTGGCAGGGACCCTATCAGATATTAAGACAAACAGGACCTGTCACATATGAAGTGGAAACCCCTGACAAAAGGACCGGAAAAAATATATATCATGCCAACTTGTTAAAAAAGTGGCATGAGAAAACTACAGCAGGTATAGGAATGTTGGTCTTGCCTGAGAAAAGAGATACAGACCTAGATGTGGCTTACAGATACTTAAAGTCCACCAATGGGATGGAGGAAGTTGTAATAAACCCTCCTTAGACCCTACCCAAAAGGAAGAATTGCAGGCCCTAATACAGGCATATCCCAACACCTTTACTAGTGTTCCAGGTAGAGCTATCGGGATAGAACATGTGATCCTAACCGACTCACCCCCATTAAGGAAGAAACCATATAGGCTCACTGAGAGAGTTAGGAATGAGGTACAACAAGAAGATGTTAAATCTCAAGATTATAGAACCCTCCACAAGTGCCTGGTGTTCTCTGATCATGGTGGTGCCAAAGAAGGAATGAGGCATGCACTTATGTCTTGATTTTAGGGGTTTAAATCAAGTCTTGCAGTTTGCTGCATACCCTATGCCCAGGGTGGATGATGTATTGGATCGCATTGGCAATGCCAGATACATATCCACCCTAGATCTCACAAAAGGGTATTGGCAAATCCCCTTGGAAACTTCCTCCAAGGAGAAAACTGCTTTCCATACACCAGTGGGATTATCCCAGTTTAGGACTATGCCCTTTGGACTACACGGAGTGAATGCAATGTTCCAGAGATTTATGGACCAAGTGCTGGCACCACATGCCAATTTTTGTGCAGCTTACTTGGACAATGTGGTAGTTTATAGTCCAGACTGGAACACCCACATGAAACATTTAAGAGCTGTGATTGAGGCCATCAAGAAAGCAGGGATGACCATTAATCCTAAAAAAATGTGCCCTAGCCATGAATGAGACCAGATATTTGGGTTTTGTTTTAGGTAATGGGGTAATAAAACCTGAAATCAGTAAAACAGATGCTGTAGCAAACTGCACCATGCCTGAAACAAAGAAGCAAGTTAGGTCCTTTTTGGATCTGGCAGGGTACTACAGGCGGTTCATTTCCAATTTCGCAGCCATAGCCACTCCATTGACAGACCTCACTAAAAAGAAGTGTCCCAATAAAGTTAAGTGGACACCTGAATGTGAAGAATCTTTCCAGAACATTAAAGCAGCTTTACGTTCCTCCCCTGTGCTTAAAAGTCCTGATTTTAATCACCCCTTTATAGTACATATGGATGCCTCTGGTACTGGCATAGGGGTTGTATTAAGTCAGAACATAGGGGGAGAGGAACATCCCGTGGTTTTCATTTCTCGGAAGCTTCACGATAGAGAAAGTACTCCACAGTGGAACAGGAATGTTTGGCTGCTAGATGGGCAATTGAAGCCTTTCATTTTTACTTATGGGGAGCCCCTTTCACGCTAGTAATGGACCACAATCCTTTGTGTTTTATCCAACAAATGAAGAATAAAAACAACCGCATTATGAGGTGGTATTAGGCTCTTCAACCCTATAAATTTGAAGTAAAACACAGGCCGGGGGTCCAGCATGCTAATGCAGATTGTTTGTTCCGGTATGGGGCTAATGGTACAGATAATACCAACAAGGACTAACATAATGTGCTGTGGAATGATTGTTGAATGATAAGTAGTCACCCAACGGTAAAGATAGTTAATGTGTATGTGACATACTGGCATCCTATAGGGATAGTTATGTCCTGTAAGTATGCCTACCTTTGTGATGTTGTAGATAAGGACCCTGGGGTGGAGCTTCCAGGGGAAGGGTGGATGGAAGCTCCATCCTACCCATAGTAAGTGTAGGTTGTCTTAAAAACCAGTTCCTGAGCGTATTGATTTTCACTTAGCCATGGGGGTATGTGAGGGTATTTCTAGGCCCCCCCCTCCCGTCCATCTTCTGGCACCTTTGGGCATTTATTTTTCTTTCCTTCCGGTAAAGTCTACTGCAGTAGCACCTCTTTCTGTCTTGCTATCCCTTTATTTCCCTTTCTGCTTCAGTGGACTGGCCACCCACTGAAGTATCTTGGCAACCTGCACGATTCCCTGTTTTGTTTTCCTTTTCGTCCTGCCCAGAATGCCTGCAAGCCATTTAGGCATCTGTTGTGCCTTGCTCTGTAAGAAAATAAAATAAACAGATTTATTTAATGGGCTCTGTATGAAAAAGAACCTGTGGTTTTGTTCTTTTGTAGCGAGCCTACAGCGAGACTACAGCCTGGTGCCATGAGCGGCGTCTTGCCCTCCGAGTAAAGCACTGTACTATCCAGCGATATGAGTGAAGAAAACACCAAAGGTCTCTGCGTTTTCTTCTGCTTGATGCCCCAGTGTATTTTTTTTTCCTTCGGAAGACTCTGCTACAGAGTCTTACTTACTGTGTTAGGTCCTGCTGCCAAGCTTCTCCCTGGTCAATGCGGGACACGTAGGACGCACCTTGCAACAGTGTGGGGGGAATTGCAGGGCTCCGTGACAGCTTGAGTGGAGCTTCCTTGCTACAAATGCAGGGCAAAATAAAATAAAACGCAGTAAAATAAATGAAAGTAAAAAACAGTACCATAAGCGTGCGGTTTGAAAATCCTTCCCCCTTCTGAGGAAACTGTAGCGGTCCCTGTTTCGAGGAATGAGCAGGATAAACAAATAAATTAAATGCTGGTTATTTTTCTTCAGGAATGCAACAGGGAGGAAGGCTAAAAGAATATTTAACAGTTTTTTACAAGTACAGGTACGCTGCTACACCTGTCAGCCTGTCATACCAGCCGACAGCCTATAGCACTACAGCATGACCTTTCCCATTTACTAGTTATTGTACTAGAGATTGAAAATGGGAAGAAGAGTAACTCAGGAATAAGAACAGGTGTTTGCAAGCTTACCTTCCACCTCTGTGTATTGGGTGCCTCCATAGGAGACAGCGGCCCCAAACAGAGGCTTTCTTATAGGGTGCCACTTGTCCATCACTATGAAATGGGTGGAAATATTAATAATTATGTTTGGTTGTGTGTTTGGTTATGTGCTTAGACATATGTTTTAGAGCTCATTATTGGACTCTAGATCCATTTTTTTTTCTCTGTATAATGATTATTATGTTCCTCTGACCACCTATCTACATATTAGAGTAGTTTTTTATTTTATTTGTATTGGATTGGGGGGGGGGGATCAGAAGGATCAGGGGACGCTGTGTGCCTATATGAAGCACCCCTGGAAGTCCTAGTGAGTCAGTTGAGCCTGAGTGGCTGTGCCAGCAGGACCTCTGGCAGATAGTCCAGACAGAAGATAGGGGAAACACTGTCTTTGTTTTCCATTCTGTAACTGGTTATTTTCTTTCATTTTTCTGTTCTTTATTTTCACTGAAGTTCATAATAAATATCACACTACCGGTGTGTCTTTACACTCACAACTTGGTGTCTGTGTCTCAATTCTCACACTCCAGGACACATACCACCACTGTAAGGCTGACTTGCCTAAGCCTGTGGGGGGCGGGGGAGCCCACACCAGACTGCCCTGCTTCCAAGCCGCTGACTTATGCCTCTCTCTCTCCAGCTCACACCCTTACCCAGCCTTATATACTTCCCAAAGGTGCTGCCCCCTAATGGAAAAGCACTGAAAACTCAGGGTAGTGGAGGGGCTGTGGGTTAACAGATGGACCAGACACCAAACTTCAAGTTCAACGCACAATCTCGGTGTGATGTTTATTCAAAATGCAGGAGATAACTTTAAGCAATTACATATCCCTTCTTCAGTACACCAGTTTGCATTAACAAACTATGCAAATCTTTCCTCTACACTTAGCCAGCACCTAGTGATTCACTGATCTCCAAACACCTACTGACTCTCTGATCTAACTAATCAGTTGAGATTCAGCCTCCCCTATGCAGGCCATGTTTGCTTGGGTGGTGGGGACTCAAATAAAAAAACAAACAAAAAAAACAAGCTAAAGACAAAGAACCTCAGTGCAGAAGCACTGAAACAAAGGTTACCCAAAGGGCATTGACAATAAAGCCAAGTTTAAAAAAAAACACAACATCATGCATACTCCCAAAATGCAAAGCAACATGGGATGTATGCAAATCACCATGACATTAGACTGACTCAGTTTACAGCAATTTGTATGCACTCTAAGTAGCACAACTAACTTAATATATATACTATACAGTCACCTAGTACTTTTTACCTTTATCAGAAACATTGCCATGGTATTTTCAACATTTGCAGGTTTTATACACGCAAGGTATATACATCAATGTATTTTATGACATAGTGTCACTGCATACTAAATCCAACAATGAGGAACATAACCTGTTGTACATTAGCTCGGAGGTCACCACAATAACCTCCCTGTAGGAAGACCTGAGGGGGAAAAGGAAAATTAAAGAGGACACTATAGCATAGTCAAGAAAGGGGAAGGGGGTGCCCATAGGTGGCCAGCCTTATGGACTAGAAATTATAAAGGATAGATTAGGCTAAGAAATAAAAGAACTATTGCAACAGAGTTAAGAAAAGGTCGGTCCTCAGGAGTGGCAGGAGCTCCCTGTCACATATCCCCCTCCTTAAGAGGGAAGCAGTTACTGCAGACTGCTTACCACCTTCCTGTCCCTGGAACGGATGGAGCGTCCACCCATCCATCTTCAGAAGCTCTGTCTCAGGGTCCCTATTAACAATAAACACTCCATCATAAACACAGCGGATATCATTATTCTTTACCCTCAGGCATTAACACATTTCTCAGCAGAGATTAACAGTACCTCCCCATCTCCTTTTAGGGAAAGTATGTCGTATTCCATTGACATCAATTCCTGCACCACATCTAGACATGAAATCAGCACTTACATGTTGTCCGTCATATTTCATAACCGAAAATTTGGACGACTGTAAATTCTAGTACTACAGAAATAATTTTTCTAGGGTAAGTACCTGCTCCAGCCCCACCAGACATGTCAGTTTTAAGTAGGGGCCCAGTCCTAGGTTCAACTCCTCTATATAAACCCACTATGTCCCTTGACTCATTCATTTTGCTTGCTACTGTCAACTGATACTGACACCTGAGGGCAGACACTCTTTTGGTGTTACCCAAACATAGGTTCCAATTCATTTTCCACCCAACTCCTCCTTGGTAGGTTTTCCTAAGAAAAGAATAAAATACATGTACCACCTCAGACTCCTTGTCTGCCCTTGGGTACCTGTTTCTTTGACATCAAGCCTGCCCCCTGGCCAAACGTGGTACACTTTTTTTTTTAACTTTAGTTTTATTAAGCTTTCTTTTGTAAGACACTGAATACAGTCCTGCAGCCGAGACAAGCGACAGTAATGGCCCCCCCGAGGGAAGTAAAACTGGGGCACATAAGCAGAACAGCCCCTGCAAAACTAAAGTCTCACCAGTCCTGCAGCCGAGACAAGTGACGGTAACGGCTCCCCCCAAGGGAGGTAACGCTAGGACACATAAGCAGAAGAGCCCCCTGCAAAACTAAAGTCTCACCAGTCCTGCAGCCGAGACAAGCCACGGTAATGGCCTCCCCCAAAGGGAGGTAACACTGGGGAACATAAGCAGAAGAGCCCCCTGCAAAACTAAAGTCTCACCAGTCCTGCAGCCGAAACAAGCAACAGTAACGGCCCCCCCCAAGGGAGGTAACGCTGGGGCACATAAGCAGAAGAGCCCCCTGCAAAACTAAAGTCTCACCAGTCCTGCAGCCAAGACAAGCGATGGTAACGGCCCCCCCCGAGGGAGATAACGCTAGGGCACATAGGCAGAAGAGGCCCCTGCAAAACTAAAGTCTCACCAGGTATGAAATATTCGGGCTCCATGGCTGCTTCTCATACTAACATACTATTTGCCAGCAGATTAGGCCTTACGGTCTATCGAGTCTGCTCGAACCTCAGATCCTTAGTTGGGTGCCGAGGCCCTACCCTCCCTTGTGTTCCAGAAACCCCTATCACCCATCCCCACCCCCCTGAGACAGGCCATCATCTGATACATCCACTTTCTGTGTCTGTCCCACCCTCTCTTGAAGCCCTCCACTGTGGATCTCTGAACCAGCTCACCAGGCAGTGCACGCCAAGGGTCCACCACCCTCTCAGTGAAAAACCTCCTCCTCTTTCCCCCCTCACCCTTCCACCTTCCAGCTTCAAACCATGTCCTCTGGTGATACCTCCCTGCTTTAGTCTAAAGATCCCCTCCATGTTTACCCTATTTATTCCCTTGAGGTACTTTAAGACCTCAATCATGTTCCCCCGTCTCTCCTCTCCTCCAATGAAAACAGGCAGAGCTCCTCAAGTCTGTCCTCATACGTCAAATCCCCTAGCCCTCGTATCATCTTAGTTGCCCTCCTCTGTATCCAGGAGCTGTATGTCCCTCTTCAAGTGTGGTCTCCAGTACTGTACACAGTACTCAAGGTGTGGTCTAACCAGTCCATTGTACAGCGGCTGAATCACTTCCTTGCTCCTAGAGGTGATCCCCCTTACGATGCATCCCAACATCCTGTTTGCCTTGCTAGCCGCTCTCCTGCACTGCTCAGAGTTATTCATACATGCATCCACCATGACCCCTAGGTCTTTTTCCCCTATTGAGGCCTCCAGCGCCTCCCCTCCCAGGGTGTACCTGTGTTTAGGGTTTCCCCGACCAAGATGCAACACCTTGCACTTGGTGATATTGAAATTTAATTTCCATGTGTGAGCCCAGCTTTCCAGGGTGTCCAGGTCCCCTTGCAGGGCCAACCTCCCCTCTTCTCCCTCAACTACTGCTCCCATCTTGGAGTCATCCATGAAGAGACTCGTTTCACACCCTATACCCTCCCTGATATCCGATATGTATGCATTAAACAGGATCGGACCTGCGGTACCCCACTACCAACCTCTCTAGGGTTCGAGAGCTCCCCACAGACCACTACTCTCTGGGTGCGTCCAGCTAGCCAGTTTTCAATCCATCTGACCATCAAAGAGCCTACACCTAACCCCATCAGTTTCTCCACCAGACCATTGTGGGGGACAGAGTCAAACACCTTGCTGAAGTCCAAGAATAAGACATCCACAGGCTTTCCCCTGTCCAGTTCTGATGTTACCCATTCGTAGAACTCCACAAGATTGGTTTGACATGATCTACCTGGCACAAACCCATGTTTTCCTGTCTGAAATTTAGAGTGCTCCACATCTGGTTCAGTTCTCCCACACCTGAGGCTGTGAATCTGCACTGGGACTTCTTGGCACCTTTTTTTTAATTCAAACCTGAATACTACTGACCTGCATTCCTGGACTGCTCAGTTAAAGCCTCCTCTGCAATTTATGTTGACATACAATTGGAGATAGTTTTTTTCTCCATCTTTATTTGCTAAAACCAACATATTATTCGATGGGGCATGCAGTCTTTCTTAAATCATGACTCAGTTGCCAGCCTAAGTTAACTAAATCTTATTCTTGCCTTAAGACTCGGGATGCGGGATGCTTAATCGCGACTTAGTCACTAGCTGCCTGACAGACAAGTTTTATATTACCTGTGTCTTTTAGCCATTTACAGTTGCTGTAGTTCATTTACCTAAGTTCTACTTATGCCTTCAGACTGTATTCACTGATGTTACTGTTGTTTTTTTCTTTATCTGTTTCTTTCTCCTGGATATTAATCCCCTACTCCCCTCCCTCTTCTCAGCAGCCCCCCCCTTTCCCTCCCCAGTGCCTTATTTAATCCCTGCTTTCTCTTCTTTCTCCTCAGTCCTGCAGCCGAGACAAGCGACGGTAACACCCTCCCGAGGGAGGTAACGCTGGGGCACATAAGCAGAAGAGCCCCCTGCAAAACTAAAGTCTCACCAGGTATGAAATATTCAGGCTCCATGACTGCTTCTCCCATCTGAAAGTTAGAGCACTCCATGGCTGGTTCGGTTCTCCCACGTCTGAGGCTGTGAATCTGCACTGGAGATTCCCCACCGACACTCTGCATCGGCTGCCCACTGCCCCCCACCACCCTTGGCGGACTGTTCCTTTTATAGGTTCTGTGAGCCAATCACCCTACTTCTCCACCTGCAGCTTATCAGAAGTTGCCACTAGAGGTCGCACTGATATTGCTCAAACTAATCTCAGGGACTGAGCTCCAGTCATTCAATTTTGGCCTAGCTTTGGTCAAACGTGGTAGCACAAAGAGAATAAAGAGGAAATCCCACTTACCAATTTTTTCGCATCTGAGTTGCTCCTCTTTTTCACCAAAATGACGTCCCCTGGTCCTGTGTACCCCCGTGTTCACCCTGCTCACGTCCATATGCCCAAACGGAAGCTCCACTCCGGGCTACCTTACAGTGCCTCTATCCTGGTTTCTTTGTACATCCTGTCTCTTATGTGGGTTGACAGGCTTATGTGCCTTCCCTGGACTGGATACTCTGATCCGAGGCACCACAGCCTCTCTCCCCCCTTCATTCCGAGTCATTCAGCCAAACAGAGAGTACAACCACTCTTTGTGTTCCATATAATCACTAAAAAGGGCACCTGCTACCTGGCTCTCCACTACCATGCAAAGTACCACAGAGGGGGTTGACTCCTCCTACCCCCAAAAGCCCTATTGCTTCTTTCTATCCTCCTGCTTCTAGCAGGTGACATCGAGCCAAACCCTGGCCCTACTAAAGCCAACATCACTCTCGGCTCCCCCCATGACACACACTGGACTTCTTCCAAGGGCCTAAAAATTCCCCACATGAATGTCTGCAGCCTCCGCCCAAAAATACAGGAGGTTCAGGGTTGGATGTCCCTCTACAACCCAGATGTACTGGCTGTGTCTGAAACATGGTTAAAGCCTCACACCCAACCTCATGAGGTGGCAATGTCTGGTTACACCTCCTTCCATAAGGACCGGGTGGGCAAAAAAGGGGGCGGAGTCCTCATCTATACAAGGGACTCCTTGAGGCAACCCTTGCCCACCTACCCGGTACTGATCACTCTGATGGTGAATCAGTCTTCATTAAAATTACCCTTGGCAACACAAAGCACCTCACTTTCGGCTGTCTCTATCAGCCTCCGAAGGTGGCCCTACAAGCCAAGAAAACGATCGCCAAGGCCCTTACTGACACGATATCCACTGAACTCCTTATCCTGGGGGACTTCAGTCTCAACTGGGCACAGGAAATGGAGCAGTCCCTCAGGGCATTATTACTAGATACTAACCTGGAGCAAATAAACTCCGAAAAGACCAGGGCCAACTACAAAACAGGGAACCACACAACCCTCGACTGAGCTCTGGTGTCCCACCCCTCCAACATTCAGACTGCTGGTATTATGGCTGATGTTCTCAGTGACCACTCACCTACCTTCTGCATCTGGAAAAAATAGTTCTCCCAGGGTCCCTCCTAGGATACTCTCTACCTGAGACTATTCAAAATTCTCTGAGGATGCCTTCAATGCATACCTTGGCAACCCTGATTGGTCACCGATATGGGACCTCCTTACTCTTGATGAAGCCCTGGAATTCTTCCAGGACTCCTTCACCTCTGCAGCTAACCTATTCGCCCCACTTAGGAAGTTCTGTGTAAAAGGCAGCTGCCACAAATGGATCAACACAGGGCTCAAATCTCTGATGGTGAACTGGGACAAGGCATGGAAGTGGTACAAACTTTCTGCCCTGCCTGCAGACCTTGTTGCCTATAAAAAACTAAGGGATGAGTGTAAGTGTACCTCTAAGATGGCAAAGAGACAGTGTGTCAAGCTTCTCCAGAAAACCACTCTTGCCAACCCTTGGTCATTCTGGTCCCAAATCAATGATCTCCTAAAAGGGAACAAACACCCCACCCCGGGTCCTACTTGAGATCAATGGCCTTGTGTCAAATGGCTGCCATGAAATTGCTGCCACCTTTAACAGTTACTTCACCAACCTGGATGGTTACAAGACTGACCTTACGTCTACCTCATCTGTGCCCCCCTGCTCTGAGGCACCTTGCACCACACGGCCTCTCTTCCACCTGCGATTAGTTAAAGTCAGAGAGGTCCTCACACTCTTAAAGACCAACAAAGTCAAATGCTCTGGAGGACTTGATGGCATCTGCCCACAATTACTAAAGACGGCTGCTCCAGCCATTGCTCTACCTATCACATGGCTAATCACAGATCCCTGCTTGAAGGCACAGTACCCAATACCTGGAAATGGGCTGTTGTTACTCCTATCCCCAAAGGGGGTTCTAGGGAATCCATTGATAACCACAGGCTGATCTCACTTCTCTGTGCCCTGGCCAAAATTCAGGAAAGGCTAGTGTACTGCCAACTCCGTGACTACCTTGAGGCCAACCAATTACTAGCCCCCACCCAACATGGCTTTAAAGGATACCTAAACAAGCAGTTTTTTGAAACTGCAAACTCCAAAATCTGGCTTCATAACAAGGTAAAGTAGAGGCTGCTGTTTACATTTATGCTAAAACTGCAATAACATAAATGCAGTTTCATAGCTTTTGAAAAATGTAAACATCAGCCTTTCACTTTCAGAAAACAGCCTTGGTTTCTCCCTAAGATGGCTGCCAAGTCTGTTAAATGATGAGTCATGATGACATCATCTGAGCCAAAGACAGAGACCCACATATATTTTTATAGTGCTTACTAGTTCTTTCTCTCTTTGTTTTGAATTGTTGTACCAGAATGATCAACACCATGTATTAACTCATGGATTATTTTGATCAGTACACGTTAGGCTACGATTTTGTTCATTTAGTTTACTTTAACTTGTGGAAAATATTTTGTAATCCAGTTGACTTTTTCCTTGGCAAACTGCATTACAGTACAGCACTTCAATTACCTGATGATCTAGTGGTTATGTGATGCACTGAATTTTTTTTTTTTTGTTAGCCAGGAGAGAGACACTAAGCTGAAAGCTTGTTTACAGGTGTGGCCTGGGAGCACAAGGAAGTGTAATGACTTGCTCAGGGACACAGAGCAAAGTACTGGTCTGGTTCAGTTCCAAAGTCCATGCTCTCTTGTTAATCCACAAATAAGGCTTTCCTTTTCCATGTGAACCCCCTGCACCTAGCCTGCCTTCTGTTGAACACCCTACCATCCACACCCTGTCCTTAGTTCTGCCTGGGGCTGCATATGTGCTTACAGTCACATGAAGAGAATTATCATACCTCAGATTGTAATCTTTTACCTCAGAGTTGTGCACACCTATACCAATATGCATCATCAGCTGGCACTGTTATAAAATGCCTCCCAAATCACTCTCCAGTCCACATTCTCAGTGTTTGACTTCTGCTCCCACAGTAAACATTGAGTGGATCACCACCCTTCTGCACAGTGATGGTGGTATGTACAGTTCCCCTGTTGTGTTTTTTCTCGCCTCATTAACCAACAACTAGGTCTTCCTGGAGGGCCACGCAATAAGCATCATGACCCATCAGAAAAACTGCTGTTCATGCCCTGATAAAGGCTGCACTTAGAATGGGTAATGATATTATTAGCAGTAGAGGCATACTAATACCTTGAGAAAATCCACCCGACTTCCATTGTCAGTCTACTCCTTTACCTGTGATCTGCAGAACCCCGCAGGACAGTTCCCAGCAATTCTTCTCCATTACTTTTCTGTACTGTACTCCACAATTCGAGTTGGCTGGCTACCACCCTTCCAAATCTTGAATGAGCTATACACAACTCCCTCAATACTTTCCTAACAAACATCAACACCCCCACCTGAGGTAATCTCCTACACTGAATTCAAGTAACAGTTTAGGTGCAGCCTGCCCTCTGGTGTTGTCATCACTAACTACTCTCATCCACAGTCAGGTAGTGATCACGATGTTGGCAGCCCCAATTTCAGATCTCACTGTGATCTGCTCAACGTCCTCCTTCATGTCTTCAACTAACAGAATATAGCTATACCCTGCTGGAATGGCCTCTTCAGTCCCTCTGGCATTCATTCTTCACTTGCTCTCACACCAAAAACTGATGTTTCACTAGCCTTCTGCATCATGAATGTGGTTAGTATAGTCTCCCATGTTATTTTTACATATTAATAATAAACATGATCTTCTGGTAAGCCAGGCTGATAGCTGCATTGCACAAGTGGAAAAATAGGCTTTCCTACCCATGTAAGATCTAAGCCACCAATGATTAGGCACTATTAAATGACGTGCATAATGATGTGCACACCAATCATTTAGCAGTGCCTAATCAAAGGTAGCCTAGATCATTTAAGGATAGGAAAGCTCATCGTTCCCCTTGTTCTCTGTTGCTATCAGCCTGACTTACTGGAAAGATATGTTTATATTTGATATGTCAAAATAAAACGGGGACTCTACTACTTGCATTCATGATGCAGAAGGATGATGAGCTCACTAGCTGTGTGAGGAGGAATAGTGACGGAATGATGACTAGAGGGGACTGAGAAGGCCACTCTGCAAGGTACTGCTATATTCAGGGAAGGGAAGACAGAGGAGAGAAATATGAGCAGATTACTGTGAGAAATAAGATGTGGGCTGCCAGCACCTTGATCACTACCTGACCCCGTTGTCCTGGCCAACATTCCCCTTCCCATAAAACCAGTTCATGCAATTGTCCAAAGCTGTGTGTGGATATTAATCTATGAAATGGCTGCCACTACATGTTCAGTTTCTTCACTACCAGTCTAGTATTGCTTGTAAAGCACTTTGGGATACAATGTGTATGAAAACCAATATATAAATGCTGATTCTTCTTATTACTGTATTATTATTTCCCATGGAAAAAGAAGACAAGACAAGCATATATTTGAGTTTTGAGAAAGTATGAACTCTAACAATGGACTGAACAAGAACTTTGCTACAAAAAAGTGGTAGTTCTAGGGGGTGGTCAAGGGTGTGGCTGCACCCCCCCACACACACACATAGTAATGTACTTACGTGCTGCTTCTGCATTTCACTTTGTTGAAGAAGTCTGATTTATTGATTGTACAAATGTTTACATTCAAACTATGGATTACATTTGTAGGTTCTGTCAAAAATGTACTAGAAAAGAATAGCAGAAAATAAAAAGGTTTAATAAAAATGTTAAAAAGTACATATTAAGCATGCACACCACTCCAGCACCCCCACTGTAGCATCTTGGATCCACCATAATCACTAGACCACCAGGTTATTCAAAATTTGTACTGCACTGTGGTTTGCCACAGAGAAAGTCGGGTTGGATTAAAACACAATTTCAGCATGTTAAAATAAACAAAATGAACAGAACCATAGCCTAACATGTGTATTATACAAAATAATGGACATGGTTTTGACCTTTTGGGCTAAACAATTCTATACAAAGGGAAAAAATAACTAGTTAGCACTATAAAGAGCCATATATCTTTCTGACTTTGGCTCAAATGATGTCATCACATAACACATTTGGCGGACATTTTAGGAAGCAGGTAAGACAGTTTTTTTTTTTTTTTTTAATTAGAAGGCTGATTTTACAATATTCAAATGCTCTGGAACCATATTTAGGTAAATTATATATATGTAGTTTTAGCCTTAATGACTACAGCAGCCTTTTCTTTAGTTACCTACGGGAGTCAGATTTTTGAATAGTTTGTTGTCAAAATTTTGTTTAGGTATCCTTTAAGCAAAACGATGGAACTGATACAGCTCTCATAAAATTCACAGTTGATGTACTGGGGCCATGGACAAAGGACTTCCTACAGGAGCTGTCTTTATTGATTTTACAAAGGCCTTTGACCTAGCTGATCACAAACTCCTGCTATCCAAACTTGTTTCCTTTGGCCTGGATCAGTATTCCATTTCTTGGTTCACCTGCTACCTGTCTGGTCGCTCCCAGCAGGTCAGGTGGAGGAGAGCAACCTCAGATACACTCCTCCTTAATAAGGGTGTGCAGCAGGGTTCCATCCTTGGTCCCCTCCTATTCTCGCTATTCGTTAATGACCTTAATTCCCACTGTGGTGGCAGCTCGGTCGTTCAATACGCAGATGATGCTGTAATCTACCGTTCCCCGAGTAATCCATCTGATCTAGGACCCCTTCTGCAAGCTGACTTCGCCAATGTAGAGTCCTGGCTTACAGAAAATAAGCTGGTCTTAAACACCACTAAAAACAAGGCAATGCTGCTTGGACACAGAATTCTTGGCCCAGAGAGAAGTGCCTTACTCCCACTGACCTCTACGTCAGGCGGCCGCATTGAGGTAGTGAATTCCCTCAAATACTTGGGTTTAACCCTGGATCAGGGGTTCACCCTCAAGTCCCATACTGACCAGGTAACCAAAACAGTGCACTACAAACTGGGTCTCCTATACCGCCTGAATGACCAGCTCATCCCCGACTCTAGAATCACCACTGCCAACAGTTTCCTCCTTCCTAAACTTATCTTTGCTGCCCCTACACTTCAGGGACTGGCTAAACAGGAGATGAGCAGGCTGCATGTTCTCTACAACAAAGTAGCTCGGTTTGCGTCTCAGTCTCATAAAAGACGGCACCACTGCGACGCCCTTGCTTCCCTACAATGGCCCTCCCTTGCCGGTCACCTTCAGTACCCCCTGCTTTGCCATGCCTACAAACTCCTACACTGCAAATCTCCAGATAGCCTGCCCAGTATCCTGGTTCCCAAGCGCTCAGTGTGTACCCTAAGAACCTCTGGGTGTAACCTCCTAGACAAACCTAAGGTTCGAACCACTGTTGGCAGCAAGTCCTTTGCCATTTCTGCTACTGCCCTTAGGAATAAGCTTCCCCCCCTCCTTCAAGAAGCCCCCTCCATTGGAACTTTCTGCAGTGAGACTCCGTGCTCACCTACTAGATGTTAGCCTTTGTTCCTGTCAACTGTAACCCCTAGGGGGCACTATCCCAAGGGCTACTACCCCTGCCTGCTTGGCTAATAGCAGGTTAAGGGGCCTGAGTTCTGAAATGGGTGCCTCCACCCAGAGGTCAGGGTTGGTAGTGGTCAAGCTAACCTGGGCACAGCCCTCTGGGACACCGTAACCCCCCTCTTTCCCCTCTAGTGGCCTGAACACTATACAATAATCACTTTCACAATACTCCTGGTACATTACACAAGTACCCACACTGTTTGCACTTACCACCAGGGCTGGTTCCTCTGGCTCGACCCTGAGGACCCCCTGTAAAACAAGGTTATGCATAGCAAATAGCAACAGTGCAGTACTTTGAGCACAAACTGGAACCACAGTCAGATTACATGCAAAAAAAGTTAGATCTGATTTATTCAGGGGACTTGAACAAGGAAGGGGCAAAAATCAGGTTAATTAGCTTAAAGGTTATATCAATCAAGCAGTTATGCATGCGCTTTGAGTCCCCCCACACAGTCACACCTCTGGGTACCCAGGTGGAGAAGAGATGGGCTAGCCAGGACTGTTGCCCGGGATTGCAGCTAGTTGGGGCCCTGTGATGGAAAACACAACATGCACAGTACACGATATTTGTAATCCGGAGCCAGAGGGCTCAGTTCGTAAAGGAAACGAAACAACAAGACAATAAGATGACACTCTCAGATTAAGCTGTTGTTGCAGGGAGCTACCCTGGTATTTACTCAGGATACTCAAGACTGGACACAGGCTGGACGAAAATCGAGACTGCAGGTGGTTGATCTGGAATGCCAGGAGAAGCAGGGCCCACACGAGTTGCAGAGGTGTCACTCCTGTTCAAGCGTGGAGCAGGGGACTGATCCCCAGGCAGGTCTCTCGATGGCCCTTTCACAGTTTTCCCATGCGAATCCACTCAGGATTGCTGCCCAAAATACACCTGAGCTCTTCTCATTTCACTTCCCAGTTCAGAACTAACTGAAAACGGTAAGCAGCCCGGGACTTCCTAAAGATCCAAAATGTTTGGTTGGCTGATTTGGCTGTCAGTCAAAGCAAGAGCTCCCCCTTCAGTTGCAAAAAAGGCGCAAAGAAAACCCCCAAACTAAAGTTCCTACAGATTTTGAATTCAGACAGCTCCTGTAGTCCGGCTACATTTTAGGTCCCATCAGAACAGATTGGTCCAATCTGCAGTCCAGGACTAAGATAGTAGAGACAAACAAACCGGTCCTTGCTACAAAGAACGCAGGTTAGACAAACTACATTATCATTATCACTCTAAATGATTTTCAGCAAATAGTTACATCTTTCAACAGAGTTCTCTATCAGATTACTTAGGCTGCAATCAGGTAGCTCTTAAAGAGACAGTACACAGAGGCTATACAGGCTCTGGTAATCCCATTTAAACTGCTAAAAACGCAGGACACCAGCCTGGCAGTGAGCATTTAGACAAGCTCAAGAAGACTTTTTGGGAACCCCCAATTGTAGGGGGGTTACACAATGAATTGTCATAACCAATATCAACTACTTAGACCTATCTTATCTGAGCTACTCACTGCTGTATTGCCTTCTCACCTGCACCGTTACCAATGACTCTAAGGGCATTCATTCTCTCCTGAGTGTACCACTGCTACCCTTGTAATTGTCTTCACCTGTAACTAACTTTGGCACTATGTTAGCACTGTTTACTCATGTATTTGAACTCTCCCTATTGTTATGATGTACTGTGTCCTTGCTCCACTATTGTACTTGTATCCCTTTGATGTACTGTGTTCTTGCTCCATTATTGTATTTGTTTCCTTCTGTAACTAATTCCGGGTTGCCCCTGAAAAAGGGACCTTCGGGGCTCCGTGGGCCTACCCGGTTACCAAAATTGAATAAATACATACAGTAATAGATTCCAGATATTAACAGTACAGCACCATGTTAGCACCCAGATTTAGTAATCTATTACATTTGATACCACATATGGGGGAAATCAACATAGTTAAAACATCCCATAATACTTTGGATATGTTCACCAAGCTATGACGAGTGGAATAAAACTACACAGAAAATAACCTGCATACATCTAACGTGACACCACTTAAGTCACTGATTCCACGTATCTAGTCTTATAATAAGGAAAGAATACATATTTTACTATAATTTCTCCGTAATCCCCCACAACTCATACCCATTAAAAGTCATGAACATAAACCACAGATTTATACTGTGAACTAGATCCCTTCTAATACGCTGATGTGGGAGAGGTTTCCCGCTTCTGAACAAGCAGCAATTTTCAACAGCGCCATATTGGTGAATAAAATTATCTCTAAACGAGCCCTTCACTATAGAAGCATACCCATCCCTTAATGTACTGAACCCAGTTAATAAACCCAAGGATTAGATTTTAGCAAAGTTATACTACAAATAAATTAAGTGGTAACAGTCAATGTTATAACTAAGGATTTTCCAATGACGGCCGCTGCAACGAGTAATCGGACCACAAAAAGTCACCTTAATTTATGAATCAGTCTCTGAGTCAGGTTCCTCCTCCCTAGGATCCGGGGCTGCTGCACGAAATCCAACTGCGATTTAATCTGTTCTTTTCTTTGCTTCTTTAGGGTCCGTAAATTGAAACGATTTCCCCCATATGTAATCCGTAGTCTTTCCAGGGCAAAGAGCGTGTGAGCTACTCCCAAGGCCCTCAATTGCTGCCTTAAGGGGTCAAATAATTTCCTGCGGTTTCTGGTTGCAAAAGACCAGTCTGTAAACAAGCGAATATCAGTTCCCTCATAGTGAAGCAGGTGATGTAGCTTAGCCCAGTTCAGCAACCGATCCCTCACCTCAATTCCCACTGTTGTGATCAGGATAGTGGGTGGAGTCTCCGGGTTCAGCTGGCGAGTTCAGAAATTCACCCAATAAGATTTCCTTATGTCAGTAAAATCGACTTACACATCCTCAGGTAATGTCTCTGTAAGTCAGTGTCTCAGGAAAGTTAAGAGGTTCTGTCCCTCCGTGCCTTTGGGTAAGCCTACCTCTGTGGCTCTGGCGGAGTTCTCTAGAGTTTCTAAACGGGTCCGAAGGTGGGAATTTTCCATCGCAAGTTGGGCTACCGTTGCTTGCGTTCTCATTGAACGGTCATCAGCCTCCTTGACGGTAGTGATAGCGGTCTCAGTTTTAGTATCTTGCATACGAAGCGATCTAGAATATTTTCCACCTTCTTATCAATGTCACCAACTGCTTTCAAGACCCTTTCCCAAGGCGGGGACTCCGTAGATGTGTTGGTCTGGCTCAGGCCTTGCTGCTGCATAGTTAGCTGATCAGAAGATGCAGATTTAGAACTCTGTCCTCCTGCTGCTCTTTTCGTATGCACCATCATCAAGTTTAGTATCAGTCTGATGTATGGGATCTGCTGGGTTGAAATCTGTAGTAAAATCAGGCTTAATATTTCAAATTTTTAAGCTTAATAGGCAAAAAGTTGTGGTTTTGCAGGAGCTGATACAAAACGCAACCTGTCTGGAGCTTAGCTCTCTAGCGCCACCCACGTGCTATACTTTTGCCTACAGAAACGGATCACTGTTGAGCCACATCTGGCCTTGCCTGCAAGTACCCTGACCCCTCTGTCTTACACAGAGTGTCTGCAGGAACATGGAAGGAACAACAGTAGCTTCTATTCTCCTATTTTAACCTTTTATAACATATGACCCCAAATTCTTGGTCATCTCATCCCCAGACAAGTCTCTACATAAACCTACAGGAAGCCAAGGAACCTCCCATGCTGAATACCCTGCAATGTTAAACAGCATGTTCCTAAACCTTTTAACTCTGGGGTGTCTTAATAAACATCCTTTAAATCATGGTGCTATTTTCAGCCATCTGTTACCATCTAGTACCTTGTGACCTGTGTGGAGTTTTCCCTTTTTCCAAGGGTGCCACTTTTTTTCTTTAATGACCTCTACCCTTTGGGACACTCTTTCCACACCCCAGGTACTAGTTCCTCTGCTGTCCCCAGCAGGTACCTCTATCTGGGCACACCATACTTTTTGAACGGGGGCTGGGCCTCGTGGTACAGAACACCCATCCTTAGTTCATACCACCTACCTTGTTTTGCCCTACACCACCATTAATCTACATACTCTCCATGACCTTACTATACTGTAACAGTTTAGCAACATTATCTTCTTTAGCCTGCAGTATACCCCAGTCAATGCTGTTCATAGATTTAGCTGTATCAATATACAAAGAAGTCCCTTCAGCCTCCTAGGTTTCTTCTTGTTTGCTTGGAGTCTTCAACCCCAGCACAATATCGCTAGGCATAGTCTTACCTGGGGTCTCACATGTAAGTTCCATACTTGCATCTCCGACATCCAACAGGTAACATCCTGGGTGCATAGGCAACAAAGGAATATCCTGCTCAGTGAGGGGGGTCCTCCTCCAGCTAAGCCCGTGAAAAATCCTCCTCCAATTCTTTATCCAAACTCTCCAGCAGGGACCTCTCGAGCACCTGGTATTGGTGTTCTGCCTCTCTGTGTAGTCAGTCTGCCACCAGCCATTGCCCACTCACCCAGTGGATCATCCTCATCAAGGTCTCCACCTCCTGGGTGTAGTCTCACACCTCCAATCTGCCTTGACCCCAGAGTAGTTATACGAACATACAAAATTGCTGTCAAAAAAAGGCCTACAGGTCTATCAAGTCTGCCTGATTGTGCAGCTCTTAGTTTCATATCACAACAGCTGCCCCACCCCACCCAAACCTCCCTTCCTCCCACCTATTTCCCAGTCCTTCCCCTTTGTGTTTTGTCTGTACTAACCCTGCCTCCGACTCTATCGCAACCCCACTTAAAGCTATCCACTGTCCTTTGAGCGATTAACCCCTCTGGCAGTGTGCTCCAACCTGCCACCACTCTCTCTCTGTGAAGTAGTGCCTCCTCATCTCCCTCCTAAACCTTCTCCTTTCCAACTTCAGACTGTGCCCCCTAGTGACCCTTCCCCCCTTTAAGCGGAACAATCCTCCCTCCCTGACTTTGTTTATGCCTTTCAAGTACTTAATGGTCTCGATCATATCCCCTCTTACCCTTCTGTCTTCCAGCGAGTACAAGTTGAGCTCCTTCAACCTTTCCTCGTATGGCCACTCCCCTAGTCCATTATCATTTCTGTAGCCCTATGCTGCACCCCCTGCAGTAAACTCACATCCTTTTTGAGGTATGGGCACCAGCACTGTACACAGTACTCCAAGTGTGGCCTCATCAGTGATCTATACAATTGTAGGATGACCTTCCCCTTTCGAGAGGTGATCCCTCTGGCAATGCACCCCAGCATCCAATTTGCCCTTGCTACCGCCCTTCTACACTGTGCCGATACCTTCATGTCCCCTGTGGCTATTACCCCTAGGTCCCTTTCCTCCTCTGAAGCCATTACCTGCACTCCCGCCAGCCAGTAGCTGTGCCTGGGATTTCTGGCTCCAAGGTGCATGATCTTGCACTTCTTAGTGTTAAACCCCAACTGCCACTCCCTAGACCAGTGTTCAAGTTTAGCTAGAGCCTCTCCAAGTGCCTGCCTCTCTTCCTCATTGTCCACTTTTGCACAAATCTTAGTGTCGTCTGCAAATAGGCAGGTCTTACTCTTGACCCCCTCTGCAATGTCTCCAGTGAAGACATTTAACAAAACAGGGCCCAGCACTGAACCCTGTGGTACTCCACTGATTACTGGCCGAGCTTGGATGTCTCCCCCCTTATAACTACCCTCTGTTGTCTGCCCTGCAGCCAGCTCTCAACCCACCCCACCATTTTTTCCCACGCCCCCATGTCCCTCTGCTTGCTCATTAACCTCCTGCGTGGCACAGAGTTGAAAGCCTTGCTGGAGTCCAGATACAAGACATTCACGGTGTGCCTTCGTCAACTACCCTAGTGACTCAGTCGAAGAAGTTGATCAGGTTAGTTTGGCAAAATCTTCCCGTGACAAACCCATGCTGTCTCTCATCCTGCAGGCCATTGCTATTGAGAAAGGTTATGAACCTCTCCTTCAGAATGGTCTCCATCAACTTCCCCACTATGGACGTCAAGCTCACTGGTTTGTAGTTACCCGGTTGGTCCTTGGGTCCACTCTTGCGAAGGGGCACCACGTGAGCCATCCTCCAGTCCCTGGCTACATTCCTCGTCTCCAAGGAGGTGTTGAACAGGTTCATTAGAGGGCCTGCCAACACCTCTGCCAATTCCTTCAGGACCCTTGGGTGTACACCGTCCAATGCTGGTGCTCTGTCCACCGGCAAGGCTTTAAGGCCCTTCAGCATTCTATCATCTTGGATGACCTTGTCCGTTATCTCTGCTTGTCCTCCACCCTTGCCCCCTTTCCCCTGCAGTATTGGGCCATCCCTTTCTTTTGTGAACATCGAGTAGAAATACTGATTGAGTGCCTCTGCCTGATCTTCTCCTTGTTCCGCCCATCCTCCCTCCCTCTCTCTTGATTCTAACGATGTCATCCCTACAACTCCGCTTCTCCTTATGTATTTAAAGAAGCCCTTTTCCCCCTCTCTGATCCCCTGAGCCAACTTCAGCTTCTTTGCTGCCTTGGCTGCCCTGATTGACCTGGTCACCTCCATAGATGCCTTTGAGAACACTTTTCTATCCTCCTCTCACCCAGATTTTTTGAACTTAATGAAGACCAACCTTTTGTTCCTCACCTTCCCCTCTACCTCCTTGCTGAGCCAGCTAGGTTTTTCAGACCAGGACTGCTTACACTGAGATTTGGCACACATGTTCGTGGCCTCATTTAGCCCCTTCCTAATGACTGGCAACTTCTGTTCAGTCTCCTTTGCATCTCTTCATCGTCTTCAGGCTAGACCATCCTCTGAGCTCCCAGGCCCAGTCCAGGCAGCAGCTTCTCTCCATCTGTCAGTCATAATTCTGGTCCGAACTTCATGGACTTTCCTCTCTGGGTTCTCCTCTGGCAACTCCTGGTGCATCAGTCCACCTGGGATATCTGATCGCTATCTACTGGAAAACGTCCTTCTTTGGCCAGTCCAGACACTTCCAGCAAGATATCCCACTTCTTCTTTTTTTTTAATTTTGTCTTTATCTCCCGAGCCGCCTGCCACCCGTTACCTCAGCTCAGTCATGGACTGTGGGGCTTCCACCCCCACAACAGCCACGACCCTCTGATACCCTCCCGGATTGCCCCCGGGGCGGGGCTGTGGTACCCCAGCTTAGCATGACAGACTTGGGATTGATCAGAAGGCCAGCCTGGGGGGCTAACTGAAGCCCGCGGCGAGTGGCATCTAGGGCGGCTGGCAGCTCCTCCATTTTTCCTGTTTTTTTTTCTGGGGGGCAGGGATGTGCCATGATGTCCTCCATCTGCCCCACCCCCTGGAGTTCTACTATGCGCCGGTAGCTGCGGTACCCCCGGCCTCCGCCATGGGTCTGTCAAGTGCCGGACGGAGTCCCAAACCTCCTCCTGGAGAAGGAGAGCAGTCCAAGGGATGCTCTATCCTTCTCCCTCTGGCCAGCTGTCCTGTGACCCGAGTCCGTTCCTGAACCTGGGTCTCCGGCATCACAAGCAGAAATCCCACCACTGCACCGATGGACCTGCTAGATATCCCACTTCTGACACCAAGTCTGTGGAGGGGTTGTGGAGATAACCTTCAGCAATGGCATATCCCTTCTTCAGTACATCAGTTTGTAGCAACAGATTATGCAGGTCATTCCTCTATACTTAGCCAGCACCTACTAATCTCTGTTCTATCTTATCAGCTGAGATGCAGCCTCCATTATGCGGGCCATCTTTGCTTGGGTGGTGGGGGCTCAAATGAAAAAAACAAAACAAGCTAAAGACAAAGAACCTCAATGCAGAAGCACTGAAACAAGAGTTACCCCAAAGGGCACTGAAAATAAAGCCAAATTTCAAAGAAACACAACATCACACATACTCCCAACATGCAAAGCATCACGGGATGTATACAAATCACCATGACATTTTAGACTGACTCAGGTTTACAGCAATTTACATGCATTTTAGATAGCACAACTAATTTAATTTCTATAATATACAGTCATCTAGTACTTTTTACCTTTATCAAAAACACATAGTGCCATGGAATTTTAACATTTACAGATTTCATACACATAAGGTATATACATCAATATATTTTATGACATAGTGCCATTGCATACTAAATCCAGCAATGCGGAACACAGCCTGTTGTTTTACATCAGCTCAGAGGTCACCACAATAACCTCCCTGTATGAGGACCTGACAGGGAAAAGGAAAACTAAAGAGGAGTAGCATAGTCAAGAAAGTGAAGAGGGTGCCCATAGGTGGCCAACCTTATGGACTAGAAATTATAAAGGATAGATTAGGCTAAGAAATAGAAGAACTGTTGCAACAGAGTTAAAAAAAGGTCAGACCTCAAGAGTGGCAGGAGCTGTCTGTCACGGGTGGGGGGGCTGAGTCAGACAGCAAGGGGGAGTCACCTTCCAGGGAAGACTGGAAGGCCTCAACCTCCCCCCCCCCAAGAGGGAGGAAGAGAATGAGAGGAAGTTACTAAGGCGGAAGTGTAAGAGGGAGGGAGAGGGGGCAGGATACAAGGTAGACTGTTGTATCCTTGACTGCAATGAGCTTGGCAAAAAAGGTGGCAGAGTTCCAGGCACTGATGGCGGAAGGGGAGGTAGATATTGCCACCATCTCAGAAACCTGGGCCACCGAATACCATGACTGGGATCTCACGATTCCAGGATACAAGGTGTACCGCAGGGACCGGAAGGGGGGAAGAGGAGGAGGGGTGGCTATTTATGTTAGGGAGAGGATACTGTGTACCAGGGAGGAGGGGGAAGAGGGGAGGCCAGAAGTTATATGGGTATTGCTCCAAAAACCCAAAGGTAAGAAGCTCAGGATGAGGGTGTTGTACAGACCACCCTCACAAAGCGAGGAGGTGGACTGGGAGCTGGGGGAGCAAACCAGGAAGGTCAGTGGCAAAGGGAGTACCATTATAGTGGGAGACTTCAACTTACCTGGGGTTGATTGGCGGAAGGTAACTACAACAAATGCCAGGAAACAGATTCTGCTGGAGGCTATCCAAAGCAGCTACCTAGTGCAGGGAGTGACAGAGACTACCAGGAAGGGGAACATACTGAATATTGTGCTAACAAATGACAACCAAATCCAGGATGTGGTAGTACAGGACCCCCTAGAAGGAAATGACCACTGCTCAATATGGTTCCTCCTCAACACAGGGAAGAAGGGAGTCAGCTAAGACCAGGACAAGTGTTGGAATTCAGGAAGGCAGATTTTACCAGAATGGGCAGCATCCTAGAGGGGTATTTAGCTGGATGGATGCTGAACAGCAGTGGGCAATCATTAAGAAGGGACTGAATGAGGCCACCAACATGTGTGTCAAGTCTCAGAGTAAACAGTCCAGGTCAAAAAAACCTAGCTGGCTCAGCAATGAAGGTGAGATAAAAAAGATTGGCCTTCATTAAGTTAAAAAAATCTGGGCATGAGGAGGACAGGGTGGTGTTCACAAAGGCATCTAAGCAGGTGAGCAGGGCAGTCAGGGCAGCAAAGGAGCTGAAATTGGCTCAGGGGATCAGAGAGGGTGAAAAGGGGTTCTTTAAACACATAAGGGAGGAGTTGTAGGGATGAAATTGTTAGAATCAAAAGAGAGGGGGAGTGGGCAGAAAAAGGGCAAGACCAGGCAGAGGCACTCAACGAGTACCTTTGCTCAGTGTTCACAAAATAAAGGGATGGCCCAATACCAAAAGGGAACGGGCAAGGGTGGGGGAGAAATAACAGATGGGGTCATCCAAGAGGCTAGAGTTCTGAAGGGTGTCAAAGCCCTGCAGGTGGATAAGGCACCAAGACTGGACGGTGTACACCAAGGGTCCTGAAGGAATTGGCAGAGATGTTGGCAGGCCCTCTGACATACCATTTCAACACCTCCTTGGAGAAAAGGAATGTACCTAGAGACTGGAGGATGGCTCACATGGTGCCCCTCCACAACAGCAGACTCAAGGATGAACAGGGTAATTACAAACCGGTGAGCCTGACTTCTATAGTGGTGAAGTTGATGGAGACCATTCTGAAGGAGAGGCTGATAACCTTTCTCAATAGTAATGGTCTACAGGATGAGAGACAGCATGGTTTTGTCTCAGAAAAATCGTGCCAGACTAACCTAATCGACTGCTTTGACTGGGTCACTAGGGCGGTTGATGAAGGCCACACTGTGGACAAGACGTATCTGGACTTCAGCAAGACTTTCAACTCAGTGTCGCACAGGAGTTTACTGTGCAAGCTGAGGGACTTGGGGGTGGGGAAGACATTGTTGGGGTGGGTTGAGACCTTGCTGCAGAGCAGATAACAGAGGGTAGTTTTAAGGAGGGGGGAAGACATCCAAGCCAAGGTCAGTAACTAGTGGGGTGCCGCAGGATAAGTGCTGGGCCCTGTTTTGTTCAATGTCTCCGTTGGAGACATTGCAGAGGAGGTCAAGAGTAAGATCAGCCTGTTTGCCAATGACACTAACATTTATTTAAAGTGGACAGTGAGGATGGGAGGCAGGCACTCAGGAAGGATCCTGTCAAACTCGAACACTGGTCAAAGGAGTGGCAGTGCAATGAAAAAAGTTCTTCCACAAAGCAAAATTTCTGCTATGGCTGTGAAAGATATTGGCAGAACTCTCGATTTTTTTTCTGGATGCTTTTTTACACTGTTTTACTGTACATTTGCTTTTTTGTCTGGATTCTTACCCACCTTGGGTCCTCAATACTATTTCTTTGCAAAAATGAGACGGCCATCTTTTTTTCTTGAGAAATAATTACTTTAAAGCTTTCATAAAAATTCTTAAATGATAATGAAAACTGAAAATGTTACCACCAAAATGAACTGGAAGACATCTAGTCTTGATTGGGAAGAAAAAAGGTAGGGTCAAATTTTAGCCTATTTTCGTCGCACTGTTGCTTAAGAAGTGCAAGGTCATGCACCTCGGAGCCAGAAATCTAAGGGCCAGCTAGTGGCTGGGGGGAGTGCAGGTAGCAGCTTCAGAGGAGGAAAAGGACCTGGGGGTACTAGTCAAAAGGGACATGAAGGTATCAGCACAGTGTTGGAGGGTGGTAGCAAGGGCAGATCGGATGCTGGGATGCATTGCCACAGGGATCACCTTTAGAAAGGAGGAGGCCATCCTGCCCTTGTATAAAGCACTGGTGAGACCACACTTGGAGTACTGTGTACAGTACTGGTGTCCATATCTCAAGAAGGATGTGAGATTACTGGAGGAGGTGCAGCACAGGGCTACAAAAATGATCATGGGACTAGGGGAGTTGCCTTATGAGAAAAGATTGAGGGAGCTCAAGATGTACTCGCTGGAAGAGAGAATGGAAAGAGGGAAAATGATAGAGACCTTTAAGTACTTGAAAGGCATAAACAGAGAGGGCGGATTGTTCTGCTTAAAGTGGGCTACAGACACTAGAGAGCACAGTCTGAAGTTGGAAAGGGGAAGGTTCAGGAGGAAAATGAGGAGGCACTATTTCACAGAGAGAGTGGTGGCAGGATGGAACGCACTGTCGGAGGAGTTAATCAAACTGAGGATAGTGGATAGCAAGCAGGGGTGGGACAGAGTCAGGGGCAGGGTTAGTACAGACAAGAACACAATGGGGGGAAGGACTGGGAGAGGGGATGGAGGGAAGGGAGTGGGGGGGCTGCTGCAATGGTATTAAACTAAGAGTTGCCCAATCGGGCAGACTTGATAGATCTATGAGCCTTTTTCTGCCTGCAGTTTTTGTATGCTTGTATGTAAAAAAAACACTGACTCTACTTGATCTCTGACTTTATTCTCTTTCCTATTGCTAGGGTTCCCCTATACCTATCTCATGCATTTTTGAATTCCCCTACTGAGTTAGCCCCCTACCACCTCCATTGGAGGCTGTTTCATGCATCCACCACCCATTCCATGAAGAAATACTTCCTCATGTTACCCCTCAGCCTACCCCCTTCCAGCCTCATGTCATGACCCCTTGCTCTAGAACATCTCTTTTTCTGAAAGATGCTACCCTCCTGTACCTTATTTATGCCCTTGAGATAGTTGAAGGTCTTCATCATATCCTGCCTCTCTCTCCTCTCCTCCAGGGTATACATATTGAGGTCCTCCAGTCTCTCCTCATATGACTTTTGGAGAAGGCCCTGCACCACTTTTGTTGCCCTTCTCTGAACTGCCTCTACCCTGTCTATGTCCTTATGGAGATGCGACTTCCAGAACTGGACACAGTACTCCAGATGGGGTCTCACCAATGATTTGTACAGTGGCATCACCACCTCCTTTCTTCTGCTGGTGATACCTCTCCCTATGCACCCCAGTACCCCACTGGCTGTCTCCACAGCTTTGGGAAGTTGTTTGGCCACCTTTAGGTCATCTGATATGAATCCCCCCAGATTCCTTTCCTGTTTGGTGTCCGTCAGTATCTCCCCCCCAATCACATAGGCCTCCCCAGGGTTCCTGTGCCCCAAATGTAAGCTTCCCCTGGGTTCTTGTGCCCTAAATGTAAGCCTCCCCTGGGTTTCTGTTGAACCTCACTATAGGAAACTTACCTGCCTTGGAGTCTGCTGGTGTACAATTTACAGTTTTTCTGTGGCCGTATTTCAGGAGGGAAGGGATCGTAATTTGGAGCCCGATCCCTTCCACTTCCCGATGTGGAGACATGCCCCCACGTTTTGTGATGTAATAATACGAAGAGCGAGGGAGTGTGCTCCATTGAGCTGACTCCATAAGTGACCACTTCCCCACCTACGTAATTTGATCAACTAAAACTAAGCGCCCCCTACAAAAATATATCACTTTCAGGAACCTTAACTGCCCAGACATAGCCCACCTGTTTGAGGAAGTCAGGGCAGTGAGTTGGCATACACTTCACTGCCTCACAGAAGTGACCTCAACTGTAGGGTTTTTCACTGATGCCCTCCGTCATATCCAGGATAAGTATTTCCCCCTAACCACCCACCAGGTAAGAGGGGGATGCTCTCGATGGCTCACTAAAGAGCTACTCTCACAAATGAAGATGAGAGACAAAATGTGGGATGCTTTCAAAGCTTCCTCCTCCCCCATCCTATGGAACGACTACAGGAAACTATGAAACCAATGCAAGCAAAGAACTAAATCCCTGAAATCAACCTACTTTCACAAACTACAGAAAGAAAACTTGAGCAATCCCTCCTGCTTCTGGTCAACCATTGATAGGTTCCTTGTTAAATCCCAGACAATCCTGCCCAGTCGTTCACCTCAACTCCACTACTGGGATATTAACTGACCCCTCAGCCGTAGCCAAAGCCCTCAATGAGAAATTCACTGACATCACAGCCCACCTAAGTAAGCTACCTACCTCCCACTCATCCTCCCCCGAAAGTCAGACCCCACCCTCTCCTTGAGATGGCTCCTTACTATTTTAAAGCTATCTCTCCAAAGGAAACCTTGAAGCTGTTGATTAGCCTCCCAAACAAGAGCAGCCCAGGAAGTGACGGTCTCTACCCCTGCTTTCTTAAACTCATTGCCCCATGCATCGCCAAGCCACTACCATTTTCAATCTTGCCTTGACCACATCCACAGCCAACCGAACGGAAGAACGCAAAAGTCATCCCCATTTTCAAGGCAGCTGACCCACTGTCCCCTGACAACTATAGGCCATTCTTCTTCACTTAAGTAAACTACTCGAAAAAGTCGTGCACTATCAGTTATCGGAACACCTAAACAACTATAACCTGCTCTGCCCCCAGTAACATGACTTCAGAAAACATCACAGTACCACATCTGCGCTAGCCCAGTTCACCAACCATGTTTACAGAAACATGGACTCTGGCAACATCACAGCGGTGGTCTTTGTTGACCTGACTGAAACATTTGACCTTATTGACCACCGCCTCCTCACCACCAAACTAAGGCACCTAGGCTGTTCGGAAACAGCTGCAACCTGGTTTCATAGTTACCTAGCAGATTGATCCCGAACTATTAGCATCGGCTCTGCTATGTCCATGCCAATGGCAGTGTCCACGGGGTTCCCCAAAGGCTCCATCCTGGGCCCCCTATTTTCCCTCTTTATAGCAATAATAACTTTATTTAATTGAGCACCTTTCATAATATCAAGGCGCTTCACAGATTCTCAAAGAATTCAATAAAACATAATTAAAATCACAGCAAGTCAGAAAATGCCTTGCTCCACAAAAATGTCTTCAGTGCCTGCTTAAAGCTCCCACTGTCCTGCACTCCCGAAGCTGATGGGGCAGAGAATTCCAGAGGGTTGGGGCAGCATACATAAAAGTGCGTGCCCCAGATGACTTCAAACTAACCCTCGGAATCTCCAGCAACCCCTCGTCAGCCGAGCGGAGCTGTCGCACAGGGGTGTAAGGAGTCAGAAGCTCTTTCAAGTAGACAGGACCCAGTCCGTGTAGGGCTTTGTAGGTTAACAAACCTACTTTAAAGGTGATCCGCCACTGAATCGGCAGCCAGTGCAGATCATGCAGCACTGGGGTAATGTGAGATCTCCTAGATACCCCAGTCAATAAACGTGTGGCAGCATTCTGCACTAACTGCAAGCAGCAGATATCAACCCAGGAACCCCTAAGTAGAGGGAGTTGCAATAGTCAAGGCGTGAGGTCACAAAGGCAGGGACCAAAACGGGCAGATCACTGGATGGAACAAGGTGCTTGATCCTGGCAATGTTCCTAAGATGGCAAAAGGCTAACTTAATGACTGCCGGCACCTGATGACGAAGGGTCAGCCCATTGTCAAGTATCACTCACAGGTCATGCACCCGTTCAGAGGTAAGGATTTGAGCGCCCCCCCAAGAATAAACCGGAAGGCAAATCAGTCCTAAATCCCTCTGTCCTGCATCCTGGGTTCACTACCAAAACCTCAGTTTTACCTGCATCCAATCTTGGATTTCAGCGAGGCAGCTGTTAAATACTGAGAGAGCACTAACCTGGTCGGGGTCAAAAGACAGGTAGAGCTGGGTATCATCAGCATAGCAGTGAAACCTCAGCCCATACCGTCTTACAATGTCTCAGAGGGGCAGCACATACACTGCAAACAACATGGGGGACAGCACCGAGCCCTGGGACACCCCACAAGACAGGGAGAAAGACTCGGAAGAAAAAATTGCAGAGACAGCTCTCTGAGTTCTACCAGTGAGGAAAGATGAAAACCATCTGAGAACTGTACCAGTCAGTCCACAGATGGACCTCAGGTGCTCGAGCAGAACCCCATGGTCTACAGTGTCAAAGGCTGAAAAGAGATCAAGGAGTACCAAGACTGAATGGTTTCTTCGATCTCTCGCTATCAGGAGATCATTGAGCACCTGAACCAGAGCAGTCTCAGTACTGTCTGTGCCTCTTACGAAAACCAGATTGGAGAGGTTCGTATAAATTATGGATGGTCAAATGGTTCTCCAGATGAATTGCCACAACTTTCTCAATAACCTTTTCCACAAAAGGAAGGTTTGAGATAGGTCAGTAGTTCGCTAGAGTATCCAGGTCCAAAGAAACTTTCTTCAGAAGGGGTGTCACCACCGCCTCCTTCAGGGAGCTTGGAAACGCACCCGATTCCAAGGAGCACAAGACAATCTGAGCCAAGACTGGGCCAATATCACTACAACCCAAAATTAGGGAGGTAGGGCCCTGATCTAAACTACAGCACATAGAATGCATCCCCTGGACAATTCTCATAATATCAACGAACTCCAGCAGGTCAAAGGTACTCCAGGAAACAAGAGGCGTAGTGACCGAGCACCAACCAATCGCATCCCCCATAGCATGGGTCTGACAGATCTCCAACCTGATGTCAGCCACCTTATTTGCAAAGAATCGAGCGATCTCATCGCACTCCATTTGTGAAAAAACTTGACAGAGCTGCAGACAGGCTGGGTTGCACAGCCTGTCCACAGTTTGGAAGAGTTGGGCCGGTCGATTATGAGCGACAGCAATTTCCCTAGACAGGAATTCTGCCTTCTTACGGGAGATCACTGATTGGTAGAGCTGATAATGCTCCAACAAAATAAGATGGTCAGCATCCAAGGTGGATTTTCGCCAGCGCTGTTCTAACCTACATGCCAACCTCCGCAGCTACCTCAAAGACCCATCAAACCAAGGGGCCCGAGGGTGAAGTGGAAGGGGGCGAACACAGACTGCAGCAGTCAGGTCAAGAGCTGAGGAAATGGCCTTATTGTGTGCCAGAACCAACAACTCTGGACTTGAGCAGGCATCATCAAACTCCAAGAGGTCAATCACCGCTGCCAGGTCTTCAGGGACCATGTCCTATAAAGGGCGGAAACTGACCATCTCCACAGAAGCAGACGTACACAGGGGGACAGAGAAATTGAACTTCACGGTGTAATGATTGGACCAGCCGACAGGTTCCACCCCCAAATCGGAGGCTTCGATCCCCAGGAGGAAGACCAAATACAGAGAGTGACCACCATTATGAGTAGCTGAGAAAACAACCTGTGTGAAGCCCAGTGATGTCATCAACTGGAGGAAGTGTTGTCCAAAAAGCGAGGATTCGTCGTCGACCCAGGCATTGAAGTCGCCCAGAACCATCAATCTGGGCGACTCCAAAGCCATGTTGGTGGCAAAGTCCACTACTTCCTGCAGGAATAGCTTTTCATCCCCAGGTGGATGGCAGATGAGAGTTATCCTGCACCCCACACCAGCTACCACAGTGCACTCTAATGATTCGGCCTCCTCAACTGGTACCCCCCGTGAGACCCATTCAACCTTAAAAGAGACAGCTACCCCCCCCACTCCGTGATCCAATCTCGGACAATGTATCACTGAGTACCTAGAAGGAATAGCTGCTTCCAAAATTGGTGCAGCATTTCCATCCAACCAGGTCTTGGTGATGCAAACCAGATCCGCTGTTCCAACAAAATCTGCAATAAATGCAGTTTTTTTCTGATGGATCTGGCATTACATAACAACGCCCGAGTTGAACAATGTTCATGAGCTGTCCCAGCTACTTGCCCACCCAAAACGGTGGTGCCCTTGGGTATGGGGACTAGGCATGGATCACCACGCTCCAGACACCATTTTGCCCCAGGGAGTCCTCTGGTTCTAACCACCTCTATGGGAGAGAGCCGCTCATTCTAACTCCAATGTCAGCGCCCCCCTACACGTCCACACACATCCCCCCGCGAGCAATCCCCAGCGCACAACAGCACTGGTGCATGGAGGCGAGTGGAGCGGGGAGAGAACGGGCGGAGGGCACGGAGAGAGGAGGATGAATATCACAGGACCAGGGGAGCAAGCTGGCACATATCACAAATGACAACCAGACTATGGCTAAAACAACACCAAAAATCCAATTTTCTTAATAACAAAATCCTAAATATGATTACAATTTAAAATTAAAGCATAAAAACTCTCAAAGGAGCCTAAAAACAAAATTCAGAAACAAACCATAACACTCCAAACTCCCATGAACGACAACAAAATAAAAAAATAAAACAAAACAATAAACACATAATAAAAATCCCTGGGCACCAAGAACTCTCACTAATTGGTGCCCGAAACAAAAATAACTAATAAACAAACAGAACCACTTAAGAGTTAGATATTTGGAAAAGGATTAAAGAAATATTATGAAAAACAGCACTCCAGACGGTATCTCTCACATATCTCTGGAAATAGCTGAGTTTCAATTGTTTACTAGGCACTCTCACTGCCAGCAAAGTTTCCTTAAGATTTTAAACTGTCACAGTGCACTCTCACTGTTAATGAGACATAATCCATCCAAAAATGAGAATAGAAAAGTCAAACCGTGTAGTAAACCAGTCAGAAGTCCTCTTTCAAAACTTTCATTCAGGCCTCCAATTTCCAGATCTCCAGCCCAGATACTGGGAAAGATGTCCAACAGGTTGCATGGTTGCACCAGCACTCATGAGATGACTGCCCCCGTATTTCCCAGTGGCCCACTACCTCGACTCCCGGTCAAATTTGCCCACCAGCAGACTCTACAGGGGGTCTGGGAGTAAACAGAAACACTGGGCCAACCCTCCAGCAAGGCCCGTTTCCGACCCCCATGTGGGTCGTCTACCGAGCGAGCAATCACCTCAGAACCCAGCAGGTCCCTACAATTCCAGCTGTTTCACGTTAGTGAATCCCAGTTCCAAAAGCCGGCACAAATCCGTATCTGGAAAACTCCGATTGGGGACAGGGCAGTCCGGCATCTAAACCAGTCCCACGATACATGCCTGACCCTGTTCCCCCAGTCGATAACTCCGTTGTGAAGTCCAATTGGGCTAGGATCTACTCCTTCATCCTGCTCCCAGAACTCACAGCTCCCTTAGTCCTCGCTCAGTCCTCCAAGGAGCCGACTGTACAAACTCTGATCAGGCCAACCAGGCCGCAGGTGTAACAGCCACAATTATTCCACCTCACTACTTGGGCCAATTTTAAGAGAAACGCTCCGTTTTAAAACTACAACCACAGCAAATAACTCCGGAATAGAAACTGCAATTTTTCTCTGTCAAATTCTCTGTCACCTAAATCCCGAGAAACGACCTACCAGTGGCTACATCACTATAAGTACCCTATCTAGCTAATACTAAGCAAAACTTAAAATCTTCACAAACTAAAATAAAACACTGTAAAATACACATAAAATAACAACTAATACTCTGCTGCTTGTTCTGTTGTACGGAGGTCAGCCCAGTGTGGTCGCCATCTTGTAATCGACTCACTATCTGCAGATAGCCTCTCCTGCAAGGCATTATTATATGTAGATGATCTAGTACTTTTCCCAGTGACAGGTCTATTGACAACCTTATCCACTAACCTCACCTTAAATTACGGGGCGGCCCACAGTTGGTTTTTGAACAACAGGCCCCTGGTGAATGCAAAGAAAACAAAAGCCATGCTATTGGGATCCAAACCTAATTTATCTAAACTCGCCAAAACAAACACCACACTAATGATTACATCGCCGGAGCCCCCCTTCAGAAAATGTCCCCTATTTTAAGTACCTGGGTGTCACCCTGGACCTCTCACTCACTTTCAGTGTGCTCATCAACTCCACAGTGAAGCGTATAAACCAGAAACTCAGGGCAGGCTACTGACTTAAACAATGCCTGACCCTGGAGGCTCGCCTCACCATAGCCGAAAGCACCCCCCCCACTTGATTACTGTGCCCCTATCTTCTCCCACACATCTTCCAGCCAGATAACTAGACTCAGCACAGCCTACAATAGCATTTGCCAGTTTACCCTAATAGCTCCCTACTCCATGCACCCCTGTACATTATACAGTTCCTTAGGCTGGCTCCCACTACAAGCCAGGTATGACTATGCCCTTGGATGCCTAATTGAGAATGCCATGAGGATAATTTGTCTCCTTACTCCTCCTTGCTCAAGTGTAAAACTACTACTCCAAACCTCTGGCAATCCTCTGTTGCTCTGCTGGAAGTTCCTAGAATTTCCACCTGCATGGGAGGAAGTGCCATGTCTATCACTGCCTATGTCTTTTGGCACAAACTCCCAGCCTCCCTCCGCTTCCTTGACTCCTACATCTCCTTCAAAGGTCAATTAAACACCTGTCTCCTGGCAGAATTCATATGTCAGTGCCCGCCCAGGTGACCCCAAATGTAAGTCCTTCAACGTCCTTACCGTGTCTGAACTGCTTCTAGAAAACAAGAGAAAATCATATGCGTATGTTGCCTGTAACTTATATTATCATGACCTTGCACTTGACATGTATTGTATTTTGTGTTACTGTACACTAGCACTTCATTTTCTGCAACTGTTAACTGTTGTACCAATGTATCTAACTCTGTAACATATCCTTGTATATCCTAACCAATGTATATGAATAGTATGTATCTGTATATACCCATCTGTGCCATCTTTATGGCCTGGGTCGTGCCTGAAAACGGTCCATTGGATCAGTGCACCTACCTGGTAAACAAATAAATAAACAGTTGTTTTGAGACCTATTTCTACGCCCTTTTTTTGAACATTTTAGAGTGCCAATTTAAAAAAAAATCAAGGCCACTGCTCAACTAACAAGGGCCTTGTCAGTGGAGCAGTGGCCTTGAGTTGTTAATATCGGCACAAAATGTTCAAAAATGGATGTAAAAATGGGTTCTGTTTCCATACTATTACATCACAAAACGTGAGAGCGTGGGGACATATCTCCACATCTTGAAGTGAAAGGGACTGGGCTCTTGGCTCCACAGAGCCAAATTACTATCCTTTCCCTCCCGAAATAGGCAGTATTGGGCAAGTTACTTATTACTTCCTATTATGTTTGGAAACATGTTCTTAAGTTTGTGTGACACTAGCCAGTGATGAGAGTACCAGAAAAGTAATACACCTACAATTATAGTTATTATTTCTTTTATACAAAATAATAAATAACTATAACAGATTACATTTTTTCAAAAGTAAGAGGTTAGTTACTAGTTACTTTCAAATAAATGTAATCAGTTACAGTTACGTATTTCTTTTGTATAAAAAAAAAAAATGTAATTGTAACTGTAAGGTATATTACTTTTTCCAGTACTTCTCCATCCTTGCTAGTGACTTCACAGAGCTTTCTGGAACACGCTTCCAAAAGTAATAGAAAATAATAGAAAAAGTAACTTACCCAACACTGGAAATAGGGCCACAGAAACAAGGGTGTAGGCAGGCATGCTCACTGTACACATTTGTGTACAGATTTTTTGAGTATCTCTTCCAAACCATATGCCTTTTTGTTACCATTAACATTCCAGTCTTGAGTATCAGAACAAGTGTAGGCCACCGAGTAGTGTCTATATCGGATTAAAGTTATATTGCTTATGACATAAATCTGTATACAATCTGTTCAGAGATTAGATAAGTCCTCTGACAATCTAATTTTTTTGAATGGGGCAGAAGTTGGAAAGATGTGTACATTTCCAAAATGGGGGGTCAGCAGCTGGAGAGGATGAGTACATTTTAAATTGGAGGTACACTGTAATTTTTACACCAGTAGACTTTGGGGTTTCTAAGACTCCTACAGTGTTTCTGGGTGGAGATTTACAAAACAGCTGTAAAATTGCTATTTAACTATGAGCAACATTGCCATTTAAAATACTGTAATCTCTGTAAACCTGAGAGCCCAGGAAAGTATATTTACTTATTTTCATCTCTCTTTCTCCTGCCCTTTTCTCTTTCACTCATGCTGATATTTGAGACTCAGACCAAACTAGCAGCAAGCAGTCTAAACCCTGCAAGTTCTGCATGTTAATTCACTTCACAGCGCCACCCAGAGACAGGAGGGCCAAAGTACATTTACTTAATACAGATGGGGGTAGGGGCGGGTGCAGGAGTTGTCTTGATGTGGAGCACTGAGTTTAAAGAATATTTGTTATTGTTAGTGAAAAAAAATCATCATACAGATTTTTTTTGTTAGTAATTAATGTACTTCTGACCAAAAATTATATTTCCATTTTTCTTGTCAGTGTATTTCATTGCTGAACTGATGCTGGGTTTCAAAGTGTTTTCTTTAAATATAGATTTTTATGTGCTTTTTGCAGGTTTTCTCCCTGTGTTCCCCCCAGGGCCCCGGCACATGGTCATACATACGCGTGGAGGTGCACGCGCACACCAGAAGCCAGCTCAGCCTCTTCTGCCCACCTGTACCGCCGCCCCCACCTGCCTACGTTACTCCACTGGCCCTCCACCCAGTGGGGACAGAACTACTGAAGGGGCAACAACCAACCCCCAACATCCGCAGTAAAGGAGAGCAGTCTGACGGCTCACTCAATCCCGCTCCTCCTGCCCCCCCCATGCCGGCACCCCAACAACCTGAGGTCATTCCCGAACCTGCAAGGTAAGGCATCCAGTGCCTCAACCTTCAATGCCACCAGGCTGGCTGGTTTAAAAGTTTTAAAATGTAACTGCTCTCTGGTAGGGATGTCCGAGTAATGAATATTAAATCCCGAATACCACGAATAATGTGCTATTCGTTGATATTCGGTATTCAGCATTCCGTGGGATTTTAAGATCTCACATGACTTGCTGACCAATCGCTGAGAGATTGCCAAGCCAGTTCACATGACACTTCAACATTACTGCATAGTGGAAAGATCATAGTGGAGACTGGAGAGAGCTCTGACTCAGGAGTGATTAGCAGTTGGAAAAAACTAATATTTTCATCAGAAAACCTTTGTTATTATGTTGCTGCACTTGCGCAGCCAACATCTTGTGGTAGTGCAGATTTGGAGGCGCAGTCACTGTTGGGCGAATGCAGGGCACACATCAGAAAGTGTGTCCCTCATTCCCCAATCAGCCTGCATGCCAGCACCACACCACCCGGACGAGCACATCTAAGGAAAGGTCCACTGTAATGCGCGCAAATCTCGTCACACACAGCAGACCTCCCAACGTACTTACCCGGAAACACAAACATGGTGGCACACTGGCCACCAAACTGCCGATTTTGGGGGTGCCCAATCCCACTGTCAGCCTACCCTGCCCCCAATGTATGTGCCAACAGAGGAGTCCACTCCCCGTCGGCATAAAGAACCCCCTATTTGTTATGCCAAGGGGTGCCCAATCCCCTTGGCTCTTGCCCCGCTTTCCTCGTGCTGACGTGGGGTGCCCAATCCCTGTCAGCATAAAGTAACCCCCTTTTGTTGTGTGCTGATGGGGATGCCTCAATCCCCCATCGTCTACAGCTGCCCCCCCCAAAACAAGGCTCCATTGACATGCTGGGAGCCCACCCAGCGTGCCATATGCCCTGTAAAAGAAAAACAGTGCTGCAATATTGGTTTTTGTACCTGTGGAAAAGAAATGGCCCTCGGCATTCTCCCTGTCCCCCTCCCACAACCCGCGCCCACCCACAGCGCACCCTGCCTCCCCACACCCCCTCACCCCATACTTGCCTGTGGAGTCTGGTGCGATGATCTTCGGTGGACTGGGAACACGTTTGCACTCTTCAAAGCCAACCGCGAACTGAGGAAATGCCGGTAAGCTGTATAATGGGATAGATAGGGTTTTTTCAACTTTCATGCATATCTCAGGCATTTTTTGGAATTTTGGCACCAAATTTTCAACATGGGGTTTTTGGGACCCCTCCTCATGAATTCTGGCACTGTCATGGTGTTATTTGGTCTCGAAAGGTGATTTTGTGGTCACTGCGCAGAATCACCTTTTGGGTCCAAGTAACAAAATGACAGTGCCACTGTTCATGAGGGGAGCTCTCAAAAAGCCTATGTTGCACATTGGTGACAAAACTCAAAAAAATGGTCGTTTTATGAGCATGCATTGCGCTGTTTCTACGCACGCTCATAACATCATGAATTTGTAATATTTTCACTCCAGACTTTCAAACTTGCCATTTTTACACACCTCCTGATGAACAGTAGAGCTGTCATTTTACATATCCTGCCCAAAATGTGTTTTCGCACATCCGGAGCAGGATAGCGCGGTCGCTGTGCAAAATCACTTTTTGGGACAGTTTGAGGAAATGACAGTGACACTGTTCATGAGCAGAGGTCCTAAAATGCCTATGCTGAAAATTTGGTGCAGAAAGTCCATAAAATGGCTGTGTTGCAAGCGTGCATTGCACACTTTTCACGCACCCTTGTAACTTTGCTAATTTGCAATATTTCCATGCCAGATTTTCAACACTGGCATTTTTTCACACCTCCTTATGAACAGTATAGCTGTCATTTTTCACATCCTGCCCAAAATGTGTTTCCGCACCTGTGGTGCACATTGGCGTGGTCGCTGTGGGAAATCAGCATTTGGGACAGATTAACAAAATCGCACCACAACTGTTCATAAGGGGAGGTCTCAAAATGCCTATGTTACAAATGTGGCTACCAAACTCCCCAGAATAATTGGGTTATGGACGTGTGTTGCGCAGTTTGTATTCATGCTCATTGCTTCACCAATATTTCATATTGTCACTCCAGATTTTCAACGTTGCCATTTTTTACGCCTCCTCATGAACAGTACAGTTGTCATTCTCCACATCCTGCCCAAAAATATGTTTTCGTCCCTCTGTCGCCAAATGGCACAGCCACTGTGCAAAACCACCTTTCAGCTAACAAAGTGATTGTGCCGCTTTTCATGAGGTGGCCTAACAAGCAGCCCATGTTGAAAATGTGGAGTGAAACTACCACCACATGCCTACGGTGCTTGGGTTTCCAACTGTAGCACCCAACCCGGTACAGACTGACAGGCGTCAGAGGTATAACTTGGGATCATTGGATGTAATGCTCATGCCATTCCACCACCCACCCTGCAGCCACTGACAGGCATTGTGGTGTGCCTTGCACTGTTTCGCCACAAAGTTCACCCCACGCTCCTATACTGCACCCACATCAGTGTATTTCCTTATGGAATGGGGTAAGTATAACACCCAAAGACCCCAAAGCACACCCCAACACTTGTCAGTGTCTACAGGGTAGGATGAGGTACAATGGCATGAGCGTTATAGCTGACGACCTAAAGGCACACCCCAATGCCTGTCACTCTCTACAGGGTGGGTGTGGGGTTGGCATCACTTCAATACTTCATTGCCATTCCTATTTTGCATTTCTAGCTCTGGCACTGCCAATGCCAATGCCAGCGTGACAACATTCGGCATTGACAAATGCTTATTTTGTTTTGGACTGTGTGTCTTAGTGCCTAGTACTAGTGGCAGCACTAGGAGGGTTTTTTTTTTCATAGAGAAATCATCTGATCTAGTGATTTTTTTTTGCTAGGAGCTGCAGAGAGAAACTAATTTCATTTCAGGGGCCTCTGTACTGTGCTCTGGAAGTGAAGGAGTAGTGTGTTTCTTTTCTTAGTGCCTGTGTGATAGTGGTTGTAACACTTGGACAGCTGGTTCTGATCACTGTTTCATTTTTGTAATATAAAAATGTGTTATTGACTGTCTCTCATGAGAGATACTGAGACAGCATGTGAGATGACACACACACACACACACACACACGCACAGGTTTTAGATACAAGGTGTTACCTGGAAGGCCAGGAGCTAATTACAGACTAGAACATGCCTTAATCAAGGATCTCCTGTTTATCTAAGTTAAATATAGCTTTAACTGCCAAGATAGATCATGAATTTTTATAACGCTTAGAGGAAGAAGAGCAGGTTATGACGCTATTGTGCGAAGTCATAAAAGATGCTTTAATGTCCTGGAAAGGGGAAGCTGATCATAAGATCAAAGAAAGTCATATGAGAAAATGAGTTGTGCTGAGATCACAGAATTTACCTTTGTTAAGACATCCTGTTTGGCATAGATATATATTTTTTATATTCTGACAGGGAGGAGCTAGGTGACCTCATGCAAAGAGGTGGGCAAAGTCAGTTTTTAAACAGTATCCTGTTTTCCATTTTGACACACTTCTATGTACACTCTGATAAAAAAACATCTTTGAGCACTTTAAGCAAGTATACCGGTAGAGAGAGACAAAATCTAAGTACTGTAGTAGGAACTGCACTGTTAAAACCTTGTTCTTTTAAAAGATTGTATGGTTCTTGTGATATATTGTTCTGTATTTTATGTTTTACATACTTTTATCTATTTTAGTAAAACTCTATTTTTAGAGCCTACTTGGTCTGTCTTTGAATTTCTTTTCTTTAACAAGCGAAGTATATATGGTTAAAACAGACACAGTGCATAAGTTTGATCGGTGATACCAAACTGGAAAAGGTAAGAGTAATCTGAGGTCTTTTATTAGAGTTTTTAAGGGTTCATCTCTGTACACCTGGTTAGGTGCCTGTAGGCAATGATATCTGGCCCCCCGAAGACAGAATTATATTAGCCTGTGCATTGGGTATGCTAGCAAGAGGTTCACAGTTTGAATCCCTCCTAGACTTGAGACCAAAGGTTGATTCAAACCCACAAAACAGACAGGAGGGTTACCCTGTTTCTGTTAACTGTTCACAAGACTGCGCTCAGAGGTTGGCACTTTGGGAGTAGAGGACTGACCTGCTGCGTGGGTTTGTGACAGTGGTGTGAGGCTTTCTTTTTTTTTCCCCAGAGAAATTGTCTGATCTAGTGATTTATTTTGCCAGGAGGCGCTGCAGAGAGACTTGGTTGCAGTTTACTTCCTTACTTTCACAGGCCTCTGTGCTTGGAGGTGAAGGAGAAGAAGATTGTGTTACTGACTGAAACTATTTAATGTCTAGTATTAATTACAGTAGTGGGGCCTTCTGGTGATGTCACTGGGATGGCTGTAAGCTAAACCTCGTAGCTCTTCTCCCGCCAAATCAAAAACTAAAACTCTTGCTAAAAATAAAATTCCGAAATTTCTGAATACCGACTCCCTAAGCTGCAGAAGATGGCAGGAAAACAACAGCACAACAGAAACTCCAAGACATTAGGCAGTTCAATGAAATTTAAACAGCTAGTGCTCGATGAAGACATGGAGGGGTTTGTTGCCCAGACTTCTCATAGACACACGGCATCAGAATCCTCAGGGGAAACGGACACGATGGAAAAAATAGATCCTGAAATCATGCACAAGACCCTTCAACAGATCCTCTCAACAGTTATTAGAATCAATTAATCTTTGGCAGATCTTAAAAAAAAGGTACAAACACTAAATAAAAAAGTGACATTCAATGCCGTGAATCTTACCATGGTTTCAGAGGCCCAGGAATGCCTAGACAGATTAGTTCTGCTGCTGCTCCAGAGAGATAGAGAGACCCAGCGTCGGTTAGAAGATCTAGAGAATGGGTCCCGTAGAAACAATTTTAGAATTCATGGAGTCCCAGAGGACGCTGAAGAGAGATTCCCCTCGACAGATGACTTCATGCAGCAAGTACTGCGGTCAGTATTGTGCCTACCCTCGGACATTAAACTGGTCATTGACTGAGCACATAGATCACTCGTTGCAAAACCCCAAGACCCAACAGCCAAGCCATGCTCTCTTATAGTCCATATGGTCTTTTTCCAAAGCAAAGACTGGATTTTGCAAGAGAGCATGGAGGCATGAACCTCAAATACAAGAGGCAGCCTACTTTCTTTGACCAAGATTTTTCGGCGGCCTTGCAGTCAGAGCGGCAAGTGGTTAAAGGGGTTATCAGAGAACTTAAACAAAAAAAAGGGATCAAGGCACAGCTGTTGTTTCCAGCTAGGATCAAAATTCACCTAGACATGGGTGCAAAAATCTTTCCCAGCCTGGTGGAAGCAGCACAAGTTCTTCAAAATCTGGAAATACCCATTCCGATCTGGAGATGCAAAACTTAGAAAGCAGCCTTAAGTAGGAAATGTGGTCCAAAGTCCCTAACCCCAGAGGCAGGAAAAGGGCAGTCCTGGGATCGTACCTGCATGAGACTTCCTCGGATATTCGAGATCTAATCACGAAAGCCAAAGTGAGATTGCAGGAAGATGGACGACTAAACCAATCGACCGAGGGATGAAACTGTCGAAAGAGTGGTGGAAAGGCCTAAAATACCGATCATGGTGGATTCAGCAACCGAAGGACTGGACAGGCTTGAAGGATCCTTATGTGGGGAATAAAGGGGATGTGAGGGATTGAGAAGGACTTGTATGCTCGAAAAACAGTTTGCCTTTTCAACTTACATAGACATTTATATGGCCGACATTAAATTGTGATGGATGTATGTTCCGGAAAAGAGGTGGGAGGGGGGCGAGGGAATGAATATGAGAAACCGCTGTACAAGACCATATATTTAGGGTCGGAGATGCATCCTTGGTCGGAATGTGAAGACTCCTTAAGGTAAGATGGGCTATATAGCTGAAGGGGAAAGAAATGCACCTCAGGGGGTATACATACCCGTATGAAGAAGTTACATCTTAATGCGTGGGTCGTTATGAGAAATGAGTCAGAAAGCCCACAAAAGGAGAGGTTAAAGAGATGCAATATCAGAAGCCATGGGCTCCCTCAATAGGTATTGAGTTAGAAATTTTCAGAAGATGGAGACGGAGATGGGAAACGTATTAATACAGTAGCTTGAGAAGGGGGGGGAACGTAGACGGAAACAAAGGCAAAGTAAATAGGACAAAGAATTAATATGAAAACCACAGAATATAGGGCAGGGGGTTTAAAGGATGGGGCAAAGAGGGATAGGGGAAGAGAACGCAAGGGGAAAGTGCCCTCTCCAAGAGTAGCTAATTGGACCAGCTTAAGAGAGGCAAGAAAGACCTAATCACGACATCGGGATACACCACATTAGGTGAGTTCGATGAAGACACATGGAGCGACTGGGTGAGGTCTCGGGGGGGAACGGGAGGGGAGGAGATGCAGGGACACAAGGGGGGGCTGATGAATCAGAAGGGTATAGAGCCAAAACTGTCCCTTTGGCTCTCTTGGTCCTTCCCCTTCAAGAGACATATATAGAATGGGTAGGCACATTATCATAGAAGTATCAGGTGCTGGGGAAGGGAGCATGAGGTGTAAAGAACGCTCGTAAATTTAAGACCATAGGAGATAGTGGGAAATCCCTTACTATGAGTATAGTGCAACCCTTAGAGAGCGTCCTAGGTAAAAGAACTGTGGAGAGAAAAACAGGGCAGTGTGAAAACACCACCGGAGGCAGATAACTTGTAGTCCCAGCCCACTAATCCCTCTCGGCCAACAGAGATGCTTTAAGGGCAAGGCCACATAGAAAGGGTAACCACTATAGTAGAGCCCAAAAGGGGTGGAAATAAATTATGGATTATATCATAGCAGGAAGACTAAGAAAAGATATAATACAACTGAAAGATAAAAATATAGTAAAAAAAGTAACGGGGTGGGGAAGGGGAAACTGAAGAGGGATATTTGGAATCAAATTTATAGCTTCGGTTAGATCCTGAAGTGACAGGTTAAAAGGGGTGTGAGGGGTCTCCCAGAGGGGAGTCCATCTACACCTCTTGCCCCAATTAAAGGGGCACCGGCAGGGTCAAGTTGATCCCCCACAGTATTTCTGTGGGTTTCGCATGGAAGTCAAGAAAAATGAAACTAACACTGTTGTGTACATAGTTTTAAAGTTTGTTGTTAAAAAAGTACCAAAAGTAGGTACTAAGTTGATAGTTGAATTTCTAAATTGTAATGTTTTAACAATTTTAAGTTTTAATTTGAGGGTCTTGCAGGCTGGACGGAAACCAACGGGGAAAGGTAAATGGGAACAGTGGTTCACAGCAGACATACTTTTAGATGCGACATGGCCTCACTGAAGGTTATCTCCTATAATGTGAAAGGGGTCAATTCCCCAATTAAACAGACTAGACTACTGACTGAACTCCAACACCTAAGATGTAGTATAGCCTTCTTACAAGAGACATACCTCTCTCAGTTAGAACACTCCAAACTCAAGAGAAGATGGGTGGGCCAAGTAGTATCATCATCACATCCTACCAATAAAAGGCAGGGGTAACAATACTTTTTAAATGTAATAGCCCTTTAAAGATACAATCTAAAGAAGAGGGGTACCAGGGTAGATTTATCAAGGTAACTTGTACGATGCATAATAAAACTCTGCATTTAGTAAATATATACAGTATGCCCCACAGAAGGATTTCTGAGAGATGTTTTTAATAAACTAGCTGACTTGCCCCAGGGCCAGATATTAATCAGAGGGGATTTTAATACGGCACTCTCATCACAGCTAGACTGTTCATTTGGTAACTCAAACACCAACAAGGCAGCAAGTAAAAAACTCAGGGCTTTAATATCGGAATTTGGTATGCTAGATATATGGAGAGCGCAGCATGGAGGAGAAAGGGACTACACTTTTTTCTGGGGCACACAATTCGTATTCACGCATGGACTTCTTCCTCACACATAAAACTGATCTGCACTTATTTGAGCATTCAAAAATACATCCCATCACCCTAGCTGACCATAGCCCAGTCTCGGTTAACCTTAACATAGGTCAGGAAAATAAAACACCCTTGTGGAGACTTAATGTCTCCTTACTAAATGAGAAGCCTTTCATAGCGCTTATGGACAAGACAATTCAAAACTTGGAGAAAGACTCCCCTAAGGAAAACTGCTCCCCGATGTCATGGTGGGACACTCTAAAAGCTGTGGTAAGGGGGCAAATAATTAGCTATGCCTCAGCTAAGAAAAAACAGGCAAAAGCCGCAGAAAAAGCCCTCAGAGACAAACTAGCAGACCTAGAGACCAAACATAAGAAAGGCACAGGATCAAAACAAATGCTTAAAGATCTAAATCAAGTCCAATCTGAACAGCAAGCACTAGGGAACAAAAAAGTGGAGGGTCTCCTTAGATACGCTAATCAAAAATAACATGAAACGGGGGAAAAGCCCTGAGACTTCTCGCCATTCATCTCCAAAAGAGGCAAGCCGAAAGGAATATCTCAGTTATTAGGGATAGATCAAACCCTGAAACGTGCTGGGTTAAACCAGTAGAGATTGTCTCCCAGTTTAGGGCATTTTATAAGGAACTATACACGGAAAGCAGAACAGAAGGAGGAGTCAGATCAGAAACCTTAAGTTTTTAAATTCTATCAAGTTGCCAACTCTCCCTATAACGGCACAGGAAATGCTCTCTGCTCCAGTTAAGGAACAGGAGGTCCTGAGAGCCATTAGAGACCTCCCGACTGGAAAAACACCAGGGACAGATGGGCTGCCAGCTGAATGGTACAAGAAGTTAAGTAAAATCCTAATCCCCCAACTAGTGCACATTTATAATGTGAGCCTAGAAGAGGGTACGCTCCCTTAGTCATGGCAGGAGGCACTGGTTACGGTTATCCCAAAACCTGGAAAACCCAGATCTCAGTGCTCATCCTTTAGACCCATCTCACTACTCAACCAGGATCTAAAAATCTTAACCCGCATACTTGCATTAAGGTTACAACAGTACATAAAGCTCCTAGTTCACCCTGATCAAACAGACCTTATACCACACAGGCACCTTCAAGATAATGTCAGGAAACTCCTGAACATTATCACACTTAAACACCCCTCTAAGACAAATCCAATGGCAATATTCTTGGATGCTGAAAAGGCATTTGACAGGGTGAACTGGGTGTATATGGCAGAAGTAATGTCCAAGGTGGGGTTGGGGGGCAACTTCCTTAAATGGGTAAACCTATGCTACCAGAATCCAACAGCTAGAGTCAGAGTGAATGGAATAAATTCAGAATTCTTCGCAATAAATAGGGGAACAAGACAGGGATGCACACTGTCCCCACTACTGTTTGCCCTAACCATGGAACCGTTAGCACAGGCTATTCATGAAAATCCAAACATAAAGGGGATAATAATAAATAACACTGAAAATAAAATTTCACTGTATGCTGACGACACAGTACTATATATTTTTTTCAAATTATAGTTCTTTTATTGTTTTATACAAAGGTAGAGCACCTGAGAAAACAGTACAGGGATTACACATTATGACTAATGACAAAAACTGTATAGCAGCTGAAAAGTGACAATATACAGCATTTTACCGAAATCCCTGAATTTAAAAAGCAATGAGAAATACCCCCATCTCCCTCACCCTAATCCCCAAATCCCACTCCCCCAACCCCCAGGATGTGCCTCCTATGAGAGAAAGGAAAGAAGAAGGAAAAGAAAAGAAAAGAGAAGAGAAGAAGGAGCTGATTCTGGTAGATATGAGATACATAAAGGTATATCGACTGCCAAGGTAGCTAGAGGTGTACCAACAGGACATTAATTCAAATAAAGAGCATATCATTTGCTCCATTTCCGCTCAAACGAAAACCAGACAATTGCTAGAACTTGCTATTAGCTTTTCAGTCCAGAAACAGAGAGAAGGTTTTTTGATCCATTCTGCATACGAGATAACCAGTTGGTCCATCCAATGCCTAAGGACCAGTCTTTTGACAACCATCGAGATTAAGGCCATGTGGAATCTACACGCCATCACTTGTATACTGGAAACCTTACCTAGGATACAAACTTCTATAGTAAATAAATCAGTCAGGCCCAAAAGAGGGTCTAAATTAGATTGGATGGACTGCCATAAGGGGGCCACCTTCTCACAATACCAGAAAATGTGTACCAGGTTCCCTTTCACTGTGCCACACCTTGTACATAAGGTTGAAGATAGTCTGTTTAATTTAACCAGTTTAACTGGGGTATAATACATGTTATTCAATATATGGTATTGAGTGAGTCTATGTCTATCCAGAGAGAGATACCGATATGTGTCTACCCAAATTTGTTCCCAGTCTAGTAGGGTATCTGGCAGAAGAGAAGACCAGCATTTGGAACCAGTCAGATAGTCCAGGAACTTAGTGTCCAATAGGAAAGAATAAAGCTTAGAAATGCTATGGGCTTTAGTTGCTTGTTCCTGTATCTGGTTTAGGAAGGGTTTAATATGAGACGGTGTAGGATTAGACCCGAAGCTGGAAGCCACTAGGTGTCGTAACTGGAAAACTTTAAAAATGTTCTTCTGGGGAATATTGTATTTGGTGAGAACCTCCCCGGAAGATAAAAGAGAGTTATTCAGGAATAAATCATCAACACAGCAATCTCTCAACTGAGGAAGCCAGTCTAGGGGAAGCGGGAGACCCCAATCCTAATATTTAAATTTAGGGTAAGAGGTTGGGAAGTGTCCTTCCTGGGAGAGAGAGATTGAAGAAGTACCAGCATTGATTCAATACCTTGATAGAAGTACCAATGATGCTCCCTTGTAAAAGTGGAGGTAAAGTGGATAGGTTATAATAGAGGAGTCTGGATGGGGAAGTCCAAACTCAGTTAGAATCTTTTTCTCAAGTTGTACCTAAATTGGTAGACACTCGTCCAGCCTTTGGTCATAACACCTCCCAAGTTTTGCCATGTGGCTTGCCCAGTAATAGAACATAAAGTTGGAAGATGGAGCCTCCTCTCTCTTTGGGTAAATTAAGTTTTAAGAAGGCTTTCCTAGGCTGTTTACCCTGCCAAATAAACTTGGAGATGGACCTATGGAAGTGGCAAAAATAGGACATCAGTAAGAAAATGTTCATTAGGCTAAATGGGTAGAAAACCCAAGGCAACACATTCATTTTAACAATATTAATACGGCCCCAAAGTGATAAAGGGAGGGCAGACCATCTCTGAAGGTCTTGTTGGATTTTAACCAGAAGATTGTCAAGGTTAAGCTTCCTGAAGAGTTCAGGATCTTTAGTAAGGAAAATGCCTAAATATTTGAGAGAGGAGGGAGCCCATTTCATACCAAACTGAGAAAAGTTGACCTGAAGCGTGTTGACGCTCAGTGGAAATATGATTGATTTAGTTAATTCAACCTGGATTGGCAACCTGGCCAAACTGAGCTATAATGTAAATATGAGTTAGGGACACTTCGGGGTTAGTCAGGTGTAAGAGAATATCATCAGCATAGGCCGAGAGAGAACCAGAGACTGCTGTTGAATGCGACATCCCGTGACCAGTGGAGAATTTTTGATTTTGAGAAGAAGAGGCTCCAGATAAAGATTAAACAAGAAGGGTGATGGGGCAGCCCAGACGTGTACCTGTAAATAGCAGAAATCGAGAGGAGAAAACCCCGTTATAGTAAATTCTGGCAGTAGGGGATTGGTAGACCGATTTAATCCATTGAATAAAGACCTCCAGGAAGCTCATTCTCTTTACTATAATCCAGAGAAATTCCCAATGGACTCTATCAAAGGCTTTCTCCGCATCTAATGATATCAGAGTCATAGGGATTTGAGAGTCTTGAGCGACATGAAAGATATGTGAGAGAGTATGCAAGTGGTCTATAGAAGACCTGCCCTGCACAAAACCCACTTGTTTGGGATTCAACAGGTCAAGCCAGACCCTTTTGAGTCTGAGGGATAGGATTTTCATTAGGATTTTCATGTCATAATTAAGAAGTGAAATTGGGCGGTAACTAGCAGGGTCAGTCAGGGATTTGTTTGGTTTCAGTATCAAAAAGATGGTGGCTTCCAGAAAGGAGGGGTTCAGAGTGGTAGCATTAAACATATATTCAAATAATTTCGTGAGAAGAGGGGCCAATTCTTTCCCAAAAGTTTTATAAAAATTGGAGGGGAAACCGTCGGGTCCTGGAGCTTTGTCCGGAGCAAATTTCTTGATCACTTCCTCCACTTCCAGTGCTGTGATAGGAGTAGTCAAAGATTCTCCTAGGTGAGTTTGGAGGGTAGGGAGGGGGAGGCCCTCCAGAAACTGGTCCACAAGGGAATGAGAGAGGTAGAAGGTACCACTGCCGTAAAGTTCCTTATAAAATGTCTCAAAAATTTGTGAAATATCTCTAGGAGAGGTTTTAAGTGAACCATCGGGAAATAATAAAGAAGGAATCCATCTTGATCCCTCAATTTCCCTCAACCATAAAGCTAGCATTTTACCTGATTTCTCCCCTTGATCGAGATAGAGGGCCTTTGTTTTCAGAGAGCATCTGCCACGCCCTTTATCCAATCTGAGTACTCGTTTCTAAGCTTCATTAAGGTTTCTAGATCAGCTTGGGAAGAGGGGAGATAACTTATTCTCTGTAACCTAATTTGGTTTGACAATAACATGATTTTGGCCTCCTTGTTTTTTTCTCCTAGATGCGAGTTTAATGAATTCACCCCTAATGAAGCATTTAAGGGAACACCAAAGCAGATCTGCTCTCTCGATTGAACCTGTATTGGTCCCAACAAATGAGGTAATGAGGGATCTAATATGGGAGACTGTGCCCCTATCCTTTAAAAGCTGGGTGTTTAGTTTCTAGACAGTGTCTCTTTGCACCTGCGGGTTTGGGGAGACCAGAATCCAAGCCACCGAGTGGTCTGATACCACTATGGGCTCAATACCAGACTGGAGTACTCCCGGCAGAAGATTATTGCTGACTAGTATTAGGTCAGTTCTGGACCAGGTCTTGTGTACTTGAGAGCAATAAGAAAAAAGTTGTCTTGTGGGGTTAAGTAAACACCACGGGTCACACAGGCCTAGTAGGTCCATAAAATTCCTCAGGGCTAGTTGGGAAGAGGAGAGTGGTTTCAGGGGTCTGTAAGATTTATCCAAATCTTGTGAGAGAGCTATATTCCAATCCCCTCTGATTATTAACATTGAGGGTAATAGTCCACTCAACTTATTAGCCAGAGTCATGAGGAAATCTGGGTCTCCCCCTACTGGGGCCTAAATCGCCCCTAGTGTTATCTTCACATTGTAAAGTGAACCTTTCACAATAATAAATCTACCTTCGTGGTCTGATAAAATCTCTTTTGCCAGAAAGGGAACATGCTTCTTAACCAATTGGCCCCCCTACTAGAGGATGACCTCCTGATCACGAAAACCACAGGCGTAACCCGTGGCCGAAACCCTGTGACTTCTGATGAGAGCAAATGGGTTTCTTGTAGCAAGAGAATATTAACATTCAGTAAAGCACCGTTTTTGAAAACCTGGTACCTTTTAGTTAGGTCTCTGACACCTCTTACATTCCACGTAGCAATTTTAAGCGCTGTAACACTCATTATCTAATACACATTGCAGCACTGGGCTATGAAAATATGAAAAAACAGACCATCTTAGAAGGTACATCCTGCCGTCCCCCCACCCCCAAAAACCCACCATCGACCAAATCCTACCCCTCCTATCCTCCCTCCCCTCAAGACCAGTAAAAAAGAACTGAAGCAGTATAAATTCCAGACGTAGTGTTACAGCCTTTACCAAAACCGGAGCTAAGAAAGAAAGACCCCCTCCCTACCCCCTCACATATCCCTGAAACTATATACAGCTGTTCCCCCAACTACTTCTTGAGAAGAACTGAAATTAATAGTACTTAAATCGGGGAACAGAGCCTCGAAAGCAACCGCTGGATGGGTATACTGGGAGATAAAAATGAACCAGCAAACTGAGGAAGTGTCATCTAATAAGTATAAAGTAATTCCTTCATAAGTACTGAGAGCTTCCTGGCTGAAAAAAAAAACATCTGGGCTGCTCCCCCCCCCCTTTGGTGCGTTTAGCAGTCCTAGCAGGGCTGACCCTCCCACGGAGCCCCCCCAAGACAGATGAATCAGAATACGCCCACAAAAATACTGGGAAAAATGAGAACCTGATCAAAATCTCGGGGCTATGCGGAGAAAGCCACTTTAACCTGGGTTAGAAAAAAACAGAGCTCACTAGAAAGTGAGAGCCCTCCATAGTCCTCTGTGTTTCAGTCATCACCAGGAAAAGGAATAGCCCCGAATAAATTGCTGACCGCTGGTTCATCATCCGCCTCCAGCCCCCAACTGCCATCTGAACCTTCAAAAGGAATAGCCGAGTTGCATTACCCACATAGGATCTGAACTGATTAGGATAGGGGATAATATCCTTGCGATCCCAATGGTAATGTTGTGAATCAGAGTCAGCCCCCACAGCCCAGGAGGCCAACTACAAGCTTTACCACCATCAAAACCGTCAGCGGTAAAAATTGTGTGATAGGGTACCAGCAGGGTCGGACTGACGTCCTAACCCCCACCAAAGTGCTCACCCCAACGACAACAATCCTTGTTGCCTGGTATCAGCCCAGCTCATCCCTCTATTCAAAAAGCCTCTCCAACCCACCAACTACACCTGAAGAATACCCCAGGATGTCTTAATGAGTGCTACAGACCAATTTACTGTGAAATTAAGCAAATTTAATTACCTGGGCCGGGGGAGGTCAGGAGGAACCAGGGGGAATAACTAAAGAGACAAAAGGTCCCACCGGACTCACGTGCGTGTGAAACCGACTCTGCACCTAATTCCTCCATCCTCCGCCCCAACCAAGTCAGCCCCAGAACCACCGCACAACCGAGCCCACTCAACCTCCCAACATACCGCTCCAAAGCCACCACCCCCCACCACCAGACAATCCAGACATGAGAGAGAAAAGAAAAGCCAGAAACAAAAGGTGAGAGTCCAAAAATGCAGCATATGGCAAGAGGTAGCTTCTTGGAGTCATCTCAGTGATTCGGCCCGGCTTAAACAAGTTAGGCAGCTTGATTGAAAGATCTACACCAGAAAGTCCAGACGAGAGAGAACTGAGGAATCTAGACCAAAAACGAGAGTCCAGATATGCAGCATGTAGTAAGAGGTAACTTCTTGGCTCTGCCTCAGTGATTCAGCCTGGTTTAAACAGGTTAGGTAATTTGATTGAGAGATCTGAAGCTGCTTTATCTGGGGATGCATAGGAGAGCCAGGAACCCTCAATGGCAACTTGAAGCTTGGCGGGATAGATCATTTTGTAGCGAATGCCTGCTGTGATCAGCTTGCTCACTGAAGGATGAAACGCTGAGCACTTTTGCCTCGTCTCGTAGGGAAGATCCTGAGTAATATGCAGCTTGGAACCACTCCATAGAATTGCCTGTAATTCTCTTGCTTTTGATAGAACATGTTGTTTCTCCAAGACGCTTAAAAATTTAATAATAATAGGTCTTGACGGGGCTCCTGCGGCAGGCTTCGGTCTAAGAGAGCGATGAGCACATTCAATATGGTATTGTGGATTAAGAGGGAAAGGCCCAACCACATTGTTTAGAAACTTCTGGAGAAAGAGATTAATATCAGGACCCTCCTCAGACTTGGGGAGGCCCAGGATCACCAAATTGTTTTATCGGCTCCTTCCTTCTAAGTCTTCCATTTTGAGTTGCAGTTTACTGATCTGTTGTCTAAGATGAGTGATTTCTGGGTCTGTCTTATCCTTCCAGGTCTCCAAGGAGGAAGTTCTGGCTTCCGAATCTCCCATTCTGGTGGTTAGGGCACTGAGATCTCCCCTTAGTGATTTCAGCTCAGCAGCGGTATCTTCTAATGTTTCCTTGAAAAGAATTAACTCTTGCAAAAAATGGTCCTCGGTAAGAGAAGTTGGAGAAGTATTGGAAGGGATCATTTTTCTGCAGGCCCCGAATTCTGGTTTTTAGATTTCTTGGAAGATTTCTCTGGCGTAGAAGGTGGGGTGTGCATCATGCCAGCAGGCCTCATCTCTGCTTCCATCTCAGTCCGCTTCCAAGTGCACGGATATGCATAACGCAAGATGTTACCGAGTACCGAAGCATATTATTTTAGCACTGGATACAGAATAAACCTTTTGAAATCGAAATTGTAGGCTAAAAATAGTTAGAAAACTGGCGGGTAACGGGAGCTCCGGGAAAATGCTGCCTCTAGCTGCACTGCATCACGTGACCTCCACAGTACTATATATAAAAGAACCAGAAAACTCAGTCCCTGAGCTGCTCCAACTATTGAACAGATTCGGTCAGATTTCGGGCTTCAAAATGAATATTGAAAAAACAGAAATTCTGAGTCTAGATGGACCCCCACATAAGAATTTACAAAGTCTCCTACCTTTCAGATGGGTCAAGGATAAAGTCAAATGTTTAGGAGTATCAATACCAACAGACCTAACCAAACTACATCTCTATAATTACCAAGCACTAAAAGAAAAAGTTTGTAAAGATTTACAGAGATGACAAAATTTACCTATTAGAGTCATGAATAGAGGGGAAGCTATTAAGATGAACATCTTACCTAGGTTCCTATTTTTATTTTCAACTCTGCCTATACTTATAGATGGAGATGAGTGGTGAGAACTTAGAAGAAAATCATCCAAATTTATATGGGCAGGGCGCCGTCCACATAAGAAATGGGTGATTTTAACTGAGGCTAAAAGCAGGGGAGGACTGGGTGTTCCCGACCTTCTAAAATACTACTTGGCAGCACAAACAACGCCAGTTTTAAAAATGCTAAAACCCGAGCAAAAGGGTGGCTGGTACATGTTGGAGGAGAAAGCACACCCCTGGATCCCCTACAGTTTTACCCTGGACAATCAGGTCCTCAGACCTGAAAATCCTAAATAGTACTTGGACAAGAAACACCCTCACGATTTGGCTTAGAGTCAGACAATGGTGGGAGATCTTTTCCCCCACATGGAAATACATCCCTCTGAAATATTTACTGCAGTTCCCAGCATCGCACAAAGATCTTTGCTGGAGCAGATGGTCGGACAAGGGGCTCAGATATTTACACCAAATGGTTAACAGTGAGGGAGTCAAAACATTTGCACTTCTTCAAGAAGAATTCGGGCTTTTGCACAAATAATTTTTTAGATATCTTCAGTGCAGACACTTTATAACTAGCACAATTGGGATTGGTGCCATACAAAATGACCCAGCTCCACCATTGAGATATCTGTACCAAAAAAGTTACATGGAAGATGCCAGGAAACTTATCACATACATACAACAAACCCTACAAGAAGGTTCAGGTGTTCTACACATTCAAGCGGTTGAAAATAAGTGGCAAGCTGAATAGGAAAGCCAAATATCAGACAAGGAATGGTCTCTTATCTGGCAGGGAATACATAAAACAACCAATTCTCCTGTATGGAGGGAGTTCAGGTGGAAAGTCTCAACAAGATATTTTATCACCCCAGATATTTCGTCAAAATATGGAGCCTCCCAAACTAGTAGATGCTGGAAGGGCTGCTCAGATATAGGCTCTAAGTTCCATATATTTTGGAGCTGCTCCAAGCTTAGGGACTTTTGGGTAGAGATCACTAACGCTATCAAAGAAATTTTACAGCTGGAAAATTTACCAGAGTTTCCACATGTGATACTGGGACATACCCCCCCCCCTTGGAGTTAAAACAAAAGCCCAAAGGTATTTATTCTATATACTAATAGCAGCAGCCTTCAAGACTATTATACAAACATGGCTTTCCTTGGATAGGATCTCCTACTCTGGGTGGTGGACAAATGTAGTTAATATCCAAAATATGGAGGCTCTCACAGTCACACTCAGAATCCGAACAGACCAATTTAATTCAAAGTGGCTCCCTTTCTATGAATACATAGAAGCTAAAAAAGGCACTCCAGTACTAGATCAGTTTCTATTAAGATAGGCTCAATAGGTTGCTGGATCTAATGACACAAAGGGAAAACCTTTGAATACCCACCGCCAGCCTGCAAGACCCCATTTTATTTTGTTATATTTTATTTTATACTATGTTATCTGAGTTTTCTTTGTTAATAGTTAAGCTGCTTTTTAGATATATATTATCTGAACAATATCAAGTTTGCATTAACTCCCCAAATTCTGATCAAGGGGAAACTCATCACCTTCCTCCTCCCTCTTTCCCCTCCCCCCCTTTCTGTTTGGTTGTAAAATGATTAGATCAGTTTAGGTACAGACTATATTAATTATAAATATAGAAGGATAAGATTGAAAATAGGAAAGACACAGGGCAATAAGCTTGGTGTTTTTAATCACTTATTAATTTATTAGAACAGACTGATTGAAAGATTGTCAAGAGCAGTTGGATAGGAGGAAAGAGATGTAGAATGAGAGTACTTCCCAGTGGCGAAAAGATGAGAAGATCATTGGGTAAACACTCTATTGGAACAGTTTCCACTATTTGGTCCAGCCTACAAAAACAAAAACAAAATCAAAACAGTATAATAAGTTGGAAAATGTATGATTATAAATAGTAGCAAGGATGGTATGTATAATAATCGTGGCTAACATGATGTCTGGTTACCACAGTATTAATTTTAACACAGATGTATGTCTTTCCTATATCTTGGTGTAATGAAGTTTATTGTAATTTGAAATGGAATATGGGAAAATAAAAAAAATGAAGTTAAAAAAATAATTACAGTAGTTCTAATTTCTACCTTGACTGTTGTACTGTACTGATTTTAAAAAAGGTTTTAATTTTGTGGAATAAAATAAAAAGTATTTGGGGGCTCAGGTTTCACAAAACCCAGTAGTAGCCTAGCCAGAAATCTCAGAGAGCAGTCGGCTGACTGCACTCCCACCACCCACAGTTTAGGGCCAGGTAGTGATGCTTGCAGTGTGCCCACTGCACACACCCTTGCTTGCCCTGTGTGTGTGCTGCTTGCAAGAATTTTTCTGTGCTAAAATAAAGCAGTACTACTGTTTGCAATAATTTTTTTGTACTAAAATACAGCAGAATGTTTATGCATTTACAAATAAAAAAAACTGCAGTAGTTCTGCTGTAGAAATCTCTGTGTTAAAAATATGTGTGGTGTAATCTAAGGTTGGGCTCGGGTTTCACAAAAGTCAATAGCCGCCAGCAGTCTGAAAGGGCAGTCGGCTGATTGCACTCCCATCTCCCACAGTTCAGAGCTAAAGTATTGACGCTTGCAGTGTGTGCACCCTTGCCTGCCCTGCGTGTGTGTTGTGTTGTATTTGGTGGCCGAAAATAAGTACCATAAACACATCAGGGTCTTGGTAATAAGAAAACACATCACACAGAAATCTTGGCCATCTCTATTTACTTCCATTCAACACAGATACAAGGGGAACTCTGATGTCAGCTCATACAGGAAGAGTTACAGTACATGCATTCCTTAAAGTTGTGCTGTCTAACATTTCTTAAAGCTGTACTAAACACAACAGTTCCTCCTGACTTAGCTAGAAAGTACGTAAGTCAATAATTCAGAAATTATTATGAAGCTCCTTAAGGAAAGGATAGTGCAACACCTGGAATCCATAGGGGCACAGGATCCAAGACAGCATGGGTTTACAAAAGGAAGGTTCTGTCAAACTAATCTCATAGATTTCTTTGACTGGGTAACCAGAGTGGTGGACCAGGGGGAGCAGTTGATGGCCTACCTTGACTTCAGCAAAGCTTTTGACACTGTTCCACATAGAAGATTGATAAATAAGCTGGGTAGGCTAAATTGGGTCAGAAGTTGGTCAACTGGGTGGCAAACTGTTGTGGACAGAAAACAGAGAGTGGTGGTAAATGGTATACAGTCAGAAGAGATGCAAGTCACAAGTGGGTGCCTCAGGGATCAGTCCTGGGGCCAGTCCTCTTCAACATCTTCATTAGTGACCTTGTAGATGGACTAGAGGGTAAGGCTTGTCTGTTTGCAGATGACACCAAGATCTGCAACAGAGTAGATGATCCAGATGGGGTGGGCAGAATGAGAAGAGATCTGGATAAACTAGCAGAATGGTCAGAAGAGTGGCAACTGGGATTTAATGCAAAGTGCAAAATCTTGCACATAGGGAAGAAAACCCTGAAGCCACCTATAGGCTGGGAGGAGTTGCTAGCAGTCACAAAGGAAGAAAGAGACTTGGGCATCATCATCACTGATGACCTAAAATCATCCACAGACCTCTAAAGCAGTAGGTAAGGCTAGGGGTGTTAGGGTGTATTAGTAGGGGTATCACAAGTCGTAGAGGAGGTAATAATCCCTCTGTACAAGACACTGGTTAGCCCCATCTGGAGTACTGCGTGCAGTATTGGAGGCCACACCTTCACAAGGACATTAACCAAATTGAGGCAGTCCAGAGAAGGGCAACAAAATGGTGCAGGGACTGCATCAGAAGACATATGAGGACAGATTAACGGAGCTCAATATGTATACCCTTGAGCAAAGGAGGAGAGAGGTGATATGATCGAGGCATTCAAACACCTTAAGGGCATAAACAAGGTGAAAGAGTCTAACATGTTTAAATATAAGAAAAATAGCAGGACAAGAGGACACAGCATGAGATTAGAGGGAGGCGATTAAGGGGAATGTGAGAATTCTTTTTCACAGAAAGGGTGGTGGATGCATGGAATGGCTTACCACAAGAAGTGGTGGCTATGAATACAGTGCAGGGCTTCAAACAGGCATGGGATAGGCATAAGGGAGCAATACAAATGACTATGAATAGATAGGCCACTGACAGAGCAAAGGCCAATGGCACATTTATAAGGTAGAAAAAAAATGGGCAGACTGGATGGGCCTTGCGGTCCTTATCTGCCATCAACTTCTATGTTTCTATGTTCTATGTTTCTATGCTATTAAAGTTATTATTGCAATACAGAGGCTGCAACAGCTGGCAGCAGCCGTATTTTGTCTGAGGCTGTCCTCCCCTGGACCTAGGAAGAGGTGGGGGAGGAAAAAGAACAGATAGTGGTCTCTTGGGGGATAGGAACTGTCCAGTGATTGGACGCAGGGACCACCGAGGCTTCCCACATGGGAAGGGGGGCTATATCCTGTGGGGGAGAGGAGGGATGGATATCTGGGACTGTAGCCAGCAGTCCTGCCTTTTTCTCCTCTCTCCCTCACAGGATCAGGATAGACAGCAGCTCCAGCTCCCAGACACCAGGGAACAAGGTAAGGTAGCTGGGACCTGGGAAGGGGGGAACCCCTGGCTGGCTACATATCCCAGAGGTTAGCTGGAGGGGTGATGAGCCAGCATGGTACATCCAGTAGAACAGTGTTTGTTTCCAGAGCTTGCAGTGGCCACTAGACATAGCGCTACACCCCAGGCTATTGCCCAGCAGCATGTGGCGCTCCTCCATGGGACGGGGCCTGAGTGAGGGGCCTGAGGTGGGACTGCTCGGTCCCAGGCGGTTCCGAGGATGGGACGGCTTCTCTCCCAAGTCCTCCGGGGGGGGGGGTTGTTAGCGCCTCCCCCAGGCCGGTTTAAAAAAAAACAAAAAAACTTTCCATTTCGTAGTGAGGCTGGATGAGCCTACCTGGGCTTGCAGAGTTGCAGGTGCTTCTGGGTGTCAGCATTACAGCTCCTTGGCATGTGGCGGCAAGTGAGGGGGGGGGCTGCATCGTGGATGAAGTTATATGCTCCAGGCAACCCTGTGTTTCTCCTCCAGGTCCTGCCTCATCACGGGAGTGTTTCCCAAGTCCTCCTATACTTAGCCCTGTGCCCTCAGAGCCAGAAGGTTTCACTGTAGGCCCACGAGTTGTGATTGGCACAGAATCCACTCAGGGTTCAGGTGAGTGAAGGTTTGGTCTGGCTGCTCTCTGGTTCAGGAGGCTTGCAGCCACGTTGCTGCATCCGGGAGACGGCTAGGGATCGCAGTGACCGACAGTTGCACTATGGGTCCCAGCATCCTTTGGGGGCTTGTGGGAGGCCAGCGGATTGGCTGAGTAGCGAACTCGCACTGCTTTGGGCATCCTGCAAGATCTGGGCCCCATGGGGCATATGGTCATTGCAGATCTCGAGGGACTGCATGAGAGGCAGGCACCATCTTGGTTGGGTCTTCAGAGGGTTTGTCAGGTTTGCACATCGTTCCCGGGAGTGCCAGTTAGGCCTCTCTCCCAGGTGCGGCCACAGGTCGGTCAGGGCCAGGAGGGCCAGGGGGTCAGCTGAGCCAGTGTTTCGCAGGTGAGTCAGGGCAGGAAGCAAACGGATGGCTGCAGTGCCCCCCCCAAAAAAATCAGTCAAATTATTTTTTTTATCATATAAAAAAAAAATTAAATTAAATACGGTGAGGGTGGTTAGTGCAGTTGGCCTCCAAGTGTAGCTGGGGTGCAGCCAGGCACCCGGTTTAGTGGGCTAGAAGCGTGCCCCCTTATCACCAGCTGTGGGTTGGAATCCCACTAGGGACAGGCCGAGGTTCCAGGACTAGCAGGCACACAGTCCTCTGGGTCCAACAGGAGAGTGGGAAACACTGCCAGGGCCTGGCTGCTGGGGTACAACTGAGTGGGCTGGCATGTGGGTACCTGCTCGGGGCTCGCCTTCGGGGGCCAGGACAGCCCTCACCATCCCGTGATCCTCTCTGGAAGATAGGGGCAAGGGGCGGGACCCCATCCTTCCTATAAATAAATAAATAAAAATGTATATAGATATATAATGAGAGTAACATAAATATTACAGAATGTAGAACAGTGAGGTGGCAAGTGGTCATTCACTTGGGAATGGCCTTGCTTGGTGGATTGAACTTAGGTGACACGGGCGTGGTGCAAGTCACTGCCCCCCCCCCACTTTCCCTCTGATGCACTGGGAGAGGGAGCAGGGGCTGGGGGGGCCAAGGGGGTGGGTCGAGACCCGCAAAGTGGTGTGGATCCTCCGGGATCATCCTGGTATTTCTACTGGGCGGCAATACTAACCAGTTTTGTATGGGAGGGGCTCTTAGTGTTTTGCAGATTATGGGAACGTGGCAGAGAACCCCATCACAGAGAACCACAGAGGGCCTGAAAGGGCAGCTTAGGGAGATGTACCAGAAGAAAGGAGCCACCTGGCTTGAAGCCTGCCTGGAGGGGCTGGATGGCCCATCAACATCGACGGCCAGGTGGGGGGCACTACCTGCAGAAGTGGCCAGAAAGAGGGAAGGTAGCACCTCCGGCTAAGATACCTAGGACACTGGGGAGAGGTAAGCAGAGCAACAGGGTGCGGGAGCTGAGCGATGGGGACGTGCAGCAAGTCCTTGATGTGGTGTTCGGAGTAGGAGGGCAATTCCTGCACAGGCAAGAGGTCGCAGAGGAGGAGGGGCTCCCTGTGACACAGGAACGGTCCAACAGCAAAGCCGGCAGGGGCCTGGGGCTACCCCTGCCGATGGGGTGGAGGCCAAGCTGGCCAAGCTTCTGGACCTCATGGCAGTGATTATAGGGAAGACGGGGTTACTGGACGTGGCCGGGGGGGGCTACAGCCCCAGGGGCGCTGTCTGCTTCAGTGCCCCCTCCTCCTGCCCCAAGCTCATACGCCGGCTTGGACAAGCAGCTGGGGTCCCACCTCACAGATAAGGTCAGACAGCATATCAGGAACAGGGAGTACATGGACATGTTCTCCCTGTTGAACAGACCAGTAGAGTGGGAAGACAAGAAGAAAGAAAAAGGGGAAAAGACAGATAAGAAACCCCCCAAAATTCCCCACACCTTTGAGAATTGGATAGCGGCCTTCCCCATATATGCAGGCACCATACTGCAGGTGGAGAAGGATCAGGGGCTAGGACTTTATACTTATCAGAACAGGATCACGCTCATGCACCAGAGAAAAGTGGGGATGGCATGGCTCGAGTATGATAAGGAATTCAGGAGGTGGAGACAGGAAGACGGGTCCCTGGGTTGGAGAATGGTGGACATGACTCTGCTGATGGATGTCATGCATAGCGGTGGGGTGGTACACACTGACAGTGGCTTGCCACTTAGGCCATCTCCCCCATTGAAGCCTGAAGGGGTCACAGGGCCCAGACAAACTTGCTATGCGTACAACCAGGTGAAGTGTACCAGCCCTCGTGCCGCTTTCGTCACTCATGCATGGCTTGTGGGCAGCAGCATCCCTTCATCCAGTGCATGTCATCTCTGCCCATCAGGGGGCATTCAGCGGAGTGGCTAGGAAAGCAGGGAGGCCACAGGGTGACAGGCCTGCCTATCCCAGTAAGGGTGGACAGGATAAGTCAGTGGTTGGTCCAGTACCCGGACTGGGAGGCCACCAACCTGCTGAGGGAGGGATTCACAGTGGGTTTCAGGCTACAATACACAGGCCCGGGGGGGGGGAGGGGACAGGAGACAGAGAACCTGAAATCCACCCGGGATCACCCACAGGTAGTCTGGAAGAAACTGGAAAAAGAGAGGTCGCTGAGGAGGATTAGCGGGCCATTTGCTGCCCTGCCAAGACCAGCCCTGAGGGTACCACTTATCGGGCTTGTGCCAGAGAAAATGCCAGGTGAATACAGGATGGTAAACCATCTGTCATACCCGGAAGGGGACTCAGTGAACAGCCATATTGACTTTTGCTATAGTGCAGTTCAGGTGGTGCAAGAGGCGGGGCCTCGGGCACTCCTGGTAAAGGCGGACATCAAGTCCACGTTCCAGCTGCTTCCCATCCACCCAGATGATAGGGAACTACTGGGCATGAAGTTTGAAGTGCAGTAGTACATAGACAACTGCATGCCCATGGGGTGTTCTGTAGCCTGTGCAGTATTCGGGACATTCAGTAGGTTCCTTCACTGGGTAGCAGAGAAGCAATTGGGTAATAAGCTCATGGTCCACTACCTTGATGACTTTCTGTTTACCGGGGCAGATGAAGAAGACATTTGTGATAGGACACAGTCCTCCTTAAGGGCGATCTGTAGGGACTTCAGGGTCCCCTTAGCCCCAGGGAAGGTTGAGGCACCTGCCAGGGTGCTAGTGTTCCTGGGGATTGAAATCGACACTGTCAACAGGCTCTGCCACTTGACCAGGGAGAAGGTGGAGGCGCTTAGATAACTGCTCGATTCCATGGAGTGGGCCAGGAAGGTAACCTTGAGGCAGTTACAGCAACTGGTGGGACACCTCAACTTTGCTTGTCAGGTCACGCTGATGGGGCGCACATTCTTGCACCACATGGCTAAGCTGGGAGAGGGGTGCACCAGGCCACATCACAGGATTGCAGGTTGCTTTGTCTCGTTCACAGTGGCAATGGTTCTGGGAGCGGGCTTCAGCCGTGGAGCAGCAGCCACGGGCGATACACTCCTTCTTGTGGAGGGTAGTGACATCTCTACTTGGAAATGGGTAGGTAACTCCATCGCACCTAGGACAAGGGAAGTATACAGCAGGAGAGTCAAACATTTCCTAGGAATGAGGGCACAGGTGGCATAACCAGATGATTGGCCCGTTCTGGTGGAGCAGCTGTGCCGGTACATCTTGCAGTCAAAGCAGGTGGGGACTATGCCGGGGGTTGTGGCTGGTTGCCTCACTGTCTTGTCCTGGGTTTCCAGGGTCCTGGGGATCTCGGACACCAAGAAAGTGTTTAGGGTGAGGAAGGTCCTCGAGGGGTGGACGAAGTCGGTTGCCTCTTGCCAGGACACAAGGTGTCAAATCACGTTGGCGACCCTCGAGAGCATCCGGAGGGTCCTGTAGAAGGTCTGTTGGACCCCTTTGAGGTGCTAATGTTCAACACCATGTTTCTGTTGGCCTTCTGAGGGGCATTCTGGGTATCAGAGGTTACCCAACCATCCAGGAGAGTCAAGCACATAGGGCTAAAGGAGGAAGATGTGCTTGTATTGGCATGGGGGGGGCCTGGGTGAGGCTGTGGATGAGCAAGACCAACCAGGAGCAGAAAGACCACTGGTGCCTGATGCAGGTTCCACCTGGGGTATCCTGGAAGATCCAGGACAGGATGCAGGCCTACATGGTGGTCACGCCAAGGTTAGTGGGTGCCTTCTTTAAGCACGCAGATGGGGGCCCTAGTCATGGCTTACCAGTTTTGGGCCATCTTGGCTAACGTAGTCTGGGAGGCAGGACTGGATCCGAAGGAGTACAGGACACATTCCTTCCGAATCAGGGCTGCCACATATGCTAGGAACCTGGGATGGGCGGACAGTCAGATTCAGGTGCTGGGGCATTGGAAGTCCCATGTGTTCTTGGGGTATGTGTGCCCCCATTTGCAATAGCAACCTTTTGTTTTCCAGGGTCCCCACTGGATGGTTCAAGCTGGATGGTGGCTAGACCTTCATGCTGCAAGGACATCAGTGCAAGAGGCTGCTCTGACGGAAGGGGTCATCCGAAAGTTTTCACCGGGAAGGCAGAAGACCATGGACTTGCTGAGCAGGGCATGAAGAGTGAACCATGGGGGAGTAGCCATTACATGACCTGCTCTCCTGGCCAAGCTGATCCAGTAGTTACCAGGCTGGAGGGGGAGTGGTGGTTCCTCTCATGCATGGCCCACCTTAGGGTCAGCTTGGGGGATGAGCAGGGTCAGGCGGGAGCTCGGGGACCATGGAAAGTCATGTCAGATACAGGCTTTGGGTCAAGGTGCGGTAGCCGAGACAGGCCTCAGTCCCAAAGAGGAGGGGTCTGAGTTAAGTGAGGCAGACGTGGGTCTTGGAGGAATTAGGTGAGCAGGTGGCTTGAGGGGTTGGATGTTGTCCATCCTGTGGCATCTCGGGAGGATCACGATACATTGAATGGTCGGTGGGGGTGATAATGAGCCATGTTCTTCTGTAGGCTCATGGCCCCCCTGCTCTGGTTGACGTGGAGGTGGAAACTGAGTATCCTGACCCAAGGGAGGGGTCGAAGTCCACCTCCAGCAGGTACAGCTATTCTGCAAGGCTAACGGTGCCTGACTGGGGGCAGCCAGTAAGCCTTGGCCCTTACTGCCTCAGACCATTGATCCTCCCATGTGCGTACGCTGCTCTCAATCTGGTTGTAATCAATAAATGCATGGCTTCTACCATTTCCTCCAAGATTGGTGTCTGTGTGTTCTTTCTGGGAAAAGGGGGCTATGGATGGGTACCAGACAATACTGAGGCTGCAACAGCTGGCAGCAGCCGTATTTTGTCTGGGGCCATCCTCCCCTGGACCTAGGAGGAGGTGGGGAAGGGAAAAGAACAGATGGTGGTCCCTAGGGGGATAGGAACTGTTCAGTGATTGGATGCAGGGACCACCGAGGCTTCCTACATGGGAAGAGGGACTACATCCTGTGGGGGAGAGGAGGGGTGGATATCTAGGACTGTAGCCAGCAGTCCTGCTCTTTCTCCCTCTCCCTCACAGGATCACCCACCCGCCCACCCTCGTAAAAGCAGGTTAGTAGGACCAGGCCGCTATGGCCCCCCTTTTGACCCCTTATGGCTGACTGCAATAGGGGTTGGGGAGAGGTTTTTCATGGTTTTTCCCTGAAAAAGGGTTTTCTGGGTTTTTCACCTCCTCCAAAAGGGTGCGAAAACAGAGAACCAAATAAGGTACAGCAAATAGAGTATAGATGCATATCAGTCTGTCGCAGTCATGTTGATGGCATCTTGGGAGGATCACGATACATTGAATGGTTGGTGGGGGCGGTAACGAGTTGTGTTCTTCTATAGGGTCATGGCCCCCTGCTCTGGTTGGCATGGACGTGGAAACTTAGTACCATCACCTGGGGGAGAGGTTGAGGTCCGGCTCCAGCAGGTACAGCTACCCTGCAAGGCTAACGGCACCTGATGGGGGGGCGGCCGGTAGGCCTTGGCCCTTACAGCCTCAGACTGTTGATCCTCCCATGTGTGCATGCTGCTCCCAATCAGGTTGTAATCAATAAATGCCGCCATTTCCTCCAAGATTGGTGTCTGTGTGTTCTTTCTGGGGAAAGGGGGCTATGGATGGGTACCAGACAATGTCCCTTTTAGTTAGTCATGTCATTAGGCTATATCTCTACAAGTCCATCCTCTTTGGTGGATGTCTTTTACGTCCTGACCAACGTAGTAGGACTTGGGGCTGTTGCTCTGGAATCTGATTAGCATCAGCCGCATCTTGTCTCAATTGATGTGGTTCCACTATCTCTTCCTGTTCTTGTTCTGGAAGAAATAATGCTGGATAACTACCCAAACTCTGGGTGTCCCTTTTTTGTTCTGCCTCGATTCTAGTACATAATTGGTCCACAGGTTTTTTCATTCTCCTCTGGCTAGTCAGTCAAACACTATAGATAAAATTTCTGAACTTTTTTCTACCACGCCTTCTATCCATCTCTTTGGGCCTGCATACATCCTGACCCACACAAGATCATTGGGTTTGAAGGATCGAGTCTTAGGGAACATTTCAGTTACTGACTTATAGCCTAGAGGGTGAAGAAGGTCCAATTGAGTTTGAATCTGATGTCCAAACAACTATTCTGCAGGGAATATTCCTGTGACACAATGTGGTGTTGTTCGATACATCGCAAGAAAGTCCAAAAGGGCTATTTTTATTACTGTCGGAGCAGTAGGACTAGCATTGTCCATACTTTTTTTAAAAGTCTGAACCAGGTGTTCTGCTTCACCATTTGAACTTGGTTGGTAGGGAGGTGAGAAAATATGGTGGATACCACATTGCTGGCAAAATGCTTGGAATTCTACAGCTGTGAACTGTGGTCCGTTGTCTGAGACAATCACTTGCGGAAAACCATGGGTGGCAAAAATAGATTTCACTTTGATGGTACTCTCAGTAGTGGTTGAAGACATTTGATGAATTTCTGGCCCTTTACTATAAGCATTATTTAAGAGTAACCACATGGAATTTAAATAAGGTCCTGCAAAATCAATATGCAACCTTTGCCAGGGTTTTTCAGGTCATTCCCAATGGTGAACTTGAGTGCTTGCTGGATTTCCCATCAATACAGCACAACCTTCGCATATTTGCACAACCTGGTATATGTCTCTGTCAATGAAAGGCCACCATACATGAAGTCTGGCTAGGGATTTCATTTTAGCAATACCTGGATGACCCGCATGCAAAAGAGTCAATACAATTGAGTGATAACATTGGGGTACTAACATACTAACATACTAAAATGCCAGCAGAATAGGCCTAACGGTCTTTCGCGTCTGCTCATTTGGTCAGCCCCCACCCTGGGTGCTGACCTTGCTGCCCCCTTCGCCTTCTCTGGCTTCTCCCTTCCCAGTTCCGGATATTCTTGCTGCATTGGATTTTGCTTCCAGAACCCTTGCCCTGTACCTGTCCCACCCCCTCTTGAACCCCTCCACTGTCTCTGCCTCCACCAGCCCCCTAGGCAGTGCATTCCATGGCTCCACCACCCTCTCAGTGAAGTAGCACCTCCTCCTTTCTCCCTGAATCTTCCCCTCCAGCTTCCACCCATGCCCTCTGGTGGCACCCTCCTCCTTCCTTCAAGTACACTGACTGTTCCTCCCTATTTACCCTCTTCATGTACCTGAAGACCCCTATCATGTCCCCCGTCCCTTCTCTCTTCCAATGTGTACATATTTAGCTCTTGAGCCTCTTCTCATAGGTCCTGTCCCCAAGCCCCAAATCATTTTGGTTGCCCTCCTCTGGACCCTCTCCAGGAGGTTAATGTCCCTCTTTAAGTGTGGCCTCCAAAACTGCACGCAGTACTCAAGGTGCGGCCTCACCAAGCAGTTATACAGAGGGAGTATCACTTCCCTCCTTCTGGAGGTGATCCCCCTAACGATGCATCCCAGCATCCTGTTGGCCTTGGCTGCTGCCCTCCTACAAGTCTCAGAGTTGTTCATCTTGACATCCGTACTATGACACACAATCCCCACAGAAGACACCCTTCAGCAATGGACAATTGCTGTCTCTTTGTATAGCAGGGTTGCAGTGCAGTCGAACAAGAAGTGTCTTGTGGCCAACCCTCAATCATATAATGATACACTTGTTTCAAAATTGCATCTTGACTAGTCACTTTTGCAATGTCCTTGGCTAGTACTAGAAGCTGATCTAACTGTTGTAGCTCAGTTGCACACACAACAGTAGAGTCCTCAATATCTTTGAATTGCACTGGAAAACTATCTGGCCCAACCTGGCATACTAATGGCTCATCTTTAAGTCCCACATCAAACTCCATTTCTCTGGATATTGGTAACATCGACAAGGCATTTGCATTTCCATGCTGGTCCGTTGGTTGGTATGTGACCTCGAAATTATAGGCAGACAAAATGAATGCCCATTGTTGAAGTCTGCTAGTGGCTGTCTCAGGAATTCCTTTTTCTGGACTGAAAATTGTCACTAGTGGCTTGTGATCCATCTTCAGGAGAAACTTGTGACCTAGCAAGTACTGGCGGAACTTCTGGACTCCAAACACAATTGCCAATGCCTCTCTCTGAATCTGGGCATAATTCCTTTCAACTGCAGTGAGTTTGCATGAAGCATGGGATATCGGCTTCTCCATTTCTTCTGGATCTGTATGGAAAAGGACAGCTCCTACACCCACAGGACTAGCATCACAGGCCAATATGATAAGTAAGTTAGGGTCATAATGAGTTAAATTATTCACATCGGTTAGAGAGAGCTCGATGGCTTGAACTGCCTTACTGTGGCCCTTGGTCCACTTCCATGGAGTACCCTTATGTTACAGTTCATTTAAAACAGCACATTTAGTGGCTAAGCCAGGTTTGAAACTGTCATAGTGGCGCACCATACCTAAGAAGGAGCGTAACTCTGAAACATTCTATGGTTCAGTCACGTGCACAATGACTTCCACCTTTTCATCATTCAGATGAATTCTGTCTTTGTCAATAGTGTGACCTAAGTACGTGACACTTGGTTGAAAATTGGCATTTTTCTCTCCTGAGTCTGAATCCACTCTGTTGCAATCACTCTAAGGTCTTTTGTAAGTTAAGTAAGTGTTCTGCTTCTGTTTTGCCCGTGACAATGATGTCATCCAAATAACAAGCAACTCCTGGTATATCACCACCGTTTGCTCAATCACTTTTTGAAAAACTAGCAGGCACAGAACCAAGGCCAAAACATAACTGTTTGTACTTGCGCAGTCCTTGGTGTGTATTAATCACTACCAATTTCTGAGAGTCTGTATCCAACTCCACTTGAAGGTATGCATCAGTTAGGTCCAGTTTAGAGAACCCCACACCACCATTCAGTCTGTGAAAAAATTCCTCTGGTAAGGGTAAATGAACTACATCTGTGCTAAGTACTGGATTAAGTGTCACATTAAAATCTCCACATATTCAAACCTTACCACCTGGTTTAGATACCACCACAATTGGAGTAGCCCAATCTGAACTTGGAACCTTTTCCAGTACACCTTCTTTTTCCAGTCTGTCCAGTTCTGCCCCAACCACCGGTTTTAAGGTAAAAGGAAGTTTCCATGGTTTACAAAGCTTAGGGACTGCATTAGGCTTTGTAATTAGCTTGGTTTTAGCTGTTGTGCAACATCCCAGACCTTTCCACAACTCTGGATACAGATCTAAAATCTCCCCAAGCTTGGGCAGGTTACTGCTTTGTGGTACCTGGACAGCATCAAGTAGGCCAAAATCTGATGGATCAACATGAATGTTTAGAAGAACCTGAGCATATCTGCCCAAAATGTTGACACCCTTTTTTAAAACCAGGAAAGTTAAAGGTGTACTAGGAGAATCAGTCCTACGTACGAAAGTGGTAAATGAGCCCAGTGGCTGAATTGGTTGCCCTTCAAATGCATACAGCAACTTATTACAAGGAGATAATGGTGGCTTATCCAGATCAGACCATGTTTGATGGATAATAAAAGTAACTGGGGAAGCAGAGTCTACCATTAAAAGCTACTGATGCCTCAGTTTTGGCAACTGAAGTAACACATAGAAAGGAGGAACATCTTTAGTCTGCATTTGTGCTGCAATAGGAACCACTGCACTGTCTGCACTCTCTGAACTGATCACTGCAGTCCTCCTGCTTCTGCAAACCTTAGACATATGCCCCTGACGTTTACATGCGCGACATTGAACTTCTCTGAATTTGCACTGGTCCCTCTTATGCTGAGAAGACCCACATGATGCACATTTGTATTGGCCATGCAGTTTGGGTGGAGTGGTTGCATTTTTCTTTGAAAACAGTGGTTTAGACTTAGATTTGAGCTGTTTCAATTTAGGTTTTACTGCAGTTACTTGTACCTCATTTTTAGTGTTCATCTTAGCATATGCTTCATTTTCTGCAGCCTCATACATTAGTGCCATCTGTAAAAGTTCATCAGCAGACTTCTTAACATTAAGTCCAAACTGCATAGGTCGCGTTCATGAAAGAGGGGTTCGCACCCAAGGGAAACACCCTTCAAAAACAGCCAATTCCAAAAAGGTTGCGCTCACTGAAGAAGAAAACAGACGCACATAAGAACTAATGTTCACATTTATTGAACACCACTGTGGAAGCCCCTAGCACCTCAGCAAAGTGCCTTCAATGGGGGCCCTTTTTGAAGGCACTTTGCTGAGGCGCTAGGGGCTTCCACAGTGGTGTTCAATAAAAGTGAACATTAGTTCTCATGTGCGTCTATGTCGTCTTCTTCTGTGAGCACAATCTTTTTCGAATTGACTTCTTGACATTTACAGAAAGTAATTGCTTATTACGATGTTCATTATTCAACCTCATAACAAACTTATCAGCTAAATTAGATTCAAGATGCTCCCTGCTCCACTCACACATGAGAGGTAAGTGTTTGAGCTCAGTCAAATAAGATTGTAATGACTGACCTGGTTTCTGATGGTAACTGTAGAATTTATAACGGTCAGCCCTTGGGAAAGTTGTTAAACTGTATTGTGCATTCAATTTAGCCTTTAGCTCTTGATATGTCAAATTCTCCGGCCGGTCCAGTGCACACAGACTGCATAAAAGTTTGAAGGTTAAGCTCCCCAAGAAAGTACAAAAAGCAACTCGAATAAGTATATCCTGTCGCTCAACATTTGCAGATTTTATGGCAGGATTAAGTAATAACCACTGATCAGACTGTCTGGACCATGTAACCCAGTCTGTTCCTGTAACGATCTCAAAGCTGGCTGAAGTTTCCTTAATACTGTACAGTTCCAAATTGCTTACTTGCCTGCAATGTAGAACATCTCAGAATGGTGTAATTCTGTAAGCTGGAGCTATGAAAATTTTCACCATCCTTGTCGCCAGTTTGTTGTATTTGGTGGCCAAAAATAAGTACCTTAAACACATCAGGGTCTTGGTAATAAGAAAACACATCACACAGAAATCTAGACCGTCTCTTCTTACTTCCATTCAGTACAGATACAAGGGGAACACTGATGTCAACACACACAGGAAGAGTTACAGTAAATGCACTCCTTAAAACTGTACTGTCTAACATTTCTTAAAGCTGTACTACACATAACATGCTGCTTGCAAGAAGTTTTCTGAGCTAAAATAAAGCAGTAATGCTGTTTGCAAAAATGTTTTTTGTACTAAAATACAGCAGAACTTTTGTGTATTCAAAAATAAAATAAATTACTGCAGTAGTTCTGCTATAGAGGTTGGGCTTGGGTTTCGCGAAAGTCAGTAGCCGTCAGCAGTCTCAAAAGGCAGTCAGCTGACTGCACTCCAACCCCCCACAGTTTAGGGCTAGGTACTGATGCTTGCAGTGTATGCCCTCTGCATGGTGACACTATTACAGCAAACACATTGATGCCAACAACATCGACAGTTCACTGTAATAGTCAGCCTGAGACCCTGCCACTCTGTTCCCAGTCCTGCACTCCTTCCCTGAATTAACTCTGACTCAGAGTTGATCATCTATAAGTTTGGGGTGTGTGAGGGAGGATCCCCCCACGTGGGATGTTCAGGGGTCAAAGCCCCCGGATGGAAAAGGAACTGGGTCTCCTTTTGCATTTATGTCAATTGCAACTTGCGGTCAACATAAATCCATCGCTGTGATGTCAGTTGACAAAATAGTTGTTGAACTAGCATCATAGAACCACCCACCTTGCATGTGTGCTGCTTGCAATAATTTTTCTGTGCTAAAATAAAGCAGTACTGCTGCTTGCAAGAATTTTTTTCATACTAAAATACAGCAAAACATTTGAAATCTCTGTGTGAAAAATTATTGTGGTGTAATCTAAAGTTGGGCTTGGGCTTCACGAAAGTCAGTAACCACCAGCAGTCTCAGAGGGCAGTCGGTTGGCTGCACTCCTACTCCCCATGGTTTAGGGTTAGGTAGTGACACTTGCACTGTGAGCACACCCTTGCCCACCCTGCATGCATGCGGCTTGCAAGAATTTTTCTTTGCTAAAACAAAAAGAGCTGATATCTTCACTGACCTTCCTACGGGGAGGTTTCTGAGCATGGCGTTGCACCAAGGAAGGAGTTACGTGCAGTGTGGCCCCCAGAGGGATCAGCATCAGAAGGAGTGGAGAGGGGTCACATCTGGCATGCAGGAACTGCAGCAGGAGCATAGGCAGACAGAGAAGACAGCATGGAATATTTTCTCCCACCCGCCCTCAGCGCACAGCCACCAATATTAAATTAGCCACACAGCCCACCCACTCTAGAAGTGCACCAATAGGTTAGGTGGAGGGGATCATGTCCCAGGAAGTCCTTCAGCCTGACTGGACTGGAAGCTGTTAATTCATCTTGTTTAAATGCCCAGGGACTGGAGAGAGGAGCAGAGTAAGGTACCATAACTAATAACTGTGCAAATGCAATCATGGACTGTGAGCCTAGGCTTGGTTCTATGCTGTGTGGGTTCTAATCTGCAGGAGTGTTCACATGAGCTGGGTGAGGGTAATCCTTGAGGGGGTTAAGTGAGAAGATATTTTCTTGTGGAGACCCTCCGGGGGGGGGGAGGTAAACATTTGTGGGTAATCTCTTGCTGTTGGTGCTGCAGTAAGCATTAATTGCTTATACAGGGTTGGGTTTAAACCTGTGGGGATTGGTCTTCAGGGTATTTCCCTAGGCTTTGGCTACTCATGCTGTGTGTGGTTTAAGCCTGTGGGGCTTAGGTGCATGTGCTGTATTGTGGATACTCATTGAGGGGATTAAGCTTTGAATGTATTTTTTGTTGGGACCACTCCTTTCTTTTTAGGACAATTTCTGCTGTTAGGGCAGCTCCTTGAGGGGGGAAGCTGAAGGCTAATCTCTAACTGCGGCACCAGAAAAGAGCACTCAGTGTGGGTTGAGGGAGCAAAACTGGTATACGGAGTATTGTGGAAATGATGGGGGCAGGATGGTTGGGGGGTGGGGGTGATGCAGCTGTCAAGAGGCATGATGAATGGTATAGTTAACTCTGGCAGGCAGGACTGGGAAATGGGGCAGGAGGGGGCTGGTATCAAGGCAAGCGAGACTGGTGCAGGAGGCAGGGGGCTAACAGGACTGATAGATTGGTGGGCTGCAATGGCTGTGGTGCAGCTGTATGGATGGGTATGTTATGGAGACTGCAGGAATGCCCCATTTTCTGAACGCTGAAAGCACTGCAGGCAGAAGTCAATTGGTTGTCAGAAGAAGTAATAAGGCTAAGAGTGGGGGAACGAGAGCAGGGGAGACACTTCTTCGGGCTTACAGGGAGTTGGTGTTTGAGATGACTGGGGAGTGAGAGTGGGAGAAATGGGGCCCTGGGTGTAATGCAGGTCCCAAGTCACTACGGGGTGGCATGAATGATTATGCTGGTGGGGGGGACAGGGTTAAGTAACAGGTACGAGGTTCTAATGTCGGCAACAGAGGGGGAGGATGGTACTACCACAAGTGTGAAGGCACTTGTCATAACAGGAGGTGAACACAGGGGACAGGTGTTATGATGGGAGGGACTTGAAGGTTAATGGGAGGAGGGGACACAAGGCAGGGTGAGCAGTGGGGGAGTAGCCAAGGAGAAGGTGAAGGGCAATTGGCGGGGAAGGGGTTAATAGTTGGTGTATCAGACAAGGGAAGGGGGGAGGTAGGCAAGGGGGATGAGCTAAAAGGGGAGGGGGGACAAGCAAGGGGTGAAGGACTGAGTGCTACTGGGCAGGGAAGGGAGAGCACCCATGGTGGGGAAAGGGGTTGCACGTGGATACAGGCAAAAGGAGAGAGAGGGTGGAGTAGTGGTGTTAGGGGACTCTGTACTAAAAGGGGTCAGGTACAGAGGAAGGGAAGAATGACATAGTCAAAGATGGGTGGAATCCGTACCAGGACTAACTGCGGGAAGGGCAGGGCAGGCTCTGCTGAGATGTGTCAGGAAGGGAAGGGAAAAACCTCATGTGGTGGTGCACGTAGACACTAATGACCTGGCGGAGAGTCAGGTGGAGTTGGTTAGTGAGAGATTTGGAAAGCTAGGGAAGATGTGTAAAGAGTTTGGGTGCTTGGTGGCCTTACTTAGAAACATAGGCTATGGCGGAAGATAAGGACTGCTTGGCCCATCTAGTCTGCCCATTTCCCTACCTATTTGATAAACTGCAGATCCTAGTTAACCAACAGCTTACTTCTTCCTACCCCCCTCTAGAACTGCCTTATGTATGTCCCATGCATTCTTGAATTCCCCACTGTTTTTGACCCCATGACCCCCTCTGGAAGACTGTTCCATGCGTTCACAACCCTCTCCATGAAAAAATACTTCCTCACATTGCCCCTAAGCCATCCCTCCTCTATCTTCAAATTGTGCCCCCCTGTTATGGCACATCTCTTTTTCTGAAAGAAATATGCTACCCTCTTGGACTTTGTTGATTCCCTTGAAGTACTTAAAAGTTTCTGTCATGTCCCCCCTCTTCCTCCTTTCCTCAAGGATATACATATTAAGCTCCTTCAGTCTCTCTTCGTATGGCTTCTGGTGCAGACCCTGTACCATTTTAGTTGCCCTCTTCTGGACTGCCTCCATCCTATCTATGTCCTTGTGGAAATAGGGTCTCCAGAACTGCACGCAATACTCCAGATGGGGTCTCACCAACTGTCTGTACAGAGGGATAACAACTTTCTGTTTTCTACTGGTGATGCCTCTCCCTATGCATCCCAGTATCCCCCAGCCCTCCTTACTGCTTTCTCACATTGCTTGTCTACATTTAGGTCAACTAAAAGACTACCCCCAGGTCCCTTTCCATTTTTGTTGTTAGTTCCTCCCCCCCATTGTGTACTCTGCCCCAGGGTTTTTGTTTCCCAGGCGCATTACTTTGCACTTCTTTGCATTGAATCTAAGCTGCCATACTCTTGATCATTCCTCCAACCTTGCCAAGTCTCTTCTCATCCTTTCCACCCCCCTTGTGTATCAACCCTGTTGCAGATCTTTGTGTCATCTGCAAAGAGGCATACTTTTCCTTCCATTCCCTCCACAATGTTACCCATAAAGTCATTAAAGAGGACCAGTCTCAGTACTGAACCCTGCGGTACCCCACTAGTAACCCCCCTTTTTTCAGAGTGGACTCCGTTTACTATTATCCTCTGTGTTCTGTTGTCCAGCTGATTTTTTACCCATGTTACCACCCTGGGACCCACTTCCAGGCTGTCTAACTTGTTTACTAATCTTTTGTGTGGGACTGTGTCAAATGCCTTGCTAAAGTCTAGGTAGGCCACATCCACAGCCCCTCCCTGGTCTACTACTTTGGTCACTCAGTTGAAGAAATCTATTAGATTTGTCTGACATGACCTTCCCACTGTGAATCCATGTTGCCTTGGGTCTTGTGCCCCACTGGCCTCTAGGTATTCAACAATTCTTTATTTCAGAAGTAATTCCACCATCTTCCCTACCACTGAGGGCAAACTAACTGGTCTGTAGTTTCCTGCCTCTGCCTTGCTCCGACTTTTGTAAAGGAGAATCACATCTGCCCTCCTCCAATCCTCAGGTTTCACACCATCCTGCCACTTTACAATCTGACTTCAAAGAAGAAATTCATATTAATTTGTGATACTCTCTTAATAGTAAACTTCTTGAGCTCAAGAGCATGACAGCATTGCTTTCAATGGTTTTTAGAGATTTAGTGGACCATGGTTGGATAAGGAGTATACCCATCAACTGTCCCTGATTATGAGGAACGTTCCTCATATACCCTTCAAAATTGCTCTGTCCCTGATCCATTTCTCATGGAAATGGTACTTCCCTCACGGAGAATGTGCTGAAAATTTTGACTTTAAAGCAGACATTCTTAATATTCTAAGATGCTAAACCAAAAATAAACTTTGTACAAGTAAATACAAAGGTTGCTGCAGTGTTCTGAACGTGTCTCTCCATGTTTGAGGACGTATCCCCAGTTATGGGTCATTGTCCCTCATTTCAGTGACAAAACGGTAAGAGGTTTGATAAGGAGTCCCACACTTTGTCTCTGTGTCAATACAAAATATAAGAACAAAAAAAACAAGGTGCTGCATCAGTGTGTAGGTTGAAAACAAAACAAAAATGTAATATTAAATGCACTCTGAAAAAAGAAAATGTAGCTAAAATTTACATTTTGACCATAGGTCTTTTTCAGGAGTTTTCAAAAAGATAAAAAAAAAAAATAAAGTTAGTCACTGTTTTTAGCGTGCATTTAATGTTACATTTTTGTTTTGTTGTCTCTGTGTCACTGTCATTGAGACACAGGTCAGGAAGCACAGGAAAAAACAGGAGCAGCTGTAAAATTCGCAACAAGAGTATTTATTCCTACTATCAGTAACATAAAAAATAAAATTGTTCAGTATAACTATTTACAAAGGCAAAATAAACAGAAAAAGTCCATCTGAGTTTTCCTTCAATCTCTGTGTCCCTTTTTTCTTTTTAAGCAATTGCAGCTCAGCTGTCTCATAAGTCCTTTCAACCCCCATTCTTAACAAGCATCCTGTTTCTTCTAAAATGTTCTGTTCTTTTATATTTCAGGCAGGTGCTAGCAGGAACACAATGTCCCAGAACTGAGGCCCCTTTTCCACAGCTCTTCTATAAAAGGCTTAAAAATTGCACTCAGGTAACCTCTTGAGTTTCCAATAGCTTTTTGCAACCATCTCAAAGTATAATTATATACATTTCAAAAAGCAACACTATATAATAGGTTCGTGGACCTGACCAAGGCATTTGATTTGATTGACCATGATCTTACTTGCTCTAAATTGTATAATATTGTTTTTTCTGAAATAGTCGTTGCTTGGGTTGGTGATTATCTAAGTTGGTTCTGTTGCCTCAGATGTGTCCTCCATTTATTGTGGCATACCGCAAGGGTCTACATTGGGCCCTCTATTGTTTTCTATTTTTGTTAATCAATTACCTCAGGTTTGTAAATTTAGTGGCACTTTTTTATACATGGACGACTTAATAATCTTCGCCCCGTCCAAGTCAGTGTCTGAACTTTCCTCTGTTTTGGATACAGATTTGGGTGATGTTTGTTCTTGGTTGACTTGTAATGCTTTGGTCTTAAATTCAAATAAAACTAAAGTTATCCTTTTTGGTATGCCATCTATGCTAGAGGACAACCTGAGGTTAGCTATATTTGATCATCAGGGCCTTTTGCTGGAGCAAGTTTCTCAGTTTAGATACCTTGGGGTATCCTTGGAGCCATATTTAACATTTTCTTATCAGGCACAATCTATTATTAAAATGATTAACCAGAAAATAGAGTTATTATATAAATTTAAATCTTATTTTACGAAAGAGACTAGGAAAGCGATTCCTATTGGGTCACTTCTTTCCCATTTTGACTATGTATCTGAAATTTACTTCAGCACTGGATGTAAACAGTTATATGCTTTGACTGTTACCTACAATAATATTTGCAGATTTGTTCTTGCAGCCCCTAGTCGCACTCATCATTGTAGGCTTTATTCACATCTGGGTTGGTTATTACCTAAATGTCAGATTCAGTATTCAGTGGGGTGTTTGTTGTTTAAATGTTCTCATTCTGAATCTCTTTTTCCCCTTTCCGAATTTGTTTCTAGAAGAGAATTGTTACCTTGCTTGAGGTCAGCGAATGGTTCCTTATTTAATGTTCCCCAGCATAGGCTTAAGATTAGTCAGACAGCATTCTCTGTGGCCACTCCCATTTACTGGAATGCTCTTCCGGTTAGCATTAGACATGCCACTTCTGTTTCAAATTGTAAACAAAAGTCAAAGCAGCATCTATTGTCTATATCTGTTTGTAATTGTTATTTGTAATATGTACAATTGTTGAAGATGTCTTGTGTTTCTATCTGTTTTTTGTCCAGTTGGGCCTGAAAAGGGACCTTTGGTCCAGTGTTCTTACCTGGTTAACAAAGAATAAAATGAAACAAGCATTTGTCAATGCCAAATGGTTGCTTGCTGGCATTGGCATTTGTAGTGTAGGAGTTAGAGAGCTGCATAATAGGAATGGAGGTGAAGTATTGAACTGAAGCCAACCCCACCACCACACTGCAGAGACTGACAGGCATTGGGGTGTGCCTTTGGGTCATCAGGCATAATGGCCACGCCATTTCACCACACCCTACTCTGCAGACACTGACAAGTGTCAGGGTGTGCCTTGGGGTCTTTGGCCCTTATGCTCACCCCATTCCATCAGGAAATATGGTGAGATGTGTCCTGTATAGGAGAATGGGGTAAACTTTGGGTCCGAAGAGTCCAAGGCATACCTCGATCCCTCTCACTGGCTGCAGGGTGTGGAATGGTATTAGCATTACAGGTGAGAATTTCAAGTCATACCCCTGATGTCTGTCAGTCTCTACAGGCTGGGGCATTATGGTCGGAAACCCTAATGCCTCAGGCATTCATTGGCATTTTCACTCTAAATTTTCAACATGGGTTTTTTGTGACCTGCACCTTATGAACAGTAGCAATATCAGTTTGGTAGCCGAAAGCTGATTTCACACAGCGACTACACCATTTGACACCACAGGTGCGAAAACACATTTTGAACAGGATGTGAAAAATGACATCTGTACTGTTCATGGGGAGGTACAAAAAATGCCAATGTTTAAATTCTGCAGTGAAAATATTAAAAAAACTGGTGAAGTCACGAGCGTGCGTAGAAAATGCGCAACGCACACCCCTAATGCTATTAGTTTGGGGATTTTTTACAGCAGATTGTCAACACAGGGATTTTGGAACCTCCACCTCATGAACAGTGTCACTGTGATTTTCTTAATCTATCCCAAACAGTGATTTCCCACAGCGACCACGCATTTCTGCGCTGGAAGTGCGAAAACACATTTCAGCCAGGGTGTGAAAAATGACAGTTGTACTGTTCATGAGGAAGTGTGTAAAAATGCCAGTGTTAAAAATCTGAACTGAAAATATTAGAAATCCATGACGTTCCGAAGGTGCATGGAAACTATGCAATGGTGGCTCGTAACACATCATTTTATGGACTTTTTTCACCAAATTTTTAACATAGCCATTTTAACACCTCTGCTCATGAACAGTGTCACTGTGATTTTCTTAATCTGTCCCGAACATTGATTTCGCAAACCGACTGCGCCATTGTGCACTACATGGGTGGAAACATGTTTTGGGCGAGAGGTGAACAATGACAGCTGTACTGCTCATAAGGAGGTGTGGTAAAATGGCAATGCTGAAACTCTGGAGTGAAAATATTGAAAATTCGTGAACTTACGAGCGTGCATAGGAACAGCACAAGACATGCTCGTAAAAGTCATTTTTGGGAATTTTTTCACCAAATTTTCAACATAGGGTTTTTGTGGGCCTACCTTATGAACTGTGACTCTGTCATTTCATTAATCAGTCCCGAAAGGTGATTTCGTGCAGTGACTGCGAAATCACCCGTCGGGCCTGATTAATGCAATGACAATGAGAGAATTCATGAGAAGGGGTCCCAAAAACCCCATGTTGAAAATTTGGTGCTAAAATTCCAAAAAAATGCCTGAGATATGCATTAAAAGTTGAAAAACCCTATTTATTGCATTATACGGCTTGCCGGCATTTCCTCAGTTCGTGGTCGGCTTTGAAGAGTGCAGACGTGTTCCCGGTCCACCGAAGACGTGCGCCCGGACTGCGAAGTATGGGGGTGAGGTGGGGTGTGGGAGGCAGGGTGTGCAGAGAGTTGGGCGGGTGGGGGCGGGCGGCAGGACACTCAGCGAGGGAAGGTTTTTTCCTATTAGTTTTTTTTTTAAACTTAGACGACGTGGGATATTTGCCACGCTGGGATGGGCTCCCAGCATGGCACAAGGAAGGCTGTTTTGGGGGGCTGTGGAGCTGACAGGGGATTGGGCACCCCCATCGGCCACACAATCTGTTTCCACGCTGGGGTGGGCTCCCAGCTTGGCACTCTGTACTCTCTGGGAAGGGACAGTGGAGCCGACAGGGGATTGGGCACCCCGTCGGCTATACAGTGTTTTGTCATGCTGGGGTGGGCACCCAGCGTGGCATCTGGAACTCTGTTGGGGGGGAAATGCAGCACAGCCGATGGGGGATTGGGCACCCCCATCGGCTATACAGTGTGTGCGTGGAGGGGGGCACGAGCACGCAGTTTGCGTATGTGTGTGTGTGCATGTCTGTGTGTGTGTGTGTGTGTGTGTGTGTGTGTGTGTGTGTGGAGCTCACATGAGCAGGCAATATCTTATCGCTGCTCACTGAAGCGTAGCCCTCCCTTTCAACTGTACGCCACTGCATTTTGGGATCAAGGTACTATGTTTCTTGCACATGTGTGCAAGCAAACATAAAAAATGAAAATAATTTCTAAACAAAGGTATCCAAATATCGGTTTCATTTTTACATATTGATTTGCATATATTTTTATACCAGCAGATATGCAAGGGAGGAAAAGACAAAAACAGTAAGGGAAGACCGAGAGACAGTGAGAGGCAGAGAACTGCGAGACTGTCAGGGTGATCAAATCCTAGCTCCCACAGGAAAATCTGGTTGCGCAACCAGAAAGAGAGAAGAGACAGAAAAGAAAAGAATAGATCCTTACATTCAAACTCTTTCCAAAACAACTGGGACAGGGTCCTATTCAACCCTATCACATATACCCCCTCCTTAAGAGGGAACCTGTTTTATCAAACATGTTTCCAAAACTTTCTATTAATTCTCTAACATTATGAACTTCTAATGTTCAGAAATTAAGCACATATGCATTATCAATTTTTTCTATAACAGTACAGCAAACAGTATATTTAAACTCATACATTTGTTTTTCAACCTTCAGAACCCTCAATTCCTGATCCGTATCTTGACAGAAAATCTGCATTGCTATTCTCTTTACCAGATTTGTGTATCACATTGAATTTAAATGGCTGTAGTGCCAGGTACCACCTTGTGATTCTGGAATTTTTATCTTTCATTTGTTTAAGCCAAGAGAAAGGATTGTGATCTGTTATGAGTACAACGTCAGTTCCTAGCAAATAAAACGTAAGGGACTCCATGACCCACTTTGCTGCTAAACATTCCTTTACAATGGTGGAGTACCTTTTCTCTCTGTCATGCAACTTCCTACTTATGTACAGAATAGGATGTTCCGTCCCTTCCATATTTTGACTCAGGACTGCACCTAGACCTACCTCTGATGCATCTGTTTGTAACAAAAATTGTTTCTCAAAGTCTGGGCTTCTTAAAACAGGGGCTGAACATTATGCAGCCTTAATGGCTTGAAAAGCTTCATCACACTCTGGGATCCATTTCATATTATTTGGGTACCGTTTTTTCATGAGTTCAGTGAGGGGAGTAGCTAACTCAGCAACGTTGGGAACAAATCTCCGATAATAACCAGCCAGCCCTAAAAATGACCTGACATGTTTCTTTGTTTTAGGGACAGAGCTGTTAGCTACAGCTTCTATTTTAGAAACCTCTGGCTTAACTTCTCCATTTCCCAACACATAGCCCAAATATCTGGTTTCCCTCATGCCCAATGCACATTTGGTAGGATTAATAGTCAGACCTGTATTTTTGATAGCTTGAATAACTGCTCGTAGGTGTTCCAGATAGCTTTTCCAGTCTGGACTGTACACCACAACATCATCCAGGTATGCAGCACAATAACCAGTATGAGGTGATAAAATTACATCCATGTACCGCTGGAATGTAGCTGGCGTACCATGTAAACCAAATGGCATGGTGGTGAACTGATAGAATCCAACAGGAGTGGCAAATGCAGTTTGTCTCTGGATTCTTTAGCTAAAGGGATTTGCCAGTATTGAGGGTACTGATATACTTTGCACTCCCCAGTCTGTCCACCAAATCATCTATTCTGGGCATAGGATAACTGTCAAATTCTGACACTTGATTAAGTTTCCTAAACTCAAGGCAGATTCTAACACTCTCTTCTTCTTTGTTTACAGTTACCTTTGGAGATGACCAAGCACTCCTCGACTCCTCTATGATACCCGATTCTTTCATTTTTTGTATTTCCTTAACCACGTCAGCTCTTAACCGCTCTGGTAACCTGTATGTCTTTTGCCTAATAGGATGAGCATTCTTTGTCACTATTACATGCTCAACCCCTTTTGCTTGGCCTGGTACTATGGTAAAAGTGCTGTCAAATGTCTTTAGCACATTACGAATGTCTGCAGTTTGTTCTGAGGTTAAGGAAACATTCCCCTTTACAGCATCAGCATTTACAGTTTGTTCCAGTCTATCATAAGCTACATCAATATAAAACTAGCAAAGCGACTTTTGGCATTTTTTCAACCCATTTCTTGAGGAGGTTAGCATGATATATCTTAGTAGGATTTTTCTTGTCAGGGGTCTCAATCTTGTAGTTAACGGTGCCATTACGTCTAAACAGTCTATAAGGCCCTTGCCACTTCATTAACAGTTTATTTTCTGTTGTAGGTAACAGTAGCAAAACCTTTTCACCTGGCTCAAAAACTTTTTCTTTTACCCCACGGTCATAATATACCTTCTGCTGGTTTTGGGCATCTTCCTGATTACTCTGAGCAATTTCAGTATATTTTCCCAGCTTTTTTCTTAGGGCACATATATAAGATGTTATAGATTGTTTCTGAGTGGGGTTATCTTCCCATGTTTCTTTTAACACATCAAGTGACCATCTTGGCTACCTACCATACAACATTTCAAATGGTGAAAACCCTATTGATGCCTATAGCACTGCCCTGTAAGCGAAAATAGGTAAGGCAAGTATTGGTCCCAATCTTTCCCTTCCCTTTTTACAGACCTTTTTAACATGCTTTTTAGGGTTTGGTTAAAATGCTCAACAAGACTGTCTGTCTGAGGGTGATAGGGGGAGATTCATATGGCAGTGATACCTAGTAGTCTATACAGCTCCTTAAGTAATGCAGCACCAAAATTACTACCCTGGTCAGTAAGAATCTCTTTTGGTATGCTCATTCTGCTGAAAATTTTTGCAAGCATTGCTGCCACTTTTGAAGCTGTGACAGTACACATTGGAACTGCTTCCGCTTATCGAGTAGCATAGTCGCATACTACCAGGATAAATCTATTACCCTTTTTACTTTTGTCTGAAGAACCAACCACATCCATTACAATTCTCTCAAAAGGCACATCTGTTAAAGGTAGAGGAACCAGGGGCACCTTGTCTTTTCTAGTGACTGGGGCTACTTTCTGACACTAAGCACAGGAATTACAATAGGTAGCAACATCTTCATGAATTCCAGGCCAATAAAATCTATACAGCAATCTGGCAAGGGTGTGATCACTCCCTGAGTGACCAGCTATAGGACTATCATGTGCTATCTGTAAAAACTCTGTTCTATACTTCTGTGGTATAACCAATTGCTCTGCCTGTTCCTGTGTCTGAGGTTTAACCCAAACTCTGTACAGTAACCCATTAAATCTTTTAAACATTGGTCCACCCTGTTTTGGTTTCACCCCAGCTGCTTAAAATAACCCTGGAGAGAAACATTGTTAGCTTGTTCTGAAAGAAAATCACAATCAGTTATCAGCTTAGTTTTAGCATTTTCATATGTTAACCCCTTATGTTCATCAGTCATTTGTTGCCACAGTTTCTTCAGGCATCGTCTTTCTTTCCTGTGTTTCTGGATCTTGGAGCTGTGCTCAGACAAATCCAAATCAAAATCACTGAAGAGAAAAGAGCCCCCACCATCGGAAATGTTCTTTGCTTGAGCTCTTGTCACCACAAGATTTACTCCCTCTTTGATTAACTCAGTAAATCCTGGACAGTCATTTCCAATAATCACAGGTACAGGTAACTTAGGTACTACCCCCACTTTCATTTGGTGCGACACACCCTTAATGGTCAGAGTCACTTGGGTGGTGGGATAGTATCAAGTGCCCCCGTGGATGCAGATGACTCCAGTACTGGTCCTTTTGCACAGTGTTTTCACAGCACTTCAACATGCAAAAGGGTCTGTCTGCTTCACGAATCAATGAGTCCTTTTACAGTGTTATCCCCCACCTTTACATCTGTTGAATACTTGCCCCAATTTGCTAAGGACAAATCTGCTCCTGTGCCATTCTCCTTACTACAGCAGTTTCTTGCAATATGGCCTGGCTTATTGCAGTTATAGCAAATAATGTCTTTGGGCACAGATTTGTTACTGTCACCAGAGTTCTTATCAGATTTGGAGTTTAAATGGAAAAAAGAGTGTCTTACCAGTGCTTGCTGTTACCTCACTGCTGTGGCTTCTCTCTGGCCATTTGGTAGTCCTCGGCCAAAGAAATAGCCTTTTCCCCACTTTTGGTTGATGTTCCTTTACCTAAAGCTGCATATCTGTAGGCAGGATTTTGATGAATTGCTCCATTGCAAATGTGTCGATGATTTGTGGGACTGTTTTGCCCTTTGGTTGGAGCCTATGGTTGCATTTCTTCTTTTCGCTGTGCTTCTAAACATTGAAGCTCTTTTTCTCTCTGCTTCTCTGTCTCTTTTTGTTGTATAGCCCACTATTTCAAAAAGTCCATCAGGCTTTCAGGTTCTGTCACTGCCGGTTCTTTTTCCATATCTTGTGCTGGATGTACAATCTCAGCTTGGACTTCTGTCTTTGCTAGTTTGGCTGCCATTCTCCTGGTAACCACTCCTGGACTTGCTGCTGCTGCAGAATCCATACCTTTCTCTATGATTCCCTGGTACTAGGTCCAGTACCCACGCACAAAACTCCTTTGCTTAGAGTACACATGGCATAAATCTCACTTAGGCTGACACCATCTGTCATTGAGGCATAGGTCAGGAAGCAGAGGAAAAACCAGGAGCAGTTGTAAAATTCACAACAAGAGTATTTATTTCTACTAGCAGTAACACAAAAAATAAAATTGTTCGGTATAACTATTTACAAAGGCAAAATAAACAGAAAAAGTGCATCTGAGTTTTCCTTCAATCTTTGTGTCCCTATTTTCTTTTTAAGTAATTGTAGCTCAGCTGTCTTATAAGTCCTTTCAATTCTCATTCTTAAGAAGCATCCTGTTTCTTCTAAAATGTTCTGTTCTTGTATATTTCAGGCAGGTGCTGACAGGAACACAATGTCCCAGAACTGAGGCCCCTTTTCCACAGCTCTTCTGTAAAAGGTTTAAAAATTGCAGACCAGTAACCTCTTGAGTTTCCAAAAGCTTTCTGCAATCATCTCAAACTATAATTATATACATTTCAAAAATTAATAATATATAATTTCTAAACAAAGGGATCCCAATATCAGTTACATTTTCACATAATGATTTGCATATATTTTTATACCAGCAGATATGCAAGGGAGAAAAAGAAAAAAACAGCAAGGGAAGACTGAGAGACAGTGAGAGGCAGAGAATTGTGAAACTGTCGGGGTGATCAAATCCTAGCTGCCACAGGAAAATTTGGCTGTGCAACCAGACGGAGAAAAGACAGAAAAGGAGAGAATAGATCATTGCATGCAAACTCTTTTTATAACAACTGGGACAGGATCCTATTAAACCCTGTCACAGTCACACATTTCAAGGGACACTGACACACATTTGGTGGACTAAAGATTGAGAGGAATGCCGTGTGCTGGAGCAGGAAGGCCACTTGTGGCTGACAGCAAGCTACAGTATCCCTCTCGATCCCCTCACTGAAGCTGGGGAGGCACAGTAGCCCTACATGAACCTTTTAAGTGAGACTATGATGTTTTAAAATGTCCCTAATTAGGGGAACCTAACAAGATGCCACTAGCAATCTCTTCAATGTCAAAACATGGTGCTGACTGGACACTCTTTACTACTGTTTTTTTTTTCTCTTTTTTTTCATTTCTCTTTATGCACCTCCTCACTGATCTTTGGATTCTGTTCAGTGGAGACACATGGTGCAACCTTATCCCATCCATCTGACGTCCCAAACTTATCTCCAGACCCAGGGAAATCCTCCTTGGTCCTCTGGCTCCCTGGCCCCCACGGACCTAAGCCCCCTGTGGCGGGACCACTGACTCCATCCTGGTAACAGTTCTGAAATCTGGACAGGGTGCCATAGCATGAGGGGAGCACCGAAGGCACTGGGCATGGAAGGCAGCCCCTGGTCTCCACCTTTGCCTACCAAGGGTCAGGGCCTTTTCCTTGTTCACTGTTTCCCCCCAGAGCACAGACGTGCAATGACATCTGTGCAGGCATGCTGCCGACGTTCGCCAGTGTTCCACCCCTTGCTGTGTCAGTTCCTGCAAGACCCCTGATCTCCATCGGGGGCCACCCAAAGACGGAGCAAGACCCACAACCCACCCAGGGAGAGAACAGTTGTCCTCTGGATGCTCAATCCTCTCCCTCTCTGGCCAATCCCTGGTGGCCCGACTCTGTTCCTGAACCCAGGTTGCCAGCGAGGCATGAAATGTGGTGTCCAGCACCTCAACCCACAGTGAGTGCCACTGAGCTGGCTAGTACTGGTTTTGAAGTTGATTGGTCTGTGACAGACCAGTAGGCTCCCCATGACATACTGAATGTGAAAATAAACACGTTATTTTATCTTTGGATAAGACATAGGCATTTATTTCCACCTTAGATTTGTCATTGACAAAAATAACACGTTTACCTGGAGGAACTTTCTTCAATCTTATCAGACTCTGGCCCTTCTAACTTTGTGGCACTGCACACTCAAATCATAGGTTTAGTATGACCTTAAGGAACACTTCGTACCTCATTACTGCAGCTATTAGTGCAAGAATCTGGTGAAAATTTTGACCTATACTTTTTTATGCGATTTTAGATTGCCACTTACTGCCTGACTTGTATGATACCCTTTTGTGAACAATTTGAGTCCACTTTAGTACTTTTGTTTCATGTTTGAAATGATAAAATGAGCACTCATTTTAATATGTCTCAAAACGGGTTTTCATCACTATTCCCAGCTGTTTTTGAACAACTGTTGTTCTATAAGGTGAGGGAGCACTGCCTACTGCAAGATAGTTCATTTTTGTCACAACAAAAATGATATTTAAACAACTGATGTAATAAAACAACTGAGAATACTGAGGAAGACCTAGTCCGAATCGTACTAAAAGGAATGCTCCTTTTATTATTTCATACATGAAAAAAAGTACTAAAGCTGACACAAATTGTGAAAAGAAGGGCATCATACAAGTCAGGAGGTATGTGTCAATCTAAAATAGCATAAAAAAAGAATAGGTCAAATTTTCACCAGATTCTTGCACTGCTGCTTTAAGCACTAATGACTAAGAAGCCGGTCATTTCCGAGGGATTAACAACTGGCTGGGGGGACGGGTGGCCCGAGGCTGTGCCTCAGGCCATCATTAATCCAGGAGATGACCATTCTTATTGTACCATATAAGTCTAATTGCAATAACAATCTTCATTTTTACCGTTTATTTTTTACGGTTTTCAAAGGTTTTAAGCGGAGTGGCGTAAACGTGCAGTTGAGTGTCTCTGCCGTGACGGGCATTTCTAAAAGATTTCAGACTGGCATGGCAGCCAACCAGTGAGATGCTTTAGCTCATGAATAATAAATTAGACATAATTTGCTATTCGGCACAGTATCAGAAGTGTTTGAATGGAGCGCTTTTATAAACAAGCATTTGTCAATGCCGAATGTTGGCTTGCTGGCATAAGTAGTGCAGGAGTTAGAGAGATGCATAATAGGAATGACACTGAAGTATTGAACTAAACCCCCCACCACACCTGCAGAGACTGAAAGGCATTGGGAGTGTGGCTTTGGGTTGTTGGCCCTAATGCTTACCCATTCCACCTCACCCTACCCTGCAGACACTGACAGGTGTTGGGGTGTGCTTTGGGGTTTTTGGCCCTTATGCTCACTCCATTCTATAAGGAAATAAGTTGAGATGGGTGCAATATAGGAGAAAGGGGAGGACGTTAGGGCAACAGAACCCAAGGCACACCTCAATGCCTGTCAGTGGCTGTGGGGGGGGTAGAATGCTGTGAACATTATGGCCGATGAACCCAAGTTACGCCCTCCATGCCTGTCAGTCTCTACAGGGTGGTTGTATGATTGGAAACCTTAATGCCCCGGGCATTTGTTGGTATTTTCACTCCAAATTTTCAACATTGGCTTTTTGGGACCTCACCTCATGAACAGTGGCACTATCATTTTGTTACTCAGTCTTGAAAAGTGATTTTGCAGAGCAACTGCGTCATTGGGAGCCACATGTGTGGGAACACATTTCAGGCAAGATGCAAAAAATGACAGCTTTACTGTTCATGAGGAGGTGTGAAAAAATGGCAATGTTGAAAGTCTGGAGAGAAAATATTAAAAATGTGCGAACTTACGAATGTGCGCAGTTACTGCACAACACATGCCCATAATGCAGTCATTTTTGGGAATTTTTTCACCAGATTTTCAACATGGGAATTTTGGGACCTCTCCTCATGAACAGGGGCACTGTAATTTTGTTAATATGTCCTGAAACTGGAATTCACATAGCGAACACGCCCATTGTGCACCACAGGTATGAAAACATTTTTTGGGCAGCATGTGGAAAACGACAGCTATACTGTTCATAAGGAGGTGTGAAAAATGGCAATGTTGAAAATCTGGAGTGAAAATATAAAAAATTGGCAAAGTTACAAGCATGTATAGAAACTGCACAATGCACATTGGTAACACAGTCATTTTTGGAACTCTTTCACTAAATTTGCAACATGGGCTTTTTGGGACCTCCTCTCATGAACAGTGGCACTGTTGTTTCATCAATCGGTCCCGAAAGGTGATTCTGCGCAGTGAGGGAAAAATCACCTTTTGGGACCGAGAAACGAAATGACAGTTACATGTTCATGAGTTGGGGTCCCAAGAACCCTACGTTGGGCTGCAATTCCTAAAAATGGTTGAAATATCAACCTAAGTTGAACCCCCCTCCCATTATAAAGCTTACTGTCATTTTTTAGTTCACAGTTCGGCTTTGAAGAGTGCATATGTGTCCCAGTTCAGAGAAGATCGCAGGTCTCAACCTCTGGAAGGTAAGTATGGTGGGTAAAAAGGGGAGGTGGGGTGCTAGAGGACGGTGGAATGGGGAGGGGGAAGAGGGAGACATTGATGGTTCATTTTCTTCTTTGCAGGGGAAAAAAAGACCATGAGGGAATGTTTTCTGTTTTTAAACAGCACAAAAGAATAGGCACACTGGGGTGGGCTCCCAGTGTGCCACAAAATTAAGGGGGATGCCGACATGGGTTTTGGGCACCCCAATGTCGGCAAGCCATATAGACAGGTTTGGAGAGGGCACATCTGACACTGGGAGTGGGCATTCTGGTGTCAGAAAGAACAGTGTTTAACCAAGAAAGACACACTGAGAGGGGGGCATGCCGACATGGGGATTGGGCACCCCGATGCTGGCTTTGTGGGGATTGTATGGCGGATGGCAGAAGCTGCCATAGGTATTGAAATGTTTCACCAGGAAAGGCACATAGAGGAGGCGTGTCATCTGCCACTGCATTGACGAGCCTGTCTCTGATTGCAGTGGCAGATTCATTTCAGATTGGTGGCACTCTCTGAAACTGCTGTCATCGGCAGCATGCCCACTGGTTGGCGGCTGAGTGAAACACCGATGAAAGCATTGCCCACATTCACCACAACACTGACACACCTTTGAAACTGCTTCTACCACAATATGTTGTTTGCGTGTGCGTGCAGGCCAACATAAAAAATTGTTTTTTCAGGTACTAAAAGGGAATTTTTATATCTAAGAGGGCTTGGGGAACCCCATGGTAGAGTTTAGTAGCAGTATTTGTTGGCAAAAACATTCATTATAAAGTTTGTTGGCAATTTAGTCTTTCTGAAATGATTAGATTCGTTATCAGCATGTTTTTATCTCAGATAACAGATTCTCTTACTAATTTTATAATTAATGATGAATGTCATGGCCGATATAGGGTGTTAGTTAAGCAGTGGCCATGTTTTGTTCTGAATGGCTATCTAAAAGTACGAAAATTTTGCTTTGAAAAAAGGCCCCATTTATTTCTAACACACCCCCACGCTCTCCATATAGTGACTTCACAAAATGTGGGAGCACGGGGGAGGATTGAGGGCAGATCGTAGTCTGCAAAGATACCAGAAAGTGGAAGGGATCACTGCGGCTTGGCTCCACAGAGCCAAAATACGATCCCTTCACTTTCCAAATAGGGGCACTTTTAAAAAGAAGTTTTTGCAGCATTTCATTTGGGGGCTGGTAAGGATCCTTTATGTTTCTGAAGGGGAAGTTTGAAAAAGAGCACAATAGTTGCTCTTTAATACCACAACAAGGTAATTTATTTAACGTTAGAAAATGGGCTTTTTATTTGCTGGGCTTTGATTGGCTAGTACCCCTGTCAGGGGGGTACATTAACTTTCAATAGATGCCAAGTAAATAAAAAGAGCCAGCCCAAGCCTGGTTCATGCCCAGCCAGGTATCACTGTGCCCAGCCTGCTTCCTCACTGGCTGAAGCACTGGGCATAGAATTCAAACTGCTGCCATTTTTTTTAAACAGTTAGCGAGCGACTTATTCCACCTCCCTACTACCACTGCCAACACTATGAAAAAAAAATTTCACAGAGCTCAGCAGTTCTGTAATTAAACTTAAAAAATTATTTATAAATAAATCATCTGTCGAGCTGAACTTCACAACACCACATAGATAACCAGCTCGCCTCCTGATGCCGGTCGGTCAGCTCTCACAAGCTCCTCTGCTGACCGATCGGCATTTAAGTATAAACTGGCCATATTTATAAAACAGACACTTGTAAATTTATAAAAGAAAAGTGGGAACAAAAGTGAGCAATTTCCCAAACTGCGCTTACTTTAAAATGTGGCTCCTTCCTCGTTCTTGTATCACGCCCATTCTCCAGATGCTGCCCACCCACTCTGCTACTTAATGAGCGGTTCCCACTCCATGACCTGCTCAGTTTTCTCTTTTGATCTGTGGCACTTATATCCAGAGCTGAGATTTGCAAACTGGGGGAAAAAATGGCAGGAAGACATGGCGGGGGGGGAGGTAGATTCATCTTTTAAAGAGGGACCACCCGCTGTGCTGCTTAACAACAGGCTCCTGCTCCATGACTTGCTCAATTGTCTCTTCTGATCCGTGGCAGCTACGTCCAGATCCAAGATTCACAAATTGGGGAGAAAAATGGAATGAAGACGGGGGAAGATTCATGTACCAAAGAGGGACACATACTGCACAGTAGTAAGCGCACAGTAGAACAGTTGTAAAATGCTGTGGTGCCCTCTACTGGTAACTATTGGTAAGGATACCAGTAGAGGAACTACTTTACTGAAAAAACAACTATAAGTTAACTTTAGTCTTTTTGTTTTACTATTTTTTTAAATTATTAAATACTACAAAATAACTTTACAGATAGCCCATTTTCTAAGCACAATAATACCCTCCAGGGTGGGCGGTATGGGCAATACTTGACCTTCCAGGGGCTATGAGACCCTCCACCTGTGGTGTCAAGCCTCATTACACCTCTTGGTGGTCCGGGATTGCCCAATACTGCCCACCCCTATTATTGCATGCATAGTGGGCGTAGCCAAAGAGTAGGGTTGTGCGAACACCTTAATTCGAATATTCGGACAAATATTCATATTTGGGGTGCCAGATATTCATTATTCGACCCCCACCTGATAAGTGGGTTTTTAAAAAAAGGCATTGTAACACTGTTAAACTCTACCACTTCCTTCCCTTTTAAAGTACAGTAGACAATTCTGCCATGAACACTCCCCAACAGCCTTTCAGGCACCCAAAAAGGCAACAAACTACTGCACGGTCAGTGGTTAGGTGACACACGGTCATCATAGATTGAGCAAAGGCCACAGATGAGGTGATGTCTTGTGTCTTGTCCAGAGTAACTAAAAAGAGTGTCTCATTCACAAGTGTCTTGTTAACAGGCACATTTTGAGGGTGGGTTTGGTAACAGGCATGTTTGGGGAGTGGTTTTGGTAACAGGCACATTTGGGGGGTTGGTAACAGGCATGTTTGGGGGTGGGTTTGGTAACAGGCACATTTGGGGGTGGGTTTCACATTTTTCTTGTTTTATCAAGTCTTTTCTATGCTGCCCACCCTGCCCTGAAGAAGGGACATGTTTCAGTCCTGAAGCGCCAGAGTTTAGAGCAGCACCCTCCTGTCCATTTTTCTCAATACACCATGAGCTGTTTCTGCAATTCATAGCTACTATATATTTTTTTCACTGAATGAGTGCAGACCCTGTGTTGTTTTGAATGTTTATGGATTTGTTTGGCACCAGCTGAGTTTTTCTGTGTGTGCAGGTATCTGTGTTCTCCACCCTGTCCTTGACCTTGGGCCTCGGAGCATACCATCATGGTAGCATCCCTGCCCTCTCCTCTGCACCCCCCACATACCTCTGTTGGGGATTCACAGTGCAGGTCCAAGGGTATTACTGGTCATCATCCCAGCAGCAGTAGGGTATCGACCCCCAATTTCTCCCTACTTTTTAGTACTAATCAATGACAGTCACTATGCAGGAAAGGGAGCTTAGGGATATCATAGATGATGACCTAAAAGAGGCAGGGCAGTGTGACAAAGCTGTGGGTAGGGCTGGACCAGGCTGGCGGTGCAGGGGCAGGGTGTCCGACTGTGACGCTGATGACCTGGGTTCAGGAATACACCCGGAAATGTCAGAGGGCCAGCCGGGGGGGGGGGAGAAGGATTGAGCATCCTAAGGACTGCTCTCCTTCTCTGGGAGGGAGGGGTAGAGTGCCTGGCTCAATGGGGACCCATAGCAGAGGCTGGGGATACTTCAGCGTCGGTGCCAGTATGTATGGGGGGCAGGGAGGACAGAGGACATCATTGCGCGTCCCCGCCCCCAGGGGTCGAAATATAAAAAAAATACAGCTGCCGCTAATGAAACCCCCTCGCTCACCCGGCTCCGTTAAGCCTTCTGTGGCACTTATGGGACCCGGCCTATCGCGATATCCACTATGGTTGTTACAGGATTCCATGCCCTGCCTTGGGGAGCAAGCCAAGGAGGCAATGCCAGTAGGTTCTCCTACCGGCACCTTCTCCTGTCAATGTGGAAATCCTGCTGGTGCAGTGGCCCCGCCCTTGGGGGCAAGCCAGGGGGTATCAGCGACACGGGATTAAGGTATGCCCCTGGGGGCTAGTGAGGCAGCTAGGGCAGGCAGGGGCTGAGGTCCAGGCAAGGCGTACAAAAGAAAAAAAGCTGTGGGTAGGGCCAGTGGGATACTGGGATACATAGGGAGAGGTATCATCATCAGGAAGAGGGAGGTGGTGTTGCCACTATATCGCTTGCTGGTAAGACCCCACCTGAAGTATCTATCCAGTTCTGAAGGTAGAGTCAGTCCAGAGGAAGGTAACTAAAATGGTGCAGGGGTAGAATCTAAAGCCCTATGAGGAGAAACAGAGGGATCTTAGCATGTACACCCTGGATGAGATCAGAGCAAGGGGTGACATGGTAGAGATCTACAAGTACCTCACAGGGATGAACAGGCCGAGGAGGGGAGCACCAGAACCAGAACCAAAGGCCATACGATGAAGCTGGAGGACAGGAAGTGTAAGAGGGATGTGAGAAACTGCTACTTCACTGAGTGGTGGAGCCCTGGAACAGACTGCCAGTGGAAGTGGTGGAAGCAGAAATAGTAGGAAGCTTTAAGCATGCATGGAATAGCCGTAGGGGAAAATTACTATACAGTCAGGGAGGAGGGAAGGCCGCCACAGACCAGTTAGGGTCTGCAGACAGACTAGGCAGGGACCATCTGGGCAGACTGGGTGGGCCAAGTGGTCCTTTTCTGCTGACAAATTCCATGCTTCTATGTTTCTTCCCACTCCACCCACTAGAGGGAACCAGCAGCTTGGTGGTCTCCACTGTAGTATTACCATACAGAGTGACAACTCCATGTGGAACACAGAGATTCTGAGGGGCACAAAGAGTGATGTCACTTATAATGTTTGACAGTTGACAGGTATGGCTTAGAGGATTAAAGTAAGGACAGCTCTGGATCCTCCCCTGCGTTGACAGAGAGGGATCAAATAAAGTCTATACCAGGCTGTGGAGTGTTCACCTATTCCAGCCAGTAGGTGGAAAGAAAAGGATAGTACTGTGTTGTGGTGTTTTTCGCTGTCCATTAGGAAGGAGAAAAGAAAAGACCTTTGCCAGGTTGTGGAATCTTCCCCCTGTTCTAATGGGGAGAAGCAAATTAAAGGCCCATTCCATGCTACAGTGTCCTCCTCTTTTCCAGCAGGGTGGGACAAAATATAAGCTGAAGCATCTTCCTGTAGTCCAGTGCTATGGAGCAAAGAAAAGGCCACAGAGGGCTGTAGTGTCCTTCCCTCCTCTAGCAGATTGCAGGAATGGCTCCCTTGATCCACAGCACCTTCCGCTCTGGTGGGATGAAGGAGCTGCAGCATCTCCCATGATACAGCAGGTATAAAGGAGGGCTCGCTGAAGACCATGACAATTTCAAAACTCCAGCACAGCTAAGGGTACTATAACTTCCCCGCATCAGCGGGGTTCAGAAAAAATCAGAAGGGTGCAGTTTTCAAGTCCTCACAGGTGAGATTCAATTTAAAAAGAAAAAAGTAGTGTAAGCCCCCTGTGGGGCTTACTACATTGCCCATCAGGTGCCAGGGTATGTATGGGTGCCAGGACCCATAGTTTAAGGTGGGAACTTGGCACCAGGAATAAAAGCCACCATGTGGTGGGAAAAAGGAGAGGCGAGTGCGAGTGGCATGCGAGAAGGAGCCGAGCAAGGGCATTTGGCCCGGGGTGGGGCGATTGCCATCCCGCCCCCCTGAGGAAAAGCTGGTCCCTCTCAGAGAGACTGTGGACTGAGGAGATTGGGGTGCTGTCCATGCCTCAAGAGATCCATAGGTTCCTTTTGCTGAGGAGGAGGAGCCTAGGCCTGGCAGGAGGTCCGTCATCGTGATCCTCAGCACTGGGACAGGCAGGCAAGGGGGTCCGCAGGGTCAGAGGAGTCAGTGGCTGCCATGGTAGGTTGCAGCGTGGAGAGTGATAGGCCGGACTGTCGGGAGGCTCAAGGTGGCAGATCAAGGATCTGTAGGTTATGTCCCATGTCCACCAGAGAGTGCCATCAGTAAGTGAAAGCCCAGTGCATAGCCCTGCAATGCTGCAGAAAGTGGTGTGGGACTGCGACTGCAGAGTTTCCCTTGTCGGGTCTGTATCATGGATGCCTTCATCAGGTGTGCAGTGGACAGGGATGAAGCTTTAAAGTGCCCTGGGAGAGAGATCCAGCAGACAAAGATGCTGCATGTGCATCTAATTTTCTTGTCCTGGCTGCACTGAGGGGATTAGAGTTGTGGTTTGAAAAGTTTGTGGCAACCAAGATAGAGTTGCTGCCATTACCCTTTGAAATTGGGAGCTAGCCTGATCCTAGGAGGAGATCGTGGACTGTGTGTCCCCCATTTAGTGAATGTAGTACACCGTAGCTCTGTCTGGATTTCTGTGAATACTGTAATCAAATGCTCCCCCATGCTCCAAGGAGCTGATGCTGTTTGTGGCTTGAACCCTAATCAATTTTATTTGCACCCCGTTTTGGAAAAAATAAATCCAGACTGCTTCTGCATCATTTTTTAGCCTAGGCAGTTATTTAATTCTGCTTTGCAACTAAGGTGAATGAATGCCTGTCTGATTAATTTCCTGCTAACATGTTTTTCCCCCCAGAGACTGCTGGCTGCACCCCTTCTGACAAGAAAATCACCCGGATGGAGCCAATCCATCACTGCAACACCATGGAAACAGGTACCGAGCATTTCATCTGTTTATTTTCTGGGCTACGTTTCTGGCTGTAATGCTGCCCTCTTCCCCACGTACCTTAACATCTAAATACCCCTAGACAGGGGAAGCGGGCCTTACAAAAGTTATTTAGGCTAAGACCCTCTTAACCTACGCAGGTGGAGGAGTACATTTTCAAACCTAGGAAGATAAATAGTAAGGGGACAAGGGCAGAGCAGCCATACAATGCCCCTTCCACCTCCCCAACCCACTGAGAAGCTAGGTCAGACAAAACTAGGCACATTTTCCCCCTTTTGTTTTAGCATTTTTCCCCTCGTGAGTGGCTGCTGTCCCTCAGGCCCAGTGCAATTTCCCAGTTGAAACACTGGTCACATCTCATGCATCATATTGGTGCAGGACCTATGAATATTGGGAGACTATCATTGCCATCATCAGGGTTTTTACTGTGAGCCCCCTCCATAATAGAGGTGGCTTACCTAGACTTCTTGCTACCCCAGGCAGAACTGCCTGCCGGTATCTTCTCTCCGGCCCCCAGGACTGCAGCCTGATGAAGGGGTACTGAAGGACTGCTGTTCAGCCATGCTGCTGCTGCACAATCTGTGGAACTACTGCACAACCACACAACGTTTGCACATTCGAGCAACTGCCTGCTCGAAAGTGTGAGCTGAGAGTAGATCAAATGTTTGCATAGTGCTCAGTGCCCCTGCCTGAATCTTCACTGCCGCGACCACAGCCAGCAACACAGCAGCTTCCCCTTACTATGCTCTGACCCAGGGACACAAGTAGCCATCAGGGGCATGGAGGCACTGGGGAGGGATTAATCAGAGGAATCTCTGAGTTTGGCACTTCTGCACCTTTAAGAAAAGTGCGGCTCCCAGCTGCACAACACTCTGAGACTGCACTGCTGGAAGAAGCTAGAAACAGAGTTCCCAAAGGGGCAGTGAAAGCTCCTTCTGCCACAAAACCACCGCTCAATCACAGAGCACGGTGTGTGCTATCAACCAAAGGGGGTAGTGAAATCAAAAGCAGGGTAGGAGCCCTACAAAAGAAACTTGAAGTTGCAGCTCTGTTTCTTCAAAATGAACAGCCACCAGCTTGCTGAACCCTAACCTTGCCACCAACCAAACAGAGTCAGGGATCTTGGCACCTGATCCCAGAGGTGTGCTGGGAGAATGGCCGCACAGTGTGCTTGGTGCCCTTCTGCTTACCAGTAGGGCATCAAAAGAATGTTTTGCATACTAATTCTGCAGACAGACAGCCCCTATATCAGTCAGGATTCCTATTAGTCAAGCGGTGGCTTTCATTTTTCTTAATAGGCAGTCTAAAGTTCGTAAAATCGTTCAGAAAATTAGCCCCATATACTTGTATGGGGCATGTCTCCATGCTCTCCCTGGCTAAATGTCACAATACAGAGGAGCGCAGGGGTAGAGCGGGCAGACTAGGAAGTGGGAAGGGATCAGCCGGCTGGCAGCTCAGCCAGAGTTACAATCCCTTCCCAACCCTTACAGAGCATATTAAAATTGTTACTGTTGGCACAGAGGGGCTATCGCTGCCCCAGGGTAGCGGGCTGTGAAGCCCACAATGTAATCTTACAATTTTACTTTAAGCAATTGCATGGCCTGTGGGGTTGTTGGGTTTAACTGTTCCATCTTAAAATGCACTACGGGCGGCCAACCAGCTGCAGCATCAGTGGACCTGCACTGTTCCTACAGCTGGGTAGCCAGTGAAGCACTGGGCGCTCCCTTTTAAGGTTTAAGGGTTAACACTGGTACCAGTGGGTGGTACCCCAGTACAGGTGGGCTGGTAATGTAAAAGGTCATACAGTCTTACTTGATACTGCATTGTCTTGCCTGGTGGGGCGATGGGCTCTGTTACAGTTTTAAAGTGTTTACTGGCTGAAGCATAGTCAGGCATTTAACTCTGGCCCCGCCACAAGAGTTCACCAGTATTACTTTGTATTCCTTCATCCCTTGTGACTATGCCCCAATAAATCACTGATTACTGTCTTGTTGAATTTAAGGTTGCACTGTGATCTTGCATGTGTAGGGGAGCAGTGTGGGGAAGTACTTTATCCTGGGGATTGTACTGCTCTGACACCAAGCCCACTTAAACTTTACTCTGGGTGGAAGCGCCGTGCTAAACTTGGAAGATCTGGATTCAACCCCCCCAATCAAGAAAATCAGAACCGAGGTCCTTCAACTTTTTGTGAGCCCACAAGGCAGCGGAAGATCCATGGTGACTCAGTTATATTACCCTTATTTTTGCCATTCTCTCCCTCCTCCTACTGACACCACCCCATACTAGTACGTCCTCTGGGGGAAGTAGAGCATTCACACCACTTCCTGGCACCCCCACAGGGGTCAGTTTAGGAGTGGCAATGGTAGTGCCACCCCAACCAGGAAGAGCTGCAACCAGCAATCTTCCTGCTCAGTGGGTGCCTGATCACAGGGAGCATGGAATTGTTCCTGAATGCGGCATGCCAGCATGGTGGAGCGATGTGCAATGGTGGTGTCTCCTCCTAGATCAGTGTAACCCCTAGGCAGCACTATCTCTAGGGTTACTACCCCTGCCTGTACTTTTGACAACAGGTTGAGGGGTCTGGGTTCAATATTTTGGTGCCTCCTCCCAGAGTAAAGTATGTGGGAGTGTCTCCTTACCCTGCTATAGCCCTCTGGGGAGCTATAACCACCCACAAACCCAGCTAGTGGCCAAGTACCTTGTAGTGGGGAACAGCCCTTTGCAGCAGTTAACACAGTTAGAAATGAGCATTTATAATATTCACACACCCCTTGCACATACTACTAGGGTCTGATCTTCAGCAAGTCCCCCAGAGCCCCTCGTAAAACAGTATTCAATACAGACACGCACTTTTTAAATGCATTTTCCCCAAGCACATTAACCTTCACCCAGACAAAGAGATATTTGTGAGCCAATGTAACAATGAAACAAACCAATCGATTTATTAAAGGGAATTTGAACAAGGGAAGGGGCAGATCTAGATGAATGATTACTATACAAAAACCAGGGCACTTTGCAGGCATGCATTCATTCCCATTATACAGTCGCAGCTGCTGGGTACCCAGACTGTTAGTGGCTAGCTGGATCACTGCCCGGGGCTGCAGCTGTTATTGGGGCCCTTGGTGGAAAGAAAGGCCGTTAAACATGTAGTAACAAAACCCTTGGCTATTTATATCCTCGGCCAGTTGGCCTAGTCCAATGTAACCCTGTAACACATAGACGAAATCAGATGGCACCACAAAATGATTTAAAGAACTGTTGCAGGGAGCTACCCTGAGTTTACTCACAGCACCAGTTGGTAGAAATTGGCCTGATGATATGAAAACCTGTTGCAGAGCACTGAAGAGCATGGGGAAGTTGGGCCTGCATGACTCACCTCCGCTTCATGGTCTTTCCCTCCAGGTGGCCGACAACCTGTGATTTTTTGCTGCGCAGGGGCTGGATCCCCAAGCTGGTCTCTCACTGAGAGAACAGTAACTGGTGCAAGGATAGTCAGCTTGGGCCGAGTTTAGCATGAGCTCAAGGCTGGATAAACACTTTTGGCAAAGTTCAGTTTGCTGGTGACAATCTCCAGCTGGCAAGCAGTTTGGTCATTCGTAAAGGTAGGTCCTTTCTGGCAATCAGGAGTCCCTGGACAGTAGACCTCGACCCATGATAAACATTCAGCACATTTAATGGAAACAACATTCATGTCTCTACCTCTCTGTTTGGTTTTAGGCTGGTTCGCAATTACAGTCGATATGCTGCACAAACCTTGCAATCAGCAAAGTTAGTCTCTGAACACAGATCTTTGGCCGAACGCTCCACAAAAGCTCCTCTCAGTCCAATAGCTTGAACTACACTCTTTAGAAGCTCAAGGCTAAACTGCCACAGTTTAAGAGTAGCTCTTGGATTAGTCCGTTTACGGCTATCAGGCAGTCCAATGCTGGAAACAATAGCATTAAGGCAAGCCTGGCCTTTCTCTGCCAATTCTCCTCAGCTCCTTTCCCAGAGCTGCCCCTAGATGACTCAAGCTGCTCACTCTCACAACTCTAACATCAACTGCCCCTCTCTCCTAATAGTTTTTGAACTAGTCCATTTTTTCTGGGTTTCTGTTGGCTTGCGGGGGCTGTCGATCACAGTTTTGGTGCATCCATTTGCCAGTTTAGGCACCAACTTTAAAAACTACAAGAACTACAGCTTTTTCCCACGAGGCACCTGAGTTAAGGACCCCTCGAGGTCCCTTTTGTCACAATTGGTCCAAGTTCCTGCAAGTCCCAGACCAAATATTCAATTTAGATGCAAGGGCTGCAATAAAGGTATGTTAAACAAGCACTCTAATTTAAATACAAGAAGAAGTTAGAAATAAATATTTACAGTACTAGTTAGAGCTCCCTCTGCTTTATCATCAATCTCAGAGTGGAGCAAATCAGGATGCTGCCTGGCTGGTCACAAGCTCTGAAGCACTCAGACCCAGCCCAGACCATTTACTGCCTACACACTGCTGTGGCCTTAAAGGGACAGGCACGGGGACACATCATGGCACTCTCACACAGATCAATAGGATTAAACAAATAACCATGGATTTACTACTTCTACAGGACATCTGCCTGGCAGTGAGCATTGATAAAGCCCTGGGTGACACTTAAGGTAAGCCCCAAATTGGTAGGGGGCACTACATCAGGAAAAACTGGTGCCAGCAATCTTCTCCATCAGTAAGCAGCTGATCACAGAAAACATAGAATTGTTCCTGGATATGGCATATGAGTGTGGTAGAGTGATGTGCAATGATGATGTCTTCCCCCTGATCAGGAAATGCTGGGGCTAGCAATCTTCACGGTCAGTGAACACCTGATCACAGGGAGCGTGGAACTGTTCCTGAACGTGGCATGCCAGCATACGAATATACAAATATATGAATTTGCCAGCAGATACAGGCCTTATGGTCTATCTAGTCTGCTTGAGTGTGCAGCACCTCAGTCTGTCAGACTACAGCTGCCCTCCCCCACCAATTCCTCCCTACCCACTCCCTGTCCCCTCCTGGTTTGTACTATCCCTTTGAATCTGTCCCACCACCTCTTGAAGCTCCCCACTGTCTGCAGCGATACGACTTCCTCTGGCAGTACGTTCCACCCTGCTACCACCCTTTCGGAGAAACTGTGTCTCTTCTTTTCCCTCTTGAGTCTACCTCCTTCCAGCTTCAGAGAGTGCCCTCCGGTTTCCTTGCCACCCTGAAGATTGAACAAACACCTAGTGCCCACTCTGTTCATTCCCTCCAGGTGCTTGAAGGTCTCAATCATGTCCCCTCTCCCTTCTATCCTCCAGGGTATACATATTGAGCTCACTTAGCCTTTCCTCGTAAGGTCTATCTCCCAAACCCATGATCATCTTTGTTGCTCTGTGCTACACTGCCTCCAGCAGTTTGATGTCTCTTTTTAAGTAGGGGCACCAGACCTGCATGCAGTACTCCAAGTGTGGCCTCACCAGGGACCTGTACAGGGGCAGTATGACCTCACTACTCCTAGAGGTAATCCCCCTTGCTATGCACCCTAGCATCCTGTTTGCCTTTGCTGCTGCCTTCCTGCACTGTGTAGAGTGGTTCATTTCCCTGGTCACAAGTACCCCCAGATCCTTCTCCTCCTTAGACGTGGATAACTGGACACCATCTAACCAGTAACTGTATCCTGGGTTCCTTGCTCTGAAATGCATCACTTTGTACTTCTTGGCGTTTAACCCAAGCTGCCAGGTGTGCAACCAATCCTCCAGTTTTGCCAAGTCCTCCTGAAGTACTTTGCCCCCTCCTCCCCATCCACCTCAACACAGATCTTGGCGTTGTCTGCGAAGAGGCTGATCTTGCTGTTGATCCCTACTGCAATGTCTGTGATGAAAATGTTAAACAGGACCGGTTCCAGTACTGAGGCCTGTGGGACACCACTTGTCACTTGTTACATGATCAACTGGCCACATTTAGTAATGTAGAGCCGATCCGGAATCACTACCCTGGGCTCCGATTCCTCACCCCCCAATACTACCTTCTGCTGTCGATCTTGCAGCCAGTTTTCAACTCATCTGACTACCTTCCTCCCTACTCCCAGCCTGTTTAGCTTGCCTGTCAGTCTACCATGTGGCACTGAATCAAAGGCCTTGCTGAAATCCAGGTAGAGTACATCCACAGCACAGCTGCTGTCCAGTGCCCTCGTAACTCAGTCAACAAAATTAATCAGGTTTGTCTGGCAGGATCTGCCAGAAACAACCCCGTGCTGCCTGTTGTCCTGTAGTTCATTATACTCAAGAAATTGCACCAGCCTTTCCTTGATGATAGCCTCCATCAGTTTTCCTATGAGTGCGGTGAGGCTCACCAGTCTGTAGTTCCCCAGCTCGTCCTTGGGCCCACTGTTATGGAGAGGTACCACATGCACTTCCCTCCAATCTCTGAGCACACACATGGTATTTAGCAAGGTGTTAAACAGGTCTGCCAATGGCCCTGCAAGGACCTCTGCCATCTCCCTCAGCACCCTGGGATGAACTCTGTCTGGCCCAGGTGCATTGTCCACCCTCAGGGACCTAAGGCCCTCCATCACCCTTTCCACTGTGATTACTCCATCTGTGGTTGCCTCACTCCCCCTCCACCCCACCCTTCCCTTCAGGTATGGGCCCATCTCTCTCCCTGGTGAATACTGAACAGAAGTACTTGTTGAGTACTTCTGCCTTCTCAGCCCCCTTTTCTACCCACCCACTGCCTTTAATGATCCTAACGATTTGGTCCTTGCTCTTCCTCTTCTCCCTGATAGATCTGAAGAAATCCTTTTCACCTTCTTTTATCCCCTGTGCTAATCTCCATTCTCTAGCCACCTTTGCAGCCCTTAACGTTCTGCTCACTTCCTAGGATTTCCTCACATATTCCTCCCTGTCCTCTGCTAATATGTTGACCCACCTTTGCTGCTGTCATACCTGGCATGCACTCCACCCAGATGTTGCTTTTTCTTGCACCCCTTCCCCCCATCTTATATCCTTAAGTATTGAGTCCCCCAGAGTTATGACTCTCTCCCTTTTCCTGATCACCCACTCACTGCTTGATAGTCTCCTGCCACCCAGCTTGATCGCTCCTCCCATCCCCCATTTTGCCCCCTTTGCCTCCCTCATTTTGTGCCCTGTCTTCACCGCCCCCCACTAACTATGGTCAGTGTGTCGGAATTCTCTTCAAAAGCATGCCCCTGTGCTCCACCTTCCTTCCCCACAGTATTACACCACCCCCACCCTGCCTCCCTCCTCTGCTACTGTCCCCCTGTGCCTTCCCCGAGAAGCGTTTCACTCCTGTTTGAGTTCCTCTCCTCACCCTTGTTCCAGCCTCCCCAGGGCCTCCTGCTGTTACCCTCCTCCTCCTCTCATCTCCTTGCTCCTTTATCTCCACTGCTGTTACTGCATCCCCGCCTTCCTGATGCCCCTTGCCTCTGTGGCTACTTGGGCTACTGCTAGAGCCTACTGCTTCTGTGCTGCATCCTTTCTCACCTGTAGTGCCCTCCCCCTAACATCTCAGTATCTTCACTATCCGCCCAATCCTGCTCCTCCAGGCTAGCTAACACCGTAAATCTGTTTCCGCTGTTAATCCTCTTTACCTGAATGCCTCCAGTCACCCTTCCCTGAGGCTTACATCCCTGCTCTGGCAGTGCTGTAGACTTGTTCCTGTGCCTGACCCACCCCAAGACCTCAGTTCCTGCCAGTGATTGCACATGATTGTGTGGCCCACCTCTTGATCCTTCTAGCTTCCCCTTTTGTTGGCCTGATGCGGGTTGTGTTGAGTAATTCCTTGGGTTTCCTTCACGCTCACATTCCTCCCTATCCTGATTCCCTCATGCCTCCAGCTCCCTTTTCAGCCACTCTATCTCCTCCCTAAGCTGACACACCTGCCATCACACCATGCAGCCCCCTGCCCTCCATGCCACTCCCATGAATATGGCTGTTCCACATCCTTACAGTTCCCCCTGCATGAATTAGCCAAGTTGTTTAAGTTAGAGAATGGCTATTATCTAGAGGCGGGATTATGCATTAATAGATGGAATATTTAAAATTGAGATAAACTTTAAAATGTGTTTTTTCTATTTGAATTTCGCAGAATTATATTGAAAAATGCTCCAAGCCTGATGAAGGAGTTTCTGAGCACTGAAATGTTACCATTTAGACATAAAAAGGAGCAGACTGACAAAGGAAAATAAAATGAATTGGTACTACTGACTGTGGAAGCCTGTTTGCAGTTTTTTTTGGGGGGTAGAGTGAAAGAGTATGATTTGACTTTGGCTTTGTTCCACATCCTTGGTAGCATTCAACCCTTCTTGGTCACTGCCCTGGTTGACTATCCATGCTCCCACCCCCGGCTGAGTCCTGCCCCACTCCCTGGGTCCCTTCCCCCACCTTGGCCTCCATCTATCCACGCTGTACATGTTTTGGCCCTCCCAGTGCATGCTACCCACTCCAGTTTGTGAGGCACGATACTTGCCACCTCCGGCTGCCGCCGTCTCATCTCCTTCCACTGAGCCTGACCACCCTTGCGGCCCTCCGCAATGGATCTAAGCCCCAGGGACCAGCATCAGAAGCAGCACTTTCAGTTTGTGAGGCGGGCCACTTGCCACCTCTGGCCGCCACCCTGACTCCTTCCACCCTGCCTGACTGCCCTCGTGGTCCTCCACAATGGATCCATGCCCCAGAGACCAACGCCAGAAGTGGCACTTCCAATTTGTGAGACAGGCCACTTGCCACCTCCGGCCGCCACCACCCTGACTCCTTCCACCAAGCCTGACCGCCCTCGCAATCCTTGGCAATGGATCCAAACACCAGGGACCAGCGCCAGAAGCGATGCTTCCAGTTTGTGAAGTGGGCCCCTTGCCGCCGCGACCCCGACTCCTTCCACCAAGCCTGACTGGCCTCGCGATCCTCCGCAACAGACCTAAGCCCCAGGGACCAGTGCCAGAAGCGGCGTTTCCAGTTTGGGAGGTGGACCACTTGCCGCCTCTGGCTGCTGCCGCCCTGACTCCTTCCACCCTGCCTGACTGTCCTTATGCTCCTCCGCAATGGATCCAAGCCCCAGGGACCAGCACCAGAAGTGGTGCTTCCAGTTTGTGAGGTGGGCCACTTGCTGCCTCTGGCCACAGCCACCCCGACTCCTTCCACCAAGCCTGACCGCCATCGCGATCCTTCACAATGGATCCAAGACCCAGAAACCAGCCGCAAAAGTGGTGCTTCCAGTTTGTGAGGTGGGCCACTTGCCACCACCCTGACTCCTTCCACCAAGCCCGCAATGGATTTAAGCCCCAGGTACAGTTGCTAACTGAATTCCGGTGCTGAAGCCTCTAATTGGTGCGGCTTTTACAGGCAGGTCCTCATTGGTTCACTCTCTGCCTCCTAGCCCTTCAGATTGGTGTGCCTTTTCTATGGGCTTTTGCACTGTTCCTAGGGTCTGAGTTGGTCGCTGCTGAACTCATTTTTCGGCTGAAACCTTTGTAAGTTTTTCAAGAACCACTGCCTAGCACTGTTTAAATACTTGACCTGTTGTTTTTCTTGTTACAGCTGCTTAGATTTTCTATTTCACATGTGCTCTACCAGACTGCTTAGAGTTTTAAGGATACAATAGACTGTTGCTGATTTACTTCATCCCTATTTATCTTGCTCACTGCCTTTCATCTCTACCCCACCGAACCTTTACCTGTCCTACTGCTTTCTGTGACTGTTTTCCTAACTACTGTGCTGTGTAAAACTTTCAACTACTGTGCTTTTTTCCTGTTTCCTAGCCACCCCCCCAAACTTCTCTACTATCATATTGCTTAACCCTCCCCCTCTCGGCTATCTCATCCCCTCTCCTTGTGGCTTCTCCACCCTCCTGCTAGCTATTGTCTCCTACTAATAGCTGTGGTATTATTCTTCAACTGCTCCCCACCCCTCTGGTGATGGTCTGACACCAGCCACCCGCCCCTTATTCTCCCTGACCCCTACTTATACTGTTTCTGTCTCTTCCCCTCCAGGGACCAGAGCCAGATGCAGCGCTTCCAGTTTGTGAGGTGGGCCACTTGCCGCTTCCAGCCGCCACCCTGACTCCTTCCACCAAGCCTGACTGCCCTTGCGGTCCTCCGCAATGGATCCAAGCCCCAGGGACCAGTGCCAGAAGCGGTGCTTGCAGTTTGTGAGGCAGGCCACTTGCTGCCTCCAGCCACTGCCCCGACTCCTTCCACCAAGCCTGACTACACTTGCAGTCCTCCGCAACAGATCTAAGCCCCAGGGAAGGTGCCAGGAGTGGCACTTCCACTTTGTGAGGCAGGCCACTTGCCGCCTCCAGCTGCTGCCACTCTGACTCCTTCCACCAAGTCTGACTGACCTCATGGTCCTCTGCAACAGATCTAAGCCCCAGGGACTAGCGTCAGAAGCGGTGCTTCCAGTTTGTGAGGTGGGCCACTTACCGCCTCCGGCCGCACCGACTCCTTCCACCAAGCCTGACCGCCCTCGCAGTCCTACACAACAGATCCAAGCCCCAGACACCAGCACCAGAAGCGGCACTTCCAGTTTGTGAGGTGGGCCACTTGCTGCCTCCGGCTTCCCCGACTCCTTCCACCAAGCCTGACCGCCCTTGTGGTCCTCCACAACTCACCCCTTCCCCAGGTCTCAGCAAAAAGATGAAAGCCATGCGATAATTACAGGCTAGAAGATACCTAATCAAGGACCTCCTATTTATCTAAGTTAATTATAGCTGTAATCGCTAAGAAGGAAATCATAAAATGTTATGACGTTTAGAGGAGGAAACCAGGATGGCGCACTGGTGCGAAATCATAAATGCTTTGATGTCTGTGTGAGAGAAGATACTGCTTATAGATGAAAGGACATTTTCAGACTTGATTGGGGAAGTCACATGGGGAAAGGAGTTTCTGCTGATGTAACCTTAATTATCTTACCTTCTAAAATGATAAAACATCCTGGGTGTATGATTTTTAATAAACAGAGGAGGAGCTAGGTGACCTCACGCAAAGGGGTTGGCAAAGACAGTTTTTTTAAGCAGTATTCTGCTTTCCTTGAGACACGTTTTTCTACACCCTGACAGAGAAACAGCTTTGAGCACTTTAAGCAAGTATACAGGTAGAAAGAGACAAAATCTAAGTACAGTAGTAGAAATTGCACTGTTAAAACCTTGTTCATTTAAAAGATTGTATGGTTCTTGTGATATATGGTTCTGTATGTTATGTTTTACATACTTTTATCTATTTTAGTAAAACTCTATTTTTAGAGCCTACTTGGTCTGTCTTTGAATTTCTTTTCTTTAACAAGTGAAGTCTATATGGTTAAAGCAGACACTGTGCATAAGCTTGAATGGTGATCCCAAACTGGAAAAAGGTGAGAGTTTAATCTGAGGTCTTTTATTAGAGTTTTTGAGGGTTCATTTTTGTACACCTGGTTATGTGCCCGTAGGCAAAGATATCTGGTCCCCTGAAGACAGAATTATCTGAGCCTGTGCATTGGGTACGTTAGCAAGAGGTTCACAGTTTGAATCCCTCCAGAACATGAGACCAAAGGTTGATTCAAACCCACAAAAACAAACAGGAGAGTTACCCTGTTTCTGTTAACTGTTCACAAGACAGCACTCGGAGGTCGGCACTTTGGGAGTAGAGGGCTGACCTGCTGAGTGGGTTTGTGACAGATTGGTTGGCAGCGGTACGAAAAAGTTTGGTATTACAAGCTTTTATTGTTCAGTGTGTCGGCTTGAGACTGTCAGCTCACTTGCAAAGAAAGAAAAAGGCAGTGATTTATTGTTAAAAAAGGAGACAGAACTATATCACCTGTCATACAGTCAAGTTCCTACCCTTTTTTTTTCTAAAGTGCAAGTCAGAGTTGCCGTCGTTAGGGAAGAAGATGGCTTCCAACTACAGCAGGCATACTGTAGACTACTTAAAGCAGTTGTGCGGGGACAGAGGAGTCCCGTTCGAGGTGAAAGCCAGCAATCAAAACCTCGTAGATGCCCTGATGGTAGCAGATACCCAGAGCAGCGAGTCACAGACTGTGACTGAAAAGGACCAGACCTTGAGTGTGGCAGGGCTAGCAGCCAGTGCAGGGTCCAGATCTGATGAGGAGGACATCAGGGCCAGTGCCATTGAAGGGCCATAGCAGCAGGGGAAGGTCACCAGTATCCTGGATCCAGAAGTACTCAGACTGCAAATTGAGTTGCGCAGGATGGAGCTGGAGTTCCAGAGGGAGAGGGAGCGAGAAAAGTGAGAGGTGGACCGTGAACAATGAGAGGTGGACCATGAAAAGTGAGAGGCGGACCGTGAACAATGAGAGGTGGACCGTGAGGCAGAGCGAGAATGCCGTGAGGCAGAGCGAGAGTGCTGAGAGGCAGAGTGAGAACAGAGAGGCGTTGACCGTGAGAAGCATGAGTGCCAGAGGCAACATGAACTGGAGAAGCTACGACTCCAACCAGCGGCACCCGAGCAGGTAAGTGGCTTGGGTTTAACTGGGACTGCTGGACTGGGTTACAAATTGAACTCCAAATTGATAACTGAATTTAAAGAGGGGAAGGATATGGATGCCTTTTTAAATTCTTTCGAAAAAGTTTGTATTCAGGCTATAATTCCTAGAGAGTCCTGGAGCTTCCAGCTATCCCCGCTACTTACCGGGAAAGCTCGGGATGCATTGGGTCAAATGGACAATGAGGACAGTGATGATTACAGCAAACTTAAAGCTGCACTGTTAAAGAAATTTGAATTAACTGCTGAATCATACAGAGCTAAATTCCGTAAGCTCAGGAGAAGTCCTGACATGAGCTACGAGGAGCTAGCCACGAAACAACGACAGTTTTTAAAACGTTGGTGGGAAGGAATTGAGGCAAACTCTGTTGATAAAATTGAAAATGTGATTTTGTTAGAACAGTTTTATTGGGCATGTCCAGCAGAGCTGAAAATCTGGCTGGATGACCAAGATCCTAAAACAGTGCAAGAGGCTGCTGAACTCTCGGACCGCTATGCCAAGAGCAGACCTGCTCTGAGAGCGAATGAGGTGGGTGTGGCAGCGCAGAAAAGGAAAAGCACACCTTCAGGGGAGCTAAAACCCTCACTGCCTCCACTGAAACCAGTTAGCCACAGGTTTCAGAGAAAAGATTTCTCTGAAAAGAGAAGTGAATGTTGGTTATGCAAAGAAACTGAGCATATTGCCAGACAGTGTCCCAAAAGAATGAGCAATAATACGCAGAATGGTACTAGAAAAGAAGTGGGTTGTTTGTATGTCCCTGGAAGCATGCCTGTGAACATGAGGGAACACATGCACTGAGTCATGGTGAATGATGTACAAATGCAAGGGTTAAGGGACACAGGGGCATCCTTGACCTTGGTAAAGGGGGATCTAGTAGAGCCTGGTCAGCTTATACCCAATAAATATGTCACTGTACAGGACTTTACTGGTGAGGTGAAAACATTGCCCCTCGCCAGTGTTCTCCTAGACTGGGCTGAAACACGGGGAGCTGTGCAACAGGTGGCTATAGCCAAAATGTTAGCAGTGGATGTGATCCTGGGCAACAATATCAAACAGGGGATGGTATGTGCAGTTACCCATAGCCAAGTGGCAAGGGAAAATTGTAGTTCCCTGAACCCCACAGAAACCACTGTGAAAACCACTGAGAGGCTGGTTCCCCTGCCTGTGTCTCCAGATGGGGAGACTAATGAAAAGAGGGTAGAAATTTCCCCAGTAGCAAGTAACCATACAGCTACAGAGGGTTACTCCGAAGAGGGAGGGGGTGACCCATTGTCAGAGGGTTGGGATTGACAGTGATCCTGAGTGCCCTGACGCTAGTGCTAGGGACCCTAGATTAGCGACTGAAAGGGACCTGTCCCATGTCTTGGGAATGTATGAGGATGTTTGCAGCTGCTCAGAGAAGTTCCCTAGTTTACAGAAGCTGAGGGCTTGGGCAGACTCGGATGGCACACAAAGAGGTGACGGCAGACATAAGATTTATTTGGAAAATGGACTTGTGTATACTCAGGCAGTACAGACAGAGGGAGGGGTGCTAGGCAGGCAGCTTGTCATTCTCCAGGGGTATCGTGAGCAGTTGCTCAAGATTGCAGATGATATTCCCTTGTCTAGTCATCTGTGAATCGCGCGTACGATGCAGCGGTTGGCCTAGAATTTCTACTGGCCTAACTTCACCTGGCAGGTGAAGGAGTATTGCAGGTCTTGTCACTGGTGCCAAGAAATAGGGAAGGCAGCAAGAAAACCCAAGCCACCCTGATTCCATTACCCATAGTGGAGGAGCCATTCCAGAGGGTGGGAATGGATATTGTGGGGCTTTTAAATACCCCCAGCTCCTCAGGGAAGAGATTCATCCTGACTGTGGTGGATTATGTCACCTGGTACCCAGAGGCAGTTGCCCTATCCTCACTGAGGACAGACAAAGTGGCAGATGCCTTATTTGGGATTTTCTCCTGTGTTGGGTTTCCGCAGGAGGTTATCACCGATTGAGAGAGTTCCTTCAAGTTGGACCTGATGAAATGTTTATGGGAGCAGCATGGGATGGTGCAGAGATATACAACACCATATCACCCACAAGCCAATGGGCTTATGGAAAGATCCAATGGTACCCTGAAGTCAATGCTCTGGGCATTTGCTGAACAGCATGGGAGGGACTGGGAGAAATACCTTCCCTACTTGTTTGCATACAGGGAGGTGCCCCAAGAGTCAACAGGATTTTCCCCCTTCAAACTTTTATATGGATACCGGGTACTTGGGCCCCTAGACTTGATCTGGGAGGACTGGGAAGGCAAGCACACCACCCAGGGAAGTCTCATTGTGGATTACGTCCTTAAGTTTAAGGAAAGGCCGAAGGAGCTTATGGGGACAGCCCAGAGCAACCTGGCAGCTTCCCAACAGAAACAAAAAGTGTGGTATGACCGCAGAGCCAGAGCTCGCTCATACATGGTGGGTCAGGAATTCATGGTCCTTATTTCAGTCCGGAAAGACAAGCTGCAGGCTGAGTGGGCGGGACCGTACAAAGTGGTTAGGAAGGTAAATGAGATTAACTATATTGTGGAGTTACCTGACCGAAGACAGACAGAAAGGATGTACCATGTCAACATGATGAAGCCATATGCAAATAGGGCTGACATGGTGTTTGCAGTGTGTAGTCCTGGAGAGGGGACGGATGAGGGAGACCCTCTTCTGGACTTGCTGGAGGAAAGTAAGCGGGAGTCCTCTGTGGAGGCAGTAAAATTTTCTCCCCAGCTGGCCCCAGACCAGATCCAGAAAGTAAGGGAGGTTTTAGCAGACTTTGCCCCATTGTTTAGTGCCAAGCCTGGACTAACCCCCATAGCGACTCACGATGTGGAGACAGGGACACAGATGCCCATATGGCAAACAGCATATCAGGTGTCAGAGGCTGTCCAAAAGGACATTAGGGAAGTGGAGGAGATGCTGGATTTAGGAGTAATCCAGAGATCCCACAGCCCCTGGGCCTCACCCGTAGTCCTTGTGCCTAAGCCAGATGGCTCTACTTGTTTCTGTGTGGACTATTGTGGACTGAATGCAGTCACGAAGTCAGATGCCAACCCGACGCCCTGGACAGACGAACCCCTGGACAAGTTGGGAGGGGTGACCTACCTTATGATAATTGACCTGACCAAGGGGTATTGGCAGGTAGAATTGACTGACAGAGCTAGGGAGAGGTCAGCCTTCATCACTCCGATAGGCTTATTTGAATTTAAAGTAATACCTTTCAGAATGAAGAACACCCCGGCCACTTTCCAAGGGTTGGTGAACCAGGTGTTAAATGGTGCTTAGGAGTATGCCGTGGCATACCTGGATGACATTGCCATCTTCAGTACCAGCTGGGAGAAATACTTATCCCACCTTAGGGAAGTGCTGGGCAGGATACAGAGGGCTGGGCTCACTGTCAAAGCCGGGAAGTGCCAGGTGGCCATGGGAGAGGTGGCATACCTCGGGCATGTGGTAGGCTGAGGATAGCTCGTCCTAACCAAATAAAGATAGAGGTAATCCAGGCATGGCCCAGACCAGAAACACAGAAGCAAGTCAGGAGTTTTCTAGGGACAGCAGGGTACTAAAGAAAATTTGTACCCAATTATAGTGCCCTAGCTGCTCCCTATCTGACCTGACAAAGAATAGAATATCCAAGAAAATCACCTGGGGACCAGCCTGTGAAGAAGCCTTTACCAGATTAAAGGAGGCACTGTGCAGTGCTTTTGTTTTGACTATAGCAGACCCTTTATAGTTCAGACTGACGCCTCAGACGTGGGTATTGGGACAGTACTGAGCCAGACATCCAGCCAAGGGAAAGATCACCCAAAGGCATACCTGAGTAAAAAGTACTTCCCAGGGAGCAGGCATACTCCACTGTGGAAAAAGAATGTCTTGTCATAGTGTGGGCCCTAAAGAAGTTGGAGCCATACTTATATGGACAGCATGTTGTGGTGCAGACTGACCACAGCCCCCTGGTTTGGCTGACACAGATGGGAAAGAACAATGGTAGATTGCTAAGATGGAGTCTTGCTTTGCAAGGGTATGATATGACAATCCACACATAGAGCTGGAGCCAGAAACCAGAACTCAGATGGTCTGTCTCGCGTGTATGAAGAGTGAACTGATTTGGGAAGCTCATCCCATGCAGGGGATAGAGCCCCCAAATTCAGTCTAGGTGGGGAGGATTGTGACACATGGACAGCCAGTTCTGAGTACACTATGATTTTTTGAAATTTAAAAATGTGTTTCTGATTGTCTCTGCTGAGAAATCTGGTGCTCTTGGAATTACCTCGCTAACCCCCAACCAGGTCTCAGCAAAAAGATGAAAGCCATGACGTAATTACAGGCTAGAAGATACCTAATCAAGTATCTCCTATTTATCTAAGTTAATAATTGCTGTAGTTGCTAAGAGGGAAATCATAACATTTTATGACATTTAGAGGAGGAAACCAGGATGGCACATTGGTGCGAAATCATAAATGCTTTGATGTCTGTGTGAGAGAGGATACTGCTTGTAGATGAAAGGACATTTTCAGACTTGATTGGGGAAATCACATGGGGAAAGGAGTTTCTACTGATGTAACCTTAATTATCTTACCTTCTAATATGATAAAACATCCTGGGTTTATGATTTTTAATAATCAGAGGAGGAGGAGCTAGGTGACCTCACACAAAGGGGTTGGCAAAGACAGTTTTTTTAAACAATATTCTGTTTTTTTTAGATACTTTTTTCTACACTCTGACAAAGAAACATCTTTGAGCACTTTAAGCAAGTATACAGGTAGAAAGAGATAATATCTAAGTACTGTAGTAGGAATTGCACTGTTAAAACCTTGTTATTTTAAAAGATTGTATGGTTCTTGTGATATATTGTTCTGTATGTTATGTTTTACATACTTTTATCTATTTTAGTAAAACTCTATTTTTAGAGCCTACTTGGTCTGTCTTTGAATTTCTTTTCTTTGACAAGTGAATTCTATATGGTTAAAGCAGACACTGTGCATAAGCTTGAATGGTGATCCCAAACTGGAAAAAAAGGTGAGTTTAATCTGAGGTCTTTTATTAGTGTTTTTAATGGTTAATTTTTGTACACCTGGTTAGGTGCCAGTAGGCAAAGATATCTGGCCCCCCGAAGACAGAATTATCTGACCCTGTGCATTGGGTATGCTAGCAAGAGGTTCACAGTTTGAATCCCTCCAGAACTTGAGACCAAAGGTTGAATCGAACCCACAAAAACAGACAGGAGGGTTACCCTGTTTCTGTTAACTGTTCACAAGACTGCGCTCAGAGGTTGGCACTTTGGGAGTAGAGGGCTGACCTGCTGAGTGGGTTTGTGACACCATGCTGTGTAAAACTTTCAACTGCTGTGCTTTTTTCCTGTTTCCTAGCCAACCCCCTCAACCCTCTCTACTATCATATTGCTTAACCCTCCCCCTCTTGGCTATCTCATCACCTCTCCTCGTAGCTTCTCCACCCTCCTGCTACCTATTGTCTCCTGCTAATTGCTGTGGTATTATTCTTCAATTGCTCCCCACCCTCCAGTGATGGTTTGACACCAGCCACCCACCCCCTATTCTCCCTGACCCCTACTTATGCTGTTTCTCCCTCTTCCCCTCCAGGGACCAGCGCCAGATGCGGCACTTCCAGTTTGTGAGGCGGGCTACTTGCCGCCTCCGGCCACCGCCACCCTGACTCCTTCCACCAAGCCTGACTGCTCTTGCGGTCCTCCGCAATGGATCCAAGCTCTAGGTACAGCTGCTAACTGAATTGCGGCGCCAAAGCCTCTGATTGGTGCACCTTTTACAGGCGGGTACTCATTGGTCCGCTCTCTACCTCCTAGCCCTTCAGATTGGTGCGCCTTTTCTATGGGCTTTTGTACTGTTCCTATGGTCTGAGTTGGCCGCTGCTGAACTCATTTTTTCAGCTGAAACACTTGTAATTGTTCTCCTGCTCCCCAACCCCCTCCCAGGCCTCCTTTAAGTTCTCAATGGCTCCACCCACCCTGTTTATCTCTCCTCTCCCATTGCTCATGGCGTCTGTAGCTCCTCCTTCCTTTCCCTGACAGTCTTATATTGATCTCTTATTATCAGTCTCACCCACATTTTCAATCCTAGCTCTCTTTTTCAACACTTCTATCTTTTTTCTGATCTCACACTTCATTTTTCCCCTGATTGGTCCTGACCTGTCATTTTTTTTTCAAAGCCAGTACCTACATCTGTTTAAACAATGAAACTACTCAGTTACTGTCTCTTCTTATACTCTCTCTTGCTCTGCTCCCCCTATCCTTGCCCACTCTTCCTACTGACCCCATGGCTATCCCACTTTTTCAACCCCACGACTACATATTCTCTAACCTTCTCTTACTGCCCTCTCTCCATTATGACCCAACTCCACTTCTATAAGATAGGCCCTGGCTTCTATTGGTAGCTCATGTACTAAAACACTGTCCCTGAACAGAAGGACCCTATATCCCTTCCTGTGACAAACTCTGGTATCTCCTCATACTGGCCCTGCTGCTCTCTGGTGATATACATTATAACCCTGGACCAAGCAACAACATACAGAATCCCCTCTCTAATGCAAAGGGCCTTTGTGCACCTTAACATCAGGAGCCTACTGCATAATTTTGCTGAACTACAAGCCTAGGTCACCCTATACAAACCAGATATCATCTGCCTTACGGAAACCTGGCTTAAATCTTCCGTCCAGGACTCTCAGTTTTTATTTTATTTAATTTTTTTTATTTTAGTCTTTGGTAACCGGCTATGGCTCACTAGGCACAAGTGTCTGTTGTTAGGGGTGACTTGGGAGCACTGGGCAGTTAAGTGACTTGCTCAGAGTCACACAGTATGCAAGTGGAGGTTGTGAGAATCAAACTCAGGTCTGGTCTGCTGGATGTATCAAGCTTGTTCACACCTCATTCCTCTAACCTCTAGGCTATACTGCCAGTCAGTGCTCACTTCCCTCCTACAATCTCCTGAGATTCGACATACCTGCTGCTAAAAGAGGGGGTGGCACAGCTGTCTATTTTAAAGATCACCTACAGCTCTCCACTATCTCCTCATCTCCCCTAATCCACTGTGAAGCACTTCATGTCCTCCTTACTCTTGGCTTCAAGAAACTACATATTGTCTGTGCCTATAACCCCCCATCCAGTGGTATAAAAGGACTTGATGAACTTCTTGATCAGACCTCTCTTCTTTCCAGGAGAATTGAGGTTCTTATACTTGGTGATCTCAATCTAAATTGGCTCGGAAACTCTCTACATGTACTACAGTCCAAGATTCAAAGTTTCAACATTCACCAGGTAATCAGTGACCCCACTAGAACTGCCCTGCACTCCAACTCTGTTGGACTGAATAATGACCAACCACCCGGAAAATATTACCTCCTTTGGCATACTAGCAGATGCCATCGCAGACCACTCCCCCACCTTTTGTATATGGGGCTAAACAAGGCCCTCCCCTTCTAAGCCCCATTTTATCACTTTCCGTAACTACGCAAATTTTGACCCACAAGCCTTCCTACTCGACGTTGCCACTATTGACTGGACCCCCTTTTTAACTCTGATGACCCTCAGACTACTCTTAATATATTCCTGACTCACTTCCTGGAGGTCCAGGACAAATACTGCCCTCTTGTTACCCATCGGATAAAAAATAAACATGCTCGGTGGCTAAAGTCTGACCTTCTCTCCAAACTGCGACAGCGGGACAAATCCTGGCTCCACTACAAAAGCACGGGGCTCCCAGCTGACTTAAATTCCTACAGAGCACTCAGAAACTCCTGCAAGAAGGAACTCAAAATGGCCCAAAGTGCCTATTGTAAGGATCTATTAACTAAATCATATGGTGACCCAAAAAAATTCTGGTCCCATATAAATGCTTCCTAGGATCAAATCCTGCCCTCACTCCAACTGATATGTCTCTCAGTGGCATCCACTGCAATCATCCCTCCACTATTGCAAACCTTTTCAATGCCCAGTTCTCTGACCTCACCAACTATACCTCATCTTTCCCAGCCAGACCGTACTCGAATGACCAACTTGATGTTGCTGGGCCCAAATTTCTTTTCAAGTCTATCACTCGCCTTGAAGTTCTAAGACTGCTCAAAAATATCTATGATTTCACCGCTGCTGGGTAACCTTGAACCCAAACTCCTAAAGCTTGCAGCCCCTCACACAGCAGCACCTCTTGCAGAAATCATTTCCCTCTCCATTTGTCATAGCTATGTCCCAGATATCTGGAAGATTGCCAGGATTACCCCTGTTTTCAAAAAAAGGGGACCGTAAAAATCCCACAAACTACAGGGCCATTGCCATATTGCCTGTTCTTAGCAAAATCCTTGAGAAGCTCATAGCCACTCAAACCATTGACTTTCTGCAGAAAATAAACCTTCTCATGTCGGCGCAGCATGGTTTCCGCAAGGGTCATAGCACCACCACCACTGCTTTACTCAAATTTACGTCCGATACCCTAGCAGCCATGGACTCAGGTCTAATGGGAAATGTTTATAGATATGACTAAAGCATTTGACCTTGTAGATCATCCTATCCTTCTCACTACTCTAAGATCACTAGGCTTCTCACAGGGTGTGACTGCATGGTTTGACAGCTACCTGACAGATATCACTCAACTAGTTAAATTTAACTCCATCTTGTCAGATTATGCTACCATAAATATTAGTGTGCCACAAGAATCCATTCTCAGTCCCCTGCTTTTCTCCATCATTATAAATGATATTATCTCAAACATTCCCCATACTGCTTCCCTGCTATATGCTGATGACATTGTCTTGTACACCAGTGCAAAGAACACCTATGAAATCAACCAACCACTTTCCCAAGACTTTCAACAAATTGAAGAGTGGTTGGTAAGCAAAAGGCTTGTCCTAAACATTTCTAAGACTCAAGCTATGCTGTTTGGTTCCAGTGCTAAATGTAATCTCACCCAACCCACTTTTAATGTCTCCACTATAAATGGCTCGTCACTCATGGTTGTACCCTCCTTTAAATATCAGGGTATCACACTTGATCCAGCTCTTACTTTTGATCTCCATATCCAGCAGACTTGCAAGCTGACTAACATGAAACTTGGTATGGGCTACCGCTCGAGCTATGTACTCACTCCATCAGCTAGGCTTGCCATAGCTCGTGGCCTACTACTTCCCTCACTCACTTATAGGGTGGCAGCATATGCCTCATCAGGTAAGACTAGTTTTCAGAAGTGGGATGTCACATACAACAATATCTGTAGATATGGGTCCTCCTCACATTGACTAAAACACCACTGCTTCCTCTACACTGAGCTAGGATGGCTTTCTCTTTCAGTCTCCCGTGATTATGTGCTCTGCTCTATCATAGATAATATCATCCAAAATCAAACTCCAAAGCCTCTGGCAGAACTATTTCTAAACCAGACGTCCAGCTATGAACTACACTCAGCTGCCAATGCCCATGTTGTCATCCCTAGACATCACTCCTCCAAAGGTGCTACCGCCTTCTCCTGCCACGCCCCGAAAAAATGGAACTCCCTTCCACTAACTATTCATCTGGCATCATCCCATGCCTCTTTCAAAATATTGCTGCATGACCATCTTGCTATCTCATGCTCTTGCTCCTACTTCAAACCCCCTTAGCTCAGCACATCTACATAATATCCTCTACCCCAACAGCCTTTCTGTGCTCCTTTCCTCAACAAAATAGTTCTGCACTGATCTCCTGTGTCTTAGCTTGTTATAATTGAATTTTTAATTACAGCTAAACATCATCCCTTACCTCACCTCAATTATTCCCAGCCTATCCCATCCCACCTCCATATACTCCCTCCCTACCCCAATTACTCCTCCTCTTTCTTTTGCCTTCCATCTTCCTCTATTATTAGTTGACACTTTTTGCTTGTTTTAGCTGAATGGACTGCTACCTCAATGTTGCCTAAAGATTTTTACTGTTGCTCTCCCATATTTCTATTGTTATATAGTTTTGCAGAATCAGTTGTATTCTATTTGTATCAATTTGTTTCCACTACTTGCACTGTATTACTATTTTCTATGCACCTACTGTTTATATGATTGTACTGTCATTGTTCAAAATGTTTGTTTCTGTATACTCCCGGGTCATGCCTGAAAATAGTCATTGCTATGGCTAGTGCACCTTACCCGGTCAACAAAAACTAAATAAATAAAATAAATAAATAAATACAGTGTGGCATGCTGTCTGCTAGCTTCCCTACTGACGCCCTGCCGACGCCACTTGAGATGCCACACTCCTGCATCTTGGCGCTCACGCGAGGGGTGCTAGGTCCCCTGGAGATTAATGCTAGGCCCGGCCTCCTGACTGGCCCAGCTGGGTCCCATGACTGTCCTCCATCCCCTGCTTCAACCCCTCCCTCTGTGGCCTTCCTCCCTCCTCCTGATCCCCCTGTAGCCCACAGAAGTTCCCCATTGCACATCAATCCCCTCCCATCAATGCAGTGCCCACACAATCACCCTACTGCTGCAACAACAAAAAAATACACAGTTTGGTTAGTCATTCACCTCCCTGCTCCTTCGAGCTCCATTCCAGTTGGCTCTTCCTGGCATCTGACATGGTAGAGCAGTGTGCAATGGTGGTTTCCCATCCCTGATCAGGAAGAGCTAACACTACCAGTTTTCATGGTCAATAACCGCCTGATCTCAGGAAGCTTGTAACTGCTTCTGAACAAGGTATGCCAGCATGGTAGAGTGATGTGCTTGATCATGAAGGGCTGTTGCCAGAAATCTTCTTGGCCAGGACCAGAACTCAGACTGCCACCATGGTACAGTGATGTGCAGTGGTGGTGTCTCCTCCCTGATCAGGAAGAGCTGGCAACAGCAACCTTCTTGGTCAGTGACTGCCTGATCACAGGGAGCTTACAATTGCTTCTGAGGAATTCATGCCAGCATGGTAGAGCAAGCTGGCACCAGAACTCTTCTTGGCCAGGGCCAGAGCCCAGGGGGTTACCATAGTAGAGCGATATGCAATGGTGGTGTCTCCTCCTTGATTAGGAAGAGCTGGCAACAGAAACCTTCTTGATCAGTGACTGCTTGATTACAGGGAGTGGAATTGCTCCAGAACCTAGACTGACACCATGGCAGAGTGAAGTTCAATGGTGGTGTCTCCTCCCTAATCAGGAACATCTGGTGCAGAAACCTTCCTGGCCAGTGACCATCTCATTGCAAGAAGGAGGATTGCACCTAAACCCGGGCTGCCTACATCGTACACTGATGTGTTGCTGTTGGGCTAAAAATGTTTTTTATACTTTCTTTGTTTAGCACACCAGGCTTAACTTGAAACCTCCTTCCATCACTCTCAGTGTTCATTCTCCCACCTGTGGAACCACAGGGGAATGACACTCCATTCCTACCTTCGCTACCTCCCAACTCTGGTGCCCTGGAAGACAACCTGCAGCTTGCTTCCATATCTCGAGTGGGACCAGGCCTTTGAGGTGAATACTTTGCATGACAAGCCCAAGATGCCAGAGGAAGAAGCCAGCAAGGAGAAGGCAGGCCAGACAGCCTAGTTGGGTGAGGTGGGATGCGTGGACTTCATATGTAATTTTTCGCACCATAGCCAACCCGTATCCCCACAACAGGGCATTCTTCTTTGACATGACCTGTCCTTATGTCTTTCAGAGCTATCAGAGGGATAGGTGGATCCCTCTTCCGAACTCCCCTGCTGGCCCCACTCTGGGCATGCAATGCCTCTGCATCACACACCAAGCGAGCTATGTTGCTGTGGCTCAGCAGCCAGTCAAATCTAGGCATGGGCCTGCCACATCAGTATGGGTGGGCATTCTGAGAGTTACACCATCAATGACCTCCCAACCCTCACCCTCTGTGATGGAGTATTTAAACTGGGAATTGCAGTAGGCCAGGCTGCTTTTCTTTGCTAAGGGAGCAGGCTTGAGTGCTGCACTTTTGGAAATGCAAGCGTTGGTAAGTTGTATTTTTGCAGAGGTTTTTCTCCCAGGATGAAGCTTGGGATCTCGGCCCCTGCTTGTCTCTGCTACCAGCTAACATTTCCCCTCATGTCTTATCCTTCTAACATTCCCTCATGGACCCCGTGGTGGGGCAAGGGAGGGTGAGGGCTGTTCTCCCTCCCATGGAGTCATTCATGCAGTGGCACAGTCCCAAGTGGTGACATAGGCAGGAGCCAATAAGCTGTGCTTCATGTTGCTGTAACCCCAATTTTCTGTTTTCTCCCTTCCCCTTGCTGTGGTGGTGAATGACAATGCATGTCATGTGGAGGCACACACACACACACACACACACACACTGTATCACACCACAGTCCTGTGTACCACACTTGCTTGCACTACTACCAGGCCTCCACCTGGTGGCAGCCAGTAATTCTTCTAAGAAAAAAACATGCGCTCTATGCAATAGAGGGGGAGCTACACCTACAGGAGGCCAGGTTAAGGCTCACCTATAAAATTAAATAAGTTACCTTTGTGCTGAGCACCAATGGAAAGGTGTGCAACAGGTAAAGGTCTGGACTAAAGGAGCTGCAACAATATCTCCACTTTAAAAAGATTTATTGTGCAAGAAATATGTGACAACTGTGCAAATAAGCAGTATCTGACATCATATAATATCACAGACCTTACCCCCCTGGTCCAACAGCCAGCCACCATTAACCCCAGCACTTTGCTGTAAGGCTTCCTCAGGGGGCTGCTCCCAGCAGGGTGGTGGGGAGCTACCGGCCGGGGGGGGGGGTCCACTACACACCACAGCTATTGTGCCATAATATACGGTCCATGACAATGGTGCTGGCGATGGCGGCAGTGGGTTGATGGTTGGGGGGGTTGGTACAGTTCCTATTGCTGGAACCATCGGCAGTGGGGAGGGTGACCCGCTGGACACCAGGGCTGATTTACATAGTACTGCCTGCCACCCGCCTACGCGGTTGTGTCCGCCGATGTTTTTGCACCACGATATCGCAGGTGGTGATGTGATGCCTGCGATGTTATGTCCACGATGTATTTACCCACAATGTTCCATATCAGAACCACGTGGGTTTTTCATTATTTACCTAGACTTTATGAAAGCATTCGACAAAGTTCCCCATACCCTCCTCATAAAAAAATGTATCTCTTAGGAATAGATGAGAGAATAATCAGGTGGGGTGGCAACTGGCTAATATCTAGAAAGCAGAGGGTCAGACTGGGGGGGTGTCTGTCAGCTTATGGTGAAGTATTGAGTGGTATCCTGCAGGGTTCCATACTGGGACCAGTACTTTTTGCATTATATATTAGTGACCTTCACCACGGGATAGCCAATTGGCTGGTGAAGTTCACTGATGATGTAAAACTGGGAGGCCCAGTAGAAACACCCAAGGGTGCATATAGCTTGCAAGAAGATCTAAAAACAATAGAGGATTGGTCAATAACAAATGGAATACCCTTTAGTATCAAAATGCGCACTGTGATGCACACTGGGAAATATAATTAAAAATATGACTATCATATCGGTAAAGTACTATAACAAAAGGTCGAAAAGGAGAAAGATTTTGGAATACTAGTTGACGATAATTTTAATTTTAGGGCACACTATACAACTTTGATACAAAGATTGAATTATATGATCAAAAATGTCAAGAGAGGTTTTATTAATAGAACAGAAAATTGTATCATGCCACTCTACAAAGCTTATATTAGACTGCACCTGGATTTAATTTCCTCACTGTGGAGCCTGCACCATAGAGATGAAATAGATAAGACTGACAGGGTACAGCGGAGAGTAACTAAAATGGTTAGGCCACTGTGCAACCACAGTTCTAATGACAGGCTAAAAAAATTAGGGCTATGTAGCCTGGAACAGAGGAGAATTAGGGAAGATTTGATGCAATTGTATGAAATAATGCAAGACAAGGAATTAATGGAGGAAATATAAGTACAGTTCCAGGTTAAACTAGATTGTGATTGGTTGGCATCCATGGCACTCCAGACATTACCTCATGGGTTTTAGCCCACCTGATAGGCTAGTGATTCACTGACCCAGATCAAATTTCTAGCATATCCAGGTCCCAAAAACCCCTGCTCTCCAGTTTCGAATCGTGCATCTGATCAGGCAAGAAGCACACCAGGAATCCCTATCTGCTCCTATAAGGTAAGACCTTGAATCAAGGATATAAAGAATTCTTTTTGCTTTAGGCACTCAGGTACAATATATGCAGTTACAATTTGATTTGACTAGAAATGTTGCTAGGAGAAATAGAGTAAACTAGCCATCTGTAGGTGTAGCTAGCCCAGGTACTCCCTGGGCTCAACCCTAGGATTGTATGCAGAATGTTTACTGTGCATTGATCGGTTTAATATTGAGAGTTGGTATGCCTCTGGAAGGCATCGTAAGTTTAAATCGCCTTTTGGGTCTGGGCAGTCCACCTTGGTACCACGTAGCGTGGTCCGCCACCTCCCTGCGTGTTCCCCTCCCTCTCAGCCTCTTCTGGCCTGAGGCCTTGTGGTCCACGCTTCCCCAGCACTCCCAGGATCGGCTAGGCCGCTTCCCAGCGGGTTGACGGCGAGCCTGCCTGACCTCGCGGCGACGCGTGGTCTCTCGGAGGGTAGTTCCCTTCCCCTTCCTTCCTACTCCCTCCCTCTCACTCTCTGGATGCGGTCTGGCAGTCGCATCCGCCCCTCCTGCGCCACGCAGTGCCGGATCTAGCCACGGGCGCCTCCTCTCTCCTCGCGCTTGGCGCGTGCTCGATAGGCCTCTGGTTGGGCCTACTCCCCCCTAGATGCTCTGCTCCCGGCATCTAGAGGGACCTGCTCCTGCGACTCTGCTCCTCCACCACTAGGCCGCCGCGCTCGCGAGGACGCCTGCATTCCTCTTCTGCCTCACGGTCCGGCCAGATGGGGGGGAGAGAGTGCTCGCCGGGGGGGGCAAGGACTCCCCTTCAGCTCCTTCATCCTCAGCAGGGGAAAGACTCTACGGGACATCTCCCTCTCCTCTGTCTCTAGGGAGGCAAAGAAAAGAAGGAGGAAAGTAGCGCCTTTGCACATTTTTTATGCCTGGGCCAAGTCCTCTCTCCAGCCTTCACTACGGCGTCCCCCCCCCCAGCATATCCTCGGGGTTGGGGAGACACGACTGATATGGTTAGTCACCAGAGCCAGGCCTGGCAAGTCCTCTCGAAGGGACAGAGGCAGGGCAGGAGCCCCCGGTCCAACAGTGTTGAAAAAAAAACAAAAAAAACACAGGGGGAGTTGTTAGGCTGGGCGATCAGCCAATGTCTGGGCCTCCACTCCCACCCGCAGGGTCCCTCCCACAGTGACCCTCCGGCGGCACCTCCTCCTCCTTCCCCCCGCAAGGGGGGGAACAGAGACCACTCCCACTCTGGGATTTGCCCTCTACCTCTCGGGTCCCTCCCACAGCGACCCGTGTAGGTAGCCGCACCACTGGACCCCCCCTCTCTCTCCGGTCTCCACGGATCCCTCCCATAGCGAGCCATGGCCCAGACCACTGAACACCAATTATTCTTTCCCTTCATCGCTTCATTGTGGGGGTCCTCACACAGCACCCCCACCACCTGCATACTGTCTCGGCCTAGGGAAAGTCCACCTCATTGGCATTGGGGGTGTAAAGAGGGGATCGCCCTCTGGGCATCACATAGTTCCATTCTAAGGTATGCCTTTCTCTCTTCCCCAGATGGTGAAAGCAAAGAAATGCTCCTCGTGCAGCGCCACCCTTCTGCCCCAAACTCCGGGTCCCCTCTGCACGGCCTGCCTCCTTGACGACGACAATTCCTCTCTGGAGCAAACTCCGCCCATGGGCCCCGGCAACCTGGGGACCAGCAACCCCACGTGGATGGACCCAAGCTCCCTCCTAATCCAAAATCAGCAGGCCGCGGTTGCCATGATGGAGAGCCAGCAGAACTTTATGCTCAAGATCATGGAAAAACTGGAATCCCTCACCCAACACAGGGCAAAGCCACCCAGCCCCGAACCAGACAGGGCAGGAGGGCAACCAGAGGAGCTTCCAACCCCGGAGGACACCACTCTAGACGTCCCACACGACAACACACATGAAGACGGGGAGAAGGACGACACGGGGGAAGAGAATGAGCCGGACTCGGATGAGAAGGACATGGATCTCCAGGCAACGCCTTCCCTGACATCAAAGTTACACTCCTTTGACATGATCCCAGAGCTCATGAAGATTATCAAGGCCACCATGGGTTTCGACACCGAGGAAAGCAGGCCCGAGTCAAAGCTTGACCCCTTGATCCAACTGAGACAGTCAACCATTGAGACCTTCCCAGTGTGCCCCGCGATAGAGGATATTTTCAGTAAGGAATGGCAATCCCCCGAACCGGGCAGAATGTCAAACCATAAAAATCTAGACAGGATGTATCCGGTCCAAGGGGAGAAATCAGATGCCTGGTGCAAGGCTCCCACCATTGACCCCCAGGTGGTGGCCCTTAGCAAAAAGACTGTGTTACCATGCGGTACAATAGCACTCAGGGACCCGACGGACAAGAAGGTCGAGGATATGCTCAAGAGGGCTTTTGAGATCGAGGGCACCGCCGCTAAGGCAACCACCACAGCCATCTACACGGCCCGAGCACAGATCCGCTGGCTCGAGGAGCTTCAGGAGCAAGCCATCCCCAAATCCAGGGAGGCAGAACTTTTGGAATGTACTTTGGACGCAGCTAAATACCTGGCCGACATGGCAGTAGACACCCTGCGCCTTCATGCCAGGGCGACCGCCATCACCAACCGTGCTCGAAGGGCACTGTGGCTGAAACTGTGGGATGCAGATAATGAGTCAAAGACTCTGCTCCAAAACTTACCACTGCGGGGCAAACATGTTTTTGGGGAGGGGCTACAAGATTATTTGAAACAAAAGGAGGAGGGCAGAGATCTCAAGAATAAGTACAGGTTCTCCTACCTCCCCTCCTTGAGGCAGAGATTTCGGGGGGGGGGGAACAAACCATACCAACCACGCAGGGACACACATCAATCGGGCCACTCCTTTCGAGGCAGAGGCACCTCTCCCGGCTTCCGTAGCCCATACCCTAAGAGCTATCAGTCCTCCTCCTTCAGAACCCGAGGACAAAGATCCAGAGGATGAGGTAGAGGCTACAGGGGAAAGCAACAGTGACTACCATCTCCCGGTGTCACAAGGCCAGGACCCCTACCCACCTGTGGGACAAAGACTAACCTTGTTCGCTCACCGCTGGCTCCACACAACGTCGGACAGGTGGGTCCAAGCTGTGGTAACCAAGGGATACTCCATAGAACTATCCCACGCCCACATTCCCCAAAGGTTCATCTCCTCCCCCATAACCAGGAGAAGGGCATCGCCACACCAGGTCCAACAGATCCTGTCAGAACTGGTTCGGAACAGGGCCATTCAACCCGTACTGGTGCCAGAACAGAATCAAGGGGTGTACTCAATTTTCTTCCTAGTGCCCAAGAAATCAGAGGAGCTCCGGCCTATCCTGGACCTCAAACACCTAAACCACCACATGGTCTTGCATCGTTTCAAAATGGAAACCATCCGATCCACCCTTCGATGCATTCGGGTAGGCGACTTCCTGATGTCCATAGACCTCAAGGATGCTTACCTCCATATTCCCATCATTCAGAAACACAGACAATTCCTTCACTTTCACATCCTAGACCACCACTTCCAGTACCAGGCCTTGCCGTTCAGCCTTTCCTAGGCCCCAAGAGTCTTTACCAAGGTCTCCATAATCTTGGCAGCCAGACTCAGGGAACAGGGACTGGACATCATCCCATATCTGGACGACTGGCTCATACGGGCCCAGTCTGAAAGTCAGGCATGGATACACATGCAATACACCCTGCAGGCACTCAAGGACCACGGCTGGGTGGTAAACCGAGAGAAGAGCCACTTCATCCCCACCCAGCAGATCGAGCATCTGGGAGCGCTCATCAACTTGGCTCAGGGGTGGGCAAAACCATCCTCCTCGAGAATTCACAACTTGATAGACCTAGCCCATCAGATGAAGGCCCGCCGCAGCACAACGATGGGAAAGATAGCCCAGTTGCTGGGCTGCATGGCCTCATGCATAGACCTCGTGCCCTGGGCCAGGTGGCGCATGCACCCGCTCCACACCTACGTGCTGACTCGGGGGCGCCGAGCAAACACAACCTCCAGGTTGTGGTACCACTACCCCATGCAGTGAGACTATCCTTGGCATGGTGGATGGTGGAGGCAAACTTGACCAGGGGAATCCCTCTGGAGGCACCTCACTCAATCGCCATAGAAATGGACACGAGTCTCTCCGGCTGGGGAGCTTGCCTGGGAGACACAACGGCACAGGGCCTATGGTCACCAGCGGAGTTGGAGCTCTCCATCAACATACTGGAGATGAGAGCCGTGTTTCACACCCTAAAGGCATTCAAACACCAGGTACACGGGCAGTCAGTCCTAATCCGGTCCGACAATTGAGTCACGGTGGCCTACATAGCAAAGCAAGGCGGGACCAGGAGCAGAGCTATGCTGAGGGAGGCAGCGGCAGTCCTCAACTGAGCCCAAGCCAACCTCAGACACCTGAGCGTGGTTCATCTAGCAGGAAAGCTGAACGTCCACGCAGACTGGCTCAGCATGCAACAGGTGCACCCGGGGGAATGGCGATTACACCCGGACCTATTCCAGATGATCCAAGTGACATGGGGAACCGTGACTATAGACCTCATGGCAACACGGGAGAATGCTCAGGTCAGAGATTACTATTCACGGTTCAGGGACAGTCTCTCCCAGGGAACGGACGCCCTGTCACAACCTTGGAGGCGGAGTCACGCCTATGTCTTCCCACCACTCCCCCTGATCCCTCAGGTCCTAACCAAGGTACGGGAATCACGGCACACATTCTGGAAGCCCCCTACTGGCCACGCAGGTCGTGGTTCGCAGCGGTCCGAGAGATGTCACTTGCCAGCTTCAGGATACCCTACCGAACAGACATGTTCTCACAGGGGACAGTGCTCCACCCGACCCTGTGGTCCCTGAAGCTCACGGCCTGGCTCCTGAGAGGAGGAGACTGAGGGCAGCGGGTTACCATGATTCCGTCATCAGCACCCTACTCCAGTCCAGACGGTCTTCTACCACTTCCACGTACGGGAGACAATGATCTATTTTCTCTCGGTGGTGCCTGGAATGGGGCAGGGTCCCCGAGCAGACCGACATGGCTAACATCCTACTGTTCCTCCAACAGGGAGTAGACAAGGGACTAGCACTCTCCTCCCTCAGGGTGCAATTATCAGCCATAGGGGTGTCTATGGGTCTCATCGGGGGATACACCCCGGGAGCTCACCCCGACACCACTCGCTTTCTAAGGGCAGTGGAGATCCTCCGACCGAGGACCCGACCAACCGTCACCCCGTGGGACCTACCACTAGTTCTAGAGTCCCTCAACTTGGCCCCTTATGAACCCCTCCTCGAGGCGGACCTGTTCTGGATCGGCCTCAAGACATGCTTCTTGGTGGCAATCTGTTCAGCTAGAAGGATCGGAGAACTTGGGGCCCTGTCCTGCGCGGAACCTTATACAGTGTTCACCCCATTAGGGGTCCATCTGAGAACGGTCCCAGCCTTCCAGCCAAAGGTATCCACTGGCTTTCACAGAGAGCAACCCTTCAAACTACCCACCTTCCTGGAAGGTTCCCAGCAGGGCCTCAGTGCGGTCCCACATTATCTTGACGTTGGATCCGCCCTCTCTGTGTACCTGGCCAGAACCCATACCATACGCAAGACAGAGAGACCGTTCATCATCTCCAAGGGACAGAGGCAGGGCAGAGACGCCTCCAAGGCCACCATTGCCGGGTGGCTAAGGAGAGTCATCCAGAATGCCTACATAGCAAATCGCATGACTCCTCCCAAGGGGATCAAGGCTCACTCCACCAGAGCGATCGCCACCTCCTGGGCGGAAAGAGCTAACGTATCCTCAGAGGACATTTGTAGGGCAGCCACGTGGAGTTCTCTCCACATGTTCGCCAGGCACTACAGACTAGAGCAGCTGCAGGCCATACAGCCCACTTTTGCCACTCAGGTCCTGGCGGCAGCATCCTCAACCCCTCACTCTTAGCCTACTCTGTTTCCCCCCCTTGGGTACTTCACTGCTTCTTATCTACCCATGAGGTAATGTCTGGAGTGCCATGGATGCCAACCAATCGCAATGGGTGTTTACTCACCTGGTAAAGGTGATTGTGTTGGTTGGCACCCATGGCACTCCAAGGCCCTCCCTTCAGAGTGCTCAGAGTGACCGGGACTGGACTAGGGGATCTCATCCATGGCAGGCCCTACAGGGACAAACAGCTACTATGTTTTCTTAATGTTAATCTACCAGTCGGACCTTCGGGACCGAGATTAGACTGTAAATAGTAGGGAAAGAAAAAAGCTCGGCCTACGGGCCATTGATATTACGTCGTGGTCTGCATCCTTTCTTTTGGTCTCCAACCATCTCTCTTGTTGTCATCTTTTGACTGTGCCTACATTGTATATTTCTTTCTCTTGTACTAACCAACCTTAATTTCAGCTGTGGAAGATTCGAACTGGAGAGCAGGGGTTTCTGGAACCTGGATATGCTAGAAATTTGATCTGGGTCAGTGCATCACTAGCCTATCAGGTGGGCTAAAACCCATGAGGTAATGTCTGGAGTGCGATGGATGCCAACCAACACAATCACCTTTACCAGGTGAGTAAACACCCATTATCTTAGGGCCCATAAAATGCAGATCAAATTGGATACAGCAAAAAACAATGGAAGATATAATTTCTTTCTTCAACGCACAGGTAGAGTATGGAGCAGCCTTCCCTGTGATGTAGTTAACAGTGTGAGTATAGAAATATTTAAGAATAAACTTGACAACATACTTCTAAATGAGGGGACTTGGACCCGCTAATGTGGGTGAACAGAATGTATGGGCAACAGTGCTTTCTCCTGTTCAAATCCCAGTATGATAATCCAATATGAGTCTATTTTCGACACATGCATAATGCTAATCTAAAAAGTCTGAAGTATATGGGTTTAGAGTGTGCCAGAAATGGAAAGAGAAATTCAATACCTCTAGATATAAAGTTACCACAACTGGAAACTGCCTGGATATGGAGACTTCAACGTTTAAAACCACATGGACTGAATGCCATCTTGGACTTTAAACCGTACTTATAAATTGAAAATATTATTTGAAGGTATATTTGTCTACTGTAAATTATGACTGTTATTGTCTGTTGCTTTATGTGTTGGAACCTGTCTTAATTGTTGTATGTTTACATCTTTTATAGTATATTCAAAAGGGAAACCATACCAAAAATCTGGTTTCTGAAAGCAGCTCACAACATGAAGGTAGAGTATTATATCTCAACGTCTTGAATCATAGAAACTGAAGGACCTGATAGAAAATGAGATGATCAAAAAAGGAACCTCATTTGTCTAATGAATTTCAGGAACTGACCAAGGACTTTAAAAACAAGTTAAAAGTTTAAAAACTAAAATGATCTGTGAAAAATTAAGATGAAAAACAGATGAAAATTAGATCTGTAATTAAGTCATGATATAATCGAATATTTATTTATTATTTATTTAGTTGTTTAACCAGGTATAGCACACTAAGCTGAAAGCTTTTTCACAGGAGCGACCTGGGAGCACAAGGAGGTTAAGTGACTTGCTCAGGGTCACACAGTATGCAAGTGGAAGCTGTGGGATTCAAACCCAGGTCTGGTCTGCTGGATGTCACCAAATTTGCAGCTCAGAACCTTAGACCACTGCGCTATACTGCCTATAAGTGTATTTAAGTGTAACCCCCAGGTGGCGCTATCCCAAGGGCTACTACCCCTGCCTGCGTAACTGCTAACAGGTTGAGGGGCCTAGGTTCTATGGCAGAAGCCTCTACCAAGAGGTCAGGGTTTGCAGTAGTTAGACTAACTTGGTCACAGCCCTCTGGGACACTGAGACCCCCGTTTATTCCTACTAGTGACCCACACAATACACCATGAGTACCTTCGCTATTTACACTTACCCCCAGGACTGGTTCGGTCAGCTTGACTCTGGGGACCCCCTGTAAAACAAGATGATGCAATACGATATCCACAGTACAATACTTTAACATAAACGAATACCTCAGTCAGTGTAACTTTGCTGAAACAAACAGATCTGATTTATTTAAGGGGCTGTAACAAGGACAGGGGGAAATCAGGTTATACACATTAATAATCACAGTACTGTGCACATATTCAGAATCCCAAATGTCACTCTTACTGGGTACCCAGGATGGTGGGGGGCTAGCCAGGATCGGTGCAGCTGGTTGGGGCCCTGTGATGGAAAAAACACTTACACAATACCCAGTTGTAATCCGGAGCCGGTTGGCTCAGTTCATTTTATTTATTTATTTATTTATGACTCTGATAACCGGGTGAGTGCACTGATCCCAGGGACTGTTTTCAGGCACAACCTGGGCCCTAACACATGGCGCAGGGTGACAGTGGAGTAACAGTAATACACATGAAACAGATTTGATACAAGCAACAATAGTAGACACAATATACAGGTTTGATGCATAGGTCCATTTGAGAACAGTGAATACAAGGTTTCAATATCAGGCATGAGAAGACTTGGTACAAACAAACAAATCGTAGGTACAGTGTACAATGTGAGACTGCATCGTCTAGTGAGCAAGTAATACACAGAATACTCAGTAACAAAATATGTATACAATATGTACAGGGAAGGAAGTCAAATATTACTGTGAAAAATGCAATATAACAGTTGTAGACAAGAGAGTTGACTAGTGTGGGTAGGTGGGTAATGCCTGGGCTGGGGAGTTGACTAGTATGGGTTGGTGTGAGACCCCTGGGAGCATCAGCAGGATGAGTTTTCCAGGAACCAGACTTTAAGGTGGGACTTGAAACTGGAGTGTGTATCAATGGAATGGAGTTCAGCCGGTAGTTTGTTTCACTGCAAGGGGGCAGCTGCAGACCAAGCTCTGCTACCCATGTTAGTGGATACCCTAGGAACAGCTAGAGGGGGAGTACCATTTGAGCGGAGGTTGTGGATGAGTGTTCGGGTTTTCAGAAGGGCAGTTGGGGGGATTCTGGAGCCGTACGGATGACATTGTTCACCATGCAGCAAAGGGCTAGGTCAAAGCGACCTTGCAGCGGTAGCCATCCAAAGGTATTATAGAGGGTACAGTGGTGGGTGGAGAACGGGACCAATAAAGCAAAGCAGCAGGTGCTGTTGTAGGCAGCAGAGAGTTTAGTCATAGCAGTAGCTGAGATCCTGGCATAAATAGGGGAGCAGTTGTCAAGAATAGGGAGGATTACCCTGGACAATGGCTAGTCTGGCTTCAGGGGTAAGGTATTGCCTGAATCAATAGGCGGCACCTAACTTTTGATGGAACCTTCTGACAAGGGAATTTGCATGCTCAGTGAAGGTGAGGGAGGGGTCGAGCAGTACTCCTAAGTATTTGTAGGTGTTGACGTCCTCCAGGGCTGTACCATCTGCGGTGAGAATGCTTAAGGGGGCGTGGCTTTTAGTTTTGGCCAGGAAGGGCTTAGATCCAAACAGCATGGATTTAGTTTTTTTGGTATTTGAAGAAAGAAAGAAAAGAAATCAGATGAAACACTTGCAATTAGATAGATGGCAGGGCGCTACCCTGATTTGCACTCACAAACTCGATGCCTAAAACTGGCACAGAGGGGGTCGTGGATTGCCAGACTCCCTCACAGAGCAGGGAGATGAAATTCTACTAGCCAGGCACACAGCTTCGATCAGCAACGAATTCAGTCCGTATGCATGCGTTAGGCTTTCAGTCTACACCACACGGGGCAAGAGGACCCATTTAGCTGTCCTTCACAAACACTCCACACATTTATATGTAAAGGAAATTACTATACCAGGCAGCTGCTCTCAGATCCCAATAGCACTTACTGCTAACCTGGGAGTTCACACTGCAGCTTCACTTTCCTGACAGACTGAGCACGATTAAGCAGTTTCTCCAGTCCTCCACAGGGTGAGCCTGGTTCCCCCTTGTTCAGCCTCTCTTCTTCTCAGTAGCTGCGGATTCAGTCCAAGTACAACGGCAACACGCCACCCAAATTTAGGCCTCCCTCGCACTTCTCGCGTGAAAACTGTGGAGCGCAGAAGCTCGGAGCACCTTCCCTGGTCACGGTCACAACAGATCTGCTTCTCCAGACACAAGGCAGGGCATTCCATTTGAGCGCCACCTGGTCCAATTGGTGGACTCAGCTGTCAATCACTCACAACTCCCCGTTGGTGCAAATAGGCGCCATGGTCCAGAACTTCACTTCCCAGAATTACTAGCTATGTTTCTTATGGCAAGTCGGCTCCCAAAAGAGTCCTGATCCTGGTTGGTCCACATAAACTCCATTTTAGAGGCCCTCCCTTGCACTGATTGGATCTATTCAGTAGTTCAGAAGGGTCAAAACACACAGAGTCCCAGCTGCAAGAAAGGCATTACATTTCCACTAATACCCTAAATGATATGTGGCAAACAGTTACATCTTTAAAAAGTGCTCACTCTGCCCACTTAACGACGGCAGAAATGGAGCAATCTGTCAGCAGCTCGAGCGGGACTTGAGCAGGGAAACACACAGCCCCCCATCCAAATTAATCATATCTGCAGGCAGACAGCTCTTAAAGAGACAGTACCAGAGGCTCTAAAAGCACTCATAGATAAACAGCTTAGATGCCGAACGCCATTCAGGCTTGGAGCATTCAGCCAGCTCCTGGAAGACTTTTGGGAACCCCCATTTGCAGGGGGGTTACATAAGTCATTAACAATCATTCAATGTAATTTTAATTGATGTGGTATAGTCAGTGATTCTGCTATAAAGCTGTTTATTTATTAAGGAGACTAACTGAGCTGTAATTTAACAGTTGTAAATGTTCAAACACACTTTGTTTTAAGTATAAAAGTCACATTGGGGTATTGCAGCTATGCCCCCGGAGGAAACCTTATGACGGAGTGCTGGGGTTAATGGTGGCTGGCTGTTGGACTGGGGGTAAGGTCTGTGATATTATGGGATGTGAGAGACTGCTTATTTGCACAGTTGTACATATATTTTTTTGCACAATAAATATTTTTAAAGTGGAAATATTGCTGCGTCTCCTTTAGTCCAGACCATTACGTATTGCACACCTTTCCATTTGTGCTCAGCACAAAGGTAACCTGGTGGCAGCTGACAGCAGAGCAACAGACCCCCCCCTCCCTTCCCAGGAGGGAGAGGAGAGGAGAGCAGTCCTCTGCACACTCAACCCCCCCCCCCGATCCTCAGCAACCCAAGTCTAAATATTTTGGTTGTTTTTTTTTTCCACTGTTGTCTTTCACGTGCCATGGTGGTCATGTTGTTAAAAGTATTAATTGCTGTGTTAGTTTCCTTGATTGAAAAAGGAATCATTTTACCATGGAGGTTAAAAAATTGTTAGTCAACAGTTTGATGTTTTTTATGGTTGACTATGGACCAGTAGTTTATTCGGCAGCATGTAATGCTACCCTTGAAAAAAAATGTTTATATAAACAATACCTGTAGATTTGCCCTGAATCGTAAAAGGGATAGTTATAGATGTTTATACACCATGCTTAACTGGTTACCGCTTTCTTCTAGAACTGACTTTATATAGTCTGGCAACTACTGTACGTGTAAACAAACAGTTGTCAATGAAGAATGCTACCTTGTGTGGTTTATGTGGCAGGGGTGTACTGTGTCAGTTCAACTTTGGTGGGAGGAAAAGCCTGCCTGAACTATGTTTGGACAAGCTGTCATCTTACCTGTACAGCTTACCACACGGCTTGTTTTAAACACTGTATTCCCGAATACCTTTTTTGCAAAGGTTATACAAGATGAAAGTGATAAGATTAAAAACATCTTGTTCTCATATTTCACAGCTTGGAGAACTGACAAATACTGATCAGACTATCAGTATGTAGTTTAGTAATTTTTGCATTTTAAGAACTCTCGTTAAAAAGATGTTTTACAGAAGTAGATTTTCCAAAGCATTTAGGGCCAGATATCCAAACCTTTGCTCCGGTTCTAAATTAGCACTGCCCAGCATGCTAAATTAGCCCGGACCCAATAGCCCGCTATATACAAAAGAGATAGCCCCGGTGCTAACCCTGCTGAATATAGCATGCTAAGGAAGCTGGGCAATCTGGGCTGGGAGTGAAGTGCAAACGTAGCCCGGGAATAAGACAGCTCTATATATAGCAACCATGAAGTGCACACCACAACAGCAGCCAAGTGCACAGCAACATGAAGGAAGGTAGAGGGGAACTATGTGGCCAATGTGTGCGCCAGCAAATGCGTGGACTCAGTACAGCTGCAGGCAGCAGTCATGTGAAAGTACAGTGTGCAAAACTGTATAATATTCCCCGAACTGTTTGCGCGGGTTTAGCGTGGAGCTAAGCCGTTTGTCCAATGCAAACACATTTGCCCGAGGCTAAACTTTGCCATATTCAAAAGTGACATGCAAATGAGCCTACTTAGGTAATCTCTGGGCAAACATCCAGATTAGCATTTCATCATGCCCTGATTTGCATGCAGTTTGCCCAGCATTACTGCAGGGTCCCACAGCTCCACCTGTAGGTCAGTCTGGCAGTGCAGGATGGTAGCTGCAGGCTACATGTATACAGTACAGCATAGCATATTGTACCCTAGGGGACAACACAGCTTAGGCACAGGTAGTGGTGGTGCTGTATGCAACTGTCACACTATAGGTCATGCTACAGTGCACAGCAGACACTACAGTAGCAAGGGAGCCAGTAGTGTGAGGGACACAGCAATGCCTATGGTGTGTAGGGCAGTGATGACCACTGTACTGTACACAGTGACAGGCCCAACTTTCAGGTGTTTGCTGAGAGTGGACATTACTGTTACACTGTTGTGTGACCCACAGATGCTGCACCTCTGGCATGGGATGCTCACAGTGACATATACATGGCCGGCTATGTGTGCTGTGGTGTTTGTACAGCTGTGCGGTATGTGGCTGGGGAGGCACATACGATCAGACAGGCACACTGATGTTGGGGTATTTCCAATACTGGCCCATGTGCACTGTGTGATGTGTCCCAGCCTTGTGGCCACACCCAGTCTGTGGCCCAGCCTGGCCACCCATACACCCTTCCCTCAACACCCTCCATGTCCACAGTGCTTCGTGTGTGCTGGCATCTGTTGGTGTCTGCAGAAGGGTGGGTTGCAGGTGTGTGCTGTATGGCCACACTGCCATGCTGTCCACTGGCGGCAGGGTCACCACTTACTGCCTGGCATGGCTGGGACTGATGGGAGATGATGGTATCATTGTGATACCATCAGTGAGCAGCATTTTTCCTCTATGTCTGGCTTTTTCTATGAGTCATACTTGATGGTTAGGGTCATGCAAAGCTGCACAAATGTAGCGCAAAGCTGGATTGCCCAGGGCTAAGACTACCTTTTCCTGGGAGCTAATTTGCACTGTGCAAAGTGCCGTGCTAAGTTGCGCAAAACCACTTTGAGCAGCGCTAGTCGCTGCACACAGCATTGCTCCTGTATTCATGTACATGCCCCCTCAGTTTGCCCCTTGCATACATTATGATTTTTCCTGGTGCTAATGCAGTTTGTGCATGCTATTTGGTGTTTTGAATATAGTGGACCGCACTAATCCTGCACTAAACCTGCACAAACAGTTTGCTCCCAGCACAAAGTTTTGAACCTCTGGCCCCTAGTGTGTAAATTGTCTTCTGCAAGTATTTGCTGTCATCTTCTTTGCTAGCCTTGCAGTGCTGGGCTTTAATGTCATGCACTGATGTCATAATTTACTCTATAGGACAGCACTCCCTAATTCTGTGGGACTTCAATCATGAAGCATTTAAATTCCAGTTGAGTAGGCTTACAGTTTAGATTAACCACAGACAGCACAGCAAGATTCACACAGCCAGACTGAGGCCAGGGGGGGAAAAAACAACTTTGATTTGGGATTTCTGGGACTTAAATATCTCTGTATTTTGCCAGCCTGCCCTTGCCCTGTACACACAGCCACACTGTGTAATCTTCCTCTCTCACGCTCTTCTCTGGATGGCACAAGCTAAAGATTTATTTTGCCAGCCTACCCTTAACATGTACACAGAGGCACACTGAAGCCAGGAAGAAAAAGAAAATTTTATTTGGGATTTCTGGGACTGTTAAATTTATCTTGCACCCCCATCTCTTTCTCTCTCTCTCTCTCTCTCTCTCTGTCTCCTCCCCCCCCCGGATGGCACAAGTCACATTTTGCCAGCCTGCCCTTGCCCTGTACACACAGCCACACTGAAGCCAGGAAAACAAAGAAACTTTTATTTGGGATTTTTGGAATGGTTACATTTCTCGTGGGCTCCCCTGTAGTATGTGTGTCTCTCGCTCCCTCCCCTCTGGATGGCACAAGTCAAAAATTTATTTTGCCAGCCTGCCCTTGCCCTGTACACACACAGCCACACTGAAGCTAGGAAAAAAAGAAACTTTTATTTGTGATTTCTGTGAATTTTACATTTGTCATGCAAAATAGAATGCCATTCCATGCCACAGGTGCAAACACAGATTTTGGACAGCATTTGAATACAGAAGCTTGGGTAATAAGAAGGCTATGTTGAAAATCTGGTGTGCAAATATTTAAGATTTCCGAAGTTTTGAGCACGCGTACCGAAATTGCAATAAATGGGCAAAACTTTGTCATTTCTTCATATTCTGACCCCAATTGCTGAACATAGTGTTCTTATCACCCCACCTTATGAACCCCATAAGTGAAAAAAAATGTTCAAATCCATGTGAAAACGGCATTCTGTGCCATAGGTGCAAAAACAAGCTTTGGGCAGGACGTGACAAATGACAGCTGTACTGTTCATGAGTTGGTGTGATAAAACGGGCATATTGAAACTTTGGAGTGAAAATATTGAAAATGACCCAATTTACACACGTACGTATAAAATTCTTAACGACCGCATGTAACTCAGCCATTTTAAGGAATTTTTCAACAAATTTTCAACATAGTCTTTTTGGGACCCCACCTCATGAAAAGTGCCACTGTCATTTTGTTCATTGGTCTCAAAAGGTGATTTTGCACAGCAAGCGCACCATTCTGCGTCACAGGTTGCAAAAACACATTTTGGGCAAGATGTGAAGACTGACAGCTGTATTGTTCATGAGGGGCTGTGAAAATGATAGCAATGTTGTGAATCTGGAGTGAAAATATTTGCCAAAGTTATGAGCATGTGTAGAAAAATTTCAACGACATCATGTATCTCTGGCGTTTTTTTGTGATTTTGCACCAAATTTTCAACATGGGCTTTTGGGGACCCCACCTCATGAACACTGGCATCATTGTTTCGTTACTCAGTCCTGAAAGGTGATTCCATGCAGTGATGGTAAAATCACCTTTTGAGACTGAGTAATGAAATGACAGTGCCAGTGTTCATAAGGTGGCGGCCCAAAACCCCCATGTTGAAAATTTGGTGCAAAAATATTGAAAAATGGCAGCGATATCATTCAACATAAGTAGAAAATGCCATTGACAGCCATTATACGGCACTTCACTTGATTCCTCAGTTCGTGGTTCGGCTTTGAAGAGTGCAGATGTGTCCCGGTCCACAGAAGATGACAACCACCGACCTCGGATGGTAAGTATAGGACAAAGGTGTGTGTGTGTGGGGGTGGGCTACTCAGTGGGAGGGTTGGGATTGGGAGAGGGGACAGGGACATGGATGAGGGACCATTTTCTTTTTGATAGGCTTTAAAAAAAAGACATCGGGGAACAGTTTTTTTTTTTTTTACAGGGTATAATAGATAAGGATTTCTAAACATAAGATCTCTGGCCCCCAGCCCCAGGGAAATCCTAAGGTTTCACTTGGAGGTCCCCAGCAGGTAAGGATCAAATGGAGCTCTACTTTGGGATGGGGGCCCTTAGGCAGGTCTGATCATGATTATGGATCTTCAGGGCATGACTGATCATGAAAATTTGGTAATCGGGTGGCATGGCTAGCAGCTGACAGGAAAGGACGCTCCTCGAGTTGCTCCAGACCACTGAACATAGAAACATAGACTTTGACGACAGATAAGGACCGCTTGGCCCACCTAGTCTACCCATTTCCCTACCTACAGGATAAGCTGCAGATCCTAGTTAACCAACAGCCAATTTCTTCCTACCCCCCACAAAAATTGCCTTATGTCTGTCCCATGTATTCTTGAATTCTCCCAGTTTTAGACCCCACAACCTCCTCAGGAAGGCTGTTCCATGCATCCACCACCCTCTGTGAAAAAATACTTCCTCACATTGCCCCTGAACCACCTCCCATCTTCAAATTGTGTCCCCTTGTTCTTGTACACCTTTTTTCTGAAAGATGCTACCCTCTTGGACTTTGATGATTCCACTGAGGTACTTAAAGGTTTCTATCATGTCCCCCCTCTCCCTCCTTTCCTCAAGGGTATACATATTAAGCTCCTTTAGTCTCTCCTCGTATGGCTTCTCTTGCAGACCCTGCACCATTTTAGTTGCCCTCTTCTGGGCTGCCTCTATCCTGTCTATGTCCATGTGAAGATGGGGTCGCCAGAACTGGACGCAGTACTCCAGATGGGGTCTCACCAACTGTCTGTACAGAGGGATAACAACTTCCTGTTTTCTGCTGGTGATGCCTCTCCCTATATATCCCAGTATCCTCCCAGCCCTCCCTACTGCCTTCTCACATTGCTTGCTAACCTTAAGGTCATCTGATATGATTACCCCAGGTACCTTTCCATTTTTGTTGTTGTTACTACCCTCCCCCCACATTGTGTAATCTTCCTGGTTTTGTTTCCAGGTGCATTATTTGCACTTCTTTGCATTGAATCCAAGCTGACATATTTGACCATTCCTCCAACCTTGCCAATTCCTTTCTCATCCTTTCCATGCCTCCTTGTGTATCAACCCTATTGCAGACCTTTGTGTCATCTACAAAGAGGCATACTTTTCCTTCCAGTCCCTCTGCAATGTCACTTATAAAGACATTAAAAAGGACTGGACCCAGTACTGAACCCTGCAGTACCCCAATAGTAACCCCTCTTTCTTCAGAGTGGACTCCATTTACAATTACCTTCTGTGTCCTGTTGTCCAGCCAATGTTTTACCCAGGCTACCACCCTGGGATCCACTCCCAGGCTGGTTAATTTGACTATTAATCTTTTGTGTGGAACTGTATCAAATACGTTGCTAAAGTCTAGGTAGGCCATGTCCACAGCTCCTCCCTGGTCTACTACTTTGGTCACCCAGTCAAAGAAATCAATTAGATTCGCCTGACATGACCTTCTCACTGTGAACCCATGCTGCCTTCGGTCCTGTGCCCCACTGGCCCCTAGGTACTCAACAGTTCTTTCCTTCAGAAGTGATTCTATCACTTTCCCTACCACAGAGGTCAAACTGACAGGTCTGTAGTTTCCTGCTTCATCCCACTTTTGTAAAGGGGAATCGCATCCGCCTTCCTCCAGTCCTCAGGTACCACACCATCCTCCCATGATTTGTTAAAAAGGGGAGTGAGTGGTTTCACTAGTTCTCCCCTTAATTCTTTTAGAATTATGGGGTGAATTCCATCAGGCCCCATTGCTTTGTCCACTTTCAGTTTTAGGAGTTCTTTCAGAACCCTTTCTTCTGTGAAAGGACTGGGATCGACCCCCATCCAGAGTGCTTCTGTTACTTGGATTAGGCACTTCCCCCATCTCCTCTTTTGTGAATACTGAACAGAAAAATTCATTCAGTATCCCTGCTTTTTCATTGTCCCTCTCTGCCCACCCACCGTCCATTCTATTCAGCCTCACTATCCCTCCCTTTGTCTTTCTACGCTCCCTGATGTACCTATAAAAGGTTTTATCCCCCTTCTTAACTGAGTTGGCTCTTTTCCTCAGTTTGGGCCTTTGCTATTCTGACTTCCCTCCCTGCTTCCTTCTACCTTAACTGGTACAGCTCTCTGTCCTGCTCCTTCTGTGTTTTCTTATACTTCCTGAATGCTATCTTTTTCTCCCTGACCTTCCCTACCACGTCTTTTGAGAACCACAGTGGCTTTTTCTTTCATTTTGATTTGTTTATTTGCTTCACACAAAGGCTTGTTGCCTCTGTGATGGCAGATCTGATGTTTCCCCATTGTTGTTCCACCCCTCCTTCTAGCCTGTTTGCTAGCGCTTTTCTAAGGCACTCTCCCATCTCGCCAAAGTCAGCCCTCCTGAATTCCAGTACCCTCACTTTTGTATGGCTTGACTCTGTAGCTGAGTTTATTGTGAACCACACTATTTGATGGTCACTTGTTCCCAGATGGTTACCCACTTCTAGATCTGAAATCCTCTCACTGTCCTCATTTGAGAGTATGAGGTTTAAGATTGCTCCCATCAAGAGCGGGTTCCAAAACTAGCTGTCTGAGGCATGCCACCTGTAGGGCATCGAGAATGGCCTGCTCTTGGATGTGGCTGCAGCAAATGTGCTCCAGTTAACATCTGGCATATTCAGGTCTCTCATCAACAGTATCTCCCCTTTCTGACATCCTAAGAATGCCTTCTATCATATCCTTGTCCATTCCCTCCCCCTGACATGGGGGTCTGTATACAACCCCTGTGCAGATTGTGGTGCCATTTCCAGTCTCTGAGGTGACCCACAGTGCCTCCTCTCCTCCCTGTTTACTCTTTTGTTCAGTTACTTTTATCCCTTCCCTTATACAGAGAGCTACTTCTCCCCCTCTTCTCCCCTCCCAGTCTCTCCTGTAGGTTGTGTACCCTGATATGTTAACATCCCAGTCATGGTTCTCTGTGTACCATGTTTCTGTGACTGCTATGATATCCAGGCATCCCTCTTCCATCAAGGCTACCAGTTCAGGGACTTGTTGCCCAGACTACGGGCATTGGTATTCATTACCCTCCATTTCCTGATGGCTGTACTTCTTTTTGCCCCATCCCTGTCCTTATTACCTTTGTCACTTTCTCCATTTACCCCTGCCCTTCTCCCTATCATCATCTCTATCTTTGTATTTACCTCACTTACTACCTTGACTTTTTGGCAGGGGCCTAGGATTTCCCTGCTCCATTCCAGTGCCTCCCTCCTTGGCTAGTTTAAATGCTTGTCAATGAAGCATTTAAACATATCACCTAGGATCCTGGTTCCCCTCCTGGGCAGATGCAGACCATCATGCCAGTAGAGGCCTGCATCACTCCAGATGGACCCCCAGTCCCCAATGAAGCCAAATCCCTGAGCTCTGCACCAGTTTTTCAACCACTGATCAGATCCCATGGTGTGGAGCACCCTAGCCTCACCTATGCCATAGACAGGTAGCACCTCCGAGAAGGTTACTGTGTGTGCTACTTGTCTAAGGCCCCTCCCCAACTCTACAAACTCTTTCTGCACTGCTCTGATCCATTTCATAGCCAGGCCATTTGTCCCTAGGTGGACAATGACATCCAGCTCCTTCCCCTGTGCAGCTGCTTTGGTGATCCTGAGGATTCGTTCCCTGTCAATCTAAGCCATGATGCCAGGCAGGCACCTTACCTCCCTCTCCCCTTCCTCCCCCAGTTCTGCCTTCCTAACAATGGAGTCCCCCACCAGGAGTTGTTTTCTTCTCCTGTGGGGTCCCATGCCACCCTCCTGTGAGTCTCCTTTGTGGAGGTTCCCAGCATCCTCCTTGGTCTCCACTGCGGGTGCCTCCACAGAGGAACCACATTTTTCCAGAATGGCATATGAATTGTGGAGAGGTACAACTGGAGGAATGCACCTGTGTTCCACCACCCTCATCCTCCCTGAGCCCACTGTGGTCCAACTGCTCCTCTTTCTTGGCAACCTCTGAGGCAATGGCAGTGGCCCTGGTGGTCCCTGGATGGGAGAGGAGGTCCCACAAATCCTGGCTGACTCAGCCTGGAGATAAGCAACCTCCTCCTTCAGCCCAGAGAGGTACCTACAGATGGGACAACACCGCATCCTCCAGAATGTCTCCTGGAAGACTGCTGCTCCACAGCCACTGCACTGCACCACCCCCATCATGTCTTATTTCTGGCCCCTTCACTGTTGTTTGGAATCCTTATTCTTTCCTCTGTTTTTTTTCCTCCCTATTTACTTACTTCCTCTGTGCCCTTTAAGCTCCAGATCTTCCTGCTCTCAGACAAGAAGATCCTATATTTCTCAGTAGTCCCCTTACTTGCTCAGAGGCAGACCTCCAGCAGCTAGGGGGAAGGAGAGCTACTCTTGTCCTTCTAGGATGGTGAGTCTTTGGTGGCTCTGTGATCACTCACTTCCTACTCCCAAACAGGAAGTTCCTGTTGTCAGTCAAATCATGTGCCTATAAAAGTAGAACTGGCTTTGGGTGGGGGGGAGGAAAGGAGGGCAATATAGTCCCAGTAGAGAAGTCCAGTCACACAGCAACTCCTTCCTCCTGGTGTTCTCTGCCAAGCCTCTGGCAGAAGTTTTCTAGGGCAGTGTTTAAATCTGGCTGTAACCTGGCTTCCTTCTAACTAAGCCACTCCCCCTACTTAATAGATCTTTCTACACTTAGTTAAATTGCACAGATAACAATCCCTTTCAGTCACCTGAGATTTACACCTAGATAACTGCTCAGATAACCATTCACTTCAGCAAATCAGACAAACACATTAACTTTTTTTTTACCCTAAAGCAAATAAAAGTTAAAACTAAATACACAAGAAGCTAACCCAAACCAACAAATTTATTGGGAAGCTAAAGTCCTTAAGAAGCCTGTGGAGAGGTTTCAGCCAGATCCCACAGTGGGGAGAATTAAACAGACACTTCTAGAGAAGCAGGTCAAAGGAAAGGCCCCACGCCATCTATCAGTACTGCTATACAAGGTACGCAACCGGGCGGAACGCGCGGGGACTTGGAGAGAAACACAATGCCATTTTACAAGCAGTTCAACAAATTGGTAAAAAGCTTGAAACTTATAACAATAGACTGATTCAAGTAGAAACTAAAGTATCAGCTATGGAAACTAATTACACTGACTTTACCATTTAAGTTTCCAAAACAGCGAATGTGACTGATGGTGTGTTAAAGGAGAATGAGCTACTTTGCTCGAGACTGGAATTCCTTGAAAATGGCACTCGCGCTTGTAACCTCCGATTTTTGGGATTACCCAAAGGAGCAGAGGGAGCAAATTTGATGGACTATATGCATCAGCTTCTACAAGATTTATTCCAGCTGAGTGAAGACAATTTGATTGTTCGAGTTTATTGCATCACACCACAGCGAAAACCTAATAACCCTGTATTGCCTCGGACTGTCTTAGTGGTCACAACTGGAGTGCATGTGCAAGATCAGGTCTTGCAAAAGGCCAGAATAGCAGGAGCACTCACACTTCCAGATGGCTCTGTGCTGCATTGTTTCCCCGACCTTAGCTAGCCTACAAGGATGAGGCAGCATGGATTTGAGGCAGTCTGGGCAGGCATGCAAGAATTAGGAATTAACCATTCTCTTTAAATGCCAGCGAGGCTGAAGATTATTTACGCTGGAAGAACTTATAGCTACAATGATACAGCTGACGTGGGTCATAAGTTGGATACTATCTGAGCGGACTTTGCTAAACCTAGTAATACTGATATGGAGGAAGAAGATGGTGAAACCTGAAAGTTGGAACTGTAGTATTAATAATCTGATTTAGTGACTGGCTGGTACAAACATTTAAAATAAATATAGTTACACTTGAGTGAATTGTACTAAACACAGAAGGCCAGATTATGTTTAAAAATTGTTGCAGATTTGAAATGTTTACATGTCAAGGGGAAGGCAGTAAATGTTAAGTCTACTGCGACATGTTTTCTTGACTTAAGATCCTACCTTGGGGCTGTTGCTACCATCTAATGGGGAAGATTGGGTAGGGATAGTTGATAGATAATAGATCTGGGGACTTTTATTGCTATAACTTTTCTTTAAAAAAACATTTAAGATTAATGTTTTAGGACATCTGTGAGTAACTTTAGGGGGCATCTCCATTATTCTATGATCGGGAATAACTCTGGGTTTTTTTTAATACTGACATGGACTCCTGGGCTAAGTCAATGACATAAACCCATCTGAAAAGAAGGGACTCTCTGGACTTTGCATAAAATTTATTTAGGTATGGTTGTCCATGGTCTTGCTGCATAAGCCTATGTTGGTTAGATTTAGGGAAATAACAATGGATGATGCATTTTACCCCCCGTATGTTGTAACAACGAAAGAAGGGCTATGCATTACCTTTTATAATATAGACGATTGTCTATGGGGAGTCATTCACAACAAGGATATTCTCGATTGAAAGGTATCCTTGGCAACGCTAAACCTTGAGGGCAAAGCTCGAGAGGTCGTCCGTTGCAAGGAGACCTCGAGATCAGAGAAGATCTCTAGTTTAGAATGACTCCCCATAAACAATCTTTATAGTGTATGGGGAGTCTATTCATGACAAAACAGTGAATAGATGCAGACATTTTTAAATCTAGCCTTACTTGGCTTCGATGGTTCTCGCCCAGCGCTTACTTCGCCTCCTACCATGCGGTTTAAATCACATATGCACATAACAATGTGCTCGATCTTGTTGTGCTCACTGGTGATGTACCCAATGCAGCACAACAAGATCATGATGCACTGAGGCAAGCACAACAACCCTGTTGGGAGCATGGATTTCCATGCTCAGCAGCATTCTACCATACACTATATATCTTAAGATATATCCTATACCTGGAATCAAAGAATGTGTTTTTTATGTTCATTGCCAAATGAATAAAAAATAGAGTATGAAAAAAAAAGAAAATTAGGTAATCAGGCATATCTGATCATGATCATGACCATCACTGTCAGGAAGGCTGAGAACTCCTGCAATAGACTGAACATTTGTTTATCATCATGGAATACAGGCATTCAGACTTCTTCAGAATTCCTCTGTCAGAATGCTCAGCTCCTCAAACACAGCAGAAGGCCATGTATGCAGCCGCATAGTCTCAGTTTTACATGTGGCAGTGTAAGCAGCAGATATAGACAAAGAAGCTGGTAGGATAGGAAGATACATTTTTCGTGAGCACCAAAGAAACACCAATAAATTAAAATTGAATAATACTTTATTTTTAGTTTGCTTAAGTGTGTAAGGAGGGGTCAAAAGAAGAAATAATTTTTGTTGGTTGGTTGGTTTATTCACTAAAAATACCACCAACAGCTTAATCTGGTTCAAGGGCAGTTGGCATTCATCTGTATCCCCCCTCCCCCCGGGTCATGCCTGAAAATAGGCAGGGTTTGTCTAGTGCACTTATCCGGTCAACAAAAAAACTAAATAAATAAATTTACTTATTTAAAATTCAAGGTAGTTTTACTTTTTATATTGTCCTTTTGAAGGTTTTCAGTGAGTAAACATGTCGGCCATGTTACTGATGGCAATCTGGGATAAGGTAAGTGGGTCAAAAATTCTGTATGTAATTTGCCCAAATTCCAAATCTCACTGCCTGAACTTGTTCCAACCTGTGCATTTCTGGGGGATTAACATATAGTCTCAGAAATGATTTGGCCAATCAGGAAGCAAGACCATTCTAACTCATTTTATAAAATAGAATAACCCTGGGCAAAATTTAAGTACAACAAAAGTTGATGTTTAAAAAGTAATTTTATGTTTTATCTGAGAAATGCAAACTATTTATCTTCTCCAATACCATATCATAAGCAAAATAGCTAACCCAATACACAGCCTACTGCAGGAAAGAAGCATTTTGCCTTTAGTAGAGAACAGGAACAGTTTCAAACAGTTTTGAACAGTGTAGGAGGAACAGTAGGTTCCAGGAATTATAGGGAACTTGGGCAGACTGTATGGACCACTGATCTTTTACAGCCATCATTGTCTATGGCTATGTACACACTGCAGTAACAATTTTGAAACCATTCTAAAAAGTGGTTTCAAACTCACCACTGTCTCCCGTCCGCACTGGTAGTCACCGTGTTGTAATCTGGCGAAGACGTGTCTACATGACAGGTCCGATGATGTTTATGAGAATGGTTCCATAGCTGCACTGTAGCATGGTTTTTGTTCAATTGCCTATATTCACCTGTCCACACCACAGAGTAAAATGTTTTTGGTTTGAAACCGTGTTTAAAACTGCTTTTAAGCCTAGGTCCCTTACAGGGTTTCAGCATGGTTTTTAAACACGGTTTCAAACCATGTTAGGTGCAGATGCAAACAGTGTTTTGACTTTCTAAAATGTTTTAAACCACTTCAGACATTTTTAAAAAGTACAGTGTGTACATAGCTTATGATTCTATGCTGGGATAATATCCACTAGAACACTTTTACCCTGAATAATGTCCAGGTAATGCCCTTGTTTTAATGGACAGCATATCCAGATTATTCTGCATATCTGTGATGATCTAGCCACCATGAAACAGAATGGGTAATTTAAGCAGTTAACCAGTTCTATTTAATAAGTAGTCAAGTTAAGTCTTAATCAAATAGGTATGGAGCAGGTACCTGGATTATACAGGTGCTATATGACCTAAGTACCGTACTAACTACCTGGTCTGAAATTTTGAAAACACCGTAGATCTAGCTCCAGATGGAACTTTTCTGAGTGTATAGCTAATTGAGCAGATAATCCACTCTCCAGTCGCAGTCTGCAGAGAGTTAACATTTATTTTAGAACCACAGTTTGTGGCCCCAAGGAAACTGTCTCCCCCAAAGTAACTTATTTATTTATTTTTTTAAGTGAAGGCTTCAAAATTGAACTAATGTTGAGTAGTACCAGTATGTAAATGTACAGCGCATGTTTGTATGTGGAGCCAGAAGGCCTTTCTCATAGACAGTCTAGGGCAGTTCTAAATGACTACAAGCTTTTTTACTATGACTACAACTACTTTTGGAGGATGAAATTTCCTATCACCATGCTCTGGAAACTAGCCAGAGCCATTGCTTGATGCAGGCTTGCTACTGCTTAAACAGTGTCCTGGTGACAGTTACCGCCATGCTCAGGCTCACCAACACCATCCTGAAGGAAATGGATCAGTCTGGTCACTGCCACTATCTGTGTTTTTGATACATTGTATGGTTTCCCCTGGAGGATGTTCGCACCTTTAAATACCTGAAAAACTGAGTGGACAGACACCTGACTTCCCCTGCCATGTTGATGGTGTGCACAAAAAGCTCTTCCCAAAATGTGAGTCAGTCTAACAGAACAAGTCATGTCTCTTCCTCCTTGTATGCTGTGAGATTATAGTGGAAATGATCCTCCCAGTGCTTGACTACAGGGATAGGTGCACAGTGCCATACCCAAATCCATCTCTCCAGACTGGATCCCCTCTTTCACTTCACTCAGAACCGCCCCTTCCCATGTGGCCACCACTGTTCTCTTCACTCCTCTCACTCCCTTCCCTCCTGTGAGGGCCAATATCTAGCTCAGTGTCTCCTTAAGTAAAGATCCAGCTGCCTTCACTGCTATCTCATGACCTCATCAACAGTCCTCTCCCTTTCTACTACTCCATGAGGAATTATCAGCCCCCACACACACACACACACCTTAACTTTACTCATCCTAAGACCTTTGCTGAGCAGTTTAAAAGACAAGAAATTCAGTGCAAAAGTTCTGAAGCAAAGGTAGTCTGGAAAGGCATTTACAATAAAGCCGAGTTTCAAAGAAATAACAAATTACACATACCCCACAGATGCACAGCATCATGGTAAGTATATGGAAATGACTATGAAAGAATGAAGGCTGGGTCAACTCATATCCCGATTCCTGGTGCATCCTAGGGGAAGAGGAGTTAAATACATTAAAAAAGACTTGATGCTAAGCTAGCCTTAGTACTTTTAAGGTGATTTGCATATTGTATTTATTTATTTGAAAACTGGTGACCAAGAAAGTCCCACTGAGCTGAAGCTTGGTTTCAGGTATGGTCCAATGGAAGGAAATAGGGGGATGCAAAATACAAAACACAAAGTTCACGTACTTCCCATGATGCTTTTCATATTTGCAGTATGTGTAAATTGGTATTTCCCTGCTGGTCAGGCTGCCCTCCATTACAGGCTACATTGGCTATGGGTCACTCTCCCTTCCCCTGTCCACTCCTCCTCCTCTACTCTCACAGCCCTGAACGTTCTCATCCATGAATATTCCACTTATATATGCACCTACTTCTAACCCCAATTCATGTCCTTCTCCTTCTTTCTTGTGTGTTCCTCTTACCTTCATCCATCTTGCTTACTTCCTCCTATCCCCATCCCATCCTCATATACCTACCCTCCCAAGTCCCTTTTCTACCCAGGTCTGACCTCTAAGGTGCCCCATCCCCCAGTAGTAGTTACTATTGGTTAGCCTTGCTGTAGTCAGCTGAGTTTCATGAACATAGTTACAATATTAGACTTAACTTTTCCGACTGCACAATTTTTCAGCATACTGTGTATACACCTTTTTTATATGTATATTTATTTATTTATTTTTTCTCATTTTTACAGATGCAGTAGGTGTAGTCTTGCAGACATCTTGCGATCACAGTAGAGAAAAGGGAGCTTACTGGACACTGAATGGACTTCTAAATTGTGGAGGTGAACGGAAATCACTGCACGTTCACCACACTATTTTGTCCATCGGTGGAACATGACACTGTCCATGATGGATGCCAGAGTTCTCTGCACATGCGCAGTGACTCACACATGCACACTGAACTCCGGGGGCACAGTGGCACAATCTGCTGTGTCTAAGATGGCCACTGGAGCCCAGTGCACATGCACAAGTCGTCACACATGGGCAAAGAACTCTGGTGGCCATCTTGTTTTTTATTAAGAAGGTCCATAAGCATCAAGTACACATTTTCAAGGATGACCCAAAGCTGAAGACTGACATATATAAATGTTATGTAGTTATAGGAATATACATATGAACATATGACTGAGTCAACAGAAAAAGGCCTTGTGATCTATCATGTCTGTTTGAGTTTGCAGACCTCCTCAGCACCTATTGAAGGATCTGCCCCCACTCCCCGTTATCTAGTCCTCCCACCATTAACGTTCTCCCCAAGGGCCCCCCTACATGCAACTTTCCCTATTACTCTGTCCCATCCTCCCTTGAAGCTGTCCATGGTTCTTAGGGAGACAACTTCCTCCAGCAACTCATTCCATTTCACCAACACCCTCTCAGTATAAATGTGTCTCCACATCTCCCTCCTGAATCTTCCCCCCACCAGCTTGAAGCAGTGCCCCCTAGTGGTCCAGTTCCCATTAAAATTTGAGGAGCCCCTCAGAGCTCAGTTTGTTGATGCCCCTAAGGTATTTAAAAGTTTTGTTTATGCCTCCCCTATCCCTGCTATCCTCCAAGGAGAACACATTGAGATCCTTAAGTCTCTCCTTATATGGTCTGCCCTGTTGAACCTGGATCATCTGGGTAGCCCTCCTTTGGATCACCTCCAGCATGTTGCTGCCTTTCTTTAGATGAGGGCATAAATACTATCAATTTATTTCATACAAAGTAAGTGTATGTTGTATTGCCTTGCTTTTTATGTATCAAATCCCTAGGACATGCCAGGATATCCCTTGATTCTGCACAGTGCACCTACCAGGCAAAATAGTTCAAATTTATTAGCAAATAAACACTGGGTCACTCCTGTAAATGGAACCTGTTTCCAGTGAATTCTTACCCATTTAACAAATGAATAACTCACTGAAAAATGCCACCAACAGCTTAACCAGAGTCAGTATGCTGGTTTGCATCAGTATCTCCCTCTCCCCCCACCCAGGACAAGACTGAAAATAGGCAGAATCGCCTAATCTTCCTTTCCCAGTTAAAAAAATACTAAATAAAAAGTCAAATATCTAACTAAATAAATTTGTGTAACTAGTGGTTGAAGCACAACAGGAGAGGCTGTAGACCAAACGGGCAGGGGATCTTACGTAATAAAAAAAAGTAATTACTGGTAAAAAGCACCAGGCTAATCAAATGGAAAAATAATAAGCCCCACCACCCCCATAGGCACCCCTAGAGCACCGACTTGAGAGCAGGCTCAAACCCTGTCAGTGCTGTGTGATTACAAGCAAGTTGTCCAACCTCCCGGTGTCCCATTCCAACTAGCTGCTGGAATGGGTAAAAGCAGGACATGAGATGGTGCATCTCTGCAGGCCGAGTCTAGGTAAATCAGTTGTATAAACAATGGTACCCTGAAACTACTAAAACCAAAATTATGCAACCAGTTAGAAAGTTCAATGGAAACTGACTACAACTGCATGAAATTTTACTTTTTATGTTGGCTTGTACGTGCGCGCCAGCCAACACCTTGAAGTAGTAGCAGATTTGGAGGTGCAGTCACTGTGGGCAAATGCAGTGCACGCATCAGTAGGTGTGTCCCTCATTCCCCAATAAGTGAGCAGCAGCCACCAACACCCTGCATAGTTAATGTGGCCACCAGATCAAAGTAAAGGTCCGCTGCAATGAGAGTAAAGCTCTCATGCAGCGTGACCACTACACGCCTCCTGACGTGCAAGTAACATGGTAGCAGTGAGTACCTCCGCCGCCTGTCACAATGCCGACGAGAGCCCACTCCCGTAGGCATAATGTCCCCCTTCCATTTTCTCTGTAGCCGAGGGTGCCCAAACCCTCGGCATCATGCACCCCAAAAAGTCTTTCTTTGCCAACAGGGGCCCCAATCCCATCAGCTTCAGTCCACCTTCCCAGTTCATCTGCTTTGGGAGCCCACCCCATCAGCATAATGTCCCTCCACATTTGTTGTGTGCGGGGGATGCTCAATCCCTCGGCTCTCCTGCCCCACTGGTATTTGCCGACAGGGTGCCCAATCCCCGTCTGGCTACATCACCAAAAAACAACTCAGGTGGCATGCTGGGGCCCACCCAGTGTGCGAGATTACCCTGATAAAAAATCCTGTAATTTTTTTTTTTACTTTACCTGTAAAGAACACAGTCCCTCGCAGTCTCCCTGCCCCCTCTCGCAACCTGCAGCCACCCTCTTCGCACCCTACCTCCCCACACCTCATACTTACCTCTGGATTCTGGTGCGACGATCTTTGGTGGACCAGGAACATGTCTGCACTCTTCAAAGCTGACCAAACTGAAGAAATGCCCGTATGCTGTATAATGGCATAAACAGGGTTTTTTCAACTTTGCTGCATATCTCAGGCATTTTGGGGAATTTTGACACCAAATTTTCAACATGGGGTTACTGGGACCCCTCCTCATGAATTCAGACACTGTCATTGCATTATTCAGTCCTGAAAGGTGATTTTGCAGTAACTGCATGGAATCACCTTTCAGGACTGATTAATGAAACAATAGTGCCACTGTTCATGAGGAGGCTCTCAAAAAGCCTATGTTGCAAATTTGGTGGAAAAAAAAATCCTAAAAATGGCTGTTTTACGAGCGTGCATTGCGCAGTTTCCAAGCACGCTAGTAACACCGTGAATTTATAATATTTTTGCTCCAGATTTTTAAAATTGGCATTTTTCCACACCTCCTTATGAACAGTACAACTGTCATTTTACATATCCTGGCCAAAATGTGGTTTCGCACGTCTGGCGCAGAATAGCACGGTCGCTGTCGAAAATCAGTTTTTGGGACAGTCCTTATGGAATAGGGTAAGTATAATGCCCAAAGACCCCAAAGCACACCACGACACTTGTCAGTGTCTACAGGGTATGGAGTGGTAAATTGGCATGAGCATTATAGCTGATGACCCAAAGGCACACCCCTATGCCTGTCGGTCTCTGCAGGGTGGGGATGGGGTTGGCGTCACTTCAGTACTTCACTGCCATTCCTATTATGCGTCTCTCACTCCTGCACTACCAATGCCAGCGAGACAACATTCGGCAATGACAAATGCTTGTTTTTAAGGTCAGGTTCCAGGGAGTTTGGGGTAAAACCTTCCCTAGAAAGATGTTGGCAGGCACACTTACACACCACTGTGTTTGTTTCCCAAGCCTTTTACATTTGTTAACCCTTCATTACTCCAGTTTTTAAGTGCAGCACCTGTGGAGGAGAATGTCCCACTTGTACATGATGGTGACCACTGGTTAGTAATATTAATTGTTTAAAGCTAAAATGCTATTGTTTAGAAAATGTGAGTATAAATACGTCCACATATACTTTATTTTGGGATTCAGTGTGGCATTGCTCTTTTTACACTGCTTTTAAGACAAAGGTGAAAAGTTAGCTCCTTATACTGTTTTGTTAATCTTTGCCTGTATTCATCCCATGTGTTTTAAAAAGTGCAGGATCATGTATTAACACACACAGCTGGCTGCAGTGGTTGGGGAGGGTATAACATTTTAATTCCCCTCCCACAAGGATTTCAGTAGCTACCATGTTGGAGATTGTCGTCTGAAATTTAGGGACACGTATAGTACAGTAAGGCACTGTATACTTGTCACTTTAAAATGAGCCAGGAAAGAAATACAACCTTAAGCAGATAAACTGTGAAAGTAACTTCCTTAAACATTGTGTGTGTGTGTGTGGGGGGGCTGAGGAAAAGAAAGGCCAGACTGTAATGCAATTTGTAAACTAATGGTTGGAGAACTAGGATTTGCATACCTTTATCTACTCAAACACTATACTCCCTGTAGGAATGAAAAGAACCACATGCAGTGAGATTATTCTATGTACTACTACACTTACAAATTCCAAACACACTGATAAGGTAGCCTCCCAGGTACTCAGTACTATATTTACAGTATTTTTTGTATTTGGTTAAGCAACATTGGTAAGGTAACCTCCCAAGTATTTATAGTAACTGTTTTTTTATTTGGGGGTAAGCAACTGATACTAGTAGTACCAACTCCAACCAATACTTTATTTATGTATTTATTTATTTAGTTTTTGTTGACCGGGTAAGTGCACTAGACAAATCCTGCCTATTTTCAGGCACGACCCGGGGGAGGGGGACACAGATGAATGCCAACTGACCTTGAACCAGATTAAGCTGTTGGCAGTATTTTTAGTGAATGAGGGAATTGCACAGACACTGGGAAATTCCTACTCTTTTCAATAATGCCATGGGATCTTTAACATCCATCTGAACTACCACCAATCCAGGCAGATGGGACCTCGGTTTAACATCTCATCCGAAAGACGGCACCTCAGAAGTGCAGCACCCCTCTCATGCTGCACTACAGTGTCAGTACTGGGATATTAACCCAAGTGCCAGATGTGGGGACTGAACCCACAGCCCTCTGATCTCCCGGCCTCAGAGGCGAGTATGCTACCTACTGAGCCACTGACACTGCTACTTTATTTTGCTATGTAAAAATACTGAAAGATTAAAAATAAGAAGTTATTTCTTGCATCGCATATTAAACAATTACATGATAATAAATTGCAATAGATATGTTCGACAAGACGAAGTCATGGGGTACAGTAATAAAATGAAAGAATGTAAGCATGGCTTGCTTGTAAATACTCCCTGCCCTTACCTCGTAAGTACTGGTGATCCCCAGCCTGTAAAACACAGGCAGGAAGAGCTCGGAGCTGATGATGATGATGATGACCAGGGTGTAGGTGATACCGAAGATGCTGAACATTGCTCCATATCTCTAAACTTTGGACAGCGTGGCCAGCACCGTGACGGCGGACATGAAGGTGGCGGTGAGGGACAGGGCTACCGGCACCTCTGTCATGGTCCTCCCTCCTATCAGGAACTCCTTGGAGCTGTTCTGGCCCTGATCCATTACCACGTAGTAAATCCCAATGGCAGCTGAGATAAGCAGCATGGCTGCAAACACCACGTAGTCCCACACCACGAAGGTGTCCACAGCAGAGGGGGCATTAATCCTTCTAACAGGCTGGGGTAGGGGAGGACTAACAGGATAATTTAAATAAAATCCCTCAATACTGGTTCCTTCCTATAGCCACTCAACATTCCACTTTGGTGACAGAGCTAATACTTTCACTCCCTCCCTATGAAAAGTTCTGACTTTTTAATGTGTACTAAACACAGCTGTGAAAAATTCCAGATGATATAACAAATAAAACCCAACGTCTATAAAATAGTGTGCAAAACATACAGCATTAATAACATAAATGTTCCCTTTACTGACCTTAGTCAAGTGGACGGCAGCATTCCACTATAGAAGCTCAGCAGTGTCAAGGTGACTCAGGAATCACTGAAATGATGGGAAAAGCTCTCTGCTGCTACCAGACTGGAACATAAGTACCCAGGAACTGACTCCAAGCTTTCACCTGTCGCCCTAGCAATACATATTCAGCACAGCAGTAACCAGCCTTAAAGAGCTAGTGTACTGCCTAAAACTAATATTAGATTTTAAAAGCAGCCAACCATTACCTTTTATATCTGAGGTACTTTTTCTTTTCCCTTTGTTTAATTAGAAGATTGTTTACCGAATGTTACTAGGTGTGATGTATGGAACAGCTCTTAGCCAGGCAGCTGACATATCTTGCTCTACTGCCCCACACTACATCATCAGCATTGTGACCTCACTGACTGTGACTTCACTGCTACTTAGGAACAGCAAATGAGTGACTGCCAGGTCATTCACCTGTGATGTCACAGTCAGTGAGATCACAATGCTGATGATGTGGTGTGGGACAGTAGACTTAGATATGTCAGCTTCCAGGCTAAGAGCTATTCCACACATCCAGCACGATATTATCACATAGAATACTTTCTGATGAGCAAAAGGAAAAAGAAAAATACTTCAGAAATAAAACATTTCAACTGACTACTACTTAAAATTTGTATCATTTTCCTGTCTGCCCATTTTGGCTCCACTAGCTCTTTAAGGAAACCATCTCAGTTCAATCCTCTGAAAATAATAAATTAAAAAAAAATCACATTTATTTTCATGCCTAACTTTAGATTGTTTTGAATTTGCTGCAGATCCCTCCTTTTTCAGCTACTATTGAACTAATTTATTAAAAAAAATCTAAACTTTCCTGCAGTGCAGATTGCATGTATTCTAATTCTTTTCGAAATGTTGTGTGTGGCTGGTAAAATAATTATTTTTCCTGAGCAAGAGGATCCCTGCTTCCTGAGTTCGGATTCTGTCCTGCTCCAGTGTCCCAAGAAGGGAATTATGCAGTGGGGAACCAGGTGATTTATTATATACATAGTCCTCTTTCAGACAGAAGACAGCTGCAAGGTGCGTCAATGAAGGTAATGTGAAACCTACAGATCGTCTGTCAGGAAAAAATGAAAAAAGGGTCTGCCCAGTTCTGTGTGATGGGATTATTATATTATCCCACCTGAGGAGACAGAGGGATTAGATCAGTGTTAACAGTGTGATGCCACACATTTCGAGCGCCGGCTCATTTGAGTGTCTTTTTTCTTTTATTTTCTGTAAGATTCTCCCTTGCTGTGTGAGAGGAGGTGGGGTTGGGGGGTAGGGCTGGTCATTTTGCTGGAGTTGTGAGAGAACTCTGGTTTCTCAAACTCACATTCAAAAGATTATTAAATTTAGTATGTTTTAAACCCTTGAAGTGAGAGTTTGAGGGGTATTTTATTAGTAGAACGTTGAAACTGATGTTGGTGTGCCTGTATTAAATATTTATAGTAGGCAGTTTCATAGGAAGCATGTGTTGGAATCGTGTTTTGGTGGGCAGGCGCTATTCCCAGTCCAGGTTAAGGGACCTGCGCCCCTTTGATAGTCCACCATTACAGCCCAAGGTGTATAGGTGTTGTCGTGCCTTGGGTATTGTACGGAGGGGCCAAAGGGGTGGGGTCCCTGGACCAGGGGTCGGAGGAGAGGGGTGGACGGATAGGTGTGGTGAGGTCGAAGAGGCGCCCTGGGCTGAAATGGGTCCAGGAAAGGGGTCTTTCATGCCTGGTTCCCATACCCAAGGGCTCCACAGATAGTGGGCAAGTTGCCCATTCTTCCAAGTCCTCTCATGCAACTCGGGCAGTGTTGTGCATTGCCAGGTCTATAAAAAAACAAGACAACAATTATTGCTGACCTTGTTGAGTCATCTGACCTGGCTTGCATCACCAAGACCTGGCTGGATGAAAATGCCAGTCCAGTATTGAAGTCAGGGTTCCGGCTGAGTACTCGGTGATACACCGCCCGAGATTGGATCGAAGGGGCGGGGGTGTAGCCATCTGTTTTAAGATGGAACTGGGCCTTGTGGAGGTTCCAGTGGGGATCACCAGATCCTTTGAGCGTATCCTGGGAGCAGGTGTGGGTAGCAGGATTCTTCTCGTCTACCGGAGACAAGAAAGCTTTCCTGCAGTAAGTTGCAGACTTTATGGTCGACATGGTGTTGGAATCCTCCAGGTGGTTGGCCCTGGGAGATTTCAATGCCTGGGTTAATGATGAACTCTCGCTTTTTGGCCAAAACTTCCTCCAACTGATGATTTCATTGGGCTTTACACAGGTAGTTACCACTGCAACACATTTTCAGGGTCATTCCTTGGACTTGGTGTTCCTCCTGGGGATGGAGGCTACTGACTTGGTGGTGGAACCAGTTGGATGGTCAGACCATCACTCTATTAGGTTCAGTTTTGTGGCTCCCCTATGAGACCAGCCCCTTTGGAAATGGTCCGGTACCGCTCTTTGAGGGGTGTTACTCCAGAGGGTCTGCTGGTGGTGCTGGACCTATCGAGCTGGCCATTGGAATGCTTGGATCCAGGAGATCTAGTAGTGTGCTATAATAGTGTGGTGCTGGAAGCCCTGGATTCCATAGCTCCTGTCCGAGTTTTCCACCTCCCTCTCCGTCCTCAGTCCCCTTGGTTTGATGGGACTTTGAAAGAGTTAAGGAGAGTGGGGCGAAGGTTGGAATGTTGTTGGTGGAAATCTGGCCTGGAGGAGGACAGACTTAGGTTGATCGTCCATTATTCGGACCATATATCAGAAATCTCCCATAAGAAGGCAGAGTTCCTGTCCAGGGAGATTACTGCAGCAAGGAATTGACCTGCTCAGCTCTTTTGGACAGTGGACAGGCTGTGCAATCCAGCTTGTCTTCAGGGCCAGAGAGTTTTTTCACAATCTAAGTGTGAGGAGTTTGCTCAATTCTTTGCAGATAAGGTGTCGTCCATCAGGTCGGAGATCTGCTCAACTCGTTAAAATGAGTACAGCGGAGGTCAATGTGAGGGCGCAGACACCAGGTCTGTCTAGACAGATTTTGACCGGCCAGCGATCATGGCTATCATAAAGATTGTTCAGAGCTTGTGACCAACTTACTGTAGTTTGGATCCTGGTCCAACGCACCTCCTTGTTGGGTGTATAGATGCCATCGGACTGATCCTTGCTGAGAGTCTGGTGTTCGCTGGATCAAGGGGTGTTTCCAGATCTGTTGAAGTAGGCGGTGGTGACTCCACTTTTAAAGAAACCGTCCAGTGACCCAGACTGCCTGTGAACTACAGTCCAGTCTCTAGCCTACCCTTTTAGGGTAAGGTTATTGAGACAGTAGTTGCATTGCAGCTTGAGAACTTTCTTACCACCAATGAAGTCTATGATCCTCTCCAGTCTGGTTTCAGGAAAGTCTCAGTACTGAGACAGCATTAGTTCGGGTGATGAATGATCTCCTAATAGCGAGGGATTGGAGGAGTCGTTCGATCTTGGTCCTTCTTGATCTCTCTGCAGCATTTGACACCGTGGATTTATTTTATTTATTTATTTAGTTTTTGTTTACCAGGTAAGTGCACTAGCCATAGGGATGACTATTTCAGGCATGACCCGGGAGTATTACAGAGCAAATTACAGGGAAGTTTCAGACAGTGGCAAATACAGAAAAAGGTACAAAAAACAAGGTAAGATTACATCAGGATTTCCATATACATTTAGGGTACAGAGTTTAGAAAAAGTTACATAAAAAGAGGTAGCACTGGTTTGCACAGTAGGTTCAAAACCGTCATAGAAGTTAAATAGTCAGATAATTAGAATTTATATGCCAGGTAAGTGCCCTGGCGGAGAAACTGGACTAATTCTTCACACACCCCAAGAGATTACAGTGAGATGGAGGTAAAACAGTGAAAACATATTATTTCCTGAGGGAGAGGCAAAATACAGAGGTAAACAAGAATAAACAGTGTAGGATACATACGCAATACTAGGCTGAAAAAAAATACAACACAACAAGCAAACAACAGAATTGGTTTCAGAGCAATGAACATTAGCTATTTATAGCTTAAGTGCCTGGAGTGAGGAGAGAAAAGTTACCGCAGGGGAAAAAGTGGCAGCAGATGCAGGGTGCCATGACATGGGGTACTGCTGGAATGCCTGCAGCTAATCTGTGGACTGTCAGGGACAGTCCTCAGATGGTTCTATTCTTTTCTCACTAGCAGGACACAGAGGGTGGTGTCAGGAATTTTTTTCTGGGCCCCCTTTGCCCTGCCTTGTTGGGTTCCGCACTGTCACCCATGTTGTTCACAGTGTATATGCAGCCATTGGGAGACATTATAAGGCAGTATAGGCTCAGTTTTCACTGCTATGCAGATGATACTCAGCTCTAGATGTCCTTTGAACCCGAACAGATTAGTGCAATCTCAGTCGTTAACAACTGGCTCGCTGAGATTCAAGATTGGATGAGTGCTAACTGGTTGAAACTAAATCTGGATGAGACTGAGGTGTTGGTGGTGGACCCAGGTCACCGAGTAGAGAAGCTGACTCCTAGGCAACCGTCCGGCCTGGTGCTGGGGAGTGACCAGTTGAGACCTTCTGAAAGGGTGCAGAATCTGGGGGTGTGCTTGATAACGAACTGACGCTTAAAACACAGGTGTCAACTGTTGTCAAGTCCTCATTTTTCCATCTGAGGAACATCTGATAAAGCACCTCATTCCACCTGATGACCTTCCTATATTGGTTCACGCCTTTGTGTCCTCTCGTCTTGACTACTGCAATGCTCTATACCTAGGGTTACCAGGGTGGATCTCCGTCGTCTGCAGTTGGTGCAAAATGCCAGGCTGTTGACAAAGCAGTCAAGAACTTGCCATGTCATGCCTGTGCTGCACAAATTGCACTGGCTGCCACTGTGGTGGAGGATCAAATTCAAGGTCACGTTGCTGACCTATAAGACCTTACACGGTCAGGGACCGGCTTACTTGCAAGACCTCCTTCGGCCTTACCGCCCCCTCTGTCCTCTCCGCTCCACCAACGAGGGATTGCTAGAGGTTTCCAGGGTCCGTCTTCAGACATCAGGTACTAGGGCTTTTGCTTTTGTAGCCCCGACCCTGTGGAACTCTCTACCTCATCGGATCAGAGAGTGCCTGTCCACTGAGATGTTTAAATCCTCTTTAAAAAACATTTATTTGGCCTAGCATTTGGGGATGAGGTTTAGTTTTATTACTGCTACCTTTTAATTGTGTGTGTTTTAATTGTTTAATGGTTGTTTTAATATTGTATATGCGCTTTGGTTTTAGAAAAGAGCTTTAGAAATAAAATTATTTGATTTGATTTGAATATCAGCACTTGGCCACTACATAATGTTTATCATATCTGTTTACCTTTATTGTACATCATAATGTCCTTACGTGGCAGACAATGACTTGCAGGATTAAAACAGAAAAAAAAACATAGTCCCCTTAAAAAACATAACAAGAATACATACAGGTCAGCACATATTCACTAATCCAGTGCTGCACTGATTGCTGTATCTTCCGGGTATCAGGAAAACTGCAGTATTTATTACAGTAAGCCACAACTCGTTTGCACCAATAGGCTTTACTAGCCTTCGGTAGAAGCCATTCTACCTTTATAATTCAGCAAGAAACAGTAGTGGTACGATATTGTAAAGGGGTTGGTAAATTTGTTTAACTCCAGAATTATGTAACTTTAAAACTACTGGGTGCGTCAATGTTTCGAAATGTCAACATTTGTGATTCCTCATCTCAAGTCTCCAATTACTGTTCTAAACCTCTGCGAGGACCACGTCCATTTTCAGGTGATAGAAGAATTTGGGATAGTTATTTTTAGTTGCTTTCCAGAAAAAGGATTGGAATAAAGATGTATTCCCCTGAATAGGTCATCTGGCAATAAACTGACTGATGGTGGCACTGGCGTTTTGTTTTGTTTTTGTTTGTCATTTTGTTTCTTTATGTACAAAAATTTATATTTGGCCTGAGATGTAGTCAGAAAAAGTTGGGGCATAGGATTTACCAAAATAAATGATTTCAGAATTTGTATGTGCACTAAAAAACCAAAAAATGAATCACAATACAAGATATATGGATACCTTTACCTTGTACAAATGTTTTAATACATTTTATCGTGCAAATGCAACAAGCCTTTTAGAAATACAGTTTTATCAGGTCCAACAAAAATCTGCGCCACTAGGATGTATGGGTTCTCTTTTACTAAACATGCAAAATATTGCCAATTTAGTGTTTAGATGGCCTCGAAGCAGCACCGTCAGCAGTCGCATCCAACTGTTGCTTGCGGTTGCAGTGCCTGGCTTCTCATTCAAGCCAGCCACGAACTTGGGCAGAAGCTGCATCCTTCAGGAATAGGAAATATAAAAACTATTGCTGGGAGATCCTGTTCATTTCAAGGGAACGGGCAAAGACCACAATATAGGGAGATATTTGACCTCCTTTACTTTTCAGAGGTCTCTGTATTTCAGAAGAAGTGTGTTTGCAGCAAAGTTTCTTGCTGTGGTACAAGTACTTCTTTAACCCTCTTTGGCCATGGCATTACATCACAAATGTTCTGGTGGTGGCCGGGAGCAGAGGGAGTTGGGCAGGCAGAATGCAGTGGAAGGGAGCAGGAGGGTTTAATTAGATACTGGGGGGAATGGAGGAAGTGAGTGAGAGTGAGTGAGTGGGCAGCATGCAGTGGGAGGAAGTGGGAGGATTTAATTAGATGCCAGGGGGAACAGAGGGAGCAGGGCTGGCAGCTTGCAGTGGGAGGGAGTGGGAGGGGTTTAATTAGATGCTGGAGGGAATGGAGGGAGTGGGAGGGTTTATATAGATGCTAGTGGAAAGGAGGGAGTGCTTTGGGCAGCACGCAGTGGGAGGGAGTGGGAGAATTTAATTAGATACCTGGGGGGAACGGAGGGAGCAGGGTGGGCAGCATGCAATGGGATGGAGTAGGAGGGTTTAATTAGATGCCAGGGGGAATGGAGGGAGCAGGGCAGGCAGCATGCAGTGGGAGGGAGTGGAAGAGTTTAATTAGCTGCTAAGGGAAACAGAGGGTGTGGGGTGGACTGCATGCAGTTGGAAGGAGTAGAAGGGTTTAATTAGATGCTAGGGGTAATGGAGGGTGTGGAGCAGACTGCACGCAGTGAGAGCGAGTGGGAGGGCTTGATTGAATTTTGGCATAGGGACGGGAAACGAGGGTGTGGGGTGGACAACATGCAGTGGGAGGAAGCGGGAGGGCTTATTTGACAGCACTATGCAAGTGAAAGAAATGAAGGGCTCTCATTGGAGTGCTTAATTTCTTTCAACTAGAGAATGGCTTCCAGCTGTGAAACTGTGACTAGTGTCACAGTTTGGTTGCCTACTCATTGGTCTGTCGGGGACGAGCCCACTGTAGATTGCTCTGCATTTGACTCTTCCCTGACACACCTCTGAAATGAAGTTCTACTGCAAGATGGTTCTTGCACATGCACAAGGAAACATAAAAATCTTTTTTGGGTCATACCCCTTCTGGGGTTCAAAGGCTCTTTAATTATGTCTCCAATAGATTTTCAATTAGGAATATGGCATGTGAGGAACTTCAAGTAGAGTTTTTAATTGGAATAACCCAGCATATGACATACCCTGGAAGACTCTGGAGTTTGCCTTAAATAAGGTAAAAGATGGCCCTGATATCTTATATTCCATATATCTCCCTGCTAGGAAGACGCCTATCTATCTTCAGAGCACAAATTATAATTTAGAGACCTGGCATAGACTCATTCACTCAGTGGAGCTGGGACCAGTGTGCTATTATTTTAACCTATTAAATTCAGTAATTCAATCCCCCACCATAGAACAGGAGTGAACTACGGCCCATTGGAGACAAAGAGGCATAATATTTATTTTCAACATAATTAACTCTACGGGGGTCCTCCCGTTTACTAAACTTCAAGAGATATATAATATTCCACAACAGGATTTCCCATTGTATACACAGCTAAGGGAATATATAAAACAGAGGGGACAATCCTGTAGGATGCTCCCTGAGGGCCCCCCCCCCCAATTGCTCACTTTAGCTATGACTACCAGGAGAGGACAGCTTTGGCCCCACTTCATTGGATTAATATATAAGGGTATGCAAGAGTTATCTAAACATTCAACCCAAGCCATCTTGGCAGCTTGGAATAGGGAGCTCCCAGCCTCAGTCTCGGGGGGGAAAACTGGGAAAAGAATACTAAATTTTTGATGTGAATTCTTGGTGCTCCCTATTGGCAAGAATTCGCGTGGAAGACTAGAAATAGATTTTTTCATACCCCAGCAAAATTGACTCGGTTCTTGCTGGGAACACCATGCAGTTGCTGGAGAGAATGTGGAGAGCAATTAGCAGATCAGTTCCATATTTTCTGGGCATGCCCGCAATTAACGGGATTTTGGAGAGAGATCTCCGAAGCATTATCAGACCTGGTGAGTACAGAGGCAGTTCTGACCCCTGAATTAGTGTTGGTCTCCGTTCCACCAGAAGATATCTCTCTCTATCTAGAGGGTCATTACTAGTTTCCTATATACTGCTAGCTAAGAAAGCAGTTACTAGAAGATGGGGAAAACAGGCGCCATCTACTGTCCAGACTTGGCATGCAATAGTGGCAGAAATTTACATTTTGGAAAGACTTATAGCTAGATGTGCAGATAAATGGTCTGTGTTTGAACTTAAGTGGAGGAAATGGATTCTGTACATTTCATCCTTTGACCCTACCTTCATACCCTAAGAATGTATTACCTGTATATCTATGTAATGACTTTGCTGATTACAACTTGTTTTATATATAAATTGCCCTGTAATTTATTCTCCCTGTCCTGATGTCTATAGAAAATGTAACTTAAAGCACTTAACTGATGTAACTTTATACAGTCTTAAATGATGCAATGTAAACATTGTTTTTGGTTTTTTATTTTTGAAATGAAAAACATAATAAATATATAGTTTAAAAAAAATAAACTTCAAGTAGCATTTTGTAGAACAAATTTGGGACAAAGGTCTTTCTCAATGAGAGCAGCTAAGGTCTGGAATTCACTTCTGCCTGGGATTTGTTATTTGTGCACTTTAAATGCTTTTTAAACTAATGCATTACAGTTGTTCTTAAATAAGGCTGTTTGTGATTGTAACTTACTGTTTTTTGTGTGTTTGCACTTGATGTGGACACCTTTGAAAATGGGCTGTTTTACTCAAAGGTTTTCTGAAATAAAGAAATGGAATGAAATCTGTTCTGGGTCATCGGCATGATGCCAGGTGTGGCATACAGTGCATCAACCCTCCATACTACTGGGCCAGTTTGCATTGGTAAGTTTTTAATATGCCTTTTCATTTGAAACAAACGACTACTTGACAGTAGGACTAGAACAATGAATGTGCTCTTATCTCTGTTGTCTTGAAGCGATGTTATGTGTTGGGAACCAAACAATGAGGTATTACAGGTAGAAGCAGTCAACCATTTAACATAATTCCATTATAAAGGTATACAAGTGGTGCAAGCTTAAATGTAACAGAGTACTCAGATATGGAATACAGTAAATAATCTAAACTGGTGATATTTAGGAACATTTTAAGGAAATCAGTGTGAGGAATTATTTATGCCTAGCTGAGCAAGCTTCGGTATTGGAACTGTGCTGTGTCTGTAAGACACATTATTACTTAACAGTTCTCGTGTGTGTGTGTGTGTGTGTGATCTCCATTACTACTGTGCTGTGGGACCAGAGAGAGAGCAGCTAAGCCAGCAAGAGACAGACCCGTTCCCATTTCTTTCACCTCTGACCCACTGTTGCTTGCTTTCCTATGGCATTGGGAGGTCCATGGGCTGTACATGCATTGGACAAACACTGGGGGTGGGGGAGAGAGAGACAGGTCTGGAACATTTCTGTCTGTCACTCTCTCTGTCAACGTGTGCTTGAACACTTCTGGAGCATAACCGGTAGAAGAGGGTTGCCGTTCATTAATCTGTAGAAGTTCCCGTTCATATTTAAAAGTTAACATAGTGGCAAATTCCAATCCCTGCAACACTGAGCAGCAGCATAGAAATGGCAAGCTGTTCTGTGCCCTGATGGACGATAACTGATCCAGACAGTACATTATTCATGTGAGACATGTTTACATATATCTACAATGCAGGACCGCATGATCACTTCCTTTGGTCAGTGCTCAGCTGTGCATATTCAGTGAAGTTCAGCACTGACAGCACAGCATTCTGAGCTAATGTCAGCACATTCGGCACCACAGTAGTTGTGGAGGTGGCAGAACACATAAAATAAGTTCCCATACTTTCATCAGGTAATCATGTTGTCCTCTTTTTTTTTTAACTGTGGTGACACCCCATGTTATAATTATAAGTGCAGTAACCCACTCCAGGGTGTGCGGTTATTGGGGATTAATCAACACCCTGGGTGCTGTGAGGACACTCGGCCTGTGGCCTCATGCCTCACAACACACCTGGGGTGTTGATCAATCCCCAATAACTGCACATCTTATCATGGGTTATTGCTTACTTAGAATTATAGTGGAGTGAGCCCCGTCTTTCTACTTTATTGGTATCGTTTTTCGGCAGGGGCATCGCCAAGATGAAGGACTTTTTTCTACTTGAGAAGAGGACATTCTGGGACTGTTTTTTTGCGGATTACAAATTTACGTGCACAGATAACTTGATTACTGGGTAACTATAGTCCAGGTAATTGAGCTATTCTGTGCGTGTAAATGGGACACTAGAAAATGTGCTGAGTCAATCGAACATGCAATTACTGACCTGAAAATACATGGTACATGATTACTAATGAGGGGCTTGACCTTCATAACTTAAGCAATAAGGCATCACAGGGTGTGCACTATTGTGGAATAATGGCACACCTTGGGAAGTGAGGCACTTGGCAACACCAAGTGCCTTACACTCCAGAGAAGTGCAATTATCCCACAATTCTAAACCTCTGTGATTATAAAATGGTTACTCTGAGTTCTATTTTAAACATTTGAGTAATGAGGTACAGAAAGTTAAGTATTTCTGACATGTGTTTTTGTGCTGAAATAACACATAGTCATGCGATCCCATCTGGCCAATCACAAATCTTGGTTTCTCTTATCCATGTTATAATCATGGTTATGGTCCCATCCCCTCACTCATGGAAAATTGTGCATATTTTCACTCTGGTTATAGCACATCCCTTGGCTTTTTTATCTTTACTTGAAAGTAGATTCGGTGAGGTTTGGGAAAACAGTAGCAAATGCAGTTCGAGCATCCAGAGGTGTACAATCTATTGTCTGTTTAAGCTGCCAAATACAAACCGAGCTTTATAGCAGGCTAGCAACAGCATTTAGGGAAACAGGACAGAGCGTGCTGATCAATGGCAATGTATTTTAATGGCACTGCATTCCTGCTAGTGTCATTCAGACATTAAAATGCAGTGACTTTGAGCAGGATGTTCCATCCAGTATGACTAATAGCTCTGCACACACCACAGAAGAACCAAAGAGCAGGTATCCACAAGCAGAACTCAACGTTTTACTAAATAAAATTCATCAGTGTTTTTTATTCCTTGTCCTGATTTGCTCTTCTTTTTTTTTTTTTAAATCTAGCTCTTTGCTCCCCTCCACCTCTGCCTGCACCTTTCTTCTGGCCATCACTGGTGACTTCCCAGCCCCATCTACTACTCCCTGTTTGAGGCTAAGAGTACCAGCACTCATTATTTAGCTGGTGGGTTAAATATAGAGTTTTTTTTTTTATCAAGGTTTTCATCCTTCTGGTGCGTCACAGGTGGCTTCTCAGCCCTGTCCCTATCTCCCCCACCTGGCAACTGCCTACCCACTCCACCAAGCTCCGTATCCCCCACAGACTGCCCTCTGTGGTGTGGCTTGGAAGGGGAGGGACATCCTCCCCTCACCAAGAGACCCAGTGTCCAGATTTGTGGGTCGGTGAACTAGTGGCAGTGCAGGGTGAGGGCAGGTAGGCAGGGCTTCATGTTGACTGTGACTGCCATTTTTTCTAATTTTCTCCCCTCTATCCCTGCCACGGCTTAAGCGCATGTACATGGAGGCATGCACACGCAATGACCGCAGCCCCTCCCTTTGTGTCACTTGAGTTACTGACACTATCTCTGGGCCTCCACCTGGGGGCAGCCAAGGGCTGAGTTTGCAAAGGTCCACACCCCTCCCCCCGGACAGGAGAGCTGACCTACAGATGCTCAATACTCTCCCTCCCCGGTCATCCCCCAGTGACCTGAGCTCATTTCCAAACTCGAGTTACCAGTGTGACGAGAGGTAAGGTGCATAGCACCTAAGATCTTTGCGCCACTTGTCAGGCCCTGACATAGAGTTTTTTCTTGGTTTTCTCCCTTATCCCCAAAACCACTCCCACCTGTCTGATGCTGGACAAATGCCCTGTGAGCCACACATGCAGTGGTGTACCTGTGGAGGAGGCAAGCTCCCTGACCCACCATTGGGGTTGATGCTGTAGTAGAACCACAGGCACCAACCCTCCCAGTCTAGAAACACTGCTGTGCTGAAATGCCACCCCAGTGTGCCCCCCCCAGCCTGGCCCAGTTCCCAGAGTTCACTCCTGAACCTGGAATCTCGGAGCACGACATGCTACCCACTGGGCCACCAGGCAGTTGATTCACCTTTTTATCACTAGCTTGTTCTCCCTTATACCCACCGTGTGGACCTCAATAGGCCTCTCACCACTTCCCATCACAGTACCAACCTGCAGCTTCCTCTATGACACCCTTCAGGTGAATCCCAAGAGGAAGCTGGGTGCACTCATGTGGTGGCAGGTACAAATCCCTGCACATCAATGTGGTATGCTATTGAGGGGCTGGATGCCAAGCACCTCAGTATTTAACACCAGCAGCCCACTGTGTGTTATAGTCGAGAAATGAGAGGAAGAGAAGTTCAGGCTGCATTACTCACTCAACTGTTGGCTAGCAAAGGACAACTACGAAGCAGCAGATGTCACATCCCCCTAGTGAGGCTATGCAGGTTCTCTGGTACTATGCTTTGATCTCCTGCCAGTCCCGATCCTGAATTCTGATGATGAGCCTGGATCTCCGCACAGTAGCTGACATTCACGGACCCCGGATCCCCATACATGAGTGTGGAGCATGGCAATGGCAATTGGGGAAAGAGGAGCTGTGCTGGGTAGAGGGCTTCCCATCTGAATCATGGTCCAGTGACATACTGTGTATCCCATTTCACACCTGCAGGATAAGGTGAGATACAGCAGTCACTGGAGAAAGATGCTGTATCAGTTATATGAGGAAATATCGAAACTCTAAAGACTGAGGGCCGGATATTCAAACTGCGCCCGAAAAGTGTGCAATAGCAAGAGCAGGCGCAAGTCACTTGCGCACATGCACAATCGTCGCGATATTCAAACATGGAGCAAGGCCAATTGCGCAAGCAGCCAACATCTGAATATCGCACAAACTGCGCCATAGCGCAACCAGGAAGGGGAAGCTGAGCAGATATGATGCGCCATGCGCAACCAGGAAGGGGAAGCTGAGCAGATACGATGTGCCATAGCGCAACAAGGCCAGCCCAGCTGAGCAGTCCAGAGGCCCATAGGGCAAGCAATGACACCCCCAGCAGCATAGCAATGGAACAGCACAACCAGGGAGGTAGGCAGAGGCCCACCACCCATGCCACCGATGGGCACAGGGACACACTGCAGAACTAACAATGCACCCCCACACCCCAAGAACAGCATAACTGGGGGAGGGACGGAATATCAACTGGCCCATGGGGACAAGCAAAGAAAGCACATCCCGGTCGTGTTTCTGCAGCACACCCACTGGCAAGCTGAGACTGCCACACAAAGGGGGCGGACCACCCCAGTGTCCAGCAGCCCCCACCCGTGTGCACAGCACACCCTGCACTGTGACCCCAAGACACCACCCATGAGCAGTGACTGTGACCGCTTCACTGCAGGACTCCCCAGGCCCCGGCACAATGCAAACCATGTGTACCACCGAACCATACAAGCCAGACCCATCAGGAGCACCCAGTGTGTGGCAGCACACGGCCAGTCCAGCTGAAAGCCACCACCACACCAGGGGCACCCCCCCACGCACACACACACACAATCCCAGGACAATACCACACCAGATGCCATGCACACCACTGCAACTGAGCACCCATAGCCAGCTGCAAATCAGAGACCACTACAGTATTCATACAAAATAGATTTATAAAAGAATATCAACACGAACACACAACAATAAACTATGTACAGAGAGATATATATACAAGAAAAGTGTGGGGGTACGGGTACAAGGTAGGGGTGGGTAAGGGGCAGGGGTGAAGAACTTGGTGAGGGAAGGCAGGGTGTGAGGGAAGGGTAAAGGGTGTAGGTGTGGAACAGCTACTGTCCTCCAGGCTGCACAGCAGCAGGTTGCCCCTGGTCTCGTGGCCTCCTCCGTCGACTGACACCCCTCCGGTGCATCTCCTGCAGAATGTCTAGGGACACTGTGGACACCTCCAGCAGGTGGTGGACAGCCCGCTCAATCCTGTGCAGGACCCGGACACCTAGGGCAAGGGAACAGAATCAATGGCTGTGACTATCCACAACCCTGAAGCCCACCCAACATGCATACAGCCAGTGCCCCACCCCTGTGATGGACTGCACCACTCACAGTGACCGTGCACAAGAACAAGCCCAACCAGGCAGCAACAGCCATGTGTGCCACTGCACACACCCCACCCATGCCCAGCACAGCACAACCAAGGCTGTTCAGTGACGGGCGTCGTGGGAAGGTAGTGCCACAGCCATGTGCCCAGTGCATGCATGGACCACCAGTGACGCACTCACAGACATGCAGTGCCACTGGACAGTGCTGACTGTCACCGCTACGTGCATGGCAGTGTTGTCCATGGATGGTGGCCGTGCCCCCCCACAGCATGCAATAGCATCCATGTTGTAATGACACTCACCCTTATCAAGCCGCTGCATCAGGTGCTGCAGCTGCGGCTGCGGTTGCGGCTGCGGCTGCTGCTGTTGCTGCTGTTGCTGCTGCTGTGGCTGTTGCACCCCTCCTCCGCCAGCCACCCTGGCACTGCCATCCCATGCCTCAGCCCGTGCCTGCCTCGCTCCTCCATGCCTGTGGGAGACAAAGGAAGAGAAAAACATCAGTAAGATCCCAAAGCAGACAGCCTCTTGCCCCATTGAGTGTGCCTGCCCACACATCCAGACCCAAACAGCACACACCTGCAAACACCCTCACAGCAAACCACAGCCCAACCGACACCCATGCGCAGATTACATTACACAGTCACCCATGCAGACAATACCGGTGCATACACAGCACACCCACCTGGCCTGGGCACAATGCCCCTCCTGGCACGCGACCTGAGGCGTGCAAGCAGAGCACGCTCCCTCCTCTGCAGGTCACCATAGCGGTGCCTGCACTGTTCAGGGGTCCTCCTCTGCCCAGTGGCCTGCTCCAGGGCAGCGGCGACCTGCTGCCACACATGGGTGCGTGGCACCTGCAGGGGCACACCCTCGAACAGTGAGCCATAGTGGGGCTCCACCACAGCCACCAGGTTGGCTAACTCCAAAGCCCCCCATTGTGGTGCTCTCCTGCGTGCCATTGTCAAACTGTACAGTGGCAATATGGCGCTCAGCAGCGCGGCAACCCCATGTGGAAATGTTGCGCAATACAACTCCATCACTGCCTATCGCACTGTTCGGACAGCGCCGTCGGTCCACATCCGGTCCACATCGCGCTGTCACCGAACAGCACGATAGAGCCGTACACATGGCAGACATACAGCGCCGGGGGGCAAAGGTCGTGCACAAGGTCATGGGTCAGTGGCGCAAGGCCATGCACAGTGCCATTGGACGTCCACACGTCCTGCGCGATCGGACACCTGCATGCCAGTGCCACAGTGGACTACTGCGCAGTACTGCCACTGCGCCATGTGGTGACCAGTGCTGCAGCGCCATTGGCACAATGGTGGCCATGGCCTGAATTGCCGATCGTGCACAGCACGTCATCAGCGCGGCAGACGCCTGCATAAGCTACCTGGGCATGCGCAATGCAGTGTACCACACAGTCACAGATATGCGCCATTGGCTCAGCCGGCTCAACTCGTGACATGCAGCGCAACGCGCCGAGTATTCAGCCGACACATGTAAATCATCTGATCAGCCATTCAAAGGCGCAGTGGCACGATTTGCATCTCATTACAGTTGCTCCACTCCTAATTTGCATGCATTGCGCTATAAATGTGCGACATTGGGCTGCGCTGGCCGGATTCGGTTACTGCAGGTGAGAGGTGGGTTGCATGCTGTGTGATGTTCTGGACAAAGGTCATGGGATAACGCTGTAGACTGCACAGTGACAGGTGTCCACTTCCACCCATACAGATCGACATGACCAAACAGAGCCAAGGTGAGGGTGAGGATGGTGGCCGGAGGAGGAGGCCCAACTTCACCACGGCCGAGACAGAGGCCCTCTTTCAGGCCTACCTGGAGGAGGAGCCACTACTGAGTGGACGGCGGGGCACCCCTCAGGCCCGTGTGGCTGCATGGGAGGGTAGCTCGGGGCAGTGAACCTGCAGCGAACCACCAGCGCCGTGCAGGAATGCAAAAGAAGATGGGGACAGACTGCAGGAGGGTGAAGAAGAAGGTGGCAGCCCTCAGGGCGGCATCGCGTTGGCACAGGCAGGGGCCAGCCAGCGGTGGTGGAGCTGACCCGGCTGAGAACCGACTGGCTGCATCAATGCAGCGGAGTGCTACTGAGGGTGTACCAGGAGGTGGATTCCAGACAGGTGGAAGCCCATCACTGCACGGTATGACATGGTGGTGGTGTTGGGGGAAGGTTGTTCACATGCACCCACATGTCCTCACTTTCTGTTACAGATCCTGTTCATCTTCAGGGGACGGTGGTGGTGGGTCCAGGCAGTGAGGAAGACCTGCTGGACATGGAGGAGGGTCCATCCACCTCTGTCACCAGCCAGCATGCACTGCACCAGCATGCACGCCGGCTGCCAACTCTGGTGTCGGTGAGTCGGTGTGGGGGTGCACAGCCCGTGTCTCAGCAGTCTTGCATGCAAGCATGCCAGCATGCTGTGACTGTGGCTGTAGCACATACCTGCACCACTGATGCAAAAGACTGCAATGGGCAGTGACATGTGTGTGTCCATGATGGACACACAGCAGGCCAGCACATACCCCTGGGCCTTGCTGGTTCCAACGTGTGTGCCAGCATGTCGGCACAGTCCCAGGCTGTGCCTGTCAGCACCGGTGGGGCAGCACCGGTGGCTGTGCAGGTGTCTGGCACTGTTGCGGCCACAGCAGTGGAATGAGTGGTCCCTGGGGCACAGCGGTTGGAAAGGGAGCAGCAGCAGTCACCCACCAGGTCTGGGGGTACAGTGTCCAGTGGTGGCACATGCCCACCGCCCTTTGATATGCCCATTCCTGGTCCTGGTGAACAGCGACCACCCTCAAGGGGTGTTCAGCATCAGGACCTTCCATACCCTGGGGGACAGGATGCCGTTGTGGCAGAGTACCCATTTGAAGAGCACACCCGCCTGCTGCGGGAATCAGTACAGCAGCAAAGGCGGGTTGCAACGTCCGTGGAGGCACTGTGCATGGCTGTGGAGCGGCACAGCAGGGACTGTGCTCTGAACCTTGCAGAGATGGTCCATATGCGGATGGATGTGACCGCCGCCATTGACAGGCAGACCCAGGCATTGGTCACTGTCGTGGCTGCATTGGGCACACAAGCAGGTGCCCTTGTACCACGCACCCCACACAGTACGCTCTCCACTCCCCATTCCCGGCGTCATGCGACACCAAGCCTGTCGACACCGGGTTCTGCTGTGGGCATCCTGAGCACCCCTGGTGCAGGTATGTTTGGCATACTACAGACCCCAGTGCGGACAAGGTCATGATCGCGCAGTGGGACCCCTGGTGGTCCATCGGTGCCACCCCATGTGGCCCCTGCTCAGCCTGCCAGTGCTGTTGGGTCACGGCGGGGCCGCCCACGCATCTGCGGTGGCCATGGAACGGTGCAACATGACTGACCTGTCTCCCAGTGTGGGCCCTGTCTGGTGCTGCCCTGTGTGCACTGTGCATCATGGTGGGCAGTGCACTGGTGGGTGCCCTGCACATCACGCCGACATACGGACCACCTACACACCATCCCGACTGCTGTCCACAGGTGCGTGTGCATGATGATGCCTGCATTGTACTGTACACCAAGGCAAGGGTGCCCAGCATCTGACACACGTACATGGACAGTACAGGTGGTGGGTGTGGTCTGTGGATCTGTGTGTTTGCCATGTCTGTTCCTGCTCTACTGTGCACCTGCCCATGTACGCTTTGTGCCTGGTGTGTGTGTGTCCATATGACTGTTCACCCTTCCCTGATGGTGTGTTTGTGTGCCTGGTCCCTTCCACTCCCCTTGCCATCATGCACCCCTGGTGTGTTACTCTGTGTGCCTGTGGGTTGCGCCAGGACAGTGTTGTTTGCACATGGCCCCTGACTTACCTGTGTCATGCATAATGCTCCTCCGTGATGGTGTCCTGGTGCAGCTGGGCCTGCGGATCAGTCGGGGTCCCGCCATCAAGGGGCTGCTCATCACCATCATCACCGGCACCTTGGCTCCCCATCGCTGTCCCCCTCCTCGACCTGAATGGCTATCCCACAGTCTTTGGCCATGTTGTGCAGGATACAACAGGCCAGGAATATCCCACAGGCCTTTGAGGGGCTGTACTGTAGGGCACTGCCGGAGGTGTCTAGGCATCGGAAGCATGCCTTGAGCATCCCAAACACCTGCTCGATGATGTTGTGTGTGGCGGCATGCGCCTCATTATAGCGTTGCTGCGATGGGGTCATGGGGCGCCATTATGGTGTGAGCAGCCAGGGACAGAGTGGGTATCCGCTGTCAGTGTGTGGAGATGGTGGAGATGAGTATCATGTTCAGGTCCATATTGCCAATATCCCTGTGTGCCACTACCATAGCACCTGTGGCATTCCCACCCTTGCCCCACGTTTGCAATTCCTACATGCGTACTCACCCACTAGATGGCCTGTGGGGATGTCCCCACTCTCGAATCAGTGGCACAGTGCAGACTGATACCATATAAAGGCATCATGTGCTCCGCCAGGGTGTGTGGCACAGACATTGATTATGCACCCAGTGGCATCACACACCACCTGGCAGTTGACACTGGAATAGCCCTTCCTGTTCCTATATGCAGCCCCATCGGGGCCAGGTGGTGTGTGTATGGCTACATGGGTGCAGTCTATGGCCCCTAGCACGCCAGGCATACGTGCTACCCTGTGGAACTCCTGCATGTTTGCTGCACTCTGCTGCGGTGCTGGGGAACTGGATGTGCTCCGCAGCATGTGGCAGCAGTGCGCTGAGGAATTGGGTGAGGATGCGTGATGTGGCCGACTGTGTGATGCCTGTGGTGTCCCCTGTCGGCCTCTGGAAGGTGCCCGTGGTGAGCAGGCACATGCAGGCTGTCACCTTGGTCTCCACCGACAGAGCGTGACTCCGTCGTGAGGGTGCCTGCATCACATCACTGCACAGCTCACAGAGCCGTCTCAGTATTGCCCTGTTCAGGTGGTACCGCCCATGATCTCTACATCTGTGTACAGCTCAAAGCTGATGTGGGCACGGTACTGCCTGTTGGGGCGTACCACCCGACGGGCCCTTCCACAGCCACGTCCCCTGCAGCATGCATTCTCACCCCTCATTACAGCTTCCATGTGGAAGCTGGCACTGTCCATCTCCTGAGCATGAGCCCCCCTGGCTGATGTTGCTCTGTCACCCCGCTGTCCTGACTGCTACCTCCACTGCACCGGTACCCCGCTGGCCTCTGCAGCCTATGGCACACACAACTTCCCTTGCCTGCCCTGTTCTGGACTATCACTGTCTGTCTCTCTGTCTGTCTCGCTGGCATCTCTGTAGCGTTCTTGCGCCTCTTCCTTGAGCCTTTTATTTTTGGCTCATTTTCCGCTGCAATGCGCACTTCGGCTGTTCCGCTGTTGCGCATTGCGCAACCATTGAATATCGCATTGGCTCTTTATGCAGGGATCCACCCTTCGGTTGCGCATGCCGTCATTTGCATTGCGCTGTTGCTCAGCCTGTTTCGGTGGCGCAACTGCCTCCTGCTGAATATCGCAGAATGGCGCACTCGGACTTGGCGATGCAACCCTAGGCGCATGGCGCAATTCCTTTTGAATATCCGCCCTGACAGTTGAAAGCCAAAATGCCAGAAGCCCAACATCGAAAAATCCCAACAGTGGGTTTTGATTTTTTCACATTTTGGGGCTTTTCCTTGTACCTCTTTAATTTTTATAACAACCCATCGGGGGCAAAATCCCACTGTTGGGATTTTCGGTGTCAGGCTTCTGGCATCAAGCTTTCAACTGCTGGTATTTAGAGTTTCAGTATTATAAAATAATACCGCCATATCTCATCAGAGAAAAGTGTTTTTTTTTATACTGATATTTTATTTATTTTTTAAAAATGATAAAATAATGTTACTCCATCAAAGAAACATTACAGAAAGCGAAGCAGATTGAAAATATTATATGCCAATGGACTGCCAACAGTGTGTCGATTGCATGTAAACTCATGGAGACCATACTAAAGGAGGAGCTGGTGAACTACATGGAGGAGAATGGTCTGCAGGATGATAGGCAGCATCATGCCAAATGATCCTGATTGAGTTTTTTGATTGGGTCAGGAAGGCAGTGGACATCATATAACGGGACTTCAGCAAGGCCTTCGATTCTGTGCCACACAAAAGGTTGATAATGAAACTGAAGGACTAAGGGGTGGCAGGAATATGGTAAGATGGACTGAAAATTGGCTGAAGGTCAGAACCCAGAGTGTAGTGGATGTGGGCGAGTCCTTCAGCACCAGGAAGGCCATCAGCGGAGTCCTGCAGGGATTGGTGTTGGGGCCAGTGTTGTTCATTGTCTTCATAAGTGACATCGAGGAAGGCATTAAAGGCAAAATATGCCTGTTTGTGGATGACACCAAACTCTGTGGGAGGGTGGACACAAAGGAGGGGATACAAGACCTGAGGGAGGACCTTGCCAGACTTTAGAGTTGGTCAGGAATCTGGCAACTTGGTTTCAATGCCAAAAAGTGCAAAGTGGTGCACATAGGGCCCAAGAATCCTAAGGCAGAGTATTACATGGGAGAGGTTCTGGTAAATGCTTCCAAAGAGGAAAAGGATCTACAGTAGGAGTGGTAATTCAAGTGATCTCAAATACAGTATAAGAAGGCAGTGGCGAAGGCTAAGAGGATGCTGGTGTGTATTGCAAGGGGATTCAGTAGTAGGCAGAGTAAGATCATTTTACCGCTGTACAGGTGATTGATGAGACCACATTTAGAATATGGGGTGAGGTACTGGCATCCATACCTTAAGAAGGACATCAGCATGTTGGAAGGGGTCCAGAGGAGGGCAAAGAAGATGATAAGAGGGGCTATAGGATAGGTCCTATTAAGAGAGGCTGGGAGCCCTGGGGATGTACTCTCTGGAGGAGAGGAGGAGGAAGAGGGGGGGATATGATAGAGACATTCAAGTACATGAAGGGAATTAACAGAGTGCAAAAGGAGGGTCTCTTTATAAAGAGTGAACACAGCACCACTAGGGGACACAACCTAAATTTGATATGGGGGGGGCAGAGATTCAGAAGGGATGTAAGGAAACATTTCTATATGGAGAGGGTGGCGACCACCTGAAATGAGTTGCTTGAGGAGATGGTATCAGCAAAGATGGTGGGAGCATTCAAGAGGACCTGGAACAAACACAAAGAGAACCCTTGGGACCAAGGAAAGGGGAAGGGGGCAGTGAGGGAGGGATGGTTGGGGGGCAGGGTCAGTGGCATAAGTGTAAGAGCAGACCCTGCATCATTACAAGCAGACATGATAGACTAAGTGGTCTTCTTCTGCTGACTCTTTTCAAATGTTCATACTACGAGTGGACCCATCAGTGCAGTTGTAGCATTACTGCTTATGATGTTGGCAACACGAATCTGGATCATCAGAAGTCGGCCGGGGGGGGGGAGAATCAGACATCCCAGTGGACACTCTCCTCCTCCTCTAGGGAAGGAGGGCAGCCTTCTCTGCTGCTATACTGCCATTTGGATGACCACAGGTGGCAGTAGGTAGCAGTGCAGTCCATAGCGGCTCGGGGTGGGAGGTGTAGGACATCAGCTGGTGCCATGCTGGGCATGCTAGAGTGAGTGCATACTTGTGCACCAATGGTGACTATGTTCTAGAAGAAGGGACGTAAATTGGAAAGACCCCAGCTGGCAGAATGATGTCTGCCTCCCGCAGGCCCTATATTTGGCTACTTAGGTGCTACCTAAATACATACCAGTTCTTTTCTGTGGCAGGGCTTGAGGGAGGCCCCCAACACCCCCGCCAGAGGGAGTGAAGCTCTGGAGGAACATTGGAGGTGCAGGTAAATTTTGGGAGATCCCAGGGTGATAGGACTGGGATGGCTGAGCAGATGGGGGTAGACTGGTGCTGCAGAGGCATCAACAGTAGTTGATGACTGCTAAAACCGAACAAGCCTTGGCCTGGCTTAGGCAATGATATTATGAGGGAGGGGTCCACGCCTCTAAACTTTGGGCCTATTACCTTGGAAATCAGATACAGCAATGTAATATCACTAAAATTAAGGACCCTGTGTCTGGGCAGACCCGGTACTCCACACTACATATTCTTGAAGCAATCCGGAATTACTATAGCTCCTTATATTCCTCCCCAACAGAACCTGGCCCACAGAAAATAGTCTCTTCTCTCGCTCAACTTCACCTGCCTACCCTTTTGGTTTCTCAACAGGCACAGATGTCAGCTCTGATTTCTGAACTAGAGCTCCAAAATATTATAAAAAGACTTAAAAATAGAAAATCCCTGGGCTCTAACGGATTTGGAGCAGAATTCTATGAGGGTACCTGGAATTTAGTGCAAGCCCCTCTCTTAAAAGCATTACAAAATGTCCATACCATGTGCTCATTCCCTATCTCATGGAGACAGGCAACAATTTCTGTGATCTTGAAACTCCAGAAACCCCCACAATTATGTGATTCATACCACCCCATATCTGTGCTCAATCAAGTTTTTAAGATTTATTCGAGTATATTGGCTCACAGACTTGATGATATTCTCCCTTCATTGATATACCCAGATCAGTCAGGATTCATTTAAGGGGGGCTTCCGGTGATGTCAGCAACCTGAATGGCAGCTTAAATTAGCGAGCATCCTGGCCCAATACATAATCGTTTGGCATCTAAAGCAATTAATAATGCAGTTGCCAGCAAAAACAACCAGATCAAAAGCGGGAGCATCCAGGAATGCACAGACCCTGGTTCAAAAATTACAACTGCTATTACAAGAAGAAAAAATGTAGAAAACCTCGGGGCCTACTGAAGACATAGACATAGTAATGGAAACCGGAACAGACGAGGAGCACACGCAACTGATAGTCTCAATAATGCAAATCGCCAGAACTGTACAAAAAATAGATACTTCCCTAACAGAGCTGAGAGCTGATATTGGCACTATACAGCATAGAACAGATAAACTGGAGCTGGGATTCACTTCGGTTGCGGAGCAGACTGAGCGTCACAATCGCCTCCTGTTGTTCTTGATGGTGAGGGAGAGAGAGTTAAGGGCCAAAATAGACGATATAGATGGAAGAAGCAGAAGGCAAAATCTCAGAATCTATGGTGTTCTGAAAGGTGCCGAGGAAGGTGCCTCAGATGTTATTACCTACATTCAAAAGATTTTAAGGGACTTACTGAAGCTGCCTGCGGAGTTTGACATTTCAATGGACCGGGCACACCGCTCCCTCACCCAGCGCCCCTCGAGTCCTGGCTCCCACCCGAGGTCTTTTGTGGTGCGGATGTCAAGCTATACCTCTAAAGAGGAGATACTCAGGAGGGCATGGAGGCTGAAAAAAATCATGTTTGGGCCACACCGCATAACGATCAACAACAACTACACTGCTGGGGTTCAGGAAGCACGTCGCACCATGTGGCCGATCTTAAAGCAACACAGAGTCAGAAATTTAAAGGCGCAGATGCTCTTCCCAGCACGCCTAAGGGTGGAAACCAAACAGGGGCCCAAGGTTTTTGAAGATCTGCTGGCAGCCAAAAACTATCTAGAGGGTATCGGAATCCCAGTTCCTGGATTGGAGAAAGAACGGATAGAGAAGGAACTCCACAGGTTGGCCTGGATGGTGGCACGCAAATGATTGGCACGCTTGAACCAAACATGGTCAACTAATCTTCGAGCAGACATCACTGATCTGATGAGGCCTTATGTCTCCGCGGTGCAGCTGATTGACCTGACTCCACAAGAAGACGTTAATACAGAGGTACAGGAACAGGCGATGGCCCCTCAGATGGAAAGAGCCTCGGCAGACTGACAAAGGGAAAAAAAAAAAGAAAAAAAAACAGGACATACAGGTGATGAATATATAACTTGACTGCCTGCTTGGGTGAAACTATAGAAAAGGATTTAATACATGCTACGAATTGCATTGGACACGGAGTCGCTTTATGGGACCTGGCTAAAAAGTGGTGAAGGGGGTTCTTGATCAGGGGTGGATGTGATCTGGAAGGGAATGTTGAAACTGGTAAGGGAGGGGAATTTCCTTCACATACATGCTCTGAATACATTGGTAGAAAAGAGCGGGGTAAGAAATGGATTTTCTTAAACATTGTAAACTTGATGGAAAGGATAAATGTAACCCAGGAATGCAGAGTAAATAGTTAAAAAGGAGGGGGGAGGAGGGAAACAATACCCGAATGCCTATGACGGGACTCCGATCTAGCAGGCAGTCGGCTGGCGGATCATAAGGTTTGGTGGTCTCCCCCCGGCCTCCCTACTGATTTCCCAGTGGGGGGGGGACTAAAAAGAAAATTGCCTTACAATCAAATGAAGTGGAGCGAGGAGAAAATCTTCGAACTCTACCCATTGCGGGCCTGGGGAGGGAAGGGACGGCTTTGAAAACTGGAACCTGAGAAGGCCACCTTCTGCCTTCTGGCTTTGCTGATGTTAGTAGCACCCTGGAGCTCAGGGTGTAGACCCAGAAAAGATGCTCTAGGAAGGTTTCGCCCACAACATCATAAAGGGCAAGGTGTCCCAAATGAGACACAATCCGGTCCACACATGGGGGGCTGGACTGACCTAGGAAGTTGCAGTTTTGCAGAATTGGTTACCCAACTCCCTCTGCAACACTTATATTATAAAAAAGGAACATATGTTGAAAGGAGGATGGAGGGGGGGAAGTTTTACGTTTTGTCAGATTCGCTTATTTACAAATCTTTGAAAGTTGTAATGTGTTTGCTTATGAAACAATGGTTAAATTTTGTTATAGGAATGTTACCCCCACTAGAGGGAGACAGACTACCAAATGTTGCTTCGTATGTTCAGGCTGGTCAGTGGTTGAGAACCAGCAGGTTACTATTTTTTACAAGATATTCCGAGGGGCACAAGGAAAGTTTTGGACAGGTGCATGCATACATCAGGGACAAAAAAAACAGACAGCTACTGAAGCTGAAAAAAGAGACAGAGACAGGTGAGGCAAAAACTGAATGTTCTAGAATTAGAACAGGAAAGAGATCACTGAAAAAGACTCAAAATCTACAATATGGCTAAGGTAAAATCTAAAGTAATCTCCTACAACATCAATGGCATAAACCACCCCATCAAAAGAAAACAGCTTCAAAATTTTCTTAAAAATCAAAACTGTGAGATACAGTTCTTACAGGAGACACATCTGTCTCCCAAAGAAGTCCTAAAGTTAAAAACTCTGGAATTCCCGACTATCTACCATGCATCTTTGAGGAATGGGAGAAAGAGAGGCGTCGCAATACTATTGTCGGCCTCTCTCCCATTCGAGGAGGTGGAGGTAATAGTGGATGCAGGGGCCAGATACGTGATGGTCGTGGGGCGGATACAGTACCTGCAGGTGACATTATTAAATGTCTATGCTCCACCAGGCTCAGCAATAGCCTTCTTCGCAGAAATGTTTAAGTTAATGGCGGATAGGCCGAGGGGACTGGTGATTGCAGGAGGTGACTGGAATGTGGTTATGGATAGATCTCTGGATGCCACTTCACAGGTCCCGGCGCCTAACGGGAGGACCTCCAAGCCTTTAAAAAGGCTCATGAGAGACACGGGTTTGATAGATATATGGAGAGAGAAATACCCACTGGCCCAAGACTATACATATTACTCCCCAAGATACAACATATTTTCGCGATTGGATATGTTCTTTACATATGGACGGGACATCTCGGTGGTTGAGTCTATATGGGTGGGATCTGAGAGCCTATTGGACCACAAGCCTGTTTATCTGGAGATAGATCTTCAGCTGCCTAAAAAGCCAACACAATGGAGGCTAAATACAAGCCTACTTAGAGATGATAAGGTGAAAGAGGAAATCAGGGAAGCAATAAGGCAGGCCATTCAGTTAAATGAACACGCAGACACTACACCCCAAATCTTGCTGGATACAGTAAAAACCATGCTTAGAGGGAGGTTGATTTCGATAGCCACGTATAAAAAACGGGAGAGGGCTAAACAAAGAGAACAGCTAAATCAGGAACTTAAAACTTTGGAAGGGCAACAGAAGTTAAAATTCTGTAGGGATAGAGAGGGTCAAATAAGGGGGCTAAAGACAAGGCTTCAGAGATTGCTGCTGCTAGAAACTGAGGAAGCTCTGCTTTACACAAAACAGGATTATTATGAGGGAGGCCCAAGGGCCACCCGCTTCTTAGCATATCGGTTAAAGCAACAGTCCGCTAAGACACATGTTACTGGTCTCCGACACCCAATCACGGGGCAGACTTCATGTAAATGGGAACACATAGCAGATGCACTAGTAACATACTACAAACAATTATATCAACCTCAGCCGGAATCATGCCCCGGGGCTGCCTGGGAATTCCTGAAAACTTTGAGTCTCCCTCAGCTTACGGAGACCCAGAGACAAAGCTTGGAATGCCCAATCACCCAGCAGGAGATCCTGAGCATAAATGGGGACCTCAAGGTGGGGAAATGCCCAGGCCCGGATGGGTTTGGAGGAGAATTATATAAAACATTTGTGGGTGAAATAACCCCCATATTAAAAATGGTCTACAACCAAGTTTGGCTGGAGGGGGAGGCAGTTCCTCCATAATGGAATTACACCACCATAACTGTGATCCCGAAAGAGGGAAAGGACTTGAAGGACTGTGGTTCGTATAGACCAATCTCACTCCTTAACATAGATTATAAAATCTTTACAACTATAATAGCAAAGAGATTGCAGACCTTTCTCGCAAACCTAATTCATCCAGATCAGATGGGCTTCATAGAGGGAAGGCAGGCCTCTGAGGGTGTTAGAAGAACCATAAACATAATTGACACCATTAATAAACAACATGCCCCTGCCTGTCTCATGAGCCTTGACGCAGAAAAAGTGTTTGATAAAGTCGACTGGAACTTTTTGTTCCTAGTCCTAAAAAGGATGGGCTTTCCACCACCATTTTTGGAGGCAGTCAAGGCCCTATATGCCTCTCCACGGGCCTTTGTTAGGGTAAACGGGGGCATTTCGAAGAGGTTCAATCTGGGGAGGGGTACTAGACAGGGGTGCCCACTGTCGCCACTCCTTTTTGATATATATATATATAGAACCTCTGGCCCAGGCGATAAGGGAAGCAAAAGAGGTGAGGGGGGGTAAGGATAGGCAAAGGAGACCATAAAATTTCCTTATATGCAGATGATGCCCTCCTATATATAACCAACCCGAGCAGATCCATCCCCAAAATCTGGTCCATAATTGATAAATTTAGCCAATTCTCAGGATACACCTTAAATAAAAACAAAACCGAAGTTTTGAAATTTCACTATAATCCTCCACCCAACACCAAGCAGTTACTGGACACAAATTGGAATGGGGGAAAATAAAATACCTTGGCACCCAAATTCCAAAAAACCTGACAATGCTTTACTCGTATAATTTTGATCTAACAGTAACCCAGATAAGGCATGACATTAAAAGATGGGAGGCCCTGAACCTACCCTTATATTCAAGGATACAATCAGTATCGATGAACATCCTTCCTAAATATTTATACCTATTTCAATGTCTCCCAATAAAAATACATAAGAACCAATTTCAAATATGGCAAAGGATGCTCACAAAGTTTATCTGAAATAACAGGAGACCTAGAATTAAGAATATCATATTACAGACAAGTAGAAAATATGGTGGTAGAAATGTTCCGTGTTTGGAGGACTATTTCTTGGCCACCCAGTTAAGATGGGCCCTCTTATGGTCGGCCAGAGCATATACTGCCCGATGGAAGGAGATTGAAGAGGTTCTAATGGATGGAATGCCCCTAGGGACGCGAGCCCTGACACCAGGTTCACAGACCATAGATGGAGAGATATCTCTTTTATCAGTAAAAAAATACTTTGGGCTCTTTAAGACGCCTATGGGCCAAACATGGGCTCGATGTGGAGGCCTGGCCATTATGATGGTTTGTGTGGGACCCACGGTTTCTCCCTCCCAGACAAGATCTTACCTTCAAAAGATGGGGAGCCTGGGATTGTATTCTCTAGACCAGTTCATAGAGGGAGGTATTGTTATGGAATTCACTCAGATTAAGGAAAAATTCTCCTTAAGACAGGGGGATTATTTTAGGTATTTGCAGATAAGAGCCCACATACATAAATTACAATTCCTCTACAAACAAACCAAATCCTCAGTTGGGTTGCTAAGTACAATGACTGAAATAATAAACTTAACAAAGGTCAAGGGACAAATATCAGCTATTTACGTAGCCTTGAGGGATGGGGTAGAAACAAGACTTCCCAAACTAAAAGTAGATGGGAGCTGGAGCTGGAGGAGAGTTTAGGGGAGGAGGAGTGGGCTGCGGCTCTTGCACAGACCTCTAAGACCACATCATCCCCACGTTGGAAAGAGTATGAATGGAAAGTAAGAATGAGTTTTTGTTACACCGGCTGTTCAAAGTAAATGGGACAGGAACTGTATGGGGAGATGCTGGAGAGAGTGTGGGGAAACTGTGGCAAACTATCTCCATGTCTTCTGGTCATGCTCGACCCTCAAGAATTACTGGGCAGAAATCAACCAGATGATAAAACAGGTATTCTCCTTAGAGACTGTCCTGGGTCCCAGAAATTTGATATTGGGAATGAAACCAGATGAAATAAGGGAATCAGACAGGACCTATATGTGGAACATTCTCCTTACGGAGGCCCATAAGGCCCTAACAAAAAAATGGCTATTACAGTCCCCACCGACCCACCGAGAATGGGTATCCATTGTAGGTGAGATAAAAGACATGGAGGAGATCACCTACAGAATAAATCTGAGGACACAAATTTTTGTGAGAAGATGGACCCCATGGCTGTTATTTTTGAGGTTGGAGGTAGCAGAGAGGAAGGGGGAGGACTGGGGGAAGGACATGGAGATGCGAAAGCCTAGTTGGGAAACACCAGAGTGGTACGAATAAAGCACCCACTTCTAGCAATGTAAAGTGAGATCTTCAAGGTGGAGAGAGAGATCCAGCTGACAGAAAATGACTATGTATAAAGATGTCTCTGATATAAACTGTATGTACCACTAAAAACAGAAATGCTGAAAGTGATCTTGAACTAATGTACAACTGTGCTGAAATTTGCAATAAACATGAATTTAAAAAAAAGGATTCATTTAAGGCAGACAGACAATATCAAACACACTTTATATCTTACAGATCATGCCCTTCCAATGAAATCCCCTCTTTTAATACTGAGTCTCAATGCCCAAAAAGTGTTTGATATGGTCTCTTGGAGGTTCCTCCAGGCTGTCTTGCAAAAATTTCAATTTCCTAAACCTTTTTTGGATGCTATTAGAGGAATATACACTGACCCTGAGGCAGTCGTGAGACTGAACGGTTCACATTCCGATCGATTTTCCCTATTTAGGGGCACCCGTCAGGGTTGTCCCCTTTCTCCATATCTGTCTGCTCTCTTTGTCGAGCCTATGGCCCAGCTACATCAACAAACTCCTAGTTTGCATGGCTATAGTGTTTCTGAGACATCTCATCACAAAATAGCCTATTATGCTGATGACCTTCTTCTCTACATCACTCGCCCTGAAGAATCACTACAAACCTTTTTTTTTTTTTATTCTCTTTTTATTGGTATTCATCAAAATCATCATCAGGTACAGATTTTAGATTTCATACATTCACTTCAGTAGTCTCCTCACATAGATACAGTAAAGAAAAATCTGTGGGAATCCCAAAGTGCCAGCCAATACAATAAGGTTATAAAAAACAGGACTATTCCTATTACAGAGTAGTACAGATTACCTGGATTCACATGTAAATTTATATAAACATGTACACATGTACATTCCCCATTCCTAATTCATCAGAAAGCATATTCCCTTTAAATGCTGATTGGAAGGTTGCTGTGATAGTGTGACTCCAGACAGGGCAGTTAGGAGTGCTATCAATGGTCAGCCGGAACCTTTCAGGGGTCTTTTATTGCTGCATCCACAATTGTCTAAGTATAGAAATCCATTATACTCTCAGAAAAAGGGAGAGGGGAAGAGTAAAAAGACGGGAAGAGAAGGAGAAATTGAGAGTTAACCCTGTTGTTCCATTAGGGAACGAATGCTAGATCTTTTAATGCATAGTAGAATAGCCATCTGCTCCATCTTGAGTTAAAAGCCTCTATTCGGTTGTTCAGTTTATAGGTTATTTTTTACATATAATAGATTTGCTTTGTTATGGTGTGCCAGTCTTCTAGGGTAGGAGAGACAGGGGCCTTCCATAGTTTAGTTATAGCTTTTTTCCCAGATGTAAGAAGGATAGCCAATAGGTATTGGATGTTTTGGTCCTTAATATCTCTGGGAAAGATCAAGAGAATGAAGAGTTGCGGGGAAAGTTGGAGGGGGATTCCTAAAATCAGTTTAATTTCGGACTGCAAAGCCTGAATAAATAGTCAATTTGGGGCAGCCGTATATCACGTGCGTTAAATGAGCCCTATTCTCACCACACAATCGCCAGCAGGAAGCTGTGCCATTCTGCCCAAAATGACTAGAGATCTCTGGTGTATAGAAATATCTAATTAGAAATTTCCAAGCACACTCTCACCATTGGTGGGTGCTAGAGGTATGGGCAACCTGTCGACAGGCTTGCTGCCATTGTTCTAATTCTATAGGTGCACCCAGTTCGTGTTGCCACTTCTGGCAGGTTATCTTTAAATTTTCCTGGTGTGAGGTTATTAAGGACTAATAAAAGGTTGAGATTAGGGTCCCTGATTTGGGGAGGAAAGCATGGATTGTATGGAGGTAATTAACTGGGACCAGCAATCAGGAGTGTGCATCCAAAGTGGCAAGGAACTGTAATAGTGCCTTAGTTGTAGATACATATAGTGATGCGAGCTGGGGAGACCAAATTTTGCTTGTATTTCCCGAAAGGACCATAATCTCCCACCTGTTACGATCTGAAATAGATATCTAAGCTGATATTTTGTCCACTGCTGAAAGGCATCATCTAGCTTCCGGGGAAGAAAGTTAGGGAGGGCAGCTATGGGGCATATTAACGGAATAAAGGGAGAGATCCGAGGTTGCCTCCTAATTTGATGCCAGATCAGCATTCTATATCTGATTTCCAGGGGTAGTTTCTGGTAGTCTTCCGAACGGGGTGTATCACAGTAAAGTGTATTGACGTAGTCCGGGTCTGAAATGATGTACTGTTCAAGATCTGCCCAATGTGCCTCACCATCCAGAATCTGCCTAGCAAACATGTGGAGTAGGCATGCAGCCTGATAGTAGCAGTATAGATCAGGCAAGCATAAACCTCCCAGGTCCCTTGGAATAGTCAATATTTTAAACTTAAGCGGAGCTTACGACCCACCCATATGAAGCGTGAAATAGCTCTATTCCAGTCCTTAAATAAAGATTGAGGGAGCGAAATGGGAATATTATTAAAAAGGTAAAGGGCTCTAGGAAGGGTGATCACGTGCAGAAGGTCTATTCTCCTAGATAGACTTAGTGGGAGCGTACCCCAGTTTGCAAAGTCATCTTTAAGATGCGCAGTAAAGGGGACATAATTATACTTATATGCATCTTGCAGGTCTCTAGAGAGGGTTATTCCTAAGTATTGAAATTTGTTAACATCCCACCTACATGGAAACTGTTCCCGAATACTTTGACTGGGAACATATTGAAAAGTTAGAATTTCAGTTTTTGCTATATTCACTTTGTAACCCAAAAGATCTCCAAACTCATTGAGTAGGTGACCTACCTTCAGGAGTGAGGTGATCGGGCTCCGTAGGTAGAGCAGGACATCGTCCGCGTAGAGAACAATGTGGTGTTCCTCATCACCTACCATAACTCTGGAGACGTCCCGTGATTGTCTAATTAGTTGTGCTAATGGTTCCATGAATAAGGCGAATAGTAAGGGGGATAAAGGGAACCCCTGCCTAGTGCCCCTATAGAGAGAAAAGGGGGTGGAGTGATGTCCAGCAACCCTAACCTAGGCTTTAGGAGAGGTGCAGATGTTGGAAATGACTTGAATTAATGCCCCTGGGAAACCCATTGATTCCATAACCGAATATAAAAAAGGCCAATAAACTCTGTCGAAGGCCTTCTCAGTGTCGAGACTTACCAGGGCTGCTGGGGAGCCTAGTACGTTCATCTCCCAAATAATATGATAGGTTCTTTTAATACCATCTGTAGTAGTGCGGCCTCCTACAAAGCCCGTTTGATCTTTATTAACAAGCTGTGAGAGAATGGCTTCAAATCTTTGGGCTATTATTCCCATAAATAATTTGTAGTCTGTATTCAGTACAGAGATAGGGCGGTAAGATTCACATAATTGTGGGTTTTTCCCCGGTTTGGGGATAACTGAGATCGTAGCATATGCCCAGGTAGGAGGGGAGCAAGTCACCCTGAAGGACAGAGTTACACGTTTAAGCGGGGGAGAAGGAGGAGCTGTTTTGCTGCTTTATAAAATTCGGCTCCATAGCCGTCAGGGCCTGGGGCCTTCATAGTTTTAGCATGGGCCACTGCACTAGTAAGTTCCTGCATTGTAACTGGGTTCAACAGTTGTTCACCTTGCTGTAGCGTGATTCTGGGAAGAGCAAGATTATGCAGGAATTTCCTTTTGAGTCGGTAGATGCAGGGTGTTCTGGGGTGTATAGAGTAGAATAATATGTTGTGAATGCCTCAACAATATCATTTAATTTACTCAGAGGTGTACCTCTCACTGGGTGGCAGATGGATGTTATAGTGGCCAGTTTCCTTTGTTTTCTGGTTTGATATGCTAGCAGCCTTGTGGCCCTGGGGCCGACTTCATAATACCTCTGACGGAGAAAGGAAAGAGCAATTTTGGTCTGCTGCAGGGCTAGTCTATCTAGCTCCTGCTTAATTTGTTGAATTTGTGGGAGTATAGTGGTGTCACCATGTTTGTGCAACATTTGGAGAAAATGCAACATTTCTTCTAGTTGGCTTTTATGTTGTTTATGGTCTTTTGCCTTTTGTGAGGTGTAGTTTATAATGTGTCCAAGTAGGATCGTTTTAATAGTGTCCCAGAGAACGGCAGGTGAGGTATCCAGATCAACATTATCGGACAGAATTTCGGAGAATTTGTCCGTAATAAACTCCTTAAACTGGTCAGATTTTAGATAAGCTGGATTTAGACGCCAGAACGAGTTTCTTTTTGGGATACCTAACTTCCAGAAACTCATTACAGGTGCATGGTCTGATAGGATGATATCTTCTATCTGTGTATCCCTTAAGTAATCTAGGTGTTCTACTTGGGTGAAGATTAAATCAATCCTACAGTAAGTCTTATGGACAGCTGAGTAATGTGTATAGTTCCTAGAGTGGGGGTGCATAAATCTCCAGTTGTCAATCTAGCCAACTTGAGATAGAAATCTACTAAGAAACTTCTGTTGGGAGGTTTTCCTTGGGGAGCCAGGGTTGGAGGAGTCCTTCTCCAGTTTGGAGAGAATGTTAAAGTCACCAGAGAACAAAAGAATTCCCTTAGTGAATTGGGTAATTTTATCTAATAGGTTTTTCAGTTAGCCCACGGGTGAATCTGTTGGGATATAAACATTCACTAATGTGACCTCAATTTTGCCAATCTGCCCCCGAAGAAGCACTAATCTGCCACTCGGGTCAATTCATTTTGACTCATAATACCAGGGGACCCTCTTTGGGATTATTATTGTGACTCCTCTTCTCCTGCCCCCCATATAGGAAGAGCTATAGACCTCACCTTTTGCAATTCTCCCTAATTTTTCATGCTCAGCATTACTGAGGTGAGTTTCCTGCAGGTAAATAATATCTGCTTTGGATTTCTTCAGCTGCGTAAAGACCCTTGTTCACTTTATAGGGGAAGTAAGACCGTTAATATTCCAGGAGATGACCTTCAAAGGGTTTTCCTGCATGGTAGGATCTAGATAGAATCAAATTAATGCTAGGGGCACTAGGCAGTGATAAAGAGACTACTACATGTACAGTCTGTACCTCATACCATTTTGTAGAGAGTTTGACATAATCTGAAATTTTAAACTATCTAAAATTATAACAATTTTCTAAAAGTTTCAGGGCTAGAACTTCTCCTGAGAGTTGGTAGCCTCCTAACTGGCAATCAAATCGAACAGTAAATTCAGCATAAACTGTTAAAAGCAAAGACATTGAGAAATGTGAAGGTATGCAGCTAGTATAAATCAACCAGAATTTACAGTCTCAATGGTAGTAGATTAATTATTGGTGCACAATTAACTTGAACTTCAAAGCACCGAGAGCTTCAAAAGCACTCGAGAGGGTGAGGTAATCCCCACCTGTATAGGGTATCTTTAGTAGGTATACCCAAAGCTCTTCTAGAGCTAGAGAGAGAGGGTTGGGGGGGTTGGCTAGTCACTCTCTCTAGCAAGCTGTCCAGTAAGTGAGGGAAACTCCCCAGAGGAGAGAGTCCTGGAGTTACTGGATGGCAAATACTGAGTGGGTGGGAGGGAGGGGTGGGAGAAAGGAAGAAGACAAAAAAAAGGGGGGGTAGGTTCAGTATACAGCGGGTTAATCAAGGTGTCCCTGCAAGTTGCAAACTTAATTACTAAACAGTGTGGTCTATTGCCACTTCTCTACTTATTATCACCCCAAAGATAAGTTATAGGGGAGGTTAGTTAAATCAAGGATGGGGGCTATGCTGTAAACACAACATAGTGAGTGTATCATAAATGGTGTCATTTTCAAGGCATAAGTCTCGATGATCTAGTTAAACACTGTATAGTTGTAGTAAAAAAGGGAAGGTGGTTTATTTTCAAGATATAAGGAGCAGTATCTGTCAAAACCGAGAAACAGGAGAAAATCACCGAAAGTGAGAAGGGAGTGTAAGGTTAAGACCATCATGCAAAGATCAAAGTGTTAGTATTGTTATTTGTGTTATATACTGACAGCAGCTATGATAATTATTGTATCCTTATTTCCTTAAAAAGTCGTTGGAGAAAGAAAAGGAGGGTGGGGTGGGGTGGGGAGGAATTAGCATCAGTCCTGGGGTTGGGGAGAGAGGCGTTACTGATTTAATAATTTAGCCTTGAATGGGAGCAATTTCCCAAAACTGGTGAGTGCCCCTGATCTTCAGGCTGTCACAGTAGCATTAAGGCTGCTCCTCTGCATACTGCAGGGAGCCGCAGTGTGGTAAAGGGGCAGATCAGAGAAAGGCTCTGAAAACGTGTATCACGTTAGCCCATTTTCGAAATCAGCCCAGGAGATCCAGGAGGCAAGAGAGCAACAGAAAAAGAACAGATCAGTAGGAGCCTAGGGTTAGTATTATTAGTGAGGTAGAGGTTTTAACTTTCAAGGATGACCGGCAGGTCTTTAGACTAAGGCCTTAAGTAATCCAGCTGAGAGTTGGGAGCTCTCGTTGTTTGACCTGCCAGGCCTGCTGGGCCAGTTTTGCAGCCAGTGTACTTCTGGTAAACTTACTTGGGGGGATTTGTACCTCTATGTTGTATTTTTTAAGGGATTCCGCCGCTTCCTCAGCCAATGCAAAGGTGAGCTGGCCTTCTGTATAATTATCAGCTTAGCAGGATGGAGGTTCTAAAGCGTATGCCCGCCTTTTTCAGTTCTTTCAATATAGGGCCATAGGCTCTTCATTTCGCCATGATTTCAGGTGCATAATCATTTTCAAAAAATAGCCTGCAGTCTTTGTAGCTGATCTGACCTTTTTTCCAGGCAGCATGGAGTATGAGCTCATTTTCTTGGAATTGAAGGAATTGAACCAGCATGGCTCTCGGTCTTGCTTCTGGGGGGGGCCTGGGCCCTAGAGTGCGGTGCACTCACTCAAACTCCAGTGTAACATCGACCGGCACTTCTAGGATCTGCTTCAGAAGTGAGCGAATAAAATTATGGGGATCTATTCCCTCTTCCCCCTCTGGAATCCCTGAAATTCGGATATTATTATGTCTATTTTGGCTTTTGGCATCTTCTGCCCATTCCTGTAAGGTCTGCACACACTGATTGAGCTGCAATATGGCCCTCTCTGCTCTATCAACCCTTCCGTCCGTCTCAGTGTATTGTTGCTCTAGGTGCTCTTGCTGCTTTTCTAGTTTCCCTATGTCAGTTCTCAATGCTGTTGTTGTTGAGCGGAATTCGCTCCGGAACTCTCTAAGCTCACTCAGCACCATTGCCATTTGCCGCTGTAAGGTGCCGAGAGGAGGCTGCTCACTGGTGCCATTACTTTGTCTCGAGGACTCAGAGGCCTGTGACGCTTCGCTGCCTGAGTCTGAAATTCCGCCATCCTCGCGGTGATTAAGTGTTTTCTTATGACTCTTCTCCCCTCTCTTCGACATTATAACTCCTCCTATGCAGTTTCTGATGTTCAAATCTTTTAATAAACGCAGTTAATTCGGAGGATATTTCGACTTTATCGGGAGCCTGTAGATTAAGCTTGCATCAGGGGAAGTGATGTCACCGGAAGTCCAGAATCACTACAAACCTTGACCTCCTTATTAGAAGAAATACAAATTCTTACAGGCTACACAATTAATCAATCTAAATCAGAAGTTTTACTTATACAATCCCCAGTGTCCCACTAACTCATCTTAAAATACCCCTACAAATGGGATAAACCCGTCATAACCGATCTAGATATTAAAATACCCCATAATTTTTCAAACTTATATTCCTTGAATTTTTCTTCAACTTTATTAAGAATTAATTCAGACTTGGTGAGATGGACACCCCTCCCTCTTACACTACTGGCTAGAGTCCAGTATATCCAGATGAATTCCCCTCTGAAGATTCTATATGTAATGCAAAACATCCCATTACTCCTCACAATGAAGGATATTCGAGGTAGGACAGCTCTGTTAGTCAGTTTCTCTGGGTTAACCAGAGACCCAGGCTCACACTTTATAAGCTTCAATGCCCCAAAGATGAAGGAGGGTTGGCTCTTCCTAGTATTGTTAATTATTGGCTCGCCATTCTGCTTATGCACATCACTACCTGGCTTTTACATCAAAGCCTAGCCCCGCCCTGGCTCAAAGTAGAGTAGATCATGGCTAATAACCTCTTGAATTATTCCTGAGTGTTCCAGACCCACAATAAAGTTCAGGTTCGGGGTGGATCCAGATTTACTAGAGGAATGCTCCAGTCTTGGATGAAATTTTGATCCCATCCAGCTAATAAGTTTTTATCAGACTGGATGGGAATCCCCACTGAGGACCCATCCTGGACCCTGGCAAGATCTGATGCCACCTTTAAGACCTGGGCCCAGTGAGGCCTATGACATTCATACTAATTCTATGATAACTCTGTTTTCAAGCCTTTTGATCAACTTCAATAAGAGTTTTCCTTAAATGAAACAGACTTTTTCAGGTATCTGTAGATTCACCACCTCATGGATAAGAGGACTGGACTGGATATTACTGCTCAGATTATTCCTCCCTTATTCCTCTTACTGTCTCAGTTGGAAGGAGGTGGAGACCATAGCCACTTAGTCTCCCAATTTTATAAGGCCCTACAGGGGACACCGACACAGGTTATGCACTTAGTACAATTCCATTGGGAGGCCGAGCTTCGGATTGAACTTTTCCAAGAGGACTGGCTCCGCATTTTGGAGGAGGCAACATAAAACCTCCAGCTCATATGTATGGAGAGAGTTCTCCTGGAAAGTAGTATACAGATTTTTCCATACCCCTCAGATTATGGTTAAATACTTAGCCGGAGGAGACTCTTCTTGTTGGAGACATTGCTGTTGTGGGGTTGCTACACACACGCATATTCTCTGGTCCTGCCCAGTATTGACAACATACTGGTCACTGATAAAGAATAGAGTGATGGATCTTTTCCCGAAAGTGGGCACCTTATCCCAAGCTATGGGGATCCTTCTTCATTACCCTTGTCACTTTAAGGACCCGCACCAAATATATCTTCTCAATATTTTACTTGGAGTGGCCAAAAAATGTATTACAAGGCTATGGCTTCACCCAGACTCCCCTACAATTTCAGCCTGGGAAGATACAGTCTATGAGATATATAAACCAGAACATATGATGGCTCAACTACAAAATAAAACACGTAAATTAATGAATCAAAGGAATGTCTGGTTTCTTAATATTTCCCAGTTCAGATCAGACCAGCCACCTTAGTAGCCGGCAGTGACTGAGGCAAACCTTCCTCCTTTACCTTATGATTGGGTTCTGGCCAACCCTTTGCCCTTCTTCTCTGGGAACTTCTTATAGCCTTGATGGATGGGATCCTCCCTGATTAAAATTTTAAGTTATTTTATCTCTTTTACTTTAAACAGCGGCCTCCCGGGCTCCCCATGCTCCTGTCCATAATTTTTATAACTGGGAATTGCAGATCTGACCCATTCATTTGTACTTGACTGACACTAACATGTTGGCTATAATGTCATAATCTAAAATTCAGGTAGAGAGTTGCGATTTTATCATGCATTTATGTTACTTAACATAGCACCAGATTACTGACTCTCACCCATACAATTATGTCTACTAAAGTGTTGTATGTATGCATTCCTATGTATTTGATGATGATTCCCTGTAAATATGCTCTGTGGTACTATCTAAGCAAAAATCTAAAATAAAAAAAACAGTTTAACAAAAAAAAGAAAGAAACTAGTGCCACCACGGGGGGGGGGGGGTTGTGTGCCCATGGAGGGGTAGGAGCGATGGAGAACCAATGCAACATTATTGACTGCAGCACTGTGGAAGGACAGAACAGAGGTATTGGATCATGTACTTCTAGAGTCCCTTCTCTCTCCTACCCCTCGCAGTATGGGAAATTCTGACACCCAAGAACTGTTTGTGGCTCTTGAGTGCAAAATCCTTATTTTAGCCCCTGTATTCCTTTCCACAGCACCAAACTGTGATTCCACAAACTGGATTAGGACTTTCATCAATGGATTAAGCAGTACAAGTGGAAAAACTGAAGGGACAAGAATCTTGTTTCTCTGCAAATTAAACCAGTAATTAAGATCCATGGAAAGAGAAATGCAGACAAAAGAGAAATATAAACAGAATTTTATCTAGAGGTTATGGTTTTCAAAGTTTTCCTAAAAGCGACACCTCAGGTAATAAATGTGACTTCAAGGGGGCAGCAGTATCAGTTATGTCAAATGCTTTTTTTTTTTGCACCATTGTAGCTAATAGTTTACAACAGTACAGTATGAGCTCAAACTCTAGTGATCTGTTACAGCTAAGACTAGCCAAACCCAAGAAGAAGAATACTTAGGCAACATTCTGGGAGTACAGCTGCATGCCTGTCATTGAGGCACAGCTCAGGAAGCATAGGAGCAGTGGTAGAATTTGCAAAAAGTGTTTATTAGTACTTGTAACATAAAAAAATAAACTTGTTCAGTATAACTATTTACAAAGGCAGAATAAACAGAGAAGATCCATCTGAGTTTTCCTTCAATCTCTGTGTCTCCTTCAAAACATTGCATCTCTCTCTCTCATAAGTCTTTGCAATGCCCCTTCTTAACAAGCATCTTGTTTTTTGTACAATGTTCTTGTCAATTTCATGCAGGCACAACAAGAACACAATGTCCCAGAACTAAGGCCCCTTCTCCACAGCTTCTGAAAAAGGGCTTAAAAACTGCTCTCAGTTCCCAATAGCTTTTTGCAATAATCTCAAACTATAATTATAAACATTTAAACAGTAACACTGTATAATTTCTAAACAAAGGGATCCCAGTATCAGCTACATTTCCACATAATAATTTATATATATTTTTATACCAGCAGATATGCAAGGGAGGAAAAGACAAAAACAGCAATGGAAGACTGAGAGACAGTGAGAGGCAAAGAATTGCAAGACTGTCGGGGTGATCAAGTCCTAGGTCTAACGGGAAAATTTGGTTGCACAACCAGACAAGAGACAGAAAAGGAAAGAACAGAACAGATCTCTGAATTCTAACTCTTCATAACAACCGGGACAGGGTCCTATTCAAGCCTGTCACAATGCCTTAATAGTCTGGTAAAAATGTAATATTTAGGTATTTAGTTTTTGTTGACCAGGACAGGAGGGCTAGACAATACTGCATATCTTCAGCCTCATCCCATGAAGGTGGTAGTAGTGGTGGTGGGGAATTCAGATGCAAACTAGGAGAAACTGAATCAGATTAAGCTGTTGGTGGTATTTTAGTGAATGAGGGAAATTCAGCCAGGACACTGAGGCAATTTCCCTACTCAGAGATAGAGGGCACTGTGACTGGTGCTGAGATGGACGGTCACTCTACTGCTGTGAGGATGGAAGATGTTTGCAGGGCTGAGGAGCAGGTCTCCTCCCTGGCCTACTTGCTTACAGGTACCGTATCGCAAATGGAAATGGATAATCAGCCCACTGTCTTGGATGAACAGTTTGTGCTAGCAACGGATCATTTTGTAGAAGATATGAAAATTCACCAGAAGGTATTGAAACAGGATGTGGATGAGCAGCATGAAACAGATCCAAGGGATAGCATCCTTCCCTCAGATTCTGCAGAGGAACTGTGAGGAACACTATGGGATAAAGAGCAACATTTTTTGGAGTGAAGGAGCCTTTTGCAAGAGGCACTAGCACAGAGGAAGCAATTAAAGAAACCAGACCGGGCAGTCCCCAAGGAAATTGTAGCCGACAAGAAACTGGAGGCACAAGAGAAGAAGCAGCAGGAGGCAGCTGTACCAAGTGAGGGATTATGACCTGAATCAAGCGTTTGGCTCTCCGGAACAACAGGTAAATCCTAGGGTACTGTTAGAAAATTCAGATGTGAGTGAGAATATAGTGCAAGCATCGGATTTGTTGGGAATGGGTTCAAATGTGATGAGCAGTGCTACTACAGCAGGAGAACAGCTGGGAATGTCAGGTCCTCAGGCAGTAAAGCCACAAAATCATATGTTCACAACAGGTGTATCTACAGGGGGCACAGAAAAGACATATGTGTCTAAAGAAGTTATAACTAAAACAAAAAAAGGCAAAGTTCACATGAAAGAGAATGCGGGAGATTCTAGCATATCTATGCCTGTTCAGAATCTTGGCTCACAAAGCCCAGATTGGGTTACTGAAGCTATACAGGGAGCAGGGTGGACAAGAAATTCAGAGGGGACAGGATGGGATACAAATGCACCAGTTGTATTTGGGAGTCCCCATATGTTATAAGAAGCTACTAGGCATAATATACTGTCACCATTGTCTCCCACAGATGATATTACCCCAGGGCAGTGTACAACAGATCTACACACTACAGAAATAAATGGTAATGCACACTCTGAGGTGGCAAATGCAATTAAACAGTTGGAAGCGGATACTCAGTCACACGTTAGCCAGGATTTTGTGGAGACAGTCCCCCCAAACCACACTGAACCTTAGCCTAACCAAGTACACCAACAGCAACAACAGAATATAGGACAGGAACATTTGCCTGAACAAAATGTCTGAAATGCAAATGTCAGAGATAATTTATTTCCAGAAAATAGAAGAACCTTATCCGAACCTGCCGTTCGATGAAAGGTGGTGCATTTGTGATACAGAGGGAATATGGATGATATCCCAGACAGGATTTTTGTAGGATGAACATTTCTGAAAACAAGCATGGAATATTAAGCGTATAAGATTTACATATTGATACACATGCCTGGTGACACAATTTTTGATGTCAGTTTTAAACATCCTGCAGGCCTAGATCATTTCTGGAAACAATACCCCTTTATGGCAGCCTTTTTTGGCAATTCCCCTGACAAAGCCTAGCTTCAAAAAAATTACAATCCTTTTTCGAAAAGAAGACGTCAACATTGCAGACCTTACTTATTGGCTTAAATAGCATTCTACGGTAAATGGGTGTCCTGAACCCATTCTGGATGAGGAACACCTCTGGACGGGAGGCTGGAAATATGAAATAACTTTACAACAGGAAAATGGAGTTCAGAAACACCTCCCTAATAATTTTTTTTTAGGGAGGGACAGGGGAATACTCTTCTACCCGGAACAACCACAGGCCTGCTACAAATGTGGAAATGTAGGCCATCTAAGCAACACATGTGAGAAGCAACGATGTGGGTTATGTCGAGAACTAGGCCATATTGGAGTACATTGTAGACAACCTCCTAAATGTAACCTATATGATGAGAATGGACATACTTTCAGGGATTGTATGTGGGCCTCTCATAACAGCATGGATCAAACTATACAGATGGAACAAGATATTTATGTGGCTACCGCACAAAGAAAAGAAGCAAGGATTCATGACCTTGTCACAACACATCATGATTTACCACCAAAAGAAACTGCTACTGATGTGATAACTTATAACAGAAGTGTTCCACAGGCCAGTAGGCAGCAGGAGACTGCTTTGGAGTTACCACCACAAGTTCCAGAGGGAACTACACAGAATAGTGGAGCTGTTGTGCAACCAATGGTGGACATTGTAGTGGAAAGAGCTCTGGAGAGAAAGGAATCTACAGAAACTGTGGATATGAGCAGCAGCAATACGACTACTATGCTGACCCCTGATAAAGTGGAACTATCTTTTACAAGAGTCACCAGATCCAAGGAAGGACTGAAACCTGTGATGGGTGCAACTAATATTACAGAGAAGCAACCTTTACCAATGCATAATTCTTATGAAGCTTTGATGGATATTACAGAAGAAGAAGGGGAAGGACAGTGAGATGTTTCCTATATCAAATCCTCACAACCAGATAGAGTGGGGGAACTATCACAGAAAGATAGTGTGAAACCAAAAAAAGGAAAAAAAACGTAAATGATGCAATAATAAAGGACCCGCTCACTGCTACTGTGTACTATGCATGCTGATCTACTCTTTATTACATCAAATGTAAATAGTATTAAAGCTCAGGAAGTGAGACAGGTTACTTTTGCAAGCTTAAAGGAAAGGGGAGGGCATGCATATTTCTTATAGGATAGACGATTACACAGTATCCCTGAAATTGCACAAGCACAAAGAGATTGGAGATGGGGCCCCTCTTTGTGATCAGCAGGAGAGGCAGCCTGTTCCAGAGTGGGAATTTTGTCTCAACAGGTATCAATGAAAGTCCTTAAGGTTTTAGACATACTGTCAGGACAAGCCTTTTTGATTGATGCCTGCATTAATGGGAATACTTATAGGCTTATAAACATATATGCACCACAATCTAAAGCACTCAGATCTGACCTTTTTAGGCAAATAGAACCTTTTTTGAAAACTTCTAAATTAGTTTTATTGGGGGGGGGGATTTTAATTGTGGTTTGAGCCTTAGAGATTGGGGTAGAAAAATTGAAAAAATATATAGTGATACCAATATGTTAAAATTCATTCTACTTAGAAATTCCCTACAAGATGTTTATGATTTGTTGGGAACACCCTCAATTTATACTTTCCACAAAGGACATCTGAATACTAGAACAGATTGCTGGTTTACTTTAGAAAGAGCTTCTAGTCAAACTATCCAAATCCCCCCTTGGAAACATCAGATCATATGCCACTTAAATTAGAAATAGGGTCACACCACAATATTACTGTATATAGAGGATATTGGAAAATGAACACTTTTACATTACAAGATGAGGAATATACTAAACAGTTACAATATCTAATAACACAACAACAAGATATTAGCTTCCTCTATGATAGTTCGCTTGACTGGTGGGAGGATACAAAAATGGACATCAAAGAACTAATGATTTCTTTTACAAGTAAAGCAGCTAAGGAAAAATATATCCATTATTTAAGTTTAAGGGCAAAATATTTAAAAGTTGTAACACAAATAGCACTGACAGAGAACAATATGGCTGACACACCAACAATACTAAAAGATAATAAGTATGACTGACTATTTAAGAGACCAGGAATGCCAGATTGGCATAAATCAAAAATTCACTACACAAGGGAGCCAAGAAACTGTTAACCCTTATGATAAAGAAATACAAGAGAGAAAACATGTACTCATTACCTCCTTAATTTTGGAGACAGGAGATATTGCAGAAGATCAGTTAAAAATCCAGCAAATTATACAGAAATATATCTGTAGCACTTTTAAAGAACATTAAGTTGTGGATGTTAATGAGAATATATTTCAAAATGTGAATGTTCCTAATATCACTGAACAGGATAAACTAGCTTTAGTGCAACCAATTACTAAAGAGGAAATTCGAATAGCAATTAATGGTCTATCAACCAATACTACACCTGGTATTGATGGCATACCTATTGATGTTTATAAAACTTTTATAGATCTACTAACACCAAGTTTAGAATTAGTATATACCGCTATACAACAAGAAAATAGACTATGTTATAGTATGAAGAAGGGAATCATGATTTTTATCCATAAAAAGGGGATACAAATAATATACAAAATTGGAGACCTTTGACATTATTAACATCAGATTATAAAATCCTGACGAAAATTTTGACGACACGGCTGGCAAACGTGGCGCAGATAGTAATTTCGAACACACAAACATGTGCAATTCCAGGAAGGAATATTTACCAAATTTGATAGAGATAAGAGAGATCATGGAGCAAGGACTGAATTTGAAATCTGAAGGATACTAGTTATATATTGACCAGGAGAAGGCTTTTGATTCTATAAAACAGAGACACATTTGGCGTGTGTTGCAATATTACGGGATACCACAACAAATGGTGGCCCTGATAAAATTATTGTATCAGGAAGCACAGATCACACCCTTGATTAATGGGCATCTTGGGATTCCTGTTAATATTACAAAAGGTGTGCGGCAGGGGTATCCTTTAAATCCGCTATTATATATTTTTGGACTGGATCCAGTATTAAGAGCAATTGAATATGCTGTAGTTATTTCGCCGATGGTTAGTAACACAGGGACGGTGAATAAAAAGGTCTTGGCATATGCTGATCATTGTGTACTGCCTGTAGCCATAGGAGAAGATGGAAGGAAAGCATTACAGCTATTAACAGAAATTACAATAGAAACAGGAATAAAAAATAAACTACCTAAAAAGTATAGCACTACCAGTGGGGGTGGCACCTGTGCTGCATAACTTTCTGATCCCAATGATAAAAGCCCCTGTTTGGATTTTGGGACTCCTATTTGGATCCCGAGAAGCAGAACAACAGAATTGGGTCTCTGGAGGTAATTCATAGTGCATATGACATAGCTTTACACAAAGTTCGAACTTGGAGAAATTGGAAAATGACAAGGGAAAAAAAGAGTTCATTTTATAAAGGCCTATATCGCACCATTTTCTTTTACGTATATCTCATGTATACCCTTTACCATATGCTTTGCATACAAAAATTCAAGGCCCTTTTTTTTACTTTTATGGAGGAGCAGGCTTAACCCGGTAAAAAAAGCACACACATATACAGTAGATCATGGAAAGAAGGGGGTCTCAGTATGTTACAACCTTTAGTTTTTCTATTTTCCAATTTTTTTTATTCGACCATAAGACCATTACTTTGAGGAAGAGGGAAGGTAGGAGATGGTGCTATGCAAGATTGGAATGCAGGCTTTTTTACAGCCTGGGGAAGAAGGAAATGGCATCATACGGATAAGTTACTACCTTTGTATGTGCAGACTACTCTGAAGTATGTTAGAATGTGGAAGATAGAACTCATGAGTTTTTTGAATCAATCAAAAAAACAATTTTATAGTCATTTTCTAGAAAAATGTTATTTTGAAAACCCAATGTTCACAACTGATACAGCAATTGACAGCAGTAAATTATTGGCATGCATGACAGAAAGTAGAATCCCCTTGAAAATGCAAAATGTAGTATGGTTGTGTGGACATGGTCGATTAAACGTAAGGGGTAACCAAAAACACAAAACACAAGATGAAAGATTATGTCCGTAACAGAGTTGCCGAAATGCCATAGAAACAGTGCAACATATGTATTTTGACTGTGTATGTATATCCAGAGTTTTCGGTCTAGGCTAGCACTGATGTGGAATGAAGAAATATTTTCTTCCATGAATTTTATAACTCTAATTCAAGGCCAACTAACTGGAAAATGGAATATTTGGGAAAAAAAGTACAGTTTATGTAATTGTTGCTTGCATGAAAGTGGTTGTTTGGCAAGCAAGATGCCAGAGGTTTTTAAGAAATGAAGAACTAACTTTACAGGATATATTTTTATGTTGGCGCGCCTGTGCAGCCATCATCATGGGATAGTGCTGCTTTGGAGGCAGGATCGCTGTTGTGCGAATGCAGAGCACGCACCGGTAGGTGCGTCCCTCATTCCCCAATCAATCTGCATGCCGGCGCCACACCATGCTTACATAATGTGGCAAGCACATTTAAGAAAAGGTCTGCTGCAATCCAAGTAAAGCTCGTCATATGCGTGCGGATCCTTCCTCGTGCTTTGGCCGAGCATTATGAGCAGATAAAGCCAACGAGTGGCGCGCCAACTACTGCCCGACTTCGGGGTGCCCGGATCTCCTGTCGATTAACCCCCTGTTTCTTTGCATGCTAATGGGGAGCCCACTCCCATCGGCATAAACCCCCAATTGTTGAATGCAGAGGTGCCCAATCCCTCGACTGCCCCCTTTCTTTGTGTGACCAATGGGGTGCTTAATCCTCGTCGGCATTACTTCCTCCTCTCCCCCAGTGTTGTGTGTCGGAGAGGGTGCCTAATCCTGTCGGCTACAGACACCCCCAACAGTTAGGTGGCACAAAAGTGCCAAATCTCCTGCAAAAAACTGTCCCTATGTTTTTTTCCTGTAAATGAAAACGGTCCCTCGTAGTCTCGATGCCCCTCCCCACCCGCACCCACCCTCTGCACCTGCCTCCCTCATCCCCTCACCCCATATATACCCTGCGGAGTCTGGCGCAACGATCTTTGGTGGACCGGGAACACATCTGCACTCTTCAAAGCCGACCGCGAACTGAAGAAATGCCGGTAAGCTGTATAATGGAATGAATAGGGTTTTTTCAACTTTAATGCATGACTCGGACATTTTTGCTGATTTTGTCCCCAAATATTCAACATGGGATTTTTGGGACCCCTTCTCATGAATTCTTGCACTGTTATGGCGTTATTCTGTCCCAAAAGGTGATTTCGCAGTCACTGCGTGGAATCACCTTTTGGTACTGAGTAATGAAATGACAGTGCCACTGTTCATGAGAGGAGCTCTCAAAAAGCCTATGTTGCAAGTTTGGTATGAAAAATCCAAAAAATGACTGTTTTTCGAGCATGTGTAGCAACTGCGCAACGCACGCTCATAAGTTAGCGCATTCGCACTATTTTCATGCCAGATTCTCAACATTGGCATTTTACCACTCCTTCTTGTGAACCGTATCTGTCATTTTTCACATCCTGGCCAAAATGTGTTTTCACACCTGCGGCGCAGAATAGTGCGGTTGCTGTGCGAAATCAGTGTTTAGGACACATTACAAAAATGACAGTGACACTATTCATGAGCAGAGGTCCAAAAATGCCTGTGTTGAAAATTTGGTGACAATACTCCATAAAATAACTGTTTTACGAGCGTACGTATCAACTTCACAACGCACACTTGTCAGCACATCTGCAATATTTTCACGCCACATTCTCAGCACTGCCATTTTACCACACCTTCTTGTGAACTGTACAGCTGTCATTTTTCACATGCTTGCCGAAATGTGTTTTCGCACTTCCGGTGCAGAATAGTGCGGTCGCTGACACATTATGAAAATGACAGTGACACTGTTCATGAGCAGAGGTCCTAAAATGCCTGTTTTGAAAATTTGGTGACAATACTGCATAAAATGACTGTGTTACGAGCGTGCGTTGCACAGTTTGCATGCACACTCGTAAGTTCACAAACTTATAATATTTTCATTCCACATTTTCAACAGTGCCATTGTTCTACACCTCCTAATGAACAGTACAGCTGTAATTTTTCACATCCTGACCAAAATCTGTTTTCGCAGTTCCGGCACACAATAGCACAGTTGCTGTGGAAAGCCCGTGTTTGAAACACATTATGAAAATGGCAGTGACACTGTTCATTAGCAGATGTCCTAAAATGCCTATGTTAAAAATTTAGGGACGAAAGTCAATAAAATTAGTGTTTTACGAGTGCGCATTGCGCAGTTTGCACGCACGCTCATGACTTTGTGAATCTGTAATACTTTCACACCAGCTGTTCATCATTGGCATTTTTCCATACCTCCTTATGAACAGTACAGCTGGCTGGAAATGTGTTTTGCGTCGGTGCAGAATTGCACTGTCACTGTGCGAAATAACTTTTCGGGACACTTTGAGGAAATGACAGTGACACTATTTATCAGCAGAGGTCCTAAAATACCTATGTTGAAAATTTGGTGGCGAAAGTCCAGACAATGACTGTGTTGCAAATATGCATTGCGCAGTTTCCATGCACCCTTGTAACTTTGTCAATCTGCAATATTTTCATGCCACATTTTCACCACTGGCATTTGTGCACACCTCATTATCAATAGTCCAGCTGCCATTTTCCGCAGCCTGCCCAAAACGAGTTTCCATAGCTCTGCCGCACAGTGGCGTACTCATGCAAAATCACCTTTTGGGGCACATTAACAAACTCACAGCGTTATGCTTCTTCACCTCCGCCACTGCCAATGCCGGCGCGATAACATTCAACATTGACAAATGCTTGTTTAATTTACAAGTGGAAATAGATAAAGTTCACCTGTATGAAAAAAGGACTTTGGGAAATACAGTAAGTGATTCCTTATGGGAGGGGATACATTGGGTTGGATGACTCAAAAGGTTTTATATAATTGAATTGTCTTAACAGGAAGCAGATGGTTTTCAAATAGAATTTAATTACCTGATAGGGGAAAAGTTCATAAGGAATGTTTGTAACAGGTTTTTCTGCGGGGGGGGGGTGAGATTTTCTGTTTTTTTTATTTATCTTTGTATGTAATGGATTCCACAAAATGTATCTTGTCTGTTTTCTTTGTTCTTTTTTTTTATTTTACCAAGGATTTATTGGTTGTTTTATTATTTCTGCATTATTTACTGCAAGTATGTTTTTGAAATTTGATTAAAAATTACCCCTACTATTTTTGAGAAATACCATGGGATCTTTGACATCCATCTGAACAACCACCAGATAATGCCCAGAACTGGCTGTGCTACCAACTGAGCCATGCTGACACTGTAAATTGCCACATACATTCACACCAGGCTGGAAGATCATAAGATCAGCGACCATTTTCAACTGGCATGGAACTGAACTGCTCCCCTGGAGTTTGTTGGGTAGCCTGTTTCCTTCACAGATGAACAGTACATTACAAAGCATCTTCAGCTGGCATCCATTTGTCTTTGTCATTCTTAATTATGACTGAAAAGGTGGACAGTGCTCTAATGAAGTGCAGTGGAGATGGAGTCTACCCCGTCACAGTCTGCACTCAAACAGACTAATGGAAGACTGCATTCAAAGTACACTACAAACAGAAAGGCATTTATTATATCACAGTGATATCCCATGAACTAATCACAGCCAGGCAGTCTTCAGAACATTCACCTTCTCTGACATGGCTGGAGACCTGCACATCCACAGCTGCCTCATCGGCCACCAGCAGAAGCAGCCCGCAGGTGTGGCGGGCAGGGAGCAGGTCCTGTGGAATTCCCTCAGCACTGTTAGCTCCAGCTGCAGACATGAGCTCTATGACTTCCTGTCTCCCCATTATCCTGATGGGGCTGGTTTGGGCCTGTGAGTAGCAAGATGGTAATTGCTGTGACTAGATGTGACACGTATTTGGATTGGCTCAGCTGTTCGTGATTTTATCTAAGGGCCCATCCCATTGATTATCAGTGTGTAATAACTGGGGGACATTTTTTTCCATTGGAGAATCAGGTTATAATTGTGAGTTATAACAGCAAACATGCGCCAGATTCTCCTGAGCCCCACTCATGCTGACTCGTCGTTCAGTCACAACACTTTCACAATTCCCGTAACAACCAGTCAGAAACACCCTTTCTAAATTACACTGCTACAAAAAAAATTTAACTGAAAGAAAACCTCCCAAAAAAGAAAAAAAAACCTTCAACAAAATATGCTTACTTTCACACACGTTCTCCGGTGCCCCACTCGCATTCAGTCAGCCTTGGTCACCAGTCCCTGGCATTTCCTGATCTTGGACAAGAAAAATTACTAATGCAAACACAAAAAACAAATAAAAACAAAGCTCCCAACTCCATACTACAAAATGTTCTGATACTTTTTTGATTCCAGTTCCTAGTTCATGGAGATATGCAAATGATCTAGACTCAGACCTCAGCCTCATTTATGTATCACCATGACAACTGCCACCGAAAGAAAACCTTCAAAAATGTGAACAAAAAAGACTTACCAGCAAAGTTTCAAAACTAATATTAACATTTTAACCCCCTAGACTAAACATGTATAATAATCTTGTGTTTTGTAAGACTTCTAATACAAAAAAAAAACAACAACTCTGGTTTGGAAAAAAACGTCCCTCAGCAATTACACATAACAATGCATGGGGTGAGTGCATATATGAAAAATTATGAGCCCCCTTGGTGTGGGATGCTCATTTAAACCCCTCTGGCTTCCCCCTTGGGGTTTATGTAGCATGCCACACCTTGGGGGCACATCATTTCTCATTATGCACTCACCCCATGCATTATAGTATATATTTATTATTATTATAATTATTTTATTGTAAAAAAAAAATGAGAACCAACCAAATTATTATTTTTTTTAATTAGAGATGACGTAACTGGGTCACCATGGATGTTGACAGTTGCTACCCAAAACAAGGTTGAGGAGGGCAGATTGTAAAATTCCTGGATGGGGGGGAGTCCAACTCCTATCCAAGATTTTATCAAGGTGAAAACTTTGTAGCCAATCAGGGATATCTTATTTATAAGGCAGTGTGTGATGACAGTTCTTTGTAAATATGCTTGAGAAATGGGAAAGGCACTTGAAATGCACTATTTAGTCAATAAAATCACCTGCAATATGAAATGAGAAAGAGTCCGCCAGGCCCAAAATGGCAGCTGTGACAGAAGTGCGCATATACGATACTCACACATGCGTAATGAGATTACAGTGGCCATCTTGGGCATAGTGAACACACCAAGACCAACAACTGCAGAGATTATGGGCAGAAGCAAAATAGTGCCCCTAAGCGGGTGGAGGGAGTTGTGCACCCACGGAGGGAAGGGGTGGCGGAAAACCAACACTAAAGCAATGACCATAGCACTGTGGAAGCAGAGATCAGAGGTATCCAGTCATGTGCTTTCACAGTCCCTTTTCTCTCTCCTAGCAATATGTCTGCAGGGCTCTGCTCATGCAGCCATAAAACTAAAAATACTAAATCTCTCATAGATGGCATTACTCACCATGCAAGCCGGTTGAGCTAGGTATCTCAAATGAAGCCAAATACTGAAGCTGTCTAACAGATAAGGGTTTGATAACATGTATTATAAAATGCAGAGGAGAAATCCTGGAAGGTGATTGGCTGAAGCACTCTTTGACCCATGAGGATATCTCAGAATATCATCACAGTCCAAAACTGATTACCAGGATCAGACATTTACTAACACTTCAGGGACATTTTATAATTGCAATAGTACACTCCAGGGTGCGGTATATCATGGGATATTGTCACTTCTTGGGTGGTTGAAGGTACAAGACAATGTGCACCCAAGACGTGATGATATCCCATGATATACCACACCCTGTCATGTCTTATTGCTTAATCATCTGGTCCTGGGCTAAACTAAAAGTTTTCTGAGATAAAGTTTGAGATTCTTGTGTTTTGATTCTTAAATGTGATTTAATATCTCAGCAAAATTTGTTATGTTAGGGATCACATCAGAACTTTCAAATCTCTCATGGTGCCAGATATGGTGGCTGCATGCACCCTTCATTTCCGTGAAAAATTTTATTTTAAAACACTGGAGAAAAAACGATTCCCCATCAATTTCGGAATGGCTGAACGATGCAACTGTCAGAGCCAGTTATGAGAGACTTGCTGATATTAGTGCTAATTGGTCTGACAACTTCTGAGTTATGGAACTCCTATTTACAATCTAAATTCTGTAAGCTTCCTAATATATTAGAAAAACATTTTTCATGTGGTATATAAAATATGAGTTTCTGTCGTACCACTTTCAGGTCTTTGTTTTTAACTGTCATTTCTTCAAAGTGACTGTACCCATGTTGTAACTGTTATATATATATATTTTTTATCATGTAATGTTTTTTCCGCCTTGCTGCGGCACACTACCAGCTTGGGGCATCCAGCCACCGGCTCCACCTGCCCGGAGAGCTGGGTAGCTCAAACTGCACCCAGGAGGATCTGGGACGGCCATCCTGCTATCCCACTGTAGGGCTCCCCTCTGCCTCAGCCAGCCAGGACAGCCCCAGACCCTCCCGACAGAACTCTGCCAAAAGTCCTCCAGGCGGCTCAGGCACAGCCATCAAGCTGCATGTTACGCACCCAACCATTTTCCTCCAATTGTGTGGTCCCCTGGAGCGGATGTGCAATGATGTCCAGGCACAACATGCCGACATCGGCCGCATTCCCCTTCCAGTATCTCCAGCACTAGTAGTGCCCCCGAGCGTCCCCAGTGGCCGCTACAGCACGGCGAGATTCCCCAACCCACCCCAGGACCAGGAGAGCAGTCTACAGATGTTCAATCCCATTCCTCCCCTGCTGACCCCCAATGGCCTGGGCTCATTCTCAAACCCAGGTTGCCGGCGTGGCGCATAGTGCGTCAACACCTCAACCCTCAGCGCCACTGGGCCGGCCCGTAACTGTTATAAAATGCTTGATCGTATTATTGCTAAATTTCAATCAAGAAGAAGAATCAGCATTTATATAGTGCTTTTCTTACATCCAAAGCACTTTACAAGCAATGCTAGACTGGTAGTGAGGTGACTGAATGTGAGGTGGCAGCCATATCGCACATCATCATCCACACACAGCCTGGATAATTGCATGAACCGGTTTATGGGAAGGTGAATGTTGGCCAGGACACCGGGAATGTTCCCTACACTTTGCGAAGAGTGTCCTGGGTTCTTTTACTTCCACCTGGACACCCACCAGGACAGGTAGAAGGGACCTCAGTTTAACATCTCATCCAAAGGACGGCACACCCCAGCAGTACAGCACCCCCCAATACTGCACTCGGATGCCAGTGATTTTTAGGTGCAAGTCCAATCCCGGTGTGGGACGAGAACCCATGACCTTCTGGTCCAGAGGCAGATGTGCTACCAACTGAGCCACGCTGACACCAAATATTAATTATAAAAAAAACAAGCATGTCGTGTGACACTTGGCCTCTCTCACACAATCCACAGGTTGGCCTATTACACCCCTCCCTGAGTGCTATTCTGATGCATCACTCAGACTGCAAAGGAAACTGAATTTGCCTGCTGCCACCAAGCACTGTCCTATATGCTGAGTAATAGCAAAAATAATTCTTCATGTAATTTCATAGATTCCGTAGATGTATACAAGTTCAGAAGGCAGGTGCACATATATGAACTCACCACCAGCTAATCCAGCGGTGGAAGGAGAATTTCCTGTCACCCATATAAGAGTCAAGTCTTTTCTTGAATTGTTGAACATTGCTGCTATTAATAATATCTTCAGGTAGTGAATTCCATATAGAAGGGACTCTCTGAGTGAAAAATGTATAACACTTATTAGTTTTGCATAATGAAGTTTTAAGTTTAGAATTGTGTGATCTAGTTTGATTATATGTGAGGTGCTTTTCTAATCCAATTGTATTCAATAAATATTCATTTTGGAGGGGATTAAAAGTATAAATCAAGTCCCCTTTTAATACTCTGTATTCCAAGGAGTATAATTGTAATGTTCTGAGTCTGGATCCATAGTCCATATCAGACATGTTGTCTATCCTTTTTGTGGCTCTGCGCCGAACCCTTTCTGTCATACTTAGATAACCAATTGAGGTTGGAGCGCAAAATGAGGCACAATAATTCAAGTGTGGACGAACAAGACTAGAATATAGTGGCAAAATAACAGATGGTTTCCTACTTTTAATGTGTTTTAAAATGCTGCATAAAATCATATGACTTTTTTGACAGTTTTGTTAGTATGATAAATACATTTTAAATTGTCAGATATTATGATGCCCAGATCTTTCTCTTCTGTTGTGACCATTAAATTCACATTCTGTATTGAATAGTTGAACCTTTGGTTGTTATTCCCCATATGCATTACCTTGCATTTTGCCACATTGAACTTCATTTTATTATTAACTACCCAAGTAGTTAGTCTGTTTAAATTTTCTTGTAGAATGTTTGCAGATGAAATGTCATTTACTAGGCAACCTATTTTACAATCATCAGCGTATTTATTAATCCATACCTCTTTAGGCGTTTGCATACTGGAGACCAAAATATTAAAAAGAAGAGGGCCAAGAACAGACCCCTGTGGTGCTCCACTAGCGACCGAACTCCTGTCAGACTCATGCTCAAGTATGATCACCCTTTGTTGTCTGTTGTATAGCCATGATGAATCCATTTAATTAACACCCAGATTTATGTTGAAAAGTTGATCATTCAATATCTTATGAGAAATAATGCCTTTTCAGAGTTCAGAAAGACAACGTCCACTGGAATGCTGTTGTCCAGAGCATTACTGACAGGTTCAAAAAAACTAAAAAGATTTGTTAAACACGACCTATCAGGAGTAAACCCATGCTGAGACATATCTATACAACCTGTACTTTTAATATGGTTAGAAATTTTAGTTTGTATTAGCCTTTCGATAATTTTGCTGACAATTGAGATTAAGCTGATGGGCCTATAATTAGATGTTAACTGTTTATTGCCACCCTTAAAAATAGGGGTTATATTTGCAACCCGCCAAGATTGTAATACATTACCACAGTTCACAGATGTATTAAATAAGTAAGTGAGGGGTCCAATTAATTATTTTGAGAGTTCTTTTAAGAATTTGGGATGTATACAGTCAGGTCCAGGAGATGTATTACATTTAATTAAAGTAATGGCCTCTAATGTGTCTTGTTAAGAAAAAAATAAAATAAAATCAGATGGTGGTTGTATTCTGAGATTTATAGATTCTTTTGGACTAAATATACTTGTAAAGTAATGGTTGAATTCTGCAGCCAGTTCTGTTTCACTAATAATAAGTTTATAATTTTGCTTAAATGGGCTAATTCCTGTATGATTTTGTTTAAGAGAACCAATATAATTATAAAACATTTTCTTATTATCTTTGATGTTAGTATCTAGATTTATTTCTAGCTTTTGTTTTGCCATTTTTATTATTATTATTTTTTTTTTTTTTTAAGTATCTTGAACTTGTACCAGTCAGAATCTTTTTTGGTCTTACTGTATTTATTGTAAGCTCGATGTTTTTTGTTAATTATATGCTTTATGTCTTTGGACCACCACAGAGGTATTCTTTGTTTGCTATTACTATTGTATTTAATTATATCTGGTACCCAGGTATTTAGACAATGGTCTATTTTGTCTTTTATTTTTACCCAGATATGTTCAATGTCGAGATTTTTAAAATCATTTTGCCAATTCCACGTGATTAAATACTTTATTATACTAATATAGTCTGCTTTATAATAATTTTTAAATTTGCTTATTCCTTTATTGCATTTTACATGTCATAAGATATCACATGTAATCATGTTATGATCACTGTTGTCCAGAGGAGGTAATATAACTGGAGAAGAAAATAGATCAGGATTGTTCGTGAATATGAGATCAAGTATGTTATTATTCCTTGTAGGGAGATGCACCATTGCGCGAAACCAAGTTTAAACGTGGTTTCCAAAAATTGTTTCTCAAGGAGACCGTTTGTGTCTAGTATTTCCCAGTTTATGTATGGAAAATTAAAATCACCAAGTATCATTAAATTGCCATCTACAGCTTTATTTTCTAACTGGTTCAAAAAAATTAGGTTGTCTTCATGATTTAAACTGGGGAACCGATAGCACAAACCAACTGTTAAAGATCTGTGGCCTAGCTCAATCTTAGCCCATAATATTTCTACTGGAGTGTCTTCAAGAATTATCTCTTGGCAGTTACATTTGTTAGACATATGTAGTGCTAGACCCACACCTCTATTATTCTGTCTATTTTTTAGGAACTTTGTAAAACCAGGTATGCCTGTATTCCAGTCATTATCTGAAAACCACATTTCGGTGATATAACACATATCAATTTCTTTACTAATGAGAACATGTCTTAATTCATCCCATTTGTTTGTTAAACTATGTGCATTGGTTAGTAAGATTTTTATTTCCTTAACACTTGCCTAATAAGTAAGATCTCTATTCAAAACATTATCATAGATTGGTACAGTATTACAGGTTATTCAAACCAGATTTAGAGTGTATTTTCCTTTTTTTTGCCTTTTCTTGGTTTTCCTTGCTTTTGTGTTTATGCCAATTTTGGATTTATAATTCATATTACTCAGATCACTTGAGTATTTTTTCACTGAAGGAAATAGTTTGGAATTGAGGACGTCCCCATCCCCCCTTCACTCAGTTTAAAACTGTGTCTATGTAATTCTTGAACTGGTAACTAAGAAATTGTGACCCTTTTTTGTTTAACTGTAGCCCATCTCTACTGTACATTTCAATATTCCCATTATATTCCTCCCAATGGGTTATACAATTAATATTTTGCTTCAGGCACCATTGTCTGAGACAGTTATTTATCTCTTTAAGAATACAATTTTGTTGATATGTTGCTCTAGGAATTGGTAGTATTTCAGAAAAAGCAAAATCACAGCCCAGATTTGCAAGTTTGTTAGTTAAGTTGACAATTTCCTGCTTCATCTGTTGAGGATGTTGATAGAAGATATTATTAGCCCCTGCGTGCATGAGTACTGATTTCTTAACATTGTTAGGGCAGATTATGTCATTGATCATTTTTGTGATGTCATGAATTAACTGTGGTATTTCTCAGTATGCAGCAACATAGGTCTTTTGCAGGAATTAACCAGCTGCTGTGAGAAATGCATATCAGGGACTTGATGTTCAATGCATTTAAAAGTGATAGATAACCGTTTTATATATCATACCTTAAAATACTCATGTTTCAGGTTTGTAGTGATATCTAATCTTCTGACATGCTTTACCTGTTTGTTTTTTAAATAAATTATTTTTATTACTTATTACTTCTTCACGTTGGAAATTTGTGTTTGCATGTCTGGATTGATGATGAGGGTTTGCAGTTTGCAAACAAAATCCTCCAACCAATGTCTGCTCTGGACCTTCTGCAGATAATTTTCTCCACTACCCATGAGCAGGACCACACCTCGGACCTTGCTTTCACCCTTTGACTCAACATTTGCAGTATTGAGATTGATCTGATAGCTTGGCTGGATCCTTTCCTGCTCAAATTCCAGTTCAGGACCCCCTCGACTGTTCCATCCCCCCCCATGGAGATGACTCAGTACCACCCTTAAATTAACCTGACTATGGACATGTCAGGTGTACTGTTTATTACTGCCACCACTGAGCAGGGAGGAAAGTGCAGGATGCCAGAAAACAGCTAAATTATTTGTTGTTTCAGCATCTGACTGGATTTGGGTGCAACTGGGCATTTAAATGATTTTTAAACAGTGTGTGGGGACTGAGAAGGGGAACTGGTAGAAAGGAGGATGCTGATAGGGGGTGGGTAAAAGGCAGGTGATCGGCAGCTGCAAGTCAGTGCTACTGGTGGACAGAGGGGCCGTGGGACTATCGACAGCCTGTAGGGCAGCTGTAGTTCAATAAGGTGACTTCAACAACCCCACCATCCTCTGATGAAGCATTCTCTTTCCCCCTGGTATCCCCCACAGGAAGTCTTCATTGCATTATCCTATCTTAACCCAACAAAGCACAGCCCTGATGGGCTGGAACCCAGATTACTAAGGCTCTCCACCCCAGCTATAACCCCCCCCACATACTGAATCTATATTTCTCTCTCTCAACCATCTCCCAAGCTTGGAAAATGACCAAAGTCTTACCACTCCACAAGGGAGGCGATCCTTCCTCTCCTGGGATCTATCATCCCATCTCCCTACTCCCTGCCCTGGTGAAACTCCAGGAAGCCCTTGTACTCTCTAGGCCCACTTACTTCCTTGACAGCACTTCCTTCCACACCCCCTTCCAATCAGGTTTCAGGAAGTCCCACAGTACAGTATACTCCTGCCTTCGTGTAACAGAATCCATTCATACCGCTATGGACAAAGGCCGTCTCATCTCTGCCATCTTCATAGACCTGGCAAAAGCCTTTGATTAGGTGTCCCACCATCTCCTCCTCAGTAAACTGGCCTCCACAGGGCTCTCTTCCTCTGCAGTGTTATGGTTTCAGTCCTATCTCTCCAGCCACCAGCAGGCTGTACAAGTTGCCAACGCGCTATCTCCTCCTCTCACTACCCTTGCAGGTGTCCCCCAAGGTTCTATCCTGGGGCCAATTCTTTTCTCAGTCTTTATAAATGACCTTCCCTCTATATGCATCGCAGCAAACATTCACATGTATGCTGACGATACGGCACTTTACCTGTCAGGCACCACTCACAATGCAATCAAAGCCACTCTTCAACTTGACTTCCTCAACATTCTACAATGATTTAGCTCATACCAACTCACAATGAATACTGAAAAGACTGTATCACTGACCATTGGCTCCTCCCAGAAACTCACTAACTCCCCCCCCCAACCTATCACACCCTCGATGGCACCAAATTGGAAACTGCATCTGCCTTCAAATACCTGGGAGTCTATCTTGACCTCAAGTTATACGTCTCCTGCCACATTGATGCCCCACACACCAAATGCCATCCCAAACTAGGAGCTTTGTATTGTTCCAAAGACTGTCTAGTCCTCCCAACTCATCAGGAGCTTGTCACAAAACTGATGTAAGCCCCCTCTATGAGAGGGGCTTACGTTAACCATTACAGGCCCCACTTTTTGTGCTTTCCCTTCCAGTTTATGGGTTTTGTAGGTTTTTGGGGAAGGCACCTTTTGGGCTATACTGTAAGACTGCCACTAGGGGAAGGCTCATTTAGCCCTTAAAAACTGGGAGCGTGTGTAGCCTAGGGGGATAGGAGGCTGGCTGGGAGATGGCAGCATAGGCAGCCAGGAAGGTGCTTGTCAGTCCAGGTTACAGGACGTATTCTGGGGGGACCACCTCAAGTGAGTCCACGGTAGTGCTGGGAACAAGGTGACATGGCGCTCATAATGGGAGGTATGGGAGAAGGGCATTAGTTAGCCTGCCAGCATTGTGTGGGGCAGATGGGGCACCAAAGAGAAAGGGGTGGTGAGAAGTGCCCTAGGAGGTTGCTTGGTGGGGTCCCAGGCCCAAGGGAAGTAGGCCTGGACTGCCAGGGCTGGAGGTTTTGTGGCAGGATTCCTCCAGGGGAGGGGTGGTGGCAGCTCCCCTCCCAGCGTGGCAGAGTGGTCTAGGCTTGTTAATGGGGTGCTGGAGGCTTCTTACCCACTATGGGACCTGCTTGTAGGGGGCAGACCTCAGGGCGACAATCAAAAGCTGTTCGAGTGGGCCGCAGGTCATTTAGGACAGGCCTTGAGAAGCCCTCCGGACCTGGTAGCTTAAAGCAAGCACAGGATGAAAGGTGTGTGGGGACACAGGCCAGAAGTAATTTGAGAGCCCTTAAAGATTTGAAAGGACTGGTTAGGGGAAGGATAATTCCTGCATCCCTTGGCAAGGGACCAGGTGGGAGAAGCAGCTCAATTCTCTGACAGGTGGAAGACTGACCAGGGAAATATGGTAAAGAACAAGTAAAATCAGAGATCAGCTTACCAGTGTAAAAGGGTAGGTTGGGCTCTAAGGTCTGGCAAAGGTTCAAGGGAAGTCTCGGGTAATAATAATTTCTGAGGTTTCATCAGTTGCCTAGAGTGGAATGTTGCCTAGTACATCTGTTCCCTCAGTCTCATGCCCCTTGGTTCTGTAAATAGTCAGTGCTCCATAGAGCTGGATGGCTGATATGTTTTAAAGGAAAACTGTGCTTTGCAGGGCTCCAACCCCTGCAAAGTTTACCCTCCAGTTTAACTTTTGTAAGAAAAGTGGATTTATCCTCATGCCACAAAGTAGTTTAATTAATTATCAAATTATCAAAAGTCCACTATCAGAAGTGTAGCAGATGCTGGGTGGCTCCATTAACTGTAAGGTATGGTGCCGTGCCATACACTTCAATGCATTGTATTGAAATTGCGGTCGCAGCGCCACACCCTTACAGTTAATGGAGCGCTCCAGCATCCCCTACTTGAGTGGTAGTGACTTTGATAATTAAATTAAACTACTTTGCAGTGTAAGAAAACGCTTTTCTTACAAAAGCTAAACTAGAGGAGTGCTTTGCAGGGGCAGGAGCCCCTGCAAAACACAGTTTTCCTTTAAGCAAACAATGAGAACCCCTGGGTCCTGACCAAAATCATTGGGATCTCAGGTGTAATAAATTGGTTTGTTGCTTGTTCCTGAGTGTGTGAGAGTGTTTTTAGATTATTAGATAGATGAATTCCAGAGAACTCAACGAATTTCTAACCAGATTTCTTTGGGGGGAGTTTAAAGTTTGCATCCCCTATGATGATGGTGCTTCCTGGGCTGGGATGCTGGTGGGAGATTCCGAAGAAGAAAGAGAAAAGAGGAGGTCTCTGATTCCATCAGGCAGTATTCAGAAGAGTGGCGAGGGGTAGCGGTTTCCATTATGCTACAGTAGGACCCTAGCCATGGAAAGACAACACCATTTTGTTCTCCATGCTAGTTTAATGTTCCATTCTGGGTTTCTTTGGGTAGGCTCCCCTTCCCTTCTTGTAACATCAGAAGCCCCTAGAGTCTAGACCAATGCTGCATGGTGGGGTGGCTACACTGATTTTTCCCTTGTTTTATTGTGCGGATGTGGTATATGGCTCAGCCCCCTCCTCCTCCTCCTCACACACCAGGCTCAATACGCTGTGCAACACCTTCTGCGATTTTACCACCAATCTCCCTCCCCTTACTCACCACTGCTCATTGTACTCTGTACTCAGTCCTTCCTCTCTCCCTCCACCAACAACTTCACAGTACATCCTTTATTGCTAAATATTGGTTTAATTCTCTCCCTTCTTATCTATCCCCCTCCTCTCGCCTGCCTGCGCCTCTGATTACCCCCTCCGTTCAAGAGACTCACACACCCTTTCAGTCCTGCAGGTGCACTCCTGTGCCAGACAATCTGCCTTCTACCACCTCCTCCTTCTCTGGAATCAGCCCCCCGTCCCCCTATGGTTGTCCCCTTCCTGTTCCTCTCTTAAATACCAGCTCAAACTATCCTTCCAACCCTCCTGCCCCTGCTTCCCCAACCAGGCCCCCAGTTAATACCCCCATTAATTCCTTTGACCAGGCTGTTATCCCCCCTTCAAGATAACCTTATTAGCTGTAAATATATGAGACTCTGTACCCTATCTGCACAAGCCATTCCTAGTTGTTTAAATCCTAACACTGTTCTGTCCCCTCGTCTACTCTTCCACTGATTTATATTCTGCTCATGTAAAACTTATAATTTTTCTAATTGTTCCATGCTTTGTTGATGAAATTTGGTTTTGTTTTTGCTCAATGTTACTGTTTTGCTATGTAAATAACTGTTTTTCCTATGTTTCCTGCTTTGTTGGTGAACCCTGGTTTTGTTTTTGTTCAATGTTACAATTTTGGAATGTAAATAACTGTATAAAATCCCTTTTCTCTTTCCCCAGGTCATACCTGGAATGAGTCTCGGCTCAGTATGCCTTTCCCAGTTACCAACTTTTAAATAAATAAATAAAGTACAATTGTAGTTCAGTCTTTTCTCCCTTGATACTGTCACTGCCAAGTGGCAAGGAGAGAGGAGGATGGCAGCAAATAACTAAGTTATTTGTTATTTCAGTGTTTGGCTGGATTTAGGTGCAGGTGAGCATTTAAATGATTTTTGAAACAGTGTGTGGGGACTGGGAAAGAGAAATGGGAGGAGGGTGGTTAGAGGGTGGTAGATCGTCGGCCACAAGATGGTGCCATTGGCGGACAGTGGGGTCATGGGACTATAGCCAACATAGTTTACTATAAAAGTCCCAGCGGTACAAGTGATCCCTTGCATGAGCAACCCTGAAGCATGACTGTCATGAAGCAGGAGTGTGGCGTCTACCTAAGAGTTTTCTGGGGGTCTCAGTAGAGCGTCTGCAGGGAGGAAGCTACTCAACGGTGGACAGGTAAAGTAAAGTGGGTACATGGAATGAACAGTCAGGTGTTGTTAAGGCATTGCAGCTAGTCCCTATCTAGGGTCAGATTACATGTCAGTTAGCAGACAGGAACTCTGAAAGAATGCAATTAGTTCCTATCTAGGGTCAGCTAGCAACATAATTAAGAGGCTGCAGCTGTACAGCCATCCCCATCTAGGTTTCAGCTGAAGGGCAGCTGCTAATCCCTATCTGTGGTCAACTTATAGTGAGGTAGTGGACAAAGAACCCTGATGGAATGCAGCTAGTCCCTATCTAGGGTTAGCTAGCAGTGCAATTAGGGAGGTGCAGCTCTACAGCCATCCCCATCTAGGTTCAGCTTAGTAAATTCTCATATTGAGCAGCAGTCAGAGTAAACAACAGGTTGCAGCTTTACAGCCATCCCCATCTAGTTTCAACTACAGGGTTCAACTAGAAGGTCTTCAAGGGGATCGTAGTAAATCCCTATATAGGGTACAGCTATGTAAGTGTACAAGGGCTATATAGGTCCTCTGTAAAGAGGGATTGGAACAGTAAGAATGTGGAGAGGAGGCTTACCAAGGGGGCAGGATGGGGCAAGTAGAGTAGTGTGTAGCGGACAGCGTTTTTGGTTGTCTGTAGGAGCCTAGGTCAACTGAGGGCAGAAGTATGGCAGTTCAGATGGGAGATAGGTGGGATCATGGAGGGGGGTATCCGAGAGGCGTGAGGGAGGAGCGGGGAATGAGGACAGGTGGGGGGGAGAGTGGTGGTGGTACTCAAGCTGGGAGCAGGGTATTGCAGGAGTGGGGGAATGGAGGAGGAATTAATTCAGGTTTCTTGGATTCCTCTCCCCCAGTGGGAAAGGAGGACAAGGGAAGGGGGGTGGACATTAGTAAGAAGAATAGGGAGGGCAAGGAGGGAGGGGTGCTGGTGGGCGCACCTTCAGAGGTGCCAGTGTGAAACAGATTCCTCCCACTGACTGAGGAAGTAATGGGATGCTCTGTGGGGAGGATAGGGGACATAAGCCTCCATATTCTAGGTCTTCCTAAATGACTTTCCTGCTGCGTGCTCCTCAGCGTCCATTCACATGTACGCTGTTGACACAGTCCTATTTACCTCTGGCCACTCCCCTTCTGATTTGATGACCAAACTACAGTGGGACTTCAGTAGTGTCCAGCTCTGGTTCTGCTCAAATCAGCTTGCTCTTAATACCAAAAAAAACAGTCTCCATGACCTTTGGCTCAAGGCAAAAGCTCAATAGGATTGGTAGTCCCCCTTCTTCCGCACCCTGGATGGGTCCACCACTGAGCATGTACTATCCTTCAAGTACCTCAGGGTCTGGCTTGATAACCACCTCGATTTCTCTGTTCATGTCAACGTCATATGCAAAAAACTACACTCTAAGCTTGGTGCATTCTACTGCAACCGTGGCAGCATCCTGTTATCGACCCTCAAAGCCATTGTTCAGAAAATGATGCTACCCATATTCGATTATGGTGACATAGTCTACGGTTGTGCCCCTAAATCTACCCTCTCCAGATTGGACTCTCTCTTTCATTCCTTCTGTCACTTCACTCTGGATCCCCCCACTCATCACTGTACTCTTTATACATCCCTCTCCTTCCCTTCCCTTGAAGCCAGACGCAAGGCACACTGGTCCTCATTTATTGCCAAGTACTGATTTGGCTCCCTCCATTTCTACCTGTGCTCTATCCTCTCCCAGCCCCCCCAACTCCTGTGCTCTTCATGCATTTCCTCCTGCTCACTTGCCCCCCCAAGTCCTTCTCTGCCAGCTAGGCTGCCTTCTTCTACCGCTTCCTAAGCTCTGGAACTCCCTCCCTCCCTCTCCCAATCCGCTCCGCCCCCTCACCCTTTTCTCTATCCTCCCTATTGCGTAGCTTCTCCTCCCACACCTGTAACTGCAACTGAATCTCCCTTCTTCTGTCCCATTTTCAACTACTACTACTGAATCTCCCCTACTTCTACTCAAATGGCAACCCCACCACTTCTCTCCTACTCTCTTGCCTACTCCCTTCTGCTCCTACTCTCAACATATATTCCTTCCCCCAACCCCTTACTTTAAGGTCTTTCCATACTGTCTATCCCACTCCCTTCTGCCCACCTTCCCTCCCCAATCTCCAAATCCCCTATTCCCTCTTTCTATCACCCTTCGCTCTAGGTTTTCCTTTCCCCCACCTGTCCCTCCACCCCCTTTCTTTTTCTTGTTCTTCCTCCTTTACCCCTCTTTGGCTTCTGTACGTTTGCCTCCACCCCTCTCCCTATCAAGCCCTGTGCTGGTGTATATATCTGTTATAGTTATAAAATATTTTATCTGCTTCTAGGAATGGACACAGGGTGTCCTCATACAATTGGGACTGTTATTTATTTCTACAAGAGGTATTCATTTATCCTTCACTGTACATACTGTAGTTGTCTATTATTTTCTACAAATAATATTGCATTTATCCGATTACTGTACATACTGTTTATATGTTTTTCTAACCACTGTATATAGTTTTTATCTTCAGATTATCCTACTCTGTTATAAATTTCAAAATGTATTCCCCTTCCCCTTCTCCCCAGGACACATCTGGAAACCAGCTATTTATTTTAGCTCAGAATGTCTTTCCTGGTAAAACTTTTCAAATAAATAAATAAGCAGGAGGGGATACAGATATAAGGGGGGATGACCACAGAAGGGAGGGAAATGGGGTAGGTAGGGGCAGGAGAAGTGTTGATAGGGCAGGGAAGGAATGGGGGCAGATGGGGAAATGGGCAAGGGAAGGCAGACAGGCAGGGAGAGTTGTGGATGCTGTGGGGTGTGAGCAGGAGGTCAGGATGGGGTCAGGCAGGTGGAAGGAAGGAAGGGGACAGATGGGGGTGGGGGACAGGCACGTGGGACGGCCCAGTAAGTGGGGGGAGAGGAACCAAGGAAGCAGATGGAAAGGGGAGAGTACTGCTCTTGGGAGACTTTGTAGTTAAGGGAGTGAGATGGGATGACACAGGAGCCAATGTAAACTGCAGAAGGGCACAGTGTATGCCAGGAATGACCATGGGAAGGGGGGTCCATGGATAGCCAAGAATATGGGAAGGGGGAGCCTGACATCTTCGTTCCTCTAGGAACAAGTGACTTGGCTGAATGTGAGGAAGGGGTGGTTCAGGAGAGGTTCAAGAAGGTGTTGAAGCTCTGCAGTAGGCTGGGAAGGTAGGTTGCCTTCTCAGAGGTGCTACCAGTACCAAGAGCTAGCACTGTGAGAAAGAAAAAGATCAAGGAATTTAATGGCTGGCTCAGGGGGTGGTGTGGAGAGGAGGGCTACAGCCTAACTGGAGGCTGGGGGGTACCTGGGAGAACAATGCCCTTTATGCACCAAATAGGCTGAACCTTAGTAATGTGGGCACCAGGGATGTGCAAATACCTTATTTCGAATTTTCGGGCCAAATATTCTATTCGAGCTCCAAATATTTGGGTATACATTATTTGTTATTTGCATTTGGGAAGGGGGCATGTAAATAAAAAGAAAATTAACAGTCCCCCACCATCCTCCTCCTCAGCCTAAATCACTAAATCCATGCCCCCACCCCCTCACTGTCTGTCAGTAATGCAATCCCACCTTTATACCCCCAGTGCCCAGTTCATATATTAATGATAAGGCGACTGGCACAAACCCACCCCTCCTCTACAACTGGCTGCCTACAGAATTAAGTGTTCTGCCCTGCACTTGCTCGCTCTCTGTACTGAAATCATCGAATTGACTGATCATTTCAGTACAGAGACTGGAGAGGGAGCAAGTGTGGGTGGGACGTAAGTTTCATTCTGCAGATGTCCAACCGTGGAGGAGGGCAAGTTTGTGCCGGTTGCCATAATTCATTTCAAATATATAAATTGGGTGCGGGGGGAGGAGGATTGGTGGGTGTTGCCAGTAGGGCGTGGGGCATTCATTTTTTCAAGGGAAAACAAGCACTTGGATTGGCAGCTGGCTGTGGAGGAGGGCAAGTTTGTTCAAGTTGCCTTAAATACATATATGAACTGGGTGCTGGAGGTGAGGAGGGTTGGTGGGTGCTACTAGTGGGGAGGGGGTGTATGTGTGTTGGTAAAATTCCTTTTTTCAAGTGCAAGTGAGCACTTAGATAGGTGGATTACCATGGAGGAGGGCAGGTTTGTGCAGGTTGCCAAAATATATGTGTTGGGTGCTGGTGGGGAGGAGGGTTGGTGGGTGCTGTCAGCAGGGGGGGTGCTTTGGACATTCATTTGTCAAGTGCAAACGAGCACTTTAATTGGCAGCCAACAATGGAGGAGGGTGGGTTTGTGCTGGTCACCAAAATATGTGAATTGGATGCTGAGGGGGAGGAGGGCTGGTGGGTGCTGTTAGCGTGTGTGTGTGTGTGTGTGTGTGTGTGTGTGTGTGTGTGTGCTGGGGACATTCATTTTTTCAAGTGCAAACGAGTGCTTAGATTGGTGGCCTGCCAAGGAGGTGGACGGGTTGTGCCGGTTGCCCATTGTGGAACTTTTGAAAATGTCCAAATGTGGGTGCTGGGTGGGGAGAGAGGGGGGGATTGGGTTACTGACGGGAGGGGAGCAGGGTGCTTGGATTTAGTGATTTGGGCTGGGGAGGATGGTGGCAGACTGTTTTTTTTTCCTTTTTTTTTTCTTTAAATAGTATTTTCTGAATAGCAGAGCATGAATAGCGCCACTATTCTTATCTACAGTTGTTCTGCCTTGAACATCATTGAACTCCCAGAGCCTGCGCCTGGTTCTCCAGGTGTGGAATCCTAATTCCTCTCATTGATCCTGGGTAACGTCAAAAAACTAGTAATTGAGTGTGTTTATCTGCCACCCTCCAATGCTTTCACAAGCCTCGCTTCCCTTCTAACCTCCCTTGGCAATCTTCCTCGTCATGATCTTATACTTTGTGGCGACTTTAATGTTGATTGGCTCAACCCTACCACTAACAAACTGTGCTCTTCCCTTGCAGACCTTAACCTAACACTTCTCCTCCAGGACACTACGCACATCAACACCAATACGAGTAAGCACTCTCTGCTACATTGGGTGGTCACCAACTGTCCACTAAAGATTAAAGTGGTGGGTGTAATGTCTGATTGCATAAGTGATCACTCTCCCACCTTCTGTGTTTGGAGGAATAAGTGTCCCAACACCCTACTCAAGATCACTCTTTTTCATGGTATGTCCAGACTGAACACTAGTGACTTTGTCAATTCTATCTACAATACAGACTGAAGCCCTATTAAAATTCTCTCTGACATAAACCAAGCTCTGGATTATTTCTTCTCCACCCTTACCAAAATCATTGATAATCATGTTCCCCTGAAAAAATGTAGGTTCAAAGGTGTCAAGACCCCATGGCTTAATAAGGACATTAGGATGCTTATGTCCTCCCACGACCACGCCTGGCGGTCCTATAAGAAAAGTGTCCTATCCTCGGACTGGCAGCTTTATAGGCAGCTTAGAAATCAGTGTAAACACTCCCTAAATAAAGCAAGGTGACATCATTATAAAACAATATTAACTGAACACCTAAGTAACCCCAAATCCTTTTGGAGACAGGTCAACTCCTCGGTCAAGGGAAAGGCTGCTGAACTCCTGAGCTCCCTCACTGCCCAAGGCACCTCCCTCATGGACCCCCTTTTGATTGCAACTAGCTTCAATGAGTTTTTCCCTGACCTTGATAGGTACACTTCACTCTTTCACAATTCTGCCATGCCCCCCCAACCCCTTCCACCCCTGGCTATAAGGGGGCCAGACCCTCTTTTCACCTAAAGTTTGCCTCCAGTAAGGAGGTTCAGAGCCTTCTTGCTAACATAAAAACTGAGAGTTCACCTGGCTATGACACCCCAGAGCCCAAGTTCCTTAAGCTAGGTGTTCCTGCCCTCGCTCGCTCTGCTGTGACCTCTTTAATAGGTCCTTCCTATCCTGCACGGTCCCTGACAAGTGAAAAGTAGCAGTAGTTGTGCCAGTTCATGGGGGGGGGGGCCCAATACCCCAGCAGAAAATTATCATCCCATATCTATCCTTTGCCCCTGGCTAAAATCCAGGAATACATAGTCTATAACCAACATAAAAATTACCTGGAACACCACAATCTACTGCCACCCTACCAACATGGATTCAGTAAGAATCACAGTACCCTCACCGCCTTGGTAAAATTAACCACCGACATACTCCAAGCCCTGGATCATGGTTCCTACACAGGTGCCATCCTTGTGACCTTACTAAAGCATTTGACCTGGTGAATCATGGTCTCCTGCTCCAGCAGCTGCATATTCTTGGTTTTGATCCCACAGCACTTGATTTGGTCCACAGCTATCTGTCATGCCGCTCCCAGAGGGTTAAGTGGGCTGGTTCTCTCTCTAACCTTAGGCCTATATCACAGGAAGCACCAAGTTTGATCGACAGTAAATCTGTCGACCACCCGCACAGTGATGGCACAATACCGATGCAGGTATTGTGCCGGCCAAGCCCCAAGTGTTTTCTGTGGGGGGTTCTGTCCCCCCCCCTGGAATTTAGGATTCTCAACTCCAGCTCGGAGTTGGTCTGGGGAGGGGGCAGGACACTAGGGGAAAGCAAAACACAGAAACAAACTATTACAGTGACTGTTGCTATAGTGGTAATTTTCCATGTTTCGGTATCGGGGTGTCGGGCAAAAGGGGGCCACCCATATCACATATATAATGCAGCTCTGTACCATTTTTGTTGCCCTCCTCTGGACAGCCTCCATCCTGTCTAAGTACTTCTAGAGATGTGATCTCCAGAACTGGGAACAATACTTCAGGTGGGGTCTCACCAATGACCTGTACAGTGGCAACACCACCTCCCTTCTTCTGCAGGTGATACCCCTCCGTATGCACACCAGCATCTCACTGACTCTACCTACTGTCTTGTTTCACTGCCTTGCCACCTTGAGGTAATCAGATATTACTCTCAGGTCTCTTCCCCTGTTTGGTGACCATCAGTACCTCTCCCCCCATATTACACTCTGCCTTTGGTTTTCAGTATTGAAACCCAGCTGCCATATCCTTGACCACTCCTCAGTGTTTCACAGGTCTCTGCAGAGTCTCTCTACTCCCTCTGAGGTGCCCACCCTATATCAGATGTTGGTGTCCTCTCCAAAGAGGCATACCTTCCCTTCCATCTCTTCTGCAGTGTCATTTATAAAGAGGACTGGACCTAGCACTGAGCACTGAGGTATCCCACTCATCAGTCTCCCTTCCCCTGAGTGAATTCCATTTACCACTGCTCTCTGCCACCTATCCGTCAACCAGTTTCGTATCCAATTTACCACCTTAGGCTCCACCCTGAGACCACCCAGTTTCCTAAAGAGCCTGTTATGTGGCATGGGTGTTGAAGGTCTTGCTGAAGTGTAAATAGGCCACATCCACCATCCCACCTTGATCTATTTCACTGGTGAGCCAGTCAAAGAAATCTATCAGGTTATTCTGACATGACCCCCCATGGATCCATGCAGTCTGAGGACCTGTAACCTGCTGGATTCAAGATATTCCACAATCCTTTCCTTCAGAGCTGACTCCATTGGCTTCCCTACCACTGATATTAGGCTGACCAGCTTATTGTTGCCTGCCTCCTCCCCGCTACTGCTTTTGTGAAGCAGGACTACATCTGCCATTCTCCAGTTCTTTGAGACCACTCGTTTCCAGTGAGTTGTATGTTAATACTGCTGCCAAGACCACGCTCTCAGTTTTAACAGTGATCTTATATGTTTTCTTAGGGTATGAGAACTGCAAACTGAAGGTAAGTGGTATGATACCTCAAGAATGTAAGTGAGACCACTCTTACAACTGTAAGAGTGGTCTTGGCAGCAGTAATAATATATTATTGATTGAGACTAATGAATAAATATTAAAATCAAAAAACAAAACCTGCTTTGAACATGCCTGTTTCCAGGGCAGTTTCATGTGAAACACCCTTCACAGAATAAGAGTGTCTCAGGTGCAGAAGAAAGGAATGCTTTGATTGGGGGTAATGCTGCTTGTCGTATGTATGCTGTGTTGGATCTGCCTTTATTTTGCAATGTGCATTAAATAAATGGAATTGCATGTAGATCCTGAGTTCTGCTCTCTTTTGGGATTTTGATTTGTTCTGAGACTGGCCATCTCTATTGAGCGAGCACCGACCCTGTTGCTCTATAGTTCGCACACTAACTTTCTGGAATTTGTGGTTGGGAGCACTCCCTTGACCCATAAAAGGACTGTCAGAGGTGAAATCAGTACCTTCTTGAGTTCTGGCTGCAACACATTTGGGTACACCTTGTCTGGCCTCCTAACTTTGTCCACTTTCAGATCTTCAAGTCCTTTCAATACTCTCTCCTTTGTAAATGGACTTGTGTCTACCTCCCTCCCCACAGTGTTCCTTGGTCATGCTGCTTTTATGTGGCCTATCCCCTTCCTCTTCCACCATGAAGACTGAATAGATACTATTCAGGATATCTGCTTTTTTCTGAGCCTCTTCTGCACAGTCCCCCCACCCCACCCATTTTAATCTCACAATCCCTCTTCTTGTCTTCCTCTTCTCAGTTACATACCTAAAAAGGTCTTGTCCCTTTTAATCATTCCTTTGGCTATCCTTTCCTCATTTTGCACAATACAGAGTACGTAATACTAGTAAAACACAACAGTAGCATCAAACAATAATTCGGTACAACCCAGAAAATTTAGGAAACACGCCACCTGAATAAAAGAAATGGCTCCTTGAGGCCTCAGACATGAATGTGCAAATGCAAAAATAGCTGCAGATCGATACGTTGGTATTATCAATGCCAATTATAAAGTTTAATAGTAAAGATTCCTCTGCTCTGTTGTTTACAAAGATTATTCTTTAGACATCTGGCTAATGTAATAAGTATATGGTATTAGGAGTTGTAACATTTTGTAATGTATTTTTACTCTTTTTTTTTTTTGAGTATCAGTTAGGCCTCTGTAACTATTTCAATTAATGGAGGGGAGTCTGGTGTGACTTGAAAATTACAGTCCTGGATTTTTACAGAGGAGTGGGGGGATAGTTAGTGTTTCTGTTTTGTAAACCATTCTTTTCTTTTACTTAAACATAAAGGGCTGGGCCCTTTCTCAGCTAAAAGGTGTCTGTTGTGGGGTAGACTTCAAAGGGCTGAATTTATTTCATAACCAAGGGAAATGTTTTGAATGTAAACAGTAACCAGATTTCCAGCTGGGAAGACAGGGATGAGAACAAAGAAACTCTGGCTCCAATAAATCCAACCAGTTGGAACCTGTTCTCTATCGTTAAACCTGTGATGTCAGAGAAGCATGTATGATGATGCAGCATTGTGGCAGGCCAGCCAAAGGCATGTCTGGTGTGTTCTGACTCTGACAGCTTCAGTTATTATTTGGGTTTTTAAATGAACAGCATCAGAGGTTTGAGTCTGCCACAACTCACTAATTGGGGTAAGCTTCTTCTATTCTACTTGGACTTTAGATAATTTTGAGATAGATTCTCCTGGCTCCACGATGCTAGTATGACAAGAAACACGTCGACTGGCATCAGAGCACCAGGCTCCATGTCGACCGCGATTTGCGGTTGGCTGTTTTTTCTTAGGAGGGCTTTGCTCACCAAATCCTCCATGCAGGGGGCTCTGCCCCCCACATCCACCGTACTAATAGATACCAACTCCGAGTCAGAGTTGGTTCAGGGTAGGGGTGCAGGTCATGGGAAAGTGTTGCCGGTTCCCAGCTTCTACTGCAACATGGGGCCGTTGTCGATATTGACACATGTTGCAGCAGAAGTTTCACTGTTTGGGGGGCATACCGATTCTCCTGTATGGCCACTATCTTTTTAAATGTTTATGTTTGTCTCTATAGAAATACTGTATCCCCCATGGTCTTTAGTGTATATTATCCTGTAACATATGTAAATATTGTGGAGTATTAAAAACTATTTTTATATACATCATGCTTTCTGTGACTGAGTCATTTCAGGTACAGATAACCAGGAGTAAATTGGCAAGTCTGTGATCCATTTCTGAAGAGGCAGGCTACAATTACCATATCTAAAGCAAAAGTGTTTTCAGCTGAAGCAGAATAGCTGGGCCATTTGCCCTTAGGTAAGGAGCACTGCACTGTGTATGAGCAGTGGTTCTGGACCTAGAGACACCCTGAGTGAGGTTGCAGTGAGTGGTGTCAGCATATCAAGGTAACTTTGCTGGCACCTGAAGGGTTGTGAAAACTGTTAACAGTGCAGACTGAGCTGTGGGAGACAATAAGTCTGTGATGGAAGTTCATTAGCAAAGGAGTTAACTACAGAGAATAAAGACACAAATCAATGAAGAAAACAATATATTCTCAATGTGATATTTTAAGTAATGGTAACCGTATTTATGAAACATCTAGTTTTTCCCCTACGAAGTTTGATATTTTCTCTAATTTGACTTAGCCATCCTCCATACATCATTTTCGTAGGATCATCATATTTGGAAAATATAATCTGCGATGCTAACTATAACATACTACTTCTTATCATTTCTTCACCATCCATGTGTGAGGTTCTAGCTGAAGAAGGGGGTCAGCTTGAGGTGATTATTTAAACCTTACCATGTTCGTGTCCCCAATACTAAAGATCCAGAAAGCCTCACGTTTTGCTAATGTTACTATGCAGTCTCCACCTCCTGATCCCAGTTTTATGTGTTTGATGCCCAAAATCCAATGTGCATGCATCTTTCTACTTCCTGCTCCATTTATATGTGTCACCAGTACATACTGTATTCCTGAATATAATGGGATTATCAAAGCAATTCCTAAATTAGTCTGTTTTTTGGACTTTTAATGGGTTTGTGGATAATTTTTATGTATCATATTTATTTTATGTATTCAATTTGTGACTGTTTTGTACTGCTGTATATGTTTGTACTCCTGCTGCAAGGGCACCCTTAGCCTGCGTGGAAGGGTGCCCCATATAAATAAACTCTACTACTGCTACTCAATATTGTGTAAAACTCTCCTCATGTGGTACAGTGTTCCCACTGATTAGAAATCCATCAGCAAGCCACCTGTGTTCACTTTCAGAACTGCCATGTCTCCTCTCAGAATTGCCACGTGCACATCAAGCACTTGAAATAAAAGTAGATTGCATTGATGGCCGTGGCATTTTTTCCAAGTTTGAGCAAGAAGCAAATCCAAGAAGAAACATTAGTGGCGCACATAAAATACATCCATTATCACCCTCTCAAGTATCTAAATCCAGCTGCCCTCCTACTAGATTCTGAGGCTGCCGATTGGTCCCCTGTTCTTACAGAAACAAATGCTGACTTTGTACTTGAACATTTCATTAATATTTTTAAAACTGCCTGGAACTTCCATGCCCCTTTAAAAACAAGGAGAGTTAGGTGTTGACACCTTCCCCGGGTGACCCCTGATCTTTTACAACTCTGCAAGGTCCAAGACCACACCTTGCAGTGTTTTAAGACCACACTCGCTCCTGCTGACCACCAGCACTTCAAGGCTCTCAGAAATGCCTGCACCAGAGCCCTTAAGCTAGCTAAGTCACACTATTTCAGGCAAAAACTACAAAATGGTAGTGTATCCCCAACCTGTTTCTGGAAAACAATTAGCTCACTCTTAAAGCCACCTATCCCTCCAGCTACCCCAAATCTAAAGGTCAAAGGATCCCTCATCTCTGACACCCCGCAGGTATGTGAAATCCTAAACAAATTCTTCACTTCTTGTGTTCTTCAGTCCTCTGCAACCACCCACAGCGCCACCTTAAACCCCTCTTCCAAACCACTAAATTTTGTTTTTCCCCCATTACTCACGAAGAAATCCTCTCAGCCCTAAATTCACTTAATCCTGATAAACTCAGGCTTGATGGTCTTCAGCTGTCTACTCCTTTTTGCAGCTGCTGCCATAGTCCCCCCCCCCTTCAAATCTATCCTTCCAATCTGGTACTGTCCCCCCAGCTTGGAAAATCACCCATGTAATCCCGCTTCATAAGAGTGGTAGCCCTCTCAAACCTGGTAACTACTGCCCAATCTCCCTATTACCCTCATTAGCAAAGCTACAGGAATCTCTTGCTCTCAAAGGGCTGCAGCATTTCCCTGACTTCTCAATGGCACTAATCCCATATCAATTTGGATTTCAAAAACATCACTCAACAGTCTTCTTCTTGCTTAGAGTAACTAACTCAATTCATGTATCTATGGATCACAACCACATCGCAGGTGCAGTTTTTACTGATTTAGCCAGGACTTTTGTCCGTCGTCGAGGCACAGGTCAAGAATGCCTCAATATCATCTAAGTAACACAACTTTGTAAGTTTAATGGCCTTTAGGTTGCTTGCATTTTGTTGCTCATCTGGGTCTGTGCCGGATCTTCTGCCTTCGATAGCTTGTAAGGCATCCAGCCATCGCTGCTCCTGTCGCTGCATCTCTTCTCTCAGCTGTTGCTTCTGTCACTTTTTGTTGTATAGCCCACCATTTCAAAAAGTCTTTCAGGCTTTTAGGTTCTGTCATTGCCTGTTCTTTTTCAGTTTCTGGATCTGCTAGAACATTGTGAACTCCCTGAGGTACCTCCAGCCTTTGCAAAAGGCTCAGGCATTTGAACTCAAATAACCTCTGGCTTTTTGCAGTCATCTTAAATTATAATATATACATTTCAACAGTAACACAATTCTCTAAATAAAAGTGATCTCATTATCAGCTACATTTCCATACCTTGATTCCCACTTATTTTTATATTACCAGAACTAGATATGCAAGGGAGGAAAAACAGACAGCAAGAGAAAAGAGAGAGAGACAGTGAGAGGCAAAGGATTGCGAGACTGTTCGGGTTGATCAAGTCCGAAGGTCTCACAGGAAAACTTGGTAGCGCAACCAGACAGAGGAGAGAGAGAAAAGGAAAGAATACAGATCCTTGCATTTTAACACTTTCTCCCTAACAAATGGGAAAGGGTCCTATTCTACCCTGTCACAGTGTCCCATCGCCTACTACTTCAGAAGCTCAGTGCCCTGGGTCTAGTAAACTCTACACTTACATGGTTTCAGTCATATCTTTTAACCAGAACACAATGTGTTTGCATTGGAACCTCTCCTTCCCATCTTGTCTGGTGTGCCTCGGGGTTCAGTTCTGTGATCCCTATTATTCCCCATCTTTATTAACGAACTCCCACTAGTCTGAATTTCTTTGGATATTCATCTCTATGCTGATGACACTATTATGTTTGTGTCTGGACCCTCTTCCACTGCTATCCAAGCCCCTTTACAGTCCAATTTAAACGCCATGCTTGGATGGTTTCACAAAAATCTCCTTAGGTTAAATGTCAAAAAGATGGTCTCAATTACTTTTGGGATCTCCCAAAAATTAGCCTCCATCCATACTTCATTTGTCTTTCATACACTTGACGGCACCCTCCTGGAGTCAGTTACCACTTTTAAATACTTAGGGGTTTGGCTACACTAACATCTAGCCTCTTCCTTCCACATCGACTCCCTTTGTGCAAAACTGCACCCTAAAATAGGTTTCTTGTACAGGCATAAGGACTCACTCTCCCTCCCTGTGTGCAAGCAATTACTAGTCAAACTCATCATGCCCCTCTTTGATTATGCTGACATTGTCTTTAGTACTGCCCCAGCAACTACCTTATCTAGGTGGGCATTGTCTGCAACTCATTATGCCATTCTGCTTCAAACTCTCCTCCTCACACCCACCACTGTTCTCTCTACTCTTCTCAGTCTCTCTTTTCCCTTACTTACAGGTGAAACTTACACTCTCTCACTTTCCTAGACAAATATTGGTTAGATACTCTCCCGACATACATCTCTGACCTCTTCTCCCCTGTTTCCTCCTCCCCATACAGCTTAAGGTTCAGAGACCTGTGCACCTTCTAACTGCCCCATCTCCTCTCAACTGTGGGCTCCCTATCTTTTCCTACTGCCTCCTGAACCTATGGAACCAGCAATCAGTCTCCCTATGAAACTCCTCCTCCCCTAAAGTATTCAAGCAACAGCTCCAAAGGTTAGATCCTAGCCTGTGCTCTTGCCCAATCCCCGTGCCTGCAGGCAACTATGCCTAATCACCTGCCGTGTCAGTTTAGCAATCTGTTCTCATTAACATTTACTCTGATCTGTAGCACCTCACGCTGTGATGTTTTCTTAATTATTTATTATGTTTGGTTGCACTGTAAACTGCTTTATCTTTATCATTTTGTATAATAATATTTCCACTATGATGTGTATTGTAATTGTAAAAATTTCTCTTCCCTTTCCCTCGGCTCACACCTGGAAATGAAATCCAGCTCAGTGTGCCTTTCCCGGACGCCAAAAAAAAGAATTCACTGTATTAATAATTTAAAATAAAAACTTTTATTCATAACCTGCCTTTCAGCAATGTCAGCATGGCTCCACTTTACATTCTCCTGCTTGATAGTGACATGCATATGGTCTCCCCAGCTCTAAAAACAAACCCACAAAAATACACATTCATACGATTTATAGTACAGTACTGCGTTACAGTTCAGTCGACGTCAGCCATAGAGGTGTGAGAAGGGCTGTGGCAGTGGAGGCTCTGTCTCTGCATGGGGGGAAGTTGGTGGTGGCCACTACCTGCTGGGTTTGGGGGCCACTTGACCACCTATGACACGAGATTGCTTTTCTTGATATGAAAATGGAGACATCGGGTTCTGGGGGACCACTGTATCACCAATGATTGGGGATTGCTTTTACCGTTGTGGAAACGGGGACATCCTGATTCAGGGAGAGGAGAACACTGTATCATCAATGATTTGGGATTCCTTTTAATGGTATGAAAACAGGACATCGGAGTTCGAGGAGGGAGAACACTGTATCACCAATGATTGGGGTTTGTTTATATTGATATAATGATGGGGAATCGTGGATCAGGGAGGGAGGGTCACTAGACCACCAGCTTGTACTACATAAGGTGCTCTATGCTGCTTATGTTGCTGCTGTGTCCTCACCCCCCCCATCCTTAGTTTGCCCAGAGTTAAGACAAGCTTTTCTTTGGCAGTAATTCATGCCGCACTACATGTCAGGCTAACGCCCACTGCATGGCGCAATTGTTTTGAATATTACAGTGCACCTGTATGCATGTTCCCACCCCTCACTAAGTCCTGTACATACATTGTATTTAGCACTGCCACTACCACATTGTGCTAGCGCTATTTGGACTTTTGAATATGTTGCTCCAATGCAATTGTGGCACAATCCTGGTGCAAATGGTTTGTGCCCAGCACAAACATTTGAATACCTGGCCCCTGATATTTTACCTTTGTTACTACCCTGAATTCCTCCCTCCCCAGCAGTTGCTTCTTTCTCTTTTCATGCTGCCTGAACATCCTATGACATCAAAAACAGCAAGCAAGGCCATTCAGATGAATAGCATGGAATGATGTATGTGATGTGACTGAATGTCTTCGAAATATGAAAAGAAAGAGCAGTAACTGCTAAGGAGAGTGGAACTCTATATTTCTCTGAGGTCATCCCAAAACTGGTTTCTTTTTTTCTTAATCAAAAATTGATTAACGCATATCAGAATACATAGATGGCATGAAAAGGAAAATGGGAGGGCAGTTATGTATTTAAAAATCATTTCCTATCACCTTCAGGCAACAACTATCCCATGCATATACATGATTTGTTTGATGGTAGACAGTGAGGAACTCAGTTGGTGAATCATCTGTTCCTTTCTCAGATAGCATATTTAAGCAATAGAATACAACAAAGTGATCCTGATGTTGATATAACTGCACCCCCAGGGGCATAGTGAGGGATGAGCCCATTTTCTAATCGTATTAATTAATTGAAACAGCACTGAGTAAAGTAAACTGTGCCCAAAATGTATACGTCATAGTTTAGATAGGCTGTGGAACATCAGTACTTAGGATCACACCACAGAACACTAGTATTATATGTATTTTACTTCATATTTGTAAGTGACATCTCGCCATTCCACAGTTGGAGTAAAGCATTTGTACAAGTTTTGTAGTTCTGTTGCAAAGTCCTCTGTACACAGTCACACCAGCATTGACGATTCATCACTGCTCCAGCACATGATATTTTAAAATTGCACACTAGAGTCCATGGGTTTTGTGAGACCAAAAGGCAAAAATTCCTTAATACCAAATGCAGTGTTACTAGATAGTCTCACCATGCCATCAAACAATTCAATTTTAAACCCATAATATTTAATGCTCTAACATGCTAAGTGTGATAGGTTCCACAGGCATGTCAGCAACCTTGACAATAGGCACAGAAGTCAGGTGTGCAGATTTTGCTGAAAATGGTTCAATCAGTGTAGTGTCAATATTTGTTGATATAATTGAAGAATAATATTGCAAATTCTTAATTTAATTTTCCATTTCTTCCTGAATTAAACCGATATTTGAAAGTTATGCAATGTTATAAACTATATAAATATGTATTTCATATTTGCAAATCTATACTACCATGAAGGTTGCATTGCTCAACATATGAAGTACAAGAGGAATAATAAAATCACTCAGACGCATGATAAATCTGCACCAATAAATTTACTTTTAATACACAAGCACACAGGTTTTATTGCCTACCTATCGTTATCCAGCAGGAGCTCTGCTACTTCTTGGTCACTTTTAAGCTCAAGAGACACCTTTACACTTATACCATCGTTCCATTGCACTACCTATTTTAACAGTTGTATGTATGATTCCTTAACTTGTCTCTCTCAAGTGTCAGCATGGCTTGGTTGGTGGTGCATCTGCCTCTGGACCAGGGGGTCATGGATTCTCATCCCATGCCGGGATTGAACTTACACCTAAAATGCTGGCATCCGAGTGCAGTGTTGGGGGGTGCTGTACTGCTGGGGTGTGCCGTCCTTCGCATGAGATGTTAAACCGAGGTCCCTTCTACCCATCCTGGTGTTGTCCTGGGGGGTGTCCAGGTGGAAGTAAAAGTACCCAGGGCACTCTTCACAAAGAGTAGGTGACATTCCCAGTGTTCTGGCCAACATTCCCCTTCCCGGTTCATGCAGTTGTCCAGGCTGTGTGTGGGTGTTGATGTGTGATATGGCCGGTACTACACATTCAGTCACTTCACTACCAGTCTAGCATTGCTTGTAAAGCACGTTGGGATACACTGTGTATGACAAGCACTATATAAATGCTGATTCATCTTCCTCTTCTTCTTTTCCTTTTCTTGTTTTTTTTCTTTCCCTTTTCCTGGTGATTGTCCTCTCAAAACACACATGATGGGGCAATATTGGATCTGGCGCATATTAAAAGGATCAGTATTATGGACCTCAAGTTGAGAAGCAATCTAGAGCAGTGGACATGGCCTGCCTGAATTTCAGCAAGTCTCACAACACAGTTTCAAATAGGAGAGTGGTAAGAAACTGGTTGTCATATAGGCAACAGTATGTGTAGGTGACTGGAGTTAACTCCAAGGAAAGGAGAATGACTAGCACTGTACATCAGGGGCCAGTGCAGGGATCAGCCCTCTGTTATGTCTTCATACATCACATGAGAAAGGGGCTGGAAGGCAAGATCTGCCTATCTGCAGATTAAACCTTGACCTGCAACAATTAAGAAGAGAAGGGATATGACGTACAGCTTGAGCTATGTCTTATGAATTCCTAATGCAAAGGATAGGAGTATTTTCCCCAAACACGTATTCTCTAGTACAAAGGCACGTGCAGTGATGCTGGTGTGGAGAACATTCAAGGCCATATGTACAAGGTTACTCATTCAGAGAAACAGTGACAGAGTCATGGAACTGAGTTCCATGCAGAAAGGGGAAATAGACTTCTAGGAAAACAAACTGAACTTACAAGCTCAAATGGGCAGACTAGGTGGGCCATAGGCCCTTATCTGCCGACACTGTCTATGTATCTATGTATGTAGAAATGGGCAGGGGGTTTTACAACAGCAGTGATGGTTTCCAAAAAGCACATGACAAACCCAATGTAATGTTAATGGAATTGAAGGAATAGAGTGAGAAATAGCCATAAATTAGGTATTGCCTGCACTGACACTATAGAGTGGGAAATAAACTCTGGTCAGAGCCAAGACAGCTGCTATGCATTGATCTAGGAGGAAGTAGGCTGTTGGTTAACTAGGATCTGCAGCTTATCCGTTGGGCAGGGAAATGGGCAGACTAGGTGGGCCAAGTGGTCCTTATCTGCAGTCAAATTCTATGTTTCTAGCAGCTGTGTGCGGTCATCCCACATGCACATCACAACTGTAAAACTCACCCTTGCACAAGGAATTCACAGTGGCCATCTTGGACATAGCAGACTCTTTCCCACATGTGCATCATGACCACAATACTTGCACTTGCACATTGAGCTCACAAGGGCCACCTTGGGCACAGTGGGGGCTTTCACGCATCATGGCTATGATACTCATCCATGCACACTGAGTTTACAGCAGGCTCTTGTGGAAGTGATGGGTGGCTATAAAATAGTGCACTCTCAGAGAGGAGGGACTAGTGTGGCCATGGAGGGAAGGGCCAGTACAGAAACAATGGTACAGCACTGACTGCAACATGGTGGAAGGACACAGGTGAGGTACATGCTTCCAGAGTCTCTTTACTATCTCTCCTACTCATAGCAATATGTCAGCATGGTGATGTCACCATGTAGCCGTAAAGATGGAGAGACTGGTGGGGAAGAAGATCTTTAAATGGCATGTGGAATTGAAATGGGGTGTGGAGGGAACAGTGATCCACACTAGGAGACAACACACTTAAGGCAACAAACCTACATATCAAGTAAGTAAGCAAAATCAAAAGGTGGAGTAGTCAGATATGGTTCTTGAAATAACCGGCAGGAAAGATTAAGGCTAATAGAACTGCATTCAGAATGTATCAGGAATTCAGAAGTAATATGAGGAAAAACAGAGGGAGGCAGGGAAAGAAGGGAGCACAAAACTATAAACTGAAGACATAATATCTCAGGAAGTATCAAACTGGGACAAAACATTTGTTTAGGTATATAAACGAAAAAAATGCAAACTGATGAATTGTACAGTTACAGAGGGAGGAGTAGGACTGTATGGATGATGATTAAGAAAATGCAGATGTCCTGAACAAATAACTCTGCTCAGTGTTCACAGTAGAAAGGGCAGTGACCACAAACAAACTCTAGGAAGTTTAGAGTGAGCATAATGCATGGCAGTACTTTGTCTACCTCTTTGTGGATGACAGCAACTTTTGCAACAAACAGGAGGAGTAGTCAAGGGTATGGCAGCTGGATTTAAATGCAAACAAAGTGTGCAAAATCATGTGTTAGTGCAGCAGAACCCTGAGACAGAGTACAAAATGAGTGGAATGATACTAACAATGACTGACCAGGAAAGAGATCTATGGGGGTGCTCGTACTGATGGGCCATAAGGTGGCAATGCAGAGTGACAGTGCACTATATGAGCCAAAATATGGGGTTGCAAATAACTTTTATCCACTGCTTTAGGAAATAGAAGGTCAGTGGTGCTTCCTGCAGCTCCATGTGTCCCAGTGTTGGGAGGAGGAGGAGCATGTCTGAACTCAGTAGCAAGTAAATGTCTTGCTGGGCAGTCACTGAAGTGGAAGAGTCTGCGAGAGCAGAAAAAGGCAAAGGGCAAGATAATACCTCTCAATCTTTTGTCACTGAAATGAGGAACGTGGACACTCAAACTGTGGGACATTGAGGGACACTGACTCTCATATCGAAAGACACATCCTCAAACATGGAGATACAATCTCAGAACACTACGGAAATCATGGGGTTTACTTGTACAAAGCGTTTTTTTGATTTAGCATCTCAGAATAATATGCATGTTTGCTTTAAAGTCTGAATTTACAGTACATCCTCTGTGTGGGGAGTACCTTTTTCATGAGGGATGGAGCATTTTTGAGGGATAAAATAAGGAATGTCCCTTGTAATCAGGGACACTTCAGAGGTATGGACAAGATAGATGTAAACTGTGTTGCTGGAGAGAGATGTGATGGACAGATTATGATTGCTGAGATTCGAGTTGCAGAACAAGAGCATGTGAAGAGAGGTATGGATTCCGACCAAGAATGTAAACATAAAGAAGAATGAGGTGAGAGGTAAAGGGTGGGGTAAGTATGTAAACAGTGGCAATTAGCTTGAGAATGATGTTATGGGAGGAGGAGAGTTGAAGTAGGAGAGGGAAGAGATACTCAGGATAGAAAAAGGAGGGGGAAGGAGCTAGCTCAGGCATCACTTAATGTAGATGTTCAACATTAGTGTATTTTACGTGTTATAACAGACAAATATCCTTGAACACTACAAGAGAGAAAGAGATATTCAACTCTTGCAACCCTCTTCTCTAGCCCCCAAACTCATAAAAAACACATAAGCATTAGTATATTGTTCAACTTATCATTAGAAACAGGGGAGGTTCCAGGGGACTGGAGGAGGGCAGATGTGGTCCCATTTCACAAAGGTGGGAACATGGAGGAGGCAGAAAATTATAGACCTGTCAGTCTGACTTCAGTAGTGGGCAAAATAGTGGAAACACTACTGAAGGAAAGGAAAGTGGAATACCTTGTAACCAGTGGATTACAGGCTCTAAGGCAATATGGTTTCACAGGGGGGTGGTCTTGCCAGACAAACCTGATCAAGTTCTTTGACTGGGTGACCAGGATAGTGGATCAGGGAGGAGTGGTAGATGTGACCTACCTGGATTTCAGTAAGGCCTTTGACACCATTCCATGTAGAAGACTGGTAAAAAGGCTGGCTTGTCAGGGAGTGGGTCAAAAAGTTATAAAACTAAGAAAGAAGTTGGTTAAGCTACAGGAGTCAGAGGGTGGTGGTAAATGGTGTTCACTCTGGAGAAGGCAAGGGTGACCAGCGGGGTGCCTCAGGGCTCAGTACTAGGTCCATTCCTCTTCAACGTCTTTATTAGCTACATTGTGGAACAGCTAGAGAGGAAAGAAAAAATTACTCACCTTAGTAATGTTGTTTCTTCTAATGGAGTCTTGATGTATTCTGACTATTGCAGAGATCTCCAACCTTTGAACTGCCCCAGAGAACAAAGAGTTAACTTTCCATGCAAGGCATGGAACGTTGAGCTCGAGCTCGGTTGAAGCCTCTGTCTGCTGTTGTTTGAACCCCAACCACCAGATCTTTATGAGCTATACTCACTGGGCATCCTGAGTGGAAACTGTAAACTCACACTAGCCAACTGGCAACTAAATTTAATAAAAAGGGTTTTTTGGTTTCAAAGCAAAGACTCAAATCAGAAAACCCAAAAAACAAAACACAACACACACCCAAAAATTAAAGAGGGTGAGAAAAGGAGGCACCTTTAGGGTGGCAACACTGCTCCTGCCCACCCATATCCCAAAAACCAGGTACTGAGAGGGGAGGCAGGGGGAGGTCAGAATACAGCAAGATTCCATTAGAAGAAATAACATTACTAAGGTGAGTAATTTTTTCTTCAAACAACAGGAAGTCTTGCTGTATTCTGACTATTGCAAACTACCAAGCAGTACCTCCATGGAGGAGGGACAGAACCTACTTTGGGAACAGGATCTGAAGTACTGCTGTGCCAAACTGAGCATCACTCCTAGCCTGGATATGCAGAGAGTAATGCTTGGTTAAAGTATGGACTGTTTTCCAGGTGGCTGCTTGACAAATCTCTAAGATAGGAATATCCCTGGCAGCAGCCAGGGAAGCAGCTGTACCTCTAGTAGAGTGAGCCCTCAGGCCTGAGGGTGGGATTCTACCCAATTTTTCGTAGCAGAATTGTATGCAAGAGACAATCCACCTGGCAATAGATCTTTTAGTGGCAGGTTTTCCCTTACTGACCTCTCCATAAGTGAGGAACAATTGAAGGGAGTAGCAAGGACATGTTTAAATGCTAAGTATTTAATTGTGCAGGTTGTTGCATTCCGAAGGGGATAAACAAATCTCCAGTTTAATAGGCAACCAGTATTTAACAACCTGTTTCAGTTTCCTAATGGCCATCTGATAAGCAGCTTGGAGTTATGTCTCCAACATTCTAAACAGAAAGAAGGGAGTATTTTATTTCAGTTGGCATAGTGATGTGTAGGTATGGAAGGATACACTGAAAACTTCAAAATATGTGTTCCATGATACTCCTTTTTTCCAGCTACAGACAGCAAGATGATTGTAGGCTCTGCCCACATCCATAATGAGATATTTTCAAAATAAAAACACCTGAACCTAGGTAAACAAGACCTTTGAAAATTTCCCTTGAGGTCACGTTTCCGGGCACTCAAAACTCCTAGGTTACCAGCTTAGCGAGAAGAGTCACTTACCCGCGTTCTCTGTATGAGAACAGTGGGACTTTCTAGAAATGTGAAGATGCAGCTGGTGCTGTGTGGCCGGCACCAGTTGTTTCAAGGAGCATCCATGGAAGGGGGAAGAGGGCAGTACAATGTCATCAACACATGACTAGATGGTAGAATGAAAAAAAAAGTGATTTTACAGTTTTTGCAAGTTGGTCTTTTTTTTTCTTCTTCCATAGTATTCTCTCGGCTAGCAACTGCCATTAGCCATTTTTAGGTTTGCTTGTGCACATGCGCAAGAAACATTATGTGGCAGCTTAGGAGAGAAGCAGGTTGTGGAGGTGCAGCACTCTGGCAGTCAACGGGGTCACTGCATTTGGGGGATTGGGACTGGTGGACCAATGCAGGCACAGTGTCTTGGTGACACTGTTTCTGCAGAAGTGCCACATAATGTTAAAATGTTTTTGCTGCTGCAATCAGGGCCACCTCGTCATTGTCGTGTCAGCCATTTCGCTGCAATGAGGGAGCAACCCGTCATTGTAGGGCGGTACCTTGCTGTCTGTATGCCACCCCGATCCAGTACATTTGCAGATGGGGAACCCACTCCCCATTGGCACACTGTAACCCCCCCCCATTTGTTGTGTGCCGAAGGGGTGCCCAGTCCCTCTTGGCAGCATGTGCCCCCCAACAGTCTTTCTTTGCTGACAGGGGCCCCAGTCCCCATCAGCTTCAGTCCCCCCACTCAGTTCACTTTGTTGATGGGGGAGCCCATTCCCCATCGGCATAATGCCCCCCCAAGTTTGCTGTGTGCCGACAGAGATGCCCAATCCCTCATCAGCTACAGCCCCACCAAAACACTCAGGTGGCATGCAGGGAGCCCACCCCAGTGTGCCAAATGTCCCTGAAAAGAAAAAAACAGTCCCTCAATGTTTTCTTTTTTTTTTTTTAACACCTGTAAAATAGAAAACAGCCTCTTGTAGAGTTCGGTGGCCCCTCCCTCAACCTGCATTCACCCTCTGAGCACCCTGCCTTCCCACACCCCCCTCACCCCATACTTACCTCCAGAGCCCAGCGCGATGATCTTGGTGGACCAGGAACACGGCTGCACTCTTCAAAGCCGACCACGAACTGAAGAAATGCCAGTAAGCTGTATAATGGCACAAATAGGGTGTTTTCAACTTTGGTGCGTATCTCGTGCATTTTGGCACCAAATTTTCAACATGGGGTTCTTGGGACCCCTCCTCATGAATTCAGTCACTGTCATTGCATTATTCAGTCCCGAAAGGTGATTTTGTGGTCACTGTGTGAAATCACCTTTCGGGACCGAGTAATGAAACAACACTGCAACTGTTCATTAGGTGGGCTCTCAAAAGGCCTATGTTGCAGATTTGGTGAAAAATTCCCAAAACTGACTGTTACAAGTGTGCATTGCGCAGTTTCCACGCACCCTAGTAATTTCTCAAATTAATAATATTTTCATGCCAGATTTTCAACACTAGCATTTTTTTCACACCTCCTTATGAACAGTACAGCTGTCATTTTTCACATCCTGGCCGAAATGTATTTTCACTCTTCTGGCGCAGAATAGCGTGGTCGCTGTGGGAAGTCAGTGTTCGGGACAGATTAAGAAAATGACAGTGACGCTGTTCATGAGCAGATGTCCTAAAATGCCTATGTTGAAAATTTGGTGATGAGAGTCCATAAACTCTCTGTGTTACAAGCGTGAGTTGCACTGTTTCCACACACCATTGTCATTTTGCAAATTTGTAATATTTTCACACCAGATTTTCAACACTGCCATTTTTTCACACCTCCTTATGAACAGTACAGCCATCATTTTTCACATGCTGGCTGAAATGCATTTTTGCACTTCTGGCGCAGAATAGCGCAGTCGCTGTGGGAAATCAGTGTTTGGGACAGATTAAGGTCAAGCGAGTGAGAGAGGGGGAGTGAACAAGCTCAACTGAGTTCTGTCAGGACTGCTGCAGATTTCTTTGTGGGCATAAAAAGGCACCAATGCAGGCAGGGGCCTAGTACAAAAGGGCAGCCTGCAGCACCAGGAGAAACAGAACGAGCGAGTGAGGGAGGGGGCGTGAGTAAGTTCAACAGAGCTCTGGTGGGACTGCTGCGGGTTTCTTTGTGGGCAGAAAAAGGTACCAATGCAGGCAGAAGCCCAGCACAAAAAGGCAGCCTGCAGCATCAGGAGAAATGGAACAAGCAAGTGAGAGAGGAAGAGTGAGCGAGCTCAGTGGAGCTCTGTCGGGACTGCTGTGGATTTCTTTGTGGACATAAAAATGAGGCAATGCAGGCAGGAGCCCAGTACAAAAGGGCAGTCTGCAGTGCTGGGAGAAACAGAATGAGTGAGTGAGAGAGGGGGAGTGAGCGAGCTCAACAGAGCTCTGTCGGGACTGCTGCAGATTTCTCTGTGGGCAGAAAAAGGCGCCAATGCAGGCAGGGGCCCTGTACAAAAGGGCAGCCTGCAGCGCTGGGAGAAACAGAATTAGCAAGTGAGAGACAGGGGAGTGAGCAAGCTCAATGAAGCTCTGCCAGGACTTTAGAGTTGCCCACCCTCCCGCACAGTGTCCTCTGTGGTCCTATATTACAGCAGGGCCTCTGGGGTGCAGACAAAGCAATGATTGAATACTTTGGGGAGTGCTGTAATAATACAGATTTATTTGTTCAGTTTATTTCTCTAACTGAGCTGAGTAATACTTGAAGTGCAATAGGATTTCTAATTGGGCTAAGTGAAACTATATGAGAGAACAAAAAGTATGGTAGCTGAGGGGTGAAAAATGGACAAGGAGGCTTTAGGATTGCTACAGTAATACAGTATCTAACAGATGAGATCTGAGACTGAATTACCCCAGTCGGCAAGGGGCCAGTAGGGGGACTAGTGTGGGGGGGGGGGCAGGAATTTGAGTAAACAGAGGCCTAACAGTTGTAGTAAGGTACAGAACCTGGGAGTAAGAGCCCGTAACATAAGATGGGGGCCAAAATTGGGCAGGTGCCACATGTCAGTAGGGCGGGCATCTTTGGAAGGGTGGTGGGGTGTATAGGGTGTGGGTCTGCCATAATCCTAGACTGGGCTTGGAGGATGGGGGGGTGGTCTGTAGACAACTGGTTAGTCTGAGGGAGAAACTGTGGAGGTTAGAGAGGAGTCTAGGGACTGAAACCGGCCTGAGGCAAGTGGGGGGCCTCCTGTTCGGGGAGGAAGAGACCACAAGGAGTATCAAGGGAGAGAGCAGATGGCTGCAGGTAGGTAGGGACCAGGGGTGGCATGGAGGGCAACAAGTAGGAGGGGAGAACCGATAGAGGGAAGAGATGTAAGAGGTGTATTGACTAGGAATAGATTTGAGCCTCTGCTATGGGAGAGCAGGAATATAGTGAAGGGGGACGGGCAAGCGAGGCATGAGAAGGATGGCAACAGCTAGGGGAAGAGATAGCGAGGACAAAAGGGTAGAAGGCAGGCTAGTAAGGAGGAAGGGGGTGGTGACTTGAGGAGAGAATGCTACAGGAAGGGGAAAGGATGGGAGGGGCATCACTAGCGGGGTTGAAGGGAATGGGGGCTCTAAATTGACAACAGCGGGGATAAGAGAGGGGTTGGAAATCAACAGGGAGGAGGGGATGTCGACATGGGAAGCCCAGTAGGAAGCAGTCAGGCTGGGAAAGGGTTCAAGGGGGGATGGGAGGAATAAGTCAGAGACAAGGGGTGAGGCGGAAGTAGGGGGTACAGATACAGAAGTCACAAAGGGTGCAGCTAGTTGGGGCAAGGGGCAGGGAAGATCGAATACTGGGGTGGTGGAAGGGACATTAGAAGGGCAAGGGGCTAAGGGATGGGGGGTACTCATCCTAGGGGCTTGTATACTGAAAGGGGGTGAGATGGGGTGGAAGAGGGGAAGGCACAGCCATATTTGGGTTGAAGCTATCTCCAGGTTGACTGCAGGAGGGGCAGGGCAGGCACTGCTCAAGTGTGCAGCAAGGGGGAAGAAGAAACCTCATTTACTTTTGCATGTGGGTACAAAAGACTTGGCGGGGGAGACTGTGGAAGTAGTGAGGGGGAGGTTTGAGTAGCTAGGTAAGCAGTGTGGGGGGGAGTGGGATTTCTCGGAGTTACTCCCCATACCATACGCAAGCATAAGGAGGAAGGGTAGGACTGATGAGTTCAATGAGGGGCAGAGGGATTGGTGCCACACCAAAAATTATGTATTGACTAACTGGGGTATAGTCTGGGGAAATAGTGACTTGCATACGGGGGACAGGGTACACTTGAGCAGGAAGGGGAGGGGCGTGTTAAAGGCAGGATTAGAGGGGTATATCTCTACTAAGGTGGATTGAAACTAGTCAGGGAGGTGGCCAAAAGACTGAGGTTAGTAGAAAGGTCTGGACAGGGGAACCTAATGAGCTCACCCCTTCCAGATATACGTAAAGGCAGAGGCATAGTAAGCCTGGGAGAGGGCAGGCAGACTGGTCTGAGTGTAATACAGAAGGCACCACCACCACCTGGTAAGAATAAGGAGGAGAAAGGGTGTGGACTACTGGGAGGAGGGACACAGGCCAAGGAGGAGAAGAGTGAGGAAAAGGAGGGGTATGGGTGTAAGGTGGTCTCTCTCAACACAAGGAACCTGGGGAACAAAACTGCAGAGCTTCAGGTGCTCCTTCCAGAGGGGGAAGGTAGACATTGGTGCAGTGACAGAGACTTGGGCCACAGAGTATCATGACTGGGGCTTGGCAATCCCAGAATACAGGATATACAGGAGGGACCAAGGGGTTGGGGGGGGATTGCACTCTATGTGAGGGAAGGGATTAAATGCATAAGGGATTAGGAAGAAGAGAAGAGGACAGAGGCGCTTTGAGTGTAGCTCCTGAACTCCAAGGGCAGAAAGCTGAGGTTGGGAGTGATGTACAGCCCACCAGTCCAATCCGGGGAACTGGATGGGGAGTTGGTAGAGCAGATAAGGAGGGTGTGTAGAAGGGGAAGTGTGGTGATAGTGGGGTATTTTAACCTACCATGGGTTGACTGGAGCACCACGTCACTAGCAGTACCATGGAGCAGATGTTCCTTGATGCATTCCAGGACGGTCTTCTCACGCAATTAATAAATGAGCCTACAAGACTTGGTAGCACTCTGGACCTAGTACTGGCAAATGGGGAGGTGGTGAGGGAGGTAAGGGTGGAGGACCCACTAGCAGGTAGCAACCACCGAACAGTGTGGCTTGTTGTCACACTGGGCAGGGAGATAGGAGGCATGGGCACTAAGGTGGTGGACTTTATTAGGGTGGACTTTGGGGGATGAGAGCAATACTGCAAGGAAGACTCCAGGGTATAAGGCCAGGGATGGATGCAGAACAAAATTGGGGAGTCATAAAGACTGAGCTAACAGAGGCCGCAGTAGCCTGCACCAGGGCCAGGAGCAAGAATAGCAGAGCCAAGAAACCATGCTGGCTGAACAAGGAAGTGCTGCAAGAGGTGAGGGCAAAGACGACTGTATACCGGAAGTACAGGAGAACAGGGAAGGTAGAGAATAAGGAGGCTTTCTGGAGTTGGTCAAGGGAGGTTGCCAGGAGGGTGAAAAAAGCTAAGGGCTCCAGGCAATTTAGTTCCACACAGGGCATAAAAGGAGTGGGAAAAGGACTTTTTTAGGTATGTCAGGGAAAGGAGGAAGTGCAAGGAACATATTGTGAGAATAAAGCGGGGCGGAGATTGGCTGAAAAAGGGGGAGGAGCAAGTGGAAATTCTAAATGAGTACCTCTGCTCTGTTTTCACTAAGGAGAGAGATGGCCCACGACCAGAGTGGGCTGGGGTGGTGGGGAGAGGGGAGGAGGAGGTGACGGACAAAGTGATCACAGGAATAGGGTGCTAGAGGGGCTGAGGGCAGTAATGGTGGACAAGGCATCAAGTCCCAATGCCATCCACCCCTAGGTGCTCAGGGAGATGGCGTTACTGTTGGCTGAGCTGCTGGCAGATCTGTTCAACACCTCCCTGGAAACAGGGTGTGTGCCTTGGGACTGGAGGGTGGCCCATGTGGTGCCCGTACACAAGAGTGTGCCTAGGGAGGAGCCAGGAAATTATCAGCCAGTTAGTCTCACGTCCATAGAGGGTAAGCTTATGGAGCCGATACTGAAGGAGAGGCTAGAGGCATTCCTAGACAGTAATGGCCTTCAAGATGGGCGGCAACATGGCTTCGTCTCAGGGAGGTCTTGTCAAACCAACCTAATAGAGTATTATGACTGGGTGACAAGGGAGTTGGACAAGAGCCATGCGGTACATGTCCAGTGCTTGGACTTCAGTAAGGCCTTTGATACAGTGCCTCATAGGAGATTGGGAGGGAAGCTGATGGCTGTGGCGGGTGGGGAAAAAGCTTACTAAATGGATAGAGAACTGGTTACAGGGGAGGTGCAGAGGGTGGTGGGGGGGGAGCTCTCGACACCCAGAGCAGTGACAAGCAAGGTGCCACAGGGATCAGTGCTAGGCCCAGTGCTATTTGAGCCTTTATCGCTGATATAGCACATGGAGTAGGGAGCAGGGTTAGTCTGTTCACACATTATACCAACTTGGGGGTGGCGGTGGATGAAGAGAACGGATGGGGAAAACTGCAGGGGGACCTAACCAAACTACAGACATGGTCAGTGGAGTGACAACTAGGATTCAATGCAAAGAAGTGTAAGGTGATGCACTTCAGGGCTAAGAACCAGAAGAGGGACTATTGGTTGGGAATCAGAGAGGAGGAGAAGGACCTAGGTTCTTGGTAACTGGGAGCATGAACAACTCAGCCCACTGCACGAGAGCAGCAGCGAAGGCAAACAGGATGCTGGGGTGCAACACGAGGGGGTTATCATCCAGACACAGGAATGTGATCCTACCTCTCTACAGATCATTGGTCAGATCGCACCTAGAGTACTATGTGCAATACTGGAGGCCATACCCAAGGAGAGATACAAAGTTACTGGAGTGGGTGCAAAGGAAGGCAACAAAAATGTTAAAGGGGACGGAAGGAAAGAAATATGAAGTTTGGCTGAAGGACCTGAACATGTACACACTGGAGGAGAGGAGGGATATGGGGGGATATGATTGAAGCTTTTAAATATCTAAGGGGGTAACTAAACCTAGCACCGAGGAGGTGTTTAAACTGAGGAGTGGAAGAGAGACGAGCAGGCATGGACTATGGTTGAAAGGGGGACGTTTCAAGAGGGAAATGAGGAGGTACTACTTCTCTGAGAGGGTGGTGTCTAGTTGGAATGCGCTGCCAGAGGGGGTGGTAACATGTGGGACAATCAATAACTTTAAGGAGGAGTGGGATAAAGAAAGAGGAAGACTCGGGGGCAGGGGCTGATACAAGTGGCGGAGGAACTGAGGGGGAGGAGGCTGGGGAAGCTGCACTCTAGTGTGTTAGCTGCACACTCGGGCAGACTTACATAGACTGCTTGGTGTGTTCTGCTGGCAGATTCATATGTAAAATCACAGTGGCTCCGTTCATGAGCAGAGGTCCTAAAATGCCTATGTTGAAAATTTGGAGACAAATGTCCATAAATTAGTTTTACAAGCGTGCATGATGCAGTTTCCACGCACCCTCGTAACTTCGCAAATTTGTAGTATTTTCACTCCAGATTTTCAACATTGCCATTTTTTAAGACCTCCTTATGAACAGTACAGCTGTCATTTTTCACATCCTGCCTGAAATATGCATTTATACATCTGGCGCAAAATACCACAGTTACTGTGGGAAGTCAATGTTCTGGACAGATTAAGAAAATCATAGTGACAGTGTTCATGAACAGAGGTCGCAAAATGCCTATGTTGAAAATTTGATGAAATAATTTAACTAAATGACTGTGTTACATGCATGCATTGAGCAGTTTCCACGTACGCTCGGAAGTTTGAGCATTTTTAATACTTTCAGTACAGATTTTCAACAGTGTCATCTCTTCACACCTCCCTATGAATGGTACAGCTGTCATCCTTCACATCCTGCCCAATCTGTGTTTTTGTACATCTGGTGCACAATGGCACAGTCGCTGTGGAAACTCAAATTTCAGGACACATTGACAAAATCAGAGTGCCACTGTTCATGAGGAGAGGTCCTAAATGCTTTCATGAGGTGGGGGCCACAAAATGCCCATGTTAAAAATTTGTACTGCAAATACCAACACATGCCCAGGGCATTATGGTTTCTAACCATAACGTCCAACCCTGTACAGACTGACAGGCCTCAGGGGTGTGCCTTTGGATTGCCGACTGTAATGCTCATGCCTTTCCAACCCAACCCTGCAGCCACTGACAGGCATCGAGCTGTGCCTTGGATTCTTCGGTCCCACAGTTCACCCCATTCTATATTGCACCCATCTCAACGTATGTCGTTATGGAGTAGGGCAACTGTAAAGTCGAACACCCCAAGGCACACCTCAACACTTGTCAGTGTCTGCAGGATAGGGTGAAGTGAAATGGCACGAACGTTATGGGCGACAACCAAAAGGCATGCCCCAATGCCTGTCCATCTCTGTAGGGTGGAGGTGGGGTTGGTGTGAAGTTCAATACTCCACTGCCATTCCTACTCTGCATCTGTCTAACTCCTACATTTCCAATGCTAATACCAGCAAGCAAACATTCGGCATTGACAAATGCCTGTTCAGTGTGGGCTCGTACATCAAAAAAAGGCAGTCAATGATTTGATGTTAATGACAATATCAGATAATTTACATAATGAACTGTGATTTCATAAATGTAGATGTTCATTACATGAGCTGTGAACAAACTGCTCACTCATTGAAATGCTACATCTTTCTTGCTATCTTTATTGCTGGTGGCATTAACTTACACGATGTTAACCGTTCTCCCCCCAATCCGCCACCACAAAATTAAAAAAACAAAAAGCTGCCAGTCCACAACTCAGACTGTTAGCATGATCTGTCATAGAATGTAACAGTTCACATTCATTTACAATCACTGACTTTCCACTAGCTACTTTATTTTACATATTTTCGTCATTTTGTTTCCAAGCCAATTAAGGTTTTAATTTGTTTTATTCTTTGGTAACTGGGAAAGGCACAAGTGGCAGTTTTCACAGTGACCCGGGAGCGCTGGCAAGGTTAAGTGACTTGCTCACAGTCATACAGTATGCAAGTGGAGGTTGCAGGAATCAGACCAAGGTTTGCTGGATGTTCGAATATCATTCACAGCTCCTTACTCCAACCTCTAATACTGCCAACCAAATCACGATTTTCAGTTAATACTGAATCTTGATCAACCTGATCAGTAATGTAATAATAGTAGTAATACATTTTTTTTTTCAAAACCATGAAAGGGAAATTACTCGATTGAGCAATGCTAGTTTCCAAAGAGGTCCCATATACATACATTCTGTTACCATTCATTCAATTCAACATTGACCATACAATAGAAAAATGCAACACAGTTCATGAAAGCACAGCTCAGTAGGCCTGTACAAAGAAATATTAATTAACATAATAAATACAAAGTTATAAACATTTTACATCCAGTAACATTTTATCTCAGATTAATGCAATAAGGTTAGTGCAGTAATGCAGCATGGTTGGGGGCTGGTAGTCAGGTCCATATACCATTGTTTTATATGACCTATATTTGTCCTATTGTTAGTACCACATAAGCCCACAGGAATGAATTAAATTCCGTGATACAGCACCTCTGTACACAACTGATGACCTCCCAATTTCTAAACAGCACTTTTTAACATAACATTCCATGCCTTCTGCTGATCGTAGACATTGTTGAACTGGTCTGATCCTAAACAGATCTTGAATATATTTGGGTACATTGCTTTTTGAGACTTTAAGCATAAATAGTGAGACATGCAGTTCTCTCCTAAGTTGGAGTGTGGTTTCAACAGATTTTCCTTCTACATGTAGCACCGCGTCATCAGCGGATAACTATTTAACCTCAATATCACTAAAGTATAGGCTGTTAACATAAATATTAAATAGTAGTGGCCCCAAGATAGAACCTGGGGGCACTCCTAATTTCATATTGGCTGGTGAGGAGCAATTGGGTCCTAACTCCACTATTTTTTGTAAATCTTTGGTAACCAGGTAAAGCCCACTAGACACAAGTGTCCATTTCCAGGGGTGACCCGGGAGCACTGGGTGGTTAAGTGACATACTCAGAGTCAAACAGTATGCAAGTGGAGGTTGTGGGAATCAAACCCAGGTCTGCTGGATATACCAAGCTCATTCACAGTTCATTACTCTAACCTCTAGGCTATACTGCCAGCCCATGTGTCTCCTATCTTGTAGATATGATGTAAACCATTCCAGAATAGGACCAGATAAGCAAAAGACCAACGAGCCTGGACAAGAGAATGTGATGGCTTAACATATTGAAAGCGCTTAAAAGATCTATAAATATAGTGCCAATCATCATTCCCCCATCCAGGCTCATCTACAGGTCACTAACCACCTTTACCATGGTGATTTGGGTACTGTGGCAGGATCTAAACACAGATTGATATAATTCACGTGTAAAATATTATTGTCTCAAGTAGAATTAAAAAAGCAAACAACAAAAAAAACTGTACTGATTAAAAGAGGATCAACTTTCTTGTTCCAGAGTTTTAAAACATGGCATGAAGTTGCAAATTACTTCCAGCTTTATCGGCTGATGTTAATGCGCTCACGTTAGAGCTAGATTTTTATATGTGAGCTCGCCGTAATTTCTGATTGTAGACCAGATGCATTTCTGCACAGCTTACAGACAGCTGTGACATTTTTCATATTATTATCTTTATGTTTCGTGCATTTCTCTTCTATTTTTTTATTCATTTCATTTCTATATACATGAATAACAATTCACGTGGAACTGTAAGAGCATGCTGACTGCCATTTTGTTAGTACACATATATTACAGCCTGTGCGAAAGTTTAGGAACAAAGTATCCCCTCAATCTGTTGTTAGGGCAGATCTGTCTGTCAACGGGCTCCATGACTTGAAATAGTCCAGAGCCGACACTACTGACCGACATGCAAATTTGCATATCACTAGTGTTATTGGTACAGCGCTAACTTGTTTCACTATTCATTCACACACTCATCAGTCTCAGGTGGTGAAAGGGTGGTGGTGGGAGGGGTGTTGTAGTTGCTTGTGTCACATATTCAGTAAACTTGGATACTGCAATAAATACCCAAGTCTGGAAGACTTGTTGGTGGTGGTGGTGGTTTGAGCTGGTGAGTGGGGATGAGGTGATGCATCATAAACATAAATTAATGTCATTACTTCACATTGGCTAGTTTATCAATTTACTTAGCATAAAACAATAATTTTCAGTTTCAGTCTCAGTGGCAGTTTCTTTGTGGACTGTGATATTAGCCATGGTGACAGTTTCAGAAGTGAATGTGGATATTTATTTATTGCAACATTTTATTAGGAAAGACATACTGATTTTGTAACAGTACATTTCATCATCTTGGGGGTGCGGTATTAGAGTAGGCAATATAGGATGTGCAAGTGGCAGCAGATACAATAAAATGCTCACGCTAAACACACTGCATTTCTAAAACTGTCGTTATTGACTGTGTATTAACCTTTTTTTTATTTAAACTTGTGTTGACTGGGTAAAACGCACTGGGCCACGTGGCCCTTTTACAGGCTTGACCCCGTTATAAAAACAGGGCATACACAGCATAACATACATACATCTCTTGACAATGGAACAGGTAAAAAAATAATTATAACAATACACACATACATACACACACACACACACACACACACACACACACACACACACTCATACATAATTTCAACTAACTTAAAAACTAAATATATAAAAATTTGAATACAATCTATCTAAAAAAAGAATACAAAAACTCCTAGTTACAAGCAATTCATCTACAACTGCATTGTGTCACAGTCCTAAGTAATCATTTTAATGAGATTTTAAAATTATGACCATTCCATACATTTTGTAATGGGTCGGACAGACTGTTCCAGGTTTTAATTGCAACTTGTTTAAATGCTCTTGTTTTTAGTAGTTTTACAAATTGGAATCATCAGGGTTACTGTACCGACTGATCTTAAAGTTCTTGAATTCTTTTTTTTCAAAAAAGGCCACTAGAGGATTATTAGGTGAACAGTGTAATAAGTTATGGACAAAGCAAGACATATGCAGTCTGTCTTTTTGTCCCAGTGGCAACCAATGTAATCTATTGTATAATGTGCAGTGGTGTTCTCTTGATTTAGCTCTTAAAGCAAATCTGCAAATGGTGATGTACAAACATATTAGTTGTTTATTAAAGGAATAATGCCCTCCAGGATGGGTGTTATGCTGGGATAACATCCCGCCTCAGGTGGTTGGGCCGAGGCCACCGGCCGAGGGCGTCCAACACCCAAGAAGGGATGTTATCCCAGCATAACACCCACCCTGGAGGGCATTATTCTATTATACAATGGCTTGTTGTTATATATGAAATAAAAAATAATTTTAAAGAATGTTTTTATTAGTGTGGAAAAATATTTTTGTTTGTTAAGAGGAGATGCAAAAAGAGGTCCATATGCTAAAGGTCCATATGCTCATCCATATTGGTTCACAGTGCTGAGACTAGACCAGTGATGTTATGCTGGGATAACATCACGGTCCAACAGACTGACCAGTCAGAATCCAGGAAATTTTCTTGCCATTGTATAATTTTGTTTTGGATACTCCCCCACCCCGCCCTCATATTAGACTTTCATACTCCACGGTAGGGAGAAGAAAGCTCTGTGTTGTCAATTTCCTTGTTTCATTTGTGAGATAATCACTTACTGTATACACTGCCCCAATCTGTTTTTGTAGCTGTTAAGCTACAATACACACATAGAAAACATAGTTAAACTGAGAATCCAAAGTGATTCCCAAATATTTAAATTCGGACACTGTTTCTAGTTTATCTTCTTCTGTCGAAATTAAACAAACAGTTCTGCCATACTTCTTTGTTTATAGTTTGTGCAGAACAACATTGCTTTTGTTTTCTTTTTGTTCACTATGAGTCTCTTCTGAAAACCACTCTATCATTTTCCCGTATTCATAGTCAAGTGAAGATTTTGGCAACATAATGTCATCTTTCACCACATACAACACTGCATCATCTGTGTAAAGCATCATTTGGGATACTTCGCATATTGCTGGTAACTCATTTATGAACAAAGAGAACAACATAGACCCTAGTATGGAACCCTGAGGGACTCCATAATGAACATCTCTTGTGTCTGATATTACTCCATTTACATGTACCTGTTGTTTCCTGTTTGTCAAATAACAATGAATCCAGTTTATTACCAGATTCCCCCAAACCAATATTAAATAGCCTACATTTCAGGAGGGAATTGTCCACTAGGTTGAATGCCTTGGTCAGGTCCACAGACTGTGAATCTGAAATGCCTGTTGAGGTTGCTAAGAGGATAACAAAGACAGACCAGTGACACAGTGGAACCGGTATTTGTAAGTAATACTACAGAAAATCAGACTGCAGGTTAAATGCAATTCAGATTTACAGATCAATGGCAATGGTTTTCATTCTTTCTTCACTTCTAGCACTCCTTTTATGATTAGTTTAACAGAGCCTGAGTTTTAAACACACATTTTTAGGTTGTGTTCTTGTGTCAGCCTTCACTATTCTAGTGTTTAAGGCCTTTTACACTAGAAGCTCTGCACCATTGTGAGCAATGCAGAGCAATTCCAGGGCTGCCCAACTGTACCCCTCTTCCCTAGCTCTGGCTCCCACCCCTTTTGCTCCCTCCCCCCTCCCCTTACTTGGCTCATTCTGCCCTCTCCCCTTCTACTGACTTAATCTGGGGCCATCCTCCTCCCCCCACCCCTGTAGTATGATCAGCCCCCTCCCTCCTTGCTGTCGACAAAACCCTTACACAAGACTGCTCATCCCACCCCAGTCACTCCTTTGCCCCCCCCCGCTCCACTCCTCTTGGCCCTCCTGCCCTTTCCCTCCTCCCACCACCTAACCTATGGCCTTCACCTCCCCTGCAGCATGCTCAGACACCTCCTCTGTTTGTTGTTGACAAAGCCTCCTATTAGAGACTGCCTATCCACCTGCCCCCTCAGGGGTAGGCTCCTCTCTCATCTGCTTGACCTTTGCTCCTTAGTCTTCTGTACCCTCCTCAGAGGGGGTTCTATCTCCTTCTCTTCTAAGTTCACTGTTGTTATCCAGTGTTGGTTTAGCTCTGGTGCTGTACTAATTCAAGTATTTGTAATGATATTGTAATGTTGTAATCTTAATGTCTGTTGTTTCTTATCCTATGCCTGTGCTGTAATGTGTCTGCTTTATTTGTTATTTAGACATGGAACCTTTGTAAAAGAGCTTGTTCTCAAAGGCTATTTCCAGATCTTAAAATAAATAAATAAAAATTAGAATGTTGCCTTTTATGTAGTGTAAAGGTGAGTTGCACTGCCGCACAAGTAAACGTTCTGTCTCAACGCATTCCCTGATTTTCTGGGTTTGCCGGTGTCTTTTAGCTGTTGTGCACCATTGTCAGCTGCTGTGTAATTCAAGTGCAGCTCTCCCACCAATTCAGCCCAACAGGAAAGTCTCAGGCTCTGGGCCAGCTAGAAAGACTGCAAAAACTGCCAGAAGAGCCGCTGCAGGGTTGCTCTGTTTATAAGGAAATGGCATGGCAGTAGCGCAGATGGAGCAGAGCGAGCAGTTGGACACTTCAGTGCTACCGAGTAGGGCTCCATGTAAAAGGGCCTTCTGCTTTTCCATGGAGTAGCCTGCATCCTGTGTCAATGGCAACAATCATGCAGCGACCTTGATTGTTAGATCCGCTGGCATGTGCTGACAGTTCTTACGTTTGAGCAGGTTAGCTTGAAATGTGATAGCGCTATGTGGGAAATGGAGGATTGTTTAGAAGACAAAAACAGAGCACAGGTTCAGTCATTCTTTCTGATACACTGTCCTGAGCATCATCAAATGACAGTCTGCTAGCTTTAGAAAAGTCCTATGTTGGTTGAAGTGCTGCCTTAATTTCAAGTTGTGTAAGGTCCTGATTTTGAATGCCAGTCTTTTGTGTGTACTGTCAGTAAGACAGAGCTGTTTTGTGCTCCTTGTACTTTCTGAAAAATCACCATTGACTTTGGACAACCAGGGTCAAAAACCAAAGCACAGATTTATTGGTTGTGCCCCCACCTCACCTCATGATTCTTGGTGCTCCTGACAACAGGCAGTTCAGTTTAAGAGATTGTGTTAAATGCATCGAGACCCAAATAAAAGGTTATGGAAAAAGAGGTGGTTATTGCTCACTAGTAACTTTCTGTGAAAACTGGTATGCAGGGTGCTCAGTTGTGTGGAAACAATTAGTGAGCTGCACTGAGATACATACCTCCCAGGGTGAATGGCACTCTTGCCTTGTGTACCATATCATTTATATACTATAGTACTATTTGCCCTGAAAGAGTTTAACTTCAGCTGATGTTGGTAAGGTAGATAAATATCCTTACCTCTTTTCATTCCAGCAGTATTTGCATACCCAGTGTCACATAAATAACAACTTTTGTGAAGGGATAAACTTCTCTGTTGGTAATGTGTTACAAGTTACAAACTGGAATATTCTTAAATGAATTAATGTTTTGTTATTTACTTTGTCCCCCCCCCCCAAAACCATGATTGTGACACTCCTGGTAACAGGAATTTCCATTTTAAAGATAATTTTAAATACAACAAGACTAAAAAAAAAAGGTTATCAAAGAAAAGGGGTGACTAAAAGCCAGTATGCAGTGTGTTCAGTTCTGGGGAAATAATTACTACAAGTTAGATACCCCCAGAGTGAACTTTTTACACATGAATCCATCTGGTGCAATAGGAGTTTATTACCACAATGTGATCATCACACATTTGGCTCCTTATTGCAGTTTCTCATAGGTTCTGCTTAATAGAGCAAAACTGACCTGTCCTGAAAATACCACAAAGAAATGCCAAGACAGGCTGGCCACAATAGTACACCTGAATATCTGTAGTCTCCCAGCTAAATTCTCAGATCTCGAAGCCTGGGTATCCCTTTATAAGCCCCATGTCCTCAGTCTCTTGGAAACATGGTTAAAGCCACACATCCCTGATGCCACGTACCAACTGCCTGGCTACTCTATGTTACGCCATGATAGGCTGGGAAAAAAGAAGGGTGGAGGTGTCGCCCGCTACCTCAGTGAACCTCTCTCAGCCACCTCTGTCCTCAGCTCTGACCCTAATTTCCCCAGTGAGTAGCTCATCTCCAAGCTGGCCCTGAGCTCAGCAGGTATCACTACTGATTGCCGACACTTGGAATTCTGACATTCAGGATCCAGAGTTCAGCTGCCCGACATACACCCTCCTGACAGTGCCAACAGGGGTAAGGTAGCAGATGTGATGAACTACTACCCTACCCCTAGTCAGGCACCACAAGGAGGGGAAAATTCAGAAACAAGCTGAGCTGCTCCCATGGTGTGGAGGACTGAGCCACTAGCAGCTCAGCCAGCATCAAGCTAAAGACTCAGGTTCTATTTTGGGCAAGGAAATTGTGGCATGGCACTCTTTTGCCCCCATAATTTTTTAACCCACTCTGAGGTCTGCTCCCCCTCGGAGTTGTTTATTTTAATTACAGTGGGTGCAGGGGCAGACTCCCCATGTTGGGGGTGTGGGGGGGCTTGCCCCTCCACACTGCAGTAAGATCTTGTCAGTCTTCCTACAGTTGATCTCCAAAAATTGGGCTTATGGAGTTCAGAAAACCGACTGTCAGCAAATTGTAGATGAGCCGCTTAGCAAAATAAATTTTCCTAGGATGCTGCTACAACCCTCCAGCAGAGGGCATTCCTGGTCTAATGAACCTCCTGACTGGACTGGGCAAACTCACACCATCCAGGGACACCATTCTCCTGGGTGACTTCAACCTTAATTGGTTAAGTACCCTTGAACATGACTAGACTAACCTGCTAAAGCAACATGACCTGGTACAAACCATCTATATCCCTACCAGACACAACACCTGCACACAAAATAACTCCCTGTTAGACTGGGTAGCCACAAGCAAGGAAGACATGGTACTCCAGGCAGGGACCTTGTCAGACTCAGTCAGTGACCACTCTCCTACCTACATTATGTGGTCCATCAAGACCAAATGCCACCCCCCAAATACCTATCTTTCTGTAATTTTAACTGCCCAGACATTGTTGACCTGGAGGATGTATGGACAGTGAACTGGTTGGCACTATACTCATGTACAGACATGACATTGGCAGTGACTTTTCTCATGGATGCTTGCCTGCAGATTCAGGATCGCCAATTCCCTCTCACCACTTGGAGACTAAGAGGTGGCTGTGCCCGTTGGATAGCAAAGGAACTTCTGGGTCTTATGAAAGTAAGGGACAGAATGTGGACTGCCTACAAATATACCTTCTCCGCTGCCCTCTGGAATGACTACAAGCTTTTGCATAACCAATGCAAACAAATGGCCAAGTCCATGAAATGGAAGTTTTACCACAGTCTACAGCGGGATAATCTTGGAACCCCCTGTTGTTTCTGGGGCTCCATTAGCTCCATGCTAAACCCACGTACCCACAGCCCTGTTATCCATCTGAGATCTCCCACTGGCCCTCTGACTAATCCGTCCGAGGCTGCCAATAAATAAATAAATAATTCTACGCACAAGCATAACTTTGCTACTTTTCAATCTTTTGATGCCAAATTTTCAACATAGCCATTTTTCACACCACCTCATCATGAACAGTACAGCTGTCATTTTTCACATCCTGCCCAAAATGCAATTTTGCACCTGTTATGCAGAATGGAATTGCAGGTATGCATAATTACATTTTGCCTTGTATTTCACAATTTCTCTATACCGGTGGGGTACATGAGGTGGGGTAATAAGATGGCTATGCTGACAATTTGGTCACTGTTGTCTGATGGGCCCTGTGCTTCCACACCTACATATATATGCGCATCTACGGAGGGATTGGAGTGCAGGGTCTAAAGGACCCTACGCTCTTACAGTAAAATATGGATACTATTATACTATCTCAAAAAAAAGGGAAATTCATTGCAAAAAACTCCATTAATGCATCAGTTAGGGTTCCTATTACAGCGACAACAGTATGGAAATTTGGCGTTAGAGTTCCCAACCCTACCACCCCACCCTCCACACACCAACAGGCATCAGGGTGTGCCTTGGGGTCATTGGGCTTAACTCTCATCCCATTCTCCTGTACTGTACCATGTCTGCTTGTTTACACATGTAATGGGGTGAGAGGTAGGGTCGATGACCCCAAGGCACACCTGATGCCTGTTAGTGTGCAGAGGGTGGTAGGGCTGGGAACTTTAATGACAAATTTCCATACTTTTCTTGCTGTAATAGGAACTATGTATACATACATACATATTTATATCTATATCTATATCAAGAAATGTGTGTAGTGCCAGCCTTGGCCCCCAGTGGGTAGTGTTTTGTTATCCCATGCCAGTGTGCTGAGTGTGGGGGCAAGCTCAGTGAGCCAGCTGGATGGGCCAAGGCTATGGGGACAGCAGTGTTATGTGGCACCGCCTCCAGCCTGGGAAGGGAAGGTACAGGGTTGCCCGCACAGGCCCAAGTACCATGCAGTGAAGCGAAATCTTCTCTTGGCATAGGACCCTGCAGCACTGCACCTGTGAGTGCCATAGGGCCCTGCATTTCGACTGACAGATGGTCTCTTTGCTCTGCATGTCTGTAGCCACATGGAAGTGCAGGACCCAGAGGATCGTGCACTTTCATAGCCCACCAGACAGCCCAATAAATTCTTGACATCCATTGCCATAAGGAAGTGGCTATGCACTTCTGAAGGCAGATGGACTCTTTCCTTAGCACGGGGCATAGAGTGAAGGGACCTGCATGAATGAGGATACGATTCCATTATCTCAAAAAGAGATGAAATTCTTTAAACTGCATTAATGCACCAGTTGGGGTCGCACTTAACACCACAAAAGTGTGGAAATGTGGTGTTAGGGTTTTCAACCACCCTCCCCCCCTCCAAGCAGCAAAAGGAGACCACACAAGCAACCACAGAGAGCCATCATCAGGTAAGACAAACAAATAACTGTTTCCAGATTACATAAATGCAATAGCACTGATGTGCTACCTTCCTGAGTTTGTATCTGTAGCTGCATAAGCACAGTTCCCACAGGAGTCTGTGCTTCTGCAGCCACACTTGTGTATATGTCATACAACATGCATGAGTACCTTTGCTGTAAAACCTCAGACCCCATGGGTGCCTGCGCTTCTGCAGAAAGAAGTACTGTTACAGTGTTGCTATCATGGTTTCAGCAATGGATCTAGACATTTTTCAAGGGGGTAGCAGTTTTGTCTATGGGTAGCACTTTCCCCACAAAATTGTAAAATGTTACCTTTTAAAGCTCACTTTAGGTTAAAACAGCTACTTTGTGCTGGCCTGAGGGCATTGTGGGTGATACCTTGCTACTTAGTTGGATCCACTAGTGCATGTTTTTCTAGATGCAGATGCAAAAGTCCAGGCCCCTCGGGGATCTCCACAGCTAGTGTTGGCGTGCATGTCTTACTCCTGTGGCTGAAAATGTGCAGGCCCCTCTGCTTCTGCAGACATATGTGCTGTTGCAGTTTTGATATTATGGATTTCGGTGTACCTGCACTTCTACAGCCAGAGGTCAGTCTGTCTTACATCTGTGTCTGAAGAAGTACAGGCCACTCAGGGACTTGTGCATCTTCAGATAGAATTGTGTGTATGCCTTACAGTGTGGATAAGTACCTGTGGCTACAGATGCACTGGCCCCATAGGGGCCTGCACTTTTACAGACAAAAGAACTCAAGCAGTTTGGGTGTCATGGATTTGTATCTGTGGCAGCAGGGGCCTGTGCTTCTGCACATGGAAGCAACATTGGGATTTTAGTATTGTGGTTTACATCTGCAGCCAGAAGTAACTGTGTATGCCTTGCAGTGTGCGTACCACAGATACAAATCCATGAAGGTAGCACTTTAGTGCTACTGCATTTGTGCCATCTAGAAACAGTTGTATGCTGTTCATCTTACCTGATGATGGCTGTCTGTGATTTTGTCCTTTTGCTGCTTGGGGAAGGGGGGTTAGGGTTGGAAACCCTAATGCCACATTTCCACACTTTTTGTAGTGTTATGTGCAACACTAACTGGTGTATAAACACAGTTTTTTTTTTTTACCAAAAATTTTAATATATATATATATATATATATATTTAAAAAGTAAATAGTGCATCTGATTGGTGTGTTGTTGTTTATGGGTACAGCCTGTATTAGAGGTATCCTTGGGGAGAGATACAGGGTACTACACACCTGTGAAAGGGGGTGGAGTTGGGGAAGGGGCAAGTAGTACCATAGGACCAGTAAAGTGAAAGAGAACTGAGGGGTCAGAGAAAGGAGGGTTGTGGTCTGGCTGGGTGAAACAGCCATTAGTTAGTGATATGGGCAGGTGGCAGGGCTGCAGACACCTCCTGGGCAACACAGGTAGATTTGGGCCACTGGTCCATGCTAGTAGTGGACTTTCAATGCTTACAGGTCATAAATCTCTAGTTGAAAACTGGAGTACCTGGGTACTGCAGAGTGAGAGTTCTGTCTGGCACTGTGGGTGGAGGAAAGTGAGGAGGAGTGGACAGCTTCCCAGTGGCTGCATGACAGCGGTCCTGGCTCTCGCCTCATCTGTAGAAGCCTTACTGGCTGTGGGTCTGCATGTAGCTTGGCCACATCCTATGGACAGAAGGTAGGATACAATTAGTTGCATCCTTCTTGACTGCTGGGAACAGAAATCAATAAAGGTGGGAAGTATGCAACACTCACCTCTCCATTCTATAGGTAAGGGTTGCTGTTACTAGTCTCCATGGAGCTACAGGAAGCCCTTTGGTATTGAAATGGCTGACAGGAAAAGATTACTACCAGGATTCCTGGGTTCTAGAGACAGGAGCAGGAGTTAGGATGAGTACTTAAGAGGCAGTTTATGTGCCAGAAATTGAGGTGGAGAGGCTAGGCTGAGGCCTAGAGGAGACCAGGAGGAGCACACTCCCCCAACGACTTTCTAGCTACAGTAGGAGTAGTGTCCCTGAAGAGGTCTGAAGATCTGAAAGAAGTGCATTTGAGAGAAACAGAATGGATTCCTTCAGGACACAGCATAGAAGAGGTGATAAAAAAATCTACCCCAGTGAAAATGGCGGTTGGGAACAAGATTATTGTAGTCCCATTAGACCTCGGGGCTGGCACTCCAGCGCAGCAGCTTTCATGAGAGGACAAGGACTAGACTGAAGCCCTCAGCTGGTGAAAGAACTGAGTGGGTGCACTGACAGATACTACAGTTATACACAACAGAAACATCTAACAGCTGTAGTAACATGATACATGGAATGAACTGTACCATCAAATGCAACTTCAGAAAAAATCAATTGCAGCTTCTACAAGTCTGAGGAGTCTTCTTTGTGTGAATGAGAAAAGAGTGGCTAAACAGACCTACCAGCTATTAGGGTAAGCCCTGTAACTTCCAAGGTCCTCTAGTTACATTTTTCTTGGCAGGGGGCAGCATTCTTATGTGCATATGTGTACTGAAAGGGATCAAACCAGGTGGATGCTACATACTAAAGAAGAATGCCAAAGTATAGGATATTCAAACATGAGAATCCAGGGGGCCCTCATGGAGATAGGTGACTCCCCCCCCCCCAGAGTGATCACACCACACTGAATACAAACCTATTTACCAAGATTCCTAAAATTAAATATGTAAGCAATAAGACCTGGCAGGGTGTGGAGTATTAGTGTATACCTGCGAGCCAGGGGACATGAAGAGGCCTAATGCCACAGGCAGAGGACCTTAAGTTACAGCGCCCGGAAGTGCTGGCATCCACCAATACTCTACACCCTGAAAGGTCTTATTACACTTAGAAAATGTGTTGGATAAGTAAAAAAAAAATCTCTAAAGATAAAAAGACAAAAAATACCAGCTGAGATAGACTGTGACCATCACATTGTCTTGGATCATGAATAATCTTCCAGGGGAGGTCCAGCACGCCAGCCTGGGATATCTTGCAAATGTTGGGGTTCATGGCAGCATTAGACCTGCATTCTTTGTTAGACTGTTCAGCACATACGGCCACTACAGTGGGAGTTGGGCCATCAGTGTCTCAACGCCTAGGTCATCTGGACCTGCCAGTCCTGGTGACCCAGTTGATGTGAAATGCCATCACGTGGTGGCTGTGTCCCCAGAACTTCGAGGAAGGAATAACATTTATCTGCCCAGAGTTGTCTATCACATTGACAGATGCATCTTTGGTGGGATTGGGAGCGCACCTGGAAGACCACTGAACTCATGGGTTCTGGCCACCCTGGGAGTCCTGATGCAACATAAGCCTGCCGGAGCTCCATGCAGTGTGTCTCAGTTGATTTAAACTCACATCTTTTACACATACAGTAGCAGGTAACTGGGTACAGAAGGCACCACATCTGTAGGGTCGTCCTCAGAGATTTCTCAGAATAATGACAACCAGGTGGTGAATTGTTCTTGTGACAGCTGCAGCTCCACAGAGGCCAATTTCCCCTACTGGAGCTCTTCGGCGACTCCTTCATCTGGGGCCTCACATCAACCTAACTCATCTCACCGGATAGTATGCTAGACACAAAGTGGCAGCACGTACTCTAGCCTGCCCTCTGGCAACAGTTGCCAATTTCCCTTACCTCTCTGCCTGAGGCAACGTCTCTGATGTCCACCCACGCTCGGGATCTAACATGCATAATATAGTCATATCTCCTACCTTACAGAAACAAACAAATATCCTTTGTGTTCCTTAGTGCAGAAAGCACTGCAGTGCTGCTTTATGCACGCCAGACCAATACTTAAACTCTTTACATACTGGCATCACTTGTGGTTATCAACTGTAAGCATAACTACAATCTAAGCACCAGGGCATCAGGCCTGGGATTCCTATGCTGCACTTTAATGAGTAGGGCTCTCTGTTAATAGTTGTGCACATGCCGGAGTTGAGCCATCTGTGTAATCACACACCTGAGCTGGGCCATCTGTGTATGAACATATCTCAGATGGGCCCTCTATGCAAGTACACGCCTGAGATGGACACGCTTTGTGAGCACACACCTGGGCTGTTCACCTTTTGCTGGGCCATCTGAGAGATCATGAACATGCCACTGTGTCAAGCGAATGCACCAGAACCAGAATTAAGGTGTGGTTTTCCATTTGTCATGACACCCTAACTGTGATGTACCCCTGTTCTGCTGAAAATGCCCCATCACATCGTTATGTCCTACACCTGTTGGAATGTCTGCAATCCACTGAAAGTGCCTTCAACCTGCCAAAATGACCTCCAGATCCACCAGAATGGCCCTGACATACATGAATGCCCATCCCATGCCAGCAAGATTCCTGGTGGTCAGTGGCATCCATCTGTCACACCCTATCCCAGACCACTGACCAGACACCCTGAGTGTTTCAAACTGCACTATCTCTTCCATGTCAGCTTGACCTCTGGCATCATTTGGTACTCCATCCCATCCCATCATGATTTCTGATGTCCAGTGTCATCCCATTCTGACCTGGGCGTCCAGTTGCATTCCCCCACTCCCCATCCTGTGTCACGTGATCCTGGTGCTCAATGTCATCCCCTTCTCTCACCCCTTGCAAACACACCATGATCCTCAACAGCATTTGCCCAATCACAGGCACACATGTCACTCGATGCCTACATCCCTTACCAACATACAGTCAAGAAGCCTCACCTGAACTCTCACCACCTCCATGCACCTACACATCCATGTTCGCTCCCACACCATGACTCACCAAGTTCCTATCCTTACATGAACTAACCACCTCACATACATACACACACACACACACACTCACTCCAGACCCTCACCTACACCTGACTCATCCTCTGCACTCACATCACTTACATACATACCCCCGTTAGTCCAACACACTTGGATGCCTCACCTTTACACACACTCATAAACCTAACCTGCACCTGCACACATTCACTCCATTATCATACCTAAACCCACCCATCCGTTACTCCTCTTACCTGCACTAACCCATTCAACTGCTCGCACACACTGAGGCCTTACCACGCTCACACTCTCTGCCCTCACTCACCTACACAACCCATCACCTACACTTGCATTCACAATCTGACCACTCATCTGCACTTATCACAGCATTACTCGTGCACATTTAAACATCCTGTCTACACTTAACAGTGCACTACACATCCTTACTAAAACCTTCACATACACGTGTACTCTCACAACTCACCTAAATTTTTACACACTTTTGTTTAGGGGAGGCTTATTTTGATCACTCACTTCGACTTATGGCTGAAGGAGTGGTGTAGTGAAGAGGGCTTTAAGTATGTGGGAGACTGGGGGCACTCCTTGAGGGACAAATGGCTATGCAAGTGGGATTGCTTACAATCCTCTGAGAAAGGCACCAGGGTGCTAGGGCGCAAGTTTTACAGATGGCATTGAGTCACTATTAAACAAGCAGGGGGGGCAGATCAGTTGCTGATAGTCATCATACTCAAATGAGAGAGGCCTGGATGGCCCCTCCCTAGCGCTAGCTCAACCTCCCCCTTTTATTCCTTTCAAACCCGAGTGACTTTTCCCAATGAGGTGGGCATGGCCTCAGAAACTCATATCTAGGTGTAGCCCCCCATTTGGCTTGCATGCTGAACACTACTGCTATCCTAATTGGGGAAGGGGGGCATGGTCCAGGGTGAGGCCTGTGCTTAGGGATATATGATGGTATGGCTCACTGGAAGCCCCCTGCAAACTCTTGGCACAGCATAGCCTTAATCCTCCTACTTCTGATATTAAAACGGATAGGATATTACCCAACAATCATACAATACACCAGAATGGCAGTTCATACAAGAACATACAAAGAAGCCAGCAGAAGAAGGCCATTTGTTCTATCTAGTCTGCTCATACTGCAGGATCCGGAGCTTGAGCTACTGTCCCTGCCCCTTCCCCACTCCTCCCATCCTCCCTATCCATGATCCTTACCTTCCACCTATGCCTATCCCAGCCTCTCTTAAAGCTGCCTACTGTCTTTATCGAGATTACCTCTTCCGGCAGTGCATTCCAAGTGTCCACCACCCTCTCTGTGAAGAGGTGCTTCCTGACCTCCCTCCTAACCCCCCCCTTCCAGCTTAAGACTGTGCCCCCTCATGTTATGGTTGCCACTCAGCTTAAATAGACCCTCCTTATTCACCTTATTTATTCCTTTCAAGTACTTGAAGGATCCAGTCATGTCCCCTCTCTCTCCTTTCCTCCATGGAGTATATGTTTAGTGTGACAAACAAGGGTTCTGCACTACAAGATTGGGCTGGGTGCAAGTCAGGTGTCGCCACCCCAATGTTTAACGCAAAACAGAAAGGACTCACACTCCAGAGCCAGTGGAGTGTAACCCCTGTGAAGTTAACAATTTAGCCAAATAATCCTCAATACAATGGAAATAATGAAGAAATAAAGTTTTATTCAGCATGAATGGCTGCAAACACTCCAACACCCAGAAATGCTGCTACAGGTAACCTGGCACTTCACCAGTTAAGGCTTCATCAGGGGATAACTGATGAAGCCTTAATTGGTGAAGCGCTGGGAGATTGTGTCAGAGAAACCTTGTGGAGTTCTAAGATTTGATGATGTGTGTACTGGACCAGGGTAGGCTGCTGGATGTCCTCTTTCTAGACTTCAGCAAGGTTTCTGATTCGGTACCTCACAGTGGCCTACTGGTTAAACTGGGGGAAATGGGGGTGGGGAAGCAGATGGTCAAATGGATAGGAAATTGTCTCTCAGAACGTACTCAGACGGTGGTGGTTGGGGGACTAGTCTCGTCTCCAAGGACGGTCATTAGTGGGGTCCCCAGGGGATCAGTCCTAGGGCTCCTTCTGTTTAACTCCTATGTCTCTGACATAAGGAAGGGTATCAGGAGTGAAATTAGTCTCTTTGTGGATGACTCAAAGCTGGGGGCAGTGGTGGATGAGGAGGCATGGAGAATGGCCCTGCAGGAGGACCTGGAGGCACTGGAGAGGTGGTCGAGGAAGTGGAAACTGAAGTTAAATGCAGGGAAATGCAGCGTTCTGCTCCTGGGTGCCAGGAACCTGGGCCAAGTATATACCTTTGGGGGAGACACACTACAAGTCTCAAAGGGCAAGAGGGACCTGGGGGTGGTGGTGGATGTCAGAATGAACAACTCTGAGACTTGTAGGAGGGCAGTCACAAAAGCCAATAGGATGCTGGGATGCATCGCTAGGTGGATCACCTCCAGAAGGAGGGAAGTGATCCTACCTCTGTACTACTGCTTGGTTAGGTCGCACCTTGAGTACTGTGTGCAGTTTGGAGACCACACTTAAAAAGCGACATTGCACTTGTGGAGAGGGTCCAGAGGAGGACAACCAAAATGATCTGTAGCTTGGGGGAATAGCCTATGAGGAGAGGCTCAAGGAGCTCAACATGTACACCCTGGAGGACAGGAGAGACGGGGGGATATGATAGAGGTCTTCAAGTACATAAAGGGGATTAATAAGGAAGGCTCAGTCGGGATGTTCCAAAGGAAAGAAGGGGACAACTAGAGGACACAGATGGAAGCTAGAGGGGCAAGACTCAAGGGGGAAGAGGAGGAGGAGGTGCTACTTCACTGAGAGGGCGGTGGAGCCATGGAATGTGCTGCCCAAGGGACTGGGGAGGCAGAGACCGTAGAGGGGTTCAGGAGGCGGTAGGAAAGAAATAGAGGGAGAGTGAAGCTGAAGAAGTCCAATACATGGGGAACATCTGGGGTCGGAGATGGGGAAACCCAAGGAGGTGGGGGGGACAGCAAATTCAGCACCCTGTATGGGCGCTGACCATCGAGCAGACATCAAAGACTATTAGGCCTCCTCTGCTGGCATTTTAGTATGTTAGTATGTACGTCTAGCAGGGACTTTATGAGTCCAGAAACACCAGATCCCAGCCTACTCTATATTCCATTGCACATTCTGCGAGCCTTTTGCTTTGACCCAGCCTTCCTTAGGTGGATCAACACTAACAGGCAGTGTTCAGCCCATTTCTGTCTTTACAGAGGTATGAGGCAGGGCTGCCTCGTCTCCTCACAATTATTCATTTTAGCTCTGTAACCTCTCAACAAGAAAACTCCTGGAATCCTGACATATCCTTGGAAAAAAACATGGGCCCCCAAAGTTACCTGAGAAATCTGTATGCAGACAATCTCCTCATCATACTGACTGACTGCATCTCACTGTCACCAGACATGCACCCAAATGTTTCACACAGATACTGAAGTTAGAGGTGAACGGGTCAAAAACTGTCATGATACCTTTGAATAGGGTATGCACAAAAGTGTGCACTGCAGGCACCCAATTTGACTGGGACGTCAGGACACCACCATCACCTACTTGTGGATCAAAATAACCACCAAATGGGTGGACATGGCAAACCAATGTACTGCCCTTACCATTGATTACTAGAGGCTGAATGTCACCTTTGGCAACAAATGCATCTAATGTTGGAAGGAGAAGTAGAGGCATTAAGAATGTTTGCCCTTCAGGAATTCTCTTATTTTAGCGATCTGCACCTAGCTATAGGGGATAAGCTATTCATTCACACAGAGTGCACTATTGGCCAGTTCCTTTGGGATGGTGAACCTCTTGGATCACTGCAGCAAAAAATGCAGGCACACTTGAAAAAAGAAGGTTTGCGGTTCACCTGACTCAGAGTGTACCCACTAGCTTTTCATACTAAATGGCTCCTACCTCCCTCCATGTACTCTCTCTCTTGGCTCTCTTTGAACTACACTCAGGTGCACCTACAGTGCTTATGGCCCGTGCTACAAGCCAAGTTCCCTCTATACACCCCATTATCTGGGAAGCCCACAAACTATGGAGCAGATGCATGCACCTAACTGTGGGCCCATAGGGGTCCACCCACCAAACTCCTTTATCCGTAGCAGGATCCAACTATCAGTGTGGGAGTGCACACTCTATGGTGGAAATCCAAAGCACAATATGGGATGAGGTTCCTAGTCAACCTATTTCTACCTGGCACTACCGCCCTCAAGGCTTACCAACAATTAGTTGCCAACTTCCCAAGAGCACATTTCTGGAAATTACAACAGCTGTGGGCTGCTACCGATAACAATAAGGCCCCAGCCACATGGCATTGAGTACAGAAGCTAACAGAGGAGCACACAGCATGCAGGAGGGGGGTGGTCGTAGCTAAGTTAACTTATCAATGTAGAGATGCCACCCCGTATCCCATAGAGAAGTGTAGACCGCCTTGGGAAAGGACATCTCAAGTTCTCTCCTCCCTCAGATGTGAGGCAGCTGCATTAAATTGGCACGCATGGGATGCAGTAACACTTAGAAACATAGATACATAGACAATGATGGAAGAAAAAGACCGGAGGCCCATCCAGTCTGCTCACATTCCCTATAATCCCTGGAACCTACTGTTCCTCCAGGGTACTAACCCTCCCTGTTCTCTCTCTATTCTCCTACTTGGTCCTGTTGCCCCCTGTAACCACTATTCCCTTCATTATGTCCCAGCCCTGCCTAAAATCCCCGGACTGTTTTTGCAGCCACCACTTCAGCTGACAGACTGTTCCAAGGCTCCACCAGCCTTTCCGTAAAGTAATACTTCCTCACATCTCTCCTGAACCTACCTCCTGTTAATTTACATTCATGTCCACGTGACTGCGAATTGGTATTCAGCCTAAATAGTTCCCTGCAGTTCACTTTGTTAATTCCTTTAAGGAACTTGAAGGTCTCTATCGTATCTCTAGGAAACCACAGGGTGGCAGTGTGGCCCATCAGGTGTCTGTAAAAGTAACAAGAGATTACCGGGAGGGATCTACCTCCAATTATCTCAGTGAAACGCAACCAGATTGAAGCAAATGAGACCCACTCACCAGATATGTGTTTTAATAATTTGCAAGGTTTTTTGATGAAAAAGTAATTTGTTTTCTAAATGACTTTAACGTTTCACAGTTAAACATACTGCTTCATCAGGATCTATTATAAATAAAGAAAAATTCTTAAATTGTATTTGACTTCTTATGATAAAAGACTTAATTTAAACATCAAAAAATTCACTCAAAAGTACACGAAATTCATTTTATAATGTTAGTTGCAGTGGACAATTTTTACCGATTATTATGTGTCACATCCATTAAATTAGTGTTCATTTATGTTTCAATGAGGTATATATATATATTCATAGCAAAAAAACTCTGTTTAATGCATCAGTTGTGGTTGTTCCACAGTGACAAAAGCGAGGAAATTTGATGTTAGGGTTCCCACCCCCTTGTACCCTACCCCCACCCTGCCTCCACCATCAGGCATCAGGGTGTGCGTTGGGGTTGTCGGTCCTAAATCTCATCCCATCCCATGTGTAAATAAGCTAAGGTGGTGCAGTATAGGAGAATGGGGTAAGAGTGAGGACCAACGACCCCAGCGCCACGCACTGGTGGGGAGGAGTGAGTGAAGTGCAAGGGGTGAGGGCTCTCTGTGGCCAGGTCATGGGAGTGGGCTTATGGGGTTCATGTGTGGGTGGGCCACTGGACAACCAGGGTACTGGACCAGTTTCTCTTTATGATGCAAGTGGGGATGGGGGGTGCCACTATTCCACCAGAGTGTATTATGGGGCATGATGGGGTTTCTGTGTTTTGGGAGGGGGGACCACTATGCCATCAGGGTTTATTATGGGACATGATGGTGTTTCTGTGCTCTGGGATGGGGTGATCACTATGCCACCAGGGGCCTCTATGGGCAGTGCAGTGGGTGTAGAGCTACCGGCAGTTGGGGGGTTGAACTGGCAGGGTGTGCAGGCTGCTGTGCTGTAGTTTGCAGTACAGCAGCCTGCCTAATGGCCACCCACTTAAGTCTACTTTTTTAGACTTTTTTTTTCCTAGAAATGAGACACATCTGGTTTACATCATATTTAGTTACAGGCTTATTATTAAATCATTTTAAAATATTTACATTGTTATAATAGCTGGTATTGAGATAATTTCCAGTGCTAAAATAAAATTCAAATTATACAATGAAGTGAAGATCTCTAGGGGTAGTCTGAAAGATCTAAAGGTAATGGGTAAATCTAGGAATTAGACATGCATAGGTTTGATAACCTAATTAATTATTGAATTAATCAATCAATCAATCAATTACTCGCAGATGTCTATGGATCAGCCATTATGTACACATGGAAAATCAGAATTAGAATTAGCCTTTCCCCTTTTTGACTCCATGATTTAAGGTACAAAAGTTGTGTCATGGGATGTCATATATAGAATCCAAGGTTGCCATTTCTCTCTAAAGGGGGTGGACTTGTTGTGTATTTTAGCCATTAAACTCTCCATGCAGGAAATCTCTTGTACCACATTTCTCCAATCTGTCATAGTGGGGACTGTAGTGGTCATTCATCTTGTTATGACTATTTTTGCCGCTATGATATCTATAGAGAACAGCATATGTTGCCATGGGGGTCTATGGGGAAGGTATATAGATAGTAACACCATCTCAACTGTAAGGCCAATGTGTTCCTCAAGGCAGTCAGAAATTTCATGCTGAAACTGGCACCAAAAGGGTGTTAATTTTGGACACAGCCAAAAGATATGTCCCAAGTCAGCCAACTGACAAGAACAATTATGTCAACATTTACCATAAGATGGTGGGAGGTATTCGGCTAGAACAGAAGGCAGGCAGAAGAACCTTGCACAACATTTCCAAGCAAATTCCCTCCGAATGTTGGAACTGGTCATTTCAAAGCTGTGGAAGAAGCCAGCTGCCAGTCGGAAAAGGAGACCTCAAGGTCCAAATCTTTATTCCAGCCATTCAAAATAGATTCAGAGTTGCCTCCCAACTGCTCTCTAAGCAGTTTATAAATGTTTCCAAACAAATGTTCCCATGGGGCACCTGCAAGGGTGTCCCTTATGAAGGTTCACAAGTCAGGGTTAAGTAGAGAGGCAGTAACATCTCTTTGGCATAAAATATAGTTCTTAACCTGGGAGTATCTGTAAATGTCTATCTCTGGGAGACCATACTTCCCCCGGAGCAATTCAAAAGGTGTTATCCCAGAATTAGAGAGAAATTGATGAAAGAAGTTTAAACCCAGTCTTCTCCATACGGAAAAAGTAGAATCAAGTGTTATGGGAAAAATGATCATCTTTAGAGATTAATGTAAAGTGAAAGACTGTTTCTCTGAACACTTTTTTCTGGGTTATTTTATACCACAATTTTAAGAACTGGGCAGTGTACAGAGTAAAATCCTGAAGTGAAGGCCTTCTTCCCTTAGAGGGAAGGGCTATTTCAACAGTGTCGTATAGATAATTTATAGTAAATTCCTATTCCTTCCATGGAGAAGAAAAGGTAGAGGAAAACCAGAGAAGCATAATTTTAAGACAGGAAGCTTTTGCATAAAAGCGGAAATTCTGTAGATTTATGCCACCCTGTTCCATAGATGACTGAAGGAGAGAAAATCTCTCTCTGGGTCTTTTACCATTCCACAAGAAGTTGGAGACTGCCTTGCCTCATGACAAAAAGTAGAAGAATTATGGAAATATTGGAATATTTTGGAATAGATAAGAGGAGGGGTGGAAGGACATTCATACAAACCATCTCCACTCTCTGAAAAAAAGTAAGATGTAACCTAGTCCAGCACACAAAATCTTTCCCTGTATCTGGAGACACAATGGTCTGTAACTGAATAAATCTAAATTATATAATTTTAAGGGGATCTGGATACCTAAATATTTAAATTTGGTACAATGTCATCACAAAGGGTATGCTTTTTTCAAAAATAGAGAGGGGTTAAAATACAAAGGGGGGACTTCAGTTTTTGAGATGTTGAGTTTAAAACCTACTATGGTTTCAGATTCAGCTAGGAAGGCCCATATAGCTGGGACTGATCGTTCGGGAGAAAGAGCAGATATCAAGATATCGTCAACGAAAAGAGCTACTTTGTAAACCTTTTGTCCCAAGGGAATTCCCTCTATCTGAGTGTTCAGTCTTAGGGCCTGTGCTAGGGGCTCTATATACAAGGCAAATAGCAGGGGGGAGATAATGGACACCCCTGCCTTGTGCCTCGATGAAGTTGAACGGGAGAGGAAAGAGCCCTGTTTACCCGGATATAGGCTTTGGGATGGGCATATATATTCTTAATCCATTTCAAGAAAGAATCTGGGAATGAAAATTCCATAGAGTGGACCACAGAAAAACCCATGACACTCTATCGAATGCCTTTTCGGCATCAAGGTTTAAAAAAGTAGTAGGGATCTGTCTGGAATGGATATATTCCAACAATATCATGAGGTGACGTATATTATCTGAAGTGCTTCATTGTTTGATGAAGCCTGATTGGTCTGAGTAAATTAAAGTGAGCAAGAGGGATTCCAGTCTCCTGGCCCATATGACCATATAAATTTTATAATCAGTGTTTAGTATGGAGATGGGCTAGCACAATGTTACTAATGTGAGGTCTTTTTCAGGTTTGGGGAGAGGAAAGATCACGGCATAATCCCAGGAGGGTGTCCCCATTAGGTACTGACCTGAAGACTGAGAGCAGACTCGAAATAAGCAAGGGTATACATTTCTTGTACCACTCTGACGTAAAAAACAAACCAGGCCTGGGCATTTCAAAGGTTTCAAATATTTTACCTACTGAAGTATCTCTGTCAGCCCTATAGGAGCTTCCAAAGTTCTCATTTGACTTTCTTTTTTTTTTTTCTTTTTTTTTTTTTGTACATTCTTTTTCTCACTCTGCAGGACCGGGCATCCTTCCAGAGTAACCACTCGGCTGGGTCTCTACTCCCAGCCTGAACCCTCTCTTGCCAGTGTCCTCCCCCAACTGCCCAGGTAGGTCCAGCTCCCCGGATCACCCCCTAGGGTGGGCCCACCCTCCCTTGGTGGCCTTTCCAGAATTAGAGGGGCCTACCTGGCTTCGGGTTGGCCTCGGAGTCCACTGGTGCACTGGTCCAGTGGTGGGATGTGGACCTGCCCTTGGAGTCTCCTTCATTTCTCAGCTCTGCAGAGGGCTTTCCTGTTTCTTCTTTCTCCCAAGGGCTAGGATGTGCAATGCAGCTAGGCATTATGTGCTGCCGCCCGCCGACCTCCTCCCCTGCACAGTGTGTGCCACTGGTCTGTGCTGCACCCGACAGCCACCAGGTGCCACTACAGAGTGGAGCATCTCCAGAACCCTCCCCAGGGAAGGAAGAGCTGTCATCTGGATGCTCGACCCCTTCCCTCCTCTGGCAACCCCCGGCGGCCCCAGCTCATTTCCTAACCCAGGTCGCCGGTGTGGTGCGAGGTGTGGCATTCAGCGCCTCAACCCTCAGTGCCACTGGGCCGGCTATTTCATTTGACTTTCTGAAAGTTTGGGAAGAGAGAGGCAAGACAGAATTTCTCCTCTAGCTTGGGACTGATTTTTGTATGGGAGATGGGGTAGCATATAGAGATTGGTATTAAGAAGAAAAGGTCTCTCTGATCTGTTCCTCTTTATATCTATACCTATTTAATTCTGGAATTTTTACTTTCAAGATTGTTGAAGCTCATTTATTTACTCTAAGTCTGTGTGCTAACAATCTAGAGCCTCTCGCCCCCCCCCCCTTCATAATTATTTTGTTTTAAATAATTCAAATTCTGGATAGTTTTATAGTCAAATATTTTCTGGATCTCCTGTTTTACCAATCTAATTTTCCTTTTTAAGTCCCTATCTCCTTCCTTATAAAGTAACTGGTATGAATGGAGTTGGTTCACTAAATAATTGTATGAAGCTTCTATTTTTTTCTTTTTGTAAGAGGCGTAGGCAATGAACTCGCCCCGCAGTATGTCTTTTAAAGTATCCAATTGAATGGAATCTGAAATATCCGTAGACACATTTTCCTGTATTGCCTGTGGGAGTCATGTGCGGATGGAGTTTAGGAACTCAGGGTCTTGTAAAAAGGGAAATGTTAAGATGTCAAAGTTTCAACTTTTTTAGGTGTACCTAAATTTATTTTAAGTACCAGGGGATTATGATCGGATAGTATTTGGGGTTCTATTATAATATCCTGGACAAGAGTTAGATGCTCACTTGTAATAAAAAAAATTATCTAAACTAGAATGTGTTCCGTACCTACCAGAAAAAAAGGTATAACCTGGGATAGATGAGAACAATCTTCTCCATATACCTTCTTTGCCTAGATATGCAAAGTTATCTTGTAGGTAGCTTGCTGAGTTTGAAGGCCTAGAGGGATGGGGTTTGAGGAATCTAGATGTGGAGTAAAAGTTATGTTAAAATCACCCCCCATGATTAGAGTGCCCTGTGGCATTCCCACGACCTTCTGTAAAAAAGTACGAGCTATTGGCAATGAGGATTGCGGAGGTAGATAGGCATTGACTAAGGTTATCACCTGAGAATAAAGGACCCCTTTTATAATTACAAATCTACCTTGAGGGTCTATATAAGATCCCTGAACTTCTAGGGAAGTGGCAGCAGGAATGAGGACTTCCATGCCTCGCTTGCGCAGGCCAGCATGAGACAAGGCTACAACTCGATATATATGTCCCCAATGCAGTTTTTGATGTTTTCCAGAGCATAGGTGTGTTTCTTGTAGAAAATAGAGGTCGGCCTTCTGTTTAGCCAAATGTTGCATAATACGTATTGGGGCATGTAATCCATTCACATTCTGCGAGTATATTTTAACTGGAATAGTATCCGTACCAGTATTCCGAAAGTACTATATGATGTAGCCTGGGGATCCCACAGGTGGGTGGGGAGAAACCGAGAGGAACCAGAAACACTAGAGTGTTGCTCTTTGTACCAAGGACACCCTGGAGGGACCAACGCAGTTGACCTGGTACAAAAGTGCATCTGTGTACCATGGGCGCATCATCCCCCCCCCACGTGGGGGACCCACCCCAGTAAAGAGACCTCCAGAAAGACTAATCGGTTCAGTGTGCCATCATTAATTTTAAAAGTAAAATTAGCAAGAAAAGTAAAATACAAAGAAAGGGCCCTAATTTGGGCCTTATCCATATTTGCTTGTAATAGAGAGATAGGGAATAACCTCTAGCTCTCATTTCTTGCAACATAAGCAAAAAGAGCAATGACAGATATGGATTAAAAATAGCATTAACGTTAACAACATCAGCATTTAAACTTACTAACTGATATTTATGTTTAGGGAAAAACTGGAGCCCCAAGTTTTTTGAGGAAATAAATTCCAACTGGAAAAAATTATATACAGTGGTACTTCCAACACGGGGGGAGATAACCAAGTCTCTGACCCTGGTTCCAGCAGGGAGGCCCTTGTAGTGCATCCAGTGCTGTATACGTGGGGTGTATCCCAAAAAAGTTGGGTAAAGGCCCACTTAGGATGGTATATTAACCTCACAAAGAACAGCAAGATGACAGTTAGCCATTCCAAAGGTGGTGAAGGCATGTTTACTACCAATGAAGTGGGGAGCCCTCCTGCCGTGAGTTAATCTTGCAGCTTCACCCCGGGGACAGGAAATAACATTATGGGAGGGGGGGGGTGGAACTACATAAGTGATTGATCCAGTTTGTATAGACAGAATCTTGATTTAAATTACAAAAGTGAGAGCAACCATATTAAGGGATACTCCTCCCTGGTCAGGAAATATGTTGTCAATAAACCCTTATAAACTTCTCAGATAAAATACATATGATCAGAACTATCAGATGCAACTTGTTAAAATCTAGAGTTAGAAGACAGAGTCCTCTATAGCGCTTCTTGGCCAGGAGATAAACTAGTTATAGACCATCGAAAGCAAACTCCCCCCCCCGCCCAGTCTCAGTCCCCAATTGTAAAATGGTGAGTCCAAATCTTGAGGTGAGGAAAAAAAGAAAAGCCAACAGTCCTTCTGTACATTTTTCCTTACCATTCTTCAGATATTATACAGTTTTACATGGTTATTATTAAATACTTGATCATTTAGCTTCAGAATGGGGAGAGAAGAGGAAAAGGGAACGATAATGAGGATCTATGCAGATCAAGTGGCCAGAGAAAGTGAGCGAGGCCAGCCAGCAGGCAGGTGGGCATTGAGTAAAGCAACAGAGAGGGGAAGTGAAAGAGAGAGAAGAGACCCTTCCCCCACCCACATAGGGGAGAGCAGGCTCCTCAAATAGCACCAAGTTCCTCCATTCACAGTCGAGGAGCTAGTCAGGTTGTAAAGTTTAAAGTTAAATTTATATTTAATCTGTAAAAGATGCTGAGGGCCACCCTCACCCAAACGCAATAGTGGAGATCCCCCCACCCCACCCCCGCTACCAAAACCCAATCGCACTAACCTGCAGAAAATAAAGTATGAGAGAAGAGCCAGGTGATTATAGCTTCAGGTTGGTAGTGTAGGATTCCTGTATTGTCTCATTCTCTGCAAGATATCATGCAATAGTGGCTGATGATCTGCCTCTTGTGCCAGTTCATTGTGTCCAGCTGCAGGGAATTCTTTGGCACACTGAGAAGATTGTTTAATGTTTTTTTCTTGAAAAATCCCTCAGGCTTGAAGGTTCGCTTTTGCCACGGCTGCTGAGGAGTAGACTATGGTGCCATTAGGAAGTGAGACCACCAGTTTGGCTGGGTAGGGTGTTTGAAATTTAAGCTTTTACGCTCTGAGTTGAGGGAATATCAGGGAATACTCCCTCCATATCCGTTGGGTCGCAGGAGTATAGTTGTTGTAAAATATTAGTCACTGGTTGCCAAATATAATTTTCTGTTTGTGCAAAGCTTTGGTAAGAAGCTGTTCTTTTTGATTATAGTTGAGGGAGTGCATTACAGAGTATCTCCGGCGAACGTCAGGACTTGTGGGTTTTGGGCCCAGGGCATGATGGGCTTGCTCTATATTGATTTGAATTTCAAGGCCCAGGTCCAGAAGGAGTCTCAAGAGGTAGCCTGCAAATGCTATGGGGTCATTGCCCTCCTCACCATCAGGAAGGCCGAAGATACGTATATTCCCCCCCCCCCGTTTTTGGCATCCTCCTGCCTGAGGGATGTATGAAGTTGTTCAGAAGCCAGGTACCTCAGGGCATTCTCCAAAACCTTGATTCAGTGGGTATTTATAGAAATCTGAGATTCCACTTCATTCATTCTATGCTGTAGGTCCCCCAAATCTGAGTGGAGATCTTTTAGAGTCCCTCATTTCTGTGTGGAAATCTGTGATGGCCTTTAGAATTATTTCAGTCTGTATGCCCTCATTACTAGATTTTTTGCCCCCTTTCATTTTCTTGTTCTCCCTTTGAATAGAGGACTTAGAAGATGAGTCATAATCGGGCAGGCCGCAATCTTCTTCCTCGTTGTGGTCTTGAAGTAGCTAGCGCAGATTCTTCGATTGCAGAGCCATTCCCCATGGTGAATTGAAAAAAGTACACCCCAAGTGCTTGTAAGTGAATCTGTGTTGTAAAAAATAAGTTTTTAAATGTTGAGGGGATGGTTTTGAAAGGTTGCGGTTTGAGAGCTCATGCAGGGCGGTGATCACTCTACCATGTTTCCACCTGAAGTCCTCTCTGACTTCCAACTTTTTTAGACTTAATTTTTGGAAGCACATCCCCTGACATGCCTTGGGGATGCACCTCCAAGTTGGGCTGTGAATGGGGCTGCGTTTCGAATGCATGGGCATGCCCCCATCATAGCCCCTCCGGATGCGCCGCATATCATTATGGACAATATGCAGCACATCTGCGATGTGTTGGTGCATCAGGGTTGTGCCAGCACATTGGCCCCCCTCCATGAATCATGCTACGGTGCATGTCAGGGATGCGCTGGCACTTCTTGGTTGTGCTGGGTGCATCCCTTTTGTGAATCCTACCTGATTTTTCTTGTGACATGCCCAGTAGGGTCAAAATGACTCTCTAACTTTTTATACATAGGCTTTTTTCTAACCTTTTGATTGTGGTATCTCGATTCATTGCCATAAATACTCCCAAACTTCATTTTTGAACTAAGTATATCATTTTTACTCATGAATTGTAATACCATACTTTTTCTTTAGTAGTTTCTATGTTTTTAAATGTTTTTAAAGATACAGCAGAGAGCCGAATTGAGACAATGGCACCACTAACGGCACCTAGGTAAATGTGGTCCCATGTCCCGACCCACCTGAGTAAACAACATAGAGGTGGCCATTGCAGAGCACTCCAGAGGTAAATGTGTGCTCTATGTGGTCAACCCATTCCAGGGGGACTGTTAAGATTTAAACAAAGTGACGTAGATGCAAATCAGAAGTTTAATACTATGCATTTATTTCTAAGAGCAATTCAGACCACAAATTCTGACCACACGATTTCCTCAACAATGCCATATCATTTGTCAAGGGTTCCAAACCTGTCAATCCAAAATGCCTCTCATTTGAGTAGGCTACTTTGGAGGTTGTCCCCCTGGGTGGAGTTTCCACTCTTTCCAATCCAATGAAACGAAATGTTGAAAGACTACATTTACTCTCTAAAAAGTGCTTAGCCACTACTGAGTCTAAGTCACCTTTTCTAATCTTGCTATGGTGTTCATTTAACCCTAATTGCCTTGTAGTCTGGCCAATATAATAAAGGTTGCAAGGGCATTTCAAGACATATATCACCTGGTCTGTCTGACATATAATACATTTTTGATCTCTACCTGTTCGTCTCTGTAGGGACTGAAAACTGTTTTAGTCTTTCTAGTGCTATTGCAATTTTGGCACTTTCCACATGGGTAGTTGCCAATAATTTTGATTCTTCCTTCAAAAATGTCATGTCTTGGTTCTGCACTTTTAAACATGGCATGACACAGTCTACCATCTAGTGATTTGGTTCTCTTTGCTGTTACTAATAGTTTTTCTCTAAACGTCTTTTCACCTAACTGGTTTGCTTTTAGTATGTTCCAGTGTTTCAGGATAGATATTTTAATCATGTTAAAATGGTCTGAGTAGTGGAATGATACTGTTATTCTGTCTTGTGTATCGTCTGTTCTTATTCTGGGCTGGAACAACTCCATCCTATTTCTGGCATCACTCTTTTGTTTTGCATTTGTCAAAATATTTTCTTCTTTATCCTCTGTCTCTAAATCGGTCTGTCAGTTCACTTGCTGCCTTATTGTAGTCATCCTCATCAGTAAAATTTATTTTCACCCTAAAACACTGGTTGTAATGTATACTGGGCTGGATATTCAAACTGCGCCATTCTGAGGCGCAAGCCCTTGCACTGCACAAAATAGTTGCGCAGGGGTGTGGCCGGGGCGATATTCAAAGGAGTTGCGCTATTGAGCAACTCCTTTGAATATAACCCCCCAGCCACAGCCACTGTGCATGGCGCAGTGGAACTTGCGCCACCGCAAGTTGTCAGAGTGGAGCATTCAACTTGCGGTGGCCAAGTACCATTGTGCCATGCGCAAAATCACGATATTCAAAAGGTGACATGCAAATGGGGCCATAATTCATGCAAGGTGCAGGGGGGCATTTGCATCTGATTATGGCCCCATTTGCATGCCATTAGCATGTAGGTGCGCTGATCCCCGAGGACTTGCACCTGGCGCCCTGCCAAACAGCAGCCGTCGGGGACCGACACACCCTGCAGCCCGATCGCGGGCAGCAATGTGGCTCCCCCACCTCCTCCCGTACATCTCCCTGGTGGTCCAGTGGACCGAAATGCCCGATCGCGGGCACTAAGTAAATGAAACCCCTCCCTTGTGCCCGATCGCGGGCAGAATGTAAATTGAACCCCACCCACACGAGCCCCACCACCGCTCCCCAGCGGCGGCGAGGCGGCAGCATCCCATCCGCCTGCCGCCCGCCGCATTCATTCACAAAACTGGACTGTCATATGACGGTATGGGCTGCCGCCCATTGGCTCTTACTCTGCACCAATGGGCGTGCAGCCTCTGAACTGATCAATCGGCGAAGCCCAGCAAGCGGCAGGCGGGTGAATGCTACCGCCCCGGCTCCGGAAGTGAGGGAGCAGGGGTGGTGGGGAGCTTCATGGGTGGGGATAGGGGACACTAGCGCCAGAGGAGATGTTTGGGGGTTCAATTTACATTCTGCCAGCGATCGGGCATTTGATCCACTGGACCACCAGGGAGATGTTCGGGGTGGGGGTCACTTTACTTACTGCCCGTGATCGGGCTACAGGACTATGTTCAGGGTTCAATTTACATTCTGCCCCGATCGGGCACAAGGAGAGTTTCGTTACTTTCTGCCAGCGATTGGGCTAAAGGAGGTTTCAATTTACTTAGTGCCCGATCGGGCATTTCGTCCACTGGACCACCAGGGATGTGGAACGGGAGGGGTTATTAAACATACCGCCCGCGATCGGGCATTTCGGTCCACTGGACCACCAGGGATGTGAACGGGAGGGGGGTTATTAAACATACCGCCCGCGATCGGGCATTTCGGTCCACTGGACCACCAGGGATGTGAGCGGGAGGAGGGGGCCACATTAATACCGCGATCGGGCTGGTGGAGAGGTACACTATGCCCATGATGCGCTGCGGGGGCACAGGGATTGAGTTGGGGACCAGCCACAGGTGGCAGCTGCTGTGTTGAGCCCTGCAATACAGCAGCTCACCTATAGGTGGCCCTCGACTTGCCTTTTTTTGGCTCAATGTCCTGCAGGCTCAGGTTGGGGGTTGCGCTTGCACAACTCTGCACAGCCCGGCTGAATATCGGGCTGTGCAGTTTATGCATGGTTCCTCCCCCTCCAGTTGAGCATGCATTCATTTGCATTGCGCTGTTGCTCAGCCTGTTTTCAGTGGCGCAACTGCCTCCTGCTGAATATCGTAGAATGGCGCAATTTAGGACTTGAGCATGCGCAACCCTGTTGAATATCTGGCCCACTGTCTTTCACAGACTTTTTATGGTAACTTTTTGCATGTAGCAAAACATTTGTCAGTTGGTTTTCTGTACACATTTGTTGTCAGTGTCATGTTGTGTTTTCTTATTGTTAGGTCTACGATGTTTACTGCAGCTTTATCTTAAGTTATCACAAATTTTAAATATTCAGTATGGTTAATAATATATAATATATATATATATATATTGAATTCCTGTAATTCTGTTTCTGTGCCTTGACAGATTCACAGACAATCATTGATGTATTGTTTCCAGCATTTAATGTTTGATTTGTATATGTTGTCAGTATTGAGGATGAATTTTTTCTCAAAAGAATTCATAATTATATTGGCATAGATAGGAGCCATAGAGGACCCTATCGCTGTGCCCTTGTGCTGCCAGTAGTATTGGTTGTCAAATTTGAAATAATTCTTTGTAAGTACAAGTTCTGCTAGGTCTAAGAGAAATTAATTTGGTGATATGCTCTCAAGTTTTCTGTCATTCAATTTCTCTCTAAATGTGTTCAGGCCCACCTGGTGGGGAATGCCAGTATATAAATCTTTTACATCTAGTGTTACTAGCACTCTGTCATCTGTAATTATTTTTTTCTTTATTTAGGTCTTCCAATAATAAAATAATGTCTTTACTATATTTTAAATATGACTGGGTTGTAGTTACTAAGAGTTGTAGGAAGTACTCAATGTAAACTGACAGGGCTTCCAGAGAAGAACCAATCCCTGCTATGATTGGTCGACCCCGTGGGTCTGTTAAGTTTTTATGAATTTTAGGTAAGATGTAGGATATTGTCTGTATAGCGCTTTCCATTCCCAATCTGTAATGTAGCCTTCCTCATTTCTGCTATCCAGAAGGCTTTTGATTAAACTGTTAACATTTTCAGTCAGGTTCTGGTCAGTTTTCTCATAAAATGGATGGCTAAGAACCTGGTGTCATGCTAAAGGGTATGGGCTGGTGGTGGTGGGTGGGGAGGGACCTGGGAGGACAGTAATCTCTATGCCAAGAATAGAGTAAGACCAGTCTGTTTGATGATGACACCAAGATGGGAACAGTGTTGGACGACCTAGGGGGATGGCAGGGGTTGCAGGATTATCTGGCAAAGCTGGAAACCTGGTCAGACACCTGGCAACTGGGGTTCAGTACCAAAAAGTACAAGGTGCTGCATTTTGGGGTGAAAAACCCAAGGAGGAGTTACCAGCTGGGGAGAGTGCAGCTAGCAAAGGAGGAGAAGGATCTGGGGGTGCTCATTACGGGGTCAATGAACAACTCAGCACAATGTAGGAAGGCAGCTGCAAATGCCAACAAAATGCTGGATTGCATTGCAAGGGGTATATCCTCGAGGAGGAGGGAGGTGATTCTGCCACTGTTTAGATTATAAGTTGGACCACATCTGGAGTACTGTGTGCGGTACTGGCGCCTGTATCTGAAGAGGGACATTAAGTTACTGGAGGGGTGTAGCGCAGGATGACAAAGATGATCAAGGGGCTGGGGGACTTACCATACGAGAGGAGGCTGAGGGAGTTGAACATGTACTCACTAGAGGAGAGGAGGGACAGGGGGGATATGATTGAAATCTTTAAGTACATGAAAGGAATAAATAAGACAGATATGGAGGGACTGTTCAAAGTAAGGAAGGGGAGGGACACCTGGGGCCATGACATGAGACTGGAGGGAGGAAGGTTCAGGAGGGAGATGAGGAGACACTTTTTTACAGAGATGGTGGTAGCTGGGTGGAATGCATTACCGGCAGAAGTGTTATCCAGTAGAACAGTGGACTGCTTCAAAAGGGGCTGGGACAGGGCAAGAGGGGTCAAGGGAGGGACAGCTGCAGAATAAGGGGTGGTAGCTGCACATTCAAGCAGACCTGATAGACCTCTAGGCCTTTATCTGCTGGCAACGTTCTATGTTTATATCCTGCTCTCATCTGGAAGAGTGAAAATGGCTGCAGCAAAGAGTCCGGCGCATTTGGGGAATCTGCCTTATAGTGGGGTACCAGCATGGAGGTCAGGGCGTGTCTCACCTGGAGATATCTCTAGTGGTGCTGCTTAGGTATGTCAAATTGTTTTAGTAACTGTTGAAAGGTCTAGAGAATCATGCTGTATCCTTATATACAGGTGTGTGGCTAACGTGATTGCCGAAAAAAACCTATCAGTCTAATTTTCCATTTACAGCTTGTAGCTGCTCTCCGCTAGGTGGCACTGGGATACTATTCTTTAGTGAAGCACTCAATTCTACTGCAACACACTGCACTCCCACTACTGTCTACCGGCTCTCGCCCTGCCTTTAGCAGCACCTAAATGCCTACTTACCGATATATCTATATACCTTCTTATATACCTGTTCCCATCATGCCCCTCTTCCCCCTCACCTTCCTTGTCCCCCTGGTGTCTCTTCAACCCTCCACATACCCAGAGGCTCTGGCCTGTCACTTACTCGACCAGGCTATGCTTCCCTCCCCTCACAACTCTGCTACCTCCTCCTTCCCCCTGTCACCTGTCGCTCCTGGTCATCTGGCCCTTCCATACTACCCCACAGTTTCCATGCTGATCTGCTCGCTCTAAAGTCCCCCCCCAAGAGTACCTCGGCACTACTGGACCAGCCTCCTTTCTCCCACTGAAAGTTGAAGTTGGCCCTGACCAGGACCCTGATAACTATGCTGCTTCTGATGGCCAGGGAAATTGAGCCCAACCCCAGTCCAACTCACCCCCTGCAGTTCCTGTGAGGCCTAAGACTGGTCCACTTGAACATCTGTAGCCTCTTCCTCCCTAAAATCGCAATGCTCCAGCCAATTGCCTTATCCCTAAAACCGGACATTCTGATCGTCACAGACTTGGTTAAAACTGCACAACATAGATGCTGGTATCGCCAGCCCTAGCTATACTGTAATTCAGCAAGACCAGCCAGGAAATAAAAAAGGATGGTGGCATAGCCATGTACATCAGTTCTGACCTTCATTTCACCCCCGTGTCAGTATCTCTACCACCCACTCAGGCCATAAGCTCCCTGATGGTGCAAATCTCCCTCCTCCACTTCATTCCCATCTTTATAGCTGGTTTCTACTGCCCCACCCCTGATTCTCTTGTGTTCTCTATCAAGGACCTTCTAACTGCACTAAAATCCCACACATCAGGTGGGAGCTTCATATCTTGGGTGACATTAATGTGAACTGGCTCACCTCCTCCAGCTCTAAAATTTGAAACAAGGTAGCCTTGCTAAACCTGGCCCAACTGATCATGCAGCCCACCACCTAAATTCCAAAACCCTGAACCAGTCATGACTAGATAGGTCCCTCACCTCCCACCAGCATCAATATAATTTCTGCAGGTCTCCTACCTGACTCCCTAAGCAACCATCACCTAATCTTCTCAGTAAGGAAAATCTACAGACCTAAGGCCCCCCAAGAACCCTGCTGGTTCGGTCCTTTAAATCCCTTGACCTGGCGTCCCTCCTAAATGACCTGGCCAACACAAACTGGACTTACATTTCTCAAGCTTCCTCTATTGACTCAGCTCTGGACTATTTCAAGTCCACGTTCCTCTCTGTTTGGGACACCTATGACCCACTAAGACGTACCCGGGTGTGGAGGCTCACCTGCCCTGGATCTCTGCTGATGTCATGGCAAGCCTCAGAGTCAGGGACCAGGCTTGGAAGGCCCATAAAGCCTCCGGTACCGTTTCGGCCTACCAGAAGTACCGCACTCTCCGTAATGCATGTACTAAACAAATCCGTCAGGCAAAAGCAAATTATTTCTGATCCACCTCCCTCAACAATATAAATCACTCTTCTAAATTTTGGAAGGCGATTCAATCACTCTTCTCCCCACCTTCCCAACCACCCACCCCAGTCATTAATATAGGAGTCACCTCAGTAGCGGACCTGCTGGCAGTGGCTACTGAGTTCAACTCCTTCATCACAAACTACTCTGCATCCCTGCAGTCCTCTCTCCTGCCTACCACACCTTCCCAATCCACCCCACCATGTGCTGCCCAAGCCACCTTCCATGCTTTCTCCTTCCACCCCATTACCTGGGCCGTTGTCTATAAAGCCTTGCTTGCACTAAACCCTTCCAAAGGCAAATGCCCCTCTGGGTTGGACTCCAACATGCTGTTCCTGTTTGTTCCAGCCATTGCTGCCCCCCTTGCCTCCCTCTTCAATCTCTCCTTCTCGCTAGCTTCTATCCCATCATAATGGAAGCATGCCACAGTCATCCTCCTTCTGAAGGTGGCGACACCTCTTCCCCTGGAAACTACCACCCTGTTTCCCTCCTCCCCATTCTAGCGAAACTCCAGGAACACCTAGTCCTATCCCAGCTCTCCAACTTCCTTGCCTCTACCACCTTCTTCACTCCTTACCAGTCTGGGTTTAGGAAGTTCCACTCCACCACATCTCCCTTCTAAGGCTCACTGATGCCATCCTCACTGGTGTGGACTGTGACCACATTACCTCTGCCACCTTGTTGACCTTGCATAGGCTTTGGACAATCTCACACCCTCTCCTCCTCTCTAAGCTTTCCCTTGCTGGGCTGTCCAGCAAGGTCGCCTCTTGGTTCCATTCCTACCCGGTGGGCAGGACCCAATCAGTCAGGACTGGAAACTTCATCTCCTCCCCATCTTGACCAGGGTACCCCAAGGCTCAGTCCTTGGCCCGCTACTACTCTCAATTTTCCTCAACGACCTGCTGTGTGCTTGGCCACACACATCCATTCACATGTATGCAGACAACACTGTCCTGTATGGTTCTATGTCATAATGGCAATTGCGGATCGCCGTTATGGTGAGTGTACATCGCTGAAAATGAATTTTGGTGATGCAGACTCATGGCGACTGGGAAGAGGGTGCCTGAGATCCACACCCCCTGCACCCCCTACTAAAAGATTCTCAACTCCAGGGGGGGTGTATCTCGGTGGTGTGGGGGGGGGATACTTGAATAAAGAAAAAGCCAGCTGCTGGCAGAAAAAAAACAAAACGCGCCAGACCCAAACCCTGCACCTTCCAACCAACCACCCTCCCTACCACGCTAGCGGACCAGCTTAGCAGCTGCCCGCCACACCCCCTCCTGCATACCTTCCCTCCCCTTCCTCCACCCCCAGTGTGTGCACGTAGCTTCCCATCGCCCTACCTGGCCTACCCCAGTATCTGGATGCTACCCTGCCAGGCAGCCCTGAACAAAGGCACTGTAACTGAGTCACTGTTTTTATAGGCACTCAGTTGCGGATGCCATGTTCACTGGATACCGTCCTGTATACTACTGGCCCCTCAACCTCTGATGTGGCAACCAGACTGCAGCGAGACGTCAATGATATCCAGCTCCGGTTCCGCTCCAATCAGCTTTTCCTGAATGTCAAGAAAACAGTCTCCATGACCTTTGGCACAAGGCAGAGACTATCTCAGCTCCCCGCACTCCCCACTTTCCTCATCCTGGATGGGATGAAGCTGGAAGACTGCACCTCATTTAGATACCTTGGGGTTTGGCTCGACCAACACCTCAACTTTTCTGTACACATTGTGGCAATCCACAAGAAGCTAAACCCTAAGCTGTGGGCCCTGTACCCAAACCGCAAATGCATCCCGCTACTGGCACACCGGGCAATTGTACAGAAAATGATCCTCCCAATCCTCAACTACAGTGATGTAATCTATGATGCCACCTCCAAAAGTGCCCTAACCAGACTGGATACCCTCTTCCACTCCTCCTGTTGCTTTGCCCTTGACTGTCTTCCCAGCACCCACCAGTGCAACCTCTACCAGGCTTTATGCCTCCCTTCGCTGCAGGATAGGAGGCAGTCCCACTGTGTCAGGCTCATAGCTAAGTTTTGTCCCCAGTCCCTGCCCCCATACCTCTCCACTGTCCTGTCCTCGCCCTCTCCCCACCCTCGCACTCCCTCAGAAACTCTGACACCCGTTCCTTGTCTGTCCCTCACATGTCTACCTCTGCAAGCCAAGCAACCTTCTTGTATCACATGCCCATACTGTGGAATTCTCTCCCCCTGGTCATTTGGCATGCTACCTCCACCCACCAAGTCAATTCTCTCCTTAAAGCCCACTTCTGCACCGCCTATGCATGCACCTAATCCCCACCCCCTTTCGCCACTGTTCTGGGGTCTCTATAATCAGCAGTTATTAGCTTGAAGCTCTGGTCGGGGATTTGGGACCAAGCCACCCACTATACAGGTTGTATTCTCCCAGTATTGCACTGACATTGTAGAAGACTGCATTGTATTTACTTCTGGCTGTATCTCTGTATATAATGTTCTGTGCTTGTCGATGTACATACTCTGTGTTGTTTCTCTTGCTCCCTCCCCCCAGGATGCATCTGGAATTGAGCAGTAGTTTACTCAGTATACCTTCCTGGTAAGTCTTTTAGATTAATAAATAATACATCTGTAAGGTGTTGCTGTGTTAAGATACCCTTGTCTTTCCAGTCTCTCCAGTTTATGGTGTTGCTACAGATATGTAAATGGGGGTTAGACCATAGGGGCTGCAGGAGAGACCTGGAGGAGTTCCACCCTGTAATTATGGCTGCTATCCCCACCTTTACGGTGCAATTCCCTGAAACAAGTTGTTTTGGAGAGGGGTAGTCCCTAGCAGAATGTCTTCAACCTTCCACCCACTTATGGGAGTACTATCGAGGCTCTCAGATATTCTTCTGTGCGGGCCAAATGGAGCAACCATATGGCCACTCCTTTGAGCCGTCATCAGGAGATAAAGGCCTCCTCTTGTAATCTTGCATTCTTTTTTTTTTTTTTATGGTTCAGCCAATGTAAGCCCTCTCCCAGCAGGGCTGTGCCAATGACTATCAGGCCCCCACTGCAAAATGTGTTTTGGGGCCCTACCTCCCAGCCAATGGCGTAACAGAACCATTAGTGCATGTAAAATATTTACAGTGTGGAATCTTTTGTATCAGTCCTGCTGAGAATCCATATAGCATTACATGCTAACCCCTAACCCCGGCACCATGATCATGGAACAGAATAATGTAATTTGTCCCTGCTCCTCCTGGGGAGACTAGCACCAAGCTCAGATGTTTTGAGTAATGGGCCCTAATGCTTCCTTGTTCTGTACTCTTCCCCACCCTGTGAAAATGGAACTTGAATCTGTAGCACTAATCCCACTGCTGCATGCCCATTTCAAATGGATAAGCAATGTACACATAGAGAGTCACAAGTCTGTGACAATAAGACTGGGCACTCTGTACCCTCCAGTCCCTGAACCCTCATAAATCCAGTCCTGACGGGCTTGATCCTCTCCTTCTTCAGGTCTCTGCTCCAGCCATTGCCCACCGCCTGTCCCATCTGCTCAATCTCTCATTCACCCTTGGATCTTGTACCAACCCCCCACACACCAACAGGCATCGGGGTGTGCCATGGGGTCATCAGGTCTAACTCTCACCCAATTCTCCTATACTGTAGCATGTCAGCTTGTTTACACATGGAATGGGGTGAGAGTTGGGCCTGATGACCCCATGGCACACCCTGAAATCTGTTGGTGTGTGGAGGGTGGGGTGGTAGGGGTGGTAACCCTAACATCGAATTTCCAAACTTCTGTCGCTATGCTAGCAACCCTAACTGATGCATTAACAGTGTTTTGCAATGAATATATTATACTGGCTATAGTTAGGGTTGTCCGGCCACTTCTATGTTAGACCCAACATTTTGCACTTTAATAACTTAGCAACGTTATGATGGATTTGTCTGAAATTTTGCATGCACGGTCAAGCACCATAGATCTCTGCATTTGGCAAGTTTCATTCCAGTCAGATATGCGGTTGCGGAGTGCCAAAAAATGTGTACAAAAAAACCCAAAAATGTTTTGGGCTATTTCTTTGCTCGGGGCTACAGCCCAAACGGTTTGTCCGTCTGGTCTGAAATTCTCTGGGAATATGTAGTCTGGGTCATTGATGCGCATTTTGAAGATTTGGTGAAAAAATATTAATCCATTCAAACGTTATTCAATTTTAAAGTTTTCCCATTTCGTCAATGGGAAAAAAATATACTGTATGTGCCTCTTGAAAGCTGCCGGCAGTACATTTTACTGTCTCAGATGCTTTCAGTAGTGTCGTGCTGCTGCCATCTTGTTTTCAGTTAGCGGCAGAGAAAATGTCTATAGTTCAAATTTGACTGCCCTAGGTAATCACTGACAGTTGTGTTTACCTAACTGGGGCTTGAGGAACACAATGCTGGCATCAGAATTTAAAAAATTCACCTTGGAAATATGTTTTCCAGCATCGGACCCCTGGTACTGTTGCAAATTGTCAAAGAACAGATGTGACACTTTCACAATTTGCAACACTTTCGCAGCTGTTCTTTCACAATTTTTGTGAAAGTGTCACAATTTGCGCTACATTACTGCACAAAAAAAAAAAAAAACACCATTTCTTTGTCCCCTCACTGCAACTAAACGGTGAGGGCTTTTGGGCTGAAATGTGCAGGCTGGCAAGCCCTTGTCCCACAGATGTGCCTTTTCCTGGTTTGGTGAAAAAAAATGTACACCAGTTCCATAGTTACAGCATTCCAAAGTTGAGAAATGTCCCATAGGATAACATTACAGCGTCCCTATCTCGAAAATGATTCAAGATACAAATTTTTCGCTCTGGGCAGTTCAGTCCACCTTTAGGTGAACTAAGCATGCATGGAGGTTTCCAAGTCATGATTACAACTGCAGTGGAATTTTCTTCATAGCTGCTATGGTTACTGAGATATTGTCAAATTAGGGCATACGGACACATAGTTGCCAGAATTTTAGCTGCAGACACAATGGTGCAGTCATTTAGTCGAAAAGACTTGCCGTCGCTGATAGAGAGATCGCGGGCAAAAAGGAGCTGTTGCAACTGTTTAGTCATGACGGCTAAATGGCGACGTTTTGTACCGTTACAGATGGACGGTCTAAATACAAATATTTTTGCCCCAGACAAGAACGGGGAAATGTCAGTGTTTTTCATGCAGTCACCTGCTCCTTCCAATTCCCAGTCAAGAGGTTTAGAGGGTACAGTGGAAGTATTAAATGCAGGTTCAGGAGTTCTAAGTAGTGCAACTAACGGACAAGAACTGGGAAATGTTAGAGTTTTTTATGCAGTTTCACTACCTTCACTACAGTCCCACAGATGGCGCATCAAACCTCTTGCAGAACAGTCTCACCCAGTCCTTCCAATTCCCAGTCAAGAGGTTTAGAGGGTACGGTGGAAGCTAGCAGTTAGTCCCAATAAGTAGTATTAAATGCAGGTTCAGGAGTTCTAAGAAGTGATTAACCATTAAAGACAGCCTTATCAAAGCAAGTTTGTATCTGAGCTTTTTGTTTACCTTCATCTTCACTGTTTGAAAAAGTCGGCAACTTTTTGTCCTATTTTCTACATTTATACACCGCTACTTTCACTAATCTCACCTGCATTGAATTTTGACAATTTGTCCGGCATCCTTAGGGCCCCGCTACCATTTGTCCACTTCTTATTGTCCGTGACAATTTGTCCGTCGGCAATACAGCTGCTCATGTCAGATTAGTGTTACAAGGGTTCCTTTTCATGACTCTAGGGCTGTGATATGTCTCCGTACTGATGTGCAAATGGGAGCGCAGGGCCCACGCTCCCACATATGCATACCATTATGCAAAAATGGGCAGCGTGAAGAAAACGTCCCACAAACTACATGCCAGTTACATTACACTTTCTCAAAAAGAAGGGACATTCATTGCAAAAAACTCTGGTAATGCATCAGTTAGAGTTGATAGTACAGTGACAAAAGTTTGGAAAGTTGATATTAGGGTTCCCACCCCTACCACCTTCCACACACCAACAGGCATCAGTGTGTGCCATGGGGTCGTCAGGCCTAACTCTCACCCCATTCTCCTATACTGTACCATGTCAGCTTGTTTACACATGGAATGGGGTGAGAGTTGGGCCTGATGACCCCATGACACACCCTGACGCCTGTTGGTGTGTGGAAGGTGGGGTGGTAAGGGTGGTACCCCTAACATCGAATTCCCAAACTTTTGTTGCTGTAATATCAATCTTAACTGATGCATTAACTGAGTTTTTTCCAATGAATATATATATATATATATATATATATATATATATATATACATATTTTTTTTCCTGCATTTGTGCCTCTGTGGACTCACCCTGCCATTTCTACCCTAATGCTGGGGGTTGCCCAGGCACCACCCTTTTTGCATCAAGGTCCTAGAGACCAGGTGAATGCTATCTTCACATCTGGTGTGGGTGTGATCTGTGGTGCCAAGTAATCCAGCCAATCCCTTGCTCCATGGGAGCCGAGTGCCTCACCTACTGCAGGCTATGTACCTGCCCCAATCAAGTTCAGTGTGGTATGCTGGGGCTCAACCATTAACCCTAGTCTTCTTGCAGCGCACAGCTGGTGAAAATGGTAGTTTTTCTAATGTAAAATAAAGAAAGAGCCATTGTTAGAGAGTAGAGTGTTATGTTTCTCTGCCCTGCTATTGTAATTCTGAATCAGAAAATTGACGGAGGATGGGGAGTCTTTTTCAAAAGAGAAGAAGCAGCAATACCAGGGGGCATGAAATGAAGCTTGAAGGGGAGAATTCAAGAGTGATACAAGAAAATAGTTCTTTACGGAAAGTGTAGTGAAGGCCTGGAATAGACTGCCAGTGGAAATGGTGAATACTAATACAGTGGGGTGCTTTTCAAGCATGCATGGGATAAACTCAGGGGTTTATAGACAGGATACAGGTAGGTGGGAGGGTCAACGGAGACCAGATAGGGTGTGCGGAGACAGAATAGGTGGAGAACATCTAAGCAGACTAGATGGGCAAGACGGTCCTTTAGTGCTGTCAAATTCCATGTTATGTTTCTACAATAGCAGTATTCTAATGGAAAAATGAATATCTGTAGCAGCAGCAGCAGTGGCTCATTCCCCATCTACCCCCCTCCACCCTCAACAGGAAGACATTTGCAGCCAGCTACAAAAAAAAACCTTGGTTCCTAGTAGCTGCCTCCAGCAGTTTCTGAGAAGTCTAGATCAACATGTTTATTCTTCTGCTTATCTTCAAGGAAAAAAAAACAGTGGAGCGAATGGAGGAGGTGGTTATGGACCGAGAGCATAAACAATAAAGGAATATTTCATGCCAGAGTTCAGGCTGAAATATATGACTCTTCATGTCACTCTCGTACTATTGTACATTTCTTGCTACAATCTTAACTTGTTGGATCCATTTTTCTTTTCATTGTTACTGTGTCTGAAGGCCTTCTGTTTGCCTTGGCTTTCTTTCCTGTGGTCCCAGCATCTGCAGTACATAGCAACATATAACTGACTTGAGTTCCATCATGTTCGCCCTGCTTGCTGCATGGCAGTGACTGTATCCAATAGGAGTACTGACCCACATCCACATTTTCAGCTAGAATATTAATATACCCATGTGATATAAGCCTCAGAGTCATTGTCACTATGCAATCTGTCTACTCTTGCTTTGAAGGCCAGCAATACTAGTGCCCTCAACCTGGGTTGTCCAGTAGACGTTTACCCTCCATATGAAATAATGCCTTCTAATGTTTTCCCTTATTCTTTCCCCACTCCTGATTTAACCCATTACATCAATGACTCCATATGAAGTTTGAACCACCCATTGTTTAACCTGATGCAAAATGGCCACCCAGGTGAAAATTAGTTAAACAGCCACTCTGCACTTCAACATGTGCTTTCATAAATAAGATGTTTCAGCTGTTACAATTTACTAGAGAACACATTTTTTCATTTTCAGAGTTCCTTTCTGAGATTTACAGCACGTCTTGGTACTCCATCTAAAAGTCTGTACAGAAAACATTTGCCTCTCCCCTGTTAACCTCACAGTGCCTTTGTTTATTACATCACAGTGCTCACCACGACAGCAGACTTTGATGTCACAAAAAGCAATTATGCGGTTAGCAGGGGAGAGTCAGATACATTTTGAAAGACTCAGTGAAATACTTGCTGCATCATCTACAATATTTAGTAGACCAATAGCAGGGGAAGTAAAAAATGAACAAACAACTAAAAAACAATAATATAAATTAAAATATAATTGGTGTAAAGCTAGTGTTTTAAAACTTTTTATTGTAAAAGAGAGTTGTTCTTTAAGTGCATGTCTGCAGATTCCTGTTTTAGTGCTACACCTTGTTTTGGAGCTTATCTAGTACTTGTACTAATAATTGGACTACTCCTGTACTGCCTATTAGAAACAGCAGCTTTAGGTTTCTACAGCCTAGTGGTTAGAGGACAGGCTTGGGAATCTTGGGATTGAGGTTTGAATCCCACTTACCACTTACTCATAGTATGCATAGTATGATATTACAGAAATCACTTTACCTCCCCATTCATCTTTGAAACACAAAATCACACATAACCTAATAATGCACGATTGGGGTGTGTGTGATTTTGTAATTCTTTGAAATCTGGCTTTATTGCCAATGCCCTTCCTTAGAAACCCTTGCCTCTGCACATTTGTGTTGAGGTTCATCTAGATTATTTTCCTATTTTCGACCAACCATGATCCAGACATGTAAGACCATCATAGGGTTGATCCACCCTTCGCCTGGGCTAAGAGACAGATGAGGCACACTGATGAGTCCTGAGAAAGAAGAAACACATAGGTGTTTTCTGTCCTCAGCTTCTACAGATTATGTGAGAAGTCACTGAGTACCATACATGCCTGCTTAAAGCAGAACGAGTCTATAAATTCTTTCATGGTGATTTGTATATATCTTCCCTTATGCTTTGCATTATGGGAGGGGGGTATGACTTTGTGTTGCTTTGTAACCTGGTTTTATTGCCAGAGAGAACAAGTCAGGAGTGGCCCAGTGCCTCAGCAGTGCAGAAATCCGGTGCTGCCTCAGGGTTAGCAACCCCAAGTAGAACAAGGGAGAGGCACACACAGAAGAATTCTGTCCCAGGTCAGAAATCACTTGCTATCCCAAAAACATTAATATTTCAAGTATACAAATGGTGCAAAATCTACAACACCTCAAACCAGGGACAAAAAGCAGTGTATCCAACACAGCTGCAAAGGTGACCTAGTGCTTCGCCCCCCCGACAAAGACATAACTGCTCAAAGCACAGGGCACCTTTGCAACTGTGTTGGATGCACCGCTTTTCTATCCTGTTTACCCTGCCAACTTACCAGTGATCCCATGATTATTCAAAGGTACAGACACCTCAGGAACAAGTGCAAAAAGACCATCAGGGCAGCAAAGAGTGACTTCTGCAAGTCTGCCCTACTAAGCTCTGCCAGTAATCCCAGGAGGTTCTGGAAAGATATTAAATTCCTTGTCAGCAGATCCTCCCATCCAGGGGTTACAGACATGGTCATAAATGGAGTCTCCTGCAATAATCCCCATACTATTGCCAACTCCCTAAATAATCACTTCTCTGACCTCTCTGCCTTCATAACCCTCTTCTCACCTAATGAGGCTCTGTGCCACCCTCTTCCCTCCACTCTGCTGGAGGGTCACCTTCCTCATCAAATGTTCCACCTCAGGGCTGTATCAGTTCAGGACTTGCAGAAATGCCTAGCTGGCCTCTCCCAATACTCCAGTCCTGGTCTAGACAACCTGGAGCCTAAACTCCTTACGTTTGGTGCTGCACACATTGCCTCACCAGTAGCCTTTATTTTCAACCTATCCCTTGGTCTGGGGACCATCCCAGACATCTGGAAAGAGGCGAGGATTGTCCCTGTTCTGAAGCAAGGAAATCCAAAACTACCTGACAATTATCGACCGATTGCCATTCTTCCAACCCTTAGCAAGCTCCTTGAAAAGGTAGTGGCTGAGCAGCTTTCGGAATATATCCACTCTCATGAACTTCTGTCCCCAGCCCAGCACAGCTTTCGTAAGGACACAGCACCACCACGCCTTAATCTCGGTTACATCAAGTATCCGGACAGCCATGGACCAGGGCAAACTCTCTGGTGCAATATTTATCGACCTGTCAAAGCCTTTGACCTCGTTGACCACAAACTGCTTGGTGCACAGTTGTGGTCACCAGCCTCTCCCCATGCCATGAAATGGCTAATGGGTTATCTACATGGCAGAAAGCAGCGTACCTGCTTCAATAAAGTCCTCTCCGAGCCCCTACGGTGACCTCCAGAGTGCCTCAAGGGCTCGGTACTGGGTCCCTCCTCTTCTCCCTCTTCATCCATCAACTACCCATGATTACTACCAGCTGTAGCGCCACCATGTATGCAGATGATCTGGTAATCCTGGCTCACTCCCAGAATGCCACTACCCTAAACCAGAACCTGACCGATGACTTTAACAGGGTATTGTTATGGGTTATTAGTCACAAGCTGGTCCTGAACCAGAAAAAGACACAGGCTTTGCTCTTTGGCTCAATGGCTAAAATCAAAGCCTCATCGGCCTTCTTACACGTCACCAGCGCAGATGGATCCTCACTACCCATAGTGAGCTCCATCAAATATCTGGGGTAACACTTGACCCCAACTTGACATGGGTAATCATATCCTTAACATCTGCAGGGCAGCAAACTGCAAACTGGGTCTGGCCTATAGGGCCAAGTATAACCACACCAGCAGCCAGGCTTGCCCTAGCGAAGGTGTGCTCCTTCCTCCCTCAGCTATGGGTGCACCTATTTGCTCGCTCTCCAAAGACACATCTCACCCAGTGGTACACTGCTTACAATAACATTTGTCGTTTGCCTTGGCTGCCCCCGACTCACCCACCATTGTGAGCTATAGAGAAACTCTGCTGGCTCTCACCAGCTAGATACCTTGATTTTGGTTTGGGATGCCTCTGGGAAAGTGATCAGAACTAGCACCCCCAAGGGGATGGCCTGGCTTCTGCCTAAACTGAATCCCACCCCCTACCAACTTAGGTCTCTCACATCAGGGATGCTCAAAGTCTCTCCTACCCGGACCCTCATGGGGGATCGGGACTTTGCCATAAGTGCGCCCAGACTCTGGAATTCACTGCCTGTGGATATCCAAGCTGCCCACTCCTATCGGAGTTTTTGAAATTCCCTGTGGGGTTTCCTAAAACTAGCATCAGAGTGTGACTGCCCCAAACCTCCCTAGAGTAAAGTGTCAAATTGTTTTGTCTGAACCTCCCCAGGGTGTCTCCATTGAATTCCTAGAGATATTTTCCCCACTGTATCAATGACTTCTGACTACTCCTGCCTAAAAAGCCTTGGGCATTTTTACATCCATTATTGCTCCACGGTCATAGGCTAACCATGACATATTGCACCTTGGTCACTTGGTAGAAACTTGTACTACCAAGTGTTTCTGTTTCTGTCTAACATGTGCATATTTAGAAAAATGTGATGAGCTGTATATACCTGTCTGCGATCCAATTAGCCTGGGGGTGTATACAACAATGTTATAAGTTATATTATGACCAAAGCCCCTAGAATTCTGCAGCCACATAATTTTTCGCAGAACTTGCAATCTACCGCAGAACTTCTGCGGTGTCGCAGAATTCACTCTTCTTGGTGATCTTTTATTAACATTTCTGTTTATACATAGAATCTGGTTCCCTTCCCCTCTTTTTATATCCAAAACCCCCCTATATGTTCAGAATGTGATGTTATCATTACTATAACATCATACATTGGCTAATGAAATGGCTGCAATCTGCAACAGAAATGAACAGTCACTTATCTACCACAGCTCCCACTGCCAGAGACAGTGGCACAGCACATCAGGCACTGTGATATTTGCAATTTTCAGTCTTACATTATTGCAGTAGGGCCAGCTTAAACAAAACCTTGTCAATAGCACAGACCTGTTAAGTCCATACTTCACTTTGTACAAACCTATTTGTGCCTTTAAGGTATAGAGACGCTATCTGAAATGAATAACTGGTAAAATGAATTTAACTGTAATTTTTAAGAAAAATAAAGTAATTATGCCCAGAAAAGTGAAATATAATAATGTGTAGACCTGTTGAAAGAATAGACCTGTTAAATAAATAATTACACTGCACGCATTTTTGCCAGGGTTATTGATTACTTATTGTCATTGGTTGATAGAATCACCCAAAAGTTATTGAGAAATGTTGTGTACAGGGACAGCTGTTGGGCCAGAGAGTAGTATGCTGTGTTTCTGTACCAGCAACTCAGGTTCAGAGGTTAGCTCTGGGAGCTGGCTAGGCAGCACAAGGATTGGGGGAACACATCACTGCTCAGAGCCTGGGAAGGTATGGTGCAGTGTTCTGTCACATGGTGGACACATTGTGATGGGTCGGAGAGCTGTATCTCACAACTGGTTCACATGCATGTCATGGCCTGGTGGTGTTACGCAGTTTGTCAGGGAAAGCAGGTTGACATGAAAAATGAGTTTTGCTATAACTCCTCTATTCCATTTCTAATGGGACCTGTATGGATGAGGATGCAAGTTCATGGAAATAAAAAATATATACATATATATATATACACACACACACACACACACACACACACATACAGTATCTCTGTCTCTCTCACCACACACACAGACACGCATATTTGTATGTATGTTATAGATTGCATATAAATATATAAGTGATACACAGTGGTAACCTCATGAATGGTGTAGAAAGCACATACAAATACAGTATATAAGTGATAGACAGTGGAAACCTCATTAGTGGGATAGATAGCATGCATATAGAAATACCTAATTTATCACATAAGATCCCCTCTGCATATATCATTTATGCAACAGACTAGGACCTTAAGGGAGAGACATTTGTTTTGCCTTTTTAGGCATAAAATTATTTTTATAAGTCTGTTATTTTTTGAACTAGTGTTACTGTGCTTTCCACTATCCTGATTGCTATAACCACTGCCATGAAAGTGATGTCAGGGTGACAAGCTGACACTGTGATGTGGTAGTTTGTTAGTGCCGCAGAAATTACAAACCACCGCTGCAGAAGTTCTGTGGCAAATGGTAGTCTTGCCGCAGAACTTGGTCCTACTGTGCCGCAGAAAAGTAGGGGCCCTGATTATGACCAATCCAGTCCTTGAGCTATGCTCCACTCCTATGTATGATGACCTGTATATACCTGTCAGTTGAACTAGCTAGTCTAGAGTGTATAATCTGAAATGTGCTTACTACTGTATGTTTCCCCTAGCGTCAAGTGATGTATTTCCCACATGTTTGTTTACTGTGCCAAAAAACTGTACTCTCTTTGCCATGTCTCCTTGACTGTTGTTCCTCATGTTGTACTCTCCTGGTCATTCCTGAAAATAGGCATAATACTTGTCTAGTGTACTTACCTGGTAAACAAAAGCTAAATAAATAAAATAAATAAATAAATGCGCACAGATTGATGCACTGCAAAGTTGGCAGTGTAAATACTGCCCGAAGCACCTTAAGTGCTTCCTGGATCATTTTTTTGATTCGACTCAGATGTGGGATCAGTAGCAGAGTGAGACCATTAAATGGCACTGTGAATGCTTTGCTGCACTCACTCCACTACAAGGGCTGTTTAATTTTGGCTCACGGTACCTTCTCAGCCCTCCTTGGAGCAACTTGCAGCACTGTGGGAGGGGGCTGTGTGAATCCGACAGCAGCTGGTGAATTGGGAAGTGAGCAGTGCACATTTCTCAGCGCTGCCACCAGGTAGACATGGCTTTAATCCCTGGTCTGAGCTAGTTTACATTTTGCACCATTTGTATACTTGAACTATTAAAACCTTTGGGATACTAAGGGGATACGCAATGGGGAGGCATACAATAGCAGTTTTATCACTATGAGTGGCAAGTGAACTTAGGGCTATCACAAGTGGCTCAGTGAAGCAGAGCCATGAGTAATTTAACCCCGAGCTCACTTGCCACGAATGCTGATAAAATCACTAGCGTATGCCTCCCCATCATGTATCCATTTTATATAAGAGGGGTTGACCTGTTAGTGTGTATTGTTTTATAGTTTCATGTTATGTGGGTTACTTTTTTATCTGTGTGGGGGTGTTCCTTTTTATGTTTGCTTGCACGCATGTGCAAAAAACATTATGTGGTAGCTTAGGAGAGAAGCGGGTTGCGGAGGTGCGGCACTGTGGTGGCCAATGCCAGCACTGCATTGTTGGGCTTGGCAGTGCTCAACCAATGCAGGCCCAGTGTTCTGATGACACTGGTTCTGCAGAGTGCCACCAACTTGTAATGATTTCGCTGCTGCAATCACAGGTCACCTTGTCATTGCAGTGTCAGCCCTTCTGCTGCATTGAGGAGGTGACCCATCATTGCAGGGTGGTACCTACATTGCCTAGTGTAACATTTCATCAATGAGGCGGCGGCTATGCCACCTCAGAGCCCCATGAAAGCTAATGGGGTGCCCAATCCCCCTGTTGGCATGCCCCCAACCCGGTTCATTTGCTGACAGGGGAGCCCACTCCCGTTGGCATAATGCCCCCCATTTGTTGTGTGCCAAGGGGGTTGCCCAATCCCCCTTGGCATCATGCCCCCCCAAATGTCTTTCTTTGCTGACGGGGGGCTCAATCCCTGTCAGCTTCAGTTCCCCCCTCCCAAAATGTAGGTGGCACACTGGGAGCCCACCCCAGTGTGCAAAAAACAAACCTGAAAAACAAAAACCTTCCCGAGACGTCTTTTTTTTTCTCCCTGAAACAAGAAAACGGTCCCTCGTGGGCTCTTGTGCCCCCTCTCCCAACCGGCAGCCACCATCTGTGCACCCTGCCTCCCCACCCCATACTTACCTCCGGAGCCCACCATGATGATCTTCAGTGGACCGGGAACATGTCTGCACTCTTCAAATCCGACCGCGAACTGAAGAAATGCCGGTAAGCTGTATGATGGCATAAATAGTTTTTTTTCAATTTTGGTGCATATGTCGGGCATTTTGGGGAATTTTGGTACCAAATTTTCAAAGTGGGGTTATTGGGCCACCTCCTCATGATTTCAGTCACTGTCATGGTGTTATTCGGTCCTGAAAGGTGATTTCGCGGTCACTGTATGGAATCACCTTTCAGGACCGATTAACGAAATGACAGTGCCACTTTTCATGAGGTGGGCTCTCAAAAAACCTATGTTGCAAATTTGGTGAAAGAAATCCAAAAAATTACTGTTTTTCGAATGTGCATGGTACAGTTTCCACGCACGCTGGTAACTTTGCGAATTTGTAATATTTTCACTCCAGATTTTCAACACTGGCATTTTTCCACACCTCCTTACGAACAGTACAGCTGTCATTTTGGTGCTGTCACAGTGCGAAATCAGTGTTTGGGACAGATTAAGAACGAGCGAGTGGGGGATGGGGAGTGAGCAAGCTCAACGGAGCTCTTTTGGGACTACTGTGGATTTCTTTATGGGCAGAAATAGGCACCAACACAGGCAGGAGCCCAGTACAAAAGGGCAGCCTGCAGCACCGGGAGAAACAGAATGAGCGAGTGAGAGGGCGGAGTGACCAATCTCAACGGAGCTCTGTCGGGACTGCTGCAGATTTCTTTGTGGGCAGAAAAAAGTGCTAATGCAGGCAGGAGCCCAGTACAAAAGGACAGCCTGCAGTGCCGGGAGAAATAAATGAGCGAGTGAGAGAGGGGGAGTGAGCGAGCTCAACGGAGCTCTGTTGGGACTTTAGAGTTGCCCACCCTCCCACCTAGGGTCCTGTGTGGTCCTATATTATAGCAGGGTCTCTGTGGCGGAGACAAAGCAATGACTGGATACTTTTAGGATTGCTGTAATAATACAGAATTAGTTGTTCTGTTTATTTCTCTAACTGAGCTAAGTACTGAGCTATACTGTTAGGATTGCTGTAATAATACATATTCATTTGTTTTGTTTATTTCTCTAACTGAGTTGAGTAATACTTGGAGTGCAATAGGATTTCTAACTGGGCTAAGTGAAACTATATGAGGGCTGAGAACAAAGTATAGTAGCTGAGGGGTGAAAAATGGACAAGGAGGCTTTAGGATTGCTACAGTAATACAGTATCTAACAGATGAGATTTGAGACAAATTAACCCAGTTGGCAAGGGTGCAGTAGAGGGACTAGTGTGGGAGAAACAGGAATTTCAGTAAATAGGGGCCTAACAGTTGTTGTACGGTACAGAAACCGGGAGTAAGAGCCCGTAACATAAGATGGGGGCCAAAATGGGGCAGGTGCCGCATGTCAATAAGGCGGACATCTTTGGAAGGGTGGTGGGGTGTACAGGGTGTAGGTCCACCATGGTCCTGAACTGGGCTTGGAGGATGGGGGTGGGGTGTATGGTCTGTAGACAACTGGCTAGTTTGAGGGAGGAACTATGGAGGTTAGGGAGGAGTCTAAGTGGCAGGGCAGATGGGTATGGTAGGCATCCAGGCTGGGGGGGATAGGCGATGGCAAGGTGGGATAGTGAAAAAGTAGAAAAACTAGGGACTGAAACCGACCCCAGTATCAGAGGCACTAGCAGAAAAGAGAGGAGAAGGAAGGGGGTGCCCGAGGCTAGGGGGGGATCCTGATGGAAGAGGAGGAGACCACAAGGAGTACCAGGGGAGAGAGCAGATGGCTGCATGTACGGAGGGAACAGGGTTGGGACTGGGGAGGGGGGCACGAAGGGGAAAAAGTAGTAGGGGGGAACTGGTAGATAGATTTGAGCCTCTGCTATGGGAAGGAGAGGGGTAGCAGGAACATACTGAAGGGGAGGAGGACAAGCGGGGTGTGACAGGGATGGCAACAGTTAGGGGAAGAGATAGCGAGGATGAAAGGGTACAAGGGGGCTAGTAAGGAAGGGGGTGGCTGGAGGAGAGAAGGCTATGGGAAGAGGGAAGGATGGAAGGGGCATCATTATCAAGGTCGAAGGGAATGGGGGCTGTAAATCGACAACAACAGGGATAGGAGAGGGGTTGGAAATCAGCCGGGGAGGAGGGGAGGTCGACATGGGAAGCCCAGTAGGAAGTAGTCAGGCTGGGAAGGGGTTCAAGGGGGATAGGAGGAATAAGGCAGAGAAAAGGGGTGAGGTGGAAGTAGGGGGTGCAGATACAGAAGTCACAGAGGTGCAGCTGGCAGGGGTAAGGGGCAGGGAAGAACAAATACTGGGGTGGTGGAAGGGGCATTAGAAGGTAAAGGGGGCAAGGGACGGGGGGTACTCATCCTGGGGGGATTCTATACTGAAAGGGGTAAGATAGGGTGGAAGGGAAAGGCACAGCTGTATTTGGCTTGAAGCTATCCCCAGGTTGACTGCAGGAGGGGCAGGGCAGGCACTGCTCAAGTGTGCAGCGAGGGGGAGGAAGAAACCTCATTTGGTGTTGCATGTGGGTACAAATGACTTGGCGGGAGATTGTGGAATAGTGAGGGAGGTTCGAGGTTGGGCAGGCAGTGTGAGGGGGTGGGGGAGTTGGTGGCATTCTCGGAGGTACTCCTGGTACCATGTGCAAGCATGGGGAGGAAAGGTTAGGACTGAGTTGTTCAACGAGTGGCTGAGGGATTGGTGCCACACCAAAAATTATGGGTTAGTGACTAAATGGGGTAGGGTCTGGGGGAATAGTGACTTGTACCCGGGGGACAGGCTACACTTGAGCATGTAGGGAAGTATTAAAGTTGAGATTAGAGGGGTACATCTCTACTAAGGTGGATTTAGGCCCGGTGGTGCTGAGGGTTGAGGTGCTGAATGCCGCACCTCGTGCCACATCAGCAACCTGGGTTTGGGAATGGACTCAGGCTGCTGAGGGCTAGCTGGGGAGATGAAGGATTGAGCATCCCATGATTGCTCTCCTTCCTCTGAGGTGGGTGGGTGGGTGTATGACATCGCGCTGGCCGGCTGCACTGCGGTTGCGTGCTCAAGAGGCAGGAGTGAGGCGGATGGTGGCACTATGTGCCTTGGACGCCACTGCACAATCGGCTCCCGGGGAGAAAATGGAGGTGGAAAATAACAGGGCGATCTCGCTGACTGATGGCCATGTCCTGCACCTCTGGACATGAGAGCGGCGCACCCCCAGGGGTACGGCTGACCCTGTGTGAAAGGCGAGTTTCTTTCTCACGCACGACCTGGTCAAGGGGTGCGGAAGCCGGCAGCCAGAGGTCGCTAGAGCCCGCTCCTCTAGAGGAGAAATAGTGATATGATAAAAAAACTAAGGTGGATTTAAACTAGTGGGGGGGGGGGGCAAAAGACTGAGGTTGGTAGGAAGGTCCAGACAAAGGAGTCTAATGAACTCACCCCCCCCCCAGATATAGGTAAAGTCGCAGATATAGATATAGGTAAAGGCGGAGGTGTACTAACCCCGGGAGGGGGCGGGCAGAGTGATCTGAGTGTAATACAGAAGGCACCACCACCCAGTAAGAAAAAGGAGGAGAAAGGGTGCAGACTACTGGGAGGAGGGACACAGGCCAAGGAGAAGAGTGAGAAGAAGGAGGGGTAAGGGTGGAAGGTGGTCTCTCTCAATGCAAGGAGCCAGGGGAACAAAATTGCAGAGCTTCAGGCGCTCGTTTCAGAGGGTAAGGTGGACATTGCTGCAGTGACAGAGACTTGGACCACAGAGTACCATGATTGGGACTTGGCAATCTTGGGATACAGGATATACAGGAGGGACCAGTGGGTTGGAAAGGGGGGGTTGCCCTATATGTTATGGAAGGGATTAAATGCATAAGGAATTAGGGAGAAGAGGAGAGGACACAGGCGCTTTGGGTGTAGCTCTTGGACTCCAAGGGCAGAAAGCTGAGGCTGGGAGTGGTGTACAACCCACCAGCCCCATCCGGGGAACTGGAAGAGGAGTTGGCAGAGCAGATAAGAAGGGTAATTAGAAGGGGGAGTGTGGTGACAGTGGGGGATTTTAACCTACCAGGGGTTGACTGGAGCACCCCGGCCACTAGCAGTGCCAGGGAGCAGGTGCTCTTTGATGCATTCCAGGATGGCCTTCTGACACAATTGGTAAGTGAGCCTACAAGGCTCTGGACCTAGTACTGGCAAATGGGGAGGCACTGAGGGAGGTAAGGGTGGATGACACACCGGCAAGTAGCGACCACCAAACAGTGTGGCTCGTTCTCGCTCTGGGCAGGGAGACAGGAGGCATGGGCACTAAGGTGGTGGACTTTAGTAGGGTGGACTTTGGGAGGATGCAAGCAGTACTGCAAGGGAGACTCCAGGATATAAGGTCAGGGATGGATTCAGAACAAAAGTAGGGAGTCAAAGACTGGACTAACAGAGGCCACAGTAGTCTGCACCAGGGCCAGGAGTAAGAAGAGCAGAGACAAGAGACCATTCTGGCTGAACAAGGAAGTGCTGCAAGGGGTGAGGGCAAAGACGACTGTATACTGGAAGTACAGGAGAACAGGGAAGGGAGAGTATAAGGAGGCTTACAGGAGTTGGTCAAGGGAGGTGGCCAGGAGGGTGAAAAAAGCTAAGGCCTTCAGGGAATTAAGGTTAGCACAGGGCATAAAGGGAGGGCAAAATAACTTTTTTTAGGTATGTCAGGGAAAAGAGGAAGTGCAAGGAACATATTGTGAGGATAAAGCAGGGAGAGGAATGGGTGGAAAAAGGGGAGGAGCAAGTAGACATTCTAAATGAGTACTTCTGCTCTGTTTTCACTAAGGAGAGAGATGGTCCACTACCAGCATGGGCTGGGAGGGTGGGGAAAGGGGGGGAGGAGGTGACGGACAAAGTGATTGCAGCGAGTAGGGTGCTAGAGGGGCTGAGGGCAGTAAGGGTGGACAAGGCACCAGGTCCCGATGGCATCCACCCCAGAGGGGTGAGGAGATGGCGGAGTGGTTGGCTGAGCTGCTGGCAGATCTGTTCAACACCTCCTGGAAACAGGGTGTGTGCCCCAGGACTGGAGGGTGGCCCATGTGGTGGCCATACACAAAATGGGCCTAGGGAAGAGCCAGGAAATGATCGCCAGTCAGTCTTACATCCATAGTGGGTAAACTTGGTATACCATTGCTGCAGCGACTCCCCGGCCAAAGACCATCACAGCGACAGGATTTGGGAAAATCTGCATGTCGCTGTGATGGTCTCTCACAGCCAGGGACTGCCTCTCAGGGTGTTTGCCCCCGGTCCAACTCCGACTCAGAGTTGGAATCCTAGAGACTGGGGTGAAGCCCCAACATGGGGGTTGGGGCACAACCCCTGTTGGAAACATCGGCATCCCTGACACCACATTGCCAACATTCGCAATGTGGCTGTCACGGATGTCTCCATGTCCACTGTCACTGTGGCAAGGTAAAACCAGTAAACTTATGGAGGCAATACTGAAGGAGAGGCTGGTGGCATTCCTAGAGATTATTGTCCTCCAAGATGGGTGGCAACATGATTTCACCTCAGAGAGGTCTTATCAAACCAACCTAATAGAGTATTATGACATGGTGACAAGGGAGTTGGACAGGGGCCATGCGGTACATGTCCTGTACTTGGACTTCAAGAAGGCCTTTGATACAGTGCCTCATGGGAGACTGCGGGGGAAGCTGATGGCAGTGGGGGTGGGAAAAAAGTTGACTAAATGGATAGAGAACTGGTTACAGGGGAGAGTGCAGAGGGTGTTGGTGGTGGTGGGGAGCTCTCAGCACCCAGAGCACTGACAAGCGAGGTCCCACAGGGGTCACTGCTGGGCCCGGTGCTATTTGGGCTCTTTATCTCCAATATAGCATACAGACTGGGGAACAGGGTTAGTCTGTTCGCAGATGATGCCAAATTGGGGGCGGTGGTGGACGATGAGGATGGATGGGAAAAACTGCAGGGGGACCTAACCAAACTACAGACATGGTCGGTGGAGTGGCAGCTGGGATTTAATGCAAAAAAGTGTAAGGTGATGCACTTCGGGGTTAAGAACCAGAAGAGGGACTATTGGTTGGGGGGGTGAGGTTGGGGATCACAGAGGAGGAGAAGGACCTAGAGGTGTTGGTAACTGGGAGCATGAACAACTCAGCCCAGTGCAGGAGAGCAGCAGTGAAGGCAAACAGGATGCTGGGTTGTATCGCAGTGGGGTTCTCATCCAGACACAGGGATGTGATCCTACCTCTCTACAGATCATTGGTCAGACTGCACCTGGAGTACTGTATGCAATACTGGAGGCCACACCTAAGGAGAGATGTAAAGTTACTGTACCGATCAGGGGGAAAAGGTGGGTCGCCTGCTGGCCTTAAGGTTAAAGCAACAAGAATCAGATAGATTTATACCTCCAATTAGGGCCCAGGCAGATGGATCCTTGAAGGTATCCCCTTCTGAGGTTGTGCAGGAGTTTGCCTCTTACTATGAGGATTTATATAGGGATATGGACAACCCTCCTTCCTTAGAGGAGCTTGAGGCCTACCTGAGGGATTCCTCTCTACCCTCCCTATCGGAATTGCAGAGGAATTTTCTATCCTCACCAATATCGCTACAGGAAATTTCAGAGGTCATTGGGGCTTTGCCCTCAGATAAGGTCCCAGGACCAGACGTTTTTTCCGCTTTATTTTATAAAACTTTTTGATCACAATTATTGCCAGTTCTCCACCGGTTGTACTGTCACATTCTTTCTGGTGCAAAAATAGATACACATTTGTTTGAGGCCCTGATTGTACTTCTCCTAAGCCCGATAAAGACCGAATTAGTGCAAGCTACAGACCAATCTCCTTATTGAATCAAGATGTTAAAATTCTCTCCAAGATATTGGCTGATAGAATAACACGAGTTCTTCCTGACCTGATTAATATGTCTCAGGTAGGGTTTATGAGGGGACGTTCATTAGCTGACCATCTACGTACCCTGTCACACGTAGTCTCGGTGTCCAGGGATGCTGCCTTTCCCGCGGGATTGGTCTCCTTGGACGCCGAGAAGGTGTTTGATCGTGTCAATTGGAATTTCCTGTTTCAGGCCCTTAAAGTATTTGGTTTTCCGGCTAAGTTCATAGAGTGAATTCAGGCCTTATATCAAACTCCATGTGCCAGAGTCTCTGGCAATGGAGCATTCTCCAAACCCTTTCCTTTGTTTTCCGGTACCTGGCAGGGCTGCCCTCCCCCCCTTTATTTAACTTATACTTAGAGCCCCTTATCCAAAACATTCTCAATAATCCGGAGATAAGCAGTATCCCGATTGGCAATCAGGTGGTGAAGATCACAGCTTACGCTGATGATCTCCTCCTTCAATTATCTCATCCAAAAACTTCAATTCCCGCCATGTTGAGGGAAATCGCCAAGTTCAGTGCTCTTTCGAATTATAAGTTGAATATAAATAAATCCTCCATTTTCCCTCTTAATCATAAGGTTTTTAAAAATGATTTGTCGTCTTTTGGTCTCGGTTGGTCTCCACGTGTTCTCAGATACCTTGGCATTAATTTAATGCGTAACCCCTCCTCCTGGTTTAAGAAAAATTTGGAGACTCTCTCCCAAGTGACAGTTCAGGATCTCAATAGATGGTCCAAACTCCCTCTCTCTCTTTGGGGTCGCATTAATATCATTAAAATGAATGTTTTTCCTAGTTTATTTTATCCCCTCTCGCTTCTTAACTCCTTTACACCATTATCATGGTTCCATAAAATGCATGGAATTTTCACAAACTTCATGTGGTCTAATAAACAAGCCAGGTTAGCATATTACAAACTAGCTACTCAGAAACTAGATGGAGGACTGCGGATCACCCATCTAGCAATTTATTTATTTATTTATTTTATTGAAATCTAGGATTACAAATACCTTTGAGCAGGAACTTCTCGTTTACAAAGGTTCCACGTCGAAGTAATGGGGGTATACATACATACAAAGGTCAACATAGTAATACACAGTTACACAATAAAAAGCAGTAAGAGGCTGAGGCTTAGGAAATTCCAGTAATTCAAAATGTGCCAAATGTTAGGTAGCATGACATACCAGCCAAGGGCAATCTTAGAAATAAGTGCTGCAGGCGAGAGGGGAGTTATGCAGGCAGGAAAGTTTTGTCGGAGGGTAGAGAGTGAGGGTAAGCTCTAAAGGAGAGGGAGGGAGGATAAAAGTCAGGAAATGCCTGGGGGAAAGGAGAGGGGCAAGGGGTAGGCAGGTAGGAGGGGGCAAGGCGGGAGAGGTAGCTGTCAAGACTGAAGTGGAGGGCAGTGAGTGGTGGGCCCCTGATTAGGCGAGGCAGTCACAACGACTAGTTAAAATGAGATGAAGTCGGAGTTGTCTCTTAAAAGGGCCAAGAGCAGCAGCAGTAAGAGTTTCTTTGTTGAGAGTATTGTACCACTGTGGTGCTCTGTGGTGCTTTGTTGAGAGTATTGTACCACTGTGGTGCTCTGTGGGCAAAGGCCCTATGGCCCATGGTAGTCCGGCACCTGGGGACAAGAAAGGTCAGTTGTTGTGAACTTCTAGTTTGCTGGGTGCTGTGGTGGTCAATAAGGAGCTTTTCAATGCCCGGGGGCATGACCCCGAGGAGGACTTTTTTGGCTAAGAGGCAGGTTTGATACTGTATCCGGCTGATAAGAGGAAGCCATCCTGCCCAAGTGTACAGGTCACAAGTGTGTGTAAGTCAGTCAGCCCCAGTTAGCAGTCTGTATGCTTTGTTGCGTGCAACTGTAATTCTGCGGAGGGCAGAGGCAGAGCCATAAATTGCTAGGCCTTAATCGATGATGGAGGTGACAGAGCTGTAGATAGCCCACCGGAGAGTGTCAGGAGTCATGCAGTGTTTGTGCCTGTAGAGCAAGCCTATACGAATGTTGGTGGTTTTGGCGACAGAATCTATGTGCCGATGGTAGGAGAGTGAGCTGTCCAATGTGACACCTAGGTATTTAAAATCAGGAACGTGTTCAAGTAAGGTCCCTGTTTGGTTTAGGATGGTGAGATCACGGGATTTGTACTTGCTCCTGGCATTGTAGAAGGTCATAACCTTTGTTTTGCTGTAGTTCATGACCAGTTTGTGTGACTTGAACCATTCTTCGATGCACATGAATTCAAGCTGTAATTGTTTCTCAAGGAGCTCTGCATTTTGGTGGTTGGTGAACATGACTGCGCCATCAGCGTAGAGCAGTAATTTCTGGTGGCAGACACTGGGAAGGTCATTGAGGAAGAGGCTGAAGAGTAGTGGCCCCAGGATGGACTCCTGTGGGACCCCTGAAAGGACTGGCTTTTCTTCCAAGGTGACACCGGCAATCCTAACCCACTGGACCCTCTCCCCAAGGTAGCTTGAAAACCAGAGCAGTGCTTCATTGGAGAGCCCAATGTTTGATAATTGCTTGAGTAGGAGTGGGTGGTTCACAGTATCAAAGGCTTTGGTAAGGTCGATGAATACTGCCCCTACACAGTTTCCTTGATCAAGCGTGGTATGGATGACGCCCATGAATTCTAATAGTGCAGTGGTGGTGGTACTGTGCCCTTTTCGGAAACCATGTTGCTCAGGACACTGGATGTCGTATTTTTCAAGGTACTTGACTAGTTGGTCTGAGGCAATGCACTCCAGGGCCTTAGACAATGGAGGGAGGATGGAGATAGGTCTGTAGTTGGAGTGCAGTGATTTGTCTCCACTTTTGTGTACCGGTGTGATGGTCGCCTGTTTCCAGCGAGATGGGAACTGGGACATCCTTAGTGATAGATTGAGGACCTTTGTCAGTGGTTCAAGGACTTCTTCAAGGACAAGTGCTAACAACTTCAGGTCAAGGGAGTCACCGCTGTAGCCTGTGTTGTGAATGACCTTCCGAATATAGGTTCTGGCTTCATGCACTGGGATCTCCTTGAAGTAGAATTGTGGGGCAGGGTGTAGGAGAGGAGTAGTTGCAGGAGGGTTACTACTAGAGGGGGCATCAAAGAAATTAGAAGGGAGAACACTATCCAAGTTGGAGAACGCATTGTTAAAGGTGGTGGTGATTGTGTACAGGTCAGATGTTGGTGTTCCATTTATGTTGAGCATGGTGGGTGGTGACTTAGGGTCCTTGCCTGTAAGGTCTTTCAAATTACTCCAAAATTTTTTTCCATCACCCCAGGAGTTGGAGAGAGCTTCCTTGAAGTATTTGCTTTGGCGCTCCTAACTGCCCGCATGCACTCATTTCTGGCAGCTTTATACTTTTGAATATCTCCAGGTTTGGATGTTGCACGGGCACAGTGCCAGAGATGATCCCTATGTTTGAGTAAAGTGATTAGATCGGGGGTTATCCAAGGGTTAGCTCTGCCCCTGACCTTCAGCTTTTTTAGAGGTGCAAAGATATTGCAGGCCGCAGTGAAGTGGCTGATGAAAAGGTCTAAGGCTTGGTTTACATCAATGGCAGAGTCGATTGGTGTCCAGTCCAGGTGGCTTAGGTGTGTCTTTAGTAGCTCAAGGTATCCCTGCCTTAACACTCTGATGTAGATTATTTTAGGAGGGGGCTTAATGAATTTGTTTGTCCAGGTACGTGTGACCGGTGAGTGGTCACTGATCCCATCAGGGAGCACTGAGACTTTTGAGATTCATTCAGGGTGATTAGTAAGGATCCAGTCCAGAAGTGTGTGTGACCCTGTCCTATAGTTGCATCTGGTGGGGGTGGTAACAAGCTGGGTGAGGTTCTGTGACGTGACAGCATCCTTGTATTTTCTGGCCTCTAGCGATAGCCAATTTATGTTGAAGTCGCCTAGTACTATGAGTTCAGAGTTATGGTGTAATTCCTGTAGGCTTTCCAATATGCTCATAAATCCATTGGGCTGATCTTTAGGGGGTAGGTACACAGAGAAAATGGTGAGCTCCTTGTTGTGCACCCGAGTAGAATTTTAATAGCGAGAACCTGCGAGGGTGGTTTAGGATTTGAGAAAGGGAAGACTTGACCAGATAGGAATTCCTCAGGTAGATGGCACAGCCTCCACTTCGTTTGGAAACCCTGTCCTGCCTGAATATAGAGTATCCAGGGATGGTGACTGTAGCATCTGGTATCTTGGGGTTAAGCCATGTTTCGACAACAGAGAGTACATCAGGACTGTGTTGCTGGACCCAGGTTTGCAAGAAGTCAAGTTTGTTAAGGAGGCTGCAGACATTGATTGAGGCTAATGTGAGGGACCCCTCCCACCTTTTTGTGGCATGGGGTGCTCAGGCTAGTGAGCCCAGGTTGAGATGAACATTTCCAGATATCAGAAGTAGCATAAGTAGTATCCTAAAAAGGTACGCTTTGATCATTTTGTAGACTAGTTTTGTTGTAGGGCATCTAGTCCTCTTGGCCTTGCTGGTCTGTGTTTGCCCCGTGATATTACACAGCACAATATATAAAGCCATGTTCTCAGAGTTGCCACGTGATTGATGAAAAGTAATCAAATCCACAGGAAATGGTGAACTACCAGGGACCAGAAAACTGTTATTGTAGCTCAAAGACCCAGAATGTGATAAATTCCTGAAGGGGTTAAATTCCTGAAGGTGATGAACACTGGCATGAGGCATATGCAGGATGTAAAAATCCTTTGTTAGTATCTAGCCTCTGTTCTCCAAAATGGTTGTGAACAGACCTCAAAGACAAGTACACATCTTTTAAGAACAAGTCAGTCGGAAATGTGGATTCAATGCAGCACTCCACAACTCAGTGCTTGTATAACAGATTTACTGACCTTACTTTTGGCTTTGATGGCTTCCAAAAAAGTTGATTTATGATGAGAATGCTAATACCAGGTGGTCATGTTTTGCAGTATCTTAGTCCAGGAAATGTTCATAGATGTTATGTCCAAGAATGGTCCGGTTCCTCCAAGCAGAAGCACAGGAAAATCCACAAAAACTAAACTACTGACAGAGACAAACACACACAGCCAGCCACACAGGCTTGATTCACACTGCGGTATTACTGGCCTAGTCATATTGCAAAATATTTGCGGTGGGTTAATCCGGGTCCGGAATATTTAAGACTGGTCTGGCTCAAAATTGAGTTAGACTTTATTCAATCCGAGAACATTGACCCCCAGACAATGTTCTATCTTAAAATAGCCTCCCTTCCGGACACTATTAGTTGTCCCATTATCCAAACATCCCTCAGAGTTCACACGCAGCTTTGTTCATTTCTTCGGTATTCCCCAGAAATGGACCTGTCTCAGTCCATTTGGAATTCCCCATCTTTCTCAATAAACAAAAAGATGCTATCTCGTAAATGGTTGCCCCAGATTGGGGATGGGATAATTTCTACTTTTCTGGATGATGCAGGGGAATGGCTCTCAGTTCCTAATATAATTCGCAAGTTTAATATCCCGTTAACCTTTTACTTCAGGGTGGCCGAACTGAAACATCTACTCTCCGCAATATTTGGTAATATCCCTCCTCATCCACCTGCTTTTCTGTTTGTATCGGATCTCTCCCCTTTATTGGGGTCACCAGGTGCTATCGCCAAAATATATTGTGTCCTATATCAGTGGAAATATGGGAGACCTGAAGGCCCCACTAGGCTCTGGGTTTCTTTTTTTACTCAATATACTCCTAACTGGTCAGCTTTATGGAAGTTCTGCCATAAATATGTCTCTCAGGATAGACTCCGCCTTATGCAATACCATGTATTGCATAACATGCATTATACCCCTGTAAAGCTAAGGAAATAGGGTCTTATAAGTTTGGGGGCTTGTACCAGACGATGTCAAGAGGAAGGTATGCTTCTTCACGTCTTTTGGTCATGCCCTAAGATAAAGCCATTATGGATGGCCATACAGAATAACCTAGACCCCATACTGGGTTTGCAGGAATACTTCACTCCAGACGTATGTTTGTTGGGGGATTTATCCTCTAACAAGGTTAGAATCAGAAGGTTTCATATTTCCATGATTGCACCATCCGTTAAGAAAATTGTGCTTCGGGATTGGAGGGATACATTAAGCCCAACATATCAGGAATGGGTTAATGAAATTTTGGTTAACTTACGTACTGAGAAAGCGATAGCGAGCCTCCACAATAAGTTGCAGTGGTACAAGAATACTTGGGATCCCCTTCACACGTTAATTATGGTCAGAGCTGCTAAATGAGTCTGTACATCCAGTGCTTTTTGATTCATGATACTATATTTTATTCTTCTATTTTGTAAGTACCTTGATGCTGTGTGGTGGGGGGGAAGGGGGATGGGGACAGCTCATGTATCATTTTGAGTATAAGCATTGTATGTGGTAATTTTCTGTCCCTTGTATTAGTAAAACATTTACTAATAAAATGTGAATTGTAAAGTTACTAGAGGGGGGTGCAAAGGAGGGCAACAAAAATATTAAAGGGGATGGAAGGAAAGGAATATGAAGTTAGGCTGAAGGAGCTGAACATGTACACACTGGAGGAGAAGAGGGATGGGGGGATATTATTGAAGCGTTTGAATACCTGAGGGGGTAAATAAACCTAGCACCGAGTGGGTGTTTAAACTGAGGAAAGAGAGATGAGAGGGCACGGACTAAGGCTGGAAGGGGGACATTTCAAGAGGGAAATGAAGAGGCACTACTTCACTGAGAGGGTGGTGTCTAGTTGGAGTGCGCTGCCAGAGGGGGTGGTAACATGTAGGACAGTCAATAGCTTTAAGAAGGAGTGGGATAAAGCAAGAGTCAGGGGGGCATGGGCTGGGACAAGCGGGGGAGGAACTGCGGGGGAGGAGGCTGGGGCAGCTGCAATCTAGAGTGCTAGCTGCACACTTGGGCAGACTTAGATAGACCGATTGGTCTGTTCTGCTGGCAGATTTGTTTGTTTGTTCGTATCTAAAATCACAGTGACTCTGTTCATGAGCAGAGGTCCTAAAATGCCTGTGTTGAAAATTTGGTGACAAACGTCCATAAAATGACTGTTACAAGCGTGCATTGTGCAGTTTCCATGCACCCTTGTAACTTCACAAATTTGTAGTATTTCCACTCCAGATTTTCAATATTGGCGCTTTTTCACACCTCCTTATGAACAGTACAGCTGTCATTTTTCATATCCTACCCGAAATATGCATTTACACATCTGGCACAGAATAGCGCAATTGCTGTGGGAAATCAATGTTCGAGACAGGTTAAGAAAATCATAGTGACAGTGTTCATGGGCAGAGGTCACAAAATGCCTATGTTGAAAATTTGGTGAAATAATTCCACTAAATGACTGTGTTAGGTGCATGCATTGCACAATTTCCATGTATGCTCGGAAGTTTGAGCATTTTTAAAATTTTCACTATAGATTTTCAACACTGCTATCTCTTCACACCTCCCTATGAATGGTAAAGTTGTCAGTCTTCACATCCTGCCCGATCTGTGTTTTCGTACATCTGGCGCACAATGGCACAGTCGCTGTGGGAACTCAAAGTTTGAGACATTGATAAAATCACAGTGCCACTATTCATGAGAAGAGGCCCAAAATGCTTTCATAAGGTGGGGGTCACAAAAAGGCCATGTTGAAAATTTGTAGTGCGAATAACAACAAACTCCTGGGATGTTAGGGTTTCTAATCATAACGTCCCACACTGTACAGACCGACAGGCATCAGGGGTGTGCCTTTGGATTGCAGACTGTAATGCTCATGCCATTCTACCCCCCTCACTCCACCTGCAGCCAGTGACAGGCATCGTGGTGCCTTGGACTCTTCGGCCCCAGAGTTCACCCCATTCTCCTATACTGCACCCATTTCAGTGTAAGTCCTTATGGAGTGGGGTGACTGTAAAGCCGAACACCCGAAGGCACACCTCAACACTTGTCAGTGTCTGCAAGATAGGATGAAGTGAAATGGCATGCATGTTATGGGCGACAACCCAAAAGCATACCGCAATGCCTGTCCGTCTCTGCAGGGTGGAGGTGGGGTTGGTGTGAAGTTCAATACTTCACTACCATTCCTACTCTGCATCTGTCTAACTCCTGCATTTCCAATGCAAATACCAGCAAGCAAACATTTGGCATTGACAAATGCTTGTTCTTCCTGTGTTTGTGCGCTAGGCTCCAGTGTGTTATTGTTTTTTGCTTTGTTATGTGTGATGAGCTTTGTTTTCATTGGTCATTGTGGGATCTGGGCAGGTTTACGTTGTTCTGGGTTTCGGTTTCTGCGTCAGGTCGGGAAGGGTTCTAACATGTACATTTTTATGTTTGCTTGTGTGCGTGTGCAAGAAACATCTTGGGACAATAGGACTCTTTGGAGGTGTGTGCCTGTCCTTGCCAATTCCGGTGTCAGTGTAAGGGGTGCGTCTGGTATGCACCAATGGATCAGCGAGCTGTCTATGATAGCAGTTTGAGAGCAGTGGTCTTGACTTGAAAGAATTGGTCCACTGCAATCAGCGGTGGTAACGTGTCTCTACTTCACATATATGTTGTGTTACGCTCTTCCTTTTCCCCCTAAGACATGGAGTTAAAAGAAAAATGTTGCTGTAATGACAAATGGTAACCTGGAACAATCATAGAGCAAAGGATTTTCATTTTGGGCTGCTCCGCTAAAAAAATACTTAGTGTGGGTCATTTAAACAATCACGGAGCAAAGGATTTTCATTGTGGGCTGCTCCGCTACAAACTGTCCAAGGCTGCATGGCAATCTGTACAGTGATGTGCTGCTGCTGCACTACAAAAACCTTATTCATTTCCCTTTGCACTATTCTCACCCCCCCCAAAAAGAAAAGGATTTAGCGGGGGTCTGATATCATGCTGTAACAATGCATGGCAATCTGTACAGTGATGTTCTGCTGCTCTGCTACAGAAAACCTTATTCATTTGCCTTTGCAATATCTCCCCCCCCAAAGAAGAAAAGGATTTAGAGGGGGTCTGATATCATGCTGCTTCTGGCTCCTGCAATTTGCATAAAGCTGGCCCGCCCCCCTTCGTCATTGCAGCTATTTGCCGATCACTGCAGTATGCTGTGAGAGTGTCCTCTCTCTCTCTCTCTTTCCATCTGTCTGCTGTGTCCCCCACTGTGGTCCAGTAGACACAGGTGGAGCAGCACACCCCACCATGATACCGATACCCAACGGAGTACACCCCATTCATTTTGTGGCTCTGCCATGGTCATCTGTGGCTGAGAGAGATAGAAGAGAGTGTGAGACACACAGATTTACTTTGCTCGCCCTGCCCCCCACAATGTCCACTTCCAGTCCTGTGGTCTCTGACAGTGGGACATCACTGTGCTGTGCTTTCCTGTAATGGTGAACTGTACAGCGAAGGAGCCCCCCCACCAAATTCGGTCCCTACAAAGTTTCCAGTACAGTGGCAGAATGCACACTTCAGTCATACTTCAGCCAGGCCCCCTTCAAAGATCAGCAGCCATGGTCGTCAGTGTGTCCCTCAGCCCCTGTGACTATTTCCACTACTAGAGAACCCATGAAGGGAGAGAGAGAGAGAGAGAGAGGAGGGAGCGGGAGAGAGAGGCAGAGAGAGGCGTGCATGGGGGGTTAGAGAGTGTACCTCACCACTGGCCTGCTATCTGCCCCAAAGTACTTCTGTTTTGCCCCTCACCATCAGTGGCACAGTGAGTGAGACAAGGACTGCATTCCTCCAGTTCTTCCAGCATCTCCTCTCGCTCTGTGTGTTTTAGGCCTGGAGAGTATCTGACAGCCAGCTGAAGGTTGTGCCCAATACTGTGTGCCATCCCTGTCATGTAGATGTTAAACCCCGCCTGCCTGTCTGGCAGTAAACACACTGTTTCAGAGGTTCCTCTGTTTCAAAGTGTCAGGAAAGCTATACTTCACATATTGTTTGGCAGCACAGCGAGTGAGTGAGAGAGACAGCAGGACCAGGACATGGAATTCAAAGGGTCTCTCGTTACACATTTACTGAACAGCAGTATTCCACCTGTTGTGCAGTTTTCAGCCCCCTAACTGTCCCCCGCACCCGGCCCTCCCTCTCAGCCCCAAACATAACACAGACACTGGGGGTGTCCAATCCCCCTACTGTCACCAACTCCTATGTGAAACCCCCTTGATGCTCTGTGGCACCGCTCCCAATGAGCAGTCACGTATTCTTGAATTTTTTATTATATTTATTCCTCCGTGACTGTCCTCAACACCACACAACCACACACACACACACACACCCACACACCCACACACACACACACACGTATACCACTGACACTGGGGTTGCCCAATCCACCAGTGTCACCACCCTATAAGTGCCCCCCAAGCGCGCCGCCCTCCCAATGCCCGGTCACATCTTTTTTATTTAATTTTCTTTATTGTACCACCTGACCTCAGCAACACTCCCCTCAAAATATAACAGTAACATGGGGTGCCCAATCCCCCCGTGTCGTGATCAACAAGAAAAAAAAGTGCTACCGATTTTTTTCTAAACCATGTGGAAAGAAAACCATCCATCAATGTATTTTGCAGCACTTAACGTTCCTCAGCTGACCCTCCCAACGCCCCGCAGCCCCCCAAGCCCTTACTTACCAACACTGTCATCTTCAGTGGACGACAGACACGTCTTCACTCTTCAAAGCTGGACCACAAACTGAAAGAACAGGTATGCTGTTCAATGCATTTTGGTAGGGTATTGAACTTAGTGGCATGACTTGTTTTATATGTTCATATTCTAGGCCCCATTTGCACCTTAATAATAGGAGGTTTTCACCAGTTAAGTTTAATAGGGTTTCTTTTTTTTAGAACACTCTTCAGGCAAAAGGGTCAGAAAGTGACACTAACTTAAGCATGAGAAAAAAATCTAGAGCATAAAACTCCATGGGTGGGATATTCAGAATGCACCAGGCAGGGGTGCAAGCCTGTGCGCAGTGCAACTGGGATGAGCCGGGGCACGGTCCGGGTGACATTCAACGGTGCTGCGCCATGGCTCGGCACCACTGAATATGGCACTGAGGCCGCACGCACTGCGCATGGCGCAGTGGCACTATGCCAGGGCAAGTGACAGCAGGGGAGTAGAGGGCTGCGCCAGTGCAAGTGTGGTTGCGCTAGGTGCAGCAAGAACGATATTCAGACGTGAGCGTGCAGATGAGGTCATTATGTATGCAAGGTGCAAATGGGGCCATTTTCATGTCGTTACAGCCCCATTTGCATGTGGCGCCCTGCCAGGCTGCAGCCATCGGGGACCGATGCCCCCTGCCCCTTGGCGGGCGATGCATCCCATCACCCGATCACAGGCATATGTTTAAATTATTGCTGGTGGTCCAGTGGACCCGAACCCCTGCCTGATCACAGGCATAAGTTTCAATTACATTCTCTGGTGGTCCAATGGACCTGCTCCCCAGCCTGATCATGGGCATATGAGCTAAATAATATTCCATGGTGGTCCAGTAGACCCGATCCCTTGCCCGATCACAGGCATATGGTTAGAAATCCCTGGTGGTCCAGCAGTACCCATCCTCCCCACCCACCCACTGAGACCCGCCACCCTCCACCCACCCGGTCAGTGGCAGGTGGCAGCTCCCCGCCCGCAAGCTGCCCGCTGACTTACAGCATGCATTACGGCTGTACGTCTATTGGTCCACTGCATGGGCCAATGGGCATGCAGACTGTATTGTACTACAGAGTCCTGAAGTGTGAATGAACCATTAACATTTCAGGACTGTGGGTGGTTGGGGAGGAGGGTACCGCTGGACCACCAGGGATTCCTAACCAGATGCGCATGATCGGTCAGGGAAGCAGGTCCACTGGACCTCCAAGGAATATAATTGAAACTTATTCCCGCGATCAGGCAGGGGTTCGGGTTCACTGGACCACCAGGGATTGTTCATAACTATGCCTGCGATCAGGTGATGAGGTAAGGTCCACTGGGCCAACAGAGATATTATATTTATATGCCTGTGATTGGGCAAGGGGGGACAAGATGCCTGGCCTGTGTCTGGGGAGGTTGGGTGGCCAACCACAGCAGGCGGCTGCCATGTTGCGCCCAGCAACACGGCAGCCTGCCTGTGTCCCCCGACATGTTCCTGCTTTTTACAGGCACATCTTTGCACCCCCCTGTGTGGCGCAAGGTGGGTTTGTGCCTGCTTATGCACCACACATCCTGGGCTGAATATCAGGATGTGCAGCATATGCATGGGCACGCCCCCCACACTTGCGCCACATACATTACTAGTGTGCCCCGGCACATCGGGGGTTGTGCAGAGCAACCTACCCCTTTGAATATCGTGCAGGGGTGCATCAGTGGGTTGCGCATAGTGCAACACTGTTGCGCCATGCTCAACCCCTTTGAATATCCCACCCCATATGCCTATTGTCACTGAGCTATCTTTCTAATTCAGTAACAGTCCTTCCACAGTTTTCTTTTTCTTAGTTTCAGAGACAGTGAGTTATATTTAGTAAAACTAAGAATTTATTCTCTCTTAATAAATTGATTTTCTGATTACCATTATACAGTAGGCTGAGAGAATGCTTGCCAACAAAGTGCTCCACCTCCCTGCACATGAGCAGTGTTGGGAAGTGTATCTGATTACATTGTTATGTAACATCTTAATGTTAATGGATTACTTGAAAGAAAATGTAATCTTGGGACCTTACAAGATTACATTTTCTTTCAAGTAATGTATTACTGTAACCCAATTTAATATATTACTTTCTATTTTTTTTTTTGTAGGACTCCAACTCCGGCTCACCACATCCCTCTGGCTGATGGCTGTGACAGAAAATTAGTACAGGTATGCACTGCAGCTCTGCTGGTAAATTATAAGTACTCTCATAGGGGGAAAAAGCTGATTCCATCACTTTCCTGGGCGCCCACAAGAGCCAGGGAACTTTCATGGAGAAGGGTGGCTATTGATCAGCTCAGCAATACATCACAAATTGTCTATGTATCGATTACAGCCAGATGCAGACAGGCATCTCTGCCAAATATGCCTCCTTGAAGTTTATAGACCCTGGTTATCTGATGATTCACCTGTTCCTACCCCCATAACAAGATGTCCTGGTGGTCTAGCAAATATCCAACCTGCTCCCCGGCCCCCCAAACGTTTTTGAAAAAAAAATGCTATTATGCAAGTAGAGTGTCTTTGTTACAATACTTATAGGCATGGAGCACGCACCAGCACTGAAGAATATGGCAACCTGAACTGTGATTTTCTCTGTCTCGCTCTAAAGTGTTCTGCTCAGTAAACTAAAACAAAACTATTTAAATTTATCATTTTTCATTTTCCCTTATCCTAAGCTAATGAAATTGAGTTATTCTATCCAAATCAGCTTAGTTTTCGTGCAGTCATAGATATTTAAAAAATGAGTTCAGTTAACTCTGATGGCGCCTAGGTCCAGTAGCGCGAGCCACACCAGCAAGGGTCTCAAATTAATAACTGCAGCTCTCAGACAGAAAAAAAATGCCACCAAACTCAGGAGGTACTATAAAGTAGAAAAGGCCTCTAAAAGGAATGATTCCATCAAATTAATTCCCCACATCACCAGGAGTCTGTCAAGGCATGCTGAATGGAATGCACAGGGCACACACTCTCCAGAGGGACCGTGCTTCTGAACTAACAGGTGTGCATGGGGAACTAGTCACTTCTAAGGAGAACAGAAGCTCTCTGTTTCTGATGGCAGCAGTCAGGTTGGTAGGGCTTCCTTTATGCATAAGCATGTATAATAATTATAATAATGTGATTTAAATGAATAAAATCTGATTTTTCTGAATACAAAGCACTTGCAGTGTTTTCGTGGTATGGAAAAGGCCTTTGTAAAGAGCAATCCACGTTGTTTACTAAAGGGCGGATTAACACAGTATTCTGACATATTTCAAAATACAGTCAGACTACTGACATGTTCCAGGTAGTCATTTTGAAATTTCAGTCAGAACTACCTCAGAATGGTTACTGAGAGAGTGGGAACATCAAATGGAACTCCGCAGATGAAGCAGAGGAAAATAATCAAATTTTTGAGTGGAAAGTCCACTCAAATTAATAGTTTTTGTTACGGTACAGATAAATTAATCTGGGCAGTCACTTTATAACTGAATATTGCACAGCAGCAATGTGCAGCAGCCACAAGCCGGTAGTGAACCTGCAGCCCGAGCACAGACGACCTCAAGGTCCTTGTGCATACTGAAAGTCAGGGCAGGCACATAGCTAATAGCAACAATGTTTTCATTTTCCTTTTATTGGATAAATGTTGTAAAATGTAGTGTTCATTGAAGTCTAGAATGAAAACTACATTTTACAACTTTACCACAAGTTGCTGCAGTCACTGTTCAGAAAACAAAGCAGATGGCCAAATAGCTGTCATTGTCAAGGTTGCGCTCTTTAGGCTGACTTCTTGTGGGAGACTCGTGGCAACAGAAATGCAGAGTGTCTGTTCAGCAAAGACATGGACTGCTTAAAATGGTAACCTCGACTGTTTTTTTCTCACAAAAAAATGCTCTTCTACTTAAAAAAAAAAAAAATCGTGTCAGGTCATGATGAATGCTATCTTTATCAGTACCAGTGCAGTTGAACTATCTCTGTCTCTTCCAAAACATTTAATTTTACTAGTAAGATTTGCTTTGTGGGGCTTTGTGTAAATGCCGATTAGCAGTGACACTATCCAGGTCAACTGCTTCATCGAAGCTGAGATTGTCATTCTTGGATGAAGCACAGCTCTGCTATTTCATGCTGTTAGTGACGGAAACAGCTGTTCAAGATCCTCTGTCACTCCAAATTTTAGAGATTGACCTGTGGACAGGTTGGACTGGTTTCCTAAATACTAGGGAACTGTAAACTTATTTTTCCTCGCTGAAATTTTAACTGTATTGTTGCAGTGTTTAGATTGCAGATATGAGCAGACCTTAGGAAGTTGGGCTATGCCTCTGTCAAAAGGGTCCCCATGATTTAAAAGCAGTCCATTTGAGAAAGGGGTAATCTAAAACAGATGGTAAACTAGAGTTCTTGCAGGTTTTACAGCCAGCAGACCTCAACTGAAGAAAGACATTTATTTTTTTATTTTTCTAAGTACTTAACCTACGTGTTTGGACAAAGTGAAAAATTAACAACTGATCACATATCTGATTCCTTAAACATTTAAATGGCTGCCTATTCAAGAATGAGTAGTGCTATTACACAGTGTAGCCTGAAAAGAAAAGAACCCTACAGAAAGAGGCACACTTGAATAAGGGGAGAAGCTGACAAAAAAAAAATTAGCACACTAATTGATAAGAAAGATGCACTTACCCTTAAGCTTTTACGATGAATGATCTATTGATATACTCATGGAATGTGAAGGGACTTAATTCCCCTTTAAGAGGAAGCAAATTATAACTTTTCTCAAAAAACACAAAGCAGACATTGCCTTCCTCCAAGAAACAACATTATTAGCAGAGGATGTTAATAGGCTTAAAAAGGACTGGGTCGGTCAAATGTATAGCTCCTCCTTTTCTTCTAAAAAAAGAGGGGTAGCTATTTTGATCCATAAAAAACTCAAATGGACCTTAAGTCTATATCAGATCCAGAAGGCAGATGGGTTATAGTTACTTTGAATACCTTCTCTGGTGCTATTATGTTAATCAATATTTATGCCTCTAATATGGACTCTCCTGAATTTTTTCATAATTATCCCAAAACATTTTGTCTAACCACTTGAATAGTATTCTCATTATATTTGGAGGTGATTTTAACCTAGTACTAACACCACAAGTAGATAGAAGTAACTACTGTATTGACTCACACCCCAGAGGTACCAAGGCTCTCTCTTTATTACTGAAAAAGTTTGGCCTGGCAGATATCTGGCGGCTACTTCATCCTCGTGACTGTGACTTTATCTTCTACTCAAATCTCCATAAATCACATAGTCGGATTGACTACTGGTTTGCTTCCTCTTCCATAATTGAGAAAGTTATTGATTCCTCTATCTTCCCCATAATAATATCAGACCATGCACTGATTAAACTACACCTCTCATGGGGACCCCCTACAACAAAGTCTACCTCCTGGCATCTGGACCCCCTTCTCCTTAGAGATCCAGATTTCCTACCCTGGATCAGATCTCAAATTCAAGACTTCCTACCATACAATAACCCTGTAGACACATCAATATCTACAGTTTCAGAAGCTCTAAAAGTTACATGGGAAAATAATTAGCTTCACTGCCCATAGAAAAAAGAGTAGGGAACAACTACTTGCAGACCTAGAAAAACACTGAAGACTAAAGAACATCTATACTTTGGAAATAAGCCAAATCCCATTTCTCGGCTCCATCTAGAAATATTACAACTCAGAACCAAAATAAATGACCTTGTCTCTCGTAGCATGGAATTGGCTCTATTTAGACTTAAACACAAATATTGGGAACAAGGGGAAAAAAGTGGGAAACTTCTTTCCTATCAACTTAAAGTGCAACAAATTGAGCGCCACATTACCAATCTTAAGGACCCGCAGGGTAAGGTTCATAATGATAACCTCTCCATAAATCATATTATGATATCTTAATCTATGTTCTGTTGTCAGTTCTGCACCCACCCCACATATACAACATTTTTTGAACTGCCTGCATCTACCTCACCTACAGTATCTCCTGATGAAAAAAAATATTCTGGATGAACCCTTTACTCTGCAAGAACTCATAAAGGCACTATCCTCACTAAAATCAGGCAAATCACCGGGTGGAGACGGATTCCCCATAGACTGCTATAAATCACTTTCTGATTCCCTTTGCCCCCTACTTTTTGAAGTTTTCAAGGAAGCTTCAGACAAAGGCAAACTTCCTCCTACTTTTACTGATGCAATTATTACATTAATCCCTAAAAAAGATAAAGATCCTTCCTTTCCTGCTAGCTACAGACCAATTTCACTACTTAACACTAATAGGAAGATACTAGGTAAACTTCTATCCGCACGTCTTAAACCCCTCCTTTCTAAACTAATCCATCGCTCTTAAGCAGGCTTTGTCAAGAACAGATCTGGCTCAGACCACTTGCGCTCCTTGTTTAATTTAATTCACAAGGCCAAATTCCTTAAATCTCCTGCTGCAGCAATAGCTATCAATTTCGAGAAGGCTTTTGATTCCCTTAGCTCGAATTATCTATACCAGGTCCTGTCCTACTTTGGCCTCCCTTCAAACTTCTGCACATGGATCAAGTTACTTTACACATCAACCGCAGCCAAAATCCTCACTAACTCTACATTTTCTTCCTCCTTCCCTCTATCAAGAGGAACTAGATAGGGCTGTCCTCTATCTCCCTCACTGTTCATCCTGGCCATCGAACCCTTAACAGCTAGCCTATGCCAAGCTAATAACATTAAAGGTATTCCTATAGGTAACTCTAGATACACTTCCTTGCCGTACGCGGATGATCTTTTAATCCTTCTAGAAAATTTAAGCGAAGCTGGACCTCCTTAAACTAAGTTGCTTAACAAATTCACTGAAATCTCAGACCTAGCGTTGAACTATGGCAAATCCGAAACTCTCCCTCTCAATGACTTATGCAAACCCTTTATGAACCTATCGCTTGGTTTTTGTTGGTCACCACAGGGTATTACTTACTTAGGAATAACAATTTCCCATGATTTATGGAAGATTTGGGATCTAAATTTCAACCCCCTTTTTGTTAATATTAAAACAGCCCCAGATAGTTGGAAACTTTTAAATCTCTCTTTCATGGGGAAAATTTCTGCGATAAAAATGACCATTTCTCCTAAGATACTATGTTTGTTTTCTAACATTTCACTTGTCTTACCTTCTACCTATTTATCTAAACTTGATAAGTTAATTGGTAATTTTATTTGGGAGGGCAAGACACCAAGATTTAGCCGTACCAAACTTCGATCACCCAGGACCAAAGGGGGATTTAGTCTTCCTTGATTTAAAGGCTATTTTTGGGCCTTTCAAACCATTAAATGGTGTAGCAAAATGTCATCCCATACACCTCTCTGGGTAAAGATGGAGTCTGCATTAAGTCTTGGTGGTGTTCCCACCTCATTCATCTATTGTGCCCTCCCTCCTAAACTAAAACCCCATCCAACTGTCTCTGCATCTGTTCTTTATTGGAAGATGATAAACAAGCACTTAAAATCCAATCCCACCCCATTCTCCTATACTCCTCTGTGGGGTAATTCTTTGCTTTCCCTAGAAGGACAACCCATTTTCTGTTGCACGTGGAAGAACAAAGGCCTATTCCTTTTAGGAGATATTCTTTTTAAAAACCTCTTCTGATCTTGACTCTTTCTCAAACTTACAGCTAAAATGGGATCTCCCCAAACAGGACTTCTGGAAGTATCTTCAAATTCGAGCTGCCTATAAATCCCTTGCACCTTATATTCACAACCTCTCTCCACATAATCATTACATCTCACATTGAATTCACTTATTAGCAAAATGGAATAGTGTCATCTGTAAAGATATCATGGAAAAACTTCCCGACCAGTCTCTTAATGCAAAAAATAAATGGTGCACTCTTCTGAACTATAATTTATTCAAAACCCAATGGCAAAACTGTTGGCGCTCTTCTCATAGCTTTTTTAAGGATGCTTGCAGCTCTTTAATACAAATCAAAATATTACACTTGTGGTATAGAACTCCCTCTGGACTAAATCATATGGGTCTCCTAAACAACACTAATTGCTGGCGTTGCAAGTCCCCTAATACAGATCTTTTTCATATATCATGGTCCTGCACTCCAATTTACAAACTATGGCATAGGATTCACTCCTTTGCTATAAAGGTGATCAGACATCACATCACCCTTGACCCTAAACTCTTTTTGCTTGGTATCCTCCCACCTAATAACACTACTCTATCTCATGCTCATTTTAGATGGCTAAATATACTATTCCTTCAAGTCAAATGCCTTATTCTTATGAATTGGAAATCCCATAATATCCCTTCTCTCGCTGATGTCTTCAAAACCTCTCCCATTATGCCTCTCTGGACCGGATATCCCATCTCTTCTTTGATTGACTCACTATTTATGATAGATGCTGGCAGGATTATTTCTCCTACTTGAATATCTCTGGTAGTCCTAACTAGTACACTATACTATATTATACAGCTCACGCTATGTTTGGATTATCTCTCACTATTTCCTCAACTTTATTTTTTCTCTTTCTCTCTTTTCCTTCCCTTTTCTCATTATTTTCTGTCTATAGAATTGTATTTAATACTTCATACAACTTTCTATAGTTCCTATTTTATACATTTAGTCTATGTTATAATTGCCTGCTATTATGTATAAAGTTATGATAATGGCTCTATTATATTTATAACATGTTTCTTATTACTATAATTATACCTGCTGCTAAATCTCCTACTTATATAGATATGGTAATTAATAGACATACTTTCTCCCTTTTAGCTACTTGCAACTATACTCAGATATTAGTTTAAGTTCATCTTTATAACTTATAATTTCTTATTCAGACAGCACTCGTGTATATAAAAGTTGTTGTTTATTACATTTGTAATCATTTTGCTCTTTGTTGAAAACCAAAAAGCTAAAGTGAAAAAAAAAAGATGCTCTTGCAAAAAAGTAAATGCACATGCAAAACAAAAATTTTATTTACAAAATCCCACACCATACAGTATGTGCCAACATAAAGGCAAGACATTTACAATGGCTGATTCCAAATGCCTAATAAATCAAATGCATACATGCATTACCAAAGTGATAGTGCAGTTAAGCATATCCAAAATAAGACAGATTTGTGAATGTGTCTATATGGGTCTAAAAGCCAGATGTGTTCAAACGCTGAAGCCCTATCTGCAGTCGACAGCCCAGTGTGTTAATCTTAGCATGAGATTCATCGGGGGGGGGGGGGCTGTTCTCTGAAAGAACATTTAGTGGGTGGAATAAACACCTTTTATTGTTCTACAACAGAACCGTAGTGTAGCCTTTGATGATTTGGAGGTTTGATTTCTGCCTTTTCATTCCATCCCTTTTTCTGGCTATAGCCTTATTTATGAATTATTTTGGAATATATTGCTTTTGCTGTCTTTCTCATTTTCCTTTGTGTTCCTTTGCACATTGTCTGCTTATTTATGTTTATGTCTTTCTGTAATTCATTTTTGTTTATTGTTATTCTGACACCTAATCATTTGTTGTCCAGTGGGTAGTGATTTAGTTTGGTGTGGTGACTGCTAATCTTTAAGCAGTCAGTATGATAAATTAACAGTCTGTTTCACATAGAAAGTTATGGACAGTAAGACGAAAGAAAGGAGATGTGACAGGTACACTAACTGAAACTGTTTTCATGTGCAGTGGGACCTGTATAAATCACATTTATTAAGATCTTGTTAGACAGGACAATTTATATTTTTTAAGCACTCAAATTTGTTTATATTACTGATGTGAATACAGTTATCAGCCTAACAAAATCACTTTACTGATTTGTAAAGAAAGTGTTTTTTAAATCAGTTTATTAATACTAAATTGATCACATTATGGTTTGTTGGTTCTTTAAGCTGCAATGGGATCCAAGGGATTCTGTTTTGGACTCTCAGTACATCTGTCTATACAAGGTGTGCAGAATAGGACAACATAGTTAGAATTTGGGAGGCTGAGTCTGGATCTCACATTTCCAGAGCCTGAATGATTAAAACCTGATGTAAACCTTAACTCCATGAACTTATGAATATGCTAAAAAGTTACCTCTTGGTTGTGTGCTGCCACAGGTGCCATACACATAATGTCCTTGCTGTCTTGTACCAGGCCCAGTCTGGACTGAACAATGTGGTATTTGGTGTTATTTGGACTCTTGCACAAACTGCTGTAATGCACACCAATACTCATGAGTGTAGAAAGACATACTCGAGAGACAGGGACTGTAATTTCTATTTGAGAATAATGGGGCTGGACACCTCAAGAACTGTTCCATATACTAACCTCCCAGCTGATCCTTGTTGTTTTCCTTGTGAGCCCAAACTAGGAGCATAAACACCTGAGCCTGCCTTTTGCTCATGAGTGTGGGTTTCTTCATTGAATCAGTCATGTCATGATGAGCTGTCCTGTGATCATCGGGGGGGTCATCATAAACACTTTCCTATCTTTTAATGTTTGTATTGTAGACTATAAAAGGAGTGCAACTAAGTCCTTTATTTTTTTGTCTCAGGCATTTAAAGTGCAGCACATTTTATTGTAATATATTGATAGCTTTATCACTCAATTTTCTTTAGAAAATAACCTGAAATTAACAAAGAAACATAAAATAACAGTACAACATCCCTCCAAGGTAAAACCATATCATCCAAAATATTTTGTAATTTTATTACTTTGTTAATTGGGAAAGTTGACTCATCTAGGACTCTGTCCTATTTTGAGTGGTGTCCCATGGTAGGAGGAAACAATGAAACACCTAGGCCCAGATATTCAAAAGGGTTGCACATGGCGCAACAGTGTTGCACCATACGCAACCCACTGATGTGCCCCGGCGCGATATTCAATAGGGAAAAGTGCACGGCACAAATCCCGATGCACCAGAGCACATCAGTAATGCATGCAAGTGCAGGTAGGGGAGGAGTGCCCATGCATACCCTGCAGAGCCCGATATTCAGCCCGGGATGTGCAGAGCCATGCATGCGCAACCCCTACCTGTGCCAGTACAAAGTTGATCCAAAAAAAAAAGGAACAACTGATGGCCACCCACAGGTGAGCTGCTGCATTGCAGGGTGCAACACGGCAGCTGCCACCTATGGGTGGCCACCCGAGCTCTGGCTGCACCTGGCAGTGCCACCCCATGCCCGATCGCGGGCATTTCTCATAAAGCATTATTCGTTATCTGAGGCCCAGTGGACGTCTGGCTGCCGATTGCAGGCATTTGTAATAAAATAAAATAATTCCATCAATATCCTGGTGGTCGGTGGACGCTAGCTGATCGGATCGCAGACATTTGTAATAAAAATTCATTTGTCAATATCCCTGGTGGTCTAGCAGTACCCCCCACCCCACCTGCACATCTCTGGAATATGTAGCACGGTATGGTTGCATGCCCATTGGCTCACGCTGTGGACCAATGGGCGACAGCTCCTACTGCTGATGATGCGTCGGCTGGCGGCGGGAGGCAGGCGGTGGTGCTGCCACCCGCTGGCTAACGGGGAGCGGTGGTGGGGCTCAGTGGGCTGGTCGGGTGGGGGCTACCACTATACACCAGGGATATTGGTCAATTAATTTTTTATTACAAATGCCCGCGATCGGCAGCCAGTGGTCCACTGGACCACCAGGGTATTGGACGAATTAATGCTTTTTATGACTAATGCCCACGATCAGACAGACAACAGTCCACTGAACCACCAGGGATATTGGACGAATTAATGCTTTTTATGACAAATGCCAGCGATCGGGCAGACAGCAGTCCACTGAACCACCAGGGATATTGGACGAATTAATGCTTTTTATGACAAATGCCTGCGATCGGGCTGACAGCGGTCCACTGGACCACCAGGGATACTGGATAAATTAATGCTTTTTATGACAAATGCCCGCGATCGGGCTGATAGCGGTCCACTGGACCACCAGGGATATTGGACGTAATTCTTTATTTTATGACAAATGCCCACGATCGGGCTGTGGAGCACATTGTCGGCTGCAGGGGGCGTCGATCCCCGATGGCTGCTGCCTGGCAGGGCGCCAGGCGCAAGTCGTCGGAGATCAGTGCACCTGCATGCAAATTTTGTTTTTATTTATTTATTTTATTTTATTTATTGGAATACAATCGGAATTACAAACCTCTGAGTCACAGACTCTTTTGCAAAGGCTCCACGTCGGTTATATAGGGTGGAGGGTAGACAAATACAGTAGAGAACACACATAAACAGGCAGTATTTACAGTAACTGAACAGAGGAGCCGTCCAGGCAAAACTTAAAATCAGGTGAGGCAGTTAGGCAGCAGTCTTGGCATATCAGGCCGGGGATTTTTGGAGAAATACGTGGGGCCTTGTGGGACCCTGAGTCGAGAGTAGGGGGGAGGGATGGGCGGTCAACTGGGTGTACAGAGTTAGCCGCAGTCGCATATGGCTCTCTCAAGGAGATGAGCTTTGAGGCCTGTTTTAAATTGAGAGATGCTGTGGGTCTGTGAGAGTGAGTGTGGTAATGCATTGAGCCAGAGAGGGCCGTATCGGAAGGATCTTTGCCCAGGGAAGTTCTAATGAGTGGTACCAGGAAAGGAGAGCTTGCAGAGAGCCTTGTATTGCACCTGTGAGGTGCAGAACAGATTAAGGGGAAAAGTCCAACGGGGGCTTGGTGAAGGTGTATCTTTTTTGCGAGGATGCAGGTGTGGAACTGTAATCGATGTTGGAAGTTTAACCAACCAGATAACGCATAAAGATCACAGGTGTGGGTTAGTCTATCACATCCTGTGACTAGGCGGCAGGCTTTGTTCAAGACAATGTTTATCCCGTTAAGGGAGGTAAGTTCAGCAGAGCTGTATGTAGTAATCCCGTAGTCCACAAGGGAAAGGATGGAGGAGGTGACTGCGAGCTGCATAGCCTGTGGGGGTAAGCAGTGCTTAAGCCTGTACAGGATGCCTACTCTTGTGCTGATAGTGGTTATGCCTCTGGTAGGAGAGGGAGGTGTCTAGAGTGACACCTAGGTATTTGAAGTTGGTAACGTGTTCCAGAGGGGCACCGAGAGCGTTCTTGATGAGGAGAGCAGACTGACTATGAGGACTTTGGCGGTGGGCAAAAATCATGGACTTAGTTTTATTATAGTTGATAATTAGGCTGTGTTCAGTGAACCAGGTCTCTAGATCCCAGAAATGCCTTTGAAGGGCCTGCTGGAGGGCGGTAGGGTGGGGGTGTTTCCAGAACAGAACCGCATCAGCGGCGTAGAGGAGCAAATGACCGCTGCATGCCTTAGGGAGGGAGTTTAGAAAGAGGGTGAACAGCAGTGGGCCTAGAATAGACCCCTGTGGGACCCCAGAGCAAACTGTTTTAGGGGTGGAGAGGGTGGTGCTTATCCTGACTTGCTGAGAACGGCCTGAGAGGTAATCCTTGAACCAGGCCAATGTCTCCGGGACCACATTTAGTTTAGGGAGGACTTGAAGCAGAAGCTTGTGACTGACCATGTTGAAAGCCTTGGTTAGGTCCACGTATATGGCCCCGGCAATTGAGCCTTGGTTGAGGGCTTCGTGTAAGAACGTGGTGAGCTCTGTGAGAGCGGTGATGGTACTATGGCCTGAGCGGAAACCATGCTGCTCCTGGCTGAGAAGCATATGCTTAGTTAGGTGTTCGGTTAACTGGTCAGAGACTATTCTTTCTAGGGCTTTGGAGAGAGGTGGTAGTACTGAGATAGGTCTATAGTTGCTGGTGTTAGTGGGGTCGCCGCTCTTCAGGATGGGAGTGATTATGGCTCTCTTCCAGGTAGAGGGGAACTGGCCGAGGCAGAGCGAGAGGTTAAGAATTTTAGTGAGGTGTGGTAAAGTGGCATCAAGGGAGAGCCGAAGGAGTTTAAGATCTAGGGAGTCATTGCTGTAGTGGGTATTAGAGATAGCTTTGGTAATATAGCATTTTGCCTAATAGCAGGTGATGACACGAAGCCGGAAGGGGGGGTATTGGTAGGACTCGAGGTGGGGGGGGAGAATTAGGAGGAAGGATGTGGGAGAGATCTGAGAAGGCCGAGTTAAGGGCTTCTGCGATAGTGGGATGATCCTGAGTGACCTCACCATTAAGAGTAAGTTGGGTGGGGTTGGGGGAGCGAGATGGTGCCATAATGACATGCACATGGCCCCATTTGCGCCTTGCATACATTATGGCCCCATTTGCATGTCAAATTTTGAATATCGCTGGTGCTGTGCATGGTGCAATAGAACTTGCGCTAGCGCATCCCCATGTTCCACTCTGGCCATTTGCGCTGGCGCAGTGCCACTGTGCCATGCACACTGTGGGTGGCCAGGGTGCGATATTCAACACTGCTGAGCCATGGCGCAGCTCCATTGAATATCGCTCAGCCAAGTTGAGCTGCGCCCAAGCTTGCACCACAGCCTGGCGCAGTTTGAATATCCGGGCCCTACAGTTTAATACAGTGTATTTATGCCATAGGATGTTGGACATCCAGGGACAGTGAACAACATGCTGGAATTAAAATACAAAGAAAGTGTCTGAGTAACTGATTAAACAAAAGACGATAATATTTTTGGCTTCCTAAAACATACTCTTGTGCAGGAAGATGTACCAATTATAATGACATTGGAACTTAAATGAAGGTATATTGAATATACTATAAAGAACATACTGATGTGTACAAGTTGGTGCCATCAAAGTTCTTACTGCCATCCTATTTGAAGTCTAAGTTACTTTTTATGTTGATTGCACGCATGCACAAGAAACATATTGCGGCAGCTTTCTCCAGAAGCAGACTGTGGAGGCACAGCAATGTTGTGGCCCATGCCCCCACAGCCTGTAAAGGCTTGGCCGGCTTCCCCCAATGCCGTAGCATGCTGTTGCTGACACTAGTTCAGCCAGCGTGCCACAACTTTCTAACGTTTTAGTCACTGCAATCAGGGGCCGCCTCGTCACTGCAGTGTCAGCCATTCGCTGCAATGAGGGAGCGACCAGTCATTGCAGGGCGGAACTTTGGAAGCACTGATATTGTTTATGAACATGGCAGCGGCTTGCTGCCATGTTCACAAACAATATTAACCCCTCCCCCACGGCAGCATGTGCCCCCTCACCGTGTTTGTTTGCCGATGGGGGCCCCAGTCCCAGACGACTTCAGTGCCATGCCGTTTATGTTGCTGACGGGGAAGCCCACTCCTCGTCAGAATTATGTAACCCCCCGATGTTGTCTGCCGACGGGGTACCCAATCCCCGTCAGCATGTCACCCCCTCTTTGTTGTGTGCTGACGGGGGTGCCCAATCCCTGTTGGCATAATATAACATGGCCCCCCCTTTCTTGTGTGCCGAAGGGGGTGCCCAATCCCCTGTCAGCTACGGGCTGCCCCCAAACAGAAGACTCCATTGGCATGCTGGGAGCCCACCCAGCATGCCACATTCCCTGTAAAATTAAAAACGGTCCCTGATGCTATTTTTTTTACTTGTAAAGAAGAAAATGATCCTCGGCGGTCTCCCTGCCCCCTCCCACAACCCGCACCCACCCACTCACGCACCCTGCCTCCTCACACCCCTCTCATCCCACACTTCCCTCCAGAGTCCAGCACGACGATCTTCGGTGGACCGAGAACACGTCTGCACTCTTCAAAGCCACCGCGAACTGAGGAAATGCCAGTAAGCTGTATAATGGAATAAATAGGGTTTTTTCAACTTTGATGCATATTTCAGGCATTCTTTTGAATTTTGGCAGCAAATTTTCAACATGGGGTTTTTGGGACCCCTCCTCATTAATTCTATCACTGTCATGACATTAATCGGCCCAGAAAGGTGATTTTGTGGTCACTGCACAGAATCACTTTTTGGAACTGATTAATGAAGTGACAGTGCCAGTGTTCATGAAGTGGGCTCTCAAAAAGCCTATGTTGCAAATTTGGTGGAAAAAATCAAAAAATGACTGATTTATGAGTGTGCAGTGCGCAGTTGCTACGCAAGCTTGTAACTTCGTGAATTTGCAATAATTTCACTGTTGCCATTTTTTCACACCTTCTTATGACCAGTACAGCTGTCATTTTTCACACCCTGGCTGAAATGTGTTTTCGCACTTCCGGCTCAGAATAGTGCAGTCACTGTGAGAAATCAGTGTTCTGGACAGATTATGAAAATGACAGTGACACTGTTCATGAGCAGAGGTCCTAAAATGCCTATGTTGAAAATTTGGTGAAGATACTCCATAAAATGACTGTGTTACGAGCATGTGTTGCGCAGTTTGCACGCACGCTCATAAGTTCATGAATTTATAATATTTTCACTCCAGATTTTCAACATTGCCATTGTTCTGCACCTCATTATGAACAGTACAGCTGTCATTTTTCACATCCTGGCTGAAATGTGTTTTTGCAGTTATGGTGCAGAATAGCGTGGTTGCTGTGGGAAATCCATGTTCGGGACACATTATGAAAATGACCATGACACTGTTCATTAGCAGAGGTCCTAAAATGCCTATGTTGAAAATTTGGTGACAAAAGTCCATAAAATGAGTGTGTTACGAATGTGCATTGTGCAATTTCCACACACACTCGTAACTTTGCAATGTTTCCACTCCAGATTTTCAGCATTGCTATTTTGCCACACCTTCTTATGAACAGTGCAGCTGTCATTTTTCACATCCTGGTCGAAATGTGTTTTCGCTCTTCCAGTGCATAATAACGCAGTCGCTGTGGGAAATCAGTGTCCGGGACATATTAAGAAAATCACACTGACACTGTTCATGAGCAGAGGTCCTAAAATGCCTATGTTGAAAATTTTGTGATGAAACTCCATAAAATGACTGTGTTACGAGCGTGTGTTGTGCAGTGTTCCACGCACCCTTGTAAGTTTGCAAATTAGTAATATTTTCATGCCAGATTTTCAACACTGGCATTTGTTCACACCTCCTTATGAACAGTACAGCTGTCATTTTTCACATCCTGGCCGAAATGTGTTTCTGCGCTTCCGGCGCAGAATACCACAGTCGCTGTCGGAAATCAGTGTTTGGGACAGATTAGCATCGAGCGACTGGGGGAGTGACCGAGCTCAACTGAGCTCTGTCAGGACTGCTGCGGATTTCTTTGTGGGCAGGAAGGTGGCACATGCAGGCAGGAGCCCAGTACAAAAGGCAGCCTGCAGCGCTGGGAGACACAGAGACAAGCGAGTGAGGGAGGGGAGGGAGGAGTGAGCTCAACGGAGCTCTGTTGGGACTGGCAGATTTCTTTGTGGGCAGGAAAAGGCAGCAATGCATGCAGGGGCTGAGTACAAAAGGGCAGCCTGCAGCAGTTGGGAAAACAGAATGAGCGAGTGACAGAGGAGGAGTGAGCGAGCTCAGTGGAGCTCTATTGTGACTGCTGCAGATTTCTTTGTGGGCAGAAAGGGTGGCGCAGGCAGGAGCCCAGTACAGAAGGGCAGCCTGCAGGCTAGCAAAAACAGAAGAGGAGTGAGTGAGGACAACGGAGCTCTGTCGGGACTGCTGCAGATTTCTTTGTGGGCAGAAAAAGATGCAGACAGAGGCAGGAGCCCAGTACAAAAGGACAGCCTGCAGCGCCAGGAGAAAACAGAATTAGTGAGTGAGACAGGGAGTGAGTGACCTCAATGGAGCTCTTTCAGGACAGCTGCGGATTTCTTTGTGGGCAGGAAAAGGTGCCAATACAGGCAGGAGCCCAGTACAAAAGGGCAGCCTGCAGCGCGGGGAGAAATAGAATGAGTGAGTGAGAGAGGGGGAGTGGGCGAGCTCAATGGAGGTCTATTGTGACTGCTGTGGATTTCTTTGTGGACAGGAAAAGGTGGCAATGCAGGCAGGAGCCCAGTACAAAAGGTCCAGCCTGCAGCACCGGCAGAAATGGAATGAGCGAGTGAGTGAGGGGGAGTGAGCGAGCTCAACAGAGCTGTGTCAGGACTGCTGCAGATGTCTTTGTGGACAGAAAAAGCCGTCAGCACAGGCAGGAACCCAGTACAAAAGGGCAGCCTGCAGCAGCAGGAGACACAGAATGAGCGAGTGAGGGAGGGGGAGTGAGTGAGCTCAATGGAGCTCTGTCGGGACTGCTGCGGATTTCTTTGTGGGCAGAAAAAGGCAGCAATGCACGCAGGGGCCCAGTACAAAAGGGCAGCCTGCAGCAGCGGGAGAAACAGAACGAATGAGTGAGAGAGGGGGAGTGAGTGAGCGAGCTCAATGGAGCTATATCGTGGCTGCTGCAGATTTCTTTGTGGGCATAAATGGGCGGCAATGCAGGCAGAAGCCCAGAAGAAAAGGGCAGCCTGCACCGCTGGCAGAAATGGAACAAGCCAGTGAGACGGGGGAGTGAGTGAGGCCAACGGAGCTCTGTTGGGACTGCTGCAGATTTCTTTGTGGGCAGAACAAAATGCCAACTGAGGCAGAAGCCCAGTACAAAATGGCAGCCTGCAGCGCCAGGAGAAACAGAATGAGCGAGTGAGACAGGCAGAGTGAGCGACCTCACCAGAGCTCTGTCAGGACAGCTGCGGATTTCTTTGTGGACAGAAAAAGCTGCCAACACAGGCAGAAGCCTAGTACAAAAGGGCAGCCTGCAGCGCTGGAAGAAACAGAACGAGACAGTGAAAGAGGGGGAGTGAGTGAGCTCACCGGAGGTCTACAGTGACTGCTGCGGATTTCTTAGTGGGCAGGAAAAGGTGACAATGTAGGCAGGAGCCCAGTACAAAAGGTCAGCCTGCAGGCCCAGCAGAAACGGAATGACGGAGTGAGAGAGGGGGAGTGAGTGACCTCAACGGAGCTGTGTCGGGACTGCTGCACATGTCTTTGTGGGCAGACAAAGCTGGCAATGCAGGCAGAAACCCAGTACAAAAGGGCAGCCTGCAGCAGCGTGAGACAGAATGAGCAAGTGAGGGAGGGGGAGTGAGTGAGCTCAACAAAGCTCTGTTGGGACTACTGCAGATTTCTTTGTGTGCAGAAAAAGGCAGCAATGCATGCAGGGGCCCAGTACAAAAGTGCAGCTTGCAGCGGTGGAAGAAACAGAACAAATGAGTGAGAGAGGGGGAGTGAGTGAACGAGCTCAACGTAGCCCTATCGTGACTGCTGCAGATTTCTTTGTGGTCAGAAGAAGGCGGCAATGCAGGCAGGAGCCCACTACAAAACAGCAGCCTGCAGCACCAGGAGAAACAGAATGAGCAAGTGAGACAGGCGGAGTGAGTGACCTCAACAGAGCTCTGTCGGAACAGCTGCGGATTTCTTTGTGGACAGAAAAAGCTGCCAATGCAGGCAGAAGCCCAGTACAAAAGGGCACCCTGCGGCGCCGGGAGAAACACAAAGAGCGAGTGAGAGAGGGGGAGTGAGCGAGCTCAACGGAGCTATATCATGACTGCTGTGGATTTCTTTGTGGGCAGAAAAAGGCAACAACGCAGGAAGGAGCCCAGTACAAAAGGCCAGCCTGCATCGCTGGCAGAAACGGAAAGAACGAGTGAGAGAGGAGGAGGAGTGAGCTACCTTAACAGGCCTGTGTCAGGACTGCTGCAGATTTCTTTGTGGACAGAAAAAGCCACCAACAGAGGCAGGAGGCCAGTACGAAAAGGCAGCCTGCAGCACCACCAGAAACAGAATGAGCGAGTGAGAGTGGGGGAGTGACCCACCTCAACGGAGCTCTGTCGGAACAGCTGCAGATTTCTTTGTGGGCAGCAAAACATGCCAATGCAGGCAGAAGCCCAGTACAAAAGCGCAGCCTGCAGCACTAGGAGAAACAGAATGAGCGAGTGAGACAGGAGGAGAGAGCGACCTCAACGGAGCTCTGTCGAGACAGCTGCAGGTTTCTTTGTGGGCAGAAAAAGGTGACAACACAGGCAGAAGCCCAGTACAAAAGGGCAGCCAGCAGCACCAGGAGAAACACAACGAGTGGTTGAGAGAGGGTGAGTGAGCGAGCTCAACAGACCTCTAGTGTGACTGCTACATGTTACTTTGCGGGCAGAAAAAGGTGGCAATGCAGGCAGGAGCCCCGTACAAAAGGCCAGCCTGCAGCGCCAGCAGAAACGGAATGAGCGAGAGAGGGGGAGTGAGCTAGCTCAATGGACCTGTGTCAGCACAGCTGCAGATTTCTTCATGGGCAGAAGAAGGGGTAAATGGAGAAAGTGACAAAGGCAAGAAGGACAGGGATGGGGCAAAGGGGTAAGGCCATCAGGAAATGGAGGGTAATGAGTACCAATGCCCGTAGTCTGGGCAACAAGCTCCCTGAGCTGGTGGCCTTAATGGAAGAGGATGCCTGGATATCGTAGCAGTCACAGAAACATGGTACACGAGAACCATGACTGGGATGTTAACATACCAGGGTACATAACCTACAGGAGAGACAGGCAGGGGAGAAGGGAGGTAGCTCTCTATGTAAGGAAGGATAAAAGCAACTGAACAAAAGAGTAAACAGGGAGAGAGGAGGCACTGTGGGTCACCTTGGAGACTGGAAAGGGCACCACAATCCGCACAGGGGTTGTGTACAGACCCCCATGTCAGGGGAAGGAATGGACAAGGATATGATGGAAGGCATTCTTAGAATGGCAGAGAAAGGGGAGATACTGTTGATGGGAGACCTGAATATGCCAGATGTTAACTGGAGCACATTTGCTGCAGCCACATCCAAAAGCAGGGCCATTCTTGATGCCCTACAGGTGGCAGGCATTAGACAGCTAGTTTCGGAACCCACTCATGAGGGAGCAATCTTAGACCTCGTACTCTCAAGCGGGGGCAGTGAGAGGATCTCAGATCTAGAAGTGGGTTGCCATCTGGGGACAAGTGACCATCAAACAGTGTGGTTCACGTTAAACTCAGCTACAGAAGTCAAGCCATACAAAAGTGAGGGTACTGGACTTTAGGAGGGCTGACTTTGGCAAGATAAGGAGAGTGCCTCAGAAAAGCACTAGCAAACAGGCTAGAAGGAGGTGTGGAGCAACAATGGGGAATTATCAAAACTGCCATCACAGAGGCAACAAGCCTTTGTGTGAAGCAAATAAACAAATCAAATGAAAGAAAAAGCCACTATGGTTCTCAAAGAGAGGTGGCTGTGAAGTCAGGAAGAAAAGATAGCATTCCAGAAGTATAAGGAAACACAGAAGGAGCAGGACAGAGCTGTACCAGTTAAGGCAGAAAGAAGCAGGGAGGGAAGTCAGAATAGCAAAGGCCCAAACTGAGGAAAAGATAGCCAACTCAGTTAAGAAGGGGATAAAACCTTTTATAGGTACATCAGCGGCGTGAAAGACAAAGGGAGGGATAGTGAGGCTGAATAGAATAAGCGATTGGGTGGGCAGAGGGACAGTGAAAAAGCAGGAATACTGAATGAATATTTCTGCTCAGTATTCCAAAAGAGGAGGAAGTGCCTAATCCAATTAACAGAAGCACTCTTGATAGGGGTCGATCCAGTCCTTTCACAGAAGAAAGGGTTCTGCAAGAACTCCTAAAACTGAAGGTGGACAAAGCAATGGGTCCTGATGGAATTCACCCAGAATTCTAAAAGAATTAAGGAAGGAACTAGTGAAACCACTGGCTACTCTTTTTAATAAATCATGGGAGGATGGTGTGGTACCCGAGGACTGGAGGAAGGCGGATGTGATTCCCCTTCACAAAAGTGGGACCAAGACAGAGGCAGGAAACTACAGACCTGTCAGTCTGACCTCTGTGGTAGGGAAAGTGATGGAGTCACTTCTGAAGGAAAGAATAGTTGAGTACCTAGAGGTCAGTGGAGCACAGGATCCAAGGCAGCATGGGTTCACAGCAGGAAGGGTCATGTCAGGCAGATCTAATAGATTTCTTTGACTGGGTGACCAAAGTAGTAGACCAGGGAGGGGCTGTGGACATGGCCTACCTAGACTTTAGCAAGGCATTTGACACAGTCCCACACAAAAGATTAATAGTCAAATTAACCAGCCTGGGAGTGGGTCCCAGGGTGGTAGCCTGGGTAAAACATTGGCTGGACAACAGGACACAGAAGGTAATTGTAAATGGAGTCCACTCTGAAGAAAGGGCGGTTACTAGTGGGGTACCGCAGGGTTCAGTATTGGGTCCAGTCCTTTTTAATGTCTTCATCAGTGACATTGCAGAGGGACTGGAAGGAAAAGTATGCCTTTTTTGCAGATGACACAAAGATCTGCAACAGGGTTGATACACAAGGAGGCGTGGAAAGGATGAAAAGGGACTTGGCAAGGTTGGAGGAATGGTCAGACGTATGGCAGCTAGGATTCAATGCAAAAAAGTGCAAAATAATGCACCTGGGAAACAAGAACCCAGGGGAAGAATACACAATGGGTGTGGAGGTAGTAACAACAACAAAACAGGAAAGGGACCTGGGGGTAATCATATCAGATGACCTTAAGGTTAGCAAGCAATGTGAGAAGGCAGTAGGGAGGGCCGGGGGGGTATACTGGGATGTATAGGGAGAGGCATCAGCAGCAGAAAACAGGAAGTTGTTATCCCTCTGTACAGGCAGTTGGTGAGACCCCATCTGGAATACTGTGTCCAGTTCTGGAGACCCCATCTTTGCAAGGACATAGACAGGATAGAGGCAGTCCAGAGGAGGGCAACTAAAATGGTGCAGGGTCTGCAAAAGAAGCCGTATGAGGAGAGACTAAAGGAGCTTAATATGTATACCCTTGAGGAAAGAAGGGAGAGAGGGGACATGATAGAAACTTTCAAGTACCTCAAGGGAATCAACAAAGTCCAAGAGGGTAGCATCTTTCAGAAAAAGAGACTTGCAAGAACAAGGGGACACAATTTAAAGATAGAAGAAGGGCGGTTCAGGGGCAATGTGAGGAAGTATTATTTCACAGAGAGGGTAGTGGATGCATGGAACAGCCTTCCTGAGGAAGTTGTGGAGTCTAAAACTGTGGGAGAATTCAAGAATGCATGGGACAGACATAAGGAAATTCTTGTGGGGGGCAGGAAGATATAGGCTGTTGGTTAAATAGGATCTGTGGCCTATCCTGTAGGTAGGGAAATGGGCAGACTAGATGGGCCTAGCGGTCCTTATCTGCTGTCAAAGTCTATGTTTCTATGTTTCTAAGCAGCCAAGAGGGGCGGGAGCCCAGTACAAAAGGGCAACGTGCAGCACCAGCAGAAACAGAATGAGTGAGTGAGAGAAGGGGAGTGACCCACCTCAACAGAGCTCTGTGGGGAGAGCTGCAGATTTCTTTGTGGGCAGATAAACGTGCCAATGTAGGCAGGAGCCCAGTACAAAATAGCAGCCTGCTGCACTGGGAGAAACAGAACGAGTGAGTGACACAGAGCCAGTGAGCGAGCTCAACGGACCAATGCAATCAACATTCGGCATTGACAAATGCTTGTTATATTTAACTTCCTATTTAGGATCTTGTGATTTACTTGCTTGTTGTGTACTGAATTGTGAACTGTATATTTCTGATTCTTTTCCCAGTGTAAGTAAATTATTATAAGTTTTGCTATTACAGATCTCATTTGAAAATATTGAAATATTTGTGAACTTTCCAGGTTAAATATATTCTAAAGTTGAGAAAAAGACAGTAGGATGATTTCTCAACTAGCTGACTGATTTGCCTGATCCCTTCATTAATCCAGAGGCCAGACTTTAAAAACATTGTGCAGAGATTGCAATGAGCACTGCACCACAATAGTAAGGTTGTGGTGGTACGCGGCAGCTGCACCCTATTTTATAATCTCAGGCAAGTCATTTAACTTCTTGTCCGCTCAGCTGTGGAAATGGGTAAAAGCAGGAACGTGTTGCATCTCAGCTGGGCTAGCCTGTGTAAATAAATTTACAATCTAGTATTCAAACACCAGTCTCCAGATTCACTGCCCTATACTCTGGGCTACCCAATCTTATTGTTTTACTGATGAATGCCCAATTTAATACTGGGATCCTACTTGTGTTGAGGGAAATCAAACGGGAACAACATGTAACTAAACAAGTCACTGCATGCTATGTTATATCTTATAAGATGTGAGTCAGAACACATCAGCTGGAAATTGGCAGTGCATTTTAAGACATGCTAGCCTTAAACAGTTTGGCTCATAGATAATTTTGGGGGGTCTAAGTTGGTGGCAATCCAGTGTCCTTTCTTTTCAGCTATAGGAAGCACCTGTCCATGCACTTGCATTGGTATTCTGTGATAGCATAAGTCCTGCAAATCCCACATCCAACTAAAGTGTCAGTCAAGCCAGTCAAAACAAATGGAATAGCCTACTTCAGGTATCTTGGAGTCTGGCTTGATCAGAACCTCAACTTTTCCACACATGTTGACTCCATACTCAAGAAGCTGCACCCCAGGCTCGGTGCACTGTACCATAACTGTGCTAGTATCCCAGTCCCTGCCCATAGTGCCATCGTGCTGAAAATGATCCTCCCTGTCTTTGACTATAGTGATGTTGTCTACAGTGCGGGTCCCAAGACCACCGTAGCCAGACTGGACCCCCTCCTCCACTCATTCTGTTGCTTTGTCCTGAACAGCCCTTACTCCACCCATCATTGTGCCCTCCACCATTCTATGAAACTTACATCCCTAGATAACTAGGTAGTCTCACTGTGCCAAGATCTCGGCCAAATACTGGTCCCAGCTGCTCCCCCCACCTCTCCTCTGCCCTAGCCAACCCTAGTTGCCCAGCTTATAAACTTAGAAATAATGACTCAAGGACCTTAGTTGTCCCACATAGATCCTCTGCCGTAGGCCAGGCAGTCTTCAGCTACCGCATGCCCAAGTTGTGGAACTCCCTCCTGCAAACATTCGTCACTTCTCTTCCTCCCCACATCTTAACTCCATGCTCCTAGCCCAGTTCTCCCCTACCTGCTCATGTGTCTAGGCCCTTTACATACCACATTGCGGCAGCCTTGGCTGCACATCCTATGAACATTTATTGTCGCTTACCTATCCTAATACACTAAATGAAATGTATTTAAACTGTGCCTGTTTCAAGCCTGTATCATCTGCTCTCTCATGTTATTCTTGTCTCTGTATCGGTCCTCAAGTCCCTAGTATGTATTACGTATCATGAATTCTGTTTTATACCTTGTATTTTGCCTACCTTTCAAATGTTTATGCTGTACTCCCTTCCCCCAGGACGCATCTGGAATCAAGCAGTAGCCTGCTCAGTATGCCTTCCGGGTAAGACACTTAAATAAATAAACAAATAGCAAAAGGTTTGACTCTGGCCTTGCAGTCACTGTTCTTGCAGGCAAATTAGACCCCTTCCCCACCACCACTCTTCGGACCCTGAACTCTAGTTGCATATACTTACATAGGGAGGGCAGCCATGCATTTGGGGTGATCAAGGTGGGTTAGACTGTTGTAAATAAAATTCAATTTCAATATTTTACACATACAGCATACCAGCATATTTCTGAGCGGGATAGAGTTTAGTTATTTGAATCCACGGGAGCAACATGTTTTTGGTGTAATATTAGCTACTGTTAAGCAATTTAAATCACAAACAGTGTGAGAAAGAAATGATGTGACCTACTGGGAGCTGAATCCCAGCCTGGCAGCCTCCTATTCGCAGTTGGTGGATATGCAATACCAGGAAAATGAAATATGTCTGGGAACACCAAACCAATCAAGTGAGCATGTAACTCAGTGGTTAGAGCATGGGATGGTGTTCTGTGGACCGGGGTTCAATTCCCAGGAGATCACATTACTTCTTTCTCACTAAAATTTGTGACTTAAATTTACTTCTTTCTCACTAAAATTTGTGACTTAAATTGTTTAGCAGTGGATGGCTAATACTGCACCCCCCAAAAAAAAGTTTATTTTAGCCCCAATTTTCAGTAACTTTTTGTAAATTTTTTCTCAACATGGCTCTGAGGATTTAACAATTGGCTGTCAGTTCTCCTGTCATATTCATTTTAATGGGGGGTCAGCACATTATCAACCACCTCTACTGCCATTGGGAGCCCCTCCAATGAGTGTGTGTGTGTGTGTATATAATCACCATTGTCATATCCTTAATAACTTATTCACTACAGGTAACCTGTTATCAGCCACTCCATCAACAATACTGCTTCATGTAGTATACTGTATTTTGGGGTACAGTACAGTATGCCACATTAGCAGCACAGATTGCTGCAACATATCTCAGCATTTTTAATGAGAACAATGCATGATTTGCAGGGTTTACTTGTGCCGCGTGACTTATATTTCAAGATCGAGTCTCTCATTCCAAATGAATGGAACGCTGTTCTGTACGTACAGTCAGTACAGCGTTCCAATCATTTTTGACTCTGTGGATGAAGAGCGTTTTGGTATGGTTGGATTTTTAATGAGAACAACATTCCACCATACACTATAGTACAGTATGTCACATTAGCAGCACAGATTGCTGCAACATATCTCAGCAGCTCTGTTGAAACTTTGCCTCCCCTCCACAGCCTTCTGATTTGCATAATGAAATGATTTGTTGCTGATTAGTTACTACGAGGGAGGTGACTGGCTGCTCAGTGACATATGAGATTATTTTCGCTCATTATGCAGAGTTAACTCATTTTAAGCTGGTCTACCCAGATCCCCAGTTTGAGAAGTGAAAAAAAAACCATAAACAAGCTGCGCAGGTGTGCAGCCCCCAGTCTGTGGGATTGTAACCTTGTCCTCCACAGAACTGATTTGCTGCAACATGAGCTTTGAGAATGGCTTCAGGTTTTCAAAAAAGATGGACTTCTGTTTTATCGGACAGGCTAACTGCAGTGACAGTGGTCCTACCACACTACGGCACTTCTTGCCTCAGAGAAGTGTGAAACACCGCTATACAGCAAACATAGAAACATGGAAACTTAGATAAGGACCGCTTGGCCCATCTAGTATGCCCATTTCCCTACCTACAGGATAGGCCGCAGATCCTAGTTAACCAGCAGCCTACTTCTTCCTACCCCCACAAGAATTGCCTTATGTCTGTCCCATGCATTCTTGAATTCTCCCACAGTTTTAGACCCCACAACCTCCTCAGGAAGGCTGTTCCATGCATCCACTACCCTCTCTGTGAAATAATACTTCCTCACATTGCCCCTGAACCCCCCATCTTTAAATTGTGTCCCCTTGTTCTTGCATGTCTCTTTTTCTGAAAGATGCTACCCTCTTGGGCTTTGTTGATTCCACTGAGGTACTTAAAAGTTTCTATCATGTCCCCTCTCCTTCTTTCCTCAAGGGTATACATATTAAGCTCCTTTAGTCTCTCCTCATACGGCTTCTCTTGCAGACCCTGCACCATTTTAGTTGCCCTCCTCTGGACTGCCTCTATCCTGTCTATGTCCTTGCGGAGATGGGGTCTCCAGAACTAGACGCAGTACTCCAGATGAGGTCTCACCAACTGTCTGTACAGAGGGATAACAGCTTCCTGTTTTCTGCTGCTGATGCCTCTCCCTATGCATCCCAGTATACCCCCAGCCCTCCATACTGCCGTCTCACATTGCTTGCTAACCTTAAGGTCATCTGATATGATTACCCCAGGTCCCTTTCCTTTTTTGTTGTTGTTACTACCTCCCCCGCATTGTGTATTCTTCTCCTGGGTTCTTGTTTCCCAGGTGCATTATTTTGCACTTCTTTGCATTGAATCTTAGCTGCCATACTTCTGACCATTCCTCCAACCTTGCCAAGTCCCTTCTCATCCTTTCGATGCCTCCTTGTGTATCAACCCTGTTGCAGATCTTTGTGTCATCTGCAAACAGGCATACTTTTCCTTCCAGTCCCTCTGAAATGTCACTTATGAAGACATTAAAAAGGACTGGACCCAATACTGAACCCTGCGGTACCCTACTAGTAACCCCTCTTTCTTCAGAGTGGACTCCATTTACAATTACCTTCTGTGTCCTGTTGTCCAGCCAATGTTTTACCCAGGCTACCACCCTGGGACCCACTCCCAGGCTGATTAATTTGACTATTAATCTTTTGTGTGGGACTGTGTCAAATGCCTTGCTAAAGTCTAGGTAGGCCATGTCCACAGCCCCTTCCTGGTCTACTACTTTGGTCACCCAGTCAAAGAAATCTATTAGATTCGTCTGACATGATCTTCCCGCTGTGAACCCATGCTGCCTTGGGTCCTGTGCCCCACTGGCCTCTAGGTACTGAACTATTCTTTCCTTCAGTAGTGACTCCATAACTTTACCTACCACAGAGGTCAAACTGACAGGTCTGTAGTTTCCTGCCTCTGTCTTGGTCCCACTTTTGTGAAGGGGAATCACATCTGCCTTCCTCCAGTCCTCGGGTACCACACCATCCTCCCATGATTTATTAAAAAGAGTAGCCAGTGGTTTCACTAGTTCCCCCCTTAATTCTTTAGAATTCTGGGGTGAATTCAATCAGGCCCCAACATCTTGTTTGGTACAAGAGGAGATACCTTTACTAGGCTTAACAAAGTACAGTTACGTAAGTACTTACTGTAACAGTAGATCTTCAAGAACAGCTCTTGCAGCAGGTTACACCATTAGGACTGAAGCCGGCAGGTGCCAGGACCCCACGGAAATTTTCTAGCTATCAGTATCCAGCGGGGACTGCCCCCGACGTCAGGCATCATACAAAAGGGGGCGGTCCCCCAGAATCCCTAGTCCTCCGCTGGAGACTCCGCCACTAGAAGACATCAGAAGTGGAGACTGAGGATCTGCCATCAAAGGTATTCAGAGCAGTGTTAGAAACACCTAATCCTAGAAAAGAGATATTGGAACAACTCTACCTCCAGAGGGATGGTGGGAGGGAATTATTTGCTGCAAGAGCTATTCCTCGAAGATCTACTGTTACGTAAGTTCTTACATAACTATACTATCTTACTTCGAGAAACAGCTCTTGCAGCAGGTTACACCATTAGGACTGATTCCCAAGCAATACTGGAATCCTCGAGGTGGGAGGAGGCTAGGTAGAGATCGTGAAGTTGGACTAGGCCTGGGATAGGAGTCCCTGAAGGACTGCTGAACAAAACCAGCTCTTCGCCGTTATGCAACATCCAGGCTATAATGCCTGATAAAGGTGTGCATGGTGCTCCACAAGTAGCTGCTGCGCAGATGGCTGAAGTGGACACGTTCTTCATGGCCACAAAGGAGGTAGCTATCCCCCTTGTGGAATGTCCCTTAACCGTGCCCGGTAAAGGTTTGTTATGTTTCTGGTAACAGAACGTGATACAATGGATGAGCCACCTGGACAGCAATTGTTCAGAAACTGGAGCTCCCATCATCCTATGGGTGAAGGAGACGAAAAGCTGATCAGATTTACGGTGGTGCCTGGTTCTGGTCAGGTAGTATCTTAGACACCTATGCACATCTACAGTGTGCAGCAGGGCCTCTCCTCTATTAGAGTATTTAGGAAAATACACTGGTAAGTTGATGTCCTGATTGAGGGTGAGAGCTGAGACCACTTTAGGTAGAAATTTTGGATTTGTCCTTAGGGACACCCTGTCCTGGTGAAAAAACCAAATAAGGTTCTTTGTACATCAGTGCGTGAAGTTCAGAAATCCTTCTGGCTGAAGTAACAGCAACTAAAAATAACGTCTTCCATGTCAGGAGATGTAGCTCGCAATCCGAGGCTGGTTCAAAAGGTGGCAGCGTGAGCTGCTCCAGGACAAAGGATAAATCCCATGGAGGAACAGGATCCTTAATCGGAGGTCTAAGGTGGAGAACCCCTCTCAGGAAGGCACGTGCGGTGTCCAGCTGAGTTATGGGACATAGGCCTATAGGTGTATGATAGGCTGAGATGGCACAAAGTTGTACTTTAATACAGGAGTAGGCCAAGCCTACCTGGAAGAGAGACAGGAGGTAGTCTAGGACCGACCTTTCTGGACAATCCATCGGGGAAAGTCCTCGTGCTTGAGCCCAGAGGCAAAATCTGCACCATTTCATGGCGTATGTGGCATGAGTGGCCGGTTTTCTAGCAGCAGCTAGAACATCTGCTACCCCTTGCGAGACCCCGTACTGCATGATAGCTATGTCTCTAGGAGTCAGGCGTGCAGGTTCAGAGAGCAAAGGTCTGGATGGACCAAAGAACCTGCCTCCTTGGACAGTAAGTGAGAGCTGATTGGCAGAGGCACTGGAGGTTCCTGGGTCAGCTGGTGTAGCAGAGAGAACCAAATCTGTCTGGGGCAAAAAGACGCGATAAATATCAGCATCGCCTGCTCTCTGTGGAGTTTCAAAAGGACTCTCTGGATCAACGGGAAGGGAGGAAATGCGTAGAGGAATCTGTCTGTCCAGGAGAGGAACAATGCGTCTTGCCAGAAAACACCAGGCCTTGGATCTAGCGAGCAGAAATTGGGCAATTTTGCATTGGACAGGAATGTGAAAAGGTCTAACTTTGGTGTGCCCCATCTGTGAAACAGATCCTCTACCATCTCCTGGAGTAGTTCCCACTTGTGGACTCTGGCCTGAGAGCGACTCAGGCTGTCTGCGATGACGTTGTCCACTCCTGGGACATGAACAGCAATGAGGCTTGTGCTGTGCTGTAGAACCCAATCCCACACCCTCATGGCCTCCCTGCAAAGTGGGTAGGAATGGGTGCCTCCTTGTTTGTAGAGGTAATACATCACCACGGTATTGTCTATTTGTAACAGCAGAGTACCAGGTAGAATCTCCGACTGGAAGACCTGCAGGGCATAAAGAACTGCTCTCATTTCCAAAATATTTATGTGAAGATGAGCTTCCTGGGGTGTCCATGAGCCCTGAGACCTGACCCGGTCAAGGTGTGCTCCCCAACCAAACCCTGAGGTGTCCGTGGAGAGTGTCACAATCGGAGACGGCATAATGAAGGGGCCCCCTCACCAACAGGTTCTTTGAATATAGCCACCATTGCCAATCCCGGATTACGGCATTTGTGATCTGAATTGGAAGCTGCAAATAGTCTTGCTTCTGATCCCATTGTACCTGTAACATCCACTCGGTTACCCGCATGTGGAGACGAGCTAGTGGGACTGTTGCAATGGCCACAGCCAAGTGTCCGGGCAGGCAAAGGACCAGTCTGGCTGGGACTGTCTTCTTTGCCAAGATGTCCCTGATGAGGGACCTGATGTATTCCGCTCAGTCCTGGGGCAGAAAAGCTCTCCCCTGGACGGTGTCCAGAATTGCGCCTATGAAGTGCAGATTCTGTGATGGAACCAGGTCTGACTTCTCCTAATTGATAATGATGCCCAACGCCCCGAACAGGGACTGAGTACAGTGGATTGCGGACATCAGAGCCTCCTGAGAGGGTGCCATGAGGAGCCAGTCGTCCAGGTAGGGGAACACGTAGTGGCCTTGTCTCCTTAGAGCCGCCAATACGACTGCTATGCACTTCGTAAACACCCGAGGTGCCGATGACAGTCCAAAGGGGAGGGCTTGGAACTGATAATGGCGACCTAAAAATTCAAAGCGCAAGAACTTCCTGTGCGCTCGAGCAATGGGTATGTGCAGGTAGGCATCCTGTTATGTCCAAGGACACTAGGAAGGTAGCCTGCTTGAGCATGGGTATCAAACCAGGAAGGGTCACCATGCGGGAGCATTTGTAAAGGACCAAAGCATTGAGATCGCTGAGATCCGGTATCGGACGGAGGTCCCCTGACTTTTTGGGAACCAGAAAGAAGTGGGAATAGTAACCTGCACCTCTCTGGCTCCTTGGTACGTGCTCTATAGCTTCCTTTCCCAGAAGCGCGAGCACCTCTTGCTGTATGAGCAGTGCGTGCTGACCCGAATAACGGGAAAGCAGGGGAGGTCTTGAGGGTGGGTGGTCGAGGAATTCCATAAAGTGACCTCTCTTGACCAGTTGAAGGACCCACTGGTCGGCGGTTTTTGACTGCCATCCTGAAAAGTGGCGAGCGATGTGATCCCCGACCTTTCCTGCCCATTGATCCAGAGGAGGGCCGGGGGCCGGGAAGGAGTCATGCTGTGGCGGCATTACCCCCCACAGGCTGGGCTGGTTTGGTATACTGCTGACCTCTGCCTGGGGAAGACTCTTAGGTTGGCCTTCAGGTGGAAGGTTCCCTTGCTGCTGGTCGAACGCGGCTGCTTTGTTGTTGTTGGCCATTAAAACGGTTCTGGTTCCTATGAAAGAACCAGATTTGGGTCTGCACTGTACCTGTACAGTCCTTACTGCCTTCCCAGTGTCCTGAAGCTTGTGATGACCTTTCAGAGGTTCACCAAACAGGACCTCTCATTCTAAGGGACGCCCAGGATACTCTTCTGTATGTCCGGGGTAAATCCGGAGACATAGAGCCAGGAGTGTCTCCGGAGACAGATGCCTGAAGCTGCGCCCCTGGCAGATGAGTCCGCAGAATCATATGCAGCTCTTAACACTTCGGTCCCCACGTCTGACCCTGTGCAGAAGAGGTTCAAGAGCTCCGCCTTCTGCTCGCCATCCAGTAGTTTGTCAACCAGGTTCTGACCCTGTTCCCACAGGGCATTCTGAAACTGAACCATATGAGCCAGATAGTTCAGTGACCTGATGGAGCATGTAGCAGCCGCATACATGTGCCTCCCAAGGGCATTCAACTGCTTGGATTCCTGGTCCGGTGGCTGTGTACTCAGAAGCTGTGGTCATTGAGACCTATCATTGGAGGCCATAATGACCAGTGAATCAGCCAGGGGTTGTTGCGCCAAGTACGGGTCCTCTGCAGGGGCCCTGTACAGGCAGTCAGCTTTCTTTGGCACTGTGGGGGTGGACTGTGGATGCTTCCACGCAGCCTTTGTGATGTCCATGAAGGTGTCCACCAAGGGTGGCACCACCATAGGCTTAGGGTCCTTCTGCTGAAGATAACGAGCTAAGCGCTGTCTCTCAGGGTCGAGATCTTCCGAATCCCACCCCATGTTCTCCTGGATGTGCCTCATGATTTTGGAAAAAGAGGGATCATCCAGAGGTGACCTGGGCAGGTCTCGTGGGTCAGATGATGGGATTCTGATTGGAGAAGGAGACCTGGAGGTATCTGAGGTGTCAGGTCTAGAATCATCCCCCTGCGGGGTGGACCATTGACGTCTGGGTCGCTTGGGACTGGGAAACCCTGAGGGAGATCTTGAAGGGGGCCTTCTCCTTTCTTTGGATCTTCCCCTAGGAGGTGGAGTAGGTTCCTTTGGGGGGTCGGTGGTCTTCCTACTGGCCCCAGTGGTGGAGGAGGGGGAGTAGGAGGTGAAGGAGCAGGAGGAGGAGGTTTTACTGGGATCACATCCTTCTTTATTGTGTCCCACCAAAAGGTGAAGAGATCTTTGACCTCCTGAATATTCATACCAGACGACGGTCCTGGCGTCAGTGGTCTGTCGCCGGTATCGGGCGTCGCATCCAAGGGCATCACCGGGTTTGGGGAAGGCTCCTGTGGAAGCCCGGCGTCCTCATTGTCGCCTGCCTGGTCATCAGGCAATGTCGGATCCTTCTCTGTAAAGTCCCTGCGACCGGTGTCCACCGGTGATGGGGAGGCAGTCTTCGGCTCTGGTGAACATCTCACTGACGTCGGGTGCTTAGCCGACATCTGGTCCGATGGGCGCTTATCCGATGAAGGTCGGTAGCCTACTCGTGTGGGTCCATATCGCCTGTTTTAGGGGGACGCCAGATCCTAGTCTTCCTGGGAGGGGATCTGGACCCCTGGGAGGCCGGGAGGCCGATCTGGCGTTGGAGTCCCAGCATCTATCTGAGGAAGCTTGAGGTAGTTTTGAAGAGGACTTAGACCAGTGACGGTCTGAAGACTTCAAAGAGGCCTGGGAGGGTGCTGAAGAAGCCGAAGGCCTGGAAATCTTGATGGGATGCAGAGAAGCCGAAGCACTGCCTGAAGACTTAACCTTAACAGGAGGGGGCTGAGAGTGAGCCCTGAAGGGAGAGCGTCTGAGCGCTGGAGCCTGAGCTGGACCTGGCCTTCTCCATGCGTTTGTCCTGGTGCTTATGGGATCAGAGATAGACTCACCTCTGAGGCAGGGTCTTTACTACGTCAACTTGGGGCTAGAAACCCAGGCCAAGTGTACACCTGGGGAATGCTACAAGTCTCGATGGCTGAGAGAGGACCTGGGGTGGTGGTGGATGTCAAGATGAACAACTGGAGACTTGTAGGAGGTAGCAGCCAAGGCCAACAGGATGCTGGGATGCATCGCTAGGGGATCACCCCAGAAGGAGGAAGTGATACCCCTCTGTATAACTGCTTGGTGAGGCCGCACCTGAGTACTGCGTGCAGTTTTGGAGGCCACACTTAAAGAGGGACATTAACCTCCTGGAGAGGGTCCAGAGGAGGGCAACCAAAATGATTTGGGGCTTGGGGGACAGGACCTATGAGGAGAGGCTCGAAGAGCTAAATATGTACACATTGGAAGAGAGAAGGGACCGGGGGGACATGATAGAGGTCTTCAGGTACATGAAGAGGGTAAATAGGGGAGGAACAGTCAGGGTGCTTCGAAGGAAGGAGGAGGGGCCACTAGAGGGCATGGGTGGAAGCTGGAGGGGGGAAGATTCAGGGGAGAAAGGAGGAGGTGCTACTTCACTGAGAGGGTGGTGGAGCCATGGAATGCACTGCCTAGGGGGCTGGTGGAGGCAGAGACAGTGGAGGGGTTCAAGAGGGGGTGGGACAGGTACAGGGGAAGGGTTCTGGAAGCAAAATCCAATGCAGCAAGAATATCCGGAGCTGGGAAGGGAGAAGCCAGAGGAGGCAAGGTGGGCAGCAAGGTCAGCACCCAGGGTGGAGGCTGACCAAACGAGCAGACACGAAAGACCATTAGGCCTATTCTGCTGGCATTTTAGTATGTTAGTATGAAGTGCCTTCTGGTGGCGGATCCGGGTGTGACTATTGAACCGCTGGCAAAGGGAGCAGGCTTTGGTGTCGTGTTCCGGGTGTGAGCACCACAAACAGGATGAATGTAGATCCTTGAAAGGGATCTGTTTGCCGCAGGCACACTTGGAGGGATGTCCTTCAGAAGAAGGAGTTGGAGATGCCGACATTTAGAGGTAAAACGCTAGAAGTTCAGGCGTCATTCGCTAGAGTGGGACCACGAGGCTGAAGCTGGCAAGTCGACGACGGGAAAAGAACTGGGGATGCTGGGGGACTGCCCCCTTTTGTATGATGCCTGATGTCGGGGGTGGGGCTGACGTGGGGGACGGTCCCCGCTGGATACTGCTAACTAGAAAATTTCCGTGGGATCCTAGCCCCTGCTGGCTTCAGTCCTAATGGTGTAACCTGCTGCAAGAGCTGTTTCTCGAAGTAAGATCAGTTGAGACATACAACACTGATCAGCATCCAGCTTCCTGCACCAAGTTGTCAAAAGTAATAGAAACAAGCATTTGTCAATGCCGAATGTTTGCTTGCTGGTATTAGCATTGGAAGTGCATGAGGGAGAGAGAGATGCAGAATAGGAAGGGCAGTGAAGTACTGAAGTGATGGCAATGCCACCTCCACCCTGCAGAGATGGGTGTGCCTTTGGGTCATCGTCTAACGGTCATGCCATTTCACCTCACCGTAGCATGCAGACACTGACAATTGTTGAGGTGTCCCTTTGAGTGTTTGGCTTTACAGTCACCCCATTCCATAAGGAAAAAAGCTGGACTGGGTGCAGTATAGGAGAATGGGGTGAACTGTGGTGCTGAAGAGGCTGAGGAACACCTCAATGCCTGTCAGTGACTGCAGGCTGGGAAAGGGGGGTGGAGTGGTATACATATTAGAGCCGGCAATCCAAAGTCACACCCCTGACGCTGGTCAGTCTCTACAGGGTGGGACATTATGGTTAGAAACCCTAATGCTCTGGGCATGTGTTGGAATTTGCAGTCCAAATTTTCAACATGGGCTTTTTGTCACCCAACCTCACGAAAACATTTGGAACCTCTGGTCATGAAGAGTGGCAGTGTGATTTTGTTAATCTGCACCGAATGTTGATGTCCCACAGTGATTGTGCCATTCTGCGGCAGCTGTGCGAAACCACATTTCGGGCTGCATGTGAGAAATGACAATGGTACTTTTGTTAAGGATGTGTGCAAAAATGACAATGTTGAAAATCTGGAGTGAAGATATGAAACATTCTCAAACTGATGAGTGCGCATGGGAACTGTGCAACGCACGCTCATAACATAGGCATTTTGTCACCAAATGTTCAACACAGGCATTTGGGGACCTCAGCCCATGAACATCATCAGTGTGATTTTCTTAATCTGTCCCAAACATTGATGTCCCAGAACGATGTGCCATTGTGCGCCGAATGTGGGAAAACACAGTTTGGGAGGATGTGAACAATGACAGCTGTACTGTTCATTAGGAGGTGTGAAAAAAATGGCAATGTTGAAAATCTAGAGTGAAAATAGCAAAAGTCCTTGAAGTTGTGAGCAAGCATGAAAAATATGCAGTGCATCTTCGTAACAGTTTTTTTTTTTTTAATTTGTTCACCAATTTTGCAACATAGGGTTTTTGGGAGCCTGCCTCATGAACAGTGATACTGTTGTTTCGCTAATTGGCCCCAAAAGACGATTCCGCACAGTGACCGCAAAATCACCTTCCAGGAGCAAATAATGAAATAGCAGTGACTGAATTCATGAGGTTGGGTCCCAAGAACCCCATGGTGCGAATCTGGAGCAAAAATGTGCAGAAATGGCCACGATATCTATCTAAGTTAAAAAAAAAAAAAGCATTTATGTCATTATACAGCTTACTGGCATTTCTTCAGTTCGCGGTTGGCTTTGAAGAGTGCAAACGTGTTCCTGGTCCACTGAAGATTGGGCACCAAGGCAAGCAACAGGATTTATTTAAATTAAGGTATGGAAAAAGTACATATTTTGAATATGGTGGGGTGTCCAGGTTTGTAGGCTACATCTCTAATTAAGGACCTAGGCAGGGGGAAGGGAGTTCAACGAAGGGCAACAAAGATAGTGCTGAAGATGCACCAAAAGTCTGATGAGGGAAGAATGGGAGATCTCAGTATTTATACCCTGGAGAAGAGAAAAGATGGGGAGATAGGACAGAAACAAATATCTAAAAGGCATAAATAATGTACCGGAACCAGAGGGTAACATCTTTAAGAAAAGGAGCTGTCCAGGAATGAAGGGGCCATGCCATGACATGAGGTTGGAAGGTGGTAGAGTAGAGCAGAGTAGAGCAGAGTAGAGTAGAGTAGAGTAGACTAAGCAGTAGTGTGAAGTAGTATTTTGTTACGGAAAGGGTGGTAGATGCATGGAATACAAGCCGAGCTGGGGGGGGGGAGCAAATGTAGTGGGGTGATTCAAGCATGTATAGGACCGGTATCAGGTAACCCTAGAAGCTAGCAATAGGAATGAGAACATAGAGCCTGAGATCAAGTAGTGTCTGCTGTTTTTACAGTAGGCAGGGAAAATGTGCAGACTAGATTGACATAGTCGTGGTCCTTGTCTGCCGTCAATTTCTACGTTTGTATTATTAATATGTAATAGCCCAGATTTAAACCAACTGTATCTGATATGCTCTACCCAATGCAACTTTTGTGTGTGCCAGAAGCTCCAACCACAACTATGAAAAAGGAAAACATCTACATCAATATTGTGTAAAACAGCAAAAGGTATGCGACCTGCTCGCAATCAGTTCACGAACAATACCACCAACAGCTTAATCTGGTTCCACTTCCATTGGTTACCATCTGTATCCCCCCTTCCCCTGGTCACCCCTGAGAAATGGAATTTTAGTCTCAGTGGGCCTACCAGGTTAACAAAATTGAATGAATAAATTAATTTATAAACAACAACAGAAAAGCACATCTGTGGAATTAAACAGCAGAGCAACAGTACAGAAATACTCAATAAACTATCAAAGCTACTTGGTCTTCAATCTCTTTCACTTCTCCAAGAGCTTAGACAGGAAAATACAATTGCTGAAACAAACTGATGGTGATCAAGAAATACTGCTGTTGAAATAAGCAGCTATACGGTGCTTTGTCTGAAGGGCTATGCATAAATTTGGTGTGCTGTGATTATGGACAATAGTGTTTAGTAAATGAAGGACTTGGATCAGAACCTCAGAACCATTATATGGTTGCATGCAATATCAAAAGAAGTTAATTTAATTAAAATGCTGGTAGCATGGTGAGAAAAGGTGCAAATTACACCATTCAACTAAATCGAACTTTAATTACAGTGCTTACTTTTGAGTGATAGGGTAGGTTTCTCTTGTATACAGACTTTAAATCTGCATGGATTTTGATTCAAATGTGTGAAAAGTTTGGGTGGCCCTGCCGATTATAAACTTGAATGTGCTGTGGGGGTAGGTGACAGTGATCACTTACTTCTTAAAAGATATGTGACTCGTCACCAGAACTACATACCTCATATCAGACAAAGCAGCCCAAAAAATATTACATACATATATGTCTGTAAAGGTGCTGGTAAACAGACTATGTACACAACAGATTAAGCATAATTAAAAAGTCACCTCTGTATAGATAAGAGAATTTCAACCTGGCTTAAACAAAAGTGCTACATTTAGTAACAAAATATTGCATAATGCTGTGAAAAGCTATTTTTGTGTGTTCAGCACTCAAACAGTATCTTTAGTTGGTCAACATATGAACTTGCCATCAGATACAGGCCATATGGTTTATCTAGTCTGCTCAACTGTGCAACACTTCAGCCCATTAGACTGTAGCGGCCCGCGCCCATTAACTCTTCCCTCCCCCAACTGGCCACCCCCGGTGTGTACTTTCCCCTTGAATTTGTCCCACCCCCTCTTGAAACACGCCTACAGTCTGCTCAGGCAGTGCATTCCACCCTGTTAAAATTATTTTAGTGAAGTAGTGAGTGCCTCTTCCTTTCCCTCCTGAATCTGCCCCCTTTAACTTCAGGGAGTGCCCTCTGGGATCTCTTCCATTCTGGAGAGTGAACCCACCCTGGAAGCCTACTCTGTTCATCCCCTTCAGGTACCTGAAGGTCTCGATCATGTCCCTTTCTCCCTTCTATCCTCCAGGGCATACATGTTGAGCTCTTCTTTTTTCATAAGTTCTATCCCTCAACCCCCGGATCATCTTTGTTGCTCTTTGCTGCACTGTCTCCAGTAGTTTGACACCCCTTTTCAAGTACGGGCACCAGAACTGCACGCAGTACTCCAAGTGTAGCTTCACCAAGGATCTGTGCAGGGACAGTATGACTTTGCAACATCTGGATGTAATCCCCCTTGCTATGCACCCTAGCATCCTGTTAGCCTTAACTGCTATCTTCCTATACTGGGCCGAGTGGTTTCATTCCCCGGTCAACAGCACCCCCCAGATCCTTCTCCTTGTTGGATATGGGCAGTTTGATACCATCCATCCAGTAGCTGTATCCTAGGTTTTTGGCTCGGAAATGCATCACTTTGCACTTCTTGGCATTGAACCTAAGCTGCCAGGTGTGCGACCACTCCTCTAGTCTTGCCAAGTCCTCCTGCAGTAATTTGCAACTCCCCCTACCCATTGACCTCAGCACAGATCTTGGTGTCATCGGCGAGGAGGCTAATTTTATTCTTGATCCCAACCGCTATGTCTGTGATGAAACTGTTTAACAGGACTAGTCCCAGTACTGATCCCTGTGGGACACCACTTGTTACTGCCCCGGGCTCAGTTGCCCCCCCCAACAATTGCCCTCTGTTGTCTGTCCCCCAGCCAGTTTTCTACCCATCGGCCTAGCATCCACCCTATTCCAAGACTCCTCAACTTGCAGGTCAACCTTATGTGTGGCACTGAATCAAAGGCCTTGCTGAAATTCATGTAGACTACATTGACTGCATGGCCCTCGTCCAGTGCCCTTGTGATCCGGTCAAAAAAAATCAACCAAGTTTGTCTGACAGGATCTGCCAGTGACAAATCCATGCCATCTGTCGTCTAGCAGATCATTATCCACAAGAAACTGCACCTGCCTTTCTTTGAGGATAGATTCCATCAGGTTCCCCACAATCGTGGTGAGGCTCACCAGTCTGTAGTTCTCTGGTTCATCCTTGGGCCCACTTTTGTGGAGTTGTACCACATGTGCCTCCCTTCAATCTCTGGACACACATTCTGTATTTAGCGAGGTGTTGAACAGATCTGCCACTGGCTCTACCAGGACGTCTGCCAGCTCCCTCAGCACCCTGGGATGTACCCCATGTGGTGCAGGTGCCTTGTCTGACCCTGAGGGACCTAAAGCCCTCCAGCACCCTTTCCACTGTGATAATCTTGTCTGTGGTTGTCTCCACCCCAATGGCTGTGCCCTGTTTCCCTTCAGGAATGGGCCCATCCCTCTGCCTTGTGAACACTGAACAGAAGTACACATTAAGTACTTCTCCCTTCTCGGCTCCCTTGTCTTCCCACCCACTGCCTTTCCTGATCCAACTCTTTGATCCTTGCACTTCCTCTTTTCCCTGATATACCTAAAGAAATCCTTTTCCTCTTCCTTAATCCCCTGTGCTAATTTCCTTTCCCTGACTGCCTTTGCAGTCCTGACTGCTCTGCTCACTGCCCTAGATTTCCTCACATAGTTCTCCCTATTTCCTGTCCTGTTGGTTCTCTTGTAGGTTCGGAAGGCCCTTCTCTTATCCCTCACCTTCTCCGTGACCTCTCTGGTTATCCAGCTTGGATGCTTGGTGCTTGATTTATTTTGCTGGCTCCTAACACAAGCTTTAGTGGATTCATTCAGTCCTAGTTGTAGGATTGCCCATTTCTGCTCTGCGTCCATGTCAGGGTGGATGCCATCTATGTGTGTTCTCATTAACAGCCCCATCCTGCCAAAGTCTGCCTTTCTGAAGTCCAGGACCTTTGGTTTTGTATTGTGGATTTCTCTACCCAAACTGACAGAGACCCACACTGTGTGGTGATTGCTACCAGACAGTGGTTCCTCCACCCTTACATCTGTGACCTGTTCTCCATCCTGCTGCGCTTCCTGATTTTAAGACGATACAATAAAAGTATTAAAATCATATCATATGATGTGATTTAATAGTTTATTGCTTGATTTTAAATGCAGGAAGCACAGCACACCTGCCAGCCCAGGCAAAGAAATCATATACTGCTGACTAACCACTCAAAAGATTACTGAAAGGAACAGTACAACTGTCCTAAGCATTTCAACCTTGCAAAGTGCTTGTGGCTTTTCCATCTTAAGGGCAAATACAGAAATACAGAATTCCCTTTATTTAAATACAGTGTGTTATAGGAGTAGTCAGACTAATAGCACTGCAGTACAGCAATTTTTTTATTATTGTGCTTTCTGACTAAAGTGTACATTCTGATTAGAACATTGGTCGGAACCAATGCTACAGCTGGAATGTGCACTTTAATTGGAATGTAGAAAGCACATAATCACCTGCTCTTCTGCGAACAGTCTGGCTATTCCTGTAAGACACCATATTGAGACTGAGCAGTTGTAGCACACAAATCAATTCACCCCCTCCCCGCGCACATACACACACAGTAGTTTACCTTACATGTAATGTGGTTAGGGAATTTAGAGTTCCATCTTCCACTGGCCAATTTAAATTGCTATGCCTTCTATTACAGAGCAAGAAACATCAGTCAAGCACCTACAAAAAAAAAAAAAGAAAGAGTAGAATGAAGGCAAAGCCTCCGTCTTGGCCTGACTCTGTATCTTCTTCCAGGCAGGCTCGTAGTCATGCAGTCACAGTCACTGGCAGCTGCTGTGGGCAGTCCGCAGTGGATAGCGGTGAATAGCTCGATGTTGCTTAAAGAATCATTTTACTTTATTAATATCAAATTAATCCATTATTAAAAGAATTGCTCAGTTTCAATGCAGTGCCTGACAGGAATTGTCAAGACTACTGGCAGTAGAGGAAGTGTTTTTTTTATTGTGCTTTCTAATTAAAGGACACATTCCCACTCTTGCACTGGTTGGCACGCAGTGCTAGAGTAGGAATGTGCACCTTTATCAGAAAGCACACTAAAGCCTTGTTTATACTACTACATCTGCAGTGCATTAACCCATGCGCACAGGTTAATGCGCTGCAGATGTCACTGTATGAGCATTCACTGTTCCGCCTCAGAGTGCCTTTGCTTGAGTTTTTGTCAACGCAGCAGGAGAATGATATCACCATGTGACTCAAGAAGATTAGCCCTGTGTGTGAATCCGATTGTGCACTGTATCCGATGCACCTTGCAAATTACCCATCGTGCCATGGACTCCTGGCCTCCTTTGTGCCGGAAGCAGAAGACTGGGAGTGTTTACTTCCCCACAAGCCACAGCAGTTCACTGTCCCCTGATTGAACAAATGAAAGAATGGTACAAAAAAGCAGAAATCCCAGGTCAGTGTCTTTTTTTATGGTGGTGGGGTGCCGGTTAGCATATGCATGGTCCGGTGTATTTCACAAATAGTAGCTGTCGCGCCAGCACTTCCTGTATATTGGAAGGTATGGCAACCACCAGACGTGACATGTGAGGGAGCGCATTAGAGCCACGTCACATACCCTACAATCATCCTCCACCCAGCCACTGGTATAACTTGCGGCAGAGAATGGGGATGCATGTAAATGTAGACACAGCGGATGCATAGACAGCTCAGTGCACTCGGAGCAGAGCAGTGCTCAGTTTGCAGCTGCAGTGTAAACATGGCTTAAAAAATCTCTTACTCTGTCTGCTGGCAGTCTGACCATTCGTGTAAGACACTGAATTGAAACTGAGCGTGGCTGCCTAAATGTAATGCATATGCAATTTAGCTAAGCAAGCTTGAAAGCGTCCTGCTCACACCACCAGACTCAGCACTGTGACAGAGAAAATGGAGCAGGTCGAAGCCAAGACATCGTGGTGTGTTGCTCAACCACGTTTGTGTGACCTGCTCCACCAATGATTACTTTACTTGCTTCCCTGGCTGAAGAGTTTTGTGGTGTGTGAAATCCTCCTTCCTCCAATCAAAGAATTTCTTACTGGAGGAAGGCTGGATGACAGAAAGACAGCTTCACTGTCTTGTGACTCTCTTCTCAATGTACCGTGTGGGGAGGACTCTGGGAGAAATACAGAGCATGCGCTGGAGGAGGAACTGCAAGGTATGAAAACAAAAATTATTTTTTTTTGAATTAGCGAACCGCGAACCAAAGTTCGCATTTTTATTACAAATGGTCGCGACCCTCGGACAAGCACTAACTCGGAGAGTTCGAGCATTTACTGGGATAGGGCGAACCGAACTTGCAGCCATAATGAAAAACTCTACTAAACCACATACAACCTCTGAGTACAACAAGGATAGGAAATATAAGCAGTGGAGGTTTAAACTTTAAGCATCTGCTGCTTATTTTTCCTTGTATACAAACGTGAACGTCAAACCATAAACAAACTGTTCTGCGTAATATATTTATAAACATTGTGCAGCTGTTGCAGATATGTTCCATGTTTATGCAGGTTTACTAATCCTTTTCTTAAATTTGATGAAACATAAAAACTACTATTAGCTGTGCCTGCTAGTAATATATTGCTATTGTCACAAAATAAACAGCAATCAGCAGAAATAGGTGGGCTGCAAAATGGCAGAGAAGAAAACCAGTGCCTATGGTGAATTTCATATCAGCTAACTGATAGCTAACGGTTAACTACCCTCTGATAATTTTGCAGCACTTCTTTAGCCACAACAAACCCAAACCCCCCTCAGTGTCTATCCCACACAAAAAACAAGTCAGAGCACAGACTGAACCCTAGCCCACCCCAAGAAAAGGGGTAACTGAAATAACATTAAAACATTTTCCAGCCTGAAGTGGCAACTTACTGATTTGATTTCAAAAGGAGCATGGATCTCAGTTTTCGCCTCAGTCAGGGCCCTCCTGTGAAGTCACGCTACCAACGTTGAGGTAGACCACCCATCAGCTGGGTCCCTACTCTAAACTGCATCTGCCTCAAATGGCTTACCTTCATTTAGGGTGCAGCAGCAGCAGCCCAAAATAGCCTTAATTAAGGTGCGGTCCCCAGCCAATGTGCAGGTCACTGGCTGGGAGTAGCTAAGTGAGAAAGCCATACTTCTCCATTTACAAACAGTCTGTATCCAACTGTCTGCATCAAATATTAGCTGCTTACCCTTACTCATTCATAAACTAGAAATGGGGATTATAAGGGGTGCTACTCCATATGGCGAACATCAACAAAAACAAGTACAAGCACACCCTGCGGCCCTCCCAGAAAAGGGGCAACTGTACCATTGAACATATTTTTTCAGCCCCCTAATAAAACCCACAGAGAAGCCTATCCCACACATTACAGCAAGTAATCCCTCTGCGCCAAAAATGAAATTACAGCAATCACTATATACTACAGGGACTCATAATGAAAGCTAGTCTGGAGGACCACACATTTACACAATCACCTTCTGATCATAGCGATCTGTGTATGGTGTTCTTCTGTGAATGAGTTAATTGCTCTAACCTCTAGGCTATAAAAAGTGCCCACAGTAACCCAACTGAGATGCAGCAATCTCATTTTCCATGGGATTCATGCCTCTACTTTAGAGCTAGTTAGACTGAAGTACATGGAGGCCAAATGAGTTGCTCAAGATCATGCAGCAACCCAAATTTGTTGCTCAGACTTGGAGGATTATTATGGGAGCTATAGAGAAAAGAAGGGATGAGAAAATTATTTTTTATTTTTATTTTTAATATTAAGTTGTCTACACAATAGTATTGGGGACAGAGCGGAATGGAGCAGTGACCAGCAGCTGGAAAAGTGACGGCTACTCCCTCTGTCTTTGACATCCTCCACTAGGGAATGAATACCATTAAAAAAAACAGGAACAAATAAAAGACAGCTTGCTGGAATCATACTTGTACTGTGTATACCACCAGAATGAATTTTAGTTAGTGCACTGCAGGCAAGCATTAGCTGAGCACTTGTAACAGTGTGTGTGTGTGTGGGGGGGGGGGAGAGAAAATAAAAGAAATGTCAAAAATTTTGCTTAGTTGTCATATCTTTCAAATCTTTGCATCTGACCCGTGGGACTAGAATGGTGAACCTATATAAAGAACGCTACTTTTGTCCTGCCCACAAGCTGCTATAAAACAGATTCTGTTCATTTTGTAGCAGCTTCTGGGCAGGACAAAAGTAATTTTCTTTACATAGACTACCCGTTCCTGTCCTGCCCCATCACATTTCTGGCCACCATTGTTTCTGCTTTCAACAAATCCTCTTATTTTTTGAGAAAGGGGCCAACATTAGGGTAAAACTAATAATACTGCTTACCTTTCAGCAGTTGTTTAAACACATTGCCACTCACATTCAGAGACTGATTCTCTCTGGGGCTGACAGACTGTCGCCACTACTGTACTAGATCAAAACTTTTTCAAATAAAAACTAAGTGACACTGACAGGGGAAAAAAATAAAAAGTAGAATAATAGGCATGCAATGCATGCTTTGCATACAATGAATGCACACCGCTCGCAGAGCTCCGAGATCCAAATAACCATTTCCCTGTGACAGACCTTCATTTTTCCTGTATTTTCCCCATAGACACACAATCAGATCCCCATATAAATCCCCATAGATAGTCTCACTAGCCAGTGGTTTCTTACTTTTCACTTTGTTCTCTGTTTAAGTTGTCCATTGGCTTATAAAAGAAAGATCTTTGCTTTCCTGCTAGATAGTGATATAATTTTACTTGTTCAAATATATAAATCAGGAATTTGATTTCTTGTAAATGTATTAGACCACAGCAGCTATCATAACAATGAGCTTGTTCGGGTAAAACTGGAATGGCCTTGCTTTAATCAGCAGGAGTGCTGTTATTCCTAGCATACCTTCTGAGAGTCACTGAAGGGAAATGTATGCCCTCAACCCTGCAATGGCCAAATGAACATTTCTGAGTGGCTGAAGTGCAGTATAAGCATGAATAATGTATGTTGCTAGGAAAGTGGACAGATAAGAAACTAATTAATGCTGACATACCTAAGCAGATAAACTAAGCAGATGTTTTTCTTCATTATTCCACTGACTGATCAACCTTGTAAAGTATTATACTCCAGAAAGAACTACATGTAGTGTATTAAAACACATTTCAGAGTTTACAAGTAGACACGCACGTTGTGGGATGTTTGCCTGGAGCTCTGGCTGTTTGCATTAAGTGGTAAGGTTGTAAACCACTGTTTCAGCCATTTGGACTAATGGTTTAATTTCTGTAATAATCTGAAATATCCTAATAAAAAGATTAACTGAAAAAAAAACACATTTCAGGGAGCATGCACCATGTAGTTACTGGAGAAGTCAAGTGTTGAACAAGGGTAGGCACAAAAATAATGCACAGGAGACAGAGAACTTTGTAACTAATACTAATCATTTGCATAAACAACCCAACTTGAGTGACATGGCAGTAAGGTCAGCCAAAACATCTAAATAGCTCAGGCTGGCACAGGGCATCAAGAAGGGTGAGAATGACTTCTCTTATGTACATCAGGGAGAAGAGGAGATGCAAGAACCACATAGTAAAGATTAAGAGGGATGGGTGGAAATGGGGCAGAGCAGGCAGAAACACTCAATGAATACTGATCGGTGTTTACTAAGGAGAAAGGAGGGGAGATGCCAAGGGGAGGGCAGGCACGGTGGGGGGGGTGACAGATGGAAAAATCACAGAGGGCAGGGTACTGGAGGGCTTGAGGGTGGACAAGGCACCAAAGCTGGATGTCATTCACCCCAGGGTTCTGAAGGAGCTGGCAGAGATTCTGGTGGGGCCCTTGGCAGACCTCTTCAATGCCTCTCTGGACTCAGGGAGTGTACCTCAGGACTGAAGGATGGCTCATGTAGTACCCCTCCATAACAGCGGCCCCAAGGATGAACCGAGGAACTACAGGCCGATAAGCCTCACATCCATTTTGGGTAAAATGATGGAGACAATCCTGAAGGAGAGGCTGGTAGGCAGCATGGGTTTGTTGTGGGCAGATCCAGTCAGACCAACCTGGTGGATTATTATGACTGTGTAACTAGGCAGTTGAACAAGGACTATGCAGTGGATGTCTTGTACCTGGACTTCAGTAAGGCATTCAACTCAATGCTGCATGGGAGGCCGGGAAGCAAGATGAAGGGCACAGGGGTGGGGGAGAAGGTGGTGGGATGGGTAAACTGGCTTCATGGAAGACAGCAGAGAGTGGTAGTGGGGGGAGCTCTCATCTCCGAGGGCAGTGACAAGCGGGGTGCCGCAGCGCTCAGAGCTGGAACTGGTGGTGATTGGGTTATTCATATTAGACATCTCAATGGACATAAAAATCAAGAGCAGTCTGTTTGCTGATGACACCAAGATGGGTGCAGTGGTGGATGATCTAAAAGGGTGGCAGGGGTTGCAGGATGATCTGGCTAAATTGGAGACCAGGTCGAACACATGGCAGCTGGGGTTCAATGCCAAAAAGTGTGAGGCGCTACATTTTGGGGCCAAAAAAAACAAGGAGGAACTACCAGCTTGGGGGGGGGGGTTCAGCTAGCCATGACAGAGAAGGATCTGGGGTGATCATTACGGGTTCAATGAACAACTCAGCACAATGCAGGAAGGCAGCTGCTATGGCCAACAAAATGCTGGGTTGTATAGCCAGGGGTATATCCTCAGGGAAAGTGGAGATGATCCTGCCATTGTATAGGTCACTGGTTAGGCCCCACCTGGAGTACTGCATGCAGTAGTGGCGACCGTACCTGAAAAGGGACATTAAGCTACTGGAGGGGGTGCAGCACAGGGCAACAAAGATGATCCAAGGACTAAGGGACATACCATACGAGGGTAGGATGAGGGAGTTGAAGTTGTACTCGCCGGAAGAGAGGAGGGACAGGGGACATATGATTGAGATCTTCGAGTACTTGAAAGGAATAAACTAAACAGACACAGAGGGGCTGTTTATTAAGAGGGGACAGGGACACTCAAGGACATGATCCGAGATTGACGGAGGGAAGGTTCAGAAAGGAGATGAGAAGACACTTTTTTATGGAAAGAGTGGTGTCAATGTGGAGTGCATTGTCTGCTGAAGTGGTATCCTGCAGAACAGCTGGATGCTTCTAAACGGGATGGGACAGGGTTAGGGGCAGCTGCAGTATAAGGAGTGCTAGTTGCACATTCAAGTAGACTCGATAAACCATAAGGCCTTTATCTGCTGGCATTAAGTTTGTATATAGTATACCCTCTCCTATGTCACAGAGATGCATACTAAACAGGAGTGGTTCCAGGACCGACTCCTGGAGTACCCCACTAGTCATAGCCTTGTCCTCCAAGAATGTGCCATTTAGAATCACCTTTTGGATTCTGTCCATCATCCAGTTTGTGACTCATCCATCTATGTCTTACCCTATTGCCAAATTTCTCACCTTCTTAACCAGACTCCTATGTGGCATTAAGTCGAAGGTTTTGTTAAAATTAAGGTATAATACGTGCATTGATTGACCCTTACCATTTGTGTCACTGTATAGACGTCTGACATGACTCGTGTCTAGTGAGCCCACACTGGTTCCTTCCCATCCATTTTAAAATGGGGAAGGAAAATTCTGCTTCCTGATTGGAGGAAAAGGTTCCAGAGCCGAGCAGTTCAGGAATACACAGGAACCAGACTGTTCTGCACTTTTTCTGGCAACCAGCATGCTGTACATTAACACATTAATGCCTTCTTGAAAATGTGGAAAACATTTTCTCTGGGCCATTTTATTGCAGTAAAATTCTAATATTTTTTATGCAGTAATTGCAGCCATCCCCAAACCACAAAAATATAAGAATCACCCAGCCTCATATAGGCCCATTTCCATGTTAAATTTTGATTACAAATTATATATGTCCATACTGGCCCACAGAATGGAATCAATTCTCCCAACTTTAATAGACCCGGACCAAGTGGGCTTCATTAAGACCATACAAGCCCCAGATGCAGTCCGCAGAGCCCACATTTTGATTGAGTACTCTCAAAAAAGGGGAATTCCCCTTGTACTGTTGGGCCTGGATGCAGAGAAGGCCTTCGACAGGGTCACCTGGGGATTTCTATGGGTGACCCTGTCGAAATTTGGAATCCCAGAAAAACTGATTACTCAGCTAAAACACACATATGGGGACCCCATGGCATATGTCAAAATTAATGGGACATTCTCCGAACCCTTCCAATTATCTAGGAGGACGCGCCAGGGATGCCCCATGTCACCACTTTTGTTTGCTCTGTTTTAAGAGCCACTAGCAGTAGCAGTTCAAACACACCCAGAAGTAACAGGGATTCAGGTAGGGGTCAAACAAAATAAAATGTCCCTATTTGCACATGACATGTTGCTAACACTTACTAACCCAGAACAATCCATCCGAGCAGTTTGAGAACAGATAAAACAATATGGTCGATTGGCAGGATATAAAATCAATGAGCAGAAAACAGAAGTATTAGTATATAACTACATTCCCTCGCACCAACTAAAAAGAACTTTCCCCTTTAAATGGTCCAAATACGCTATTCGTTATCTCAGGATCCATTTAACTAAAAAATGGAGGTAGTAGACCTACTCAATTATGAGCCTCTGACTAAACAAATATTAACAAATCTCTCTGAGTGGACTAGACTCCCTTTGAGCTTCCTAAATAGAATAGATGTTATTAAACAAAACATCCTGCCATGCATCCTGTTCTTGATACAAACGCTCCCAATAACCCCGGACAAAAGTTATTACCAAACCTGGAATAGGGCCACATCACGGTTCATATGGCAAGGAAACTCTCCTCAAATTAGATATACCATACAACTCCTCTCCAGAGAGATAGGAGGAGTCAGTCTTCCAAACTTCGAGCAATATGCATTAGCCATGCAAGTGAGAACCGTCCTTAATTGGCTGAATCCCCTATACCAAGCACACTGGAAACAAGTAGAATTAGACATAAATCAGCATCATAATCTATTGGAAGTAGTTCTAGGCAATATTAAAGATGATAGGAAATCAAACACATACCCGCAGCATACCAGGGAAACCTTTACAGGGTGGGGCAGAATGAAAAAATACTACATGACTAGATCGGAAGAGATTAATATAAAGGCTCTAAAATCAGATCCAGACCTACCACCTAATAAGATGAACCCTGGTATACTAAAACACTGGGAACAATGCTGGCTTAAGCTGATATCCCAACTAGTTAGCCCAACGGGTATACAGGCCTTCGCTGCACTTCAAAGAACATATGGGCTCCGATTAAAACATTTTTATAACTACCTCCAGCTTAAAGGATATCTAGGGCCCAATGAACATGAATTGTCAGCAACAGCTGAAACCCCATCACAATTAATAAAATTAATACTGGGCTGCCTGGGGGGTACCACAGCCGAACATCTTATTAGTCAAATCTATAAAGCACTGAGACAAACACCAACAGATTCAACTGAACAAATCATACAAAAATGGGAGAGGGAACTTCAGGCTGACATATCTCCTGTAAACTGGCTAGAGGTTGCTCTACCTTCATATAAAGTTTCCAAATCCATATAGTGGAAGGAGTTTGTGTGGAAGCTGAGGAGCCGCTTCTTACGTACCCCAGCTAAAGTAGCACAATTTAAAAAAGATTAAAACTTGACTTTGGCTGGCCCAGTACTGTGTACCAACTTTTTAGCCCCCTAGTTACTTTTCAGGCATCAAGATTGCATGTTGCTGGAATAACTTGAGTCTGATGCTCACCGCCTAACAATGCTGTATTAAACTGTATCCTGTCTGTTACTTCATGTATAACATGCTTACCAATTCTCTCTCTGTTCCTTTGTAATTCCCGGTTCGCCCCTGAAAAAGGGACCTCTGGGGCCCAGTGGGCTCATCCGGTCACCAAAATTTAATAACAATAAATAAATAAAAATGGAGATTGATGGAGAGGCTGTGGGGCCAATCAGGCAGCACAAACGCATGTGTTGTGGGCTTGCCCCCTACTCACACGATACTGGGCAGAGTTAATACAAGAAATCATAAACATATATGGATAGTCTGAATTGTTTAACCCAGTCTACCTGCTTATGTTTACTCCCCTTAGAGGGACTGAGGATAAACACGGCAGACTACAGGCAAATTACACTATTAACTTTAGCCGCACATAAGGCGGTGACCTGTCTATGGGGCACTAAAAATATACCTGAGACGGAAAATTGGAACAATCAAATTAGAGAGATTTATGCATTAGAGAGAATGCAAGCCAGACAGAGTAACCATATGAAGAAATTTGAAGCTCAGTGGCAGAAGTGGACCAGATACCAACTGGATAATTACTCAGATTTTGTTCCATAATCCTAAAAAAAAGGGGCAAGATAGGTTAGAGAGGGTAAAGAAATTTGGAAACAGATAGGAGGGCACCACATGATCCATCCTGAGACTCAGAAAGTTTAAATATTGTTTCTCTGTAGGACCATGTCAACTTGAACAAGAGACCTGCATATAACTATTCACACTTACAGAGAGAAGAAAGGAGACAACTCACCAGTAGAAACAGAAAACATAGAAAGACTGTACAAGAACTAAAACTGCTATGACAAAGATAATGATGTATACATGTTAACCTAATAATACTAAACCTGTAATGATTAACTTACTATATTAAAAAATAAAGATTAAAAAAAAAAAAACTAATATTTTTACTTGGGGGACATGTTGCCATCAACTCCACTCTCACTAATGACTTCCAATTCCTGCAGACCTGGCTCTCTAGCAACCACCAAGTCCTGAACCTAGAAAAAACCTGTGCTATGCTATTCGGATCCTCTAAGAAACTGTCTGCCCCTGCGAACAGGCTCCGGGTTCAATGCCTTGATGGCTCCCTCATCTTAAACACTGAGTCCTTCAAGTACCTTGGGGTCACTTTGGATCCCACACTTGACCTGTCTTAACATGTCAATATGGTGTGCTGTGCCATCAATGCTAAAATTGGCGGAGCTTATCGCGTGCGCCACTCCCTCACTCCTTCCGCTAGACTTTCTGTTGCGAGAGGTATTCTCTTACCCCAGCTCCAATATGCTCTGCCCCTCCTCTTTGCTGCAAACTCTGCTACACTCCACAAATGGGACACTGTCTACAACATCTGTAGATTCGCCTTAACTGCCCCACGTCTTACCCATCATTGTCTCCTTTACGCTGGCTTAAATTGGCTGTCACCTAAGGATATTCGAGCCTACTCCCTGGGCTGCTTTATCGACTCCCTGTCTAGCCCTCCCTGCCCTGTCTATCTTGCCAACCTCCTGACTCCTGCCTCACATACCCGTACCCTCAGGTCTTCCTCTGTCCCCATGCTCTCCACTAGACCTTGCATGACAAAAATGGGTGAACAGGCATTTGCCCATTTTGCTCCCAAATTCTGGAACTCACTCCCCCTTATGGTGAAAACTTCAGCCTCCCATCGAGAATTCAAAAACTCACTATGCAAATGCTCTTAATTTGCTTTGTCCCATTGCAGGCTGTCGGGTCTAACCCTGAGTACTACACTAATGTTCTCCCATGCAATATGCTTGTCTAGGTGGCTATGAACCTTGATGTCTTTACTGTCCTCAGCTGTCTTATGGTTACCCTAATTGCTTTATTTTACATCCTTATTATGATCTATGCCTAAAATGTACCCTTATGTAACTATTACTGTGCTACCCAATGTATATCTAGTTTTGCTCCTGTACACCTATATTATGTCTGTGCATTTCTGCATATTGTAACCAATGTCCTGTGCTCTCCCGGGTCGTGCCTGAAGATAGGCAGGTCTGTTGCCTAGCGCACTTACCCGGTTACCAAAAGCTAATAAATAAATAAATTAAAAAGTCCCTGCCATTCACCCTGATAACATCCACAATGACCTCTTAAAAATAAATGTTTCATCTTGTGTTTTCAGGTAAGTTTCTATTTTTATTTTCATATATTGTGCAGTGCCTCAGAAGCTGGGGGGGGGGTAGATTTGCTGAATGCTGATCAACAGGCACTCCTCACTTCTCTACTAGCTGTCAGTCTCCCTCCTGAAATTGACGCGTGGTGTAGCAGTAATTATACAACGTAAGAAAACAAGTTTGCTAAAGACACTTCAAGTGCATTGCCCATGAACACTTAGCGAACTCCTACTGTGATTGCCATTCTGCTCCCAGATACTGCTGACACAGTCAGTTTACTTTTACCGCTGGTCTGCTCCTGTTAAAATACTGCCCATGTTCCTACTGTTGACCTGCTTGGCCATGCTTCCATATGTAACCCCCCCCCCCCAACAAATGGGGGTTCCCAAAAAGTCTTGCTTGAGCTTGTGTAAATGCTCACTGCCAGCCTGGTGTCCTGCATTTTTGCAGTTTAAATGTGATTGCCAGAGAGTGCCTATATAGCCTCTGTGTACTGTCTCTTTGAGAGCTGCCTGGATTGTAGTCATAGTTAATCTAAAAGGGAGCTCTGTTAGAAGATGTGCTTGTTTGCTGATCATTTGTTAGACTAGTAATAATATTGCAGTTTGTTCTAACCTGCCTTCTTTGCAGCATGGACAGTTCTGCTTGTTTCCATCATCTTGGTTCTGGACTGCTGAAATGGGCCAATCAGTACATTTGGGACTCTAAAATGGAGCCTGCCTACAGGGGCTTGGTGGGGTCAAAACTTGTAGGAATTGTAGTTTTTGCATTTTGGTGCCTAAAAATAACCTGGAGGGGGAGCCTTTGTTGTGATTGACAGACAGATCAGCCAACCGAACCTTTTGGATTTTGGGGAAGTTCCAAAGTGCTTGCAATTTCAGTTAGATCTAAGTTGGGAAGTGAAGATGTAACAGCTCAAGGTAGTTCGAGCAGCAATCCATAGTGGATTCGCGTGGGAGAACTGTGGAAAAGCCTGAGTTTTGGCCTGTATGCCTGCCTGCTGTCCCTGAGAGGGAACTTGTACCTTTTTCGGACTGAATCCAAACTTGGAGAGTGAAGTAAGCTACTGAATTGTGACCAGGCTCCTACCTGAAGAAGACCGAAGATTTGCTGAATGCGATCGCCTGTCTGGACTTCCAGCCACCTCTGAACTCCCAGATTGTGCAGAGACTCTGTAATTGCGACCGGAGAGCCTTTTGCCTGGTACAGTGGAATTTCCTTACATGTGAATGTGTTGTGTGTTTATAGTGGGTCATGATGTGGTTCCCCACTGTGGTTTGAATTGTGTTCTGCTTGCTGGAAGCTGCATTAGAATTTCCTTACGTGTAAATGTGCTGTGTGCTGCTAGTGGGTCGCGATTTGGTTCCCCACTGTGGTTTGAACTGTATTCTGCTTGCTGGAAGCTGCATCCAGCCCCACGGACTGAATCCAAAATCATCTCCATTGAGCCTAGGCCTTGCCACACTGGCCCAGCCCGACTACCCGCTGCACATAGAAAGCCATCGACGAGAGACCTGCCTGGGGATCAGCCCCCTGCTCAGCACTTGAACAGGAATGATGCCTTGGTGATTCGTATGGGCCCCGCTTCTCCGGGCACTCCAGCTCAACAACCTGCAGTCTCGATTTCGTCCTGCCTGGGTCCAGTATTGGTTATTGTGAGTAAACATCAGGGTAGCCCCCTGCAGCAACAGCTAAATCTAAAGTGTTGTCATCTGATTGGTTGCTTTTTCTTTCACAAACTGAGTCCACCGGCTCCGGGTTACAAATAGTGTGTGTTGTGCATTTTGCGTTCTTCTACCACAGGGCCCCAACCAGCTGCAACGTTCCTGGCTAGCCCATCATCTTCCTACCTGAGTACCCAGAGGTGTGACTGTGTGGGGACTTAAAGCACATGCATAACTGTTTGATTAATATAGTCTTTAAGCCAATCAACCTGATTACGCCCTTTCCTTGTTCAAGTCCCCTGAATAACTTATGTACGAATTAGCAATTAATCCTACTATTGTTTTTCCATCCTACTGTGTTGCACTAAAACCTGTTGTTTTACTTAATGTTAGTGGGTACTGGTCCTTCCCGCTCCCCTCCCCACTCCCGCTCTCTCCCCTACCCCTCTGTGCCCTGCCGGGTTTCAGTTCCATAGCTCCGGGTCTTTTTTGCGCCTTTTCCCGCTAATGCCGCACTTTGCCGTAAGCGCCCTCAGGTTGGCCATATCCCCCCTTTTTTCCACTAGCGGTCCTAGTTTTGCTAACCTGAGTGCAGACCGTGTTATCCCCTGCTCAAGCCGGTACTATCCTTAACTCCTTCCCCTGTTTTCTTACTCCTCTTTCCCTCTCCTGCCAGTCGATGGTCTTCCTAGTTATGCACTCACCCTATTCTACTTTCCATTCCTCCCTCCACTTCCCCTTTGCGCCTCCTCCTTTACCCTCTGCCGTCCCTGTTTGTACTGCTACTGTAGGTATTGGTCCCTCCCTTTCCCTCTCCCCTGCCTGCTGCTCACCCCTCTTTATTACCTAACTCTAATACCTCTTATAGTCCCTTAAGCCCTGTTTCATCTTTACGCCTTTTTCACTTAAACCGTACTCCTCTCCCTACCTGCCGATCATCCCCTTCTTGCTCTGCCATCCTTCGGTTCCACAAGCCCAGCTGCAGATATTTACCTGGCACCACAAAGCCGTATTTTCTCTGTCACTCTCTGCCTAGCCCTTCACCCCTCGTCAGAGTCTCACACCCTCCCTTACCTGCTTAAACTCCCCCTCACCTTCCCTTCCCTTTCCTTCCCCCTTCCCCCTCTAAATATGTGCTCCCTCCAGTACCCTCTGCCCTTTGAAACTGTATGCCTGTACTTGTACCATTGTACCTTTGCCTGTTCTGTATAAACCTGAACTGTCCTATCTTGTACTGTAACTGTGTCTCCCGGGTCATGCCTGAAAATAGTCACCTGTTGGCTAGTGCATCTACCCGGTCAACAAAAACTAAATAAATAAATAAAAAATAAATCAGATCTGACTTTTTCTGCATTTAACCTGACCGTGGTTCCAGTTTGTGCCAAGAGTGCTGTACTGTTGCTATTTGCTGTGCATAACCTTGTTTTATAGGGGTTCCCCAGGGTCAGCCAGAGGAACCAGCCTTGGTGATAAGTGCAAACAGTGTGGGTACTTGTATGGTGTACAAGGGGTACTGTGACAGTGATTATCATATATTGCTCATGCCACTAGAAGGGAAAGAGGGGGGGTTACAGTGTCCCGGAGGGCTGTGCCCAGGGTAGTTTTACCACTACCAACCCTGACCTCTGGGTGGAGGCACCCGTTGCAGAACCTAGGCCCCTTAACCTGCTACTAGCCAAGCAGGCAGGGGTAGTAGCCCGTGAGATAGCTCCACTTAGGGGTTACACGTACCTCACCCAATAACCCCCAGTCCCACTCACCTGGCCTTAGTGGACTCTCCATTATCACCCTAAATATCTGCAGCCTCCTTCCTAAACTGGCATCTCTTCAAACATTCGTTGGGCAAAAAAATCCTGATATACTAGCCATTGTGGAGACCTGGCTATCTCCCAGCACCCCGGATCATGCTGTCTCGCTTGAAGGCTACAATCTTTTCAGACTCGACCGGGCAAGCAAGAAGAGTGGGGGCTGTGCTATCTACATAAAGGACAACCTATCCAGTCACCTTGGCAGTTTCACCTCCACAAATACCCAGGTGCAACTTCTCCCTATCAAATTGCTCCTTGGTGCACAAAATAAAGTACTCACAGTGGCCGCAGTCTATATCCCTCCAAAAGACCACTGCTCTGGTCTCAAGTCAGTGCTTGAATTTGTAAGCTTGCAACCCCCTGAAAATGAGCTCCTCCTCCTTGGGGATTTCAATATAAACTGGCTCGCCTCCGACACTGGCTCCTGCAAAGATGACATCCTAGCAGCCAACCTGACAAAGATGGTAACTTCCCCAACCCGGAAAAATTACAAAACTGGAACAAGCACCCTCATTGACTGGGTTCTCACTAATCACCCGGACCGGATAAAAAACATTACAGTTCTCCCTGACTCTCTGTGACCACTCCCCAGTGTTTTGTAACTGGTCTAATAAATTTCTCAAGCCGCCCCCCAAAGTTATCTCAAGCAGAGTATTGCCACAAGGGAATCTTATCAAACTAAAGACCTGTCTCCTACAACATGACTGGGCACCAATTTTCAAAATGACTGATGTTGACGCTGGTCTAGAATACTTCATCACAACTTTCAATACTGCATGTCACATTTACGCCCCAGTAAGAAAGCGTAAAATCAAAGCGCTCTCAAATCCTTGGCTTACTGCCAAACTACTTGCCCAGCTCAAGGCTTGTGACCACCTCTGGGCCATAGCCAGGGACACAGGCTCCCCGCATGATACTCTAAAGTACAAACAGGCACGAAACATATGCACCTCACAAATTAGGCAAATGAAGAGCGCCTATTTCAAAAATGCCCTTGAATCCACCTGGGGTGACGGGAGAGCTTTCTGGGACAACATCCGAAATATAATGGGAAAGCAATCAAAATCCTCTCCCATCATTATGAACGTTGATGGATCCACCACACTTGACCCAAAGACTATTGCAGATGCTCTAAATAAGACTTTCACAGACCTCAGTGGGGTCCTCTCCCCAGATTTCTTCTTGGACTTACCTGTGTCTAACCTAGTATCGCAAAGCGCCCCTCATGACCATCCACAATTTTATTTCAAGAAAATCAAAGTGCACGAAGCCTACAAATACATAAAAAAGGCCTGCTCCAAATCCAGAACAAGTAGCGACACCATAGATCTAAAAATCTTGTCTCTCACCTTGGACGAAGTGATCCACCCTCTTGCCAAAATTCTTAATCTGTCCCTTTGCCAAAGTCAATTTCCCAACAAATGGAAGTCTGCCATAGTCACGCCAGTGCACAAAGGGGGGGACAAATCCACAACAGGAAACTATCGACCTATATCAATACTCCCACCCCTCTCCAAAGCACTTGAACACATCGTGGCAGACCAACTCTCTGATTACCCGGACAAGTACAATCTGCTCTGTAATCAACAGCACGGTTTTAGGAAAGGACATAGTATGACAACAGCCTTACTTGACTTCTCTGGAGAAGTCCACTCAGCCCTGGACAAAGGCTATCAAACCGGCGCGGTCTTCATTGACCTCACAAAAGCTTTCGATATAGTCCATCATGGCCTACTTATCTCTGTATTGACCAGCCTTGGCCTGGCTGAAGGACCTAGTGCTTGGGTAAAAAGTAACCTGTCAAATTGGTCACAGGCTGTAAAAATCTCTGCTGTACTTTCTGACTCTAAACCTGTCCTCTCGGGTGTACCGCAGGGATCAATCCTAGGCCCGCTCCTCTTTAGCCTGTTCCTCAACTCTCTCCCAGAATTCTGCCCAGAAAGAATAATCTTATATGCTGATGATGCGGTAATTCTCTCTTCTCACAAAGAGCCAAACTCCCTACGCCAGAGCTTACAACTTGCTTTCTTTAATGTTGAAAAATGGTTCCGGGATAATAAGCTTGTGCTTAACCACAATAAAACAAAAGCCATGCTTTTTACCAATCACCAAAACAAAAATAGAAACACTCCACTCACCATTAAAACCTCTGCTGGAAATACACTGGACCAAGTAAATACCTTCAAATACCTTGGTATCACATTTGACCAAGGTCTTACCTTTGCAACCCACATTGACAACACGGCGAAAACAGTGAACCAACGTCTAGGAATACTATTTCGAAACCGACAATTCCTTAACCAAGCTGCACTGAGGATTGCTATACAAATTTCCATAATCTCAATCATAGACTATGGCCTCATTATCTATGGCTCGGCTACTACCACGGCACTAAGGCGTATCTCAGTCACTCTAAATAAGGCTTGCCGGCTCCTCACGGGGGCACAGAGACTGACACACACGTGTGAGCTTTACTATGAAACAGGCTGGTTGCAACTATCAAATCACCTTGTGTATCTCACCTGCATAATGGCAAAAAAATCTATCATGGGACTGTCTCCACTGTGTATCCAAAACCTACTCTGCCTGAATCATGGCATGCGTCCCACCACCAGATCTGAACACCAACCTTTTCTGGTTCCCAGATGCTGGACTGCACAGGGAAAAAGAACGTTCGCGTACAGGGCCCTGACCTGGTACAATGCTCTAAGCCCACCTAATCTATTCTCCACCTCTCTTGGAGCTTTCAAAACCATACTCTATGCCCACCTCACTGCCACTAGCAACTGTGATTGCATTCGATAAAATACCAATTCCCCCTCTGACCATCCCCAAACCATGGCCTATCCTCCTTGTCTAAAGAACCCACAAGTACCACCAACTACTCCCGTCTACCTCCTAACTCACTTTTCTATTTCCCCCCTCTTCCCCTCTCCCTTGCTCTACTGCCCACCACTTTCCCTACTTTTCGCCTCCCTGTTTGCCTCCAATTATCTCCCTCTCCTTGGAAGGTAGTTTTGTTTCCTAAATTGTTACTGGCTTGAAACTGTTAAAGCATATTTATTATGTAACTTCTCTTTCTGATAATACTTGTAATGTGTTTTGTTTGATGTTCTATGTGACGTGGAACCTTTGTAAAAGAGCCCTGGCTCAAAGGTATTAATTCCTAGACCAATAAACTAAACTTCCCTCAACTCGCGGGACGGCTGCCCGCCTCCCGACCCGAGCACAGCCCTCTCCAGCAGCGGCCGGCTGGAAAGGACATACAGACTGAAGAAAATCTAGCAGTCTACGAAAGTGCTCAGCAACCTCCAATATACATGCACTAACTGTAGCAGACAAACCACATTTAAAGAGCGCGCATTTTTAGCATGACCCATTGAAGCCAATGCAAGCTGGGACAGGATTAGCCAATCAGAGGCTGAATGGCGAGCAGCCAATGACAGAGCGCGGTATTCTGTGCTGTCCAGTGGGCGCAGTTCGGGGGAAAAAAAACGTTCACCAGCGCTGACTCAGCTGCTGAACCACCGTCCCACGGATCCAGAAAAAAATACGACTTCCTTATAATTATATAGTCATGGGAACCGACCATCACAGAAGTAAAAAGAAAATGTTTCTCTAGTTCTGCTCAGAGTGCAATAAATGTCGCGCGTGAATGACGTCATACGGCCTGATGACGCGAGTCGCCAGTAGTGGTTTGGAGTTCTGTAGGGATAGGCGTGTGTGGTTCTAATCCACGGGTATGTAGGACAACAGTCAGTTGTGTATATCCCCGGTTGTGTTGCGCCTGCTAGATGGTGGTGACTGTATACTCCGCGTGGTGGTCTATCCATCACAGCAATGCACGTGTGAAGTGTATTTTGTGAGTACACTGTACATGTGGTTGAGTGCGCTGTAAATGTGAGTTGTGTACACTGCAAGTGAGAGTTTTATCATAGGTATGGACTGCTGCATACTTCTCCGAAATGTGTGACATATCAAACATGGAATGGCACTGCAGACTCGGAACACTATGGCCATCTGTGCGCTAATGTTCATACATTTTTGCTGATGACTACGCTTATGAAATGGGTTAGTAAAAACGTCAGCTCCCATTGGTTATATCCCTCTGCGTGGCCGTTGATTAATCCCCAAATACACACACACACACACACAGTTGTGATGGGATGGCCAGCAGCATCAAGTGGGCATAACGACTCGTTACATTGCTGTCGTCCCAAAAGTGAACGGCAGCCTTTTGTAATTGTGGGGAAGCGAGAGATCCCATCGGCTGCTAAGCGTGTCCCGTATTTTCTGTGTAAACTGTGTGTGTGTGTGTGTGAGGTAATCCAGTAATTGGGAAACAGTCACCGATCGTGATTGGCACCCCATGTTCCCTCGAGACAGAGAACAGAGTCGGAGTATTGCGGCTTGTCTTTCCCACCCACCCGCTCAGCCATACCTCTCAACCTCCTGCCTCATAAATCAGGGACAAGGCTTAAAAAAATCAGGGACAAAAGACCAAAATCAGGGACACATCTTCAAAATTAGAGTTATCCATCCAGAAAGCTGGTAGAATATGGGGCTTAGTGTAAAATGCATTTTCTGAAGAAGAACAAGTCTGTAACTTTAATGCTTGACATTGTTTTGTGCTTATAGTCTCCACTGTTTAGCCACAAAAACACAAATTTTAGGAGGGACAGAGTCAAATTTTGAGGCAAAATCAGGGACGTCCCTGAAAATCAGGGACACTTGAGAGGTATGCGCTCAGCGGAACTCCGCCTTCCCGCGGCTTCCCTGACTGTCCGCTCCAGCAGGGCTCTCCGTGAGTGACCATGACAGTGCTGGCATCTCGAAATGCTGTTGTCCCCAACTTATTTATTGAAATCTTGAAAGATACTTATGAGCGGATGTGCGTTGACAGGTTCCACCTCAGGTTCATTAATACAAGAATACACAAAATAGTTACAGTAAATTATAGATACAGGGTGGGTTATTCAGGCTGTGGCGCAAGCCTGGGCGCAGCGCAGTTGGGATGCGCCAGGGCATTGATAAGGTGATATTCAACGGTGCTGCGCCATAGCCCAGCACCATTGAATATTGCTCCATGGCCACCCGTGTTGCCCATGGAGCAGTGGCCAGGGAGGAGCATGGGGGATGCGCCAGCACACGTGCTGTTGCGCTAGGAGCAGCAGCCGCGATATTCAGTGGTGGACATGCAAATGGGGCCATAATGCATGCAAGGCACAAATGGGGCTATTTGCATGTCATCATGGCTCCATTTGTATGCAGGTGTGCTGATCCCTGGCGAGTTGCGCCTGGCGCCCTGCCAGGCAGCAGCCGTCGGGGATCGACGCCCCCTGCCCCGCAGCGGCAATGCACGCCAGCCCGATCGCGGGCTGTAATATGTATAAATCTCCCTGGTGGTCCAGTGGACCCGATCCAACAGTCCGATCATGGGCTTTCCAATATGTTAATATCCCTGGTGGTCCAGTGGACCCGATCCAACAGCCCAATCGCAAGCTGCCCGCTGGCTGACTGGATTCATTCACATTTTAGAACTGTGTAGTACAGTACAGTCTGCACGCCCATTGGCGCATGCTGTGGACCAGTGGGCGTACGGCCATACTGTACGCTGTCAGTGGCTGGGCGGGGTGCTGCCGCCCGCCGCTGACTGGGGGGAGGGGTGGCAGGATTGAGTGGGTGGGTTGGGAAGGGGTACCGCTGGACCACCACAGCTGTTTTGATTACTGAAAGCCCGCGATCGGGTCCACTGGACCACCAGGGATATTAATGTATTGAAAGCCTGCGATTGGGCTGTGGGATCGGGTCCACTGGACCACCAGGGATGTTTACATAATGACAGCCCGCAATCAGGCATGGGGGGGGTGACCTCGACGGACGGTGCTGCTAGAGCTCGGGTGGCCACCCACAGCTGGCAGCTGCCGTGTTGCGCCCTGCAATATGGCAGCTCACCTGTGGGTGGCCAGCTGTTGCTCCTTTTCTTTTTGGCACAACTGTGTGTGGCGCATGTAGGGGTTGCGCCTGCCTATGCTCAACACATCCCGGGCTGAATATCTGGATGTGCGGGGTATGCATGGGCATGCCTCCCCACTTGTGCCGCATACATTACTGATCAGGATTTGTGCCGGGCACTTTCCCCGTTTGCATATCGCAGACTGGCACATCAGTGGGTTAGGCGCCGGCGCACTTTGAGGCCATGCGCAACCCTTTTGAATATCCCGGCCACAGAGTACAAAAAAAAATTCAACAGTACATGGGTTGCAATGACAAACAGTTACACAGATTGTGCCAAGACATAGTACATGGTATGCCAGCGTCCTGTGGAAAAGAGAGAGAGGCAGAGGCTTGTGCCATAAATGGTGCCTGAGACCTGCAGACATGGCAGAGAGAGGGGGAGAGAGAGAGATACAGTCACCACCCCCTCTCCCCGATTCTGTGTTGTGGAACATTGTGGAAGATGGGTTTTCTGGGTGTTGTTGGTCAGTTGTGCCATTCCCCCATGTCTGTGACAGACACGGTGAGTAGTTCCCTCTGTGGCACAATGAAAGTGAGAGAGGTGTTACACAGCTGTGTTTGAGATCTGTCCCGTGTGTGTGTGTGTGTGTGGCTGCCGATTTGTTTCTGTCTGCACGCTAAATAGTGATCAGCGATCGGTGAAGCCGTGGTTGTGTCCCAAGCTGATAGTGTAGCGAGAGAGGAATATAGGCAATATCTTTTTCTGTGGCTTGACAGCGTGATGACCAAAGCTGTCAAGATCCCTGTGTGGACTGTTGGCAAGCTACCTATCTAGTATGTGGACTCTTGGCAAGCTGACTGACAACCAGAGCTGTCAAGAACCCTATGCTGGACTGTTGACAAGCTAATGAATGCTGTCTTCCACTTCCGTGTCTGGCTAAAAGAAACACATAATGTGACAGAACTATTTTTTACGGCAGATGGACACCATGAAAAGAAAGATGATTTTAAAAGATTCAGTACAGCTTGGATAATTTTTTTCACTCAGAAAAAGTGCCATATTATAAGTGCAATAACACAATCCAGGCTTATGGGTATACTGGGCATTAATGTACTTCCCAGTTGGTTGGAAGTCACTCGGGCTGCGCCCTCATGCCTCACAACATAATTGGGGCATGCATTAACGCCTAGTATACCCATGGTCTATTGTGGGGTATAGCTTACATAATTAATTATTATGAATTTCTGCTTCAAAGTGTCAGTGGGAAACGTGGAATATTACTTTCCCCATGTGGGACAAAGGATTTCTGAGAGATACAGTGAGTGATGTACCTCCTAATATAAGACAGTAAGTTGAGAGGTATGGTGCACTGCACAAGTATGTTTTGTACGAGGTTGTATGTATGTATATATATGTGTGTGTGTGTACTGCACATGTGAGTTTTGTGTGTTATGTATGTAACCCCCAGGGGACGCTATCCTAAGGGCTACCACCCCGGCCTGTCTCAGCAGTGACAGGGTAAGGGGCCCAGATCCGTTGACGGGTGCCTTCACCCAGAGGTCGGGGTTAGAACTATCTAGGTTGACATGGTCACAGCCCTCTGGGTTGCTGCAACCCCCCCCTTCATCCCACTAGTGGCACAAACGAGGTACTCACAATGCTCTCCCCGGTAACACTCGGCTCACTCCGGGGGTCCCCTGGAAAGTAAGGTACAGTTGTCAAACATTCACTGTGCAGTATGTCCTTAATAAGACACAAACTAGCCTGAATACAGTTGCAAGACAAACAATCTGATTTATTTGATGGGGGATAACAAGGACCGGGGAAAATCAGGGTGATTGGCTTATCACTATTTCCTATATTTAACTACCTATGGCTCTGTGCACAGGCCTGAACCTATCAGTTATTGTCCATGGGTACCCAAGCCCTAATGGCTAGTCCCTCGTGGCAGCTGGTTGGGGCCCTGACACAAATGAGCATTTACTTTCCTGAGCAGATCAAAATGAGCAGAAAGATCAATTAGTGCAGTCAGCAGTATAACAAAACTGATTTTGTTTTTCTCTGCCACTTGTTTGTAAGATTAACAGGGAACTACCCTGATCCAGTACTCACAACTCCAGCAGATAACCACTCCTTCACCACTTGCAGGGCTGAGCCTGAGCTTCAGAAGCCTCCTCACACATTTATATGGAAAACAACAGAGGGATACCATACCAGGCAGTTGCTTCTAGGACCTGAACGAACTCACAGCAGTTGCGGGTGTTAGCGGCAACTCCAAACGTCCTGACAGACCGAGCGCGATTCAGCAGATTCTCCAGTCCTCTTCAGGTGAAGCCTGGTAGGTAGCTGTGTTTAAACACAGCCTCCTCTGACCGCACCCTGGCGGATTTAGTCCGAAGCTGTACAGCTATTGAAAACGGCCGCCTAGGCCTCTCACATGCTTCCCGCCTGATCACTCAACGGCGCAGAAGCTCAGAGCTCCCTTCAGCTCCACAGTCACAACGGCTCTGCCCTTCAGGCAGTTGGACTCAGCCTTCCCAGTCGCGCGCCATCCGATCCCATAGGTGGGCTGCAAACACCAGGCTATAAGACCTGTCTCCATTAGTGCAAAAAGGCACCTTGGAGCATACTTCCCCTCCCAGGATTACTAGTGAAGTCCTCATTGGTCAGCCGGCTCCACCTAGAGTCCCAGTCCTGATTGGTCCAATGTGACAGTTCGAGACCAATATGGAGGAGATAATCACAACAGTTCTGGCTGCAAACAAAAGCGGGTTAGAACAACTACAATATCATTATTGCTCTTAAGTTATTTTCCAGCACTGAGTCACACCCTTCAATGGAGCCCCCTCTGCATACTTGGCGATGGCAGAAGGGAGCTATTTCCAGCAGCCCGAGCGGGACTCTAGCAGGACAACACTCAACCCCCCCACTTTCCGGAGTAATTACGTCAGCAATTAGGCAGCCCTTAAGAAACAGTACTGGAGGCTATAAAAGCATTCACCGCGCCTGCATTTAGCGGCCTTATGCCGAACACCAGCCAGGCAGTGGGCATTTAGGCACACTCTGGGAAGACTTTTAAGAACCCCCATGTGTAGGGTGGTTACATGTAAGCAATAAATTATAAGTTTGCGCAATGTACAGGTGCGTTGTGTATGTTAAGCATATGTCCACTGTACATGTGAGGTGTGTTTATATGTGTGTATGTGTGTCAGCTCTGCAGGTCCACATACAGAACATGCAAGATGTCAGCATCAAAAAGTGCATCTCTGCTCCGAGTCAGTGACCACAGTGGTATGCAGTATATTAGTACTATATTCATTTGAAAATCAATGTGAATACTAGTAGTAGGAACCATACAGAGAGGAAGTGTTTCTGTAAATCTGTATGTCCAGAATAAATAACCCCAACATTTTTCAGAACATTACTATATCTTCAAGGAGCAAGGGTGAATTTAGGTGTAAAATGTTTAGCAAATAAGTGGTACTTTATGGTTATGTGAACTGCATATAGTGCCTTGGATTTTCATGTGTGTTTGGTGTGTGTTGTACATATGTGAAGTATGCTGGTATGTGTCTGAATGTTGTGTGTGTGCAGGCAGTCTGTTGTGTGTATTACACGTGTGATGTATGTTAGTGTGCAGTGTGTCTGTATGTATGTTGTGCCTGTGTGATTTGTGCCAGAGTGTGTCTGTGTGCGGCGTATTGTGATGTGTGTTGGTGGGTCTCTGTATGAAACCTTGTATGAACAGTAGGTCCCAGAGCACATAAGGAACTCCGGGCAGACTAGATGGACCTTTGGTCTTTTTCTGCTGTCATTGTCTATGTTTTTGTGTGTACTGTACATGTGTGAGGTGTGCCAAATGTGCTCTGGGCTTTTGTGGCAGACTCTGGGGTGGATCTAGTGGCTGTTACAGAAACTTGGGCCATTATGAACAGTGACTGGAACACGGTGATCCCAGGCTACACCTCGTGTAGCAAAGTCAAATTACTGTGTTTGGGAACTTAAAAATAATTTTCAAAAACAATTTTTTAAATCCAATGAACTTCTTCATCAATGGTAAATTCACTTTTGACTTTTAAAGTTTAAAAAGATAAAAATGACTAAACATGTTAAATAGAAAACTTAATGAGACAACTTTGGATTATAACAGATAGAAGCACTTTGAAAAAGCACTTGACAGTGCAGAACATTAGGGCAAATAATGAAGTTCATTGGATTTAAAAAATCGTTTTTGAAAATTATTTTCAAGTTCCCAAACACACTAATTTGACTTTGGAATTTTTGCACCTCTGGGGACTTGCTACAAGTAATAGGTTGATATCATTATCCATGGACATAGACTGTTTACACCTTATGAAGGCCTCATAGAGGGACAGGTAGAGGTGGAGGGATGGTCATTTGCATCAGAGAAGAGGGATCAAGATGGTAGAGGATGCTACCATTTGGGGGGGGGTAGAATCACTGTGGGTTCATCTTGCAGAGTTGTCAGATAGGAAAACTTGTATAGAGATGGTTTATAGGCCATGGGGGCAGGGGGAAGAAAGAGATAAACTGGGTGCTGAAGTAGAGAGGGGGGCAGCAGAGGAGGGGTTTTGATAGTGGGAAATCTCAGCCTGCCAGACATCGACTGGACGTCCCAGTGGCCAGGAGCTCCAGAAGCAAGGCCTTGTTGGATGTCTTGCAGGACTGCATATTGGTACAACAGGTCAGAGATCCACTAGACAACCGTTCTGAAGGTTATATTCACCAACTCAGAAAGAGTAGGCTGAGTATGGGTCAGGGAACCACTGGAGTTCAGCGACCACAATACTGTTTGGTTAGAGGTGGCCCTGGGCAACTTATGCCCTTGCCTGAGGCTGACATACTAGACCATCGGGAACAGATTTCAGTTGTATGCGGCAAATCATGTTCGACAGGTTAGTTGGGGTAGATGCCATCGGGAGTAGAGGAAAGATGGTGATTTATTAAAGGGGCCACCGGGCCATTCTCGAGACAACAAAAACATGCATGAGAACAGTTATCAAGAGAAACAAGTGTAAGAGACAAGTTTGATTCTCTGAAAAGATCAGAGAGGTGATGAGGGCTAAAAAGAGGGCCTTTATGAGGCACAAAGAAAAGCAGGGGGGTGAAGACTGGGATGAGTACCAGGAGAAAACTAGAGAGGGCAAAAGGGCAGTCAGGATCGCAAAGGCAGACACGGAGCTGCATACTGAAGAGGGGGTCAAAGGAGGGGAAGAACAGTTCTTTAGATATAAGAGAAAAAGGATGAGGGGACATTGTCAGGCTGAAGGAGGGGAGGCAGGATAATAGAGGAGGTCTGGCAGAAAGCAACTGTACTAAATTACTTTTTTTGTTCTGTGTTTACTAGGGAGAATAGCAGGCCCTTGCAGGAGATTGGCATTAAGACAAGCTGATTGAGGGGTCCTAAATAAAACTGCAGAAATTTTACTGGCGAAAGAGTCAAAAGGGACTAGCAATTGGGAAGGTAAATGTGGCCCTGGGGACAGATTGGATGCATTTGAGGGTGTGAAGGAACTGGCATCGGTATTAGCCAAACCCATGGCAGTACTTTTCAATAGCTCTATGCAGCAAGGGTGGTTCCCAGGGACTGGAGGATGGCAGACTTGGTTCTGCTGCAAAGAGGAGGGTCAAGGAGCAGCTGGGAAACTATAGACCTGTCAGCCTAACCTCTGTGGTAGGAAAGCTGATGGAGACACTAGTCAAAGAAGAGCTAGTGGAATACCTGGAGAAAAGTGGACTTCAGAATAGTAAGCAGCACAGATTTGTGACAGGGAAATCTTGTTAGATTGTCCTGATAATATTGTTTGACTGGATAACCAAGTAGTTGATATGAACTATGCTGTAGATGTACTCTGCTTTGAGTTCAGCAAGGCATTCAGCTCCGTGCCATCTCACCTCAGAGGCTGCTGAAGAAGATGGGGGATGGAGGGGAGGCAGCAGAGAGCCGTGTTGAATGGGATCAGATCAGACGAAAGAGAGGTCTTCAGTGGACCACCATAGTGATCTGTTCTGGGCCCAGTCCTCTCTAATATGTTCATCAGCGATTTGGTGGAGGGAATTCATGGCAGGTTGTATCTATTCACAGCTGGTACTAAACTCTGTGGTGAGTTTGACAGAGTGGAAGGAATAAGGGAGTTGCAGAGAGACCTGTGAAAGCTGAAAAATTGGCCCAAAGTCTGGCAGCTGAAATTCCGTGTCCAAAAGTGCAAGGTTATGCACTTAATGGAAAAACAAACAAACAGAGTATTGGATGGGAGGGTTAAACTGGACACAATGTCAGAGTAAAAGGACCTAGGAGTCATCATTTGTGACTCCATTAAACCCAGCCAGTTGTAACAAGATCTTTTAGCACGGCTAACAGGATGCTGGGGTGCATTGGGAGAGGGTTCAACAGAAGAAGGCAGGAGGTACTGTTACCACTGTGTAGGTCACTGGTGAGGCCACAGCTAGAGTACTGTGCCCAGTTTTGGAGTCCCTACCTGAAAAGGCGCAGTTTAGAATGATTAATATGATTCAGGGCCAGGAGGGCAGAACCTGTGAGGATCAGCTAAAGGCATTGAACATGTATTCACACGAAACCAGAAGAGATTGGGAGGATTTGATAAGAGCTTCAAGTTCCTGAAAGGGATTAACAAAGTGGACTGTGAGGAGCTATTTATGAGTAACAGAGAATATATGACAAGGGGTCACAAGTGGAGGTTAATAGGGGAAATGGTTAAAAAGGATGTGAGGAAGTATTATTTTACAGAACGAGTGGTTAAACCATGGAATGGTCTGCCGGCAGAGGTAGTGGGTGCCAAACCCGTAAATGGCATGAAACATGGCTGGGATAGATTCAAGCAGATACTGACTACTCGGCAGGAAGTGGGGGCAGACACATGGATAACGAAAGGGGGGAATAGTGCAAGGGAAGACCCCATAGACACAATAGATCCTGGTGTATGATAGGGTATTATGGGCAGACTGGAGGGACCACTGGGTATTTTTCTGCCATCATTATCTGTGTTTCTGTGTGATGTTTATATTTATGTTGTGCATATCGAATGTGTGTAATGTGTTGGTGTGTCCAGATGTATGCTGGGACGCATCTGTGTTTTGCTTGTAAGTGTGTTGTGTTCCCATATGTGTCTGTATGCTGTGCAGTGTGTCAGTTTGTACATTGTGCGTGTTGTGCATTGGTGATAAGTGTTGTGTGTATGTTGTGCATGTTGCACATTTGTGATGTGTGCCGGTGTGTCTGTATGTTGGTGTGCGTATATATTTAATGAGTGCTGATGTCTGTACGCTGTGCATAATGTACATGTGTGATGTGTAGCACGGTGTGTTTGTATGCTGTGTATATTGTACATGCATGATGTGAGCCAGGGTGTGTGTGATCTTGTACTGATGTGTGTGTATTGCACATGTGTGATTTGTACCAGTATGTGTCTGAATGTTGTGTGTATTGTGTTTGCCTGGAGATTGTTTACGTGTATTATATGTCTCTGCATGCTTTGTACACTTAAGAGTTGTGTAAATGTATTGTGAAAGTCTGCATGTGGAACCACAGATTTTTTTTCTCAAAATTAACCAGCCCCTCTTGTCTAAATTTTAAGATCCATTTTCTAACTAAATGTAATGCGTGTTGTACACTATATTTTGGTGCAAGATCTCTTTTTCTGTAAGAAGTGGCATCGTGTTTTTTTACATGATGATTTGTCCATGTACAGTGCTAAGAGACAATGTGCAAAAATTCATACAAAATAGATTTTAGTGCTAAACATTGGTGCTAAATGCTGAATTTTGTGCAAAAATGGAAACAAATTACCAGTTTGGTTTTATTTGTTCATTTTTTGCAGTTTTGTTGAAAATATTGTTTCTTTACATATAGTGGCATGTGTGTGCCTGTTGTGTATACTTGTGTCTGCTCTTTTAACATCAGAGTGGCACGTGACGGGCCTGGTTAGTCGTGTGTACATATGTGTATCCGCATGCTGTGTATTGTGTCTGCATGTTGTGAGTCTGTGTTGAGTATACTTGTCTTACATGTAACCATCTAGATGTACCTTTATGTTGCTTATAGATCTGCATGCCTGGGTATTGTATCTGTGGTACTTGTATATGTTGTGGGCAGATATGTGCACCTTTGTAGTATGCTTGAATGCATGTAATGTATGACATTAGCTGCATGCATGTCTCTGCTCATGCTGTTTCATGCATTTTGTGTATGTGTGTGTTTCTTGTGTACTAGTGCGCGTGTGTGTTGTATTTGTGCACATGTGCCGTAGTGTTGTATTCAGCAAATAGTTTAGGTGGTATAGCATAGCAAAAAACGACACAATTTTCATCAGCTGCTATGCAAAATTGTTTACGGACAGCAGTCATTTGCTACACATCTAATTTTTTTTTTTTTTCTTCAATTGTTTAACCAGGAGTGGCAGACTAAGCTGAAAGCTTGTTTACAGGTGCGACCTGGGAGCACAGGGAAGTTAAGTGACTTGCTCAGGGTCACACAGTATGCAAGTGGTAGCTGTGGGATTCAAACCCAGGTTTCCAGATATGGAGCTCAGAGCCTTAAACCACTGTGCTATATACTGCCTCACTGAGACATCTGAGTTCACACAAAGGTGTTTGCATTGCTGCTTTACACAAGGTTACCTGCAAATGCTACACATATTTTCTCTACTGCTACACAAATTAAGTTTTAAAACACTACAGTTGCTACACAGACTTTTTTTCAAATTAACAATTTTTGCCTAATCTCCACGGGCTCCCTCGGTACTTACCTTCACCTGTGCACTCTTCCCTCTGCTACAGGGCTGCAGCAGTGCCTGGCCATTGGGTGCAGAGCCTGCGGGGGGGTCGTCATCCATAGTCTGGGGTGTTTTCCTTTTTCTCCCTTCCCCATTGCTGGGGTGCACACGTCAGCGTACATGCATGGACCGGCGTAGCAGGAGGTAAGGCATGGATGTCTCAGCCCTCCACGCTGCTGGGACATCTTCACAGACATTTTTTATAACATTTTCCCTGGTTGTATGGGAATGTCTCTGTACATATGTGGAGGCAGTATCAATGCAGAGCATGTGAGTGGACAAGAGTATAGCTGCATAGAGGTAACAGACTTCTACGCAGTTCACTGCCCAATCTGGGAATCTTAAAAACAAAGGGACGTGTGCCAGGTCCCTCAAATTCTGACAGCTCATGAAAAGATCTTTCAAATGAGGTACTGGATTTACCAATAGGTGTACGCAGTCCTGAGATTGAAATAGCAAAGTCATCTGTAAATTCAGTCAAGACAGCATCCATTTCATTGAATCGTGAGACAGAAAGTGAAGTCGTTGAGGCTGTGCTTAACAAGATATAGCATCCTCCTTGGTAACATCACTTCTAGGGACATGGCTATGTTGTTCAATCCACACTTATTGGCAGGTTCCTTGCCGCTTTAAATCTTGCTGGAAGGTCTTCAAACTGGCTCCTTCCACCCACCTGGGTGGCAAAACTCTCGGCTCCGCCCCATGACGCCAGATCTTCCTTACCACTTGGAAGCTTAGGTTCCCTCCTTAGCGCTCTGCGTTTTAGACTGGATCCTAACTCTATGGTTCGTCCGAAATTGGTTTTGAAGTCTAAACTTCGGTCTTCATCTTCCCTCACGGCTGCGATGGACAAATCTATTCCCGGCTTTCGGAGGTGCCCTTGCGGACAGAAAATCTCCAGGACGGATCCGCACTCCATGTGCATCTACTGCCTAGGCCTAGATCCGACCCACAGGCCTGCGAGTTGTACGCTCTTTCTTCGCCCAGCGTCCTGGATAGATCGCGTTGCCTGATTAGGCTGGGCAGCGAGCGTTTCCACTGGTAAAATCAAGAGGCTCGTTGAGGCGGTGTCTGCGGCGGCTGGTTCGACTGAGCAGCTCGAGCAGATGATGCGTAGCCGAGGAGGGAGGCGGCCGGCGCATCTTCCTCCTCCTCGACGCCCGGCATTTATCCTACTGTCTCTGAGTTCCTCGTATGCGAGCCGTTCAAGGAGCTTTGTCAGTCCCTTTCCACGAAGGGTGAGGGGCCATCGGGACATTCTTCTTGGCCCAAGAAGAAGGAGTCGAAGGGTAAGTCCCACCGTCGGCGTTCGTGGGAGCGGGAGAGGTCTCCTTCTCCAGACAGCCGACCGTCGACTTCGGTCGAAGTTGCGGCTCAGGCCACTGGCTTCACGGTGTCCCCGTCAGGCCAGCCTGCCGAGACTCCCGTCGACGCACTCGAGATTTTTCTCAATCCGTTAGACGGGCTGTCGACTGGTGAAGCCGATAACCCTCCTTCACTGGTTCCCCCGGTGGAGACCGAGGATCTGCCTGCGCCTTCGGGGCTGCAGTCCCTGGTTAAAGTGCCCGAGCCGGGAAGGCGGGTGTCCCGCCCCCAGACCGCCTTGGTCCCCGAGGTCTCGGTCTCGGACTTCTTCTCAGTCAGGCGTTCCCGCCGACATTGGCGGTCTCGATCTCGATACCGAAGTAAGCGGCGACACCGTTCCTCCTCGTCCTCTTCCTCGGATGAGGGGAGGCTTCGGCGTAAATGACGTCGTCGCTACGAGGAGCTTATGTGGCAGCAGTTGCTGTTGTCTGGGTCTAAGCCGACTCCGGTCCAGACCCTGGCCATCAAGTGGCTGTCGCCCGAACGACCAAAGCAACCACTCGCCTCAGTCGAGTTTCCCGTTCCAGGGCCAGTTGCTCGGCCAAAACCAGCTGCTCCACCGACTGTGGTGGAACCTCCGCCTCCAAAACCGAAGTCTGGGGCACCGACCAAGGCTTCTCGGTTGGGTCACGGCTTGCCCCACAGGTTGTCGGTCACCCTCACTCCCGACCATCCTCGGCAGGTAGGGGGCGGCTCGGGCCGAGGCAGCTCTTCGCAGACTCTTTGGAATCTGATGACGACTCCTCCCTGTTCTCCAGGCAGGTCGACCTGGAGTCCTCCGGGGGCCAGTCATTGGATGATAGCCCATCGTCCTTCTTGGGTCTGCTTTGACTCATCTTGGAGTCCACCGGGATGCAGCTCGAGCCCGTGTCCAAACGGGCCAAGTATCCCCGACGGAGATACTGGACGAGGGGATTCCCCCACGGAGGCCTTTCTGGTGGCTGAGGCCATTGTCGGCCCAGCCTTGGAGCTTTGGTAGCGGCCTGCTTCCTGTCCTGCGCCCTCGGCCAGGATGGCCAGGAAGTATGCGGTCCCTACCGGCTCTTTGCCTGGTTTCTCGGAGCACCCCTCTGCCGAGGGGTTAGTCACCGACAGCGTTTTCCGGCAACGCTCGGGATGTGGATAAGCCCCCCGACAAAGAGTCCAAAAAGCTGGACTTTGCCGGGTGCAAGGTGTACGCTGCATCCTCCCTCGGCCTCCGACAGGCCAGCTCGGCCGTGCTGATGGCACACTTCTCCCACGCCCTCTTGGGCTCCCTGGATGAGGTTGTCCCTCATCTCCGACCGACCTGCAGACCACGGTCCGCCAGGTGCGGGACCAGGGTAGGGGCGGTGGTGAAGCAGCAGCTTCAGACTGCTCTGGACATAAGTGATTCCTGTGCCAGGTCAGTAGCGGCCGCGGTGGCCATGCGCCGAAGGGCGTGGCTGAGGATATCCACCTTCACGGCGGATTCCCAGCATGGCGGACATCCCCTTCTTGGGGACTGACCTCTTCGGCCCTGGAGTGGAGGGACACCTCCAGCGGATCGAGAAGTCCAATGCCACCCTGGACTTGGTCACCTCCGCCCAGAGGGACAAAGGCCGCCGTCAGCAACAGCAGAAGTCCTTTCGTCCTTCGGCCCCTGCATCTCGATTGGCCCAACAGCACCAGCAACAGGGTCAGCGGGCTCGCGCTTGGCGTTCCAAACCCAAGCCGGTGGCTTCCTCCAACAGGAAGCAAGGAGGTAAAGGACCAGGAGGTCCCTTGGCTGGTTCCTCCTCCAAGCCTGCCCAGTGACAGGTTGAGGGGTGCCGCCCCCAGCCTCGTCACTCCCCCCTGGGTTCCCCCCGTGGGGCGGCTCCGCCACTTCCTTTCTGCCTGGTCCGCTATCACCATGGACCGCTGGGTGTTGGAGGTGGTAGGAACAGGCCTGCCTCTGGAGTTCGAGCAGGCTCCACCCTTTCGAGCCATCGCCCCTCAGGGGGCCACGGGGTCCGCAGCCTTGCTGTTGGCCCGCCGAGCCGATATTGCCCTGCTCCTCGAAAAAGAGGTGATCAGGAAGGTGGCGGATCCTCCTCCAGACCCGGGGTTTGTGTCCAGGTATTTCCTGGTCCCAAAACGGACGGGGGGCTGGCGCCCCATTCTCGACCTGCACGACCTGAACAGGTTCCTAAGGTCTCGGACCTTCAGGATGGTCACTCTGGCTCAGATAATCCCATCCTTGGAACGAGGGTGTGGTTCTGTTCCCTGGACCTCCAGGACGTGTTCTTTCACGTCCCAATCCATCCGTCTCATCAGAGATTCCTCCTCTTCAGAGCGGAGGGATCCCTTTACGAGTTCCGGGCCATGCCCTTCGGCCTCTCCCCAGCTCCCAGGGTCTTCAACAAATGCATGGCTGTGGTGACAGCATTCCTGTGGCGCTGAAGGGTCCGGGTGTACCCCTACCTGGATATCTGGCTGATTGCAGCCCCCTCCAGAGTGGAGGTGAAGCGGTCCGGAGATCTGGTCCTCCAGGTTTGCTCTCAGATTGGCCTCCTCATCAATGAGGCCAAGTCGGAACTTGTGCCGAAGCAGGTGATACTCTTCATCGGGGCAGAGCTCGACTCTCTTCGAACCAGAGCTCGGCTCCCGGCGGACAGGGCCGAGGTTCTTTCCTCCTTTGCCCAATCATTTCTGGTTGGGCAATCGCGCCCTGCCCGGGACTTTGTGCGCCTCCTGGGCCTCATAGCGGTCTGCACCAGCGTGGTCCGTTGGGCCCGTTTGGTACATGCGTCCCCTTCAGTGGTGACTGGCCAACCAGTGGTCACAACGCTGCGATCCGTTGGACCAGCCCGTGACAGTGACCCAGGGGATGTGGAACGCTGTCCAGTGGTGGATCGTTCCGGCGCATCTGCAGGAGGGCATCCCGTTCGTTCACCTCGAGCCGACGGTCTCTCTTATCGACCGATGCATCTCTGATGGGTTGGGGTGCCCATCTGGAGGAGCACAGAGCGCACGGCCTCTGGTCCCCTCGGGAATCCCGATGCCATATCAACCTGCTGGAGCTCCGAGCGGTCCGCCTAGCTCTCACCGCCTTCACTCCGTTTCTACGGGGTCAAGTGGTTCAGATCCAGACGGACAATACCACGGCCATGTACTATCTGAACCGCCAGGGTGGGACGCGCTCCATGCTGTTATGCAAGGAAGCTCTCCGCATATGGTCCCTCGTGCGCAGCCTGGAGGTGGATCTCCTAGCCATTCATGTGGCAGGAGCCTCCAACACCCTGGCCGATGCCCTAAGCTGCATAGGGGCTGCGTCTCACAAGTGGTCTCTCCTGCCAGAGGTAGTACAAGATCTGTTCTCCCACTGAGGCACGCCTCAGGTGGACCTGTTTGTCTCCAGGGAGAATGCAAAGCTGAGTCTGTTCCATGCCCGCCCCCCCTCAGCAGGGGGATGCCTTCTCGAGGATGTGGACCCTGGGCCTCTTCTACGCCTTTCCCCCATTTCCCTTGATCTACAAGGTGCTTCTCAAGGCGAGGAGGGACAAGGCGCAGGTGATTCTGGTAGCCCCAGACTGGCCCCGCCAGTTCTGGTATCCAGATCTCCTCAGCCTCAGCTCCAGGCTCCCGAGGCGGCTTCCAGCCTGTCCGGACCTGATCTCAGTCAACCAGGGGAAGGTATTCCATCCGGACCTTCAATCCCAGCACCTGACGGTTTGGTTCCTGAGCGGCTAGAGTTCCAGGCCTTGGGTCTTTCCGACGAGGTCCTCAACGTTGTTGAGGCGTCCCGTAAGGAGTTGACCAGGAAATGCTACGCCTTCAAATGGAAGAGATTCTCCATTTGGTGTCAGGGGAAGGGCTTGGACCCTTCCACCTGTCCCTTGGCAAGCATTCTGGACTACCTGTGGTCCCTTTCTCAGCAAGGGCTTCAGTCAACGACCCTTTAGGTGCACCTGGCAGCCATCTCTGCTTACCGGGCGCGGTCTGGGAAGCAGTCGGTGGTGCAGGAGAAGGTGGTTGGGCGCCTTTTCAACGGTCTTGACCACATTTCCCCTCTGGTGTGAGAACCTCCACCTCCGTGGGATCTACTGCTGTTATTGGCCAAGCTCATGGGCAAGCCATTCGAACCGATGCACAGGTGCGATATTTCCCACCTGTCGTGGAAGACCGCCTTCTTGGTGGCTATCACGTCAGCCAGAAGGATGGGAGAGCTCCAGGCGCTTTCCATCGAGTCTCCTTATCTGGTCTTCCACAGAGACAAGGTTGTCCTGCGCCCCAACCCGAAATTCCTTCCAAAGGTGGTGTCGGAGTTTCACCTTAGCCAGTGTTGACTCTGCGGTGTTCTACCCCAATCACACCTCGGAGGCTCTAATATGGGCTCCATACTTTGACCCCAGGGACGTAGCCGCCATTATGCAAGGAGCAGACGGCTGAAGTTCGGGGAGAGGTTCGCCAGCTGTTTGTCACCTACGCTGAAGCCGCACCTGGCAGACCTGCAGCCAAGCGGACGATAAGCAGGTGGGTCACCTCCTGCATAGAGCTCTGTTATAGGTTGGCGGGCATGGAGCCTCCCAGAGGGATAAGAGCCCATACCGCTGCATCTGTAGCTGCTTCCAGGGATGTCCCTATCCAGGATATCTGTAGGGCTGCTACCTAGAAGTCGGCACATACCTTTATTACCCACTACCACATCGACCTTGAGTCACGACCGGGATGCTGGTTTTGGGGCCTCGGTTCTCCAGTCTTTATTTCCCAAGTAAGTATCGGGGGTATGCGCCTTGCCTCCCTCCTTCCGGAGAACTGCTAGGAGTCTGCCAATAAATGTGGATTGAACAACATATCCATGTCTCTAGAAATACAGGTTACTCACCTGTAACAGGAGTTCTAGGAATGGTTATGTTGTTCATCCACACGACCCACCCGACCTCCCCGGCTGCGACGCACAGCCTGGCTTCCAGCGGGCTAGATCTGGCGTCATGGGGCGGAGCCGAGAGTTTTACCACCCGGGTGGGTGGGAGGAGCCAGCTTGAAGACCTTCCGGCAAGATTTAAAGCGGCAAGGAACCTGCCAATAAGTGTGGATGAACAACATATACCATTCCTAGAACTCCTGTTACAGGTGAGTAACCTGTATTTTCTGTCTTAAGATTCCATGGAATGGCCGCTGCCGTGGTTTAATTTACAGATGATGTAGATATTTAAATTTCAGGACTGCTGACACCTACTGGTAAGTTCAGTAGATTGTGTGAGGTCTTTTCAAGGGCTTTCAGAATGTAAGAGGCCTGGCACATTTACCTTCCCCTTTAAGAAAAGGATAGCAGGGTGCATTTGTACAGAACGTCAGTCCATCCCTGCACTAGTCCAAGAACTGAGTCGGACTTTCTGTTTCACACTCTGAACCAAGTTGCTGCATTCCCCCATCTGATTTCCACCACTGTTGCACTATATGTAAAAACACATAAATATTATAGTGAAGAAGAAGAGGACTTAATAGAAACCATTTTGTATCGAAATGCTATATGGCCTGCTGTGATGTGTATTTGTTGAACTGTGGCAGCACCTTCCACTTTAGCTAGTGAGACCCTAATCTGTAATTACTTGTCTGTGTGTGTTTTGGGGAGTTACTGTACAAGGATTTTTCTGTCTTCTTAAGAGTTGGCATGAAAGTCAATTTTTCCTGGCTTCGTTACATGGCTGTTTGTAGCCCAGGGGCAGAGTTAATATGTTGTTAAGAGCACAGTCATATGGTTTCCCCCCCAAAAAAATGTGAAAGGATTTGGATGTAATAAAAGCAGGAGACTTACTGTCTTCCTTGTCTGTTCATTGATTTTTTTTTCCCTCTCTTTCTTTGAGCTTTTGTACTCTCTAGTTGCGTTTTATTTGTCAGCGTTCCTTCTAATTTGCTGGTGTGCCCTACCTATGCAGTGCAAACAAGCTCTGGCAGAGCCACTACGATTGTGAATGCATTAACTAGATAAGGGTGTTTCATGGGCTTAAACATAAACATTCATTTGTTTGTTTAAAAAATTTCAGATTTACAAACCTTTGAGTCAGAGACTCATTTACAAAGGCACCTCGTCAAAAATAATATAAAGACAGCACAGTTAAGTCCAAAAACAATGGCTCTGAGAGCAGACAATTGTAACAATCATTCACTGGAGATGCATGGGTAGCAGTAGATAAACAGATTGCATAGTTTAGGCACACAGGCGCCACATCAAGAAGACCAAAGCAGTTCAAACAGTGTACAACAGCTAAAGCAAATAGACATCAGGAGTCAAAGAGAAGCCCAGAGTGTTCACATGAAGGCTGTTGCATACACTAACTGAATCAAAGTATAGTACATTGAGAAAGAGTATATTTGAGCAATAAGGCATGGCAGGGTGTGTGTTATCATGTAATAACGTCACTCCTGGGGTGGGTTGAAGCTCGAGGCGAAGCAGAGTATTTATTTGCACATATTTATTTGATCCACTGGAGCAGCAATATTTGCACAAGCTGTGCCCAGTGCAGATTTTACAGCACTGGTCCTGGTCTGGTGATCTGGGTTTTACCCATACCACACTGCTTATGACTTAGTGATATACTGTACAGATGGCTGCAGAGTCTAACCCATTGAAGGTTGAAGTTTCAGAAAACCATTATGCTACAAATATCAAGACTCACTCCCTCCTTCACCCCCAGTCACAATTAATCTGCTACCAAAGTCATGCTTAATACTGGTGCCTCTACAGCCATGCCACTAAGCTTTTAATACCAACATGCTTCTTCTGCTGCTGTTAGTTAAACTCTTTATTTAAAAACATTTTGTTGAGAAATTTTTGTTTTAGTTTATCCATGGTCAGGAAAAATGAATTTGTAAAAGAAACCAAAATCCCCATTTATCTGTTCATTGAATCACAATACAGCATGTCATGAATTTTTCAGTTTCTATGTGTAATCTAAAGTAAGTCAAGCAAGCAATAATACCCGACAAGGTGGGCGGTATTGGTCAATACTGGACCGCCAAGGGGCGTAATGAGACCCGACGCCGGAGGTGGAGGGCCTTATAGCCCCTGGAAGGTCCGGTATTGCCCATACCGCCCACCCTGGAGGGTATTATTGCGCTTAGAAAACTGGCATTAAAATCATATTTTTTCAGTGGTCAAAAAATAGGTAAAGAATAAAGAAAAACATCTTAAAAAAAATAAATAAATAAATAAATAAAAAAGTTTTATATTAAAATAGTCCCTGCCTGTCACATTTGCCTGTTTCTGACACAGTTGCCAGTAGAGGGCGCTGTACTAGCACTGGGAAAGGAAGAATTGCTCTGTGAATGGCATAGATGAGCTTAGTTTTTTTTTTTTAATCATGCAGTTTTTTTTGTTTTTAGCATGCAGAAACAGTCGGTATGGCTGAATTAGTCCCAGAGATGGAGACCCGCTGCTGACTAGCGTCACTTGCGAGAGCGGGCAGGCAGTGGTGCTGTTTGTGCCTTTTTTTTTCTTTGCGGCATACTGATTTGATCGCGATCCACCGGAAGGGAAAACGAGGTGCCAGTTGACTATACCTGGAGACCCGCGAGTGTCTAGTAGTAAACTGTAAGTCCGTAACAGGAGGAACTATGTGGGTGATTAACAGAGGTGCCAGTTGACTATACCTGGAGACCCGCGAGTGTCTAGTAGTAAACTGTAAGTCCGCAACAGGAGGAACTATGTGGGTGATTAACAGAGAAGCTCGTGCTGAGCAGGCAAGCGTAACGCTAAAAAGAACTGCTGATTCTAAGTTGTCAGTTTTTTTTTTAAATGGGCTGAAATTGTTCAGTATAAAGGAGGCAGGATTTTGCAGCTCGGGTTATTTATTTTTTTTAATAAAATAATGACAGTGAGTGGGAGTAGGCGTAGGGTGAAGGATCAAGAACTTAATTGGCTTTGCGAGTGCCTCGGGAAACCGAGCAGCACACAAAAGCGTACAGTTGAAAAAAATAAAATGATGGTTTGTGACAGGGAAAACAGGTATTTTCGTTTTGGGCAGTTACTAGGTGGTGGTATCTCATAAGAAGCAAGTCTGTATGTGAGGAGGGGGTCTCTCACTGACTCTCTCGGTAAAGTGATTAAAAAAAAAAAAAGGCGGTAGTTTCAAATTGTGTGCCCAGTGCTGCACCAATCACAAAGCAGGCTAGGCATAAGGCAGGTTAGGGCTGGAACTTTTTATTTGGTGGGCATCTATTGAAAGTTAATGTACCCCTCTTGAAGGGGCACTAGCCAATCAGATGCCTCCAAATAAAAAGCCCATTTTCTAAACAGAAATTAGACACAAATGCCTACCTATTTGCAAGTGAAGCAAATGTGGTCATTATCATTCAGTTGTAAACACCTACAGTCACAGCCAGGATTCACATTACTAGACTCTGGGTTAGTATGACAAGTTTCCTACATACTGGTACCTTATCAAGCTGTGTTCTGCTTGGGGAGTGTGTGTGTGTTTAAACATGTAACTTTCTATAGTATATTGTGTAGCACTGTGAATCCTGGCTGCAGTGTTTTTTTTCTCTGCTGTGGCTAAACAAGACGCTGGCCTGCTGTAGGGGCTATTAGACAGCAAACCAAAGGGTACGCTGTGAAGAATAACTTGGAGAAGATGCAATAAAACAAACTTGAATGACAGCCCCCAGACATCATAAAACACCCAGGGAAAATTAGAAAAACTCCTAGCAGCCTAGGCAGAAACAAAACACTGGATTGAAGTGAGAACTCAAAACTGGTAGTAATACATATATTCCTGATTTTAGCATGCAGTTTTCCTTTAAGGAGTTTCAGTAGAACATAAACAGTAGCCTAGAACTGCATGCCTGAGAATTAAGTTGGTATATTATTTGGAAAAAGGGAAGGCTAGGTCTGTTGTTATGCAGTGTCCTGTAAAGTGTCACACTGACTGCTCTTAGGATGGTGATGTCAAGTGCTGTGAGGTGCCTTGGGGTATTTGTAATGCAGAAACTTCCAGGGAGTGTTTAACCCATTCTACTTCTAATAGCTTTCTCAAACTTAAAAATAAAAATACTCTTCATCACAGACTGTGTTTACAAAGTACGGTGCCCATGATTAAAATAATTTGAACCCCAGCCCCCAAAAATGTGCCCTCACGTGAACATGCATGATTTATCTATAAAGACAGTTAAAATGTATTTCTAAATGCATTCGTAACACCAATGCTTTCAAGAGTTTGAAACTACTAAAAAGACAAAGTATATATTTAGATAGATAGAATATGGTAAACAAGAAAAAATTACTCACCTTAGTAATGTTGTTTCTTCTAATGGAGTCTTGCTATATTCTGACATATGCAGTGAGTCTCAACCTTCGAACTGGCCCGGAGATGAGAGTTAACTTTCCATGCCAGGCATGGAACTCTGAGCTTGAGCTCGGTTGAGACTCTGTCTGTTGTTCTTCAAACTCAAACCGTCAGATCTTTAGGAGCTAAACTCACTAAGGTCCTGTGTGGAAGCTGTAAACCTACACTAGCCAACTGGCTACTAAACATAAAAACACATTTTTTAGTCCCAACACAAAGACTCAAGTCAGGAGACCCAAAAATGAAAACACAACACTCACTTACCCCAAAAAAGAAGGGGTGAAACAAAAGGGTGGGCACCTACTGCGCGTTGAACATTGCACTGCCCACCCAATATCCCAAAACAGAGGTTCTGAGAGGGGCAGGAGGAGTCAGAATATAAGACTCCATTAGAAGAAACAACATTACTAAGGTGAGTAATTTTTCTTCAAACAACATGAAGTCTTGCTATATTCTGACATATGCAGACTACCAAGCAGTACCTCCATGGAGGAGGGACAGAACCTACTTAGGAAATAGGCTCTGAAGCACAGCTGTGTCAAACTGAGCATCACTCCTAGCCTTGATGTCCAGGGAGTAATGCTTGCTAAAAGTGTGAACTGTTTTCCAGGTAGCTGCTTCACATATCTCTAGAATAGGGATGTCCCTGGCAGCCGCCAGGGAAGCAGCTGTACCTCTGTTAGAGTGAGCCCTCAGGCCTGAGGGAGGAACCTTACTCAGTTTTTCATAGCAAAATTGGATACAGGAGACAATCCACCTGGCTATGGATCTTTTAGTGGCAGGTTTCCCTTTACCAACCTCACCATAAGTGAGAAACAGTTGGAGGGAGTCAAACCTGTGACCCTTGGTATGCTCTATGTAGTAACTAAGGGTTCTTTTGACATCTAAACTGTGCATTCTCCTCTCTCCAGAGGAGGAATGGTCAGTGAAGTACACAGGAAGAGACATAGATTGATTAAGGTGGAAATTTGAAACCACCTTAGGCAAGAACTTCCTGTTAGTCCTGAGGACCACCTTATCTCTATGAAAGGAGATAAAATCAGGCTCCACTGACAAAGCTTGTAATTCACTTATGCGTCTGGCAGAAGTGATGGCTACCAGAAACACAGTCTTCCAAGTCAAGTACTTAAGCTCTGCTGCAGATAAAGGCTCAAAAGGGGTTGCATGGCTGAGCAATGCAAACATTGAGGTCCCAGGCAGGGGCAGGGTCCCTGAATGGAGGGTTGGTGTGAAGCAACCTTGAAAACTTGGAGAAAACAGGGTGAGCTGAGAGAGAACAGGGCTTACCTGCTGAAATAAAAGCAGACACAGCTGCCAGATGCACTTTCAGTGTAGCTGGTCTCAGCCCCAAGCTATTTAAGTGGACCATGTAATCAAGGACTGTGGGCAGATCAGCAGATTCTGGGGAAATATGCTTGCCAGAGCACCATATGTAAAATCTTTTCCATTTAGAATTATAAGTAGCCCTGGTGGAAGGTTTTTTAGAAGCCTTCAGGATATCCATTACACCCTGGGAGAGGTGTAAGTCAGCAAACTCTTAACTCTTCAAGAACCAGGCCTTGAGATTGAGAGATTTGAGGTCCGGGTACCAAACCCTCCCTGAGCACAGGTTAACAGGTTGTAATTCCTGGGAAGACAGGGAGGATGGACTGCTAAGGACAGTAGGAGTGATACCAGGGCTGTCTGGCCCAGTCTGGAGCAATCAGGATCATCTTGTAGGGTTGAGATCTGATTTGACTAGCACTTTGAACAGGAGGGGGGGGGAAGCATAGAGAAACTTCCCTTCCCAATTGAGAACTAAGGCATCCGGGGGGACTGAGCCCAACACTGGGGGTCTGCAGCAAAAAAGGGGAAGTTGGTGATTGTCTGGGGCTGCAAAAAGATCTATCTGCGGGCTGCCCCATCTGGCAAAATTACTCCAGGACTGGGGGTCCAATGACCATTCGTGATGGCCCTGGGAAATCCTGTTGAGAGCATCTGCCAGGACATTGTCCTTGCCTGAAAGGTGAACTGCTGTAAGGGAGGTGTCCAGGAGTAAGCCAGAGACCAACAACTTCATTGCTTTGTGCACAAGGTCAGTAGGACCGAGTGCCTCCTTGCTTGCTGATGTACCACATTGTGGTGGTGTTGTCTGTTCTGACCTGTACAACTTTGTTCTGAACAGATTTGGAAAAAGCTTTAAGTGCTAGAAATACTGCTCTGAGTTCCAACAGATTGATATGGAGCAGAGATTCTGAGGGGACCACAACCCCTGGGTGGTGAGGTCGCCCATGTGAGCCCCCCACCCCAAGAAGGAGGCATCTGTAGTAAGGATTAAAGAGTGAGACTGGGTGACAAAGGGAACCCTTTGTCTCAAATTGTTCTGATCCTGCCACCACTGTAGGGCCTGGATCAGGGTTCGAGTTACCGGGATCAGTTTGGTCAGAGGGTCCTTCCTTTGAGACCAGAAGGCTCTCAAATGGAACTGAATGTCCCTCATCTGAAATCTTGCTCCCTGCACTACTGCTGTAGAAGCAGCCATGTGCCCCAGGAGCTGTAGAAAATGCCTTGCTGGTCGAGACACCTGCAGGGTGAGTGAGGAGGCCAGAGAGACCAGGGTCCTTTCCCTGTCCAGGGGAAGGAAGGCGCTGGCCTTCTCTGTGTCTAGCTCTGCGCCTATGAAAGTGAGGAGCTGGACAGGCTCTAGAACTGACTTTGAGAGATTTAGGAGGAAACCCAAGGAAGTGAGCAGTTGGTAAGTGTAACTTGACTTGGTCTGGGGACTGGCCTACTATGAGCCAGTCGTCCAGGTAAGGGAAAATGACAATTTTCTGCCTTCTTAGAGAGGCAACTACTACTGCCAGGCATTTTGTGAATACCCTTGGAGCAGAGATGAGGCCAAAGGGCATTGCTCTGAACTGGTAATGGCCTGGGGGGAAGCTCGAACCTGAGGTACTTTCGATGGGAGCTTCTGATGAGAATATGGAAGTAGGCATCCTTGAGATCCAGGGACACTAGCCAGTCCCCTGGCCTTAGAGAGGGTAGAATAATTCCCAGAGTCACCATTTTGAATTTTGGTTTTAAAAGGTGCTTGTTCAAGTATCTGAGATCCAGGATGGGCCGCCATTCTCCTGTCTTTTTTGGGGTAAGGAAGTACCTAGAATACAATCCTTTGCCCTGGTGTAGGGGTGGAACCCTTTCCACAACTCTGAGAGCTAGGAGGGAAGAGACCTCTGCCTCTAAGGCAAGTGCCTCTGATGGATTTGCAGGTGGAAAGGATCTGGTTCTCATCATTGGAAACTTTTTGAAGCTGAGAACCAGTCCCTGGCTTACTACCTCCAGGACCCATTTGTCTGATGTCAGAGACTCCCAGTCCTGGACAAAGTAAGCCAGCCTGCCCCCTACAGGTAGCTGAGAATCGACCCTGGCAACCCATCAGGGTGCCTGCTTGGCAGGGGCTTTGGGCTGAGGGGTGGAAGCAGGCCTGCTTGTACCCCTTCTGCCTTCTCTCTAAAGAACCCTCTAGGCATAAGCAGAAGAGGAGGCCTGGGCTTGGTAAAGGCCTATGAAAAGGCCTGCCCCTGCCCCTGGAAGCTGCCTTTGAGGAGTGGCCTGCCTTTCTGGCCTGTGCACTCTATAGGTGGTCCTATACTCATCCATTTTCTTCATGTAATTTCTGTCTGCTCCCCAAACAGGGAATTACCCACAACAGGAAAAATCCATGGCCTTACTCTGGGTATCCTGTGACAGGCTAGTACATCTGAGCCAAGCCATTCTTTGAAGTGCCACAGATGTAGCCATGACTCTTGATGACACATCATTTGAGTCCACTGCAGCATGGAATTGCACCTTGGATGCCTCACCATCAGCAGCCACCTGCTCCAGCTCCTTGGCAGCTGGCCAGGGACCTGTTTTGCTAGAGCTATGACAGTGTCCCATCTGGATTTCTGATATGTAGCAACATAAGCCATATAATTTGCCTGTCTGAGTCCCAAGGATGCTGCCATGTACTGTTTCTTTGCCATGGCATCAATCCTCCTGGAGTCCTTGTCTGGGGGTGTGTGAAGCCAAGGGAATATTTGCCTTGTCACAGGCTGCAGCCTGCACTACCCCAACATGGCTGCATTGTTGTGTAAGGAACTCCGTATCAGAGCCTGACAATGTGTACCTCTTTGTCCATTTTCTTATCCACAGGAGGTATAGTGTGAGAGTTTTAGAATTTTAATTAGAGCAATGATTGATATTTTAATGGATCAATAATTAGTCAAAGCTTGCTGACCAAATCCAGTCCTTCTTCATGAGCTTCTGAAGAAGGACTGGTTGGTCCGAAAGCTAGAGCACTTTGTTCTTGTTGTTACATCTATGTTGGTCCATTAAAAGGTATCAAATCATTTGCTTCTGGATCTATTCTTGCAAGGACCAATACGGCAACTACTAAATCTAGAGTAGAATTTTAAATGTCTGTTTCCCAAAAGATTTATGCAAGGGAATAGACAGTCTCCTAGACTCTGGGATATCCATCATTTCCACATAGTCAGGCTCCTCTTGATTATCCACAGCTTCCTCCATAGGGAGCTGGAGGGTTTCAGCCACTTTTTTATAAAACATGAAATGAGAAGGGGACTCAGAAAGCCTAGGAGGAGACACTCCTGAAGGTCTGTCTGGGGAGATGTCCGGGTCAATGGGCACATCCAGACTTTCAAATCCACATTCACTCTCCTCATACTCCTCTTCCTCCTCCGGTTCATAATATTCCTCTAAATCATACTTTGAACTGGTGGAACCGGCCGAACTGAGCGCTCTACTCTGATTTGCGCCGGGTTCGGTCGGAACTGGGAAAGCGATTGACAATTTTGATCACTTTGGCTATTTCTTCAGCGGTTGAGAGGAAAGTTTGGCTGCACACCAGCTGATTTTCTAGTCCTTTTTGCTGGAACTGACTCCTCAGAGTCAGATCTCCTTTTGCCCGAAGAAGTCTCGCCCTGGTCAGAGGGCACTCCTTCTGGTTCGGTTGGAACTGAACTGGGCTGGCCATCCGGTTCAGCAGACTTTTCGGCCTCCCTTTCCCTGAGCCTACCAACTCTCTTCTCCAGGGTAGCTGCGGGAAAATTTTTACAAATCTGGCAGTCTGCATTGAGGTGGTCAAACCCCAGACAGTAAACACAGGTGGTGTGGGGATCAGCCTTGGCAAAGACTTCCCCACACACACTACAGTGTTGAAACCCAGTGGGCCTGGTTTTTCTTTTGGGTTTCTCAGACATAGTGCCAGTCCTGTCCAAACGTACCCGTTTATGGCAGTCCGCCAGGTAAGACCCTCTTATCGGTTCCCAACCGTGTCACGGGTCGTGGAAAAAAAACGTAATAATTTTTTTTTTTTTTTTTTTAAGAATCTATAAGAACTGGTAACCACGCTCTAAATCACAGATTAAGATTTTTTAAACAACTTGATCTGTTCAAACTGTACTGATAAACCATTTACAAGTTCCACACAGAATAGAATTAATGTAAAACCTATCTGTACTCACAAATACCACAGACAGAGACTGAACCGACAGGTTGCGGTTTAAATTCGGTCGAAAACCGAGAAAAACGGTACTTTAACCGACAAAATGAACCGAGCAGAAGGAGAAATCTCCGGAGCGACTGTTCAGTGAGGCGGAGTAAAGAATCTGACGGTTTGAGTTTGAAGAACAACAGACAGAGTCTCAATCGAGCTCGGCGCTCCGTGCCTGGCCTGGAAAGTTAACTCTTTCATCTCCGGGGCAGTTCGAAGGTTGGGACTCTCTGCATATGTCAGAATATAGCAAGACTTCATGTTGTTTGAAATATTGTTAATCCCAAAAGCTGAACTTTGTTTTTAGTATATAAATGTTTAAGAAATACCTGAAAGCTGAGTCTTTCCTTTTGAGACACCAGGTGACTCTGATAATCATTTGTTCCAAGGGTTTTAAGTCAATTTGAAGGCATTTTAAGTATCTTCTGTTCTAGTCCTTATCAAAATGCAGGGAATCCACAGAATTGTTCTGTTCCTTGTTCCACATCCCAAACATGAGTCTTCTTTCAGGATGATAGATCCACCTCATGCCCCTCCCACATGAATAAAAAAAAAGGTGGGATGGACCTTTTGGAGCTTCTTGGGTGGAGGTGGGATGGACCTTACTTCCCCCCAAAAAATAATGCTGCCTCCCACTATTCAGGTTCCAGTTCTTGTACCACCCATTTAAGAAAGAAAATAGTACCCTGCAACCATTGACTAACATGAAAGCATATTTATTTGAGGGCAGAAAACATTTCTTGGAGGAGGGTAAGGTGGAGGAGACTATTTACACTTTCAGTCAATTCCACGGACAGAAAACATGACATCACTCCTTTTGTACTTGCAGTACTCCTGTAGGCTCCGCCCACAGTTGTAAAAATGGAGTTCATCCAGAGCTCTTAAGTTAACATATTGAAGTGGGGGTTGCAAAAAGGGTTATCCACAAAAGCATGCTTCAGGGTGAATGCTACATATTCTTGTAGTCCCCCTTTTTCTTGCCAGTTTGCTTCTCACAAGGAATACTACATTTTAAGTTATGCATGTAACAGGGTTGCCATGCATGTTACGGTTACTACCCTTGCCTTGTGGGCTCAAACAAGGCTGAGGGGCCTGGTTCTGATTTTCCTTGTTTGGGGGTTGAATCCCGATCTTTTAAGTTTAGCGCAGTGCTTCCACCCAGAGTAGAAAGTTTATGTGGGCTTGGTGTCAGAGTAGAACACCCCCCCGACATGCAGTACCTTTCCACAGTGCTCCCCCCACACTTGAAATATTACAGTGCAAAAATGCAGATCGTGACTTACCACTAAATATGTTTGTGAGACACAAAATGTAAAATATCAATGAAATATACTTTGGGGGATATTCATAAGGGGTGGGGGAATTGAAAGTAAAACGTTTTGAAAAAAATTCGAACTTAGGTTGCAGGACAGAAAGTGGGTTCCTGACTAGGCTCGGCCAGTAAAACACTTAAAGGGACACACTGTCAACCTGTTTTTCACTATATTATTTCTAAAATTCTACATTTTATGATTGCTTACCTTCTCTAAAATTCATTGATGTTGCTGTTTGTTTTGTCTGTCTCCTTGTTTAGTAAAAGTAAAATGAATGCTAATGTTTATTTATAAATAACCTTGTTTTGTTTACTATTCTGGATCTGTTTTTACTGCTTGCTTCCAGAGCATTAGAAACACACCCAAACAGTGCAGTCACTCATGAGGCAGTAGCCTTCTAAACTCCCATTACATCATGAGGGGCTAGACTGTGTTGTGGGTGTTCCCAAGTCCAGGAAAGATGCAGTTGGAGCTGATCAAGGAATGTAAACAAATCTGTGTTTGTGTGGTAATACCAGCATGGTGGGCAGTCTGTTTTTCACTTTTTTAAGGAAAAAAAAGAGTCTGAATCAAACTATCAGTTACATCAGCAATCTTTGCAGAATGTTGGCAGTCATAAAATGTGTTTTCTTAACTAGGGACACTTTGAGACCTAAGGGGATTGACAGTGTCCCTTTAAATATATGCAGTAACAGTCCCAACCCCACACCAGGCAAGACCAGGCAGTAGCGAATAATGCCATAAACCTTTTGGGATTATCAGCCCACCTGTACTGGGGGCACTACCCACTGGTGCCAGTTTTAAACCCTTAAATTTTAAAGGGAGCTCCTGGGGCTTCACTGGGTACCCAGCCTTAGGAACAATGCAATCCTGATGATGTTGCAGCTGGTTGGCAGGTGGCGATGCTCTTTAAAACAGGTAGAACTGGTCAGCCCAGTAGCGCAGAGGGCTCAGGCGCTGGATGCCTTACCTCGCGCTATGCCGGTGACCTGGGTTTGGGAATGAGCTCAGGTCATCAGGAAACTGGCACGGGGGAAGGGAGGAGCAGGATTGAGCAGCCTCACGGCGGCTCTCCTCTCCTGGGGGAAGTGGTCACCCCCGTGTAGTTCTGCCGACACCAGGTGGAGGTCCAGTGTCAGCAGAGGGGCCGGCATAAGGGAGGGCATCTTGACGCACGGCATGTGCATGCCTCCACACATGCAAAAGAAAGATGGAGGTGGGAGTAAAATGGGGTAAAAAGCCTACAAAATATATAGAGAACAAAAACAAGTAGAATAGTTGAGCCCCAAATCCCACAGGCCATTAAATTGCTTAAGATGCAAAACCTCCAAATGAGGTATTTATAACTCCTGGCCCATTGACCAAATCTGTAGATTTGGTGGCAAAACTTTGTATAGACTTTCCTGGCTGCAGGGCAGACCTTGGGTACTCACAGCTCTGGTGTACCAGCTTCCCTGTCAGGTGGTCTCCTCCTCCTCCTCCTCTGCAGTTGCTGGTTCTCTCAGGTTGATGGTTCAGCTTGAAGATTCAGTCTCGGTTGCCTCGGGATGTGGATCAGGCTCTCTGTGTCCATAGTCATTGGGACCTCTCTGACTCTTCCCTCTTCCTCCTCCGCAGGAAAGACCATTCTAAGGAGCAGGGGCTGTGTGCATTACACCCCTGTCCAGGCTTCAGAACCCTAGTAGAGTGTTAACTACTACCTGGCAGTAGTACTAACCAGCCTTTTGCCAGACTGTGTGCTGGATTGATGTAGGTCTTCTCATAGTTGTACTCATTCTCTCTCTCTCTCTCTCTCTCTGGTGCCCACATGCTTATTGCTGTAGCATGCCTTTACCTCCTTTTCTGTCAAGGCAGGTCACAGGAAAATGACGTCCTGGCACCCAGTAGACACACAGTTCAATGTTTGTAGCACAGAGATTGTAGAAACCTCACTCGTTGATGTTTGGCTGTGGAAGTCTCGGCAGGCTTCCTTGGAGTGGCTCAAGCCAGCGGCACAAGCCATCCTCATTCTGAGAGCTAACTGCCCGGCTCTTATTCTTCCCCAGTGCTATTTTAGGAGCTCATCCTTCTTGCCTATTCTTGACCCTCCCAGTAGAACAGAAGAACGCAGAACCAACCAGCATGATGTCAGACTCCTAACAAAAATGCACTGAAAGCTTATCTTTTTAAGTAAAATCCCCCAAGTGGCATTCACTCCTTTAGGATAGTAAACTCCTATCTTTTCTCAGGCCTAATTTGATCTCTGACCTTGGTGCTGGCTAGTGGAGCTTGACCTAACTCATCAAGGCTCCAGTCTAGGTTTATAAGACATAAATATCTTACTCTACATGCATAGTGGAGTTTGGACCATAACCCTTAATGTCTTGGTTTGAGACTCCAATGTAAATACTTGTAGTCCTCTCCCGGAGCAAACTGAGGTGCAGGCAGTCTTTCCTGGGGCAAAACGAAAAAGTCAAGTAAGCAGCCACCATGGTGGGGGGGGGGGGGAGTTATATGTGGTTTGCTGTCCCTTGCACCCGAGACAGGATATCCTGCAATGGAAGCTGGAGGAAAAGGTTCAGAATAGATATGGGAGACCGGAGAGTGAGAGGCCTGGTATGCTGCTTCAGGGTATGAAATCCACATTTCCTGTAGACAGGAATTTTTTCTGATTTGATCAGCCAGTGCAGTCCATGTGAAATACATTTTTCTTTAGTTTGTTACACTACATGAAAAAAAGTATTGTGATGTAAACCTTTTTACTTCTACTGGACATTGTGTTTTCCATTTCCTGTTACCCAGAGGCCTGTAACCTCTCCCCTCCTGCCACACCCTACCCACCCAAAGTTTTCCCCTGTGCCTTGCATGTAATTTCTGCCTTTTTTATTATAGGTCCCTGCTTGGTGGTACTGTCATGGCAGCGAAGTGGACACTTGGACACTCCTCTTCTGTCTTGTGTTTGAATGCCAGCTCCGAGGGACTAGTGGCTTCAGGGGCAGAGGAGGGGGAGCTCACCCTGTGGAGCAACGATGGGAACCTTGTTGGTCAGATAAGGCTGGAGGGACAGGATGATGTTACCTGCATCGCCTTCTCGCCAGTTTGTTCCAATAGATTCTATGTCGCTCATGGTGAAAGGATCAGTATTTTGGATTCCAGATGTTTAAAGGAGCCTGCAGACACCCACCACGTAAATGAAGATGAGATCAACTGCTTGTCTGTGAATGAGACTGATGCTCTTTTAGCAGCTGCGGATGACTCTGGGGCAATCACGGTCCTTGATCTGATAAGCCAGAAGGTCAGCCGCACTCTTCGGAAGCACACCAACATCTGTTCTTCAGTCTCGTTCCGGCCTCAGCGCCCTCAGAGCCTCGTGTCATGTGGACTGGATATGCAGGTGACTTACTCAGTTAGTGCCCCCCTCCTTAAAGGAAAAGTCCCCTCAACCTGTTTTCTGTATACCTGTGTAGTTTGTAGGCATGAACAATGATTCCCTCTCTTGCACCCCCCCAAATTTCATCCTAATTTAAATATAAATGAGGTTGCTTCACTCTGTTCTGTCCTGGTGTATTAACCTGCTTGACTCCACTGCAGAGGTCATGCCCCGATTCATGTAAGGCTGTTTTAATACTAAAGCCTGCAGTAGTTACACTGTATTAGTCCATGCTGTTGCTGTCTTCTGCAGTCATTATGTTCTTGTCTTATGCTGTCCATGACATGAAACTTTTCAAGGCATAGTAAGTGCCTTGCTGTTTTCTTTTCTTTTTTTTTTTAATCTTTTAATTGAAATTTCAAAACAATACATTCAGGCACATCACAGATAGTAGCAGTGCATACTATACTCCAGTTAGATCCTAACAATACAAAGAGAGCATACAATTTATCAGATATGCTGCAAATATCCACTCAGATGGCTGAACATAACAGAAGACCCAGACTGTCTTGCATCTCGTACAGTTAAGTAGGTCCTAAAAAAGAAGCCGTCTAAGTCTTACTAAACGGTATATAGTACCTTAAGAACAAGTAAACAAAAACAAACGTCATTTGATCTAGAATTAAAAAAAAAACCAGCAGAACTAAACTAAGTTAAACTAGTACTGTTGCTGCCGGTCCCACACACACACCCCATCCAACTTATAAGGTCAGCATTCAACATTAAGGTATCCAGTACCCCCATCTAAACTGATACTAGATGGGGAAAAGCTGAAGTATCTTACCCCACCTCCATAAAAGCATAAAAAAAGTTGGACAGTAAGTCCCAGTCTCATCATAGTAGCTTCCTCGGGTGGAAAGGAATTAATTAAAGGGCCCCAAACTCGTTCAAACCAATCCCCCTATCCTTTAACTCATAAGTAACCCATTATAAATGAAGTGTTTCAGCGATTAAATCTAAGCACATGTTCACTTGGAGATTGACACGAGACCCATGTGTTTTGTATACATTTCCTCACTAAGACCAATAAGACTCTTAACTATCCTCAGCATCAGTTCCCATGTCTCCCTCTACCGCATTTATAGCAGACAGAGAAGAGTGGGTCATCTAGCACCTGAGCACCCAACCTTAACCTTAATTGTTCTTGTATATCCGATTCCACCCAAAACTGCTGAAGATTGGGGTAGTTCCAAAAGTAATGCAAATAAGTGCCCCTTCCCTCCTTACACCTCCCACACCTTGGAGATATCCCGGGGTAAATTTACTTACAATAACAGATGGAAAGTAAAGGCGATGAACAAACTTAAATTGTGCCTCTTTAAATTTGTTGCACCAAAAGAGTCCTATGTGTGATTCACACATCAGCGCCCAGTATTCGTCGGTAATAATCAAGACTAAGTCTCTCTCCCAGAGGTGGTGAGTGCCACCCAACTTATCCTGGAATTCCTCTCTAAGACATGAGTATACCTAAGCCATTGTACCAGTTGGTTTGGTTCGAGACCTCAGAACTACTTGTTCCAAACTGCTGAGTTTAGAGGTCCCAGGGATCTGTCTGTGCTGTGTAGATATCTTGAAAATTGTAAATACCGAAATCTCTGCGGTTCCTGGAGTTCCAGACTGATCTCCAAGTCCGCTTGTGTATGAAGTCCCATAGGCCGAACCAAATTTGCAAAGCAAATGGCACCACCTTTCCTCCATGCCCTAAAACTCCCATCCTCTAGACCGGGAGAAAATCCAGATTCCCACAGATAACAGCCAAGAGGGTCTTCTCTTGTGTGGCTTCCAACATTCTAGCAGCCCATCTCCACGCCTCCAGTGTATGTATTACCAGTGAATTGGGTTCTGTGGTTCCCCAGTAGTGAGCTGCTCCACCACTACCTAAGTAGCAGATGGGGGAAATAGGCTCAGATCCCATTTCTAATGTTGTCCAGCGTGCTCCTCTGTCTCCCAGTAGCATGGCCCGAAGTAGCCTAATTTGAGCAGCAACATAATATGTTTGTAAATCTGGGAAGCTGAGTCCGCCTTTTTGAGTGTTACTTTTTAGCCGAGTCGGGGCCACCCTGGGTTTCTTGCCTTGCCATAGGAAGTCCGAGCATCTCACTTCAAAGAAGCGAATATCCTTTGTTTCAAGACCCATAGGGGGCATCTGAATCGGGTAAAGCGTCCTTGGAAGAATATTCATTTTTATTAAGTTAATCCTTCCCATCCAAGAAAGGGGACGTGCCCTCCACCGAGCCAAATCTCTCAATATTATTTTCAAAAGAGGTGTGTAATTTAGCCTGTATAGATACCCGTTTAAATGGTAAGTCAGAAATCCTAACCTGTTCACCCCCACCTACTTGTAAAAGTTAAGATTTTTCATAATTTATTTTGTAGCCCAAGAATTTTGAGTAGCGATCAAATAGCCAAACTACCTTAAGTAAAGACTGTTCAGGCTTAGAAATAAACAGAAAGTCATCTGCATAAAGCAACATCTTATATGCAGGACCCGCTCTCCCTGATGCACCCATTATATTAGGATTACAGAGAATATTCTCCACCAGGGGTTCTGTTACCAGGGCAAAGAGAAGTGGCGAAAGGGGGCAACCCTGCCTTCTACCTCTCAACATAACAAACTCTTCTGATAAGCCCCTGTTGTGCTCCAAGGTGGTCTAGAGTAGTGCTCTGTGTGGTACTCTACTGTAAAGGTGGTGAAAAGAAATGAGTGAGGCACCAAGGTCCGAATTATTGTGGATAAGATAACTGTTACCCAGACAAAGAGAGGCAGGAGTCGACCTAGAGATTCAGTGCCCGCAGAGCGTTTATTTTGTACCAGAGGGTAGGGAGAGACAGTCACAAGAGGAAGAGAAGTCACCCAAAACAATAGGGCAGTAAACAAGACAGATACTTTATCTACGACTGCGAAAATTATTACAAGAAGAATAGACTAGAGGCCTACTGCCACTCTTATTCAATAATTACTCTACAATTCAATAAGCCTAGGCGAGGATCAGATGACATACACTACTCAGAACAATATTTGGGTAACCTGTCACTACACACGTCTACCAAAGTCCAGATGTTACATGAGTCCAGAAGTCTGGCGTCTTCGTGTACACCGTCAGTCTGTGATGGTAGCTACGAAGGGGAAACAAATGGAACATTAGATGCTAACGTAATTCTCAGCAGGAACCTTTTCAAGGCCACTGGGTGGTGAGAGGTTTGTTAAATAGTCCATAGATTCTTTGGCAAAACCCACTCTCTCCGAGGCTGCCGGAATAAAGAACCAGAGCAACTGGTTCCTGAAATAACCCACTGATGGGCTGTCAGATTCCTACTGAAAACAAAGGGCTCCTCGGCCAAAATGCACTTCCAGGGTCGCCGAGGATGAAGAGAAATCAGGACCTGCGTGGTGACGAATCCAGTCAAGGATTTCCATGACCTGACTGATGCTGCAGCACTCCAAGGGCCAGCTAGACTCTGAAGGATCTCCGACAGGACCAGGAACCAGAAGAATCTGTAGGTGATGGTTGATTCTGCAATCTTATCATTAGAAACTAGAACAAAAACAAAGAAGTTGCGGACGCATCCTGTACTGGGCTTCGACGGACTCGACTTTCGGTGAACGACCAGGGGCGCAGACCAGGTTCTCCAGGATGAGCACACTCTTCTGAGGAGGGCGACCAACTTCGGGACATCTGGAACAGGAACCATACGAAACTACACTGGCACGGCTGTTGTGATGCGCTTCGGCGGATGTACCTTCGATCTGTGAAAACAAGAAACGGCGGCTACGACTTGTACGACTGCCGACGGACTCGACTTCGGCGGACGACACAGTCAGAGGAGATGAGTTGATGGACAATCCCACTTGAGTGAAGAATGCTGAGAAGACGTCCTTTTCTGGGTAGAGACTGATTCTGAGTACAGAGGAGTACAGACCACACTATGGGACTGCAGTGTGGTAGACGATTGAGGCTGCCCCCATACACTAGTAACAATATAGCTGAAAGATACACCTTCCTGCAGTGCCACGGGGATTGTGGAATGGTCCGATGATTTGCTGAGGAAAAGCAAATTATAAATTTAGGGGTAACTGTTACAGGTGGGGCAACTGTTCAGGTGCTTGGAGCAATAGTTCAAATGCTTTGAACAATAGTTCGGATACTTGGAGCAATAGTTCGGATGCTTAGGACAATAGTTGAGATGCTTAGGGCAATAGTTTTAACACTTAGGGCAATACTTCAGACAACCAGAGGCAAATAACCACAATCCATATACACTACAGTCTTGGTGCTTCTTGGCAAGCTCACAGTCTTTCAGATACTTTAGCAATAAACAGTTGCATAAATAGTACAGGTGTTACAGTGACTTCACAGTATTTGTGAACTGAGTACCCTTGGACGGACCCCTTTTCCTAAAGGTAGGGTCTTCCTGACTAGGATCTGGCTACCCCTGAACGTTATGCTAAGGATGCTAGACACTAGGCTGGGGCTGCTCTTAGTACCACTAGGCTGGCTTTGCCCTAATCCCCTAGGTGGGGGCTACCCTTCGTACCACTAGGCTGTCTTTGCCCTAATCCCCTAGGCCGGGGCTACCCTTAGTACCACTAGGCTGGCTTTGCCCTAATCCACTAGTCTGGGGCTACCCTTACTACCACTAGGCTGGCTTTGCCCCAAACCACTAGGCCGGGGCTACCCTTAGTACCACTGGGCTGGATTGCCCTAATCCACTAGGCCGGGGCTGCCCTTACTACCACTAGGCTGGCTTTGCCCTAATCCACTAGGCCGGGGCTGCCCTTAGTACCACTATGCTGACTTTGCCCTAATCCCCTAGGCCGGGGCTGCCCTTGAACCCTGCTTTACCTCAGGCCTAATATCCTGCATTTACTTCGGGCCTGATGCCCTACCTTGAACTCGGGCCTGATGCCCTACAGTTACCTCGGGCCTGATTCCCTAAATACAGTGGGCCTAGTGCCCTTCGAAATGGGCCTGGAAGCCCTCCCAATACCACAGGCCTTGTGCCCTCTTTAACTATGGGCCTGATAGCCCTTTTACAAATGGGCATGGTGCCCTTAAGTCAGTGGGCCTACTAGCTCTTTCAAAACTGGGCCTGGTGCCCTACTTTATATTGGGCCTGGATTGCCCTTTTACGTGAATGGCCCCTTTAAATCTGCAGCTTTCTGAGAGCTGCTGTCGCTCAGTACTGTTGGGTTGCCGCCCTTAATCCCACCCCTTATTAATATTCATAGGCTGCTGTACTGGCCTTAGTGTCCTGACCCCTCCCTGTGGGCGTCGCTGCCCACCTCTCTCTTAAATATTTAAATACAGGGCCCTAATGACCCGATTCCCCTGCAGCGCTCGGCAGCCTTTCTTTGCGTCTCAAGTGCTCTTTTCAAAATAAAATAAAACAGTCTCCCTGTAATGGGCGGTCAGCACGCTTCAAGTGCTGCTGCCGACTCACCGCTCCGTCGTCCGCTAGAGGGCTGCTGCGATGTGGGGAGGTGGCAAGTATGCTGGCAGTGGGAGGGAATGTGCAGGCAGCTGGAAGGACGGCAAGGGGGGCCTAAGACGGCCGACAGAGATATGGGTGCGATGCGGCTGGCAGAGCTGCCGACGGGGGATGGAATTTAACTTTTAAAATACTCGGGGCTAAAATAACAAAATGATGGGGCTACACAGCCCAGCGCGCGCCAAACGGCCAAATTCTTTCTTTCTTTTTTTTTTTTTTTTTTCGAGCGGCCCACCGGACTCGACCGCACACCAACAGGAGCACCCAGAAGAAGCGGGGATCTTCGCTGGCTGGAGGAGGCACCAGGCAGAGCCAACTGGACGGCTTCAACCACACCAAGGTAAGCCCAGTCTCCGTTGCTCTCCATAGGTCCTACTACTCCACAGCCCAGCACGACAACTCTCAACTGACAAAAAAACTGTCTTTCAAAAAGCGCTCGGGCTTCGGATTCTCGAACCCCAAGCTCGTGCCACACAAACACCAGGGACTGGAAAAAGGCACCGCGCGCTGGCCAGAGGCAGCGAACCTGGCGCGTGGGTGCCCATTCTCCTGCTGCCTACTCTGGGAGGGGGGTGGAATGGAGCAGGCAGGCAGCAGGGAGGATAAAACGTGTATTTATATTTACTAAAAAGCCCTGCCTAACGCTTTGCTAGGGCACAACCAGAGGGACCCCCTGGGGAATTTGAAAACCCCCTAAAACTTTCTTTTAATTACTGGGATGCCCCAACTCTGGGGCATTACACCCCCATTCACCAGAACCCTGGCCCTAGGCACAGCATAGAGTAGTTGCACGTATTTTGGAAAGTTGTCTTCTAAATTAAATTTCCATTAGCACTGCCCCAAGGTAGTGCCATTCAACCACCTATCAGAAGCTTTCTTCGCGTCCAAGGAGAGCTCGAATGCCCTCCCCGGAAGCCAAGAGCCCCAGTGAATTATATTCAGGAGGCGCCTGATGTTAATATACGAATATCTGCTCTTAATAAAGCCCGTTTGATCTGGATTTATCAGATCTGGCAGAAAGTGTTCTAATCTTTGGGCAAATTTCTGGAGACACTGAAATTATCAAATATCTAATTGTGTGCTGTGTGAAAGTTGTTTTGTCGAAAGGTGTGTGAAAGAAGTTTGGTTGAGTAATATAGAGGGTGTACTGTTGTGGGTGGGGAAGGTGTGGTATTTGAGAAGTTTGAATTGGAGTGGGTTGTTTTGGTTTTTAGAAATGTGTTTGGGTTTGGGGCCCGTAAGGCGCAGCTACTCTGGTGATGACCTCCGGGGCCTTCTTCCTTACTCGCTTCCAGTACTGTTGTGGAAAGCCTACTATAGATGTAGGGCTTTAGGGATAGCTCAGAGGGGGGGCGGTGGGATGTCCCCCGAGTGGCCGTTGGAGTGTCCTGGATTTGGGTGGTGAAGTCAAGGAGATGCCCTGGGGCAAAATGTGGGCTTGAACGGGGTTTGCCTTGTCTGGTCCCCATCCCCAAGGGCTCCACCTTAGGGGGTGAGCCGATGACTCGTCCAGCTGCTTCACCTTATTCTACTCAGATTGTGATGTGCAATGCTAGCTCAATAAGGAACAAGATGGCTGCAATGGCGGACTTTATATCCTCTGTCGATCTGGCTTGCATCAGGGAGACCTGGTTGGATGAAAATGTTGCCCCAATTTTAGAGGCGGCGGTGCCAGTCGGATGCACCGTGATACACAGCCGAGGAAGGATCGTGGGGGTTGGGGGGGTGACCATTTGTTTTAAATCTAGCCTGAACCTCCACAGTGCTGCTTATGGGTCCTTTAAGGTCCTTTTAATGTGTGGCTGCCCGAGGATATGGGTGCGGGCTTTAGTGTCCTCTTGCTCTATCGTCCCCCAGGTAGCTATGGGAATTTCTTGCGAGAGGTTGAGGAGCTCGTCACAGGCCTTGGAGTCCCCCAGGTGGTTGATCATGGGGGATTTCAATACCTGGGTCGACGGGGGGCTATCAAAATTTGGGAGAGACCTTCTCGGGAGCATGGGGGCACTGGGTCTGACACAAAAGGTAATGACAGCGACGCACTCGGGTGGCCACACACTGGATTTTTTTCTTCTGAGTTGGATATTATGGACCTTAGCGTAGATCCGGTGGTTTGGTCAGATCATAGCACTGTCAGGTTCACGTTTAAGGACCCCACCAGATGGTCCTGTTCCTATGGAGATGGTCCACTACCGGTCATTAAGGGGAGTATCCCCAGAGGACCTTTTGGTGGTGCTGGACCTATCGGTCGTTGGGGCAGCTTGTGCGATTGAATCGGAGGAGGCAGTAGCGGCCTATAATGGGGCAGTTGGTGCGGCCTTTGACTCAGTCGCACCCTTGCATGTCCGACCCTTGTCTACTCGTGGGAGATCTCCCTGGTATGATGAGAATCTCTGAGGTTTAAAGACTAGGGGCCAGAGGTTAGAGAGGCGTTGGAGGAGATCTGGTCTGGTGAAGGACAAATTTGTCCTGAGGTCACATTTGGTGGACTGTCAGGGGCAATTTCCCATAAAAAGGCAGAGTTTCTGTCTAGGGAGATTGCTACAGTGGGAAACAGACTAGCGCAGCTCTTCAACACAGTGGACAGGCTTTTACACCCTGCCTGTCTGTGTGTTGGAGGGGTAGGTTCGGGCACAAGGTATGAGGAGCTGGCTCTGTTTTTCGCTGACAAGGTGTCCTCCATCAGGGCTGAGGTCTCATCGAATGTCTCTCGAAAGGGCTACAGTGTCCGGCCTTAGTTGAGTCTGAGCACTTCTTCTGTGTGGGATGAGTTTGAGCTGATTGGGGTTGGGGAGATGGTAGAGATAATCTCTAAGCTGCGGCTGACCCATTGTGATTTAGATCCAGGCCCAACTCGCCTTTTGGTGGAATGTTTGGACCTGATTGGTCCTGTGATTGCTGGGGTAGTTTGGAGTTCATTAAGGAGTGGGATCTTTCCGTTAGCCTTGAAAGATGCTTTGGTTAGACTTCTTTGGAAAAAAACATCTTTGGACACTGACTGCCTCAGCAATTACAGACCTGTTTCGAACCTGCCATTTTTAGAGACGGTTGTAGGAAAAAGGTGCTGGCCATTCAGCTGGAGAGACATCTTGCTGCTTCCTCCACCTATGAGCCTTTCCAGTCTGGGTTCCGAGTGGGCATAATACAGAGACGGCCCCGGTGAGGATGCTTAATGACCTCCTGGTGGTGATGGATAGAAGGGACCGTACTATCTTGGTTCTTCTAGACCTTTCTGCCTCATTTGATACTGTGGACCTTGAGGTGTTACTTGACCGACTGCGATTTTTGTGTGGCCTGTCTGGAAATGTCATCAACTGGTTCTGGTGATACCTGGCAGACAGAGTGCAGAGGGTGACCGTGGGAATTTTCTCATCAGATCCCAAGCCTCTGTGCATTGGTATTCCGTAGGGGTTGGTCTTATTGCCTCTGTTGTTCACGGTGTATGTACTGCCACTGGGGGACATTATCAGGCTGTATGGGCTGAGTTTTCACTGCTATGCAGATGATACCCAGTTGTACCTGTCCTGTGCTCCCAATAGCCAGGTGTCAGACTCTGTATTTAACAGCTGCCTTAAGGAAATCCAGACATGGATGACTCACAATTGGTTTAAGCTTAACCCAGACAAGACTGAGGTACTGGTGGTGGGGCGTGACATTACCCCCTGACCTTGTGCTGGGGGGTGTGCCTTTAGCCCCCTCTAGGCAGGAGAAAAATGTAGGAGTAATCTTGGACGGTGGTCTGAGACTTGATGCACAGGTGTCGGCTATGGTGAGAACCGGGTTTTATCCTCTCAGGAATAATGCCCGAATTCGAGCCGTGACCCCGCCTGATGACCTGCCCACACTGGTACATGCTTTCATCACTTCCAGGTTGGACTACTGCAATGCCCTGTACCTAGGGCTATCTGGAGGCAACCTCCACAGACTGTAGCTGGTGCAGAACGTGGCGTCGAGATTATTGTTGGGAGTGAAAAGATGTGAACAAATCACCCTGGCGCTCTGCGAACTGCACTGGCTGCCAGTCCAGTGGAGGGTTGTCTTCAAGATAGGGCTGTTGACCTATAAGACCTTGCACAAGAGGGGCCCAGTCTATCTGCAAGAGCTCCCTGTGCCGTACCGCCTGACCTAGGCTCTCCGTTCTGCCGGGGGTGGCCTCCTTGAAGTTCCCAGGGTTAGGCTGCAGCATTCGGGTGATAGAGTGTTTGTGGCAGCCGTGCCTACCCTGTGAAACGCCTCGCCTGGTTATCTTAGGGAGGCCCCCTCGATGGAAGCCTTTAAGAAGGGCCTCAAATCATATTTATTTAATCAAGCTTTTAATTGAAGGTGATTTACAATAATAGTTTATTTTATGATGGTTAGTTAAGTTGTTGCTCCCATCTGTATTTTATGTGTTGTTGCTGCTTGTTCAAATTTGTTTTATTGTATTTTTAAGATGTTTTTGTATGTTGTGTGTATTATATTGTGTAGCACCCAGAGTCTTCGGAGATGGGTGCTATATAAATAAAATATCTATCTAACAAGGATCTTCGTATCATAATTAAGAAGTGAAATGGGTCTGTGCGCAGAACACATGGTAGGGTTCTTTCCCGGCTTAGGAATAATGGTTATGGTAGCCTGGTAACAGGAATCTAGTGAAAGCTCAAGTTCCATAACTTCTAACATTTTCTGAAGGGGGCTCAATATGTCATCTCCCAGAGTGTGATAAAATTCTGCCTCCAGGCTGTCAGGGCCTGCAGCCTTCCCTGATTTTGGTGATAATAGAGCAGCTGATATCGCAGCCATCTGAATCGGTGTGCCTAAAGTTTCAGCCTGCTATTCACTAAGTTTTGGAAGTTGGATTTTCTCCAGGAAAGCCTCCATATCATCACTCCCCTCTTCCCAACTAGTATACAGAGCTTTGTAGAATTGTGCCAACTGATCCCTGATCCCCACGCTGGTAGTACAGATTCTCCCTGAATTGTCTTTAAAGGCTGAAACCAAGGTAGTAGCATGTCTGCCTTTCATCAGGCAAGCCAGTAGCAGGCTTGGTTTGTTACCTCATTCATAAATTCATTGCCTAGCGTAGAACAGGGCCCTGCAAGCCCCGTCCGTACTGAGCGCTTCGCCTGCTGTCCGTAGAGTCCTCAACATTTCCTCTGAAGAGTCCCAATAGGCACTCCTCTCAAGCCCCCTCACAGTATCTTTGAGTTTTTGTATCATTTCGTTATTTTATTTAAGCCATTTGGCCATATATGAGATTATCATACCCCTCATATATGCCTTCCCAGCTCCCCATAAGACTGTTTTAGAGGGGGCATTGGGTGCATTAGTAGTAATATAAAAGTTCCAGTGTTTTTTGAGGTAGTGCACACAATCTTGGGAGACCATATAGGAGGGAAACCGCCAGGTATGCAAGGAGCTATCTTCATCCCCGATCTGCACCATCAAAAGTACTTTAGCGACTTCCGGTGACGTCACCTGGGAAATGGTGGCTTGAAAAACCAGCTCTCTCCATTCTGCTGAGTCAAACTCCATCTAACAAGTGAATCCACATACCAGAACTACAGAAGAGGATTGCTGTATAGTCGACATGTCCACCAGACAAAAGCAGAAGGAATCGGCAGCAAATTCATCCGAAAAAGGCAGCAGACAAGCAACGCTGAGCTGGCAGCCTCCCTCCGCCCCAAGTGCAATGGCGGTGGGGTCAAGTTCCAACGCAGAGCTTATCCAGCCCATTTTAGGGGAAACTGATGCAGAAGGTGACTTTGCCATTACTTCAAAACAACTTGTGGGCCAACTACAAATAATTGGAGAAACATTGTCTAAAATGGAATCCCTTGTATTGGAGAACACTTAAAATATTAAAGCACTTGAAACCCTCACCGTAAAACTAGAGGAAGCAGCGGCAAACAACATAAACATCCTGGACAAATACTACACAGCTCTCCTCGATTTACACCGCTGGGAGACAGAACTATATGAAAGGATAGAAGACCTAGAGAATCGCAGGAGGAGATGCAATATCAGACTGCATGGGCTGCCAGAAAAAAAATGAAACCGCCAATATGACCATGTTCGTGGAAGGCCTACTAAAGGAGATTCTCCCACTGCCTCAGGACTTAGTTAAATCTTATCCGGGCACATCGATCCTTAGTGACATCTCTGAAAGATCCCTCGGCCAGACCACATTCCATAGCAATGGCCTTTATGGACTATAGAGTAAAAGAACAAGTTCTCCACACAGCGTGGGGCAAAGGGGAAATCTTTCTCGGAGATCAGTGCATTTATTTTAGAACATGTGCAATGTTGGAGGAAGGTATTGACTGTCCAGTGAAAGTTCAAGGAGAAGGGCCTGAAAACTTTTCTCGAATATCCAGCATGCCTTCAGGTGATTTACCGCAGAAGGTACAAGGCGTTTTGAGGAGCTCAGTGAAGCTAGAGGAAAGGGAAAGGGAAATTGTTTAACCAGGAAAGGCACACTAAGACAAAGCTTGTTTCCAGGTGCGACCTGGGAGCAGAAGGAAGTTAAGTGACTTGCTCAGGGTCACACAGTATGCAAGCGGGGGCTGTGGGATTCAAACCCCGGTCTGGTCTGCTGGATGTCACCAAATTTGCAGCTCAGAGCCTTAAACCACTGTGCTGTACTGCCTCCGATAGACTTCCTCACTAGTCTCGATATTTCCCTAGATGACCTTACCCCGGGTTTCCAGCAAAGAAATTGCAATCCATAGAATGGCACCAGCCCAACAGTACCAGAAGAGGCCCAGGGAACAAGACCAGAGATCTTTGGCGAGAAGTGCAGGAGGTCAGGAGCCAGAATGGCGGTGCATCTGTTAATACGTACAACATGGCAGATCAGTCGAATACTGCTTACTTGGGAGATCAGAATACTAGTCGCTGTTGGAAGGGAACTATTTTGGGATACATCTATGTTGGACACTTTGTCCTAGAAAACAAAACTGGTTCTGTGGGTAAAATATTGTTGAGAGGCCAGAAAGTGGAGTACTATAAGGTTTGAACCACGGGGTGGGGGTGGGGTGGGTAAGGGCTTGATTTCAGGAGAGCATTTGTCTTTACCCAAGTGCAAGAATCGTTTGAGAAGGCTTCCTTTTATTTTTATTAATAGTTGTGCTAAACCTCCTGTGGCCAAAAATAAAAACTACGCTTAATGTTTAATAGGAGAATTGGACTCTTTGAGATTTGGCGGTCTTGAATACTAGACAGCTGTCACAGTATACCCAGGTGGCCACCCTCTCCCTCTTCTGGGCAAGTGCTACCCTGAAGAGGGCGAAACACTGTTTTTGTTTCCATCATTCCTTCCCATACTTTTGTTCTCCTCACGAAGGGGCAAGGTGGGGAAGAGACAGAAAGGGTTTTTTCACCTTGAGGATTATGAAGCGGGGGGGTAATATACCCTCCAGAATTTCAAATAATAATTATTCTTTGGGAAATAAAAAAAAAAAACATTCTCAACATGAGGTTTAATAGCAATTATAAAGTGAGATGTTTTCACGGTATGTTAGTGTTAATGATCAAAGTTACTATTCCTGCGTTCAAATTGTTGGAAATGATGTGCACAGTCTCTTTAATGGGCTGTTAGGGGCCACTACGAATTTAAGCTATTTATCATGGGGGGATTTAAAATAATTACTTATAATGTTCGGGGAATTCATAGTCCAATTAAAAAAAAAAAAAACAGATTGTTGCAGGAGCTGAATAGGCTAAGGGCTGACTTGGTATATTTACAGGAAATTCATTTAGGGGAGGTGGAACACGGAAAACTGAAGCAGTCCTGGGTTGGAGAGGTCTATGCTTCACATTATGAAGGCCATACCAGATGAAGGGGAGTGGCTATTCTTCTGATGAAAAATAGTCCACTAAAAGTGCAGGAGGTACAGATGGACCTCGGCAGATTTGTGAGAGTGAGTGGAGAACTGGGTGACAAAAAGCTAAACCTGCTTAATATATACGCCCCAAATGACGATTTAGAGCATCAAGATTTCTTCATGAAGACTTTGTCGGGGGTGGGGGGGGACTTGAACCCACAGGGGTAAACATTATAGGAGGAGATTTCAACACGGTGCTCAACCCAGTATGGGACAGATCGAAGAAGGGAAAGGGCAGTGGGGTGGAATCCAAATATTCAACAACATTACAAAAAATTATTAAAGAATTTGGTTTATTAGATATCTGGCGTCACCAGAATACGGGGGCCAGGGATTATAGTTTCTTTTCACCTAGATATCAATTGTACTCTAGATTGGAATTTTTTCTGCTGTCCACTGAATGGGCCCATGCAGTGGGTGACAACAAAATTGAAATCTCAACAATTTCAGACCATGCACCTGTAAGCATGGATTTTAACCTTGACCCTTCCACAAGGGAGACATCATGGAGGCTAAACGTTAGCCTACTAAATACAGATGATTTTAAGGAACTCATAACCAGAGAGATGAAGCTATTTCTAGAATTAAATCAACAAGGAACCCCCTTCCCGTCTATAGTATGGGATGCGCTAAAAGCATACTTGAGAGGCAAGATCATATTATACGCCTCACACCTTAAGAAACAAACACGACGACAAGCGCAACTTGAGCAACAATTAGAGACCAAACATAAACTAAACCCAGACTAAGAGAGACATGAAGAGAACTTGGCCACCTACTGGACCTAAAAATAGAGGGATGCCGATGCTATGCCAAACAACGATTTTATGAGCAGGGTAATAGGACGGGCATCATACTAGCAGCTCAGCTCAGAAAGGAGGTAGTTAACAGGACAGTCCTCAGGCTTAGGGGTCACCCTAATACCCCACCAGTAACTAAACCAAAAGATATTGCCCAGACATTAACAATCTATAATAAGGCATTTTATACCTGTGAGAGAGGCCCCCAATATGCCCAGAGGGTGGATAAGTACCTAGAGAGGCTCAAACTATCCTCGTTCGGAGCGGAAGAAGCAGGGGTCTTACCAGCCCCAGTTTCACAAAAGGAGCTAAAACAACAAGTAAAAAGCTTAAAAAATCAAAACATGCCAGGCCCCCATGGGTTTCCGTCAGAATTGTACAAAAACTGTCTGCCTGACTGCAGCCCCTACAGAATGCCACTAACTCGGTCCTGCGGGAGGGTGAGCCTGCCCCCCCCCATTTTGGAGTCATGCCCAAATAACAGTACTGCCCAAACCAGGTAAAAGTCCACTGGACTGTAGCGCTTACAGACCAATATCCTTGTTGAACATAGATCTTAAGTTGTTCACTGGGATACTGGCAAATAGACTTCAGCAGATTATTGGGAACTTGATACATCATAACCAGACAGGCTTTATCAAAGATAGGCTTATCCAAGATAATATTAGAAGATTTTTAAATATCATCTCATCCCAGAAAACTAAAAAACACTTTCAAATAGCCATAGGGGTTGATGCGGAAAAGGCATTCGACCGGGTCGACTGGTACTTTTTACAACAAACTTTAGCTAAATTTGGGTTGGGGATAGGTTTATTGGAGCTGTTAGACCTTTATGCAAAACCAGAAGCAGTTGTCAGGGTCAGTGTCTGTGTATCAGAAATATTTGGTTTGGGTAGGGGCACCAGGTAAGGCTGCCCCCTTTCCCCTCCCCTTTTTGCCTTGTCCCTGGAACCACTGGCAGCTATAATCGGAGAGAATGATTTAATCAGCGGGGTGGAGGCAGACGGAGTTGCACATAAAATCGCACTCTTTGCAGATGATGCATTGATTTTCCTGTCTGACCCCTCTGAATCCCTCCCCCCTCTTTTGGCAGTACTGGCTGAATATCAGAATTTGGCAGGCTACAAAATTAAATTAATGAAAGCAAATCGGAAGCCTTCCTTCTAAGTGGGACCCCCCCCACCCCACAGGGTTTCAAAGATAATTTTCCATTCACATGGGCAAAATAAAAATATGATTAGATATCTGGGAGCTCAAATTTCTGTGGATACAACTCAACTATATGCAAATAATTATAAAAAATTATTACACGCTATAAAACAAGACATAGCAAGGTGGAAAATTCTCCCCTTATCGACCAATGGAAGAGCCCAGGTGATCAAAATGAACGTTCTACCCTAATTTCTGTTTTTATTCCAAACCCTGCCAATCACACTCCTGAAGATTTCTGGAAGGAGCTTAATACTTCCATTAGGAAGTTTGTCTGGGGTGGGGGCAGACCTAGACTTTCTCATAAAATACTCTCTGCACCCAGAGAAGCGGGAGGATTGGGCCCTTCTGACTTCCGAAGCTATTATTTGGCAGCCAGGGTCCCTGGATCCTTTCTTGGTTGAAACAAAAAGAGGAGACTGGGTGGTATATGATAGAAAAAGAGCAGTTGTCAGACATGCCATTATGGGCATTGCCGATGGCCAAGCTTACCAAGTCTTTTTCGACCAGAATAAGTAACTCGTGGACTAAGCATACAGTTGGCTCCTTAATAAAAATTAAAGAGAAGATAGGCGCCCCGAACAAGCTGGGCCCATTATCCTTAATTAGGTACCACGCAGACTTCACTCCACCTACTATTGATAGGGATTATGGATACTGGGAGCACAGAGGCCTGGTGTGTTTTTCTCATTTCTTTTTCAGGGGTACTTACTTGAGTTTTGGTCAGCTAAGGCAACAATATGGTCTAAGGAGAGAGGATCATTTTAGATACCTCCAGGTGATAAACTTTCTTTTCCAAAATAACCGTGAAGAGTTAGTCTTAAGATTATGTACACCTTTAGAGGAGCTTTATTTTTTGGTGGCTCCGGTTGGCAGTTAAACTAAAGCCTACCTCTCAACTATATGAGCTTTTGATGGAACGTGTTTTTCCCCCGACTGATACGGTTCGGTTACAATGGGAAAAAGAGGTGAATATACAAATACCACCATCTGCATGGTCTCTGAGATTGGGACAGGGATGGGCAGTTACATCATCCCCTAGTTGGAGGGAATTTAATTGGAAATTGATCAGTAGGTATTTTTTGACTCCCACCCGGACCAAACACTTTGCTACCTCAAACACGGATCGTTGCTGGAGGAATTGTGGTGGGCAGGGTTCCCACTGGCATATGTTCTGGGATTGTCCCAAGTTAAGATCTTTTTGGCAACAAATACATGCAGAAATCCAGGCCACCTTGAATTTCCCATATCCATGCTCTTTTCAGGCATTGATATTAGGAGTTGATACACCCTTGGTGAATGCCAGGGGAAGACACAGGCTCTATCACATTTTAAGAGTAGTAGCCCTGAAATGCATTATATTGAAATGGCTCTCTTTGGACCCCCAATGCTCTCTCTGTGGCATCAGAAAATGGAAGAAGTGGAGAGAATGGAGAGGATTACAGCCTCGATCCACCTGAGCCTAGATAAATTTATATTAAGTTGGTCAACATGGATTACCAGAACTTCTGGTCCAGTTGGAGCCCTGGGAGGGGGAGAGCAGAATGAAAACTTTAACCAAGACTCAGCTTAATATTATATTAAAATCTATATAAAGATAAAAGATACGGACTACACACATCAAGTTGATGAAAGTTGTTTATTTCTGATATGTTAAGTAATCTTGTTAATAAAGCCTAGAAGGGTTCATATAACTTGGAAGGTATGGGCCCTTCTGGTGAGTAGAAGTAGTTACAGGGGGGGATGCTGTTCCACTCCGATACTTCTCCAGTCAGGAGAAGTTTGTCTCAGATCCAGCAGCCAATAGGTTAAGAAAAGAGAATTGAAACATTTTAATATTTGTCAACCAAGCAAGATGTACTGAAAATAACTCTAACTGTGTAATAATATATTACCTGTAGCTTAAACCAAGCTTGAAAGAGCCGACATGTGCATTGTATGCTAAGAAATAAAACTAAAGTTATATAATAAAAAAAAAAAAAGTACTTTAGCACGGTCAGAGACAGAGATGGTGGAAATCTCAGCATGCAGCACCTGACTTTGCATAGGTCTAGGGATAAATATGTTGTCAATTCTAGACCGTGATTTATGAGGGTTGGAAAAGACGGTGCACCCCTTGACCCAGGATGGACCTCTCTCCAAGCATCTGCTAAATCCAACTCTGATAAACCAAGTCCCCAGCGCTTCATTCTGGGTTCTTGCACCCCTTCCCCTCTAGAGCGATCTAAAGCTACATTTAAAGCACAGTTAAAGTCCCCCGCTAGCACCAAATTAGGGAATTGTTCCCTTTGCAAAAAGGCTTGCATGTGATCAGAGAACACAGGATCATGTTACGCAGGAGCATGTATGTTACCAACAGTAGTAATCAGAGTGTCAGTAACTTCCCTTGTACAAAAATATACCGACCATCTTTAGAGTCACTAACCCTTAGAGAAACAGATTTCGACGGCAGATAAGGACTACCTGGCCCACCTAGTCTTTCCATTTCCCTCCCTACCTAACTCCAGATCCTAAATGATCATCCGCTTACCCTCTCTTTCCTATTAAGAGGGTTGCCTTCTGTCTATCCCATGCATTCTTGAACTCCCCTATAGTTTTAGCCTCTACGACCTCCACTGGGAGGCTGTTCCATGCATCCACTATCCTTTCTGTGAAAAAATACTTCCTCACATTACTCCGGAATCCCCCCCCCTCCCAAAAGCCTCCTATTGTGACCCCTTGTTCTTGTACATTTCTTTTTTTGAAAGATGCTGCCGTCCTGGGCCTTGTTGATTCCCCTGGGGTACTTGAATGTCTCTATCAACTGTATACAACACTTCTTTTTTCCACAAAAAATAAACCTCTGCAGAGTAAAATAGCAACCCCATTTTTTGTGCCCATTTTATGAGGCGGCGTAGCACTGCCCCGCCCAATTCTTAAGCAACTTAGTGTGCTCTTTGCCAGTATTGTGCATCTCCTGCAACATGGCAACATCGACCCTGTGTCTCTTAAGGGCACTGAGCACCTTCTTCCTTTTAACCGGCATAGAGATTCCTTGGACATTCCTGAAGCAAAAAATAACCTTCAGCATTACATCAAATAAAAACATCTATAAACATCTAGGGGTGTTGCATGGCTCAGCCCAATAGCAGGTCACGGCCGTTGCCCCACATATTTACTCCTAACGAGTTAAACCCTCTTTGTTTTTTTGAAGTTCCCTGCATGAGACCAGTAGCACAAAAATAACATTAACCCAACAGAAAAAGACAACCATTATTTAAAGCAGAACACCATACAATACATAGTGACAGAAACTATCAACCTTAAACACAGTGAGCAATGCCAACGTCCAGGCTATGTCCTCAAGAAGTCAGCAGTCACTTCCTGGTGTAGGCAGAAACAAGTTAACATGCAAGAATAATGAAGAACCCTCCGTGTAGAAGTGCACCTTCCCTTCCCCTCCCCCTGTATACCTTTTATGAGCAGGGCCTTTCTGCTACTTCTTTAAAAGTCCCAAATTCGGATTACCCAAGCCTATTTCTATTAATTTAAGTGGAGGAAACATAACTGGGACCTCTCGGAACTTGGAAAGAAGTAATTGACACCCTTCAGATATATGTTCCAGACCCCACAGTCACGTGGGGGGCAGGGAGAGCTAGAGGAATCCCAGAACCCAGCTAGAAAGGCCAAGAGGTGAAAGTACACCCCCAGTGATCCTGGTTAATCCCAAGCCCTGGAGACTGCAACCAACAATCCCTCGTCTACAGACACCACTGTCTTCCCCCTGCCACCTCATAAGAAACAACCTGGTTAAATGCTTATATAGGCTGTACGAACTGCTTAGAGAGCCTCATCATGAAAGAATAAAATACGGAGGAGATGAAAGACCCCTTCCCCCAGAGGATTAAAGAGTCCTTCTAGAAAAGCAATCAAGCATCAAAATGTTCCAAACCTAAATACATGGCATAAGCAGATATGTCTCCCATTCTTAAAAGTTATAAGATCCCTCATACAAATCCCCCCTCCTCCCCCCACTGAAATAACAGGAGAGAAAAGCCATCTCAGTCCCGTAAATGAAAACCGAGCATGCCTTCACTCAAAAAACAGTTGCTGTGGACTCCCATAAGTTTGACTCTCAGGACAAATGAGTCATGGTGGGTATAGAGGTAAATGACTCTCTCTCTCTGAAGATTAAACCCCAAAAGCAATGCCAGATGCATCAGCCGGTCTATACATGAAGTTACTGGGGGGTGTTGACCAACCCTAAACTTATAAGTGCCCATTTCTCTCCAAACAATAAATGTTCAACTGAGCAAGAATGGTACAGAGGGGGAAGATCTGTGATGATATCTAGCTCACCAGAGGAACCATGGCTTTTAGAGAGTCAAGCCAGAAGTGGGGTGGGTCAGTCTCAACCAGAACACAGGAAGAGCCCGCTCCCTGCCTCCTGAGAGCAACGCACCCCAAAGGCCCATTTACTGGTGATTTGTTTCGGGGCATATTCCTTGCAGTGATGATAACAGTACAGGTTCTAGGATTTTTTATTACAGTCCAAAATAATAAAGAGAGCACCAAGGCAGGGGTCGACAAATCCCATAGCCCAACGTCCCGGACTATCAGTTTTGTGTCCTGGACAAGAATCTCATCTGTTTCTAGCTGTCCGATGGACAACCAGCACAGCAGTAATTAACCAGGCAGCTCAGGGCTGAGATAAGGGAAGACGCTGCAACAGGAGCGAGCGATCGGAATAAAAAAAAAAAACGGCTTTTTCCTCCTCTTCAATCCAGGGAGCAGGACGTCATGTGGCATAAGGCAGATTAACACTTGCTGTGCTGTGGACAGCCTTATCTGTTCAAAATCCCTGTTTAACCGTATTCTACATCTGTCAGCAGTCCAAGGGTTAATGAAGCACGGAGTCTTTAGGTGTCCGGAATCTTAACGCAAAACAAAAGAAAATTGGCTATTAGGAGCAGGAAGAGAGAAAGTGGGTGGAGAAATCTCTGAATAAGGCAGTTTAACCAGAGGGCCCCACAGCTACAGTAAACGCAGTGACTGCAGCGTTTCCAAGAACAAATCTCTGGAGCTGTTGGTCAGACCAGATCTGAATTAAAAAAAATATATATGTTGGGAAAATAGTTCAGCACTCCGCTCCCTGCTGTCAGGCTGTACTCCACAACAGCAATAGATAGGTTGCATGCGCACTGCACAGCACAGTCCGACAGCACATGGTAGAACTGAAAAGGTAGGCTATAGAAACAAAAGTAGAGCACCAGGGAAAGACCACTCTGACTAGCAACTGCAGCTTGTCTTAGGCTGTTGGTATTTTGCTGACTGGTTAATTAGAGAAGGCAAGCTCTCAGGATTTATGAGGAGAGAAAGAGTAACAAGAAAACTAAAGGGTTCAAAAGTGATAGTGATGAGACTGCATGGTAGCATTCAGCTTTGCAGTCATATAACAGCTAGTTCTTCTGGCTATTCTCTAAACAAAATTAAAAGTATGCTTTGGTCTTGAGAGATTAGCAGGTTAATTGGAAAAAATGGGAAGGAAGGGAAGGCAGAAAACTGCATCCACTCAGAATCACTGCAAATTGCAGATTATAAAATATCCATTTAAGTGAGTACTCCCAGGTCAGCCATGAATAATAACATTAAAGGATGTACACTGCTGCAAGTGGTACAGTCTTTTAGTTCATGCTATCAATTGCTTATCTACTTATACAATCTTTTAGAAAATGTTAAGACTTTTACAGCATACCAATATAGCATGGGTTCAGTGTGTGTCCGCATATGCTGTACTATGAGGCAGTGTCCCTGTGTGTGCTACTCAGCATACCCCCTTCCCCATTAGTAATCAACTAAGCCAGTAAAGTGTCTGTTAAGCTTGCTCTGTGATTACATGCAATCTGCAAAACCACTACTTTTATTCCTGTTAGTTTTTGCTATTGCCATTTCTACCTCCTGATTTTGTCCTGCAACAAAGAAATTGTACAGAAAAAAAATTCAGATGGTTAATTTTCTCTAAATGACTATTTATGATGGGACTACCAGCATGAACACTGGGACTACTACTTTTGATACAACCACTTGTCCTGGACAAGCACTTAATTTTAAGATTTGTCGATCCCTGCACCAAGGTATACATCGCTTCCCCAAAAGAAGCAGGAAATATTGGTCCACCACACAGATATAGCTGAGCTGGTATGAAATTATCTCCCCCGCCCCAAGTACAGTGAAAATTATGCTTATATTGAACCTCCTTCCCACACCCTCGATCATCAGTCCCTCAGAGTGCTTGCAGTTTAATAGTTGGAAGCCTGAGTCCACAAACCACAACCCAGTTCCAAGTGTGGGACAGATAACAAAAGCACCAGGGTGACCTCTCTCAGTTTAATCTCTGCCGTGATGGGTAGCCCGAAGGAGTTTTAAAGTCCGATGGAGGTCCCTAAGAGGAGAGCCTTGAAAACTGTGGGTTAACATGCTAAAATGTTTTCTTCAAAAAGGGGGAGAGAGAAGAAGGAAGATGCAGGGAGAGGAGCCCAGGAAAAGGGACGGCATCCCTTCCAACAGAACCAGTGCAGTGCGGTCCTATAGGGTTAAAAAAAAAGTTCATTCGGCCAGTACTCCGGGTCAACAGTTTATCTTCTGTTTTTCCAGTCTCAGTCTTAAAGAAGTTTCTGCACCTTCTCGACTTCGTAAAAAGAGTACGTGGCTCTTTCAGCTTTTACTCTTTTTTTTTTTTTATATACTTCTTTATTGATTTTATGACAATCCATCAGTTTACATCTTAAAGTTGTGTCAGATTTCTATGACACAGTACACGATGTTTAGGAGTAACAAGTTAAAAGTATACAGTACTGATTTTATCTTTTCCTAATTTTCCACAAAAGTGAAATCAGTCCAGAAAGTGTCTGTTTGTAGCACTCCTGTTGAACTTCTTTAAGTTATCAGAGATTTTGTGTAGATACTATAGACTTCAGAACAACTTATATCTCCGAATAGGAGGTTTTTCAGTTCTACAGTAAAAACAAAGACAAATGTAAAATTTAAAAATAAAGTGAAATAAAATCAAATCGGAACAGAACAGGGTCTCAGTCATGTTAGCTGTTCTTGTTCAAAGACCTCTAATTATATTAAAGTTTATACAACTTATTAAAAAATGTATTCCCTTATACAAGAGGTACAAAAATCTGCACACTGCTTGTGGATGGGTCTCATTCATTTTTAAGTCTGTGGTACACACTCTGAAGTAACCCCCACTGAGTCCAGCTCTCAGCATTGCTAAACTCTGGGGGCAGGTGCACCACTAACTATTTTTGTTATTATATGATTTTATTAAGCTTTCTTTAATAGGGGCGAAGGCCTCGAGCACACACCCTGAGGGGAAGGGAGGAGGGGGAGGAGGCGAGAGGGAAATCCCATAAAGTCATCTCACACATTGCTATCAGCATCTTGTCCCAACCAAATGCTCCATCTGGTCCATCTATTCCGGTAGGCTGGGGGTCTCTGGTTTAATCTAAATGTTAGCTCCTCTAGTTGTCTAATCTGTGCGACCGCCTCTAACCAATCCTGTCTCATTGGAGAAGTTGATTGTAACCATCTTCTGGTTATTGTTTTCAGGGCTGCCACAAGTAGGATCTGCCTGAGGTATATAGCTTCCTTCCCCCGGTAACCCCCCAAAACCATAAATTCTGTCCCTAATTGGTTTTGGAGCTAAAATATCTGCTTCAGCGAGATGACCACTTCTTCCAAAAATTTGAAATATTTGGGCAAGTCCAAAAAAATATGAGCATGCATGGCTATTCCCTCACCACTGTTTCTCCAACAACCAGAGGATGTACCATTTGTTGTTTGGAGACTACCAATGGTACCCTAAAATATCTGATCCTAATTTCCAAAGGAATTCCCTCCAGGATGGGGAAGAGGACACCCTCCAAATACCGCTCCAACCCCTTACCCACTCCCATTCAAAATGGATATGTCCAACTCTTGTTCCTAGGCATGTTTAACGTACTCTAGATTGCAGGTGTTCCACTGTAGACTTATTTTATATAACTGGGATATGGCACCTTGTGCGTTCTCTAAATTCCAAATTTGTTCAAATATCTGCTCTATAATCCCCCTTATTCTTGCGCACTGTTCTTGCTTAATTTTTGTATTAATGAAGCTACATATTTGTAAATATCTCATTCTGTCTGCTGGGGATAGACCGAAATGTCTCTAGGCCACCTCGAAGGACAACACTCCTCCCTCTGCTAAAAGTTGCCAAGGTGCCTGCAGCCCTTCATTAGCTCTTACCAGGAACCATTTGTCCCATAATGCCGGTCCAAAAGTTGGATCAAAAGCCCACCAACCATATCTCCATGACCCCCATGCCTCGTTTCCCTCATTGTCACCCTTCTCCACCCCACTAAAGTAGTACGAGTTGCAGAGAGTAGCCTTCCAGAAAATCCAGATTGGTCTTTTGTTTGGAACAGTATCGCTGACAACAGGGGGGATGGACAACTTCCCAACTCAGTTTCTTTCCAAGTGGCCTTATACCTCGAGTGTCCCCAGAGCAGAGCTATTCTCATCTGGGCAGCCTCCCATTAACCCTCTATGCGTGGTACCCCAAGACCACCTTGTTCTTTGGGTAAAAGAGGGTCTGTTTTCTTACTCTGGGTCTCCTGTTTGCCCAAATGAATTTCAGAAGCATTGCCTGCCAATTCTCCAGATCTTTCCTGGAGACCACACATGGAGTACCCTGGGAAAGGTATAAAAACCGGGGCAGGGCATTCATTTTTACTGCTTGTATTCGACTATTTAATGACAGTGGCAGTACATTCCATCTAATGAGATCCCTCTTTAATTGTTGTACCATTGGTACATAGTTCAAGTGATATAATTGCAAAGAGCAGTTACTTATATTTATCCCCAGGTACCTCACTTGCACCATGTCCCATCTTAAAGGATAGGTCTCTTTTAGTTCCGAAGAGGGGCTATAGCCAAACTTCAAAGCCTCTGTCTTGGAGGTGTTCAAAGAATAGCCAGTGAGTTCCGAAAACTGTGCCAATCTCCCCATTACCTTTCCCAGGGAACTCCCAGGGCTCTCCATGTATAAAAGCACATCATCAGTATATAAAGATATCTTATGCTGACGACCAGCAACCCAGACTTCTTTGATCTCTTCCTCCCTCCCTTCTTATGCACTCAGCCAGGGGTTCTATATATAATGCAGATAGAAGGGGGGACAGTGGGCAACCCTGTCTGCTTCCTCTTTCTAATTGAAACCTCGGTGCATGGTGACCGTTTACCCTGATATAGGCTATTGGTATGTTATAGAGTTTTGAAGTCAAAGTTTGAAAGGACTTCCCCAATCCAAAACAAGCCAAGGATTCCTCCAAAAACCTCCATGAAACTTTATCGAATGCTTTTTCAGCGTCGACACTAACCAAGAGAGCCATCTTTTTGGTGTCTTTCAAGTAATCCGTTATGTGGACAGTCTTACTAAGATTGTCCTGGGCCTGACGCCCCAGTATAAAACCAGTCTGATCCAGGTCGATTATCTGAGGGATCAATGTCTGAAGCCTCTTAGTCATAACCGAGGCCATAATTTTGTAATCAGTTTTTAAAATTGAAATGGGACGATACAAAGAACATAATAAGGGATCTTTTCCTTGCTTAAGGATCACTGATATTATTGCCTGTGACCAGGAGGGGGGTATCTTCCTGTTGTCAGCCTGTATGTAACGGAAGAGTCTCCCTAAAATGGGGGCAACATTACTTCTAAACAACTTTTAAAATTCCCCAGGGAGACCATCAGTCCTTGGACACTTTAAGTTCCTAATTAACGCTCCAACTTCGGCATCCCCAATCGGTCGATTGAGTTGCTCAGCCTGCTCTTGAGAAACTGAGGATATGTGTAATCCCTGAAAAAATTCCCTAGTCCGGGCACTAAATGGTTGGGTCCCCTGTTTATATAGCATAGAGTAATAATCCTGGAAGGAATTTGCTATTCCTATAGTTTCTTTTTCTACTTTATTTGTGGCTGGATGTAGCACTGCCTGTACTGTTGCCCTACTCTGCTGAGCCCTTAGTCTCCTGACTAAAAGTCTTAAGGACATAGGTCCCCCCTTCATAACACTTTTGCCTCAAAAATAATAATTTTTGTTCTATGGCATAGTCAAGTATATTCGTGAGACTTGCTCTCAGTTTTTTTAAAATCCCTGTCCTTTCCTTATTCACTTTAATTTGTTGTTGTGCTTCAAGGTGTTTAATCTGAACTAACAATTTTTTTTTTTTTTAGCCTCTCTTTCTTTTTTTTTCCTACTCGACCATTCGATAAATTTCCCTCTAAGGACTTCCTTTAAGGTGTCCCAAAGAATGGCAGGCGAGGTCTCAGGTCCAGGGCCAGATCAAGCTTTAAGGGGGCCTGGGGCACTCATAACTTGGGTGGCCATGTAAAAGGCCCAACTTTTCATACCAAAATGTTTTATTTTGGGCAACATTTACCGAACACATTGTTTATTAACCATAACAACCACAGTGTCGGAGACTACCCCATCATTCACGGAGAAAAAAGTAACTTGAAGTACAACACCTGTCATGTTGTCATAGTTTGTAATGTTATATTTATTGTACTGTACAAGACATGAAAGTCACCAGGCTGCAGATGCTCTGGGGGTCTAGATGCTCTGTGGTGAGTTTTGGGGCTTTTATTGAAGTCGCTCTCCTCTACCCTGTTCAGAAAAGCAAAGTAAGCTTTAAGTAACCTCTTTAATCACAAGTTTATTTTAAGGAAATAAATTAAACAAAAATAAACAGTGCTTTACTAAGAGGTATGCATCCTACTCCAAACAACAGTAAGTTACTGTATGTACCCATTGTACAGAAGTGTGCAGTTCCAGTGTACAAATGCTATGACTCCAAATAAACAGACTGATGTCATACCTTTATCTGCTCATGGGATATCAAAGGAATGATTAATTCCATTTATTTCAAGTTAGAGGATCCATGCATGTATACACACATCCAAGTCCCTTTATCTCTTCTTTGAACAAGCTCAGATCAATTATCTCAGCATAAAATAAAATACAGATATCAGCTTTCTAACCACTTACTGAACTCAAGCTGTCTGCTGTTGCTTAGCGCCTTTTTGAAACTCCTTAGTTCAGCAGCAGGCAGTTTAGAACAGTGCATCGATTAATCATGCTGCTAGCGATAGAGTGGCCGTGGCGTACAGATAGCGCGTGCAGGTGCTGCCGCTGGCAAAGTGCATGCTGAGCCTCAAAAACCACCAAGAAAGAGTGGTTTAAAAAATGCTGCCCAGATGGATTGTATGCAAAGCTCCTGGTCCTGGCGCCACTCCTCCTATTTTGCAGCAGCAGACCAGGTATGGTCGCAACTTGCACCGGTCCAGGTCCAGTCCCAGACTCAACAAAATGGAAAACCTGTCAGTATCATAACGAGGTAGATCACGGTGCTTGCATAGTTAGCCTTCTTCACTTCTTGTGCCACACAGTGCCAGTTTGTTTTTCTAGCAAGTCACCCGACCCTAGCTGCAGGCTGCAAATAATGGAGGAGAGAAGGTGGGGGGACAAGAGAAATCTTCTGCAATGTTGGCTTGCCAGTGGGCCTATCTGTAGCAGGAGGGTCCGGGGCTTGTGTTTTGTTTTCTTTAATTAAAAGCCTCTCCCAAAGTCATTTTTTGGTTTGTTTTGTTTTATGGAGCAAGCTGGGGGGTTGATTCACGCTTGACTCATGCGGGGGGAGGCATGATTTAATACAAATCCTTACCAGTACTGTACCACCTGAGGAAGCGGGAACAGAGAAATCTGCAATGTAGGCTTGCGGGGGGCCTATATGTGGCGGGGGCTTGTTTGTTTTAATTTTATTTAACAAATGTGCTTCTTCAGTCACGCTGCTTTCACAGCATTTTAAGGACAGCTGCCGGGGCCTATGGAGGAGGTTGACTTGCGCTTAACTCGCGCTGCGGCGAGGGGGAGGTGGCATGATTTACAAACCACCAGTCCACCTACTAAAAGTGTCTCTCACTTCCGACTACTGGGAGGCCAGTCTATGGTGGGGGGCCTGGGGCATTTGCCCCATTTGTCCCCCCCTTAATCTGGCCCTGCTCAGGTCGGTCATTCTCCTTTATGGTTTGTTCCATCGTCTGTGTAACTGACTCCACCACCTCCTTGTCCCGAAGTAAAGATAGGTTTAATCTCCAGAAGGTGTTCTTTCTCACCTCTCCAGAATGAAAGGTCATGAAAATCGGGGCATGATCTGAGAGCAGAAACTCTCCAATTGAGACCTTCTGTACCTGACCCACCGATTACTTGGGGACCATGAAGTAATGTAACCTAGTGTACACTTGGTGCACTGCTGAATAAAAGGTGTATTCCCTCTTTTTCCCCTCAAGGTGGCACCAAACATCTACATAGCCAACCTTTTTACTCTTTTGGCTGTCCCCTGATCTTTTTCCGGGGTCTGGGTGGTGGAATCCAATGTAGGATTAAATATTAGGTTCATGTCACCTCCCCATATCACCTCACCTTGAGCCCATTCTTGTAAGGTGATGAGAAACTTCAAGTAAAGTGCTGAGTGTGAGCTCGGGGGGAAAAGTACACCGAAGCCAGTGTTAGTGGTTTGCCCTGAAATGTCCCACGCATCAGAACGTACCTTCCCTCCTTGTCCTCTAGTTCATCTTGTTTTATGAAGCGAGTGTGTTTAGGGATTAAGATTGCTACTCCCCTCCGCCTCCCCCTCCCATATGAGGTAGTTGCACTACTACCGAATCCCATATTACATAACTTAGCGTGCTCCTGTGGGGAAAGGTGCTTCTCCTGTGTTCATATATATATATATATATATATAATTAATAAAAAAAGTCCATCTTCCTCATATACCCCAATATTTTTACGTTTAACTGGGCTGGAAAGGCATTGCACATTGTATGAACAGAACTTCCTGTCCTAGCCATTATCTTCTCTTAATTCTCCTTTAAATCTGTTCCTCAGACCCTCCCACCCACTGTCCCATGCCTTCCCCCCACATCTGCAGTGTGCACCATCATCCTCCAGTAAGAGACCCTTAAGAGTTACAAAACTGTCTGCCAACAGGGCAGTAATCAACATCACACAACTATAATAACATCTGAACTTCCTAGGTAGGAAACCTGTAATTACAGGTTTCTTTAGTCCTTTCCCTTTCCTGTAAGCGGGAATTGGAGTTGAGGAGGATTTTGAGTGCCCCAAATGGATGGGACCCTCCCCTGGGGTCGTAGATCTATTTCGTGGCCCCTCTTAAAAATGGACAGCTACGTCACGGCATCCTTTATCTTTTAAACCTGCACCAGATAGCATCAAACCCCACTCCCCTGCCGAACTTCCTTATTTTACTGTCCCTTTAAATTTTTCACATGACTCAGAAGACATTGTGATTTTTATATAGTTTAATTTTAAAGTCCAATACTAAACCTCTGTATTGCATTTCTTATTATAGGGGTTCTTCCATTTATGGTAGAGGGGAGTTACAACCCTCGCACGTCGGTTGCTCTCCTCTCCCTTCCAAACGGCTTGTAGCAAGCAATGATGGCGTGGTTGGGGACCCAGCCAAAGGTCTCTAAAAAAAAAAAAAACAGCGAACAGTTCCCAAATCGCTGGTCTACTAATCAATGATGTTAGGTGAACCCGACACAAAGCGTTGACAATCCAAATTGGTATAGCAGAAAGCGCTTGTGAACCAGACCTCACCGGACAGTTCAGTTTCAAGTTCTTAATCATGTCTGGTCAACTTGATTTTATTTTGCTGCGTGCTTCACTGGGTCCCCCCGACCTCCCAAACCTGGCTAATGATATTTACCAATATCTTCTTCTCAAAAGAACTTGGCCTAAGGATGTCTGTGCCTCCTGATATAAGTCCCGGTCTGTTCTGCTCATCAGCTTCTTCCCAGCTACCTTCTTCAAGGTCGCCCGAACCGCCTCCAGCATTGCTCCAAATCTCTCTTGTCCTGCAACCAAATGCCACTCCGACTGCTCCACTAACTTCCTTTTAGGATGTTCCAGGTCTGAATTAGGAGGAGGAGGAATACCCTTCTCGGCCAATATTTAGTTCAGTTCTTCTGTAGAATTGTAGAGTTTCATACCATCTGCCCAAAAGACTCGAAGTCTCGCAGGATAGGGTGTCTGAAACCAAAGTTGTTGTTCTCTGCAGATTTTGAAGTATGGCACCCAATGCTGTCTAGCTTGTTGGATTTCTGGTGGGAAGTCCTGATCTAAGGTCAGTCGAGAGTCCAGATACTTAAGTTCTTTTTTTTGCCATGCTCGTTTTAGGATGTCTTCCTTGGTACGATAGCTTGAAAACTTTATTACTGAGCGAGGCCTAGCAGTAGGATCCGTGGGTTTAGGGACTAACGACCTGTGCGCACTCTCCACTCTAAGCTGGTAGTCTTGTGGTAGGCCCAGTACATCTTTTAGTAGATCTTCAATAAACAAAGACATAGGCTGTATTTCAGCTCCCTCCATGAGACCATACAATCGAAGGTTGTCCCTTCTGGACCTACCCTCTAGGTCCGTACATTTTGCTTGGAGTGCCAAACTATGTTGTAGGAGCGAACTCACGGCCTGTGTTAAGATTTCTCCAGTACTGTCCGCATCAGCAATTCTTTGTTCAGCCCCCTCTATTTGGTGTTCCATTTTATTTAGTTTAGCATTTAGGTTTTTATACTCTTATTTTCAGTACGAGAATCTTGAATTTCGTGCAGGAGCTTTTCAAAGCGATATCTTGACAATACCTCATTCTCTTCTTCAGTATCGTAACCAGAACCATGATGGCTGGTGGGAGAAGCACTTGACTCTGGGTCTGACAGTTTTCTGGCAATCACTGCAATCGGGCTTTTTAGTTATTGTTTTTTTACGGTTTTTATCTCCTTTGTCTTGTTTGAAACCTCTGGATGGCATATTTCGAAGATTTAGATAGAAATTCAGTGTTTAGGAGGTTTATAAGTTCTTCTCAGGGAGGGAGGGAGTTTAACTCTCAAGCTGTTGCTGGAGCCGTGACGTCACCAGAAGTCTCAGCTTTTACTCTTGACAACCAATGGGTAAGCAAAGATGAAATCAATCTTTCTTTGCCGCAGGGCATCGAGGACAGTGGCAAAAGCTCTACATTTTTTCTGCAGGTAAGGAGAGAAGTCCTGGGAAATAAAGAGATGGTGTCCTTCAAATATGAGATCTTACTTCGAGAAGGTTCCTGCAGTAGGTCTTCACATATAGGACTGCCCCCCGTGGCGTCAGGACTGCACGGCAGACCTATAGCTAGCAATCTATAGCGGGGGACCACCCCCCCGGCATCACATGACAGCACCTCAGCGTGACTGTATGTAGGGGGTGGACCACATGTCCTCCCTCCAGTTCTTTCCCACCATAGACCTAAATTATCAGACCTCGCGGTAGAACAGCTTCAGTCATCTGCCATCTTTACTAAGTATAGTAGCAAGTTTTTTCCATATATTTCTTTTGAAATCGTATTGTATGTTCTTGCGTAGACTGAAGAAAAAGTGTTCGAAGTGCGGTGCTCAGATCCTGCACGGGGACGACCACTCCTGCTGCCTTCTCTGCTTGGGGTCCAAGCACAAGGTAGCGGATTGTGAAATCTGCCTATCCTTTAACCAGGCCATGCGCACCCTTCACCAGAAGGCATTCGATGCTCATCTCCTAAAACAACGTCTTGCATCGATCGAAAAAGTGCTCCAGGAGCTAAGGGAGCGCTCTTCCTCACTAACCCGGAAAAGAAGGTGAAGCACTGGTAAAGGACAGTTCTCCATCCACTCATCGTCACTAGGCAGCCAACGACATGTCGGCGAGTACCCCACCTCTTAGGCCTCCATCCACCTTGGCAGATCGGATGCCATCTCCCCCTCCTGTCTTAGTCAGTGGGCAGTCAGGGGTCTGCTCTTTGGAGGATCTTCCTTCAGGGCCTCTTGTAAGCTCGGCCAATAAGTCTCCTTCCAATTCCACCACTGGGTGCTCAGTCTGGGTCGACGAGCCAGTCTCCAGCCTCCCGGTGGTTGTCGGCCCAACCACGACCTGTAAGTTGGACTTCAGGTCCTGGGTCCCCAGGTCGATGCTGTTAAGTTAGTTGCCAGCTTGCCCAGTGACTGCTTGGCGATTGCTCTCCCGTCGAATACTCTTGTGGTTCCCGACGTTGCGCAGAGCGAGCTTCCAGGTTCCCCTCGGTCCCACGAGGGTTCTCCCTCCCGGGCCTCACTGACCCAACCCGATGCCTTGTTCTCCTCGGATCCCTGGGAATCGAGTATTGCTGCCCAGGAGACTTGTCCTGCATCAGGTCTTTGGTGTGAGACTCCTGCCTCTCCGGTGGACCTGTTGACGGGGGTTTCCATTCCTTACCCTTCACCTTTCTCAGATCTGATGTCTGGCGCCTTCAGACCCCGATGCAGGGCCAGTCCCAGTTCTCACTACCACAGATTTGGACATAGACCAGGAACTTTTCACACCAGTGCTGGAGCACCCTTCTGACCCCTTCAGGGTCCCTTACCGAACCAGGCCTGCTGATGGACCCTCTACCTCCAGTGGTCCCTGAGCACCGCCATCCCTGGGCTGTCTGCCCCTCCTCAGTCGGGCCCCATGGGCAGCTATCCAGCTATCTGCCACCTCAGTTCTTTTCCTACCCAGCGCCGGAGGGCCGCTTGCCAGGTTACTTCCACAGGCGCTAATGCCAGGGTACCTGACGCCGGGCCAGGGCCACATGTACCAAAGCTACCACCCATACCACTACAGGTACCAGACACCTGGCTACCCCCCTATCCATCGGGATACCCAGGATACCAGTCTTCATCTCCTCCTCCTCCCAGCTGGAACCCCAAGGGTCTATACTGGCTAGGTGGAAGAATGCTAAGTCCCAACTCTTACAAGAGCTGGGTCAACCACAGTTGATCGTGGCGGCCACCCTGACTCATGGGGCACGCACAAAGAACCCATCCCCTATGGATCGGATGTCTGATAGGGATTTGGGCAGGTGTCTGACGGGGGCTCCCTCTGGAGCACAGATCATGGAGGCAGTACCAAATGTCACTTCTTTGCCCAGCAGACCGGAGTCTTCCAACTCGGATTTAGACTCCCAACTCTGGAGGGCCAGTCGGAGCCTCATTCCCCAGTAGAGCCTCAGCCCAAGGAGTCTCAACCGGAGGATCCATCCTTCACGGATCTCCTCCGGTCTATTCAACAGGCCTGCGGCTGGGCGTCCAGGAAATGGACCCCAAGAGAAAGAGGCTGGTGGAACATCTGGACCTCATTAATGCCAGACCCTCCCCAACCCTCCATGGACAGGGCTGCATGAGGACTTAACCTCTACCATATGGCAATGACCATCCTCTATTCTGGTGGTTTTTAAGAAAGCTGACTGGACCGATCACCCTTCCCCGCCAGAAGGGGCTTGCTATTTGACAACTCAGCCTAAAGCTGACTCTGTCATTATTGCAGCAGTCCACAATAGGTCAGCTCAACCTAAACACTTTAGTGCCTCCCACCCGGACAAGGGTCCAAGCAAATGGACCAGTATGGCCACAAGGTGCGTCTCTTTGTGTCTACCTCGTCTTCGTTCCTTGCACTTTATGTGGCCCATATGGTGTCCTTTCAGAAGTTGGCTTTATCCGACTTGGAGAAGGAACTCCAGGCCATTCTGGACGAGGACCCCAGGAACAGGATCTTAGAGAAAGTATGTCTTAAGTAAGTCTTCTGCTGCCATGCCTTATGGGCCACTTACAGCTCCGTCGATTCTGTGGCCTGTTGCACTGCTACATGAGTTTGCTTGAAGCACCTTGCTTGGCTCCGTCTTATAGGACTGGCGCAAGACGTCCAAAGCACCTTCTGGATGCCCCCTTTAGGGGTTCCGTTCTTTTTGGGGGTGACGTCAAATAAATAATCAAGGAGCTACAGGAGAGCAGGAGATCTCTTAAAGATGTCTGCTCCGTGTGGGACAAAACCCAAGCCTTTTCAGTCATCCACAGAAGAAGTAGAATAGGCAGAACCATGGCAGATGACAGGAAAGCATTGTGCCACTGGTTCCGGAACCCAGACTCCTCAGGTGAAGTCCAAAAAGGCTGCCGGCATCCGCAAAGCGGTCCTCCCCTCTGCATCCTGACTCAAGGGGATCCTCTTCACCTCCTCCCATTTTTCCAGTGGAACCAGTTGGGGGAAGGTTCGCCCTCCACTTGGAAGAGTGGAAGGCGATAACCGCAGATGCATGGGTACTCCAGCTTGCTGCAAGAGGGCACTCCATCGAGTTCCTGGACAGACCTCCGGGCAATCCACTGGGAAGGTCTCACTACCCGTCAGGCCATCAGAGCCTTATTCTGTAGGAAATCCAGGTTCTGTTGTCAAAATCAGCCATAGAGTGGGTTCTGCTAGGGCCAATAGGAGGGGATACTACTCCCACTTCTTCCTTGTGCCCAAAAAGATGGGAGATCTGAGACCCATTCTAGATCTCCGTCTACTCAGCTTCTTCGTGGAATACAAGAGGTTTCACATGCTCACCCTCCAGGGACACTTACCCTGCTCCAACAGAATTGAAGGCTGTGCTCGCTGCACACGCAGGTTGCTTCCCTGCACATTCCAATCCTCCCAGCCCACTGTTGTTTCCTGAGATTCTCCTTTCAGGAGAACCATTATCTGTTCACGGCCTCCCTATGGCCTCTCTTTGGCACCTTGGATTTTGCCTAGTGCCTGGTGGTGAGTGGCTCACGGCCTTGCTGCAAAGGATTTACATGTTCCCTTACCTGGACGACTGGCTTCTGTCAGCACCGTTCCAGGACAGTCTGATGGAATCTCTTTCCACCACCCTGGACCGCTTTTCCAGACTTGGCATCATTGTGAACTATCCCAAGTCTCAGCTTTCACCCTCCCAACACCTTCAGTTCATTGGAGCGATGCTGGATACAGTCCAGGGCAGGGCCTTCCTACCTACAGACAGGGAGGAAACCCTGATTCAGCAAACTGCATTAGTGTCCTCCTCTCGTCTGATCACAGCGCTCTCTGTCCTCCATCTGTTGGGTCTCATGGCGGCCGCCATCCCAACAGTCCCTTTGGCCAGACTACATATGAGAGAGACCCAATGGTCCCTCAGGGTCTGGCAGGATCAGCGCATGGATAACATGGTCTTAGTAGCCAACAGTTTGAATAGGGATCTCCTCTGACATGGATAACATGGTCTTAGTACTCAACAGTTTGAAGTGGGATCTCCTCTGGTTTCATAGTCTATCCAACTTTCCTTGGGGGTTCCTTTACACCCCCCCGTCCCCCTCCATGACCCTTACGACGGACGCCTCAGGCCATGGTTGGGGAGCCCAACTGGGAGACCATCTGACTCTGGAGACATGGTCTCCCCTAGAGGAGCATCTGCATGTAAACATTCAGGCGATGAGGGCTATATTCTATGCTCGCCAAACTTTCCAGTCCCTCTTACTTCCAGGAACACTTCTGATCCAGACTGACAACATGGCCACGGTCTGGTACATCAACAAACGGGGAAGCACCTGGTCGTACCCCCTCTGCAATGAGGCAATGCCTTACAGGGTCATGCAACCTATTTATTACCCGTTTGGTCCACCTAGACAGGGGTCGAAATTGGCACTGGTCCACTAGTCAAATGCTGGTAGATTTTGTTTTGAGCTAGTAAGAGTTTCCATTAACTAGCCCTGTGGGAAGAAAGTAACATTCCAGTAAGTACACCAGCTGGCCAGTGAAAAACTGTGTGGGGCTAGTGGAATTTCCCAGTCAGTAGCTCTAGTGGCTGCAAAACTTAATTTTGACCACTTCTAGAGGTGAACAACTCAAAATTTTTCATTTAAACCAAAAGTGATGTTTTCCATTCTGTATATGTCATTCACAGTGTATCTCCAGTGGGTAATATGTACCTGAGTTGGAGTAAGCCACTGTCTACTGATACATTTCTTAGCTGCAAGAAGCAGGATTTCTAGGAGATATTTTTGGTTCTGTCCTTTAACCCTTTGGGTATATATAAAAGCAGTACATTTCTGAGATTAATTGTGTAGGGGAAAGAAGGATCTCTGTGATTGCCATCTCTAAGTCCGCCAGAAAGGACTGCAGGCCAGGACATGCCCATTATATGATATGCATTGCCCTGGACTTCCCACAGTTCCGCCAACAGGCTGCACTCTCCCTTCCGGGTCATATTTGGCAGTAAGTGTGGGGACACTGAAAAATCAGATTGTATGTTTAAAAGCATACTCCGCCAGACATGGGAGGAGGCTGTCCTGCCTGCTTCATAATATCCCTGTCCCAGTCCTCCGGATGAACCCCGTTCCAGTTCTCGGATGAATCTCCTTCTGTTAGACCTCCCCATTTACAGGCTACATAGAGTATACGTGATCCCCTGCTGTGATCTCTGTGAGTGCTTTGTAGATGGTTGAACTTAAATGTAATTTGGGTTCTAATGTGGGTAGCTAACACTTGAATAATGCTGCAGTTTTGGACTGATCTCTGTGGTCTGAGTGTCAAGCACAGTAATAATGTCAAAGCTGAAGGTAACAAAACAAAAAAAAAAATTATGCCGCTCAAGGCTAAATGGCCGCTGGAGCGCCACAAAAGACTTAAAGGCTGTACCTGAACAGAGCTGGCCGAGAAACATTAAGTTTTTCTTCTGCTAATTCTGGTAGGTATGGTCAGTGTGGCCAGTGGACACACCCATATTAGTGTGCAGATGGGCCCTGTGTGGCGATCATCTGGAGTACTGCTTGCAGTACTGGAGGCCACACCTTCACAAGGACAGTAACCAAATTAAGGCAGTCCAGAGAAGGGCAACCAAAATGGTGCAGGGACTGCATCAGAAAACTTATGAAGACAGATCAACTGAGCTCAGTATGTATACCCTAGAGCAGGATTTCTCAAATGGCGAGGCCAGCCTCCTTGGGGAGGCCCCAACCTGTTCCAGGGGAGGCTCAAGCAAGTCTGAAAAAGTAGTGTATTTGAATTTTGAGTTCAAAATATTTTGTGTGAAGGGATGAGGCAAACTGAAAGAGGATAACAGAGCAATTTATGTATTTATTCACATATTGGTGACCAGGAAAGGTACACTGAGCTAAGGCTTATTGTAGGTGAACCTGGGAAGGGTAAAAAGTGAATACAATTCCAAAGTAACTGCAAAGCAGTCAAACAATACAAAATGAACAATAGTGCAAACAAATAGGAACCATGAACAAACAGTGAGAGCAACAATTGACCAGTTAGGCATGTGGTAGAACAGCCCAGTATAACAGCCATATACGAGGCCATAACAGAGAGGTACTAGGAGCAAGAGCAGGAGAAAGCAAAAGGATCCCTGAGGAGTTGCTTAAGAGCAAAATAAGAGGGGGAGAGGCTGAGGTGGGTAGAAAGGTTATTCCAGATAGAAGGTAAACAGAATGAGAAAGCAGTCTGACCATGAAGGTATTGCAACAAGGGTAACAGCAGTTTGAGAATCAAAACAGCAGAGCAAGTAGGTTTACGGGGCAATAAGCTGAATAAGTGAGAACCAACTACTCAAAAAGTTTCATTTTATTCCTGATGAACTGTGCAAAGTATGCTATTTTTCTGTGGGAGGCCCAAGATTATTTCAATATTTGGGGAGGCTCAAGATATTTTCCACAGCTAGGGGAGGCTCACTATGGCAAAGACTGAGAAGTATTGCCCTAGAGCAAAGGAGGGAGAGAAAGAGAGGTGATATGATCAAAACATTCAAACACCTTAAGGGCATTAACAAGGTGAAAGAGTCTAGCATGTTTCAATATAAGAAAAATAGCAGGACAAGAGGACACAGCGTGAGATTAGAAGGAGGCCGATTAAGCGGGAATGTGAGGAAGTTCTTTTTCACAGAAAGGGTGGTGGATGCATGGAATGGCCTACCTCAGGAAGTGTTGGATATGAATACAGTGCAGGGCTTCAAACAGGCATGGGATAGACATAAGGGAGTAATACAGATGAGTATGAATAGATAGGCCATTGACAGAGCAAAGGCCGATGGCACATTCATAAGGTAGAAAAAGAAACAGGCAGACTGGATGGGCCTTGCGGTCCTTATCTGCCATCAACTTCTATGTTTCATGTCCTGTCAAACTTCATGTACTCTGTGGCAGGGGTAGCATTAAGGATTTAGTGTGGTGTGCTCCTCTAAAACAGAGGAGCACACTTGATTGAACTTGTGCCATGAAATATGTACTACTTCAGACCATGATAGTGCTCCTACTTATGTTTATATTTCCGATCAATTTCCCAATAGTACTTGTTGTTAGATAGTACTAGAGGTTCAGTGGTACCTACTAGTAATTTACAGTCCGCATTACATTACATCATATAAAGTTGACATGAACAAAACCTTCAGTTATATTAATGGTTTCAACAAAGCGAACTCTGATGGTCTGTTAAACCTTAGTGGAAACAAGACCACTAGGGGACACTGCCTCAGACTGGTGGGGGGGGGGGGTTGCTTCACGAGGGACATAAGGAGACACTTTTTTACTGCAAGGGCAGTGGCAAAATGGAACAAATTGCCAGAGGAGGTTGTTTCCCAGAAGACTGTAGCCACTTGAGAGAGTCTGGGACAGGGTAAACTGGGAAACTTGCATGGAATGGGGAGGAAGAGGGAAGGGCAGATAACAGAGTAGTTATGGGGGTCTGCAAACTCGAGCAGACTGGATATACTGTCTGCCTTTTTCTGTTGTCAATTTTGGTATGTTGTAAAGTTGGTTAAATAAATAGAATTACTTTTATTTAACTTTTTCACCACCTGACTGAGGAGGATGAGACCAAGTCTGTTTATTTGTCTGGTATCCTGCTTCACTATGCTTTTGTAATTTGTAAAACTACTTGGAAGCCCCTACGAATACCACCTGCACCTAGCCAGACTTACCGTACTACCTTTTGCTATCAAAGTGTGGGCAGTCTTTTCCATAGGCCCAACTGATGCACTTACCTAAAAAATATTTTCACCAGTACAAGTTAGGAGGCACAGCTAAAGGAAAATGTTATTGGCCCAATTCAGAATCTTCCAGCATGTGGCTAGCGGGCCAGTACCAGTTTCAACCCTGAATCTTTGCTCACCCTGTGCAGATGGCCTCGTCTGGTCTGTCCAGTTCAGACTCCACTTCCTCTGCTCCTGCCTGAATGTCCACTCTTGAGTAACCTGAGCATCCAACAGCACAGAGACAGAGGTCAGAAACAACTGGTCTCCCAACCAAAAGTCCCAAGTCAGAGAGATTGAGCATCCAGTGGTTTTAGATTGGGGGGATATATAACCTTGGCTGCCTACACATACCCTGAAACACAAGAATGTGACAGTAGATAAGGGCGCTGGGCTCACTCAGTCTGCCTATTTTTGTTAACCCTCATTTTTGCTGTAGACCCTAATTGATCTAAACGCATTTCCCCAAATCCCTATGATTCCCTTGTGCCTGTCCCAGGCATTTTGAATCCTTAACTGTTTTTGCCAACCATTTCTGCTGAAAAGGCTGTTCCAGGTATCCACCACCATATCTGTGAAGAAGTACTTCCTCACATCTCTCCTAAATTTACTCTCCTTTAGCTTATCATGCCCCTTTGTTCCAGACCATCCTTTTCTCTAAAAAATGCCCACCTCCAGTACCTTATTTACTCCTGTGAGTAATTTAAACTTCTGTATCATATCTCCTCTCCTAAACGCAGAACATGTATTTAGCTTCTTCAGCCTCTCCTTGTAGGGCTTTTGATGCAGACACTGTACAATTTTGGTAACCCTCCTCTGGACTGGCTTCACTCTATGTCCTTCTTGAGATGTGGTCTACAGAACTGGACACAGTACTCAAGGTGGGGTCTTAACGGTTATCTGTATAGGGGTAGCACCACTTCCCTCTTCCTGTTAGCGATACCCCTTCCTGTGCACCCCAGCATCCCACTAGCCCCTCCAACCGCCTTGTCACACTGCCTGGCCATATTTGGGTTATCCAGTAGAATTATCCCTAGGTCTTTATTGCTTGGTCTTTGTCAGTACCACTCTGCTCATACTGTACTCTGTTCCTGTGTTTTTATGTGCCAAGTGCATTGTTTTGCACTTTTTTGCATTGAAGAGGACTGGTCCCAGCACTGACCCCGAGGTACAGCAGCTGGTCACCCTCATTTCCTCAGAGTAAACTCCATTTACCACTACCCTCTGTGTCCTATAAGCTAACCAGTTTCTTACCCAGGTTACCACGTTATTACCCACCCTCAAGTTAACCAGCTTGCATACTAGTGCAGTGCAATCAAGATGTCCCTGCTTCTCGCTGAAGCTGCAGTAGGGAAACTCCAGTCTACATCCAGCACACAGAAACTGAAGTCCCCCGCTAGCAACTCCACCTTGTTTTCCACCATTTTGCAACTGTTTCTGACATTTATTTGTCTAAGTCCTTCCCCTGTGCCAGAGGGCTGTAGATCACACTTGTCTGCACAGTGATTCAGATTCTCACTGTCGTGTGACCCACAGCACCTCAGCCCCCTCCCAAATTCCCTGTATTTCAGTTGTTTTTATGTTTTCCTTCACATAAAGCATCTCCCCTCTCCTTTTTCCCTCCCTGTTCCTTCTGATCATGTAGCTTGATATGACCATGTCCCAGTCATGGCTGTCAGTGCACCTTGCCTCGACAATGGCCACAATATCCAGGTCAGCCTCTGCCATGATGGCCTCTAAGTCTGGGATCTTATTTCCAAGACTTATGGCATTAGCACATATGGTCTTACAGATTTTGTTCTGTTCTTACTCGCTTCCCCCTTTTTCCTTATGTTCCCCCTTCCTACCTCTTCTTTTCTGACTGCTTTGCTCCCCCCCCCCTTCCTCCTTTGATAACCCACTTCTACCTTGATTAACTTGCACCGTGGTGGGACTCTCGCCCTTCGGGATCTCCCTACATTCTGCCTCAAACTGCTCTTGGAGGGCCAGTCCCCCCGCCTAGTTTAAAGGTTCGTTAAAGTAACATTTAAGCCGTGTGCAGAGTACTGTAGATCCCCTACTGGATGGATGCAGGCCATCAGCTCTGTATAAGCTCTGATCTTCCAGGTGGGCCTCCAGTCCCCAGTGTGGCTATGCCTCCCTCCTCTGCACCATTCTTTCACCCACAAGTTAAAGGCCGTGATGTGGAGCTCCCTTTCACTTCCCTATCCTAGTCAGGCTGCACGTATGTAACCACTACAGAGTGTGCTACCTCTCTAAGACTCCTTCCCAGCTCCATAAAATTCTGCACTGTACACACAGTATGAACACTGCTTACATCAGCAAAAATATATAAAAAAGATAGGGTAATTGGGTATATTTTGTCTGAATGGATCTAATGAAATTAAAATGAGCGCAAGTTATTCTGGGGCATGTACTCAGGTCCCACAGCCATGTACAATAATGCAAAATGGACCATGCTCCTAGTACTCCGCAGGAGCACAATGGCCCTAAATTTTGATCTGAAAAATGTGCTCCTAATTTAAACAAATGTGCTCTGAGCATGGATCACACCCTTTTAGCTACCCATGCTCTGCGGATCCACAGATTGGAATCTCCCAGCAACTGTGTATCTGCCCCTACAGAAAATATATTGGGTCATGTCACGATAAGGGTATGTCTCCTCTGTATCTAGCAACTGAGGACCCAGTCTGCGCCGTTTGCGGGCACGGGAAACAAATCTGGGCTGCAGTATAATAAAACTGGAGATCAGGGGAGTTTGAGACCACCTTTTCTGTTAGGAAGCTGCAAAGTAGTGAATCCACTCATGGTTTCTTCCCTTGTCAGCGAAATCTGAGATTTATCCTCCACTTTCACTAATCATTTGGTGGGACAAGAAGAGGGACATTTGGCAAATATAGAGCAGCTACAGTAGAACCGCTATTCATACTGTATCTACCCATCAGAAAAGACTTTGGGGGCAATGTTTGCTTTGTTGTTCATCAGCCAGTATTTGTGCTGTGAGGGGGGGGGCCCATAGGTGATCTCATAAAGGGTGTCCAAGTTTCATGGGAGTCTTAATTCCCAGATATTTCATATTAGTAATGTTCCTTCTAAATGGATAAGTCTGGACAAAGTCAGCACCAGGGTATAATACATGAGGAGAGCTTCTGTTTTTGTGATGTTCAACTTACAGGAGGAGATGAGGCTAAACTGATCCCAAGATCCGGAACGCTGCATGTAGTGTTGTCTCTGTGTTGGCGATATAGAACAGGACATCTGATAGTATATAATACTACTCTGTTCGCCTGATCTCCCAGTTGGATGCCCTGAAAAGGGATACTGTCCCGTATTGCCTGGGCTGGAGCTCTATATAGAGTACAAAGAGGAGTGCGGACATAGGGCAACCTTGCCAGGTACCCCTGCTCAGCTCAACAGAGGTGGAGGTGTGACTGTTTACCTTAATGAAAGCTTGAGGGGATGCATAGACCTTTTTGCAGGAGGGAAATAAAGGACGGTGGGATTCCCATTCTCTCCCGTAAAAAGACAGGGCCATGATACCCTGTTGAATGCCTTTTCAGCATCTAAACTTAGCACTACTGCAGGGAGTTTGTCCTGATGCATATGATGTAAGATGTGGAGGGTGCACCTGATGATAATATCAGATGTTTCTCTAGCCTGTACAAAACTGGTTTGGTCCCTCTGTATAAAGGAAGGTAGTAAGGGGTCCAATTTTTGTGTTAAAATGGCCAAAAAAGGTTTATAGCCTACATTCAGGACAGAAATTGGACTGTAGGAGGAGCACTGTGCAGGGTTTTTCCCAGGTTTAGGGACAGCGGAGAGTGTGGCATATTACCAGGTGTATGGAATCTCGCCCCCTGTGAGGACTTCATTACACACAGACAACAGGAAGGGAAGAAACTGTTCCCATTGGCTATTATACAGCTTGGCTATATAGCCATCAGGTCCAGGAGCTTTCTGAGATTTTACTGTCCTAAGCACCCCCTCCAGCTTGGACATCAAAATGGGGCTTGTAAGCCTCTCACCTGCTTTTCGGACAAACCAGAGAGGGTAAGCCGAGTTTAAAAAAAAAAAAAAAAAAAAATGGCTGCTCTTTCTACCTTATGTGGCCCCTCTGAGGAATGCAAAGAGAAGAAAGCCTCCACTATCTGCACGGTATTCCTGATATTCTGACCTGTGTGGGAGTGCTTTAAATAGGTGGCTGTTGCCCTTATTTTCCATCCAAGTGTTTTAAAATCCATGGCCCTATTACCAGTCGCCACAAAGGGCTTTAAGTAACCACATAGTGCACACCCTTGTAGAACAAGAAGAACTATTAACCTTCTTCTTTTTTTTTTTTTTTTTGCTCCACCCAGGCACCCCCAACTGCTTCCAGGCTCATCCTCTCTGCCCAGATTTAACCTCTACTTCCGTAACTTACCTCCAGGCTCCCTGAGAGTCCTCTGACACCCCTTGTGTTCTGGTTTATCCCTGCCATGGGCCTCTCTTGCTGCCGCTGGGGGCTCCTGTTGCTGCCACCAGGGAGGAAGCACCTCTGACATCGGGGAAGACAGTTGGAGGGTAAGGACAGTGCACTAGGCAGTCGATGGCTTGGGGGAGACTCACAGAGAGCCTTCATCCAGTGCTCCAGGACAGGCCATTTTCTGTTTCTCCCTCCCCACGTGATGGCTGAGTGTCGAGGTGTCCTGGAAGGATGTGTGGCATGGTCACCCATGCCACCAGTTGAGCCTCGCACGGCCAATCACCGGAGTCACTTGTGGAGCATTGCAGGTCATGCCGTCTTTCCCATGGAGGAGAGCGTCCGATCCTAACCCTCCCTGTCTGTCACCACTCTAGTTGTCCTTGGTGTGGGGTGCAAACCCAGGTCACCAGCGAAGAGTCATTTTAATCTAAATTGTGTTTGATCATCAAAAATGTATCTTAAACCTCAAGTACGATCGTGAACTTTTAACACTGACAACATACCCCATGTATTAAGTACATATTTTCTTACTTGTGAGCACTTTAGAGAACTGGATACCCTTCTTCCCAGGACTGCTTGAATCCTGGATTATACATCGTTTACTGTCCTCCTTTAGAAGTCATTGCATATAGTTAAGTAAAGCTGGTGTTGAAAAAGTTTTGCAAGTATAAATTAGGGTCTGAGATGGTGAGCTGCGTAGGCTACCTGTGTCATGCGCTAAATACTAGTGCAACATTACTCCACCACAGTGTATGCTACACCCAGGTCACATCTTGGAGATGCCTACTCTGCAAGGCAAAAGTGATTGTTATAAAAGTTTTCATATATCAGAATAATATAGGCTGAATAACCAGCATGTTCAAAGAGTCATAACAAGGCAACTAGTGGGGCTTGCATTCAAATAGAATATCTCATCTAAAAGTGAAAAACACATTAAAGTTTGAACAGATCCGCAGGTTGGGTATGTTTTTAAAATCAATTCAAACAGTGTTCCCACAGAGTCTGACCAAATATTTATTGCTGAGGGTGGAAAACCAAACTGTTTAACACACTGCGAGACAGATGGTTTTAAATTCCAGTCCAGCCTTTACTCATGAGTCCAAGTTAATTAGGGAACAATTAGACGAACAGTCACACCGCTCTCGCCTCATTTTTATGTTGTCTTGCGCATGCACAAGCAACATCTTGTGGTGGTCGCAAAAATGCAGAGGTGTGTCAGTGTTAGCGAATGCAGGGCACACTTTAGAAGGTGCATCCCTCATTCTCCAATTAGCCAGCATGCTAGCGCTGATGCAAGAATTATGTAAAGTGCCACCAACTTGAAAGAAATGTGCCGCTGCAATCTGAGACAAGCTCGTCATGCAGCGGCACGAATGACATGCCTCCCATACGTGCCTTTCCTGGTGAAACATTTCAATAAACATAGCGGCAGCTCCTGCTGCCGCCACACAATCACCAAAGAATGCCGATATCGGGGGTGCAATCCCCATGCCGGCATGTCCGGCCCCCCCCACACACACACACTGTGTGGCACACTGGGAGCCCACCTCAGTGTGCCGCCGCTCACAGAAAGACCGTGTTGGCATGTTCCTCACCCCGGCCCACCCCCATTGTGTGGCACACTGGGAGTCAACCCCAGTGTGGCCAACTACACTCCCAAAAGTCATGGGGCACACTGGGAGAAAAAGGAGAAACTGTCCCTCATTGTCTGCGGCACCCCCTTCAAACAACATGAAGTCTTGCTGTATTCTGACAAATTGCAGTGAGGTCCAACCTTCGAACTGCCCTGGAGATGAAAGAGTTAACTTTCCATGCCAGGCATGGAACGCTGAGCTCGAGCTCGGTTGAGACTCTGTCTGTTGCTGTTTGAACTCAAACTGTCAGATTCTTTACTCCGCCTCACTGAACAGTCGCTCCGGAAAATTCTCCTTTCCTCGGTTCAGTTTGTCGGTTAAAGTAAAGTACAGTTTTTCTTGGTTTTCGACCGAATTTAAACTGTAACCTATCGGTTCAGTCTCTGTCTGTGGTTTCGTGAGTACTAGATAGGCTTATTTTTGTTATTTTTCTGTGTGGAACTTGTAAACGTGGGATCGGTTCGGTTTGAACCGATCAGGTTGTTTTAAAAACTTTATTCTGCTTTTAGAGTGTGGTATCCGGTTCTTATCGGTTCTAAAAAAAACAGACTTTATTACGTTTTTTTCCACGACCCGTAAGACGGTCGGGAACCGATAAGGGTGCCTTGCCTGGCGGATTGCCGAAAAATGGGTAAGTTTTTGTTAGGACTGGCCATGTCTGAGAAACCCAAAAGAAAAACCGGGCCCACTGGGTTTCAACACTGTAGTGTGTGTGGGGAAGTCTTTGCTAAGGCTGATCCCCACACCACCTGTGTTTATTGTCTGGGGTTTGACCACCTCGATTCAGACTGCCAGATTTGTAAAAATGTTCCTGCAACTACCCTGGAAAAAAGAGTTGGTAGGCTCAGGGAAAGGGAGGCCAAGAAGTCCGCTGACCCGGATGGCCAGCCCGGTTTGGTTCAAACCGAACCAGAAGGAGTGCCCTCTGACCAGGGCGAAACTTCTTCGGGCAAAAGGAGAACCGATTCCGAGGAGTTGGCTCCGGTTAAAAGAACAAGAAGGGATAAATCAGCCGGTGCGGATCCAAAAGTTCTTTCTCCGACCGCTGATGAAATAGCCAAAGCGATAAAAATTGTTCAGTCGCTATCCCCGGTTCCGACCGAACCGGCACCATTAGGAAGGCGCTCGGTTCGGTCGGTTCCACCGGTTCCGGATTATGATTTAGAGGAATTTTATGAACCGGGGAGGAGGAGGAAGGAGAGTATGAGGAAAGTGAGTGTGATTATGAAAGTCTGGATGTGCCCATTGACCCGGACATCTCCCCAGACAGACCTTCAGGAGTGTCTCCTCCTAGGCTTTCTGAGTCCCTTCCCATTTCATGTTTTACAAGAAAGTGGCTGAAACTCTTCAGCTTCCTATGGAAGAAGCTGTGGATGACCAGGAGAGCCTGACTATGTTGAAATGATGGATATCCCAGAGTCCAGGAGGCTGTCTGTTCCCTTCATAAGTCCTTTGGAAACAGACAATGAAAATTTTAAAGACTCCTAATTCTATACCTCCTGTGGATAAGAGAATGGACAAGAGGTATACTCTCAGGCTCAGATACGGAGTTCCTTACCCAGCAATGCAGCCATGTTGGGTAGTGCAGGCTGCAGCCTGTGATAAGGCAAATATACCCTTGGCTTCACACCCCCAGATAAAGACTCCAGGAGGATTGATGCCATGGAAAAAAACAGTACATGGCAGCATCCTTGGGACTCAGGCAGGCTAATTATATGGCCTATACAGCTAGATACCATAAATCTAGATGGGACACTGTAATGGCTTTAGCTAAACAGGTCCCTGGCCAGCTTGCCAAGGAGCTGGAGCAGGTGGCTGCGGATGGTATTGAGGCATCCAAGGTGCAATTCCATGCTGCAGTGGACTCCAATGATGTTTCATCTAGAGTCCATGGCTACATCTGTGGCCCTTACCGTAGGATAGCTTGGCTCAGATGTACTAGCCTGTCTCAGGATACCCAGACTAAGGCCATGGATTTTCCTGTTGTGGGTAATTCTCTGTTTGGGGAGCAAACGGAGAACTGCATGAAGAAAATGGATGAGTACAGGACCACCTACAGGAGTGATCAGGCCAAGGAAAGGAAAGCCAATCCTCAGAGGCAGCATCCCAGGGGCAGGCCTTTTCATAGGCCTTTCTACCAAGCCCAGGCCTCCTCTTCTGCTTATGCTCATAGGGGGATCTTTAGAGGGAGAGGCAGATGGGGTACAAGCAGGCCTGCTTCCACCCCTCAGTCTAAAGCCCCTGCCAAGCAGGCACCCTGATGGGTTTGCCAGGGCCGATGCTCCACTACCTGTAGGGGGCAGGCTGGCTTACTTTGTCCAGGACTGGATGTCTTTAACATCAGACAAATGGGTCCTGGAAGTAGTAAGCCAGGGACTGGTTCTCAGCTTCAAAAAATTTCCAAAGATGAGAACCAGATCCTTTCCACCTGCAAATCCACCAGAGGCACTTGCCCTAGAGGCAGAGGTCTCTTCCTCTTGGCTCTCAGAGCTATAGAAGGGTTCCACCCCTACACAAATGGAAAGGATTGTACTCCAGGTACCTCGTCACCCCCAAAAAGACAGGAGAATGGCGGCCCATCCTGGATCTCAGATATTTAAACAAACACCTTTTAAAGTCAAAGTTCAAAATCGTGACTCTGGGAATAATTCTACCCTTTCTAAGGCCAGGGGACTGGCTAGTCTCCCTGGACCTCAAGGATGCCTATTTCCATATTCTTATCAGAAGCTCCCATCGAAAGTACCTCAGGTTCGAGCTGCCCTCAGGCCACTGCCAATTCAGAGCAATGCCCTTCGGCCTAACTTCTGCTCCAAGGATGTTCACAAAATGCATGGCAGTAGTAGTTGCCTTCCTAAGGAGAAAAGGGATCTCCATATTTCCATACCTGGACGACTGGCTCATAGTAGACCAGTCACCAGACCAAGTCAAGTCACACCTACAGATAACTCAGCAACTGCTCACTTCTCTAGGTTTCCTGCTGAATCTTTCAAAGTCAGTTCTAGAGCCTGTACAGCTTCTCACCTTCATAGGGGCAGAGCTGGATACAGGAAAAGCAAGAGCCTTCCCTCCCCTGGACAGGGCAAGGACAATTATTTCATTGGCCTCTTCATTCACCCCTCAGGTGTCTCAGCCAGCAAGGCATTTTCTGCAACTCCTAGGACACATGGCTGCCTCTACAGCAGTGGTGCAGGGAGCAAGGTTTCAAATGAGGGACATTCAGTTCCACTTGAGAGCCTTTTGGTCTCAGAGAAGGGACCCTCTTACCAAACTAATTCCAGTGACTCGAACCCTGATCCAGGCGTTACAGTGGTGGCTGGATCAGGACAATCTAAGACAGGGAGTTCCTTTTGTCACTCAGTCTCATTCTCTAGTCCTTATTACAGATGCCTCCCTCTTGGGGTGGGGAGCACACTTGGGACACCTGACCACCCAAGGGTTGTGGTATCCTCAGGAATCTCTGCTTCACATCAGTCTATTAGAACTCAGGGCAGTGTTTCTAGCACTTCAAGTTTTTTCCAAGTCTGTTCAGAACAAGGTAGTTCAGATCAGGTCAGACAATACCACCACAATGTGGTATATCAACAAGCAAGGGGGCACTCTGTCTACGGCCTTGTGCACAGAGACAATGAAGCTGTGGTCTCTGGCCTATTCCCTGAACACCTCTCTTACAGCAATACACCTCCCAGGCAAGGACAATACCCTGGCAGATGCTCTCAGCAGGATATCTCAGGGCCATCACGAATGGTCCTTGGATCCCCTGGTTTTGAAGGTGATCTTCTCCAGATGGGGCACCCCACAGATAGATCTTTTTGCAGCCCCAGACAATCGCCAGCTTCCCCTCTTCTGCTGCAGGCCCCCAGTGTTGGGCTCAGTCCCCCTGGATGCCCTAGTTCTCAATTGGGAAGGGAAGATCTTACTTCGAGAGGGCTCTTGCAGTAGGTAATTACATATAGGACTGACGTCGGCAGGCGGCATCCTATGCATCCCAGTATCCCCCCAGCCCTCCTAACTGTCTTCTCACATTGCTTGCCCACCTTTAGGTTCTCTGCTATAATTACTTCTAGGTCTCCTTCTATTTTTGTTGTTGTTGTTATCAGCTCACCCCTCTTTGTGTACTCTTCCCCTGGGTTTTTTGTTTCCCAGATGCAGGGCTAGAAATATTTTTTTGCAGATGGCTGTCCAAAGGGCAGGTGCACTATTCATTTTGACTGTCCCACAGAATTTGTACCTGTCCTGTTTTTTTGTTTACTAATTTTACATTTATGTTTCCAAAAGTGAGCTAATAATAAGTAACTGTGCCACCTGGCTGGTGCAGTGCCTTGAAAAGGGCTTAGTAAATGATGGTGCCCATTGAAAGGTGCCCTAACAAGGGCTACTAAATATTAACCACTGGCTGGTACATGGCCCTGAAAAGGATATAACACGTGTGCCCTCAGTTCAGTGCCCTGTTCTGCTCAATAGTATCCCTGACAAGGCCCTTGCTTAACTCCCTTCTGCTCCTTCTGCTCTGCCCTGAGAAGTCAATAAGCTTCCTCTGCTCCTGTGTATACCACAAGCACTAAATGTCTTCCCCCTAAGCAACAACCTTGACGAGGGCTTTTAACCAGCCTCTCCATTTCCTGTCTCTGGAGCCCTTCCTGCTCCTGACTAGGGTTTTAAATGGTTGTCTCAGGCCATTGAGTTCCTCTCCTGATCTCCAAATATTGTCTTCCACTCTGCCTGCCTTGACTGTCTGCCATAAAAAGGGCCTTCAAATACAATGTTCTAGTCCTTACAATGGCTTTTAAGTAACCTTACCCAGTCTGCTCTTAGCTAGTTGAGAGCCCTGGGGAAAGAGTTTTATTTTGACTCCCAAAACTCTTCTGCCAGTGAACAACAGCTGTTCTTGGTCTGCTATTGTAAGTACAGCACACAGAAAAAATGCAATGTGAGAGCAAAGGAATATAGGCAACTACACATGCGCAATGACAGGGAACACCTAGCGCAGCCTGCTGCTTACGAAAACTGCCACCACACAGGAGAGATAATGCCGGGGTGATGAACTGAATGGGATATCTCTCAACATATGACACCATGATGTTGGGATGCCCAAAGCCCAACCTTACAGGTTGCAGCATCTCTGAGGTCCTTGTGCCAGCTAATGCTTTTTCATTTGGTGCCTGTCCCAGGGACAGGCAGAAGAAGGAAACCAGCTGTCCCTGGGGAAAACTGGGTGTCTGGGACAGGCAGACAGGTGGTTATTCGACCCCTGCCCAGATGCATTACCTTGCACAGTAATTTTTCACAAATTTGCAACGATAGGCTTTTGGGACCCACCTCATGAATACATGCACTGTCATCGTTATTTGGTCCCAAAGGTCATTTGTGGTCACTGCAGCTGAATCACCTTCGGGACTGATTAACAAAGCGACAGTGCCACTGTTACCGGGAGGGGGGTCCCAAAAGCCTATGTTGCAAATTTGGTCAAAAATGCAAAAAAATGACTTGTGTTACGAGCGTGCATTGCACAGTTTCCACACACTCTCGTAACAGTTTTTAATATTTTCACTCCAGATTTTCAGCATTTCCATTTTTTCACACCTCCTTATGAACAGTACAGCTGTCATTTTTCACATCCTGCCCAAAATGTGTTTTTGCACATGTGCACAGTGGTGCAGTCGCCGTGGAAAATCAACGTTTTGGACAGTAACAAAAATCACAGTGACACTGTTCATAGTTGATCCCAAAATGACTATGTTGAAAATTTGGTTAAAATAATCCCCAAAATAATTGTGTTGTATGCGTTGTGCAGTTTCTACGCATGCTCGTGACTTTTCATATTTTCACTCCAGATTTTCAACTTTGCCATTTTTTACACCACCTCATGAACAGTACAGTTGTCATTTTTCACATCCTGCCTGAAATGTGTTTTTGCATCTGTGGCGCCAAATGGAGCAGTCTCTGTGCAAAATCACCTTTTGGCTAACAAACTGATAGTGCCAGTGTTCTGGGGTACCTAAAAGCCATGTTGAAAATTTGGAGTGAAAATATCAATAAACGCCAGGGCGTTAGGGTTTCCAACCGTAATGACCCATCCTATAGAGACTGACTGGCGTCAAGGGTGTGACTTGGAATTTTCGGCTGTAATGCTCACAAAATTCAACCCCCACCCTGCAGCCAGTGACAGGCATCAAGGTGCGTCTTGGACTTTTCAACCCCAAAGTTCACCCCATTCTCCTATACTGCACCCATCTCAGCGTATTTCCTTATGGAATGGGGTGAGCGTAAGGCCCAAGGACCCCAAGGCACACTGCGACACTTGGCGTCTGCAGGGTAGGGTGAGGTGAAATGGCATGAGCGTTATGGCCGATGACCCAAAGGCACACCCCAGTGCCTGTCGGTCTCTGCAGGGTGGGGGTGGGGTTGGCGTCAGTTCAGTACTTCACTGCCATTCCTATTATGCATCTCTCTAACTCCTGCACTACCAGTGCCAGCAAGACAATATTCGGCATTGACAAATGCTTGTTCATTTCACCATCATCCATCTGAGCCATCTGACTTTCAATTTGCTGGACCAGTTTTGCAGCCTCATTTGACGCATTAAAAATATTGGTTTGCCGTTCTATGTAACTTTTAATTTTGCAGGGACAAGAAGCTGGTGCTGAAGCTCTGACTTGCACCGCCGACGTCACCTGATCATATGCCTTCCAGCATTGTTGTGTAGCATATGAGAAGTCTGGGGAAACCGTGATTATCTGCTAAGCCTTCTCCAACCCGATGGCTAGTTCTTCCTTGGAGAGACCCCAGAGTTGTGGGAGCACGGTTGTAGTCTAGGAGCTTCTCACCTTCAACTTGCTCAGGTAATCCTATCAGATGGACGTTCCTTTTCCTCGTTTGATTTTCAGCTGTCGTAACTGTTGCTGGAGGACCGTTCTTTTCACCAATTTGGATGTTGCATGCGAATTTTAACAATGAGCCATCCACCTACTGTATTAACTGCCCCATATTGTCCATACAGATCTTACTGAGGAGGGCTCTTGCAGTAAGTAATCACCTAGAGGACTGCACCCCCTGGCGGCAGCACCACACAGAAACTTTAGCCAGCAGTATCCGACGGGGGACCGCCCACCCGACGTCATGTGACTGACGTCAACATGATCCTATATAGTGGGTGGTCCCCATGCCCGCCTTCCTGTTCTTTCCCACCATTGAGCTGAACAGTCAGACCTCGCAGAGATTGTATGCTGCAGTTCGATCACTTTAGATGAGCATCCATTTTTTCTTTCTTTCAAACAAGTTATTTAGATCTTACTTCGAGAGGAAGCTTGTGCAGCAGGTAACACAGTTAGGACTGATGCCACCTGTCGGCGGTTCCTGGCAATTTTTCTTCCAGCAGTACCCGGCGTGGAAGCCCCCGCCGACATTGGCTCCACCCATCACCCTATATATGGGTGGAGTTTGTTGAAAGTGGCTAGTGGCCAGTGACCGAACTTTTATCAACGGTATGTAATTAGCTAACCAAAAGGTTGAGGAGATAGAAAGGTGTAAAATGGCTAGTGCAGAGGGCAGAGATATTTTGTACAAAACCTTCCTTCAACCAAAGGTCATAGCCAAAATAAGGTTCAGCTGCTTCAAACCACTGTAGCTTAGATACAGTTCCTCATTTTATAATTTCTTGTGTTTAAAAAGAACGTGTAACAGAGAGTTGATAGGAAACTGTTATGTCCTTGTTTTGGCCACTGTCTAGTCAGCAAGTTATTTAAAGTGAATGTGAAGTCCCCTCATCTGTTTTCTGTATCCTAAAGCGAGTTATTTATGATGAATGTAAATCCCTGATCACTTGTTTTCCATCTAAGAATGTCCACATGTCTTTGAAGTGTCAAATGTATCTTATGACGAGGTATCTCATGGCCACTATACTTTTACACCCTTGTCTCATGACCCTACTCTCTTGCCTTTTATGGTCAGAGTGTCTAAACTGTAAAATTTCCCTTGTTTTGCAATTCTTGTCAAACACTGTATAAATGTCAGACAGACTGTATGTTCAGTGTGTCCAAGGGGAGTAGAAAATGTGGCTGCCATAGATACTTGGGTCACCCAGATGAATGAGGAATGTTGCTTCATTCCCTCTGAACACCTGTAGCCCTGGTGGTAATAAGCCATCAGCTGTCTAGATTTGATCATGTTAGAGGTAAAATTGTTAGGGCTTATTTGGTACTAATAAATTGCAACTGATTTAAAACAACATTTGGTGTCAGGTGGCTTTATTGGATTACCAGGGACCACTAGCCAAGGACCTTGTGTTTTACAAGTTCCCCACATGCTCCAGTTCTTTCCCGCCGTATGGTCAGGATTAGTTTACTTCGGTTACCACTGCAGTACCAATCACTCTCCTTCCTTCTCCACTGTTTTCATAATAGTTTTCATTGCATCTATGTCATCTTCCTACAAGGGGCATGTCAACAAGTTCTCCTGTGGGCGACAGATACCCCCTAAGGACGGCCATTCAGCGAGTCTCTTTTGCCTCAGGCCTGATCTCGACACCGGCGCCTGCCCCCATTGTCAGGCCTTAAGCTCCCGAACACGCATCAGGCATCTGAAGTCTCTTTCCGTCATTTTAGCGGAGTCAAAATTGGCCACAGTGGAACGTGCCTCATCCACGGGGGAATCCAACCATCCTCCCGCCCATAGGCACTGAAAGCACTAGGAGGAAGAGAGGGCCCACTCCAAGTCCAGGTCCTGTGGCTTGAAGTCCGGGTCATCTGGGCATGATTCCCACCTCACGACCCTCAAGTCGTCCGTGGGATCTTCCTTGGCTAAGTCTTCAAGGACCACCCTCCAACCTCTGAAGGTGCATTCGCCCTCCGAGAAGGCTCTCTCCCCGGGCGGAGGTAAGCCCTCCTCCTGCTCGGCCTCCTCTTCCAAGGCTGACTCCCAGGAGTTGAGCAAAGCCTTCAGGTCTTCAGGCGGCAGGGCCTCGTCCTTGCTGCTGAAATCCAAAAATTCGGACCAGTGCCTGCTTTCGACGGCTGACCGACACTTGGTCGAGAAATCTTCGAAGCACAAGGCCAACCGTCCCAAGGCTCACGCCTCTGAGGGACGCCTGTCTGGCTCAAAAGACAAGTGGACGCTGTACCGACGTCTGCCTGCGGCCCTTCCGGCCACCACTCCGTCGAAGGCCATCCCGCCACCGGTCAAAGTCCTCCCAACGCCGGCCACCCCAGCGTCAGGTCTGAGACCTCTTCGCCACAGTTGCCAGTCCATTTGACATTGGAGCCTGATGACGGGGAGCTGGTGTCCCTCTGCGCCACCTCTTAGACCTATGCCAATGCCCCTCAACACAGGCGACTAGGGTTCGGACCCGATGCCGGTACCCCCTGACAGTGGTGCTGATGACGGCGCAGGCTCTGGTGCTTCTACACCCCTGCGCCTGGTTCCCCTAAATTGAACCTTTCACAGGTTAAGGAGCTGTTCTCCCACTGGAGGGACACTGTGAAATGTGATCTACCAGCGGGGCACCTCCTCCCATACCCACTCCGGTTCCAGTGCCTGATGCCTCGGAGCCGTCTGACCAAGAGGAAGGGAAGGAGCCAGCACCAGAAAAACACAAGGATAAGAGACACAGGAGGACCAGGTCCAGTAGTTCTTGCCGCTCTTCCTCTCTGGACAAGAGGTGCAAGGGAAGCGACACAGGTCCCCATCCTCTTCAACCTTGGACTCATACGTGGACTCCGACACTTCACGTGCAGACACCGACATCGATCCAGATCTAGGGGACACAGAGGAACACCCAAAATCCCTTCCAGATGACCCTAGCTTCATGGAGGTGATGAGGCACATCCAGGCCAACATGGGCTGGGATACTGAGGCCCTGGACCCTGAGCGACTGCGGTTGTCTAAATACCTCTGCCAAAAAGATCCTAAGCCGGTGGTCATCCTTCCCATGGTCGACACCTTTGAGGATGTCACGTTCGCGACCTGGAAGTGCCCTCACTCCTCCTCTGCCATGCCCAAGAAGGCTCATCAGCTCTACCAGGCCCCTAAGGACCACCCCTTCTTGGACAAACCACCCGCAGTGGATTCTGTGTGGTTATTTTGGCAGCTCACGACCATTCGCAGAGGCCCAAACACCTGAGCACCTAGCTACCTGACAGAGTCAAAGCAGCTGGATTCCATGGGGCGCAAGGTGTACTCTGCTGCCACCTGCAGTAGCAGGAGTCTCAACTTCCTGAAACACATGGTCCATTTCCAAAACGCCCTTTGGGAACAGGGACTGGACATTGTGCAAAGCATGCCCGATTGCACTCAGCTGGCAGAGCTTGTGAAACTGCTTCAGACCCGGCTCAGACATGGGTACCCATGTTTTGGGGTTGACCTATGACTCTCTGAACACCTCTTTCAAGGCGGTGCACTGGCATTTGCCTTCAATGCCATGCTTGGCTCGGGTTTCTGGGTTCGATCTAGATGTCCAGACAAACATTCTGGATGCTCCATGCAAGGGCTCCGTCCTCTTTGGCAAGGACACAAAGATGATCACCAGGCTGCAGGAATCCAGTAAGGCCATCCGAACCGTGCAGTCCATGTACCGCCCGAAACAACAGGGACGACCTCGTCAGCCCTGTTTTTGTGGCTATGGGGAAAATCTGCCTCAGCAGCCTTTTTTCCAGCCACATTCACAACGGAGGTGGCTTCAGTTGCAGGGGTGGAGCCAGAGTATCCTCTGCCTCCTCCTCTAGACAGGCCAAGGCAGCCACTGCTTGACTGTTCAAGCCACCCTCCTTCCCTAGACACCTCATCAGGGGAACTGGTTGGAGGTCTCTCTTCCCTCTACGCAGATGCATGGAGTCAAGTGACCTCCGACCAGTGGGTCCTCGAGCACGTGGAGTTCGGGCATGCCATCGAGTTCGACTCCATTCCACCGAACAGGCCACTGCCCCCATCCTGTTATCCCAGGGAACACCGGGCACTGATCAGAAGGGAGATTTTATCCCTTTTGGAGAAAAACGCCATTGAGCCAGTACCCCTGGCTGAGTGAGAAAGAGGGTTCTTCTCCCACTTCTTACTAGTCACGAAGAAGTCGGGAGACCTCAGGCCCATTCTGGACCTCAGTGATCTAGAACCAAATGGTCTCCTACCAGAGATTCGGATGGTCTCCTCCCACTTTTCTGCCCCTCATTTCGTCGGGAGACTGGCTGGCGTCCGTGTACAAGCATGGCCTACATGCATATCCCACTATCACCTGGGGTCATTGAAGGTTTGTGAGGTTCCCGGTTCGACGACAAGGACTATCAGTTCCAAGTCCTTCCCTTCAGTCTCTCTTCAGACCCCAGGGTCTTCACCAAGTGCCTGGCAGTGGTTGGCCGTGGCACTGCGGAGATGGGGCCACTTTGTGTTTCCTCATCTAGATGACTGGTTCCTTTCAGGTCCTGCCTGTTGGAAACCATCAGGGACTCCATTTTACTGTTTCAGCACTTGGGGATCACCATCAACATGGACAAATCTTATCTTCTCCCATCCCAGAACCTCCAGTTCATTGGAGCTCTTCTGCATACCACTCTCTGAAAAGTGTTTCTCCCCTCCAACAGAGCAGGTTGGATTCAGGTCCTGGCGTTCCAAATCTCTTCAGCCTCAAGAGTCCCTGCAGGGCTTCTCCTCAGGCTGTTAGGGCATATGGCAGCCGCCATAGTTTCGGTTCCTCTGGCAAGACTACGCATGAGAACCATCCAGTGGTCATTAAAGAGTTCAGTGGGATCAAACACTATACAGCTTGGACACCTCGATCCGGATCTCGGAGCCAGTCCTCTGGGAATTACGCTGCTGGATGTCGTCAAGAAATTTGCTGGCAGGTATCCCCTTCCACATAGGGACACCGTCACAGATTCTGACCACAGACACATTGTCCTCGGGATGGGGCGCCCACTTGGGGACACGTCGCACCTGAGGCTCCTGGTCCTCAATAGAGGAAGATCTGCATATCTATGTTCTGGAGCTGAGAGCGATCCTTTATGCCCTTCAAGCCCTGGTCCCAGTCCTAGTGCCGGGCCACCTCTTGATCCAGATGGACAACACTTCGGTGATGTTCTATATCAACAAACAGGGTGGCACATACTCTTATTCCCTCTGCCGGGAAGCCATGCGGGTGTGGGATTGAGCTGTGGAGCATCCACTTTTGTATACAGTGGTACACGTTCCAGGGGAACAAAATGTGTTAGCCGACACACTCAGCAGGACAAAGTCGCAGGCTCACGAATGGGCGCTGCTCCAAGAAGTCGCAGATCACATCTTCTGCCGGTGGGGGACACCAGAGCTGGATCCCTTCGCGTCACAATTCAACGCAAAACTGCCTAGTTTCTGCTCGCTAGGTCCAGAGCCTGAAGCTTTTTAGCAAGACGCGTTGTCCCTCTCCTGGAAAGGGAGGTTTCTCTATGTGTTTCCTCCCTTCCCGCTGTTGCAGAAGGTTCTCCTCAAGGCACAGTCAGAACCTTCCACCCTCATTCTGATCGCCCCGCTGTGGCCTCGTCAGATTTGGTTTCTTTTGCTTCAGCACATAGCAGCAGACCCTCCACTGCCTCTTCCACTCTTCTCTCATCTTCTGTCACAGGACAGAGGGTCCCTGATCCATCCAAATCTGCGCTGTCCTCACCTGCATGCCTGGCTCCTCAGGACCTAGCTAAAAGCCAGATTTGGTGTGTCCATTCAGGTAGCGCAACTTCTAGTTGAGACACGTAAGCCTGCCACCAGGGCTGCTTACGCCATGAAGTGGAAACGTTTTTATATCTGGGGTACAGCCAAGAGTGTGGACCCACTGGTCTGTCCGGTTAACTCCATTTTAGAATACCTGCTTTTCCTGTCGGAGTCAGGTCTCAGTTATTCCTCCATCAATGTGCACCTGGCCGCCATCTCCGCTTATCACTTGCCAGTGTTGGATAAGGCAGTGGCTCAGATGGAAGTTTCTAAAGCCTTCCTACGAGGTATTCTGCATATCGGACCTCCCATCTGGGATCCTGTACCCCCTTGGGATTTCCTCTTTGTCCTAGAGAAGCATACGCTTTCCCCCCTTCAAACCGGCTATGGAGGCTGAGCTTCATTTCCTATCCTGGAAAACTCTGCTTTTGGTAGCCATTACTTTGGCATGGGACGTTTCAGAGCTTCAAGCCCTCATACATAAAGAACCCTATCTAATTTTTCATAAGGATAGGGTTGATCTTCACACTAACCCGAAGTTCCTACTGAACGTGGTTTCAGAGCTCACCCTGAACCAATCTGTTCAGCTTCTGGTGTACTACCTGGAGCATTCTAATAGGGGGGAAGCCCTGCTTCAATTCTTAGATGTCCACAGGGCTCTCCGATGTTACCTGGCCAGGACCAAAGGGGACAGGAATTCTGATCAACTTTTTGTATCCTTTACTCAGAGGTCCTTGGGTCGCCTGGTCACCAAACAGGCACTGTCGCACTTATTGGTTCATTGCATTACTTTCTGTTATCAGAAACATAACGGGTCTACCCCAGGGCTGGTTAGAGCTCACTCTGCCAGAGCTGTCACTGTTTCTTTTGCAACGCTGAAGCGGGTCCCTCCAGCGGGCATTTGTGCTGCTGCTACCTGGAGTTCTTTTCATACCTTCATCAGGCATTACAGCCTTGACATCATTTCCAGACGCAGAGCTGGTTTTGGCCTGCAGTTTTGCAAGGCCTGGTTTCCTGAGGGACCCTCTCTGTTCCTGCTGTTCCGTTACATACTGTTCACCCACCCAGGGGTTGTTGTATGTTTATACTGCTTGGAATCTGTCCTAATTGTGTTACCAGCTGCAAGAGCTTCCTCTTGAAGTAAGGTAGTACAGTTACGTAAAAACTTACCGTAACAGTAGATTTTTGAGAGAAGCTCTTGCAGCAGGTGTATTTCCCACTTTCCTTCCCCCAGGGATTGGGCCTTTTCCAGGCTGGTCTTTCCTGCTTTGTGAGGAAATAATTTTTGGCTCATCCTTCTGACTATTGCCTGTTACCATCTCTCTGCCTGACCCTGGGGGCGTGCAAGAACTGGAGCACTGGGAAACTCCTCCCTTATATAGGGTGACGTCGGGGGTGGAGTCAGCGGGTGAGGGGATGTTCCCATGTCTGTACTACTGGAAGAAACAATTGCGGGAACCGCCACCAGGTGGCATCAGTCCTAATTGTGTTACCTGCTGCAAGAGCTTCTCTCGACGATCTACTGTTACGGTAAGTTCTTACGTAACTGTACATTTTTTGTGCATGTCGTCATCTTCCATCATCGAGCACAAAAATAAGTGTGCTTCGTACTGCGTGCAACTACCACACAAGAATTTGCACTCCCTCTGCCTCTTCTGCTTAGGCGCAGAGCACAAGGTTGATGACTGGCGAGGCATGTGCCAGCTTCGCCTGGCAACATGGAGCGCTGTCAGTAGGCCGTAGAGGCCCATTGCTTAAAAGGGATGCCACCATGGAGAAAGAGCTCCAAAAATTGCAGAGCGCTTCAACCTAGCCCACTGAGTCCAAGCACGAGAAGAGGGGGCTACGAGGGACCAGAACTGGTTCCCAACGTGTCGAGCCGGGGGAGTCGGCCGCGGCTGAGCCTATTCCCCCAGGCGACAGTCCTCAGGGTGGGGAGGCCCCACCGCCACTGGTCCTGGTGGCGTGGGACCTCCGCCTCAACTGCGCCCAGGCGCATCTCCATGGGGGGCTAGTGCGAGGGAGCCTCTAAGTCACTCTTGGATCCTCCCAGGCGCTGGGCTCAAACTGTGGTGTCAGGCCCTGGAGCCTCCAAAGCCCACCCCACCTTGACCGCTAAGCCGAACGTTGGCCAGCCCAGTGTTCGCATGGTCATGTCGGACGATAAGTCGGACACCGGCATCACCGATGGCTGCCCGACTGACCTGGTATCGGGGTCGGGTGATGGTCCCAACGAATCCCTACTGCCAGACCTACCTCAGCAATCCCTGGAGGGTTCTCCACATCGGGCCTCCCTCTCTCCACTGGATGTGATCCCCCCTTCACTCGCCTGTCAATTGAGGGAAAGGAATTGGGGAGCTTCCGTCAGGTATCCCAGATAGACCCACGGACCTGGCGATAGGAGTGGGCATTGTACCAAATGGTTTACAGTCACCACCTCCGCCATCAGGCTGTCATGCATGATTCGCCTCCACCAGACCTAACCCTACCAGGATATGTGGTGCACAATGGTGCAGTTGCTGTGGAAATCAGCGTTGGGACAGATTAACAAAATCACAATGACACTGTTTATAGTGGAGGTCCCAAAATGCCTATGTTGAAAATTTGTTTAAAAAATCCCCAAAATAATTGTGTTGCATGTATTGCGCAGTTTCCATACTGCGCTTGTGACTTCACCAGTTTTCATATTTTCCTCCAGATTTTCAACTTTGCCATTTTACACCACCTCATGAACAGTACAGTTGTCATTTTCACATCCTGCCTGAAATGTGTTTTGCATCTGTGCGCCAAATGTAGCAGTCTCTGTGCAGAATCAGCTTTCAGCTAACGAACTAATAGTGCCAGTGTTCATGAGGTGGGGTCACAAAAAGCCCATGTTGAAAATTTGGAGTGAAAATACCAATAAACGCCCAGGGCGTTAGGGTTCCCAGCCGTGACGCCCATCCTATAGAGACTGACAGGTGTCAAGGGTATGACTTGGGATTGTCGGCTGTAATGCTCACACCATTCCTCCCCAACCCTGCAGCCAGTGACGGGCATCAAAGTGTGTCTTGGACTCTTCAACCCCAAAATTCACCCCATTCTCCTGTACTGCACCCATCTCAGCGTATTTCCTCATGGAATGGGGTGAGCGTAAGGCCCAAGGACCCCAAGGCACACCGCAACACTTGTCAGTGTCTGCAGGGTAGGGTGAGGTGAAATGGCATGAGCGTTATGACCGATGACCCAAAGGCACACCCCAATACCTGTCGGTCTCTGCAGGGTGGGGGTGGGGTTGGCGTCAGTTCAGTACTTCACTGCCATTCCTATAATGCATCTCTCTAACTCCTGCACTACCAATGCCAGCAAGACAACATTCGGCATTGACAAGTGCTTGTTCATTTCACCATCATCCATCCATCCAAGCCATCTGACTTTCAATTTGCTGGACCAGTTTTGCAGCCTCATTTGATGCATTAAAAGTATTGGTTTGCCGTTCCGTGTAACTTTTAATTTTGCAGGGACAAGAAGCTGGTGCTGAAGCTTTGACTTGCACAGAGCACTATGCACCTTATCATATACCTTCCAGCATTGTTTTGTAGCATGTGAGAAGTTGGGGAAACAGTGATTATAGGGACATGGATATGTTGTTCATCCACACTGTCTGGCAGGTTCCTTGCTGCTTTAAATCTTGCGGAAGGTCTTCAAGCTGGCTCCTCCACCCACCGGGTGGTAAAGCCTTCAGTTCCAGCCCCGTGATACCAGATCTTCCTTACGCTTGGAAGCTCTGGTTCCTCCTAACGCTCTGCGTATAGACTGGATCGAATTCTTGGTTACGGCCAAAAATAGTTTTAAAATTCTCAAGACTTGGTCAAATTCCTCCCTGCGGCTACGATGGACAAATCAACTCCCAGATTTCGGCGGTGCCCATCGGCAGAAGATGTCTGGGAACGGACCCACCCACGAGCGTCTACTGCCTCGCCTTGATAACGACCCGCAGACCCTGCGAGTTTTGTAGATCATTTTGGCCAACATCCTTGAAGACCATGCTGCCCGGTTACAGCTACGCCCGAGAAGCGATATCCGCCGGTGAAGTCCAAGGAGGCCTGTTGGGCGGTGTCCGCGGCGGCTGGCTCGGCTGAGCAACTCAAGCAGATGATCGCCCTTGAGGAGGAGGCGACCCAGGCCGCATCCTCATCTTCCTCGGTCGTGGCATTTATCCCGATCTCTGTGGGATCTTCCTACACAGCTTCTTTTAAGGAGCTTTGCCAATCCCTTTCCACGAAGGGAGAGGGGCCATCAGGACACTCTTCTCGGTCGAAAAAGAAGGACTCGAAGGGTAAGTCCCACCCTCGGCGTTCATGGGAGCGGGAGAGGTCCCCTTCCCCGGACAGTTGACACTCTACTTCGGTCGAGGTTGCGGCTAAGGCTGCTGGCTTCATGGTGTCCCAGTCAGGTCAGCCGGCCGAGACACCTGTCGACGAGGTCGAGATTTTTCTCGACCTGTTGGACGGGCTGTCGACTGGTGAAGCTGACAGCCCTTCTTCACCGGTTCCCTCAGTGGAAACCGAGGACTTGCCTGTGCCTCCTGTGCTGGAGTCCCCAGTCAAGGCTCCCGAGCCGAGAGAGGAGCGGGTGGTCCCCTGCTCCCTCCCAGACCCGCCCTCGGACCTCTGTCTTGGCACCGAGGTAAGTGGCAGCACCGCTTATCCTCGTCTTCCTCTTCGGAAGAGGAGACTTGGCGCAAATTGTTTCAACGCTACGAGGACTTAATGTGGCAGCAGCTCCTTTTGTCCGGGAACACGCATGAGCGCCGTTGCCTTCCTGGCAATGAAGTGGCTGTCACCGGAAAGGCCGAAACAACCCCTCGCGGTGGTTGAGGTGCCCAAGCCTGGGCCAGTTGTTGGCGAAACCAGCTCCCCACCGATTTGTGGTGGAATCTCCGCCTCCACAACCAAAATCGGGCACCGACCAAGGACTCTCGGTCAGGTCATTGTCTGCCCGTACCGGTTGTTGGTCATCCTCACTCCCGACCGTCCTCGGCAGGTGGAGGGTGGCTCAGGCCCCAAGCAGCTCTTCCCAGACTCCTCGGAGTCTGGCGAGCGACCTCCCTGTTTTCCAGGCCCCTTGATGTGGAGTCCTCCGGGGGGCAGTTGATGGATGAAAGCCTATCGTCGTTCATGGGTCTGCTTCGGCTCATCTCGGAGTCCACCGGGATGCAGCTCAAGCCCGTATCCAAGCGGGCTAAGTATCCCCTCATGGAGATACTGGACCGAGGGGATTCGCCCACGGAGGCCTTTCCAATGGCTGAAGCCATTGTTGGCCCAGCCTTGGAGCTTTGGCAGCTGGCCGGCTTCCTGTCCTGTGCCTTGACCAGGAAGTATCACTGATCCCTGCTGTCTCTTTGTCTGGTTTTGGAGCACCCTCTGCGGAGGGTTGGTCCTGTCGCGTTTCAGCGTTCCGGGAATGCTAGGGATGTGGATAAGCCCTCCGACAAGGAGTCCAAAAAGCTGGACTGTGCTGGGCGCAAGGTGTACGCTGCGTCCTCCCTAGGCCTCCGCCAGGCCAGCTCGGCTGTGCTGATGGCACACTTCTCCCATGCCCTCATGGGTTCCCTGGATGAGGTGATCCCTCATCTCCTGGCCGACCTGCAGACTACGGTCAAGCAGATGCGGGATCAGGGAAGGGCGGTGGTGAAACAGCAGCTCCAGCGGCACTAGACATTGGAGACTCCTGTGCCCGATCAGTGGCGGCCACGCAGTGGCCATGTGCCGCAGGCATGGCTGAGGATATCCACCTTCATGGTGGATACCCAGCACAAATTGGCGGACGTCCCCTTCTTGGGGACTGACCTGTTCGGCCCTGGAGTGGAAGACCGCCTCCAGCGGATCGAAAAGTAGAACGCTACCCTGGACTCTGTCACCTCCGCCCAGAAGGACAAGGGCCGTCGTCAGCAACATAAGTCCTTTCGCCCTTCTGCACCTGCGGCACGTCTGGCCCAGCAACACCAGCATCAGGGCCAGCAGGCTCGCGCTTGGCACCCCAAAGCCAGGCGTGCGCTTCCTCCAACAGGAAGCAGGGAGGAAGAGGCCCAGGAGGTCCCTCGGCCGCCCTCCTCCAAGCCTGCCCAGTGATGGGTTGAGGGTGTCACCCCAGCCTCGTCACTCCCTGTGGAGGACGGCTCCGCCACTTCTTTTCCCTGGTCCGCCATCACCCACGGACCGCTGGATGTTGGAGGTGGTGGAAAGACCTGCCTCTGGAGTTGAGCAGGCCTGCCCGCTCAAGCCGTTGCCCCTGGCTATAGAATCATAGCCTCCCTGTCGGCTCATTGAGCCGACATTGCCCTGCTTCTCAAAAAGGAGGTGATCAGGAAGGTGGTGGACCCTCCAGACCTGGGGTTTGTGTCCAGTTACTTCCTGGTCCTGAAGCGGATGGGGCTGGCGCCCATTCTGAACCTGCACAACCTGAACAGGTTCCTAAGGTCTCGAACCTTCAGGATGGTCACTCTGGCTCAGATCATTCCACCCTTGGAGCAGGCATGTGGTTCTGTTCTCTGGACTTCCAGGACGTGTTCTTTCACATCCCAATCCGTCCGTCCACCAGAGATTCCACCACTTCAGGGCAGAGGGATCCCTCTACGAGTTCCGGGTCATGCCCTTCGGCCTTTCTCTAGCTCTCAGGGTCTTCACTAAATGCATGGCAGTGGTGACAACATTCCTGCGGCGCCGAAGGCTCCGGGTGTATCCTACCTGGACGACTAGCTGATTGCAGCCTCTTCCAGAATGGAGGTGGAGCGGTCTAGGGATCTGGCCCTCCAGGTTTGCTCTCAGGTTGGCCTCCTTATCAACGAGGCCAAGTCGGAACTCGTGCCAAAGCAGGTGATACAATTCATCGGGGCAGAGATCAACTCTCCACGAGCCAGAGCACGGCTCCCGGCGGGCAGGGCCGAGGTTCTTTCCTCCTTTGCCCAGTCATTTCAGGTTTGGCAATTGCACCCTGCCTGGGACTTCCTGGGCCTCATGGCGGCCTGCACCAGCATGGTCCGTTGGGCCCGTTGGTACATGTGTCCCCTGCAATGAGGACTGGCCAGCCAATGGTCACAGCACTCCGATCCGTTGGATCAGCTAGTGACAGTGACCCAGGGGATGTGGAACACCCTCCAGTGGTGGACCATTCCAGCTCATCTGCAGAAGGGCATCCCGTTTGTCCGCCCCAAGCTGACGGTCTCTCTATCGACCGATGCCTCTCTGATGGGTTGGGGTGCCCATCTGGGGAGCACAGGCGCGCTGGCCTCTGGTCCCTCGGAGTTCGATGCCACATCAACCTGCTGGAGCTTTGGTGGTTCATTTAGCCCTCTCCGCCTTCGCTTCGTTTGTACGGAGTCAAGTGGTCCAGGTCCAGACGGTCAATACCACGAACGTGTACTACCTGAACTGCCGGGGCTGGACGTGCTCCATGCCTCTGTGCAGGGAAGCTCTCTGCATTTGGTCCCTCATGCGCAGCCTGGAGGTGGATCTTCTTGCCATCCATGGCGGGAGCCTCCAATATTCTGGCTGATGCCCTAAACCGGATAGGGCTGCGTCCCGTGATCGATCTCCTGCCAGAGGTGGTACAAGATCTGTTCTCCACTGGGGCATGCAGGTGGACCTGTTTGCCTCCAGGGAGAATGCGGGCTGAGACTGTTTCATGCCCACCCCTCAGCAGGGCTCGCTGCAGGATGCCTTCTCAAGGCCGTGGACCTGGGCCTCTTCTGCCTTCCCTCCATTTCCCTTGATCCACAAGGTGCTTCTCATTGCAAGGAGGGACAAAGGCGCGAGGTGATTGTAGCCCCAGACTGGCCCCGCCAGCTCTGGTATCCAGATCTCCTTAGTCTCAGCTCCAGGCTCCCGAGGCGGCTTCCAGCCCACCCGGACCTGATCTCAGTCAATCAGGGGAAGGTATTCCATCCGGACCTTCAATCCCTGCACCTGACGGCCTGGTTCTGGAGTGGCTAGGTTCCAGGCCTTGGGTCTTTCCGACTAGGTCCTTAACGTTGTTGAGGCGTGCCGTAAGGAGTCGACCAGGAAATGCTATGCCTTCAAATGAAAGAGATTCTCCATTTGGTGTCAGGGCAAGGGGCTGGACCCTTCCTCTTGTTCCTTGGCAAGCATTCTGGACTACCTGAGGTCCCTTTCTCAGCAAGGGGTTCGGTTGTCGACCCTTAAGGTGCACCTGGCAGCGATCTCTGCTTACCGGGCACGGGCTGGGAAGCAGTCGATGGTGCAGGAGAAGGTGGTTGGGCGCTTTTTCAAAGACCTTGATCACATATCCCCTCCGGTGCGAGAACCTCCACCTCTGTGGGATCTACTGTTGGTATTGGCTAAGCTCATGGGCAAGCCATTCGAACCGATGCACAGGTGTGACATCTCTCACCTGTTGTGGCAGCGCCTTCTTGGTGGCTATCACATCAGCCAGAAGGATGGAAGAGCTCCAGGTGCTTTCCATCGAGTCTCCTTATCTGGCTGTCTCCAGGGACAAGGTTGTCCTCGCCCCACCGAAATTCCTTCCTAAGGTGGTGTGTGGAGTTTCACCTTAACCAGGTGTTGACTCTGTCGGTGTTCTACCCCAGTCACACCTCAGAGGCCGAATATAGGCTTCATACTTTGGACCCTAGAAGAGCGCTCGCTTATTACAAGGAGCGGACGGCTGAAGTTCTTGGAGAGGTTCGCCAGCTGTTTGTCACCTACGCTGAAGCCGCACCTGGCAGACCTGTAGCCAAATGGACGATAGGCAGGTGGGTCACCTCCTGCATAGATCTCTGCTATAGGTTGGCAAGCATGGAGCCTCCCAGAGGATAAAGAGCTCATTCTACCCGCCATAATGCTGCATTGGTGGCTGCATCCAGGGGCGTCCCTATCCAGGAAATCTGCAGGGCTGCTAGGAAGTCAGCACTGCTATCGTACCAGCTACCACATCGACCTTGGGTCATGCCGGGATGCTGGTTTTGGGGCCTCGGTTCTCCAGTCATTATTCCCTAAGTAGGGGGTGTGCGCCTTGCCTCCTTCCTCCCGGAGAACTGCTAGGAGTCTGCCAGACAGTGTGGATGAACAACATGTCTGTGTCCCTAGAAATAACAGGTTACTCACCTGTAACAGGAGTTCTAGGAATGGTATATGTTGTTCATCCACACGACCCACCCGGCCTCCCCGACTTCAACGCGCAACCTGGCTTCCAGCGGGCTAGATCTGGCGTCATGGGGCGGAGCCGAGAGTTTTACCACCGGGTGGGTGGAAGAGCCAGCTTGAAGAACTTCCGGCAAGATTTAAGCGGCAAGTAACCTGCCAGACAGTGTGTATGAACAACATATACCATTCCTAGATCTCCTGTTACAGGTGAGTAACCTGTATTTCAAACAACATGAAGTCTTGCTATATTATGACATATGCAGTGAGTCCCAACCTTCGAACTGCTCCAGAGGTGAAAGAGTTAACTTTCCATGCCAGGCATGGAGCAGCTGAGCTTGAGCTCGGTTGAAACTCTGTCTGTTGTTCTTCAAACTCAAACCATCAGATTCTTTACTCCGCCTCTGAACAGTCGCTCGGGGAATTTCTCCTTCTTCTCGGTTCATTTTGTCGGTTAAAAGTATTGTTTTCTCGGTTTTGACCGAATTTAAACTCATAACTGGTCGGTTCAGACTCTGTCTGTGGTATTTGTGAGTACTAAATAGGTTTTACATTAATTTCTATTCTTTGTGGAACTTGTAAACGGTTTATTGGTTCGGTTTGAACCAATCAGGTTTTTTAAAATATATTAATCTGTCATTTAGAGTGTGGTTACCGGTTCTTATCGGTTCTAAAAAAAAAAAAAAAACAAACAGATTTTATTAGGTTTTTTTTCCATGACCCGTGACACGGTTGGGAACCGATAAGAGGGTCTTACCTGGCGGATTGCCATAAACGGGTAAGTTTGGTTTGGACTGGCACTGTGTCCGAGAAACCCAAAAGAAAAACTGGGCCCACTGGGTTTCAACACTGCAGTGTCTGTGGGGAAGTCTTTGCCAAGGCTGACACCCATACCACCTGTGTTTATTGTCTGGGGTTTGACCACCTCAATGCAGACTGCCAGATTTGTAAAAAAATTTTCCTGCAACTGCCCTGGAAAAGAGAGTTGGTAGGCTTAGGAAATGGAGGCCAAAAGTCCGCTGAACCAGATGGCCAGCCGGTTGGTTCAAGCCGAACTGGAGGTGCCCTCTGACCAGCGAAGACTTCCTCGAGCAAAAGGAAATCCGACTCTGAGTGGTTCAGCAAAAGGACTAGGAAATCAGCTGGTGTGGGCCAAACTTTCCTCTCCAACCGCTGAAGAAATAATCAAGCGATTAAAATTGTCCAGTCGCTTTCCCCAGTTCCGACGAACCGGCACCATCAGGTAGCGTCGGTTCGGCGGTTCCACCAGTTCAAGAGTATGATTTAGAGAATATTATGAACCGGAGGAGGCTGGAAGAGAGTATGAGGAGAGTGAATGGATTTGAAAGTCTGGATGTGCCCATTGACCCGGACATCTCCACAGACAGACCTTCAGGGGTGTCTCCTCCTAGGCTTTCTGAGTCCCCTTCTCATTTTATGTTCTATTAAAAAGTGGCTGAAACTCTCCAGCTCCCTATGGAGGAAGCTGTGGATTATCAAGAGGAGCCTGACTATGTGGAAATGATGGATATCCCAGAGTCTAGGAGACTGTCTATTCCTTTGCATAAATCTTTTGGGAAACAGACAGTTAAAATTCTAAAAACTCCTCACACTATACCTCCTGTGGATAGGAGAATGGACAAGAGGTACACATTGTCAGGCTCTGATACGGAGTTCCTTACACAACAATGCAGCCATGTTGGGGTAGTGCAAGCTGCAGCCTGTGACAAGGCAAATATTCCCTTGGCTTCACACCCCCCTGACAAGGACTCCAGGAGGACTGATGCCATGGCAAAGAAACATTACATGGCAGCATCCTTGGGACTCAGACAGGCAAATTATATGGCTTATGTTGCTACATATCAGAAATCCAGATGGGATACTATTATGGCTCTAGCAAAACAGGTCCCTGGCCAGCTTGCCAAGGAGCTGGGGCAGGTGGCTGCTGATGGTATTGAGGCATCCAAGGTGCAGTTCCATGCTGCAGTGGACTCTAATGATGTGTCATCAAGAGTCATGGCTACATCTGTGGCACTTCGCAGAATGGCTTGGCTCAGATGTACTAGCCTGTACAGGATACCCAGAATAAGGCCATGGATTTTCCTGTTTGCGTAATTCTCTGTTTGGGGAGCAGGCCGGAATTACATGAAAAAATGGATGAGTATAGGACCACCTATAGGAGTGCACAGGCAAGGCAGACCACTCCTCAAAGGCAGCTTTCCAGGGGCAGGCCTTTCATAGGCCTTTTACCGCCCAGGCCTCCTCTTCTGCTTATGCCCAGAGGGGGTTCTTTAGAGGGAGAGGCAGACGGGGTACAAGGAGGCCTGCTTCCACCCCTCAGCCCAAAGCCCCTGCCAAGCAGGCACCCTGATGGGGTTGCCAGGGCCGATTCTCCACTACCTGTAGGGGAAGGCTGGCTTACTTTGTCCAGGACTGGAAGTCTCTGACATCAGACAAGTGGGTCCTGGAAGTAGTAAGCCAGGGACTGGTTCTCAGCTTCAAGAAATTTCAAAGATGAGAACCAGATCCTTTCCACCTGCAAATCCACCAGAGGCACTTGCCCTAGAGGCAGAGGTCTCTTCCCTCCTGGCTCTCAGAGCTGTGGAAGGTTCCACCCTACACCAGGGCAAGGATTGTACTCAGGTGCTTCCTTACCCCAAAAAGACAGGAGAATGGCAGCCCATCCTGGATCTCAGATATTTAAACAAGCACCTTTAAAACCAAAATTCAAATGGTGACTCTGGGAATTATTCTACCCTCTCTAAGGCCAGGGGACTGGCTAGCGTCCCTGGACCTCAAGGATGCCTACTTCCATATTCTCATCAGAAGCTCCCTCGCATAGTACCTCAGGTTCGGAGCTGCCCTCAGGCCATTACCAGTTCAGACAATGCCCTTTGGCCTCACCTCTGCTCCAAGGGTATTCACAAAATGCCTGGCAGTAGCAGTTGCTTCCCTAAGAAGGCAAAAATTGCAGTCTCCAGACCAAGTCAAGTTACATCTACAGATAACTCAGCAACTGCTCACCTCTCTAGGTTTCCTTCTGAATCTTTCAAAGTCAGTTCTAGAGCCTGTCCAGCTCCTCACCTTCATAGGCAGAGAGCTGAACACAGAAAGCCAGAGCCTTCCTTCCTTTGGACAGGGCAAGGACCTGGTCTCCTCATTCACCCTGCAGGTCTCTCGACCAGCAAGACATTTCTACAGCTCCTGGGGCACATGGCTGCTTGTACAGCAGTAGTGCAGGAGCAAGATTTCAGATGAGGACATCCAGTTCCATTTGAGAGCCTTTTGGTCTCAAAGGAAAGACCCTCTAACCAAATTGATCCCAGTAACTTGAACCCTGATCCAAGCCCTACAGTGGTGGCAGGATCAGAGCAATCTGAGACAAGGGGTCCCCTTTGTCACTCAGTCTCACGCCTTGATCCTTACTACAGATGCATCCCTCTTGGGGTGGGGAGCTCACATGGGCGACCTCACTACCCAGGGATTGTGGTCCCCTCAGAAATCTCTGCTCCACATCAATCTGTTAGAACTCAGAGCAGTTTTTCTAGCACTTCCAAGTTTTTTCCAAATCTGTTCAGAACAAAGTTGTACAGGTCAGAACAGACAATACCACCACAATGTGGTACATCAGCAAACAAGGAGGCACTCGGTCTACGGCCTTGTGCACCGAAGCAATGAAGTTGTTGGTCTCTGGCTTACTCCCTGGACACCTCCCTTACGGCAGTTCACCTTTCAGGCAAGGACAATGTCCTGGCAGATGCTCTCAGCAGGATTTCCCAGGGCCATCACGAATGGTCATTGGACCCCCTGGTCCTGGAGGTAATATTTGCCAGATGGGGCACCCCGCAGATAGACCTTTTTGCAGCCCCAGACAATCACCAACTTCCCCTTTTTTGCTGCAGGCCCCCAGTGTTGGGCTCAGTCCCTCTGGATGCCTTAGTTCTCATTTGGGAAGGAAGTTTCTCTATGCTTTTCCTCCCTTCCCTCTCTGTTCAAGTGTTAGTCAAAATCAGATCTCAATCCTGCAAGATGATCCTGATTGCTCCAGATTCAACAGACAACCCTGGTATCCACTCTATTGTCCTTAGCAGTCCATCTTCCCCTGTGTCTTCCAGGAATCACAACCTGTTAACCTGTGCTCAGGGAGGGTTTGGTACCGAACCTCAAATCTCTCAATCTCAAGGCCTGGCTCTTGAAGAGTTAGAGTTGCTGATCTCACCTCTCCCAGGTGTAATGGATATACTGAAGGCTTCTAGAAACCTTCCACCAGGGCTACCTATAATTCCAAATGGAAGAGGTTTTCCATAGGTGCTCTAGGGCATATTTCCCAGAATCTGCTGATTTACCCACAGTCCTGGATTATATGGTCCATTTAAATACCTTAGGGCTGAGACCAGCTACCCTAAAAGTACATTTGGCAGCTGTGTCTGCTTTTATTTCAGCAGGTAAACCCTCTTCTCTTTCAGCCCGTCCTGTATTCTCCAAGTTTTTTAAGGGATTGCTTCACACCAACCCTCCATTCAGGGACCCTGCCCGTGCCTGGGATCTTAATGTTTGCATTGCTCAACTTATGCAACCCCTCTTTGAGCCCTTGTCTTCAGCAGAGCTTAAGTACTTGACTTGGAAGACTGTGTTTCTGGTAGCCATCACTTTTGCCAGACGCATAAGTGAATTACAAGCTTTGTCAGTGGAGCCTGATTTTATCTCCTTTCATAGAGATAAGGTGGTCCTCAGGACTAACAGGAAGTTCTTGCCTAAGGTGGTTTCAGATTTTCACCTTAATCAATCTATATCTCTTCCAGTGTACTTCACTGACCATTCCTCCTCTGGCGAGAGGAGGCTGCACAGCTTAGATGTGAAGAGAGCCCTTAGTTACTACATAGAGAGTACCAAGGGTCACAGGTTTGACTCCCTCCAACTGTTCCTCACTTATGATGAGGTTGGTAAAGGGAAATCTGCCACTAAAAGATCCATAGCCAGGTGGATTGTCTCCTGTTTCCAATTTTGCTATGAAAAACTGAGTAAGGTTCCTCCCTCAGGCCTGAGGGCTCACTCTGCCAGAGGTACAGCTGCTTCCCTGGCGGCTGCCAGGGACATCCCTATTCTAGAGATATGTGAAGCAGCTACCTGGAAAACAGTTCACACTTTTACCAAGCATTACTCCCTGGACATCCAGGCTAGGAGTGATGCTCGGTTTGGCACAGCTGTGCTTCTGAGCCTATTTCCTAAGTAGGTTCTGTCCCTCCTCCATGGAGGTACTGTTGTGTAGTCTGCATATGTCATAATATAGCAAGACTTCATGTTGTTTGAAAAAAATTACTCACCTTAGTAATGTTGTTTCTTCTAATGGAGTCTTGCTATATTATGACCTCCCCCCCTGCCCCTCTCAGAACCTCTGTTTTTGGGATGTGGGTGGGCAGTGCAGTGTTGGCACTTAGTAGATGCCCACCTTGTTGTTTTCACCCCTCCTTTTTGGGGTGACTTGGTGTTGTGTTTTTCATTTTTTGGGTCTCCTGACTTGAGTCTTTGTTTTGGGACCAAAAAATGTGTTCTTATGTTTAGTAGCCAGTTGGCTAGTGTAGGTTTACAGCTTCCACACAGGACCTCAGTGATTTTAGCTTGTAAAGATCTGACAGTTTGAGTTTGAAGAACAACAGACAGAGTTTCAACCGAGCTCGAGCTCAGCGTTCCATGCCTGGCATGGAAAGTTAACTCTTTCACCTCCGGATCATTTCGAAGGTTGGGACTCACTGCATATGTCATAATATAGCAAGACTCCATTAGAAGAAACAACATTACTAAGGTGAGTATTTTTTTCTTATCTGCTAAGCCTTCTCCCACCCGAAGGCTAGTTCTTCCCTAGAGAGACCCAAGAGTTGTGGGAGCACAGTTGTAGTCTAGTAGCTTCTCACCTTCGACTTGCTCAGGTAATCTTATCAAATGGATGTTCCTTTTCCTTGTCTGATTTTCAGCTGTCATAACTGTTGATGGAGGTGACCGTTCTCTTTCACCAATTTGGATGTTGCATGCACACATTTAAACAATGAGCCGTCCACCCACTGTATAAACTGTCTTGTATTGTCCATACAGATCTTAGATTCTGCAACCCTGGATCTTTTTCAACAGGTTGGGATTACTGTCAATTTTTACAAGTCTCAGCTTATTCCTTCCCAACACCTGCAATTTATTAAGGCAGTGTTGGACACGGTCCATTGTATGGCTTTTCTCCCTCAGGACAGGACAGAAACCCTGCAGAGGCAGACTCTTTTAGTGGCCTTGAGCCGGAAGGTCTTGGCCAGGTTGATTCTTCGACTGTTGGGCCTGATGGCCGCAGCCATCCCCACAGTTCCTTTAGCCAAGCTTCACATGCCTATCTCACAGTGGACGCTCAGAGCACAGTGGGATCAGAGGCCGGACGACCTAGACCAGATGGTCATGGTCTCCAATTCCGTGCAGAAAGATCTCTCGTGGTGGCAGGATCTTTCCAATCTCTCCAAAGGGGTCCTTTTTCAGTCCCTTCCTCCGTCTCAGACTCTGACAACAGATGCGTCAGGGACGGGCTGGAGTGCTCATTTGGGAGACCTCAGGACTCTATGCATGTGGTCCCTAGTGGAGTGTTCTCTACACATCAGTGTGCAGGAAATGGGAACAGTGTTGTTTTGCATTTCAGGCCTTTCAACACCAGCTTCTCCTGGACACTCTTAACATGTGCGTAGTCTGGTATTTCAGCAAGCAAGGAAGCACCCGCTCATAGCCCTATGTAGGAGTATGGCGAGGGTGTGGAATTGGGCTGTTCTGCATTGGATTCACCTGACAGCCTTTCACGTTCCAGGTGTGCCAAACGTCCTAGCAGATGGTCTCAGCCGCACCATATTGAGAGCCGACGAGTTGGAGCTAAAACAAGAGGTGGTCAACTCCATCTTCGAAATATGGGGATGACTTGAACTGGATCTGTTCACTTCCCCATACAACACAAAACTTTCGAAGTTTTGCTCGCTCGCTCGCTCCAGGGCATGGTGTTTTCTGGTGAGATGTGCTATCTCTTTGCTGAACAGGGAGGTTCTTGTACGTCTTCCCTCCCTTTCCGGTTCTGCAGAGTATGCTGCTCAAGCTACGGGGCGGAAGGGCCCACATGATTCTGATTGCCCCTTTTTGGCCCCCTCAGGTTTGGTTTCCACTGCTTCAGCAGCGTACAGAGGAAACTCCGGTTCCTCTGCTTCTCTGAAACAACCTCCTTACCCAGGAGGCGGGCACACTGGTTCAGCTGGGACTAAAGTCGCTTCACGCTTTTGGGTATCCTTCAAAGTGGCTCAAGTTAAAGTGAAGGCCAGAAAGCCATCCACGATGACTACTTATGCCATGAAGTGGAAGCACTTTTCTGTTTGGGCCACTGCGAAAGACTGGGACCTTTTCTCGTGCCCATCTCCATCGGTCATGGAATACCTTCTGCACCTCTGTGAGTCTGTCCATGGCTGTTCCTCGCTGAAGGTCCATTTGTTGGCCATCTCTGTCTACCATACCTTGGTTGACGGCAGGACACTGGCCCAGTTAGAAGTCTCTAAGACTAAAGGCCTGAAGGGGGTTTTACACCTGAAATCCCCGGTGCACAGCCCCGCGTCACCGTGGGATCTTAATTTTATTTTGGAAAAGTTGACCCTGCCTCCTTTTGAATTGGCTGGTTCTTGTGATGTGCTATTTATCTTGGAAAGCGCTGTTTTTAGTGGCAGTTATTTCAGCTTGAAGGATTTCAGAGCTTCAGGGCCTGATTTGTAAGGAGCCTTACTTAATTTTTCAAAGAGACAGGGTGGATCTTCATACACACCCTAAGTTTTTACCCAAAATGGTTTCTGAGTTTATGTTGAACCAGTCGATTCAATTACCATTGCACTACCCTGAGTATTCTAATCAGGGAGAAGCGCTTCTTCACAAGTTAGATGTTCACAGAATCTTGCACTAGTACACAAACAGGACAAAGCCTGTCCGAAAACTGGATCAGCTTTTTATTTCTTTTGCGCCCAAGAGAGAAGGTGCAGCAGTTTCCAAACAGTGTTTATCCAAATGGTTGGCAAACTGCATTACTTTTTGTTACCAGAAGTATGATAAAACCCTCCCGGAGGAAGTCGTGGTGCAACTGCATTCCACTAGGTGCATGGCTGCCTCAACTGCTTATTTCAGGAATGTGTCTGCCGCTGACATCTGTGCCACGGCTACCTGGAGTTTAGTCCACGCTTTCACAAAGCCTTACAGTCTGGACATTGCTTCTAGGCGCAGGGCAGGTTTTGGCCTAGCTGTGCTTCAAGGCCTCCTGTCATAATTTTTCTGTGCCAGTAGCACGTTTTCAGTTCCTGCCTCCCGTGTTTCAATTTATTCTTCTGATTCACACTGCTTGGGACTCGTTCCTCAAGGTGATGACCTACTGCAAGAGCCCTCTCGAGGTATGATAGTACAGTTACGTAAGAACTTACCATAACAGTAGATCTTCGAGACAGGCTCTTGCAGTAGGTAACCTTTTTTCCCTCCCTCCACCCCCCGCTATCTTTTCTGCTGTTTCTTTATTGGCTCATTCTGAGCTCCAGGAACCTCTTATCCTTTCTCCTGTCGCACCTCCTTGGAGGTCTCTGGGGGGAGAAATGGAAGGTGGGCGTGGGGACCATCCACTATATAGGATCACACTGACGTCAGTCACATGACGTCAAGTAGGTGGTCCCCCATAGACACTGCTGGCTAAAGTTTCCATGTGGTTCTGACGCCAGGGGGCGCAGTCCTCAAGGTGATTGCCTAATGCAAGAGCCTCTCTCGAAGATCTACTCTTATAGTAAGTTCTCATGGAACTGTACTTTTTCAGGGGTGGTCACTTGTGGGGTTAGGGCATCCAGTTTTTTGGCCATTGCCTGGACTGTTGTAACCAGCTGCGCGAGGGTTGTGTTCACTGGAAAGAACACTTTGGATTGCTGCCACCTCCTCTGGCAGCTCCATTCTGCAGTGGCTGCCTGGCATCACCAAGCTTGTTCATTTTGGGTGCACAGAAGTTGATAGCTGGAGCTGTATTCCTCAGTTTGACCATTTTCCACTTGTGGTTGTTTCACAGTAGCAGTAGTTAGGCCAGTGCATCAAAGACATATCTCTAAATAAGATTCTCAAAAGAAATTAGGCTCTTGTGCTTGAGCGCTCTAACAAGTAGTGTCTGCTTCTGCCACACCCCCAGGTCTTATTTTGAAGACAAATTCTGCCAAGTGCTAGTTTAGTTTTCAGCAGGAATGTATTTTATTTCTCTGTGCTCGTCCATATCTCTTAGAGAACTGTATTAGCCTGATGTTGTTTTCTGTTTCCAGAGCAGTTTGTTTTATTTTCCTTCCCCCTGAATCCATATTTGCCTTTCACTTAAGTACACGGCTGCAGTCATCACTAAATGCAGTTTTCTAGCTCTCTCTCAGACACTACATCTGTGGTATTTTATGTGAGTGTTGTCACTGTCATTTGAATTTTATATTTTTTTAAAATAAAGCATTACTAAACATGCCATTCAGTATAATGCGAGCAGCGGTTGCAAGAACTGAAATTAGCACATCAGGAATATTGTTTCATGATGTACAGCAGAACAAAAGTTGTTTGTACGAATGTCACCAGTGCAGCACAACGTTTGACAGTGTATGGATATTCATAAACTCCTACTGTACACTATAGTAAAAGACACCACACACATCCTTGTATGACAAGCAGAGTACAGCATTGTGCAGAAAAGCTGCAAGGTACTGTGCTGCATTCTGGCTGAGAGTGCTGTGTATAGATATTGCTCAGGTCACCCCGAAAGTTACTGGAAAACACACTTGTAATCCACAGTGACTCCCCTCTGTATGTCAGTAGGTAGTGCCTTTGCAGACTCTGTGGTTAAAGAGTAGCTGTCCTGTCCAGAAAAAAAAAAATTCAAACATATTACTTTCCAGCTTTTCTGATGTAGATAAAATGTAAAATATTCCTCTTTTCACAGTGTTTTTAGTAAAGACATTTGCATGAAAAAAGGGTCTGTGGCTCCTGCAGTTCAGTCTGTCTCTCTGTGTGGAATTCCTAATTCTCTGTTCATCGGCAGTCCTATGTCATTTAAGTGACTGTGATGTCACAAACAGGGTATTATTTATTTTTTGTTTAGTTTTTGTTGACCGGGTAAGTGCATTAGACAAATCCTGCCTATTTTCAGGCACGACCCGGGGGAGGGGGATACAGATGAATACCAACTGACCTTGAACCAGATTAAGCTGTTGGTGGTATTTTTAGTGAATGAGGGAAATTTGGCCAGGACACTGGGGAAATTCCCCTACTCTCTTCAATAAGTGCCATGGGATCTTTAACATCCACCTGAACTACCACCAATCCAGGCAGATGGGACCTCGGTTTAACGTCTCATCCGACCTGGGGAGCAGGATAATCAGCTTTATAAACAGTGCACTCCCACCCCCGTAGCTGTGCTGACACCAGGGCTCCATATAAAACACCAGGGACTTGTACCAGTCCCCTGTTTTTTCACCCACTTTTGCCATATACAGTGAGTTCATGCTGCACTATACTGTCAAAACCTCCCACCAAAGGGTGACGCCCTGCAGCTAGCAGTGATGGATCTTGAATACATTTTTTCATCCAAGTCCTGTCTACTTTTACTTAACTCTACGCCCCATAATCTAGCGCAACATGCACTCCCTGCCACCATCTTAGCAGTTTTATGACTTGTGGAATGCAAATGTGCTCCTCCCTACTCTGATTGGCTGGCAGGCAGCGCATGTATGCATCTGAATTGGGTCTGAATATTTCATCTTAATGGGGAAAGAAAAAGTTAGGACTCTTTGAACTGAAATCTAGTAGTTGCAGAGTCCAAGCAGGGGGCTTGAATAGCCTTCTTGTCACAGCCTGATATTAGAATTCCTCTTCAGTAGGGAGCTTTTATTTGCTGTGATGAGGCAGGAACACCAGTCCCCCCTCTGTGAGCCTGGTGCCTAGCTTTTATCTGGCGAGTCTCCAGTTTATAATCTACATTTTAACCCGGGACCAGACTGCAGGCACCCAACTAGTCACCCTCCTGTGCAGTACAGCTGATGGTTCTCTAACTCTCTAGTTTACCAAGGAGTTTGCTCCTTTCAGCAAGTGAGTGTTATGTTGTGTTTTTTTTTGTTTTTTTTTTTGGGGGGGGAGAAGGATTTAAGGAAGTACTACTTCACTAAAAGTGTGATGGACACTTGGAACAGACTGCCAGCAGAAGTGGTGGCGGTGAAAACAGTAGAGATCTTCAGGCCTGCATGGGATAAACGTAGGGGAATATTAATGAATAAGCAGGGAGGAGGGTTGTTGTGGATCAGTTAGGGTCTGTGGAGACAGATTAGGCAGGGGCCATCTAGGCAGACTGGGTGGGCCAAGTGATCCTTTTCTGTTGATAGATTCTGTGTTTCTGTCCCCTAATGACACTATGATGGTGTTGTACATTTTGTCACATGGTGCAGACTCAGCCAGCACAGCAGTAGCACTGCCGATGACCCAAGTTCAGGAATGAACCCTGAGTGTTAGAGGGCCAGCTGGGGAAAGGCAGATTGAGCATCCAAAGGATTGCTGTCTTCCTCTGGGAAGGGGGACTGAGGCACCTGGCGAAATAGTGACTCCCAGCAGAAGCTAGGAGAACACCAGCCTAGGACCACATAAGACAAGGGGAGGAGAAAGTGGATGTGAGCATGCACAGCCGTGCATTTGCTGTCATTGCATGGTCGCAGCTCCGAGGAACTGCTGAGTAGAAGACCCTCTGGGTAGGAACAGCATGATGCCCAGAACCCCAGCTTCCACTTCACAATTGAACGACAATGCTAGTGCAAGTCTTGGTCGTGTCTGAGTGAGATTTCAGTTCCTCCCTGTGGGGAGCCAATCCGTGCTGGGGAAGTCACAGTCCTTCCAGACTGGGGGAATGGAGGTGGGGGGGTGGTAGTGGGTCTTGGGGCAGATATGGGGTACCTACATGCCCTGGTTAGAGCACCAGAAACAGAACTGAAAAAAATTATGTAGCGCTCAGCTGTTTGAAACTAAAACACTAGTTCTCTGTTTTTTTTTCTTCTTCCTCGCAGGTAATGCTATGGAATCTCCAGAAGGCTCGTCCACTCTGGGCACTAAACTTGCAGGAACTCTCTCAAGAGGAGAAGGAGGAGGAGCAACATCAGCAAGCTGGACAGTTGTTCAACCCACCACTTGCCCACTCCATCACAGTGGCCAGGTGTGGAAATGTCTTTGCCAGTGGTGCTGAAGATGGTAAAGTCAGAGTCTTCAGGGTGACAGGAACCAGGTTTGAGCAGGAAGCTGGGTTGAGAGGTCACAGTATGGGGGTGTCACATGTCCACTTCCTGGATTTGCCATCCCATCCCTATTACTTGGCTTCAGGGGGAAATGACGGGAAAGTGCTACTGTGGGACGCTGGAAAATTGAAGCAAAGCAAAGTGCCAGAGAAGACCATTCACAGAAGAAAGAAGAAAACTAGTAAAAAGGACCAGTCACAGAAAGAAGATAGCCCCAGCACCTCAGAACCCTGCAAGGAACCAGACAGTAACAATTGCTTGCCCAAACTGAGCATAAATCATGGAGAAAAAGTAAACTGGCTATGGGCCACAGGAGCCAAGGGCTCCTGGAAGATACTGGTTGCAGATCAAAGTAGTTCCATATCAGTGTATCCTGTACCAGAACTTTAAATATGTGCTGCTTTGACTAATATTATTATTAAATATGACTTCCTTAAGAATGTTTTTTTTTTTATTGAGGTATTGACTCAGAAGTGTGAAGCACTAGGCTGTGGTAGCTCGGTGATCTCCACAGTATACTGGTCCAGTATGGCAGCAGTTGGTTTGACCCATCTTGGCCTAGTTTGGGCCATTGAGAGTATGGTTAGGGACATTTTGTGCCAAGGAAATGCCTTTTCAGGTTGGGGAAGCAGCAGCATTGGATTATAACCTAAGCTTGGAAGGCTTCGGAGTAGGGCCTGTGGCCCAATTTATGGCAAATTTCTGAAACAAAGAGCTGTCCGATTGAGAGACAGCGGACTGTAAAAAAAATTAAAAGTGTTTACTGGCAAACTGATACTGATGCGTAGTACTTTCTCACACTTTACATGAGACGCAATACACTATTTACCTATAATGTCTGACATTTACAGTCAGATGGGTGCTTGCAATAGCAAGTACCGGTGTGTCTATTCTGTATTTCAAAAGCTTGAATTCTGTATTGAGCCAAAAGTGGGTGAAGACATGGGACTTAGTGTACTGCAAATTCAGCTCTGGAGCATACCTCTCAACCTCTTGTCACAGAAAGAAGGGACACAGACACTCAAAATGAGAGACAGTATAGGACACTAGCCCTCAAAACGAGTGACCCATCATTAGGCACGAGGATGCAAGCTCACAACACTGTAGGAACCAGTCCTTCTGTTTGCTCGAAGTTTAATTTTGCCTTAGCAGAATGTTAAGAATTTCTGCTTTAACATTTGAGATTACAACACAATCTCTATATGGGCAACACCTTGTCAGTGTATAATGGAGGGGTAAAATGAGGGACATCCTTCATGAAGAGGGACAGGTGAGAGGTATGCTCTGAAACCAGCCAGCTTTTTTTTTTCATTATTATTGTTATTAACTCTTTTTACCTGCCTCATAGGACTCCCTCCAACGTGGACCGGACAGCCAGCATTTTTCCCACCCTGCCTGAGACCCCCACGTCAGACCTCTGCTCCGGAGCCTCCTCCACGCTCCTGCCCTGCTGGCCCTCACCTGGCTTCGACCCCCGAGACAGGGCCACCAAATCCTACCCGGCACTCTTTCTAGAATCCAGACAGTAGGCAGAGCGAGGAGGAGGAAATTCAGAGGCTGTGTGGGCTGGTACGGTGATGAGCATGGGGGCCAACTGTGTGCCAGGGCTGTTCCTGTGTTCTGGTCCCGGCGGCGCAGACATGCAGTGATGTCCAGCATGTGATGGGCATGCTCCCGCACCCACCCACAGGACGTCTGCCATCGCCTCCATAGTCCTCTGGGTGTCCTCCTGGTTGCAGTACTCACAGTCTCCACTGGGAGCCTCTAGTACCGCGGAGTCTGCAGACCACCATCCTCAGGAGAGGAGAGGAGAGCAGTGCTCTGGATGTTTAATCCTTTCCTCTCTAGCCGATCCCCAGTGCCCCAGGTTCGCGACCAAACACTAGTCGCCGGCATGGAGCGAGGTAAGGCGGATGCCTCAGCGCTACCAGGCCACCGATCAGGCAGCTGTTGCTAGGCTACTAGTCCCAGGCAGTTGTGGCTTTTGAGGCAGGAGAAGGGTACCTTCCTTAAGAACACTTGGTGACTACTCATCCTGCCAGCTCAGTGGTAGTGGTACTGCTTGTGACGCAGACATACAGGGTTTGGAATCAAACTTTGGTCAGCCAGGGGCAGCAGGATCGAGTGTCCATGTGACTGCTGTTCTCTGGGGGGGAGGGGGGCAGAGCCTAGCATGCACCAGACCCTTAGTGGAGGCTAGGGAGAAGGCAGTCCAGGGCTGCCAGACGTGCACAGAGGCGCATCGCCCATCGATGTGAAGCATGCGATGTGCGTCACGATGGCATTGCATGTCCATGCCTCCTGGAGAGAAAAGAAGAAATCTCCCAACTGGTAGGTAACACTGGTCACCAACAGGCTGTACACCTGGCTATCTAAGCCCTGTCCATCGCACTGGATCCAGTTCAGCAGGGGTCAGGGAACCACGCTGACCTTACTGGAGGTGGGCAGGGCACAGACAGGTAAGTCCTGGAGGACACCGGTGTGACAGGGCCAGGATGACTGGCAAAAAGAGGCCAGCTGGACAGGAGCAGAAAAGATTACCAGGAAACAAAAAGACGACTTGATGGATTGGGGAATATAAAATCAGATTTAATCTGCAAATCCTGTAATTTTCCTATCAAATTCTGCTGTCCTGGAATGACCCTTCAGATTTTGGACAAATATTTCAAGATGGCTTGCATCTGGTCTAGGGGTGATCTTGTATTCCAAAAGTTACATCCATATTTTCTAAGAGGCTTGCATCCCAGAACAGCCGGCCTGCATTCAGAATCTCATTTTGACGCTTGAAATGCCCAGCACTCCGTGTTTGGACTCAGGGAGGTGGGTGATATACAGTGCCATGTGTCTGAGGTTCAACAGCTCTTGTCACAGTTTCTTCTGGAATATCTTGCAGAATACTACAGGAACTCTGTGCAATTTCATTGAATTTATTTAGGGTTGTAACCATTGAACATAGCTTGTTTACAGTGGTGACCCATAGGCAGCATACTAAAAACACACATGTTGCAATGAACATTCATAAGTAGTTAGAATTAGTAATCCAGTTGGTCTTTCAGTAAACTGTGACATCTCACAGAGAGTGCTTGACCCTGGTGGGGGGCTCTGTAAGTCCTGGGTTTGCAGTGGAAAACTGTTAAAGGAACACTGTCTACCCATTTTGCATCATATGATTTCCAGGTGAAAGTCCACATTTTATGATTGCTTACCTTCTCAAAAAATTAATTGATGTTGCTAGTTGTTTTATCTGCTTCCTTTCCTTTACCCAGAACTGAAATGCATGCTAGTGGTGTAATTATAGCTAGCCTTGTTTTGTTTCAAATCCTTGATCTGCTCATATTATATACTTCAAATAACATGAAGTCTTGCTGTATTCTGACAATTGTAGTGATTCCCAACCTTTGAACTGCCCGGGAGAACTAAGGGTTAACTTTCCATGCAGGGCATGGAACGCTGAGCTCGAGCACGGTTGAAGTCTCTGTCTGGAGTGTTTTAAACTCAAACCGTCAGATTCTTTACTCCGCCTCACTGAACGGTCGCTCTGGAGATATCTCCTTCAGCTCGCTCCGAAGTCGGTTAAAGTTTTCAGTTTTTCGTCGGTTTAAACCGAAAAAAAGTATCTGCATAGTCTGTTCAGTCTCTGTCTATGGTGCCGTGAGTACTAGATAGGAATTGTTCTATTATTTCTGTGTGGAACTTGTAAAAGTGTGGTCAGTTCGGCTGAACCGACCATTTGATTGTGAATTTTGCTATATTTACTGTGTGGTTACCAGTCCTCATCGGTTCTAAAAAAAAAGCTGTGTTTTAACTGTTTTTTTCCCATACCCGTGACACGGTTAGGAACCGATAAGGGAGTCTTGCCTGGCGGTTGCTGAAAAAAGGGTAAGTTTGGTTAGGTTGGCCATGTCTGAGAAACCCAAGGAAAAAAACAGGCCCACTGGGTTTCAACACTGCAGTGAGTGTGGGGAGGTCTTTGCCAAGGCCGATCCTCAGACCACCAGTGTTTATTGTCTGGGGTTTGACCACCTCAATTCAGACTACCAAATATGTAAAAATTTTCCCAAATCTACCCTTGAGAAGAGACTAGGTAGACTGAGGGAAAAGGTGGCTGAGAAGTCCGTTGACCCGGATGACTAGGCCGGTTCGATTTCGACCGAACCAGAAGGAGTGCCCTCTGACCAGGGCAATACTTCTTCGGGCAGAAAGAGAGCCGATTCGGAGGGATCGGTTCCGACAGAAAGCACAAAGATAAATCGACTGGTTCGGATCCAGAGGTTCATGTTCCGACTGCCGATGAGATAGCCAGGGTGATTCAGATCGTGGAATCGCTCCGTCCGGTTCCGACCAATCCGTCTCCTCCTGGCAGGGGTTCGGTTGGTTCCCCTGGTTCAAGAGTATACCCTTGAAGAATTTTATGAACCGGAGTTTGAAGAGGAAGGGGAATTTGAGGATTATGATGCAAGTGAAGGTCTGGATGTGCCTGTGAACCGGACATCTCCCCAGACAGACCATCAGGTGTTTCCTCTCCTAGGCTTTCTGAGTCCCCTTCCCATTTTATGTTTTACAGGAAAGTGGCTGAAACCCTCCAGCTTCCTATGGAAGAGGCTGTGGAAGATCAAGAAGAGCCTGATTATGTAGAGATGATGGATATCCCAAAGTCCAGGAGACTGTCTATTTCCCTTCATAAATCTTTTGGGAAACAGACACAAAAAATCTTAGTCTCCTAACACTATACCTCCTGTGGATAAAATAATGGACAAGAGGTATACACTCTCACGCTCAGATACGGAGTTCTTATATCAGCAATACAGCCATGGTGGGGTAGTGCAGGCTGCTGCCTGTGACAAGGCAAATATTCCCTTGGCTTCACACTCACCTTGACAAGGACTCCAGGAAGATTGATGCCATGGCAAAGAAGCAGTACATGGCATCTTCTTTGGGACTTAGACAGGCGAATTACATGGCCTATACAGCCAGGTACCAGAAGTCCAGGTGGGACATTGTACTGGCACTGGCTAAACAGGCCTCCCCCGAGCTAGCCAAGGAGCTGGAGGCAGTGGCTGCAGATGGGATTGAGGCATCTAAAGTGCAATTTCATGCTGCTGTGGACTCTAATGATGTTTCATCAAGAGTTATGGCTACATCTGTGGCTCTTCGGAGGATGGCTTGGCTCAGATGTACTAGCCTCTCGCAGGACACCCAGGGTAAGGCTAAGGATTTTCCTGTAGTGGGTAATTCTCTGTTTGGGGAGCAGACAGAGAATTACATGAAGAAGATGGACGAGTACAGGACCACTTACAGGAGTGCTCAGGCCAAGGAAAGGCAGGCAGCTCCTCAAAGGCAGCAGTCTAGGGGCAGGGGCAGGCCTTTTCAAAGGCCTTTTTACCAAGCACAGGCCTCTTCTTCCTTTTCGCAGAGGGGGTTCTTCAGAGGGTGAGGCAGAAGGGGGATGAGCAGGCCTGCATCCACCCCTCAGCCTAAAGCCCCTGCTAAGCAGACACCCTGATGGGTCTGCCCAGGTCGACTCTCCTATTCCAGTAGGGGGCAGGCTGGCTTTACTTTGTCCAGGACTGGACGTCTGTTACAACAGACAAGTGGGTCCTGGAAGTAGTAAGCCAGAGACTGGTTCTCAGCTTCAAAAAATTTCCAAAGATGAGAGCCAGATCTTTTCCACCTACAAATCTTTTGGAAACCCCTGCCCTAGAGGCAGAGGTTTCTTCTCTCCTAGCTTTAAGAGCTATAGAGTAGTACCTACCCTACACTGGGGCAAAGAACTGTACTCCAGATACTTTCTGACCCCCAGAAAGACAGGGGAGTGGTGACCCATCCTAGACTTCAGATATCTGAACAAACATCTTTTAAAACCAAAGTTCAAGATAGTAACTCAGATCTCGGATATTTAAACAAGCACCTTTTAAAGCCAAAGTTCAAAATGGTGACTCTGGGAATAATCCTTCCCTCTCTAAGGCCAGGGGACTGGTTAGCCTCCCTGGACCTCAAAGATGCCTACTTTCACATTCCCATCAGGTGCTCCCACAGAAAGTACCTCAGGTTCGAGTTGCCCTCAGGCCACTATCAGTTCAGAGCAATGCCCTTTGGCCTAACCTCAGCTCCAAGGGTTTTCACAAAGTGCCTGGCAGTAGTAGTTGCCTTTCTAAGAAGGCAAAAGATTTCCATATTTCCTTATCTGGACGATTGGCTATTAGTGGGTCAGTCTCCAGACCAAGTCAAGTCTCACCTGCAAGTGACCCAGCAAGTGCTCACTTCCCTAGGATTTCTTCTCAGCCTTCCCAAGTCAGTTCTCGAACCAGTCCAGCTCCTTACCTTTATAGGGTAGAACTGGACACACTCAGAGCAAGAGCCTTTCTTCCTCTAGAAAGGGCAAGGGCTCTTATGGAACTAGCTTCTTCCTTCAGCCTTCAGATATCTCGACCAGCAAGGCATTTCCTCCAGCTCTTGGGCCACATGGCAGCTTCAACAGTAGTGGTCCAAGGGGCAAGATTCCAGACGAGGGATATTCAGTTCCACCTGAGAGCTTACTGGTCTCAGAGAAAGGACTCCCTTACCAAACTGATTACAGTGACTCCGACCTTGATCCAGCCCTCCAGTGGTGGCAGGATCAGGACAGTTTAAGGCAAGGTGTTCCTTTTGTTGCTCAGCCTTTTTCAGTGGTCCTTACCATGGATGCTTCTCTTCTGGGCTGGGAAGCCCACCTGGGGTCCCTCACTGCCCAGGGCCTGTGGTCCCCCCAAGAATCCCTTCTCCAAATCAATCTTCTAGAGCTCAGGGCAGTTTTTCTAGCTCTAAAAGCGTTCTCACACTCAGTTCAGAACAGACAACACTACCACCATGTGGTACATCAACAAGCAGGGAGGCACTCGGTCCATGGCCTTGTGCACAGAAGCCATGAAGTTGTGGTCCCTGGCTTATTCCCTGCAAGCCTCTCTTGTAGCAGTTCACCTTCCAGGAAGGACAGTGTGCTAGCAGATGCACTGAGCAGGATTTCTCAGGGCCATCACGAATAGTCCCTGGACCCTCAGGTGTTGAAAGTGATTTTTGCAAGGTGGGGCACACCAGAGATAGATTTCTTTGCAGCCCCAGACAATCACCAACTCCCTCTCTTTTGTTGCAGACATCCAGTCTTGGGCTCAGTTCCCCTGGATGCCCTGATTCTGAATTGGGAAGGGAAGTTTCTGTATGCCTTTCTCCCCTTCCCACTCCTTTTCAAAGTTTTAGTCAAAATAAGGTCTCAACCTTGCAAGGTGATTCTGGTTGCTCCAGATTGGGCCAGACAGCCCTGGTACCCCCTGTTGCTATCCCTAGCAGTCCATCTTCCCCTGTCTCTTCCCAGGAATTACAACCTATTAATATCCTCTCGGGAGGATTTGGTACCCCAATCTTCAGTCCCTCAATCTCAAGGCATGGCTCTTGAAGAGTTAGAGTTTGCAGATCTGCATCTTTCCCAAGGGGTTCTGGACATCCTGAAGGCTTCTCAAAAGCCCTCCGCCAGAAAGACTTACAACTCCAAATGGAAAAGATTCAGCCTTTGGTGTCCTAAGAAGAATATTTCTCCAGACACTACTGAATTGCCTATGGTTCTGGATTATATGGTCCATCTTAATGGTCTAGGCCTCAGACCAGCTACTCTCAAGGTACACTTGTCAGCTGTTTCTGCATTTTTGTCTGTGGTGAAGCCTTCCTCACTATCTTCCCATCCTGTGTTCTGTAAATTTTTTAAAGGATTGCTTCACACCAGTCCTCCTTTTAGAGACCCTGCCCCTGCCTGGGATTTGAATGTTTGCATTGCTCAGCTTATGCAACCCCCCTTGAGCCTATGCCTTCAGCAGAGCTCAAGTACTTGACTTGGAAAACTGTGTTCTTGGTAGCCATTACCTCTGCCAGGCGTATCAGTGAATTGCAAGCCCTGTCAGTGGAACCTGATTTTATCTCCTTTCATAGGGATAAAGTGGTCCTTAGAACCAATAGAAGGTTCTTGCCCAAAGTGGTTTCAGACTTCCATTTAAACCAGTCTATGTCTCTCCCTGTTTTCCTCACTGATCATTCTTCCTCAGGAGAGAGGAGGCTACACAGTTTAGATGTCGAAAGAGCCCTTAGTCACTACATAGAGCGTACCAAGGGTCACAGGTTTAACTCCCTCCAGTTGTTTCTCACTTATGGAGAAGTGAGAAAGGGCAAACCTGCCACCAAAAGATCTATTGCCAGGTGGATTGTGTCTTATATACAATTCTGCTATGAAAAATGGAGAAGAACTCCACCCTCAGGCCTGAGGGCTCATTCCACAAGAGGTACAGCTGCTTCCCTGGCTGCGGCCAGGGATATTCCTCTCCTAGAAATTTGTCAAGCAGTCACCTGGAAAACAGTCCATACCTTTACTAAGCATTACTCCCTGGATATCCAGGCTAGGAGTGATGTTCGGTTTGGCACAGCAGTACTTCAGAGCCTATTCCCAAAGTAGGTTCTGTCCCTGCTCCTTGGAGGTACTGCTTGGTAGTCTGCAATTGTCAGAATACAGCAAGACTTCATGTTATTTGAAGAAAAAATTACTCACCTTAGTAATTCTATTTCTGCTAATGGAATCTTGCTGTATTCTGACCTCCCTCCCTGCCTTCCCTCTCTGAACCTGTTTTTGGGAAGTGGGTGGGCAGGTGCAGTGTTGCACCCAAGGGGTGTATTTGCTGGCACCCTCCTCCCTTTTGTTTGAGTGCTTATTTATTATTGTAAATTTTTTAAGTACATTGGGTTTAGTTTTTGGGTTTCCTGACTTGAGTCTTCCTTGGGGATCCAAAACTTTTCAGCCAGTTGGCTAGTATAATTTTTACAATTTCCACATAGAATTTTTAGTTTAGTTGGGCTCGTAAGAATCTGACTGTTTGAGTTTAAAACACTCCAGACAGAGACTTCAACTGAGCTGGAGCTCAGCGTTCCATGCCCTGCATGGAAAGTTAACCCTTAGTTTTCTGGGGCAGTTCAAAGGTGGGGAATCACTGCAATTGTCAGAATAGAGCAAGACTCCATTAGAAGAAATATAATTACTAAGGTGAGTAATTGTTTCTTTCTGAACATTGGGAATACCTCTCCCCCCAAAAAACAGTACAGGCACTTGTAGTGTAATAGTCTCCTCTCCTCCCGCTGCATTATGAGGGGCTAGAGTGTGTTGGAAGTGTTCCCAAATCCAGGAAAGATACAGTGGGAGTTGATGAAAGATAGTAAACAGATGTGTTTTTGTGTGGTTAACACCAGTATGTTGGGGAGTCGCTATTTCACTATAAAAAAAAAAAATCTGTGCTTTTAAGGTTTCGGCCACTGATGAACTGGTAACCACTTAGGAGATCTGTTAGTATATAGCTACTGGGCATCTACTGAATAATTTTTAGCTGGAGTGTGTTCAGACAGTTGCTTAGTGTAGTTTATTTTGTATTTCCTTAGGTTTGTGGTATGGGGTTACTTTCTGATTTCACACTCGCTGTGTGTGCTGGTTCAGTGATTATAATGCTTTAAATGATTATAATGGGCCAAATTTCAAAGTTGACTGTTACATCTATTAGTTATTTGAGTCATCTGTTAGATTCGTGTCAAATGAATCTGATAGATTTTTTTGATTGGGTGACCAGGGAAGTAAAATCAGGGTGGAGCGGTGGATGTGGCCTACCTAGATTGCAGTAAGGCTTTTGGGGGGTCACATGATGGCTGCTTGACTGTACTTTGCAACTTCTTGCTCCCCGCTAGAACCTGCAGTTTCATCTTTTTCTGCAAGTCTCAATCAACGATTTGGAGATATTCCAGTCTAGGAAGCTCTTCAGAGACAACTATCGACAGATACAAATGGAAATACGGAAAGCTCCGCCACGACACACTCCTCCACCCTCCTCCAAAAAAGACAAGGCCACAAAACAGCTTAAGGTGCAGATTGCTACAATTCTTCGGTCTGCTGCGACTGATACAGCCCTGTCGGAAGAAAGATTTATGGAGATTATGCAGCCTGTACAAGATTCTGTTGCTGCAATCTCTGGTGATGTGCAGCAAATTCAGGTCAATCTTGATTCACTTAATACTCGAGTTGGGGATGTTGATGCATGATTGATATCAGTGGAGAAATGGAGGGAGAAGGCAGAACTGGACTCCTCCACGTTAAGACACTGCTCTGGAAAATGGAGGACAAACTGGAGGACCTTGAAAGGTGCAGTCGGTGCAATAATCTAATTGTCTTCGGTCTGCCTGAGAAAGAAGAGGGCACCAACCGTGTTCTATTTGTGCAGAAGCTTTGCGAGAGAATAGCAGGGCCTTCCCGAACAACACCATCTATGTTGAGAGAGCGATCGCCCCCGCGCTGCCGTCCCCCGCTACCAGGAGCGCCGCCCAGCACTTGGTGTTTAAATTACTCAATTACCTGGATAAGCAACACATTTTAAATAAAGTTAAAGAAGCTCAGGAAATCCAATGGGCAGGGAATAAGCTCAGGCTGTCCCAGGATCTACCCCACTCAGTATGACTCAAAAGGCAAGAATTCCACCCTTTGGTATCTCGATTGGTCGCAGCTGGGACACCTTTTTGCATTAAGTACCCTGCAACACTGCAAATCAAGCACAAAGACAAGTGAGTGGCACTTGAATCACCCAGGCAAGCCACGGAGGAGCTCCGTAATTTATTTCCAGACCTCTTCAAGTGAAACGGCCTTCTTTGATCGAGGTACTAAAGTTGCTTCGCAGTGACTGATGTCTGAGTTGGTTTAGACGTCTGTTCTCTGGGGACGCTCCTTTGATAGTTTTGGAGTGGCGTGGGATCCTACAACCCTTTATTTGCTGCTTACAACAGGAGAATCCTGGCTAGCTGGGAGGAAGCGGTACCTGGAATCTGAAGTAAGCGGGGCCAGATGACATGATCACTCGTTTTGCCCTCTAATAATAATCAAGTACATTAGTGTTCAATAGCTACTTTGTTTTGTAGTTGGTGATGGCAGTATGCGATAATTTCCTTTATTCGAGGATTGAGCGGTGTTTATTTAATGACATTGGACGGGCCTTCCCGGACTAACAAGACTTTCCGGGCCCGACTACCTCTTGCGTGTGAGCAGATCAGGATTCACGGACTGAGAAGTTCATGGAAAAGGGTACATTGGATAAGTTAGGGAGTGACATTGAAACTCCAGGATGGATTTCCTTTTCTTTAGTTTTGGACCGATGCCTCAGGAAGAATAATATTTTTGAACAGTTGGAACACTGCAGTGTTGATTTCTGTTAGTTTTCTTTAATTATTTAGTTTTCCCTTCTCATGTACTCTGAGCTAATACTTTGATGTCCCTTGCATGATGCAGGGAAGGGCTCACCAGTTGTTTTTCATAGGGCATGAAGGGCGTTAAGATGAACCGTTAGACTGCATTTTATAATTCTTTGTATCTACTTTTCTCTAGCAGCTGTATGAGCTTGCTCAACTGAGTCTTTCCTGCAATAAACTTGAATTCATAGTGGGTCAGGGGAGCGAGGAGGGGACTTAACTAGGGTTAGGTAGTTAGAACTTTTAATCACGTACCGTGTTGTGTAATTGGAGTTCGGCCTTTTTGAGCCGGGGGTAGTTTATTACTATGTGTGTTTGTGGGGAAGGGTGGGTATTTTTTTCTTCTCTCATGGAGGGAGGGCAGTACCTTTGTCTCCACTGCATTTTAAATATGTTAACAGAGTGGGGGGGGTTGGGGAACATCTGCACATTAAGAGCACAAGGGGAGTCTCTCATAGTAAATCAGTTAAATCTAGGATACCTTTTGCTTATCCACTAATTGTTTATTATTAATGGGGGGAACTTACAAATTTGTGAGCTGGAACATAAAAGGGGCCCAGTGTAAACAAAAGAGTTGTATGATCATTAAACATCGTGCTCATTTAGGAGCAGAGAGTGCCTGTTTGCAGGAGATTCATCTGCCCAGGGATGATATTTTATTTTTTAAGCGAGGATGGGTGGGATAAGTCTTTGGCTCTGGCAACTCTACTAAGCGAGCAGGCACCATTATTGTGGTAGCTAAATGGGTACCATTTATTAAACTGCAAGAATGGTATGATCTAGAAGGACGCTATAGTATTATACAGGGCACATTGGCGTCAACCCCAATCTTAATAGGTTCAATATATGGTCCGAATGTAGACTCTCCCCTTTTTTTTATTCAGTTGTTAACAAGGGTGGTGTTAAATCCACCCATTTTAACATTTTTGGGTGGAGACTGGAACCTGGTTCCGAGCGTGGATCTTGACCGCTCAGATAGTAAAAAGTGCGGGCTCTCACCAGCACAGCATGCCTTCAGAGACCTCCTGTCGGGAGCGGGGGTAGTGGATGTATGGCGAACTTTAAACCCAGAGGACAAGCAATTCATTTATTACTCTCCACCACATGGTACCTTCTCTAGAATAGATTATTGGTTGGTGAGCTCCTTCTGCCTTTCTGGTGTCCTTGATGCGCCCATTTATTCCAGGGTACTCTCAGATCATTCCCCAGTTGGCATATCCTTTATTCTAGGTCCAGGGATTCGGAGGAACTCTCTCTCTGGCGCCTCAATACGCAGCTGCTAAAGCACGCTGAGACCCTAACTTCCATGCAAGCATTTATTAAAGACTTTCTGGACATGACTTTGGGTTCAGTAGAGAGGATTGATGTAGTATGGGCTGCTCTTAAGTGTGCCATCAGGGATAATTTTATACGGATTGCCTCTACCCGAACTCAGAAAAATAAACTAGTACTTGACTCCTTATTAGATGAAATACAGCAATTGGAGTGTATAATAAATAAGGTATCACCACCAGAGGATTGGGCTAGGCTACACCGTCTTCAAACGGCCTATTATGATATAATGGTACAGAAAGCAGAATTGGCCATCCATAACACTCAATTGAAATATCTGGAATCTGGGGAGCGAGCGGGGAAACTTCTGGTACTTAGATTAAAACAAGTTGAAATGTCAAAATTCATTCTGAGTTTGAGATCCCCCCTAGATGGTCACATTATTTCCCAGCCCGAAGAGATTGCAACAGTCTTTGGTAACTTTTATAAGGATCTCTACTCGGCTGATGACTCCTTGAAAGTAACTGACAAAGATATCACTGACTATCTCGAATCAGCTAACCTTCCCTTTTTACCACCCGCTATGGCAGACCAGCTTGGTGCCCCAATTACTTTAGTTGAAGTGCAAATGGCCGTTGCCCAACTGCCCCAGGATAAAGCCCCTGGCCCAGACGGCTTATCTAATAACTTGTACAAGGCCTGTCTTCTTCAACTCTCCACGCTGTTGATGGATGCGTTTCTCTGTGGTTTCACCAAGGGGTGAAGGATCCTAGCTTCCTAGAGGCAATTACTACCCTCATTCCCAAATCAGGTAAAGATTTACTATGTCCTGGGAACTATCGACCAATTTCTTTATTGAATTCAGATGTTAAAATTTTAGCAAAAATCTTGGCCAGTCGCTTAGCTCCAATATTAGGGAGTATTATCGGTAATGATCAAGTTGGATTCATCAGGGGACGTCTCTCGGGAGATCATGTGCGAAAACTTATGCACTTGATCTTGGGGTCCAGGGAGTCTGGGATCCCATCGGTCCTTGTCTCTCTTGATGCTGAAAAAGCGTTCGATTGGGTCTCCTGACGCTTTTTGTTTGCTACTCTTAGGCAGCTTGGCATACCTAATACTTTCCTCACCTGGGTCAAAATTCTATACACCGCCCCCACAGCACGAGTGTGTTGCAGTGGGCACATATCTCAAATTTTCCCGCTCGAGAAAGGTACACGACAACAATGCCCCTTATCTCCTCTCCTTTTTGACTGTTATCTCGAGTCATTAATTCGGACACTCATCTCATCTTCAGTATTAAAAGGAATACAGTTATATGGTGAGCGATATGTCCTATCAGCTTATGCTGATGAGCTTCTTCTACGCCTTGAGGAGCCAGAAGTATCACTACTGGCCCTTTTAGGGGAAATCAATAGATTTTCCAAAGTCTCAGCATATAAACTTAACTTATCCAAAACTAAGGTGTTTCCTTTGAATCACAGGGTTTCTAGAGCCAGCCCCATTACTCTGGGTCTTTCATGGGAGTATCAAACCCTCACTTATCTGGGGATAAAGATCTCCCGGAGTATCCCCTCCATGTTTAGAGATAATTTAATTGCTTTAGAACTAACTTTTCAGGCAGACCTGAACAGGTGGAGTGTATTGCCAATGCCTTTATGGGGACGCATTAATATTCTGAAAATGAATGTTCTGCTGAGGCTTCTGTATCCACTAGGTATGTTGGGTCTCTATACTCCCAAAGGGTTGTTTATGAAACTGCAGAGAATGTTTAACAACTTTCTTTGGAAAAATAAACCAGCCAAGCGAGGGTTCCTTAAGTTAACAGCCCCTAAATTATAGGGAGGGCTGGCCTTCCCTTCTCTGTTTACTTATTATGGGGCCCAACATCTTAGTAGGATAGCCCTTTGGTACAAGGCAGACTCATTGGTTAACAGTGGTATGTATAATCCCGCATGGTTAAACATTGAAAGTAAAGCATCACAGAGTGTTAATAGCTCTCTGGCTGCCCTAGTGTATGTAAAACTTTCCAAACTTGCTAAGTCACTTAAGCCTACCCCGATGGCCTGGTCGCTTAAAGCCTTGCAACAAATCCTGTGGTACTTTTTGATAAATTGGCATGTTTCACCCGCCCAACCTCTAGTTTGTAATCCACATATTCAAATTGATCATCGCCCCATCCCATCCTCTTTTCTTCTGCAGCTTAAGCTTAAGCACTGCACACTGGCCAGTCTCCTGCAAGACAACCTGGTGGCCTCCTTTCAAACCTTGCAGACTCGTTTCCAGCTGAGTTCCAAAGACTTCTTCAAGTATTTGCAAGTTAGGAATGCGATAGTAGCTTTTTTTTTATACTTTATTTTTATTCATTTTTCAATTGTGCAATACACACAATACAAAGTTAATCGAGTAATAGCAATCTCAGAAATTACAAATATTAGCAATACAAAGACAGGATTTATGTGCTATTACTGTAGTGACCTCATATGTGGGGGGTCTCCATTTTCATATTTAAACAAATATCAAGTTATGTCTAGGAAAAGACCATTGCAACAGACTCATGGACATAATCAAAAATATTTATCCACTACTTTCCTGGGTGTATCGACACCCTATAAACACCTAGTGTTTGTGTCCATGTAAACCGAAGACTGTAGCTTCATATATATACTTGACTACATTAGAACAGAAATAGCTCTTAATAAGCCCTTATAAAACATTTTATATTTCAAAACAAGCATCACTTCTTAATGTAGCTTGAACTGACGCTATTAATTAATATTTAACTTGCAACTATGATTTATGAGAGGCTCTATACTCGTATCTAATGAAATAGTTATAATCCTCCATGGCCTAATATGCCAATGTAGCCTCTCAATTGTAACTCTAAGTGACTGAGAATCAAACGGACTGTTTTTTAAAACTCAAATAGGTAATCATAGGAAACCAGAAGATATGCAAGACATTTTCAAGGACTATCATGCTTCCCAGTCCATGGACTATTTAAGTACAAATACTTCTAGCTTCAGCAGTGTCCATTTAACCCTCAGGTTTAAGCTGCTGTGAGGAAATTCAGGGATTTTCAGTCCTCATCATTTTCGTCTTCCTGAGACCTAGGACGTTGCACAAAATCCTGTTTAATTGTCTCTAGTCTCTTGCCCGCCTCCCGGATCTGAAAAAATGTAAGTCTTACCGGCATAGTAAAGTCTCAGACGGCTGGTAGTTGTAAGGAGTGATTAATCCCCAGTGCTCTAAGTCCTGCATGAACCACATCAAAGCTCTTCGTCTCTGCCTCGTAGGCGGCTTAAATCTGGAAAAAGATATATCCGTTCTCCTGCTTCAAGTTTCAAAGGGCCCATAGATTTAGCCGCCTCCAGAACAGTGTCCCGCATATGAGCATCCGTAACAATCATAATAGTTCGAGGTGTTTCAGCGGTTTCCTCTCTGGGTTCAAACGGTATGCCTTAATAAGCTGGCCACGTAAGTCCAAATTCAGTTGGTTCATTAATAAATCTGTTACAAATTCTTGAAGTACTTTACCCTCTTGAGCCTCTAGGACCCCAGCAATCTCAGGTTACTGGCCGCATGTTGTTTTCCAGTATTTCAAGCCGGAGTCGATGGTCTTGTTTTCGGCAAATCCCGCCACTGCTGCCGCCGAGGTGTTCTGCTAATCCACTGCCGACTTAGCATCTGCAGCCACCACATTCATACGGGATTCCATTATAGTAAATCTGGTGCCTAAGTCGTCCACTTTCTTATCCAAATCTCGAATTGCTTGCAAAACTGTGCCAATAGATGGGTCTGGAGCGTTAGATGCCTCAGCCGTTAGGCTGCTACCATGCGGTGTCTCTATGTGCGCTGTAGACTTATTCGAGTCTTGCTGGATTATATGGCGAGTTTTACCCATTCTGGGCTGCAAAGTTATTTCCCAGTCTTGCTAGAGGTCTCGATTTCTCCCTTTATTAGAAGAAGAAACGCTAGGTTTTCCGTTTTAAGTCGCCTTTTTGTTATAATCTAATAGAGCTTCTGTTCAATGCGTCTGTCCTGTTTGGTTGCTGGCCACGCCCCCCAGTAGCTTTTAATAATAAAGAGGACTGGTTTGATCAGTCTACTCATGGGCTTCAGCAAATTTTCCAAAGCACAGAAATTACGCATGTAGTCTCGAGGATATATAAGCAACTTCAGGCCTTAGATCATAATCTTCCAACTGGAATTTGTTGCTACTGGGTGCAGGAGCTCTCCCTGCCGGCTGAGGTAGAATTCTGGACAAAAGTATGGAGTACGAATTGCAAATATATTAAGCAAGACAGGTTGGGTCTTGCTCAATTTCAAATTATGCACAATATGTACTATACTTCATTAAAATTATACAAGGCAGGACTTGCAGTATCTCCAGACTGCTTCCGATGCAAAATGGTCCCAGCTCTCTTTATCACATGTTATGGGAGTGCTCCTACGAACATACGAAATTTGCCAAGTCTGCTCGAATGTGCAGCTAGCACCCCTTATTCTGCAGCTGCCCCTCACTCCCACCCTTCCCCTTCATTAACCCTCCCCCTTGTCCTGTCCCATCCTCGTTTGAAGCAGTCCACTGTTCTACTGCATACCACTTCAGCAGGTAACGATTCCACCCAGCCACCACCCTCTCTGTAAAAAGTGTCTCTCATCTCCCTCCTGAACCTTCCTCGCCTCCAGTCTCATATCATGGCCCTGGTGGCCCTGCCTCCTTACTTTGAACAGCCCTCTGTACCCATCTTGTTTATTCCTTTCATGTATTTAAAGGTTTCAATCATGTCACCCCTGTCTCCTCTCCAGTGAGTACATGTTCAACTCCTTCAACCTCCTCTCGTATGATAAGTCCCCCAGCCCCTTGATCATCTTTGTCGCTCTGCGCTGCACCCCCTCCAGTAACTTAATGTCCCTCTTCAGATACGGACGCCAGTACTGCACGCAGTACTCCATGCAGTACAAACTGATCTTGCTCTTGATGTCCCATGATATGTCTGCAGTGAATATCCCAAACAACACTGGTCCCAACAGTGAGCCCTGTAAAACACCGCTCGTCACTGCCCTTGGGTGTGAGAGCTCCCCACCCACCACCACCCTCTGTTGCCTTCCCTGCAGCCAGTTACCTACCCATCTCACCAGCTTTGCACCCGCCTGTGCCTACTAACTTCCTTCCCAGCCTTCCATGTGGCACTTAGTCAATGCCTTACTGAAGTCCAGATGCAGGACATCCAATGCATGGCCCTGTCCAGTTGCCTAGTTACCCAGTCATAGAACTCGACCAGGTTGGTTTGGCAGGATCTGCCACGATGGAGCCATGCTGTCTGCTGTCCTGTAGTCCTTGGCCTCTAGGAGGGCCACCAGCCACTCCTTCAGGATAGTCTCCATTAGCTACCCACGATGGATGTGAGGCTCATTGGTCTGTAGTTTCCGGTTCATCCTTGGGGCCACTCTTGTGGAGGGCACCACATGAGCCATCCTCCAGTCCGAGGTACATACCCTAATGTAGTGAGGCATTAAATAGGTCTGCCAAAGGTCCTGCAAGGACCCTCTGCCAGCTCCTTCCAGTACCCTGGGTGGATGCCATCTGGGCCTGGCGCCTTGTCCACCCTCAGTGCCTTCAAACCCTCTTGAACTCTGCTCTCCATGATTTCCGTCTGTCACCACTTCCCCCCCCTGCTTCTGCCATTTCTCTCACCTTGGGTGTCACCCCCCTCTTCTCTTTAGTAAATGCTAAGCAGAAATACTCATTTAGTGCTTCCGCCTTATCGCACCCTGCTTCCACCCAACCGCCTTCCTTCCTAATCCTTACTATGTGGTCCTTACAGCTCCTTTTCTCCCTGATGTACTTAAAGAAGTCCTTCTCCCTTCTAATGCCTTGTGCCAGCCTGAGTTCCGTGAGATGCTTTGGCCCCTTACTGCCCTTGTCACCTCCTTCGATTCTGTCAAGTACTCCTCCCTGTCCTCCCCTCCCTGTTTTCTTGTACTTCCTAAAGGCAGCTCTTTTCCTGCTTACCTTTTCCATGACTCCTTGCTCAACCAGATCGGTTTCAGCCTCCAGCCTTCTTGCTCTGGGCTTGCAGCAGGTTTTGGTTGCCTCCACTATCCCCAGCTTTATGAGCTCCCACCTCTGGTTAGTGTCCATACTAGATTGAATTCTGCCAGGTACCCTTTACCACTTCCCCATCCTCCCAAAGTCGGCCCTCCTGAAGTCCAGCACTGTTGTGCCAGATTCCACCTTCCTTGCTCCTATCCAATGTGAGCCATACTGAGCGGTGGTCACTCCCTGACAGCAGTTCCTCCACTGTAAGTTCTCTCACAACGTCCCCATTTGCCAGCACAAGGTCAAGGGTATTTCCTAACCTGGTTGGTTCACTGACCATTTGCAGCAGGAAGCTGTCCTGGAAGGCATCCAGCAGTACCTGCTCCCTTCTGTTCCTGGTTGTTGGGTGCTCCAGTCCACTCCTGGCATGTTGAAGTCCCCCACAATCACCACACTACCCTTCTCGCAGGTCCTCCTGATCTGTCCCGCTAGTTCCCTGTCTAACTCCTCTGTCTAAGATGGTGGCCTGTACACCACTCCCATTCTAAGAATCCTATTCTTGGAATCCTGGATTTGTATCCAAAGTGACTCCGTACTACCCTCCTACACTTCAGTCCTTCCTTCACATATAGTGCCACCCCCCCCCAATCACTCTGTCCCTATGAAATAATCTGTACCCTGGTACAGACAGGTCCCAGTCATTGTATTGGGTGGCCCATGTGTCCGTGATGACTGCAATGTCCACCTCTCCCTCTGCCGTGAGAACCTGTAACTCTGCAGTTTTTCTCCCAAGGCTCCTAGCATTAAGGGTAACCACCTTCCACCCTTCCCCCCCCCATCCTGCCCTCCTTTCCTAGCATCACCAACAGTACTTGCCATTTGTCCTTTGTCACTGTTATGGGGGGTAAGCTCATATGGTTTCCCAACCTGTGGTCTCTGCATATCTCGTCCCCAACTGCCACCCCCCACTCCTAGTTTAAATTCCCAACTTCCTCTATGTACTCCTCCATTCTCTGTTTCAACACTTTCTTTCCCTCCTCACTCAAGTGTAGTCTGTCCTTGGCATAGAGACTACTGTCCTCCCAGGTCCCTCCCCACCCCCAACAGCCCATACCCTTTAGCACAACACCAGGTTCTTAGCCATTCATTAAATTCCTCTATTCTCAGCTTTCTTGTTGTGCTTGTCTTTGCATGGGAAGTATCTCTAAAAAAGTTACTGTTCTAGGGACATGGATATGTTGTTCATCCACACTGTCTGGCAGGTATCCTTGCCGCTTTAAATCTTGCCAGAAGGTCTTCAAGCTGGCTCCTCCCACCCACCCGGGTGGTAAAACTCTCGGCTCGGCCCCATGACGCCAGATCTTCCTTACCGCTTGGAAGCTCAGGTTCCCTCCTTAACGCTCTGCGTATAAGACTGGTTCCTAATTCTTCGGTTTTCCGAATTTAAAAGTTTTGCATTATAGACTTCGGCCCTATCCTCGTGGCTGCGATGGGACAAATCGACTCGTTTTTGGTTGTGCCCTTATGGGCAGAAGACGCCTCGGACGGATCCGCACTCCACGTGTGTCTACTGTTTAGGCCTTGAGCACGACCCGCAGGCTTGCGACCTGTGCTCTTCCTTCTCAGCCTACGTCCTCGAAGACCGTGCTGCCCGTTTACAACTGGGGCGCCCCGAGAAACGTTTTCCTCCGGTAAAGTCAAAAGAGGCCTGGTCGGCGGTTTCTGTGGCGGCGGGCTCGGCGGATCAGCTAGAGCAGATGATCGCCCTCGAAGAGGAGGCGGCGTGGGCCGCATCTTCCTCGACCGCAGCATTTATCCCGCTCTCCCTGGGTTCCTCTTACACAGCTTCCTTTAAGGAGCTTTGTCTGTCCCTCTCCACTAGAGGAGAGGGACCAGCGTCTGCTGGACCTTCTTCTCGGTCCAAGAAGAAAGACAAGGGTAAGTTCCTCCGTCGACGCTCTTGGGAGCGGGAAAGGTCCCTCTCCCCGAGTTGTCGGCCATCGACAATCGGTCGATCGTTCGGCTTCGGCCACTGGTCTCATGGTGTCCCCGTCAGGTCAGTTGACCGAGACTCCCGTTGACGCAGTCGAGATCTTTCTCAGCCCGTGATGGGTTGTCCACCAGCCGGCCGAAATCCTCTCCCCGGTTCCCCCGGTGGAGTTGAGGATCCCGGCTTGCCAGTGCCTCCGTTCCGGAGCCTCGGCAAAGCTCCGAGCCGAGGGAGGAGCCAGTTCCACCCGCCCTCCCCGCACTGCCCTCAGAAAGGCCGAGGTTCTCGGTCTCTGACTTCTTCAGAGTACAGCCGATCCCGCCATCATAGGCGGTCTCGGTCTCAGCATCATGTAAGTGGCGCTGCCGCTGCCCTCGCCCCTCCTCGGATGAGGGAGGCTTCGACGTAGTTACGCTGACGCATAGGACCTCATGTGGCAACAGCTCCTTCTGTTCGGGAACAAGCCGACGCCGCCTCCCCGCCATTAAGTGGCTGTCACCGAGTGGCCGAACAACCCCTCATTTTACCCGAGGAGTCTGTTCCCAGGCCGGTTGTTCGGCCAAAACCAGCTGCCCCACCGATTCCGGTGGAACCTCCGCCTCCACAGCCGCTGTTTGGGGCTCCGACCAAGAACTCTCGGTCGGCTCAGGGTCTGCCCCATAGGCTGTTGGTCACTCTCACTCCCGATCACCCTCGGCAGGTGGAGGGTGGCTCAGGCCCGAGGCAGCTCTTTGCGGACTCTTCTGAGTCCGATGATGATTCCTCCCTTTTCTCCAAGCAAGCGGACTTGGAGTCCTCTGGAGGTCAGTCGCTGGACGACAGCCCTTTGTCCTTCCTGGGTTTACTCAGGCTCATCTCGGAGTCCACCGGGATGCAGCTCGAGCCCGTATCCAAGCGGGCCACGTATCCCCTCACGGAGATATTGGACCGAGGGGATTCCCCTACGGAGGCCTTTCCTGTGGCTGAGGCCATTGTGGGCCCGGCCTTGGAGCTCTGGTAGCGCCCTGCTTCCTGCCCTGCGCCTTTGGCCAAGATGGCCAGGAAGTATGCGGTCCCTACCGGTTCCCTGTCTGGTTTCTCGGAACATCCCTCAGCCGAGGGGTTAGTTACCGATAGTGTTTTCCGGCATGCCGGAAACGCTAGGGACGTGGACAAACCTCCCGACAAGGAGTCCAAGAAATTGGATTATGCCGGGCGAAAAGTCTACGCTGCATCCTCCCTTGGCCTTCGTCAGGCAAGCTCGCCGCGTGATGGCACATCTCCCATGCTCTGTTGGGCTCCCTGGCAGGTAGTCCCAGATCTCCGGCTGACCTGCAGACCACGGTTAGGCAGGTGCAGGACCAGGGCAGGGCAGTTGCCAAGCAGCACCTTCAGACTGCTTTGGACATTGGAGACTCATGCGCCAGGTCAGTCGCGCCGCAGTGGCTATGCTCGCCGGCATGGCTGGAGGATATCCACCTTCACAGCGGATACCCAGCACAATTGGCTGGATGTCCCTTCCTGGGGACCGACTCTTCGCCCTGGAGTGGAAGGCCACTCCAGAGGATCGAAAAGTCCAATGCCACCTTGGATTCGGTCTCATCCGCTCAGAGGGACAAGGGCCGCAGACCGCAGCCCAAGCCCTTTCGTCCGTCTGCGCCCCCGGCATGTCCGGCCCAGCAACACCAGGGCCAGCAGGCTCGCTCTTGGCGTCCCAAACCCAAGCCTGCGGCTTCCTCCTCCAGGAAGCAGGGAGGTAAAGGTGGTCCCTCGGCCGGTCCCTCCTCCAAGCCTGCACAGTGACGGGTTGAGGGGTGTCGCCCCAACCTCGTCACCTTACCCCAGGTTCCCCCGTAGGGGGACGGCTCCGGTTCTTCCTTTCCGCCTGGTCTGCTATTACCACAGACCGATGGGTGTTGGAAGTGGTAGGAAAGGGCCTGCCTCTGGAGTTCGAGCAGGCCCCACCCTTCAGAGCCGTCGCACCTCGGGGGGCCTCGGGGTCCGGAGCCTCGCTGTTGGCTCACCGAGCCGACATAGCTCTCCTCCTCGAGAAGGAGGTGATAAGAGAGGTGGCGGACCCCCCCCTCAAGCCCGGGGTTCGTGTCCAGGTACTTCCTGGTTCTGAAACGGACGGGGGACTGGCGCCCCATTCTCGACCTACACGACCTAAACAAGTTCCTAAGGTCTCGAACCTTCAGGATGGTCACTCTGGCTCAGATAATACCATCCTTGGAACACGGCGTGGTTCTGCTCTCTGGACCTGCAGGACGCGTTCTTTCACGTCCCTATCTGTCCGTCACATCCGAGGTTCCTTTGCTTTCGAGCGGAGGGATCCCTTTTCAAGTTCCAAGCCATGCCCTTCGGCTTATCTCCAGCTCCCAGGGTCTTCACCAAATGCATGGCAGTGGTGACAGCATTCCCTCGGCGCCGAGGGGTCCGGTTTACCCTTACCTGGACGATTGGCTGATAGCAGCCCCCTCCAGACAGAAGGTGGAGCGGTCCAGAGATCTGGCCCTCCAGGTTTGCTCTCAGGTCGGCCTCCTCATCAACGAGGCCAAGTCGGAACTCGAGCCGAAGCAGGTGATTCTTTTCATCGGGGCCGAGCTCGACTCTCTTCGAGCCAGGGCACGGCTCCCGGCGGACAGGGTCGAGGTTCTTTCCTCCATTGCCCAATCGTTTCCGGTTGGGCAGTTGCGCCCTGCCCGGGACTTCCTGCGCCTCCTGGGTCTCATGGCGGCTTGTACCAGCGTGGTCTGTTGGGCCCGCTGGAACATGCGCCCCCTTCAGTGGGGGCTGGCCAGCCAGTGGTCCCAACGCTGCGATCCATTGGACCAGCTAGTGACGGTGACCCAGGGGATGTGGAACGCTCTCCAGTGGTGGACCGTTCCAGTTCATCTGCAGGAGGGCATCCCGTTTGTCCGCCCCGAGCCGACGGTCCCTCTATCGACCGATGCCTCTCTGATGGGTTGGGGTGCCCATCTGGGGGAACACCGAGCACACGGCCTCTGGTCCCCGAGGAAGTCCCGATGCCACATCAACCTGCTGGAGCTCCGAGCGGTCCGCCTAGCTCTCACCGCCTTTGCTCCGTTTCTTCAGGGTCAAGTGGTCTGGGTCCAGACGGACAACACCACGACCATGTACTATCTAAACCGCCAGGGCGGGACGCGCTCCAAGCTTCTATGCAGGGAAGCTCTCCGCATCTGGTCACTCGTGCGCAGCCTGGAGGCGGATCTCCTAGCCATTCATGTGGCAGGAGCCTCCAACACCCTGGCCGATGCCCTAAGCCGGATAGGGGCTCGTGCCCACGAGTGGTCTCTCCTGCCGGAGGTAGTATAAGATCTATTCTCCCATTGGGGCACACCTCAGGTGGACATGTTTGCCCAGGAGAATGCGGTTGAGGCTGTTCCATGCTCACCCCCTCAGCAGGGATCGCTGCAGGGGGATGCCTTCTCAAGGCCGTGGACCCCGGGCCTCTTCTACGCCTTTCCCCCGTTCCCCTTGATGCACAAGGTGCTGCTCAAAGCAAGGAGGGACAAGGCGAGGTGATTCTGATAGCCCCAGACTGGCCCCGCCAGTACTGGTACCCAGATCTCCTCAGCCTCAGCTCCAGGCTCCCAAGGCAGCTTCCAGCTCGCCCGGACCTGCTCTCAGTCAATCAGGGGAAGGTATTCCATCCGGACCTTCAATCCCTGCACCTGACGGCCTGGTTCCTGAGCGGCTAGAGTTCCAGGCCTTGGGTCTTTCCGAAGAGTTCCTCAACGTAGTTGAGGCGTCCCGTAAGGAGTCGACCAGAAAATGCTACGCCTTCAAATGGAAAAGATTTTCCATTTGGTGTCAGGGCAAGGGCCTGGACCCTTCCTCCTGTTCCTTGGCGAGCATATTGGACTACCTTTGGTCCCTTTCTCAGCAAGGGCTTAGGTCGACGACCCTTAAGGTGCACCTGGCAGCCATCTCTGCTTACCGGGCGCGGGCCGGGAAGTAGTCGGTGGCGCAGGAGAAGGTGGTCTGCCGCTTTTTCAAAGGCCTTGATCACATTTCCTTCCGGCGAGAACCTCCACCTCCGTGGGATCTACTGCTGGTACTGGCAAAGCTCATAGGCAAGCCATTCGAACCAATGCACAGGTGTGAACTCTCTCACCTGTCGTGGAAGACCGCCTTCTTGGTGGCTATCACTTCAGCCAGAAGGATGGGAGAGCTCCAGGCGCTCTGCATCGAGTCTCCTTACCTGGTCTTCCACAGGGACAAGGTTGTCCTGCGCCCCCACCCGAAATTCCTTCCGAAGGTGGTGTCGGAGTTTCACCTTAACCAGGTGTTGACTCTGCCGGTGTTATACCCCAATCACACCTCGGAGGCTGAATATAGGCTCCATACTCTGGACCCTAGAAGGGCGCTTGCTTACTATAAGTAGCGCATGGCTGAAATTCGGGGAGAGGTTCGCCAGCTGTTTGTCACCTACGCTGAAGCCGCACCTGGCAGACCTGCAGCCAAGCGGACGATAGGCAGGCGGATCACCTCCTGCATAGATCTCTGCTATAAGTTGGCGGGCATGGAGCCTCCCAGAGGGATAAGAGCTCATTCTACCCGCCATACTGCTGCATCGGTGGCTGCTTCCAGGGACGTCCCTATCCAGGAAATCTGCAGGGCTGCTACCTGGAAGTCAGCACACACCTTCATCACCCATTACCACATCGACCTTGAATCACGCCGGGATGCTGGTTTTGGGGCCTCGGTTCTCCAGTCTCTATTCCCTAAGTAGGGGGTGTGCGCCTTGCCTCCCTCCTCCCGGAGAACTGCTAGGAGTCTGCCAGACAGTGTGGATGAACAGCATATCACGTCCTAAAGATACAGGTTACTCACCTGCAGGAGTTCTAGGAATGGATGTATTTGTTCATCACACACCCACCCGACCTCCCCGGCTTCGACGCACAACCTGAGCTTCCAGCGGGCCAGATCTGGCGTCATGGGGCGGAGCCGAGAGTTTTACCACCTGGGTGGGTGGGAGGAGCCAGCTTGAAGACCTTCCGGCAAGATTTAAAGCAGCAAGGATACCTGCCAGACAGTGTGGATGAACAACATATACCATTCCTAGAACTCCTGTTACAGGTGAGTAACCTGTATATCTTCCTGTCCCCTCACATAATTGTGCTAGTTCCTCAAACCTCCTCTAGACTGTATCTGCTGTCTTGTCAGCCAGGTCGTTTGTCCCAAGATGTATAATTAAATGAGGCTTGTCCCTACCCCTCCTGCACACAGACTTTCTGGAAATCTAGTCAACAAGTGTTGGACCCCATTCTAGGCCTGGATACCTTATTTACCCCTGAATCTTGTTTACTGGCTGTATACCCTTGGGGAATGCCGGTGATACGTCAGGCCCATATAACACTAATTGTTTCTATTGCCAAACTAACTATGTTGCGGCATTGGAAGGAGGACTCACTTCCCACGACGTTAGAGTGGTAACTGTGAAGTTCTCCTTGCCATCCAGCTGAAAAAGCATATTGCCACCATAAGGCAGAGAGTCCAATACTATCAGACTAATTGGGAGCCCCTCATGACTGTACTCTCCCTATGGAGGCCATAACGGGTTCTCTCAACACCCCATTACAATCTTGTAGTAATTGGGAGTGAAGCTGCCTTATCCCTTTTTCTGTATTATCCCCTGAGGTTTACCCCCTTTTCTTTTTCCTCCCCATTATTACTTTTTCCCACTATGCAGACTGGGGTTAAGGGTGTGTGGGAGGGCAGTGGGAATATAGAAGGGTGGGGTTATTTTTCTGTATGTAATTATTATTGATTACGTAATATTGTACAATTCTAGAACTCTGTATCTTTCATCTTGTTTCTTTTTATTGCATTCATTTGTTGTTGTTTTCCTTGTTGGTATATGATGAAAAACAATAAAGCAAACTGAATTAAAAAAAAGGCTTTTGATACACTTAAGAAACTGTTAAGCAATCTGGGTAGCTTAGGACTGGGTCAGAAGATAGTAGACTGGATAAGAAATTGGTTAAGGAATAAATGACAGAGGGTGGTGGTAAATGGAGTTCACTCAGAGGAGAGGGAGACCAGCCCGGTGCTTCAGGGATCAGTACTGGGACCAGTCCTCTTTAATGTCTTTATAAGTGACATTGTAGAGGACCTGGAAGGGAAGGTCTGCCTCTTTGCAGATAACACCAAAATCTGCCATAGGGTGGGTGTGTGTGTAGGATGAGTATAGATCTGAGAAAACTCGAGAAGTAGTTGAGGGTATGGCAGCTGGGTTTCAGTGTGAAAAAGTGCAGAATAATGCAATCTGGGCACAGAAATCCAGGGACAGAGTACAGAATGGGTGGAGAGGTATTGACCACAAAGCAGGAGAGAGATGGGGGTAATTATCTCTGAATACCTAAAGGTGGCCAGGCAGTGTGACAAGGCAGTTGGGAGGGTTAGTGGGATGCTGGAGTGCATAGGGAGAGGTACCAGCAGAAGAAGGAGGGAGGTGATGATGTCTCCATATAGATCGCTGATAAGACCTCACCTAGAATACAGTGTATAATTCTGGAGGCCACATCTCCAGAAGGACACAGAGTAGAGGCAGTTCAGAGGAGGCAACTAAAATGGTGAGGGTTCTGCATCAAGAGCCCTATGAGGAGCGACTAAAGAAGTTCAATATGTACACCCTGGAAGTGGGGTGATACAGTAGAGACCTTTAAATACCTCACAGGGGTAAATAATCTACAAAAGGGACATATTTTTCAGAAAAAAGGTGCTCAAGAACAAGGGGACATGCAATTAAGCTGGTGAGGGGTAGATTCAGGAGAGATGCGAGAAAGTACTTCCTCACAGAAAGAGTGGTGGATTCCTGTAATAGCCTACCAGCTGAGGTGGTGGAGTTCCAGAATCTATGGGATAGGCATAAGGGAATCTTAGTGTAAAGGGATGGGGAAGGGTGAGAGACGAAGATCAAGTAGGATCTACAGTCATAGTGTAGGTAGGGAAAATGGGCAGACTGAGTGGGCCAAGCAGTCCTTATCTGTTATAACAAATTCTGTGTGTGGGCACTCAAACCTCCCTCTCAGTTACAAGTGAAGCTATCCTGCTGTGTTAACAATGACATGATAAAATACTGTTAAGAGTGAGTGTGTACAAGAATGTGAGGTGAAGGAGAGATAAAAACCTGATCAAACATGTAGGAAGGGTCACTGACCTTCCCCAAGTGATGTACCTTTCCCTTTGTCACGTACAGCAAGGCAGTTATATCACTGATAAAGCTGCAGCTGTGCAAACAGTCATTACAAATCCAGCAAGGTTGCTACTGCTGTCCTACAGGAGTGCACAGCAGTTCGGCTTACATTTTTTCAGCAGGGTGGGCTCAAAGAACACCCCCTTTCTAAGCTTGCCCAGTGGCTCGGCAGTAAAGCTACTGCTCGCCATTCTGATAACCCAGGTTCGGGAGTGGACTTGGGTTGCTGGGGGATCGGCCCAAGGGGAGTGGATCATGCGTCTGCTGGACTGCTTTCCTTTCCTTTCCTGTGTGTGTGTGTGTAGGGGGGGGGGCTTGTCAGCCCTGCTATCTACTGCCACCAGGTGGAGGCTGGGGTGACACTTATGGGGGGGCTACCAGTTTGGCATAGTGTGTGCATGCCTACACACGGCATGCACTATTGCCTGTCCTTGATGGGCAGGACCAGGACAAGAAAAAGGTAGTGTGGGTTAATGAAGCCCAACTCACTTCTTCCTGATCTGCACCATCACCCAATCTAGATTATGTACTGTGGGGGAGCACAGCCTTCCCTCTCCTAGCCCTGCCACAGGGAGCAAGCTGTGGGGTTCTGTGGTCGATGAGTTCCTGGAGGAGGTGGCGGTTGTAGGGGGATCAGGGATGGGGAAGATCAGCCTGCCCACACGTCACAAAGCAGAAGGCTGTATGGGGAAAAACAAAGAGCACCCCCTTTCTGAACTCCATAGTCAAACACATTACTATGGTAATCAGTTTATCCCCCAGAAAAAAATGAAAGGATGGTAGCATTTTTTATTTATTTATTTGGTAATTCGGATACAATCTTTGAGCATACACTATTTTACAAAGGTTCCACGTCAGGATGTAAAACAGCAGAGACATGACATAAAAACTTGACAGTTAACACAAAATATAAGATTGTTATGACCCCTAGACAGATTCTGCAGGTGGTCAACCTGTTTGAATAAAGTGCCTACTTTAGTGTGGGAGGCTAAATTGTTGTGCTGGATCATGGAAACTTTGCACCTGTCTTGCAGCTATGCACGAGGAAAATTTTTTAAGGCCTTGTTTCTCCCAGAGAGCAAACCCGTAATCCTGAGCTGGTGGTAGGAAGGATTCTGTGCATCTGAGTAAAAAGAATGGGCCCAACGGTCTCTCAATTTTCAGATGTTTCCTAAACTACAAGAGTGCTGCACCCAAGGGTTAGTGATACTGACTCTGGTCCCAGGGGACAGCGGGTTCAGTGGCAGCACAGAAAGTGGTGTTGATATCCCCTGCCTGCCCTCCTTGGAGTCCCATCAGGGCACATGTCTTTATTTGGCACAAGTAATCAGTGGAACCATCTGAGCTGCTAAGTGCTGATTTTAAGAAAATGGGAGAATGCCTCAGGGGTATCCTAGCAGAGATAGGGAACTAGGTGGAGTCGAGGAACAGTGGGCAAGAATAAAGGAGGGCATCGAGAAGGCAACAAACCTATGTGTTAGTAAGGTTAACAAGGGCAAGAGAAAAAGAGACCGTTACGATTCTCTAAAGAAGTAGTGGGAAAAAATAAGGGCAAAAAGCTAGCATTTTAGAAGGTGCATGATGACACAGAAAGAGGAGGATAGGGAGAGATCTTACTTCGAGAGGGTTCCTGCAGTAGGTCTTCACATATAGGATGGTGTCCCTTGGTGGCAGGACCAAACAGCAGACTTCTAGCTAGCAATCCATAGCAGGGAACCACCCCCGGTGTCACATGACAATACTTCAGTGTGACACTATATATGGGGCAGTTCCCACGCCTGCCTTCCAGTTCTTTCCCGCTGTCGACCTGTGCAAGTCAGACCTCGCCGTGAACTCTACTCCAGTTGACTGCCATTTTCACAAGTATTTTTCTTATTTTCTTTCTTTAATTCAGTACTGTCGTTTTTTGCATGTCGTGTCGACTGAAAAAGTACTCAGTGTGGTGCCCAGATCTTGCATGGAGACGAACACTTGCACTGTGTCCTCTGCCTACACCACAAACATTGACTGCGACATCTGCCAGTCCTTCAACAAGGCCACACGTGTCAGACGCCAGAAAGCCCTTGATGCCCACTTTGCTGAAATGACGCCTGGCATCGATTGGAAAAGGAGCTTTAAAAGCTGCGGGAATGTTCCACCTCACCCACCACTGAGTGCAAGAAAAAGGAGAAGCGCCCTGACCGGTCCCCTTCTTCCCAGCATTGCCAGGCTGTCTACGCCACTTCTGGTGGGGCTTCTACCTCAGTAAGTAGTACTCCTGCTCGGTCTCTGTCCACCCCAGTGGATCGGTCTCTGACCCTCTCCGCCGTAGTAAGATGGTGACAGGATGTGTTCTTCACAGGAGGACCTTGTTTCAGGGCCTGTCGACAGCTCTCTGGCCGGTAAGTCACCCTCTGGTTCTCCCAAAAAGCGCACGGCCCGGTCAATAAGCCGGACTCCAGCTCTTCTGTTGTCCACTTGACCACGACCGATAAGTCAGAAGTCGACTCCTCTGACGTCCGTTCGGTCGAGGCCGATCAGTTGGTCATCAACTGCTCATCCGAGGCTCTCCTATCAGCCCCTTCAGACTCTCCCAATGCCGAGCAGAGCCAGCAAAGGTCTTCCTCCTGGGACTCCTTCATTCGTCTGACTCTGTCTGGCCTCGTTTTCTCCCTGGACCTCCGGAGTAAGAGTACTTCTGCTCAGGGGGTATCTTCCCCAAAGTTGGGTCTCTTCTCTGAGCTCCCTGCTTCTCCAGCGGGCCTGTCGATGGGGGTTTCCATTCCTGTACCCCCTCTCACCCACCTTGGACCAGGCATCGGGTGCTTTCAGACCCCTGACCCCTCACTGGTTGACGTTCCTTCTGAGCTGGTGATGGCCTCTGGATGGGGTGACCCACCTTTTCCTTCTGCTTCGATGCCAGAGCCCCCACCTGGCCCTTCTAGGGCACCAGCCGGGATCCACAGGCCTGCCGATGGACCCCTTTACTCCCAGTGGTCCCTCGGCCCCACCTCCGTCAGGGCCTTCGGCTCCTCTGGTATCCGGCCCTTTGGGCACAAACCCAGATTACCCTCCACCGCAGTTTCCTTTTCATCTGGCACCAGGGGGGCCGTCACAGAGTTATCTGTCACACCTGATGCCCGGGTACCCAGCGCCACATCATATGTACCAGGGGTACCATTCTCAAGCTTATCCCTATTGGTACCAGGCTTCAGGCTACCCCTTATATTCAACTATGAGTACCCAGGCTTCCAGCTTCCACCTCTGCCTCCACCTCCTCCCCCACAGCTTCTGGCCTCAGATAGGTCACAGACTGACTCTCAAGAGGCAATTCCTGCATGATGGAAGGACACCATATCGCAGCTTCTGCAGGAGCTTGGTCACCTGCAGCCGGTCATGGTCTCTACCCTGACCCCCAGGGCGGTTCCTAGGAGCCCCTCCCCAGTTGACCATCAGTCGTCAGACAAGGACTCTTTAATAGGCATCCACCGAGGGCCCTTTCTCAGACATAAGGTCACAGAGGAGGCTTCAGACAAAGCCTTTCTCCCTACTAGACCAGAGTTTTCAGATTCAGAAGCAGACTCTTGACTCTTCGGCCAGTTCGGGGGCTTGTACTCCCTTGGAACCTCAACCAAAGCAGTCTACCAGATCTCCTCCTGAAGACCCTTCATTAGCAGAGCTCCTTCGATCCATCCAACAAGTATGCAGCTGGGCATCCCAAGAGCTGGGTGCCACAAGGAAGAGGCTCAGGGAGCATCTGGACTGGGGCTGCATGAGGACCTGACGTCCACCATATGGCAACAACCATTCTCCATCCCTGCAGTCTCCAAGAAGGCCAACAGGACCTTTCACCCCAGGAAGGGGCCAACCACCTCACTGTGCAACCTGAGGCTGATTCTATAGTTATCACAGCGGTCCATGACAGGTTGGCTCAGCCAAAACATCTAAGTGCCTCACCTCCGGACAAAGAGTCCAAGCAAATGGACCAGTACGGTTGCAAGGTCTACGCTTCCTCCACCTGCACCATCAGGTCTCTCAGTTACGTGGCACACGATTTCTTACCAGAAATCCGCTTTAGCCGATCTTCTAGAGTCAGAGCTCCAGTCCATACCTGAGGAGAATCTCAGGACCAAGCTTCTCGACAAGGTGAGACTTGCCAAGTCCTCTTGTCACCATGCATTGTGACTCTGGACTCAGTGGCTCATTGCACCACCTCGGGCACCTGCCTGAGACGTTTGGCATTGCTCTTTATAGTGGGTCTGGCGCAAGATATCCAAACCACCCTCCTGGACACACTCTTCAGGGCCTCTGTCCTGTTTTGCGGCAATGCGGAGGATATCACCACCAAGCTACAGGAGAGCAGCAGATCCCTTCGGGACGTCTGCCCCATGTACCGCTCTGGTCCCAAGCCCAAACAGCCTTTTCGTCCTCCGCAGCGAAAGTGGAACAAACAGCCCCAGGCCAGACACCAGGGCAAGCATCGGGCCACTGGGTCTGGGGCCCAGACTTCTAAAGCCAAATCCCAAAAGACCTCCTCCAAATCTTCCAGTGGAGCTGGTAGGGGGAAGATTTGCCCTCTGTCTCAGCAAGTGGGAGATGATAACCACAGATGTTTGGGTCTTGCAGATTATTGCAAGAGGGCACTCGATAGAGTTCCTGGACAACCCATCAGGTCGGTCTCTCTACCAGTCAAGCCATCTTCACCTCATTCAACAGGAAAGCCAGGCTCTCTTGTCAGAGTCAGACATAGAGCCAGTTCCTCCCACACAGGCAGGAAGGGAGTATTACTCCCATTTCTTCTTGGTGCCCAAAAAGATGGGCTCTCTGAGGCCCATTCTGGATCTTGGCCATCTCAGCCTCTTCGTCAAGTACAAGAGGTTCTGCATGATGACCCTCCAGGCACTCTTACCCCTGCTGTAAAAAAATCACTTGCGGTGTTTGCTGGACATGCAGGATGCTTACCTGCACATCCTTATCCTCCAGGCCCTCCATCGTTTCCTCAGGTTTGCTGGCCAAGGCACCTAGCTTCACCTGAGCTCTTTCCTTCTAGGTTGCTTGAAAGCACAGGGCAAAGAACCTTACCAGAGCAAGGGAAAGGATTAAGACTTCTTTTTGGCTAGACAGATTTACTGTGTGTTGTTATTTTTATTTTGTACTCACAGGGATTGTTACTATTTGTTGCTAACATTCTATTGCTTTATTTTTCTCAAATTCAAATTGTTGTTGCTGGGTATACCTTCTGCTGCATTATTACAAGGTGTGCCTACAGGTGTGTGCTAACAGATTACTGCTGTAATCTTCTGATTCAAATTGTCTTTTGCAAGGTATATCTTCTGTTACTGCTTTATTTTTCTGTGAAATTATTACAGGTTTTACAGTTTTATCTATCATTAGGATAAGCTTTCAGGGTTACTGCATTTGTTGCTGACTGATTGTTTCTGCTCTTACCTCCTTGTTTCTTTCGACCATGGTTGTTCTTTTTCAGCAGGGGAAGGGCCCAGCCACCAACCCCTTCCCCATTCACCCCACACTACACTCCTTTTATAGTGTAGCACAGTAATGACATTTCCTGTGGCAAAGCGGGAAGGGGCGGATCAGTGAGGTATCCACACAGTGACCTCATTTACAGGGGCACTAGTAATTTAACAAGTTATACAAAAACAAACAAAACACAAAATCAAACTTTTGCTTTCATTTTCTTCCTTCTAATTACTCTGACCAGGTTATAAACCCAGCAACTTATCTGGAATGGATATCATTAACTGCAGAACACTTTTTAGAAGGGCAGTTTTACAGGATTTAGGACACTGTCCTACATGCTGGGCCATTGGAGATCTTAGGGCTCAGCTCCAGGTAGCATGAGCAGAGATTGTGCACCTCAAATTTCATATTCAAGAGAAAATACATTATAAGAACTACCTGCCATTTCCCCAACATCCAACAGAAGCACCTCGACCGCAGAGGGTAGTTGGTCCGGGAGGTTGGCAGGTGGTTAGAAGGGGCAAATCGGGTGCCCCATCACTCGGTGCTCTCCAACATATTACCTCCACAAACCATATAAAAACTACAAACCGGTATCTGCCTCGATCACCAAAATCAAAGGGGCAGAGGACACTGCAGCACAGGAGCTAGCACAACAAAACTCGCCCAAAACAGGAACCAAAACAAAAAAAGCAAAAAGAAAATCAAAAAAACTTCTGATCATAGGAGACTCCATGATTCGGGGTGTTGATACCCATCTCCAGCCAGGGGTAATGGTCAGATGTTTCCCAGGTACATCAGCGTGGAGAGACACTGACCACATTGCTAAAATTGTTCAGGAAGCAGGGAAAAAACATTGACATCCTGGTACTCATAGGGACTAATGATCTTGCCAGGCTGTCAGTTGTGGAGACCAAGGAGCACCTGACCATGCTGGGTGACAAACTATCCTCCTTTTCATCCGGCATTCTCCTTCTCTGAGATCCTGCCAGTCTGGGAGAGGAGGGCAGATGGATAGAAGGTCAGAGAAGGAGAGATGGGGGAGCTAAACATGTGGCTTAAGGGCTGGTGCCAGGAAAAAGGACACAAATTTGTAGGGAACTGGCAAGTTTTGGGAGCAAAAGTTCTTTAAATTTGATGGACTGCATCTGACTAAGGAGGGAGTCAGTGCATTGGGGCAGAAGTTTGACGTCTTTGCAGAATATTTAAACTAGCAATTGGGGAGAGGGGTGCAGCACCCCATACATCGAATGGGAACACCCCTCCCCCCCTCAGCTAGTGGTCAAACAGGAGTTCTGCATGTTTGCAGTTCATTTGCATCACCAGGTAAGAAAAAAGGTCCATCTCCCCATACAACACACAGGGGAAACGCCAGACTTCACCCAACTAACACATTGAAATCTGGCCAATGGAAAATCATGTACACAAATGCTTGCAGTCTGGGAAACAAAATCCCAGACCTGCAGGCAATAATGACAGAGGCTAAACTGGACATAGTAAAAATTAGCGAGACGTAGTTTACCAGTAACCACACTTAGGAGACTTCAGTACCTGGCGATGTACTGTTCTGAAGAGACCGAGGTGCAAAAAAGGGGGGTGGAGTGGCCTTGTATGTCAATGAAAATATCAAAGCTACAGAAATTCAGAATACACATAAGGAGGCAGAAGAACTGTGGGTCACCCTGGAAACAGGAAATGGGACATCCATAAGAACGGGGGTTGTCTACAGGCCCCCAGACCAGGGGGAGGACATAGACACATTACTGTTAGAAGATATACAAAACATAACAGCTAAAGGGGAGGTTCTGATAATGGGAGACTTCAACAGGCCAGATACAGATTGATCAATACCAGCAGGAGCATCTGCCAGAACTAGACACATGGTGGATTCCCTGGAGGGGGAAGGCCTCAAACAACTGGTACAACAACCCACAAGAGACAGGGCTATCCTATATCTAGTTCTGACTAACAGAGAAAGGATCACAGATCTTCAGGTAGCAGGTCACTTGGGGACCATCACATGGTATGGTTCAGTTTGGCCCCTACAACTAAATCATCCCATTCCAAGGCAAAAATATGGGACTTCAGAGGAGCTGACTTTGATAAGATGGCCAACAGAGTTAAGTTAGCCCTGGCAAAAAGAAATACAGGTGAGGGGGTACAGGCAAAGTGGGCAAGCATTAAAGCAACTTCCCATGGTGTTAGAAAGAAAAGGAAGTGCAAAAGAAGAAGGAAACCACTTTGGTTCTCGAAAACAGTAGCAGAAAAGGTCGGAGCCAAAAGGCTGGCCTTCAGGAAATATAAGGGAACACAGCAGGATGAAGATAGGGAGGCATACCAAACTTCCCTAGGGGAAGCAGGGAAGGCAGTAAGGCAGGCAAAGGCCCAAACTGAGGAAACACTAGCACAGACAGTAAAAGAAGGTGACAAGACTTTTTATAGTTACATTAGTGAAAGGAGAAAGTCCAGAGTAGGTATTGCTAAGATCAAAGGAGATAAGGGTGTGTGTGAGGAGGAGGACCATGTAAAAGTATCTATCCTAAATAGAAACTTCTGCTTAGTGTTTACTGAAGAGAAGGTAGGGCAGGGCCACAGCTCAGCACCATGGACACGGGGGAGGGAGGTGAGCACTAGTCTCTTCACAAAAGAAAGGGTTCTACAAGAGCTCGATAAGCTCAGGGTGGACAAGGCGATGGGACCTGATGGCATACATCCCAGGGTACTAAAGGAGCTAAGGGTGGAACTAGCAGAGCCATTATCAGAACTGTTTAGTGCATCTCTGAGCACAGGAGAGGTCCCAGAAGACTGGAGAAGGGCTCATGTGATCCCGCTCCACAAGAGTGGTAGCAGGGAGGAGGCAGGGAACTACAGACCAGTCAGTCTTACCTCAGTAGTGGGCAAGATTATGGAGGCACTCCTTTAGGAAAGGATAGTGCAACACCTGGAATCCATAGGAGCACAGGATCCAAGACAGCATAGGTTTACAAAAGGAAGGTCCTGTCAAACTAATCTCATAGATTTCTTTGACTGAGTAACCAGAGTGGTGGACCAAGGGGGAGCAGTTGATGTTGCCTACCTTGACTTCAGCAAAGCTTTCGATACTGTTCCACATTGAAGATTGATTAATAAGCTGGGTAGGCTCGGGGTGGGTCAGAAGTTGGTCAGCTGGGTGGCAAACTGGTTGACGGGCAGAAAACAGAGTGGTGGTAAACGGTATACAGTCAGAAGAGATGCAAGTCACAAGTGGGGTACCTCAGGGATCAGTCCTGGGGCAGTCCTCTTCAGTGTCTTCATCAGTAACATTGCAGATGGACTGGAGGGTAAGGTTTGTCTGTTTGCAGATGACACCAAGATCTGCAACAGAGTAGATGATCCAGATGGGGTGGGCAGAATGAGAAGAGATCTGGATAAACTAGCAAAATGGTCAGAAGAGTGGCAACTGGGATTTAATGCAAAGAAGTGCAAGATCATGCACATAGGGAAGAGAAATCCTGAAGCCACCTATAGGCTGGGAGGGGAGTTGCTGGCAGTCACAAGGGAAGAAGGAGACTTAGGCACCATCATCACCAATGACCTGAAATCATTCAGACAGACCACTAAAACAGTAGGTAAGGCTAGGGGGATGTTAGTTTGTATTAGTAGGGGTGTCTTAAGTCGGAAGAGGGAGGTAATAATCCCTCTTTACAAGACACTGGTCAGGCCCCATCTGGAGTACTGCGTGCAGTACTGGAGGCCACACCTTCACAAATTGAGACAGTCCAGAGAAGGGCAACCAAAATGGTGCAGGGACTGCATCAGAAAATATATGAGGACAGATTACCAGAGCTCAATATGTATACCCTAGAACAAAGGAGGGAGAGAGGTGATATGATCAAAACATTCAAACACCTTAAGGGCATTAACAAGGTGAAAGAGTCTAATATGTTTCAATGTAAGAAAAATAGAGCAAGAGGACACAGCATGAGATTAAAGGGAGGTCGATTAAGGGATAATGTGAGGAAGTTCTTTTTCACAGAAAGGGTGGTGGATGCATGGAGTGGCCTACCTCAGGAAGTGGTGGATATGAATACAGTGCAGGGCTTCAAACAGGCATTGGTTAGGCATAAGGGAGCAATACAGATGAGTATGAATAGATAGGCCATTGACAGAGCAAAGGTCGATGGCACATTTGTAATTTAGAAAAAGAAAAGGGCAGACTGGATATGGCCTTGCAGTCCTTATCTGCCGTCAGCTTCTATGTTAAGGGAACCATTATCAATTCAAGGCCTTCCCTTTTGACCTCTCTTCGGCACCTCAGGTATTTACCAAGTGCCTGACGGTGGTGGCTGCAGCCTTGCGCCACAAAGGAATTTATGTGTTCTCATACCTGGATGACTGGCTGTTGTCAGCCCCGTTTCAGGACAGTCTGCTGGAGTCTTGCCCCTCCACCCTGGACATATTTTCCTGTCTTGGCTTCACGGTGAGCTATCCCAAGTTAAAGATTTCACCCTCTCAATGCCTCCAATTTATTGGAGCAGTGCTGGATACAGTCCAGGGCAGGGCCTTCTTACCTCAGGACAGAGCAGAAACCCTGATACAGCAAGCCCTTTCTGTGGCCAACTCTCGTTGGACCACAGCCTGCTCTGTTCTCCATCTGTTGGGAATAATGACAGTGGCCATTCCTACAGTTCCATTGGCCAGACTGCACATAGGGGTGACCCAGTGGACATTTAGGGTCCAGTGGGATTAACGCTTGGATGACCTGGACCACAGGGTCGTGGTCTTCAGCAGCATGAAGAGGGATCTTCTCTGGTGGCAGGAGTTCTTCACCCTCTCCTCAGAGGGGGCCGCCTTTCACCCCCTCCTCCTCCTCCTCCTTCCATGACCCTCAAAACGGATGCCTCAGGTCAAGGTTGGGGAGCCCACCTAGGGGACCACCGAACCCAGGGAAGGTGGTCTCTGCAAAAAGTACATCTGCACATAAATGTTCTGGAGATGAGAGCAGTGCTCTGTTCTGTCTCGGAGTTCCAGACCCTCTTATGCCCGGGAACACTCCTGGTCCAGACAACAACATGGCCACAGTCTGGTACATAAACAAACAGGGAGGCACCCGATTATACCCTTTTGCAGGGAGGCGATGCGGGTGTGGTATTGGGCAGTCCAGCATGGCCTATTCCTGACAGCAGTCCACATCCTGGCGGGCAGTCTCGGGTGCACCATCGCGCAGGCTCACAAGTGGGAACTAAAACAGGAGTTAGTAGATCTTTTCGATCAGTGGGGTTGGCCGGAAATAGATCTCTTTGCCTCCCATCCAACGCAAATCTACCTAACATTTGCTCGTTCGTTCCTGGGCGTGGTGTTTTTTGGCGAGACGCACTGTCTCTTTGTTGGACAGGGAGGGTTCTGTATGCTACCCCCCCTTTCCAATTGTGCAGAAGGTACTGCTGAAGCTTCAAGCAGAGGGTGCTCTCATGATTCTCATTGCTCCCCTCCGGTCTCGACAGATTTGGATCCCCCTGTCACAGCAGCTGGCGATGGAACCACCAGTACCTCTTCCTCTCGTTCACAACCTTCTGATGCAGGAGCAGGGCAGCCTTGTGCATCCAAGCCTCAGATCTCTTCACTTACACATGTGGCACCTCTGGATATAGCTGCCTTGCATTTTGGTGTCTGCTCATGAGTCGCCCAAGTCCTGGTGGAGGCCAGAAAGCCTTCCACCAGAACTACATATACGATAAAGTAGAAGAGATTCACCATATGGGTGATTGCCAGGGGTCTGGACCCTTTCTCTTGTTTGGTGCCCCAGGTTCTAGAGTGCTTCTTGCATTTACCTGATTGGGGCACCAGCTATTTATCCCTGAAGGTCCATCTTTTGGCGATTTCCACCTATCACCTACCGGTGGATGGCAAAAACCTTGCGCAGTTGGAGGTCTCAGAAACCTTTCTCAAGGGGATCCTCCACTTAAAACCTCTGGTCCGTAGTCCGGTTCCCCCCGGGACTTAAACTTTGTTTTAGAGAAACTTACTTTACCCCCTTTTGCGCTGGCGATAAGTTGTGACATGCGCTATTTGTCTTGGAAAGTGCTCTTTTTAGTTGATATACCTTCAGCTCAAAGGATTTCAGAGCTTCAAGCCCTCTTTTGCAAGGAGCCTTATTTCATTTTCCACAGAGACAGGGTGGCTTTGTGGACTAACCCCTCTTTCCTACCGAAAGTGGTATCCGAATTTACTTTGAACCAAGATATTCAATTGCTGGTTTATTTCCCTGAATATTTCAATGGGGGGGAAACACCTTTTGTACAGGCTGGATGTGCACAGGATTCTGAGATATGTTTCACGGACTAAGTCAGACAAAGTCTGACCATTTGTTCGTAGCCTTTGCACCCAGACGTATGGGCACAGCGATTTCTAAGCAGTGCCTATCCAAATGGTTGGCTAATTGTATCTAGTTTATTTATCAGAAGTACGAGATTCCTCTGCCAGGGAAAGTGAAAGGCCATTCTTCTCATGGAATGGCTGCTTCTATTATCTTTTTTGGAATGTGTCTACTTCTGATATCTGCGCTGCTGCCACTTGGACTACAGTCCATACTTTCACCAAGCATTGCAGTCTGTACATCGCCTCTAGGTGCTGGGCTGGTTTTGGACTTGCTGTCCTGCAAGGCCTCTTGTCCTAGTCAGGATCCTTGTTGGTAGATCTTTCCACATCCCAAGCCTCAGTCTCCGACTATCCATTTTCTTGATTGCTTGGTATTCAGTCCTATATGTGAAGATCTACTGCAGGAACCCTCTCGAAGTAAGATACTACAGTTACGTAAGAACTTACTGTAACCGTAGATCTTCGAGAGGTTCCTGCAGTAGGTCACCTCTTTCCCTCCCACCTTCCCCCAGCTCCTTGTTTTCCTTTCCTGTTCCAGGATAATTCCCAGCAGCTCCTGGCTCAAGGGGTATTTTCCTTTCTCTGTTGGGAGAACTGGAGGGTGGGCATGGGGACTGCCCCCCTGTATAGTGTCACGCTGCTGTCCCATCATGTGATGCTGGGGGCGGTCCCCTGCTATGGTTTGCTAGCTAGAGGTTTGCTGTGTGGTCCTGATGCCAGGGGGCGCAGTCCTATATGTGAAGACCTACTGCAGGAACCTCTCGAAGATCTACTGTTGCGGTAAGTTCTTATGTAACTGTAATATATCAGGAGAAACAGAGAGGCAGGGAAAGCAGGAGCACAAAGGTGCAAACAGAGGAGTATATTGCCAAGTCAGCAAAAAAAGGATAAAACATTCTTTAGGTATAAGGGGAAAAAGAGGAAGACAAATGGAGGGATAGTAAGGCTAAAAGGGGAAGGAAGAGTTTGTGTGGAAGAGGGCCAAAAAAAAGGCAGACACATTGAACAAATACTTTTGTTCAGTATTTACGGAGGAAAGAGTAGGTGACGGGCCACAGATAAGGGACAAGAGCATTAAAGGAAGGGAGGTGGACACTAGTCCTTTTACAGAGGAAAGAGTCCTCAAGGAACTAGCACAATAAAAAGTGGACAAGGCAATGTGACCTGACAAGGTACACCCTAGGATACTGCCGGAGCCCAAGGAGGTGCTGGCTGCACCTCTGACAGCCCTCTTCAATCTATCATTAATACAGGGGACTGGAGGGGGGGCAGATATGGTCCCACTTCACAAAAGTGGTAACAGGAGGAAGCAGGAAATGACAGACTTGTCAGCCTGACTTTGGTGGTAGGTAAAGTAATGGAATCACTACTGAAGGAAAGGATTGGGGAATAGCTTGTGACCAGTGGATTATAGGATCTGAGGCAGCATGGTCTCGCAGGGGAAGATCTTGCCAGACACACCTGATTGAGTTCTTTGGGTGATCAGGGCAGAGCGGTGTATGTGGCCTACCTGGATTTCAGTAAGGCCTTCAACACCGTTCAACACAGAAGACTGGTGAGCAAGCTGGGCAGCCTAGGAGTGGGTCCAAAAGTAGTAAAATGGGTAAGAAGTTGGCTAAGTAACAGGACTCGGAGAGTGGTGGTAAATGGTGTTCACTTTGAATAAGGCAAGGTGATGAGCGGGGTGCTACGAGGAGGGGTCTGTCCTAGGCCCAGTCCTCTTCAGTGTCTTTATTAGTGACATTGCAGGAGGGCTGGAAGGGAAAGCATGCCTGTTCGTGGATGACACAAAAATCTGCAACAGAGTGGACACACTGGGTGAGGACCATCTCAAAAGATGGAAGACTGGTCAAGGGTTTGGCAACTGAGTTTCATGCAAAACAGTGCAAAATCATGCACTTGGGGCACAGAAACCTGGGGGGAGGGGGCAATGTAGCAATTGGGCAGGGAGGTATTGGCAACCACAAAACAAGAGAGTGACCTGGGGGGTAATCATTTTTGATAACCTGAAGGTAGCAAAGCAGCATGATAAGGCAGTGGGGAAAGCTTGCAGGATGTTTGGTGCAGAGGCAGGGGTATCACCAGCAGAAAGAGGGAGGTAGTGTTGCCCTGTGTAGATTGATGGCGAGGCCTCACCTTGAGTACTGTGTTCAGTTCTGAAGGCCCCATGTCTGGATGGACAGAGGTTGGAGGCGGTACAGAGGAAGATAACCAGAATGGTGCAGGGCGTGCATCAAAAGGCCTCCAAGGAAAGACTTAAGGAATTAAATATATACACTGTAGAGAAAAGAAGGGAAAAAGGGGACATGATAGAAATGTTCAAATACCTCACCGATATTAGGGTACATGATGGTAGCATTTTACATAGAAAAAGATGCTCGGGGGACAAGGGGTCATGCTATGAAGCTGGGGGATTAGACTCTGAGGAGTTGTGAGGAAAACGTCTTCACGGAAAGGGTGGTGGATGCCTGGAGCAGCCTCCCAGCTGAGGTGGTGGGTGTTAAAACAGTAAAAGGATTCAAGCATGCTTGGGATATCACAAGGGACCCTTAGAAATAAGACGAAGAAATGAAAAGACTGGAGATAAAGTAGGGTCTGTGGTGACACTCTATGTAGGGAAAATAGGGCAGACTAGGTTGGCCAAGAGGTCCTTATCTGCTGGCAACTTTTTTTTTTTTTGCTACCAGCAACCCCACGACATCTCACCCAACTCCACCGGCTCTCGCCTCCCACCATAACTGCCCACCACTCTGGCTTGCCCCCACAAGGTGGGGCCACTAATACAGACCCTCCCTACGGACACTCGTCCAGATTACCAGCAGTATCACCGGCAGGGCTCCCTGGGCTTACCCCCAGGTGGGGCCATGGGGGTGAGCCGACCAATGGAACAGACATCTTGGCTGCAGCCAGAAGGCGCGGCGGGAGAGAGAGAGTGAGTCCAGTAGCAGGCATAATTAATGGAGTCACCAGGCATTTTTGTGAACGCTGTTTCCCGGGGGCAGGACATGCAACATCTGCCCCGCGCCTAAGATTGACGGCACCAGCCACAGTGAAACTTCCAGCCTCCATTAGGGGTTCGAACCACCAGACACTCCCCCACCCCAGAGAAGGAGAGGCATCCCCAAGACTCTCAATCCTTCTGCCGGTCGGCTCTCCAACTCCTGAGTCCATCCCTGAACCCGGGATGTCGGCTTCACAAGCAGACGCCTTGCCACTGTGTGCCAGCAACATCTATGTTTCTACGTTAAATGGAGTAGTTTACGTCTGGTATGGCAAAGCCTCCTTAATCTCTGTGCATGGTCAAAACAGTCCTCCTTATCCACGGTTTATGCCCTGACCAAATAAATGTACTAGTATCTTTCTGTACCGTGGACCAACATTTTTCTGATACGGGGATTGGGAGGATCTGAAATAGGAACAGAGTGTGTGGTAGGAGGTTCATTTTTAAAGTATTAGTTTGGCCCAGCACTGATGGGGACAAAAATTCCATTGGCCCGTGTCTGATTACATAATATTATAAAGTGGAACATAATTAATGGTGAATGTTTTTTGTGTTTGGGTTGGTGATCTGTACCCCTAGGTATCTAAGCTGATTATTCTTAGCCCAGGCAAAAGGGGAAAGGTGTAGAAATTCCAGTGTGAATTTGCCACTCACTAGCAGTGCTGCAGACTTAAATAGTTTCATCTGATCCTGATAACTCCCCAAAACTAGCCAGTGTGTAGTAATGCAGGTACTGATGTCTCAACTTCTGATATGAAAAAGATGATGTCATCCACATAAAAAGATACTTTATGCATAGCCCTACCTGCCTAAGATGTTGCAATCCTGATGAACTGTTGTGGCCAGGGGTTCAAGGCTAATCTCAAACAATAGGGGAGATAAGGGGCAACCCTGTTGAGTGCCTCTTCCCAGTGCAAATCTGTCAGAGTTTACCCATTAACTTTAATTGTGGTTTCTGATGCCTGAGAGTCTGCCAGAGAGCCTCAATTGTGTGTAAAGAATTTGGGGCCAAAATGAAAGGACTGAAGAAAGTAATTTATATTGCTAGTTTACTCTATCAAAAGCTTTCTCTGCATCTGTAGAGCTAGCTAATGGAGTGCATCTGCTGTGTTTTTGTGAAGTGAATATGTTGAGCGGGCATTTATCATTGTCTTGTAGAAAGCAGTCTTTACTAAAACCTGTCTGGTCTGGGTGAATTCTAGTATATATGTGGTTGTACAGTGTGGTAGCTAAAATCCCTTTCATAATTTTCATATCATTGCAAAAGAGAGATGGGGCAGTATGAGCCACATTTTGTGGTATCATTCCCTGCTTTGTGCAATACAGTAATCTGGATTTGGTTCCATGAGGGCCCCCAACCCCAACATCTCATTAAATACCCGGGTGAGATGAGGTATTATCTATATTTGCTGTCTAATTATTTTCTGAGGCCTTTCTAGAACCCCCACAGTCGCCTACAAAAAGCAAATTGAGGTTCAACATGCTTTATGCTTGTCTCATTGCCTTGTTTTGTGATCCCCTGGTCATACCTAAAAATGAGCACTGTAATTGTCTAGTGTGCTTACCTGGTCAGTAAAAATGAAATAAATAATATTGTCTGCCCCAAGCGTGGTTTCGCAACACTGTAACATTGGAGATAGGAAAATGCGGCCTATTCCTACTGGGTTCCAAATATGGGAGCTTGTCTGGGTGTAGCTTGCAACTGCTCTGTCACAAACCAGTTGTGGGACAGAAAGCAGGAATGTGTGTGTTTTGATTTAAATTAGATTTGTTCTGAGGTGTGAAAGATGTCCAGCTCCTAAAAGCCACCGCACCACTCATTGCTTCTCCCCTAACTAAAATTTTCAACCTATCTCTGTGCCATGGCATAATACCTAATATATGGAAAACAGCTAAAGTCACACCAATCCCTAAAAAGGGTAACCCCAAAGAGATACAGAACTACCATCCCATTGCAATCCTCTCTGTACTTAGCAAATTTTTGGAAAAACTAGTGTCCACCCAAACCATTGAATATCTCCAAAGATATAACCTTCTATCTAGCTCACAGCATTGCTTTCGCAAAGGACGTAGCACCTCCATTGCCCTCCTCAAACTCACCAATGACATATATGCCTCTATGGACTTGGACCTTCTAACAGGTGCAGTCTTCATTGACCTTACTAAGGCTTTTGACCTGGTCAACCATACAATTCTTCTTACAAAACTACGCTCCCTAGGCTTCGCCAATGATACAGTGGCCTGGTTTGAAAACTACCTGTCCGACAGAAAGCAAGCTGTAGTTTTCAACTCAGCTATATCAGACCTTTCCACTATTCAAGTCGGAGTGCCCCAGGGCTCTATCCTTGGGCCCTTACTTTTCTCTATCTTTATTAATGACATCCCACTCCTTGCACCCAGCTGTTCATCTCTGCTATACGTGGACGATCTAGTTATTTACCACAGTGCTAAAACTGTTATCGACTTAAACCATTTTCTTGCCGTAGATTTTGCTAATATTTAATCATGGCTCACTGATAACAAACTTATTCTCAACTCTAGTAAAACCTACTCCATGCTCTTTGGTTCATCTGCCAGACTTAAAGCGAATCAAACTGCCCTAACTGTCCCGTATGCAGACGTCTCCTCACTGAACAGCACCAATTCCTTTAAATATCTGGGTGTCACTCTCAATCAATCTCTAGACTTTGATCTACACATTACAATCACCTGTAAATCAGTAAATGCCAAAATAGGTAGTGTCTACCGAACTAGATATGCCCTGACCCCGTCTGCTAGACTTGCTGTGGCCCAAGGCTTTCTTCTCCCAGCCCTTACATATGGCTCAGTCACCTACCTCTCTGCCTCCAAATCATCCCTCTATAAGTGGGATACCACCTACAACAGCATCTGCCGCTATGCCTCCGCATCTCCTCGTTTCAAACATCATTGCCAGCTCTATAGTGACCTAAAATGGCTGTGCCCCTCCACTCACAGGCTACAGGCTTTTGGCTCATTAATTGACTCCATTGTCAGATCGGGCCTCCCATTATCCCTCACATCCCTACTGGTCACACAGCCTCTCTCCTATGGACTGCGATCGACTGACCAAGCCCTTTTTCATCTTCCCAGACACAACTAATTTGGGTTCACGCGCCTTTTCTCACGTGGATCCAAAATACTGGAATTCCATACCCCAAGCTATTCGACAAGCAACCACCCATGCCACTTTTAAGAAACTTCACAAAAAGCACCTTCACTCTGTCAACTCCTGCACTTGCTTTAACCCACCTTAGCTCCACTCCTCTTCCCCTGCACTGTTTCAGTCTTCTTCTCTAGTTGTTTCTCTTCCCCACCTCTCTTACACCCTCCTTCAGGTCCTCTCCCTCCTTCTCTATATCCTCTCTCCCTCGCTCTTGTATCTTCTCTCTTTATCTCTTCCGCTCCCTCTCCCTCTTCTTCTTCTCTCTCTCTCTGTCTGTCTCTCCCCTCCCTTTTCAACCACCTCATTGTGACTTTATATATTGTTCTCTATGTATGCCCTTATTGTAATATTTGTGTTCTTGTTTATTGTGTTACCTGTCATACTGTTCTGCAATTTTATCATACTGTTTTAAACTTCCTCACGCTTGTTGCTGAATTTGTCTCCCCACACCTGTAAGTTTTTACTTGACTATGTATTGTACTGTTTCATGTGCTACGTCACATATACGATTTTGTATTCCTAAAATGTATTCTCCCGAGTCGTGCCTGAAAATAGGCATCCCTGTGCCTAGTGCACTTACCCAGTTACCAAAAGCAAATAAATAAATACTCACTACCTGTGTCACAGGACCTTCCCTTCCCCCCACTTGCCAAACCCTTATGTCTGTCCCATGCCATCTTGAATCTCTCCACCATTTCTGCCCTCACCACTTCTTACGGTAGTTTATTCCAGGCCTTCACCTCCGTCTCCATGAAGTAACGCCCCCTCACATTGCCCTTAAATCTTTCTCCCTCCAATCTTAGACTATTCCCTCTAGTTTTAACCCCCAACTTCCTCTTAAATAAGCTCCCCTTCCTTACCTTATTGATCTCCTTCACCTAATTAAATGTCTGTATTATGTTCCCCTCTCCCTTCTAGTCTCCAATGGCTACGGATCCAATTCCCTCCACCTCTCCTCATATGACTTCCCCTCCATACTATGCACCATCTTTGTTGCCCTTCTCTGCATCCTCTCAATCCCATCTATGTCCTTGTGTAGGTGTGGTCTCCTGAACTAGACCCCATACTCCAGGTGCGGCCTCACCATGGCTTTATAAAGAGGCATCAGTACCTCCCTACTTCTGCTTATTATGCCCATCCCAAAGCATGCCAACATTTTATTTGCCTTTCCCACCGCTTTGCTCCATTGATGACCTGCCTTAACTTTGCTTGATACTAAGATTCCTAGATCCCCCTCCTGCTCAGTTAGCTTAATTACCTTCCCCAAGAGTGTAAGCTGCTTGTGGGTGCTTACTCCCCATGTGCATCACTGCACACTTTTTGGCATTGAATTCCAGCTGCCAGGCTTCTGACCACCCTTCCAGAATCTTCAGGTCCTTCCTCATGGCCTCCACCCCCCGGGTGTCCACTCTATTGCTGATCCCCGTATCATCTGCAAATAGGCACACCCTCCCCTCCAGCCCATCCGCTATATCATGGATATAGATATTAAAAAGGAGGGGTCCCAGTACCAACCCCTGGGGCACCCCACTCATCACCCCCATCTCCTTGGAATGTACTCCACTAACCACCACCCTCTGGCTTCTGTGCTTCAACCAGTTTTCTACTCACCTAGTTATTTTCTGTCATACCCCTATGCTTTCCAGCTTATTTACCAGTCTTCTGTGAGGGAAGGAGTCAAAGGCCTTCCTGAAGTCTAGATAGGCCATGTCCACCACTCCTCCCTGATCAACCACTTTCATCACTCAATCAAATAACTCTATTAGGTTCATCTAACATGGCCTCCCAGTTGTGAAGCCATGCTGCCTATCATCCAGTAGTCCATTGTCTGTCAGGTAGTTCACCACTCTTTCCTTCAATATCATCTCCATTACCTTCCCTACCACTGAGGTGAGGCTGACTGTGTGATAATTTCCCGTCTCCTCCCTTCCGTAGTGGGACCACATCCGTCTTCTTCCAGTCACTTGGCACCCATCCTGTATCTAGAGATAAGTTAAACAGTCTCGTCAGAGGTGCTGCCAGCTCCTCCCTCAGTTCCCGGAGTACTGGTTATCAGTGTCAGTGTCTCAGTAGGTAGCACACTCGCCTCTGAGGCCGGGAGATCAGAGGGCTGTGGGTTCAGTTCCCACATCTGGCACTTGGGTTAATATCCCAGTACTGACACTGTAGTGCAGCATGAGAGGGGTGCTGCACTTCTGAGGTGCCGTCTTCCGGATGAGACGTTAAACCGAGGTCCCATCTGCCTGGATTGGTGGTAGTTCAGGTGGATGTTAAAGATCCCATGGCACTTATCGAAAAGAGTAGGGGAATTTCCCAAGTGTCCTGGCCAAATTTCCCTCATTCACTAAAAATACCACGAACAGCTTAATCTGGTTCAAGGTCAGTTGGCATTCATCTGTATCCCCCAACCCCGGGTCGTGCCTGAAAATAGGCAGGATTTGTCTAGTGCACTTACCGGGTCAACAAAAACTAAATAAAAATTAAAAAAATAAATAATACCCTAGGGTGCAAGCCATCCGGTTCCATTGCCTTGTCTACCTTCAACCTTCCTAGTTCTTGTTTTACCCTGTCCTTGCTGAATGGGCTGGGATTCACTTGTTTGCAATTCCTTCCCCTCTTCTTTAACTCTGGTCCCTTCCCTTCCCCTTCCGCCATAAAGACCAAGCAAACGTAGATATTCAGTACCTCTGCCTTTTCGAAGTCTCCCTCCACCAGTGCTCCCCTCCCCCTCACTATTCCCTGCCTTGCTATCCTCTTTCCCCCACATACCTAAACAAAGTTTTATCTCCCCCATTTGACTTGCCTAGCAATTCTCTTTTCCGTATCTGCTTTTGCGCTTCTAATTTTTTGCCCTGCCACCCTCAGCTTCTCTCTATTAATCTTCCTTTCCTCCCGCCTTTGGGTGGTCTTATATGTTCTGAAAGCAATCCTTCTTTCCCTAATTGCCCTCACCACCTCCCTGGTAAACCAGAGTGCCCTTTTGTTTTTTCCTACCCTCTTGATGCAGAGCTCTGTGACTTTCAGTATCTCTTCCTTAATGCATTTCCATAATTCCTTCATGCCCCTTATTAGCTCCTTACCTTCCATTTCCTCCCTGAAAATCACCTTCATTCTTGCAAAGTCCGGTCGCTGGAAGTCCAGAACCTTCATGTTGGTTCGATTTGCTTCCTTACCCATTTGTATCCTGAAACTCACTGTAGTGTGGTCGCTCGTACCAAGGCAGTTTCCCACCCCCCACTTCTTCCACACTATCCCCGTTGGTGAGATCCACGTCCAGTAAGTTATTCCCCCTAGTGGGCTCCCTAACAAGCTGTTGCAGGAAAGCTCCCTGAAGTGCTCCAAGTACATCCCTGCTCCTGGCAGATGTTGCTGTTGGTATTACCCAGTCCAAGTCGGGGAGGTTAAGGTCCCCAAGTAGTAGGATTTCCCCCTTGAGTGCCATTCATTGTACCTCTTGTACCATCGGCCTGTCCCCTTTCTCTCCTTGTGTTGGAGGCCTGTAGATCATACCCAGTCTTAATGACACCACCAGCCTTTTTTCCAGTGCGACCCACAGAAACTCCGCCTCCCCCTGCCCCTCCGTCACCCTGTCTTCCTTGACGTACAATGCCACCCCCTCCCCATTTCTGCCAGTCCTGTCCCTTCTGAAAAGCCTGTAACCCAGGACTTCTACTTCCCAGGATTGGTGCTCTGACCACCAGGTCTCTGTTGTAGCCACAGTGTCTAGACCCTCATCCACTATAATGGCTTCCAGATCCTCCATTTTATTCCCTAAACTCCTGGCGTTTGCTGACAATCTTTTCCACCATAAACCTCCTTTGCCCTTGCTATCTCTTGCTGCTCTACCTGCCCCATTTTTGTGGGGAAGTACTAGCTAGGTTATTCACTGCTCCTCAGTTTTAAGTGTAAACCCTCCCTTATGTAGCTATCTAATTTATTCTTCAGGACCCTTGTGCCCCCCTTGCTTAAATGTAACCTGTCAGGAGCATAAAGTGCTATAATTTAATAAAGATTCTAGCTGTTTTCTTAAAGAATACCCACTCAGACCTCAAGTGATTGATAAGTTGTAAATGTAGCCTTCAGTGCCCACTGGATAAGTACTTGCTGAATCTATGTTCCTGGGTGCATCACTGTTACATGACATGGGACAGGAGGCATTGTAGGAAGATGACCAGTAAACCATGGTAATATGGAGATTCAAATTCAAAAAATTATTTCAACTCGACCCCCAAAAAATGCTTACAAATATTTATTTTTATTTGTCTTATTTCATTAGTTCAGTCTTATCTTGATTCATTTCTTTATATTTATTATACTTTATCTTCTTTTTTCCTTTTCAAATGGCTTTAAAATAAATTTCCATATTGTAACATTTCAGAACAATTTAGTTCCTTCATCTGACAGAAGCCTTTTACAATTAAATATGTTGCACCTTCATCCAAGGTTCAAATAACAAAATAAAAATGTAAAGTCTGTAAAAAAAATACAGATATACAGATTTTTCAGTAAACATATCATGAAAATGTATCCTCCAAAATAATTTTAGAAATTCAAAGTTATGTTTCAAAAAACAGGGGGAACTAATCTGAAATATAAATACAGAAATGACCAACCATAAAGGGATTTGATATGTGTATGTAGGTGTCTTCTGGTTTTGATATATCCAACTAAATACGGGGGTCACAGAGAAAATTCTCTTCTTTTTATAATACTTCTCTGAGTAAAAATGTAAAAAGGATTACTTATGAAATATGCAACTAATGTCACGATTGTACTAGTGTGTATATTTTAAGTTTTCTTTTACCTTTCTAATTAATGCCCCAAAATAATATTTCTATTTCATGACAACTCTCCTTCTCCTCTAAATGGAACAAAACATATAAAGTCAGGTTTAAAATGTGAATCAAAAAGACTTCTCAAGTGTGCTTTCTTTAAACAAACCAAAAAGAAATGGTCTTATATTTGATTTACCTAACTTTAGAATGACAGGTTATTTCTGTTCATAGTATAAGACTATGCACCCAAATTATTCCAGTTAAAGTCTCAGAATCTCCTGTTGCTGAATATCAACATTGCTTTTTGTCTAAATGGGAGAAAGATAAGTTGATTCAAACTAAAGATTTCAAGTCCGAATGCCCTGTCTCACTTAATATTACTTAAAACATTAGATGAGCAGATCTTCATGTTTCAGTTACTTTATTTTAAAATGCTGCTTCTGTTTATATCCTCTAAAAGTTCTGGAATAAGCACCGAGGTTCAAAAATGCCCACGGTGTGGTTGCCATGCAAGAGGACACCAAAACTATGTATGTTTTAATGAACACCTTGTTATTAAAGGAGAAGGGTCTGGGCCGCCAGGTGAGCACGCAAAGCATGCTGACTTCACGATGTGATGAACTCTAAGCGGCCCGGTTCCAATGACCATAAGAGAGAAATCTCTCTTAAAAGGTGGCCCCTTCTTAAATAGCAATCACAAATAAGTGAAAATAAACAGGGGACATGTCTAATGCCAAAAGGAAAGGAGGGAGCTGATGAAATATCCCGTAGCATTGTAGCATGAAGCTCTTCCATAAACAATGGCAGCACGTTTGATTAAACAGTCACAACTATGAATAGATATGCCCTGGAAGGGCAGATGTAGAGGAAGGGGGAGGAGATGTATGTCAATGAAGGGTGATAAGTATAAAAGGGGGAAAGGACAAGGGAAACTAGAATTCAGGCAAAATAAGCTCAGACTATTCTAAGTGTAGCCTTCAGTGCCCACTGGATAAATACTTGCTGAATCTATGTTCCTGGATGCATCACTGTCACATGACATGGGACAGGAGGCATTGTAGAAAGATGACCAGTAAACCATGGTAATATGGAGATTCCCCAGGGGCCACAAAACTAGTAGGAGAAGCAATAAAACTAGTAGGCAGATTGAAAAAAACTGCTAATAGAGCAAAAGGAAGGACACACCAGGACTAAACACACCAATCAAAACACTGCATAACATGTTTTTGCAAATTTTGACTGTAGTACTCCTTTAACTCCCAGCAAGGGTGCCTTTGGGGTGTCAATATATTCAGTTTGAGTGGGGCAATAATCCATAGCTGCAGACTTGCTTCCAGTGAGAATGGTTCTCGGGTGATTCTGTCTGTATACAACCTATGAAGCGGTACTACAAACTGGTAGACCGCTGAGAGGAAGTGAACGTGTTTGACTCCAGTAGTAGTGCCAAGGTTTGTGAGACAGCCCCTTACAAAGCCTCAATGGTGAGAAGAAAAGTGCTGGAGTAGATTTGTGTCCTATTTCTCTTCTTACAGAACAGCCTGTCTGTAAAAAGTATTTCATGGCTACTTGCCTGCAGATGTATTCAGTGCCCATGTTCCTTGCTTCAGTGGTTTGCTGCATCGGCTTTTCAGATGCACCCGCTCGAACAGTAAGCATGTTTTCAAACAACATGAAGTCTTGCTATATTATAGACCTTAGCAGTTTGATCCAGCTCTAGAACTGCCCCGGAGTGAAATGGTTAAAACCATTCCAAAATAGAATTTTGGCACGAGAGCAGCTCTATCTGTGTCATTTCAAACTTGAACTGTCAGATTCTTTACTCCGCCTCAGTGAACAGTCGCTCCGGAGATTTCTCCTTCTGCTCGGTTCATTTCGGTTTTAAAGTGTTTTCTCGGTTGGATTTAACACCGAGAATAGTTTTATTTAACCTCAAACCGTTCGTTCAAGCTCTATCTGTGGTAACCGTAAGTAAATGAAGGTTTTGTCTGTGTGGAACTTGTAAGTTATCGGTTCGGTTTTGAACCGATCAATGGGTTTAAACTCATTTAAAACTAAAAGTTACTATTTTAGAGTGCGTTCTGTTCTTTTCGGTTCTAAAAACGGATTTATTACGGTTTTTTCCAATACCAGTGACATGGTTAGGAACCAATAAGGGTGTCTTGCCTACACTGCTAAAAGGGTGTTTTTGTTAGGCTGGCATTATGTCCGAGAAACCCAAAAGAAAACCGGGCTCACTTGTTTCAACACTGGATGTTTGTGGGAAGTCTTTGCCAAGGCTGACCCACACACCACATGTGTTTATTGTCTGGGGTTTGACCACCTCCAGTCAGACTGCCAGGTATGTAAGAATTTCCCTGCAGCCACCCTGGAAAAAAGATTGGGCAGGCTCAGGGAACGAGAGGTCAAAAAGTCCGCTGACCCGGATGGCCAGCCCGGTTCGGTGCCAACCGAACCAGAGGGAGTGCCCTCTGACCAGGGCCAGACTTCCTCGGGCAAAAGAAAAGCTGGTTCTGAGGAACCAATTCCAGTAAAGAAAACAAGAAAATCAGCAGGTCTGGAGTCCAAAATTCCTTCTCCAACTGCTGCAGAGATAGCAAAAGCCATGCAAATTGTCCAGTCACTGTCTCAGGGTCTGTCTGAACCACCACTATCTGGTAAAAGGTCGGTTCGTCCGGTCCCAGTGGTTCAGGATTATGATATTGAGGAATTTTATGAACCAGTTGAGGGGGAGGAGGATTATGAACAGTACGAATGTGGCTGGGAAGGTCTGGGTGTGCCCATTGAACCGGACATCTCCCCAGACAGACCTTTAGAATCTCCCCCTATGCTGTCTGAGTCCCCATCTCATTTTATGTTTTATAAAAAAGTTGCTGAAACCCTCCAGCTTCCTTTAGAAGAGGCTGTGGATGAGCAAGAGGAGCCTGATTTTGTAGAAATGATGGATATTCCAGAGTCTAGGAGATTGTCTATTCCTTTACATAAGTCTTTAGGAAACAAACAATTAAAATTTTAAAAGCTCCTAATTCTGTGCCTCCTGTAGATAAAAGATGGACAGAAGGTATACATTGTCAGGCCCTGATACAGAATTCCTTTCTCAGCAATGCAGTCATGTTGGGTAGTTCAGGCTGCTACCTGTGATAAAGCTAATTATTCCTTGGCTTCACATCCTCCTGACAAGGATTCCAGGAAGATTGATGCCATGGCAAAAAACAGTATATGGCAGCCTCTCTGGGACTCAGGCAAGCAAATTATATGGCTTATGTAGCTAGGTATCAGAAATCTAGATGGGATACTGTTATGCAATTGGCCAAGCAGGCCCATGGCCAGCTGGCTAGTGCACTAGAACAGGTGGCTGCTGATGGCATTGAAGCCTCTAAGGTTCAGTTTCATGCTGCTGTGGATGTTAATGATGTTGTCTCTAGGGTCATGGCCACATCTGTAGCTTTTCGTAGGTTGGCCTGGCTCAGGTGTATTAGTTTGTCACAGGATACCCAGACTAAGGCTATGGATTTTCCTGTGTGGGAAATTCTCTGTTTGGAGAGCAGACAGAGAATTACATGAAGAAGATGGATGAATATAGGACTACTTACAAGAGTGCCCAGGCTAAGGAGCGCAAGCCACCCTCAAAGGCATGCCCCAGGGTAGGGGTAGGCCTTTCACAGGCCTTTACCAGACTCAGGCCTCCTCTGCCTATGCTCAGAGGGGCTTCTTCAGAGGCAGGGGCACGGGTGGGCAGATCTGCTCCCACCCCCAGCCTAAAGCTTCTATGAAACAGGCACCCTGATGGGGTGCCCAGGGCCGATTCTCCTGTACCAGTGGGGCAGGCTGGCTTGCTTCAGTCAGAATTGGGCTTCTTTAACCTCAGACAAGTGGGTTCTGGAAGTAGTAAGCTGGGGTCTGGTTTCAGCTTCAAAAGTTTCCCAAGTTGAGAAGCAGATTTTTCTACCTGCAAGTGCTTCAGAGACCCTCGCTCTGGAAACAGAGGTCTCATCCCTGTTAGCTCTCAGAGCAGTAGAAAGGGTTCCTCCCCTGCATCAGGGCAGGGGTCTGTATTCCAGATACTTCCCTACCCCAAAAAAGACAGGAGAATGGCGGCCCATCTTAGATCTCAGATATCTGAACAAGCATCTTTTGAAACCAAAGTTCAAAATGGTAACTCTGGCAATGATTTTATCTTCCCTAAGGCCAGGGGACTGGCTAGCCTCCCTGGACCTCAAGGATGCCTATTTCCATGTCCTAATCAGAAGATCCCATCGAAAGTACCTCAGATTCGAACTGCCCTCAGGTCATTACCAGTTCAGAGCAATGCCCTTCGGCCTTACCTCTGCTCCAAGGGTATTCACAAAGTGTCTAGCAGTGGCAGTGGCCCACTTAAGGAGGCAGAGGATTGCTGTTTTCCTATCTAGACGACTGGCTCATTGTAGGCCAGTCCCAGAACAGGTAAAATCTCACCTGCAGGTCACCCAGCAGCTTCTCACCTCCCTGGGTTTTCTACTAAACCTACCAAAGTCGGTTCTGGAACCAGTCCAGGTACTCACCTTTAGAGGGGCAGAATTGGACAAAGCTAGCCAGAACCTTTCTTCCCCAGAAAGGGTAAGGAATTTAGTGGCTCTGGCCTCTTCCTTCACTCTGCAGGTCTCTCACCAGCAAGACACTTTCTGCAGCTCCTGGGGCACATGGCTGCATCCACAGCTATCGTGCAGGAGCCAGATTTCAGATGAGAGACATTCAGTTCACTTGAGAACCTTTTTGTCTCAGAGAAGAGACCCCTTTCCAAGTTGGTCCCAGTGACTCGAACCTTGATCCTAGCTCTCCAGTGGTGGCAGGATCAGAGCAATTTAAGCGGGGTCCCTTCATTTCCCCTTCTCACGACTTGACTCTCACTACAGATGCTTCCCTTCTGGGTTGGGAGCCCACATGGGCCCTTTCCACTCAGGGAGTTTGGTCCCCAGGAATCTCTGCTCCACATCAATTTGCTGGAACTCAGAGCTGTCTTTTAGCTCTTCAAGCTTTTTCTGCATCTGTCCACGACAAGGTGATACAAGTCAGAACAGACAACACCACAACAATGTGGTACATCAACAAACAGGGGCACCTCGGTCTTCGCCTTGTGCACCGAGGCAATGAAGTTGTGGTCTCTGGCCTATTCCCTGAACACTCCCTCACAGCAGTTCATCTTCCAGGAAGGACAATGTCCCAGCGGATGCCCTCTGTAGGATTTCCCAGGCCATCACGAATGGTCCCTGGATCCTCAAGTGCTGGGGGTAGTTTTTGCCAGGTGGGGGCATCCCTCAGATAGATCTTTTGCAGCCCCAGACAATCACAAACTTCCTCTGTTCTGTTGCAGGCTCTCAGTGCTGGGCTCAGTTCCCTGGATGCCTTCTTCTGGATTGGGAGGGAAGTTCTCTATGCTTTCCCTTTCTCTCCTATTCAAAGTACTAGTCAAAATCAGATCTCAGCCTTGCAGGGTGATTCTGATTGCCCGATTGGGCCAGGCAGCCCTGGTACCCATCCTTCTGTCTCTGACAGTCCATCTTCCCTGTGCCTCCCAGGAGTCACAATCTGTTGACTTGTGCCCAGGAAGGGTTTGGTATCCGGACCTCAAATCCCTCAACCTCAAGGCCTGGCTCTTGAGGAGTTAGAGTTTGCTGATTTACACCTCTCTCAGGGTGTTCTTGAGATCTTAAAGGCTTCCAGAAAGCCTTCCACTAGGGTTACTTATAGTTCTAAATGGAAAAGGTTTTCCATTTGGTGTGCTGGGAAAAATATTTCCCCAGAATCTGCTGAATTGCCGATTTTGTTAGATTACATGGTACATCTTAATTCCTTGGGTCTCAGACCAGCTACCCTGAGAGTTCATTTGGCAGCTGTGTCTGCTTTTGTGTCAGCAGGAAAGTCATCCCTCTTTCCTCTCATTCTGTGTTTTCAAGTTTTTAAGGGATTACTCCATACTAATCCTCCTTTCGGGAACCGCCCTGCTTGGGACCTTAATGTTTGCATTGCCCAGTTAATGCAACCCCTTGAACCTCTGTCTTCTGCAGAGCTTAAGTACCTAACTTGGAAAATTTTTTTAGTGGCTATCACTTCTGCCAGACGCATAAGTGAATTGCAAGCCTTGTCAGTGGAGACTGACATTATTTCTTTCCACAGGGATAAGGTAGTCCTTAGGACTAATAGGAAGTTTTTGCCTAAGGTGGTTTCAGATTTCCATCTTAATCAATCTATCTCCTTCCAGTATTTTCACTGATCACTCCTTTCGGTGAGAGGAGGTTGCACAGCCTGGATGTTAAGAGAGCTCTGAGTTATTATATAGAGCGTACTAAAGGTCACAGGTTCAACTCTCCAACTTTTCCTTACCTATGGTGAAGTTGAGAAAGGCAAACCTGCCACTAAGAGATCAATAGCCAGGTGGATTGTCTCTTGTATCCAATTTGTTATCAGAAATGGGCAGAGCCTCCGGTTTGAAGGCTCATTCTACCAGGGTACAGCTGCCTCTAGCTGCTGCCAGAGATATCCCTTTATTAGAGATTTGCCAGGCTGCTACTTGGAAAACGGTACACACTTTTACCAAGCATTACTCCCTGGATGTCCAGGCCAGGAGAGATGCTCGGTTTGGCACAGCTGTTCTTCAGAGCCTATTCCCTAAGTGGTTCTGCCCCTCCTCCATGGAGGTACTGCTGTGTATTCTGCTAATGTCTATAATATAGCAAGACTTCATGTTGTTTGAAGAAAAAATTACTCACCTTAGTAATGTTGTTTCTTCTAATGGAGTCTTGCTATATTATAGACCTCCCCAACCTGCCCCTCTCAGAACCTCTACTTGGTGGGGTGTAGGCAACTTAGTGTGGGCACTACTTATGTCCTGTTAGCATTTTGTCCCCTTTGGGACTTTGGGGTGTTGTGTAGTGCTGTGTGTGTTTTATTATACTTATGTTCCATTTTCATATTATTAGAATGGTGTTAGTATTTCTGGTCCCCTGACTTGAGTCTTGGTGTTGGGACCATCAATGGTTGTTATTATTTAGGTAGCCATTTGGCTAGTGTAGGTTACAGCTTCCACACAGACCTTAGTGAGTTTGGCTCGTAAAGATCTGACAGTTCAAGTTTGAAATGACACACATAGAGCTGCTCTCGTGCCAAAATTCTATTTTGGAATGGTTTTAACCATTTCACTCCGGGGCAGTTCTAGAGCTGGATCAAACTGCTAAGGTCTATAATATAGCAAGACTCCATTAGAAGAAACAACATTACTAAGGTGAGTAATTTTTTCTTCTAGTACATCCTGTGAGCTGGACATACTGGGTAGTTCATTTATATCTCCTTTAACCAGAAAAATGTTTCAGTGTAACTGAAATTCTCTAGAAGAGTATCCTGGATTAGACGATGGCAAAACATTGTCCTCTGTAATCACACTACTCGTGCCTGAATCTAACCTCCTTCCCAGCTTTTACCTAACTGCCCCTCTCCCCTTTTGTTTTTTCCTCATGAATTTTTTGCCTGTATTATGTATTGGGCAACCTTGCTTCCAGGACACATCTGGAAACGAGCTGTTCAGGAATGTGCCTTCCAGGCTAGAAAGTTTGAATAAGTAAATAAACCAATGCCACCTGCTGGCCCAGCCATGCTAGTGAACTGGGTCTGGAATCAGACTTAGGAGGGAGCTGGTCGGTTACTCCATGGTGGGGGGCTGGGATAGTGCGGCCAACCAGTAAGGGCAGGCATTGGGTTCCGCAACTGCAGCGACCATGGCGATAGGCCAGGAAGCATGCCTCCTCAATAATGGGATGCCGTCTGGAGGCCTGTGGGGGTACAGCCCAGCAGACTGGGTGGGCTAAGTGGTCCTTATTTGCCATCATTATCTAGGTTTCCATGTTTTACTAGCTGTGCTACTAGGAGTTAGTTGGTATGTTGTAGTTTTTTTTTTTAATTTGAGTTGGGGAGGGCTTTGCCCTCCACACCCCCATGTTATATAATTAAAAAAAAATGGGTGTGTCGGGGCAGAGCCCCCAACTAACCCCAAGTAGCATAAGCTGGTCCTTAACTAGTGTAAATGGTCCACAGATCTCCACTTTCACCGTAATTTCTTACCGCTGGATCATACATGTGCTGGCAATGGTAGCGCTCAGTCAGGTAGAAGAAGAATCGGCATTTATATAGCGCTTTTCATACACAGTATCCCAAAGCACTTTACAAGCAATGCTAGACTGGTAGTGAAGTGACTGAATGTGTGGTGGCGGCCATATCGCACATCATCACCCACACGCAGCCTGGATAATTGCATGAACCGGTTTATAGGAAGGGGAATGTTGGCCAGGACACCGGGAATGTTCCCTGCTCTTTACGAAGAGTACCCTGGGTTCTTTTTCTTCCACCTGGGTACCCACCAGGACAACACCAGGATGGGCAGAAGGGACCAAGGTTTAACATCTCATGCGAAGGATGGCACACCCTAGCAGTACAGCACCCCCCAATACTGCACTCGGATGCCAGCAATTTTTAGGTGCAAGTCCATCCCAGTGTGGGACGAGAACCCACGACCTTCAGGTCGAGAGATGGATGTGCTACCAGCTGAGCCACACTGACCCCAGTACTCATTCATGCAGGTAATGTAGTGGTACTATATCATAATGTATGCTAATTCTGTAACATGCCACTATGCTACATGCATGGGTCTGGAGTCCTCCACCAATGCCAGTGTATTTATTTATTTAAAATGTTGGTGACCAGAAGAGGAGCAGTGAGTCAAGGCTTGTTTCCAGGTGCAACCAGGGGGAGGGGGAAAAGGGAGCAAATGTACAACTGAACAATATAAGTACAGTATTACAGAGTACAAATTCGAAGGCAAAACTGAAGTGTCAGTAAGATTTAGATCACGGCAGTAACATTACACAATATTTAAGAACGCATGATACATATATGTTGGCAGATAAGGGCCTTTGACCCACTGTCTGCCCATTACTACAGTCAATCAATCTTTATTTGTATACTGGAAGGTATGTGAACAAATATGCCTGTTTTCACAAATGTCCAGTGGTAAGAGATACCAAGAAGGTATGACAATACAAAACAAAGTCTAACAGAAACAAGATCTATACAGGGGAAACAGTCCAAACAAGTGGTTTAGATATATAGAACAAGGTCAAAGACTAACAGTTACACCAATTTTCATAAACTGAAAAACAGGAGGCAATCAATTACGTAAAGTAAAAGAGAGAAACACTTGTTCAAGCTTCCATGATACATGAACATACAATGCTAAACAAGGTGAGAACTAATCCTTGGATAGTATTAAGCAAAAAAAGGAAAGGATAGAAGCCTTAGCCAAAAAGAGGTATTCATGGAGGAAGGGAGAGGAAGGGCAAGGGGATAAAAATAAAGAAACAAGATTCAATACAAGTAATTGAAAATACAATGTAATGCATTCAGAAAAGAGGTAGGACATTTCCTTTATTGTAAATAATGGATGAAATTATGAAACCATGTGTGTACACTGTTGTAACCTACTGTTCAGATTTTGAATCCCCAACAAGGATGTTTTACTGAAGCCAAATAACTACACCCTCTTAAAAACTTTTCAGATGATAGCTGTATTTCCCCCACCATTAAAAACCTCCCAACTAGGCTCTAAAAATAAACCCCAATAATTAAAAAATGTGCTTGCACACATAGTTTTAATTTCTTACGAGTCATGAACCCCAACCCCCAGTCCTTACCTACTTGCCAGGGAAACCTCTGATGCTTGCCCTGCCATATATTAAACTGAGGCCCTGGCTCCTTGTGAGGCCTTCTGTTATGTGTGAGCGGGAATATTCTGGTCAGCGGAATTTTAAAATTCTTCTACTCCATGGTACTTTCTTATGTGCCCTATGCGACTTAACCACCAGGTACCTATCTGCAAGCGACTGGGTGCAACTGACAAGCTACAACAAGGATAAATAGGCATATCGTCCTCTATTACTAACAACCTCCTTACTCTGGGACCTTAGACGCCTGCACTGGTCGAAGCCGCATAAGCCTCAGAAGTGTAATTCTATTGACTACGAAGTATGGCAACTGTCTCTTAAACTCCTACTCCTCCTCCTCCTCTTGATATCAGGAAGTGTCCACTCAAACCCTGGCCCTGTCTCCTACAGTACAACAAAGCCTGCCAAATGGAGGGGGCTCAAAATTGCTACCTTAAACATCTGCAGTCTCCTCCCAAAACTGGCCTCCTTCAAATCTTTGCCAGCTAACACAACCCTGATATCCTGTCATCGTCGAAACTTGGCTGACACCTAATACTCCAGATCATGCCATCTCTATACAAGGCTACAAGATATTCAGGCTGGATAGGACCTCGAAAAGGGGTGGTGGGTGTGCAGTCTACATAAAGGACTACCTCACCTGTCTCCCTGGTTCTTACCCCACCACAGAAACCTCAGTGCAGCTCCTCCCTATCAAGATACTACTTGGTGCCCAAAACAAAGTCCTCACGATTGCTGCTGTCTCTATCCCACTAAAAGATCCTGATTCTGGCCTACAGGCTGTCCTCGAGTTCGTAAGTACACAACCTTCTGACATCGAACTCCTTCTCCTTGGGGACTTTAATATAAATTGGCTTGCACCTGATGCAGGGTCAAACAAAGATGCTATCCTAGCAGCAAATTTACACACAAGTGGTAAACTCCCCTACCAGGAAAACTACAAATCAGGGACCAGCACCTTCATTGACTGGATCCTTACCAGCCACTCTACCCAGATAACCAATGTAAGTGTTCTCCTGACCGCTCAGTGATCACTCTCCAATAATATGTACCTGGACAAATAAGTTTCTAAGTCGCTCCAAAACCATCTACAGCAGAGTCCTACCTTATGGCAACCTTACTCATCTCAAGACCTGTCTTAGGCAGATAGACTGGTCCTTGATTTACAAAACTCAAGATGTTGACCTAGCCCTTGATTACTTTATTACTACTTTCAACACTGCCTGTGACACCTATGCACCAGTAAAAAGCCAAAATCAAAGCACTCACAAATCCCTGGCTCACAGCGAAGCTACTGGCACAACTCAAAAGTAGGATCACCTCTGGGCCACTGCAAGAGCTACTGGCACTCTGTCGGACATCCAAAAATATAAACAGGCTCGCAACCACTGTACTAAACAGATCCGCTTGATGAAGAGCTCCTACTCAAGAATGCCCTCCAACTCCTGGGGTGAAGGGAAATCCTTCTGGGACAACATAAGAAATATCATGGGTCAGCAGTCCAAATCCTCTCCTACAATAATGAATGTGGATGGAACCACTACATTAGACCCAGAGATCATTGCAAACACCCTAAATGATACCTTCCACGGACCTTAGTGGTGTCCTCTCATCTGATTTCTTCACTGATGCTGACCTCCAATTTCTACTTCTACTACTGCCTCTCCAACCAAACCACCCTTCCATTTCAAACTAGTAAAGGCACATGAAGTCTATAAATATGTAAAGAAGGCCGTTTCTAAGTCCCGAGCAAGCAGCGACACTATTGACCTTAAACTTCTGTCCCTCACTCTGGAGGAAGTACTGTTCCCCCTCACAGAAATTTTCAATCTCTCCTCTGCTACAGCCAATTCCTAGGAAATGGAAGGCTGCAGTTGTCACTCCAGTGCACAAAAGTGGTGATAAGTCACTGCCTGCTAACTATCGCCCGATATCAATACTACCACCCCTCTCTAAGGCCCTTGAACTCTTGGTGGCGGACCAACTTTCAGACTACCTGGAAAAGCACAACATCCTCTGCACTCAGCAGCATGGATTTAGGAAAGGGTACAGTACATCGACTGCCCTACTTGAATTCTCAGGAGCAATCCACAATGCCATGGACAAAGGAAACCTAACTGGAGCAGTCTACATTGACTTAACCAAGGCATTTGATACAGTACACCATGGCCTACTTATCAAACAATTACTGTCCCTAGGGCTCTCGAAGGGTCCTGGTGACTGGGTAAAAAATTACCTTGCTCAGTGCCCTCAATCTGTAAAAGTAGCTGGAGTTCTCTCAGACTCAAAACTGGTTCACTCAGTAGTTCCCCAAGGATCCATCCTGGGCCCCCTCCTTTTCAGCCTTTTCCTAAACTCCCTCCCCAAATCCTGCCCTGAACAAATAATCCTCTATGCCGACGATGCCGTGATTCTTGCCACTCATAAAGATCCGAACCTCTTATGCCTCAACCTTCAGCATGCTTCTTCCAAAGTTGTGATGTGGTTCCTTGAACATAAGCTGGTTCTAAACCACAAAAAAACTAAATCCATGCTCTACTCTAACCCGCAAAACAAGAAACGGCAAGTCCCACTCACCATTAATACATACCTGGGAAATACCCTTGAACAAGTGCCAATTTTCAAATATCTTGGAATCAACTTTGATCAAGGCCTAACCTTTGCAACTCACATTGATAGTACAGCAAAAACTATTAATCAGCTAATTGGGATTCTGTATCGGAACCACAGCTCCTTACCTATTCTGCACTGAGGATTGCCATCCAACTCTCTATCATCTCAGTCGTTGACTATGGCTTAGTTATATAATGGATCTGCCACTACTACAGCACTTAGTCGATTACAACATCCCTAAATAAGGCCTGTCAGCTGCTCACTGGTGCACATCGGACGCACTCCACACATGTGAACTCTATGCTGACTCAGGTTGGTTGCAACTCTCAAACCGGATAAAGTACCTTACCTGCCTGATGGCGAAAAAATCCACTCTGGGCCTCACTCCACCTTGTATCCAAGACCTGTTATGCCCGAGCGCTAGCACCCGTTTTACCAGAAGATCAGAACACCACCCTCTCCAAGTCCCCCGATGCCGGACTTCTCAGGGACAAAGATCATTTGCCTATCGTGCCCCCAGCTGACTAAATGCCCTCAGCACTCATATTACTGCCTCCACCTCTCTAGGTATTTTCAAATCAAGGCTGTTCTCTCACCTTGCCACCTCCAGCTCCTGTGACTGCCCTGATTAAACCTCCTATTTTCTTACTACCCACCCTGTTCCGTTATTTGACAAAGACATGTTTGGGAAACCTTTTCTCCTGCTATTGTCTGCTCCCCACACCTTTCACTTACCCTCTCTGTTATGGACTTTTTCCCTATTTGTTTCTCCTAATCTGGCATGACCTCTTTCTTGTAATAATGTTGTTATTGATATCTCATGTCCATTTGCACACATGATTTGATATGTATTTGTATATGTTTTCCTCGCTCTTGACACAGCACAAATTGTTGTATTATCTATGTAATCTTTTTTGTACTGTATCTAATTGATGTGGAACCTTTGTAAAAAGAGCCTCTGGCTCAAAGGTAGTAATTCCTAGAACAATAAACTAAACTAAACTAAAATGTGTTCATTTAGCTTCAGTTACTTGCTATTGAAGACAAAGTACTCAGTTTCTCTGTAGATCCATGGGAACAATTTTCATGTACATGGGGTTACCTTGTACAATACAGGAAGCCTTGTACATCTGGGAGCCCTGCTGCATTGGAAATGAGTGGGGTGTACTTAGTGGTGCTGAGTATGTATTCACAGGTGTTTGGTGGGGGGGAGGATCTGCTCACTGGTACTGGAACATGTGCTTATTGGTGCTGGGTTGTGTGTGTTCCATAGTAATGGGGCGTGTACTCACTGGTGTGGGGTGTGTAGGGCCATGGGGGGGTACAGTCGGTGCACGTCACACAGCATGGGTGATGTTGTCTCTCTGCACTTTGGGCATGCATGCTGCCTTAGCTGGTACACAGCTGTGTACATTATGGTGCTATATTACTCTCCTCTCCCAGCAGCATACCACATAGTACCGGTCATGGCAGAGGACACCCCAGGTCCATCTTGGCAGCAGCTGCCCTTGCTGTCTGTCTGTTTGTGTCAGCTGATGGACAGCAGCGAGAAGGATGTGGAAGAAGAGGATGATGAGACCTACATTGGGAGTTGGGGACAGGAGGGGTCTGCCCCAGATCAGGAGGGGTTGTCCCCCCCTGCAGACCCCATACCAATGGGGCCCAGCCACTGTCCCCATGCAGCCCAGCAGTCACAGCGGTGCAACCCCCTCATAGCCACCACTGTGGCACTCCATGACCAACTGTGGCACGGTCATCACCCTGCCGCCCCTGGCTGGTACCACAGGGCCAGCCAGTGCTGTGCCTCCTCATGATCCATCCTCCAGCATGGCAACGGACCTGCTGCCCATCCCACTGGGCAGGCCACAGCCAGCCCACAGAGGACCTCAGCGCCAACTGCGATGCAGCCCTGGACCATACAGCGGCCAAGGGTGCAGTCTGACTCTGTCCCAGTGGACAGTCCCTGGTGACAGCAAGATGTGACCTAGAACCGGCAAGTGCTGTGGTCGACCGTGGAGGCACAGTGTGTCATGTAGCAGGAACTGACATGCCACCGCCACATGCAGCATGCTATGGAGTGGGCAGAGGTACAAAATGTGGAGCTCATGGCAGCCCCACATGACCTGTGCCAGGATCTGTCCTCCGGCATGGAGCTACGGTGCCGGAACATAACTATCTGCATGGATGGCCTGTGTGTCACTGTGCTGGAGGCTGCAGCCATGGTGGCAAGCACTGCAAGAGCTGGCCATAGTCTCAGCATGTCCAGTGGCAATAGTGCCACTCCACAGTGAACACACTGGCATACATCCACACCATTTAATGCTGGAACAAGAATGCCCAGCACACCCAGAAGTCCCAGGACACCAAGGACACTGCGCACACTAAGTCATGACCTACTCCTTCCTAGCATCAGTACCTGTGGAGCCATGGCCAAGGATGTAATACACTGCCCCACATTCATCTCCTATACCGTGGATGAGGACCCCCCTCAACCACACCAAGTACAGCACAGACATGGTGTGTGCCTAGGGAGGAGGTAGAGGACACACAGGTTGCACAAGGCCACCCCTCGCCAACATGTTCCCCCTCCTTCCCCCAGTACCTATGTGAGAACACCACCTGCCCCTGTGACCTAGCCCAGTCAGTCTTACCCCCAGCCTGAATGGCCTGTACTACAGCAGCACCCCTGCCTGGCTGGTGGGTAGCTATGTGTATAGCCCTTTGGAACCCCCCCAGGGTGGCTTGTCTTTATGCATATCACATTTGCTACCCCCGCTGCCTGGAAGACCTGTAGTAGTTTCAATTTATTGTTCGACTTGTAAATCATTATAATATAAACAAAATGTAAAACAAACATACAGATGTTAAACACAGAACCATAAAGTAACAACACCTATATACTGGAAACCAGATAAAACAATTGCATCCTTGTTTAAAATAGTAAGTTCTCTGTATAATATTCCTTATAGCCTAAATATACAGAAAATATATAATCTGAAAATTCACCAGGTTGCTGCCAAGACAAAATTATATGTATTAGTACAGTAATTTCCGTAATAGTCTCCTGTAAAACTTCCACTCATATTCAGCATTAAGTAACGTAACAAGCATAATATTTCACAAAACCAGGCTCTCCTGAATGCAGTTTAGGAAAAGCTAGGGGAAAATCTAAAAAACATTGTTCAAGAGGATGATCCAGACTATATGTCTATCAAGCAGCAAAAAAGTCTTCTATAATCCTTATGGGGAATCCATGCTGCAATATTTATATGTATTATATAAGGGCGCCACCAGACATTAAAGCCAGTTAAAGAAGGCTAAAGTTCCAAATATCTCCCTATCTCTACCTGATGATGACAGTGGGACTAGGCCCTCGTACTTGCAATCCCTTAGACTGGGAAGCTTTCCTTTCAGGTGAAACAGCCATCTAGGCCCATAACAATCCCTCTTCACCGTTAAATTACAAGGGAGAAATTACATCAGACCTGTCCTGCCCTCTAGGTACTGGCAGTCATCTGGTCCTGCCCTAATTCTGTGCAGCTATATCGCGGACCTGTGATTTCCACCGCACAGCACTATTTTAAGTAATTGGTGCCTGATATTCTATAGGTTAGTCCCAGGACACCACTTACTTTAATAGGCTTGACCTAAAGAGCCATCATTTTATTTTTTTGTTTGTTTTATTTTATTGAAATCTAGGATTACAAATACCTTTGAGCAGGAACTGCTTGTTTACAGAGGTTCCACGTCGAAGGAATTGGGGGTATACATACATACAAAGGTCAACATAATAATACATAGTTACACAATAAAAAGAAGTAAGAGAGTGAGGCTTAGAAAATTCCAGTAATTCAAAATGTGCCATATGTTAGGTAGCATGACGTACCAGCCAAGGGCAATCTTAGAAATAAGCATTGCAGGTGAGAGGGAAGGGGGTATGCAGGCAGGAAGGCCATTGTCGCAGGGTAGAGGGTGAGGGTAAGAGCTCCAAAGGGGAGGGATAAAAGTCAGGAAGTGCCGGGGGAGGAAAGGGGGCAAGGGGGTAGGCAGGTAGAAGGGGGCAAGGCGGGGAGAGGTAGCTGTCAAGACTGAAGTGGAGGGCAGTGGGCCCCTGATTAGGCGAGGCAGTCACAATGACTAGTTGAAATGAGATGAAGTCGGAGTTGTCTCTTAAAAGGGCCAAGAGCAGCAGCAGTAAGAGCTTCTTTGTTGAGAGTATTGTACCACTGTGGCGCTCTGTGGGCAAAGGCCCTGTGGCCCATGGTAGTCCGGCATCTGGGGACAAGGAAGGTTAGTTGTTGTGAACTTCTAGTTCGCTGGGTGCTGTGGTAGTCAATGAGGAGCTTTTCAATGCCCAGGGGCATGACCCCGAGGAGCACTTTTTTGGCTAAGAGGCAGGTTTGATACTGTATCCGGCTGATGAGAGGAAGCCATTCTGCCCGAATGTACAGGTCACAAGTGTGTGTAAGTTGGTCAGCCCCAGTTAGCAGCCTGCATGCTTTGTTGAGTGCAACTGTAATTCTGTGGAGGGCAGTGGCGGAGGCAGAGCCATAAATTGCTAGCCCGTAATCAATGATGGAGGTGACAGAGCTGTTGATAGCCCACCAGAGGGTGTCAGGAGTCATGCAGTGTTTGTGCCTGTAGAGCAGGCCTATATGGATATTGATGGCTTTGGCGACAGAATCTGTGTGCCGATGGTAGGAGAGTGAGCTGTCCAATGTGACACCTAGGTATTTAAAATCAGGAACGTGTTCAAGTAAGGTCCCTGTTTGGTTTAGGATGGTGAGGTCATGGGATTTGTACTTGCTCCTGGTGTTGTAGAAGGTCATAACCTTTGTTTTGCTGTAGTTCATGACCAGTTTGTGTGACTTGAACCTTCTTCGATGCGCATGAATTCAAGCTGTAATTGTTTCTCGGGGAGCTCTGCATTTTGGTGGTTGGTGAACATGACTGCGTCATTGGCGTAGAGTAGTAATTTGTGGTGGCAGACACTGGGAAGGTCGTTGAGGAAGAGGCTGAAGAGTAGTGGCCCCAGGATGGACCCCTGTGGGACCCCTGAAAGGACTGGCTTTTCTTCCGAGGTGACACCGGCAATCCTAACCCGCTGGACCCTCTCCCCAAAGTAGTTTGAAAACCAGAGCAGCGCTTTATTGGAGAGCCCAATGTTTGATAATTACTTGAGTAGGAGTGGGTGGTTCTCAGTATCAAAGGCTTTTGTAAGGTCGATGAATACTGCCCCTACACAATTTCCTTGATCGAGCGTGGTATGGATGAAGTACGTGAATTCTAATAATGCAGTGGTGGTACTGTGCCCTTTTCAGAAACCGTGTTGCTCAGGACACTGGATGTCGTATTTTTCCAGGTATTTGACTAGTTGGTCTGAGGTGATGCGCTCCAGGGCCTTAGACAATGGAGGGAGGATGGAGATAGGTCTGTAGCTGGAGTGCAGTGATTTGTCTCCACTTTTGTGTACCGGTGTGATGGTCGCCTGTTTCTAGTGAGATGGGAACTGGGACATCCCTAGTGATAGGTTGAGGACCTTTGTCAGGGGTTCAAGGACTTCTTCAAGGACAAGTGCTAACTTCAGGTCAAGGGAGTCACCGCTGTAGCCTGCATTGTGAATGGCCTTCCGAATATAGGTTCTGGCTTCATGCACTGGGATCTCCAATGTATTCTCCAGTAGAATTGTGGGGCACGGTATAACATAGAAACACAGACTTTGATGGCAGATAGGGACCACTTGGCCCACCCAGTCTGCCCATTTCCCTACCTACTGGATAAGCTGCAGATTCTAGTTAACCAACAGCCTACTTCCTGCCACCCCCCACTACAATTCCCTTGTGCCTGTCCCATGCATGTTTGAATTCCCCCACTGTTTTAGACCCAACAACCTCCCCAGGAAGGCAGTTCCCACATCCACCACTCTCTCCATGAAAAACAATTTCACATTACCCCTGCGTCCCCCTCTATCTTTAAATTGTGCCCCTTGTTCTTACGCCTCTTTTTCTGAAAGATGCTACCCTTCTGGACTTTGTTGATTCCTTGAGGTACTTGAATGTTTCTATCATGTCCCTCCGTCCCTCCTTTCATCAAGGGTATACATATTAAACTCTCTCAGTCTCTCTTCTTCATATGATTTCTGATGCAGACCCTGCACTATTTTAGTTGCCCTCCTCTGGACTGCTTCCATCCTGTCTATGTCCTTGCGTAGATGAGGTCTCCAAAACTGCACACAGTACTCCAGATGTGGTCTCACAAACTGTCTGTACAGAGGGATAACCACTTCCCTTTTTCTACTTGTGATGCCCCTTCCTATGCATCCCAGTATCCCCCTGGCTCTCCTTACTGACTTCTCACATTGCTTACCAACCTTTAGATCATCTGATATGACTACCCCAAGTCCCGCTCCATTTTGTTGTTGTTAGTACTCTCCTGCTATTGTGTACTCTTCTCCTGGGTTTTTGTTTCCCAGGTACATTACTTTGCACTTCTTGGCATTGAATCTAAGTTGCCATATGTCTGACCATTCCTCCAACCTTGCCAAGTCCCTTCTCATACTTTCTACCCTCCCTCGTTTATCAACTCTGTTACAGATCTTTGTATCATCTGCAAAGAGGCATACCTTTCCCTCCAGACCCTCTGCAATGTCACCTATAAAGATGTTAAAGAGATGTGTAGGATAGGAGTAGTTGCAGGAGGGTTACTACCAGAGGGGGCATCAAAGAAATTAGAAGGGAGGACACTATCCAAGTTGGAGAACACATTGTTAAAGGTGTTGGTGATTGTGTACAGGTCAGATGTTGTTGTTCCATTTATGTTGAGCATGGTGAATGGTGACTTAGGGTCCTTGCCTGTAAGGTCTTTCAAGTTACTCCAAATTTTTTTTTCCATCACCCCAGGAGTTGGAAAGAGCTTCCTAGAAGTATTTGCTTTTGGCACTCCTAACTGCCCGTGTGCATTCATTTCTGGCAGCTTTATATTTATGAATATCCCCCAGGTTTGGATGTTGCACGGGCACAGTGCCAGAGATGATCCCTATGTTTGAGTAAAGTGATTGGATCGGTGATTATCCAAGGGTTAACTCTGCCCCTGACCTTCAGCTTTTTGAGAGGTGCAAAGATGTTGCAGACTGCAGTGAAGTGGCTGATGAAAAGGTCTAAGGCTTGGTTTACATCAATGGCAGAGTCGATTGGTGTCCAGTCCAGGTGGCTTAGGTGTGTCTTTAGTAGCTCAAGATACCCCTGCTTTAACACTCTGGTGTGGATTATTTTAGGAGGGGGCTTAATGAATTTGTTTGTCCAGGTACATGTGACCGGTGAGTGGTCACTGATCCCATCAGGGAGCACTGAGACTTTTGAGATTCATTCAGGGTGATTAGTAAGGGTCCAGTCCAGAAGTGTGTGCGACCCTATCGTATAGTTGCATCTGGTGGGGATGGTAACAAGCTGGGTGAGGTTCTGTGATGTGACAGCATCCTTGTAGTTTCTGGCCTCCAGCGATAGCCAATTTATGTTGAAGTCGCCTAGTACTATGAGTTCAGAGTTATGGTGTAATCCCTGTAGGCTTTCCAATATGCTCATAAATCCATTGGGCTGATCTTTAGGGGGTAGGCAATGGTGAGCTCCTTGTTGTGCACCCGGAGTAGAACTTTAATAGCGAGAACCTGTGAGGGTGGTTTAGGGTTTGAGAATGGGAAGACTTGACCCAGATAGGAATTCCTCAGGTAGATGGCACAGCCCCCACCTCATTTGGAAATGCTGTCCTGCCTGAATATAGAGAATCCAGGGATGGTGACTGCAGCGTCTGGTATCTTGGGGTTAAGCCATGTTTCGACAACAGAGAGTACATCAGGGCTCTGTTGCTGGACCCAGGTTTGCAAGATGTCAAGTTTGTTAAGGAGGCTGCAGACATGGTGAGGGACCCCTCCAGCCTTTTTGTGGCATGGGTGCTAGGCCGGTAGGCCCCGGGTTAGGATGAACATTTCCAGATATCAGAAGTAGCATAGGTAGTATCCTAAGAAGGTACGCTTTAATCATTTTGCTTACTAGTTTTGTTGTAGGGCATCTAGTCCTTTTGGCCTTGTTGGTCTGCATTTGCCTCGTGATATTACAGAGCACAATATATAAAGCCATATTCTCAGAAGTGCCACGTGATTGATGAAAAGTAATCAAATCCACAGGAAATGTGAACTACCGGGAACCAGAAAACTGTTATTGTAGCGCAAAGACCCAGAATGTGATAAATTCCTGAAGCGGCTTAATTCCTAAAGGTGATGAACATTGGCCGGGGGCATATGCAGGATGTAAAAATCCTTTGTTAGTATCTTCCCTTTGTTCTCCAAAATGGTTGTGAATAGACCTCAAAGACAAGTATACATCCTTTAAGAACAAGTCAGATGGAAATGTGGATTCAATGCAGCACTCCACAATTCAGAGCTTGTATAACAGATTTACTGACCTTACTTTTGGCTTTGATGGCTTCCAAAAAAGTTGATTTATGATGAGAATGCCAATACCTGGTGGTGATATTTTGCAGTTTCTTAGTCCAGGAAATGTTCATAGATGTTATGTCCAAGAATGGTCCAGTTCCTCCAAGCAGAAACACATGAAAATGCACAAAAACTAAACTACTGACAGAGACAAACACAAACAGTCAGCCACACAGGCTGTAGTCATAATTTCCTGTACCTTCCTTAGGGCTGTCATTTAAATCATACTCCAATTTTTGTATGGCCCTAAAAAGTCTTCAAGCACATAATACATCATGAAAAGTATTTTATCAAAAGACTGACTGATATATATTTATTTTTTTATTAAAAACGTTCATTATAGTACAGACTAACAAAAAAGATACATTCTCATTATAGAATGTCATATATACTATGAAAACAGGATAATTAAGCAATAAGGCACTCCAGGGTGTGTGTTATTTAAGCAATAATGCACGACAGGGTGTGTGTTGTGCTGGGATAACGTCACGCCTGGGGTGATTAGGCACGAGGCCGGAGGCCGAGTCGACTATCACCCCAGAAGTGACGTTATCCAACCACAACACACACCCTGAATGCATTACTAATATCAATGGCTTTGTAAAATTTAATAAAAATAGATTGGAAATTAGTTTAAATGTGTTTTATTCCTGATTTTTTCACTGAGTAGGAATACATAATTAAAGAATAGTGCAGTTCTATTGTTTGCTCAGTAGATGGTGGTGCTGCATTGCTGTTTCCTTGTAACACCCCCCACACACAGACTCGTTTCTTTTCTTTTTTTTTTTTTGCCGTCAGGTTTAACTGAGCTGGTTCTGCAGTCCCACATGTACAGGCTGAGGATTTTTTTTAAATATATTGCAATAGTGATAGGGGCTCGGGAGAAGGACGTAGATGTGAATTTCCGGTTTTAAGATTGCGTGTCTCTTGAAGGAAAGGAGAGGTTTACCTTGCTGTTTTTTTGAAGGTAAAACTTATTTTAGCCATTGGGGACAACTGCTGTACTGTGAGGAAGTGAGAGGTGTCAGTGAATCATGCGACCAACAGTTACGGTCTCCGTGGGAACTGAAGCCGACTGCTTGGGGAAGAAATGGTGAGAAGTATAATTTTTCTACGAGTTCTGTGTTGGGGGACTAAAAGGTGATTTGTTTGGCGACCGGTTTGAACGTTGAGATGATACGTGCAGGGAATGGCTTCAGAGCGCGAGTCGGAAGCTCTGACACTGGGTTAAACACGGGTTGAGAGCGCGAATTACAAACGGGCAGGTTGCGCTGTTGAGGAGGTCCATGGATTGATTTGTTTTTTAATGCGGTCATCTAGGTGCTGGGACTAGACCCATGATGTTGTACTGGGATAACATCACAGGTCCAGTCCCAGTCTGACCAATCAGAGTCCAGGAAATTGTTTTGCCATTGTATAATGTGTAATAACGTCACTCCTGGGGTGGGTTGAAGCATGAGGTGAAGTTGAATGCTTTCACCACCCCAGGAGTGACATTATTACACAGTAACACACACCCTGGAGTGCCTTATTGCTATTGTACAATGGCTCTTTTTGTTTTAAGAAGAAGAAAATGAGAACATACCTTTAAAATATATATTTTTTTTTACTTTTTGGTTAGGGTAGGTATACAGCAGGTGGTGCTGCTCCTACATTGTTGCCCTGTATTGCCTTCGGTGTCTCTCTCTTTGTGAGGGCTGTGTGTTTCTGACTCCCTGTTGTGTTCCTGTTCCCTCCTCCTGTTACACAGAGACACTGTGTACAGTCCAGATGGACTCTACTGATGTTGCAGTGTATTCATTTATTTTTTTCTTCTGTTAATGAAGTGACGACCCAGCGAGCTGTGCAGTCAGATCAGGTGAAAGTGTATTCCGGACCAAGGATCGGGACCTGAGGCAGACCGCAAGAAAAAAGTCTGTCAGAATACATCTCTTATGTTAATTGGAGTTGAGAAAAAAAAGTGGAGACTATGATTCAAATGAGCAATCGGAGGTTTGGTTCTGAGTGATCGTGAAGCGCAGTGCCAAACAATGCACACACTGTCACAGTCAGGATGTGGATCTTGGGGGTGGAAAATCTGTTTGGAACCATGGCTTTTCTGTGTTTTTAGGTTATTTTTAAGTATAGTCGCCCAATATGATTTTAGTGTACAGCATTAAGTCGGAATTTGGCTTGTGTGTGGGTTACTGTGGGAGGTTAATGTGTGGGTTTGTTTTGACAAAGAAAGTGGCAAGCTGAAAAACTGAAGCCATCGCCTGACTGGTGCCGCAGAAAGCATGCCAGCGTGCTGTTGTTTTTTTTTCTTTCAAAAAGCTGAATCATGGAAGTGACAGCTTCAGTTTTGTTTTTGAGGGGGAAAAAAAAAATTAAGATCGCAAACTGTTGCGTTGTGAATGGGCTCTGACACTAGGTTTATTGAGGAAAACACTGGGAAAGTGTGAGAAGGCCCACCCTATTCATGGGGGAAATAGCGGGGATTAAGTAGCAGTGGCATGATTTATGTGTTATGTGGTCATCTGAGTGCCTGGACTTCATACAGTGATGTTATTATGATATTCTCTCGTAGTACCATCACAGGTACCTCCCATACCCCGCCCAAAGACTTTATTGTCACCACGTTAAACGAACCATTGGAAGTCGTCTCCAAATTCAAATATCTGGGCATCTGGATCGACAACAAACTCTCTTTCAGTGACCATATTGAGGACGTTTCCAGAAGTCTTAAAGCCAGATTAGGTTTCTTCTTTAGAAATAGGCCCCTCTTCCCCCTTGAAACTCGAAATAAGCTTGTCCAGGCCACTTTTCTCCCCCTTCTTGACTATAGCGATGTAATTTACTCCTCTACTACTCTCGCAAACTTAAGTAAATTGGACATCCTTTACCACCATGCGTTACGGTTTATTACAAACTCCCCTTACCGTTCGCACCACTGTGATCTATATGCAGCTATTGGATGGACATCTCTCACTACTAGACGCCTGCTTCATGCTGGTCTTTGGACCCTTAAGCTGCTCCTGCACAAATTACCGAGTTATCTTTCATCTCTCATTAGTATTTTGCATAGCGCATACTCTCTAAGGAAATCTGATTTCATTCTGCTTGACATACCTAGGACACGGACCTCCTTTGGTAAACGTGCTATTGCGCATGCCCTTCCCTCTATTTGGAACCAACTACAAACCATGCTGAAACTAACTAGCACAGTTTCAGTTAACTTCTATAAAGTGCTAAGTGCAGCTAAGATAAAAGATATCTGCAACTGTCATTAAGCCCCTTCTCATCCGTATGTGTGCCATGCACATTCTGTGTAAGACCTTAATTGCCTTATGCATGTTAATTACTTATTGTTCGCGCTATCATTTAATCCAAGACACTATTTAATTCTCTGACTTCTGACCTGATAACTGCTACCTTTACTGCAGCAATCCCACTCCTGCTCCCCATCCTCGTCCTACTCTTGGCTCTGTCTACGTACATATTACTCCTCTCACCCTACCAAGCCTTGAATATCTCCCTTACCCTATATTTTCTGTTGCTGCTCAATTTACTAAAATGTATGTATTGCAAATACCAGTTACCATGCCTTGCATTGTTAGTATACTACCTGGAAATGTTCATCACTTCGTACCACTGTTTGCTCACCACCTATTGTCATCCGATGTGGTATCCTTGTATGTAATATCTTGCTTGTATTATGTGATCACATGCATACATGTTATATTATTGTCTATCAATTATTTTTATTTATGTATGATCGTTATCAGTGTACATGTCACAGGACCTCCTTGTGAATGAGCTTGCTCAATGGAGTTTTCCTGCAATAAACTTGAACTGAACTCACTGACCAATCAGAGGGTCATGTCAGATGAATCTAATCAATTTATTTGACTGGGTGACCAAAGTAGTAGACCAGGGAGGGGGCTGTGGACATGGCCTACCTAGACTTTAGGAAGGCATTTGACACAGTCCCACACAAAAGATTAATAAACAGATTAGCCAGCCTTTGAGTGAGTCCCAGGGTAGTAGCCTGGGTAAAACATTGGCTGGACAACAGGACACAGGGGGGAATAGTAAACTGAGTCCACAGTGAAGAAAGGGGGATTACTAGTGGGGCCACGGGGTTCAGTACTGGGACCAGTCCTTTTAAATGCCTTTATAAGTGACATTGCAGAAGGACTGGAAGGAAAAGTATGTCTCTTTGCAGACGACACAAAGATCTGCAATAGGGTTGAAGAAGAAGAATCAGCATTTATATAGTGCCTTTTATACACGGTGTATCCCAAAGCGCTTTACAAGCAATGCTAGACTGGTAGTGAAGTGACTGAATGTGTAGTGGTGGCCATATCGTGCATCATCACCCTCACACAGCCTGGATAATTGCATGAACCGGTTTATGGGAAGGGGAATGTTGGCCAAGACACAGGGAATGTCCGCTACTCTTTGCGAAGAATGCCCTGGGTTCTTTCACTTCCACCTGGACAGGTAGAAGGGACCTCGGTTTAACGTCTCATCTGAAGGATGGCACACCCCAGCAGTATAGCACCCCCCAATACTGCACTTGGATGCCAGCGATTTTTAGGTGCAAGTCCAAGCCCGGTGTGGGACAAGAACCCATGACCTTCAGGTCCAGACGCGAATGTGCTACCAACTGAGCCACGCTGGTTATACACAAGATGGGGTGGAAAGCATAAGAAGGGACTTGGCAAGGTTGGAGGAATGGTTAAATATATAGCAGTTTAGATTCTGTGCAAAGAAGTGCAAAGTAATGCACCTGGGAAACAAAAACTGAGGGGAAGAGTACACAATGGGGGGTGAGATACTGACAACAACAAAAATGGAAAGGGACCTGGGGTAGTTATATCACATGACCTAAAGGTGGGCAAACAATGTGAGAAGGTAGTAAGGAGGGCTGGGGGGATACTGGGACGCATAGGGAGAGGCATCACCAGTAGAAAACAGGAAATTGTTATCCCTCTGTACACATAGTTGGTAAGACCACATCTGGAGTACTGTGTGCAGTTCTGGAGACTCCGTCTCCACAAAGACATAGACAGGGTGGAGGCTGTCCAGAGGAGGGCAACCAAAATGGTGCAGGGTCTGCACCAGAAGACATGTGAAGAAAGACTAAAGGAGCTTAATATGTATAGCCTCGAGGAAAGGAAGGAGAGGGGGGACATGACAGAAACTTTCAAGTACCTCAAGGGAATCGATAAAGCCTAAGAGGGTAGCATCTTTCAGAAAAAGATGTGTAAAACAAGGGGGCACAATTTGAAGATAGAGGGGGATAGCTTCGAGGTAATGTGAGGAAGTATTTCTTCACAGAGAGGGTTGTAGATGCATGGAACAGCCTTCTTGAGGAGGCCATGGAGTCAAAAACAGTGGGGGAATTCAGGAATGCATGGGACAGACATAAGGCAATTCTAGTGGGGGGTAGGAGGAAGTAGGCTGTTGGTTAGCTAGGATCTGCAGCCTATCCGTTAGGTAAGAAAATAAGCAGACTTGGTGGGTCAAGCGGTCCTTATCTGCCATCAAATTCTATGTTTCTATGTTTGACATTGTATAAGTAAGCATTAATGCCTGATGAAGGAGGCTTCTTCTGGGGAATTAATGCACTCGCTGAAAGCACACCAAGCACTTGGGGAGTTTGCCAGTACAGTAGGCCCAATAATGTTTGAAGTTTTTTTCTTTTTTTTTTACCTCTGAAAAGAGTTGTTTTGGCAATATACCTTTGAAGCTATGCGGTGATAAGAAACTGGAAATATCCCCGTCTCCAGAAGTCCTACACATGTTTGTATATTGCACTTTCAGCTCCCCTTATTCTCTAGGAGTCATCAATATGCTCCTACCAGGCAGTGTTCTACACCTATGGAGAGGCTTCCATCTCCTTCTGTCCCTTTCCGAAATAGTCACCTGGAGATGAAACAAAAAATAATAACTCCATTGAGAGTAGTAAACTTAGGGGATATAAGTTTTAACAAAAAAACAACCAAACAAACAAAAAAAAACATTGCAGGCAACAATAGCATACCTGTAATGAGGTATAAAAAAAGCCCCATAGCACATCAAGTGCAGTCCTGCTTCCACCATGCTCTCTCTGGGATCTTCTTGGATCCCATCAGGAAGACATCCGTCCATATTCCATTTCAGGTTTACTGGGCTCAATTTATTCATAAAACATAATGTATTTTTCACTGGTATTCTGCTAAGGACTTAACGTAAGTTCCATAATGCTCCATGGTGAGCATGAAGCTCCGAAAGTGGACTCAAAACAATCCCAGTGTTTAATGGTGGCACTAACCTCCAGTTCCGTTTTTAATAATAATGTTTAGGGTGACTTCTACATTCAGTGCCGCGCTAGTATATAGCATACAGGAGTTTCTATAAATCATAACAAACAAGTAAATTCCGAGATACCTCAAAAAACCCGAGCCAAAAGCAAACCTGAAAAGTAAACGCAGGTCAAACCTGGAGCAGCGGAGAGTGGAACAGCACCACAGCCATCTTGCCACTCCGTCCCCCTCCAATCACTGACTACCTGGAAGGCCTGTATTTGCATCAACCACCATCCCTTTACTTAGATGTCATGTATCTATGTTTACACCCCTTTAGGACCCCTCTACTAACATGGACTTTGTGTGTGCATGCCCTATTTGCTACCCCTGCCTTGCTGACACCTCTTGCCTGGCATAATGCTCTGTACGTAATGGTATTAGTGTGTGATAATACATTAAGTAAATATATTACAGTCTCCTGTGTGGTCTGTACTCACCCTCCATGTTTGAAGATGTATTTTATGAACCAGGTTCTGTACTCCTGGGCCCTCTTGCTCATTCTGGGATCACATCTGTTGAGCTGCTGTACGCCATTGGTCCTCTGGCTCCGAATCCACTGCAGGTTGTTCTCTGATGCCAGAATGCTGCATATCCCATGGTTGAGTACCATGTTGTGCAGTATACAACAGGCAAGGAATATGGCACAGGCCTTCTAAAGGGTGTACTGTAGGGCACCACCGAAATGATCAAGGCATATAAACCTCATCTTGAGCATTCCAAATACATATGTGATGATGTTGCGAGTAGCACTGTGTGCTGCATTGTACCTCTCCTGGGCAACAGATGCAGGTCATAGGACAGGTGTGAGGAGCCATGGATGCAGTGGATAGGCACCGTCCCCTATGTAGGTAAAGGGCATTGCTTAGTGTCATCATGTGCAACATGGAGAGGAGGGGGCCTTTGGGGTATACTCACCAACAAGGTGGCCACTAGGGATGTCTCCACTTTCAAACTTCTGGCACAGGATGGAGTTGTGCCAGATGAAGGCGTCATGGGTGCTGCCAGAGTACTGTGCCAGGACATTGATGATACACCCTGTTGCATCACACACCACCTGGCAACTAATGGAGTGGTACTTCTTCCTACTGAGGTAGACCTCCACTCCATCATCACTGGTGGGTGCCTGGATGGCAACTTGGGTGCAGTCAATGGCACAGAGTACAGTTGGTAGGTACGCAACCTGACAGAACTGCTATGTAGTTGCTGTTCACTCTGCTGGTGTGGTAGGGCATAGGATGAACTCCCCAGCATGGCATCTAGAAACTGTTCCAACAGGCACAAGGTGTCTGTGGCTCTGAGATACTGGTGGTGTCCCCCACCGGTGTCTGGAATGTTCTAGTGGCCAGAAAGCACATTGCAGCCATCACCTTGAGCTCTGCAGATATCGCATGGCTGCCTTGGTGTCTGTCCAGATCTGGTCATGCAGCAGCTCACACAGCTTTCTGAGCATGTGCCTGTTATGTCTGTACTAGCTCACTATCTTTTCATCACTAAGGACTTCAGATGCGACTCATGGACAGTACTGTCTGTTTGCAACATAGTGCCTTCGTGGCCTACACCTGGGTCCAGGGTGGGCATTGGCCCTCTCCTCATCCTCCAGGACCTGTTGCATGAGGTACATGATGTGTGCTGCCATGTGTACCATCTTGGTGTGTAAGCTGCAGTGTCCTCCTCTGCCTTTTGGGATTGCCCCAGTTTTAGACAGCCTTTTTATAGGTGGTAGTTGTGCAGCACTATGTGCCTGTGCAGTCCCATTTGCGCAGTGCTAACATGCTGAATATCATGCTACACACGTTATGCAGAGTACTACCCTACCTTTGCGCACTGCATACAGTACATTACCTCTGCCTGGTAAGCTGGTGCTAATAGCCAGTGGCAGAGCCAGGTTTGGGAGCAGTTGGGAGCCAGGGGAGGCCATTTAGTCAATCACGGGCTCCACAGTGGGCACTAAACAGTGAATAAAGATGGTGGCAGGGTGCCACTACTCACACTGGGACAGCCAGGAGGGGTGACTGTCCCCCCAGCAGCTCCGCCACTGCTAATAGTGTGCATAAAGTTCCCTCTGAATATGGGATTTCAGTACAGTTGCAAGCACAGCACGAGTGCTAACACTTTGTGCAAGGCACAAGGCTTTGGATATCTGTGCCCAAGTATCTGAACATACGAGCTGCATTTCATGTCAGGAAAAAAAAAACATCTATGGTCAAGCATTTTTTTAACAGTAGGCCACACTGCCGCATCAGTACGCTTCTGGCATCTAGAAGTGGTAAAGGAGGATTGAAGAGGTGGTAACAGGGACCTCCAGTTATGAAAAAGGAAAATGTGGTGGATACAGCAGTTGGACACCTTGAACAAAGAGAAGAGAATGAATCAGGAGGAGGAGGAGGATTGGAGCATTTTTCAATTAACCTCCTTGGGACTATATAATCTGCCTATACTGAATTGTGTGACAGTTGCAGCACAAGATCTGCCTTTTGTTCTGTCGGTATCTATTGCTTTAGTGTTATTGACCTGTTTGGGGCCCCATATTAGGGGATTTCATATGTGTATTTTTTGTTTCCATTACATGTAATGGCTGCCTAGAGTAATTTAGGGGGCACGGGGGGTCTGCTTTTCACCCTCCAGTGTCCTCCTGTTCAGCACCCATATGCTGGGGATATATTCATACTCCTGAGTCTCCAGGCAGACCACCCTCCTAGAGATTTATGTACTGGTCCTTGCTTATTATTTTTTTCAACCCCAACCAACCCTCTATATGCTGTTACCCACCCACCGTGTCCCTATATCTGTACTCTTTGTCACCCACTACGTTTGTTTTGGAGCACCTGCTAAAGTTACAACTTGTGACAACTTAGCACAGAAACAGCTTCAAGGTAGAGTGCATAATGATCTGCTCAGGGCGAGAGATAGTGGAGACAGGTCAGTTCTTGTGCTCCTCGATCTCGCCTCAGCATTTGACACTTTGGACCACGTCGTGCTTCTTGATCAACTCGTTGAGTTTTGTGGACTCACCAGCACTGTCATCAGGCGGTTTGAGTCCTATCTCTCGGATAGGGTGCAACAGGTAGTGATGGGGAATTTCTCCTCCTCCTCAATGCCTCTTTCTTGTTGAGTACCACAGGGGTCGATCTTGTCTCTGATGCTATTTGCAGTGTACATGCTGCCCTTGGATGAGATCATCTGACAATACAGTGTGGAGTTTCACTACTATGCAGATGATACCCAACTGTATTTGTCTTTTGCACCAGGAACATCTGGAGCTGTCTGTGCTTAAGAACTGTCTGGCTAAAATTAATGACTTGATGGCTTCCAGCTGACTGAGACTTAAACCGGATAAGATGGAGGTATTGGTGATTGAGCCTAGTCGCGGGCGTGATGGGTTGCCACCGGGGGCTAACACAGGCTTGGTCCTGGGGTCCGCCCCACTGGTGTTTTCCCAGGGGTGCAAAATCTTGGCGTGATCCTGAATAGCAAACTGACCTTTGAAGATCAGATGTTGTCTGTTGTTAAAAGTGTTTTTTACCACTTGCAGAACATTGCTAGGATTAAGCCCTTATTCCGTTCGCTGATCTGCCGACGCTGGTACATGCCTTTGTCACCTCCAGGCTCGACTACTGCAACGCTGTATACTTTGAGGTCATGGGAGGGACCCTTCATAGACTGCAGCTAGTGCGGAGTGCAACAGCCTGGATGCTGACGGGCCTTTCAAGGTCCAGTCACGTAACCCAAGTCTTGCGTGCCATGCACTGGCTGCCTGTTGGGTGGAGAGTCCTTTTCAAGGTGGGCTTGCTCACCTATAAGGCCCTACATGGACTGGGTCCTGGCTACCTATCCGAGTTCCTGACACCGGTGACCTCTGCTCACGCTCTCCATTCCTCGTCAAGGGGCCTCCTGGACATTCCCAGGTTTCGGCTCCGGACATTGAGCGGCCATGAATTTAGTGTCGCGAGTCCGACTTTGTGGAACTCGCTTCCACCTGCAGTCCGGGAGGCTCTCTTGATTGAGGTGTTCAAGCTGAGGCTGAAAGCTCACCTCTTCCACCAGGCCTTTGAAGCTGATTGACCTGTGTTCTGACCACTAGTTTGGTTTCCCCAGTAACCTGAAGCACGCCATTATAGGGCTATGTCAATCCTCCTGAATCATATTGTATAATATTTTGTTGTATTTTAACACCCATTTTTTATTATGTATTTGTATACGTCAGGCGCCCTGAGCCTCAGGGAATGGGCACCATGTAAATAAAACTGCCTTGCCTTGTGAGCGGTACACCAATGTATTCATACTGGGCTAAGTCCATTACATGCTCTACTGTATCTTCACATCATGGGCTGATGTAAAATACATTTTATCTGCAGTAACAACATATAAAGCTCTGATCCAGTGCTGTAGTTAGTCCTTCAAACCCTAGTGCTCTCCCTGCCTGAATACTGTTCCCCTTGCTCCCAAATCCATGAATTTACTACTCACTCCAGCAGTTTTCTCTGATCCAGTGCTGTACTTAGGCTCCTCCAACCCCTACCACCAACCACTGCACCCTATCTGAAGACAGATACCCCCTCTCGCCACGTTTCCCTGCTGAACCAGGAGTGCTTGGGTCACTCTTCAGTTTTGCTGCCATCTGCATTTTAATACGGTTCCTAGCAGTGCCTTGTTCACATTCCAGTTATGTTGCAAATTGCACTTAGTTAGCTGGTTGCTGTTCAGATGCTCTATCTAGCCCAACCTGTTCTTTGTTTTTTGCTACTTAATTAACTTATTTTTTTTGTAACGTATTGCTTTATTCTCCCATTTCCCTCTGCCCTCGGGATTCATCTGGAAATGAGCTATTTCAGCTCAGAATGTCCTTCCTGGTAAATTCTGAATAAATAAATGACCCCCTAAATCCTGTGCCTTACCTGAGTGATGCTTAATGGGGTGACATGTAACAAATACAATTATATCACTTACGATTAATAGTAGGCCAAACTTTGGGAACAAAACTGGCATAGGTAAAATAGTTTTCGACACTAAATAGATTTTTCTGTATTACAAGTGCGTATGCGTGCCTCCATCCCCGACTGCAGCTGAAACTGGAGAGTTGCATTCTTTCTACTGAGCGTGCCAAAGCTTATGGCACCATTTGGGCAGTTACTGTGGTTACCCTAAAGCTTAAAAGGAGCTTCAGATGGGATGTGTGCTGCTCCTCCATAAGGTATGGGAGACAGCCATGGCATCCACGCTCACTACAGATCATGCGGAAGGGAGGAAACAAACAATATTGTAAGCAGCTTGGTACTTCTATTAGGTATATGCAAGTTATTGAATGCTAATTTTACCCAAAGAGACAGCTGAGTAAAAATTCTGTTTTGATGATTCTTTTTGTGGCCCAGGTAAGGCAAACCACTCCTACCTTATAAGGTAAGGTTTAGTAATTTGGATTGCATTCAGTAATGCACACATTTGTGAATGGGTGAAAGCAAAGTTTATGTAGAGGATTTTTCAACACAGGGTCCAGCATGTTGAAATACATTGAAGTTTAGTAATAAGGAGACACAGATGTTGCTATGATGATGAGCCATTAGAACAACTCACCGAGTCACTTGCCTATCAGTAGAATACAGCATAGAAATGGCATAGTGCTATTACTTGCAGAATTGTTTCAGATGTGTTCACTAAGTCATGTAAATACTTCTGCTAGGACAGGATGATGATGGAGCAGCAGCAACAGTGCTAACAGTATGAGATACAGAAGCATCAGATTCAGTTGAACCAGCAGTAGTAGCATGCCCATAAACATGTCGAGTGCCTGGACCAGACAGCAGCCAGTGGTTTATTGCTGGATCTGGATTGAAGTCACATAGTTCGGGACCCTCTACTGCTATTTGAAGAAGTGACTGTAGTGTGTCATCTGCCAGACGTGTCCTTATTTTTGTCTTTATCAGGTTTTGAATGGAGAACACTCATTCGCACTTTGCAGTTGACACACTCATTGCCAGTAATATTTCCACTAACTCTAGCATATGAGCAATCTGGGCGGTTTTCTTTCCAGCAATCTTGTATACACCTGCAGATAGGGTTTGTCAACTGCAGATTTCAGCAGAGCCTTAAATGCAGCATATTCTGATCTAATAGTTTCCTGCTGCTCTTCTGTAAAAATTAAAGTATGCTGCTAAATTAGCCACTTCATTGGTCCCAAACTCCTAAGTTGTTCTCTTGGTAGATCAAATTGCTTGAAATCAGGCAGCTGAACCATTTCAGAGGCACCTCCGAGAAATTTTGAAATCTTACATCGATGTAAGTTATTGCTTCATCTACTAAAGTATGCAGTTGTGTATCTGTCCTGAAATTTATTTCAGGACAGTTGCCTCTAAATGTGAAGGGAACAGTCTTCTCAACTCCCTTCTTTGGAATTACAAAGTCCATGCATCTGTCCTGAGATTTGTAATTAGCTAGGAAAGCTGTCATGTATTTCCCTGGCTTTGATTTCAGTTCCATCAGGCGGAGGAGGCAGGTCTCGATGAGGTGTAGTACTTCTAGAATTATTAAGTCGTCTCTTTGAAACTGCAGTGACAGATTTTTAAGAATGGGCAAAAAATCTTGCAGGACATAAAGAGATTTGACAAAGTGCACAGACTGTATCTCTCTTAACAGCACCTTTGCTTTTGAACCATCAGCACCAGCTGCAGTTTGTTGCAAGTGCTGAGCAACCATAGGTAGGTTCACCTGAACTGCATGTACTGAACAAGATCTGCTGGCAAGCCATCTCACCTGTTTAATTGCACTAAAGTGTGCCAGATCACTATCTATCACTTGTGCAATTTCTTGAAGCTCCCTCATTTTTTGGGACTATAGTGGTAGAATTTAAAGATGCCCTTTAGAGTATTTTCAAGGTTTGATATGAAAGGGTTTGTTTTCATCATATCAAGAACTGCCAGCTCCAGCTTATGGGCAACACAGTGCATGGCAATGATGCGAGGACAGTCTCCGTAACTGCGATGGTTCACCCTTTCACTCAACGCATTACACTTGCCCCATCAAAATTGGCAGAAATCAGAAGTGGCCCCAGATTGCTCACATTCAATAGGTCAGTGATAGGAAGATGTAAAGAATCTAATGCAGTTCTTATTGCATTAAAGACACCTTCAGCATTTGAGGATTCCAAAGGTACGGCCTGGATCAGATATGTACATATATCTTTTGTGTTAGGATTTACAAAACGGAGGAAGATATTTTCCCATTCAATTATAGCCACATCAGTGCTGCCGTCAGCAAGAACTGTAACATATTTTGCATTTTTAATAGTCTGCATCTGTGTGTTGCATAGAACAGCAGATGTAGCTCTGCAAAAGTCCCTGGCTCGCTTATCATTGGTATAATTTGTACCACACTTAATTCCATTTTTCTCTTGCAATTCACATACCCAATCCATGTCAGAAAAAGGGCGCAGATTTTTTGCAATGGAGTACGCTGTGTTAAACAGGTGTCTCATCTTCACCTTTGTGGCCTCTTCCAGCTGTGCAAAGGCTTGATAGAGTGGTGACTCACTGATATCACAATGAACTGCAGGCTGGCCACTTTCCAGAATATGTTGGTTCTGGCATAGCACATGTGGGCTGGACTTTTCGTGTTCACGCATTGACTCAATTCTAAAATTGTTAGAGCCTATGGCAAACACATTTGTTTTTTTTTAAAAGGCTGGTGTTGCAATAGTGGGATATTTTACGCGCACTTTGCAATACATCAATCCCTTTTTTTTCATTGTATCTCAACCATTTATAAGTTGTCAGCCAATGAGGCTGAAACAGCCTGGCCCTTTTTTCTTGGTCATATTTCTTGTCTTTACTTCGCTTCTCTTGCAAGTCAACATCAACAGGTACAAAACTGCGTTTCTTTGGAAGTGACACAGGGGCTTCAGCTAAGACCTCACTAGGCAGCTCACTGCTTAAATCAAATGCCTGATGATCACCTGTTCTATCTAGTGCCACAGATGCAGACTCCTTATTACTTTCATCTGCGAAGGTAGTAGTTGGTGTATTTATATTAGAAGAACTTGAAGATGCTGTTGGTGCTGCTGAGTCAGCTGACCGGAGGGATAATAGACTTTGCTGTTTACTATGCTTAGTACTAGTCGTCTGCATTTTGAATGCCTCAATGTCTGTCTCTCTGCTTACACAGTGCTTATTTATTGTTTTGTGATGCTAATAAAATTTATTCTGTTAAAGTGTGGTGCGTGTGTTTTTTTCCATTGGTGTTTGTTAGATTAGAATGGGGACGGGGGATGGTGGAGGTAGCAGCCAGCAGCAGACAGTCACTCATATATTTCTTAACCTTTACAGGTTAAGGCTGCGTAAACTACAGAATCAAGGCAGTCAGGCAGTGGATGTCAAGAATGGGAAGAAATAGCAACAGCAATACTAAAGGGAGGAATGGAATGATGTTATTGCTGTGCTTTGATGCTTACTTTTTTTGTTTATATTTTTTTACCTTTTTCTCACACTGCTGCACACACTTGCCAAGCAACCACATAGACAACACACACAATGTCCGTCCCAGTCCCAGTGACTGTCCCTCTTCGTCAACACACAGCACAGACAGACAACACTATTATTTTATGTCCTCCTCCTCCGTCCTCTCTCAGTCAGTTAGTTCTGTTTTTTTCGTTCACTTCACTTTCCCTTTACTTTTCTCAGGGCAACACAGAGCCCAGCAAGCAAACCCTTCCTCCTTTAGACAGACTTTACTGCCCTCCCGAGTCCCTACCTAGTGCCCTTGCCCTTTACTTGTTTCTGTTCTGGCTGGCTGGTGGAATCGGGATGCAACACAAACAACACACACACAAACAAAGCACAACCCAGTCCCCTTAGCTCTCTGTGCAAAAACACTTGCTCTCTCCCAGTCTCCTCTCTTTCTCCTTGAGTTTTAAATGGAAGGGAAGGGATGGTCTCTCATTTGGTTCAGGTCGTTCAATCAGTCCCCTTTTTGGATATTTTTAATGTCTACTTCACTAGCAGACTCAGTCTATCTATGTCCAGCCTGTTTTTGGCCAACTAAGTTTTTTATCACCACTTCTTCTGGTGCTAAATTCCTGTCCAACCAAAACTCTTGTTAGTTGTTGGAATCAGCTAATAGTATGCTGCAGCACCTCGTCCTCTAAGCTCAGCTGCTGTACTGCAAACTAAGTGCATGCAATTATTGCAAACACAGTTTTTCCCTTTTTTAGGGCAAGGAAGTGAAGCAAAACAGTCAAGCCCTGCTCTGTTTGGTCTCTCTTGACTGACTTCTCCTAGGATGTTTTAATTGTTCACTCTCTGCTGAGTTACTTGCTACTCTAGTCTCTGGCAACACAAAGCCCCTTTTTCTCACTTCTACAGATCTGCTCTGGTGGTAATAATTCACTTATATGATGTTAATCTTCTCCCCCTTACTGCAGCAGTTAGTTTTTTCTCTCCTTCTGGCTATTACAAATTACAAGTCTGTCTCTCTCTCTCTCATCACCACCCTGGCCTTGTTAGTAGTGGTAGTAGATCATCACCCTTAGAAAGGAAAGAGCCAGGAAATCTTCTGATTTATTAATCCCACGCCTCACAAGCAGCAGCACCAGCTCGACTTGTGGTCGCTGGTCTTGCTTTCCTTCCGCCCTTCCCTTCCCCCGGCTGACAAACTCCCATCCAGTCAGTCCCAGTCCTAAAACTCCCTCCGATGATTGATCCTGCTTTTTGCAGCAGTCGCCAGTCGGGCACAACAGCAACGGGAAACGGATTCCCGAGTCCAACTCCTCGCCACACAACAAATTAAACTCAACAACTCAGTAGCTACTAGCTAAGCACAACACACCACATCCTTTCTCCCAAATGAGCTAAGAAAAGTGAGTGAGCACTGAGCGTTGCGTGAGTGAGTGGGGCGCGACTCCGATACCGGCGCCAAGTCATTGACCAATGAATGCAATCGGTGTTCTTGTTCTTACCACAGCTGCAGCCCATAAGCCCAGATCTGTCAATGCCCGAATGGATGGCACACCTGCCAGTCTGATGAGTGGATCCTCCTCAGTCCCCCCCCCCCGTAGCTGCGGCTCGTTCCCGACACACAGCGCTTGCTTCTGGGGCACTGAAGATCATGTGGCTGACAGGCTGAGCTCCCTGTGTCGATCACATGATGGCTGGATGAGTGATGCCGTTACCAGCAAGCTCCCTAGTGGAGGAACATGGCAGTGCAGCAAAAAAAATGTTTGTAAAGCACTACTTGTCCGCGGACAAGTACTCCTGTGCCATCTGCTTGTCCATGACTGTGATCTGGTAGCCCGGGACGTCGGGCTATAGTATTTGTCGAACCCTGCCGTTAACCTGTCGGTTCAGTCTCTGTCTGTGGTATCGTGAGTTCTAGATAGGTTTATTTTTTTGTTCTTCTGTGTGGAACTTGTAAACGTGGGATCGGTTCGGTTTGAATCGATCAGGTTGTTCAAAAAAAGTTTATTCTACTTTTAGAGTGTGGTAACCGGTCCTTATCGGTTCTAAAAAAGACGGATTTCATTATGTTTTTTTCCATGACCCGTAACACGGTCAGGAACCGATAAGGGTGTCTTGCCTAGCGGATTGCCGAAAAAAGGGTAAGTTTTGTTAGGACTGGCCATGTCTGAGAAACTCAAAAGAAAAACAGGGCCCACTGGGTTTCAACACTGTAGTGTGTGTGGGGAAGCCTTTGCTAAGGCTGATCCCCACACCACCTGTGTTTATTGTCTTGGGTTTGACCACCTCGATTCAGACTGCCAGATTTGCAAGAATTTTCCTGCAGCTACCCTGGAAAAGAGAGTTGGTAGGCTCAGGGAAATGGAGGCCAAGAAGTCCGCTGACCCGGATGGCCAGCCGGTTCGGTTCAACCAAACCAGAAGAGTGCCCTCTGACCAGGCGAAACTTCTTCGAGCAAAGGAGAACCGACTCTGAGTCGGTTCAGTTAAAAGAAAAGAAGGATAAATCGGCGGTGCGGATCACAAATTCTTTCTCCGACCGCTGATGAAATAGCCAAGCGATAAGGATTGTTCAGTTGCTAACCCCAGTTAACCGAACCGGCACCATCAGGAAGGGGCTCGTGGCAGTTCCCAGTTCCAGATTATAATTTAGAAGATTTTTATGAACTGGAGGGGGAGGAAGGAGAGTATGAGGATTGTGATGGTGATTACGAAAGTCTGGATGTGCCCTATTGACCGGACATTTCCCAGGCAGACCTTCAGGGTTTCTCCTCCTAGGCTTTCTGAGTCCCCTTCCCATTTTATGTTCTACAAAAAAGTGGCTGAAACTCTTCAGCTTCCTATGGAAGAAGCTGTGGATGACCAGGAGGAGCCTGACTATGTTGAATTGATGGATATCCCAGAGTCCAGGAGGCTGTCTATTCCCTTCTAAGTCCTTTGGAAACAGACAATACAAATTTTAAAGACTCTAATTCTATACCTCCTGTGGACAAGAGAATGGACAAGAGGTATACTCTCTCATGCTCGAATCGAGTTCCTTACCCAACAATGCAGCCATGTTGAGTTAGTGCAGGCTGCTGCCTGTGATAAAACAAATATACCCTTGGCTTCACACCCCCAGATAAGGACTCCAGGAGGATTGATGCCATGGCAAAGAAACAGTACATGGCAGCATCCTTGGGACTCAGGCAGGCTAATTATATGGCCTATACAGCTAGATATCAGAAATCTAGATGGGACACTGTAATAGCTTTAGCTAAACAGGTCCCTGGCCAGCTTGCCAAGGAGCTGGAGCAGGTGGCTGCAGATGGTATTGAGGCATCCAAGGTGCAATTCCATGCTGCAGTGGACTCCAATGATGTTTCATCTAGAGTCATGGCTACATCTGTGGCCCTTCGTAGGATGGCTTGGCTCAGATGTACTAGCCTGTCTCAGGATACCCAGACTAAGGCCATGGATATTCCTGTTGTAGGTAATTCTCTGTTTGGGGAGCAAACAGAGAACTACATGAAGAAAATGGATGAATACAGGACCACCTATAGGAGTGCTCAGGCCAAGGAAAGGCAAGCCACTCCCTAGAGGCAGCATTCAAGGGGCAGGCCTTTTCATAGGCCTTTCTACCAAGCCCAGGCCTCCTCTTCTGCTTATGCTCATAGGGGGTTCTTCAGAGGAAGAGGCAGACGGGTACAAGCAGGCCTGCTTCCACCCCTCAGCCTAAAGTCCCTGCCAAACAGGCACCCGGATGGGTTTGCCAGGGCCGATTCTCCACCACCTGTAGGGGCCAGGCTGGCTTACTTTGTCCAGGACTGGATGTCTTTAACATCAAGCAAATGGGTCCTGGAAGTAGTAAGCCAGGGACTGGTTCTCAGCTTCAAAAAATTTCCAAAGATGAGAACCAGATCCTTTCCACCTGCAAATCCTTCACAGGCACTTGCCCTAGAGACAGAGGTCTCTTCCCTCTTGGCTCTGAGAGCCATAGAGAGGGTTCCACCCCTACACAAAGGAAAAGGATTGTACTCCAGGTACTTCCTAACCCCCAAAAAGACAGGAGAATGGTGGCCCATCCTGGATCTCAGATATTTAAACAAGCACATTTTAAAGCCAAAGTTCAAAATGGTGACTCTGGGAATAATTCTACCCTCTCTAAGGCCAGGGGACTGGCTAGTCTCCCTGGACCTCAAGGATGCCTATTTCCATATTCTCATCAGAAGCTCCCACCGAAAGTACCTCAGGTTCGAGCAGCCCTCAGGCCATTACCAATTCAGAGCAATGCCTTTCGGCCTAACTTCTGCCCCAAGAGTGTTCACAAAATGCCTGGCAGTAGTAGTTGCCTTCCTAAGGAGAAAAAGGATCTCCATCTTTCCATACCTGGACTGGCTCATAGTAGGCCAGTCTCCAGACCAAGTCAAGTTACACCTACAGATAACTCAGCAACTGCTCACTTCTCTAGGTTTCCTTCTGAATCTTTCAAAGTCAGTTCTAGAGCCTGTGCAGCTCCTCACCTTCATAGGGGCAGAGCTGGATACAGTAAAGGCAAGAGCCCTCCTTCCCCTGGACAGGGCAAGGACCCTTATCTCACTGGCCTCTTCGTTCACCCTCCAGGTGTCTCGACCAGCAAGGCATTTTCTGCAGCTCCTGGGACACATGGCTGCCTCTACAGCAGTGGTACAGGGAGCAAGATTTCAAATGAGGGACATTCAGTTCCACTTGAGAGCCCTCTGCTCTCAGAAAAAGGACCCTCTGACCAAACTAATTCCAGTGACTCAAACCCTGATCCAGGCGTTACAGTGGTGGCAGGATCAGGACAATCTAAGACAGGGAGTTCCTTTTGTCATTCAGTCTCATTCTCTAATCCTTACTACAGATGCCTCCCTCTTGGGGTGGGGAGCCCACTTGGGGGACCTGACCACCCAAGGGTTGTGGTCTCCTCAGGAATCTCTGCTTCACATCAATCTGTTGAACTCAGAGCAGTGTTTCTAGCACTTCAAGCTTTTTCCAAGTCTGTTCAGAACAAAGTAGTTCAGATCAGGACAGACAATACCACCACAATGTGGTATATCAACAAGCAAGGGGCACTCGGTCTACGGCCTTGTGCACAGAGGCAATGAAGTTATGGTCTCTGGCCTATTCCCTGAACACCTCTCTTACAGCAGTACACCTCCCAGGCAAGGACAATATACTGGCAGATGCTCTCAGCAGGATATCACAGGGACATCACGAATGGTCCCTGGATCCCCTGGTTTTGAAGGTGATCTTCTCCAGATGGGGCACCCCACAGATAGATCTTTTTGCAGCCCCAGACAATCACCAACTTCCTGTCTTTTGCTGCAGGCCCCCAGTGTTGGACTCAGTCCCCCTGGATGCCCTAGTTCTCAATTGGGAAGGGAAGTTCCTGTATGCTTTCCCCCCTTCCCTCTCCTGTTCAAGGTGTTAGTCAAAATCAGGTCTCAGCCCTGCAAGGTGATTCTGATTGTTCCAGACTGGGCCAGACAGCCCTGGTACCCTCTTTTGTTGTCCTTAGCAGTCCACCTTCCCCTGTCTCTTCCCAGGAATTACAACCTGTTAACATGTGCTCAGGGGAGGGTTTGGTATCCGAATCTCAAATCTCTCAATCCCAAGGCCTGGCTCTTGAAGAGTTAGAGTTTGCTGATTTGCACCTCTGTCAAGGTGTTCTGGATATCTTAAAGGCTTCTCAGAAGCCTTCCACCAGAAACACTTACAACTCCAAGTGGAAAGGATTTTCTATATGGTGCTCTGGGAAGCATATTTCTCCAGAGTCTGCTGGCCTGCCCACAGTCCTTGACTATATGGTTCATCTTAATAGCTTGGGACTCAGACCAGCTACACTAAAAGTGCATCTGGCAGCTGTCTCTGCCTTCCTCTCAGCAGACAAGCACTCTTCCCTTTCAGCTCATCCTGTATTTTCTAAATTTTTCAAGGGATTGCTTCATACCAATCCTCCCTTCAGGGACCCTGCCCCTGCTTGGGACCTTAATGTTTGCATTGATCAGCTTATGCAACCCCCTTTTGAGCCTTTGTCCTCAGCAGAGCTTAATTACTTGACTTGGAAAACTGTTTTCTTGGTGGCCATCACTTCTGCCAGACGCATAAGTGAGTTACAGGCCCTGTCAGTGGAGCCTGATTTTATCTCTTTCCATAGAGATAAGGTGGTCCTCAGGACTAATAGGAAGTTTTTGCCTAAGGTGGTTTCAGATTTCCACCTTAACCAGTCTATGACTCTTCCTGTTTTCTTCACTGACCATTCCTCCTCTGGTGAGAGGAGGCTGCACAGTTTGGGTGTGAAAAGGGCCCTTAGTTACTACATAGAGCGCACCAAGGGTCACAGGTTTGACTCCCTCCAACTGTTCCTCACTTATGGTGAGGTGGGTAAGGGAAAACCTGCCACTAAGAGATCTATTGCCAGGTGGATTGTCTCTTGCATTCAATTGTGCTACGAAAAACTAGGTTAAATCCCACCCTCAGGCCTGAGGGCTCACTCTACCAGAGGTACAGCTGCTGCCAGGGATATTCCTATCTTAGAGATTTGTCAAGCAGCCACCTGGAAAACAGTGCACACTTTTACCAAGCATTACTCTCTGGATATCCAGGCTAGGAGTGATGCTCAGTTTGGCACAGCAGTGCTTCAGAGCCTATTTCCTAAGTAGGTTCTGTCCCTCCTCCATGGAGGTACTGCTTGGTATTCTGCAATATGTCAGAATACAGCAAGACTTCGTGTTGTTTGAAGAAAAAATTACTCACCTTAGTAATGTTGTTTCTTCTAATGGAGTCTTGCTGTATTCTGACCTCCCGCCTCCCCTCTCAGAACCTTGGTTTTGGGATGTGGGTGGGCAGTAACAGTGTTGGCACTCGGGAGGTGCCCCCACCTCTTGTTTTCTCACCCCTTTAGTTTGGGTGTGTGGGTGTTGTGTTTTGTTTTATTTTTTGGGTTTCCTGACTTGAGTCTTTATTTTGGGACCAAAAAATCTTTTTATTATATTTAGTAGCCAGGTGGCTAGTGTAAGTTTACAGTTTCCACACAGGACACCCAGTGAGTATAGCTCGTAAAGATCTGACGGTTTGAGTTCAAACAGCAACAGACAGAGTCTCAACCGAGCTCGAGCTCAGCGTTCCATGCCTGGCATGGAAAGTTAACTCTTTCATCTCCGGGGCAGTTCAAAGGTTGGACATCACTGCAATATGTCAGAATACAGCAAGACTCCATTAGAAGAAACAACATTACTAAGGTGAGTAATTTTTTCTTTCTGTTTATTATTTACAAGCTGACAAACCAGGACGATGAAACCAAAATTATGTAGAAAAAAAAGGGTGGCATGTAAAAAGTTTCCTGGGCATGTACATCTACTGCTTACATGCCCCAGTGGGCATCTACTTTTTTTTTTTTTTTTTTTACGAATGTCATGCTCTGGACACATGTAGAGAAAGACTTTTAATAAAACACTGAATTTGTGGAAAAGAAGGGTGCTGCGATTATGTCACTGCCCCATCATCTCTAACAGTGTGCAATGAAGCAGGTTAAAACAAACTACTCTACAGACAGGGATCCTGTTATATCATGAAGAAAAGCACTGGATTATTTTGTCACACTTTGCCAAACATAAAATCCAGGGTGTTCTTCAGAATTTAATAGGATCCCTAACAATACAGTCAAACAGTTCTCACCTGCTGCACTGCACACTTAACACTGGTGGGGCAGTGACATCACCACAACACCCTTCCTGTCCACAAAATGGATGCCTCTACTGTACATCCCTATTAAAAAAAAAAAAAGGAATGTTTTAATGTTTTATTAAAGTCCTTTATAAATGTATATTTTTCAATCAATTTCTGCACAACTTTGGTAACTGTTGAAATAATCATATAGGGAATTGTACAAATTCCCATTAATTATGGCTACCAGTGAATTGAGATATACCATGTTATTTTTTAACTACTGAACGGTAGAAGTGTGGAATGTAAACAGGCTTGTCACTTGTGGTCACTTGGATAATAATATGAACATGGGGATTAAAAAGCATACAGGGTTTCAAGCAGAGATAGAGGTGTAAACATGTTTCAAAACAGTTTAATATAAAATATGTACTGAATACTGAAAGTGCTCTATAACTCATTTTACTATGGGGATTTGCACTTGACTTCTAGTTTGCTAAAAGTGGTAATCAAGATGGTATCTGATGCCGGCCCGGTGGCGCTGAGGGCATGCGCCGTGCACGGGGAGGGGGGGAGATCAGAACAAGGAAAACCCTGGTCCCCGGGGTAGGCGACGGCACCAGCCCCCATGCCCACAGCCGGGCCCATCCTGTCTGACCTTTCAGGTTCCTCCTCCTGGGCCCTCACCCGCAGTCAGAGTCTATGAGTAAGTGCACCCAAAGAGGAAGGGCAGCCCCACCCGGAGGGGTTAAGCTGGGGGTTCCAGCTGTGGGGGAGGAGAGAGGAGGCTCAGACAGGAGGACTTCTGGCAGGGCAGGATCCGACTGGATGCCTGAGAGAGGCTCCATGGACCGCGACCAGGAGGGAAAAATAATTCGGAGGGAAAAAAAAAAAGATGGTATCTGATTTTTTTTTTATCTCACAATATACTAAGTGGTTAATAAAAAAATGAAAAATAACATAAGCACAGCATTGAGTCATAGTGGCAAAAGGTTATATGTTAAGTGCTTAACCAGCTTACTGGGGTTCAAAACATTTTGCATGCTGGTTAACACATTCTAAAAGTGTGTTTAGTGGAATATGCTAATGAACATACAGGCCCGTATATTCAAACTTCGCCAGGCTGTGGCGCAAGCCTGGGCGCAGCTGAACTTTGTTGTGCAGGGGTGTGGCCTGGGCGAGATTCAACGGAGCTGCGCTATGGCGCAGCAGCTTTGAATATTGCACCCTGGCAACCCCTACTGTGCATAAGCGCGGTGGCACTTTCACGCCAAGCGCAAATGGTCAGAGTGGAGCATGGAGATGCGCTAGCGCAAGTGTCATTGCGCCATGCACAACACCTGTGATATTCAAAAGGGGACATGCAAATGGGACCATAATTTATACAAGGAGCACATGGGGCCATTTGAATGTCATTATGGCCCCATTTGCATCCCATTAGCATGCAGGTGCGCCAATCCCCGACGACTTGCGCCTGGCGCCCTTACAGGCAGCAGCCGTTGGGGACCGATGCCCCCTGCAGCCTGATTGCTGGCATTCGTCTAAAAGAAAACCCCCCTCTAATATCCCTGGTGGTCCAGTGGACCGCTATGTGCCCGATTGCGGGCATCGGTATAAACACCCCCCTGTCCAATATCCCTGGTGGTCCAGTGAACCGCACTCTGCCTGATCGCGGGCATCTGTAAAACATAGAACAGTTCTATTACCCTGGTGATCTAGTGTACCCCTCCCACCTCCCACTAAGCCCCATGCCCGCCCCCGTCAGCGGCGGGCAGCAGCATCCACCAACCTGCCGCCCGCCGACTGACAGTTGGTGGGGCTGCCGCCCGATGATTTCTGGCGTGAGCCAATGGGCATCAACGCTCATACCGTCTACACCAGTCAAATATGTGAATGAATTCATTCACATGTCTGGACTGGTAATCTGATATGGGCTGCACACCCGACAACTCACGCTGTGAACCATTGGGCAGCCCTACCGGAAGCTGTCGGTCGTGAGCGGCATGGCGAGTGAGAATAACTGCCGGCAACTGGTGAGCGGTAAGGGGCTCAGTGGCGGGTGGGCAGGGGTTACACTGAGACCACCAGAGTAATAGGAACTGTCTATGCTTTGACAGATGCCCGAACAGTAGCGTCCACTGAACCACCAGGGATATTGGCAGGGGGGGTGATTTCAAAAGATGCCCGCGATCGGTCCACTGGACCACCAGGGATATTGGGGGGCTGTATTATACCGATGCCCATGATCGGGCACATAGGGGTGCACTGGACTACCAGAAATATTGGAGGGGAGGGTGTCTTTACACGGATGCCCACGATGGGGCATGGGGGGTCGCCACCAGGTGTGGCAGGAACTCGGGTGGCCACCCACAGGTGGTAGCTGCCGTGTTGTGCCCTGCAATGTGGCAGCTCACCTGTGGGTGGCCATCATTTGTTCCTTTTTTTGTGGGCTTAACTTTGTGCAGGCGCAGGTAGGTGTTGCGCATGCATGACTCTGCACATCCCGGGCTGAATATCGGGCTGCAGGTTATGCGTAGACACGCCTCACCTGTGCCTGCATACATTACTGATGGCGCACTGGCATTGGGATGCAGTGGTGACGCTTCCCTTTGAATATTTGCGGGCGATCAGTGGATTGTGCATGGCACAGCACTGTTGCGCCATGCGCAGCCCTTTTGAATATCTGGGCCACAGCGTACATATTATGAACCATGAAATAAACTAAGACATTAATGTATTTGGTAGAGGGATTTACACAGTGCTATTATTTAGAAGAAACCTGTAATGCATACTGCTGTTATTTATTCATTTGGATTTCGTTGTTTAACAGATGACCACTGCACCTTGAAAACGTGGATATTGTCCACAAAACATCAGTGTTTGTGTATTTTTATAGTGGCAAGAATTGATTTAAATAACGTTTTTGAAATTTCACTGAAAAATAGAAGTTGTGGTCTCAAATGTTTGCTTCTTAGTCTTGGATATGTTATATGGAGCTCCTACACATGAACATTGTAGTGCAGCCTGTTTAGGGTACTGGCATCACCTCTCATAGAAACGAGGAAACATAGAAGTTAATGGCAGATAAAGACCGCAAGGCCCATCCAGTCTGACGGCCCCTCTATAGCCGTGGGCAGCCCTATGATTCTATTCCGCTGTAGACCATCGCATCAGACTCTGAGGAGCATCATCGCTTTAGTCGACCAACATATTGCTAAACAAAAAATAAACCTCTGTACCACTTCTCAGTTAGTTTTTTCTTTTGCCTTCCATTCCTTCATTTATGTCTGGTTCAGACTCTCTTTTCTGTCACTGCAGCTGCGGGCAGAAAATCTGTGACAGTGATCTTCGCAGCTCCCTTTTATGACACTGTAGGGGGAGACATAATGGACCTAGTGTCCCTTCTGACCTGAAAATGCTGTGTTACACTGTGGGGATGGGGTAAATAATGGACCAGAGTCTCTTCTGTCCTTAAATTATATAGAATAATATATAGAGTGTTGTATATCAAGGTTTTTTTTACACACCTGAGGTGTGATACCATGTAAACCACAAATGCGAAGCATGAGTGGTTTGTGATAGTATCACATGCCACGGTGGGTAAAAATGAAAGAAAGATTAACGCCAACACCCCGTAGTTTATTGTATACAATTGCTGGGGGGGGGGGGAGGTGTTGACTGGAGCCTAACAAGTAGCTGAAAAAGCACTGTGAAAGTTTGAAGAACTACTTTGCTTTGCCATTTACTGTCTTTAATGATTAACATATTGCATAAACAGAAACATTTACACATTGTGAAAAGTCTCTATGACAAAAAACATGGAATTGTAAATTTTTGGGGGGAGTTGGGAACTTATTCTAAAAAGCTGACTGAAAATGTGCCAAGTACCCTGAAACACACACTGAAAAGTATGTTCACTAAGAAATATTTTTTCTAATGTGCTACTTCACAAATTTTGTGACATTTGTTTTTTAAAGGCTATTTGTTCTGAAAGAAAAGCTATGTAGTGCACAACTATTAGACATGGTGGTTTGTTTACATGACCTAAAAGTGCATGGCAAAAATGAGAATATCTCTAGCATCAGGTCACAGCTTTGGAACCTAAGCCGTCAGGCACTGGGACCACATAGAAGCATTTTCACAAGCAGCCTAACTGGGGCTGCCCTCTGCAACACCACTACATCAACGGCCCCCTATATAGCCGTGGGCAGCCCCACACACCCCTTAGTTCTATTCCTGCTGTCGACCATCACATCAGACTCTGTGGAGCATCATCGCTTCAGTCGACCGACATTTTGCTAAACAAAAAAAAAACCTCTATACTGCTTCTCAGTTGTTTTTTTCTCTCTCTAGTGCCTCATCACTTTAGTTCCTAAAGTGATCACCTTCCATTCCTTCATTTATGTCTGGTTCAGACTTGCTTTTCTGTCACTACAGCTGCGGGCAGAAAATCTGTTGACAGTAATCTTCGTAGCTCCTGTTTCCATTGCCTCAGTGCTGGTCACAATATCCAGGTCTGCGGAATTTGCAGCATTTTTAACCAAGCTACCTATTGATGCTGCCTGAAGGAGCTCAAGATATACCTCATGGAACAAAAGCTGGCCATCTTAGAAATGGAGCTCCAGGCCAGGGGCTCCTCTGCTTCCTCGGCCCCATCGTCAGGCTCTCATTCTGGCAAAGCTCAGGCCAAGACTTCAGCTGGGAAGCACCACCACCTCGAGAAAAGCTGTTTCTCCTGTGAGCGGTCCAGGTCACTGCTCTCTGCGCTGACTGCCTCAGGGTCATCGTCCTTGTTGACAATGCTTCCCACTGTCTCCCTCACCTTACTGGCTACAGGGCAGGTTCTGGCAGCCCAGTCCTGTGATAGTTCATTGGCGGCGGGCTCCTCCAAACTCCTGCTGACGATCCCTATCTGCCAGAGGGGGGATGCTGGCAATGTGACCCATTGGCTCTGTCGACAATGGGTTTTCTTCTCTGGGGCTTCCTCTTTTGCCCCCTGCCTACCTGCCCGTCCTTGCTGAATGCCCCCCTCCTCCCCAAGGGGCTTAGCCAAGGCATACTGCTGGTCGCCTTTCGGTCAGTGACGGGCACTTCTTCTTGGGTGGTGGGCCTTTCCCATCAGTGCCCTTTTTCAGGGACTCTGAGGATGCAGGCCCCTCAGCTGATTCCCCAGCCAGCCCCCATTCCTCCTACCTTCCCCTTACAGTCTTATCACCGCAGCGGTCTCACGTCTCCCAACCCCCTCCTCTCAGCGCTCCATTGATGGTTGCTACCGTTAACGTCCAGGCCCTGTTCTTCTTTTGTAATGGACCTTGTTAAGCGGGTAATCCTGAATCCCCCACCATGTTTTAGGGGGGGGACTGGCTCAGCCGACTGTGGCACCCCCACAGTGGTCACTGATGAGGGCCACTCCTTCATGTTAGTCATTGTCCTTGGTTCCACCCTCTGAACCTGGGACAATGACTGTCACCCAGACTTCCTCCAGTCAGAGGAGGATGATGATGAGGTAGATGCAGGAGCCAGAACCCCCTCCAGCACCTCCACAGTCTCATCTGTGGGGGAATGACTCTTCCAACTATGTCCCCTGATCCCCCTCCCAGATGATCCTTCTTTCGTGGCTGTGATGCGCCAGCTGTAGGCAGCCATGGGCTTTGACTCTGCAGAGCAAGATGCCTGTCGGAGAAACTTGGCACACTACCTGCATCTGCCTGAGTCTCCTCCTCTCGTTATACCCCCATCATCAACGTCTATGAGGGTGCTATTCTAGCAGCCTGGTATAGACCACACCTTCTTCCCCACCATGCCCAGAAAGGTGGATAAGCTATACCAGGGCCCATCAGGGAGGCCCTTTTTCTCTGGACAACCTGAGGTGGATTTGGTGGTCATAAATGCAGCCCACAACCACTCCAAGAAACCTCAACACCTTAGTTCCCGTCCTCCCAATAAGGAGTCCAGGAAGCTGGACATGATGGGCAAAAGGGTCTTTGCAACCTGTAGTGTCCTTAATTATGTAGGGCACATGCTGAAGTACCAGACTGACCTCTGAGACACTGCTAAATTGTTCACCCAGTCCGTTCCTAAGAATCCCCAAAAGCAGGAAATGCTTAAGGCTCTCCAATCTGGTGCTGATGTAGGCAGACACTTGTTGCAGGCTGCCTCTGATGCTATGGATACCTTGGCTAGGGCCTCAGCAGTAGAAATTTGCCTCTGGCGCTACTCCTGGTGCAGGGTTTCAAGGTTTGTGACCAATGTCCAGCAGTCAATCTTGAATGTCCCCTTCAGAAGCCGCAAACACTTCGTGGGTGATGTGCAGGACATTCTCACCAATCTGCAGACTTCGGGTAAAATCCTGCACTCGGTCCATTGCCTCTGCCACACCCACCAGAAGAGTGGCCAGCGGGTGCCCTTTTAGCATGCTACCCACCATCCTAGAGCTGGCTCCAAGCAGTCCGCCAAGCGTGAGGTAGCTGCCACACTGCCCACCCCCGCCAACTCAAACAAGTTCACAAGGGGTGAAGGAGCAGGCCCGACTGAGGACACTGCAACAGCCTGACTCCTTGCCTGACCCCCCCCATCTGGTTCCTCAGGATGTGGTCGCAGGGGATCATTTCTCCCTCCATCTTGACAGGTGGCGGTAGATCACATCTGACGCATGGGTGCTTCATTGTACACACCAGGACTATGCTCTAGAATTTGTGGAGAGGCATCTGGACCTCGCACCTAGACCCTTCACTCCCCCCCCCCCACCACACACACATATGCCAATACTGAGAGGAGATCCAGATGCTCCTAGAAGAAAAGGCTGTAGAAAACACAGAGTTCAGAAGCGTGGAACTGTACTGCAATATCTTTGAGACGCCAGTTGTGACATAGCCCTAATCCAAGAGATTCATTTGTTGGAAGGGGATATTACCTCTCTGGGACGAAACTGGGTGGGCCAATATTATTATAGTTCCTACTGTAACCCCTTGGTGGCGCTACCTCAAAGGCTACTATCCCTGCCTACGTGGCTAGCTGCAGGTTAAGGGGTTTAGGTTTGGTGATGGGTGCCTCCACCCAAAGGTTAGGGTTGGTTGTGGTCAGCCTAATCAGGTCACAGCCCTCTGGGACACTGTGACCCCCTCGACTCCAGCTAGTGGCCCTCTCAATACACAAAAATAATCTTCCCAATACCCCAGATATGCAAAACACATACACATATATCTGGCACTTACCCACAGGACTGGTTCCTTCAGCGTGGCTCTGGGAACCCCCTGTAAAACAAGGTTATGCAAGGCAGACAGCTACAGTGCAATACTTTCAGCATATACTGACACCACAGTCAAGGTAGATTTAAAAAAAAAAGAAGATCTGATTTATTCAGGGGACTCTTACAAGGATGGGGAGGCAGTCGGGTTAATTGGCTTAATCACACTAAGAATCACACTACTGTGCACGCAGTCAGAGTCCCATTCATTCACACTCTCTGGATACCTAGGATGGAGGGAAGGGCTAGCCAGGACCATTGCCTGGGGTAGGCCGGCGTCACAGCTGGTTGGGGCCCAGTGATTGAAGAATAACATGCACACACACAATTTGTAATCCAGCACCGGAGGGCTCAGTTCGTGGAAACAACACAACAAGATAATTAGGTGGCACACTTTTGATTTAAAAAATGTTGCAGGGAGCTACCCTGGTAATTACTCATGATACCCAAGACTGGACACAGGATGGATGGCAGTTGAGATGATTGATGGGTGTTCTGGATTGCCGGAGGAAGCAGGGCCCACTCGAGTTGCTTTGGCGCCGTTCCTGTTCAGGCATGGAGCAGGAGGCTGATCCCCTTGCAGGTCCCTCATCAATAGATCTTCTCTGTGCAGCAGGGTAGGGAGACAAGACCCTAGTGGCAGGGCCTATCTGCATTAGACAACAACAGATTTAGTCCGAATTTTGCTGGGAACAAATTCCAGCAACTAGCACACAGTTCACAGCAAAGGGGAATTAGATTGCGATCCCCATCCAGCACATAGCACATTCATATGTAAAGAAAAAGGTTACTGTACCAGGCAGGCTGCTCCTCGATCTCGATTGCAAAATCACTGCTAAACCTGGGAGCGTAGAAGTAGCTAGAGTTCCTGATAGGCCGATCGTATTCAGCAAAATCCTCGGTCTTCTACAGGTTGAGCCTGGTTTCACTTCAGTAGTTTCTTTCACTCTCACAAACTCGGATTCAGTCCAAAAGTACTTTTTCCTCTCCCTCTCAGGGCAGAATCAACCCAGCAGGCCAGAAGGCAGGCCTTCCACTGTTCTCCCGCGTGAACTACTGTGCAAAATGGCTGCTCGAGTATCCGAGCTGCTCCTCTCTCAGCTTCCAGCTTAGATCTGGCTTGCCAGCAGACAGCCAAGGGAGTTTCACACAGATCCAAAAGGTTTGGTTGGTCGGTTCAGGTGTCAGTCACAACAGGCTCCCTCTATAGGTGCAAAAAGGCACCAACAGTCCAAACATTACAATTCCCAGAGTCTCACTCCACATAGCCCCATTTCAGCAGGCTCCATTTGAGAGTCCCAAGTACTGACTGGTCCCATTCAGCAGTCCGGGACCAAAATGATGGAGATACACAGAATAGTCCTTGCTGCAGTTAAGGCAGGTTAGAACAAACAACAATATCTTAAATTATCAGCAAACAGTTACATCTTTTCAGAGAGCTCCCTCTGCACAATTAGCGACAGCAGAAATGGAGCAATTATTCAGCAGCCCAGGCGGGACTCGAGCAGGGAAACACGCAGACCCCCCCTTTAGATTAATTATTATTGCAAATAGGTAGCTCTTAAAGAGACAGCGCATGGAGGCTCTACAAGCAATCAATGACAACAACATTAAAACATCTTTAGCACCAGCCAGGCAGTGAGCAATAGGGCAAGCTCATGGAAGACTTTTCGGGAACCCCATTTATAGGGGGGTTACACCCTTCCTTGCCTGGAAAAACTTGGCATCTGCGTCAGGTCTGTACCATCATTATAATTTCAGATGCAAATTATACTATGCATGTACCATCAACATGTTATGCCAATCACATTTTATACATCAGCCAGCATGCTTAACCGTTACTATACATATTATCTATGTTTCATGTTACTATACCCATTCTGAATTACATCAGGCACATTTCACATAGGTAACTTACACATACTACTGTAGTGTTTCATGTAATACCCTCTTGTACATTGAACACTGTGGGGGGGGGGCCCTTCCCTATCATCTAACATGGGGCTGGATGAGACAGGGGCACCATACCTGGAGGGCAGGACAGTTAACCTGGAATTGTTGCTTAGACTCAGTTTGGGCAGTGTGCTTCGAGAAACATACACCCTCTTATGGACCACATTGAGAGGCAAATCTACAGGCCTCCCAGGGGAATCATAGCTAAAGCGCACTACTGGCTTGACAGCTCGGCCAGTCTTTCTGGGGGGAACAGCCACAGTCTTGGTACTTTCAGTTTCAGTCTCTGCACTTTCAACAACAGCCTGGGTGTTTTCATTACTTTTGAGGGGTGCTTCTGCCTGGGTAGAAATGTCCAAACTTGGAGCACTGTAAGCTGCTGCTCCAGTGAGTCTGTTTCTACAACACTTTGCTCACTCGGGCACTGGAAGGGAATTGTCATCATACTCAATATACTCTTCCTGTTCTGGCATGTCACCAGGCGGTCTCAGCTCTTCTGTCTCTTTCTCAGGGAAGTCGCACAGTTCCATCATACACAGTGATTCAGTATCATCAGACTTGACACTGTGCACTTCACTCTCAGGGAGCATGGGCTCCAAGGATAAAGCTGGGGGATTAGACAGTCCAGAAGGCCCAGCTTCATCCCCATAATTGACCAGGGGGTTACCTTGGAACAACTGACTTGGTTCATAAGAAGGGTAGTAATCATAGTTGCACTCACTCTCATCCGAAGTGGACTGACAGTCATTATCAATTTGCTGTGGAGGGAACCTTGAGTCAGTAACTACAGGGGCAGACTTTCTCTGTCTTTGTCTTGCAGCAGCCTGTGTCACCGGTCCAGGGGGAGGAATTTCTGGGGGCTCAGATTCAATCATTATTTGACCAATGGGCAACAAATGGTTACGATGCATTGTCTTGACATCCTTTGAGCTGTTTTCAGGCCGCACTTTATACACAGGCAAGTCATTTAATTTGCCTACTTCGATGTGGGGTAGATGGTGCCACCGGTCAGCAATTTTGTGTTTGCCATGCAGTCCCAGATTCTGCAGCAACACATGGTCTCCCGCTTGGAGCTCTTGGGCCTTTTCCTTTTTGTCATATCTTTCTTTATTAGCCTAATTTCTCTTTGCAGCCATGGTCTGAGCTAGTTGGTATGCATGATTCAAATGAGCTTTTAACTTTTGCATGTATTGTAGGTAATTGTCAGCTCGGACCCCATCGGTAGAGACCCTGAAACACACATCCACTGGCAGCCGAGCCTCTCTCCCAAACATAAGGCGATAGGGGGAAAACCCAGTAGCATAATTTCTGGTGCAGTTATAAGTGTGTACCAAGGTGCTAATTTGCTGGCTCCATCTGGGCTTATCTTTCGGGTGGAGAGTGCCTAGCATGTCAAGCAGGGTGCGGTTGAAATGTTAGGGCTGTGGATCCCCCTGGGGGTGGTAAGGGGTGGTTCTAGACTTCCGCGCTCCCCACAGAGAGAGCATCTCCTTGATTAAGCGGCTTTCAAAATCTCAGCCTTGATCAGAATGGATTCTTTGAGGGGCTCCATAGTGAACAAAGAAATTCTCTACCAGTACCTTGGTCATTGTGGATGCTTTTTGGTCCTTGGTAGGGAATGTTTGGGTGTAACATGTAAAATGGTCAGTGACCACCAACACATTGCTAACGTTCCACTGATCAGGCTCCAAACTCAGAAAGTCAATACAAACTAACTCCTTGGGGGTGCTGGTGGTGATGTTGACGGGGGGGCAGCCCTCTGGGGCAAGGCCTTTCTCTGCAGGCAGCGACTACAAGTCCGTACATGATGCTCAACATCGGCCCCCATCTTAGGCCAGTAGAATCTAGACCGCACTAGATCAAGGGTTCGGTCTATGCTGAGGTGACCCATGTGGTTGTGTAGGGACCTCAGCACCAAGTCTCTGAAAGCAATGGGCAAAACCAACTGTTGCTTGTCCACTTGACCCCCCCAGTCTACTGTTGCCCTGTACAGCAACTGGTTAATTAGCTTCAATTTAGAGCCTTTTTTGTACAATAATGCAGTTCTCAAGTCAGAGGAGCACAACTTGGACACATCTTTTCCTGCATAAAGAGCTTCAAGTGCTAATCTGATCATAGGATCTTGGGATTGAGCCCACTGAATGCTGTCATTATCAAACTGAGGCAGTGCACTAGTATCTAAGGTGGAAAAGTGGCAGTAAGCAGCAGGTATACAAGTGTCAGAGGGTCCCAAGCAATCTACTAGACAGTCCACTGTGTTTGTGGACATTTGTTCCTCCTTGTCAAACTTCTGGCATAGCGCTCGAATGTCAGGTTCAGACAGACTGACCCAATCACTTCTGGAAGCAGGCCTCCAGGAGAGAGCATCAGCATCTATGTGATTCAGGCCTGCTCTGTATTCAACAGCGTAATCATAGGTAGACAATGCAGAAAGCCACCGATAGCCGGTGGCATCCAATTTGGCCGAAGTCTGCACATAGGTCAAGGGATTATTATCTGTCTTTACAGGTATCTTTGCTCCATACAAGTATTCATGGAATTGGTCAACAATGGCCCACTTCAGTGCCAGGAACTCCAATTTATGCACAGAATAGTTTTTTCAGATGGGGTCAGACTTCTGCTGGCAAAGGCCACTGGTCTCAGGCCATTCTCATGCTCTTGATATAACACAGCCCCCAAACCTTGTAGGCTAGCATCGGTATGTAACACCCAGGGTTTAGCAGGATCAGTATAGGTGAGGACAGGAGCGTGGGTGAGCTGATATATGATTTTGTGAAAAGCAGCTTCACAATCAGGTGTCCAGTGTGACCCAGAAGATTCACTCGGACGGAAATACACTCTCTCTGTTTCGGTGGAGGCCAGTTTCTTGTATTTTTTGTTTGTGGGAGGGTAACCTTGGGCGAGATTCAGAAGTGGGTGAATCACTCTTGAGTAGTCCTTTATGAACCGCCTGTAATAACCACAAAATCCTAAGAAGCGCTGCAATTCTTTTAGATTGTGGGGCTGGGCCAGGTGGTCAAGGCCTCAACTTTGCTAGGATCAGTCTCTATCCCTTCGGTGGATACTATGTGCCCCACATACTTTACTGATGTCTGAAAGAACTGGCATTTGTCGATGGACAGCTTAAGGCCGAAATCTTCCAGTCGGTACAACAGTTTTAAAAGTCAGCTTTCATGTTCCTTCAACAAATTTCCAAACACAATAACATCATCTAGATATACCAGGCACTCCAACAAGTTCATGTCCCCCACTGCACGCTCCATCAGTCGTTGAAAGGTGGCTGGGGCACCTGAGATCCCCTGGGGCATCCTCATAAACTCATAAAACCCAAGTGGACAGATGAAGGTCTTTTTTCTCATGGTCTTCTGGGGCCATGTGGATCTGGTAGTACCCACTGCGAAGATCCGACACCGAGAACCACATGCTTCTATTCATACATTCCAAAGCATCCTGAATACGGGGCACAGTGTATTGATCGTGGGTGATCCGCTTGTTATGGGTTCTGTAGTCCACACACATTCTTACTGTCCCATTCTTTTTCCTCACCACCACAATAGGTGAAGCATAAGGGCTTCTGGATTCTTGTATCACACCTGCAGCAAGCATCTCCTGCAGGTGTCTTACATCATCTATATCTGCTGGTGCTAGGTGCCGAGACCTCTCATGGAATGGTCATTCATCATGCAGGCGTATGTGATGCTCTGCTCCTTGGACACATCCCACATCCCATTCCATCAGCAAAAACACCTGATCTCTCTGGGCAAGTATCTGGCTGATTCTAGTCTTCCATTCAGCTGGCAACGGGGAGTCATCAAAGTCAAACAAGTCGGGCGTCACTCTGTCAGTCACCCCCGAGCACTTGTTACTGGGTAGCACTGCAGTGTCTGCGCAGTGCACGGTAGCCAGAGTGCAGCCTCTGTTCATCTGAATTTCTCGGCCTGACACATTATGAACCTGGACCCTTACCCGTCGAGCATAGGCATGAGCCCGAGTGGGTAAGATACTGGGCTTAACCAGCAATCCTTCTGGCAATTTTCCATTGCTTGGTGCATCCAGCATGAGTATCTTGTTCTTCACATCCTTTCATAAACGGACCTCCCCTTGTGGAGTACATTGCGTGTTGGGGGCCAGGATCATTGACTCAGGATCCTTCTTCCATACAATCCCAACTGGTTCATCTTGATCCACCTCCTCGGCATTCTGCCATGACTCATATGCCCTCTTAATCAATGCAGGAATCCTCAAAGCCCTACTGGTTCGGTGCCCCTGTTTCTTGTAGCAGAGTTGGGCGAGTCTTCCAAACATATGAGCATTGGTCCTGATTAGCAGGGGAACTCCATCATACAGTCCAGTAGGAGGACACACTAAGGCCAGGATCTCTTCATGTTCCGCCACTCCAGCCACCAAAGTAGGGAAAGACAGCCAGATCCGAATATACCCAAAGTATGGATACGACTTTTCACTCAACCCCTAGACATGCAAACCTTCCAAGGGTTGTAGGGGCACATCAGGCAGATGCTTATTGTACCAATCTTGAAACAGAATAGTCACTTGAGATCCACTGTCAAGCACGGCTCTGGTGAACACACCATTCACTTTTACTGTGGTTTCTGATGAAGGGCCCACCATCTCTGACCATTCAGGAGGGACAACAGCAGAGGCCTGAACAGATGATTTAGCCACATAGGGATTTGAGTCACTACTTCTTGAACCCTCACTGCGATCGTTTCGGGTGCTTCTCGACTGCTGATTTGTTTTCCAAAGCTCTCCTTGAAGCCTGTATACAACTTTATTTAGGTCTTTCGTGGACCAGCATTCTCTCTTCATGTGCCCATCCTCACCACAATTATGGCAAAATATGTTTTCTGGGGTTTAGGGTGGCCAAGGCATCACACTGGGAGCTGGAGCGGTGGTATTACCAACAGAAAACCTTGGTGCCACCTCTGTCTGCGGTGTGGTGAGCACTGGAGACATCTCGTCAATTCTCTCACTTCCATAGTCAAGACATCAAGTTTTGAGCTGCTGTCAGCAGGAGATGCCTGGGTGGGCATCCCGACCCCCATAGCAGATGCTATTGGATAAGGGTCGGTGCCTGTACTCGCAGGAGCAACCTTCATAAAGAGACTGTTTTTCATTTCCCTGAACTCCCTCAGCAGTTCATCCCATGGCGGAGTATCCGTAGCCATCCTTCTCTGGCTGGCATTTAGTCCTCGGATCCCATCTTGTGATTTCGGTGATTCCAGGTGGTCAGCGGCCGACCCCACACCTGGAGCAGGGGCTGTAGCAGCTACGACTGCACAGGGCTTTGAGGAACCCTCCTCCTCCTCAACTTCCCGTACCTCCTTCATCAACACATGGAAGGGCAAGGGACCAGATTTCCTTTGATGTAGTTGCAATTTGAGCAGCACCCAGTTGGAGTGCCGGGCAGAGCAGAGTATGTGATCCAGTCTTACCCGGTCCACTTCACTAGAGGTCCAGCCTCACTTCCGAAAAATGGTTTGTAGGATTCCCTATAATCGATTCATATAGGCAGATAACAATTCCCCCGCCTGTTGTCTAACATCTTTAAGTTTCCATTTCAAGGCCTCAACACTAGTGGTGTCGCCAAACACATTTTCAAGGGCGACTATGTACTCTTGGGCTTTGGCTTCAGAGTCAGAGGACCTCAGGGAGTGAAAAGTATGTTGGGCGAATCCCTGGAGGCTTTCCCCCAGGCGGGCAATTTTTTTGGCCTCTGAGCTTTGCCAGTCTTGTACCGCATGAGTAGCAGAATCTTTCCAGGCCTCCAGATCGACTTCACCATTTGGAGTAGGGCGGATGCCAGAGAATACCTTGAGCTTGCGGTAAGGTCCATGACTACTTGCTGGCTCAGAGGCAGGAACAGAAGTTGGTGAAAGGACAGAGGCTGGAGTGGGAGGGGGTGTTGGGGAAGGCACACCCCCAGGTGGTAGGAATAGTTTCTTAAAGTCCTCTATGGGTTTCCCTTCCTCCAGCAACAACTTAACAAATTTCTCTTCAAAAGTCTCAGATAGTTTGGGGGGGGGCTTATCTTCCCCAGGGTCTTTACTGTCTGTAGTTATCAGTCTCCATACAGTGAGGGCTCCTTCTGGGGCAATAGTCTGTGGCACTTTAGAGCTGTCCACTGGGTCCTTACACTCTACTAAGGCCATGAAAGTTTGGGTGAGCAGATTAGCCTGTCATCCCACCACCACAGGGTTTCGTAAACATTCAACCTTGGAAAGTATTCCCTCTACAGTGTCCTTGGTGGTACCCAGGGGAATATCCAAGTTGAGCATAACATTTTTGGGGTTGCTGTCCTGCCCAGTTCACCACCCCACCAACTGGTGCACAGCCACTTCTGTTGGGGTAGCCATTTATTTTTAACAGCAGTTTATAAGTTTGGCCACTAGGGGACGCTAATCACAGTGGTGCCTCCAAGATATAACCCCTAGGTGGTGCTACCCCAAGGGCTACTACACCTGCCTGCATGGCTAACTGCAGATTAAGGGGCCTGTGTTCGGTGATGGGTGCCTCCACCCAAAGGTCAGGGTTGGTTGTGCTCAGCCTAACCAGGTCACAGCCCTCTGGGACACTGTGACCCCCTCGACTCCTGCTAGTGGCCTTCTCAATACACAAAAGTAATCTTCCCAATACCCCAGATATGCAAAACACATACACATATGTCTGGCACTTAGCCCCAGGACTGGTTCCTTCAGTGTGGCTCTGGGGACCCCCTGTAAAACAAGGTTATGTAAGACAGACAGCTACAATGCAATACTTTCAACGTACACTGACACCAAAGTCAAGGTAGATTTCAAAGAAAAGATCTGATTTATTCAGGGGACTGTAACAAGGAAGGGGGGCAATCCGGTTAATTGGCATAATCACACTGAGAATCACACTACTGTGCACGCAATCAAAGTCCCATTCAGTCACACTCTCTGGGTACCCAGGATGGAGGGAAGGGCTAGCCAGGACCATTGCCCGGGGTAGGCTGGCATCGCAGCTGGTTGGGGCCCTGTTATGGAAGAATAACATGCACACACACAATTTGTAATCTGGAACTTGATGGCTCAGTTCGTAAAAACAACACAACAAGATAATTAGGTGGTACACTTTTGATTTATGAAAGGTTGCAAGGAGCTACCTTGGTAATTACTCACGATACCCAAGACTGGACACAGGACGGATGGCAGTTGAGACAATGGATGGGTGTTCTGGATTGCCAGAGGAAGCAGGGCCCACTCGAGTTGCTTCGGCGCCGTTCCTGTTCAGGCATGGAGCAGGGGGCTGATCCCCTGGCAGGTCCCTCGTCGATAGATCTTCTCTGTGCAGCAGGGTAGGGAGACGAGACCCTCATGGCAGGGCCTATCTGCATTAGGCAACAGTGGATTTAGTCCGAATTTAGCTGGGAACAACTTCCAGCAACTAGCACACAGTTCACAACAAAGGGGAATTAGATCGCAATCCCCATCCAGCACATAGCACATTCATATGTAAATGTAACCCCCAGGTGGCGCTATCCCAAGAGCTACTACCACTGCCTACCTGACTACTAACAGGTTGAGGGGCCTAGGTTCTATGGCGAGAACCTCCACCCAGAGGTCAGGGTTTGCAGCAATTAGACTAACTTGGTCACAGCCCTCTGGGACGCTGAGACCCCCTTTTATTCCTACTAGTGGCCCACACAGTACACCATGAGTATCGTCACTATTTACACTTACCCCCAGAACTGGCTCTGTCAGCTTGATTCTAGGGACTCCCTGTAAAACAAGATGATGCAGTAGAATAGCCACAGTACAATACTTTAACATAAACGAACTCCACAGTCAGTGTAACTTTGCTGAAACAAACAGATCTGATTTATTTAAGGAGCTGTAACAAGGAAAGGGGAAATCAGGTAATTAGGTTAGGCACATTAATAATCACAGTACTGTGTGCATATTCAGAGTCCCAAAATGTCACTTTCACTGGGTACCTAGGATGAGGGGGACTAACCAGGATCGGTGCAGCTGGTTGGGGCCCTGTGAAGAAAAAAACACTTGCACAATACCCAATTGTAATCAGGGGCCGGATGGCTCAGTTCGTGAAGAAATGAAATAGCAACAATTAGATGACACACTTGCAATTTGATAAACAGAGGGCAGGGAGCTACCCTGATTTGTACTTACGGACTCAATACTGAAAACTGGATGGATGCAGGTTGTCCCGAATTGCCAGGAGAAATGGAATAGCTGGCCTAGCCTTCATGGCAGGACTCACTTGCATTCGAAAAACAGGCAGTTTCAGTCCGAATCAAGCTGGGTTCTGCTTCCAGCTTCAGCACACAATTCACAGTATCGGGGAAAATAAGATCGCGATTCTCCACAAGCACGAGACACATTTATATTTAAAAGGAAAGTACTATACCAGGCAGGCTGCTTCTTGATCACAATCGCAATTACTGCAAAATACCCCGGGAGCACACACAGCAGCTTCAGTTCCTGACAGACCGGGGGTGATTCAGTAGTTTCTCCAGTCTTCTACAGGGTTAGCCTGGTTTCTACACTTCTAGTGCTTCTTTCTCCTCACAACACGGATTCAGTCCAAAGTGGCACTCACAAAGGCTGCAGACCGAAACTCAGGGCCTCATACGCGCTTCCCGCGCGAAACTATACACTGCAGAAGCACAGAGCTCTTCATCTCTTCACAGTCATGCCACGACTCATCTGATCTTTCCAGTCACAGAGCAGGGCATTTCCTTTAACTCCACACTATTCTGTTGGCTGATTCAGCTGTCGCTCATGATAAGACTCCCTCTGTTGGTAGAAAAAAAGGCGCCAAGGTCAAAACTACATTTTCCAGAGTCACTGCCCATACAATCCCTTGTGGCTGGCTCAAATTAAGAGTCCAAGTTCTGATTCGTCCACAGGCTCCATTTTAGGGCTCTCTTAACCCAGTTGGCCCAGCACAGCAGTTTAGGTCCAACATGGAGAGGTAACACACACAGAGTCCCAGCTGCAATGAAGGCAGGTTAGACAAACTACAATTTTGCTAATGCCTTAAATGATTACAGGCAGTTACAGCTTTCAGATGGGCTCCCTTTGCACTCTTAATGACTGCAAAAATGGAGCGATTTGACAGCAGCTCAGGCAGGATTTGAGTATTAAATACACAGTCCCCCCATACAAACTAATTAAGTCTGCAAGCAGACAGCTCTTAAAGAGACGGTACCAGCGGCTCTAAAAGCACTCACAGAGAACCGGCTTAAACGCTGAACATCATTCAGGCTGGGAGCACTTAGGCAAGCTCCTAGGAGGCTTTTTAGGAACCCCTATTTGCAGGGGGGTTACATAAAGAAAAAGGTTACTGTACCAGGCAGGCTGCTCCGCGATCCCGATCGCAAAATCACTGCTAAACCCGGGAGCGCAGAGGTAGGTAGAGTTCCTGACAGGCTGATCGCATTCAGCAAAATCCTCGGTCTTCTACAGGTTAAGCCTGGTTTCACTTCGGTAGTTTCTTTCACTCTCACAAACTCGGATTCAGTCCGAAAGTACTTTTTCCTCTCCCTCTCAGGGCAGAATCAACCCTGCAGGCCAGAAGGCAGGCCTTCCACTGTTCTCCCGCATTAACTACTGTGCAAAATGGCCACTCGAGTATCCGAGCTGCTGCTCTCTCAGCTTCCAACTTAGATCTGGCTTGCCAGCAGACAGCCCAGGAGGTTGCACACAGATCCAAAAGGTTTGGTTGGTCAGTTCAGGTGTCAGTCACAACAGGCTCCCTCTATAGGTGCAAAAAGGCACCAACAGTCCAAAAGCTACAATTTCCAGAGTCACACTCCACACAGCCCCATTTCAGCAGGCTCCATTTGAGAGCCCCAAGTACTGATTGGTCCCATTCGGCAGTCCGGGACCAAAATGGTGGAGCTACACAGAACAGCCCTTGTTGCAATTAAGGCAGATTAGAACAAACAGCAATACCTTTCTCATTCTAAATAATTATCAGCAAACAGTTACATCTTTCCAGAGAGCTCCCTCTGCACAATTAGCGACAGCAGAAATGGAGCGATTATTCAGCAGCCCAGGTGGGACTCGAGCAGGGAAACACTCAGACCCCCCTTTAGATTAATTATTACTGCAAATAGGTAGCTCTGAAAGAGACAGCACATGGAGGCTCTAAAAGCATTCACTGACAACAACATTAAAACGGCTTTAGCACCGAACACCAGCCAGGCAGCGAGCAATTGGGCAAGCTCATGGAAGACTTTTTGGGAACCCCATTTATAGGGGGGGTTACACCACACAGCACGCCAACAAGGAGTTCCTATTCTCTGCAAGAAGAATTTGCCCCTGAGCATCTCATGGGAGTATAAGAACTGCGAGAGGCATTGTGTCCTAGTGGCTGAAATGTATTTATTGGTGCCTATAGTCCTTGGCAGTTTCTATGCTCCTAATGCTCCCGACTTAACATTGTATCAAGACATTTTGACAGAACTCCTATAGGCTGCTTCCACTATAGTCCTTGGAGGTGATCTGAACCTTGTCCTGGATCCTCCCTTGCATAGAATGGGCCCTGGAACCCACTATGAGCTCTCCCTGTCACCTTTAGTATCCTCTCTTTTCCGGGATATCGGTCAAGTAGATATCTGGAGGGCAATCCATCCGGGTGAGATAGATTTTACCTGCTACTCCACCTCTCGTAGTTCTTACAGTTGCATAGATGTCCTCCTTACTACTCCAGACCTTCTCTCGCAGACTTGGGGTGCCTCTCTGGGGAACATTCTCCTTTCTGATCACACCCCTGTTATTCTGTCCTTCTCTTGGGACATGATGATGGGTCAGCGTAATACTTGGAACCTTAACACATCGTTATCTCAGACAGGTACTCGTACCTGGATTAGTCAAGTTATCCATAACTATTTTCTTTTCACTGAATCGCCAGACTGTTCCCAGGCAACTCTTTGGGAGGCTAGCAAGGCCGTTTGATAGCCCATGCTGCTCACCTCAAGCAACAAAAGGAGTTCACCCTGAAGAGCCTTGAGGCTGAGATAAAGTCTTTACAAACCCAATCCATCCAAGGCCATAGTGAGGACCCTGTTCATAAGCATAGGATAATGTCCCTCGGAGTCGAAATCGAGAATATACTACAATACTCTACTGAGTTTGCTTTATACAGGCTCAATCAGAAGTACTGGGAGTCCTATGCGCGGTCTGGAAAGCTCCTTGCCTCTCAGCTGAGTGCACAAGCATAGGAAAAGTATATCCTGAAAATACAAGGAGCTGATGGAGTGTTTGTTACCTCACCTGGGGGTATTAACCAGGCCTTCCTTAACTATTACCATCAGCTCTACTCATCAGAAGTAGACCCCTCACCTGACCAACTGACTTCTTTTTTTCTCGGGGGTATTGCTCCCCAAGGTACCAGAGACTTATTTTCCTTCCCTAGTAGACCCCATTCAGCCTTCGGAAGTCATGTCAGCTATCCAAGATATGTTGCATGGCAAATATCTGGGCCCTGATGGCTTCCCGGTTGCATTTTATGCAACTTTTATAGACCAGCTTTCCCCCTGTCTAACATGGGTCTGTAACATGGCCTGGGAGGCAGGTAGACTTCCCCCAACATTTACCAAGGCCATCATTACTTTGATTCCTAAAAAGGGCAGGGATAGTATTCTCTGTTTGCAGTTCCGGCCAATGTCAATTTTGAACATTGATGTTAAAATTTTTGCTAAGATCATAGCAAAGAGGTTGGAACCTATTGTCCCATTACTTGTCCAACCTGACCAGGTTGGCTTTGTACTGAGCCACTTGGATCCAGATAATATGAGTCGAGTATTAGATCTCCTCTGGGAAGTCCGTTCTACCCCCTACCCCATTGCAGCCCTGTCATTAGATGCCGAAAAGGCATTTGACAGGGTGGAATGGGTGTACCTGTTTGAAGCTCTGCAGCATTGAGGCCAGAAGATCAGAAGGCTTTGGGTTCTATCCCACTCCAGGCACTTGGGTTAAATCCCAGCACTGACACTGTAGTGCAGCATGAGGTGTGCACTCCTGAGGTGCCATCTTTCTGATGAGACGTTAAACAGAAGTCCCATCTGCCTCTTCTGGTGGTTGTTCAGGTGGATGTTAAAGATCCCACGGCACTTCTCGAAAAGAGTAGAGGAATTTTTATTGAAAAAAGGGCTACAATTCAATATTCATGCAAATATTCTTACATAAAGTAGAACAAATAATGTTTCAGACTTCTCCAAAAAACAAGGTTCTAACACTGTACAAGAAGTACATACAAATCAATTTATAAATTTTCTTTAAGTCATCCTGGATCCCAATGATCACACTGAACCCAAAGGAAAATAACATAACATCCTTGTGTTACATATCCTGTAGAGAAATCTTAATATTTTTCAAACTTTCTGTGTATGAGATAATCCTTTGTTACCCAAACACATCTGGACTGCCATAAATAATATTTAAGAACATAAAAAATGATGTACAGGGTTTCAAATTTATATTTTCCCTATCCACCCGAAAAGGCCCCATACCTTAATTTTTTGTAACCCCTAAGTGGCGCTACCCCAAGGGCTACTACCCCTGCCTGCTGGGCAACCAGTAGGTTGAGGGGCCTGAGTTCTGACACGGGTGCCTCCACCCAGAGGTCAGGGTTAGTAGTGATCAAACTAGCCTGGGCACAGCCCTCTGGGACACTGTAACCCCCCCCCTTGGTTCCTGCTAGTGGCCCTCACAGTATGCAAAAATTACCTTCACAATACCCCTGATATTCTTTGCAAGTACTCACACAGTATGCACTTACCACTAGGGCTGGTTTCTCCAGTTCGACCCTGGGGACCCCCTGTAAAACAAGGTTAGGCAGAGCAAATGGGAACAGTACAATATTTCAGGCATAAACAGGACCCACAGACTGGTTAAAATGCAGAAAAAAGTAGATCTGATTTATTCAGGGGGATTTGAACGGGGGGGGGCAGTCAGGTTAATTAGCTTACTTTCTCTATCAATCACACAGTTGTGCTTGCTGTCAGAGTCCCTAACACAGTCACACTTCTGAGTAGCCAGGTGAAAGAGAAAGTTTGCTAGCCAGGATCGTTGCCCGGGGTAGGCCGGCGTTGCAGCTGGTTGGGGCCCTGTGATGGAAAAACAACTTGCACAACACACTTTTGTAATCTGGAGCCCGATGGCTCAGTTTGTGAAAGGAAGAAACAACACAACAATCAGGTGACACACTGAGATTAAAAGATAGTTGCAGGGAGCTACCCTGATGGTTACTCACGGTACCCCAGACTGGACAAAGATTGAGACTGCAGATTAATTCTCTGGATTGCCAAGAGAAGCAGGGTCCATACGATTCACCGCAGTGTCATTCCTGTTCAGGCGTGGAGCAGAGGACTGATCCCCAGGCAGGTCTCTCGTCCATGGTTCTTCTCTGTGCAGTAGGGTAGGCTGGCATGGCCCTCATGGCAAGGCCCAGCTGCTTGGAGATAGCAGCAGATTCAGTCCATTCGAGCTGGGTACAACTTCCAGCCCTCAGCACACAGTTTACACAAGGGGGAACTAGATTGCGACCCCCTTCCAGTTCACAGCACATCTATATGTAAGGAGAAACTTACTGTACCAGGAACAGCACTCCCTGGTCACAGTTGCTACGTTCTCTGCACCCCACAGATGTAGTGAAAGGAAAAGGGGTTTCTGGCAGACCTATCGCATTCAGTACAATCTTTGGTCCTCCTCAGGTAAAGCCTGGTCACCCTCCAGAAGTTTACTTGGTTCACCAGACTTGGATTTAGTCCAAAAATGACTCCCTCTCTCTTCCTCTCCTTTCTCTTGGCTAACGGGCAGACTCGCAGGCCTCAACTCAAGCCTTCCCCACGGTTCCCTCACTCAAAGACTACGCACACGCTGACTCGACTCTCTCAGGTTGTTTCTCCCTCAACTCTCCACTTAGATCTGGCTTGCCAATAGATAGCTTGTGGTATTTCCCTCAGATCCAAATGGTTCGGTTGGTCAGCACAACTGTCAGTCACAACAAGAGCTCCTCTCATTGGTAGCAAAAGGCGCCAACAGTCCAAAACTACAATTCGCACAGGTCTGGGTCCATATAGCACCTATGAGCAGGCTCCATTTTTAGAATCCCCTATTACTGATTGGTCCAATTCGGCAGTTCAGGACCAAAATGGTGGAGACAATCAGAACAGTCCTTGCTGCAAAGAAGGCAGGTTAGAACAAACTACATTATCATTAGCACTCTGAATTATCGTCAGCAAATAATTATTTCTTTCAACAGAGCTCCCTCTGCACAATTAGCGATGGCAGAAACAGAGCTATGTTCTGGCAGACCGGGCAGGACTCGAGCATGCCAACACTCTACACCCTACACCCTTCCCAATTAATTATCACTGCAACAGCAGCTCTTAAAGTGACAGTACACGGAGGCCACACTGGAACTCACTGGCAATACATTTAAACGGCTTTAGCTCCAATCGCCAACCAGGCAGCGAGCATTTAGACAAGCTCATGGAAGACCTTTTGGGAACCCCCAATGGTAGGGGGATTATACCGGGATAAGATATTTTTTAAATAAAGGTTCTCTCCATTCATTAGCTCGAAATTCCCATAATCTTTGTGCATAATCACATTCTAAAAACAAAGGTTCTTGGGTTTCTAACCTCTGGATACAAGAATCTCTTAAGCAATACCTTTCATCTAGGGGTTTATGTTTATTATTACTTTTTACTCCTAACCTCCCATAATTGCTTAACCAAACCATGCCCCATATAAATGCTGGAAGTCTTTTATTTCCTAACAGTTGCAGGACCGTTTTTTGTTTCTCTGGTGGATATTGTGGGAACCTGACCTCTTCCTCGCTTTCCGCAATAATAATGGCATGGTAAATCATTTTCCTATCTTGAGTTTGAATTTGGGAAGGAGACAGTTTCCATTTAATGGCATTTTTTTAATAGCTCCAACCCTATTTTTTTTAATTTTTATTTACTGAATATAATCAGAATTACAATCCTTTGAGTCACAGACTCTTTTGCAAAGGCTCACGTCGGTTACAGAGGGTTGAGGGTAAACAAATACAGAAAACGCACATAAGCAGGCAGTATTCGCATAACAGTACTGGTAGTGCAGTCCAGGCTTTATCTTAGTTAACCGGTGACAGTAGTAGGCAACATTCTGGATACCCCTTGTCAGAGATGTGTAGGATGCTATTTCTGGTATCGTGTACACCTTTAAATAATCTATTTTTATTTTGGGTCAAGGGGATCAATCCTGGAGCTAACATTCTAAGATTAATGGCTTTCATATTTTCTCCCAAGGTCTTAGTGCATACCCTATATTGTAACTAATAAATATACTGTAAAAGAATGCAACTGGGTTAACCATGTTGATCCCTCCCTCCAATATAGGCTTGTATGTGAGTACCCTTTTTAGCGGACTGAGCCTGCTCCCCCATAGGGCCTAGAAAAAAACACTGTACAAAGATGTAACAGTGGAAAGAGGGGGAGGAAAACATAACTGATAAAAAGGAAGGCTGGAATTAGAAGGGAGTCAATAAGATTAACCCTTTTCTTTTTGGCAATCTGCTGCCCTTTCCAGCCTCCCACTAGTCTATTTGCCTTACTGAGCCCTTGTTCTCAGTTTAATTTAGCAAGGTCTACACTCTCAAACTCAACCCCTAGTATTTTAATAGGACCTTGTGAAATGGAGAAGCCAGCATATTTGTTACCCTCAGGTCTGGAACTGTTCCCCAATAATACCCCAGTGCTTTTTCCTATATTAATCTGACTACCTGATGCTATTGTATACTTCTGCAGAGTTCCAGTAAGGGCTGCTTCCCCTGTGTGTGGATATAGCACTAATACAATATCATAGAAACATAGACTTTGACAGCAGATAAGGACCGCTTGGCCCACCTAGTCTGCCCATTTCTCTACCTACAGGATAAGCTGCAGATCCTAGTCAACCAACAGCCTATTTCTCCTACCCCCCCACAAGAATTGCCTTATGTCTGTCCCATGTATTCTTGAATTCTCCCACAGTTTTAGACCCCACGACCTCCTCAGGAATCATCCACATAAACCAAACTTTTAATGGGATCCCTATCTGCTATAGGTTGTAACCCCTCTAATATCTTCTTGCTTATGTATAAATCTGATGAAAATATCTATTCCAAATACAAAAAGCAATGGGCTTAAGGGGCAGCGCTGCCAGACTCCCCTTTTAACTTTTATCTTTTTCCCCTGTCCAACTATTTAAGTTTGGAATGAGTACAGCATCTTTGTACATGGGCTTAATCTAATTGATGAATTTTTCTGGGAGGCCATAAACTTGTAAGGCACTAAATAAAAACTTAAGAGCCAGTCTGTCAAATGCCTTTGCTTGATCAAGGCTCAGCACATATCCCTGAACATTATTTTTATTTCCTCTGTGAAAGAATTCCCTCAAAATGATTAGATTATCATGGTGTCATCTATTAGAAACAGCACATGTCTGTGCTGAGTGAATTAAGGTGTCTGCAACTCTAGCAAGCCTGGCCAACAATATTTTACTTAGGATTTTCAGGTCTGTATTTAACAAACTAAGGGTTCTCCAATTCCCTAGGTCTTCTTTATCTCCTTTCTTATATAACAATATAAGCACTGTCTCATTCATAGATGGAACCAGCTTTCCACTTGATAATACGTGATTAAATAAAATAACTAAAACTGGTGCCAAAAAATCTGAGAATGATTTAAAAAGCCGTAGTCCAAATCCATCTGAGCCTGGGGCTGTATCCTTACGTAGTCTATGAACTGCCTGTTGTACTTCTTCAGCTGATACATTTTCAGATAATGATTGTGCGTTACATTCAGAAATATGAGGTAAATCTAATTGGGGGAAAAATCATGATCGTAATGTGTAGTGGGTGTAGTACCAAAAGTAGATTCTACATGGTCTTCCACTAATTTTAGCATTTCAGTGGGGAGGTGGCCACATGACCTGATTGTTTTTTCAAACCTGAAATAATTCAGTGCCCTACCCTCTTCTTGCACTCTTTAAATAGATCCAAAGACCCTTTTTTTATGTGGGTGCTAAATCTCAACTTCTGGTCTAAGGACTTGGCCCGATCACGCTGCACTTTTTTCATTTGTTTTTTTATAATCTTGATCTGGGGACTATAATCCAATTTTTGAGTTTCAGAGTGAGAAATAAAGTTCTGCAGTTGCCCATGCAGTTGTAAGTAGGATATGCATTCTTTATTAGCTGCACCTCTAGATATTTTTTTAAAAAAAGTTCTCTAAGATTTTTTTGTATCGTCCCACCAATCTGATAATTCTTTGTAACACCCAGAAACAGACAATCTTGCTTGCCACTCATGTACTCAAGCCCTTTTGAACCCTGGATCTTCTAAAATGATTTAATTTAACTGCCAATAATAATTTTTTTTTTTTTGCATCTTGGTGAATTTCCCCCTACTTACCCTGGTAGTAATGGACTTATGATCCGAGAATTTCCATGCAGTGTTTTGCACATTACTAGAACTGAGAGTTTGAGATAAAAAAAAAAATCTATTCTGGTGGACTGAGAACCTTTAAAGAATGATATGGCCACCAGTAGAACAAGCATTTGTCAATGCCAAATGTTGCCTTGCTGACATTGGCATTGGTAGTGCAGGAGTTAGAGAGATGCATTATAGGAATGGCAGTGAAGTACTGAATTCACGCCAACAGCACCCTACCCTGCAGAGACTGACAGGCATTGGTGTGTGCCTTTTGATTGTCTGCCATAACGCTCAAGCCATTTCACCTCACCCTATGGATGCCTGTCACTGGCTGCAGGGTGACGGTGGGGGTGGAATGGTATGAGCTTTACAGCCGACGATCCCAAGTCACACCCCTGACACCTGTCAGTCTCTACAGGGTGGGGCGTTATGGTTGGAAACCCAAATGCCCCAGGCATTTGTTGGTATTTTCACTCCAAATTTTCAGCATGGGCTTTTTGTGATCCCACCTCATGAACAGTGGCACTATCAGTTTGTTAGCTGAAAGGTGATTTTGCACAGCAAGTATGCCATTTGGCGCCACAGGTGCGAAAACACATTTTGTGCAGGATGTGACAAATGACAGCTGTACTGTTCTTGAGGAGGTGTAAAAAAATGGCAATGTTGAAAATTTGGAGTGAAAATATGAAAAATTGGTGAAATCATGAGCGTGTGTAGAAACTGCACAACGCATGCCTGTAACGCAATTATTTTTGGGATTTTTTTAACCAAAGTTTCAACATAGGAATTTTGGGACCTCTGCTCATGAACAGTGGCACTGGGATTTTGTTAATCTGTCCAGAAAGCTGATTTCCTATAGCGACTGTGCCATTGTGCGCCAGATGTGCGAAAACACATTTCAGGCTGGATGTGACAAATGACAGCTATAATGTTCATAAGGAGGTGTGAAAAAATGTCAATGATGAAAATCTGGAGTGAAAATATTACAGATTGTTGAAGTTATGGGTGTGTGTGGAAATTGCCCAATGCATGCTTGTAACGCAGTCATTTTTTGGAATTATTTCACCAGATTTGCAACATGGGCTTTTTGGGATCCCACTTCATGAACAGTGGCACTGTTGTTTCGTTAATTGGTCCTGAAAGGTCATTCCATGCAGTGACCGCGAAATCACCTTTCGGGACCGATTAACGAGATGACAGAGCATGTGTTCATGAGGTGGAGTCCCAGGAACTCCATGTTGAAAATTTTTAGGCAAAATTCAAAAAAATGGGTGAGGTAGCTACCTACGGTGACACGCCACCCATTCATGCCATTATATAGCTTACGCATTTCTTCATTTTACAGTTCAGCTTTGAAGAGTCCCGACACATCCCGCTCCACAGACGATTGCAGTGCCAGACCTCTGGAAGTAAGTATGGAGTGGGGAAGTGCACAGAGGAGTGGAGTGCGGGTTTAGGGGATAAGGGGCACCAGGGACTACCGAAGGACCATTTTCTTTCTTACAGGGAAAACCAAAAAATGGACATCAATAGGAATGTTTTTCTTTCTTTACAGGGGAGCTAAAAAAAAATGTTGGGCACACGGGTGGGCTCCCAGTGTCCCCCATGGTTGTCGGGGAGGGTGTTGGGCACACGGGGGTGGGCTCCCAGTGGGCCCCATGAGATTGGGGGAGGCTGATTCCGATGAGGATTGGGCCCCATCGGCAAAGAAAGTGTGTGGGGTGAGGAAACATGCCGATACGGGGTATTGGCCTCCCCCATGTCGGTATGGGGACTGTGTGTGTCGGATAGCAGGAGTCGCCATATTTATTGAAAAAGTTCACCTGGAAAGGCACATTGGGGAGGCGTGTCATCTGCCTCTGCATGACGAGCTTATCTCTGATTGCAGCGGTACATTTCTTTCAAGTTGGTGGCACTTTCTATAATTTCTGCATCAACGCTAGCATGCTCGCTAATTGGGGGATGAGGTACGCACCTACTAAAGCGTGCTCTGCTTTCGCAAACATTGACTCACCTCTCAATGTGGTACTACCACAAGATGTTGCTTGCGCCTGCATGCAAGACAACATAAAATGGTCTCCGTAAGAATCAACCAAATTAGCAGTAGAGATTATACTATGAGTGCATGAGTATCACAAAAAAGTTTATTGGTCCTGAACCCTTGGTCTGCTTGCTCCAACCCAAAATTAAAGTCTCCTGTTCAAATTGCTAATCTAGAAGTATGCAAGTACAGTTGTATCTCTTTAAAGATAGACACTCTCTGGGTTTTTGTTTGAGGAGTTTAGACTGTAATTAACCTAAATCTTTCGTGAGAGTAGTTCAAATCTAACATTAAAGCTATTCCAGGAAGTATGTCCAGAACCCTAGAAACTTTAATGTCAGTATTGGACAGTAGAATACCCACTCCATCACATACTTCTTCTACAGACCAGAAAGATGAGCCTACAGTCCACCACTGTGAAGCTTGTTGCAGATCTTGTTGGGATTTGAGCCTGGTATCCTGAAGACACCCTGTATCACTAGAGACATTTCCCAAAGAAAAAAAGACCCCTAACCTTTTCTTTTTATTTTTAATGCTATTCACATTAATGCAGGAAATGGTCAGGAAATGCATAGATGTTTACTGTTTATTGATTACCAGGACAGAAACTAATCAAGAGGTTTTAGACCCTTTTCTGTGCCTAATTCGTTTGGTGATAGAATCTTCACCCCCTTCCTCCTCAGGGTCAGAAGTAATAGCTGTCATAGTGGAAGCTATAGAGTGAGAGTCTGAGTTCTCATCTCCTGAATCTCCCTATTGCTTGTCAGACAGTAAAGCAGCAAACCTTTTTCTTTCCCTTCTTTCTCTTCCTCAAATCCCATCTTAAGAGACTTACCCAATCTAGTGATTTTCTTGGTTGTCACTGTTTTGAAGGGGGCATCTTTCACTGGGGGGTGGGCATGTCTGATTCAACTAAAATGGCAGGGCTGAGGGGCCTCCTGAGGAATGTCCATTTGTTCCTCCCTAATTTGAGCATCTGTAATAGTGGCTTGGAAAGTCTGCTGGGTAGCATTTGCACTGGTAGAGGCCCTGTCTGGGAGTTCTTGATGCATGTTTTCACCCACAGGAGTATTCCTAGCTGCTTCCTCCTCCTGTCTAGCCACTTTTCTTTCTTGGGCTTGTTGGGCCATAATTAGCTGCAACATGTCCATACTCAAAACAATGATTACATCTGGAGATGTCACAAGGTGAACTTAAATGCGAGTGGGCCCCACATTTAAAACAGGCTCTTGGCTGGCCAGCATAAAACAGGGAACCACTATCTTTGCTCAAAAAGAAAAAATTAGGTAGATGAACTGGGCCATTGTCTGAGGAAAAAAGTTTAACCTTGATTTTCCATCCCCCATTCCAAATTTGTTCACTATCTAGAACGGGGAGGGTCTGTATAGCACCTTGCATCTTTGTCTCAGCCAGAATAAAATATCTTCAGTATTGACCCCTTCATTTTTAAACATCACAGTTATGAATTTAACAGCAGGTTTAGTTGATGGGACTGCTAAAAAAGGGATCCACCAAAGAGAGTTTTTTAACTTATGGTACTGGGACCAAAATCTGTCTAAACCTGTCACGTTTAAAACGTATATCATAATTGACATTCCTCAAATTTATCAAGCCTAAAATCTCGGATGAGAAAAATTTAATTGACCCTTTTAAGAGTTGTTTTGCAATATACAGTCTGTCCGGTGAGTCTTCAAGGCCTCCTTTATAAATCAACCGAACAGCATTTCTTCTGGGGGCAGGCTCCCCTGAATTTTGAAATAAATCAGCCAGCCTAAACATGGGCTGTAGCCTGGCTCAGGATTTCTAAGTGTGGCCTCAGCAGAGCACAAATTAATTTAACCTTCCTGCGGGGTAGGCCCTTGAACTACCTGGGGTTGGGATTGTTCCACAGTCTCCTCTCTGAGTGAAAGGAGGCTGTTTGTGCACTTGGTTGTGTTTCTTGAGCAAGGTTTCCTGTTACCGCTGCAGCAGGGGCAGAGTCTGTCAAGGTAGCCCCTGAATTAACGTGGTTTAAAGTCACATTTTGATAGCTTTGAATTATGTGGTCACCTGGATCAGGTAGCCACTGCCCTTTGTGTGTTTGTACCCAGCCAACACCTGCTAGTGCTCATTCAGGGGACCAATCATTCTGAAGCGGATTACATCTTTTGCTTAAAAGTTCTGAGTTAGTGGGTTCCTCACATGTACTAGTCGAAGGAACAGTAAGTAATGTGTTTTCTAAGCCGGCATTTTAGTAGTCATAAATGGTACCTCGGTTTCTCCTTGCGTGTCATTTGTTTCAGCTCTGACTGCAACTCCTTTTTATTTATTTATTTAGTTTTTGTTGACCAGCTAAATGCATTAGACAAATTCTGCCTGTTTTCAGGCACGACCCGAGGGGGGAGGATACAGATGAGTGCCAACTGACCTTGAACCAGATTAAGCTGTTGGTAGTATTTTTAGTGAATGGGGGAAATTTGGCCAGAGCACCGGGGAAATTCCCCTACTGTGTAGACGGGTGGAGCTGTGTCTATGGGGAATCCCTCAGTCAGATGGAGGACAGCAGAGGAGGACGTGCTGTGGCTGGTAAGCCTGAAAGTTTCAGCGGGGAACATGGTACGGCTGGAAGCACCCTCAGGGTGGCCAGCAATTCGTACCTCAGCCCCCGCTGCTTGCTGCGGTAGAAACGGGCAGAGGATCTGCCGAAAATGGGGACATTTTGAAATCCTCTACTGTGGTGACACCAGGTGTTACAGGAAGTCCCAGAGCAGGCCTCTTGCCTGTTGAGGGAGAAGAGGATATTGACGCAGTGGTCCGAGTGAAACAGGACCTATTATTACAGGCAGACGCTGATTATAGAGCAGCTAAGCTGCATGCAGAAGAAAAAAAAAAGGAAATGCCCAATTCGTGGTTCGCCCTCACCTTCTATGGCGTCTATGGCAAAGGTTTTTGCAGCGGGCCCTCTGGTAGAGGACAGTACATCTTTGGAAGCACCACGAAAAGACTCGGGGATAGATAACTACTTACAGCAAGATCCTGCATGGTCCCCGGACCGGGCGTTGGAACAAGGGGGTTGGATCCAAATGGAGACAGGTCAGTGGGTTGCGGATCCCAATAGTCCACTTCCGGGTTCAGGGGGTGTCACAGAGGTACTGGGGGGAACTGTGGATGGTCTCCTCCACAATATGCACAGGCCTGATGCAGCTCTGTCTGTTAAAACACATAAGCTAGCCTTAGTCCCTGTTTCAGGGCACATTTCACCGTCTCCTACATTCAGAGGTGGTTATGGTGGATTTTCCTATTTCACAATCGGACTCTATTTCCTTTTCCCCTATACTATCTCCCTCACAGCAGGGGCCTTTGGAAAATACTGTTGTGGCTAAAGATTCTCCCCAGTTAGAAGAAGCATTGGGTCTCTTCCTGCAGTATCTCCTGACAATGAGTCAGTACCCCCGACCTTGACTGCTCCCACTTTCGCAAGTTTATTTCAAAAACCTGTCTCTTTAGCTAAACACCGAAATGCAGTTCGGTTGTGTTTTATGGGGCCAGTAGATAATATGCCAGACTGCTTCTATGTGGGGAAAGTTTTATTAAAGCAGATGTTGGGGTTTTCTCCCTCTGAAGTGAAAGCTTTGATTCATATACTGGGAGAATCTACTTATGGCATTAGTTTTCGCTCTCCTGACATCCTTAATCATTTCTGGATGAAGTATGCCCTGTTTAAGATGAATCCAGCTTGGCCCACTTTCAAGCCATACCCTTAACAAAGCAAACTTTTAAAGTAATTACAGTCCTATTTAGGAATGAAGGGGTGAATATTATGGACATTACTTACTGGCTTGAGAAAAGATGTCAAATACAAGGGAATCCGGAACCAATTTTAGATTTTGAAAGTTTTTGGAATGGAGGATGGAGGTATAAGGTGACTTTACCACAAACGGAGGATTGGCTTCAACATCTACCAAGTTGTTTTTATTTGGGTTGAGATAAGGGCTTTATTTTTTATCCCGGATAGCCACGCCATTGTTATAAATGTGGTTCCAGCAGACATTTGAGTAGGACTTGTGACACGCTGAAATGTGCTCAATGTGGGGAACTAGGACATGTTATGCCTGACTGTCATCATCCTCCCAAGTGTAGTCTTTGTGAGGAACAGCATTCCATTATGGACTGTCCTTGGGCAGCTCACAGCACTGTGGACAAATATTATACCACTCGATTTTTATTTGAATATAGCATTAAAAACAGCATTGAAACAGTATGGGCCCCCCAGCCAAGAGGGTACCTCCTGAAAGATCTATTGATCCCCCTTCTGAGGTTTTATCCACAATGGTTTCTGTTTCTTACAAACCTCCATCTGAGGCCGACCCTTTAGTTTTAGAGGTATCTAATACTGTAGGTTCTATGCCTCCCCCCCTCCCACTAGAAGGTGCCTTTACTGTAGTTAATAACCGGAGAAGGAGTTTACAGAAGAAAGCTGCAGCATCTGCTTAAGAAATCTTCCAACTCCCTGTGCAAAACACCTTTTCCACCTTGCAGGTTGAAGATCCTGATGTAGGTAACTGAATCAGATTCAGTCTCAGTTCACTCCTCCCAAGCTGATGGAGGATCTGACACTGAACGGTGTACAGAAGATTTGACCGCCCTTCCAAAAAATAAATCCAGGATTGGCTCCCGTAAATGGGTTAGGAAAAAATCCTGATGTTTTTCAATCTCTCTCAGTGTTTCAATTGATTTCCTTATGTTAGTTCTTATGGTGGTGTTTGTTTCAAAATGCCATGGATAAGTTATTTAGTATTACTATGGCCTCCTTAAATACTAATAGTATTCAGTCAGACAGAAAACAACCCTTCATTTATGCTTTATTTGATTCCATTTTTTATGATGTGGTGTTTTTTCAGGATACTAGGCTACATAGCAGACAAGAGATGGATAGAGCCTCTCTGGGGTGGAAATGGGGGGTGACCCACTGGTCTATTGGAGATGATCTTTGTTGCGGAGTTGGTATTTGTTTAAATTCTCCTTTGGCACAATCTATACAGGTAGTGGACATAGCCCCAGGCCATGCTTTGTTATTGGATGTTACGTTAAATAATTTACACCGTAGTTTTATTAGTGTGTATGCTCCACAAACAAAAACGGCTAGAACTGAGCTTTTCCACACTATACAGCTACATTTGTTTACCTCTCATTATGTTTTCCTGGGAGGTGATTTCAACTGCGGGCTGTATTTAAAGGACGGGGGTCCTCAAACCCAAAAATTATATTGTAATACCAATTGCTTAGCTGCTTTGATTTCCCAAACTGGTTTGATAGATGCTTGTGTTTTGTTTTTGGATGGCCAGATAAGACCTATTTCAGAGGTAACATATCTACCAGGATTGATTTTTGGTTTATATCTCCTGCCCTGGAGGTTAAAAGTACCAGGACCCTTCCTGTTGCCCCATCTGACCACGCCATCATAGAACTGACTGTCTCCAATTATGATGGTATGCAGCCAGGGCTTGGGTATTGGAGGTTGAATTTGGAATTGTTGTCTCTTCCAACTGTTAAAGATGGTTTTATCTCCTTATTAGAAGCACGTAAATCAGTTAAAAGTTTATATGACACCTCACAGGAATGGTGGGAGGATACTAAGATGGATATCAAAAGATATTTTCAACACATTGGTAGATTGAATGGGAAATTTAAAAGAGACCAACATTGTATTTACAAAATACATTTCCAAAATTTGGTTTTTCAAGCCTCCCAAGGAGATGAAATGATTCTTGCAGATCTAGTGGAAACCAGGAAAAAAATGAATGATCTACAATATAATAGACTTAAATCCTTGGAACATGAATGAAAGTTTGGAACCCAGGGATCACAGAATTTTATGAATCCATATCAATTCTGTGCTCAACAACAATACCAAAAGCAGATGTCTTTAATTCAGGCTGCAAAGGGGTTTCTTTGTACCAATAGTCGTGATATTATAACAGCTGTAGAGGAGCACGTGCATTCTCTGTTTAGTCATCAGGAGTCCTCACTTGATGGTCATAAGATTTGGTTGGAGAAATGTTCTTTACCACAAGCCTTATTATCAGATCAAAGGGTACTGGTATCTCCACTTACCCAATCTGAAATATTGGCCACTTTTGCAATGGTTAAAAAGAATTCTGCACCAGGAACAGATGGGATTCCATATGAATTGTACAGTGTGATTCTGCAATTTTTGCTACCTGAATTCCTAGAATTGTTTCAGGACATGATTTCTTCGGGGAAATTGCCTGACTCTATGGGTAATGGGTTGGTTATTTTTATGTATAAATCCAGGGACAGGACTGAGCTTTCAAACTGACGCCCTATTAAATACGGATTTTAAATTATATACTAAATTGTTAAATAACAGGCTGTTGCTTTGCGCATCTACACTGATGCATCCTTCCCAGACTGATACTATCCCTGACTGGAGTATAATGGACGGATTAATTTGATTAAGAGAAATTTTGTCCCGAGGGGAGACTGGAGAATTGAGTGGGTTCATTCTTAGTTTAGATCAGGCTAAAGCCTTTGACAGGGTAAATCATGAATATCTTTGGGACTGTTTGGCTAGTTATAGGGATTCCGGCTACTTTTATTTTCTGGATAAAATCTTGTTACACTAATGCTAAAGCCCTAGCATATTGTAATGGATGGATTGGGAGGACATGTAAGGTCACCCAAGGAGTTAGACAGGGATATCCCCTAAGTCCCCTTCTGCATCTTTTTACACTTGATCCCTTAATTTGTTACATTAATGATAATATTGCTTTGCAGGGGGTTTCCTTTTCTAGTACCACAGAAGAAATTAAAAGTATTGCATATGCAGATGATATCTGCTTTCTTGTAGGGGATTTACCGTCGGCATTTTCAGTGGGACAAACTCTTATGGAATTTACAGAATCCATGGGAGCCAGAGTTAATTATATGAAAAGTAAATGCCTTCCTTTTGGCGTAGGACAATTTTTAGAATCTACGGTAATTGGGATTCCGGTTGTAACAGGGACCTGCACAGTATTCAGACTTCTTTTTGGTCCTGGGGATTTAGCTTTCTTAAATTGGTCCTCTAAATTGGACATTGCACGTGGGAAAATTTTACAGTGGAATAAGTGGAGACTGTCCAAATTAAAATGGGTGATTAAGACCTTCTTACTCCCAATTGTTTTGTATTTAGCTGCAGTTTTCAGTCTGCCCCTTAAGCTGGAGACCCGAATGTATGGTTGTTTTTTTGGGGGGCATTTGGTATAGCAGACTGAATCCAGTTAAGAGATGTTTACTGTTTAGAGAGAAAAAGGGGGAATTAAAAAGATTAATCCTATTGTATTTTTTTTTTACAATCTTTACTAATATAAACTTGAGACCATTATTGTTAAAGTCTGAGGGTATTTGGATCCCATGGGTTTTGGACTCATTGGCAGGGATACTCCCTTTTTGGCTTCCTCATTCTTGTGTCTCGAAACAGCGTTCTTTGCATAATATTCCCAAGACTTTATGGGTATGTTTTGGGAAAATAAAACTTTGTGGTTTAGTACCAGAACATTTTTTCCGACAGGACCGGAAAACACTATATGCTCATCTTTTATCTACCTTTTTCAAGATACAGCCTGTTTTGACTTGAAACCCATTTTTGATAAAATATTGATTGGGAAAATGTTGACATCTACCCGTATACCAGCTTATATGTGGGATGTTATGTAGCTTTCCCTACATGGGAAACTCAGTGTTAAAGGGAACTTAAGGCATGAAAGTGTGGAGCACCGTTATTGCCCTAGGGAGACTTGTTTTGAGATGGTGGAAACTATGAACCATTTGTTCTTATTTTGCCCCTTTATACAACAATTTTGGAATGTTTTACGAGGGAAGTGGCCTACATCACCCTTTTATGATTTGACCCCAGATATTTTATATTTGGGCATTCTTCCATTTAAATGGAGTAAATATGATAAGGTTATAGTTACTTTGGTTATTTCTGGTTTGTTTTAAATTTTACATATGGCATGTACGGTGTAGGCTTACACTACAACAAATAGTGTATACAGAGGAGCAATTATTTCATATGATCACTACTGCAATTCTTTGTCATAAAAATACAGAAAGGAAGTCAGTGCCATCTGAAATCTTTCAGTCTTGGTGGCACAGTATAGATTGGCTATGAGTTGGTAGGTCATACTTTGAGTTATATTTTAATAACTGCAAAATTCCACTTTTATTTATGGACAGCAAATGTGGTGAGTTGGTAGGATATTGTACTGAGTTATATTTTCTTTTTATGACTTCAGAATTCCACTATTATTATTTTTTTTTTCTTTGTGAGAAGTGAATGGTTTTGGTAGAAAACACTGTTTGTGTCGAGGCCTATTTTTGGTTATTGAGTATGTTGTACATAATTTTAAACTAAGTTAAAGAATATGAGTGTGAGGAATCAGTATATTTTTGATTTTGTATGCTGTTGATACTAGTTACATTTATATGTTTTTTTTTAGGTATGAACAAAAATGCTGACATGTAGTGGTATGTACGTGCGGGGGGGAGATTTTTCGGTTTACTATGCATAATATGTGTGAGGTAATACTATTCTTTATGTTTTCATCATCTTCACATTTCTTTTCTTATGGTTTTGCAAGGGGAAAAAAGCAGTTTTTGGTTATATGTTATTTTTAGTTTGGGGTAAATACGGATTATTTATGTTTAAGTTTTCTGTATGCTGTAATACTTATTTTCAGTTTTCCCTCATTTGATTTGTATGCTGTAATACAATTTTGTTTTTTTTATTTTGAAGCGTTCAATAAAAAATTCCCCTACTCTTTTTGAGAAGTGCCATGGGATCAAAAAATCAATCAATCAATCAATCAAAATCTTTATTTATTCAGGCGAACATCATTGAGCATAGCTCATTTACAAGATGGACCTGAGTGGTCATAACAAAAAAGGTTACAGAGTGTATACAAAAAACATGATATTGAAATAGCACAAATACAAACATTTATGAGTGAGATAGATATACAATTATTTACATATATACAAGGCAAAGGACAGTAAACCAAAACCTATTAAAGGTGAGAAACAAACAGTCTGGTGGGGATAAGGCTAGGATAATGGTACATGGGTGGGCATATATGTTTGTGGTTTGATGTGGAAAGGACCAGAGCAACGATAGAAGAATAGGGATGAGATTTAGAAGGGGGGGTGGGGGAGAGAGAGGGGTGTGGGGGTGTGGGAGGACTAGGCCTTGTGGAAGCAATTGCATGAATCTGGGATTAGGCTGGTGTACAGCTTTTTGAAGGATGTAAGGGGGATCAGTGTTTCCATTTTCAATGTCTTTTGGATAGAATTCCAGATAAGTGCCAGGGAATAACTGATTGCAGCTCTTCCATACCGGGTGCAGGTGATAGGAATCTTCAGCAGGATCAGTTTGTTGATCCTCAAGGTGTAGGGCCTGGATGTGATCTGGTTGAAGCAATCTGAGATGTAGGAAGGGAGTTTGTTTGTCAGAGCTTTGTAGATCCAGATAGCAGCATTTTTTCTTCTTCTATGTTGCAGGGATGTCCAGCTGACTGCATTGTAGAGAGAGCAATGATGGGTGCTAGAGGGAAGGTCAGTAATGAATCTAATAGCTCTATGATACAGGGTGTCTAGTTTGTTTAGATGGGAGAGGGAGCAATGACCATAGAGGAAGTCAGCATAATCAATGAGGGACATGAATGATGCAAGGATTAATCTTTGTTTGGAATCTTTGTCAGGTAGTGTTTGATTCTATAGAATAGACCAAGTCTTTGTCTTAGCTTTTCAGGAGCTCTTCAACGTGGGTAGTATAGTCTAGTTTATTGTCTATCCATACTCCTAGGTATTTGAATTTGTCAACATATTCCAGATTTTCACCAAGGATGGTAGAGAGTTGTGGGAGGGTGAATGTGATGGATAGTGGAAGAACAGTTCTTGTGGGCAAAGAACATAGCTTTGGTTTTCTTAGCATTTAGTAATAATTTCTTTTTTAATAGGTTATGCTGGAGGAGGGAGAATTGAGACTGTAGGAGCTCACAGGCTTTTGATGATGAGGGATCGCTCACATAAAGTACAGTGTCATCTGCAAAAAGGTGGATATTAGAAAGAGAGAGATTGAGTCAATATTGTTGATGTAAATGGCAAAAGGATGGGACCCAGGATGGAGCTCTTGGGTACACCTCTTAGGAGTGGCTTAGGGGTAGATAGATCACCATCATTCTTTACCAGTTGTAGCCTTCCAGAGAGATAGCATCTGAACCATTTAATAGAGAGTGAGTCAAGGCCTATGGAGTTTAGTGAGGTGATTAGAAGATCATGATCCACAGTGTCAAAGGCTTTGCTTAGATCCAGAAACACAGCACAGGTATTATTCTTTTTTGTCTAGGGCAGTCTGCCAGTCATTTGTGACTTTTGCTAGAGCAGAGATGGTGTTATGCATTGATCTAAACCCAGATTGAGCTGGATTTAGGAGATTGTTGGTATCAAGGTAGGCAGTTCACTGAGAGTTTACCAGCTTCTCAAGCATCTTGGATAGTATTGGTAAGATGGAGATGGGCCTATAATTATTGAGGTCCATGGGATCACCTGCCTTAAGTAGTGGAAACACTTGAGCTGTTTTCCATATTGAGGGATAGTACCAGTGACAAGTGATAGATTGAAGAGATGGGTGAGGGGCGGTTAAGGCATACAGTGCTACTTTTTAGAAAGTAGGGATCCAGGAGTCTGCACCTGCGCTTTTGGTGGTATCTAGTTGGAGTAGGAGGTCTTCTACTTCTTTAAACAATATTGGTTTGAATGAGAATGTGAAGCAACCTTTTGATTCTCAGTAGATTGTAGGTTTAGAGATGATCTTAATAGGTTTGCAGGAGAGGAGTCAAAGCCAGGCCAGCTGTAGTGAAATGGTCATTGAAGGCATTCAAGATATTTTGTTTGTCGGTGATTTCAATATTATTTAATTGAATTTTGGATGGTAAGACAGGGTAGAGGTTTGACCTTAGGATGCCCTTTATGGTACCCCAGAACCTGGAAGGGTTGTTATAGGAGGCATCTAGTTCAGCTGTGTAGGAGGTTGCCTTGGCTTTTCTTACTTGTTTTGTGCAGGAGTTTCTGGCTTTTCTGAATTGGAGCCAGTCATTTGGGTCCTTTGTCTTTCTTGCCCTTTTCCAGAGTTTGTCTCTGGCAAGCAGTGCGGATTTAAGGTCGGCAGAGAACCAGCGACAGGATTTGAGTTTGGATCTTTAACATCCACCTGATCTACTACCAGAACAGGCAGATGGGACCTCGGTTTAATGTCTCATCCGAAAGACGGCACCTCAGGAACGTAGCACCCCCTCATGATGCACTACAGTGTCAGTATTGGGATTTAACCCAAGTGCCTGGTGTGGGGATAGAACCCACAGCCTTCTGATCTCCCGGCCTCAGAGGCGTACGACTGAAGAGGGCTGAGCCACTGCCAGACCAATGCACAAAGATACATAGATATTGTCAGCAGATAATGGCCTTGTGGCCCATCCAGTCTGCCCTATCCCTCTTTCTAATGCTTAAGGTACCCTAGATGCTACAAGTCCCCCACCTTTCAGCTTAGCTTGATAATTCCCTTGTGCCTATCCCACACATTCTTGAGTCCCTGAACCGTGGCCACCCCCACCACTTCCTAGGGGAGACTGTTCCAGCTGTCCGTCACCCTTTCAGTGAAGTAGAACCTCCTCAAGTTCCCTCTAAGTTTTCCCCCTTTTAGTCTCATACTGTGCCCCCCTTTGTTCTGCTATTTCCCTTCATGTGAAAAATGCTCCCCTCTGGTATCCTGTTGATCTTCTTTAGATATATGAAGGTCTCTATCATGTCCCCCCCCCTCCTTTCTTCCAGGGAGTACATATTTAGAGCTCTGAGTCTCTCCTCATATGACTTATGCTGCATTCCCGACACCATTTTTGTCACCCTCCTCTGTACCATCTCCATCCTGTCTGTCTTTTTGGAGATGGGGCCTCCAGAACTGAACACAGTACTCCGGATGAGTCCTTACTAAGGAGTTATACAACGGTACCACCGCTTCCCTCCTCCTACTTGTTATACCCCTCCCTATGCACCCTAGCATTCTGTTACCCTTTCCAACTGCTTTGTCACACTGTTTAACCACTTTGAGGTTGTCTTCTATGACTACTTCTAGATCCCTTTCCTCTGTGGTGGCCTCCAGTGTTATCCCATCTAGTTCATACTCAGCCCTAGGATTCTCTCTCCCTAAGTGCATAATCTTGCATTTTTTTGCATTGAAACCCAGCTGCCATTCCTTGGATCAGTTTTCTAGCCTCTTCAGATCCCTTCTCATTTTTTCTTTACTTTCCTGTGTATCTGCCCTGTTACATAGCTTTGTATCATCCGCAAACAGGCTAACCCTTCCTTCTAGACCCTCTGCAAAATTGCTTATGAAGACATTGACGAGCACTGGTCCCAGCACTGATCCTGGGATACGCCACTTGTTACCTGTCCCTCCTGTGAGCTAACCCATTTACCACCACTCTTTGTGTTCTGTTACTCAACCAGTTTCTAACCCACGTGACCACCTCTGTCCTCACCCCAGATTTGCCAGCTTGAGGATTAGTCTCCTGTGTGGGACTGTGTCAAAGGCCTTCCTGAATTCCAGATAGGCCACATCTACTGCTCTGCCCTGGTCTATTTCCTTTGCCACCCACTCGAAGAAATCAATCAAGTTGGTCTGGCATGACCTCCTGGCCATGAATCCATGTTGCCTTGGGTCCAGCAGCCCCCTTATCTCTAGGTAGTCCACCAGCCTTTCCTTAAGTAGGGTTTCCATAATTTTACCTACTATCAAGGTCAAACTGACTGGGCAGTAGTTTCCTGCCTCCTCCTTGCTACCACTTTTGTGCAGGGGTACTACTTGTGCCCCCCTCCACTCCCCGGAACCACGCCTGTTTCTAGTGATCCACTGAACAGCTTAGCCAGAGGTTTAGCCAGTTCCTCCCAGACTTCCTTTAGGATCCTCTGGTGTATCCCATCAGGCCCCATAGCTTTATCCACCCTAAGCTGTTCCAGTGCTCTTTTTACTCTGTCCTCTGAAAAAGGTCTAATGTCCACCCCTTCTCCCTGTTTGCCCATCTCCATTAATGGAGGGCCATCCCCATTGTTGTCTTCCGTGAATACGGAGCAAAAATACTTGTTGAGGATGGTCACCTTGTCAATTTCTTTCTCCATTACCCTGCCTCCCTCTTCCCTAAGTCTCACAATCCTTCCCCCATCTTCCTTCTTTTGCTAATATACCTAAAGAATGCCTTCCCTCCTTCCTTCACTGATTTAGCTAGCTTTTCCTCAAAGTTTTGGCTTTTGCTGCCCTTACTGTCCTATTCGTTTCCTTTCGTTTTTCCAAGTATTCTTACCTGTCCTCCTTGCTTTGTGTTGCCTTGTACCTCAGAAATGGCATCTTTTTTTTTTCTTACTAGCTCTGCTACTCCTCCCCCTGAAAACCACAGTGGTTTCCTCTTTCTTTTGCTCTTGCTGCAGGGCCTGGCACAGTGGTTTGCTGTCAGGTGCAGGGCTTCCCGTATCTTATCCCACTGTTCCACTACTCCCCTTATGTCATCGTATCCATGCATAGACTTTCTGAATTCATCCTTCATCTTACTGAAGCCTGTCCTGAAATCTAGGATTCTAGTCCTTGTGTGGCTAGCTTCCTGTGATGTCCTTATGGTAAACCCCACAGCTCGATGGTCACTAGTTCCTAGGCTGTCCCCACTGTGACTTCCTTTAGCCTGTCCCCATTGCTTAGGGCAAGATCCAGAATTGCATTCTGTCTTGTAGGCTCCCTCACTAACTGTGTGAGACCTGCCCCTTGCAGGGATTGCAGGAATCCCTTACTCCTGGCTGAGGCTGCTGCCGGGATACTCCACATCTGGCATGTTGATGTCACCCATCAGCAGCAGTTCACCCTTTGTTGCCATGTTCTCTGTAGTCTCCAGCAGTTCTCTGTCTACATCCTCTGCCTACCCTGGGGGCCTGTATATCACTCCCGTTCTAAGTACTGTTCCCCTCCCCACCTCCAGGGTTACCCACAGCACCTCTTGCTTCGCCCTGCGGACTGTTACTTCATCACTCCCTGACGACAATGCCACCCTCCCTTTCTTACCTTCCTGTCCCATCTGTGCAGTGTGTGCCCTGGAATGGCTAGCTCCCAGGCATGGTTGCTATTACACCATGTCTCTGTGACTGCCATTATATCCAGGTCCTCAGAGGCCATTAATGCCATATGTTCTGGGATTTTGTTTCCCAAACTGCGGGCACTGGTGCACATAGCCTTCCAATCACGGACTCCCCCCTCTGCTATAACTCCAGTACCATCCCCTCATTCTGTGTCTGCCCCTCCTGTACTTTACATGAGGTCCCTCCTTTTTTACCTATGGCCATTCCTGTTTCTTTTAGTCCAATGTTGGGGGGTTCCCTTCCATTTGCTGATCCCCTTACCTTCGTATCTTTCTGCTGCATCCACATTTAGGTCTTCTTCTCTGTGCTGGGGACCTCCCAGTGTAAACCCTCCACAAAGACCTCCAACTTCTGCCTTAGCACTCTCGCTCCTTCTCTGTTGAGATGCGGACCATCATGCTTGAAGAGCTTGCTGTCTCAGAAGGTCCCCCAGTCTCCAATGTAGTGCATTCCGTTGTCTGCGCACCAACCCTGGAGCCACTGGATGAATTCCCTGATCTCTTCATTCGTGAGCTTGTCCTCTCTTCCGCCCTTCCGCCAAACTGGCAACACCTCTGAGAAGGCCAGGTGTGTTGTATACTCCTTTAGGCTTTACCCTAGGGTCTTCATGTCTGCCTTAGCTTCTTCCATAGTCCTATTTGCTATGTCATTTGTCCCAAGGTGGACAATGATCCCCACGAAATCCTGATCTCTTCTCACCAGCCGTCCTACTTTGTCCTTCACTCTCCTTGCAGATGTTCCTGGCATGCATTTCACCATGGTTTCAGCTCCCTTTGCACTGTTGGACTGTGCCTCCAGTCCTCACAACATAGAGTCTCCCATGACCAGGATCCTACTGTTGCTTTGTGTATTCACCTTCTCCATCCTTGTACCTCCTTCCTGTTTTCTTGAATCAGGTTTGTCCTGCTCGATTCTTCCTTCTTCCCTACCTGGTTTCTGTCCCCTGGCTAGGGGGAAAAATGATTCTGCGTGTGGATAGTGTGTGGTTGGCAATGTCCCATAATAGCTCTAGGTGCACCACTGTCCTCTCCCACCACCCTCCATCCCCCAAGACCCATGGGCCTTTGGGGGAGTGGGTGGATAAGGGGGGAGGTGGGCATCCCCAATCCAGTCTCCTCTGCAGTCTCATGATCTCTTCTCTTGCCTGCCATAGCTCCCTCCGTAGCTCCACAAGTGTGCTGCAGAAGTGGCACCCCAGTCTCCAGAGTGTCTGCCTTGCTACCAGCCCTCCACAGCTCTGGGAGATCTGGATGTCCATGTCTGTTTTCCTCCTTACCTGTAGGTGTCACTGTTTCCTTCTCACTTCACTACGTCTTCTCTGTCCTCTCTTCCTGTTCTCACTGGTGTCTTCCTTTGGAAGCCTTGTAGCAAGTTCCCTTGGACTTCTATAACTGTAGAATGACCCATGGTGATTGGGATGGGGATGGGGATGGGAGGGTGGTTAGTACTATCAGAAACCCCTTAGCAGTAGCTGTTAGCAGTTAAGTGTTGGGGGAAGGGGGTGATTTACCTTATTCCCCTCTTCCTCTCCAAAATGAGGTATTCTTAAAAGTAAATGCTAGCTCCTTTTCAGTTGCTAGCTGTTGTTTCTAAAAGTTGAAGCAGAAGTAAATACTAACTTCCTTTCATCTGCTAGCTGCTGCTCTAAAAGCTGAAGCAAAATGTAATTTGAAGAATTCCCTGGAGAAGTCCTTTTGGCTCTGGGCACATGGTCATTGCACCGTTTTCACTGCCAGTCATTTCCTGAAGCACAGGCTCCCCCAATACTGAAGTGCTTCTGTCAGAATGCATTGCTGAAGTCTCCATTACAATCGGTGAGTCATTCAGCAGCTGTTTGTCAATCTCAGCTGTGCACCCTGCTACGCTGTCAGCACACTCCTCGCTGAACAGCATGGAGCTTGTCTTGCAGTTTCTGTTTTCTTAGCAAATACAGATGCTCTTCTTCAGCTAAAAGCTGCTTTAACTTGGATTCATTTATAACTTTTGTTTGCAAATCAGAGCGAGAGGCTACATTACCAACAGTATCACTGGACTTTAAAGTTTTCTGTGGAAATGGGCATTTCATGTCCCATGTCATCTTCCTGGAATTCTTGCATTACTACAGCATTTTCAATGGCCTCATGGCTAGTAAGGCCAGGGGAGGAGGCCTGCACACCTGTCTCTGTAACGTATATCCTCTCCTCCGACTCCTGTAGAGTGTCCGTTTTGTACGGCGGGTCAAAGGTTACTCCTACTGACGATTAGGAAATTTCCCTGGTGTCCTGGCCAGATTCCCCCCATTCACCAAAAATACCACCAACAGTTTAAAATCTGGGTCACTTTCAGTTGGCATCTGTGAAGGGGTTGTAGGATAACAGATGGACCAGATACCGAACTTCAGGTTCAACACACAGTCTCTGTGTGATGTTTATTCAAAATTCAGGAAATAAGCTTCTGCAGTGCTGTATTCCTTGTTCACTACATCAGTTTGCAGCAACAGACTATGAATGTCATTTCTCTGCACTTAACCAGAACCTACTGACACTGATCTAACAACTTTTCAGTGAACACCATTCATCCCTATGTGGGCCTTATTTGCTTGGGTAGTGGTGGGCTCAAAAGGAAAAAAACAAAACAAGCTATAGACAAAGAACCTCAATGCAGAATCACCGAAAAAAGGGTTACCCCAAAGGGCATTGGCAACAAATCAGGTTTCAAAGAAATACAACATCATACATATGTCCATAATGCAAAGCATCATGGGATATATGTAAATCACCATGACAATTCAGACTTGTTCAGTTTACAGCAATTTACATGCATTTTAAAAAGCACAACTAACTTAATTTTGATAATACAGTCAACTAGCACTTTTTACCTTTATCAAAAACACCTAGTGCCATGGTATTTTCAACATTTACAGGTTTTATACACATCAGGTATATACATTAAAGTATTTTATGGCATAGTGCTATTACATACTAACTCTAACAACGATGAACACAAACTGTTTTACGTCTGCTTGGAGGTCACCACAATAACCTCCCTATACGAGGACCTGAGAGGGAAAAGGAAAATTAAAGAGGACACTATAGCATAGTCAAAAAAGGGAAGGGGATGCCCATAGGTGGCCAGACTTATGGACTAGAAATTGTAAAGAATAGATTAGGCTAAGAAATGGAAGAACTGTTGCAACAGATTTAAGAAAAAGTCGGTCCTCAAGAGTGGCAGGAGCTTCCTGTCACATATCCCCCACCTTAAGAGGGAAGCAATTATTGCAGACTGCTTACCACCTTCCTGTCCCAGGAAGGGATGGGGCTGCCACCCATCCATCTTCAGAAGCTACGTCTCAAGATCCCTATTAATGATAAACATTCTGTTATAAACATAGTGGATATCATCATTCTTTACACTGAGGCAGTAACACATTTCTCAACAGAGACTAACGGTACCTTCCCATCTTCTTTTAGGGAAAATCTGTCTCTTAAACAAAAATCTGGATGGCTGTAAAGTCCAGTACCATAGATAGACTTTCTCTGGGGTGAGTAATTACCTGCTTCAACCTCACCAGACATGTCAGTTTTAAGCAGGGGCCCAGTCCTAGGTTCAACCCCTCTATATAAACCCATTATGTCTCTTGGTTCATTCATTTCACTTGTTATTGATACAGACACCTGAGTTTAGACACTCTTTTGGTGTTACTTCAACACAGTTTCCTATCCATTTTCCACCCACCTCCTCCTTTGTAGGTTTTTCATAAAAAAAAAATAAATAAAACACATGTACCACCTCCTTGATCTTAACATAATATAACATCTTGGCAATATTAGCATCTTTAGCCTGCAGTATAACCCAGTCAGTACTGTTAATAGATTCAGCTGCATCAATACAAAAAAAGGTCCCTTCTTGCTTGCTTGGAGTCTTTAACCCCAGCGCAATATCACTAGGCACAGTCTTACCTGTGGTCTCACATTCAAGTTCCATACTAGCATCTCCGACCTCCAACAGGTGACATCCTGGGAACACAGGAAACAAAGAAATATCCTGTTTAGTCAGGGGGTTCTCCTCCAGCTGAGCCCATGAAAAATCCTCCTCTGATTCTGTATCCAAACACTCTGGCAGGGACCTCTCGAGCACCTGGCACCTGTGTTCTGCTTCTTTGTGTAGTCGGTCTGCCTTGACCCCATGGTAGTTTCTCATCCCAGGGCATCTCTTCATCATCTTCAGGCTAGGAGATCCTCTGCACTTGCAGGTCCAGTCCAGGCAGCAGTTTCTCTCTATCTGTCAGCCATGGTTCTGGTCAGAACCCCACAGACTATCTTCTCCGGATTCTTCTCTGGCAACTCCTGGTGCATCAGTCCACCTGGGATATCTGGGCGATATCCACCAGATAACGTCCCTCTTCGGCCAGTCCAGACACTACCTAGCAAGTTATCCCACTTCTGACACCAAGTCTTTGGAGGGGTTGTGGGATAACAGATGGATCAGACACTGAACTTCAGGTTCAACACACAGTCTCTGTGTGATGTTTATTCAAATACAGGAAATAAGCTTCTGCAATGCCATATTCCTTCTTCAGTACATCAGTTTGCAGCAACAGACTATGAATGTTCTTTCTCTGCACTTAGCCAGCATCTACTGACACTGATCTCTGATCTAACAACTTTTCAGTGAAAACCATTCATCCCTATGTGGGCCTTATTTGCTTGGGTAGTGGGGGCTCAAAAAGAAAACAAAAACAAAACAAGCTATAGACAATGAACCTCAATGCAGAATCACTGAAAAAAGGGTTACTCCAAAGGGCATTGGCAACAAATCAAGTTTCAAAGAAATACAACATCATACATACTTCCATAATGCAAAGCATCATGGGATATATGCAAATCACCATGACATTTCAGACTTGTTCAGTTTACAGCAATCTACATGCATTTTAAATAGCACAACTAACTTAATTTTATAATACAGTAACTAGTAGTTTTTACCTTTATCAAAAACACCTAATGCCATGGTATTTCCAACATTTACAGGTTTCATACACATAAGGTATGTACATTAAAGTATTTTATTGCATAATGCTATTACATACTAAATCTAACAATGATGAACACAAACTGTTTTACATCCGCTTGGAGGTCACCACAATAACCTCCCTGTACGAGGATTTGAGAGGGGAAAAGAAAAATTAAAGAGGACACTATAGCAAAGTCAAAAAAGGGAAGGGGATGCCCATAGGTCACCAGCATTATGGACTAGAAGTTGTAAAGAATAGGTTAGGTTAAGAAATGGAAGAACTGTTGCAACAGATTTAAGAAAAGGTCAGTCCTCAAGAGTGGCAGGAGCTTCCTGTCATAGCATCCTTCTGTATCCTCTTCCCTGAGACGAGGCTGAAAACAGGCAAAAAAGTGTCTAGTCCTCCTTCCCTGTCAACAAAAACTAAATTAAATAAAATAACTACGTTTAATTTTCCTCCTCGTTTTCTCTGCTCTGATGGCGACAGTTTTGACTAATTCTGTGCTTTCTCCCTGTATTGACCTCCTTCGAGGTACACATCAGGGCTGCCTCTTTCCCCTTTTCTTTTTCTCTTAGCCATTGAACTTTTTGCAGCCAAAATTACAGCAGACTGTGCTTTCCCTGGCATATCCCATAAAATTGTGCTGTTTGCTGATGACGTCACCCTGTTTGTTACTCGCCCTGAATCTTTGCTTCCTTCCCTCCAAACCACCATTTCTCACTTCTCTGCTCTGTCTGGATGCAAGCTAGATGAAAGCAAATCTCAGGTCCTTCCATTAAACTCTCATTGCACAGCTGATATGTTCACCCACTTTCCTTTCCAATGGTTCCCGAATGGTATCACCTGTCTTTGAATTGCCTTGCGGTCCACTATCTTAAATACAATATCAGCCGATGTGCAAAAGGCATTGGATACTCTCGATACTGATCTCTCCAGATGGGGATTCTTGATCTTGTCCCTGTGGGGCAAGGTCAATGCCCTAAAACTACTTGCCCTCATGAAAGTTCAGTATGTTATATTGAACCTCCCACTAGTCCTACCAAAACATTTTTTCAGATGTCTGGCTTCCAGGATTTCATCCTTTATATAGGATGGCAAGCCCCCTAGGATTAAATATACCATTTTGCAGAGACTTTGAGTAGAAGGTGGTTTAAGTCTCCAAGACATGAAACAGTTCCATGATTTTATAGTTCTGTGGCAGGCAGTGCCCAGTTATGTGCCCACTCTTCTTTCTACAGTGCCAGGGAAGCTTTCTTTAGAACTAGATCAGGGAAACTTCCCAGTTGCACAGGCCCTTCTGTTTCTGGATTGGTTTCTTCACTTTCCCATCTCTTCATGCACTTGCTATATGCACTTCATTTGGAACAAATACATCCCCAGTCTGGGATGGTGCCCCTGTACTTCACTTACAAGGCCAATATGGGGGAATCCTAGCCTGACCATTGACAATAAACCACTTTTCTGGCAAGATTGGGAGCAGTGAGGAATAGCTTCCCTGGAAGACTTGGTTAATCCCTCATTGGGAATTTTTCACTCCTTTGCAGAGCTTCAGGTGTGGTACAGTCTTCCTTTCTCCCTTTTTTGGTAGTTTCTGCAACTGCATAGCCTTTTTAAACAAAAGGATTTTAGTAACCATACCATTCCCCATGCTGTCTCCTTTGAGGACTGGCTGAATAAGTTACCAGGACCCCACCATCTGACTGCCAAGCTTAAAGCATATTGGAGTAAGGCTTCTCCAGAGTCCCCTTGTGTAGGACCCAAAAACAAGTGGGAGCTGGAAATGGGTGTCGATATCCCTTCATCGGAATGGAACCAAACCTGGCTCAACACCTCATTTTCGATGAGAGACCTCCAGGCCCGATCTATTCAGTACAAGGTTCTCCATAGGGCTTATCGTACTCCCCTGCAACTGTATAGGGCAGATCTCCTTGCAAACAGTGACTGCTGGCACTGTAACTCCCCACAAGCGTCCCTTACACATATCCTATAGACATGCCCTATCCTTGACCTGTATTGCTCCAAAGTCTGGGCTACATGCTTCTTGGTCATCCCCTTGCCAAGACTGAGAGACCCTCAGTTTGCTCTTTTAGGCCTCCTGCAGCCGACTGCCTCTCTTTCCAAATCCCAGGTTTCCTGGGCCAGCAATGGCTTTACTGCAGCTAAGAGAGTCATTCTTAGACACTGGCATTCCCCTGACCCCTCTTCCTATTATGAATGGTTCCATTTGCTATGCCTGACAGCTAGCTATGAACAGACATCCCACCAACTGTTAGGTAAACTCTCACTATTTGACCGAATTTGGCAGTCTCTTTTGCTAAATTCCCCTAGACCTACCCTTTGACGGAAACCTGATGGCTGAACTGTATCTGTCTTAGTCTTTTTAGGGCCTAGCTCTGTTTGTCTCTTCCCCCACTGTGAGAGTGGACTCCCACTCACCCTCCCATAATTCGCATTACTCATCTGTTGCTGTTACCAATGACAATTCTGTTGAATGCTTTGCTTTGATGTTTCGTGCCATACCCCCCCCCCCTCCTTTTTTAGAAATTTTGTTTAAGACCCCTTACTGCAGGTATTGGAGATTTAAATGCACACAATATTTGGCTACTGTATGCCTGTGCTGTGTCACATCCCTGACAGTATGGTAGGTTAGTTCCCCTCCTAATGCTACATATCTACCTGATTGTTTTAAGATTTTTATTCATTTTTTTTTTTACTTATGTTTTACAATATTTGTTACAGTTTTCATGGGCTTTGTCTGCTGATTATTGAACGGAAATCTGCAAACCATTAGGAGTCTGTAACTCTTAAACTGTACATAATTATTTTAAGTGTTAACTTGAAAAAATCAATAATTATTGCAAAAGAAAACACAAGGTTCTACTCCCACTTCTTCCTCGTCCCCAAGTCAACGAGGGGACCTGAGGCCCATCCTGGACTTACGCAACTTGAATCACTTCACCCAATAAAAAAAAAAGTTCAGGATGGTCATCCTCCCTGGCCTGTTACCCTTGCTGGGATGGCAACTAGATCTGCTCCCTGAATGTGCAGGATACTTATCTGCATATCAAAGTTTGTCCTTCCCACAGGAGATACCTTGGGTTCCTATTCCTGGAGGAGCACTACCAGTTCAGAGTTCTCCCTTTTGGCTTATCCTCATAATCTTGGGTCTTTACCAAATGTCTCACAGTGGTAGCAGTGGCCCTCAGGAGGGAGGGCCTCTATGTCTTCCCTTACCTGGACGACTGGCTACTCAAGACCCCATCCAGGGAGCAGTTGTCTGTGACCCCAGAGTGTTCCCTGCAGCTGTTCTGCCAGCTGGGGGTTACAGTCAGCCTGGCCAAATCAGTGCTGACCCCTGCCCAGCATTTTCAGTATATTGGGGCCATTTTGGATATGGCTCAGGGCTCGGCCTTTCTGCCTCCGTATCAGACAGAATGTCTAATTACGCAGGCCTGGGAACTCTTTCACAGTCGGTACGTCACAACTTGGACATACCTCAGACTTCTTGGGCTGATGGCCAAGGCCATTGCTACTGTTCCCCTAGCACGGTTACATATGCGCATCCCTCAATGGACCTTGAGGGTGCAGTGGGATCAATGGACTGACAACCTGGAGCAGATGGTCCTGGTCTCCTCCCCAGCCAGGAAAGTCCTCCAATGGTGGATGGAACCCAGTAATTTACTAGCTGAAGTCCCTTTCCTCATCCCCTCTACTCACCAAATCCTCACCTCAGATGCTTCGGGGATGGTCTGGGGTGCCCTTCTGGGTCTGTTCCAGACCCAAGGGACATGGTCTCCACTCGAGGCCTCATTGTGCATCAATGTCGTCGAGATGAGAGCAGTCCTGTATGGTCTGCAGGCCTTTCAGTCCCACCTGGTCCCAGGCCCTCTGCTTCTGCTGACAGACAAGATCAGTGTAATGCACTACATTAGCAAGGAAAGGGGCACCCACTTTTACCCCTGTGCAGGAGGCGATGAGGGTTTGGTACTGGGCTCTGGACCACAACCTGGAGCTGTCGACCGTCCATGTTCCAGTCCAAAATGTCCTGGTGGACAAGGTAAACAGCTTGCAATCCAGGATGCACGAGTGGGAACTGCTGCCTTCCCTCCCTTTACTCTGACCCAGAGAGTACTGATCAAGTTTCAGATGGTGGGTGCACATTAATCCTAGTGTCTCTCTTCTGGCTTTGCCAGCCTTGGTTTCCACTATTACAGCAGTTGGCAATGGAGCCTCCAGTAGCTCTCCCCCTGTGCTTGGGCTTGCTGACGCAGGAGCGGGGCACCCTTCTTAATCTGAACCTCCCAGTCTCTCCATATGCATTTCTGGCTCCTGAAGACATAGCCATCACCAAATTTGGAGTCTCTTATTAAGTGGCTATTGCCCACCACCAGGGTGACTTATTCCATGAAGTGGAAGCATTTTGCCTTGTGAGCAGTTTTCAGTCTGTCAGAGGTTGTGAGAAAACAGACAGGCTTGCACAACAGTTAGGTCCTGTCCACACTACCACACAAAAACCTATAACTTTTCCAAAATGGATGAAACGGGTTACGTGACATTGCGTCTACATTACCTGTGAACCATTTTGGAAACTGTTACAGTCCGTCCACATACCAGACAGAGTGTGACCATGATGGTCGGCTCCCTATCCCACAGTGCAGTTTGTGCTGCACTGAGGGCAGTGCTGGAGCTACATGTCCATGTGTCCACACTGCACCGGTAATGTTACAGGCTAGAAAACTTTACCCATTCCGATCCCAAGACCACATGAAAACAGGTCTTGAGATCAGTTTCAAGATTGGTGCTGGTAATGTTACAGATGTGGATACAAACCATTTTTACAAAGATTGTAATGGTTCAGCTCATCTGTAATGTTACCATACTGGTAGTGTGGACAGAGCCTTAGAGTGGTACAACACACAAGCTGCATGGTTTTATTTTCTAAAAATAATAAAAATGAACAACAAAAATTCACGTGACAAACGGTCAAGGTTTGGATCACTTCTCCTTTGTTGTTTTTCAAAGCAAGGAACTTCTTTGGCTTTTTCCAGGCTATGACATGAAGCTGCACATGTCCTCCTCCTTTTCCAGCCAGACTCCATCTGACCACCAATCTAAATATGAAATCCAAATGAAGGTGTTTTATACCTCCCCTTGGTCAGGTGAGCCGGCCTTTTTAAACAACATGAATTTGGTTATCATTTTTGTTATCTTAACATACTTCTCTAACATATGATGGAGTATAAAGACATTGTCCAAAGTTGAATAGTCTGATCTAAATCCAGCCTGAATGGGGAATAAGCCCTCATTTTGTGTGATTGGATAATTCAATTTCTTTAGAACAACTTTAGAAAAATGTTTTAGATTAATGTCCAACAGACTAATAGGACGCTACATAGTTGGGTTCACTTTATCTCCCTTCTTATGTAGTGGAATGATGTTTGCACCTTTCCAAGTTGCAGGATATGTGGATTCTTTTATGCATTTGTTATAAATAATTGTTAAGGTTTTACACCATAACCCAGTAAGACAGTGGTAAACCTCAGTAGGCACACAATCAGGTCCTGGAGCATTATGTCATTTTAATGAATTAATTGCTCTATATACTTCTTCATTATCCAATCTAATGCTGAGATATAGGAATCTAATGTATCACTGTAATTATTGGCCCCTTTAGCTACTAACATCCAGCATTTCTTGCTGTCTTTTTGTACAACTGCATCTAACGTCCTCTCCCTCTGTTTTTTGTGATATAATGATTTATTTCCTTCTAACAGTGTTTTATACTCTTTTCTTTTATTACTATTTCTTTGATACCTTTTTACTTTGCGTCAACTTGTATTTTTTAATTAATTTCCTAAGTAAAATTTTGAAATTCCTACAGTCCTTATCGAACCAGCTGTCCTTCGTCTTACATTGGTTAGTTATAAACAAGGGCTTTTCCAGAATACGTTTTATCTCCATGGATAACATTATGAAGACATTTAGAAATTGTTCTAACGAGCAATCTTTTAGCCACCTGACCTCTTTGCAGATAATTGAGTTAATAGTATATTATGAATAGTTGGTTCTACATCTAGATTCCAAGAGATCCTCTTTCTTGCCCTTACTTCTGTGAACAGACATACTTCTGACTGAATTCTATGCGCATTCATATTTAATGGGCTACTTTTTAATATAATCGGAAAATTATTATTATTTTTTTATGAGCAAGTTTGTCCGTTTTCACAGATGACAAGTTATAATTATACAAAAAGACAAATACAAGACAAATAATAACTTATATAGTACAAAATACAGTAACATAAAATTATGACAATTATATAGTCATTTGTGGTCAGCAGGTACATTCAAACTTATTAAAAAGCCATTACTTAACACGAGTTCTATAGCAGCGAACAGTCTTATATTCGATCCGGTCAGCTGGAACAGTATTATAAAACACAGGTGCTCAGTACAAAAGTGACCTTTGGCCCACTGCTTTTAAAAAAATAGTATTTTAAAATAAATCTACTCTGAGACCTAGTTCTACAAGGGTGGTGGAGTCTAGGGAAAAGATCAATAACTGACGCAGGAAGAAGCCCATTTGTAATTTTAAACAAAAAAAATCCTATTTTATGAGAAATTCTGTCAGTCAAAGATAGACAATCAAAAGATTTGTATAACTGACAATGGTGCATACAGTAAGGTGCACTAAGCGTAAACCGTAATATTGAGTTGTATGTGACCCTCAGATTATTCAAAACTGTGGCCATAGTTGAAGAATAAACCATAATCAAAAACACTGAGAAGGAAGCTATGTGCAAATAACCTATGGGAATCTGCTGTTAGAAATGCTTTTGCACAATATAAAAGACTTTGATGTATAACCCTTCTAAGATGTTTAATATGTAATTCAAAAGAGAATTTACTATCCAATAATATTCCCAAATATTTAAATTTAAAACAATCACTTTCTGTTGGTTCTAAGATTTGGAGACGACACCATTGAGTAATTAATCCTGTCCACAGTATCACAGTATGAGATCAACCAGTGAAGACCCAGTTGATGAAATATAAGTATACTCTCTATTTTCATCCCCATTTAATCTTCCACTGAGAGGGAAGATGTACTATTTAAGAATCTTTGTTAATTCTCGACATGACTCATTTACTTTCTGGTCTTTTGTTCTCCTACTTGGCATCTTATTTGGGGCATTTAGATGGACAGCATAAGAATTATCAGTTAAGCTATCATATTCTCCTATTCTCACATTATAGTCCCCCACCAGTAGAATCTCACTATCTGGAAAATTGAGCATACATGTTTATATTAGTAGATTCAAATTAAGCCACACTCCTGGCTGAAAATACTGTGAGTTGACTGGTAGTATATATCCATTAAATAACAGAAATGTATGTGTAGTTGTTCACAGTAGAATAATTATGAAACTATCAGAAATTTGTAGAAATTGTACTTGTTGAAAATAACCTATCTTGATGAAAGTAACTATACCTCCCGAGCACCTTCCAGTCTTATGTGTTTTGATACCTGGAGTATTGAATACTTAATAATCAGTAAGTTACACATTCTTCATTGTTATGCCAATTCTCTTGAAAACACAGGACATCAAATCTAGTAACCAAGTTTATCCATTCCTCATCACTATATTTTGACAATAGGCCAGCTAAGTTCCAGGTTAATATTAATACACCTTCTTCACAAAAGAGATCTAAATCATGAACTTCATCCTCCAGATTAGTAAAACTAGTTACTTCCATCAGTGGAGTTGGCTGTCAGTCATTATACTCTGCTAGATTGTAGTACTTATTTGATTTCAACATTGATTCACTCAACACTTGATCATTCGAGATTGTGATATGTTGAACATCTAAGACTTCTGAGTCTATTACATGTAGACCCATCATATCTAAGAATTCTGTCTTCTGTAAAATCTGCTCAGCCAGACCTCTATTTTTTTACTAATATGTTAATCTGACTATCTATTCCTATTCTATGTGCAGCTATAACACCTTCCTTCCCCAGTTCTATTTGCAAGAAATTTGTCAAAAAGCCACAAATGGCACCTGTTACTTTGTGATCATTTTCGTTTCTCAGGTAGCCCATGCCAAATAGGCTTAGGCTAACTTCTGTATCTTGATTTATTTCCATTTTATTTTCTTTATTAAAAAGATGCCTATTGGGGAAGGATAGCAGTATATCTTTATTTGTGGCCTTTGAGCCATTTATTTTTTATCACAGCTGCTATTTCTACACCATCCCCCCGACAGACCCCTTCTGCCCGACCCCCCCAAGCTCTGTCCCTCGGAATTACAGGGGCTAACTTTATGCCCGGCCCAGGAGCGGTGCCTGCGGGGAGTTGGGTGTCATCCTGCCACGTGGGATTTTTCTTCCTTTTTTTATTCGCCTTTTTTTTTTTTTTTTTTTACATCCGCACACTGTACAATGGGTGCATCAGCTGTCTCTACCTCTGCAGAGGCAGCCAAGCACCCTGGGCATGGGCAAGTCTCCCAGCTGTGCCATTCACAGCACAGCCCCCACCCACCTCGAGGAAGGAGAGCTGTAACGCTCAACTTACCTCCTGTTGCTTTTGAGCCGACCGAGTCCGTTTCTAACCCGGTCGCTTCTTTCATGGTGTGAGGTGTGGCATCCAGCGCCTCAACCCTCAGTGCCACTGGGCTGTGAGCCATTTAGCCACAAATAATTAGCATACCTTGGAAGAAGAGTAAAATATCAATCAAAACTGCTGCTTGTATAGGTATAAATCGTACTTCTGCAATTTCATCCAATATGAGATTAGAATCTAGAGCTTCTCTTACTTTTTTAATAAAAGGCTCCAGTTTTTCCACCTGACCATCTTTTCCCTTGGATAAACCATTTTTCTGGACCCAAAAGCCGAATGATTGGATAGGTTTCGGGTGCCTCCTTTTCTTTTCCTTGTACGTTGATCTCATCTACTTTTTCCCTGACTTCTGCTACTTCCCTTAGTAACACTGTCCCTTCCATTACAGGCAGTGTGTTTATATTAATGTGATTGGACCCCTTCTTTTTTTTTATGTGTGTTTTCCTTTTTTCCTTTGCCTGTCTTCTGAGTGTTTTTCTTATTTCTTCCTTGCCCCTTTTTCTTATTTACTTTACTTTTCTTTATACTTAAAGTATTACTTTCTGGAATTACCACTAGGCTAAATTATGGTCTTAAGTTTTTCTGTTTCTCATCTTGTAGTTCATCTTCAGTCACCTCCACCACTTCTGGCTCCAGGACAACTAAATCACTAATTACTTCCTGCGTTGGTAACCTGTTCAATATTAGATCTAATTTTTCTCTTTTAATAGCAATATTAACCTTAATTGATTCCATGATATCTTTGTTGATAATCAACTGCTCTGGTATCAAAACATTTGCAGAGTCCTGATTCTTTAGTGTTGAAATTAAATCCTTGTTTAAACAACATGGCTGATACCCTTGGTTGATCAGACTAGATTTATTGCTATCATTGAGCATTAGTTTGTGATTGCAACTGTGTGCAACAATTGGCGCAGGTATTTTTATTCTTGAGTTGACTTTTGTGGTATTTAAGTCCCGTAATTATATTCTGTAAGCCCTCACTAACTTCACTCAGAGTAGTTCTTTCTCTGATTTCTTTATTAATATTATTTTGGGAAACATCCCAAAGCATTGGAGAAATCTCTAAGCCCAGTGAAGTAATGCTATCATGCAGATCAGGCAAACTCCCTGAGCGTGCTGAGCATATCTCATTGGGCTTTACAGAGATATCTAAATCATCAATAACAATAAAGAACAATCAGAAACGTCCCCCAGAGTTTTCTCAGCCAATTGTAAGGAAATCATAGAAGTGTTAATAGGTCTAGGAGTGGAGGTTTTACCTTCAGGTACCTCCATTCCTTTCATTAAATATTCTGTGGTTTTAGATTGCCTTATTTGCTTAGTTTTCTGAATAGCTAGGCAATTAGGAAGTAAAGGCGATATACTAGGGTCCTTCATTCTCTGCAAACGTGTGTTTACCATCACTATCTGTGATTAGAATAATCTATGATACACAGTGACAGTTGTGTAATTCAGATCTATGATAATATTTCACTACAGCACTAGATCACTATTGTGCAAAAACACCAGATAGGGGCTAGATAAAAAAACACCTTATTCCGCCTTTCACCGCTTACAACACGTTTTACAGTAATCTGTCTAGCTGCACAATGAAGACCACAAACAGTAACCTCAAAGTAGTAAAAATAAAGATGGCCTGGAAAGTGCAAATATCTACCAGGGACAATATACTTCTTTTCCCGAAAAAAGTCTTTAACCCACAACTGTTCTAAAAATTATCTAAGAATATTGCACTAGATTATTGCACAGAAATATTGTAAGGTGCTCCAGTATATTGTACGATATATTATACTATACTGCACTCTATCATACTATAAACAAGACAGCCATAACAGTTGGATCACAATAATAATCATTTAAGAAGTAAAAACCAGTTCTTCACTTCTCTCCAGACCTTATTTTAACCCAGACCACATCAGTCTACGTCAGGAAACTTCAGATAAAGTATTCCTCTTATTTATGTAGAAGGGAGCGGGGTCTCGTAGCTTTTAATCTCGTGGCATTCAATCCAGTAGTTCAGTAGGTTCTTTTTCTTTCTCTTCTCTTCCTTTCCTCTTCTTCTTTTAAGCACAGTCACAAAAACACATCCCAGTCCCTTCAATTCGTCCACTATGGCTGTGAGAGAAAAAAGATTCTTTGTTCCCTTTTACAAGTTCTCCCTTAAGTTTTTTACCCACCTTCTGGGGAGTTTTTTGAATCGATGTATGCCCGCTCTGAGCTACTGGAGATCTTTGTTGTCACTTCGGTACTTTGCAAGAGAAAGAGCATGTAGTAATATTGAGGCCTTATATCTCTCTAAGGCAGCGTACCATTTAGAAATTACACCACTAATCAGTCAGTATAGCTTAGTGTGACTAAAATTTAAGTTATAACTATAACTACATATTTTATGCAGCGTTTATGCAGCATGAATACTTTAGCAGGTTTAGCACTTACTCCATATTAAATTGATGTGACTAGCGGTTCATAATCTTTCCCATCTGATAAAGTGCTCCCTGCAGGCTCTTAAATAAAAAGGAAGTACTCTGTACTGTAAATGTTAATATTACCATTTCCTTTAACTCCTTCTCAACTCTCAAATGCAAAAGCAGAAGTATATCGAGATAGGAAGACCAAAGATTATTCAAACAGCTAACATCTAGGAATCTTTTGGTCAAGCGTGATCCAAAGCATTTTTTACTTCCCAATCATCTGCATGGCAGGACAGAAATGGCGATCTGTCTTATGAATACCAGTGCATGCTCTTTCCGGGGGGAAGGTCATGTGGTCTAAAAGCAAAATAGGCATGAACTTTTAAAAATAGTTTGCAAAACTAGGACCTAAATACTTAATTAAATCAAAAAGTTAAAAGCAGCATATCACAATTTCAGTCCCCCTCATACAGTCTATCTTATATGAGAGAGATGAAAAAAAAATTCAAACAGAAACACAGAAGTAGCAGTAAGCCATGGCAGTGCTGGTATTTATCTTATGTGTATACTTCAAAAAAACGAATGTAACGCTGTAGATTCAGTGTGGATTCAAATTTTAGAGGCCTTTCTCCTTGTCTCAAAAATCCCTTCAAGGTCGTAGGGCTGACTGAAGAACATTGCAGTTTCACCGAACTGCAGTTGGATCTCCTCCTGTGTCAATTACACTCTGTAGCGCTTCCCGCTGGCTCTCTGGGGCAAGCTACCCCTCCAATGGCACTCTGGCCCTGAAAGAGAGAAAGAAAAATGACAGCGGAGGGGACACAAAATTCAAGCCGCACAAGTCAGCCCAGAAGGAGCTGCACAATTAGACAGGTATGGAGCAAGTAAATGGTGGCATACCTTTTCTAAATAATAAAAAAGCCTTGTACAGCTCCTGCTAAACTTGCTTCCCCACAGCTAGTCAGCGTGCAGTGGCTCCTCCTCCAACCTCTCCTCAACTGAGCCAGGCTGTTATACATTATTGTAATAAACAAAAATATAAAAACAAAATACTATTTTATGGCAGGTTATTATTCATATGAAATATGAGGTTAACTTGGTACATAACTTCTAAATCTAAATGACTATCTAATAAGCAGATAATGAGCTGTAGCTCCTCCCATTCCTTGATGTCATACTACCCTGGGAGGACTGTATATAAGCCCTGCTAAAAGGGGCCGCAGACTCCTGTAGGGAAGCCAAAGAGACTGGCCTGCCCCTGCCCCAGGTAATGTTTTTACTCATCCCACTAACTGTAACAATAACTTTTTAAAAGCAAGAGCACAGCAAATACCACAGCTTTATATACATTTAATGAATTGTGTGCCTATCTGTTTATCTCATACCAGAAAACCGGGGCATTTATACAATAAATATAATCTGTGTCCCTAAATAATGAATTCACCCTAATGCCACTGTTTTCATACTGGTGTTTATGCTTTTGTAAATTTTTGAGCTGCTATAACTTATTTAATAAAGAGTGCAGTTTGTTGTAAGTTTTAGCCTTCCTTTCAACTGCGCCACAGTATCAGGAAGCAGCAAGAGAGAGAATGCGCCTGTTTCTTGTTAATTTCACCGGCTCTCTCCCTGCCACTCCCAGATCCTCAGTGTCTCGTTTGTTTGTTTATTTATGTTTACTCAAGCTGCTTTTAGCAAAAAAAATTAATAAACTATTAGAAACTTTTCTTTGATCGGAAGTGAAGGGGGGGAGAGAGAGAGAGAAAGGGAGACCTTAGTTCCTTAGTTTTGGTGTCTATCTCTCTCCTCTGATTCTTAGTGTTACACAGCAGCATTGAAACAATGATTTTTGCAGCCTGAAAGTAAGGGAAGCTTTTAAAAAATAAAATTTACACCAGTGATCATGGTGCTAGTGATATTTGCTTAGGGGGATTAGTGTAAAAGTGAGACATCAGCCTCATGGTACATCAGCCTGCTAGAGATACAGAGATTCAGACATCAGGCTGCTAAAGGAGCTCCGTGGGACATTTGAACTGAAAGGCTGCCAAAGAGGGGTTGACACAGTTTATTAAACAACCAAAAGTGGTTCTGCTCTTTAAATGAATACAGCTTGTGCTAGTAAAAGTGTTCGATCGAGAGGCAGAACACATGGAACAGCAGCCGCTCATTCAGCTTCATTTTTTTTCATACAGCTGTTTGCTCCCCATGGTCACTTACTGCTTTCATTGGGCTCTCCCCTCGGGGAAGACATCACAAATGTCCATGGGGAGGCATACATTTTGTAGTTTTCTTTCCTCTCCCTCTGAAGCACTGGTGCTTGGCAACAGCGCACATTCCTGGAAGCAGGTGCTTCCTCCACCCTCCCTATGTGAGCCCTTGACTCTGTTCTGACAGATGGCCTCCACCGGGTGTCAGACGAGAGTGAGGGACTGATCTTCCCCGATCTGGGAGCTGAGAGCAACCCATCGACCATTACAGTCAGCTTGCCGGCCCTCCCCCAAGTCAACCTCTGGCGACCCAAGCTCACTTCCGAACTTGGGTTGCCAGCAAGGTGTGACTCCTTAACTCTCAGCACCATGGGGCCAGCATTTTGTTTCATTATTGAGGGATATGCTGCAGTGGTATCTTCGGTACACAGTTCAGGTTTTTAACCAACGTAAAATGAGCAGTCTAAGTTTTAATTCAGTGCCTGGGATGTTTCTTCTATTTTAATAAATACTTGTCCTCAACAATAGGATGTATGCTTTGGCTTCTTTTTAAAGTATTTTAAAACAAAATAAAAGGAGAAAGAAAAGGGAAAAACAAAAGCTCTTTCAGCAGTCTACCAATTTCTACTTATTTTTTTTTTTCATAGTAAAGTAGACCTGCTGAACAGAGTGTTTGGGCTAGCACTTCAGTATCGTTTCCTAACATTCTACAGCTGACTTTTACACATAAGCTTTCTCATGTTAACACACATTCCCTCAGAGAAAGATGTCTTCCCAATATACTCATAAATATTCATTTGCACTGCTTTCCTAGTGTTTGGTTTACAAAAATAAAAGGCAATAACAAACAAGTGTTCTCTATTTTTCTATTACCCTGTCTAGACAACTCAGTATTACATTAACAGACCAGACCATACAATTAACTATCTGGGCTGCTATGCATTCTACACTTTAGCAATCTGCGTGTTGTTATTTAGTATGCTAGCTAGCATCTCTTTTACTAGCACTGGTGCACTTTAGACACCTTGGGAGGACTAGTCCCAGTTGGACGTGGCCTGTACTTTTCTGAGAGGCATATTACACTTGAGGCCCCAATCCATAATCCTGTTTCAGCCTGGGACTTGAATTTTGTTTTAGAGTAACTTACGTTGGCTCATTTTGAGCCTGCTGTGACTTGTGAGCTACGCTTTCTATTGTGGAAAGCGTTATTTTTTTGTTGCTATTACTTCTGCTCATTGGATATCCGAGCTGCAGGCACTCACGTGTGAGCAGCCTTATTTTATTTTCCACAAAGACGGTGTCTTTGCGTTCTAACTCTACGTTTTTGCCAAAGGTGATGTCAGAGTTTACCCTTAATCGATCCATCCATCTGCCCGTTTTCTTCCCAGAGCATGCCAATGCAGGGGAAGCATTTTTTGGATATGTATAGAATTCTGCATTACTATACTAATCATTTGAAGGGCTGTAGAAAATCCTTGCAGCTCTTTGTTTCTTTCACCCCTGTGAAATAGGGCATGCCAGTGTCAAAGCAGTGCTTGTCCAGATGCTTGGCCAACTGCATCATTTTTTGTTACAGGAAGTACGGTAAGGAACTTCGTGGGGTTGTTAGGGGCCTCTCTGCCAGGAGCATGGCTGCTTCAGTTGTCTTCTTCTTGGGCATCTCTGCAAAGGAAATTTGTGCTGCTGCTGCCACTTGGAGTACTGTCCACACATTCACAAAGCACTGCAGTCTGGATATCATCTCTAGAAGGTGGGCAAATTCCGGCCTGGTTGTGTTACAGGGCCTCCTCTCCTAGGCGTCTGTTTTCCAACCTCCTATACTAGTCTCCTCTGCATTGCTGCTTCGGACTCATTCCTAAGGTGTGACCTGCTGCAAGAGATATCCTCAAAGAAGATAGAACAGTTACGTAAGAACTTACCGTAACAGTAGATCTTCAAGAGACTCTTTTGCAGCAGATCATACCGTCCCTCCCTCCTTCCCCCTTTCCTTGGAGTTTCCCTTTCCCTGTTTCTCCTCTCTAGGATGGTGACCCTTTGTCTCCTCATGCTTCTTCGGGCAGGGCGTTTCCTTGCTTCCCTCAGAGGTGCATCCCCGCTGGATGGTCTCCAGCAGGGAACTGAGATGGGCTGGTACTGCCCACGACTATATAGGGGACATTGACCTAGTGATGTCGCTGTGGGTGGCCCCACTTAGACTGCTTGCGAAAAAGCTTCCATGTGGTCTTGATGCCTAATGGGTAAGGTTCCTAAGGTGTGACCTGCTGCAAGAGATTCTCTTGAAGGTCTACTGTCATGGTAAGTTCTTATGCAACTGTTATTTTTCTTTACTTGAATGGGTTTGGTTGACAGCTCTTCTATCATTTTGTGGAATTCTTAAACAGAAATGATGTGGGCCTTACATTTACATGTTCGGTGGATCTGATATCCACCATTTTTTTGGATTTATCATTGGAGGGAAGGGTGGGACAGGGGTTATTTCATCTGTTTACTGAAAACCCACCTCAGGGAATAATCTGCTTCATGCAGAGAGTGCCCACCCACAGCGTGTAATATGAGGAGCACCATATGGCCAATTTGTGCATATTAGGCAAAATTGCTCAAATTTGGGAGATTTTGAAAAGCAAGAAAGTGAGTTAAAAGAATGTCTACTGAACAGAGGCTATTCAGTGCAGTGTGTGAATCAGGCCTTTGCCATAGCTAGGAATCTGGAGAGAGAGGCGAGCTCCTGGTTCCAAAAACCAAAAACCAGCACTGAACAACCTGTCGCTTTCATGACAGAGTTTAATCAAGTGGCACACAACATTACCAACATTGTGTTGAAACATTGGTGTAACCCCTAGGTGGTGCTATCCCAAGGGATACTACCCCTGTCTGCGTGACTAGACACAGGTTGAAGGTCCTAAGCTTGGTGAATGAGGGCCTCCACCTGGAGGAATGGTTTTGGGGTAGTGTAACTGCTGTGGGTATAGTGCTCTGGGACAGTGTAACCCCCCCAACCCTTCTAGTGGCCTAAACAGATAAACAATCACATATACCGTATAACAGCAGTATTGAACCCACACTCCGTGCACTTACCACCAGGGCTGGATCAGCAGCAAAAGCCCTGGAGACCCCCGGTAAAAAGAGACCAGCAATATAGCGGTTCAGTGACAATGCAATATTCCCTCCACAAAGGTACACACTAGCCAGGTTAAATGCAGAAAGAACAAAATCTGATTTATTTGGGGGGATTGCACAGGGGTAGGGAAGTAAATCTATCAGATTATTATTTGATCTGATTGGTTCAGGTATATATGGCATGCACTAAGAGTTCCTCAGTCACAGTCACACACTCTGGATACCCACTAGTTATGCAGGCTAGCCTTAAGTGTTGCCCAGGATAGGCCGGTGTTGCAGCTGTTGTTGGGGCCCTTTGGAAAGAAAACAACTAACATGCACGTCAACCCAGAATTTGTATTCTGGAGCTGGATGGCTTAGTGTGATAAACCCAAACAGTTCAATCAGATGACACACAATGATTGCAGCTTTGTTGCAGGGAGCTATCCTGTTTAGTACTTATGCTACCCAGACCAGAAATCAGGACTGATGAGATGAAGAACTCTGGATGTTGTTCTGGCTTGCCGGGGAAGCAGGGCCCACACTACTCACCGTGGTGGTCGATGCCTGTTTGATGGTGTTGAGCAGGGAGCTGAATCCCCGAGCAGGTCTTTTATCGGATAAGTCTCTGCGATGGGAGTGGCACTGTAGCCCGAGATAGTAGGGCCCAGACCAGAGCAGACAGTTCAGATTAAGTCTGTTTAAGTGCTGGAGCAGCTTCCAGTGAGCATAACACATTCTATGGTGAGAAAACAAATCGTGACTCACACGGCACATTCAGCACACTTATAAGTAAGAAAATATTCAGCCACAGTATGGATGAAGTCTGTTTGCAATATAACAGGATCTCTGCACAAACCTTTAGTTCTGCAGCTCTCTGTGGTACCGGACAGGCCGATTGCTTCAGGAGCAAGTCTTCGATCCACACTTCAGGCAACATTCACTCACTTTTCACTTCAGGATTCAGGTCTCAAACAAGGTATTCAGATTTAGTCTGATTCTGTTTGCATAAACTTCCTCACACTGGAAGATGGTAGCAGATAGGCCAGACACAGCCTTCCCGTTGAATCCCCACGCTACCTCGCAGAAGCAGCTGCTCGAATGGCTTGAGCTGTTCACTCTGCAAACTCCAACTCTCAACTGACACACTGCTGCAGGCAGCTCTGGGATGTCCCAGTGATCCAAAAGGTTCGGTCGGTTGATGAATCTGTCTGTCCCAGAAAGAGCTCCCCCTCCAGGTCCATTTAGGTGCCAGACAGTAAAAACTACAATTCCTACAGAAACTCAGTCCCACAAGACCTCTGGGGACAATCTCCATTTTAGGGTCCCCCGAGGTACCGATTGGTCCAAACTGGCAGTCCAGAATCAAAATGGTGACTCTAAGCAGAAAGTCCATGCTGCAAAGGAAGGCAGGTTAGACAAACTTCTGTATTATTATTATTATTATTATTATCAAAGCAGATAATCACAGATCCTAGAAGGGCTCCTTCTGCGCAGATAGCGACAGCAGAATGAAGCAGCAATACCACAGCTTGAGTGGGACTCGAGCCTGAAACCACTCGGTCCCCACCCAGATTGATAATGTCCTATGAAGATAGACAGCTCTTAAAAAGACAGGCACGGAGGCTAACAGGGCACTCTCATCCAGGCATGTTCAAAAACTATTTGAGACAGAACACCAACCTGGCAGTGGGCATTGAGCAAGCCCAGGAAGACATTTTAGGAACCCCTATTTATAGGGGTGTGACACTGACATGTTTTATAAGGGGATCCCCTCCTGAATGCTGCAGTGGGAGACAAGCCCAGGATTACAGTTAAAAGAGGGAAAAAATCTAGGGGACTGGCTAACGCGTTGTTATGAAAAACAAGTGACTGACATGAGACCTAATTGGATGCCACCAAAACCAGTATGATGTTTTCGCTGCGGACACCGCTGCATATGTTATTTCTGTATTCAGGGCGATTCTTTTTCTCATCCATTGCTCCACATGTTGTGTAGTTTATGCAGTAAGATGTACTTGCTCCTTGTTATATGTGGGTCATACCAAACGCAGTTTGAAACAACGCATGCAAGAACATATACGAGCAATAATAGAAGCAGAGTCAAACACACCCATCGGGGTACATTTTGCTTATTTTTATAACAAAAACACTTCAGAATTTTAATTTATGGGCATCGATCATATAAAAGCCAGTCCCAGAGGTGGTGACAAGGTGGGAAGGCTCTCAAGGTGTGAAGTAAAATTGATCTGTATTTTGAAAGCTCAGCTCTCATTCCAAATGGAATAAATGACAGTCTGGGCATTATTCCATTCCTGTAAATAAGGTGCAAAGCAAAGTGGATTTATATGTTGAAAGCTCTTATTTTGAATGGACTAATCGATAATCTTATTCCATTACTGTATTTACTTACTTTCTTTTCTTGCTGGCTTCCTGGTTGGCACCACTTGTTGAGGCATCCTCCGTGGATCTAGCCACCATCCGGTCAGCACCCCGGCTTCCTCTTCTGAGTGGCCATCACCTCTTCCCCTGTGGATTACCCCCCATGGCAGCGGGTGAGGAGATCACCTCTCTCCCGCCAGGCTGGATCCAGTTTGGCGATGCCATTCTGTAGCCAGGGCACCCTTAAGACAGCCATCAAGCCACAGCAACCAGGATGCCATTTCCTTCCTAGATTTCGACTCCCACAGAGCTCAGCGTGGAATGATGCCAATGACATGTTCACACACGCTCCCATGCACGCCACCTCAGGAGTCTGCTGGACTTCAGCCCTGCAACTATGGCACCGTGGTGCCGACCCCTATCCTCCACTGGGGTCAGTGCACAGCAACCAATGGTTCCCCCCTCCCCAAAGATGGAGAGCAGTCCATCAGACACTCAATCCAGCTTCCCCCGGCCGACCCCTGCTCGCCCCTGAACACGGTTCACCGGCATGGCGCGAGGTGTGGCGTCCAGTGCCTCAACCCTCAGCACCATCGGGCCGGCATTCCATTACTGTATTAATAGTAGTTTTGCTTTGTTTTTCTTTTTCACTTTTTTGTTTACTTTTCCTCCTCCCTTTCTCAACATTCTTCCCCTCTTTTTTTTGTTTCCATAAGTTTGACTTTTGAGCAAAACATTTGGTCCTGGAGCTTCACTGTCCCCCTTTTCACACACTGACACATATTTGCCTACATTATTGTCTTTGTTATTTTTGTTGTCTTTGCAATGCAGCGTCCCCCCCCCACCCTCCATATGTTTTCATGCTGTTGCTTCATAATTGCTTTCTAATCTGTGCTGCACCGAAAGGAAAAAACATTTTTAAGTGTTAATGTTGGATAAAATATATTTTTTAGGGATCTGACAAATTTAAGGTTTTTTACAATATGACATTCTGTGTGCCTTTCCTATGTGCATAGGTGCATTTGGTAATGTTTGTTAAAACTGTGTATCACTTTAAAGGCTCAAAATAAATTGAATGCCTGTGCACCTTGGCCACACCCTCTGAAGAAGGGTCACAAATAGACTCCAAGCGCCAGGGTTAGTGCCGTGGATTTGGTTTGACTTCTTCACATTGGCAGTGTTTGTTTGTGACTTATTTTCACATTTGAGTTTTTGAAAATAGCACACCTACTACCCACCGAGTGCTGCCCAGTCTTGGTGTATTCCTGTTTGTGTTAAGTGGCAAGCCCCCGCTCTCTGTGCTTTAGGATGTGGCTCCACCTGTTTTTTTATAATAATGGGCTGGTTATTATGGTGAAAGACAGTTTTTATGGTATTTGACAATGTTGTCAACCCAGTCACTAAATATCCTAACCAGTAATTGTACTATGTTACACTGTGTGTGTGTGTGTGTGTGGGGGACCTGATGTACTATGTTATTGTGTTACACTGTTGGGGAGACATGATGGACCTAGAGTCCACTCTGACCTTAAATTACTACATTCCCGTGTTACACTGCAGGGTAAACATGCTGAAACTAGAGTCCATTCTGACCTTAAATTACTACTTTGCTGTGTTATACTGCAGGGTAGACATGCTGAAACTAGAGTCTACTCTGACCTTAAATTACTGTGTTACACTGTGGGGGAGACATGATGGACCTAGAGTCCACTCTGACCTTAAATTACTACATTGCTGTGTTACACTGCAGGGTAAACATGCTGAAACTAGAGTCCACTCTGACCTTAAATTACTGTGTTACACTGTGGGGGAGACATGATGGACCTAGAGTCCATTCTGACCTTAAATTACTATGTAACCCCAGGTCACTTTTTAACAAGTTAGCCCACCCCCAATTAAAATCTGGACTAGTGGTACCCACATACTGGCATACCATTTTACTTCACAAAAGATTTGGTACCACCCTTAGCATTGGGACGTATACCTGGCTAATTTTGTAACGGAAGAGAGGGGTGGGGGTACAGAAACAAACCAACATGAGCCTTGTGTAAACATTACAACCCAGGTCCTAGGTGGAGGCTGCTAGGCATATGCTAAATCTAACCTGCTGAGGGGGCTCCAGTAAATCCACAAAACCAGAAGCTGTCGGAATGTCCAGAGCAGTAACCGGGATTGTGCAGTATGGCATTATTTAACAGATGGAAATTTAAAGCAGAAGTGGACTCCCAAGGGTCGGTCTAGGCAGGACAGGTAGATTTCATGAACTCTCCTTGCATACAGTACAGTTCATGAATACACAACAGAACATCTTCTTCCCAGTTTCCCAAATGGTGCATTTAGTTGACACCTGGCCACGCACCCGAACATATTCCTCCCATGAGTGTCATTTAGTGATTCTAAGCCACACACTCAGAACTCTTCTTCGAATATAGGTGCAATTTAGTGAAACTCAGTCACACACCTAAACCTGCAGCTTGGCCCTTGTTCAGGTATAACTGGTGCCCTTCATGAACCAGGAAGCCCTGCCTTGTAAGCACTTAGATGGCGTTCCTTCCACTCTTGGCCCCAACATACAGTCTCTAGCATTCTTCAGGGTTGCACCACTGATTCCCCCATTTCCCACTGAATTGCTAGAGGTCCCACACTTTATTTATTTATTGAAATGTTTCACCAGGAAGGGCACACTAAACAACATGTTACTCATCTCACGGTGCATCCTGGGGGGAGGGGTGATAGGAGAGATACAATACAAAATGCAACTGAAACCATCTTATAACAGTGATGATCAGAAGGTACTAACAGTAGTGAAAACCATACATACAGTTAAGGATATTAAGGAAAGCAATTTGTAGGAACATACATTATCTAAGTACAACAACACAGGTCTGATCTACTTTGCATGAAATCACAGTTCCAAAAATATAATTCACAGAAGTCATGATACATCACGTTTAAGTGCAATAATAGGAAACATGTATCAACAGAGGGTTTTCCACAGATAAAGGATAGGAACTAGGCAAACTCTAAAGGAGTTAGGCACAGGAGCAATTACCAGATAGGTAGTTATGAAGTGCTGCAGTTAAGGAGGAAGGGGAGGACAAGTGGCGAATCTGTTGAGGGAGCGATTTCCACAGTTTTGGGAAGCGGAATGAGAAGGCAGACTGGCCTAAAGTGGTGGAATGTTGAGGGACTGATAAGGTTCTGCCGTCCTGAGATCTAAGTGAGCAGGCAGGTGGAGGTGGAATAGCTAAGGAGGACATGATATATGTTGGGAGTGAGCAAAACCAGAATTTTGACACAAAATTTGCACAGTGATGTAAGTGTCCGTTTTCAAGAGAGGGAACTCCCAGAGAGTTGTAGAGTTGACAGTGATGGGTGCGAGGAGGAGAGTCAAGAGTGAAACAACAGAAGGAATTGAAGAGGGTATTCAGTCTGGCTAAGGAGGTCCTGGGAGCGGCACTGTAGACTATGTCATAGTGGTCAAAAATAGGTAGGATCATCTTCTGGGCCAGTTCATGCCTTGCCAGTAGAGGGAGGCAGTTCCGGTTCCTGTATAAAGCACCAAGCTTGGGACACTACTTTTTCAGGATGGCGTCTACGTGGTTGGAGAAGGTGAGGTGTTGATCACGCCAAACACCCAGATATCTGAATGAGGAGGTGCCTCAATCACTGTCACATCAAGGGTAAAGAAGGAAGGTAGGAAGGGGAGCCTTGAGAATCTCTGCCTACTGCCGCAAATCATGGAGATTGTCTTCTTAGTGTTAAGGAACAGTTGATGAGAGTGAAAACAGTTCTGGACACTATTGAAGTCCAGCTGAAGTCCATTTGCAACATCAGATTGGGACCGACTGGTGGTAAAAGGACCATATCACCTGCGTACATATGTAAAGAAGATGAGTTGCAGATGGATGGGACGTAATTAAGGAAGATGGAGAACAGGATAGGACCCAACACGGACCTCTATGGGACACCTCTGTTGATAGGGAGTGGAGGGGATACTGACTGGTTAGGTCCATCCTATAAGGTAAGCACTAAACCAGTTGGTGACAGAATCAGATAGACTAGCTGAGAAGATGGAGTTAAGTAGAAGGGGGTGGAAAACTGTGTCGAAAGCCTTGGTGAGGTCGACAAAAATGGCAGATGTGATTTGGCCACTGTCCATCCCTGAGGGGATTGAGTCAGTAAGCCTAATCAGAGAGGGTGGTGGTGGAGTGGTGCTTCTGAAAGCCAGATTGGAAGGGGATGAAGAAATTAGAGTTAGAGAGATGAGATGAGATTTGGGTTAGAACTAGGTGTTTCTGCAGTTTAGCTAGGGTGAGAAGCAGGGAAATAGGGTGGTAGTTCCCCAGTGTAGAGGTATCGCTGCCATTTGGTAACGGAAGAACGATAGCATGCTTCCAACCAGTCGGGATGGCAGCAAGGTCAAATGAGCGGTTGAGGAGAGTAGACAAAGGGACAGTGATAGCCGAGGCTGAACAGTATAGTAGCTTGGGTCCAAGCCGTCAGGCGAGCTGCCTTTGGTAGGATTTAGGGCATACAAAGCCCTCCAGCATTTCAGTAGGAGTAATGTTGGAGAAAGAGAAAGTATTCATTTGTGTGGGTGAGCTGGGGGAGGTGATGGGTCCGACTGGCCTCATAGCCGGTAAGGAGGCCAGAAGAGCAGAGGCACATGAGAGGAAGTAAGTGTTGAAAGCAGCAGCAGCAGCAACACTTGGGTGGTTGGTAATGGGGGAGTTGCTTATGTTGAGAAGGGGAGGGATAGATGGAGGTGAGAAGACAGAGTGTTTCACTTTCCAAAATTTTGAAGGATTATTTAGGTTCGAGTGGAAGGTGGAATTGAAGTACTCAACCTTGGCCAGACGTGTGGCTTTCATGCACTTATTTTGAAGGGAGCAGTAGATTTCGTAGTCTTTAAGAAGTTTAGAGCCTTTGTGGAGTTTCCAAGCTTGGTCGCGCACTTTTTGGCATGCTATGAGTTCGGGCGAGATCCAAGGAAGGTGGCTCCCATGGACCCCGACCCTTCAAAGTGGGGTGTACTAGTTCCAGACATCGAGGAATTTACCTCTAAAACAATCTGCAGCTACATCTATCGAGTTCGCAGATATCATGGGGGCCCAGTTAGTATGCACCAGGTCAAGCAGGAGGGTGGCAAGGTTCAGAGATTTGTATGATTGGATTTGTAGTTTTGTGAGGGACTTTCGTTTTATGAATTTTTTTTGTACTAGAAAGGTCATGCAGTGGTCACTGAGGGCGTCTGCTAGTACTCCAGATTTTATGACCCTGTGGGGATGTGAATTGAGGGCCCAATAAATTAAGGAGTGGTTGCCTGTTTTATGGTTCATCCGAGTCAGTTTAAGGATCAGCTGGGTTAAGTTGAGGGCATGTATATCATTACGCACTTTGTTTAGGGTGGGGGATGACCAGTTTAGATTAAAGTCACCCACGATATGTACGTCACCTGAGGTGGTGTGGGACGCTGTGGAGCTAATAAGGTTTGTAGTGATTAAGGAGCGGATTCCAGGGTGGCAGTAGGCACCTGCTACAAAAATGGGAATAGAAAAGGATAGAAAAGATAGAGTGGATAGAAAAGGATAGAGTGGATAGAGAGCGCTGTAGTATCAGCAAATTATAAGCTTTAGGGACTGAGACAGAAAAAGTAGTGAACTGGGTAGACGTAGATAGCCACGCCTCCTCCACTCCCTGCTTGGTCTTGGCGGGATATATCATAGCCTGGGATGGAGAGGGAGGGGTCACCTATATTTTGTTGAGCCAGGTTTCTGATAGGATGATTATGTCAGGGTGGAGCGAGGCAGCCAGAGGCTGGAGTAGGTCCACTTTAGGGAGGAGGCTGCGTACATTAAGGTGTAGGAATTTTAGGTCTCAGGAAAGTACAGTAAGAGTCAATGAGCAATTCCTGTAATAGGGGACGAAGGACAGAGGCACTCACAGGGCATAGTCCAGGGTTAGGGTTTATATCCCCAGCAGATAGGAGCAGGAGAGCAATAATAATAAAGTGGAGTTTGGCACTCTTGAACCATGACAAGGTGTATGAGCGACTAGAGAGAAAGGCAGTGGAGTAAGTAGCGGGGAGCTGGAAGCTAAGCGTAAGTATTAGAGTGCAATACATAGGCACAGCTTTAATTGCACCACACACTGGGGTGACCAAAGAACAAACTGCACTCACTTGGGTGAACAATTTAACAGAACAGTCACTCACTTGGGTGAACTGGGACACTGACAGGTGAGGTCCAGCCTTATCTATGGGCACACACACCCCAGACTACGATTCCCATGAAGTATGTGGAGCTCTAGTCTCCTAGAACAGTACTCACAAATAGTTGTCCCACCCACAGGGCATGAAACAACAAAAGAGAAGGCATTCTCTTGAGTAGCAGATCGAAACAGTCTCTCAAAGTCCTTTCCAAGGCAGCTGAAACACACACAGAACCTTCAGGGGATTGCCCCTTGAGTTCACTGAGAATAAGCAGATCTTACCCAACTTAATCTTCACCATTCATTACTAATGAGTCCTACCAGAGGTCAGGACCCTGCACGGAAAAAAAAAGAGTAGTGCCTCTTTAAAAAAAGTTTTGTGTGGATGAAGGACGACGCCAGCTCGGTGCCGCCTTCAAGGCCAGCCGCCGCCTACGCGGCACACTCGCGGTTGGCCAGTAACTGACACCCGACTCCTCCCAGCTCTCGCGTTCCAGTATTTTCCGCTGTCAAGGAAGGATCCTGCATGGGAATCTCTACAAGCAACCGCGTCACTGTCTAGGCCTCAGTTTCTCGGTGCCGTGAGTACCTTTTCCCCTTAGTTTATTTGTTTTAAGCAGTAGCAACGATATGTTGGGGTCAGGGCGTCATTCTAAATCGAAGCGGTCCGGAGTCACCCCAAGGCATCGGTGCCCATTTTGCAACTCCATTACGGTTTCAGACCCTTACAATCATTGCTTTTCTTGCCTGGGTCCCCGCCATCCGATGGACGAGTGTGACGCCTGTTTTCTGATGGACTTCCACACCTTGGTGATTCAAGTGGCGTGCTGGGGTAGGGAACCCCCGACTTTCAGCAGGTGTCATTAGACTCGGGATGCCAAGGCACAAACTTCGGGCTCCACCCCTGAGCCCTCCCGAGCCTATATGACCCAGCGGGGTAGGGATCTTCTCTGCTTCTCTTGCTGGGGCACGGGGTTCCCACGAGGTGTTGGGGAGGTCATCTTTCGGGGAGGCGACTGGTCACCACTTGCAGTCTGACTCCTCCTCGGAGGATCAGATGACCCCCGAGGTGGAGTCAGAGCTATACATGGGCTCTCCTTGGGAGGTCCACTTGACACCACACTCCTCGCCGACTTTGGCTCTTGGCGCCACCTCCAGTGCCGATGAGCAGAACAGTGGGGCTGTTGTGTCCGAGCCCTCCCCTGATGCTCCTCAGGGCACTGGGGGGGTCCAGGGTTTCAGGTATGGCCAGGTTGGAAGTGACCTCTGTCTCCACCACTGTCTTGGGGGGGGATAGTGATAAGAGCGACCCTGATTGGGCCCCTGGCTCTTCGGATTCCGCTCGGACGTCTCCGAGGCCGCTGGAGTTCCTAGCGCCAGCTTCCCATCTGGAGGGCAGTGCCATCGGCGGTGTTGCTCTGCTGGACCTTTCCAGAACCTCCCCTGGTTCTTTGGTTCTGGAGGGCCATCTCCAGGCATGATGCCGGGGTTAGACCCGGGTTGGTGGTCAGCGTTGTGATCAGTGCCGCCTCTCTTAGCGGCAATGCCAAGGCTGGTGTTGATTCTTCCTCGGCTGCTACCGGGCTGTTCTCCTCTCTTGGCTCTACCTCGTTGGTTGATTCTGGACATCCAATGACCGGGGGTCCAGCTGAAGAGGAGGAGCCTGGGAAGGATCCACTAACCTCTTTGGGGGTTGGAGGTTCTTTTCCTTTGAGGGAGGCAAGCCTAGATTCCTCTACTGGGCCTTCTAAGAGGGATAGATCTTCTTCCCAGGAGAAGGAGGCCAGTGGACTGATCTGTAAATGATGACCTGTGCATCCTAGGACTGCTGGGGATTATTGTCAAGGACCGTCCAGTTTAGCTGCTCTCCTAGGGAGGGAGTTCTGCAGTTGATGAAGGCAGGAGTCTCCCGAGTGGTGCTGCACAGCTCCAGCCTCACCTTCCGGGGGATCATCCCCAAGGGTGTCCCCCAGTCCACCCCTTAGAGGTTGGGCGAGCTGGGGTCTCAGGTTTTTCCAGTTCTTCTCCTTATCAGGGCACATCTGGACAAACCCAGTGCCCTGGCAGAGGTACTCCCTGGCCTAGCCAGGCTATCCCGTCTCCTCTGTCTCTGCCTCCCCTACCCCCATTTCCGGGGTTTCTTAGCCTTGAAGACCCCCTGTCTTTGGAACAATTCAGGGCGGTGGCAGCACTGTTTCCCCATTATTTCAAGGACATCTCTGAGGTCATTTTCAGACCTCCTATTTCAGCGCTGCCCAGCTCTGAATCAGACTCCCCATCTTATTCGGCTTCCTCAATACAGAAAGAGGATGCTTCATGCAATTTTTCCTCTGTAGGGGACTTTTCATCCTACCAGCATTTCCTGTCAGAGATCATGAGGGAGCTTCATGTCTCCCAGCCAGTCGGACCTAACCTTGATCATGCAACACTGTCATTCTTAGGGGAGTACAGCGCTAACACTTTGGTCATCCCTCCTTGGCCACGGCCATTTCAGGAGGCTTCACACGCCACCTGGCTACAACCCTCTGCCTCTTCTCCTGCCCCTAGGGACTGTTTGTGCAGATACTGCACAGCAGTGGGGTCTCTGGGTGCCATGCCTCAGCCTTCTTTAGGTCTGGGGTTCCTGGACACCCATATAGGGCAGTCACCGCATAGAGCAAGAACCGCCCCCCTGACACAGACTCGAGCACGGCGCGACCAATGGGAGGAGGTGTTTTGCCATCATTCACTTTTGGCGAATATTGGATCATCAGGCCAGGTAACCTATCCTGGCATATCTGTGCTCTGCTAGGACAAGTCCAGCTGTGCTTGATGGTGAGAAACCAGGCAAGCCATTAACCTAACTGCTCAGGCCAAGAGATCTAGCAAGACCTCTCTAGGGCTGTCTACACATGCCAACAAGGTGCCTCCAGGCTGGTAGGATATTCAGTCTGCATTAGGCGGGCTGTGTGGCTTTGCCTATCAGGTTGTCACCATGGCCTGGCATAGGGTGATGTCCTCACCTTTCAGGGGCACTTACTTTCTGACAGAACTCGAGAGTTCTTTCAGGGCACCCCCACCTCCTGGATCCCAGGAGCATTTACCAACCCTGTCAAGCCCTCGGGCCTAGCCGGGCCTGGTTCAGCCCTCTCCTCCCATGTCTTTCTTTCTCCCCCACAGGAGGCTGGGGGAAAAGTCTTTTCCCCAGGGTTCATCTTCTTGGTACACAGACCCATTAGTAATGAATGGTGAAGATTAATTTGGGTAAGATGTACAAATTATGTACTTACCGTAATTATGATCTTCCCAAATATTTTCACCATTTATTACGCCCACCTCCCACATCACTATCAGACACTGGGCTCCAGCCTCCTCCTCCCCTCCCCTCCCCATCCTTCTGACGGAGGGACTGGAATTTAGGGGCTCGGACCTGGGAGAACCCTGTGTCCAGTCTGGATTTTGCCACCTCTGGTAGTCGGCGAGGTAGCTCCACTTTATGTGACACCTCTATGTTGACTCCTTTAAGGGTTTTTTCCCAATTGAGCAGTTCCCCCAGTCCTTGGGATCTGCTTTCTGGAGTAATCTCTTTCAGATGCTTAATTCTTCTTCTGGAAAAATTTTAGAAGGAGAATGGACACTCAGACTAGGAGGGAAGGAATGGATGAAAACAGAAGGCAAGGAACAAGTTTGTCAATATGATAGATGGGTTTCTCTCTCCATTTAAAAAGAAAAAAGAAAGAAAAAGAGAATTATTTCCTCTCAGTCTGGTCAGGTCCCCAGGCCTCTGGACCTTCCATCCCTACAGCCCCCCCTTCCTCCTCCCTTTTCATCCAGTTGGATGCTTGAGCCCTGGTTTAATCATTTCACTTGTGGAATTTAGTCTCTAGGCTCCCTGAGGAGACAGACCTGTGGGCTGTGGGGCTGGGGAGTGTTGGAGAGAGTTGGGCCAGGTTTTCTTCCTCCATCTGTCTTCCTTCCTTCCTTCTCTCCTATCTCTTAGTTGTTGTTTTTTCCCTTTCCCAGGGCTGCCCAGTGTTCTGGTCACCCCTGCCTGTCCATCTTAGTTTTCCCTCTGATCTAACCCTAGTTAGTCTCCAGCTTTATTTTGTTTTTTGTTCTCTACCCTTACCTATCTTTCAGGCACCCTGGCCCTCTGACCCCCCCCCTTCCTGTTCCTTGCCTGGCGGACAGAACTAAGGAGCTAGGAGGTCAAGCGTTAGTTACTGGCCAACCACGAGGCACCACATAGAATGCTGGCTCCTAGAGGCCAAGCCGAACATGTCTCATCCACGACAATTTTTTTAAAGAGACAGTGCTCTTTTATTTCTGTGCATGTTCCTGACCTCTCGAAGGACCCATTAGTAATGAATGGTCAAGATATTTGGGAAGATCATAATTACGGTAATTACGTAATTTGTATTTCCTTCCACTTCACTGGGAGTAGAAATTAGGAAATCCTGCTGTAGCACTGGTCTCCTCCACTTCACTGGAAGTTGGAAATGACACTCCACTAGGGTGAGAAATGCTGGGCCCTCACCTCAGAGACCAACTGGCAGGCCTTCTGCCACTCTTACCTCCTCACTGAACAACTGACAACTACAGATTAACAGCTGAACATTCTAAGCTCCCCAGAGCAGCTGTCCACACAGTGTGGCTTATGCTGCTTCGAGAGTTCTGAATGACCTAATCATTCTTCAATCAGGCTAGCTGAGTAAACAATGTTGTCATTATGTAAGAAGCTCCTAATGAGCTCCCTACCAGCTGCCTGCTACCTTCCTAACAATAGTACTGATAGGATTCTAGTAACCCCAGGGGACTGTGGTGGTTACACTCACCCCTGCCAGGCAAATGACTGTCTGCAGTCATACCTCCACCTGGCACCAGGCCATCCTACCTCTGATGCTCCCTACGGGGAGGGTTGATGAAGTCCTTCCCTACCATGTGTCAGGCACAGGCAGGTAACACCAAAGGATGGAGCTCATTGAAGAAACTTCAGTTCCTATCCTACTACTGTACTATCTATGGATTCTCAGTGGCTCCAGGAAACTGCCTGAAGCATGTCCTATTAGACTGTATTGATGACCCCTATCTAGAATCAGGACCACCAACCTGCCTTTCCCCAGTCCTCTAGGGAACTCTGTCTGACATATGCTACCTACCAGGTGCCCAAACCCAAAAAACATTTTACACCAACACACCTGTAAAGTGAAAAAGGTTAGATGTACTACACGATTATACAAGCCTAACAATTCTACACAAAGGAGGACTCAGATGAGTACCAAAAATTCTTTTCAGGTCTTCTTTTCTTCCAGGAACACCTGCAAAAGAAAACACTGCAAAAACACATTTCTACACACAGCTACAACCTGTAAAACCACAAACAGTGACTAAAACCCTCCCACTGGATACTGCACAAGCCCAAAAAGCATTTTTTAAAAGGATTTTCTACAAAAATACAAAATTAGAAAATATAAAAACACATGCAAAAATATTTGGGGGGGGGATCCCTGCAATGTCCAAATATAGGGAAGAGTCCAGAGTGCTAATGCACTACAACAAGAGTCTCTCCTAGGCTGGAGCCTGCTGAAGCACAGTTTTGGAACAGGCACAAGGCCTGCAAGCACTGCAGTCAAGACGGATAGTCTGTTGGTAGTTAAAGTTCCAAGAACATCTTCAGTTGCAGGTAAACAGGCAAATTAAAAATGAAAAGAGTCTCTTACCAATTCTAGGTGACAAAAGGATGTCAACATCACCTCTCTGGATCTGCGGCCTGGAAATCTTCGGCTTCTGAGTAGTTGGAATCTTTGGATCAGATGCTTCCATGACCTCCTACTGGACCCAGAATGGAAATCTTCTCTGACTGCTGGGCTGATGAACCTGTATGTTACCACAGATGAACCTGGATGCTGCTGGTGGTGAACCTGGGTCACCAGAAGAAAGGCACCTCCATCCTGGTTGCTGCCTCTTTGGTAGGAGATGGCTGAGCTGGCATGGCTGCATTCATTTTTGGCAGGCAGGCACAACGTCAGATGAATGGCACCAGTTTCAAGGGTAGTACTATTCAGACTCTGGGTCAAAAACTGTCACCCCATCTGGACACACCATGGGAACATTGTAGAATGTCTCTCGGCCAGCTTTGTCCACTACTCTTACAGAGCTAATTAACAAGGTTCTGCCACACTTCCAGAATTGCAGTCTCTCATTACATACTTTAATTCAGATGCACTTGTTTACTCTAGGGTGCAGGTTGGCACAAGCTTCCTCCCACAACCAGGTATGCATATCTTTCTCAGTTTCTTCCCATATCTGTCCAGGGCAGAAAGGGTACGACTGTCCATACTTGGCCACAGCTCTTCTACAAACAATTCTCTCCTCCTTGCTGCTTTTAACTAAATTCAGTCCAGAAGCACGGCTTGGGGGTGGCCAGTCCTGGCTGAGCCAGTTACGAACATTTGGTGCAGAGTAAAAGCAGTCCACCTCTGCACTCAGGGCACATTTCTTGAGCCTTCCTCCATGTGGACATTGGGAGGCTCCATGGAAGCCAAGGCCAATGGCGACTCACAGGGTCCCACTGAAGCCATTGCTGCTTCTTCCTGTTCCACACATTCTGCCCAGTAGCTGGCAATTGCGCCAACCCCCAAAATTGTCCACTCTCCACTGTCCTCGGAGGCACTGGCCTCCCAACGATACGCTTCCTCCACCTCGGACTCTCCCACAAGGCTTGGACTTGGGCCTTCCACGCATGGATCTACTGAACCTGCACTGACAAAGTCCAACTCCACCCTCTGCGGTGTGAGACACTTAACTTCCTCTGGGCCTTGCAAAGCAGTGACACAGACAATGTCCAAGAACTCCTTTACAAACTCTGTGGGGTCTCTCTCACTGTACTCAGCCTGTTGCTGTTGTTCCGATTCTACAGGGTCCCCTGTCTGTGTCCAAGTTGGAGCTAAATGGATGCTTTTCACTTTAGCTACCCTTGTGCCACCTGACATGCTCATCCCAAATCGTGTCCTACAGTCTGTGCAATGTGGAATTGGCAAAATATCTCTTCCTGGTTTTAGGCATACTACACACACATTAACTGGATAGTTCGGCAGAGCCACCTTGGCAGGTGTTGATGAACAGTCATACAGTTTCTCAGAATTAGCTAGTTCTTGTTCTTGTTGGGTTACCCATGCCCTGGCATGGAGTGGGTAGTGAGGGGGTTGCTGTGCCATGTTCTGCAAATTAAACACACAAGTCCCAAAATTACTATTTTTGCAAGCACTCGAGATTTGGTTTTAACACATTGGAAAAGTTCACTGACAGGCTGCCTGGCTGCTGCAATTGTATTCCACAACTTGGCGAGAAACCATTTGAAACTTTGTTTTGGGTTTGAAAACACTGGTCTAAAATGGCGCTGCTTTGTTTATATTGCTGGCTACACTCCAAGATGGCAACTGTAACATTGCATCTCACTCCGTTAAAAATTACTAGGATTCTGTTTGGATCTTTTGCATTTCAACTGATTTTCTCAAGCACAAGTTCTCTTTACTTTTTCTCAATCCATTACTTTACTATCACTTGGACCAGAGGGATCATTTGTCTTAAAGTTCACCTTCTTTGAAAACAGCACTTTCACACACAAAGTCCAAGAATTACCAGTTCACAACATTCTCTTTCAGTACTTTTGCTGCATTTGCTCAAGTTCTTACACAGTTTTCTGACCTTAGTACCACAGTCATTTACTTTTGCACAGGATATTTACAGGCAGTAGATGGTTTTCACTGCAATAAAAATATGGCCTGCTGCTGACTCAAGGAAGGCCTCTGGGGTGAAACAGGCTGGCGGTCCCACTGATTGTCACTAGGATCACCTTGATCACTCTCCAGGCAGTCGGAATATGGGTTGAGTCCGGTTTAACTGTGACAAAGTTAGAGAAACTGCTGCTACAGAAGTGCTTCTGCTGTAGGCAGTTCCTCCTGCCTGTTGCATGAACTACACCCTGCTCGCATACTGCAGGCTGCTTCTCCACAAATGTGCCACAATGCTGAGACTTAGGCAAGGGTGGGGCTTAGGTGCACTGGGACCAATCACACAATGTCATGTAAATGATCTGTCTCTCTCTCTCTCAGCCGCACTCCTACATGGCGATCGTCGCAAAGGCAAAATTTAAACTGCAAATTGTGACTTTTTTCCTTGGCTTGAAATTTCAGCGAGGCAAGCATTTTAAGGCATTTTCACTCAGTGCTTGGTGCATTTTCCTTAGCGACTCCCCCAATTTTAACTGTACACACTTGAAACTTTCTGGACACTGAGAAAACACTGTCTTTTAAGTCTACAAATACTTTTCTCTAGAAATTTGTAATTTATAAATAGTCTTTTAAGTGCTTTCACTACAACGCAAGGGCAATCATTTCTCAGTCCACATTTTCAAGTAAACACACAAGCAGCAAATTGTTCCCCTTTCTTTTCCACAGAAACTCGGGCAGCAAAAGACTTTCAGATGGCATTTTTCTTGGAACAACTTTGTTTTCTGGTAAACATTCTTCTCTTGGGGTGCACCGCCACCAGACAGGAAGATCCTAGACATACCTCAGCATGCCTCTCACCCCAAAACACATTTAAATATCACCAGATGGGCCCCCATTTTTGGGGTAACCCCCAGGCCACTTTTTAACAAGTTAGCACCCTCCCCATTAAATTCTGGAACACTGGTACCCACATACAGGCATACCATTTTACTTTACAAAAAGGTTTGGTACCACCCGTGGCATTAAGATGTATACCTGGCTCATTTTCTAGAGGAAGAGAGGTGGGGGTACATAAACAAACCAACATGAGCCTTGTGTAAACATTACAACCCAGGTCCTGGGTGGAGGCTGCTAGGCATATGCTAGATCTAACCTGCTGAGGGGGCTCCAGTAAATCCACAAAACCAGAAGCAGTAATCTGAATGTCAAGAGCAGTAACTGGGATTGTGCAGTATGGCTTTATTCAACAGATGGAAATTTAAAGCAGAAGTGGACCCCAAGCGTTGGTCTAGGCAGGACAGGTGCATTTTACGAACTCTTCTTGCATGCAGTACAGTTCATGAATACACAAAAGAACATCTTCTTCCCAATTTCCCAAATGGTGCATTTAGTGGACACCTGGCCACACACCCAAACATATTCCCACGAGTGTCATTTAGTGAATCTAAGCCACGCACTCAGAATTCTTCTTCAAATATAGGTGCAATTTAGTGATACTCAGCCACACACCTAAACCTGTAGCTTGGCCCTTGCTCAGGTAAAACTGGTGCCCTTTATGAAACAGGAAGCCCTGCCTTGTAAGCACTTAGATGGCATTCCTCCCACCCTTGGCCCCAACTGACAGTCTCTGCCATTCTTCAGGGTTACACCACAGAAACCCCCATTTCCCACTGAAATGCTAAAGGTCCTGCACTTTAAATTCGTCACACACTGGGGTGACCAAAGAACAAACTGCACTCACTTGGGTTAACGGTTTAACAGAAAATTCACTCACTTTGGTGAACTAGGGGCACTGACAAGTGCGATCCAGCCTTATCTATGGCCCCCCCCAGACTACAATTCCCCTAAAGTATGTGGAGATCTAGTCCTCTAGAACAGTACTCACACATAGTTGTCCCATCCACTGGGCATGGAAAAACAAAAGAAAAGGCATTCTCCTGGGTAGCAGATCAATTTCTCAAAGTCCTTTCCAAGGCAGCTGAAACACACACACAACCTTCAGAGACTGCCCCTTGAGTCCACTGAGAACAAGATGTTCCTTCCACTTCACTGGGAGTAGAAATTAGGACATCCAGCTGTAGCACTGGTCTCCGCCACTTCACTGGAAGCTGAAATGACACTCCACTAGGGTGAGAAATGCTGGGCCCTCACCTCAGAGCCCAACTGGCAGTCCTTCTGCCACTCTCACCTCCTCACTGAACAGCTGACAACTACAGACTAACAAATGAGCATTCTAAGCTCCCCATAGCAGCTGTCCACACAGTGTGGCTTATACTGCTGCGAGAGTTCCGAATGACCTAATCATTCTTCCCTCAGGCTAGCTGAGTAAACAATGATGTCATTATGTAAGAAGTCCCCAGAGAGCTCCCTACTAGCTGCCTGATACCTTCCTAACAATAATACTGATAGTATTCTAGTAACCCCAGGGGACTGAGTGGTTACAACTACATTGCTGTGTTACACTGCAGGAAAGACATGATGGAACTAGAGTCCATTCTGAGTTTAAATTACTACATTGCTGTGCTACACTGCAGGGTAGACATGCTGAAACTAGAGTCCATTCTAACCTTAAATTACTATATTACTACATTACACTGCATGGGAGACATGATGGACCTAGAGTCCATTCTGACCTTAAATTACTACATTGCTGTGTTACACTGTGGGAGAGATATGATCGAGCTAGAGTCCATTCTGACCTTAAATTACTATATTGCTCTGTTACTATGTTACACTGTGCGGGAGACATGATGGACCTAGTGTCCATTCTGATCTTAAATTGCTATGTTACTGTGTTACGCTGTGGGGGAGATGTGAGGGACCCATTCTGACCTTAAATTACTGTGTTACACTGTGAGGGAGACATGATGGATCTAGAGTCCCTTCTGATCCTAAAAATTACAGTGTTACATTGCGGGGTGGGACAGGATGGACCTAGAGTCCCTTTTGACTTTAAAGTACTACGCTACTTTGTTGGGGGGGGCATGACTGGCCTAAAGTCCCTTCTGACCTTAAATTGCTATGTTGAGCTGTGGGGGTGGGGGACCCGATCTACCTAGAGTCCTTTCTGACTTTAAATTACTGTACTGAGTTATCACAAGGGGAGCTGTGTTATGAAGTCACTGGTTAGACAAGAGGTACACCAAGTACCCCCTTCTTCCACCGTAAAAAAGCAGAACCACACATACTGGAAAAGCAAACTGAGAGATGGTGTGTGAAAACCTACCAGTATAGTTCTGCTAAACACAGTGTTTGCTCTTCTGCCTACGGATATTTGCAGTAACGGCTATAGAACTTTGGAACCAAAGTTTCAACACAGTAGTCCTTCACCTTGGTCAGGCTGTAGAAAGGAATGTTTGTTTAATCCAAAATCTAAGCTTTCATTATGCACTGAAATAAATACTTTTCCTAAAATGTCCTATCAGTATATATACACATGAGAACTGCAACAAATGCTTGCCAAATATGCATAAACTTTCTGAAATTTGCAGTAAACATCCCCTTGAGTTGGAATGCATCTTCACTTTTTGATGCAGTATCTGTCCCATTTACAGCAGTTTGTGGTGTCACAGATTATCAGAATTCATGCCATTCAACTCATAGGGTTAGCCAGTGGGGCATTTCAATACCAATAGAAAATGTTGCTTAGGAAGCTAAAAAAATCATTAGATTTGCAGAGGGTGCAGTTAATGCAAAAAATGTACAGAGAAAGGGATTGTCATATACTAATCTGACTGCTTTTGAAACAGGTTACTGATACTTAAGCCTAATTCATAAATATTGTAAGTGCCACTTACTGGGAACTTATTTTATTTTTACAATTCAATTCAAACCCATTTGGAGCCACCCGAGGTGCAAACCTTAGGGAAATGTAACTATTAAAGATTTTGTATTAACCACCTGCGTGGAGAAAACTTTTTAAGCAGCCCTCTCTCAAGTATGACACTCAACAAATAAGTCTTAAAGTGTGAAGCTTTTTTCTCAGAGTTCGGACTAACAAGTATGGTGCTTAAACACAATCATAGTAACAACCAAATCAAGCAAGGAAAATGCTGCAGTATGCTGCAGGGAACAGTGCACCAGCCAAGATGCAATGCAATAATGCAGGGTTTTAAATAATTGATTAGCAGTTGTTTTCCTTGAGACAATGCTAACTGTACAGAAAGTATTTATATAGGTTTTCTAGAAGTGTTACATTTGTTAAACACAGTGAGGCAAGTGCTATGCATTTTTAGAATGTTTTAGAACTTTTATGAGCAAAATGCTAATCAATTTTTAGAGTTAAATAAAACCCTGTAATGCTACAGGAAACATTGCAGCAGCCAGGATACAAGGCAGCAATGCTGTAGTATATCACAGTATGCTGCAGGGAACAGTGCACTAGCCAGGACACAGTGCAGTAATGCTGCAGTAGATCACAAAATGTTGCAGTATGCTGCAGTGTACAGTGCACCAGCCAGGATGCAGTGCAGCAATGCTGCAGGGAACAGTGAAGCAGCCAGGATACACTGTAGTAATGTTGCAGTATATGATAAAATGTTGCAGTATGCTGCAGTGTACAGTGCACCAGCCAGGATGCAGTGCAACAGTGCTGCAGGGAACAGTGAAGCAGCCAGGATGCAGTTTAGTAATGTTGCAGTATATCACAAAATGTTGCAGTATACTGCAGGGAACAGTGTAATTCAGTCGCAGTTTTACTGCAGTATTTTTGTGATATGTCATTTACTGTGAGTTACTGGATTGCAGGAGTGCGGCATGACTGGCTCTGCTGTATACTGAGGGATTCCCCACCCTCTGTGCTACCCTGGTGCTTCCTTTTTTTATATATTGCTTTTTTTAAATATATGTACTTTTATGGATTTTTTTCCCTTTTTTATCCCGACCCAGGACCCTGGCAGACACATATGTGTGCGTGTGAAAGAGCACACATACACGCCGGAGTACTACAGGTCAATGTCTGCCCCACCCTGGCTGTGCAGCTGCACCTCGTGCCATGCTTCCCACCAGACCTCCACCCGGTGGGAGTGGAACCACGGATGGTGCGGGATCCACCCCAGGAGGGCAGAGCTGCCATGTGGCTGCACACTTCCGCTCTCTCCCCCCCCACACGCCAGCTCCCGTAGACCCAAGGTTGTTCCTGAACCTGAGTCTCCGACAGAGCATGAGGTAAAGTGTCCATCTCCTCAGTCCTCAGTGGTACCGGGCTGGCTTATACAGTATATCGCTTTTTACCCTGGCAGCAACGTTACATTCTTTCCAACCTCCCCCCATCTAGCACTGATGTCCCCCAGGAGATCCCTGATGCAAGTTCCCCACAGAATCCCTCTTGTGGTGGGGTTGGAGAGGGAGGGCCATCCCCGACTAATAATGCAGAGTCACACTGTTCACCCCAGGTGACAGCACAGGCCCAGGGAGGTGCACAGAACCCACAGTGCTCTGCGGTTGGGTCTCATTTTCTGTTTCTTCCCTTATGACCCCTTACTGTAGCAACACACCAGGATGTGCACATGGAGGGGCACATGCCCTGTGAAACCACAGCTGCTCCCTTCAAGTTGTTCATTGTCTGCACTACCACTGGGCCTCTATCTGGTGGCAGTCAAAGGTAGAGTTGACTGACAGCTCCTCCCCAGGAGAGGAGAGCAGTCCCTGGGATGCTCAATCTTCTCCCACCTCACCGACATCGGCAAGCCATGCTTGTTCCTGAACACGGATCATCAGTGTGGCAAGAGGTAAGGCAGTGAATGCCTCAGCACTCCACGTAACTAGGCCGGCTATTCCAGGTGAGTCCTTTGATAAGCAGAGCTCTGTCCAGGCTTACTTTGAAGTCTTGTATCGCCTTCATATCTTCTGTTCCATAGGTTCACCACCCTTTGGGAAAAGTTACTTCTAACATTATACTGTAATTTATTGCCTCTGAGTAAGGTTGTGTCCCTGTGTCTTGCTGAAGCACACTCAGGGCTAGCTCTGCCACTCACCATTGGAGCCAGAAAATATATATTTTTTCTAAAATGGCAATTATGAAACTGTTTGGTGCTATCAAATGTTGATTAAAATAAGTCCTACTTGGGGGGGAGGTGCTGTGGATCCTGAGGAAGATGGCCGCAAACCCTTAGAGCTCTCTATTAATTCTCAGACTAAAACAGTCCAACTGACAGAATCCAGTTTTATTTTTTGATAACAAATGATCGCAACTTGTATCAGAATACCTGCTAAATAAGATGCCGAATCCAAGGAAGGAGAAAGGGTCGCGTGATGGAGTTGGAGCAAAAAGTTCATAGGGAGCTCCGACCACGAGGGCAACACAGGCCCAAGACCCAGAACATGGTGAAGGGACACTACTGGAAACCCTGCAAACCTCTGGTGCGAAGATAAATGTAATAATTAACTCCATGACCAGACTTTCCAACAAGTTTGACACTCTATCAACGATGGACACAGCTGCTGAAACTAAACTGGAAACTGTAACCCTCACTTCAGTGGAAGCTAAAACAGAATGGCAGAGCTCGGTTGCTACAGTGCTCAAAGAAAATGTCCATCTGAGGTTTACATTGGAGACCTTAGAAAACCAATCTAGATCACACAATCTACGTCTCCATGGATTACCTGAGGAATGTGAGGGTGATCATCTCTTGATGTTCCTCCAGGTTTGGTTTGTGCAGCAGTTGGAGGAGGAGGTGACACCTATGGTGCAACATTTCCAGAAGGCCTACCAAATCACTCCGAGAGGCCGCAGTGACAACCCTGAGGCCCCCAGAATGGGGGTGGTAGTAATTGAAAACATTGGTTCAAGGGATTGTTCATTGGCAACAGAGAAAATCCCTACTCCAGGGTGGCCAGCAAATCAGGATATTTCCTGATTTAGGATATGCCATCAGGCAGAAATGTAAAAAATGGGACCAGGGCTTTACTTCGTGAAGCTGGGATATCCCATAGTCTGATCTTCCCTATGCACCTGTGAATTGCCTACAAGGGCAAAATTTACATTTTCACTGACCCTGTGGATGTGCTACGTTGGAGCCAAAAGAACACCCGACGTCATCAATGAGCTTGACGAGAGGAGGAAGATCCATCTTCAGAAGAGGACCTGGTTTGATGACCTCCAGTTGGATTTTTGCATATTTAGTGGTTAAGTGGAGGGGAAGGGGTGGTTTGTTTTTCCAAGGAGGTGGGAGATCAATTTTAACTCAGCTATTCCCTTTAGTAGAACTGCTTATGTAGTGAACTGTTCAGGACTTTCAGCCAATATCCCGTTTTACTGTTTAAAAAAGTTAATCTGTGGTTTGGCAATATATTCATGCGAAGGTATAGCAACTGTAACGGTAAAGATGATATAACTGACTGCCATTTTTATACTGGTTAAGCACCTAATATTATTAGTCCTTACTATTTGATACAATTTGAGGATTTGATTTCAGTGAGCAGGATTGTGCCTTTTCAATTAATATCTGAATGGTCTATTCAATATGTTTTTTCTTGAAGACTATAGCTCATTGTTTTTTTCTGCACTGTTATGGTGCACTTTCTAAAGGAACGCATGGTATATATTAAGACTGACCCTTTGGTAGGGTCAGGAACTGGAGACTTTCGTATATATTTTTCTTTCCTGTCAATATTACCGTGCAACTCTTGGACTGCTATAACAGCATTTGTTATATAAACATGCATTATAGTATATTAGAATTGGAACTCTTTTAAGACATATCTTATAACATACAATGGTAACCTGTTGTGTGTATTAAAAGGAGTGGCGCCTTCCTGGATACTGTAACTCTTAATGTCATATTGCTTGTTAGTGTATAAAATTGTATGTTTGTTGCAAAATAATAAACATAAAGTTTTTTTTTTTGTTTTGTTTTTTTTTAAAGTCCTGCTTACCATAGGGCTGAAAAGCCCTGCTGGGGATTCTTGAAATTTAAGGTAATATGCAATCCTCTGCACAGTACCATGGCCCCTGCTTCGCTCAGGTAAACTGTACCATATGTACGGTTGTTGCCCCCGTTACTTAAGTATGATGTACTGAGTGGGTGGTGTACTGTGTATATATTCCATCTGTATTCTGTTATCTGTCTGTCTGTATGTTTAATGCAAAATCTCAATATAATTTAGTCATTTGACAAAAAAAAAAAAATGTTGGCAAATATAATGGTGCAGAAAAATAAAAACCCAAAGCTAGAAGAAAAAGGATTAGTACAACTTCAACAATCACATTCTTTGTTTCAAACACAGAGTCATTTTGGTCATATAGTCCATATGTTAATTGGAGAATGGTAGTATTGCTGGATTGGATCAAAAGGCCTGCTTACTTCATCTACACCATTGTGAGAGGTGCAGATGAGTTGAAACAGTGTAGGTCAGCCAGTGTAAACAGCAGGGGGAGCATTGCAGATGACTTCTTTGCAGTGCAGGGCGATCCCTGTTTTTGTGGGATCGAGTACCGTTGTAGGCATTTTTTGCTGGCATGTAAACACACAACTCCGGCTGCAATGATGCAGCCATGCACCGTGCTGTACTGTACTGTCCTCCTCCTATACACTGCCTGCCTAACCTATCAGGGGATTCCATTTAAGTGATCACAGTGATTGCAGCTGTACAGTTGTTTGATGTCTCTCAATCCCATATCCCCCTCCCACATATCCATATAGTAAAGTAAAATTCAGTTACCAGCAAATACAAACCGCCCACAGCTCGGGATATATAAAACACTACCTCCTTACGTCCCGAGCTGCGGACGGTTTGTATTTGCACATTTTTGGCAATAAAAGTAACTGTTACAAAGTTGAGTGGTGCCGGTAATTGCTTTTTACTTTACTGTTTTTTTTCTGGGCACACTCGAGTGGTTGGAGCTGTTTTGCTTTTGTTCTCCACATATGGTAAACCAGAAAGACTTTGCAAGAAACACTTCATATTAGTGTCTGGTTCCGTTCCAAAAATGGTGTGTCAACCTTCTACCCCAAGCCCAACTTATATTGTGAACTTCATTGAAGAGTGCAACAATGAGTTTTTTGCCTCTGTGAGAGTAAAGTAGTAAGAAAATGAACTGTCATGCAAAGGGAGACCTGGTGGTAAATGAGAGCCTTGTCCTCTGCTGTGAATATTGTGCATAGAATGGTGGTGACTTGCCAGAAATACAGTGGTGACTAGAAGGAAGTTCAGTACCAACCTTGCAGTGCTGCAGAATGTTATGTGTGTAAATGGCTTCTGGCAGCGATGCAAGAAGAGTGTCAGGCAAGCAGCACATACGGCAGTGGAACAGCAAGGTAAGTATAAATGCGCCTTAAAAGTGATTAGTTAATAGAAACTGGAAACCAAATTTTTCTATGAAATGTTTTGTCTTATAATAGCATAGCTTATATGCTCGTTAGTTGCAGTGGTGGCCATTATCTTCCACCAGTCTTTAGTAGTGGGCACTGTGTGAAGACTGACTACTCTTGTACCCTCGCACCACCTGGATGTCATTAATGATGATCTTCGACACAATCTCTTGCAGCAGGTCATGACACATGGGAACCTTCCGCTACAGGTACTTGTTTCTGGAAGACTTCCTAGCAGTCGTACCTGGAACAGACCCCTCATGTACCACATGACCAGGTCTGTGCACTATAAAAGAGAGGGTTGTCCTGATACTCCTCAGTTCTTTCTTTTCTATAACCTGCACACATCTCTCCTGGAGATCGGCTCAGTAGTACCTTCGCTTTTTAACGTTTTCTATTTTTTTTCTACTAACTTTTATCATCGCTGACCATCTTTACTAGACTGATGAAGATGTTTTGAATTTTCATAATAATAATAATAGTCTTTATTTCTATAGCACAATTCAATAATCAACGCACTATACAGAACTTATCAATAAAAACACATTAAAGCAATAGAATAAAACAATCCAATTTTGAATGCATACCAATATAATTAAGACATTATTATATAGTGTTCCCGAAAGCAAGGTGGAACAGATGGGTCTTTAAGGCCATCTTGAAGCTCTCCACAGTCAGTCACCACGGATCTAAAGAGGTAGAGAGTTTCACAGGGTGGGGGCCATGTACATAAAAACTCAAGACCCAGAAGTCTTTAACCATACCTCGGGAACCTCTAACAACCCCTCGCCAGCTGAGCAGAATGGATGACTAGGGCAGCAACGATTTAGGAGCTCTTGCAGGTAGCCCAGACCTTGTCTGTGTAGGGCCTTGTAGGTCAGAAGACCGACCTTGAAGGTGATCTGCCACTGTACAGGTAGCCAGTGCAGTTCGTGCAGCACGGGAGAGATCTGTCTCGAACGAGGAGTCCCTGTCAACAACCGTGCTGCTGCGTTCTGCACTAGTTGCAAGTGGCAGATATTAACCCCCAGAAGCCCTAGGTAAAGGGAGGCACAGTAGTCCAGGCGTGAGGTCACAAAGGCATGAATCAACGTTGGAAGGTCACTAGACAGAACAAGATGCTTGACCCAGGCGATATTCCTCAGATGACAAAAAGAGGACTTGACTACTGCTGAAACCTGCACATGCAGTGTCAGCCCATCATCAAGAATCACCCCCAGGTTTTGCACCCACTCAGAGGAATGCAGGTGGTTACCTCTGAGCAAAAGCTCTGAGGGAGACCCTGCCACCGTCCTCTCTGTCCGGTGACCTGGATCGACCACCAGCACCTCAGTCTTATCAGAATTCAACTTCAGCCAGCTGGTCTTCATCTAGTCCTGGATTTCTGTGAGGCAGCTATTAAAGACTGACTCCGCACTATCCTGGTCAGGCACAAAAGACAGGTAGAGCTGGGTGTTATCTGCGTAACAGTGAAACCTCAGTCCATACCGCCTCACAGTAGCTCCCAATGGCAGCATATACACCGTGAACAGCATGGGACAGCACAGAACCCTGAGAGACCCCACATGGCAGAGAGAATGAGTCAGAGGAATACAACCCAGGCACCACCCTCTGGGATCTGCCAGTGAGGAAAGATTGAAACCATCTGAGGACCATCCCAGACAGGCCACAGATAACTCTCAGGTACTCGAGCAGCTGTCCATGGTCCACAGTGTCAAAGGCTGAAGAGAGATCAAGAAGCACCAAGATGGAACAGCGCTTCTGATCTCTTGCCATCAGAAGATCATTGAGCACCCAAACCAAAGCAGTCTCAGTACTATACCTCTTCCGAAAACCGGACTGGAGAGGATCATAGATATCATGGATGGTAAGATGGTTCTTCAGTTGCAGTGCGACTACTTTCTTAATCACCTTCCCTACAAAGGGAATGTTAGATATAGGCCTGTAGTTAACAGGACAGTTTGGGTCAAGAGAAGCTTTCTTAAGGAGTGGTGTCACAACCGCCTCCTTCAGGGATCTTGGGAACTCACCCATCTCTAAAGAACACCAGACAGTCTCTGCAAGGACTGGGCTGACGGAATCCACACACCCCATTATGAGGCATGTTGGGCCCGGGTCCAGACTACAGTAAGTCGGCCACATATGCTGGACAATCTGCACGATATCCATGATCTCCAGCCAGTCAAAGGATGTCCCAGAAGACCGAGGAGAAGTAACCAAGCACCGACCAATAACTCCCATAGAGCGAGCTAAATCGGATCTCAGCCCTGATGTTGGCCACCTTATCAACAAAGAATTGAGCAAACTCATCACACTTACTTTGTGAGAACAGACTTGGAACTTGCAGACAGGTTGAGTTGCACAACCTGTCTGCAGTTCAAAAGAGCTGAGCTGGTCAGTTCTGAGCTGCAGCATCGCTTTAGCCTTTATCCAACTCGTCTCAGCTCCCTCAAGGTCCCATCAAACCAAGGGGACCGCGGGCGAAGAGTGAGAGGATGAACACAGACAGGAGCGATGGCGTCCAAAGCTTTTATTATGGCCTTATTATAAGCCTGAACCAAATTCTCTGGACCCTCACTGATAGCTTTTGCCCTCTCGTTGATGATGGCTTCCGCCCTCTCGTTGATAGTGGCCTGTGCCCCCTTGTTGACAGTGGCCTCCGCTCCCATGTTGACAGTGGCTTCTGCCATTGTGTCAGCGATGGCTTCAGCCCTGTCACTGCCGAAGGCTTTTGCTCTCTCATCAACAATGGCTTCGGCCCTCTCATGGATGATGGCCTCAGTAGTGATGGCTTCAGCCCCCTTCTTGCTGTGGACTTCAGCCCTCTCGTTGTCACGGACTTTTGCCCTCACAATCAATGATGGACTGTCGCTGACAGTGGCTCCTGAACTCTCTCTCTTCCCCACTGGCTTAGATAGGTTTCCTCACTCTCATCAAGGAAGGCTTTGGCCCCCTGATCGGAGTGGTTTTCGACCCTCAGGTCGACTATGGCCTTGGGTCTTTCATTGCCGATGATGTCTCATTGAAGAAGGCTTTGTCCTTCTCCTCAATGAGGACTTGGACCCTCTTGTCCACAACAGACCCCAGAATAATCTGCAGGCCTTGACCCAGGTGCCCTTGCCTTTGGCCTCACTGTGGGCCTCCTCATCGTCTCCTAACGGAGCATGAGTTTTGCGCTGCCTGACCAGCGGCTTTGGCTATGGGGTGTCCTCTGTAATCCACACATGGACCCTGTTTGTTCTTTAGCTAAAACCTTGCCCTCGTACTGGGTATACAGTTATTTCTTCCACTGCTTCGACATCACTGATGTCCTCCTCGACAACTGAGGGACTCTTTTTTGAACAGTGCAGGCCTGCTGGAGTTTGCTTCCCCACCAGTTTTCTTCTCTCCATTATTCCAGTGGAGTCTAACTACGTCTCTTTGGAGCACCGAGTTGTGCCAGTAGGGCACAGGTGGACATGCCTATTCTTGTGGCCTGGTGGCCCCCCCCATCGGGGTGGCCACCTCCAGGTTCCCATCCGGTCTCCACCTGTAGCTCTGCTGTACAACCAAGCTCCATCCACAGTTGTTGGGGTGGAGCCCCTTATTTCTTGCTCAGGACTAGGGACTGGACCGGTTCTACCCTCTGGAGCTCAGGTGTAGGGGCTTCATGCCCCTAGGCACAAATTGGTTTATTATTTGGAGACATCCTCACAGTGGTCATCCTGCCTCTTGGGAATGCTTCCACAGCCACTTTACTCACTGCTTGGAACCTCTGGTGGCTATATTTTGCTTGACCTCTACTGTGAAAATATGTCTCACATGACTTTCTTGGTTGCATATGTCAGGCCTTTTGCTCCCACCTTTCTGAGTTTTCTTCTTGATGCTGCTTTTCAAGGCCTCTCTACAGGACCCACTGCCTCTGGTTGCACTGTACTTTGGTGCATTCCATGTCAGGAGAATTCTTTTTCGAAAGTCCTTTTTGGGACACTGCTGATACTTTCCGGGGGGCCTCTCTAACATGTGTTCACTATCTCTATTAGCCTTCCTCGTCTTTGTTTCCAAGGTCGACGGGTGCTGTTCCGCCGGTTCCCTGCCTGTGACTGCCCACAGCCTGAAGGGTCCCTCAAATCCATGGTTACAATATCTGTCCTGATGTCCAGGGTCCGCGCTTGCCCATTTTGCCTGTGCATCCCCCTCGTCAAGGGTCAGGTATGTTTTCTCTTTCCTTCCAGACAATGATCATGGTAGACCTTCACCCTATGCTACAAAAAGCAGTGAAACCCCTATTCAGGATAGACTCTGCCACTGGAGTCTTCCAATAATACCGGGCCTTAATCTCTGTGATTCTTTGCAAAGTGGGCTTCTTTGTTTTTTTTCCATTATATGTCCGGATGTTTTACTTTTAAGAAACACCATCTAACATCCTCCTTGCACCAGTCAGTACTCTAAGTATGGTTCAAGACTCTGGGTATGAATGTACGCCTTTATGGCATACATTCAGTTGGAAAAAGCTTTCCTTCCTGTATCTCGATGGACACACCTGGGCTAACTGGCTTCCCATTATCTGCCACACCAGAGGCATCTCAGCTAGGCTTCGCCAGATGACGTTTTGGGGATACTTGGCTGCGGCCATCCTAATTGATTACATATCTCCAATAATATGTGAGACTTTGTTCCAGGGCACTCTGCAATGATTGTGACTTCAGAGATTTACCTGCAAACTGATGCCAGCATATTATGACCCACTATCAAATTTCTCCATTTATGAAGGTGCATGACCACTCTTGCAACACATGCCTCAGCTCCAGAGGATGTGGGCATTCCTTTCAAAGGTCTAAAAATCTGCCAAGGTGTTTGGCAGATGGGTGATGCCCATCTACGCATCTTTGTCTTGGAAGAGCTATTTTCTATGCTGTCCATACTTTTGGGCGCCTCCTACAGGGGGATATATCTCATGATTTAATCAGTCATTTCCCTGCTGTATGTTCCCTGACCAGGAAGCATTACCCACTCCCTTGCCTATATGCATTAAAACCATGCATATAGGGTTCTGTGCTGCTCATAACAGACTACATCTCATTAGAGGTACATATCCCTGGCAGCAGGCAGACACTGACAGATACCCTCTGCCTTTTCAAAGCGGCAGGGCACGAATTGAAAATTCCACAGAATGTAATTGAAGACATCTTTGTCTGCTGGGCTCTTCCTGACAGGGATCCATTCATCTCTCCACCCCATATCCTACTGCCCCTCTGCTGCCCACTACAGCCAGACTCAGACACGGTCTGCCTGGATGTTTTCTTTCTTTACTGGAGGCACCTCTGGGGTCAGGACGGGTGTGGTTACCACTGTTACAGTTGAGGGTTCTGGTACTGATACCTCTCCCTCTATATGCCCACCCCCTTTCCCTTCTTTTTTGGTAACTCTCCTTTAATCCAAGTCTGCATTTCCTGCTCCTCCACACTTGGTTCCAAAGGGCTTACCCCTCTCTTGGTTCCAGATTCACCTTTATGATGATGGTCGTCTTTACCCCAACCTGGGTGTCTCATGCCATGTCCTTTTCTTCACATAAAAGGTGCCACATCTCTCACTGAGGGGAATGGATTGTGTTGGACCTTGTTTTATGTCCTCCTCTGTACATACTGGACTATTTACTCCCACTTTTGGTGTTTGGGGTTCCCTTTGTCAGTGAACTTTTGCCTTTCCTTCCCTGATGGGAGAAAAGTCTCTGACTCTACTGGATATTTACTACTGTTCTTAAGGGACATTCTTCCCCCTGCACCCCAATAGGACTCCACCTACCTCTGAGGGTTCTCAATTCAGTCCTAGATTGACTGTTGATTGGTCAGTTTCAAGCCCGTGGTTCCATGAGACTTGCACTTCCTATCTTGGAACCTTTTACTCTGCATTGCAGTTTCATTGGCTGGCTGCATTGCTGTATATTAGAAAGCATACAGGGCCCTATCTGCCTTTTCTAAGGAAAGGATGTCCTTCTGTGACCCGACCCTACCTTTTTCACGAAGGTGGTCTCAATTGTGCCTGTGTATCAATAACCATTCAACTACCAGTCTCTTATGCGAGGCATGAGGCTCCTGAGGCTGCTCTAATTCACATCTTGATTGTTAACAGACCCTTTTGTTCTTAATGAATGAGGCCACAGCGCACAACAGTGCCACCTTTTATTTAATTTCTCCTGGATAGTGAAGGGGAAATGCCCTGTTTCAATACAGGGTCTGTACAAACTTAGGTGGCTGCCTATGTTGTTTTCTTTGTTATAACAAAAATGACATATATACTGCCACTCTCGGCTGTGGTCAAGACTCATTCCACACGAGCGCTGGCTACCGCCACAGCAGGTTTACAGACTGCTGTACTGGGGTATACAGCTCCTGCTTCCAAGATCCGGCCCTCCCCCATATTTTACCACTGATGGGCTTGTTTTTTTACATGAACACTACCTGTAGACGTACAATCCTCCAAGGTCTGCTTTCACACTGACAGACTTGCCTGCCACCCTGCTTTACAACATAACTGTTTGGGAATCTTCCCATGTGTTTTGACCTGCTGCAAGAGATTGTCTTGAAGAGATAGGTACAGTTCGTGAACTTACTGTAACAGTAAATCTTCGAGAGGATCTCACAACAGGTCATGCAGCCCTCCTCCCTCCATCCCTTTTTCCCTGTCTACGATAGGGGGTGGAGTTTGTCTTTACTTTCCAACTCTTGTATGTATGTGTGTGTGTGTGTATATATATATATATATATATATATATATATACAGTAGATATGTATACGTCTGTATATTTATTGTGGTTATATCTAAAACACATGATTTTTTCCTATATATTTCTCCTTGGTTCCTTTGACGACATCATTTATTATACTTTTTTGATCCCCTTGCCAGCCGTCAGATTTCTGCTCCGGTCACGGACCCCCTTGCCTCCACCTCTGGGCATGCCCGCACTCACCCTGTCATCCCAGGCTTGCCCCCCAGAGAGCGTGGTCGCAGCACCGACCCCCATATCGGGCCACGCTACAAGTATCTAGTCGGGGGGCCGGCTCCTGGAGGCTGATCGAGGTGTCGGGCTAATCTTCATTAGGACGGTCAGGCAGAGGATGTTGTGTTCTCTCTTTTTGCGAACAGGGATGGGGACATACAATGACGACCAGCGTCCGACCCACCACTAATTTCAATTTGGCATCAATGCATGCAATGCACCCAGCCTCTGCTAGGTGTCACCGTGGCACCAAATATTCTAACCCTGCTCCCTCCGGAGAAGGAGAGCAGTCCTATAGACGCTCGATCCTTCTCCCCCGGCCAGCCCTCCGACAACCTGGGTCCGCCTGATCTCGGGTCGCCGTAAATCAAGTAAGGAAATCCAACCGCTGTGTTTGCACAGCTATCCCTTGACGACATCATGATCAGGTCACTAATGAGGACAGGAACTCAGGAGTATCTGGACCGCCCTCTCTTGTATAGTGCGCAGACCTGGTCATGTGGTGCATGAAGAGGCAGTCCCAGGTACGACTGCTAAGAAGTCTTCCAGGAAACAAGTGCCTCCGGCAGAAGGTTCCCATGTGTTATGACCTGCTGCAAGAGATACTCTCGAATATCTACTGTTACGGTAATTTCTTATGCAACTGTACTCTCCTCCTGGTCATGAGCTCACACCTGGAAATTATTGCACTTGAACCGTATTGTATTGTCCTCACCTGTGGACATGGGCTTGCACCAGGTAATGTTTTGCACCTAAACCATATTCTACTGTAGTATACTGTCCAATAATGCTGCACTGGTCCTCCTGTTTATTTTGTGTTTGCTTAACTGTATGTATGTTTCACTACTCTGCACTGTTTTTTATTTTACCTTTGCACCTTTTGTATGCATACCCCTCCACCCCCGGACACATCTGGAAGTGAGCTGTTACCAGCACAGTATGTTTTTCCTGGTGAAACTTTTGAAATAAACAAGATTTCAGTCATGTAATAAGTCTTTTCAGACCTAATGTTGGTAATTGAATCCAAATTTGAAAGAATTTACCTACAAACTGAGCGCTGATCTCATTCCCTAATATCCAAAGACTAGGATCAACTGGTAATGTAAATTTAGTAATGTTAGAGCAAATCTGGATAACTTTTCTAGCATAGGGCATGACCACGACACGAGTCCCAAAGAGGCACGAGCCATATTGCTTTTCCAGCATCTTTCTTCTTGTAACAAATTCATATCCTCTAATCTAGCCAAAGAGTAATAAGCTGAATTAATATGTGTGATCTTGTTTTTTTTTTTTCCCAGTTCTTTTTCTGGATCTCTGCCCAGGGTGGGGATTACCTGATATCTGTCACAGGACCCACTGACTGCCCACCTACCCAATGGCACTTCCCCAGCTGCGCAGTTCAGGAGGACTATGACTTCCCTTCACGGAGGGGCTTCCCACAGGGAGAGACCGATATTACTCTGAGACCCCAGCTGAGATTAACACTGGTGTGGTTTTGGCAGTGAAGTGTAGTCTGGGGTCTCGGGAGTCATGCAGTTGCACTATGATAGTGGTCTTATTCCATAATGATCTTTAAACATCATTTATTTAGCATTTATGAGTAAAAATACAGTGCAACTGCAATTTGAGAGTGAGGCACTACAGAACTCCATCATCACAACTCACATTAACTTAAAATTGTATGCGTGAGGAACACACCTTTGGGATACCACATGAGAGGCTATCTGATTATCGTTTGATATATTAATAAGTTTCTAACACTGTTGAGTTTTAATACAGCCATTGCCATGACACTATAACATTTAATTATGAAAAAGACGACTGTTTTAACCAAGCATTGAGGCTTATAGTGACAGCTTATTCACCTCCAGGCAACAGGTAGGCCCAATTTTGGCCTAGAAGGGTGGAGGAAAGGGACACAGGAAACCAAAACAGAGAACCCTTTCTGTTGCTTTTTTTTCAGATTATCAGCTTCAGCCTGCGGTGAAATAGCCATGCCTGTATCATCATTTCAAGCCTGATCGAGAAAATGTGATTTATCATCTGTGCTGGATGTCACCACTACGGAGACACTAACAGACTTGTCGCTTATTTTACCAGACTAGTCCACCTCTTGTTTTCAGTGGGGTCCTGCTTCAACCCATTTTTGCAGCCAGGTGGACTGTAGCACAGAGATCCTGACTACTCACATGGTTGGTTGCGTACTTACCTAGGAGATCTTGGAGTTCCGGTTCCAAGCTGTCCCCAGAGGCTGCGTCACTCAACTGGATCACTGAAAGAGCAAAAAACAGGTGTCATCAGGGCTGCTGAGAGCAGTCTGTAATTCCTTCAGCAGAAAAATACCATGCAGAGAAGCAGCGCAGCCAGCCAGGTCAACCAAAAGCTGAGAGACTGGACGCTGTTGTGATTCCATCACTGAAGACTGCCCTTCCATAGACTATCATTGACTGCTCTGTTACATACTGTTTTTCCCATTTCTTGCCAAATCCATCCTCCTCAGCTGGTGAGGGGGCTTGGGGCAGGCCAGCAGCTGAGTGTCAGTGTCTGAGGAGGGGCTAGTGCTACTATAAGTGTGCGCCACCTGCAAGTGGCATTTCAGAGCAGTCTACAATTTTTCCAGCAGAGCAACACCACATGGAGAAGCAGTGCAGCCAGCCGGGTCAACCAAAATCTGAGAGACCAGACATGTTGTAATTCCATCACTGAAGACTGCCCTGCCATCGACTGTCATTGACTGCTCTGTTACATACTGTTTTTCCCCTGTTTCTTGCCAAATCCATCCTGCTCAGCTGATGAGGGGGCTCAGGGGTGGGCCAGCAGCTGAGGGTCAGTGTCTGAGGAGGGGCTAGTGCTACTATAAGCACACGCTGCCTACAAGTGCTAGCGCTCAGGCACGAGTAGAGAAAATCCAGGAGAAAGGTGTGTTCCTGCAATGTCCCAAGAAGAATAACGGTGAAGAGAGTACTTAATTTAAATAAGGGCAATAGGATTCTAACCTAGTTATAAACTCATTTTGTCTAAACTTCGAGTCTTTGGATCTTGCAGGAATAAACCTGGGAACATTTTAGGGGGTTTTCATTGATTGTAGAAGCTGTATATTTATTATATCTTAGTTGCATCAGGATTATTTTAGTTCCATACCATGCACTGTATTTTAAATATGTTTTGCTTTGTTATTTATGGGGGCTATACTGGTTTTACTTTTAAAATGCAGCAGTACTGCTAGTTAAACACCTGTGACAGTAAAAGACTTACTAACTTATTTTTACGCACACCAAATGTAGTAGCACTCCAAACAAAAAAGAATGCTTCCATATCAAGATTCAAGGTGCAACTGCGGTGATTTATCACAGGACAAAGCAGCCAGAGCTACACCTGTCTCCCCAGCACTTCAGTGGTTAGGTCTCCCCAACCCCCCGAGGGGGCAATGTGCATGCTAATCCTGGTCACGCTAAATTACAATCACTTTAGTCTGTAGGAATTTAATGAATGTACTGACTTGGGTTTAGTGCATCCTAACGTGAGGTGTTTAATACCAAAGATTGATTATATCCGATTATATTTGCACATGGGTGCACAATTCTGGCCCTGATGCTTTTATTATATCAGAAACATGACTGAATAATAAGATTAGAGATACTGAGGTATGTATTGAAGAGTATACCTTATACAGGCAGGATCGCTCTACTAAGGGAGGTGGTGTGGCAATTTACTTAAAAGTTAGTCTATCTGGTACAGTAAAATTAACTAAATCTGTCCCCAAAAAAACTAGAAAAAATTTTGTTTTAATTTAGAGGCTTGCTACAGATCCCCTTCAGCTTCCTCCAAAGTTCTCCAGTTGTTTGTGACTATGCTCACCCCTTACATAGATCATGAACTAGTGATAATTGATGATTTGAACTGGGATATGTTGAAACCATCAGTTCAGTTAACAAACCAACTAATGGCCCTTAACTTAACTCAGATTATTTATACACCATCATGTCCTAATAAATCTTTGTCTGATAAAGATACTCTTCTTGATTTGATTCTGACTACTACATCACATAGATATTTCTTCTGTTTTTGATATCGATGTAAGGGATCACTACTATGTAGCATGCATTCATTATCAACTGAAACTTGCTAAGCCAACTCGTGTCATAATTACCAGGAACTTTTCTAAGTTTTGTGAACAGGTTTTTGCCATAAGCTATTTAAGCAATAAGGCATCACAAGGTGTGTGTTATCGTGTAATAATGTCACTCCTGGGGTGGGTTGAAGCACGAGGCGAGGAGTGATGTTATTACATGATAACACACACCTTGGAGTGCCTTATTGCAATTATACAATGGCTCAAGGTTATACAAAACAATAAAAATGTTTTTAGTAGATTTTTAGTGAGGTAGTGTATCTTTGTTTCTGAAAAAAAAATCCATATAATCATCCAAAAAAAATTACAGTGATGTTATTGTGTAATATCATCACTGTCTCGTGCACACACTGACCAATCATAGTCCAGGAAATGTTCTTGCCATTGTATAATTAAGGTTACGTGGACATTAATCTATTGTTGCCCTGATATCCACTCTGCATGGTTATATTTTAAAAGCTCACTTCTCAATGTAATTAATAGGCATGCCCCTTTAACTAAAAAGAGAATTAGGTTTCAACCTGCACCCTGGTTTAATGGACATTTAAAAAAAAAATAATTATTGAAAAGCATTGGTTATGAAAAAAAGCTAGAAGTTTAAGAACAAATAGGGAAATACAGAATTACAGAATGGCTAGAAATAAATGCACAAGGGAGATGAGACAAGCAAAAAGTAACTATTATAATCAGCGATTTCAAAACGCATCAGGTAATGAGAAGATTTGGGATGAAATAAAACAATTACAAGGTAGAACACAGATAGCTATGTTACCAAAAATATTGCAATATAAGGATGTGCTAATTTGTAAATCCACTGATCAAGTTAAAGCTGTTAATGAATATTTCTTAGAAGCAGGGAGTACATTTGAAAGGAAATTCCCTAATCATCCAGAAATCACTTTGGATGACAATTTTGACTGTCACATTAATAGATCTTTGTTTGCTTTTAGGCAGATTGGAGAACAGGATGTCTTAACTGAGTTAACTAAACTGGATATAAAAAAGGGAGCATACCAGGACACTATTGATCCTATTTTCTGTAAGCTTGAACCCCGTATTAGCTAAATACATAGCATACCTGTTTAACTTTTCAGTAAATGCTTTTAAAATTCCTGCTGATTGGAAAACAGCTTGCACCATTCCACTCTATAAAGGTGGTAATGATCTGGACCCTGGATGTTATCAACATGTTTCTATTCTGACTCCTATCTCTAAAATACTAGAAAAGTTAGTCTATGAGCATTTAATAAAATATCTGGATAAATATAAAATACTGACGAATCAAGAAGCTGGTTTTTGCAATGTGCATAATACAACATATGCAGCGTCCAAGGTTGTTGATGACAATCTTAACCCCTATCAATCAGGGCAGTTTAGTTCCTGCAATATTTTTTGATTTATCAAAAGTATTGGACTCTGTTGATCACAACATGTTGTTAAACAAATTAAAGATCTCAGGTCTGGGCTTCGGTGCTTTGTCTTGGTTCTCCACCTACTTGTCTTCCTGTCTACAATGTGTTAAAGTGGGCAAACACTGCTCTGACTTTGCCATGGTAAATAAGGGAGTGCCCTAGGGTTCAGTATTGGGATCCCTTGTGTTCCTTATTTATATCAGTGACTTGCCTAATAGTGTATCAGCAGATTCCAATATTCTTTTGTATGCTGATGACATTATTATATACTCCCAAAACCAAGATCCTGCAGTAGCTATGCATATCTTGCAGAAAGACTTGGATAACATTCAGCATAGTCTGTTTAATGCTTGCCTTTTGTTAAATGTAAGTAAAACTCAATGGGTTTTATTTTCTGGTAGACTTAAGTCAGAGAACCAAAATAACATAAATAATAGCATTGGATGAAACTGAACTGGATAGAATTTCTGTATATAAATACTTTGGTATACTGCTAGATGATTCCATGAAATTTGAACTATATATACAAATGCTTTCTAACAAACTTAAAAAAATACTTTTTTTTATAGAAATAAGGCATACTTTCATTATAACATTCATAAACAGTTGGTAAACTCTGCTTATGTCTCAAATTGACTTCGGAGACTGCATCTATATGAGAATGACAGACACTGTTCTGAAACTTTTAGATCCTCTATATCATAGTGCTTTGAGGTTTGTCACAGGGCTGTTATGGCAATCCCATCACTGCAACCTCAATTCTGAGATTGGTCGATAGTCATTGTCAGTCTGGAGACAAACTCACTGATCAGTTTATGTTTACAAATTTGTTTTTAAAAAAATTGCCTTCATACTTGTTAGGCTTGGTCTCTAGCAAACAGCAAAATAAATATTCCCTTAGATCTACCGATTTACCTCAGTATACTTTACCTAGATCTAGTACTAGATTTGGCAGCTATAGATTAGCTGTAGCTGTCCCTTTGACTTGGATCTCTATGCAAAAAAGTTAAAACTGACATCAATAGTTTCCATATCACGTTTTCAATCAATCAATCAAAATTAGGTAAGTTACCTTGTTAAATATTGGGAAGGCTGTGTGAGTACAGTGTTTAGCAGGTCAGGCACCATCTTCGATGCCCCAACTATTAAAACTTCCTCTGATCCAGAGCAGATGGAAGTTTGCGCCTAAATTGATCTAAAGCTACTAAGTCTCTGCACATGGTTGAAACACTGCACAAGCCCTTCACCATTTTGGATTACTCACCCACATGCTCTCTCTGCTCAGAACCTATTACACTGCCTTGTATAAGCAACTGAACTGTTGTAACTGCAGAGGGAAACTAGAAAAAATGAACTATTTAAACCATACAAACCATACAGTACTGTTTAACTGTGATAGTAAGCCTGTATTCTGAAATAGTCTTCTTACCTATTTTAGAGCTGTTTTAAGATTCTGGCATTCTCTCCGCCATTACAGGCAAATTCTTGTGCATGTGCACTAGCCATCTGCATTCTGACTCTGTCCCGACAGTTGGCGCATGAGCAGTAGCGCCCTCTTCTGTCCCGCTGCATATTAATGTAATTCCTTTGTTCCCTTTCCCTTATAGGGCTCAAAAGCACCCCACTCTCCTCACAACACTGCCCAGCAGAGGAGCTTGTAACAGGGGGACTGCAGAGAGCCTTAAGAGGTAAAGCCTTCTTCCTTCCAGCCTACTTGTGGAGAGCTCTTACCCCGTCGGCACTGTGCGCCAACTCCCCACCCAGGATCAGCTCTACATTTATTGCTGCTTACAGGTCACATGACACATCATGTAATAACCTCTCCTTATTTTTTCTGTCAACTTTTCCATTTGCAGTTTATAGTCTCTGACCACTAGGGGCTGCTACTGTGCTGCAGCTCTTAAAGCTTCTTGCTCCATAGTCAGCTAAAAAACAGTTTTTCTACTGTCCCTTTGCAGGTTTCAAACCCTGTACATTTAACACCAAAGTCAGCACCTCTACCTCCAGGCTGTCAAGCCAAGATATATTTTCTCTTGGTTTCTAAACCTCTTATAGCCTTTTTGGTCCCATAATCAGCTAAAAATACTGTCTGCTGTTCCACCACAGGTCTCAAACCCTCTACCCTTAGCACCAAGCTCAGCAGCTCTACTTCTAGGCCAGCAAGCCAAGATAAATTTCCCTAGGTTTTTTTAAGCTCTTAAAGCTTCTTGGTCACACAATCAACAAAAAAAACACCCTACTGTCCCACTACAGGTCTCAAACTCTGTATCCTTGAGACCAAAAGAAAAAATTACTCACCTTAGTAATTATGTTTCTTCTAGTGGAGTCTTACTGTATTCTGACTAGTGCAGTTAGCCCCAGCCTTTAAACTGTCCTGGAGAACAAAGGATTAACTTTTCTTTGCATGGCATAGAATGTTTATCTCGAGCTCGGTTGATGTGTCTGCCTGTTGTAATTCGAACTGCAACCATCAGATCTTTACGAGCAAAACTCACTAGGTGTTCTGTGTGGAAACTGTAACATTTCTACTAGCCAACTGGCAGAAAAATAATGTTTTGGGTTCCCAAGGAAGACTCAAGTCAGGAAACCCAAACACAAAAAACAATCAAATGAAATACTATCTCACCCCATGAGAAACAAAGGGTGTAAAGGGGCACTCCTAAGGTGCCAACACTGCGCCTGCCCACCCACATCCCAAAAAATCTAGGTTCTGAGAGGGGAGGCGGGGGGAGGTCAGAATACAGCAAGACTCCACTAGAAGAAACATAATTACTAAGGTGAGTATTTTTTCTTCAAACAACATGAAGTCTTGCTGTATTCTGAATAAGCATGAACTACCAAGCAGTACCTCCATGGAGGAGGGACAGAACCTACTTTGGGAATAGGCTTTGAAGTACTGCTGTCTGAAACCGAGCATCACTCCTAGCCTGGATATCCAGAGAGTAATGTTGGCAAAAGTATGGACTGTTTTCCAGGTGGCTGCTTGACAAATTTCTAAAGAGGGATATCCCTGGCAGCAGCCAGGAAGCCCTTCATCCTCTTATGGAATGAGCCTCAGGTTTGAGGGTGGAGTTTTACCCAGTTTTTCATAGCAGAACTGTATACAAGACACAATCCACCTGGTAATAGATCTCTTGGTGGCAGGTTTGCCCTTCCCCACTTCTCCATAAGTGAGAAACAACTGGAGGGAGTCAAACCTGTGACCCTTGGTACGCTCTATGTAGTCGCTAAGGGCTCTTTTAACATTCAAACAGTGTAGCCTCCTCTCCTGAGGAAGAATGATCAGTGAAGAAAACAGGGAGAGATATAGACTGATTCAGGTGGAAATCTGAAACCACTTTAGGCAAGAACTTTCTGTTAGTTCTAAGGACCACTTTATTTCTGCGAAAAGAGATGAAATCAGGTTCCACTGACAGGGCTTGCAATTCACTGATACGTCTAGCAGAAGTAATGGCTACCAAAAACACAGTTTTCCAAGTCAAGTACTTTAGCTCTGCTGAGGACAAAGGTTCAAAAGGGGGTTGCATAAGTTGAGCAATGCAAACATTAAGATCCCAAGCAGGAGCAGGATTCCTAAAGGGGGGATGGGTGTGAAGCAATCCCTTGAAAAAGTTACAGAATACAGGGTGGGATGACAGTGAGGAAGACTTGCCCACTGACAGGAAGGCAAAAACAGCTGACAAGTGAACCTTGAGAGTAGCTGGTCTAAGGTCTAGGCCATTGAGATGGACCATATAATCCAGAACCGTAGGCAATTCAGCAGTGTCTGGAGAAATATTCATGTTAGAACACCAAATGCTGAATCTTTTCCATTTGGAGTTGTAAGTCTTTCTGGAGGAAGGCTTTCGAGAAGCCTTGAGGATATCCAGAACCCCTTGAGAAAGATGCAGATCTGCAAACTCTAACTCTTCAAGAGCCAAGCCTTGAGATTGAGAGACTGAAGATTGGGGTACAAAATCCTCCCCTGAGAGGATGTTAACAGGTTGTAATTCCTAGGAAGAGACAGGGGAAGATGGACTGCTAAGGACAGCAACAGGGGATACCATGGCTGCCTGACCCAGTCTGGAGCAATCAGAATCACTTTGCAAGGTTGTGACCTTATCTTGACTAACACTTTGAACGGGAGAGGGAAGGGGGGAAGCATACAGAAATTTCCCTTCCCAGTTCAGAATCAGAGCATCCAGGGGGACTGAGCCCAAGACTGGGGGTCTGCAACAAAAGAGAGGAAGTTGGTGGTTGTCTGGAGAGGCAAAAAGATCTATCTCTGGAGTGCCCCATCTTGAGAAAATCACCTTCAGTACCAGAGGATCCAGGGCCCATTTGTGATGGCCCTGAGATATTCTGCTCAGTGCGTCTGCTAGGACATTGTCCTTCACTGAAAGGCGAACTGCTATCAGAGAGGTTTGCAGGGAATAAGCCATGGACCACAACTTCATTGCTTCTGTGCACAAGGCCATAGACCGAGTGCCTCCTTGCTTGTTGATGTACCACATGGTGGTGGTGTTGTCTGTTCTGACCTGAACCACCTTGTTCTGTACTGATTTGGAAAAAACTTGCAGTGCCAGAAACACTGCCCTGAGTTCCAAGAGATTGATGTGTAGAAGAGATTCCTGAGGCGACCACAGTCCCTGGGTGGTGAAGTCCCCCAAATGGGCTCCCCAGCCCAGCAGGGAAGCATCTGTGGTAAGGACCACTGAATGAGACTGAGTAGCAAATGGAACCCCTTGCCTCAAATTGTCCTGATCCTGCCACCATTGCAGGGCTTGGAGCAGAGTTCGAGTCACTGGGATTAGTTTGGTAAGGGAATCCTTTCTTTGGGACCAAAAAGCTCTTAAGTGGAACTGAATGTCCCTCATCTGGAATCTTGTGCCTTGGACCACTGCTGTAGAAGCTGCCGTGTGGCCCAAGAGCTGAAGGAAATGCCTTGCTGGTTGAGACACCTGAAGGCTGAATGAAGAGGCCAGCTCCATGAGAGCTGTTGCCTTTTCCAGGGGAAGGTGAGGAGCTGCACTGGTTTGAGAACTGAGTTTGGTAGGTTGAGAAGAAATCCTAAAGTGAGGACTTGCTGGGTCACTTGCAGGTGTGACTTGACTTGGTCTGGGGACTGGTCCACTATGAGCCAGTCGTCCAAATATGGAAAAATGGAAATCTTTTGTCTTCTTAGGAAGGCAACAACTACTGCCAGGCACTTTGTGAAGACCCTTGGGGCTGAGGTTAGGCCAAAGAGCATTGCTCTGAACTGATAGTGGCCTGAGGGCAACACGAACCTGAGGTACTTTCTGTGGGAGCACCTGACGGGAATGTGAAAGTAGGCATCTTTGAGGTCCAGGGAGGCTAGCCAGTCCCCTGGCCTTAGAGAGGGAAGGATAATTCCCAGAGTTATTGTCTTGAACTTCAGCTTTAAAAGATGTTTGTTCAGGTATCTTAAATCCAGGATGGGTCGCCACTCTCCTGTCTTTTTGGGGGTTAGGAAGTACCTGGAGTACAGTCCTTTGCCCCAGTGTAGGGTAGGTACTGTCTCTATAGCTCTTAGAGCTAGGAGACAAGAAACCTCTGCCTCTAGGGCAAGGGTCTCTGAGAGATTTGCAGGTGGAATGATCTGGCTCTCATCTTGGGAAATTTTTTGAAGCTGAGAACCAGTCCCTGGCTTACTACTTCCAGGACCCACTTGTCTGATGTAACAGACATCCAGTCCTAGACAAAGTAAGCCAGCCTGCCCCCTACTGGGATAGGAGAATCGACCCGGGCAGACCCATCAGGGTGTCTGCTTGGCAGGGGCTTTAGGCTGAGGGGTGAATGCAGGCCTGCTCATCCCCCTTCTGCCTCTCCCTCTAAAGAACCCCCTCTGTGAAAAGGAAGAAGAGGCCTGTGCTTGGTAAAAAGGCATTTGAAAAGGCCTGCCCCTGCCCCTGGACTGCTGCCTTTGAGGAGCTGCCTGCCTTTCCTTGGCCTGAGCACTCCTGTAAGTGGTCCTATATTCGTCCATTTTCTTCATGTAATTCTCTGTCTGCTCCCCAAACAGAGAATTACCCACCACAGGGAAATCCATGGCCTTAGCCTGGGTATCCTGTAAGAGGCTAGTATATCTGAGCCAAGCCATTCTCCAAAGAGCCACAGATGTAGCCATGACTCTTGATGATACATCATTGGAGTCCACAGCAGCATGAAACTGAACTTTTGATGCCTTAGTCCCATCTGCAGCCACCTCCTCCAGCTCCTTGGCAAGCTGGGGGGAAGCCTGTTTAGCCAGTGCCAGTACAGTGTCCCACCTGGGCTTCTGGTACCTGGCTGCATAGGCCATATAATTCGCCTGCCTGAGTCCCAAAGAAGATGCCATGTACCACTTCTTTGCCATGGCATCAGTCTTCCTAGAGTCCTTGTCTGGGGGGTGTGATGCCAAGGGAATGCTTGCCTTATCACAGGCAGCAGCCTGTACAACCCCAACATGGCTGCATTGCTGATAAAGGAACTCCGTATCTGAGCCTGAAAGAGTATACCTCTTGTCCATTCTTCTATTCATAGGAGGTATAGAATTGGGAGACCTAAGAATTTTTTGTGTCTGTTTCCCAAAAGATTTGTGGAGGGGAATAGACAGTCTCCTGGACTCTTGGATGTCCATCATCTCTACATAGTCAGGCTCCTCCTGATCCTCCACTGCCTCCTCCACAGGAAGCTGGAGGGTATCAGCCACCTTTCTGTAAAACATGAAATGCGAAGGGGACTCAGAAAGCTTAGGAGGAGAAATACCTGAAGGTCTGTCTGGGGAGATGTCCAGGTCAATAGGCACAGCCAGACTTTCAACATCACCATAATCATCTTTCAACTCTCCTTCCTCCTCAAACTCCGGTTCATAAAATTCTTCCAGGGTATAATCTTGAACCGGGGGAACCGACCGAACCGAGCCCCTGCCAAAAGGTGCCAGATCAGTCGGAACCGGGCGAGGCGATTCCCCAATACGAATCACTTCGGCAGTTGGAGTATGAGATTCTGGATCTGAACCGGTCGATTTGTCTTTGCGTTTTATTTTTGTCGGAACCGATTCCTCTGAATCAGCTTTCCTTTTGCCCGAAGAAGTATCGCCCTGGTCAGAGGGCACTCCTTCTGGTTCGGTCGGAACCGAACCGAGCTGGCCATCCCAGTCAGCGGACTTCTCGGCCTCCCTTTCCCTCAGTCTACCTAATCTCTTTTCAAGGGTAGATTTGGGAAAATGTTTACAAATTTGGCAGTCTGAATCGAGGTGGTCAAACCCCAGACAATAAACACAGGTGGTGTGGGGATTGGCCTTAGCAAAGACCTCCCCAGACACACTGCAGTGTTGAAACGCAGTGGGCCCGTTTTTTTTCTTGGGTTTCTCAGACATGGCCAACCTAACCAAACTAATCCTTTTTTCGGCTACCGCCAGGCAAGACTCCCCAATCGGTTCCTGACCGTGTCACGGGTCTTGGAAAAAAATGTACTAAAACACGTTTTTTGTTTTAGAACTGATATGGACCGGTAACCACACACTAAAGGAAAATACAAAATTTACCTAAATGATCGGTTCAGCTGAACCGATACGCACTTTTTACAAGTTCCACACAGAAAACAGAACAAAATTTATCTAGTACTCACGGTACCACAGACAGAGACTTGAACCAACTATGTGGAAATAACTTTTCGGTAGAAAACCGACCGAAAAACCGACACTTCAACCGACTTTGAACCGAGCAGCAGGAAAAATCTCCGGAGCGGCTGTTCAGTGAGGCGGAGTAAAGAATCTGACAGTTGCAGTTCGAATTACAACAGGCAGAGACATCAACCGAGTTCAAGATAAACATTCTATGCCATGCATAGAAAAGTTAACCCTTTATTCTCTGGGGCAGTTTAAAGGCTGGGGCTAACTGCACTAGTCAGAATACAGCAAGACTTCATTTTGTTTGAATGAGCAGCCTTACCACCAAGCCAATAAGCCAAAATAATTTCCTCTTGGCTCCTCCCCCTAGCCACCTTGCTCTGCTTCCAGGGCTACTTGGCACCATGAATGCTCACCTCCATCTTATGTGTCTCATCTTCATAAACATCCTGAGACTCACCTCCTATCAGCCAGACCTTACCCCCCTGCCCTCGGTCGACTGCACCCACATACCTCACCACTGTAACCCACTCACCCTCAACTATGTCAATGCACCCTGGACCCCTGAATCCACCCCCTAGCTGCCCCCCCAACTCCGCTACCCACACGGGCTCCCCTTGGCTCCACCACCTTTGTGTCATCCTGACCCTCCAAACCCTGCCCACCCCTTGCTCCCCTACTGCCTGCCCTGTCTCTCAAAGCACTCCCAAAAAGTTAACAAACTGCCACCCCAGGCTAGAACCTTGGTCATTCTGTTACTCTTCTCTGGTAATATCCACCCCAACCCAGGCCCTACCACCACCAGTCCACCAACCGGGTCGAATGGACTCCGTATTGCATCTATAAACATTTGCAGCCTGCTGAAAAAATTTTCTGCCATTCAGTGCTGGGTCATTCTACACCAACCAGACATCATAGCCCTAATAGAAACCTGGCTAAGTCCACCCCAGACTCTGTCTCCCTTCCAGGCTACACCCTATATTGTGAGGATCGAACAGGTAAACGTGGTGGTGGTTGTGCATTTTATGCTCGCGACACCATCATTGGCCATGCCCTCCCTGCCCCCAAGCTAGTAGACGGCGCCCAGGCCTTTACCCTCAAACTTACCCCAGATCCATCCAAGAGCCTGCTCTATCTCACAGTCTCCTACATACCCCCAAGGAACCAGACCCCAGCTATATCGTCTCTCACTGAATGTCTCTCCTCCCTCCCCAGTAAAGCACAAGTCCTAGTTGGAGACCTCAACATGAACTGGCACAGTACCTCTGCCTCACCAACAAAAGACACCTTCGCTGCATTAGACCTGACCCAACTCATCTCCCAACCCACTAGACATAACCAAGCTACTGGGATCTGCACCCTCCTAGATGTCATAATCTCCAACTGCCCCCAAAAGATACAGGATATTCAAGTCCTCCCGGACTCCTTAAGTGACCACTCCCCTCTCCTATTCCTCTGGTCTGCCCCCACCCTCAAGCTTGTAGCCCAAGCCACCCACTGCCGGTGTCTCCACTCAGGTGGACTGAAGAAACTCAAACAGTTCCTCACTGACATTGACTGGTCTCCCATCCACCATGCAACCAACATTGATGCTGCCCTCAACCTCTTCTCACAAGTCTTTAACATGGCCTGTGATCTGTTTGCTCCCTTCACCATGATCCGGTCCAAAAGGCAGAATGCACCTTGGGTCACCCCTGCCCTACTCCAACTGCTCAGGGACAGGGATAACCTCTGGCATATAGCGCCACTGAGACTGGCCGGATGGCTGACAGACAAGCATATAACGCTGCACGTAATAGGTGCACATGGGCCATCCGAAAAGTCAAGGCAGACCACTACCAGGCCACCCTCACCTCCTCATGGGGGTGTGCACGGAACTTCTGGGACTATATAAAAGAAATAAATGGGAAATCATGCTTCCCCCCCAGCCCAACTTACGGTCAATGGCTTCACCTTTACTGACCCCACCGACATTGCCAACTGCCTTAACTCTTCATTTACAGATCTTAGCCCTGTCCTTCCAAGTAACTTTTTTGACCCAACCCCTGGCCCACCACCCTCAGATACACAATGCCTCCGGTTCTACCTACACAAAATATCCATCCAGGAAGCCAGACCACTTCAGCTTAAAGCGCTAAACAGCAACAGTCCTAGCAGCGAATCCCTGTATCCAAAAATACTTCGGCTGGTCCTGGATGATGTCCTGGTCCCACTCACTGACCTACCAAACCGGTCCCTCTGCCTGGGGCAATTCCCCACAGCATGAAAAACAGCTGTAGTCACACCTATCCACAAAGTAGGTGACAGGTCCACCCCCAGCAATTATCGTCCAATTTCCATCCTCACCCCCCCACCTTTCCAAAGCCTTAGAAAAAGTGGTGGCTACTCAACTCACCAAATATCTAGCAAAATACGACATTCTTTGCCCGGAACAGCATGGCTTCTGTGCTGGTCACAGCACAAGTACAGCGTTAATGGAGTTCTCCAACTTCCTCTACTCCTCCCTGGACTCTGGTTCCCTAGCTGGAGCAGTGTTCATTGACCTCTCTAAGGCCTTTGACACTGTCTCCCACCCCCTCCTACTAAATGCCCTCAACCATACAGGGCTCTCTGATGGCCCCCTTGCCTGGTGCGCGAGTTACCTGTCAGCCCACTCCAAGCGTGTCAAAAGTAATGGGATACTTTCAGAAACCCATCTTATCCGCTCAGGAGTTCCCCAGGGCTCTATCTTGGGCCCACTACTCTTTAGCCTCTACCTAAACACCCTGACCAGTGCCTGCTCTGGCAATATTCTCCTGTACCCTGATGATGCCGTTATTTATTCCGCCAACAGAAATCCAACCTCCCTCCAAGACTCCTTCCAGTGCTCCTTCAATGATGCTGAAAACTGGTTTAAGGAGAGCAGACTAGTCATTAACCTCAAAAAAACAAAGGCAATGCTCTTTGCCCACCACCAGAACAAAGCCAACAACAACCCCCTCCAAATCCTCCCCAGCACTCATCAACCACTTGAACAAGTTAACGCCTACAAATACCTTGCAATCACTTTTGACTCGGCCGTCACCTTTTATACCCACATTACAGCCCTCGCTTCCACCGCTAATGCTCGTCTTGGCATACTCTACCGTCACAAGGACTGCCTCCCACCTGATGCCCTCAGACTTGCCGTAATGTCCTCAGTAATGTCCCTTGTCGATTACGGCCTTCCAGGCTATGGTGCTGCTGACTCCACAGCCCTCAATAAAGTTTGACTCACCCTAAATAAGGCTTGCAGACTTGTGACCAGTGCCCCTAGGCTCACCCACACATGTCAGCTCTATGACATGGCCAAACTCCTTAGCCTCAATGAACGCCTCCGCTACCAAACTTGCCTATTAACTAAGAAGATTCTACTCGGGCTCTCGCCCCCTGGGGTCTCTGCTTCCATCCAACTCAAACCGTCCAGAGTCACTACCCGAACCACTGACAAGGTCACACTACTGGTACCCAGTACTAGGACCACCCAGGCACAGAGGTCGTTCAGCTACAGAGCCTCGTCCTGGTTCAACTCGCTCCCTGCAGAGATTTCCAACACCACCAAAATTGTCCCCTTTAAAACTGCCCTACGGAACCAATTGTTCAACACCCGCTGCTGCACCTGTTGTTAAGAGAGGCTCTGCTGCTCTCTATCACTACTGACATAGCCCTCTGGGCTGAACAACCCCTCACCCCTTCCCCATGGGCCCTGTATCCTCTGCCAGTACCTGCTGGTACCAACCTGTCACGTCTGAAATGTTTTTTAGTTACTCATTATGTTCATGCAACTATGTAAAACTGTGTTACTGTATGATTGTATTCTGTACATATGTTGACTCTGTATGTCCTCACTGTGACGAGGTACCTTTGTAAACAAGCCTCTGGCTCAAAGGTTGTAAATCCGATTTATACAATAAATAAAAAAAATAAATAAATACATTTCAGTAAACACGTATAACACTATGACCATTAGTCCGAGTGGGGCTGCTGTTATTCAGAAAAGTCACTATCCCACCCACATTCATGGTAAAAAAAGTACATTCATGAGTTCAGAGTATTAATGTCACTGACAGGGTAACAAAATAGTGGAACAAGTCTCAGCTAATCTTTCCAACTAAATAGCATGGCAGACCACAATCCTATGGACTAAGAACCATTACTCACAATCTCTGAATAGCATGCACGGTTCTGTCATTCTGCTTCATCATTCAAGGAACAAGCTTCTGCCCCTTGCTCTCCAGCTTGTTTCAACAGTTTCTCAGTGCACAGACCCACTGCTTTGGGATCTGTGAATGCATATATCTTGCCTTACATAGTGAATTTAAGCCTCACTGGAAAGCTAAGGCAGTATGTAATGTCCAATTCCCTTAAATTCAGGGTGACTACCTCAAATGCCTTACATCTGGCCAAGGTCACAAATGAGTAGTCCAGGAAGAAGAGCATGTGCTTGTCATCTATGGAGATAGGCCTCTGCTTCTTAGCAGCTCTTAATGAACACCATTAAGTGGGTTCACCACAACATAACCCAGATAGACCATCTTAGGGTAGCTGGTTCATTCCACTGGGGTGTTAAACAGACGAGGCATACTGATGAGTCCTGGTAGGATGAAACATGTGTCTATGTCTTCTGTTGGCACCCTTTGCAAACTGTGTGAGAGGCCTGATGGCACCATGCATTTCTGCTTAAAGTTGAACCAGGAAAATATTCTGTGGTGATTTGCATATGTAGCCCATGATGCTTTGCATTGTGGGGGCATGTGTTATTTTGTATTTCTTTGAAGCTTGGCTTCCCTGCCAAATGCCCTTTGGGGTAACCATTGCCTCAGTGCTTGTGCACAGAGGTGCTTTGTCTTTAAATTTTTTTTGTTTTAATTGGGTTCACCACAACATAATCCAGGTAGACCATCTTAGGGTAGCTGGTTCATTCCACTGGGGTGTCAAACAGAAGAGGCATACTGATGAGTCCTGGTAGAATGAAACACGTGTCTATGTCTTCTATTGGCACCCATTGCTAACTGTGTGAGAGGCCTGTCGGCACCATGCATTTCTGCTTAAAGTTGAACCAGCATAATATTCTGTGGTGATTTGCATATACAGCCCATGATGCTTTGCATTGTGGGGGCATGTGTTATTTTGCATTTCTTTGAAACTTGGCTTTCCAGCCAAATGCCCTTTGGGGTAACCATTGCCTCAGTGCTTGTGCACAGAGGTTCTTTGTCTCTTAATGAACATTGTCCTTCGGTCTTCTCTCCAGTTGTGAGCTCTCCGGGGCATAATTTGCAGCCCTGCCCCGATGCCTCTGGAAGCCAGGGTTCAACAAATGTGGTTACATCGTCCCCCTCAGTACATTCTGGGATCCACGCTAGGTACCCTGATAGAATTTTTAAGCTGTTCAATTTGGGACCATAACATCCTTTGCTCTTTGATGGTGGTAGCAGCAGTTGCTAGCACTTTGTTGGTGATCTTCCTGGGCTCCGCCCACACCGGCCGCCAGATTAACTTTGCTTTCCGCATTGATAAGTCTTTCAGTGTAAGAGTCCAATTTTGTATCACTCTTCCTGACTTATGGAGTGAGTGCTTCTATCCCCGCTGGAGAGACTCCAGGCAAGTGGATGTGTCTCCCGAGGTAGTTGGGAACTGAAGAGAATCAGATGGCTTCAAAGGCAATGTTGAAGTCTGATCATTTGTGGCATTCCTTGGTCTTCCTATGATAACTAAAAACAAAACACTGTTGTCAATGGAGAATCAGGAGCTCTTTACAAGTATCAAAATAAAATTCACTTAACTGTCAGAAATAATAAGAAATCATTCCCTAAATCATGCAGATAGGCTGGAGCTTGAAAATGTCTGTCTGCCTTGCTGGGCTGCAAGCTCCACCTCCCTATTCCACATTGATCTGGCATTGCAAAACACCACATGAAGAGCGCGAATGGTGGCCAGCTCCTCAGCTACCTGCCCACTCAGTCCAGGGGACGAAACATGTCTGGCCTCTCTCAAATCCCCATTTTGCCCCAGGGCATCTAATTGTCCTTACAGTCCCAATAGCAACCTCTCCCTCAGCCATGCCCAAGTCTCCCACTTCACCTGCACACCTCCTTCTGATCCCCACCTCTGTGCACCATTGGTATGCTGCACTCAACAAGGGGGGGATCATGTAAGGGGTGTAGATCCAGGAGGAGGGATGCGGAGTAACTGAGCATAGGGATAAGCTGATTGCAACACATCCCAGATCCAAAACTAAAACTAAAGTAACTATTAAACACTAACCAATCTACCCCCCACTCATACACTTTCCCAAAACAGAATCCTTCAGACACACAAAATAACACCCTCCAGTCACACTCCAATTACTCATTACATGCACACCACAACTTTAACATACACATTCCGAGCACTCAAGTAAACTAAAAGCAATACACATGAAATTCAGCAATTAAAGAGAGATGCAGTTCATACAAGTTCTACATTGTCTAGTATTTAACAAAGTCCAAAGTAAGTGCAAGTTCCAGAGCCTGAAACAAATTTCTGAGCAAATATCTATAGATCAGTAAAAATTCTGCCCTCCTCGATTCTCACCCAGGGAGAGTAAAATCCAGCAAATTAACTGACATCCAGCTCACTGCCACTGAGCTTGGTCAAAGTTAAATATAGTACTTTTTCAACAGGTAGAAGAGTAGAGCAGGTAGAAAAATGTCAGCAGGGTAATTTATCAAACAGTTCAAAAAGCTTACATACAGCACCGGCCTTCTGAGCTATGGATCTTCTCACTGATTCCTCCATCAGTTCACCCACTGACCCCGACACAGACCGGTCCTCGCATGGCAACTCTGTACCCCCACCAAGAAGGCCTCTCTTACTTGCCTTTCCAGACACCTGGTCTTCTGTGTCTTCCTTCTTCTGTCTTCTTTTCATTCACCTTCATGTACCTTTAGGTGGATGCCCTCTCCCAGATGAACAGACATATTGGTCTGATCCACTCCAGCCTGCAGATCCCAGCAATAACCTGGCAGGACTGATAATGCAGGAAGTCAGTTGGGCATTTCAGGGAACTAACGGTCCTCCAGCCAGCTCCCCTGGTTACTGGGACTGTAGCTGGCTGCATCTGACCTTACTCCCTTCTTGAACATGGGGACAACACTGGCCACCTTCCAGTCCTCCAGCACCATACCTAAATGAAAAAAACTCATGAAAGATATCTTCAAGCAGACTTGCCAATTGTTCCTTTGGCTTCACTATGATCTAGGGGTGTATTCTGACTACCCTTTGGATTTACCTGGCTTGATCTTCACCAGGTAGTGAGCTACCCAGGCAGTCGTGATAGCCACAGGCTGTATCATGGTTACCCTTGATGCCATGAGCTCTCTCTCACCATCTGCCTTCCAGACACATACATGTTGCCCCAGCACAAAGGGAAGGAGACATTGAATATATACCAATGGAGCAGTTAACCAGTGAAACAGGAGCATCATTAGAAATTTGATTAAGAAGAACTGCAAAGAAAACCAGTGCATCCAGTCAGTGATGAGTGTTATGCAAAGGACCTGCAAGGGTAAAAAAATCCATAGCCCTCAAGCCTGAACCATGTTTGGGCCAGCCTGCCAGCACAGCAGTAGTGCTACTGCTTGTGGCACTGATGACCCCTGTTTAGGAACGAGCATAGGACATCAGAGAGTCGGCTGGGGGAAGGGAAGATAAGATAAGCGTCTGGTGGACAGCTCTCCTCCTCCAAGAGGGTAGTGGATTCCCTGGCATCTAGCGACACCCAGTGGAGGCTGGATGTGCAGCAGCCTAGGCCACTTTGCAGCTGGGATGTGATGGCGGACATCTGTGCCCCCACCTTGAGTACTGTGTATGGTTCTGAAGCCCTCATACACCCCCAACCATCTTGTGAGCCCATGTTACTGAACTCCCTGCTGCACTGTCACCTGGTCTCCTCCAGGTAGCAGTAGTGAGCAGGCCATCCAAACCCCTTCACCAAGGAAAGAGAGCAGTCCTTTGGACACTCAATCCTCCCTCCCCTGGATGACCCTTGATGGGTCAGAGTCCACTCCCAAACCCAGGATCTTACTTCGAGTGGGAGCTTTTGCAGCAGGCTATCACAATAAGGACTATGCCTCAGGCACTAGGACCCACCGGAAAACTTCTTAGCCAGCAGTACAAAGCAGGGACTGCCCCTGATGTCGGCTATGCCCTGACGTCAGCCCTGGTATAATAGAGGGTGAACTCAGCTCCACCCCAGTTCTTGTCCCACGCATGTGAAGAGTTCTTCAGTCTTGGCTTGCCAGTACCAGCTAAAAACTTTGGGTTTTCAGCCTTTTTTCTTCCAATTCTTCGACTTTTTTGACGGTTTTTCAGTCACTGACGTATGTCTTCACCGTCCTCGGTCTCCTCATCGGGACCCCACGTCAACAAGTGCGGTTGCAGCCGCCAGATACCATCTAAGGCCGGCCACAAGAAGTGTGTCTTTTGCCTGGGGCCTGAGCACAACACCTCGGCCTGTTCATTCTGCCAGAGATTCACCAGCCAGACTCGGATCCGCCGTCTGAAGGCCCTGAAGGCGTACCTTCTTGAAAATAAGATGGATCTGCACACCTCAGGGGAGAAGGTGAAAAAGAAGGACAAAACCAAGCGGTCCCACAAAAAAGACTGTAGTTGGTCCTGGCACCGGTCCAGGTCCCAGTCTCGCTCCCGCTCACGGCCTTCTCCCAAGAAAGCCTGTGGTTCAACGGACTCAGATGAGTGTTCAAAATCTAAAGATCAGGCTAAGGCTGGGCCTTCGGGGGAGAGGCCATCGAAGCCTAAAGTAACTCCGTTAAGGGTCACCGTTAAGTCCTCAGAGGTGCAAGCTTTGGCCCCGCCTCCCAAGGCCTTGGCGACGCCCATAAAGAGCGCACCCTCGAGTTGAAGGACACTCCGACGCCACCCGGTGGTACCCCATCGTCGACCCCCTTACCGACGCCTGGTGATGGGGCGATGGACCTAGGCACAGCCGGCGAAGAGGCTGCGTCTCCATCCCCTAAGACCTCCTCCCCCCAGGGCACTACAGGGGGCTCTCCTTCCAGGGCCGACGTTCCAGATATTCCCTTTCCGGGGAAAGCGGCTTCTGTCTTTATGAAGGACGAGCACCAGGATCTGTTTTCCTTCTGGTAGGGGCAGGTCCAGAGCGGACCCCTGAACCGGCCCTGTCGCAGTTCCAGACCCTTCTGGTGAACCAAAGCCAGGAGGTGCTTCTTCGCCGAGGAAGACCGCCGAGAGGCTGCCTACACCTCCTCCTAGGGCTCGTTCCCGTTCACGGTACATAGACCGACACCGGTGCTCTACCAGGTCTGGTAGCTGACGCCGGGTCAGGTTTCACACCAAGAGCTGTTTCTGCTCTGTTAGACGGGACCACTCCCGATGTCAGTCCTCTGACCGACGTCAGTCTCTGCTCCGCCGTCGGTCCCATGACCGGTCGGTCTTCGGACTGTCGTCGGTCAGTGAGTCACCGACGTTCGATCGGGACTAGTCACAGGGATAGGCCCAGCTACTCAACACCCAGTAGCCCTTCCTCCTCTTCTTCCTCTTCTACCTCTTCCTTTTCGTGAATCAGGGGTTCCCCAGGAGAGAAGGACCAGCCCCGCTGGCCCCCTGATGATCCTACTTTCATGGACATCATGAGGCACATCCAGGGCTCCAATGATTGGGATACGGAGGACCTGGATCTGGAATGCCAGCGATTAGCTAAGTACCTGAGGCAGAAGGAGCCTAAATCCTTGTTGGTGCCTCCTTCAGTGGACACATTCAGGACCTTACCCGGATTACCTGGAAACGTCCGGCTTTGGTCCCGGCAGTTCCAAAGAAATCGGACAGGCTGTACAGAGCCCCAAGGGATGAACCATTTTTAGCCAAACACCCTCAGGCGGAATCTTCAGTAATTACGACTGCACATGACAAACAACTCAGCTCGCAGCCTTCCGATCCAGAGTCTCGTTATTTGGACCAGGTGTGCAAGAAGGTGTATTCTGCCTCCACCTGTTCAATTAGATCCCTGAATTTCTTAATGCATATGGTCCAGTACCAGAATGCACTATGGGAGCAAGGACAAGAGCTGGTAAATGCCTTGCCAGACTTTGAGAAGAAAACGGAGATTCTGGACGTCCTAAAATCGGGCTCGGACATAGGCACACATGTTTTGTGTGCCTCGTACGACACTGCGGATATGGCAGCCAGAGCAGCAGCATCAGGTGTCTGCCTCAGGTGCCATGCCTGGTTGAGGGTCTCAGGCTTTCATCAGGATCTGCAGGCCGGCATCCAGGACTTACCATTCCAGGGTACCATTTTGTTTGGGCAGGAGACGGAGTCATTCGTCTCTCACCTCCAAGAGTCAGGCAAATCCATCTGGTCTGTCCGCCAACTGTACCGTGGAGACAGCAAAAGCTGCCTTTTTGTAAGCCCTCAGATGGTCAAGCCCATGGCAATCAACAGGGCCAGAGAGGTGGCTTTCGGAGGAGAGCTGGCAACCAGCAGCCTAGAGGCGCTCCTCCCCGTGGCCCCAAGTCCTCCCAGGCCTCTCTGCCCATACCTGTCTCTGCCCAATGACTCCCTTCCACCCCCCTTCTCCGGCGGAAGTTCCAGGGCAGGTGGTAGGGGGTCACTTCTCCCTGTACTTGCAGGGATGGAGCTCGATCACTGTGGACAAATGGGTCCTAGACATCATAAGGAGAGAACACACTCTAGAGTTCACAGAGATTCCTCCAGACACTCCACCAAAGTTCTCTAGATATCTTCCTTCTCATATCCCTCTCATAGAAGGAGAGATACAGGCCCTCTTGCAAAAAAGGGTGATAGAACTAGTCCCCCTGCAGCAGCGGGGAAAAGGGTATTATTCCCACTTCTTCCTGGTCCCAAAAAAGACTCAGGACCTTCATCCCATTCTGGACCTCGGCTCTCTCAATCTTTATATAGAGTACAAAAGGTCCCGGATGGTTACCCTTCCAGGACTTCTCCCTCTGCTGCATCAAGGGGACTGGCTCTGCTCCCTAGACATGCAAGATGCATACATGCATATCGGGGTCTTTCCCCTTCGCAGAAAGTTCCTGAGGTTCCACTTCCAGGGGGAGCATTATCAGTTTCGAGTTCTTCCATTCGGCCTCTCCTCCACTCCTCGAGTCTTCACAGAATGCTTGGCAGTAGTGGCTGCGGCTCTAGGGCATCAGGGGCATTATGTCTTCCCTTACTTGGACGATTGGCTGCTCGAGGCCCCGTCAAGGTCACACCTGCTTCAAGCTCTCGGAAACCCTTATACGCTCTTCTGAGACCTGGGGATCACCATGAACCTTCCAAAGTCTTCCCCAGAACCCAGCCAAAGACTCTTCTTTATTGGAGCTGTCCTGGATTTGGTCCAGGGCATGGCCTTTCTACCCCCGGAGAGGAGCGATCGCTTGTGGGAGATAGCCGGATTGGTCCTAGTAACTCCTCAGGTCCCAGCAAGGACCTTCCTCAGACTTCTGGAGCACATGGCAGCAGCCATTCCAGTTACTCCTCTGGCCCGCCTTCACATGAGAACCCCACAATGGATGCTCAGGGTGCAGTGGGATCAGTGCTCCGATGACCTTGACTACATGGTCAGGGTCTAAGAGCCAGTAAGGAGAATACTTCTCTGGTGGATGGATCCACTCAGTTTGGAAAAAGGGGTCCTCTTCCATCCAGAGTCCCTGAATCAGACCCTTACAATGGATGCCTTGGATTTGGGGTGGGGAGCACACCTGGAGACCCACCAAACGCAGGGCATTTGGACCCCCGAGGAGCGCGAACTCCACATCAATATCCTGGAGATGTGAGCGGTCCTCAATGCGTTACAGGCCTTTCAGGAGGACCTCATACCAGACTCTCTTCTGGTTCAGACGGACAACATGATGGTCATCTTCTATATCAACAAGCAAGGGGGCGCTTATTCTTACCCCCTGTGCAGGGAGGAGATGAGAGTCTGGTATTGGGCACTAGAATGGCACATCACTCTCTCCAAAGTGCACATTCCAGGTGTCCTCAACAACTTGGCCGACAGTCTCAGCAGAGCTCAGTCCAAGATGCACGAGTGGAAGCTGCTGCAGTCAGTAGCGGACCAGCTGTTCGACACATGGGGTCGTCCAGAGCTGGACCTGTTTGCATCACCACGCGATGCCAAACTGCCAGTTTGCTGCTCGCGAGAGCCCGCGCCTGGCGTTTTCTGGCCAGACGCATTGTCCCTTTGTTGGACAGGGAGGTTTCTTTATGCCTTCCCTCCCTTTCCTCTTGTCCAGAGAGTTCTGTTGAAGTTGCAGGCCGAGGGGGCTCGAATGATTCTGATCACCCGCTGTGGCCTCAGCAGATTTGGTTCCCCCTGCTTCAGCAGTTATCCATGGAACCTCCAATCCTACTGCCAATATGCTCGCAGTTGCCGTCCCAGGATCAGGGCTCGCTGGTATATCCTGATCTCTGATCCTTACACCTTCATGATTGGCTCCTTCGGATGTAGCAAAATACAGGTATGGGGTATCCCCAGAGGTAGCGGATGTTCTTGTGTTGGCGAGAAAGCCCTCCATGCTCTCCACTTATGCTATGAAATGGAAGCGGTTCTGCTTGTGGGCCTCGTCTCACCATCTGGATCCCATTACCTGTCCCGTGAACTCAGCTCTACAAGATCTCCTCTCCTTATACCAGCAAGGCTTGAGCTACTCCTCCATAAAGGTGCACATGTGGGCCATCTTGGCTTATCATGCCCTTTCGGGAAACAGGGCCTTAGCCCAGTTGGATGTGGTCCGCACCTTTTTACAGGGGATTCTTCAAATGAGACCTCCCATTCAGGATCCTAGCCCACCCTGGGACCTCCTTTTTGTGTTGGAGAAGCTTACTCTTCCCCCTTTTGAACCTGCAGTAGATTGTGAGCTGCGATACCTGTCCTGGAAGGTTTGTTTTTCAGTTGCCGTTACATCAGCTTGAAGAGTTTCTGAGCTTCAGGCTCTGATGTGTAAAGAGCCGTATTTAATTTTCCACACGGAAAGGGTTTCCCTGAGGATGAACCCTAAGTTTCTTCCAAAAGCGGTCTCGGAGTTGACCCACAACCAGTCGGTTGACCTTCCAGTTTATTTCCCTTCTCCCTCTAACGGGGAGAAGCTCTCCTTCACACTTTGGACGTCCACAGGATGCTAAAGTTTTACCTTAAGTGAACGGCTTCTCACCGCCAATCAGAGCAATTGTTTGTGACATTTGCAGCACAACACTTGGGTAAACTGGTGTCCAAGCAGACCATTTCAAAATGGATTGTCCACTGTGTTTCTTTCTGCTATGAGTAGCACAACAAGCCCCTTCCAGGCCCGGTTAGGGGTCACTCCACCAGGGGAGTGTCTGCTTCCTTCGTCTCGCTGCGGAATGTCTCGATTAGGGACATTTACGCAACCGCTACCTGGAATTCTGTGCATACTTTCGTAAAGCACTACAGCTTGGACATTGCCTCCAGATGCCGTGCCGGCTTCGGCCTGACAGTCCTTCAGGGACTCCTGTCTTGAGCTTCTGTGTTCAGCTTCCTCTCCTCCACCTCCCGGGGTCGATTACCTTTTTGGCGAGGGACTGCTTGGGATTCAGTCCTTATTGTGATAGCCTGCTGCAAGAGCTCCCACTCGAAGTAAGATAGTACAGTTACATAAGAACTTACCGTAACAGTAGATCTTCGAGAGGAGCTCTTGCAGCAGGCGTTACTTTCCCACCCTCCATCCCCCTTGAGGTGTGCAGAGCATCATATTCGAGCTTCACCTCATTCTGCTGTTAGGGTTCATTCGTGGGTCTTGGCGGGGAACTGGGGTGGAGTTGGGTCCGCCCTCTTTTATACCAGGGCTGACATCATGGCGGAGCCAATGTCGGGGGCGGTCCTGGCTGGGTACTGCTGGCTAAGATGTTTTCCAGTGGGTCCTAGTGCCTGCAGCATAGTCCTTATTGTGATATTCTGCTGCAAAAGTTCTTCTTGAAGATCTACTGTTACGGTAAGTTCTTACGTAACTGTACTTTTCCAGTGTGGAGGTCGACAGTGATACCACCGAGCCACCAAGCCTGCCCCACTAATTGTTTCATAAGTCCTCATTTCTCTCTGTTCTGACCCAACTCTAGAAGTTCAACTTTCCCTGTGGAAGAACAGTTATGAGCATCCTGCTGATAGACTAGAACTTTGGTAAATAACACAGAATACCTCATCCTTAGAATTGAGGCTTTCAGTTGCCTCTGTACTAATTAGCAGTCTATGTATCTCAACATCTCTCGAATGCAAGCTAGATGGGGTACCTGATAGCCCAGGAGTAGTGTACCACACTGCCGCACAGGCAGTCCTGGTTACGGAGCAAGTCTGAGTCACCTATGCAGCTACAGTTGTGAGGTGATACTGGCAGTCATTCTTCCCTGACTGAAGATGCTGGCACCACATTCCACAACAATACTGTCCACTGGGGTGGAAAACCCCACCATAGATATGCTCTTAATTAGTGCTAGATAAAAGGAGAATGTTCCCACTGGCTTTTCATAGCCTTCAGAGTCAGCTATGTTTACAGTTTGACTCTTTATATTATTAAGACAAAAAAAACCACTGAAAAGTAACTTTTAAACGCCAGGCCTGCAGTGCAGTCATAGGATTACTGCTGGTGATGTTGGTGTGTTGGAGGCCAGCCAGGTGAGAGGGATTCAGCATCCCAGAGGATGATCTCCTCAGGGAGGAGGATCACCATCCTCATGATACTGCCACCTGGGGGACCTCAGTTGGCAGTGCAGCTGAGGGCACCGATTGGGAGGGGAAAGACAGCTGGGGCCCTGTGCTGCCCGTGCAAAGGGTCCAAATGTGCATTGGTCACCGTCACATGCCAACATCCTCCTGGGGGCATTCTGACACTTTGCACACTTGTGGGTGTACCCCTATACCTGTAACCCACCTGCAGGGTAAGCTGCTACTGCTATAAGGAGGCTGGTGATGAAGGTAGGCGGGGGCTGGGGGTAGTGGCAGAAGGTGCCTAGGACAGCAGGTGCTGGAGATGAGGGGCATAACATCTAAACTGCAAAACAGATAATTTTAAATCAAGTTGAATACTTTCAAGCCAAGTCATAAACCTATGGGCATCTCCCTGTTTACACTGCCAGAGAAAATGGAAATGCTGAAAAATATCTTTGAAAAATGGATTATTTTTACCATGATAAGTCTTATCTCAACCCACACCAAAATAAAATTAGCATACAGGGGATGACTGATATACCCATAGCTGTTTCTCAATGCTGAGAATAGAATTTTCATCAAACGAAAAATAATTTCACTTAAGGACAAATTCCTCTAGACCAGCTATAATAAAATCTTGGCTGATTACATTTAGCCAGGAAAGATGCGCCATGAATATAGGATGGTGTCAACTTCCCGAACCGAGGGCTAATGATTGAGAAAGACTAGTTGCCTCTGGTTTTAAGACTAGAGGGAGATGTTATGAACAAATTCTGAAAGTTTGAGTGCAGGGTCCTGGATGATGTTGCCAGAGATATGAGTTTACCGATGTAGACCAGTGTCCTTGAGTGGGAACACAGTGATATTTGTCTGGTAGGTTTGAGTCCAATTCTCTAAGCAAACAGACAGGCCGTCAACAATAGCTGGACCTGTTTTAGCAAAGGAGACATAGACACACAGAATTTGTTGGCAGAAAGAACCGCTTGTCCCACCCAGTCTGCCCAGATGATCCCTACCTAGTCTGTCTCCGCAGACCGGGACTTGTCTCCAGTGACCCTCCCTCCTCCCTGCTGATTTGTTTTTATTGTTTTACATTATGTTTATTACCATTTAGAGAAAAGGTACACAAAACAGCACAACACAGCTAAAGGCAATAACCAGAACAAGAGCTGCATACAGTAGCTCCCATTTTGCACAGTCACATATTGGGAACAGGGCAGTTTCAAAAATCTTCTGAGCTATACTAACAGCATTTATATTACCTGCCCTATCTCTGCTAGAGTTATATCAAAATTAGTGTCTAATTATAATCTAATGGAAATAAACTTGTATCAAATATTGAAATAAAAAATCGAACCCTGTTTTATATACATAGATATGTGCCCACAGAGCATGCGTTCCTACAAATGAACTTGTGAACCCTAAATCCTCTCAGTAGGCCTCCCTGCCTATTTATTAATATTCCCCCTATGTCTATCGCATGCATGCTTGAACTCCCTACTGTTTTTGCCTCCAAAGCTTCCACTGGCAGTCTGTTCCAGGTGTCTGCCACTCTTTCAGTAAAGTACTACTTCCTCACATTTCCCTTAAACTTCCCCCTCCAGCTTCATCACATGCCCTCTAGTCCTGATGCTCTTATTCACTTGAAAGAGCCTCCTCTTCTGCACTGTTTTCACCCCTGTTAGGTACTTGCAGGTCCCCATCATGTCCCTTCTCTCTCTCCTCTCTTCCAGGGTGTACATATTGAGATCTCTTAGTCTCTTCTTGGAGGGCTTTTGGTGCAACCCCTGCACCACTTTAGTTGCTCTCCTCTGGACTGCCTCCACCCTATTTCTAGTCTTTTCTGAGGTGCGGCCTCCAGAACTGGACACAGTACTCTAGGTGGGATCTCAACAGAAAAAGTGGTGCACTGTTGAGGGTCCTCCTAAGGGTGCGGTATGTAAAAATGCTACGCACCAAGTCAGCACATAACAAAATAGATATACTCACCAATCAGAACTGTATTTATTTAACTGAGACTCCACCTGCCTGTGTAGTCTTGGGTAAATATATTTATATTCATAGGATTCATAAGATATTACCAGCCTGAAGGTAATTTGCCCATAATGGCTAGCCTTTTCTCAATGGTAATATCCTTTTCATCATTTTTACTGCCATATTCATCCAGATGTTTCTTGAAAGTGACCATGTTTTTACTGTGTACGATGTTATGTGGTAGTTCATTCCATATTTTAACTACCCTTTGTGTGCACCACATGCCCCTTTTTTTGGTTTTATATAATTCACCCCATAGCTGTTGTGAGTTCTTGTATCATATTAGATTTATTTAGCTGCAATTCCAGGCTGTCCCATAAGTTCTATGTCCTTAAATGTCCTAAATGTAAGACACAGATCCCACCTTAGTGTACAGTATATTGCAACGCGTATATGATTAATTTCTACATCCTTTGCTCGTAATGAACTTCTCTCAGGCCATTTACTGCTGTTTGCTGAGTGGGGCTGTTTTGTTATTTTCTAGCCAGGTGGGGTCTCACCAGCGAGCGATATAGTGCCAACACGACCTCCCTTCTCCTGCTGGAGATCCCGCTCCCTATCCATTAATTGAATTTTGCTAACCAGGAAGGTCCGCTAACTGGAAGTCCCTTTTTCATGGGTGACTTGGAATTAATAGGTAATAGTAGTTTATTTGTTGGGCGCCCATTCCTGGGGTACTCAGGGCACTTTACACTGAGAAATACATAAAATAAATATAAACATTGTATTTACTAAAAACTTAAGTAATAAATATCACAATATATACGGCTAACTAAAACAGTGACACCAGACATTAGACTCTAATGTCTGGTGTCACTATTTTAGTTAGTCTTATATACTAGAGGCACACTAACTCATGCCAAAGGCCTCCCTAAGCAAATGGGGTTTCAGGCCCCCATAAAGACCTTCACTGAGGGGACCTATCTCAGTAGTACGTTCCACAAGATTGGAACAGCAACCTCAGTAGTGCAATCTCCTGATGACTTGAGCCTCACAATGAACAGCCAGGAAGCCCACCTCAGAGGAGCCAAGGACGCATGAGGTGCAGTAAGTAGTCGGGAGGCCCACCTCAGAGGAGCGAAGGAGGCACGAGGTGCAGTAAATTATTTATTGTATTTGTTTATTGAAATGTTTCACCAGGAAGGCACACTGAACAATAAGTTACTTATCTCCTGGTGCGACCTGGTTGGGGGGTACAGTTGGATGAAGAATTAGACATACAGTTTAACATTTAACATATCCAAGAAATTAAACATTCCATTACATTTGTAACAAGACATACAGTTAAAAAATTTCATAAATAATCATACAATTGCATTTGTGACATAACATACAGTTAAATATATAATACCTGTGTAATATGCATTTAATTACAAGTGGCATATCTGAGGAACATAATGCAGAAATGTAATGTAAGCTTGGAGCAAACTCCTTGCAGGAATGGATCACAGTTAAGAGGCAGATCATTTAGCAATTATTGAATGAATGAGGTGCAGTGAGGGGACATCAAGGAGGGTAGAGGGGTAGACAGGGGAAACCAACTGGGGGAAGGAGAGGATAAAGATGGGGTGGGGACATTACCGGAACAAAGTGAGCAAAAAATCAGTTGTGAGGGGCAAGTGACACAGGGATAGTGCAATCTGGGAGCACCTCAGACAGAACAAAAAGTGCAAGTTATTAGTTCAAGTGAACTAATTCCTTTATTTAAGTGCGGGGGGGTAGGGAAGGACAAGTCATACCTGGAACTGGCCCCTTCAGAGTGCGGAGATCACTGCCAGTGGCAGAATGAGCAAGGACTTAGAATAAGGGACAGGAGGAGGCAAGGACAAGTTGGGTAGAGATAGTAGTAGGGATGGTAGAGGGAAGGAGGAAGAGAAGGGATGGGAGAAACTTGCCTAAGACTAGGCCTCTTCCGGATGCTGAGAACCCTGCCAGAGAGTAGAGTAGAGTCAGGCAAGGACGGGTTATATAGAAAGGATGGAGGGGGAAAGGGGAGGGAAGAAATAGTCATTTCTCAGTGCTGGACCCCTTCAGGATGCTGAGAACCCTGCCAGGTGGCAGAACTAGGTGAGGGCAAGTTGGAAAGAGAGAAAAGAAAAGATGAAGGGAAAAGGAGGAAAAGAAGAAGCTTGCCTAAGACTAGGCCACTCCAAGATGCTAAGATCCCTGCCAGAGCACAGCATCAGGTGAGGACTAGTTGGGTAGAAAGGATAGAGGGGAAGGGGGGAGTGAAGTAAGAGTAATTGCCCAGTGTTGGGCCCCTTCAGGATGCAGAGAACCCTGCCAGGAGATAGAATTAGGCAAGGACAAGTTAGGCAGAGAGAATTGGGGGGTAGAAGAAGAAAGGAAAAAAAACAAGCATTTGTCAATGCCGAATGTTTGCTTGCTGGTATTAGCATTGGAAATGCAGGAGTTAGACAGATGCAGAATAGGAATGGCAGTGAAGTACTGAACTTCACGTCAGCCCCACTTCCATCTTGTAGAGACAGACAAGCATTGGGGTAGGTGTTTGGGTTGTCACCCACGACGGTCATGCCATGTTACCTCATCCTATTCTGCAGACACCGACACATGTTGAGGTGTGCCTTGGGGTGTTTGTCTTTACAGTCACCCCATTCCAGAAGGACATACGCTGAAATGGGTGCAGCATAGGACAATGGGGTGAAGTATGGGGCCGAAGAGTCCAAGGTACACCTCGGTGCCTATCAGTGGGGGCGGGGGTGGGATGGTATGAGCAGTACAGTCTGCAATGCAAAGGCACACCCTGATGCCTGTCAGTTTGTACAGGGTGGGACGTTATGGTTAGAAACCCTTACCCCCCCTGGCATTTTTTGGTATTTGCACTACAAATTTTCAACATATCCTTTTTCTGACTCCATCTCATGAAAGTATTTGGGACCTCTTCTCATGAAGAGTGGCAGTGTGATTTTGTCAATGTTTCCAGAACTTTGAGTTCCAACATTGACCGTGCCATTCTGCGCCACATGTACGAAAACAAAGATTGGGCAGGATGTGAAGAATGACAGCTGTACCATCCATAGGGAGGTGTAAAGAGATGGCAGTGTTGAAAATCTGTAGTGGGAATATTAAAAATGCTCACACTTCCGAGCATACATGGGAACTGCGCAACATATGTGCGTAACATAGTAATTTTATGACTTTTGTCACCAAATTTTCTACATAGGCATTTTAGGACCTCTGCTCATGAACACTGTCACTGTCATTTTCTTAATGTGTCCCGAACACTGATTTCCCACAGCAACCACACTATTCTGCGCCGGAAGTGCAAAAACACATTTCGGCCAGGATGTGAAATGACACTGTACTGTTCATAAGGAGGTGTGGAAAAATGGCAATGTTGAAAATCTGGAGTGAAAATATTACAAATGTGCGGTTACTAGCGGTGTGGAAACTGCGCAATGCATGCTCATAACACAGTCATTTAATGGACTTTCATCACCAAATTTTCAACATAGGCATGTTAGGACCTCTGCTAATGAACAGTGTCACTGTGATTTTCTTAATGTGTCCTGAACACTGATTTCCCACAGTGACCGCGCTATTCTCTATTGGAAGTATGAAAACACATTTCGGCCAGGATATGAAAAATGACAGCTACACTATTCATAAGGAGGTGCGGAAAAATGGCATTGTTGAAAATCTGGAGTGAAAATATTGCAGATTCGCTAAGTTACTAGAGTGCATAGCAACTGTGCAACACACGCTCGTAAAACAGTCATTGCTTGGATTTTTTTCCACCAAATTTGCAACATAGACTTTTTGAGAGGCCACCTCATGAAAACTGGCACTGTCATTTTGTTAATTGGTCCCGAAAGATAATTCCATGCCATGACCACAAACTCACCTTTTGGGACTGAATAACGCCATGACAGTGGCTGTATTCATGAGGAGGTGTCCCAATAACCCCATGTTGAAAATTTGGTGCCAGAATTCCCCAAAATGCCTGAGATATGCAACAAAGTTGTAAACCCCCTATTTATGCCATTATACAGCTTACTGGCATTTCTTCAGTTCGCAGTCAGCTTTGAAGAGTGCAGACATGTTCCCGGTCCACCGAAGATCATTGCACTGTGCTCAGAGGTAAGTATGGGGTGAAAGAAGGTGGGAGGGTGTGTGCAGAGGGTGGGCACGGGTTGGGGGTGGGGCCACTGGACTCAACTAGGGACCGTTTTCTGATTTACGTGGGAGGGACATGGCGGGACTTTTTTTTCTTCACAGGGACATTTGGCACACTGGGGTGGGCTCCCAGCATGCCACCCGAGTGTTTTTGTTGGGGGAGGCTGTAGCCAAGAGGGGATTGGGCACCCCGTCGGCACATACAGGGGCGGGCAAGAGCAGAGAGGGAGTGGGCACCCCCTCAGCACAAAACTAATGTTTTTTTTGAGGGGGGACATTATGCCAATGGAGAATTGGCTCCCCCGTAGGCAAATTACACTGGGGGGGCAATTACACTGGGGGAGGAAATGAAGCCGATGGGGACTGGGGCCCCTGTCGGCAAAAAAAAAACTGATGTTGGGGCAACACATGATGTCAAGGGGGATTGGGCACCCCCTCGGCAGTAGGGGTCTCTAATATTGTCTGTGAACATGGTGGCAGTTTGCTGCCGCGTTCACAAACAATATTACACTAGGCAACGTTCCACCCAACAATGACTGGTTGCTCCCTCATTGCAGCGGAATGGCTGACGCTGAAATTACGAGGTGGCCCCTGATTGCTGCAGCGAAAACGTTACAACTTGGTGGCACTTTTGGAAGCCAGTGTCATCAGCACACTGTGCCTCCATTGGTCCACCAGTACCAAGCCCCCAAATGCAGTGCCTCTGTTGGCTGCCACAGTGCTGTGCTTCCATAACCCACTTGTCTCCTGAGCTGCCACATAATGTTTCTTGCACATGTAAACAAGCAAACCTAAAAAAGGAGGAAGGGAAGAAACTTAGCTGAGAGTAGAGATCATCAGGGTGCTAAGAATCCCGACAAAAGGGCAGATTTATGTGAGGACAAGTTGGGTAGAAAGGAGAGAGGGGGAGGGAAGGGGAAGAAGGAGGCTTGCCCAGTGCTAGACCCCTCCAGGATGCTGAGAACCCTGCCAGAGGTCAAAACTAAGCAGAGGCAAGTTGGTAATGGAAGAAGGTTAGGGGTAGGAGTGAGGGGTTAAGCGGTGAAGGGAAAGAAGAGCATGCTAAGGGAAGGTTGAATAGGGGATGTGAGTCATGGAGAGGAGCAGAGGTATAGGAGAACGGTTAAGGAGGGTTAAAGCAGGAGCAGTTAGATGAGAGAAAGTTATGTAAGGCAGAGGCGAGGGAGTTCCAGATTTACGAGAAACAGTGGTAAAGCTTGACTGACCGTTGAGAGTGGTTTGACAGGGGACCAACAAAGTGTGAGTGTCAGAGGATCTGGGGGGAGGGGGGAAAAGAGTGAGCATGATAGGTAGGAGGGAAGGTCTCCTAACCAAAATTTAGAAGTGAGTTTGACACAATGAGTGAGCATACATGTGATATATCCAACTTGCTTAAGAGGGAGACTTGGGTCAAATTAGTAGGGAGATTGCCCTACTAGTAGGGAGATGTCATAACATCATGAGTTTGTCCTTAAATGGTGTCAAAAAATAAGAATAAAAGCATTTAATATATTTCATTTTGTCAAGAATAAGCACTAAAAAGAATCCATAACTAGTTGTACAGTGTTATCACTTATATTGTTCATCACTAATTTACTTTTTATGTGTTTTTATCTGCCAAAAACAAACATGAATGGATATTTTGGACATAATTATCTTAAGCAGGAGATTTTGTTTCGCAGGAGGAAGAGAGGGAGTTCAGTCAAAAAAACAGGAGTCTCCTGCGCAAAGAGGGAGATATCACATGTATGAGTGAGGCGCCTGTTGGCAAGCGGGGGAAGGGACAGGGCGTGGTAGAAGTCACAGTGATGAGTGTGTGATGGAGCATCAAGGGCAAAATGACAGAAGGAGTTAAAGAGAGTGTTCATTCTGGTTAGGGAGGATTTGAGAACAGCACCATAGACTACATCACAGTAGTCAAAAATGGGGAGGATCATCTTCTGGACCAGTTCACACCGCATCATAGGAGGGATGTAACTATGGTTCCTGAATAAGGCACCAAGCTTAGGGCGCAGTTTTTTCAGGATGGTGTCAATGTGACCAGAGAAGTTGAGGTGTTGGTCCAACCAAACCCCAAGGTATGTGAATGAGGAGGTGTCCTCTAGGATTGTCCCATCAAGGGAATGGAAAAAAGATAAAGGGTGAAGCCTATAGAGTTTCTGCCTAGCACCAAAGGTCATGGAGACAGTCTTTTTGGCATTTAGGAATAGTTGATGTGAGACAAACCATAGCTGAATCTGGTGGAAGTCACGCTGAAGGGTGGTTGCTGCATTGATGGGACATTTGCCAGAGGAGAGCAGGACGGTGTCATTGTCATACATATGGATAGAGGAGGGGGAGCATACTGAGGGCAAGTCATTTAGGAAGATGGAGAAGAGAATGGGTCCAAGCGCCAAGCCCTGTGGGACTCCTATGGAGCTTTGGGGGGGGGAGAGATTGTATCCTGTATCTTGACTGATTGTGTTCTGCCTGAGAGGTAAGCTCTAAACCAGTTTTGGGCAGAAGTAGACAACCCAGCAGCTGTAAGGGAGTCAAGAAGCAGGGCATGGGAGACTGCATTGAAAACCTTGGTGAGGTCGACAAAGATGGCAGAGGTAATGAGGTCATTATTCATCCTGGTGAGGATGGAGTCAGTGACCTGAGTAGGGAGGTGGTAGTGGAGTGGTTCTTCTGAAAGCCAGATTTAAACAGAGTGAAAAAGGAAGAGTCATCAAGGAAGGTTAGTTGAGAGAGGACCAGGTGTTATTGGAACTTAGCAAGGGCAGGGAGGAAAGAGATTGGGTGAAAATTTGCAGGGGAGGAGGGGTTACTACCCTTTGGGAGAGGGAGGACCACCGCTTGTTTCCAGGATGAAGGGACAGATGAGGATGAGAAGGAGAGATTTAGGATTAAGGAGAGAGGGTAGGCTATAGCAGAAGCTGAAAGGTAGAGGAGTTTAGGGTCAAGGTCATCCAGTGATGAGCCTTTAGAAGGATTAAGAGAGAAGGGCCATAAGTGCTTCCTCTGGGGAGACAGCACAAAAGGAGAAGGAAGGGTGGGCATGGAGTGGTTGAGTGCTGGGTGTGGGAAGATGGGGAGGGAGGAGGTTAGAGGGGAGGGACTTTAGAAGTGCTGTGGCACAGGATGTATAATAGGAGTTGAACTCTTGAGCCACTTTGCACGGTTCGGAGACCAATGAGTTGTTTATTTTAAGCACTAGGGGAGGCAGATGTGAAGAGGGGGATAGGGCATGGAGCACTTTCCAAAATTTGGAGGGGGGATTGGTGTTTTTGAGAAAAGATGATTTAAAATATTTAGACTTGGCAAGTCTGGTAGTATTTGTGCAGGCATTTCTTAACATGCGATACCTGGCATAGTCTGAAGGAAGCTGGGAGGCCTTACGTTTCCTCCCAAGCTTTGTCTCACTCCCTGAGACAGGTTAGTAACTCAGGGGAGACCCAAGGATGATGGTTGCCATGAACTCTAGTGCATTTGAATGGAGCTTAGGAGTTCCATATAGTTAGAAATTTATCTTTAAAATAAGTGAGGGCTTGGTCAATGGAAGGGGCAAAGGCAAAAGGGGACCAATTGGAGCTGGCCAATTCATTAAGAAGGGGATTAAGGTTTAAGGAGCTGAAGGAGCAGAGTTGCAGAATTTTGTGTGGTGGTTTTGGTCTATGGACTGTCTTGACTATGAAGATTGGGTGATGGTCACTGAGGGCATCCAGGAGGATGCCTGATTTAATGACTCGGTGGGGGGGGAGAGGTGAGAGCCCTGTCTATCAGGGAGTGGTTAAGGGTTTTATGTAGTAAGTAGGGGTAAGTAGTCAGGAGGCCCACCTCAGAGGAGCCAAGGAGGTGTGAGGTGCAGTAAGTAGTCAGAAGGCCCACCTCAGAGGAGCCAAGGAGGTGCGAGGTGCAGTAAGTAGTCAGGAGGCCCACCTCAGAAGAGCAAAGCAGGTGCAAGGTGCAGTAAGTAGTCAAGAGGCCCACCTCAGAGAAGCCAAGGAGGCGTGAGGTGCAGTAAGTAGTCAGGAGGCATGCCTCTGACTTTTGTCAATGAAATGAGAGGACATGGACACTCAAAATGAGGGATGATGGACATTGACTCTTATAGTGAGAGATACATCGTCACAAGGAGACACAAGCTCAGAACACTGTGGAAACCATATTGTTTATCTGTACAAAGATTATATTTGATTTAGCATCTTGGAATAGTGTGAATTTTTACTTTAAAGTCTGAATTTACAGCACATTTTTCTCTGTGTGGACAGCAGCTTTTCCTCAAGGGATGAAGGGGGAGCAGAACAATTTTGAGGGGCAAAATGAGGGACATCCCTCAGAATCAGTGACAGTTGAGAGCTGGGTCAGGAGATCTGCCAGGTAATCAGTGCCCAATCCATATAGGGGTTATAAGTCATCAAGCCGAGGTTGAAGGGGTGCTTCACTTAATCAGCAGCCAGTGCAGATCACAGGACCATGGTCACATGCCAGGACCTCGAGAGGCCCATCAGTAACCTGGTCGCTGCATTCTGCACCAGCTGCAGGCATCATAGGACACCCTTCCCCTAACCCCAAGGTAAAGGGCACTACAGTAGTTGAGTCTGGCAGTCATGAATGCATGTACCAGAGATGACGGGTCTTCATGTGAGATCAAGACTGTAATCTGGGCAATGTTCCTGAGCTGGTAAAAGACACTCTTGACTGCTACCAGCACCTGAGCCTAAAGTGTCATCCCCTTGTCCAGAATGACCCACAGATTTTCACTTTAGCGGGGACTTTCAAACTGATGGGACCCAGCACAAGGCCAGTCACTGCTCTGGTTGCCTCCACACCCCCTTCAACCAGGTTTAATCACTAGTACCTCCATTTTATCCTGGTTGATTCTTAGCCAACTTGATGATGTTTGGTCCTGAATCTGAGTGAGGCACAAATTTAGTACTTCAGCTGCATCCAGCGTCCTGGGTGCAAATGACAGCTACAGCTGGGTATCATCTGCATAGCAGTGAAAACCCAGCCTGTACCATCTAATGATCTCTCCCAAGGCCAGCATATACACCGTGAACAGTAAGGGAGAGAGAATTGACCCCTGGGGTATGCCACAGAGTAGGGGCTTCGGGAGTGAGGAGAAATTCCCCATCACCACGTTCTTCATCCAGTCTCTGAGGAAGGACTCAAACCAGCTGCAACATAGAATTTGTTTGCAGATACAGACCACTTGGCCAATCCAGTCTGCCCATTTTTTCCCTGCCTATCCTGTCACTGTAGACCCTACTTAATCTCCTAACTCCCTCCCACCGCTTGCTTCCCAATAAGATACCTTTGTGCTTATCCCATGCATGCTTGAAGCCCACCACTATTTTTGCCCCACAACCTCCACTGGACGACTGTTCCAGGCATCCACCACTCTTTCAGTGAAGAAGTACTTCGTCACATCTCTTCTGAATTTACCCCTTCCAGCTTCATTGCAGGTCCCCTTATTCTGGTGCATTTTTTCCTCTGAAAAATATTCCCATTCTGCATCTTATTCACCCTTGAGAGGTATTTATAGGTCTCTATCATATACCCCCTCTCCCTCCTCTCTTCTAGGGTGTACGTATTAAGGTCATTCAGTCTCTCCTCATAAGGCTTCTGATGTAGACCCTACACCATTTTTGTTGCCCTCTTTGGGCTGCCTCCACTGTTTCTATGTCCTTTTGGAAATGTGCTCTCCAGAACTGGACACAATACTCCAGGTAGGGTTTTACCAGTGATCTATACAGTGGCAATATCACCTCCCTTCTTCTACTGGTGAAACCCCTCTGTAGGTACCCCAGCATCTCACCGGTCTTCCTCACTGCCTTGCCTCACTGCTTTGCCACTTTGAGGTCATCAGTTATAATTACTCCCAGATCCCTTTCCTGTTTGGTGACCATCAATACCTCTTTTTCCATTTTGTATTCTGCCTCTGGGTTTCTGTGCCTTAAGTGCATTATTTTGCAATTTTTGCATTGAAACCCAGCTGTCATGTCATTGACCACTCCTCTTTTCTCAGGTGTGGTCTCTGCATATCCTTTTCACCCCCTCTGGAATGTCCATCCTATTGCAGATTTTGGTGTTATCCATAAAGAGGAAGACCTTCCCTTGTGGCTCATCTGCAATGTCAGTTATTATTTTTTGTTTTTGCATAATCTGTTTATTATTAAAAAAAAGGAAGAAAAGGAATTTTCAGATACATGTTATAGAGACATCTCAGTATCACATTCAAGAAAAAATCTTAATGTCACACATTACAAATAATTACATCTACAATAATTGCATAGCTTAGCACAGGCATAAAAGGCAAGACATATACACCAAGCAGAGTTTTCCATCTATCTAGGGTATCACCCCTCATCCAAATCCACCGTTAAAATCTGTGCCTCCTCAGCTGTTGGGAATGCCAGAAAAGGCTCCCATACTCTAAAAAAATTAACCTCCCTTTCACCACAAGTGCAAGTTTCTCCATGGCCAGCACTTGAATCACTAATTTATGGCATTGATCCACTGAGGGTACATTATTGGAGACCCAAGTATTTTGAATACAGTGGTGGGTCAAGACAAGCAATATCCTAATCCATCGAGGAAGAAGAGTCCATTCTCCCCCCCCAAGCGTCCTCAACCCCAAACAGGCACACAAAAGGCCCTGCCAGCAGAGGTCTTCCAGCCAACTTCTCCACCTCTGCCAGAACTACCCTCCAGAAGGTCTGCAGCACCGTGCACTCCCAAAAGCAGTAATAGTACGTGCCTACCACCCCTTCGCACCTTCTGCAAAGTGGACATACAGCAGTGTTATATTTATGAACTATCTGAGGGGGCAGTAGAGTCTATGAATAAATTTAAAGTATGATTCTTTATACTTGTTACAGATCAAAATACCTTGGTGTAATGTTAACAAAGGATTCCAGTTATCTTCCCCAATCTGTATACCTGTGTCCCTCTCCCATTGCCTTCTTGTTTTCTGCTTGAGGTCTGGGAAATGTTGCTTGCCCAAATGAGCTGCTCTACACATGATGCCCTTCGGATCCTTCCATGTGGAATATATTAACTGCTCGATTGGGTCTAGTCGAGGAGTTCCACTCCCCCCTCACACTCACCTTCTGGACATAGGCTGTCATCTACAAGTACCTAAACACATGAGTTCTGTGCAGCCCCAGTGCCTGCTGCATGTTCCCAAAGGGGCAAAGGCCATTTCTGGCACAGAAATCCCCCAAACTGCATATTCCCTTAGTCTCCCATTCCCTGAATTCAGGATCCTCTAATCCAGGCAGAAAGAAAGGGTTCCTAGCAACTGGAAAAAGCATTCTCTCTCTCTTCCGTCCCCCCCCGCCATTGCTCCAAATATGACGCCAACTGTCCAGAACAGCCATTACCGTCGGATTTGCCATCCAAAGACTTACAAATGCCTTCTGGTCTTCTCTGGCCAGATAAGCCGATACCAGCCCCAGGCATTCCTGCTGTTCTAAGTCTATCCAACTAGCCTCAGATGTCATATTGACCCGGTCCTTTATATAACGACATTGGGCTGCCAAGTAGTAGTTGCGTAAATCCAGAAAGTTAAGGCCTCCCCCTTATCTACACTAGTCTTGAGACATTGGAGACTCACCCTGGGTCTCTTTCCCCACCATATAAATGTTGTGAAGGCTATCTCCAGCCTTCATACATCCTTGTGTGTGAACCCCATGGGCAACATCTGCATAGGATACAGAAGTCTGGGTAAAATGTTCACCTTTATCAAGTTGATTCTGCCCAGCCATGATATGGGGACAGAGGCCCATCTTTGGAGATCAGCCTCTACTTTTTTAATGCTAGGCATATAATTAAGTTCATTGCTGGCACTCCGTGTGCTGGACCGAGAGCGCCTGCTGTTAGGGCACCAATTTCCAGGGTTCGCCGCCCCTTCCCCGAGGTTTGCCCCCTCCCTGGAGTTTGCATCTTTAGTTAGGGGGGTGTGAGGGTGCGGTGGCACAGCTCCCAGCAATAGAACAGGAATTCGCTATGAATTCCTTGGCATCCTAATGGCGAGTGCACTCGGGCTGGTGCAATCACTACCCAGAACCAATTAAGTTCATGTAGGGATCCCAGGCTCTTCCCAACTTATACCTACAGGTAAGTAAAGCATTTTGAAAATACCTGAAATCCCTATGAGCCTTCATCTAATCCCGTCTGATTGCTTTCCCTCCTCTCACTCTATAAATAAAGCAATTCTGACTTTTTGACATTAACTTTGTATCCTGGAAAGTGTGCGAATGATTCTATTAGCTGCAGCAAAATAGGGACCGATGTTTTGGGGTGCCTAACAAAAAGCAGAATGTCATCTGTATATAGGTCAGTTTTATGAGATCGACCCGATACCCCCTGTATGCCCTCAGTCTCTGGGTTCTGCCTTATAGCCACTACAAGGGTCTCCAGTGCCAAGGCAAACAACAGAGGGAAGAGAGGACAGCCCTGCTTCGTGCCCCTTAACAGATCAAACCTGTCTGAAAGAGAGCTATTAATCAGTACCTGTGCCCTGGGGAACTTATACATCATCCGGACCATTCCCTCAAAAGTTGCACCGAGACCAAACCGGCCCAAGCACTCAAATAGGTAGTCCCACTCGATACGACCAAATGCCTTTTCGGTATCCATAGAAAAGATACAAGTATCCCCTTGGGTCCTACTGGTTCCTCAAACCACATTCAATAGCCTGCAGACATTATGATAAGAGGACTGACCCTTAATAAAACTGGTCTGGTCTGGGTGGATTATTTCTGGCAGAATTTTATCCAACCTATTTGCTAAGGTTTTAGCCAGCACTTTAAAATCACAATTCAACAAGGAGATGGGGCGGTATGATTCACACTCCCCCAGATCCTTGCCAGGTTTGGGGATCAGGCATATTACAGCGTCAAAACATGAGGCAGGGAGCCCCCCCCCCATCGTCATCTCCCCAAACACAGCACTCAATGATTCCGTGAGGTGGTCCACCAGATGTCTATAGTATTCCATCGGAAACCCATCTGACCCACTAGCTTTCCCAATTTTCATTCCCTGAATTGCTTTCTGAACTTCTTCTTTAGTGATGGGAGCCCCCAACATATCCTTCTGTTCATTTGAAACCTTAGACAGATGCACTTGGTCTAGAAATGCAATGTCACTTATAAAGACATTAAAGAGGACTGGTCCCAGTACTGAATCCTGTGGCACCCCACTGGTCACCTCTGGACCTACCTCTAAGCCTACCAGTTTCGTTATGTGCCTCCTGTGTGGAGCAGTGTTGAAAGCCTTACTGAAATCAATGTAGACCATGTCCACTGACCCACCCTGATTTAGTTCCCTGGATACCCACTCAAGGATCTCTATCAGAATTGTCTGAGATAACCTCCACCCCCACCCCCATGAATCCCTGCTGCCTTGGGTCTTGTAACCATCTGGATTCAAGATACTCCGCAATCCTTTCCTTTAGCAGTGACTCCATTAGCTTCCACACTACTGATGTCAGGCTGACTGACCTATAGTTGCCAGCACCTTGCCTCCTACTGCTTTTGCAAAGGGGGCTACATCTGTCCTCCAGTCCCCTGGAACCACACCTGTTCCCAGTGAGCTGTAAAAAAAGGATAGTCAGAGGTGCAGCCAGTACCTGTATGTGCTCCCTCAGTACCTTGGGGTGTACCCCATCTGGCCCCATAGCTTTGTCCACTTTCAGATTTGTGAGTCCCTTCAGGACTCTTTCCTCTATAAAAGGACTTGTGCCTACTACTCGCCTTGGGCCCCTGTTGCTTTTATGTGACCCATTCATTTCCTTTTCCTCTGTGAATACTGAACAAAAGCATTTGTTCAGGATATCTGCTTTTTCTTGATCCTTCTCTGCACAGTTCCCACCTCTCCTTCTTAACCTCAAAATCCCTCCCCTCGTCTTCCTCTTTTCACCTCTGTACCTAAAAAATGTCTTGGTCCCCTTTTGCTACCCCTTGGGCTATTCTATCCTCAGTTAGCGCCTTTGCACTCCTTACCACTTTTGCTGTCTCCCTCTGCTTATCCTGATACACCTTCCTGCCCTCTTTCCTCTACATCTCTTTATACCTCCTGAATGCTACCCTTTTAACATTTACCTTTTCAGTCACTTCCTTCAAAAACCATAGTGGTCTCCTTTTCCTCTTGTTTTTGCTCACTTCCTTTGTGCAGAGGTTTGTTGTCTTCACTATGCCTTCCCTTAGCTTAGCCTACTATTCCTCCACCCATGTGGTGCCAGTGAGTCCATAGTACTCCCCAAGGTGATTCAACAGCAACCCAAGGTCCATGGTGTCAAAAGGTGATGAGAGATCAAGTAGAATGGGGACTGACTGTTCCCCCTTTGCCTCTCTCTCCCTGAGAAGGTCATCATGCAGCCTGACAGATGTGGTCACTGTACTATGCCTCACTCTGAAATCTGACTAGAGAGGCTCAGAGATATCAGAATCTGTGAGGTGTACCTCAAGCTGCAGAGGTGTGTTTCTTAAAGGGACACATTCATGTACAGTGGCAGACATAGTTTGAAAGCCCATGAAAAGTTATTTTAATTTCAGTATTGGGCATACCTGTAGCTGGAAGCTGTGCAGAGATATAGATAACTGAGTCTGTGCAATATAAATACTACATTGGAGCCATTCTTAGAACCTTGTGATGTCAGTGATGAACAAACAGCATTGAGTTAAGCACTGCTTGATTGTCACTGACATCACAGGGTTCTAAGAATGGCTCATAATATATATATATATATATATATATATATATATATAGCCCAGACTCGCCATCTGTACCTCTGGACTGCTTACAGAAACATAGAAACATAGAAGCTGACGGCAGATAAGGACCGCAAGGCCCATCCAGTCTGCCCATTTCTTTTTCTACCTTATAAATGTGCCATCGGCCTTTGCTCTGTCAGTGACCTATCTATTCATAGTCATTTGTATTGCTCCCTTATGCCTATCCCATGCCTGTTTGAAGCCCTGCACTGTATTCATAGCCACCACTTCTTGTGGTAAGCCATTCCATGCATCCACCACCCTTTCTGTGAAAAGAATTTCCTCACATTCCCCTTAATCGGCCTCCTCTAATCTCATGCTGTGTCCTCTTGTCCTGCTATTTTTCTTATATTTAAACATGTTAGACTCTTTCACCTTGTTTATGCCCTTAAGGTGTTTGAATGCCTCGATCATATCACCTCTCTCCTCCTTTGCTCAAGGGTATACATATTGAGCTCCGTTAATCTGTCCTCATATGTCTTCTGATGCAGTCCATGCACCATTTTGGTTGCCTTCTCTGGACTGCCTCAATTTGATTAATGTCCTTGTGAAGAATTGTGGCCTCCAATACTGCCGAGTACTCAGATGGGGCCCTAACCAATGTCTTGTACAGAGGGATTATTACACCTCCTCTTACGACTTGTGATACCCCTACCAATACACCCTACCATCCCCCTAGCCTTACCTACTGCTTTAGAGGTCTGCTTGGATGATTTCAGGTCATCAGTGATGATGATGCCCAAGTCTCTTTCTTCCTTTGTGACTGCTAGCAACTCCCCTCAGCCTATAAGTGGCTTCAGGGTTTCTCTTCCCTATGTGCATGATTTTGCACTTCTTTGCATTAAATCCCAGTTGCCACTCTTCTGACCATTCTGCTAGTTTATCTAGATCTCTTCTCATTCTGCCCACCCCATCTGGCTCATCTACTCTTGGTGTCATCTGCAAACAGACAAGCCTTACCCTCTAGTCCATCTGCAAGGTCACTAATGAAGATGTTGAATAGGACTGGCCCCAGGACTGATCCCTGAGGTACCCCACTTGTGACTTGCATCTCTTCTGACTGTATACCATTTACCACCACTCTCTGTTTTCTGCCAGTCAACCAGTTTGCCACCCAGTTGACCAACTTCTGACCCACCCGAGCCTACCAGCTTATTTATCAATCTTCTATGTGGAACAGTGTCAAAAGCTTTGCTGAAGTCAAGGTAGGCGACATCAACTGCTCCCCTTGGTCCACCACTCTGGTTACCCAGTCAAAGAAATCTATGAGATTAGTTTGACAGAACCTTCCTTTGAAACCCATGCTGTCTTGGATCCTGTGCCCTATGGTTCAGGTGTTGCACTATCCTTTCCTTAAGGAGTGCCTCCATAATCTTGCCCACTACTGAGGTAAGACTGACCGGTCTGTAGTTCCCCGCCTCCTCCCTGCCACCACTCTTGTGGAGCGGGATCACATGAGCCCTTCTCCAGTTTTCTGGGACCTCTCCTGTGCTCAGAGACTCACTAAACAATTCTGCTAATGGCTCTGCTAGTTCCTCCTTTAGCTCCTTAAGTACCCTGGGATGTATGCCATCAGGTCCCATTGTCTTATCCACTCTGAGCTTAGCAAGCTACAGCTACAGGTATGCCCAATACCTCAATTGAAAGAACTTTTAATGGCCTTTCAAACTATCTCTGCCACTGTACATGAATGTGTCCCTTTAAGAAACACACCTTGTAGGACAGAATGTCCAGTGGTACTGATGAACGAGACCTGAAGGGTGCTCTGCAAAGAGCATTCAGCACCAGATTTAGGTCCCACGGGTACCAGTGATCGAAACAGCAGCCTACCTTTGCTCCCTGCTCTTTGAAATCGGATGACCTCCCAGTTTGTCCCTGGAGAGGAACCCATGGAGGGTCCTAGTACTGCTCCTAATGCTGACACCTGACCTCTTAGGGTACTCAGCGCAAGCCCTTTGTCTACTCCCACCTGCAAGAAATCCAAATTTTGTGGAACCATAGACTTAGAAGGCCTGAAACCTCTCTCTCTGGACCAAGACGAAAAGGTATTCCACACTCAATATCATAAGCTGCAGACGTAGAGACTTTCCTGGTGGCCATCAGGGTATCCACTACTTTTCTGTGAAAACCCTGTTTCAACAATCTCCTCCTCTCAGAAGCCAGGCCACCAGCTGCATCACCTCTGGGTCTGGATGTCGAGAAGGTCCTCCCAGAGTGGTAGTCAGAACACTGAATTCTGAGTTAGATTCAGTAGATTTGAGAACCATGGCCTTCTTAGCCATTCTGGTGATATCAGGAGGAAACTTCCTTTTGAGTGCCTTATTTTGCGAATGACGGGGGGAGCAGTGGCAGAGGAGGAAATAAATATGCTCTGAAGATATCCTACATCTAGGACAGAACATCCACTGCCTCCACCTGTGGACTCTGGTACCAACTGAAGAACCCTGATACCTGGCGCATTTTAACCTGAGGCAAATAGCTAAATCTGAGGACAACTGAACCTTCAGAACAGAAGGTTGGATGCCTCTGGAGTCAACGTTCATTCCCCTAGATGGATAGTCTGTCAACTCGGCCCATCTGCCTGGATTTTCGGTTCTACTGCTAGATGCTACCAAGTGAGATACAAGGTTCTCCTCTGCCCACAGCAGCACTTTGGTTGCTTCTGCTAGCATTTGCTTGTTTCTTGTGCCCCTTGATTGTTTATGTATGTCACTGTGGTAGCGCGTCTGACCTGTCTGTTACGGCCTTTGACCGAACCAGATTGTGAAAATGAAGAAGAGTGATCTCTACTGCCCTCATCTCTAATATGTTTATTTGTAACTGCTTCTGCACAGTCCAAGTGCCCTGGATCAGAACTTGGTTCAGATTGGTGCCCCAGCCTGACAAGATGGCACTGGTTGTCAGAATCAGTTCTGGCAAGGCTTCCAATGGGGACCCATTGCTTATGTTCTCAGAACTCTCCCACCAGGTCAGTGACTGTTGAAGCGACCAAGAAAGTGGGATCAGGAGGCTTGATAGTCCTCAGAGGCCATATTCCAGGTTGCTAGTACCCCGTTCTGAAGGGACTGCATGTGTAAGCATGCCCATGGCACTAGTTCTATCATTGCAGTCATCAGCCCCAAATTTCATAGCAGCCTGTGAGTACAAGCTGTTAACTGTCTTCTCAACAACTGAACCTCTCGACTCAGGGTCCCCATTCTGGCTGATGAGTGGAAAACTTTCCCCTCAGCCATCCTGAACACCATGCTCAGGTGTTCCAGACTCTGTGATGGGTTGAGGGAGCTCTTCTCCCAATTGACTACCCAACCATGTGTCTCCAGTGCCTCCAGGGTCCTGTACATGATGTCTTCACTGTCTGGGCAGATGACACTCATATAAGTAAGTCATCTAGATAGAGATAGATGTGATGTCCCTCCTGTCTCAGTTATGCCACAAGGACTATGAGGACCTTGAAGAACAGCCTGGGTACTGTTGCCAACCCAAAGGGAAGTACTGGAGGTGCTGTCCCTGAATTTCAAACCTCAGAAACTTCTGGTGAGTATGGTGAATGTTAATGTGTATATGCATCCTCAGGTCTGTGGATGCTAGATAATTCCTTGGCTCGACAGCCCTTATGAATAACTGTAGGGACCCCATCTTGAAGGTTGTGTGGTGGACAAATTTGTTTAGGTGCTTCAGATCCAAAATTTGTCTGAGCCCTCCCTTCCCCCAACTTCTTTGGTACCACAAAGTAAATTGAGTACAATTCCCAACCTTCCTTGTTTTTTTTTTGGTGAACTTTCTTTCTAGCTCCGAGGGATCAGGGCATCTCTTGGGAGTACCCTCTCAGCCACTGCCTCTACTCCCTGCCTGAAACCACCATCCTCAGAGAGCACAATTGCTGAGCACCCACTCCCCAGATACTGGTATCCATCCAGCCCCCCCAGTTCACCCCCGAGGAGGGTCCGCCTCACCTAACTGTCGACCTGTCTGCAATTAGAGGGACAGTCCTGGGCTAGGTCTAGAGGCTTGGGTGAGCTGGTGGATTGATGGTCCAGTGTCGGGATGTAGGCATCGGCTCGTGGGGCCTCCGTTGCCTTCCTGAGTCCCTCTGAGATTTTTCATTACTGGTTTTCCCCTGGAGCATGGACATGCAATGATGTCTACACATCAACATGCTGACGTCCGTCGCTGCTCCACCCCTGATTCGACACCACTCTTAAAGGGCCTGCAGTCTCCATCAGGGGCTGCTGAAGAGTGATACAAGCCCCCACTACCCACCTCAGAAGGGGAGAGCACTCCCCCAGATTCTCAATCCCTTACCTCTCCTGCCAACCCCCAACAGCCCAAGTCTGTTCTCGAACCCAAGTCACCTTTGTGGTGTGACATGTAGCATCCAGCGCCTCAACCCTCAGCATCTCTGGGCTGGCTCCCAACCTTCCTTGTTGTAGGGCACTGGAACAACCACCCCAATCTGCCTGATGTGGTCCAAAGTTTGAGATACGGCGTGTGTTTCTTCACTGGGTCTTTTGACACTAGGGATGGCAGAAATGCACCTTTGTGGGTGCTGTCACAAATTATATTGAGTGACCTAGTGCTATCATCTGCAGTACCCATGCATCTGATATCATTTGGGCCTATCGTGCATAAATGTTCTGCAGTCTTCTACTGAGGGAAAGGGAGCAGAGATGGGCCTGCATTGTGAGTTGCCTCCTCTTCATCCTGCACCCTGATTGAGCCTGTGGGCAAAATATCCTCCGTTACTGTTGACCTTAAACCCATATAACCCACCTGTTGGGGGCTTACCTGCTTGCCCCCAAGGCTGTCCCAGTCCTCCCAGTTTCCCTCATTTATGTCCCACTGCCTGGCTGGACGCCCGTTTGCCCCTGCAGTAGTTTTAGTCCAGATTGGGGCTGGAGGAGTAAAGCAGAGAGTCACTGTGTTGGTTTTGCACTGCAGTGCAGTTGGGCGGCTCGCGCATACTCAGTAGCACATTTTGTGTTTTGCAGCCATTCCTATGGCCAAGTGGATGCCTCTCCAGTGGTCCTGGTCCCTAAATTCTGATAATCATGGACCAGAGATCTGAAGAAGGCACAAAAGAAGTGGACAAGTAATTATGTTAAGAAGCGCCAAGGAGCGCTGCCGGATTGAGGGAGCCTCATGAATATTAATGAGGCAAGGGGGAGTATGAATGAGGAGCCTGTCTGCTGCCTGGAGGAAGTGAATGTTGGCAGCAGTGACAGGCTAGGGGATAAATAAAAATGTTTTTCTGTGCAAAAGGGTGAAAGGGCAATGGGGATGCTGCAAATCGGTGGGGAAATTGTTACATACATATGTTTATTCTGGCTGCACCAGGACAGTGAATTTGGGACTGTTGTGGGACTGCATGTAAATAGTTTGTGACAACAGCCATATTTGCAGCGGCAGCCATGTGAACACAATACAGCCAATAGGAGGGTCAGGATTCTCCTAAGGACTTGTGGGACTGTGCCAAAGAGTTATGGGGGAAAAGCTGGGGAAATACGTGACACCCTTTTAAAGGACCAATCAGGCATTGAGGGGGCATAAAAACATAACATCACTGTCAAATTGGAGTGATTTTATTGCCACAGAGATAATGTCACACAGTCAGACAGTCACTGGGCAAACTGTTGCCGATGATATCTCACATGTGCGACCATAGCAGACAAGCCTTAGTGCACAACTTCAATAGATATATAGGATATACATGCTGGGCAGGAGTGGAATATGGAAAATGTTCTCACTCCTGCAGAGTGAGGAATGGATATCCCATGAGTGCCGAAGGCACAAGTGGGATAGCCATGCCTCACGATGCAAGAGTGAGAATATTTTCCACATGCCACTCCTGCCCATCATGTGTTCGATTTATACAATAGGCAGCAAGTGTTTTTTTATGGTTTTGCTATTTAAATAAATATTGTGTCTGAGGTCGTTTTGTTATTTTTTAAGTTGGTGTTATTACTCAGTGATTTGACTGCTGTGTGTTAGTCTGCTCAACTGTGTCATAGGGATTAGCGATGCTTTGGAATCCTCTGTTGCGATTGGTTGATATGGTGTGTAGTGGTGTCTTGGTTGTGCTGGTAGTGGATTCAGAGTTTATTTTTTTATTGGTGCTATTAGGTGTCTGTTGGGGAATGAGTGATTTCATTGGTTTGCTGGTGTTTGTAGGTGGGATGTGTGTGTCACGTTTACTTCTGGGCTGCTTCCGTGACCGTCTGTGAAATGGGACTGTTTCTTTTTTGGAGCAGTGTAAACAAGAATTCTTTATTTATGAGATTTTAGTTATTTATTTATTTTTTGGTAGTGCTTAGTGCAACACTAGTTAATTTGTTTAGTCGTCTGTGCGTCACAGCTCGTGAGAAGGGATGTGACCATGAAGATGTCGATGGAGGTGGAGATGCTGCAGAAATATCTGAGGATTCTACAGGAAACAGGTACATGTGGCACTGAGGAGCTGCAGTGTTTATTCAGAGTCTGTGTCGCTGGTAACCTGCTTTGATCGCTTTCTGGGAGGAGACTTGTACTGCTGACCTGTACAAAAGAAAGTAGAACAATTATTATGTGTATAAAGCAGTAACGAAAATGTAGTGAATAAAAAATAAAGTAGCAGTGTAAAATGCAAACCTTGCATGATGTTGAATGTGATGTGTGTTGCAGAAATGCTAGGATTATTGAAACATGCAGACATTCCTGCTGACCATGAAGAAAAGTTGTGTGACTGGAATAATGTAGAATCACAGGGTGGTGCCATGGAACGTGCTATGGACATGCTTGGCTGTTCCTGACTGTGACTGCTGAGCATAGTATATGGAATATATTGTGCTGCTTAGCTTCACTCATGTGAGAATAAACTGCTCCAAGTGTACTGCTTTCAGCTTCTGGCTTTTTTAGAAACTGCAAGAAAAAGTTTCACACTATGCAGGTGGTGTGTAATTAGGTAGATTGATGATTTCATTTTCAGTTTTAAAACAAGTTCCAGCTTTTACTGTTGAACTGATGCTGCAGTGAGAATATCGGGTGATAACAAATAGAATAATAGATAGGTTCCAGTCAATTACAAGGCTGTAATTCCATCGAGAGGTTCTGGGGATATAGGTAACCTCGATAGCGAACAAAAATAGGAAAAAAAACAAGCTTCAGACATTAGCCACGGCACTGAGGTCTGAACGATGGTATTACGAGGACCAGAAGTATAGTATTACAAGGGCCGGAAGTGTAGTATTACGAGACTGAGTGATGTATTACAAGATTTTTTTATATGCTTTTTAGATGTATTATTTTTGAAAGACATATATTACATAGCTACTATATGTGTAAATGGATTTATTTTCACTTCCGCTTGCTGTGTCATCACCCAATATTCCAAAACACTGTAGTTTTGGGGAGAGCAGTACAGGTGAAACAAAAAGTGCAGTCTGATAACTGTTATTATTTTCAGTATCTTGTAAAAAACAGCATGTTGAAGTTCTGAGGAGGCTTGTTATAATGTGCAACTTGTGTTGAAATTGTCCCTGCAGTTTCTGTGTTTCACTCCAAAAGTTGCTGAAGCCCCCTAAAACTCATGGGCATCAAAGTTTGGATTTACTATGTTAAAATACAGTGGCACAGCAGTGGGATCCCAGATAGTGACCACAGTGCTCAAACGAGAGGAGGCTTATCTGCTACTCTCTGCTACAATCCTATTTTTAAGGCTATGCCAGAGTTCCCATCCTTTTTATGCCTTCTCAGCTCTTCATTATTAAAGGCTCAAAGAAAACTCAAAAAAAAAAAAATAATAATAATTAGGTGCAATTCTGCTTGCATTTGTCGTGGAAAAAAAAATATATTCTTCTTACACTTTACTTTAAAATCAGGCTCAGGAACACTGCATGTAGTAAAAAGAAAAGTTTAATACATATGCATATGGGAGTCTGCTTCCAATAACATGCAAGGCTCTCCGAGTTTCATTAGTCAATCACTTATATACACTTATTATCAAGGCGTTGTTAGGCGTACTTTTATCTTGAAAAATACCAACATTGCAGTATTAACCAATCATGAATTAGAAAAACGTGTTGATACCAATGTAACAGAAAGCACTCTCATTTCTTTCCCAATACTTCTTGATACGTATGCCTGGGTCAAGCTGACCTGAGTGAAACAATGAGTTTCACTCACACCATAGCAACGTACAGCTTACCTTCAATGCCTTAACATGCTGTTATCTTATATGTTTTGCCTAAGCATGTTTTATCTTATATTTTTGTCCGAGTCTGTTATCCAGGCTGGTACCAACCAGTTCTATCCAGTTTTATTTTGCTTTCTGCTTCTACAAATGTACCTCAAGTAACCTCAGTGACATTCTGTAACCCTGTAACAGCATATACTAGTATGAACTCAGAAATTTCTACTACATTCTCCCCCTTTTGATACTTTGTATCAACTAACCACCACCCTTTTTATCTATATGATTTAAAACTGGTTGCCAGCATACAGATAGTTAAGGCATTTATAAAAAAACCATTTTGTTCTGGAGTTGATACAGAGGGAGTTACAGATGGAACACAAATGGTGAGTTTGTAAAACACAATACAGAATTGAGGGATGTCAACACCACAATTGAAATATGTGAAAAAATGCTAACATGTGACACCACATATAACACAATATAACATAACAATTTTTTTGATGAAAAAGAGTTCATGGAATCCACTTTGAGAGTGAATAAGGTAGATGTTACCTTGTGTTGAGGTGTGGCACACTCTTGGAGCTTGATTGAAGAATCTGTTGATAATGTCTCTTGACAGATAAGTCCTTATAAAACATAACAGTTCATAAAGTTAACAGTCCATAAAGTTCATATAAGTAAGCACAGGTTGGTGTAACTACAGTACAGGTGAAATGTCATTTGCAGAATGGTGGTAACCCCACAAGGCACATGGGGCAATGCAAACAGTAATTTAAAAACAAAACACCAGCATAGTAGAAAAGTCAGTGTTCACGTTGCTGGCTGCTGGATGGCTGATTGGCAGACACATTGGCCAGGGATGCATTAGATTATGCATTGAGTTCATTGAGTTCTTTTAATGGAGCCACACACACACACACTTGCATGGCATTTGTGTCGTGATAGTTGATTACACTCTGGCACAAAGATTAACAGTTCATAAAAAAGTAACAGTTTACAATAAACCATTAAGAACACAGTCCATAACAGAGCAATAGGGTTGTAGAAAGTACCAGCTATGTTTGGAACAAGCGGCAGTGAAGAAAATGCATGTCTTGCTTGAAGATCAGTTGAAAAAAATTTTCTTGCTGGAGTTAGGGGATTGCCCCTACCCCAGACTTAACTTCATAGTAAGCAGAAACAATAAGCTTGATTGCAGAGCCTGAACTGATTGGACCTTATTTAGTTGATTTAAAGTTCTACAAATAGGTGTAATTTTGCTGAAAACATTACCCTTGCAGAGGTAATAATAACTTGATTCATGCAATAGTCCTTATATGGAACTAGTCAGGCACAAAGATAGTGATGACATCAAAGCTGTGGCAGTTGTTTTCTTTCAGGAAAAGATGAAGGTCTCGCAACTTAGATGAAAGTTTTATTGCTGTGGAATGTGGAGATCTTATGTGTGCCACATCGGAAACCTGCAAACTTGCAAAGTGTGTTAGACACTGAATTAAAACACATAAACAACAATCTTGTAAACCATTTGGCTTTTTGTTTTGTAAAGAGTGGTGTGACAGAGCCTAAATTCTGGCAATTGGAAAGAGAAAAATAAAAATGGGACATCAACCACACACCCTGGGGGTGCAGGCCGAGGTTTAATTATACCATTTGACCATCTGTAAATCATGACAATGTTATGATTACACCCTGCTTTCAAATCACAGAAGCAATTATGACAGTGATGAACATTATTTCCCTGTTTGTTGCAAGCAGGCCTGACTGAGACCTGAGTCATAAAATCTTGTAATGTTGCAATAACATGCTTCAAACATATAGTTCATAGCAATATGCCTGATACACTATGCAATTAGCGGGACAAATACATATGTTGTTGGCCTATGCCAATTTAATAACAGTGCCTATTGCACCTGTGATAATAAGACAAACGGAGCATTAATTTGTCTGGGGTTTTGCTTTGGAACATATTGTAGGGGTGGGTCAGCAATGCTGGCCCCAGTATTTAGGTTTGGTTATGAGCATTAAAAACGTTATACATGTGGAGCACTTTCCTGAATACATACATGCATGATACAGTGTAGCAAGATGTTTATCAAAACATTATAACATAAACGTGAAACATTAATGTTTGCAATAGAACAATTTCAGTATTGAGCATAATGCATAAAATACATTTTAAACAACAAATATAAACTGTAAACTTAGCTTAGAGTCCAGAAATGTTAGCGTACTGTGAATTTACTGGTAGAAAAAAAATGCATTCATTGCTGTAAGGCTATGACAAAAGTTGTTTTGCATTTGTTTTAACAGGATAAGAAAGCTGAAAAGACAATCAAAAGAATGAATATGTGTGGACATACATACACAACTTTACCCTCCAGCGTAACTGATTACTTGCTAAGGGCAGAAGCCCTTGTATTAATAATAGGTGTGGGATTTAACTGTTTGCACTAGACAAAGCAGAAGGGCTTGGGCTGGGTTATGCTGTCAAAATACTTTGGGTCTTTTTAAAACCTGTAAATAAGAAACAATTATTGGCAAATACACATTTTCCTTATTTACCCCTCTGGAGGGACAGTGATATACCTTGCAACCTTTGTGGGTATTACACTGGAAGGGAGGAAGGGTAGCTAACCCCCTCCCCCTGAGCTCCTACTGGTGGAAGAGACAGCTCGAATACTGTAGCAGTAAAAAGGTTAGCTGTAGATGGTGACATGAATATTAACCCAGAAATGGTCTGGCAATATTAGTAGCTAGTCGCGCAGCACCTTAAAAAAAATGTGCACTAGATAAATGGTAATGGGGTGGCCCCATTGCAGTCCCCACCTACTTACACTTTAAATTATAACAAGATAATATTACAATTAGTTTAGTAAGTTTCATACCTTACTATAAAGATGGGGAACTTCTTTTCCTCTAGAAGAAAGAGAAGAAACACAGACAAACAACAGATACAAACACACACCAGTTTAAAAATAAAACAAGATTATTTCCATAGGATAAAAGAAGCCAAGCGTCCCTGGGTTCCCTTATCCTAAGCATGATAAAATGTCAGCTGAGTTTATAAGATCCGGATTGATGGTAATACTGTACGTACGTATTTTTAGAATGCATTTCAAAAGGAAAAAAAATGATTACACCATGGTCACACATAAAAACCAAAACCATTGTTTTTTAACTGTAGATGGTAAACTCTCAAAAACAGCTGTAATAGTCCTTTTTTCAAAAGTGTACTATATATATATATATATATATAATAAAATATGGAGATGATGAATAATTCTCCCTTCCAGCTGGAGTATTGCCGTGTTGGCTGCAAGTCAGAAGCAGTGAGGCGAGAAGAAAAGTTTGTTCCTCTTCACTTAGAATACTAGTTTTGCAATAAAAGTCAAATTACATGGTTCACTCTTGGTGTGCTTTCATGAAAACATACATTTTGTGTGAAAAGTTGTGCTTTAGGTATGGAATACACATCAAGTTTGAACTGGTAGTAACATAAAATGTTGAAACACAAGAAGGTCAAATAACGTGCAAAAGGTCACAGTGTGCATGCAAGGGTCGTTCAAACCCAGTTATTTTTGTAGTGTCCTTGAACACTACTGATATTAAAATATCTTTAAATATTAATAAAGCACACAATAAAACTGCTGGCCAAGACAGTACACACACACACACATATACACATACACAAAAAGAAATACTTAACACAAAATAAGACTGATATTATTTGACACCAATTTGCTGAGGTAATGCCCATAGTTTTATTAGAAAACTGTACGTGTTTTAGATATATGTGCTGCCTCCTGCCTGTCTTGTGACACTGACAATTTTTAAACCAACACATTTATACATATCGCCATGCCAAATCTTTCCAGAACAAACACTTTTTTAAACACATTCTAACTCCGTTAAAACGCAGCACAACATACCATCTGTAAGTGAACACATCTCGTATAACATGGTTACACCTTTTGGCACATAGCTAAAATATGGCACTCTGCCATTTTGCAAAAAGTTTCTGGTTTTAACTAGAAGTATGATAAAGCCATTTATAGCTGTTAACACATTACATTTTCACCTAACAGTGGCTTGGCACGTTGCTTGCAAACTACAAATCTTTCTGCACATTGCAATCTATGACGTCATATCTCTTCACCTTCAACACTACCTGCTCCAACCAACAACTACATACAAAAGTTCTTTACTGACCCTATCTAGGCAGCACAAATGTTTCATTAAAAATAAAACCAATTAAAACAGTCAGATATGAGGCAAAGAAGCTTCCTCTTTCTTTTTTTTTTTTACTGTAACATGTTGTGCACTGAAGGCAGTCAATCCTATCTCGCAACCTTGACAACAGAACATAATTACAGAACATAGATATAAGCTAGAAAATATGCACGAGAAAGATGGAGCATTACCTTGTTTAGTATATGTATTACAGAAATAAAACAGACAGACATAAAACAACTTTAAATAAAAAAATTCAGACTTACCCAGTGCCAAGGTATTTTTCTTCTTCTTTTCTGATACACTGGTCCGAGTAAGAAAACTGACTGCAGGACCTTCATGATAATTTCCAAACACTGCAGCTATTAACCCTTTCAATGGTTTTAACCCTTTCAAAGGTTTTCTTTTTTTGCCATTTTAGTAACCTGCCAAACCAAGTCTTCTTCCAGAGCTCTGGTTTGCAGTTTAAAAACACCACAAAAAAATCTCTAACAGTACTAGGTTGAGATCCATCTGGTAGAGGTCCCCAGTACTTGGGTTTGGGATCAAATGTTTCAGCCTCTATAGGAGGCAAGGGAACTTGAAATTGATACAAAAAACTTGAAACTACACAGATAGGCAACATGGGGGAGGATTTTCAAATCATTCCGTCTGTAGTCACCTACTGTGCATACATCCACAGTAGTTTATTTTCTTTCTCTAAATGTTGCTTATCTAACGTTACTTAATCAGCCGCTGCTTTTCTACTAAAAACAGCCTGAACTGTGAAAGCCATCATTGACTCTAACAGTATATACTTGTAGCAAGCACAAATTACAAGGGCAAAGGGCAGTTGCCCTTGCTTGTTTGAGAGACTTTTCCTTAATACATCTCTCCACATATTCTTTCACAGTTTCATCAAAGAGAAAAGATAAAAAAAAACAACCACCGGGAGTTACTGTTGCCTGCCTCCTTCACCCTTTTTTCTCCCTAGTTTTCTAAAGGTACTCAACCCACTTAAAGGTTCTGTTGCTGGGGTGCTCAACCCACTTAAAGGTTCTGTTGATGGGGTGCTCAACCCACTTAAAGGTTCTGTTGCTCCCCCTCCCCCTTTTCTGTCTATGCTCACACACTGTCAGAACAGGCTCAAACGTCCCTATTTACTTGTTACCGGTTTACTTTATGGCACCTAGTCCCTATTGCCACTATTTCAGGCTCAGACTTATAGCTACTTTTGTCACTATTTCAGACTCAAGCTATCCTGATATCAGTCACAACTTATATAAGCAATTTTTCTTTTTTTTTTTTTTATTACATGCAACAGCCTGAGTGCAGTACCTACAGTGATCAAGCGCCGTCTGGGTCGAGAGAGAATCCTCTGCGATCGGGGCGGTCCCACCCTGACTCAGCTTGCTGTAGGTACTCTTACCAGAAGTCTTGGGATTCGTCCCGACCAGGACTACTCCGGGTCCAGTCCGTGCTGATCCTGCCGACTACGCCAAAACTGTCGTGGAAAAAAAAATATATTCTTCTTACACTTTACTTTAAAATCAGGCTCAGGAACACTGCATGTAGTAAAAAGAAAAGTTTAATACATATGCATATGGGAGTCTGCTTCCAATAACATGCAAGGCTCTCCGAGTTTCATTAGTCAATCACTTATATACACTTATTATCAAGGCGTTGTTAGGCGTACTTTTATCTTGAAAAATACCAACATTGCAGTATTAACCAATCATGAATTAAACGTGTTGATACCAATGTAACAGAAAGCACTCTCATTTCTTTCCCAATACTTCTTGATACGAGTGCCTGGGTCAGTTGACCTGGAGGAAGCAAATGAGTTTCACTCACACCATAGCAACGCATAGCCACTCTTCAATGCCTTAACATGCTGTTATCTTATATGTTTTGCCTAAGCATGTTTTATCTTATATTTTTGTCCGAGTCTGTTATCCAGGCTGGTACCAACCAGTTCTATCCAGTTTTATTTTGCTTTCTGCTTCTACAAATGTACCTCAAGTAACCTCAGTGACATTCTGTAACCCTGTAACAGCATATACTAGTATGAACTCAGAAATTTCTACTACACATTCCATTTATATTCCATATATTTCTTCTCTCTGTTATTTATTACTGAAGAAATTTGCATGAATATATAATCTTTATCCCTTAGAGTTTCTTTAGAGTTCATCTACCTCTATAGCTTACTCCCTACTGGAAGTCATAATCCTCTGTTGTGACGTCACAGTCTGTTGCCATGAGAGTAACTGTGATGTCTCAAGCAGTGCATTATGACATCCAGTAGGGAGAAAGCAACAGGATTAGAGGAACTCTTCAAGAGCAAAGATCCTGTTTTCATCCAAATGACCTCAGTCAAAAATACTAGGGAGGAGGAGTACAGAAATAATGTGAAATACAAGCAGAACTGTGTCTAAATATTATGTTTTGTTAAAGTTCTCCTGAAGGTGCCAGCTGCTCTTTAAGAAACCATGAAGACATGAGACCCTGTATTCAGAAATGGCTAAAGGTGGCACAAACCACAAGAATTGTGTAATACAGTTGTCTGTTGCACCAGTTCAAAATACACGTTGCAGATTTGCACGCTAATGGCTATTTGTCAACAACATAATGTGCCCCGTGGCATTTTTGATAGTTTCTTTTCATTCCCATGACATTATGTCTGTGTTATTGTGACCATAATGTTTTTTCTGTGGATGAAACAGTCATACACAGTCGAAAGAGCCTGATGTATATTAATTTTCAGAAGGGCCAGTTGTTTCAGCCAATGGGGAGCTGTCAGAGAGCTCCCAAACCCCAAGGACTGTTGGTTTTGGGCTCAGTTCAGCGGGAGCCCCTCCGGGGGGGGGCGGGGGAGGCTTCAGCAACTTTGCAGAAGAATATGGCTGCAAGACTAGGGAAAGGCCTGCCTGGAGGTTGCCAGTCACTTGTCACCCATTTGCCTTTCCCCATTCAGGAGGAGTTTTGGTCAAGGAATCGAGTTTGTAGTTTCAGCAGTGGGAGTCTCTCTAACATGCAGAGGCTTGCCAGTGTTGCTGAGGTTGGGCTTCAAAGGAGATGTACAACATTAAGCTGTGGGAGGAAGCTATACCACAGCAATGAAGGTTTTGTGTAAAGGTTTTTAAGGAAGAGGGTGATCTTTTAGGGGGTTGTGGAGCCCTGGTCTCAAGGAAAGCTTGAATTTTGTCTACAAACCTAGACGATAGTGTCACGGAAAAGGGGGAAGGACATTTGGCCAAAGGTATGGAAAGAAATTACTCTGGTTTATGGAAGAAAAGGTTTATGGACACTGTCCCAGCTCCTTTTAAATTTATATCTAGAACCCCTTATCAGGCGGATTATGCAAGCACATGAGGTTCAGGGTATTCAGGTATGGGGGCATACTACTAAATTACTAGCATATGCTGATGACTTATTGCTTCAAATTTCCTATCCGTTCTCCTTTATTCCTGCCCTATTAGATATTATCCAGGGATTCAGTGAAGTTGCCAGTTATAAGCTCAATATTGGGAAAACCTTGGTATTTCCCTTGAATCACAAAACTTTTCAACATGAGATCACCCCTTTCAGGTTAGCTTGGAGCGCAGATGCAATAAAATATTTAGGGCTCATTCTAATGAGATCCCCTGTTCGTACGTTTCAGTTAAACTTAGATTCCTTATTGCATGGGATTGAGGCTAATCTCAAAAGATGGGCCTTGCTTCCATTATCAATGTGGGGAAAAATCAATTTAGTTAAAATGAACATATTTCCCCGCTTGTTCTACCCTGTAAATATGTTAAATGATTGGCTTCCTTTAAAATGGTTTAGGAAAGTTCATGGTATAATTGCTGGATTCATTTGGAATTATAAGAAACCCAGACTGGCTTACCATAAACTAGCTGCTCCCAAATTGATTGGGGGCCTGAGACTGCCTCATATAGGGCTGTATTACTGGGCCAGTCGTGCCAACAAGTATCTGAGGTGGTTAACACCGATTGATTCCCATGGACATAGTAATTATGTCCCCTTTTGGTTAAAGGTAGAGATATCTTGTGTACTAGAGCTAGGATTAACTGCTAGGGCCCCTGATGTATTGTACTCCAAACTCTTTACCCATGTCTCTTCGGAATTCCCCCATTGAGATATCCATCAGAGTTAATTTGCAGCTATGCACCTTTTTAAAATATAGTCATAATAAGGATCCATCGCAGCCATTAAAGGGTAATCTCAACTTTCAGTTGGATGGTAGACCCATTAGGGGTAGTTGCTTCCACAGTTAGAGGATGGCCTGGTTAAGGATTTAATCTTGGCAGAAGGGCGATGGTTAACATCAGCTGATATTTTGAATAAATTTCAAATTCCACGTGCTGATATATTTAAAGTTTTTCAACTTTGACATGTGTTGGTTAAAAAAATGGGCACAATTTCCGCTATTGCATCAGCTCCAGATTTTTATTTTGAGATAGGGTCATTAGCAGGAAAGGCTCATGCTGTTTCCGGTATATATAGGGTGCTTCTTAGCTGGGTACATTCCCTAAATCTAGCACCAGTGAATTACTGGTCTTCATATTTCCCTGATAATGAACCGGACTGGGCGTGTATTTGGCGTACATGCCACAAATTCCTGTAGCAAGACAGGCTTAGACTAATGCAATTCAAAACATTGCACAATATTTACTACTCCCCCTTAAAGCTGGCTAAATTAGGTATGGTGTCCTCCTCTACTTGCTACAGATGCCAGCAGGGTAGTGGGGATCTGCTCCACATTTTTTGGAATTGTCCCAAAGTGGCTCCACTGTGGTCTAGGATTAGGCAAAATTTGGATCCTCTGCTGGGGCTGGATGATCTTTTTAAAGCAGAGATATGTGTATTAGAGGATGTTTCCACTATTTCGGTACGAAATAGGAAATACCATATTTGCCTGATATCCGCTTCTGTTAAAAAAGTGATATTAAGGCACTGGAAAGATACCTCAGAAATTACTTATGGCGAGTGGTTACTAGAGTTACTTGCTAATCTTAGAACGGAAAGGGTTATCACTAGTCTTCAGAATAACTTACCTAGGTTTAACTGAATCTGGGGTCCTTTATGTACGCTGTATTCGTTACCAGTTAAGGAGTGATTATCTCAAGTGTCATTTTACAGGACGAGAATATGTGTGATGTGTGGGGTTTTTGGGGAGGAGGGTGTGGGGAGTAGGGTGGGGGGACTTGGGGGGTGAATACATCCGGAGTTATGTCATCTTTAAGTTCTGATGTAGCTTTTGCTCTGTATCTTATTTGATGGATGTATTCTTGATGTTAAAAACTTTAATAAAATTTGAATGGAAAAAAAAAGAAAAGGTTTATGGAAAAGGTTACAGGAAAAGGTTTAAGGAAATTTGGTATGGGAGTCTCATGGACACGTGGAGGCTTGTCCAGTAAAACCATGTACCTGTAGTCTTCAAGAACACCTGTACAGTGAAGGAAAGTGATTTCTTGTAGTTTGGGACTTCTCAACTAAAGGTCTGCATCTCAGTGCAGGCTCAGGGATGTCTGTGTCCAAGTCTCACTGAGGCTGTATGATCGGTGAGAGTCTAGAGACTGTGTGTCCTGTATGAAAAGGGCCACGGCAGCCAAACTGGCAGTGTGGCTGAAAATGTCTTTAATAGCCAGATGTGACCAAACCTAAAAAATAAAGTTTGCCAACTTTACTGTGAGGCTGTAAGAATCTGTGAATTTCTAGCACCAGCCACTAGCAAGGCTGAGTTCAAAAGAAAGCATCACTGCATCAAGATACTGTTATATCCAGCTCAGGTGGAAGACCATGGCTGCAAACTGTAATCTGGAGCCAGGTAGGGAAACTGCAGAGCCCTATCAAACTGGGCCACAGGGAGCCATGGGTGTGAGTCAGAGCGCTAGGGCACTCTGGTTCCTGTGGGGAGCTGGACCGTGGGGGTACTCCTGGGTTTAGGCTCCTTTATGGCCTGGAAAGCCTTGCAGATGTGCTCTGCATTTGGCCTGCTTGGTAGTCTGAAGGAGTCAAGCTGCTAGAACCTTCAAGCAAGGGGAAAGATGCCAGTGTTGCAAACTGCAAGGTGCCTGCTACACATCTACTCATCTCCAGCTTCTCTAACTCCAGAGGCCTGCTGTTCCATCTCCCCCAGGTTTACAGTTCCAGTGCCATCTGAGACTGTCTGCAGAACTCTGAGTAAATGCTGGGATTTTCCTGCATCTGGAGACTATATATAGTTGCTTCAAGTTTATGCCCAATGGTGTAGTAAAAGTCTTGAAGAGAAAAGTAAAAGTTAATTTTATTTTCACCAAGTACACCAGCACTGGCCAACCAGCTGCATCACAGGCCTGTAACGTAGCTAGTACTCGATACCCAGGGGCTGAATAGTGGGGTTTTGTCTGGACTGGGGATATGTATCAGTTTGTGTTTGTTTAATGGGAAAAAAACTACAGCAGCTAGTTAGTCAGAGGGCTGAATCTGAACCTTCCAAAGGTTGGTGGGTGGCTTGCTTTAAGAAGTGTGTCTGAACTAAAGAATACAGATGATTGTTTTGCCAAAGCCAAATAACAAATGCCATTTGTCCAATGTAAATGTTGATTAACCTCTACTCCAGTCTACCCATTCCCAACCCTCCCCTTGTAAATAAATGATGGTTTACTGTTTCTGGAAAACTCTGACTTGTGAGCATATTATTAACTGAAGCCAGAAATTCAAAGTGTTGCCATTGGGGGTTTGGTGTATGGAAAATCAATGTGTTGTGGTGACTATATGGAGAGGTGAGTTGGTACAGCATCCCAGGAGGTTACTAACTGTTACTAACTGACCCACTTAAAATGTACTATTTGTGGAGGAACCTGGTTAGTTTATTTTTAACTTGGGAAAGAACCCCTGTAACAGCAAAATGGAAATCCAGCCCCTCAACCTTGTACTGTAGTAGCCCTCTGTAGACACAGCTTCAGGGCTTCACCTGGAATAGGCTCCCCTATTCCTTTGGTTTCTGAAATTCCAAAAAGGAAGAAAATAACCTCAAGACTAATGCTAGTTGCCACCTACTTGACTGTTTGGTGTTGAACTTGCCTTCTGTTGTTGATTTGAGACCAGAAGGTGTCTGTGCCTGCCCATTCCTGTTCATTAATCTGGTTGCAGTGCACAAAGTTTGGAAAACACTTTGGTGTGGAGGATGTGGACAGTATTGGATCCGTGTCCAGAGGCTCCACGACTTGCACCTTCTCCAACTGCAGTGTCCTACAAGCCTCTGTTATGAGGTGGGACAGAGATTTTGTATCAAACAGGGCAGGGATTAGGATCTTTCTCTTAGACTCCATCCACTCACCCTCCTCCTCCTCTTCAGAGGGGGTCTTCCTCTTCATCAAAAAGGACACTGGTATTAAGATTTTCCCCATGGCCCCTTGTATCATCATCTTTACCTTTCATATAGTCAAAGTACGGGGTTGCCTCTTGATCTGCGTGAGCAGTGGAGTTCTTCTCTGGTGCCCAAGGATGTGCCTGTATGGACCCCCCCCCCGGTCTGAGGAGACTGCCTTGGGTTTGGGTGTGTTAGTGGGTATGTCCTGCAGGACATCAGGACTCAGCAGGTCATTGCTAGAAGAGATTTGCACAACTTAGCCTTGCCACTGCCAGTTGGTCTTCCAGGCGCACCCCCAGCTTGGGGGTTTGACTGGGGGAGGGACTGAAATAGACGTATTTGATTGTGTTGCACTAAGTTGGGCAATAAAGGCCTAAAGGTGAGGGTCTCATCACCCTCCTGCAGGTCTTGCATTGCTGGAATACTGCAGGTCTCCGATAAGCCATGCTGCCAGTTGTTTTTCTAAAGGAAAAACAATCGATCCCAACACAAATAAATATTATAAATAAAGCTGCTATTATCTCCACAGTAGCTGCTGTTTTGTCTGGTTCTGAGAGGAGCTCTGTGCAACTTGTTTCAAGGGAGCAGTCTACAAGGGATAGTTTCTGCTGCAATTACATGTTACCTGTCATTCCCCCCCCCAGGTACTGTTTGGGATGCTTTGTTGATTACTGGGGTTGTGAGTTGGGGATGTGACTGCACCTGTTGCTGTCTACTGGGAGGTGGGCTCTCCTACCTTTGAAAAGCTTGCGCTGCTATTGTCTCCACAGTAGCTGCTGTTTTGTCTGGTTCTGAGAGGTGCTCTGTGCAACTTGTTTCAAGGGAGCAGTCCACAAGGGATCGTTTCTGCTGCAATTACATGTTACCTGTCATTCCCCCCCCAGGTACTGTTTGGGATGCTTTGCTGATTACTGGGGTTGTGAGTTGGGGAAGTGACTGCACCTGTTGCTGTTTACTGGGAGGTGGGCTCTCCTGCCTTTTAAAAGCTTGCGCTGCTAGCAAGCGTGAGTGATTGCGAGTGGCATGAGCGCCACTCCATAGAAGAAAATCTGTTAGCAACTAATCCTGCTCTCTCTCAGAAGGCACATTTTATCTTGATTTGTTAAGTATTTTAAAGCCTTGTTTGAATTTGTTATGCTCTTTTTGTTTTGTAATTTTATTTTTTTCATTTTTAGTTTGTTTTAAGTTTTGTTTTTTCCTTATTTTCTTTTTTATCATGTTTTTTATTTACACAATGTTGATGTTATTAACATTTTGCTCATTCTCAATTAATGTTTCACATGTTGAAAAAGTAGAGTGTTTATTGCACTATTCTTGTCCATTCAGTATCAGTACAGATCAGGGCAATGGGTTTACAGGGATGTATTTGTCAGAATCTCATGTTTCACTTCTGTCTTTTTCTTATGAAGTTCATATATTTCATAATTTTCAATATAGTGAGTGCACATGTAGATTGGTCACTACCTTATCCATTAAAAATGATAGAGAAAAGGAATAATTTAAAAAGATTAATTATGTTATTGTTACTTATGTCTGGATCAGTGCATCCACATCCTGGGTCTAACTTTACTTCTGAGACAGACTGTGAGTCAGCCACAGTTAGTATTAACAAGGGTTATGTCTCTCCTACTCTTAAAATTGTTCATTTGAACATACAGAGTTTGTTATCTAAATGGTCTCAATTTGTGACCTTGTCCCAATATCATTCTTTTGATATTATTACTTTATCTGAGACATGGTTGCATAATGGTATTAAGGACTCTGAGATTTATCTCCCCAATTATAATCTCGTTAGACAAGACAGAGAAGGAAAAAGAGGAGGTGGAGTTGTAATGTATATTCTTTGTAAATTTGATTACACTATTTTGACTTTTCTGTGACAAATTCTGGATGTAATATGATTTCTATTGATTTGATTTTTGGACAAAGTTAACATTTGACTCTTAGTACTGTTCATTTTCCCCCGGTAAAATTTTAAATGGTTTAGATTTATTGACCCTTTTTTGTGAAGTTTTTCCCCGTAATAGAGAATGGATTACTCTTGGTGACTTTAATTGCAGTTGGGATAAAAGTTTGAAGAGTGGAATCAGGGAGACTTTGATTAATCTGGGTGTAACACAATTAATTAAGGAAACTACCAGACTCAATTATAAAACAGGTGTAGGGACCATCCTTGATTGGATCATTGTCACCCATGTTGATAGAATTTTTAAATCTGAGGTTATGGCCGACACCAAGAGTGACCATTGTCCTGTCAAATGTGAGTGGTCCATAAAATTATTAAGAAGTCCTCCCAGATATATTGAATGTCGAAATGTGGCTAAGTTTACCCCCAAGGGAATCCAAGATTTATATAATAAAATTGACTGGTCCCCTTTGGTAATTAGCACTAACATTGATGAAATGTGGGAATTATTTTGCATAGCTTACAGGGTTTTAAATAATTGATTAGCAGTTTTTTCTTGGGACAATTCTGACTGTACAGAAAGTATTTATATAAGTTTTCTAGAAGTGTTATGTTTGTTAAACACAGTGAAGCAAGTGCTATGCATTTTCACAATGTTTTAGTACTTTTATGAGCAAAACGCTAATCAATTTTTGGAGTTAAATAAATCCCTGGCTTATCATGCAATTGCAAATATAATCTCTCCCTTAAAGAAAATAAGAATTAGATCATCCAAACAAGAATGGGTTACAAGGGACCTCATTCACTTAATGAGAAAACGTGACAAGTGTTGGAAATCTTATACTCTTTTTAGAACCCTGATTGCTCTTCAAGAGTATAAGACACTTAGAAATAAGTGTAAATCTGAAATTAGGAAAGCTAGGGTCACCTATTGTTTAAATGAACAAAGGAATTCCAGGGCCAATCCTAAAAAGACTTGGAGTTCCTTAAATAAAATTATGGGACAGGGTAAAGTGATTCCGTTCCTATTCTTCATCATAATGGACAAAGTATAACTGATCATCTTAGGGTTTCTAATATTTTCAATAGTCATTTTGGGAACTTAGGCCCCTATAGAACTCCCATAGATTTGGATGATGTATCTGATAATAATGTTGTTCATAATGACACTAATCCAAAGTTTTATTTTAAGTCTCTTTCGCCTTCCTCAGTAAAAAAATACTTTTTGAAAAATAATCCAAAACCTTTTCAGGGCCAGGATGGTGTTGATGTTAGGATAATTAGAATGGGTATTGATTGTTTTGTTTATCCAGTAGTTCATATCTTTAACTTTTCCTTATATCATACTGTTTTTCCGAGTAGCTAGCAATGAGCAGTTATAAAACTTATCCTAAAGAACGGAAATCCTTCTTTAGTTACTAATTATCATCCTATTTCCCTTTTATCACCTATTTCAAAAATTCTGGAAAGGATTGTCATGGACTAAACCTTGGATTTTCTTGGGAGGTATTCTTTGTTATCAGAGAACCAAGATGGCTTTAAGCCAGGATATAACACTGAAACAGCCTTGGTGGGGTTCATGGGCAGTGTCCATGGAGCACTTGATAGTGGACGTTCATGTGTGGCACTTTTCGTGGACCTCACCAAGGCTTTTGATTTGGTTGAATTTGATCTTCTTCCTGGTGTGCTTCAAGGTCTTCATTTTTCTGATGAAGTAAATATGTGGTATCAAAACTTTTTGTCTGAAAGATCATTTAGAACTATTATTGGTTCATCTTTATCCCATTCTCTTCCCTTAGTTTGTGGTGTGCCCCAGGGTTCAATTCTGGGACCACTTATTTTTGCCTTATTTATGAATTCCGTATCTGATATATGTACAAAAACTAAAATGATTCTTTACACAGATTACTATCTTCAAACTGATTTTAATTTCCTGCAGGATTGGTTATCCTTAGGTCACCTGGTTTCGAATTCCCAGAAAACCAAAGTAATGGTGTTTTCTAAGAAGAAAAATGTACCAATTGAGTTGCTTCCAATTTCTGATAGGACAGGAAATATCATTGAAAATGTATCTGTTTTTAAATACTTGGGTATTACGTTGGACACACATTTTTCTTTTGAACCTCACATTCAGAATCTTAGGAAAACCCTTCATCAGAGGTTGGGTATGCTTTATCGGGTTAAATCTTTTTTGACTTTAGAATCCAGAAAGCTCTTAGTTCATAGCTTTCTGTTCTCCATACTCGATTATGGCATACTGATTTATACATCCTCATGTACTAATGTTTTGAGTCCTCTTAAAGTAATTTACCATTCAGCTCTGAGGTTTTGGCTAAATTTACCCTTTCGAACCCATTGCTCTGATCTGTACAATCAGTCATCTTCCTTATCTTTTGAAAATTGAGTACTTTATAAGATGGGCATTTTCTTATTTAAAATTAAATGTAATTTTTCTCCTTATTCTATTTCTTTAATGTTTCCTAGATTAGTTAATGCGTTGTTTACTAGGTCCCAGCACAATTATAAATTTAAAATACCATTTTTTAAGACTACTTTGGGGCAAAGATCCTTATTATTTAGAGCACCTAGTTTTTTTAATAGAGTTCCATTAGAAATTGTTTAGAATAGTTCTTTTCAGGTTCATATGAAATCTTCAGAAGTTGTTAATAATAACTTCTGTCAGGGTTTTAAGACACGGTTAAAATAGTGGCTATCTTTGGAAACATAACGTATTTTTATGTATTGTATTTTACTGATTGAATGTTTTGTTTGTATTATGTTTGTTTGTTAATATTTTGTGTGTTTTTCAGTTTTAAACTTGTCTCCAATGAAAATTGGCAGTTTGCTCATTTGGATTTACAAGAATAAAAATTAAAAATGAAAAAATAAAGAAATATGCAAGTCTGTTATGTAGGCTGCCTTTCTTAATCCTCCTCCCAAGCTGGGAGAGAACAAAGGTTCAAGTACAGGGACTTACTATCCTCAATCCAGCTGTTTATGAAGAAAGAGTGCTTTTTAGTAGAAACGTATGACAGCCAAAGCAAATGCCAAAATTCTAGCCAAAACGCTTCCTCAATTACATTGATAAGTCTCATTTTTACTGTGGCACAGCGTGCTAGTGCACTGATGACCTCACGCAAAGGCTTGTGATTTGGGGCCATTTGTGTGAGTGTGCCCATATAGAGTGAGACTGTCTCTCACAATAAGACATCTGTGCCATCTGCCAACAATGGCCACCCAACTGCACAGCTCTTTTCAAATAAAGAAACATGCTTTGAGGTCTGCTAGCTGACTGGAGCACTACAGAGCATTCCTGACAGAGTTGGAAGGCAATCCATGCAGGGGAGAACACCCTTACAAGAGTCCAACATATATAAGGTTCATTCGCACGGTGCCTTGCCACAGTGGCCACTTTCAAATCATTCAACAAAAATTAAAGCAAACATTAGAGAGCCATGTTCATATGGCACCGGTGTTTTCCTTGCACTTTTCCTTTCTGGCAGTTTAGGTGTTGTTCCAGTCACTGTTGGGTTGGTGGGGACTTGTAGTGATGCAGGTGGTTTGCCTGTTCAGACAGCACAGGACACCACCTACACCACTCCGCAAACCCAGGAAAGGAGGGATTGTGGCGGCAATGCCATGCAACAGAAAACTGCCAAAACAGGAAGGTTCACACGTTGGCAGGAGCACCGATCTGGCCGCTGTGAGCCACTGACAGCGTCTCAGTCAGTGGTGTGAATGAGCCTGTAGGCTTAGGCTAAAGGCACAAACATATGCCAGTCCTGTTCTCTTGAAGAAAAGAAAGGAGAACTGAACTTATACAGTAGGGGTTTAGTGATATGCCGCTAAGTAAAAAGGGCTAACCTAACACTAAACTGATATCAGAAACGTGACGTGTACACAGCACACAAAGAAACCAGATAAATACACTGTGTACACATTACCACTGAATATCAGCCCTGTGCACACGTCAGCAGTTGAAGGAGCCGAAATACATTCCTCATACATTTAAAAAAACGAAACACCTGAAAATCATTTTAGACATAAAAACTCTAAGAAAGTTTTTATGTTATATAAAATCTATAACTCTGATGAAAGTAACCAGAATACTGGATCTATAACTCTGGTGAAAGTAACCAGAATACTGGAACTGTGAAACCTAAATAAAATATGATGTCCTATAAAACCACTCTGTAACATTAAAGTAACTGTACCAATGTAAAATGATACCACAGTAGACGTACAGTATATATATATCTTTGCCTCCTAAAGCCATATACCATGAAAATGCAGCCGAAAAGTAGTGATGAGCTGCCACAATGATATTACAGTACACAGGATACCCAAAAAGAAACACACCCCACCCCTTAAAAAAATAAACGGGGCGGGGGGGCTAGAGAGCCATCTCCTGGGCTGGATGAACCTTTCCAAGCTCTTCACCTCGTGGTGCCAATTGTTATATTTTATCTGCATCAACTGCTAAAAAACAGTAAATAAATAGTAGAATTATACACAGCTATCCAGAAGGAGTTGATTGATATAAATTTTGTGAGATGGGAAGACAGAAAATGCAGCCCTCGGGCCAGGCAAAGGAACAGCATGCAACCTCGAACAAGGCCTTAGGACCATCGAACAACAGTAAAAACAGAGCCCAGGGAACCTCAAAACTGCCATGGGCTGCAATGCTGGTGTCCATGCAGGCGATGGATGCCAAAATAAAAAAAACATTACTAAAACTTGAGGTTCATGACCAAGTCATACAAAAACTTACTGGCACAATAGCGGAAATGGAGAAACGGTCTGTCTCTACTCTGACGACCGTGGCAACGCTTACTAAAGAGAATGGCCAACTCCAGGGCTGCCTGGAACACATTAAAAATGAGATCTGAGCATGAAACATTTGAATTGTTGGTCTACCTGAAGGGTCAGAAGGTACAGCACTCTTACAATATTTAAAGGAATTGGCTACCTGAAACCCTGACACTACCAAAAAGTTTTAGGTGGGACTCTTTGTTAAAAGCCTACCATGTGAACCCAAGAGTTCGTTCATCTTCCCCCAGTCAGTCATGCACGGTGTTACTCAAATCTTCAGGCTCAGAGATCAGAGATCTGATTATCCAGGCAGCGCGATGTGCATACCCACTATTAGTGAATCGAGAGAATGTTAAGCTATACCCCGATCATTCCTTTCAGACCAGAGCGAGAAGGAAGGCCTTTGATGAGATTGAGAGGACTAGGTATTATTCATTCCTTTCTGCTCCCCGTCTGCGGGTCATATAAGGAGGCAGAACTGGCAGTTTGACAGTCCCCAAGATGTGGGAAAATGGGTAGAAAGGATCGAGGGTGAATTTGAGGAATGCAGAGATCCACAGGAACCAGAATATTCTTCGTCAGACTCAGAGGACTGAGCAGTGAGTTTAATTAACTCTAGCAAACACAGATTGCTAATTTGGCTAGCCGAGTGGAATTGTTATCTTGTTCTACTTGCTGATAGCCTTGCACGTTCTGTTGTAAATAAACTTTGGGAGATTGGAGGGGCTAATAGGAGCTTTTATTTTTGTTTCTAGAAAGAATAGACACTTTGGGTACTCACTTGCCTGAGTGGGAGCGTTACAACTGCCATTTTCATTAGTTAGGGCTCCTGTAATTGCACCTTTAGTTTAAGATAAAGCAGCCTGCAGTTTAAAGGCGTTTTGTTCCTTTGAATATGCCGAATGGGCAAAAGTGCTTTTGTGTTAATGCCACAGCTGATGAAGATTAATCAATAAGTGAATTATGTTCTAGAGATAGCACTGGGGATATATGGGCAATTCAAAAGTTCAAATGTTTATTGTTCTTGTTCTCCCTAAATGTAGACCAGGTTAAATAGCAATCTTTTGATTGTGTTTTTCTCATTATAAGTTCTGCCTGAAGGATAAACCTTTCGCCCTTGGAGAGGCTAGCATTTTCTAAAGAATACTGGACTCTGGGTATTATAAACCCTGATATTATCGACTTTACCCTACGTCCTATTGTATAAGATGACATGGATAAAGCAAGTTGTTCTCCATATATCTGTCTGTTGGACAGCGGCCAACTTATTATTGCTGTATGAGCATTGTAGTTATACTCTGAATGATTACAGAGAAAATAATAAACATAAAATAAAAAAAACACACAAAAAAACTGCATAACGACAAAAATTATAAACTAAACCAAGCCCAAAATACCATAAGCATGTCACAGAAATCCCAATCGCCTGAAATATGACATTGGATCCCCAAAACATATCTTAGAACAAGTAATAAAAAAGTATAAAAACATAACCAAATGTAACACTTCAAAAGGAAAAATAAATATAGAAGAACACTAAATAAAATGCCAACCATGAAACATGCCAGACCAAGACACCAAAACCGGAAGCAATGTATACCACAACCAACTTAAAAGGAACCCATCAAAGAACATGACCCAAAAAATACAACCAATCAAAACAGCACAAAAAACTAAAAAAGCAAAACACACTCAACCCACAAGCCATACCTGTTAACCAATGAAACAGCCGGAAAAAACTTCATTCACCCAAGCCATCAATAGAAAAGTACAACCCAAACCATTCACATAACAACAGAAAAGGGAAAAAGACATGAAAGAACACCAACCAAACCAAAAACCACAGTTACCACAAAAATAAAAATAATGAAGAAAGGAAACAAAATCAACAAAAGAAACCCTTATTGTATAAAATGCATACATGTTGGTAAGGGGCTTGATACTGTATGTGTAGTATGACAACTGGTGGCAAGTGAGCATGGGGAGAATCACTCGTGGCTCTGCTGTGCAAAGTCACTCATAACAATCCCGAGCTCACTTGCCACTGGGTTATGATATTACATATCAAGCCCCTTACCATCCCATATCCCCTTATTTCTGAGCTCAAACACAAGTGCTGAACTATAAGTACTCCCTTAGACCAAATAAACGGCTCCTGTCAAGGGAGGAGGGAGGGATCTAACATTTAAACAGACGCTGTGGGGAAGAAGAAGAGAAAACTGAAAAAAGCCTGAGAGAACTGACTGTGCTTGCCCTAATAGAAGAGAGGCGACAAAACTCACTTACCTGCGGCATGAATGAAGAGACCTTAACAGTCACACCGATAAAGACAGTGGCATGTGGCCTCAAATCCTTGCACGTAGGGCTCTGGAAATGGGGAAGAGTTTAGGAAGGTTATTCAGTTTGATAGCTGCAACTTAGCAGGCACAATTTCTAAATTTAGGGGTGATCCCTATCACCAGGTAGCCTCAACCTGCTCCTCAGTTGCATCTTTATTGAAAAAATATAAAAATAATAAAAAGTTTCCCTGGAGAGAATCTTCCATGCTTTTGACCCTTGAGAAGCACAGCGAAGACTAGAGAGTCCTTGCTATTTAGAATGTTCATATGCCCAGGATTCCATGCTGACTCACAGCTTTGGGTGATACCACTACCCCAGTAGGGGGTGCACGTTACCCATATGTACTAATTCCCCACAGACAATGCGGAGCGCAATGGAAGATACAATGGGTGCACAACCTCTATAGTTTAATGGAAACCTTGGAGTATGATATTGCATGTATAAAATGGATTTTTAACAAATAAAACATATAAAAGAAAGCAAAATCTTTAACTGTATATTACGCAGTATTACTGCATGGTCATGTGATTCTTGGCCAATCATAGCTCTCTCTTTTTGCTCTCCATTTTATAAGGACACATAGATCATCTTTCCAAATTTCACAGCACAGATCTGTACCCCGTTCTGCCATGTACCACCCTCAAATTCCCTGTCCATGTTCCAGATCTCAGGAAGATCAAATTGCTTTCAGTGGGGAAGCTGACAGATAATGGCTGCTAACAGCTCCTAGGCTCCGACTGCAGTGACAGCAGCAGCCTCCTTTTGCCCATGGCCAAACCATATGCTGCTGCCATCATAACCTCCTGCTGTGTGTGAGGGGATCTTTGTGTCCATTTTCAGCTGTAAATTATGATTTTTTGTCATAAATTGATGCAGCTTCTGAAAACAGCTGCAGGGCTATCTGGATGGAAGTAGATGGATGCGGACGCAGACGTAGTCACATCATACATATGTCTTTGCATCCCACCCTTATGAAAATGTCCCACTTGGTTTTAAAGCAGTAATTTTCTTTTTTCTGCTAGTCGGCAGACTCCCCCCCCCACACACACTAATTTACCTTGATTCATCACTGGGTCATTTTAAGTTATGTTTAGTGCCACACTACCATTGTAGTCTACTCTACAGTACTTCATGCTATCCACATTTCCTGCTGTTTTGCGATTTGACAAAGCAGTACTTTGCATATTATAGCTAGTGAACATGCAGTGGTTTGTCTTGCCGGGGGGGCGGGGGCATAGACCAAAATCCTGGCTGCCATAGATAATGAAATAGCTGGCAAAAGATAGAGCTAGCAGTGGCCTAGATGCTAACCACTGACTGCATTAGACATTCAAGAAGGCTTATTACACTATTTACTATGTTCTGACCATTGCCGTCTTCCGATAAATACTGACCTACTGTAAATCAAGCTCTGAAATTTAGTTAGCCAGTTGCTAGCTATTGTACAAACAGGATTTTGTTTTGTCCGTTTTTCATTTCCTTTCAGTAAAGCACAGTGAACAAAGTACGTGATCAGTTGCCTCGCATGCTTTGTGCTTCAAGCTCCTTACTCCACCCCCCACTGTGCTCTCTACCAGTCTCTTGGATGGCTTCCATTACAGGGCCAGTTTGACTATACCATGGGTTGTCTAATTGCAAACTCCCTCAGGAGCCATCAGTCTTCACCCTACTCTTCTCTTCTCACAGACAGAGTGGTACCTAGGAGCCTCAGGGTAACCTATGTCCCCCCCTCAAAGTGCCACGTGTATCTTCTGTCATGTGCAGTCAAGCTTTCTTAGTCTCTGCCCCCACCCTGTGGAATAAATTACTTGCATCAATCCGCTCCTTTGCCACCCATCTGTCCTTCAAAACCAATCTGCACAACTGGCTTCTAGTTGCGCCAGGCTATAACTGCCACCAAGACAATACCAGAGGGAGCAGGCTATCAAGACGTTAGGATGTGGTGAGCTGTTGGGACAACTCCATCGCCCTACATTTCTGGCCTTTCCCACTCTGTTTGTTCCTTAGCTTTCTCTGCCAGCATCAGTTGCCCCCAAGATAGCTCCAGTGGGTGCAGGCCATCATGGCACCAGGACCTGCTGTGCCATCTTTTGGGACCCTTCCCCTTCCTCCAACTCGCCTCCCTGTTGCCCCCTAGCCTTCTCTACCTGCATCGTACCTCATGGTACTCTCTGCTCTCCTAACCTGTTCTTACCTCTTTGCAGTACTACTGATCCACTGTTTTTGATATTTCTCTAGCAAGTCTGAGCTTCTATGCACCTAATTATCCTAGATCATTGCCAGCTTGTATAGCTTGTCTGCTCTATGTAAGCTTCCATGCTCTTACTAATTTAGCCTACTGCCCACTGTTACAGCAGGTAGGCATCTTAGATAGACCTGGAACACTGAAACTATGCTTGCAGACCTGATTTGTCTCCATCAGGTGTGAATTACCTCGTCTGGAGGTACGTTATCAAATTTTGTATTATATTGTATATATGGTATTATATGTGTTACTCTGTCTATTGCTATTTTTGTACTCCGTCTCTGTTGATTATGTTATTTTGTAGCCACATCTGTGTCCTGGGTCGTGTCTGAAAACAGTCCAATGGATCAGTGCACTTACCTGGTTGCCAAAGACGTAAATAAATAAAAAAATAAATAAAACATGCAGAGTTTGTGGGTCAGACCAAGGTCACTTTTGAAGGCCCGAAATATCTGACAGTGTGTCTAAACCATGGAGATCTTAGAAAACACTGCACTAGATTGCTAACTGCAGCCGTTTTCAATAAAAGCAATGAATGGAGATTTTGATAGCCACATATTGTAGTAGGGGAGTGGCAAAACACATCTGGGAGAATTCACTGCCCCAATCAAAGGTGGCTGCAGGACCTGACATTGAAAAGTCACATGGTTACCACATTACTGTTTAATAAGATCTTTATGGTCTAAACAGAGCCCTGTGGAAGGTCAACAGTTATATCAGTTGCTATGTAAGAATAAAACTGCTGAGGGCAGGGGGAGGTTCAGATATGAGAATATGTGGCTCTGAACTGCAAATCTGTTTTAATTTTACATTATCTGAGATTCAGGGATGTTTCTCCCAATCCTAGTCAGTTATTCACAATACAGCGTTTTTTGAAATAATAATGTTATGGTGGGTCATAAAAATAAGGTTGAAAGACAGGCAAACCTATTACTCTCAGCAGTGCAGCACCTGTAGCTGTTGCTTTTTCAACCTATAGAAACAGAATTTGTCAGCAGAGAAGGACCGCTTGGCCCATCCATTCTGCTCAGATGATCCCTGCCTAGTCTGTCTCCACATACCCTAAATTTGTCTCCAGTGAACTTCCCGCCTTCCTACTGATTTGCTAATATTCCCCTATGTCTATCCCATGCATCCTTGAAGTCCCCTTTTGTTTTCGCCTTCAGCACTTATGCTGGCAATCTGTTACGAGCACCTACTACTCTTTCTTCCTCACATCCCTCTTAAACTACCCCCCCCACACACACACACGCTTCATTGCATGCTCTCTGGTCCTGTCACTCTTTCTCATTTGAAAGAGATCCCCCTCCTGCACCCTGTTTCCTCCTGTGAGGTACTTGTAGGTCTCTATCATGCCCCCTCTTGCTCTCCTTCTTCCAACCTCTTCAGAAGAAGCCATCTCTGAACCCAGACATCCTGACGCATTTCTGACCCATCTCTAACCTCTCCATTTTGAGAAAGGTTATTGAGAAGGTTGTCGCGCTTCAGCGTGAGTTACACCCCACAGCCTTTGACATCTATGAGCCTCTCTAGTATGGGTTTAGGTCCAGGCACAACACAGAAACTGCACTAAGTTAGGGTGCATAATGACCTGCTCAGGGCTAGAGACAGAGGAGAATGGTCAGTTATTGTCCTCCTGGATCACTCATCAGTGTTTGATACCATGGACCATGGGCTGCTTTTGGACTGGTTTAGAGAGTATGTGGGACTTGCTGGCAAAGTCATCTGCTGGTTTAACTCCTGTCTCAGGGACAGGACTCAGAGGGTGGTGTTGAGAAAGTTTTCCTAATGCTGGATGGCTCTGTCCTGTGGTAGACCCCAGGGTTTAGCTCTGTTGCCCATGTTGTTTGTGGTGTATATGCTACCCTGTGTAACATCATTAGGTACTATGCACTTGGGTTTCATTGCTATGCTGATAATACCCAGCTCTATATGTCCTTTGCACCTAGGGCATTGGGTGCAGTTGATGTGCTCAGTAAGTGTCTGGCCGAGATCCTGGTCTGGATATCATTGAGCTGGTTGAGACTGAACCCAGAGAAAACTGAGGTTCTAGTGATTGACCTGGGTTGGGGCAGGGGAGGGGGGAGTGGCAGCTAGCAGGAAGGAGACCATGCTTTAGCCTGGTCCCTCTAGACTCTTGACTGCCACATAGGTAAAAAAAAATCTGGGAGTACTTCTGGATGAGGGGCTGCCACATGAGGCTCAGGTGTTGGCAGTAGTTCAGAATGGCTTTTACCATCAATGGAACGTAAGTCAGGTTAAATCGCTTATCCCTTTGCTGGCCCAGTGGCATGGAGGGCTGCAGCATTGTGCCTCACCTGTCGCCATGGCAGTGATCCAAGGTTAGGATCGGGATCGGGTCGCTAGGGGTTGTCCGGGGAGAGGAGAATCACGCATCCAATGGACTGCTCACTTTCTCTGGGGGGGGGGCGCCTGGTGTTTGTCTGGCCTCTAGCAGTGGCTAGGGGTACAGGCAGTCAGGAACTGCAACTTGCAGATGGGAAGATCAGCAGCCAGTGACATTCTATGCATGACAGCGTACGTGGGTATGTCTGGACGGCATTGCATGCCCATTCCTGTAAGGAAGAAAATCAGATGAAAATGGCCAGCATAGGGCAGGACGATACCAACCCTTTGCAGGCACTGCAGCCAGGCTACAGTGCCCTCTCCTGGAAACTGGATCTGTTTCACTGCCAGACAGGAGACGCCGACCTCACCCATGGGGGGCAAGCCATGGGAAAAGTATTGGGATCGAGGTAATTCTTTGAGACTCCTGGTGACAAGGCTGGGGAGGCGGTGGAAGGAATAGCCTGCACCAGCAGGAGAAATAGAACAGATAAAAAACCCTTATCCCTCTAGGCAATCTGGCCACACTGGTGCATTCATTTAGGGCTCTACGGCTTCACTACTGCAACACTCTTTACCTTGGGGCCAATGAAGGTACACTACGACACCTGAAGTTTTTGCAGAACACAGCAGCTTGGTTGCTGACTGGCCTTCTGAGGACATGTCATGTCTCTCCAGCGCTGTGTGATCTGCACTGGCTGCCAGTCAAGTGGTATATCTCCTTTAAAGTTGGACTTGTGACTTGTAAGGCTCTACACAGGCTTAGCCCTGGCTACCTAGTGGAGCTCCTACATCCTCACGTACCTCTGCACTCTCTCTGCTCTACAGAGAAGGGCCTCCTGGTGGTTCCTAGGGTAAGATTGAAGTCCTCGGGTGACTGGGCTTTGGAAGTGGCATGTCCAATCCTCTGGAATTCCTTGCCCAGAACTTGGAGGGAGGCTCTCTCGGTGGAGGGCTTTAAGTGGGGTCTGAAAACCTTTTTATTTGTGCAGGCATTTGGGGTTTAACTTCTCTTAATGAGAGTCACGTGATGATGATCCACAGTTGAGGCTTCCTCACAGAGCTTCAGGACCCAAATTAAATAACTACTTTTTCTACTGTCTCAGCTGAATTATTATAGTTTATTCTAATACCATTGTGTTTTATTTTTTTACTGAGTTTTGACTTCTATAGCTTTTAGATGGAACCAATGGACACTGCAAAAGGGTGGCCAGTGGTACATCATACCCCACTGGGGACATCAATTAAAGACCATGGTTCAGAATGATCTAAACAAGCCACTACCACTGTATCTACTACTCCCTCGGAGCCCGCTCTTCCTACTGTGGATCATTTTCTACAGGAGTTAACTCTGTCGCAAGATACCCATACCAGTTTATCAGATGATATGAAAAATTTGCATCCTGTGCTTCCAGAGCTCACCTGAAGGGTGGGTGATTTGGAAGTCCATCAGAGTTCCCTGGAAGATTGGCAACATAAGTTGGACCCCAAAGTCAGTCGGCTGCAGCAAAAGTTCTCAAGGCTTGAAGAACATGTGGATGACCTAGAGGGTGCAGCTGAAGAAATAACCTAGTTGTTTTAGGACTTCCAGAACCTTGTGAAGGAAAGGATGTGCTCTCTTTTGTGCAACATTTATGTGAGCATCTTGCTGGTCCTTCCCCGAATGGCCCACAGTATGTAATTGAGAGGGCTCTCCGGGCTTTGAGAGTCATGATGGCAGATGGGGAGCAGCCTCGACCCATTCTCTGTAAGCTTCTTATTTATTTATTTTTTTTGTAAAATGTTTTTATTGATTGTAACCAAACATTAACATGGTAAAATGATATCAGGTAGTAATGAAATACATACTTTTCACATATGTTTCTCACACATCAGGTTTGCAAATTCCTTCACATTATGTACTACATAGATTTATGGCGTTAGCGTTGTGGAATTACATTTAATTACTTTGGATTACATTAGGTTAAAGCATTTCCATTCCGTTCTTTTTTTGCTGTTTCATGTCATTTGCATCTCATATACATTTCTCGACTTCTAGATAGGGAAGTCCCCATTAACTACAGCTTTCAATAGAGGATCCCAGATGCTCTCAAACTTAACATTCTCCCCATTGGCTGTAAACTGAGTCTTTTCTAATTTTAGGCAATGCATCACATTACCTGCCCACTGTTGAATAAGGGGTGCATTGTCTGATAGCCATGACTGTGCTGTTGTCTTTTTTTGCATTGACTAGGGCCAGTGACCATAGTTGTTTGATTGGCACACACCACTGTGAGTCTGGGTCTGCCTCAAATAGCAATTCTAAGGGGGAGTTTGACAGCTTGCACCCCAGCACCTTGCTCATTATTCTATGTACCTCATGCCAGAACGGTGCCACCTTGTGGCATGTCAGGGTCAGGAGCACAAAGTCAGCACCTTCTGCAGCACATTTAGGGCAGTGTCCTGACCTAGTTGGGTCTATGGTATGGCGTATCTTCAGGGTGAGGTAGGTTCTGTAAAGAAAATTGAAATGCACCTGCCAGAGTTTACTTCTCCAGCATGAGGCAAATTGTTTAATGGCTATATTCCAAGTCATCTGATCCAACCTCATCCCCAAATCCAACCCCCATTTGACCTAGATTCCTTCCTCCGGGTCAGCATTGGCCCCTTGGAGAGTTTGATAGTATGTGGTTAGCGGTTTGGTGCCTGGTTGGATCTGTAGAGCTCCTTTTCCAAGGGAGATGATGTAGCTCACTTGTCTTCAGCTCCTAGGGGTTCTCCTAGTCTCTGCCTTATTAGTAAATAAACAAAGTGGTCCCCCGCAGCAGTGTGCCATTTTGTTCTTAAGGTGGTGAATTTCTGATTCCTATCCCCCTCATATAGTATCCGAGAGGCCTAGTTTTCTCCACCTCAGTAATTGCTGATGTATCTTTACTGTGTAAGCCCCTTTGATGCGCACTACCATGACCAAATCAGTGTACGGGGATTGTGCTGGAGTGTGGCCAATTTTCCTATGTGCTGCTGTCCAGGCCTGGATGGTGGTCTGACTACAAGGGTTAGTTACTCGGGTGGCTCAACTGATCCCAAGAGAACCAGACTAAAACTGTGTGCTTAGAGGGCCTTTCAGCTCCTCCTCCTCCTCCTCTACAGTGAGCTACTCCGGCTAGTTCTTTCTCTCTCCCACTGGTAGGTAGGCCACATGTGCTGCCCAGCAGTAGTGCATGAAGTTTGGAAGCCCCAGTCTACCTTTTGAGGCCAAGAGCTGTAGTACGGTTCGCTTAAGTTGAGCAGCCCCCCCCCGGAATCTATGAATTATTGAATTTACTTATTTAAAATGATGTAGATGGATTTTTATAGGTAGGGACTGGTACAGGTACAGGCACCTGGACAATATCATAATTTTTATAGTGTTTACTTGACCTGTCAGAGACTGTGGAAGGGTCTGCCATCTTTCGCAATCTTCAGCCACCTTTTGGACCGGGGGCCATAGTTTATGGCTTATAAAGTTCCTATTTTGGCTGTAAGGAAGATGCCCAAGTATTTCAATGAACTAACCATGACCAAGCCTCCCAGTGCCTGAGAGAGTTGTGGGTGGTTCAAATATCCTATGAGAAGTAGCTCACTTGCTCACTTTTTGACCAGTTCACCTTGTGGCTTGAGAGGGTGCCATATTCTTTTAGCAGGCAGTATACCGCTGGCAGATCCTTAACTGGGTTCTGCAGGTACAGGAGCAAGTCGTCCACATATAGTGCCACCTTATGATCTCTACTTCTCCCCGAAAACCCATAATGGCCACGTGTTGCCCAATAGCTGCTGCCAGAGATTACAGGGAAATCACATACAAAAGAGGGGACAGTGGACAGCCCTGTTGAGTGCCTCTGGTCAGGGGAAATGATTGAGTTAACTCCCCATTGATGACTGGCTATGCCGTGGGGAGAGTACAGAGCATCTTCACCCAGCTCAAGAGCTGTGGGCCCACCCCAAAGCGCCTCAAAGTCTCAAACATGTATCCCCACTCCACACGATCGAATGCCTTTTCTGCATCCAGTGCCAGAACAGCCACCCCATGATGCTGAGCTGTTTTCCCCATCTGTATATCACATTAAGTGTTCTCCTAATGTTATGTTTGCCCTGCCTCTCCTTGACAATGCCCATCAGGTCTGTATGGATCAGGAAGGGTAGCAGGGGTTCCAACCTGGCAGCCACCACCTTTGCCAGAATCTTGTAGTCTGCGGTCAGTAGGGATATCGGACGATATGATGCACCCTCCAAAGGGTCCTTGCCTGGTTTGGGCAGTATTGTTATTCTGACTGATCACATGGAGGGGGGGTAATATCCCTTTCACCAGACTCTCATTCAGCATACTGAGCAGGGGTTCCACCAGCTGCGGAGTAAATATTTTGAAAAAATCTATGGGCAAGCCATCCGGGCCCAGGGTCTTCCCTCCATTTAGTGCTTTTATTGCTTGTTGGACCTCCTCCTCTGACAGGGGGGAATCCAAGGATTGAGACTCTTCGGGGGACAATTTGGGCAAGGTGAGCTTGCCAAAGAAATCATCCAATTGCTGTGAGATGGGGTTTGCTTCTGTAGTATATATAGGGCTTTATAAAAAGCACAAATTCAGCCCCAATTAGTGGGGTTATGGGTGTCAGTTCTCCCTCCTGGGTTTTTATTTGGCTGATGGTTCTCTCCCCCTCTCTTTTCTTTAATTGCCATGCCAGGTAGTTCCTTCCCCTATCCCCGTCAAAGAATGCTCCTGCATGTGACAGTAGAATGGCATGCTCACTTATAGCAGTGCGTATTAGATTATATTCCCATTTCAGTTTCTGTACTATCCGGTACAGTGCTGGAGTAGGTCTGCCCATGCGAGCTTCCTCAAAGGTTTCTATTTTATACCTTTTTCACACTCTTGGGAGGATACTTTCTTTTTATGTGCTGGGTATGCAATAACTTGCCCCCGGATATATGCTTTTAATGCTTCCCATCTAGTTCCATGTGTAGTGTCCCCACCCTATTATGATGCAAAAACTCCTCAATGGTGTCTGCCATATGTGTGACAAATTTCCTGTCTTTCGGTAGCAGCGGGTCCAGGCTCCGAGGTCTAGCCGGGGACACCCCTCCCCTTCCCATGAGGGCTGTCACGAGGTTTGCATGGTCTGATACCAATATTGAAGAGTATTTGGTGAGACCCACCTCTGACAGGATGGATGAGCTAACCAGCAGTCGATCCAACCTTGCATATGAATGGTGAGCATCTGAGAAAAAGCTATAGTCATGGCTGGTCAGATGCTGGTGTCGCCACATATCCACAAGGTGGAAGGTGTTCTCCAAATCAACCACATCACCTGCATTCTGTGATCTCTGTATTGGGGCAGAATTAGACCTGTCCATCACAGTATCCACCACACAATTATAGCCCCCCCCAAGAAGTCATGGCCCTGGAAAAGAAGCCGTATCTAGTGTCAGTTTTTGGAAAAAATCTGGGTCCTCTACGTTAGGGGTTTATGCCGAACCCACAGAAAGGAGACCCAATCCCTCCACAGAGAATTGTGCCAGGACATATCTCCCCCCTGCATCCCGAACCTCTCTATGAATTTGTGCCCTTGTGCCTTTGGGTAGCCATATTGCAACTACCCTGGACTTGGTGGAGAAACAGGATGTGATCCACTTCCCCCCCAGGCTGCCTTCTGTTTTAACCGCCTCTTCATGAGACATGTGGGTTTCCTGTAGCAACACCACCTGCAGTTTGGCCTGCTTAACTTCTTCCAATACTTTTTTCCTCTTAAAGACTGACTTTAACCCATTTACATTCCACGTAGCTATAGTCACTGGGCTACCCATTATCAAATGCACAGCAACTCATTACAAGGTCTATTTAACTTTTACACTTTAATTTACATGTTGAGGTGCCTTGATGTGAACTTAATGAAGTCATTCCAAACATAACACACAGTTAACTTGTTCCCCACAATGTGATCCCCTCCCAATCCCTCCTCCCCAACACCCCAACAGTACAACTTTTGCCCCATTGTGCCATGCCAATGTGGTATGCTCAAGTCCCTCCCCCCTTCCCCATTGACTGGGCACCCAATTGCCCTGTCAGCTGTCCCCTTCAAATTGATGGTGACTAGACTGATGTATTCTTAGCCACTGGCATCCATTGTAGTGTACTACCTGGGTCCTCCTAGCCCCATCTACAGATTTACTGCTAATTCTGATCTTTCATTTTGTCTTGCCTCTGTGGTACCAGGGACATTATACCAGTTTTCTACCCCCCCCCCATTGTCATGCCCTCCACTGTAGCGTTCCCCCAGCTGCAGTTTATCAACACTTCTGTAAAAATAGTCACTTACCTGTGCTCCGATGTGCCACCTTACATATTGGGTTCTTTCCTTCCTCCTTCCAGTGAGATACATCTCCATCACTCCTTCATTTCCCTCTACCAGGATGGGTGTGAATCATTGCAACATCCACCCTGCAAAATGAGTCAGAGCACATCAGAAAGTATCAAGTCTGCAACTGAGCACCTCAACCCCGGTTTAAGGCATTTTCTGGAGGTCCCCAAATACATTTCTGGACCATACATATATGATACCTCCTCATCTGCCCCCTCCCCCAGTTTTGTTTCACAGAGTTTGGTATATGCAACAAATTCATGTCCTTGTACTCACCCCCTCTCCAATTACCCTTATATCAGCAACACAAGGACTTTATCCTAATCTTGATTAAGTGTAAACTAACAGATCTTCCTGAGTTCTTCTTACAGAGGTTAACCTTTAAGGCAAACAAAGACTCAATGACCAACATTGTAAAACATGTCCTGGATTAAGGCATTTTAGAGCCTTGTAGCCTATTTGCAGTTCACGATTCCAGGGCCTGTCGGCAGCACTTTATACAGCCCATCGGTACCCATGCCCCCCAGTCATGGTCGGGCTGCAATCAAAAGGCAACCACCTAATTTTGTGTCCCATGCTGCAAGATATTCTCGAGGCCCCCAGGGATGTTTAATAGCAACAGATTAAAGTTTCTGACCTTCTATTCATTGGCAAGCCCATAAGCTACCTCACCAGCACAAAGCATGCACTATTAATCCAACTGTGTCAATGGACACTCTATAATCGAACCCCCAGTGTCCCCTGCAGTCCGGCAGTAGGCCACTAGCACCACAAGGTGTGATGCAGCAGCTGCCCAACCCACAGAATGCAGAAAGGTACCAGGCCCACGGGGGAGGTGCAAGTTATCAGACTTCGAGAGGAACACTACTATTTAAATAGTTAACTCAGCGCCTCTCATCCTGGGCTGTATTGGGTTCAATTACAAAATTATTTAACAGAATTAAGTGATTATTTAGAGCTGCAATGGCCTTTTGCTTATCTGACTGTCAGTGGACTAGCTCGAGTTGGAAGGCTCCTATCTGCTTTCTTCATTTCTTCTTGCAACCATTTCTCTGCTTCGAGATAACTAGCAAAGAATTTTGGTGGGTTACCAGGGTGGTTTACTCTCAGTTTAGCAGGGTAGAAGATAGAAAAGGTCCAACCCAGATTGTGCAGGTCCGATTTAATTTTCTTGAACTTTTGTCTACGGGATTGTAGCTCATGACTGTAGTCTTGATAGATCGATACTCTAGCCATGTCCACCTGGATAGCTCCTGCATTTTTGCCACAGCCAGAACTGATTCTTTATCAGTAAATTGTAGATACTTTATGAGGCAATGCCTGGGCCAATCACCGGGTTTTGGAGGTGGGCCAACCCGGTGCGCTCTTTCAACTTCAAATTTCTCTGCCCTTCAGGGGCAGTCCCAGATGCTTCACCAGCCATTTATGGAGCCCTTCAGTTGGCCTCTTTCCTTCAGTACTTTCAGGTAAACCCAATACTCTTAAATTGGACCTCCAGGAGCGATTCTCCTGCTCATCCACTCTCTTGTGCAGTTATGCGACAGTTTCTTTATAATGATTACTCTCCCATGCTATAGTGTGCACCGAGTTCTCCAAGTCACTTTGCTGGAGTTCAGTGATACTCGAGGCATAAGATGTTGTGGTTTCCGATAGCCTGGTAACAATGGACTGGAGATGGACCGTTTGGTTGGCCGTTATGTTAGTGAATCTGGCCTGTGTCTCTGATTGCATGGTAGCTAAGGTGCTTGGAACTCTGGCCAGTGAGCGTTCTAGCATGGCCATACTATTGTCCTCTTCCACTGCTGCTAGGGCCTGTTGGTGCACGTGTGAGGCTCCGGTCCAACCCACTGCTCACTGTGTCCTCCTAGCACTTCAAAAAGGAGCTTTGTCGATTCTTCAATTTTGCTGTTGCCATTGAGATAGTCTACAAATTGGTCGGTAGTTTAAATGTTCTCCGTTATTTTATCTGCAGTTTCGGATGACTTCAGTTTCATTGCCCAGAGAGCCGAGCTAAACTCTGACTGCCATCATATCAGTGTAAGCCATGCCCCCCTCTCTTCTTAATTATTTAGACAGACAGCGAATTTATATAAAATGTATTTAAAATTTTGGTGACTGGTTAGGCCCACTGAGACCATTACAGTCCCTTTGTCAGGGGCGACCTGGGATTAATTACAGGCTACAGGAGAATAAACAGCAGGAACAACTCAAGGTAAATTGAGTAATACAGACATTACAATCAGGACATGTTGTACGATTCACAGGCAGGTTTGGTACAATTGAAGATTATCATGAGGAGTAAAACAGTTTCACAAGAATGACAGTCACACATTGTTCATTGAAACGGAACAGTTTCAGAAAAATTACAGTTACAATTGGAATTACAGTTACAAATGGTACTTCAGAAGATTGAGAGCCAACCTCAAGTGGAGTGGGAAAACCACCTGCTGAGGGATATTGTTTTGCTTGATGGTATAAGAACGTATATTAATTCCTTTTTGATCCTTAATAAACCTTCTGTGCCCAAATTAGATGTCCTATGGGGTGCAGCAAAAGCCACTATTTGAGGTGAATGTATATGTTTGACCTCTAAGAAAGCTAAAGAGTGCAAGCATCGTCTGGTTGATTTGCTTGCTCAAATACGTTTTCTTGAAACCTCCCTTTCTCCTGCTATGCCTGTGCAGACCTGGGTGACTCTTAATTCCCTTTGTTCTGAATATCGCTCCTTAATGAATGAACATGCAGAGATTGCTATTTTGTGGACTAGGATGAGATATTTGGAATGGGTGAAAATGCCGGCAAACTTTTGGCTTTGCAGCTAAGACAGCAAAAAGTTTCTAGGATTGTATGGGATCTTGGTAGACCTGATTCCAGGGATTTAGTTACTAAGCCCTGAGAAATTTTAGAAATGTTTAGATCTTATTATGAAGAGTTATATACTGCAGAACCCCCCCATTCCCTCTTTCTGCACCCTTATGTCAGAATTATTCAGCAGACTTCTTTACCATGTCTCACAGAGCCTCAAAGTAGGTCCTTTCAAGGTCATATGACTCTGACCGAAGTTCAATTCATTTCAATTTCAATTTTATTTTTACCAGGATAACACCATTGAGACAGCTTATTTGCGAGATGGTCCTGAAGTCCATTAGGCAATCTCTTCTCTCCCCTCTGATCGGGCACCAGGTCCTGGCGATTATTCAGCTAACTTTTACAGAATTTTTGTATTTATACTTACCCCTCTTTTAACCAATGTATTTATTTATATTCACATCCACAGCCTCACAGATCTTTCCCTCACACAAGCACATATCACCCTTCTTAAACATGGGAAGGATGAGTTTTTCTCCCTCGAGTTAGTATTCAATCTTCCTTATTAACACAGATTTCAAAATCTTTACAAAAATTTTAGTCCATCGATTGGAAGGAGTTTGGTCCCATCTGATAGGTCCTGAATAGGTGGGGTTTATGAAGGGAAAGGTGGTTAGTGACCATACCTGGAAAATATTTCATTTCATTTTGGCGTCCAGTGAGACCAGGGCCCCTGTATCCCTAGTCTCCCCGAATGCCGAGAAAGATTTTGATTGTGCTTTTTGGCCTTTTTTATTTGAAGTATTGGGAACCTATAACATACCATCTGGATTTCATTCAATGTGTGTGGGATCTATGTACTTCTCCTTCTGCTACCTTAACTTGTAATGGTGTTATATCCCAGCCCTTTTCTATTTCCCCTGATACGTGTCAAGGTTGCTCCTTCTCCCCTTTCTCTTTCATTTGTATTTAGAACAATTGCTGCAGTGATTACAGGTCAATCCTTGTATCCAGAGCATATGAATTGTTCAGACTGAATATAAATTCTCTGCGTATGCAGATATTTGATTGTATCTTTCTTACCTAGAGTGTTCGCTCCCTGCTGCTTTGGCTGATATTGCTTCCTTTAGCACTTTATCAGCCTATAAAGTGAACTTGGATAAATCTTCTCTTTTGCCTCTTAACTCTTATGTACCTAAGTCAGCCATGGTCTCGCTTGGGCTTCATTGTGTATACAAGGCAATTAAATATTTTGGACTAAATATATCATGATTTCTTTTGAAATTGTCAAAGTTATATCTGACTCCACTTATATTGTCTTTAAATTTGATCTACATAGATGGATAGCTCTCCCCTTATTCTTGTGGGGGCAAAATTTAATATTATCAAGATGAATATTTTGCCATGCCTTTTATATCCTTTAATGATGTTAAACATTATTTTACTGCAAACCTGATTTTGCAAACTCCAATTGTGTCTCACTTCTTTTTTGTGACTTTATAAGGTTATTCGTAGAGCTTACCAGAAACCTTCTTTTCCTAAGTTTTCTGGTGAGCTTCGTCTTCCCAAGTTTTACGTTCATTATTTAGCTTCCCGTGGAAGTGAATATTTTAAGTGGGGGTACGTGTCTATGAACTGTGTTCTAGATCTCTATGAACCGCAATGGTTGTCTACGGAAAAAGTCTTGTGCCTCCACCATAATATCCAACTTCCGGCCCTGTTGTATCTTTCATCCTCTATACTCTCTTCAGCTCTAAAGAAAACCCCTATTTACTGGTCCATCCGGGAGCATTCACAGCTTAATAAATATTTCCTTATTTCATCAACTCAAAGCTGTAGTTGAATCCTAATATTCGGACAACTCACCATCCTATTCCTAAAAAATTTCCTTCCATTAGCTATGATTATTACGGTGGTCGAGATTTCCCATGATGATACATTACTGGACTACTCTTCATTCCGCCTGAAATGCAACCTTCCTTGCTATACTTTGTTTAAAGATATGTAACTTTCCCATGCCTTACCTGCCCATTTTCGACCTCCACCATGGACCACTCAGGGTCCCATGAACTATGAGGAATTAATACAAATTTCCATCATGTGTGAGGCTATATCTCGATTACATACCCCCTTCCAAACTAACGATCCTAGGAAACGTTATGGTATTTGTTATTTATTGGCAAAATGCTTCGCAGTTAAATTGGCCTTCCATGGTGTGGCAACAAATATGGAGCAATTTTTATAAACATGTGAAACAAGATAATTATTATAGGTTGCAGCAGTTCAAACATTTTGCATAATCTTTACTTTACACCACAGAAGTTATACTATGTAGGTTTCCAGGAATCTCCCCTCTGCTTCAGGTGTAAATGGGTCAACGGTACAGTGTTACATATGTTATGGACCTGTAACAAAATTAATTCATTTTGTAATTCTATTAAACCTTGTTTAGATCCTTCTTTTGATTTGCAGGCTGCTTTTTTTAAATTTTTATTTGTAGTGTTTTATATATGAGCAGAAAAACGCACAATTCTTGAACAGGTATATAGAACAAAACACATTAAATTACATTACCAAGGATGGTGACTACGTGTTCCATTGGTACAGCATTGAGGGGTACCTACGAACATATTTAACAGAGAACCAGTACATAACTAAATATAACAGGAGCTATAATGCAGCCAATGCCCCTAAGTTAAAATACAGAAAAAATGATAACAAATCTTGAAACCAACCCCTTACAGGTCCTGTATTAAATTATCAGCATGTTAAATGAAAAAGGTGTCCCATCCTAGAAACCCTAGAAGACCAGCCTACATGATAATGGTGCTGCCTGATACAAAGTAAAGCCACCAAGAGAAACAGCCACTCTTAATTCTTAAACATTAAAGACTCATCACATAGCTCTGAGTATGCGGAAGTTTATGTAGGCAGAGAGACCAGCTCATGCCTTAACCACGATTGTCTGAGCCGTGGAGGGGGGATCCAAATAGAAAGTGGAGCACTCTTGGTGCACATTAACAATATAACATATTTAAATAATTAAACAGGCCATAAAGCACTCAAACGATCAGTTACTTCACCAGTAACCCTAACAAAATGGCTTCCCCCTACCTTCAACCAACATAGGAAGCATTTGTGGTGGAAGCTCCAAACCGGTACCAGCTTATAATTCAATTAGAAACACATACTCCACATTAACTAACATACAAGCATTATATAATAGCCCTGGGAATGATTAACTATTTTTTAACATGGAAGAAAGAGTCCAATTCTGTATCATCAGAATCCATTAACTCACTATTATTAAGAAAAGAAATTCCCCGCCTCAGTATGCATAACACAAAATACTATAATCATGGAATTCAAATGAAAGTCCCAGCAGCTAAGAAAATGGTTAAAAGTCCCAACAGCAGTAACCGGCCCGGTGGTGCTGAGGGTTGAGGCACTGGATGCCACACCAGCGACCCATGTTCGGGAATGCGCATGAGCTGCTGGGGGTCGGCAGGGGAGGGAGAGGATCAAGCATCAGAGGACAGCTCTCCTCTCATGGGGAAAGGTGGGCATGTCGGCCCACTCCTTGGCTGCCTGCCGGTGGAGGATGGGGGTAGCGCCAGAGCCAGGGAGACAGATAGCATGGCATCATGACATGCATGCGTTCACGGCCATGAGGGGGAGGGACCACAGAAAAGAGGAAATCAGCTGCCAGCTTCATGGAAGCCCCTCAGGTACTCCAGCGCCGCTGCCTCACTGAGCTCTTGGGCCTGCTCTGGATATGTGCTCAGGAGGGGGGAAGGATGGCCCTCTCTCCTTCCGCCTCACCTCGGGGGGGGTAATCCAAGAGGGATATAGGGCCTGGGGATTCTTGGGGGGGGCAAGGCAGTCCCGAGACTGGTAGGGACAGAAGGCCGAGGAGCACAAACACTTGAATTAAAAAAAAAGAGTCCCAACAGCATTATGAAAAGAAGCAGCAAACCAATTTTAGAGGAAAGTCCCTGCATTAATGAGCAAGGTACTCAGGCGAATTAGTCCCCATCCGACTCGTCCTCCTCATCCTGCTGATTATCCAGACTCTGCTGTGCAGTGTTTTTCTCTACACAAATGTTGGCTTACTTAGGGTCTGTGAAGCAATATTGTTTTTGGCCATTGGAGTAGCAAAGATGGTCTGGGAAGGCCAAAGTATAAATAATACCCAGATCTCAGAGGTGGTGTTTAACTCCATCAAAGGCATTGTGCCACGTGCACGTAGTGTAGAAAAGGTCTGGAAAAAATAAAATTTGATCATCATTTGGAAATATCAGCCCTCTATTTCTTATGGTTCTTAGAAGCAAGTCCCACTCTGCTGAGGAGGTGAGAGTCATCAGAACAGTACCAGGAGTATCCACATTGGTAGTGGGCCTCCCTGGAGTAATCCGGTAAGCATGGATAATTTTAAATGCAGTGAGCCCTGTCGGTTCCGAAAGCCAGGATTGTAGATATTGGGTCAGGCTCTCTCCCTCTGTCTCTTCTGGGAGGCCCAAAATGCAAATATTAGTGGCCCGCATTATGTTCTCCAGTTGTTCCACCCAACTCAGCAGGGTGGTCTGCTCTTTGATCGAGGTGGCAGTTGCTGCTAAGGCCTTCCATACAATGGCCTCTGTGCTTTTTCTAGTCTCTCCAATAGCATCCAGGTGACTCTCAATTGTAAGAAATCTTTGTGAGACTCCATCCAGCTTCTGGTTAACTTGTTTAACAGTTTTCGTAAGTGCATTAACTGATTGCTGGAGAGATGTTAATGAGGCAGTGTTTGTCTCAGTGCTCGTGAATGGAGAAGATCCATCCACATGGTAGGGCTGTCTGATGACTGGAGTGTGCAACTGGAAAAAAATCCTGCTTATTCGGCTTTATGCATCCCATCTCCATATAATTTTAATATCTAGAGATGCAACTGGCAATCCTCGATCAGATAATGTACACTTCCAACCAATTTTATGGCAGTACCTCGATCAGATAATGTACACTTCCAACCAATTTTATGGCAGTATTTGGTAATTTTAGTCAACAATAAGGGCCTCAGTCAGGAGCTCCAAAAAAGTGCTGCCGCTGGCTAGACTGCTAGCTGCGCCCTTGCAGGCTGCTTTTACTCCTGAAATTTGTTTCATTGGGAATCTTTGGACCCTTCCCCCAGGTTACCAAAGGGGATATATTGCTCTGATAGCTGTTGCGGCTAAAAAAGTCATGCTTCAAAATTGGTTGTCGGATGCCCTTCAGACTTGGTCGGAATAGCATGTTGAACTCCTGAGCACCTTGAATGCTGAATTACATGTAGCTAATCTTAGACATAGAACTCATGTTTTTCTGAATAAATGTGGAAGTTTATATGCTTAGTTAACTTCGTTTTAACTGTTTAAGTGTGCAGTACCATACTCATAGCTTTTTGGACTTGCTCTGTTATTCACCTTTTTTTCTTGATGTGATTATTTCCCTACATTTTCTTGGGGACTGAGGGCAGCACCTTTGAGTGGGTGAGGGGTTTAGGTATTATGGTTTCTTTTTCTTTCTCTGTATTGTTGTTTACTGTTGTTGTTGTACGTTATTGTTTTATTTATTGGTTGATTCTAGCAGATATTTCAATGAAGTATATTAAATTGAAAAAATACAAAAAACTTAACATTATAAACATTTATAGTTAAATTATTTTATTTATGTATTTATTGAACTATTTTGTTGTGTTAAATACTTTTAGATGGACTGTGTAGGTTGATTGATGAGTTTTAAATATTGTTGCTGTATGTTATTGTAATGGTGCTCTGAGCTTCTGGGGAAGGGCTCCATATATAAAGGAAGACTACTGCTTCTACTACAAGGTGTGCATTTTGGGATCCCTCAGTCTCGCCTCGTAGGCCATTTGGTGCAACCTCTGCACCATTTTAGTTGCCTCCTCTGAAATGCCTTCACCCTATATATTGTCTATTCTGTGGTGTATCCTCCAGAACTGGACACAATACTCCAGGTTGTGACTCACTAGCGAGCAATATAATGACAACACCACCTCCCTCTTCCTACTGCAGATACATCTCCCAGTGCGTCCCAGCATCCCACTAGCATCACCCTCTGCTTTGTCACACTACCTTTTCACCTAGAGGTCATCAGATACAGTGGTAATCATACAAACATTTACCAGTAGCACAGTATACTGAGTATTGTGTAAACGCAGTACTCACTGAATAACATGCGTACCGCTACCATGCAATGTCGCACGGTGCACGGTACCGGCATGCTTTTGTGTGACTACCACTGTATGATAACCTTAAGGTCCCTTTCCTGCTTAGTCACTGTCAGCAACTCCACCCCCTCCCCTATCCTATACTTAGTTCCTGGGTTCCTATTCCTTAGGTGCATGATTTTTCACTTTTTGGCATTGATTCCTAACTGCCATGCTCTTGACCACTCCCGAAGAACCTTACACATTCTCTCCACCCCCTTCTGAGTGTGCAGCCTATTACTGATTTTAGTGTCAAATACAAAAAGGCATCCTTTCCCTTCCAGTTTTTCTGCAATGTCACTTATTAAGAAGACTGGTCCCAGTGCTGAGCCTTGCGGCACCCTCTAGTTACTGTCCCATTATTAGACTGTGTGCCATTAACCACCCTCTGTCTCCTATCCGTTAACCAGTTTCTTTTTTGTTTTCTTCAGAGAACTTTATTGAAGACATGCAACATGAAAGAGTACAGTTCATGCAAGGAGTAATCTGCAAACCTTGGTTGCAGTTCGGTCCCATACATAACATGACTTAACATTCTGTTAAAAAAATAAATTGAATTAGTAACAAAAACAACTGTCGGCTACCATGTCAACTAACCAATGTCCCTTATTACATAGAAACATAGACTTTGACGGCAGATAAAGACCACTAGGCCCACCTAGTCTGCCCGTTTCCCTACCTAATGGATAAGCAGCAGATCCTAGTTAACCAATAGCCAACTTCCTCCTACTCCCCACTAGAATTGCCTTATGTCTGTCTCATGCATTCTTGAATTCCCCCACTGTTTTTGACTCCACTGCCTCCTCAGAAAGGCTGTTCTACGTATCCACAACCCTCTGTGTGAAAAACACTTCCTCACATTACCTCTGAGCCGTCCCCCCATCTTCAAATTGTGGCCCCTTGTTTTTGTACATCTCTTTTTCTGAAAGATGCTACCCTCTTGGACTTTGTTGATTCCCTTGAGGTACTTAAAAGTTTCTGTCATGTCCCCCCCTCTCCCTCCTCTCCTCGAGGGTATACATATTAAGCTCTCTTCATATGTCTTCTGGTGCAGACCCTGCACCATTTTAGTTGCCCTCCTCTGGACAGCCTCCATTCTGTCTATGTCCTTGTGGAGATGGGGCCTTCAGAACTGCTCGCAGTACTCCAGATGGGGTCTCACCAACTGTCTGTACAGAGGGATAACAACTTCCTGTTTCATACTGGTGATGCCTCTCCCTGTCCATCCCAGTATCCTACCTGCCCTCCTTACTGCCTTCTCACATTGCTTGCCCACCTTAAGGTCATCTGATATGACTACCCCAGGTCCCTTTCCATTTTTGTTGTTGTTAGAATATTTGTGGGACCCTGTCAGGTTCCCCAGCAGATAAAATTCATCAAACTACACGTCGATTTTTGTCTGGGTACCAGAATATCGGAGCATTCTACAGTCTGAAGCTCTAACAAAAAAAAAAGAGTAAGAGCAAACAGCCTATCTGAACCAGACTCCACAACCAGGATTTAAAACCTACTGGGTCATAATATCGCTGACAAAACCACGCACAGCAAGACCGCGCTGCTAGTACCACATGTGGCTTTACAGCGACAGAGGAATTACAACAATAGAAAGTATCACTACCCCCTGATGCTCACCAGAAACAAGGAAGTGGATGTACTCATTGCAGGTCTGGTGTTCTGTCGAGCCGCTCCCATGGTGGAGTGGCTAGAGCACCCAACCCAGCAGTGGATGGGGTTGGGAGAAGTGGTTTGATCCCCTTCTAGGGAACCTTTTTTTTTTTTTAATTTTATTTCTTGCTCCTGTGTCCACACCCCTTCAGAGTTGATTATAATAGTTCTGGGGGATGTGGGGGCACAGGGGGCAAAGCCCCCCCACCCACAAAACACAATAAAAACAGTCAGGTGTTGCCACACACTGTATGGTGGCATGCGGTCTTGATGTGCAACACTGAAAATTCGGGCACTCATCACCACATGTAGTAGTACCACTGTAAATAAAGTATAAAGGAGGAAATTTATTGCATAATAAGAACAAAAAAGCACCTGCCTAATGCGTTTCTGGTCTTGATGTGCACAGTTTCATCTGCAACATTATGTCCCCATGCCGATTTAAAATGCTGTGGTGGAGAAACATTACTCTGAGTGACTCTCTTCCTCAGGGTCCCCTTGCAGGAGGAGAAATCTTTGCCAAGGGCTACAAACAGCAAAATATTTTTCTCTGCTCAACCAAAGATAGAAACATAGACTTTGACAGCAGATAAGGACCACTTGGCCCACCCAGTCTGCCCATTTCCCTTCCTACTGGATAAGCTGCAGATTCTAGTTAACCAACAGCCTACTTCCTGCAACCCCCCACTACAATTGCCTTATGTCTGTCCCATGCATGTTTGAATTCCCCCACTGTTTTAGACCCAACAACCTCCCCAGGAAGGCGGTTCCATGCATCCACCACTCTCTCCGTGAAAAAAAAATCCTCACATTACCCCTGAGCCATCCCCCCTCTATCTTTAAATTGTGCCCCTTGTTCTTACACATCTCTTTTTCTGAAAGATGCTACCCTCCTGGACTTTGTTGATTCCCTTGAGGTACTAAAAGTTTCTATCATGTCCCCCTGTCCCTCCTTTCATCAAGGGTATACATATTATGCTCTCTCAGTCTCTCTTCATATGGTTTCTGATGCAGACCCTGCACCATTTTAGTTGCCCTCCTCTGGACTGCTTCCATCCTGTCTATGTCCTTGCGTAGATGGGGTCTCCAAAACTGCACACAGTATTCCAGATGGGGTCTCACCAACTGTCTGTACAGAGGGATAACCACTACCCTTTTTCTACTTGTGATGCCCGTTCTATGCATCCCAGTATCCCACTGGCTCTCCTTACTGACTTCTCACATTGCTTACCCACCTTTAGGTCATCTGATATGACTACCCCCAAGTCCCTTTCCATTTTTGTTGTTGTTAGTACCTCCCCTGCTATTGTGTACTCTTCTCCTGGGTCTTTGTTTCCCATGTGCATTACTTTGCACTTCTTTGCATTGAATCTAAGTTGCTATATGTCTGACCATTCCTCCAACCTTACCAAGTCCTTCTCATCCTTCTACCCCCCTTGTGTATCAACTCTGTTACAGATCTTTGTGTCATCTGCAAAGGCATACCTTTCCCTCAGACCCTCTGCAATGTCACCTATAAACATGTTAAAGAGGACTGGACCCAGTACTGAGCCCTAAGTACTCCACTAGTAACCCCTTTCTTGAATGTGTTCCATTCACTATTACCTTCTGTGTCCTGTTGTGCAGCCAGTTTGCTACCCAGGCTACCACCCTGGAACCCACTCCCAGGCTGGCTAACTTGATTATTAGTCTCTTTGTGCGGACTGTGTCAAATGCCTTGCTAAAGTCTAGGTAGGCCATATCCACAGCCCTCCCTGGTCTATTACTTTGGTCACCCAATCAAAGAAATCCATTAGATTTGTCTGACATGACCTTCCTGCTGTAAATCCATGCTGCTTTGGGTCCTGTGCCCCTTGTACTCTAGGTACTCAACAGTTCTTTCTTTCAAGTGATTCCATTATTTTCCCTACCACTGAGGTCAAACTTACAGGTCTGTAGTTTCCTGCTTCTGCCTTGCTTCCACTTTTGTGAAGGGGAATCACATCTGCCCTCCTCCAGTCCTCAGGTACCACCCCATCCTCCCATGATTTGTTAAAAAGTGTGGTCAGTGGTGTCACTAGGTCCTCCCTTAGTTCTTTTAGGATTCTGGGGTGAATCCCGTCTGGCCCCATTGCTTTGTCCACCTTGAATTTTAGGAGTTCTTTCAGGACTCTTTCTTCTGTAAATGGACTGGTGTCAATCCCCCTACCTAGAGTGCTTCTGTTGTCTGGTTTAGGTAACTCCTCCTCACCTTCTTTTGTGAATACCGAGCAAAAGTATTCATTCAGTATCTCTACCTTTTCACTGTCTCCCTCTGCCCACCTCCCCTCTCCTTTATTAATCTTCACTATTCCTCCCTTAACCTTTCTATGCTCCCTAATGTACCTATAGAAGGTTTTATTCCCCTTCTTAACTGAGTTGGCTATTTTTTCCTCGGTTTGGGCCTTTGCTATTCTGACTGCCTTCTCCACTTCTTTCTGCTTTAATTGATACAGTTCCCTGTCGTGCTCCTTCTGTGATTCCTTATACTTTTTGAATGCAGCCTTTTTCTCCTTAACCTTCCTACCACTCTTTTTGAGAACCATAGTGGTTTTACTCTGCTTTGTTTTCTTTATTTGTTTTACACAAAGGCTTGTTGCCTCTATGATAGCAGTTTGATTTTTCTCCATTGTTCTTCCACCCCTAATTTGGCCATTTGCTAGTGCATTCCTCAGGTATTCACCCATTTTGCCAAAGTCGGCCCTTCTAAAGTCCAGTATCCTTGTTTTTGTATGGCTTGTCTCCATGGTTGTGCTTATTGTGAAGCACACCGTGCAGTGGTCACTTGTTCTCAGATGTCTACTGACTTCTAAATTTGTGATCCTCGCTCCATTTGAGAGTACCAGGTCTAGTATTGCTCCCTCCTGAGTGGGTTCCAACACTAGCTGTCTAAGGCCTGCCCCGTGCAGGGCATCGAGAATGACCCTGCTCTTGGATGTGGCTGCAGTACTTGTCACCCAGTTAACATCTGGCATATTTAGGTCCCCCATCAACAGTATCTCCTCCTTTTCAGCCATTTTGAGAATGTCCTCCATCATTTTCTTGTCCGTTTCCTCCCCTTGAGACAGGGGTCTGTATACAACCCTTGTGCAGATTGTGATGCCATTCCCTGTCTCCAAGGTGACCAAGTCATCTTGTCCTCCCCTTTGCTTTTTAGTTCTGTAGCTTTGATCCCTTCCCTTCGTATGAAAGCTACACCACCTCCTCTTTACCCTCCCTGTCCCTCCTGTAGACTGTGTACCCCGGTACTGTATGTTGACATCCAGTCATGGTTCTCCATGTACCATGTTTCTGTGACTGCCACAATATCAATTTTTCATCTTCCATCAGGGCTACTAGCTCAGGAAGCTTGTTTCCCCAGACTACGGGCATTGGTACTGATTGCCCTCCATTTAATGTTGGCTTTATCCTTTTTTCCCCCATCCCTGCTCTTATTGCCCTTGTCTATTTTTCCATTTACCCCTGTCCTGCCCTCTGTTGAGCTCTGTACCTCAGTGATTACCTTACTACCTGCCATGTTTTGTTGGGGGAGGCTTGAAATTTCCTGCCTCTTATCAGCACCTCCCCCCTTGGCTAGTTTAAAAGCTTGCCAAGGAAGCATTTAAACCTGTCACTTTGGAGCTTGGTTCCCTTCGTGGACAGATGCAGACCATCGTGCCAGTATAGACCTTCATCTCTCCAGGTGTACCCCCAGTCCCCAATGAAGCCAAAGCCCTGTGCTCTTCACCAGTTTTGCAACCATTCATTAAACTGCATGGTGTTTAGTACCCTAGCCTCACCCCTGCCATGGACTGGCAGCACCTCTGAGAAGGTAACCGTGCTTGCTACCTGTCTGAGGCCCCTCCCCAACTCCACAAATTCATCCTGCACTGCACTGATTCCATGCCTAGCTAGGTCATTTGTCCCAAGGTGGACAATGATATCTAGTTCCCTCTCCTGTGATGCTGCTTCTGCAATTGTGAGGATTTGCTTCTTGTCCCTCCAAGCCATGGCACCAGGCAGGCACCTTACTTCCCTCTCCTCTCCCTTCCCCAGTTTAACCCCCCTAACAACTGAGTCCCCTATCAGAAGCTGTTTCCTTCCCCTGTGGTGTCCCTTGCCACCCTTTTGTGGGTCTCCCTTGTGGATGTCCTCAGCATTCTTCTTGGACTTCATTGAGGGTACCATCATAGAGGAACCTTGCTCTGTCAGACTGGCGTATGATTTGTGTAGAGGTACAACTAGGGGGCTTCGCCTCTGTTCCACCACCTGCACCCTCCCAGAACCCACTGTGGCCCAACCGCTCCTCATACTTGGCAACCCCTGAGGCAGTGGTTGTGGCAGTGGTGCTCTTTGGGTGGGGGAGGCCTCCTTAGTCCTTGCCGGTTTAGCATGGAGGTGGGCAATCTCCTCCCTCAGAGCTGACAGTTGCCTGCAAATAGGACAGCAGCACAGTTTCCATCACTGCTACTGCGTTCCATTTGTTCTATATCCTTGACCTGTTGGTTCTGCCAATCCAAGGCAGGTGAAGTCAGTGATAACCCTTTAATGGTGATACATTTTAAAGCAGCCACCCTTAATATGTGTCACAATATCTCTGTCTTGTTGGGACCTCTCATTAGGTGAGGGAGGCCCAATACTACATCTGAAAAAGTTTTCAGGAACTGCCTGCACAGAACTAATTGCATATTACTATGAACCTCCTCCCAAAAGTTCAGAAGTTTTGGGCGTTCCCAGAAAATATGAAAATGTGTCCCTACCTCCCACACTGGCACCAGCAAACATCTGTATTCATTGTGGAGAAGTGTTTAGTAATCAGTGGAGTGTGGAAAAATTGAGTTAAAACTTTCCAGTTGTATTTCCTCCAGGTTGGAGATTATGTAACCTTCCTCCCTTTCTTAACCCTGACCTCTGACAGCTTCTATGGTAGGGTTGCACCTAATTTTCATTCCCAGCTTTGTCTAATCCCCTCCAGAGGTGGGGAAGTATCCATCATCAAGACCTTATGTATAGAATCTGACAGCATACAAGGGCTGCTTGGCCCACCTAGTCTGCCCAACTTATTTTTTTTTCCTACCTTCATTTTTGCTGTAGACCCACTTGATCTATGGTGTTGTCTCCCCCCCCCACTATGATTCCCTTGTGCCCATCCTGACATTTTTAAACCCTGCCACTGTTTTTGCCTCCACTACCTCAGCTGAAAGGCTGTTCCAGGAATCCACCTCTCTTTCTGTGAAGAACCATTTCCTCACATCTCTCCTGAGCCTACCCCCTTCCAACTTCACAGTATGTCCCCTTGTTCTAGAGCACCTTTTTTCTGAAAACTACTCCCCTCCTGTACTTCATTAACCTCCACGATGTATTTAAAGGTCCCTATCATATCCCTTCTCTCCTGCATCGCCTCTAGGGTGTACATATTGAGTTCCTTTAGCCTCTCCTAATAGGGCTTATGATGTAGACCAAGCCCCCTTTTGGTAGCCCTCCTCTGGACCACCTCTTCACTGTCTGTGTCCTTCCTGAGATGTAGTCTCCGGAATGGGACTCAATACTCAAGGTGGGGTTTTACTAGCAATTTGTATAGGGGCAACACCACCTCCCTTTTTCTGTTGGTGATACCCCCTCCTATGCACCCCAGCATCCCACTAGCCCTTCCGACTGCCTTGTCACACTGCCTGGTCACCTTGAGGTCATCCAATATGATTAACCCCAGGTCTCTTTCCTGCTTGGTTGTTGTCAGTATCACTCCACCATTTTGTACTCCAGCCCAGGTTTCTATGGCCTAGGTGCATTATTTTGCACTTTTTTGCATTTAATCTCCATTGTCATACCCCTGACAACGTCTCCAGTTTTTTCAGATCTCTGCCCATTGTTTCCATCACCCACCCCATCCCCTGGAGTGCTGGAGTGTCCAGCCTGTCACAAATATCGGCATCGTCTGCAAAGAGAAAAACCTTCTCTTCTAGCTCCTATGCTGTGTCACTAATAAAGGCATTAAAGAGGATCGGTCCCAGCACTGAACCCTGAGGTGCCCCACTGCTCACCCTCCACTTACCACTACCCCTTCCTCCTATCCTCTTACAAGTTTCATACCCAAGTTACCACTTTGTTTCCCGCTCTCAAGCTACCCAGCTTGCTTACCAGTCTCCTATCTGGAACAGTGTCAAAATCCTTACTGAAATCCAGGTAGGCCATGTTCACTGCTCCACCCTGATCTAACTCCTTGGTCAGCCAGCCAAAGAAATATGTTATATTTGTTTAGCATGCCCTTCCCCCTGTGAATCCATGCTGCCTTGGATCCTGTAACCCATTGGATTCCACAATCCTTCCCTTTAGTAGTGTTTCCATTAACTTACCTACCATCGATGTCAGACTGACAGAGCTATAAGTGCCTGCCTCTTCCCTGCTACCACATTTGTGAACTGGGTCTACAGCTGCCCTTCTCCCATCCACTGGGATCACTCCAGTATCTAGTGATCTGTTAAATAGGTCTGTCAGAGGTGCAACTAGTTCCTCTCTGAGTTCACTCAGCACTCTTGGTGCACTCCATCTGGTCCTAAAACTTTGCCCACCTTCAGGTTAGTGAGTGCTTTCCGAACTCTCTCTCTCTCTCTCTCCTCAGAGAAAGGACTAGTGTCCACTTCCCTCCCATCAAAGCTCCTGATACTTTTCGTGGTCCCTCCCCTTACACTGTGAACACGAACCAGAAGTATTTGTTCAAGATGTCTGCCTTTTCTTGGTCCCCCTTTGTGCAGTCCCCCCCCAACTGTAAAATCCTCAGTTAGTCTTCCTTCGTTTTTGCTAACATACCTAAAAAATGTCTTGTCCACTTTTTATACTGCCTGACCTATTCTGTCTTCAGTTTGCACCTTTGAGCTCCTTACTGCTTTCCCTGCCTCCCCCTGTTTTTCCTAATACACTTCCTTATCCTCCTTTCTCTGGGTTTCCTTGTACCTTCTAAATACTACTCTTTTAGCCTTTACCTTTCCTGCCACCTCTTTCGAAAACCATAGTGGTCCCTTCTTTCTTTTCTTTTTGCTTACTTGCTTGACACAGACACTTGTTGACTTCACTATGCCCTTTTTCTTTGGTTTAGTTTAATCAACGCTTCCTCCACCTCCCCTCAAGTCATCTCCCCCTGCCAGGTCATTCCTGAGACATTCACCCATCTTTCTATAATCAGCCCTTCTGAACTCCAGAACTCTCGCCATTGTGTGGTTGAATTCTGCAGCTGCTCTTATATATTGAGCCACACTGTACGATGATCACTGGTCCCCAGATGGCTTCCCACCTTGATGTCTGCAGCACTGTTCCTGTTAGTAAGTACCAAGTCCAGTATTGCCCCATCAGGAGTGGGTTCACTGACTAGTTACCTGATGAATGTCCCCTGCAGGGAGTCCGGGATGTCCCTGCTTTTAGCTGAAGCCGCAGCTGGGAGGCTTCAGTCTATAGCTGGCAGACTGAAGTTCCCTACCAGTAACACCTCCACCTTTTCAGCCATTGTGCTGATTGCTTCCAACATTCCCTTATGTAACACCTCCCCCTGTGCTTGAGACTTTTAGATCACACCTGTCCAAATAGTGACTCTATTTCCTGACTTGAAGGTGACCCACAACACCACCGCCCCTGTATTCTTTGTATTTCTGTTGCTTTTATGCTTTCCTGTACATTATTAGGCTGGGCCCCCACTCCATTTTGGTTACCTCTAGTGCATCTTGGACAACATTGTTCTGTAACTACTAACCATAATGATACTGGTCACGACTAATGAAGCAGGGCAATGTGCCCACCGTACAAGAGTGGTTACAGGGACTAATTATTGATTATTGTTTGCTGCTAATTATGGTGTTATGATGTTATGACTACTGATACACATATAATGTGATTTTTGCTGTATTTTTCTAAGAACTAAGCATTATTTCCTGCTGTAGTGCTTGCAACAATACCATTGTATGATCAAGTGCCATGTATACCACCATCTGGTGGATTATGTTACAGTTACTTCTGACTGTATTTGGATCTGCCTTATCCAAAGTTATAATAATTTTACCTTATACAACAGCACCACCTAGCGGACTGCTGTCTGGCTGTAATAATAATCTATTGATCTAGTGCCGGAATGCCAGCCGGCATATTTCTATCCTTTTTATATCTTTAGACACCTGGAGCCACCTAACTTTTAGCCAATAGGGCTTGTTTTGTATGTTAGCTGTAATTATAATATATGCGTGGACTAGCCATTGCTATGGTTTTTATATTAGTATAATAGGGATTGCATACCATTTGCACTCCGAGTCTGATCATGTACTCCAGAGTATGAGGAATCCTCTGGCTCCTGGTGTCGAGGTAAGGCAACGCAGGGCTTATATCTGTAATTAGAATAAATACTTTATTCATGATCTGATCCCTTTTGTTGGTGTTCTGTCTGTTTTATTACTGGTCCCAAATTCCTCAGGGATCTGGCCATATACCTTCCAGACATTATGGTGACTGCGGCTGAACCAGTGCAAAAATGAGGACATTAAAGACATTAGGGTATCAGTGGATTGGTTTGGGGATATTCCGCCAGTCTGTACACATTGAGAAAACTTCCTAAACTGAGCTGGACACAGATCTCACCAAGAGTTACTGGCAAACACCCTAGCTAAAGAATCCAGGGACAAAACTACATTTGCCTCCCCGACTGGATTCTATCAGTTTGCCGCCATGTCATTTGGTTTACATGGCACACCCACTACAGTCCAGCAGTACATAGATGTCATTTTATCCCCTCACACTGGTTATTGAGCTGGATACCTGGATGATGTTGTGGTGTACAGTCCAGACTGGAAAAGTCACCTGGAACACCTCTGAACAGTTATCCAGTCTATCAAAGAGGCAGATCTGACAGTTAATCCTACCAAATGTGCATTGGGCATGCAGGAAACCAGATATTTGGGCTCTGTTTTTGGAAATGGAGTAGTCAAGCCAGAGATTTCTAAGATAGAAGCTGTAGCTAACAGCCCTGTCCCTAAAGCAAAGAAACTTGTCAGGTCATTTTTTTAGAGCTGGCTGGCTACTATCAGAGATTTGTTCCCAGCTTTGTCCAGTTAGCTACTCCCCTCACTGAACTCACAAAGAAACATTTCCTGAATAATGTGAAATGAACCCCAGAGTCTGATGAAGCTTTTCTGGCCATCAAGGCTACATAAAGTTCAGCCCCTGTTTTAAGAAGCCCAGACTTTGAGAAACAAGTTTTGTTACAGACTACAGCTTTAGGTAAAAGAACACTGACCAGAAAGTGGGGAAAAGGCCATTTCTTTGGGTGAAGATTACCAGATGGCCCGAGAAACACCACAACATCGAGGTAACAGCCAAGCACTGGTAAGATGCTCTTTCTCAGTTTAACTCCAGGTCTGATAAGAACTCTGGTGGGGGCAACAAGTCTGCACCCAAAGACTTTACTTGCTATAACTGTAATAAGCCAGGTCATATTACAAGAAACTGACATAGTATGGAGGATAACACTCAAGCAGATTTATCCTTAGCAAATTGGGGCAAGTACTTTATAGATGTCAAGGTGGGAGATAAGAGGGCTGTCCCAGTGACCTGAGTATTGAGGCGCTGGATGCAACACCTCGCACCATGCTGGCGACCCAGGTTTGAGAATGAGCCCAGGCTGCCAGGGGGGCAGCAGGGGAGAGAGCGGATTGAGCATTCGGAGGACTGCTCTTCTCTCTCGGGGGATCTACAGTTATGCCTGGCAATGCAGTGGCCCCCGGTGGAGACTGGAGGCTCTGCAAATGGTTGGGGCTCAAAAAGTGGAATGCAGAGCCATGACAGACATCCCTGGCATCATTGCACGTTGGGCTGTGCAGGGGAAGGAAGGAGGAGAGGGCAGAAAACACCAAGGAAAAAACCCTGGCTTGCTGAGGAGGCGACAAGGACCCCAGGGACCTCCGTCACATCCCCAGTTCTGGGCAGGCCACACCAAGGATCCACGGCTGACTTCACAAGAGGGATGGACCCTCTAATTTCAGACAGATGCCACCATGGGAAGATGGGTCCTGCCCCGGGGGAAGATCCGGGGTGCTGGGAAGTCCCTTGAGTGAAGGGAGCTCTGGAGGTGGCCTGCCATGGAGGGGAGTAGAAGGGCTAGTGTCGAGAGAGTACTTCCGAGAGATGCCTTGGTAAGCTGGCGAATAAATAAAAGTTGAAAAAAAAAGGTGGGAGATAAGATTGTGAAGGGCCTTATTAATTCGGGAAGCAGACAGACCCTGGTGCATGTTGAAGTGCTGGGAAAACACTGTGCTAAATGACCAGGTCCTGGTATCATCTGCATCCACAGGGACACTATGCCACCACCCAAGTGACTCTGAATATTACTGGGGTATGCACCACATGAAAGTCGTAGTAGTACCTAAGTTACCTGTACCTGTGATTATTGGCAATGACTTTCCAGGATTTAGTGAGTTAATCACAGAGGGTACAAAACCTGCAGTTTCAGCAGCTGTGATTACAAGAGCACAGGCAAAGAAAATCTCAGATGGTGGGGATTTTTTTTCCTTTTGGTGATTTTGATTCGGACTTGTTTGAGCACAGCTCCAAGATCCAGAAGTCCTTGAAGGAAATATGACACTTTAAGAAACAGCAGCAACAAAACACTGATTGACATAAGGGGTTAATGTATGGAAATGCTGAAATTAAACTAACTGATTGTGATTTTGTTTCAGAGCAAGCTAACAATGTTTCTCTACATGGTTATGTTAAGCAGCTGGGGTGAAACCAATACAGAGTGAACCATTGTTTAAAAAATGTAATGGGTTACTGTACAGAGTTTGGGTTAAACCTCAGACACAGGAACATCCCATGCTATATATCAGTAGGAAGTTGCTTGACAGAGAGAAAAGGTACTCCACCATTGAAAAAGAGTGCCTTGCAGCAAAGTGGGCCATGGAGTTCCTTAAGTTTTATTTGCTAGGAGCTGACTTTGTACTTATAACAGATCACGATCCTCTCTGTTGGCTTAACCAAATGAAGGATAAAAATTCCAGAATCATACGGTGGTACCTGGCACTAAAGACATTTAAATTTAATGTGATGCACAAATCTGGGAAAGAGAATTTCAATGCTGATATTCTTTCAAGATATGGATCAGGAATTGAGAATTCCAAAGATGGAAAAAAACAAAATGTGTGACTTTAAACTTCTCTGCTGCTATACTGCATATGCACTGTGAACTGTAGGTTATAAGCTAATGTTAGAAGAGAACGAATAGAAAGTTTTGGAAATCTGTCTTTTTCAAACAGGTTCCCTCTTAAAGAGGGGGGTATGTGATAGGGCTGAATATGGCCCTGTCCCATTTGTTATGCGGAAAGAGTTAAATGCAAGATCTGTTCTATTCTCTCCCTTTCTGTCTTTTGTCTGTCTGATTGCGCAACCAAATGTTCTCGTGAGACCTAGGAACTGATCACTCTGATGGTCTTGCAATTCTCCGCCTCTCACTATCTCTGTGCCTTCACTTGCTGTTTCTGTCTTTTCTTTCCCCTTGCATATCTGCAGTTATAAAAATATAAATTAATTTTTATGTGAAACTGGGATCCTCTTGTTTGAAATGTATATAGTTATACTGTTGAAATGACTGCAAAAAGCTATTTGGAATTTAGGGGATTAACCTGAGATGCAGTTTGAGCTCCTCTCTGGCTTGTTTGCAAACTCTTTTGCAGAGCTGTCAGCAGGAGGCCAGCTTGGGACATTGTTCTGTTTGCAAGCCTGCTCTGCAAAGAAACTAACAAGAACATTTTGTGAGAAACAGGCTGTCTCTTAATGAGTTCTCAGGCAAAGATTATAAAAAGAGAAGCAATACTTTTGCTAGAGTGAGAGTCAGAGACTGAAACTTGGAATGAAAGAAACTCTCAGATGAAGGACTTTGTTTTCTCTGTTTGTACTGCATTTATAAATAGCTATACTAAACAATTTTTACCTTTTATTTTACTGTTATTGGTACTAATGAAAGGTTATCTGTGAATTTTACAACTGCTCCTAGTCTTCCTATGCTTCCTGACCTGTGCCTTGTCGACACTCACTGGGATAGGGATGGGGAATGTTTGGAAAAGGAATTGTAGGTGGTGAAAACATTCATCTTGAGGACCTGTGTTTAGCCATATAACGTTAAAGGGAACAAGTGCCAGTGGGCTATATCCACCTGTAAAGTGTGGTAGAACTTCATATAGTTATTTCTGAATAAAAGTGAAGTATCATGCCAGCTCTGTGGCGCTGAGCAAAGGAGTTTGCACAGCATGCTGGCGACCTGGGTTCACTCCCTGAGCCCGGGTGTCAGGAGTGGAGACTGGCAAGAAGGGGATTTAGAGCATCCATTGGATGCTTCCCTTCTGTGGGGGGGGAGAGGAAGGGCCTCAGCACCTGGAGATGAAATGGGCGACATGCAAGGAGCGTGAAGCCTCGACATGCCCCCGCACATCCCCGCCTCAGGTTGCCGTCCCACATAGGCCCAATCATGGATGAGTGGGAGGGTCAGAAAATGGAAAAATCACCTTCTGATTGGTTAGATGATGGCTACCGTTCTCTGTCACCACAAAGCCCCGGATCGCCCAGACTGACCCCCACAGCACCATGGTCAATAGAGATGCGCCTACCAGCTCCTTCTCCCTCAGAAGGGGGAACCTGTCTGATGAAGTATTACATTGGGTTTCCCAAGGGAGCTGCCAAATATGGGGGCATTGGATGACGACGGGGTGGAGTGGTGGCAGGGTGTCCTAAGAGGCCTGAAGGAGTGGCCAATCGGGGGGGCGATCGAGAGGAGCAAAAAAAAAATTGAAGTATCAGCTTACACTTGTACCCCAAAATTGTTTATTTATTTATTTCAAATGTTTCACCAGGAAAGACATACTGAGCTGGTAACAGCTCTTTTCCAGATGCATCCTGGGGTAGGGGGCAGAGGAGGTTTATGAATAACAAATAGAACAGTATTTACATAGCAGGTAAAAAACATAAATAAACATCTTATAACAAGCAGCATCACAGGCATTTAGGCAAACTGTGTACACTGGCATGACTATAGCAGAATGCATCTCGAGAACAACAAGAGGATGCAAATTGAGTGAAAAGTGCAGATAATGCAGGCAGGTGGTAGCAAAGCTAACCAGCAGATATTCAAGAAGAGCCTATTTGAAGAGGGGGGGGAGAATGGTTGGCATCTGAAGCTAGGGTGAGCAGTTAGAGTAAGGGGGAGTAGATGAGGTGGGAGGAGGGGAAAAGAGAAACAGGGAAATGAGATACGGTTGCAGGAGTGAGAAGAGAACTTGAGAGGAGAGGGAGCATAGGGAAGAGGCAGACCGGATGGAGATGGGGAGAGAATTCCATAGTTTGGGGAAGGGTATGAGAAGGCAGCCTGGCCAGCTGAGGATGACCTAGTAGGGAGTGCTAGGGATCAGAAGCCAAAGTTACGAAAGCTGTAGTGGGAAGGTGGTGGGGGAAGGAGGGAGGTAATGTAAGAGGGGAGAGAGCCAAACCAGAATTTACCACTAAAGGAGGTACGAGTGAAGCACCTGGCTTCAAGGGAGGGAAGGGAGAGGGAGGTATAATGGGAGTGATGGTGGATGCAGGGCGGGCAGTACAAAGCAAAGCGACAGAAGGAGTGGAAGAGGGAATCCAGTCTGGTCAGGGTGGAGTTATGAGCAGTACTATAGGTAGTGTCTCCATAGTCAAAAATGGGGAGAATCATTTGCTGGAGAATGGCTCTATGAGCCGGCAGGGGGATGTAACTATGGTTCCTGTACAATGCACCTAGCTGAGGAAGTCATTTTTTTGTGGAAGGCATCCACATACCCAGAAAAGTTGAAGTGTCGATCGAGCCAGACCCCGAAGTACTTAAAGGTGGGAACATCATTGATCATGATCCCATCTAGGGTGTGGAAGGTGGGGAGGTCAGTAAGTCTAGCAAGAGCTTCTGCCTAGTGCTAAAGGTCATGGAGACTGTTTTTTTGGTGTTGAGGGACAGTTGATTTGATCTGAACCAGTGCAGGGCATTGTCAGTCCAGCTAGAGCTTGGCCATCAAATGGGGAGGGGAATCAGAGGCACAAAGAACTGCATCATCTGCATAGATATGGATGAACACAGAGATTCAGGTGGTTGGGAGGTCATTGAGGAAAACAGAAAAGAGAATTATGCTATGGATGGAATCCTAGGGGACACCAGTAGAGCTAGGGAGTGGAGGGGATAAGGAGTCTCCAGTCCAGTTCTAACTGATTAAGTCATACCACCAAGGTAAGAGTGGATCCTGCTAGTAGCAGCTGTGGGAAGCCCCGCTGCTGTAAGTTTGTCAAGGAGAAGGGAGTGGGCTACAATGTCGAAGGCTTTGGCCAAGTTAACAAAAATGGCAGCGGTCATAAGGCCCTGATCCATGCCTGAGGGCATAGAGTCAGTAAGCTGGAAATACCGAAAAGTATTTTGCTTTACCCACATAAAAGGCAAGGTTGCCTGAAACCCTGCAGGAGGTGTCCTGCCTAATATCACTGCTTCTGATTTACCCAGGTTAATCTTGTTTCCAGCTAGGGAGTCACACTCTGAGAGGGTGTCCAAGAGATGAGGCAAGGAGCACACAGAGTCCCTCAGAAAAAATAATGAATCATCAGCATAGAGTGACACCTTCTGTTCCTTCCCCCCCTCCACCACCACACCTTCAATATCGATGTTGCTCCTGATAGCTATTGCGAGTGGTTCTAGGCTTGGGGCAAAAAGGAGAGGGGATGGCGGGCACTCCTGCCTCATCCCCCTGCCCCCAGAAAACCTGTTGGATGTGTACCCATTAACTCTTACTACTGCCTCTGGAGTGTCATATGGAGAGGTTGCCGTTGGATACATTTAGGACCAAGGGAGAATTTTTGCAGACTGGCCACCATAAAGTCTCAGTCCACCCTGTCAAAGACCTTCCCAGTGTCTATACTGATGGCAATCTGGAAGGTCCAGGACTGTTTATGAGAGGAAATTATATTTAAAAATCTTCTGATATTGTCTTGCAACAGTCTCCCTGCTATGAAACCTGTTTGACCTTGGTGCACCATTGAACCAGTGCATCATTGTACTCCATCAATCAAAATACCTGTAAAGACTTTCAGGTCTACAAGTAAGTGGGAGATTGGTCAGTAGGAGCCACAAGAATCAGGATCTTTGTCCAATTTTAAAAGCACTGAAATTTGCACTTTCACCGGGTATCCTTAAAGTCTTATTTATTTAAAAGGTTGACATTCACTCACCATGTGTATTTTTTGGGTAGGGGAGCAATGGACAGCTGCAGTTCCTCTGGTGCATGATCAGAGATGGTGATGGAGCCAATTCGACAGGCCTCTAATTGATGCAGCCAGGAGGAGGAAATGAAAATAGTCTACATGGGAATAGACATTATGTCTAGGTGAATAATACAAATAATCATGTACAGTGGTGTGCAGGAAACCGGAGACCTCTGTAAGGCCCATTTCCGTGCTCAGGTGAAGAAATGGTTGCCTTTCCTGAACTCCAGTTGGAGCACAAAGATTTTTGGAAAACACACATCTGTCACCTATACTCTACCTTAATCTGTATGAATCTACCTTCAGAGTCCCTGTGCACTGAGTGGACCACCAATGGAGTATTCATGCTTATAAAGATTGCTACCCCCTCTAGTGAGAATGAGCCTCAAAGTGAGAGGCATTCACCTCCCCCACCCAGTTTCTACACAGTTTCAGGTGCTGCTCAGCTGTCAGGTGAGTTTCCTGCAGAAAGTCAACCACAGCCCTTTCCACTTTAGCTCCTGTAGGATCCTCATTCTCTTTTCGGGGCTATTCAAACCTGGACATTATATGTAATAACAGTGAGGTCTGCCATTGTACCCTCACCTCTAAACTGTGCAATCTGAAATCCTTCTGTGATGAAGTCGGCCTTGCCCAGCTACTTAATGAACCCACCAGAGTCAATACTTTAAACATTGCCAATAGCTCACTCCTTGATGTTATATTAACTACACATTCCCACAAAATCCTACATTCTGCAGTCTTCCACAACGACATGAGTGACCCTGGGGTTGTAGTTTGCTCAAGATTGCAAGCAAAAGCTAGTCATCAGCCCAAGCTCATAACAAAGCAGTCCTATCGCAAGCTCAGTACATTGAAATACTTGTCTGACTTAGGCAAGGTCAGATGGCAAGACCTCTACCTCGCTAAAACAACCGAAGCGGCCGTTGCGATCCTTAATGACAACCTTATTGCCCTGGCTAACAAGCATGCCCCTTTGGTCAAGGTTAGAATGTGCAAAACCTCCAACCCTTGGTTTGCAACAGATCTTAAGGCCGCACTCTTAAACCGTGACAAGCTCTGGGCGAAAGCTAGACGTACTAAGTGCTGGGCAGATTGGTAGGCATTTAGAGCAGCTAGGAATACTTGTGTCAAATGCATTAACTCAGCTAAAGCAATCAATTATGTTTCCACCCTTGAACAGGCAAAAGGGAATTCCCATAAAATTTGGGAGACACTTAATTCTGTTGAAGGTCAGCCTGCTGCCCCCTCTTTTCCATCTAAGATCCTCAGCAATGGTATGATTGTGGAGAGTAACTGCCAAATCCTTGAAGAAATTAACTCCCATTTTGTTACAGCTGGCCTAGCCTTCAACTCCTCACCATATGCAGGCAGTGCTAATAACTAAGACAGCAGTAACATTGCTCTCCAAACCTCGACTTGCCCCTTCCATCTGCTCCCTCTCAACTTTAAAGATGTCAAAAATTCGCTCCTTAAATTAGATACAAAGAAAAGCTCCAGAGATGATGGATTAGAACCATTTTTCCTAAAACTAGGCTACCTCCATCTCACTGCCCCTATTCTTCACATATTCAATCTTTCTATCTCCACTGCAACAGTTCCCTCTTGTTGGAAATCAGCCCACATCTTTCCCTTTTTTAAATCAGGGGACCCATGAGAACTAAATAATTACAGGCCCATCTCAATCTTGCCCGTCCTCTCTAAAGTCTTTGAAAAATTGATCCACACTCAGTTAAAGCACCATATTGAAACTTTCTCACTCCTCAACCCAGCACAATCCGGCTTTCAGCCCAATCATAGCACAGTCACTACACTGGCTAAAGTCACCAATGAATGGGTCTCTGCTGTGGATACTAAAAAAATCACTGGTGCAGTATTCTTAGATCTTAGCAAAGTGTTTGACACCGTTGACCACAACTTACTAGTTAGTAGGCTTACTAAAATAGGTACTACCCAACTTACCGCCCAGTGGTTTACCAGCTACCTAACTGGGAGAACCCAGAAAGTCAAAGCCGATGGCCTTTTTTCAAAGCCGATGGCCTTTTTTCAGCCTCCCTGCCGACTGCCAGGGGAGTTCCGCAACGCTCCATCTTAGGCCCTATCGTCTTTTCCCTATACATCAATAATCTAGACACACACATAACCAACTCCACTCTGCATTTCTTCGCAGATGATGCAGTACTGTATACATTACATAGAAACATAGAATTTGACAGCAGATAAGGACTGCTTGGCCCACACAGTCTGTCCATTTCCCTACCTAATGGATAAGCTGTAGATCCTAGTTAACCAGCAGCCTACTTCTTCCTATCCCCACCCCCTAGAATTGCCTTATGACTGTCCCATTCATGCTTGAATTCCACCACTGTTTTTGACTCCACAACCTCCTCCAGAAGGCCATTCCATGCATCCACAACCCTCTCTGTGAAAAAATACTTCCTTAAATTACCTCTGAGCCGCCCCCCCCCATCTTCGCTCAACACTCTCCTAAGTGAGGGTCGTATTACAAGCTTATTTTGCCCAGCTAGAAATTAATCTTATTAATGCTAAACTTCTCCTCAATGCCAAGAAAACTAAGGCCATGATCCTCACTCTTAATTCCTATTCCACCTCTTCCACTGACCTCCCCAAAGACTTTGTCACCTCCTTAGAAGAACTTTTGGAAGTCATCTCCAAATTCAAATATCTTGGTATTTGGTTAGATAACAAGCTCTTCTTCAATGACCATCTTGAGGACCTGTCAAGGAGGCTAAAAGCCTGGCTTGGTTTCTTCTTCCGTAACAGGTCTCTCTTTCCATTAGATACTAGAATCAGGCTTATTCAGGCCTCATTCCTCCCTCTACTTGACTATGGAAATTTAATTAATACTTCCTCAGCTGTCATAAGCCTAAGAAAATTGGACGTCCTCTATCATCATGCTCTACAGTTCATTACAAACTTACCTTACCAAACCCACCACTGTGATCTGTATATAGCTGTTGGTTGGACGTCACTTCGATTAGACATATGCTTCATATGGGTATCTGGACTCTCAAGTTAATCCTGAATAAGTACCCAAGCTATCTAACATCCCTCATCTGTATTTCCAACAGTGCCTACTCTCTTAGAAAAACTGACTTCATGCTCTTTGATGTACCTAGGACCTGCACTTTCTTTGGCAAACGCACCATATCAAGTACTCTTCCAACCCTCTGGAATCAGCTCCAATCCACATTGAAACTATCCAGCATCATCTCTATCAACTTCTTCAAAAGGCTGGCTGCATCTAAAATAAAAGACACTTGCAGCTGTTTCTAAACCTTATCACTGCTATTACTCCTGTCCACGCCTCGCAACTATCTGGAACTAATTCCAGTTCAGAAGTATTCTTCTAGCACTTGCCCCTGACCACTAGTCCAAAGTGTCCTCCATGAGTATACTAAAAGATGTCTACAGCTGCTCCCTCTACTGTCCTTTGCCCTTTAGTCTTCCATTTCCTATTCCCTCTTACTCCCTGCTGCCCCTACCCTAACTTTATCCTGTTACCCCATATCCTAACTTCATTTCTACTTTTCCTTTCCCTCCTCAATTACATCTAATTACCCCTACTCCCTCTAGCCCTCTAGCTCCCTCCTGCTCCTCCATACTTTTATTTTCCTACTTTATGGCTGCAAACTCCTCATACACATTCCTCTCTTCATTCTCATTCCTTTTTTTCTTCTCTCCAGGCTTATTACCTATCTTGTTATTTCCTAATTAAGCATTATGTACCACATCTCCTGAAACTGTACTTAATTACTGTGATGTTGTTATTTGAAGTTGTTATTATGCAATGTGTACTTGTCTGCTTATATGTCTCAGGACCTCGTTGTGAATGAGCTTGCTCAACGGAGTTATTTCCTGCAATAAACTCGAACTTGAACTCTACCAAGGGAGCCTAAGAAGGACATTATAAGGGAGAGATTGTGACATGCGTGGGAATAAACCAAAACCAACCTTGTCCCATAAGCTGTGGAAGGGACAGTCAACCCTCCTTAAAGTGAAATAAAAAGAAAAGAGAAGGAACTGTCCTACTAAGGGACAGTGGCCCACCCTCTCAGTCAAGCTAAGACTATCTCAGTCTTTATAACAAAACAAATAAACAAAAAAAAAGAAACAGTTAACAGATGGTTTGTTTTGTAGATACACATATGAACATACAAAAATACCAATAGAAATAGGCCTTACGGTCTGTCGAATCTACTTGATTGTGCAGCTAGCCCCTCATCTCGCAGCTGCCCCTCCCACTCCTCCCCTCCTTAGACTTACCTTCCCCCTCACCCTGTTCCATTCCCTCTTGAAACTGCTCACCATCTTACAGGCCACCACCTCCTGTGGTAGAGTGTTCCACTTGCCCACCACCCTTTCTGTGAAGAAGTCTCCTTACCTCCCTCCTGCATCTTCCTCCCCTCCAGTCTGAGACTGTGCCCTCTCATGTCCCTTCCTCTTATTAATTGGAAGATCCCCTCTGTTCGAGTTTTGTTCATCCCTTTAAAGCTCTTAAAGGTCTCAGTCATGTCCCCCCATCCCTCCTCTCCTCCAATGAATACATTTCAAACAACATGAAGTCTTGCTGTATTCTGACATATTGCAGTGATCCCCAACCTTTAAACTGCCCCAGAGAACAAAGAGTTAACTTTCTATACAGGGCGTAGAATGCTGAGCTCGAGCTCGGTTGAAGTCTCCATCTGGAGTGTTTCAAACTCAAACCGTCAGAGTCTTTACTCTATCTCACTGAACGGTTGCTCTGGAGATTTCCCCTTCAGCTCGGTTCAAAAGTCGGTTAAAGTTTCAGTTTTCATCATTTTTTTAAACCGAAAAAGTTATCCACATAGTCGGTTCAGTCTCTGTCTGTCGTGCCATGAGTACTAGATAAGAATTGTTCTGTTTTTCTGTGTGGAACTTGGAAAAGTGACCCTTGGTTCGGCTGAATCGGCCAGTTGATAGTGAAATTTTGTGTTTTGTGTTTTTACTCAGTGTGTGGTTACCGGTCCTTATTGGTTCTAAAAAAAATGTGTTTTAGTATGTTTTTTTTCCAATACCCGTGACCGAACCAATAAGGGAGTCTTGCCTGGCGGGTGCCATAAAAAGGGTAAGTTGGTAGGGTCGGCCATGTCTGAGAAACCCAAGAAAAAAAACGGACTCACTGGGTTTCAACACTGCAGCGAGTGTGGGGAGGTCTTTGCTAAAGCCGATCCCCACACCACCTGTGTTTATTGTGTGGGGTATGACCACCTCGATTCAGACTGCCAAATATGTAAAAACTTTCCCAGATCTACCCTTGAGAAGAGATTAGGTAGACTGAGGGAAAAGGAGGTCCAGAAGTCCGCTGACCCGGATGGCCAGCCTGGTTCGGTTCCGACTGAAGCAGAAGGAGTGCCCTCTGACCAGGGCGATACTTCTTCGGGCAAAAGGAGAGCAGATTCCGAGGGATCGGCTCTGACAAAAAGAAAACGCAACGACAAATCGTCTGGTTCTGATCCAGAGGTTCATGTTCCGACCACCGAAGAGATAGCCAGAGAAATTCAGATTGTGGAATCACTCCACCCGGTTCCTACCGATCCGGCACCTTCTGGCAGGGGTTCGGTTCGGTTGGTTCCCCCGGTTCAAGAGTATGCCCTCAAAGATTTTTATGAACCAGAGGTTGAAGAGGAAGGGGAATTTGAGGATGATGATGGCGAAAGTGAGGGTCTGGATGTGCCTTTGGAAATGGACATCTCCCCAGACAGACCTTCAGGTGTTTCCCCTCCTAGGCTTTCTGAGTCCCCTTCTCACTTTATGTTCTACAGAAAGGTGGCTGAAACCCTCCAACTTCCTATGGAGGAGGCTGTGGAAGATCAAGAGGAGCCTGATTATGTAGAAATGATGGACATCCCAGAGTCCAGGAGACTGTCTATTCCCCTCCACAAATCCTTTGGGAAACAGACACAAAAAATCCTTAAGTCTCCTAACACTATACCTCCTGTGGATAGAAGAATGGACAAGAGGTATACACTTTCAGCCTCAGACATGGAGTTCTTATACCAGCAATGCAGCCATGTTGGGGTAGTGCAGGCTGCTGCCTGTGACAAGGCAAATATTCCCTTGGCTTCACCCCCCCCCAGACAAGGACTCCAGGAAGATTGATGCCATGGCAAAGAAACAGTACATGGCATCTTCCTTGGGACTCAGGCAGGCAAATTACATGGCCTATACAGCCAGGTATCAGAAGTCCAGGTGGAACACTGTACTGGCACTGGCTAAACAGGCCTCCCCCCAGCTAGCCAAGGAGCTGGAGGCGGTGGCTGCAGATGGGATTAAGGCATCTAAAGTTCAGTTTCATGCTGCTGTGGACTTTAATGATGTGTCATCAAGAGTCATGGCTACATCTTTGGCTCTTCGGAGGATGGCTTGGCTCAGATGTACTAGCCTCTCACAGGACACCCAGGCTAAGGCCATGGATTTTCCTGTAGTGGGTAATTCTCTGTTTGGGGAGCAGACAGAGAATTACATGAAGAAAATGGATGAGTACAGGACCACTTATAGCAGTGCTCAGGCCAAGGAGAGGCAGGCAACTCCTCAAAGGCAGCAGTCTAGGGGCAGGGGCAGGCCTTTTCAAAGGCCTTTTTACCAAGCACAGGCCTCTTCTTCCTTTTCTCAGAGGGGGTTCTTCAGAGGGAGAGGCAGAAGGGGGATGAGCAGGGCTGCATCCACTCCTCCGCCTAAAGCCCCTGCCAAGCAGACACCCTGATGGGCCTGCCCGGGGTCGACTCTCCTATTCCAGTAGGGTGTACGAGACCACATGTTGGCCTCTTGCAGCACCTTCATCAGGGGGATATACACCTTCCTTCTAGCCATGATCTCCGGTGAGTAGTCATTTTCCAGGAAAATTTGATGATTTTACTAGTGGACAGTTCCCTGCTTCCATGCTGTGTGGAGTATCGTCTCCTTCTCCTGGAGCCACAGAAATGTAATTAAGAGAGTGCATGGTCGAGCCTCTGGCAGCGTCCTCAGGCTGAGAGTGCAGTGGGTCCAGTCAGTCTCCAAAGTTAGGCTGTCTGGCAGCTTTAGGCAGGATCTGAGGATTTCCTGAAAGAAGGTGATGATGTTTGCCCCGTCCGCGCCTTCCGTAATGTCCGACAGCCGAATATTGTTGCGCTTGTTATGGCTCTCAGCATCCTCGGCATGGTCCTGAATGCTCCTCACAGTGTCATGGAGGTACATGATCGCTCTCTCGGAGGTGTACAGGCAGTGGTCCAATATAATGATTTACTCCTCCAGGCCATCCCGGCATTTTTCGAGTTTATTAATGTCCGTTCTTAAACCTGTTGTAGTGGAGCAGATCTCCTTCTTGAACTCGCATAATTCAGTCAGAAGAAGTGTCACTTGCTTCTGGAGGGATTTGTTGCTCACTTTGCTGGCTTTGGCATGGCCGCACCATGGCTGGAGGGAGGCCTGGGAGCTCTCACTTTCTGATCCACCCTCCGACAGTCCTTCACCATCCTGAGACCTTGCCAGAGATCGAGGGGCATTCCCTCTGGGCTGCAGCATTGAGAGAACCTTAGGCTACTTGCAGGTTAGTTAGTTTTCCACTTTGGATATAATTATATGGTTTCTGTTGTCCATTCCCAGGGAGAGCTGTCCTTCTAGCATATGGTCAGGCGCATGGTGTCACCGGAAGCCTAGCATAGGGGAACCATAGAAGTACAGCAGTGGGTCAGAAGCAGTAATCCAGTACAAGGGCTTATGGACAGACTAGATGGGCCAGGGGTTCCTTATCTGCCGACAGTTTCTATGTTTCTATGTAGACAACCCCCCCCCCACCGATGTATATAACACTACCCTGTTGTTGAATTGTATCAGAGAATTGCTGAATATAGTTGGAGATGACTTTGCACCAAATGTCTTGATGAAGTTCTACTTGTACCAGTTAAAGCACTAATAAACGTTAAGTTTTAAAAAAAGCTTTTGGAAAGGAGGAGGCTTCTGAATGCTCCTCAGTTCTTACCAAACCTTCTGCTGTCTGATCTGACAAGATTGGTGGGTCTCAAGTCTTTGAATCCAAGAGCCGTTGCATCTGCCCTCTGCCATATATAAAGCACATTGCCTTTCCATAGAGGTTGGCACTTTCCTGTCCTTCAGCAGCCCCTCTGGAAAATACTTGTATCCTACTGAGGATAGCAAGACACAAGAAAATAACCATACATGTGTACATGATATAAATCCAGTTAAATTGTTTATTAAACTATGGTTTGGGTTTAAAATTGCATTCTGTACTGCAGCAGTGTTAGGGATCAAGATGCTACTGAACTGGGTTTGGGAGCGAGCCCAAAGTGTTGCAGGTCTGGCATGAGGATAGGATGTCCCAGCAGACAACCCGGGTTCAGGAGTGTGGCCAAGGCATGGATAGCGAGCAGGAAGATCGAGTGTCTCAGCAGACAACCCGGGAGGGCTGGCAGGAGGATGGAGTGTCCCAGCAGACAACCCAGGTTCAGGAGTGTGGCCAAGGCTTGCAGGGCTGGCAGGAGGACTGAGTGTCCCAAAAGATGGTCTAGGTTTGGGAGGGAGCCCAAGGTGCTGGAGGTCTGGCAGGAGAATCAAATTTGGCAGCAAAAGAGCACGGCCCTGTCCACCACAGTATTAGCCAAAAAATATTTATTTACTCACATTGAATACAGTGTAGTAAACAACTGTAGTGCCACATAGGAAAACAACATTCCACTCAAACCAGGGCCCGACCGATTTTGCGCATGTGCATTTCCTCAGGGATGGCCTTATCTGCTCACATACACAAATAAATAGAATCAAAGCTTAAAATGACCATCTACCATAAAACCTAAAGTGAAACAGAGTTAAAAGAAGGACCAATGGATTAAGCAGTATAGGATCGATACAAGGATTGAGTGTCCCAGTAGATGACTTGTGTTCGGGAGCCAGGCCAAGGCACTGGAGGGCTGGCAGGAGTATCAAGTGTTCCAACTTATTTATTTATTTATTTTATTTATTTAGTGAAGCTTTTCACAAGTAAAGACATACTTAGCTTTGAATTAGTTTGTTTCCATATGCCTCCTGAGGGGATGGGGAAGGGGACTGATACAAGAATAACAGTGTATGTATACAGTAAATACAGTGAACAGTGGTTTTACATGTTACAATAAACAGTTATTTACAGCATTTACAATCATATACAGGTACGATACAAGGTAATAGTGCTGCTGAGTCCTCTTGGTAGCTGAAGTAGAGGCCCAATGCAGGGCGATTGATTAGAGGATTTAGTCAGGGGCGGAAGGGTGGATTGGGGGCAGGTGAGGGGAGGGAGGAGGAGATGAGGGGAGGGGTAGAGGAGAGAATTAGGGGCAGGTAAGGGGAAATGGGAGGAGGAGATAAGGGAGGAGAGGAAATAAGGGTGAGGGAATGAGGGGAGAGAGGAAAGTGAGGAAAAGAAGGTGGAAGGGGGGAGAGGAGAGAGAGAGAGAGAGAGAGAGGAGGATATGAAGGACAGGAGAAGGTGGGGGCAGTGAGGGGAAGGGAGCTGGGTGAAACAAATGGGCCTGGTAACTAGGGATAGTCACAGGAAGGGGTGATGTGGGTGTGGTGTTTTGAGGTTAGTGAGTGTTTGGAGGAAGGAGAGCAGATAGGAAGGGGCAGGGAGTTCCAAAGTGTAGGAAAATGGAACGAAAAAGCAGCTTGACTAGCAAGGGATTTTTTTATTTATTTAGTTTTTGTTGACCGGGTAAGTGCACTAGACAAATCCTGCCTATTTTCAGGCATGACCCGGGGGAGGGGGATACAGATGAATGCCAACTGACCTTGAACCAGATTAAGCTGTTGGTGGTATTTTTAGTGAATGAGGGAAATTTGGCCAGGACATTGGGGAAATTCCCCTACTCTTGTCGGTAGGGGGCCCTGATGTTGCATGGTGTGTCATTCCATGGCTGAGGTTGGAAGGGAGAGGTTGGTGGAGGATTCGTTACAGGAGATGAATAGAATGGATGTACTATCGGATGACACGGGAAATGCTGAAATGGCAGCTGGGGTGCACCTGAGGGGTGGCCAGCATATCGCCAGCAATAGCATACTGAACCCTGAGTCGGGAGCTGTGCTTAACTTAGCACAGAAAAAACAGTGGCTGGAGGAAGAATTATGTAAAATTAATAACCAGCTTGATGACGATGCCCTTTCTCAAGGTGAAGAGGATCAAAAACAGAAAAGATCTGCAGCCTCTCCGATGTCGGACAAATCTCTGGGTCCTACTAAAGTCCTGGCGACTGCAGATATTGCAAATTTACTTCCTGGTCAGAAAGAAAGGCCCCCACGTCGCGACTGGAGTGAGGGAGATGACGTAGAGTGGATGCCGGAAAAAGCTCTTTCCTCAGCAGGTTGGACATCTCCTTCCCAAGGAGTATGGCAGCCAGACCCTGCTTTTTCGCAGGTTGTAGTACTGGATTCAGTAGCTCCTCAAGTGCAGACAAATGGTATGGATTCCGGAGGGTCTTCGGCTCATCTAGGTACAGCTTCTCATTCTGGGGATGCAAACTTGCAGCTGGGGGATGGGGTGGAGACTGGGCCTCCACAGACCAGACAGAGGGAAGTCCTTCCTGAAGACACGGCTTCTTCTGGTGCAGCTCCTTCCCCCACCTATGCTAGTCACTTTCATAAAACTATTGACTTGGCAAAAAGACGGAACGCTGTTCGTTTGCGTTATGTGGGACATAGAGATATAGCCCCGGATTGTTTTCATGTGGGCAAAATTTTACTTAAGCAATCTCTGGGTTTCTCCCCTCGGAAGTAGATGCCCTAATTCATGCACTGGCAGAATATACTTTTGATGTCAGTTTCAGGACTCCGGCCTTGCTGGAAAGGTTTTGGTGCAGATTTTCTAACTTAAAAACAAACCCACTTTGGGTAGATTTTATTGTAATACCCTTAACTAAACAACCTTTTAGGGTTATTACTCTTCTTTTTTGAAACAAAGGGGTAAATATTACTGATGTTTATTGGCTGGAAAAAAGGTGTACTATTCAGGGGAAACCAACTCCTATACTGGATGATGAAGGGTTCTGGACGGGGGTTGGAAGTTTAAAATTAAATTGCATCAGTCTGATCAGGATGTTATTCATTTGATGAATTGTTTTTTTATAGGTCATGACAAAGGATTTTTATTCTACCCTGGGCAACCTAGGATGTGTTCTAAATGTGGATCTAATAGACACATTAGTACAACTTGTGATGTGCTGAAATGTACATACTGTGGGGATCTGGGACATGTCAGTACACATTGTTTTCAGGAATCAGCAATCTTTGTGATGAGTTAGGTCATGTGTTCACAGATTGCCCTTGGGCAGCTAAAAACACGGAGAATGCAGACTTTGGGGTTCAAGATTACTATATTAAAGAAGCCACTGCCCCATGGTGTTTTCTGGGCCTAGAACCCCTTTGGACAGACATACAGAACAGGTACCCGATAGAGGACCCCCCTCTCGGCTCAGTTGAACATTACTTCTGTTACTATACCAGCACAGTCTGTCCCACGAGAGGTAAGGGGAACCCCCCCCCATCTGATCAACTGCCTAGTTCCCAAGAGTTTTCTGTAGTACGAAATAAAAGAGGGAAAGGCCCTAAACCCAAGGCCTCTAAGAGGGTGATAGAACCTTTGAAGGACACAAATCCTTATGATATCCTTCAGGATGGCCTAACTGATAAGAAAGAAGAGAATCCCTCAGTTATGGAAAATCAACAACAAGGAGGGGATACGTTGGATTCAGGTGGAGTGGTTGAGGGTAATCCAGCTCCTAAAGTTAGTGGCAGGGTCACCTGAGCCTCGAGTAAAGTGAAGTGATGAAGGTTTCTTTTTTTCTATGGCTCCCCCTAGGTATCATTTTGGAGTGGCATCTTTAATGTGAATAGCATCCAGTCTGAATTTAAGAGAATGGCGACCTATGGGCTTTTTTTGAAGTCAGACCTGGATTGTCTATTTTTTCAAGATGTTCGTCTACATTCCCCATCTCTTATAGAGGCAGCCTCAGTAGGCTGGATATGGGGTGCCAGTTACTGGTCTCAGGGTCCAGAGCCATGTTCTGGGGTGGGGATTTGTTTTTTCTCCAAGATTAAAATAATTCGACACTTAGAGATTGTGGAGGGTCGGGCCTTGATGTTGGATATTATTTGGAAGGGTTTACCTTTGCGTCTAATAAATATATACTGTATGCTCCTCAATTAAAATATGACAGGGTAAGACTTTTCCGTACCATACAGCCTTTTTTATTTACAACCATGCCGGTGGTTTTCGGGAAGGGGGGTTTAATTGTTCTCTCCCCCAGCCAGGATGTGGCCTTCTGGGGCAAAAACAATATTGTAGTGTTTCTTGTTTACAAAATGTTATTTCCGATGTGGGTTTAATCGAAGTGTTTGGTTCTAGATTTACAATGGCCCCACATACTTATGCTTGTGGTCTCCGTACGTCCAGAATTGATTATTTTTTATATCTGCTTTCCTTTGTATTCAAGATGTGGTAGTAGTTGATGTGGCAACATTGGACCATCGAATGCTGGCCCAGTCTGTAGATAGCCTCTCTGTACAAAGACACGGCCCAGGAGTTTGGAAACTAAATATTTCTTTGCTAGATTTACCCATTGTTCAGGAAGGCTTTAAACATGTTATGGAAGCAAGAAAATCTGTGTTTTTCCCTATATGAGGATAGGAATGAATGGTGGGAAGATTCAAAATGGGATTTCCGAACCTACTTTCAGTCTGTAGGAAGACTTAATGGAACTTTTAAACGTAACACCTTATGGAACTTAAGGTCTCAACTAAACATTTTAACTGCTCAACAGTATGATAGGGGAGTATGTGATCTTTTGGCCATTAAGACCCTAAAGGATAAGATAACTGTCCTACAAAAAGAGATGATGAAGGGGGTAGTTAAACAACAACGCTATCAGTTATTTGGGAAAAAACATGACACTATTCCTTTTGATACCCTGGCCCAGATTTGGGAGCAGAGAACTATAGAATCCCTACAGTTGGTAAATAGTACTGCCATAACTGATAACTCTGCCATGTTGGCAGAAATTAGCCAGTATTTTACTGCGGTTTTCACAAGTGAAAACTTGCCATATGATAAATTGAATCATTGGTTGCAGGACTGTACTCTCCCTAATATTTCTGAGGAGCTGGGCCATAGTTTAAGTGAACCTATTTCAGTACTAGAACTCAGGCAGGTTACTTGGTCCCTTTCTACGGGTACACCTCCAGGCTCTGATGGACTACCTCATGCCATCTATAAAGCGATTTGGGAATCTTTAGGGGAAGAACTGGTGGCTGTCTTGAATAGCACCTTACTTTCAGGGTTCTTACTGGCTAGTATGTATGAGGGGGTATTAGTTCTTTTATTTAAGGATGGTAATAAAGAGGAACTAAGGAATTGGTAACCCATAACCCTCCTGAGCACTGATAGTAACATGTTGATGAAGGTGGTGGGGAGTAGATTGGTGGGTGCACTGAATGCAATAGTTCACCCTACACAGTTTAGTGGGGTACCTCCACAGAAGATACAAGATGCCCTGATCCTTATTAGGGAGATTTTGCATAAAGGTAGCACTCAAGAGCTGTTGGGACATCTGGTGAGTCTGGATCAATCTAAGGCTTTTGATAGGGTTGAATACCCCTATAAGTGGGCAGTTCTTCAAAGTTATGTGTTTCCTGATCAGTTCATTTTTTGGTTAAAATCTTGTTATAGAAGTATTTGCTTATTAGCTATTATGAATTGGTGGACAGGGGTTAAGATTCCAGTTGGCAGAGGGGTGCGGCAGGGCTGTCCTCTTAGTCCTCTTTTGTACTTGTTGTCTTTGGATCCCTTGTTATATAGAATACATAAAATCGATGATATTATAGGTCTTTCTGTAAGTAGTGTAGACACACAGATAAAAACAATTGCTTATGCGGACGAACTTTGTTTGATATTGGCTGATAAAGCCTCAGCATTGTTTGCTCAGGAGGAATTAAGACGCTTTCCAGAAGTTACTGGCTCTGTTGTTAATCACAGTAAATGTTGCATATTATCACTGGGGTGTAAGGGTACAGTTTGGTCCTCGATATGGCAGTTTCCAGTGGTGACCACTTATACTAAAATTCTGGGCATATTTTATGGGGATCCTGATCCACAGTTTTATAATTGGGATGTAAAGCTTCGTGCTGCTCAGGCGTTGGTTACAAAATGGGACACCTGGCGTATGTCAAAACGTAAAAGGATATACATGATTAAATCACATTTGTTACCAATGTTTTTATTCCTATCTGCAGTATTTCCTCCTCCAAAGGCTCTGGAGACTTCAGTTTATAGTGTTTTTTTTTCAGTGTATATGAGGGAGTAGATTAAACCCTATTAAGAGAGGTATTACATATCTACCTATAGCTCAGGGAGGACTGGAAATGATTAACCCAGCAGTTTTCTTTCACATTACTTTTCTTTTTCATAACGTTGTCCCGATTGTCTATAATAAATTGGGATTGTGGAGTCCATGGGTACTGGATGAGTTTGGACCCTTGCTCAGGGTATGGGCCTCTTCAGATTTTCTCTCCAAGCAGGTTAAAATCTCCTACTTGGCAAATTATTGGAAGGATGTGGTGGGTAAGATTAAAGTATGGGAATTGCCTTATAGACACTTGACTACAGGTTCCAGGAAGACTGTGTATGAATGGCTGTTAACAACATGATTTTATGAGGACCCATGGTTTGTGGAACTTTCACCTGAGGGAAAAGAGACCCTGACACGTTTTCTTCGTTGCCCTCAAATCCCAGCTTATATGTGGGATTTTGTCTGGCTCTGTGCACATCAAAAACTAGGGGTAAAAGGAAATATGAAGCACAAGGGTATAACAGAACGTACCTCTCCTAGAGTCTCTACTTGTCCTGGGGTAATCGAAACTATGCAACATTTATTTGTAGAATGCCCTTATGCTGTAGAATTTTGGACCTATTTTCACACATATTGGCCCTCGGGTCCTTTTAGGGTAGCAGACCCAGACATTTGGATTAGAAGTGTTCTCCCAGGGTCGTGGGTTAAATTTGACTCTGGGACAATACTGTTATTTGTTGGGTACGTAAAATTTCAGTTGTGGCAGGCCCGTTGTGTAGTGACCCTAAGGCAGCAGATACTGTCTAGTGTCCACAAGTTTTTCATACAGTCTGAAGAGAGATCTTCCAATGGCAGGCTATTGAACAGAATACAGCCTCACCTGACCTTTATAAGTTATGGTAGAGACATATGTTTTGGTTGGATACAGGCTGATTTTATTACGTTCTTAGCTAATATGTCATTCCTGTATTCCTCCAGTAGGGTGGGGAAGATGGCATTGCATTTACAAAGATTAAGTTTGTTTGCAGTTTGTTTACAATGTATAATTAATCCTTTATACTTCAAAAAAAAAAAAAAGCCCCTACTTTTATAGTGGGGAGGGGGAGGAGGTAGGCAGGAATGGTTTTTATGTTGCTTGCATGCATGTGCAAGAAACATAGTGCCATCATCCGAGTTTTCAGAGGTGTGTCAGCCCCTCTTCCAATGCAGTCAGTGTGTTTGCAGGCGCGGCCCCAGTTCCCCAATGAGTGCTGCAGCTGTCTATGACAGCTCCAAAATGCAGTGGCATACAGTTGAAAGGGAGAGCTCCGCTTTAGTGAGCAGAGCTCTCCCCCCCACGCACACACATGCGCAAGCACACATATTGCACTCTGATGCGCTCCCCTCCACGCGTACACTGTATGGCCGACGGGGGTGCCCAATCCTCCGCCGGCTCCACGCCCCTCAACAGCTGTCCAGGTGCCATGCTGGGAGCCCACCCAGTGGGCAACAACTGTTATAGCCGACGGGGTGCCTAACTCTGTTGGCTCCAAGGCTGCATGCCCCCAAAAGTTTCTCGGTGCCACGCTGGGAGCCACTCCTGCTGCGGCAAATCTTGTTTTGCTGACAGGGGTGCCCAATCCCCATCGGCTCCAAGTCCCCCAAACAGCTTTTTCTGCTGTCACGCTGGGAGCCCACCCCAGCGTGGCAAACGTCCCGCTCTTCTTAAAAAAAAACTGTGAATAAAAAAGGTCCCTCGTAGTCTCCCTGCCCCCGCCACAACCCACACCCACCCACTGCACACCCTGCCTCCCCACACCCCCTTCACCCCATACTTACCTCCGGAGCTCAGCGCGACAATCATCGGTGGACCGGGAACACATCTGCACTCTTCAAAGCCGACCGCAAACTGAGGAAATGCCGGTAAGCTGTATAATGGGATAGATAGGGTTTTTTCAACTTTGTTGCATATCTCAGGCATTTTTGGGAATTTTGGCTCCAAATTTTCAACATGGGTTTTTGGGACCCCTCCTCATGAATTCTTGCACTGTCATGGCGTTAATCGGGCCCGAAGGGTGATTTCCCGGTCACTGCGTGAAATCACCTTTGGGACCGATTAACAAACGACACTGCCAGTGTTCATAAGGTGGGCTCTCAAAAGCCTATGTTGAAAATTCTGGTGAAAAATTTTAAAATGACTGTTTTACAGCATGCTGCTATGCAGTTCCTACGCACACTGTAAGTTCGCGAATTTTCAATATTTTCACCCAGATTTTCAACATTGCCATTTTACCACACCTCCTTATGAGCAGTACAGCTGTCATTTTCACATCCTGCCCAAAATGTGTTTTACCATGTATGCGCACAATGAAGTAGTCGGTGTGCTAAATCAATGTATGGGACATATTAAGAAAATCACAGTGACACTGTTCATTAGCAGAGGTCTTAAAATGGCTATGTTGAAAATTTGGTGAAAATTCTAAAAATGACTGTTTTGACGATCGTTTACAGTTCCTCATGACGCTCATAAGTTTGCATTTTCAATATTTTCACTCCAGATTTTCAACATTGCCATTTTACCACACCTTCTTATGAGCAGTGCAGCTGCCATTTTTCACATCTCACCAAAAACATGTTTCACCATGTAGCGCACAATGGCGCAGTCGGTGTGCGAACTCAATGTATGGGACACATTAAGAAAATCACAGTGACACTGTTCATGAGCAGAGGTCTTAAAATGGCTATGTTGAAAATTTAGTCGAAAAAAATCTAAAATGACTGTTTTCTGGTATGCCGTTACGCAGTTCCTACGCACGCTCGTAAGTTCGCAAATTTTCAATATTTACCCTCCAATGACTTCCAAATACCTAAACAGCACATAGAAGCAAGCAACATTCAGCACTGACAAATGCTTGTTTTATATGTTTCAGTATTATTGTATGAATTAGATGTACTTCCGGGTTGTTTTTTTCCTTTGTAACATTCAGTATGATGGACTACTGATTTAGATATCCTGTAATTTTTGATTCTGGTTGAGTTTACTAGAACAGTTCCCTTCTCTTGTGGTGGGAGGGTTTCTTAGTTGTTTGTTTTGTTGTCCCTTTTGGGCCTATGTCAAGGGGTTTTGTATTGTATGACAAAATATTTATCTATGTTTATTTTTGGGGGTTTTTGCATTAGGATCTTGTGGGCAGTACCACTGTTATGTATATAATTAAAAAAAAAGTGTGAAATTCTCCCTACCTTTTTAGTGGGGGACGAGATGGAGGTTATGTGTACATTATGGATATTTTATGTTTGAATGTCATATATGCTATACTACTCCTTTATGTTTTTATTTTTTCCCCTCCCTCATGCTTTGTATGAAGTAATATATTGTGGTCTGTTCTTAAAATGTGTATAAAATATTCCCGTATTTCTTTATTGGGGATGGGAAGGGGGTTTTGTAACCCATGTGGATTGCTTATGATTGTGGTATGATGTAACACTTATTTATGGGTTTTTCTTTTTTGATTTATATATAGTAATACAATGTTGACTATTTGTTTTTAGTTTTGAATTAAAAATGTTCCTACTTTTATAGTAGGGAGGGGGAGGGTTAAAATGTTTTTATTTTTTTTATGTCAGGGGCTATTGTATGAATTAATACTTATTTATGTTTTTGTTTTTTTTCCTTGTGGTTATGTATGATGTAATACTGATTTCTATATACTGTATGTGTTATGATTTTGTTTTGATTTTAATAAAAAATTCCCCTACTCTTTTTGATAAGTGCCATGGGATCTTTAACATCCACCTGAACTACCACCAGTCCAGGCAGATGGGACCTCGGTTTAACGTCTCATCCAAAAGACCGCACCTCAGAAGTGCAGCACCCCTCTCACGCTGCACTACAGTGTCAGTACTGGGATATCAACCCAAGTGCCAGATGTGGGAACTGAACCACATGATTGACCCCTGATTTATGAGAGGGGAGCAGAAAGGGGCAATAGTCAGGACTGTGGAGAGAGTAAAGACAAAAGCAATTTACCTTGATACAGTTCTAGGCTGTTGCAGCACCACGTATAAGGTGGCAAACCTCCACAAGAACTGAAAACCACAATGGTGTAGTGCTCAAATAATGAAAAGCACTGCAAAATGAGTATATACAAAGTTTTTTTACTAAGTGAGTGCTCAAAAATCACAGCAAAATAATTTACAGGCTGGTACTTCCTGGTAGTAGCAACAAACCCCTAGCATCTTGATTTCAGAAGTCTTCAAGGGGTTCTTTTGAAGTCAAGGTGCTAGGGGTTTGTTGTGGTTTTCGGTTCCTGTAGAGAGAGTGGTGGTGGTGGTGGTGGTGGGGGGGCATTAGGTGAGAGAAGAGAGTTCAGAAAGAGAGGGAGAACAGCCAGAACATGGAAGTGAAGGTGGGGCAGTGGGTTATGCAGCAATCTTCTAGGGAAGGGAGGGAGGGAGAGAGCAGAGTAAAGAGAACAGTGGTTGGTGTGAGGAGAACAGTTCAGAGTGAAACAGCAGAAGGAGTGGAAGAGGGGGTTCAATCTGGCCAGAATGGACCTTGGGGCAGCACCATAGACTACGACATCATAATCAAAGATGGAGAGATCTGGCTGGCATGCACATGACCTGAGTATGGCAGTGGGGCCAAGGCACTGGAAGGCTGGCAGGAGGATTAAGTGTCCCAGCAGATGACCTGGGTTTCGGAGTCAGGCCAAAGTGCTGGAGGGCTGGCAGCAGGATTGAGTGTCCTAGAGGATAATCCAGGTTCAGGAGCCAAGCCAAGTCACTGGAGGGCTAGCAGGAGGACTGAGTGTCTCAGCAGATGCTGTTTAGGTTGGCCACTGTCACTGCAGGACTGTTACCTAGGTAACCACAGGTAGCAGTACAGCACTGTTGCAATGGCCAGCAGGGAGGATCCCCAACTTAGGCTCCATGGCTGCATGTGTGCAGGGCCGGATTAACCATAGGGCAGAAGGGGCAATTGCCCTGGGCCCCCTAGTTTGAGGGGCCACTAATTTCCTCTTTTTTATTTTATTTTTTATTTTTTCTTCTTCCATGACCACAATACTCTCCCACTGTGTCAGTAAACCGGGGCAATAGTCCTTGTCTACCGGCGCCAACCATTTTCCCCACTGCCTTCCTCGACCATCCAAACAGCTCAGGCATTTTTGTTTCCCCACGGACTTCTCTTTGTGGTGATGCTAGCCAATGAAATGGCTCCAAATGAGGTCCGTTGATGATTTGCACCCTTCCCCACACCTGGACCAGAACTTTTATGTCCCCATTGCCCTCAAGTGGTCCGTGCATCACACACCGTGCCATGTGTCACTGCATGGTGGTCCTGTCATGTCCTGCTCACTTGAAGTCCCACCTGAATAATAAAAAAATGGTGCCACACACCACCACACAGACTCATTCCCTCAGACAGTTGCAAATCCATCCTCCTGTTATCGACAATAGAGAGAGAGTGTGCCTGTGGCCTGTCACGAGGTCCACTGTCTGACCTGGCCATGACCGTCGTGTTGACTCGGTCTAGTCCAGTGACTCGGGTCTCGAGGTCTGGTCAGAAAATATTTAATTTAATAACTCCCCAAAAAATAAACACAAACGTCAACAGCAGCTTAATTATTACCAGTCAGGCCCAAGGCAGTGCAGAATGGAATGCGCCTGCTACCTCGTGTCTGAGAGACTGAAAGAGCCTGTCATTGAGTTACAGTAGTAGGAGCCGCCGGCAAGGAGCGCGAGCAGTATTTCCCTTCTTCTTCTTTCTTCTATCAGGTAAGAAAAATAACAATGCTCTCGATGAACAACTGACTGCAACTGAATGTAACTATTTCTGCTTGTGTGTTAGTAACACAAGTGTGCTAGTTACTTTAAAAAATTCTAAATAAAATGATGAGAGAAGATGATCATACTGTATAACATACATTATCCTCTTCTCAAGTGATAATTCTCTTCTCACTTTATTTTATTTAGAATACTAATAGTAAGAGGGAGCGAGAGAAATTCGGACTCTCTCATTGCACCAGCCAGCTTCTCTCATTTCTTTCCCCAGTGCTTTGTTTGTGATCATGCCACCAGTCACTGAAGTTTTGTAGGGCAGGCAGCCAAAGTTACTCAGGTCTTACTCTCTTGCTGTGTTCAGTACTGTGTGACCCCAGCAAACATTCACAGTAGCTCAGTAGCTACAACATGTTTGCATCTGGGTTACCTTCCTTGTCCCTCACAGCACCCACCACTGCCTGCTGCCTGACAACACCAGGTACACCAGCCCACTGATCTAAGGATGGCTAACACATTTAAATAGCAGGCTGTCCAGAGTGGGCAAGAAGGAGAGCAGTAGGGGCTAATTCAGCAACACTTTAACAGCAAACTGCAGTCCTTGGTAGTTGGTAGACAGGAGTAGTGAAAAGCTGGAGGAAGCTGAATCAGATGTATTGGGGGCATCAAACTGGTGTCCTGGGTAGGAGGTAGATCTGGTACTGCCAGAAACTTTCAAGAATAGTGACCTATTACTTCTTATGCAGTATGTGAAGTATTTAATCTTTTCCATACCTGATATTTTTGGGTGCTGTGAAGGGTAAGGTTTGTCTCCTTGAACAGCATGCATCTGCAAAATTTGATCACTTCTTTGACCTAAATCATTGATATGTGCTAAGGTCCTGGGAATGTGGATAATTTTAATATTTATAGCACAGCCTCACTCCCATAAACTCCTGTTGCCTCACATGCTGCAGACCATGCTCATTTAGGTACACTACCAACCTTTCCTTTAGTATGGTCTCCATGAGTTTGCACATCACAAAGGTCAGACTTTCTGGTCTGTAATTCCCTGGGGGTCATCTTTGGGGCCACTCTTATGGAGATCAGGATTGTCTACCACACACTCACAGGGCAGGCTACTACTATGTATTTGGGCTGCGGTAGTGAGATGTTGGTGTGGAGGGGCCAGTAACACATGGTTTTGCTTGGCTGCTGACACTCAGTACTCCAGCCATCCAACATCAAATAGTAATCTTCTATATCCACCCCAATAATGGCATTCAGAGTAGCTGGAAACCCCTCCAAATGCATTTTAAGGCATCGAAAATCATTCAGCTTTCAGGGACCTAGGTGGCCCCTGAACCCCCGGCCTATTGGTTAAATCATAGGGGGCCCCACAATTCAAAATTGCCCAGGGACTCACAACTTGTTAATCCAGCCCTGCATGTGCTCTCATGCTTGAACCATCAGGTCAGGTTCTGAGGATGATCCACAGAAGAAAAGTATTCAGTAGTACGTGAAAATAATTTGCACAGAAAGATGATAGCAGAGATGAGATTTGACTTTTGTTATGCAGATAAATCAATACGTACTACGTGGGAGGATTTTACCAAAACAAAGTACTGTGGAGCACTTAATGAAATTCTAGCAACTTTACATCTGTTTTTAGACTATTGAGCTCTCTCTGAACTAGGTGAGCAATGGCTGTCTGCTTTTCTCAGTTCAGTCCAATATGACAGCAAAGAGGCTCAACTGCGATATCTGCTGGGGAAATAAGAATATTTTCGTCCTATATTCATTCTTTTGTTAAATTTTATGATATAATATACTGTAACCCCCCTACAAATGGGGGTTCCCGAAAAGTCTTCCTTGAGCTAGCCTAAATGCTCACTTGGTGTCCTGCATTTTAGCAGTTTAAATGTGATTGCCAGAGAGTGCCTGTATAGCCTTTATGCACTGTCTCTTTAAGAGCTGTCTGGATTGCAGTCATAAGTAATCTGAGAGGGAGCTCTGTTGAAAGATGTAACTATTTGCTGAAAATCATTTAGAGTGATAATGATAATGTAGTTTGTCTAATCTGCCTTCTTTGCAGCAAGGATTGTTTTGTTTATCTCCACTATCTTGGTCCTGGACTGCCGAATTGTACCAATCAGTACTGGGGGGACCTAAAATGGAGCTGGACTACAGGAGCTGTCTGGAGTCAAAATCTGTAGGAATTGTAGTTTAGGGCTTTTGGCTGTTATTTGCTGTGTGTAACCTTGTTTTACAGGGGGTTCCCAGGGCCGGGCCAGAGGAAAGCCCTGGTGGTAAGTGCAAACAGTGTGGGTAGTGTGGTGTATCAGGAGTATTGTGAAAGTGATTATTGTGTATTGTTCCGACAACTAGCAAGGAAAGAGTGGGGTTTCAGTGTCCTGGAGGGCTGTGCCCAGGTTAACTTGACCACTACCAACCCTGACGTCCGGGTGGAGGCACCCGTTTCAGAACTCAGGTCCCTTAACCTGATATTAGCCAAGCAGGCAGGGGTAGTAGCCCTTGGGATAGCGCCACCTAGGGGTTACATTTTGGAGGCTCACCACTGGGATTTTGTGCCTTCCAGTGGCCAAAAATTATGAATTATTGTTAAAGATTAATGGCTACCCCAGTAGAAATGGCTGTACACCAGTTGGTGGGGTCGTGTACTGGGCAGGAGATCGACCCCCAAAATGCCCTACATATACTGGATATTCCTCTGGGTACCAGTAAAGACACTGTAGAGGGAGAACTCTCCAAAGCTGAATGTTTAAAAAACCCTGTGGTGGTGGGTCGACAGGCTGATTTGATTGCCCAAACTTTCATAGCCTTGGTAGAGTGTAGTGACCTCATGGACAGCTCTAAAGTGCCACAGACTATTGTCCCAGAAGGGGTTCCAGCTGCCTGGAGAGTGATAACAAAAGACAGGGAAAACCCCGGGGAGGATGAGCTCCCACAATTATCTGAGACATTTGAGGAGAAATTTGCTTAGTTGTTGCTAGAGGAAGGGAAAACCATAAAGGGCCTTTAAGAAACTATTCCTGCCAACTGGGGGTGTTCCTTCCCCAACACCCACTTCCACTCCCACTCCAGCACCAGTTACTGCCCTGCCTTCTTTGCCCATGCCAATGCTGGCCCCATATCTGTACCTGCCATTAGTCACGACTCCTACCAAAGGCTGGGAATCTTCTTGGGCTCTCTCCCAACCCCCCAGGGAAGAGAATGACTGGGAGACCTGGATAGACTATGTTGCCCCCTAGTACTTGAATGGCAATGCTCAGAAGCAGAGAAGAGAAGAGTAGTAAACAGACTAAGGGGAGCTCAGAAAAGCAGATCAATAGCCAAGGGGTGCCCGAAATGACCGCAGTGAGGGTTCGAGAAACCCAAACTCAAATTTCTTTGTGGCTAAATCGTCTCTTCAGGCCTCTACTACTGCCTCTCCATACTGGTCCAAAATAGTGGGCCCTTCAGTGGAGACTATGGTGACTGTGAATGGTATTCATACTCAGGCTGTGCTTGACAGTGGGTCGCAAGTGGCCATTGTATTCCAGGACTGGTATGACAAACACTTATCTGATGTGTCTTTGCAATCCCTGGAAGGCCTACATGTGTGGGGCCTGAGCGACATGTTTTATCCCTACCTAGGGTATGTCCGCCTCTGGTTGTCTTTTCCTGCAACTGTAACTGGTGTAGAGGAGCGAGTAGAGACATTGGCCCTAGTGTGTCCCCCACACCAGACTGTATGATGGGGTCCTCCTGTTAATTGGGACAAATGCCCATATGTTTGGGAGACTGGCGCAACTCTGTCATGAGAAACAAGAGCAATGGACTGGAAGGGGCCCAGCGAATTCCAGTTCTGTTCAAGAGGGCCTATGATCTGCAGCAGAAACCTGAGGAAGTAGACCAGGATGAACCGGTGGGGATCGTGTGGAAGAAGGATCCCAATTCAGTGGTACTGGCCCCTAACGCCCAGTGACCATTCAAGGGGAGGTCCACCTCCGGAAAGATGTCAAGAACAAAATACTGATGTTGGATGTGCCAGGCGATGGAAAATTGCCAGAAGGATTATTGGTCAAGCTCAGCATCTTGCCTGCTCGTGCCCATGTCTATGCATGACGAGTGATGGTCCAGATTCACAATGTGTCAGATCGGGAGATCTAGGTGAACAGAGGGTGCACCCTAGCTACGGTACACTGTACAGACACTGCAGTATTGCCCAGCAACAAGCACCCTGGCGAGAAGGAGAGAGTGACCCCAGAGTTGTTTGACTTTGGTGACTCCCCATTGCCAGCTGAATGGAAGGCTAGAATTAGCAAAAGACCTTCCCAGAGAGATCTAGTGTTTTTGTTGAAGGAATGGGATGTGTCCAGGGTGTGGAGCATCACATACGCCTGCATGATGAACTGCCATTTCGTGAGAGGTCCCGACGCCTAGCCCCAGCAGACATAGATGATGTGAGAAGACGCCTGCAGGAAATGCTTGCTGCTGATGTGATACGAGAATCCAGGAGCCCATACACCTCTCCCATTGTGGTTGTATGTAAGAAGAATGGGTCTGTGAGGATATATGTTGATTATTGAACCCTGAACCGGCGGACCATCCCAGTCCAATACACTATACCTCGTATACAAGATGCCCTGGACTGCTTGAATGGGAGCAAATGGTTCTTGGTGTTGGATCTTTGCAGCAGATACTACCAGATCCCGATGGCCCCGGAAGACCATGAGAAAACAGCCTTCATCTGTCCATTGGTGTTCTACAAGTTACTGAGGATGTCACAAGGGATATTGGGCGCCCCGGCCACCTTTCAGCGACTGATGGAATGTGCAGTAGGAGATATGAATTTGCTGGAATACCTGGTGTACTTAGATAATGTCATTGTGTTTGGGAACACCTTAGAGGAGCATGAGAACTGACTGTTTAAAGTCCTAGACCGACTGGAAGACTTCTGCCTCAAGCTGTCCATTGACAAGTGCCAGTTTTTCCAAACCTCTGTGAAGTATGTGGGGCACATAGTATCTACAAAAGGGATAGAGACTGATCCCAGTAAGGTTGAAACACTGACTACTTGGCCCCAGCCCCATATTCTGAAAGAACTACAACATTTCCTGGCATTCTGTGGCTACTACTGCAGGTTCATAAAAGACTATTCCAAGGTGATTCGCCCACTCTTCAACCTTACCCAGGGTTACCCTCCTACCAATCGTAAATACAAACAAGCATTTGTCAATGCCGAATGTTGTTGCACTAGCATTGACATTGGCAGTGGTGGAGTTAGATATGCATAATAGGAATGGCAGTAAAGTATTTAAGTGACGCCAGCCCCACCCCCACCCTGTAGAGAGCGACAGGCATTGGGGTCTGCCTTTGGATTGTCAGCTATAAAGGTCATGCCATTGTACCTCACCCTACCTTGTAGACACTGACAAGTGTCATGGTGTGCTTTGAGGTCTTTGGGCATTATACTTACCCCATTCCATAAGGAAATACGCTGACGTGGGTGCAGTATAGGAACGTGGGGTGAAGTTTGTGGCCGAAGAGTGCAAGACACACCACGATGCCTGTCAGTGGCTGCAGGGTGGGAGTGGGGGGTGGAATGGCATGAACATTACATCTGATGATCCCAAGTCACAGCCCTGATGTCTGTCAGTCTGTACCGGGTGGAGTGCTACAGTTGGAAACCCTAACACCATAGGTGTGTAGTGGTAGTTTCACTCTACATTTTCAACATGGGCTGGCTGTCAGGCCACCTCATGAAAAGCAGCACAACCACTTTGCTAGCTGAAAGGTGGTTTTGCACAGCGGCTGTGGCATTTGGTGACAGAGGGATGAAAACACAGTTTTGGGCAGGATGTGGAGAATGATGACTGTATTGTTCATGAGGAGGCGTAAAAAATGGCAACGTTGAAAATCTAGAGTGGCAATATGAAATATTGGTGAAGCAGTGAACATGCATACAAACTGCGCAGCAGACGTCTGCAACCCAATTATTTGTGGGAGTTTTTTAGGCACATTTTCAACATAGGTATTTTGGGACGTCCCCTCATGAACAGTGGCGCTGTGATTTTGTTAATGTGTCCCAAAAAGTGATTTCCCACAGTGAGCACACCATTGTGCGCCACAGTTGCGGGAACGCATTTTGGGCAGGCTGTGAAAAATGGCAGCTGTACTGTTGATAAGGAGGTGTGCACAAATGCCAGAGGTGAAAAGCTGGCATGAAAATATTGCAAATGTACGAATCGACAAGGCTGCATGGAAACTGCACAATGCACGCTTGCAGCACAGTCATTTTGTGGACTTTTGGCACCAAATTTTCAACACAGGCATTTTAGGACCTCTGCTCATGAACAGTGTCATCGTCATTTCCTCAAACTGCCCTGAAAACTGATTTCAAGACAGCTTACTATGCACTTGTGTGTGTCGGTCATGAAACACATTTCAGCCATCTATGTAAAATGACAGCTGCACTGTTCATAAGGAGGTGTGGAAAAATGCCAATTTTGAACATGTGGAGTGAAAATATTACAAATGCACGGTCACGAGTGTGCGTGCAAACTGCACAACGAACACTCATAAAACACTAATTTTATGGACTTTCAGTCCCAAATTCTCCACATAGGCATTTTAGGACCTCTACTAATGAACGGTGTCACTGTTATTTTGACAATGTGTCTTGAACATGGACTTTCTGCAGCGACCGCGCTATTCTGCGCTAGAACTGCAAAAACACATTTTGGTCAGGATCTGAAAAATGACAGTTGTACTGTTCATAAGGAGGTGCAGAACAATGGCAATGTTGAAAATCTGTAGTGAAAATATTATAAATTCTCGAACTTACAAGCATGCGTGCAAACTGCGCAACGCACGCTCGTAGCACAGTCATGTTATGGAGTAACGTCACTAAATGTTCAACATAGGCATTTTAGGACCTCTGTTCATGAACAGTGCAACTGTCATTTTCATAATTTGATTTGTCCCAAACACTGATTTCCCACATCAACCGCGCTATTCTGCACCAGAAGTGCAAAAACACATTTCGGGCAGGATGTGAAAAATGACAGCTGTACGGTTCACAAGAAGATGTGGAAAAATGCCAATGCTGAACATGTGGCATGAAAATATTGCAAATTCGCTAAGTTACGAGCATGCATAGTACCTGCGCAATGCACGCTCGTAAAACAGTCATTTTTTGGATTTTGGCCCACCAAATTTGCAACATAGGCTTTTTTAAAGGCCCCCTCATGAACACTGGCATTGTCATTTTGTTCCTTGCTCCCGAAAGGTGAGTCCACGCAGTGACTGCGAAATCACCTTTTGGGACTGAATAATGCCATGACAGTGCAAGAATTCATGAGGAGGGGTCCCAAAAACCCCATGTTGAAAATTTGGTGCCAAAATGCCAAGAAATGCCTGAGATATGCACCAAAGTTGAAAAACTCCTGTTTATTCCATTATACAGCTTACCAGCATTTCCTCAGTTTGCGGTCAGCTTTGAAGAGTGCAGACATGTTCCCGGTCCACCGAAGAGCATCGTGCCGGACTCTGGAGGTAAGTATGGGGTGAGGAGGTGTGGGAAGCAGGGTGCACTGTGGGTGGGTGCGGTGGTGGGTAGGAGACTGCAAGGACCGTTTTGTGTTACAGGGTGTAAAAACAAAAACATTGGGGACATTTTTTTCCCTCAGGGATTTGGTACGCTGGGGTGGGCTCCCAGCGTGCCACCTAACATGTTGGGGGGTTGCTGCAGTTGACGGGATTGGGCACCCTCGTCAGCACACAAAAACGGGGGGATGTAATTTATGCCGACAGGGATTGGGTACCCTGTCGGCACACAAGAAAAGTGGGGGAGGCCGAGGGGATTGGGCACGCCTCGCACATACACATGGGGAGTGCTTTATGCTGACAGTGAGTGGGCTCTCCTGTCTGCACATAATTAGAGCCAAGATAAGCTGGCAGGGGATTGGGCACCCCGAAGTTGGCAGTTACGGCCGCCTTCCATTTAATAATGTGGCTTTCAAATAGTAGAAGAATCTGATGCGCCTGACAATCTTTGCTCAGATTGTAGCAGACCTTTCCTCAGATGTGCTCGCCACATTAGTATGCATGGTGTGGCACTGGCATGCAGGCTGATTGGGGAATGAGGCATGCACCTACTGATGCGTGCTCTGCATTCGCCCAACAGCAACCACGCCTCCAAATCTCCACTGCCGCAAGATGTTGGCTGCGCAAGTGTGCCAACATAAAAAGGGTCCGTTAAAGAACCAGAAAAAGCATACTTCCACCCAGGTGAACTCTTTGGGCCCCGCTGGATGCCGACTGTGAAGCAGACTTCCATGAGATCATATACCAGCTCACCCATGCCCCCATGCTCGCCTATGCTGACCCCACCAAACCCTATGTGCTGCATATGGACACTAGTCTGCAGGGTCTAGGAGTGGTGATGTATCAAGACCATGAGGATGGCCTGAGACCAGAAGTAGCTTTCACAGGTAGGAGCTTGACCCCATCCGAAGGAAACTACTCTGTGCATAAGTTGGAGTTCCTTGTGCTAAAATGGGCCATCGTTGACTAGTTTCACGAATACCTCTATGGGGCAAAGATATTGGTGAAGACTGACAATAACCTGTTGACCTATGTACAGACTTAAGCTAAGTTAGATGCCACTGGGCACTGGTGGCTTTCTGCATTATCAACCTATGATTATGCTGTCGAATACAGACCGGGCCTGAACCATATTAATGCTGACGCCCTATCACGAAGTCCCACTTCCAAGAGTGATTGGGTCAGGCTGTCTGAACCTGACATTCTAGCATTGTGCCAAAAGTTTGATAGAGATGAACAGATGTCTGCAGACACAGTGGGCTGTTTAGTAGATTGCTTGGGCCCTTCTGACACCTGCATACCAGCTGCGTATTGCCACTTCTCTGCTGTAGATATTAGTGCACTACCTCAATTTGACAATGACAGTATTCAGTGGGCTCAATCCCAAGATCCTATGATTTAGCCAGCATTTGATGCCCTGTGTGCGGGGAAAGATGTGTCTAAGTTACGTTCCACTGACTTGTGGACTGCTTTATTGTTTAAAGAAGGCCCCAGATTGAAGTTGCTCAATTGGTTCTTGTATAGAGAGACAGTAGATCATAGTGGCAAAGTAGACAAGCAACAATTGGTCCTGCCCACAGCCTTTAAAGATCTGGTACTGAGGTTCCTCCACAATCACATTAGACACCTTGGTATTGACAGAACCCTTGACCTGGTACGATCTTGCTTCTACTGGCCCAAAATGGGGGCCGATGTTGAGCACCATGTAAAGACTTGTAGTCACTGCCTGCAAAGAAAAGCTCTGCCTCAGAGGGCTGCCCCCCTTGTTAATATTACTACCAGTACCCCCATGGAGCTAGTCTGCATAAACTTCTTGTGTTTAGAACCTGATCAGCAGAACATTGGCAATGTGTTAGTGGTTACGGATCATTTCACATGGTATGCACAAGCTTTTCCCACTAAAGATCAAAAGGCATCTACCGTGGCCAAGGTACTAGTGGAAAATTTCTTTGTCCACTATTGTGCCCCCCAGTGGATCCACTCTGACCAGGGCAGAGACTTTGAGAGTTGACTAATCAAAGAAATGCTCTCTCTATCGGGGGTCACGAACCACCCCCTATCACCCGCAGGGAGACCCTCAACCAGAACGTTTTAACCGCACCCTTCGAGACATGCTGGATACCCTCCACCCAAATGACAAGCATAAATGGAGCCAGCAGATTAGCACCTTGGTATATGCATACAATTGCACGAAAAATGATGCTACTGGGTTCTCACCCTACTGCCTCATGTTCAGGAGAGAGGCCTGGCTGCCAGTTGATGTCTGTTTTGGGGTCTTTCCAGATGGGGTCCGAGCCTAAAACTACTTGCAATGTGTACAAAAACTGAAAGCTCAATTAAACCATGCTTATCAACTGGCCCAGGTAATGGCCACCAAGAGAAATCTAGGCAACAAAGAGAGGCATGATAAAAAAGTAAAGGCTCAAGAGCTTCGACCTGGAGACCATGTGTTACGCAATTTGGGACTGCATGGTAAACACAAAATTGTTGATCAGTGGCACCATCGTCCCCATGTAGTAGTTGGAAAGTTGGATCATTTACCTGTGTACAAGGTGCGCCCAGAGAACAACTCCAAGGCTGTCAAGACCATGCACTGTAACCACTTGCTACCTATTGGCCAAGTCATAATTGAGGCTGAACAATCAGAGATTGATTCCCCTGGGACAGTGATTCATGCTGCTGCAAGGAAGAAACAGAGTCAGCCTACCCCAGTAGATACAGATTTAAGGGTCCTCCCAAGCAGGTCCAGACTGATAGTGATTGTCAGTCAGATTCTGATGATAGTGAGTGTGACAATGCCTATTACCCCTCCTATGAATTGAGTCAGTCGTTTCGAGGAAATCCTATTACTAATTACAGGGATGAAGCTGGGCCTTCTGGACTGTCTAACCCCCTAGCTTCATCCTTGGAGCCAATGCTGCCTGAAAGAGAAGTGCAAAGTATCACGTCTGAAGATGCGGATTCCCTGTGTATTGTGGAACTGTATGATTTGCCTGAAGGAGGGGCTGATGCTTTGAGTCTTTCTGGTGACATACCAGAACTTGAAGAACACTATGAGAGTGCTGACAACCCCCTTCAGTGCCTCAGAGTTTGATTGTGCCTGAGCCTTTGCACAATGAGTCAAGTATTATAAAAACAGAGCCTGCAGAACAAGGAGCCGACAGTACCCCAAGTTTGGACGTTCCCATCCAGGCAGAGGTACCCCCTCACAAGTGATGAAAGCCCCAAGGCTGTTGCTGAAAGTACAGAGACTATGGTTGTTCCCCCCAGAAAGCCTGGCCGAGCTGTCAAGCCAGTATTGCGTTTTAGCTATGATTCTCCAGGGAGGCCTGTGGACATGCCTCTCCATGTGGTTCACAAAGGTGTTTATGTTTCACCTAGCTCACTGCCCAAATTGAGCTTGACGGCCCATTCTGGGTTACTTGTTCTGCCTCTCACCATGGTGCCTTTGCCCCATCCAGCCCCAAGTTAGCTGATAGGGAAAGGCCCCCTCTTGCATTGTTCAAGGTTCAAGAAGTTATTACCTGGTTTAGTATAGCAATGTTCAACTGACTTGTGTGAAATATGCCTAATGTATTGTCAGAATGGACAAAGTATTGGGAAATGTAGTGAATATGTATAGTAAAGTAATAAGTTTATGTTAACAGATGCATGATGGCACAGACTTGACGCAGATGCCAAGTTTTCTCCAGGCAAGGAAGGGTGTAACCCCCCTACAAATGGGGGTTCCCAAAAAGTCTTCCTCAAGCTTGCCTAAATGCTCACTGCCAGGCTGGTGTCTTGCGTTTTAGCAGTTTAAATGTGATTGCTAGAAAGTGCCTGTATAGCCTCTGTGTACTGTCTCTTTAAGAGCTGCCTGGATTGCAGTCATAAGTACTGTAATCTGAGTGGGAGCTTTGTTGAAAGATGTAACTATTTGCTTGGAATCATTTAGAGTGATAATGATAATGTAGTTTGTCTAACCTGCTTTCTTTGCAGCAAGGACTGTTTTGTTTATCTTCACTATCTTGGTCCTGGACTGCCAAATTGTAACAATCAGTACTGGGGGGACCTAAAATGGAGCCGGACTACAGGAGCTGACTGGAGTCAAAATCTGTAGGAACTGTAGTTTTGGGCTTTTGGCACCTTTCTGCACCTGAAGGGGGAGCCTTTGTTGTGACTGACAGACAGATCAGCCAACCGAACCTTTTGGATTCTGGGGAAAGCTCCAGGCTTGCTGGCAGTTGAGTCAGATCTAAGTTGGGAGCTGAAGTAGCAACAGCTTGAGGCAGTCAAGCAACTGTCTGAGTAGCTTCGTGCAGGAAAACTGTGGAAAGGCCTGTGTTGTGGCTTGCATGTCTGCCTGCTGCCCCCGAGAGGGAAAGAAGAGAATTATTTTGGACTAAATCCAAGTTTGTGAGAACGAAGTAAGCCACTGATTTTTTACCAGGCTCATACCTGAAGAAGACTGAAGATTTTGCTGAATGCGATCGGCCTGTCAGGATTTCCAGCTGCTTTTGAATCCCCGGTTTGTGCAGAAACTTTACGATCGTGACCGGAGACCAGTTTGCCTGGTACAGTAGAATTTCCTTACATGTAAATGTGCTGTGAGTTGTTAGTGGGTCGTGATTTAGTTCCCCACTGTGTAAACTGTGTTCTGCTTGCTGAAAGCTGTATCCAGCCTAAAACAGACTGTATCCGAATTTGTCTCCGTTTGGCCTAGGCCTTACCACACTGGCCCAGCCAGACTACCTGCTGCGGAGAGAAAGCCATCGACAAGAGACCTGCCTGGGGATCAGCCCCCTGCTCCACGCTTGAACAGGAATGACGTGTTGGCGATTCGTGTGCGCCTTGCTTCTCCTGGCACTCCAGATTAACCACCTGCTGTCTCGATTTTCGTCCAGCATGTGTCCAGTCTTGGGTATCGTGAGTAATCATCAGGGTAGCTTCCTGCAACAACAGCCTAATCTAAAAGTGTGTCATCTGGTTGTCTTGTTGTTTTCTTTTCATGAACTGAGCCCTCCAGCTCCGGATTACAAATAATGTGTTGTGCATGTTGTTTTCTTCCATCACAGGGCCCCAACCAGCTGCAACATTCCTGGCTAGCCCACCTTTCTCCATCTGGGTACCCAGAGTGTGTAACTGTTTATGAACCATGAAGTGCTTGTATAACTGTTTGATTGATACATCCTTTAAGCAAATTAACCTGATTACACCCTTCCCTTGTTCAAGTCCCTTAAATAAATCAGATCTAACTCTTTTTTTGCATTTACCCTGACTGTGGTTCCAGTTTGTGCAAGAGTACTGTACTGCTGTTATTTGCTGAAAGCCCTAGTGGTAAGTGCAAACAGTGTGGGTACTTGTGTGGTGTATCGGGGTATTGTGAAAGTGATTATTGTGTATTGTTCTGGCCACTAGTAAGGAAAGAGGGGGGTTACAATGTCCTGGAGGGCTGTGCCCAGGTTTGACCACTACCAACCCTGACCTCTGGGTGGAGGTACCCATTTCAGAACTCAGGCCCCTTAACCTGCTACTAGCCAAGCAGGCAGGGGTAGTAGCCCTTGTGATAGCGCCACCTAATGGTTACATGTATACAACCTTATCTAAGTCTTTTGGGGACCGGCATTCTTTCTTCATATGCCCCTCCTTCCAACAGTTATGACAGAGTGTGCTTTCTAGAGTCTGGCATGGCCGAGGCATCACACTAGGGGCTGAGGAAGGGGTACCACCAACAGAAAATCATGATTCAACCTCTGTCTGGTGTGTGAGCACAGGGAGATGCCTCAGTAATTCCCTCTCTTCCATAGTCAATTCATCAATCTTTGAGCTGCTGTCAACAGGGGATGCTTGGGAGTGCACCCCAACCCCATAGCGAACAAGCTCTGAGAGGGGTTTGGGCTCACTGTATCTCTGGAATGGGCTTATAGGGAAACTGTAGCCCTCATTTCTTGGACCTTTTGCAGTATCTCGCTCCAGGTCGGAGCACCTTGCTAGCCTTCCAATGTTCAACTGGCACTGTACTTCGCCCCTGAGCATCACTCACATGTGCATCCTCGGTCATCTGGGCAGCAGCAACAGCAGATACAGGAGGGAACCCCCCACATGGCTGCCTCCTCTCAATCCTCTGAATTTCCTTCATCAGTCCGTCATAGGTAGGAGATGCATCCAACTGAGCAGCAAGGCGTAGGTGGAGCAGCAATAATTCAGAGAATGGGGCTGACTTGAGAAATCGGTCCAACCTATTTTGATCTAACCTAGCTGGGGCCATGCCACCTTTCTTTAGGCATTCCTGTAGCACCACTTTGAGTCGAGGCACATACACGGATAAGGACTCCCCTGGGTATTGCTGAGTGTTTTTGACCCTACCCCACAGGTCCTCATCCGAATCGGGACTCTCATACACATTTTCCAATGCATTCAAAAAATCTTGACCAGTTGCTTCTGCATTACTAGCCTGTGTAGCTTGGATAATAAGTTGGGCAGGGCCTCAGAGGCTTTCAACCACACTTCTCCTCTTCTCTGGTTCGGGGCATTGCCATTATTGGATTTGAGGGGCAATATAGTCTATCCAAGTCTCCCAATTGTCTTCCCCTTGGGGAGTGGGGAGGGTGCCTGAAAACATCCTTAGCCGGCAATACGGGTCGTGACTAATGGCAGGTACAGATATAGGGGTCAGCATTGGCTTGGGTACAGAAGACGGGGCAGTAACAGGTGCTGGAGTGGGAGGGGTGTTGGGGAAGGAACACCCGCAGGTGGCAGGAATAGTTTCTTAAAGTCCTCTACGGTTTTCCCTTCCTCCAGCAACGACTTGGCAAATTTCTCCTCAAAAGTCTCAGATAATGGTGGGAGTTCATCCTCCCTAAGGTCTTTACTGTCTTTTGTTATCACTCTCCAGGCGGCTATGACCCCTTCTGAGGCAACAGTCTGTGGCACTTTAGAGCTGTCCATGCGGTCACTACACTCTACTAAGGCTGTGAAAGTTTGGGCGATCAAATCAGCCTGTCGACCCACCACCACAGGGTTTTTTAAACATTCAACTTTGGAGAGTGCTCCCTCTACAGTGTTTTTACTGGTACCCAGGGGAATATCCAGTATAAGCAGAGCATTTTGGAGGTCAGTCTATGGCCAGTACACCCCCCCCACCAACTGGTGTACAGCCATTTCTACTGGGGTAGCCATTAATCTTTAACAATAGTTCATAATTTTTGGCCACCTGAAGGCACAAAATCCCAGCGGTGAGCCTCCAAGATGTAACCCCTAGGTGGCGCTGTCCCAAGGGCTACTATCCCTTCCTGCACGGCTAGTACTGTAGCAGGTTAAGGGGCCTGAGTTCTGAAACTGGTGCCTCCACCCAGAGGTCAGGGTTGGTAGTGGTCAAACTAACCTGGGCACAGCCCTCTGGGACACTGTAACCCCCCCTCTTTCCCTTCTAGTGGCCTGAGCAATATACGATAATCACTTTCACAGTACCCCTTGTACACCATACTAGTACCCACACTGTTTGCACTTACCACCAGGGCTGGTTCCTCTCACTCGACCCTGGGGACCCCCTGTAAAACAAGGTTATGCACAGTAAATAGCAACAGTACAGTACTCTTGGTACAAACTGGAACCACAGTCAGGTTAAATGCAGAAAAAGTCAGATCTGATTTATTCAGGGGACTTGAACAAGGAAGGGACATAATCAGGTTGATTGGCTTAAAAGCTACATTAATAAAACAGGTATGCATGCGCTTTAAGTCCCCACACAGTCACACACGCTGGGTACCCTGGTAGGAAAATGGTGGGCTAGCCAGGAATGTTGCAGCTGGTTGGGGCTCTTGATGGAAGAAAGCAACATGCACAACACACACTACTTGTAATCCGGAGCCGGAGGGCTCAGTTCCTGAAAGAAAAAGCAACAAGACAATTAGATGACAACACTTTAGATTAGGCTGTTGTTGCAGGGAGCCACCCTGATGTTTACTCACGATACCCAATACTGGACACAGGCTAAACAAAATTGAGACTGCAGGTTGTTGAGCTGGAGTGCCCGGAGAAGCGGGGCCCACATGAATCACCGAGGTGTCATTCCTGTTCAAGTGTTGAGCAGGGGGCTGATCCCCAGGCAGGTCTCTCATCAATGGCTTTCTCTGTGCAGCAGGTAGTCAGGCTGGGCCAGTGTGGCAAGGCCCAGGCCCAATGGAGATGATTTTGGATTCAGTACGTGGGGCTGAATGCAGCTTCCAACAAGCAGACTACAGTTCAAACCACAGTGGGGAATCAAATTGCGACCCACTAACAGCACACAGCACATTTATATGCAAAGAAATTCTAATGCAGCTTCCAGCAAGCAGAATACAATTCAAACCACAGTGGGGAACCAAATCATGACCCACTATAAGCACACAGCACATTCACATTTAAGGAAATTCCACTGTACCAGGCAAAAGGCTCTCTGGTTGCAATTACAGAGTCTCTGCACAGTCCGGGAGTTCAGAGGTGGCTGGAAGTCCAGACAGGCCAATTACATTTAGCAAATCTTTGGTCTTCTTCAGGTTAAAGCATGGTCACAGTCCAGTGGCTTAAATAGTCCTCACAACTCGGATGCAGTCGGAATAAACTCTGTTTTCCCTCTCAGGACCAGCAGGCAGACAGGCAGGCCACAACTCAGCCCTTTCACAGTTGTTCCATGCAAAACTACACAGAACTGCTGCTCAAATCACTTGAGCTGTTACTCATTTCACTTCCCAACTCAGAACTAGCAGAAAACTGCAAGCAGTCTGGAAATTTCCCCAAGATCCAAAAGGTTTGGTTGGCTGATCTGTCTGTCAGTCACAACAAGGGCTCCTCCTTCAGGTTCATTTAGGAGTCAAAATGCAAAAACTACAATTTCTACAAGTTTTGACCCCACCCAGCCCCTGTAAGCAGGCTCCATTTTAGAGTCCCAACAGTACTGATTGACCCATTCTGACAGTCCCGGGCCAAGCTGGTGGAGATAAACAGAACAGTCCTTGCTGCAAAGAAAACAGGTTAGAACAAACTGCAATATTATTATCACTCTAATAGATATTCAGCAAATAAGCACATCATATAACAGAGTTCCCTCTGCGCAAATAGCGATGGCAGAACGGAGCAATTATCTGGCAGCCCGAGGTGGGGCTCGAGCATAGAAACACTCAACCCCCCTCCCAGATTAATTATAACTGTAATCCAGGCAGCTCTTAAAGAGACAGTACACAGAGGCTATGCAGGCACTCTCTGGCAATACATTTTAACTGCTAAAACACAGAACACCAGCTTGGCAGTGAGCATTTAGGCAAGCTCAAGGAAGAGTTTTTGGGAACACCCATTTGTAGGGGGGTGGGGTTACAGTAGTATATATACTCCTGGAGGAATTTGTCAGAGCAGAAGACAGCAATCAAGAAGAGATACAGTACTATTTAAGAGAACTAGAATTGCCTAAAATAGATGCCCAACAAAGCAGTGAGTTGGGAAGAGAAATAGTAAATGATGAGATATTGAGGGGGTATTAAGACCTTAAAACAGAGTGTTTCACTAGGAGATGATGGGATACCAAACAAGTTCTATAAACTCTTCCTGGATATAATGGCTGCATTACTGGGGAAAGTTTTTAGGTATTTACTAGACAGAAAGATTACTGGAAGAATTTATACAGGGTTTAATTACATACATACAGTATGTAAAGCAGGAGACAATGAACATATAGAAAACTGGAGACCTATATGTCTGCTGAATGCAGATTTTAAAATATTAACCTCTGACTTTTTTTCTCCCCCCCAGTCTCCCAGTTGGTGAACCATAGGTAGATTGTTTCAGTCTACTATCTCCTGTTAAAGGGGCAACAACAGTCTCTTCTGTTAAAGGGGAAACCACCAAATATTTACTCTTTCCTCCTATAAGGGGCATTTCCTCCTTTGATCACATCTAAGTAAACTCTCAGAATGCTTGGCTTCCTTTTTTTGAGAGGGACTTTGGTGCTAATGCTCCTTACACTCACCTCCCACCTCAGTGAAAATCTGCTCCCTATCCCTAGTCCATCTTTGCATGGCATGACTCTCAATGCCCGTTGTGCTTCAACGTTGACTCACTACCACAAACTTCCTATACCCCCCCCAAGTGTTGCCTACATCAACTTTTATGGAGCTTTTCTGCCAAGGACCATGGTGGCTGCACCCCTTGGCGCTCTTTCCTGGAATTTTTAATATTTGGGAAAAACCTTTCTCCTACTCAGATCAATGCAGCATACTCAAATGCAGCAGCAAACTCCTGAAAGAATATCTATGCCACATTGCTCTACCTTTATTGCTACTATCTGGGAATATCCATCCAAATCTGGGCCCTCCAGCACTCACAGCAGAACCTCAAAATTATGTCAAGCAATTCACAATAGGCTCTATGAATATCCACGGGGCGGGCAGTATAACGCAGAGGTTTAAGGCTCTGAGCTGCAAATCTGGAGACCTGGGTTTGAATCCCACAGCCCCTACTTGCATACTGTGTAACCCTGAGCAAGTTTCTTAACTTCCCTGTTCTCCCAGGTTGCACCTGTAAACAAGCTTTCAGCTTAGTTTTTCCAACCTGGTTAAACAATTGGGGAAAAAAAATGGATATCCTTAATGCCTGGTTTTTACAACACAACCCTGACATCCTTTCAGTGGTAGAGATCTGGCTGTCTCTCTTAAGGCTGCTGATGCATCAATTTTGATCCCAGGCTATACAGTGTACAGGATGGATCGTCTAACCAAACGTGGGGGTGGATGTGCAGTCTGCATAAGGGAGGACTTGCAAGCTGTTGTTCTACCTCTTCCAGACACTGGGACTAACCTGCAAGTTTTAGCTTTAAAATTGCTACTTGGGAAGCTCAACAAAACCCTCACAGTTCTCTCAGTGTACGTTCCATCTGGTCAGAAGACCCCTGGGCTAAACTCGCTGATGGAATGCCTTGGTGCCTTGAACTTCAACAATGAAACAGTACTACTGGGTGACTTTAATGCCAACCGGCTTGCACCAGCCTTTAGTCCTTATGGGGATGCAGTTTCCACTGTGCATCTTTCCCAGGTTGTCAATTCTCCTATCAGGATAAACTACAAGATTGGCACCTCCTCATTGCTTGACTGGGTCTTGTCTAACCGACGGGATCACATCTCTTTCTTCACGGTGCTTCCAGATGTACATAGTGACCATTCACCAGTTCTAATTCACTGGGCTAACAACTTCTCCAAACCCCCACCAAATTATTCATAGGGTCCTTAAACACGGTCAGCTTGAAATGCTAAAAGCTGACCTTGACTGACAAAACAGGTCAACAGTCTACTCTTCCAGTTCTGTTGATGCTGCCTTAAACCAATTCATCCTGCTGTTTAACAGGGTGTGTGTGACCAGCATGCCCCACTACAAAAGCACAAAACCAAAGGTTACAACAACCCCTGGTTCACGCCTGAACTTCTTGAACAGATGAAATCAAGGGATCATTTGTGGCACATAGCCAGAGCAACGGGTAAAGAAGTGGACAACCAAGCTTATAAAAAAGCCCAGAATGACTGCACTAGGGCCATATGCACAGCAAAAAACCAATATCACAAGGAAGCCCTCACTCACATTTGGAGTGACAGTAGAAAATTCTGGGCACACCTCAAAGAAGTCACTGGCAAGGACACAAAGTCAGCCCCCACCATGTTGAACATTGGTGATGTTCCCACTACAGACCCCAATTCCATTGCAAATTCTCTCAATGAAGCCTTCTCAGACCTCAGTGGCATCCTACCTCTTAATGTTTTCCTCCAAACAGTCTCGACTTCTAAACAAAGCCCTGTAGTCCTACCTCTCTCTCACCCCCGCTCCACTTTAGAAGCATCTCTCATGGTGAGGCTAGGAAATATCTCCAAAAGGTCCTGGTAAGTCCCGTTACAGTGGTGACTCCCTTGACCTCAAATTTGTGGCTCTTACCCTAGAAGACTTTCTGGCTTCGCTAACACACATAATCAACACCTCACTCAGGCTTTCTCAGTTCCCACAGCTATGGAAAGCGGCCCTGGTGACACCTGATTTCAGGAATGGTGATTGAACCTCACTAGGCAACTATCGGCCCATCTCAATACTCCTGCCTTTGTCTAAGGCTCTTGAAAAAATAGTTGCTGACTGATTAACTGAATACATAGAAAAGTACAATATACAGTGCCCACAACAACATGGGTTCTGCAAAGGACACAACACCACTACTGCATTGCTAAAGTTTACCAGTTTTATTCACAGTTCCCTGGATCATGGCTCGCTAGTCAGCGCTTCTTTTATTGACTGTCAAAAGCCTTTGACACAGTTAATCATGACCTTCTAGTCGAGTGGCTTGCATCTGTTGGTCTGTCTACTGGCACAGTTACCTGGTTTAAGAGCTACCTCATGAATCGCTCTCAGCAAGTTAGGATTGATAATGTCCTGTCTGATAGTAGACCCATTTGCTCTGGTGTACCCCAGGGCTCCATCCTAGGTCCCATTTTATTCAGTTTGTTCCTAGGCCTCATTTTATTGAGTTTGTTCCTAAACAGGCTCCCTCTTGCCAGTAGTTGTCCGATACTGCTCTATGCATATGATGCAGTCCTGTATACAAGTGACTCTGATCCTTTTAACTTGGAACACAAGCTCCAGGACAGCTTTGCTGCAGTTGAGAGATGGTTCAGGGAACATAAACTCATTCTAAACTATAAAAAAAAAAAAAACTTTGTTGTTTTCCAGTCCCCAGAGTAGGCATCGATCACATCTACTCAACATAAACGAATCTGGGACTACACTGGAACTCGTCCAGCATTTCAGATATTTGGGGATCACAATAGACAGCACTATGTCGTATACCTACCACATTGAAAATGTTGCAAAGGCTGTGAACATCCGTATTGGTCTGCTTCATAGGCACAAGCAAAGTTTTACCCCAGAGGCCCTAAATCTTGCTATCCAGAGGTCAGTGGTCTCTCTCATTGATTACGGCATTGTAGTCTATGGCTCAGCTACAGATACAGCCCTTCACTGTATAAAGGTCATCCAAAATAAAGCCTGTCGACTCTTAACTGGTTCCCCATGGCTTACATATACATGTGACCTATATGACCAGGCTAACTGGCTCCAGTTCACAGATAGACTCAGGTTCCAATAGTGCCTTCTGGCCAAAAAAGTGAGTCTGGGCCTCATGCCAAAGGGTGCACAGAAGCTCCTTACTTCCTGTGATAACAGCCGTTACTCCAGAAGCTCAGATAGCACAGTCTTTAAAATTTCTAGGTGTCGCACTTTTTTTGGTCAAAGAGCTTTTGCCTACCATGCTCCCACTTGGATTAATAATCTTCCTCCTGCCATCTCCTTGATAACGGCATTAGGCCCCTACAAACGTGAGTTCCGAAAACATCTCAATGTTAACGCTATCTGTGACTGCTTGCCTTAGCCCCTCAGTGCTGTTTTTCCATGTCCCTAAGCAGCTCTTCCTCATGACCACATGGCCCCTTAAATCCTGCACTTGTTACTTCCCTTCGTCATATGCCTTAAAGTAATCCCTCTCTCCTTCCTTCCTTCCTTCCTTCCTCCCTCCGTCAAACTCCCCTCTTCCCTACCACCCCTCTCCTACTATCCTCTCCCATCTGCCTTCAGCCCCAAACCATCCCCCACCCCCAAAAAATAGCTTTGACAAGGCCTTCCTGGGTTGATGCCTCCGCACTTCTTTATTGGGTGTTGACCGTTCTGGGCTGCTGTAACCCTCGAACATAGCCCCCCCCCATCCTGACAACTCAGTCTGCTGTAGTACCTCCCTCTGCCTTACAGGCACCCCCAGTCTGAATTCTCCTGTCTTCCTTAAACTGTCTTAACCCTCTCACAAACTTGTGATACTTATAATAGCCTGCTGACTTTGTCTGTTTGTTTATGTTTCTATTAATACTTAGTCTCATACTTATTATTAGCCTGCTAATAACAAAATAAATAAACCTCTATTATACAACAAGGGCTAAAAACAGTGGCAAGAGAGGTGATACACCCCATGCAAACATGTGGACTCCCAGGAAGACACAATCAGGAAAACTTAAGCATAGTGAGAGATGTGTATGGATTCTGTAAATGAAATAAGGAGGATGGGTACATGATATCTTTAGACCAGAGAAAGGCCTTCGATAGAGTAAACCATACCTTTATGTTGAGTGTGCTACAAAAACATGGAGTGTCCCTAGAATTTTTGAGATGGATAAAATTACTGTATGATGATGTGGTAATATCATCAGTTATGACAGGAGGCACAGGGAAAAAGTTTCAACTCCAGGAAGGGGTAAGACAGGGATGTCCGTTGAGCCCCATACTATGTTGGTTTGTGCTAGATCCAATCCTGAGAAAAGTGATAGCTAACCCATATATAAAAGGCATAAATAATAATACAGTGGAGCAGAGTGAGGTTAAACTAATAGCATATGCTGATGATATTGTGGCCTTTATGAAGAATAAAGAAGGGGTGGAGGAGCTGTTACAAGATTTTCAGAAATATGGGAAAGTTTCAAGTTCCAGATTAAACCTACATAAAAGTAAAGGAATATACTTAGGGGAAGGAAGGGGTAGAAATGAAGAAATAGGGGAATTAAAAATATCTGGACAACCAATAGATATTTTAGATGTATAGTTTGGGACGGAAGACATGACTAGAGATAACTGGGAGAAAGCAGTAACACAGGGGGAACAGAAGGTAGAAAGATGGAAGCACTGGAAGATGTCAAAACTTCAAAGAGTACACATAGTAAAACAGTTTCTCTTACTGTGTTTCTTATATGTGAGTATGGTCTTCCCCCCCCAGAAGGGCTGGAGATGAGAATGTTCAAAGTATTCTTTTAGTTACTTTTGGAAGCCAGCTGAAGAAAGGAGTAGGAATGTTAAACCTGGTAGTTTTCTTCCACTGCCTCTTTTGGACAGTAAACATTAAACCTATATTTTTAGCAAAAAATTCAGTATGCAGGGCATGGCTGATGCAAACTTTTAAAGGGATAACAAATATATGGGGAAATATAATGCCAAAAATCAGTTAGAGTAGACACAGAAAAATATTTGGTGACAACATTTAAGAAAATGGTCAAATGACAAATAACCAAACAGACGGTGTTACAGAAAATAAGATCCCAATTGTACCAACAAACTTTAGGAAACATTGGGCCAGAAGAACTGGTCTTTAAACACTACCTGGAAGGTAAAAACAATTTGGTATATAAATAACTAATGATCCAGAGGATTCCAAAGGAAATTTGGGATAATCAGTGGATGTGTGTATGGGAGAGTGGGAGTCAGAGACAACCACAAGCACAAGGCAGTGGAAGATAGGAAATGTATATATTTATTTATTTATTTAGCTTTTGTTAATTAGGTAAGTACACTAGACAAACACATGCCTATTTTCAGGTATGACCAGGGAGAGTACAGGAGAATAAAGAACATAAAGAGTACAAATTGAGGCAAACTGATGTTGGGAGAAGCATAACATACATAGTAAGATATCTCAGGTTACGACAGCAAGCATAGTCAATGTAATAAGGTACAGAGTCACTGACACAACGTCACCAGCAATATATATATAGATATATACAGAATTTACACATTTCCAAGATACATGGAATGAATACGCTCAAGTATACTGTGCAGAGGACATTTAAGACAGTCACATACTGACGAGAGCTTCAAGTGGTTCCACAGGGAGGTGCGTAGGTCTGACTGGGAAGGGGAGGTCCGGACCTGGACAGGAAATGAGTTCCACAGTCTAGGGGCACATGACGCAAAGTCCCTGTCCCCCATTTTGGTATGTGTAGCAGGGACCTTAAGGACAGCAGGGCCCAGTGACCTTAGGGGGGGTAGGTAGCGGGGGCTGCTGGCACAAGGAGCTCCGCCAGTCCAGGGGGGGTGCCAGTACCCAGAACCTTACCAGTGAAACAGCCCACAAAAAAATTCATATAATTGGGTGGGGAGAGCCAGTTGAGCTTACTGTACAGATCACAGTGGTGAGTGAGACGAGGGACTCCAAGAACAAAATGGCAGATGTTATTGTAGGCAACGGTTCACCTAGAGAGGTGGATCTTGGAGGTATGGGCAAACAAAAGGAGCCCATAACAGACAGATGGTAGAAACACCCCTCTAGCCAGTGCTAGGCGAGCAGCCAGAGTAAGGTTATTCTTTTCCCCTGTAAGCCAAACCCAATTTCCAGTTAACAGCTCTGCACACATTTTGGATGTGGTGACCCAGATTGAGCTGAGGGTCAAGTGTCACCCCAAGGTATTTGACAGAATCGGTGGTGAGAACAGGAGTACCATCAATATCCAAGATGCACATAGGAACAGAAGAGGCCTTTAACTTGGCCAGGGAACCGAACAGCATGGCCTGGGTCTTTTTAAGATTTAGGACCAGCTTGTGGGACGATATCCAGGATTGGACACTCCTGAAACCTTCAGTCAGTTGGTGGTTAATGACCCCAATATCCTTGGAATGAGTGAGGATAACAAGGTCATCAGCATATAGGATAGCGCTGCAGGAGGCTGCCAAGGAGGGAAGGTCATTGATGAATATAGAAAAAAGCAGTTGCCCAAGGACTGACCCCTGGGGAACCCCTGAGGACACGGGGGTGGCGTCCGAGAGCACCTTACTATATTTGGTCAGTTGCTGCCTTCCTTGAAGATAGTTGGAGAACCAACTCAGCGCCGGAGGGGACAAGCCCAAAGACCCAAGTTGAGAGCATAGTAAGGCATGGTCAACAAGGTCAAAGGCTTTAGAAAGATCAATAAAGATGGCCCCAGAGAGTCTGCCCTGGTCTATAGCAGCCCTTATCCCAGAAGTGACAGAAACCAGCGCAGAGGTGGTGCTGTGCCCTTTTTGAAAGCCATGCTGCGAAGGAGACAGAAGCTCATGAACCTGAATATAATCCGAGAGTTGTCCCGCCACAACGTTCTCAAGGAGCTTGCTGATGGTAGGCAGAATGGCAATCAGATGATAGTTGTCAAGGATCCTGGGGTTGCCCTGTTTGAGCACAGGGACAACCCGTGCCACCTTCCACATGTCTGGGATAACCCCAGAGGCTAAGGATAGATTGACGATATGGGCCACAGGGGAGGCAATATAGGCAGCTGCAAGGCAGAGAAGCTTTTGTTCCATGCCATTAAGGCCAGCACTAGAAAAGGGTGAGAGACCAGATAGCAATCTCTGCATCTCTTTTGCTGTCACAGCCTTGAAATAAAATGTATAGATGAAATCAAAACCCAGGGGCATGTTTTATTTATTTATTTTTTGTATACTTTATTTAAAACAGCAGAAAGCTAGATGCAAGTCAGACTGGTCAGTTATGGCAGGCTGCCAACTACAATGTTTGGTCATTACAAGGTTACAAAAGCACCTTGGGTAGAAATATCAGTGGTAGCATTACATTATATTAAGTAGTCTCTCCATGGGGGGCTTACAAGGAAGTACACCCCATAGAGATTACAATTGGGTGATCACATTAAACAGTGGCACTACACGAGAATGGGAAGCTCAAAAGGCAATAGAGGAAGGTACAGGTTTAAAATAAGGGAAACCAGGGTTGTGCTATAGCATCTTCTACCGGAGACCACATCTAATAATATTACACTATTTGGCCCCGGACAAAATATTGAGTTCTATCTAGCTTCATGCACTCCATAAATGAGCTCACCCATTCTGATACAGTAGGCATTTCTGATAATCTCCAATACTGTGCTAGTAATCTAAGTGCTACCACATTTCCTAATCTCCACAGATCTGTAGAGAATGATGGACCTCTTCCTCTGTCTCCCAGAGGCAGGCCCATCAGAATCTCGGCTGGGTCTAATATTAATGGGCATTGCAGAATCGAAGTTAGAATCTGTTGTATTCCTCCCCAGAATAGTTGCACCTTTGGGCACTTCCAAATCAGATGAAAAAAAACTTACTCTCATGGATTTTGCATTTTGGGCACAAGGGTGAAGCTGATGGGTCTATCCTGTGGGCCAGGCATGGGGTAAAGTAAGCTCTGAGGAGAACATTATACTGAACTGCTCACAACATGTTGTTAACTGAGCACTTCCCTATTTTCTTAAGAATGGTCAACCAGTCTCCCCCCATAAGGCTGTCTGGAATTATATCTGATTTCCACTGGTGTAAGGCATGAATATTGAATTCTTTAATAAGGGAGGAAAAGGGTAACACCTCATCCCCCATCCACAGTTGTCCTAGGAATTTCAAGCCCCAGCAGTACCAGTTTTTTAAAATATGCTTGTCCCCAGGCACCCCCCCCCACTGCTCAGCAGAAGGATCAGGAAGGGAGTGTCTCTAGAAACTGATTGTATCCCATACCCCAGCACCTGGTGAGCCTTCTGCCACATCTTCCAAGTAGCTCTAGTACAGGGGTTATCTATTTTAATAGGTTGGGATAATCCCCTTCCTTCCTCCCTCCAGGACATCATAATACAGCAGAATAAAGAACGTGTTTCAAAGCCCAGCCATGCGGGTCTATTAAGTCCCTCGCTAAACATCTTGCACAAAAGCCAGCTGTGCAGCCTTATAATAGTACTGAACATTAGGGAGGCCCAAACCCCTTTTTCCGACAGGGTGCCACAAAATCTCCTTTTTAATTCTTGGTCTCCGGCCCTGCCAAAGGAGTTGAGTGATGGCACCCTCCAATGATTTTATAAATGTATGAGAGATCCAGAGGGGGACTGTCTGAAAAAAAATATAAAAATTGCGGCACCACCGACATTTTGATTCGGTTAACCCTCCCTAAGAGGGTCAGTGGAAGGGTTCTCCAAACTGTACAGTCCTCTCTAACTTTTTTAATGATGCCAATGTAACCCCCAGGGGGCGCTGTCCTAAGGGCTACTACCCCAGCCTGCCCTAACTGTGACAGGGTGAGGGGCCCAGATCTGTTGGTGGGTGCCTCCACCCAGAGGTCGGTATTGAAACAGTCGTGGTTGACTCGGTCGCAGCCCTCTGGGTTGCTGCAACCCCCCCTTCTTCCCACTAGTGGCCCACAAAGTTCAATTTCAGTGTCTCTACCATATACACTTACCCCCCCGGCTCGAACCAGTCAGCTTACTCCGGGAACCCCCTGGAAAGTAAGGTACAGTTACACCACATTCACTGTGCAGTGTTCCACCATTAATACACAAACTAGCCGGTGTACTTTTGCAAAACAAGCAATCTGATTTATTTAAGGGGAGATAACAAGGACCGGGGGGAATTAGGTTGATTGGCTTACCACTACAGTATATATAAACCTACCTATGGCTCTGTGCACAGGCCTAACCTATTAAGCACTGTCTATGGGTACCCAAGCCCTAATGGCTAGTTCCTCGATGCAGCTGGTTGGGGCCCTGACACACGTGAGCATTTAATCCCTGAGCAGATCAGATGGAGCCAGAAAAGCTCAATTAGTGCTGTCAGCAATACAACAAAATGATTTAGCCTTTGAACGTAACCTTTTACCATGACACCTGGAAAGAGGGGCCCCCTCCCTATCAGCTACTTTCGGGCTACCTAAAGCAGGGGTACCACACTCGAAGGGCAATACTAACAGGCTGGAGTTATCCCCCAAGGCTAACTTAGGCTAGGAGCTCGGGGACACATACACCCCTTTATGGACTACATTTAAGGGCAGGTCCACAGGCTGACCCAAGGACTCATAACTTAACCTTATTACAGGCCGCACTTCTCAGCCGGTACGTCGAGGGATCTCGGAAAAACCTGCTACAGGCCCCGATTCCATCTCAGCCTCACTTAGCTTGGTAGGGGGAACCTCCATAGGGTAAGGAGACCCAGGGCCCCTAGTACCTTCGAGAACAGGGCCCTCTATTTCAGAACCCACACTACTTGGCTCAGCTGGGGACATTTCAGGTACAGGTAAAGAACCATCAGGGCACTCAAAATATTCTTCATATTCTGGCATATCACTGGCTTGCTTTCCCCACATCACTTTCTTCTTCTGAAAAGTCAGATAGTTCAGCCAGGCCAGACAGTTCAGCCAGGTCTAAGGATCCCACCCCTTCAGCTTGGTTGCCACTCACTTCATCTTCTGGGAGCATTGGTTCCAGTGACAAAGTTGGGGGCTCAGACAGTCCAGAAAGCCCACCTTCATCTCCAGAGTTGACTAGGGGATTGCCCCAAAACAGATGACTCAGTTCATAAGAGGGATAGTATTCAATATTATTCTCATTGTCTTCAGACACAGACTGATGATCATCTTCATCAGAGGGGTTTGGAAAAGGCCCTCTAATTTCACTTGCTGAAGAATCAAGTGGTCTGGGTTTTTTCTTGGCAGCAGACCTAGTCATAGTCCTGGAGGGGAGGGCATTGGGAGGTTCAGCTTCAATCAAGATTTGCCCGATCGGCAGCAAATGATTTCTGTGGATAGTTTTCATATCTTTTGAATTGTTTTCAGGCCGCACTTTATATACAGGTAAAGCTACCAGTTTTCCCATGACAATAGGAGGGAGATGATGCCATCTGTCAGCAATGTTATGTTTGCCATGCAGTCCCAAATTTCTCAATAGCATCCTATCCCCTTCTCTCAGTTCCATAGCTTTCACTTTTTTATCATACCGTTATTGGCCAGGTTTCACTTAGCAGCCATTGTCTGGGCTAGTTGGTAAGCATGGTTGAGTTGGGCCTTCAACTTCTGCACATACTTTAGATGGTTGTCTGCTCGAACCCCATCAGGAGAAACCCTGAAACACACATCCACTGGCAGTCTAGCCTCTCTCCCAAACATCAGTCTGTACGGGGAAAATCCAGTGGCATCACTTTTGGTGCAGTTATAAGCATGTACCAGGGTGCTAATCTGCTGGCTCCATCTGGGCTAATCTTTAGGTTGCAGTGTGCCCAACATATCAAACAAGGTACGGTTAAACCTTTCAGGTTGGGGATCTCCCTGGGGGTGGTATGGGGTGGTTCTTGACTTTTGCACTCCCCATAAGAATAGCATTTCTTTGATTAGGCGGCTCTCAAAATCTCTTCCCTGGTCAGAATGAATCCATTGAGGTGCCCCATAGTGAACAAAGAAATTTTCCACAAGTACTTTAGCCACCGTGGTCGCTTTCTGATCTTTAGCAGAAAAAGCCTGTGTGTACCGGGTAAAATGATCAGTGACTACCAATATGTTGCTGATGTTTTTCAGATCTGGTTCTAGACTCAAGAAATCAATGCAGACCAGTTCCATAGGGGCACTAGTAGTGATATTGACCGGGGGAGCGGCCCTCTGAGGCAGGGTCTTTCTTTGTAAACATCGGCAACAAGTCTTGATATACTGCTCCACATCAGCACCCATCTTGGGCCAATAAAACCGGGTCCGCACTAAGTCAAGGGTTCAGTCTATGCCGAGGTGTCTCATGTTATTGCGCAGGGACCTCAACACCAGTTCTATAAAAGCAGTGGGCAGCACCAGTTGTTGTTTGTCTACCCTGCCCTGTTTGTCCACAGTCTCCCTGTATAGTTGGTTAATCAGCTTCAACTTTGGACCTTGTTTGTATAACAAGGCAGTTCTCAAGTCGGTGGAGCGCAGTTTGGACACATCTCTCCCTGCCTGCAAAGCCTCCAAAGCAGCTGTTATCATGGGGTCCCGGGATTGAGCCCGCTGGACACTATCATTGTTGAATTGGGGCAGCGCACTAGTGTCTAATGCAGAAAAATGACAATAAGCAGCAGGTATGCAGTTCTCGGATGGCCCCAAGCAGTCCACCAGGCAATCCACAGTATCAGGAGACACCTGTTCCTCCTTGTCAAATTTTTGGCAAAGGGCTCTTAAGTCAGGTTCTGACAACCTGACCCAGTTGGTTTGGGGCACAGGCCACCTAGAGAGAGCATCTGCATCTATGTGGTTGAGGCCTGCTCTGTACTCAACAGCATAGTCGTAGGTGGCCAGCGCAGAGAGCCACCTATGGCCAGTGGCATCTAACTTGGCTGAGGTCTGCACATAGGTCAGAGGATTATTATCAGTCTTTACCAATTTCTTGGCACCATACAAATAGTCATGAAATTGATCAACAATGGCCCACTTCAGGGCCAGGAACTCTAGTTTGTGCACGGGATAGTTTTTTTCGGAAGGAGTCAGACTTCTGCTGGCAAAAGCTACAGGTCTTAGACCGTTTGGGTGCTCTTGATATAACACAGCCCCCAATCCTTGTAGACTGGCATCAGTATGAAGAACGTACTGCTTGGCCGGGTCAGCATAGGACAGCACTGGAGCATAGGTAAGTTGATAGATGATGTCGTAGAAAGCTTCCTCACACTCAATAGTCCAGTGGTCTCCAAACACATCATTCGGATGAAAATACTTCTTCTCTGTCTCAGAGTGCACCACCTTCTTATACTTTTTGTTGGTGGGGGGGTACCCCTGAGTAAGATTGAGGAGGGGGCGGATAACTCGAGAATAGTCTTTGACAAACCGCCTATAATATCCACAGAATCCCAGGAACCATTGCAGCTCTTTCAAATTCTTTGGCTGAGGCCAAGTAGTCAAAGCCTTCACTTTGCTGGGGTCAGTCTCTATGCCTTCAGTGGATACTATGTGGCCCACATACTTCACAGAAGTTTGAAAGAATTGACACGTGTCTATAGATAACTTGAGGCCGAAATCCTCCAGCCAATCCAGGACCTTGAACAATCGACGTCATGTTCTTCTAACGAGCTGCCAAACACTATGACATCATCCAAGTAAACCAAACACTCGAGCAAATTCATGTCCCCCACAGCACGTTCCATCAGGCGCTGAAAAGTAGCTGGGGCACCTGAAATCCCTTGAAGCATCCGGATAAACTCATAGAAACCCAGGGGGCAAATGAATGCAGTCTTCTCTCGGTCCTCTGGAGCCATCGGAATCTGATAGTACCCACTGTGGAGGTCCAACACAGAGAACCACTTACTGCCATTTAGACAACCACAAGCATCCTGTATACGTGGCATAGTATACTGATCCGGGATGGTCATTCTTTTTCCTCACTACTACGATAGGGGAAGCATAGGGGCTTCTGGATTCTTGTATCACACCAGCAGCAAGCATCTCTTGCAAATGCCACCTCACATCATCAATGTCAGCAGGGGCCAGGCGCCGAGATCTCTCTTGAAAAGGCCTTTCATCGTGCAGCTGGATGTGGTGCTCAGCCCCTTGTACACATCCCACGTCCCATTCTTTTAGGGAAAATTCCTGGTCTCTTTTGGCAAGCTTCTCACAGATCCTCACTTTCCATTCAACAGGCAACGGAGAGTCCCTGAAATCAAACAAGTCGGGAGTTACTTGATCATCCTTCTTTGGGGTCTTGCTGTTGGGCAGCACTGCAGTATCAGGACAATGTACACTTGCTAGGGTGCAACCTCTATTTACTCGAATCTCCTTGTCAGACACATTATGAACCTGAACCATCACCCTCCTGGCACGTCAGCATGGGCTCTAGCAGGCAAAATACTGGGCTTAACCAGCAGTCCCTCAGGCAACCTTCCCTCCCCAGGGGCATCCAACATCAATAGCTTATTCTTAACATCTTTTCTAATTCGGACTTCCCCTTGCAGGACACACTGGGTATTTGGGGCAAGTACCAACGGTGCCGGATCCTTTTTCCATACTACACCCACTGGGCCTTCAGGTTCCTCCTGGCTAACCCTTCTCTGAGTCTCATAGGCATTTTGGATCAAAGCGGGTATTCTTAGGGCCCTTCCAGTCCTAACCGCATGCTTTTCTGAACACAATTGGGCCAACCGACCAAACATATGAGCATTTGTCCTGATCAACAGGGGCACTCCATCGTACAGTCCAGTGGGGGGACAGACTAAAACAAAGGTTTCCACCTGTTTGTCCACGCTAGTCACAGAAGTAGGGAATGACAACCAGATCTGGATATACCCTAAATACGGATAGGCCTTGTCACTCAGCCCCCATACATGTAGACCATCCAAGGGTTGTAGTGGCACCTCAGGTAGGTGTGTCTGATACCAGTTCTGAAACATGATGGTTACCTGAGAGCCATTATCTAACACAGCTCAGGTGGGAATCCCATTTACTCGCACCAGGGCCTCCTTCGAGGGCCCAATCACATCAGACCATTCAGGAGGCACAGTATCGGCAGTTGCTGAAGCGTTGGCCCGGGTCACAAAACCCTTCCTGGGGGGTCGGACGTGGGCCCTGCGATACCAAGTAATCAATCTGCTATTGACCTTCCTTAAATTCTCCGGCAGCTGGCAGTCAGGCCGAAAATGTCCATCCTCCTCACAATGGTAACAGAACTTGGGGTCCCGGGGGTCTCTATTGGGAGAGGAATACTTTGACTGCTGGGGGCCCTCCGGGGGGTGAGGGGATTCCCCAGAGCTAGGACATTGGTTTCCAAATGACTCAGGTTCCCCAGACCTAACAGGGTGGGTAGTGGACCGCCTCAAGTCCCTCACCAATTCCCGTAAATTTCTGACCTCGGCCCTCAACTCGCTCTCTACTTGGGGGTCAGAGGAAATGGCATGCACCCCCACACCACCCTGAAACTCTGGGGATACATCAGGCCCCCATGAAAGGTGGGTCTCCTCGGGTGCGCTAGACTCAGGGGTTTGGCTCGGGTTCACAGCTCCCACATAGGGTTCCCACCCCTCCTCATCAGTCTCCACTTCTCTAATCTCCCTCATCAATGCACAGTATTCAGGCGGGGCAGCTCGTCTATCATGTAACTTGAGTTTTAACAATATCACGCTAGAAAATCTAGCAGACTTCAAAACATGCTCCAACCTGACCTGGTTCAAGGCCGTGGCTGTGATCTCCCCTTTTCGATAGGCCTTCTGCAAGGCCCGCTCCACCCTAGTAACAAAGGCGGACAGCTTCTCATTTCTCCATTGCTTGGCAGACTTGAATTTCCATAATAAGTCTTCCCCAGTCTCTGTACTCCCAAACACTCCCTCCAAAGCAGAAAGGTACTCTGCTGCGGTGGTTTCCGGGTTAGTGGCCCGCAAGAACCTAATGGCTTCCAAAGCGGGGCCCCGCAGACTCTCCATCAATCGCTTTCTTTTCTCCCCCTCAGAGCATTGCCACTCCTGAACTAAAGGGGTGGCGTAGTCCATCCATGCCTCCAAGTCATCCTCACCTAAGGCACCTGCACTGTGCCAGAAAAAAGTTTCAGCCTACGGTAAGAATCAAGCTGTATAGGGGGAACCATTAGGGGCAGTGGAGCCAAAATAGAACTCTTGGGGGCACAGGGAGAGGTACCTGGGGAAACCTGGGGGGTGGTGTCACTAGAGAGGTCCAATGCTTGCAGCAACTCCTGGGTAGTCCTCCCCTCCACAGCCAGCAATTTAAGCAGTTTATCTTTGAAATTATTTGTCTGGGGAGACCCCCCAGGAGTGACTGATCCACTCCAAATGTGAACAAGCCTCCACCCCTGTGGGGCACCCTCCGGATAAATCACTGGAGGTACCCTGTCGGGGTCAATGGCCACACTACACAAAAGTAGCACCTGCAGGGTCTGATCGAGCAGGTCAGCCATAACGCCCTTCACCTCCACCTTGCCCAAACATTTAACACGCTCTGCTGTAGAAATAATGTCAGCTGTCGGTGTTCCCAGAGGCACGTCTAGTAGTAACACAATTCTCTGGGAGTCCAGCTCTTCGGCTTCGCCCCACCCCATCAGTTTGTGTACCATTGTCTTAATAGGGTCCAGCTTAATTTTTGCCATAATATTCCCTTCCAGTTTCCCCGTCAGCTTTTCCATTTTTATGCACTTCACCCACTTGGCCACTAGGGGATGCTAATCACAGCGGTGCCTCCAATTTGTAACCCCAGAGGGCGCTGTCCTAAGGGCTACTACCCCGGCCTGCCCTAACTGTGACAGGGTGAGGGGCCCAGATCCGTTGGCGGGTGCCTCTACCCAGAAGTCGGGGTTGAAACAGTTGTGGCTGACCCGGTCGCAGCCCTCTGGGTTGCTGCAACCCCCCCTTCTTCCCACTGGAGGCCTACGCAGTTCAATTTCATTGTCTCTACCATATACACTTATCCCCCGGCTCGAACCAGTCAGCTCACTCTGGGGACCCCCTGGAAAGTAAGGTACAGTTACACCACGTTCACTGTGCAGTATTCCACCATTAATACACAAACTAGCCAGTGTACTTTTGCAAAACAAGCAATCTGATTTATTTAAGGGGAGATAACAAGGACCGGGGGGAATTAGGCTGATTGGCTTACCACTACAGTATATATAAACCTACCTATGGCTCTGTGCACAGGCTCAACCTATTAAGGCACTGTGTCTATGGGCACCTGGCCCTAATGGCTAGTTCCTCGATGCAGCTGGTTGAGCCCTGACGCACGCGAGCATTTAACTCCCTGAGCAGATCAGATGGAGCCAGAAAAGCTCAATTAGTGCTGTCAGCAATACAACAAAATGATTTAGCCTTTGAATGTAACCTTTAACAGGGAACTACCCTGATTCAGTATTCACAACTCCTGCAGAGGACCATGCTTTTACACTCGCAGGGCTGAGCCTGAGCTTCAAGGCCTCCTCACACATTTATATGGAAAACAATAGAGGGGTACCATACCAGGCAGCTGCTTCCATGACCTGAATGAACTCACAGCTATACGGGTGTTTCCTTGCAGCTTCACTGTTCTGACAGACCGAGTGCGATTCAACAGATTCTCCAGTCCTCTTCAGGTGAAGCCTGGTAGGTAGCTGTGCTTGTACACAGCCTCCTCTGATCGCAAGCCCACGGATTTCATCCATGGAATGCTGGCAATGCAAACGGCCACCTCAGGCCTTTCACGCGCTTCCCGCGCAAACACTCAATGGCACAGAGCTCCCTTCTCCTTCACAGTCACAACGCATCTGCTCCTTCCAGTGTGGTGCAGCTCTCTAACTCAGGCACCACCCAATCCCATTGGCTGGCCTCAGGTGCCAGTCACTTACTGTTCCTCTCAGTGGTGCAAAAAAGTGCCATAGCCCATAATGCCACTTCCCAGCATTACAAGCTGTGTCCCCATTGGTCAGTCGACTCCTTGAGAGGTCCTGCTTTCGGTTGGTCACCAGTTGCTCCTTCTGAAGTATCCCCTACTCCTGTTGGACCCCTTTAGCACAGTCTGGGTCCAAACTGGAGGGGCACAGCACAAAGTCCCAGCTGCAATGGAAAAAAGTTAAACAAACTGCAATTATACCAACACTATACATGTTCCAGAGGGAACAACTACATCTTTCAGATGGCTCTCTCAAGCCTCCTAGCCACTCGGAACGGGCGATCCAAACAGCAGTCCAGGGCTGGATTCGAGCAGGGAAACCCCAGTCCCCCTATTCGTACCATTGAAGCCTGCGAGCAGGCAGCTCTTAAAGAAGCAGAACTGGAGGCTCTAAAAGCACTCACAACGCCCCGTTTAATGGCCTTACGCCGAACACCAGTCAGGCATGGAGCATTTAGGCAAGCTCCGGGAAAGCGTTTAGGAACCCCCATTTGTAGGGGGTTACACCAATTATGTTACTTTTCACCAATTTGGAAACTGCAGAAGGGATTATGATTCTCAAATATTTAATCTGGCTGGTGCAAGGTATGTTGGCACTGGCTATGGTAATAGAGTCCCGAGGGCCTGCCAATGGCATCCACTCACTTTTCCCCCCAATTGATTTTGTGCCCCAAAAGTGGTTCATATATGGTGAAAAGTTCTGATAGACAGGGAAGTGAGTCCTCTGGGGATCGAAGGAAAAATAGGACATCATCGGCAAAAAAGGAAATTTTATGTCCCCCTCCCCATGTCAAAGCCTCGGATGCCTGAAGCAGATCTAATGGCCTGAGCAAAGGGTTCGATGGTGAGGACATACAGAAGTGGGGTAAGGGGAAGCCCTGCCTGGTTCCCCTGGTCAGGGAAAAGGGAGCTGATACCACATTGTTTGTAAGTATTTGGGCTTTGGGGGAGCTGTACAGTGCACTGACCCACTGTAACATCTGTGGGCCCATACCGAATTTTGCAAGGACTACAAGCATAAAGGGCCACTCGACATGGTTGAACGCCTTTTCGGCATCAAGGGCTAGTAGCCCCCCCCCCACTACCCCGGGGCCAATTATGTATAATGTTCAGGGTCTGCCTTATATTATACTTTGCCTGCCTACCTTTCACAAACCCTCCCTAATCTGGGTGTATCAGTCGGGGAAGCAACCCTTTGATCCTGGATGCCAAGAGCTTGGCTATGATTTTATAATCGGCATTTAGAAGGGAAATGGGTTGGAAGGAGGTACCCTTAAGGGGGTCTTTACCAGGTTTGGGTAGGACGGTGATGGTAGTCAAATATTGAGAGGCTGGCAGGGTCCCCTGATCTAAGGCATCAGTCACCATCCGGAGCATCAAGGGGCCCACGGTATCCCAGATCAATTTATACAGCTCTGAAGGAAGTCCATCAGGGCCTGGGCTTTCCACTTTTTAGCCCCCCTCACCACCTTGCGCAGCTCCTTTAAGGTCACCGGGGCCACCAAAGTACCTCTGTCCTGGTCCTGTAGGGTTGGCAAGTCAATCTTCCCAAAAAGGATGCTGGGTCTGCTCCAGGTGGGAATTTGGAGGTATACAGGGTAGAGTATTATGCCCTGAAAGAGTTATTTATCTTGGTTTGGTCATAAGTGACCTCTCCATTGGGGTCTTCTATATCTAATATCGTTCGTTCTGCCCATCTAGCCTTCACCATACCAGCCAGCAGCTTCCCTGATTTATCTCCATCAAAAAATGTATTAGATTTTGTTAAGAACAAATCCTGCTCCAACTTCTTAATGGAGAGCTGGTTTAAAGTGCCTTTCAGAGACTTAAGCTCTGATATTAATTGTGGGGTCTGTTGTACCATATTAGTCCTCTCCAGGATGCTTATTGACTGTTCTAAGTGATGCTCCTGAGCTGTATTAGTTTTCCTTCGGAAAGAAGAATATGAGATGGCTTCACCCCTAATGAAGGCTTTTAGGATGTCCCACACTGTACCACTACTTGTATCTTCTGGGGGGTTCAGAGAGACAAACTCCCTGAGGTGGTCATTGAGTTGCTGAATAAACTGCTGGTCTAAAAGCAGAGAAGGGTCAAGGTGCCACTGATTCGTGCCGGGAGAGTCTGCTCCTCTGGACACTACCACTCTAAGGGGTGCATGATCAGAGATCACTAACTAGTCATATTCGGCTTCGACTATTTCCCCCACCAAATAAGATGGAAGCAAAATGTAATCTAGTATAAACATTATGTGCATGAGAAAAAAAGGAATATTCCCGGGATGCCAGATGGCTGAATCGCCAAGCCTCAGTAAGGGACCTACCCTCCACCAAACAGCGTAGAGCAGAGGCACTACAGGGTGGTGCACCTTGGCGCGTCCCAGAGTGGTCAACTTTAGTGTCCCAGTAAGTGCTCATGTACCCCCCATGACTATGCAGTCTGGGAAGGGAGAGAGAGGGTGGTCACCAAGTGGGTAAAAAAATCAGGTGAATCAAAATTAGGTCCATAGACTGAAACCAATGTTAGTTTCCAACCCCCCAAATCGACCACTGTGATTACATATCTGCCCTGAGGGTCAGCCACTCAAGATAGTACCTGACAGGGCAGGCCAGGCCGGATCTATATAGCAGTCCCGTGGGCCTTAGATGTAAAGGGGGCTGCCAAAAACAAACCACCCCAGGACTCCCCCAGGTGACCAGCTTCCTCTTTGGTGCAGTGAATCTCCTGCAGTAATATTATGTCTCCCTTTAGTTTCTTAATATGTGACCATATTCACTTTCTTTTAACCACTGTTCGCAAACCATTGATGTTCCATGATAAAAAAGTAATACTAGCCATTAGCATATAGTAGCTTAATTTGGACTCAAAGTGTTGACTGTGTATCTTCTAGAGAAACAGAACTGACTCCACTAATTTTACAGAAACCCCAACTACAAAGAAAGAACCCCTTTAAAGAACCCCACACCCCCCCTCTGCTAACCAACATGTAACCAAACTTAAAACCATACACGGCAGTAGACCACATTTTTGCAGTTAGCCTCTTTCCCTTTCCCCAGTTAACATATTGGTTCCCAACTAGAACAGAGTAATAATAACATCAAACCAATGGTAACATACCCCCCCAAACAGTAACAATGTTCCTGCTGTTCCCATCCACTACTGTTCATGGATAGAGCGCCCCATCGCCTGCTATTATAAGCATTTAATAGAGATTAGAATTAAAGAAAAAAAATTATTATCCCCCTGCTGTCCAATAAAAAGGACTGGGTGGGGGTGAGGACCTGGGAGACAGTCCTCCCAGCGACTCTTCCTTTGCCCATAAATTTACTCGGGAAGTGAGAGCTGCCCAGTCAGCCTTGCGGGGTTGTCTGTCCCCTTCTGAGATACGGAGATCTAACCACCCTGCCTAAATGGTGATTTCAGCTTTACCTCCAGTGCTCTAATTATAAAATTTACACCAAGCTCCCTTATCAGGTACCCCGCCTGCATTAATGCAAGGTTTAATAAAAAAGAATCCAAGTTAGTTTAGGCAATTAAAAATCAAAAAATACAGGTCCCAAAATGGATTGTTCTTTCATCCCCACATCCTCGTATGGGCTCTCAAGGAAAAAAGCCAAATAGTCATTCATAGTACTAGTCCCAGAAGTGGTAGTCAAAGTAACAAACAGTAGTCCAAATATCAACAAGCAGACTTCAAAATGGGACTACTCCAAGTCCAAAAAGAAGGTCCATGTAATACGCCATCTTCCACGTGAGGACAATTAGCTCTAGGACAAGTAGAGGCCCAATCCTGCTTTCCACGTAGCTGTCTCCCAGAGATTAACATGGCCAAAATATCCCCAAGACATATTAGTCAGCAATGTCCTGCATAGAATACCTGTAGGGGAGGAGGAGAAGGGAAGGGTGGGGGTGCCTGCCGATCATGCCATGATAGGCCCCCAAAGGTGCTACAGATCAGAAAAAGGTTTAAGTGCCCTCCCAACTCCCCCATCACCCACCACTGGTAATTACAGTACCTGATGAAGATTCTGTTTATATGCAACAACCCGCTTAGCCTCTCTTCTGGTGCTCCAATTCTCTGTCAAAGTCCAGTGCAAGTTCTGGGCTGGTGAAGGCCTTCTGTGGGCCTCCCACAGGCCGGATGATGAGCCTGGCAGGGTAAGCCAAAGTGAAGGGGCAAGAAATGGAGTGCAGCAGCTGTTTAACTTCAGCATAGGCCTGCCTCTGCAGTTGTAGCACTCTGGAGTTATCAGGGAACAGGCTGACCCAGTTTTGTTGTGTCATAATCACTCCCTTTTTTCTGAGCTGCATCGAGGACTAGGAGCCTGTCTCGATATCTCAAGAAGTTAATTATAAAGTGATGAGGCTTCTGCTGTGGTGAGGGTCTGGGGCCAGGGGAGTGATGAGCTCGCTGGATTTCTAAAGTGGCATCCTGTGGTAGTTGTAGTGTGTCCCTAAACCAGGTTTGCAAGTGTCCTGCACAGTCTCTTCCCTCAAGCCCCTCTGGAAGCCTGATTATTCTTATATTGCAACAGTGCTCCCGATTCTCATGTTCATCCAAAATTTGCTTAAGAAGCTCAGTTTCTTTAAGAGTTTTAGTGAGGTCAGTAGATTTTCTAGATGTTAGATCCTCCTGATTCCCCAGTCGGTTTTCCAGTTCTCCAATACGGGATTTGTGTGTCTCAACCATTTCTGCTAGGTTATTGACTGTCTGCTGCATATGCTGAATTTGGGCTGTAACATTTTCAAACCCCTCTTCCATGCGGGTACCCAAATCGTATTTTAAGTCCTTCAGGAGACGTTCTAAATGTTGATAGCCTTCAGCAATAGCATCAATTGGACCTGGGATAGAATTGTCCTGCATTGTGGAGATTTCTAGGGCAGGAGAAACTTGTTCTGCTGCATGCCCCTGCACGGGTACATCTCATGCTTTTCTCTGAGGTAGGCCCTTAGCATCTTGGCTCATTCCAGGCAAGTTAAACATTATTTTGGACTGCTTCTGCACTGATTTAGCTGGTGCGGGCATCTGGACAGTTTGTTGAGTTGAATTATTAGGGTTTTTGGCAATCTAGTAGGGTGTAGAGGGAAAACAGCAGGTGATGTGGACGGAGCTCCTCGTTCAAGCCGCCGTTCCGCTCCTGCGCTTGGCCACGCCCCCCCGAGCATTTTTTATTGATTGTACAGTACATATACAGCTGGGGTATAGGCTTACGTGGCAGAGAAGTGGAAGATGCCTTGGATGACTCAAGTTACTTACCAAATGATGGTCCTGGGGAACTTCCCACAATTGTTGAGTAAATACGATGCTGGGACACTGACAGTTTTTTTGCAGTGTTGAAATACTACTTATGGCAAAGTAGATGCCAATTTCTGTTTCAACAAAAATATATGATCTATCCAGTATTTGTAAACTTATGTGAAAATGCATTACAAGAAATATACAGTAGAGATTGAAGGATGCATCCCAGAACACGAGTGATAGTGTGGTGGAGTGGCTTTTCTTATGTCATTAAATATGCATAAAGAATAGTGGAAGGAGGAGGGAGTAAAAGAGGTGGACATCTGGAAATAGGATAGAAATAAGTGGAGAAGCCTTGGCCCAGTGGCGCTGAGGGTTGAGGCGCTGGACGCCACACCTCGCGCTACGCCGGCGACCTGGGTTCGGGAACGGACTTGGGTGGCCGGGGGTTGGCAGGGGGAGGGAGGATCGAGCATCCCAATGGATGCTCTCCTCCCTCAGGGGTGGGAACCAGGAACGCTTCCGCATTCTACATCTACCTCGCAGCCAGTGGAAGCACCGACAATGAGGGGATGGAGGCGGCTCCGTTCACAGACCGGGTAGGGAGGCATTATCACGGCGCATGAGGGCTTGGCATGCGTCAGCCGCGCCGCCCACTCGGGACGTACGTCCTAGTGCAATGCACGCCTCAGAGGGCAGGGGAACCAGGGAGAAAACGAAACCCTCTCGTAGCCCTAGATGATAGCCTCTTGGGTACCATCCGGACCACCAAAAAGAGGGACAGACCCCACTGTGCAGGAGGGGAGAAAGGAGGCACTCTAGGGGCAGATCCCACCGGAGGTGGAATGGAGGATGAGAGGAAGGAATGAGTGGGCTCCGAGAGTAGGGAAGGAGACAAAAAGAGATAAAGTAAAAAAAAAAAAAAAAAAGAAATAAGTGGAGAAGGAAAAATCAAACAGCTTGAGTAGGGAGATGTTTGGGAAGAAACGTTATGTATAGAACCTCAGATAAAGGCTATGTGGATGTATGTAAGATGTTCATGTTATGTAAATATATGAATAAAAACTCCCCTACTCTTTTCGATAAGTACCATGGGATCTTTAACATTCACCTGAACTACCACCAGAACAGGCAGATGGGACCTCGGTTTAACGTCTCATCTGAAAGACGGCACCTCAGAAGTACAGCCCCCCCATGCTGCACTACAGTGTCAGTATTGGGATATTAACCCAAGTGCCAGGTGTGGGAATTCAACCCACACCCCTCTGACAACCCAAGTGTCAGGTATGGGAAATGAAGCCACAGCCCTCTGACAACCTTTTGATCTCCCAGCCTCAGAAGCCGAATTTTACATCGAGTGCTCAGTCTTATGACTAAATGTTTTTCAAACAATAACACAACTAAGATGCCCTAGAATGTTTAGAAATAAGTTAATTCTGGCAAGCTAATATGCTTTGATTTTGTTTTTTGGTGTTGGTATGTGGTTCCAAACCAGACACTCTTTAAAGTACTGGATCCCACAGGGATGCACAAACAGGTCAGACACCTCTTAATCAGTCTATTGTCTGTTTCACCTGATGTCAAAACCATATGCAAACAGTAAAAAGAAACCTTATTTACAGGTACTTCACTATGTTAGATACTAAAACACACAAAGAGAAAGATTCTACGATTTATAAGCCAGCATAATTTTGTAATTTCAAGCTGCCTCTCATACATTCTGTATTTAAAACTGCTGTTTCGTTATTAAATTGGACCACGTTTAATTAATTTATATTCAAAAAGGATCTGAGAAATACAGCTTTCTGACTGGTTGTAAACATTCCATCAGCCTTACATTATTATTAACATATGCATAGAGCCTAATCATAGGATGAACAAGATTTAAGAATATTTAAAAACGTTTTTAAATTGTATTTACTCAATCTCTGATTACTGGAATGTAAAGAAGTGTGTTTAACTATCAGTAAAGTTGTGCTGCAGAGAAAGCAGGTGTGTGGTGTGGTGTTTTCAATAAGGGAACAGACCCCAAGGGGATATGTTAATGGCCAGCTATTCACTCTCTAGGGGCCTTATTGCTTAATTTCTGCTCATCGGGGCATGTTTTCTCAGGTGTGACATCTCCTTTTCATGAGGGACCTTGGGGGGAGACACTGATGCAGTGTGGTCCACACAATACAAAAGACTGTTCTACAAAGAGGGTATTTTAAGGGAATTTTCCAAAGGGCACTTCTTAGCAGGTGGTGTTGGAATTTTTTACAGTGGTCTTTGAACACTGATAGTTAAGCACACTTCTTTACATTCCAGTAATCAGAGCTTGAGTAAATGCAATTTAAAAATTGACATCACACTTTACATTAATTCATATAATATATATGTGTGTATATATTATGTTAGCACGGTAGTGCTACCATAGTTAGGGTTGAGGAGCCATTTCTATGTTAAACCCCAAATTTTGCACCTTAATAACTTTGCAACCGTTTGACGGATTTACCTGAAATTTGGAATACATGATCAAGAATCATAGGCCTTGGGATCTGCCAAGTTTCGTACCAGTCGGATATATGGCTGTGGAGTTATTAAGCGTGATCTGCGCGTGCATTTACGCTTTTTCTGGAATTCTGCTGTCGCGCCTACAGGTCGCACGTTTAGGTGGATATGCCCGAATCTTCAGGAAACGGCAGCCGGGTCCCCACGTGCCTTTCAAGATTTCATAAAAATATTAAACGTTCAAAAGTTATTCAAAAAACAATTTCCCATTATAAGTCAGTGGGAAAAGTTAACAAAAAGTTCGACAGTGTCACAAATGCACTTTTTACTGTTGCAAATGGCCCTGTTACTGTCGCAAATCCACCATCTTGTTTTCAGTTAGTGATCAGAAAAATGCTTGGCATTTAAAATTGAGACCCTCTAGCAACCTAATTATTTTTGTATACACCTAGTCGGGCCCTGAGGTTGCTAGCCATGTCTTTATTTTGGGGTAAAACACCCCAGAAATGTTTTTTTCAGATTTCTGGAAAAAGTACTTTCGCAAAGTAGTGTCACACTCACGAAAGTGTCACAAATTTTTGTGAAAGCTTTCGCAAATTGCGACACTACTTTGCGACACTATGCCCAAAATAACAATAATTCTTTGGCACTCCGCTGCAAAAGAATGGTTGGGAGTTTTGGGCTGAAATTTGGAGGGAACGCAGATGACATCTCACAGAAGTGCCTTTCAGTGTTGTGTTGAAAACATATTACACGGAGGCAAAGTTACGGCACTCCAAAGTTTACGTTTTTTCCCGTAGGATAACATTACGGCGCCCGATGCATTACAGGAATCCTTTGGCACCCTGCTGCAAAATAACAGTTTGGTCTTTTTTCCTGAAATTTGGAGGGAAGACAGCCAACAGCCCACAGATGTACCTTTCAGTGGTTTGGTGAAAAAATATTACAGGAAACAAAGTTATGGCACTCCGAACTTCTCTTTTCCCATAGGATAACATTCTGGCGTTAGGCCGCCTTTTCAGGGCCGTATCTAGAAATGGTGCGAGATACGGACTTTTCATCGAAAAAACTCTTAGGGGCTAAGTACAAAATTAGCCAGGACAGTTGTAAATCATACGACTTTTAAATTTTTTTTTCGATCGTGACGGTTCCTGAGATATAACCTATTTAGTATTCCAAGTTCTCATTTTCTGCTCCGATACTCATTATTATGCATACATTCTTTGTACTCACTGTCTTTCTCTATGCAGGTTTTGGGGAAAACCAGCCTGTGCGCTTACATTACTGTTACTGTTGCTCTTTCCGCTTGCGGTTCCGTACCTGTTTCAATTACCGTTGACGTCTGCGCCACCATGTGCGTTATTCTTTGCGTTTTCATTTGCGCTTGCGTTTCTGTTATTTTTTGCCATTTGTGTCTACAGTACTGTTTCTCTTTCTGTTTCACTTTGCATCACCTTGCCCATTGACATTTCCATTTGCAAGCACCATGTTACTATGTGACAACACATCACGTGGCAGACCATTCCCGTCTACGCCACCGTGTGCGTTACCCTTTCTGTTCTCGTTCGCACTTGCATTACCATGTGCACCACTGTTAGCGCTTCTGTTTGCGTTGCTGTTCCTGTTACTATGCCACAAGTCATCATGTGGCTTCGGGCCCCGTGCTCCCGCCGCTGCATTACATTCACTATTTCTCATTATCATTCTCAAAAAGAAGGGAAATTAGAGGCAAAAAACTCCGTTTAATACATTAGTTAGGGTTGTTCCACAGCGACAAAAGTGAGGAAATTCGCTGTTAGGGTTGAAAACCCTAACTCGATCACCCCCAGCACCACACACACACACACACACACACACACACACACACACACACACACACACACACACACACACACACATATGCAGGTATGGGGGAGGACCAAGTCAACACAACCAATGACAGACATCCAGCAGCAGGTGACAGAAATAACAAACAATTGTTTAAATGTACTACGAGACATCCCCACCCACCTGACCAGGTACTGCATGCTCAGTGGAGATCAACAGCAAAACTGAGGCCATGTACACCAAACGTACACATCCCTGATTGCAGCTGCACACAACGTACCACACTTAGTAGTTGCATGGCCTTACCTACCAATGCCCCACACCACACCACAACTGGTACTGTGCCGTTAGTCAATATAAATGCTAAAGGTGCATGATCACAGTTGTAGAAAGGTTTTAACACTAGTGAGTATACATTAATTAAGAGAAGTACATAAATTAACTACAAGACACTAGCATGCTCAAGATAAAAGTAGTGTTACATTTAGTATGTGATTTTCATAGTAGTACATTTACTGCAACTGTTTACTGAAGACAGAGAGGCTGATGTAAACATATGGAAAAGCATTGCCTGTTCAATGCTGTGAAATTACATACTGCCAGTATCAGATGCATTCTTACTGATGAAGCTGTACTGCTAATGTACATACATAGACCTTCAGTGTATTTCAATACTAAAGATGCAGTAAGTATTCTTTGTAAGAAACAGTGTAATTGCATGGATCAGGCCAAGCAACTTCTAAATATCATAGGACTACTGAGCCAAAAATGACGTACCTGTATCGGAGATGTCTATAGGATAGATTTTCCTGTAGGCACTTACTCAGTATGTTGTACCTGATAAAGACAATCTCATTGCATCTGTGATGACTAACTTATTCAAATAGTGATACATTTACTATTGTTGCAATGAGTGATCTATGCTACTTATGGACACAGCGTAATTTTTTAACAGTTGTTTCATACTCAGGCTGTATACGTAGTGTTTGGGTTTGCCACACTTCTGTCACTGATGCTATCAAAGTGATAACTATGTCAATTGTGGTACAACAGCAATCAAGTAGGTATAGTGTAGGTATACACAGAATGTCTTTTAGTATTGATTTAACTCACAATGGGATAAGTGTACTAGGACGGCAAGGGTTATTCTCTATCACTGACTCTGTCAGTTATAATCACACTAAGGTTTCGATGACTGTAATGACCAAGTTACACTGTTCATCTTCATGAGTTCATAATCACAGCCATTCTCCAGTAAGTAGACAGAGTATGGTGTAACTGGGTGTGGCACTGTGTTGCAAAACTCCTGCAGTGCCTAGCAGAGGGAGAGTATCTAGTCATGAAGACAATTAAGCAATAAGGCATGACCAACGGTTATGTTGAATGGTCTGTTAATCACCATGTAGGGGTTTAATGTTGAATGAGGCGTAGCTGAGTGCCACATGTCGCTAGACAGTGATAAACTGACCATTAACATAATACCTGGGAGTGGCTTATCGCTATCATAATAAAACTGTTTTTTTAAACAACATTAAAGCATGTTCATAATATGGTTAGGTTCTACATGTATGTTAATAAAAACTAAACATAAGGCTGTTACAATGTTTACAGTCAATTAGAAAGCTGCATTTCTCAAACCCTTGTTATAATCAGAGATATTATACCTGTACAATTCCTTGGTTTTGCTCAACTCTATTGATCAGGTGGCCCATCACATGTGGTGTTGTCTGGTGTGGGGCATTGGTAGGTAAGGCCATGCAACTACTAAGTGTGGTACGTTGTGTGTAGCTGCAATCAGGGATGTGTACGTTTGGTGTACATGGCCTCAGTTTTGCTGTTGATCTCCACTGAACATGCAGTACCTGGTCAGGTGGGTGGGGATGTCTCCTAGTACATTTAGACAATTGTTTGTTATTTCTGTCACCTGCTGCTGGATGCCTGTCATTGGTTGTGTTGACTTGGTCCTCCCTCATACTTGCATGTGTGTGTGTGTGTGTGTGTGTGTGTGTGTGTGTGTGTGTGGTGCTGGGGATTAGGAGTTGGTTTCAACCTAACAGCGAATTTCCTCACTTTTGTCGCTGTGGAACAAACGTAACTAATGCATTAAATGGATTTTTGCTTATATATATATATATATATATATATATATATATATATATATATACACACACACACACACACACACACACATATATACTCATCATATTGTACAAACCATAACAACTTTTGTCCCATGAGGGGCCTCAGTTCCTGACCTCCTGGAGGAGTCCCCTCCACCTCAGCCACACAAGAGGCAGGTGAGCTTCCTCCAACCTCCCCCTACCCTACACACCCCGACAGGGTGGAGACCCCACTCCCACTTTTCCCTACCTCTCCGGCCCTCCACTGCACAGTTTTGGGCCAGCAGAGAATGGGGGGGTACACCACTCACCAGGCCTCCCCGAGGCACCCCCAACCTGCCTGTAACCATATGCTGGCTAAATCATAGCCAGTCCCTCTGCTAACTACAGCCTTGTACAACCCAGGGAAGGAGGGGTGGGAAAATTTTCTGCAGGCAGGCCCAGCAGAGAAGGAGCAAAGAGACTGGTGTTGCACCAAGCGGGAACTTTTAAACCCCTCAACGCTCCACCCTGCCTCTGCCTCTTGCCCATTTCCACGCCCTGGTCCACCCAGCACCAGCCAGTCCCTTCACTGGGGGATAAACCCCCCTCTCCACATCGGCCGCATCACTAGGCATCCCAACGTTGGCCGACTCGTGCTGGGGGGGGGAGATCACAGAGGCCGTGGTGGTGGGAGGAGACCCGGTGTTAATATCACCTCCCCCTTAGGTGGGGAGGCTCCCTTTGAACACAGAGGTTCCCATCCATGCCCCAATTCTGTCCCTTTAATGAAAACACCACACCACACACCTGATTTCTCTGCAGCAGAACTTTACTGATAGTTAAACACACTTCTTTATATTCCAGTAAACAGAGATTGAGTAAACACAATTTAAAACTTTACATCACACTTTACATTAATTCACATCATATATATATATATATATATATATATATATATTGCAAAAAACTTTATTAATGCATCAGTTAGGGTTGTTTCAACAGTGTCAAAAGTGAGGAAATTTGACATTAGGATTTTCAAAAGTGTACCCCGGCAAGACACTGGGATGACAGCAAAAGTGATACAGTTGCTGAAACATGATGATGGATGCCCCTTGTGGTATGTTTTCAGAGCTGCATGTTCTTTCTGTTACCTTATGGTGTCTGTTTCTGATTGGTTGTGTTGCCTTGTACCGTCCTCTGCTTGTATGTGTGTTGCACGTGTAACCCCTCACCCCTGCCTTTTTAGCAAACTGACAGGTGGCATGCTGTTGAAGCTGACAGCAGTACCTGGTGGGGACTGGGTTCAGGGAGGATGAGGTTACTCGGCACAGGGGGTCTAGGTTTGGCTACTCTGCACAGGGGCACCCAAGTAAATCCGAACACAGGAAGCAATAACTGTAATGTCCAGAACCAGGAATGGGATTCTACAGTGTGGCTTTATTTCACATCCAAGCTGAACAAACAAAGCATAGACAGACCCCCACGGGGCTACATTCCTGGTAATGCAGATTAGAGACAACAGAACACTTTTTCACTATTTCCAGCACTCAGGCTCTGAACCCACTAGGCACACAGCCCGGACTCACGCACAGCTTTGGGTACACAGCCCGACTTGTACACTACTTGGGTTTTCCCCACTGGCCTGGCTCCCCCACCGGCCACTTGATTCGCGATCCATTTTGAGAAATGAGCCAGTTATCCTGTTGTGGCTCCCCAAACCACCTTACAGCCTTTGACTCCTAGAGGGAATTTTCCTTCCAATCCCACGTCTGGGTACTTCCCTCATCACTGGCCAAGTGCATGAAGCAAAGTAGAAATCCACAGAGCAAATCCATAGAGGTGAATCTGGTCACTAAAGATGGGGGGGGGTCTCCCACCTCCAGCTCCCACAGTCCATACCCGGCCATTTCTCTGGAAACTAAACATCTCTTTCACTGAAAGCTTGGCAATGTAGATTACTGGGTAGACGTATGTCACATCTCCTCTACATATCTAGAATTCCTATAAGTGCTGGACTTGAACCTACTTTTACTTTTTGGCTAAGCCTATTACTCTAGGCCTCCCACTGTTTCAGTAGTCTGATCCCCACTATCACACAAGTCCCAGGGTGAAAAACATAGGCCCTTTCAGGAAGAGCAGACACTCACCCTCTGGTTGCAGGTGCCCCACACGCGATTCACTAATCTTCTTGTTCTCCCAAAAACTCTGGAACAAATAGGCAGCTTCTCCATTAGTAGCAGAACCAGGGGGTTGCCCCAGGAATATGCAGGAAACCCTTTCCTGCCCCCATCCCCGGAGGGAGGGGGCACTGAGACCCGAAACAGCAGTCTCCACCACTTCAAACTACTTCTGTGTCTCTCTTTTGGTGGAGACACACACCCTTTTTACCTAAGTGTAGCCCTCTGTCAGGGCTGAGGCTCCAAGAGCCTACACTGAGCTGCTGTGCTGCTTTTACAGCAAGCTCCCAACACCAACTGACCACTGACTACTGTTCAAACCTCCCAACATTCTATTCCAACTCCCTGCGGCAGATTCCATTGTGGCTCATGCAGCTGCGATAGTTCTATGATGATGTCATCCCTCAGTCTCAGCTGAGACTGAGAACAGAGTGAGACGGTGTGAAACCCATTTAACTGGAGTTTCACAAGCTGCCTTCCCTGCCTACCACTAGGTCTTACTGGGATTCTAGTAACCTCGGGTAACAAGGGGGTTACACGTGTATATGTGTGTGTGTGTGTGTGTGTGTGTGTGTGTGTGTGTGTGACGCTGTGTGGTGGGGATTTGGAGTTAGGGCTGAAAATCCCGATGTTGAATTTCCTCAGTTCTGTCACTGTTGAAGCAACCCTCACCGATGCATTACCAAAGTTTTGTGCAATGAATTTCCTTACTTTTGGAAAAAGTGTTATATAACTAGTAAATGGGATGTGTTGGTGGGAGCGCAGAGTTCAAAAAAGCTGCCCATTTGTGCATAAAGATATGCGTGTGTGGGAGCGTGGGCCCTCTGGGTCCTGCGCTCTCACTTACACATAACAACAGAGCCGTACAGCAGCCCAATAGGGCAAGGAACACTTGTAACACCAATTTGCCAATATCTCAGCAACCGTAACAGCTATGAAAAAAATTCAAGAGACATTGTAATCATAGCAGTGAAACCCCGACACGACATATTAATGATATGCATCTGTGGGAGCACGGGCCCGCTGGGCCCTGCGCTCTCACTTACACAGAACAATGGAGCCATACAATAGCCCTATAGGCCTGAAAAGGAACCCTTGTAACAGTAATTTGGCAACATCTCAGTAACCGTACAACCTAGAAAAAAAAATTCCAGTGCAGGTGTCATCTATGACTTTTAAACTTCTTTGCATGCTTAGTTCACAACTGTGGGTAGTGAAAAATCCGTATCTGGCTTCGTTTATGAGATACAGGTGCTGAAAGGTGCCACAGGTGCTGCAATATTATCCTATGAGAAATTTCTCAACTTCGGAACATTGTAACAATGGACCCATTGAATGGTTTGGCACCAAACCACCAAAAGGCACATCTGTGGGACCAGGGCTTGTCGCCCTGCAAATTTCTGCCCAAAAGCACAATCCTCCTTGGCACAATGAAGTGACAAAGAAATGGGACAATTTTGTTATTTTTTTTATATATTAAACTCTAGGATTACAAGTATCTTTGAGCAGGGACTGCTCATTTACAAAGGTTCCATGTCAAAGGATGTAGGGTAGCATACATACAAAGGAAAACAATAGATATATTCTTTACACTCAGAGTTGATTAAGACAAGGTATATACTGTAGGTTGTAGAGAGAGTCAGCAAAAGCCAGCATGAGTCAGATTTAAAGGTGAACTGAATATGGAGGGGAGGGAGTCAGAGCGGAGTTAGCAGGCAATGGCCATTGTCAGATGGTAGAGGTGGATAGCAGAGATTGGTGTTGGTGGCTTGGAGGCCTAGTGTCAGCTGAAAGGGGAGGGGTGGCTAAAGAGTGGGGTGGGGGGGCAGGTGATGGAAAAGAGGGGCAAAGTGGCCGGATTACAGAACACCAATAACTCAGGTAGGAGGTGAAGACTATTGATTAGGAGAGGCAGTCGCACTGCATGGTTGAGGTGAGGGGTAGTCGAAATTCCCTTTTAAAGGGACCAAGAGACACAGCTATAAGTGCTTTTCTGTTAAGGGTATTGTACCACTGAGGAGCCCCGTGCGAGAACAACCTCTACCCCATAGTGGTCCGACATCTGGAGTCCTGGAATGTCTGTTGTGCATGGGGCCGCATAACTAGTTAGCATGGCGGAGTCTCATTCGCTATCGGAATTAACCAGACAAATCGCTCCACCAACTAAGAACGGCCATGCACCACCACCCGCAGAATCAAGAAAGAGCTATCAATCTGTCAATCCTTTCCGTGTCCGGGCCGGGTGAGGTTTCCCGTGTTGAGTCAAATTAAGCCGCAAGCTCCACTCCTGGTGGTGGTGGACAATGTTGTTGAGCATTGTTTTTGAGACAACAAATGTTTTTGCGACAACAAAAAATGTGTTCATGGTATACATATACTTTGTAATGGTATGTTTTTGCACACCAAAAAATGTTGTTGCACACAAAAAATGTTTTCGCAAACGTTTTCTTGCCGCTCATATAAATTTTCTATAGACTATAATGAGACATGAAAAAATGGCATAACTTTTGAACGGATTCATATTTTTTCATCAAGTCTTCAAAAGGCACCCCTTTGACCCAGTCCACATCTCTTCAACACAATTTCAGGCCAAACGGACACACTGTGTGTGCACAACGGACAATGAAAAAACGCAAAAAAGCGAGGATTTTTCACAGTACTGTACTTGACACTCTGCAGCTCCACAACCGTAAATTCGACCAGAATGAAAATTTGCAGATCCAGAGCCCTATGGTACCACTCTGTGCATTCAAAATTTCAGGCAAATTGGACTAACGGTTGAAAAGTTATTACGTTTTCAATATTTTGGGTTTAACATAGAAGTGGCTGTGCAACCCTAATTATACCTGCTGTACCGAGCAAGTATAATATATATATAATATATATATATATATTAGATAAACCACTCTGAGGAGTGTGGTCGCACTCTGATATTTGCACACCTTGGTGTGCATTGTATGCTTGAGGCCGCAGGCCGAGTGCATCAACCACCCAAGGCGTGCTTATATCAGAGCATGACTGCGCACCTCAGAGTGTTTTATCTATCTTATAAAATGTCAAAATTGTTTTGGAGGGGGTGTAAAAGTGCAGGTGTGCAGTCGCACTCTGATATACACATGGTTATGTGATGTGTTTTATACAATCAGAACACTGGATTTGTATTTGTACTTGTAATTGTTGCTCATTTGATAAATATATATATATATATAGATATATATATATATATCTATATATATATATATATATATACACATACATACATATACACACACGCATCATATATATATATATATATATATATATATATATATATGCATATACACACACACACACACATATCATATTGTACAAACCACAACAACTTTTGTCCCATGAGGGTCCTCGGCTCCTGACCTCCCGGAGAGGCTCCCTCCACCTCAGCCGCATGAGAAGAGGCAGGTGAGCTTCTTCCAATCTAGCCCCACCCTGCACACCCCAACAGGGTGGAGACCCCCCCGCACACACTTCTCCCTGCCTCTCTGACCCTCTGCTGCACAGTTTTGGACCAGCAGGGAGTGGGGGTACAGCACTCACCAGGCCTCCCTGAGCCACCCCCAACTCACCATGGGAGGGCATGGCAAAACCTTGCCTGTGCCATCCCTGCCCCACCAGCCATTTATGGCCTTATTTCTTGTCAATTTTGGTCTCCAACATGATGTGTATATCAATGTTAAATATGTCAGCCCACACATCCAAAGGTGTACCCCATCATTATGATATAACCCCACAATAGATGCTTCTATCTCATCATAGGCAATGGTGCAGCTGCCCAACCATCCCATGAACTTGCTCATTTCTTTGTTCAGTTTTACCCTAGCCCAGTCAATGGCTTTGGGCTCACAGGTGTGGCACCAGACCCGCCGTGGTAGCATAGCTGACCACAGGAGCTGGCACTCAGGCAGAAGTTTCCACTGGGTGGCCCAATCCTGTTTCATCCACAAGATTAGGTCCACCACGGCCTGCATTGTGAAATTGTTACTCCCCAGATGCACTATCAAAACATCCAGTGCACTGAATTTGTGTCTGTTCTGGTGGAAGCAGGGCATTGATTGTTCCCATCTCATGCCCTGCACCCCAAACCACTGGATAATGGCATCCTCCCTGGGTATGATCAGATTCATTCCATAGGCCCTGGCCTTTGCCGTCTTCCGGGCCCAGAATATGTAGGAAGATCCCATTATCCAGACGCGTTTAGGGTGTCTTGGTCCTAATCGACATAGGAAAGGAAGAACAGAGAGATTAGTTTTGCATCTGAACTGTTCTGATATAACTCCTAAACCTTCTGGATCTTCATCTTCTGATCCGCTGGATCTCATTTTCTGTCAGGCCTAGGCTAGCAGCAGTGCTTGCCATGCCAGTCCTGAATGAGTGAGTATCAAATTGGCTTGGATCAAACCCCCACACATCCAGACAAATTTTGAACACCCAGACGCATTGATATCTCACCAGGGGGACCCCATCAACGAGAATGAGCATCTGTCCTCTGCCCACTGTACGACGAGGAATTCTGTCACCGCACGCACAGGCAGAATTGAGGGAGCATGGCTGCTTGCAGGGTAACCTGGGTCCCCTTTGCCTGATTATTGGTCTTTGGTGGAGCCAAATGTTTAATGTTTTTCCCTAGAGCTCCACTTCCCCCCTCTGAAGGTCTCCCATCCAGTCAGCTTTGCTGGCTGCCACTATTTCGCTGACCCCTAAGGTCCCAAAGACGGCCAGACAGAATGCTGCCCAGATAAGCTGTCACTTGTAGTCACTGCTAGTGCAGCATCCCAAGGAGTGCACCAGGGCCCTCAACCCATATATTGAAAGGACTTCCTGCTGTCCATGCATGGCGGGGCTTGCTGCTCCCAGCCCTCCAGGAATGTTCGCATGGCGAACTGCTGTGTTACATCATTGCACCCTAGCAGTTTGCTGAAAAATGAAACCCAGGCTAGCACTGACTCAGCTGAAGATCTGGATACCTCATTGCCCATGAGCTCCGATTGAAGCCCCAGGATGGCACCCAGTGGCCCTGGACCACAGGTCATGTATTCCCTTGGCCCTGCAGAAATCCAAATACTTGGATACCCCCTGGGTGGAGGTGCTCCAGGTTCCTGGAACTACCGACTACGATATTACCTTCCAGATCCCACCTAGTTGTTGTTCCACAACCAGGTGGGGAGGGCCAGCAGGTCTTCCTTGGCCTCAGGAGCCAGTGTCCGGAACCTGTGCCACTAGGAATAAGAAAGTGCATCAGCAATTTTGTTGTCTACACCTGGTACATGCTTGGCCCTAAATGTGACATTCAACCTCAAACATGACAACACATAATTCCGCAATAAAATGCACCTTGTTGCAGTTCACAGACTGCCTGTTAATGACCTGTACAATCCCTAAATTATCAGACCAGAAGACTGGACATTTTTTTTGCCCCAAACCTCCAAGGTGACCACAATGGGGAAGAATTCCAGGAACGTTAAATTCTTGGTCAGACCATTGTCATGCCATGCCTGCGGCCATGCTGCTGCACACCACTCACCTTGGCAGTAGATACCAAAACCCATACCACTGGATGCATCCATAAAAAAGTCAGCACCTGATTGGTGGTGGCTGATGCCTTCCACAGTGCCACATCACTTGAATGATTTCAAGAAGTCCAACCAGGTCCCTAAGTCAGCCTTTATGTCTTTGTGCACCCGAATGAAATGGTGTGGCAAGCAGACCCCAGCCATGGCTCGTGCAAGCTGCCTGCAAAAAGAGCACCCCATGGAGGGATGACCTTGCATGCAGAATTTAGGTGTCCATGAAGTTCTTGCAGCTGCTGCAAGGTAAATTTCTTGGCCCCCATTACCTTTTTTACCAGCCTGGTCAACTTTTGCACATTCTCTTGCGGCAGCCTGGAATCCCCAGTCACAGAATCAAGCTCAATTTCTTGGCCCCCATTACCTTTTTTACCAGCCTGGTCAACTTTTGCACATTCTCTTGTGGCAGCCTGGAATTCCCAGCCACAGAATCAAGCTCAATGCCCAAGAATGTGAGCCTGGTGCATGGGCCCTCTGTTTTATTGATAGCAAGTGGGAGCCCAAATTCTTGTGCGATGTTCTGGAAGCCGACTAGCACACTGCTGCACATGTCCAACTCTCTGGGACCAATGAAAAGGAAAGCGCCCAAGTAATGGATGATGGACTTCACCCTGGTGGTCATATGGACCACCCAATTCAGGAATGTGCTGAACTTCTCGAAAATGGAACATGAGATGGAGAAGCCCATCGGCATGCACCGATCTACAAAATATTGTCCCCGCATCTTCATACCCAGCAGGCAGAAATTGTCCGGGTGAACCTGGATGAGGCAAAATGCAGATTCAATATCCGTTTTGACCATTAAAGCCCCAGGGCTGCACTTCTGTACCCATCGCACCACCACGTCGAATGACTTGTATGACAGGGAGGTAAGTTCAGGGTCTATTTGATCACTGACGGATTCCCCCCTTGGGATGGAAAGGTGGTGGATGAGGCGGAATTCTGCTGGGGTTTTCTTTGATACTAGCCCCAGGGGAGATACTTGCTGCTTGGCCAGGGGGGCATGGGGAACAGACCCACTATCCATCCCAGCCCCACCTCTTTCAGGATTTTGTCATCCAACATCCCCAGCCGGTCCACGGCTGATCTCACGTTGCCCACATCCCAGGCGACCCGAGGGCCTAATGGGGGATATTGAAACCATTCTTGAAGCCGTTCAACAATTCCACAGCCACTACCCTGTCTGGGTACCATCTTAACCAAGGTAAGAGGGATGCATAATCAATTGGTGAGGGAGCCTTTTCCAGTGTTGCTTGCACTGGTGCCACGACTGGGGCTGCTGTCCTCACCTCCCTTCTTGTATTTAAACCCCGGGTTGGCCCCTCTACACCCTTGACATTTATGTTTATATTTGCAGCTGCCCTGATATGGGCATGACCCTTTGTTATACCTTCAACAATTCCCTTTCCCGTGCGCTTCCTCCTCCCTTGTGTTTCCCTCCTGCAGTGGACCCCATAACAGGAAGCTCGAGAAAGGTGTGCCAGAAATGTTTGCTTTCTGCCCCACCTGACCGACAGGTCAGAAGCCATCCTTCTCCTGAATTTCTCATCATATCTGTGCCAAGCTTCACCTTCAAAGGAATGGTAGGCTTTCAGGATGTGATCCTGATACTAGATTAAACCCATCGCCTCCTCTGGTTCTTTCTCTAGCACGATTGTAGACAGTACATTAGATGAAGCTATCCAGGTTAATATATCTTTCTTCACTTTGCTCTCCTTCTTTTCTTATTAATCCCCATTACCATCCTTTTCTTTCTCTGCCTCTTTTATTTCTTCCTCTCCATAAAGCAGGGAGAAAAAGTCAATATATTCTTTTTTCCAGATCTTCTCCTTCAAGGACTGTGGCACATGTGCTGCTGGGGACCCCGGGTCACAGGACGTTGGTCCCACTTTCAGCTCTTGGATTTCCACCCTAATGAACTGCAGTGTAGCAGCCAAGTCCTGACCTGACCCATCAGCTGCAGCCGTAGCTGCAGGCAGAGGGGGCCCATTCCTTCCCCCCACTGCCTGTGTCGTCGCTGGAGCACTGCCTTGCCCAGTTGTCTCTCCCCTAGGCTGGCTGCTTTTGGCTGGCTTGCTTGTGTTATGCCCTCAGGAAAGGCTGAGGTGGGCAAGCTTCCTGTTGGAGGCCCTTGCCCCCCTGCCATGTCCCAGCTCTCTCCAACCAACACTTCCCCTCCCTGGGGCATACTGTGTGGGTCTCTGGTGCATAAAGTGGCCACAACCCTTAGCCCCACTCACCATAGAAGCCTCTAAATTAGCAACTGACTAATACCTCACCTCTTTCTCACAACCAAATAACCATTCTGCTAATGAACAAATTGAATACTCACCCAGCTGAGCCATAGTATCCGGCCCCTTGGAGAGCTTTCTGGTATTTTCCATCTGTTCCTCTGTGCTTCTCTTCTTCCTCTCCACAGTATGAAGGGCAGATGATGTGGGAAGGCACATGGGGCGGGGGAACTGCAGGCCCTAGATAGGCCAAGAGGGGCACTAGCTAAGGGAGCTGGGCCCACTAAGCATGATGAGCTGGCAGGGTGAACAGCAGCAGCATTTTGGGGGGCAGCCTTGGGCAGGCCTGTGCCACTTCCTTCAGTTCCAGATGCAACTGGCATCTTGGCCACAGTATAGGCATGCTCTGCTCTGACTGGAGTGAAGAAGGAGGACAGTTGACTCTGTTTGCCCCTGCCCCGGCCTCCTTTCCCAGTGGTCTGCATGCTGATGTTCTCTTTACTCCTGGTTGCCCCAGCAGTAGCCCCTCAGCCTACCATCCCTCCCACAGACCCTCCTTGCAGCACCTGCTGGAACCATGTCATTCCATTTGCTTCCACCAGTGGTTTAACCTGGCTAAGCATTTCGGTAATGGATTCTGCTCCTGGAGCCATCATAATGTAGCCAGAGTCTGAGGTGACTAGGCCGATAGGCCTGGGGGAGGACGCTGCCTGCAGAGATGAAGTGCATGTCTGCTGACCACCACGTGGCATTGGTCGCAGGAACAAAGTCCCGGGTGTCCTCTCCTCCACCACAAAGGTCCAGCAGGAACACAGAAAAACAGGAAAAAATTGTGGGGGGCCCAACCATGAGGTAAACTACTGGGTCGGAGGGCTCCTGAACCGCAATGCAAAAATGTCAGCCAGCAGGCACGCTGCAAGTGGGGCTGATGTGGGCCAAGAGGGCTAGGCCAGAGGTTGGCAGCACACGATACTGACCAGGCTGCAGTCAAAAATGCTGGATGGATCAAAAATATTTTCAAGTGGGCCTGGCGGAGAAGGAGCAAGAGACTGGGGCTGTGTTGAGTGGGAACTTTTAAACCCCTTGGTGATCTGCCCTGCCTCTGCCTCTTGCCCATTTCCATGCCCTTGGCCACCCGTAGCCAGCCAATCCCTTCACTGGGGGATATCTCCCCTCTGCGCCAGCTGTGTCACTAGACATCCTGAAATCGGTGGGCTCGCTGGGGGATCACAGGGGCCATGGTGGTGGGAGGAGACCCCGTATCAATATCACCTCCCCCTGTGGGGAGGCTCTCTTTTTGGGGAGTGGGGAAGGTGTTGGTGATATATGTTGGGAATTTTCCAGAGGTCTGCAGGGTGGGAAGTTGTTGCCTCCTGCCCCCTTGACAAAAGTCAGCTCTGTAAGCCAGGAAGTTAATGTTATATCCTAATGCATTATTCTGCTTCTTGGCCTGCTTTTTAGAAAAATTGAGTTTATTGAAGTTATGAGAGCCCCCCCCCCCACCGTCACCTTTATGTCAAATTGCATGTGAGTTTGTTTGGTACAACAGAAATGAAGGGGAAAGGAAGGGAGAGAAAGAGATGGTGCCATAGATCAAGGAAAGGTCCGCAGCAAAAAATGAAGGTTAAAAGGATACGGACAGACTAGGTAGGCCTGGCAGCCCACATCTGCCACCACATTCTATGCTTCTATGAGAAAATGTGGCATGTTGCTACGTTCGGAAATGAATGCTGTTTAATCACGTATTTATGTCCCTTAAAATTCCTTTTTAACTGGTTCTTTTTATTTAATGTATGGAACTACTGTGTTGTTACTGTATTATAAATTAATTTTACATTACGTATTCAATCTTATGTCTAAAGGTTTTTTAAACAATAAAAAGAGACTGGACTAAGATGCCTTGGAATGTTTAGAAATAAGTTAATTCTGGCAAGCTAATATGCTTTGATTTTATTTTTTGGTGTTTGTATGCGGTTCCAAACAAGACAGTCTTTAAATTACTGGATCCCACAGGGATGCACGAACAGGTCAGACCCCCCACCAGTCAGTCTGCTGTCAGTGTTTTTCCTGATATCAAAACCGTATGCAACCAGTAAAAAGTAACTTTATTTACATGTACTAACTTCACTACATTAGATACTAAAACATACAAAAAGAAAGATTCCATGAAAGGGGAAATTGTTTAACCAGGAAAGGCACACTAAGCCAAAGCTTGTTTCCAGGTGTGCTCAGGATCACACAGTATGCAAATGGGGGCCGTAGGATTCATGCCCATGTCTCCGGGTTTGCAGCTCAGAGTCTTAAACCACTGTGCTATACTGCCTACTATGATTTATAAGAAAGCATAATTTTGTAATTAAACTGCTGTTTTGTTATTAAATTGGACCATGTTTAATTAATTTATATTATAAAAAGGGTCTGAGAAATCAAGCTTTCCGACTGGCTGTAAACATTCCACCTGCCTTATGTTAATATTTTATTAACATACACATACATCCTAATCATATGATGAACAAGATTTAACAATATTTAAAAACATGTTTTATAATAGCAATTAAGCACCCACAAGGGATATGTTAATGGCCAGTGAGTGACCAGTTAATCACTCTCTAGTGGCCTTATTGCTTAATGTCTGTTTACTAGGTCAGGTCTTATCAGATGTGACATCTTCCTTTCATGAGGGACCTTGAGGGGAGGCACTGATGCAGTGTGGTCCACTCAATACAAAAGACTATTCTACAAAGACAAAAACTAAATTTTAGAGAATTTTCCAAAGTATACTTCTTGGCAGGTGGTGCTTGGATTTTTTGCAGTGGTCTGTTTGGGGGTGGGGAAGGTGTCAGTGATATATGTTGAGAATTTTGCAGAGGTCTGCTGGGTGGGAGGTTGTTGCCCCCCCCCCTCCCTTTCCCCTTGGCAAAAGTCAGTTCTGTAAGCCAGGAAGTTAGTGTTAGACTCTAATGTATTATTCTGCTTCTTGGTCTGCTTTTTGGAAAAATCCAGTTTACTGAAGTTGTGATAGCACCCCCATGCCAAATTGTATGTGTGTTTGGTGCCTTCACCCAATTTTTTTTTTTTTGGTAACTTGAAGTTTATTAAATAATATTACGAACACACAAACATAGAACCATACATAAATAACATAAGCAAGTTCATTTCATTTTCTGCATAACTGGTCATTCCCATTCAGACTAAAATCATGGCTCAGTTCTTTCAATTGACAGGAGTCTACTCTCACTTCAGTATTTGTGGACAACTTCATATGGTTCTTACAGGATGTTCTATTCCCCTTCAGGCTCCTCCCGGTCGCCAGTGCAGAATTTTAAGGGTACAATTAAACATTTTTGGAGTTTTGTTAAAGTGCTCAGGTTCCCACAATATGCAAGTGGTGGTTGTGGGATTCAAACTGAATTCTGCTGAGTCTCTAGGTTCACAGCTTAATTCTCCAGCCTCTAAGCTATACAGCCTCCTTATAGTTCTCTATCATTATGTATTGTTTCCCTCTCTCCAGGTCACAGCTGATAATGAGACTCTGCTCAGTGTGCCTTTCCCAGTCAAACAATATTTCAAATAAATAAAGAAAATGATTGAATACCTCCAAAAGGTTGCTGCATCAACACTACCACTTGCAGATCATCGACCCGGGTTCAAAAGCAAGCCTAGATCATCGAGAGCCAGTCAGGTTCGGGAATGAGGTCAAGAAGTTGGAGGGCTGGTAACTTGAAGTTTATTAAATAATATTAAGAATACACAAATATAATACCATACATAAATAGCACAAGCAAGTGCATTTCACTTCCTGCATAATCGGTCATTCCCATTCAGACTAAAATCATGGCTCATTTCTTCCAATTGACAGGAGTCTGCTTTCACTTTAGTATTTGTGGAACTCTTTATAGTGTTCTTAGGGGTCCCTCTCAGGCCCCTTCCAGTCCCCAGTGCAGAATGTTATGGACATAATTAAAATATTTTGAGTTCTGTTCAAGTGCTCAGGGTCCCACAAGAAGCAAGTGGCAGTTGTAAGATTTAAACTCAGTTCTACTGTGTCTCTCTTAAGCTGCTTTTACACAGCACTTACTTTTAAATTTTGTTTTGGCACGCAGTCATTCTGCTGCAAGTGTAGCGTTCCTCATTCCCGTTTACACGCAGTTCATGTTTCATTGCCATCTCCCTCTCACTGAATACCAGCACAGAAACAACAAACGGGATATCTGTGGTAAAAATAAAGTAGTGTGCCGAAATGACAGACATGGCATGATTACATGCCAGTTTACAATGCCACAGAAGCCTGCGAACCAAGAAAAACAGGGAACCCGTTTTAAGCAAGCGCTCACTATTTTGCAGCATGGATTGACTGTACACACAGAAACAGGTAACGTTACAGTGAGTCTGTTCCGGTCATTCGGATACAGACCACTGTGTGTAAAAGGGCCTTTAGTTCTCCAACCTCTAAGCTATACAGCCACCCTTTAGATCTCTATCATTATGTACTGTTCCCAGGGGTGTCATGCAGTCAGAAATTCTGGAGGGGCACAAACTCTGAACCTCTATATGGGGGCCCGGGAGCATACTTCCCCGGGAAAATTTTGAAAAAGTGAAGTGAAATGGTGCATTTTGGTGACTTTTAGCAGTCCAGAAAGCTGGTCCCCAACAAGCTAAATGCCATAATAGTGATATAGGTTAGAGGAATAATCAATTGTTTTTGTCCTTTGTTTATTCTACTTACAGTGTTACCTTTTGTATATAATTTTTTTTATTTTAGTCAGAACTTGTGCATTTTGTGAGTCTTTTATCATATATAATCAGATAACTACTTAGTCCAGTCATAGCTGATCCATTAACTTCTAAATGATAAGAATTCACCATTTACATTTTTATTTAATTATAGCCAAAGATGGAAGTGGTACGGCTGTCCCAGAAATGTTCCAAAGTTGAGATGCGTGGCTATTGCCCCTCCCCACTCACTGTTTTCCATGACCGAGGTAGGGGATAAACACACCAAAAATTAAAAAATCTTTCCCCCAGCTATGTCAAACAGGACCGGCTGGGAAACAAGTGTTACAGAAGCCCACCTACCGCATGTGCACATAACCTGAAAAACGCAGGGACAGAAAAAAGACCCAGAGTTGTTGTTTTTTTCACGTAACCAGGATACAGTGTAACTGGCACTTCAGGAAACACAAATAAGTGTTTCCCAGCCTCACGGGGAAATATGGGGAGGGGGGCAACAGCAGTCATGCTAAACCCTCACTGGGCACACACAAGTACAACTATGCCCTAGCCACCCAGGACTGTTTTTTATGGCGCAACAACAACTCAATTAAAAATAAATTAAAATGCCACAAAATACTTTATTTCTATTTATTTTTGGTCGACAAAAACACAGGGAGACATTGTATAATAGCAATATAACCCTCCAGGGAGTGGGTATACTGATGGATCTATCACTTCTGGAGTGGTTAAGTCACTCTGCTACGCCTCGTGACCGAACCACACCAGCCGTGGTAAATCTACCGCTATATCCACTCTCTGGAGGGGGGTATATTGCTTAAATGAGTACTGTACTTAACTCATCATTGTCCTTTCGTGTGTTCTTTGAGTGAGAGAACTGTAGGGTTCTAACACCATAAGGATGCAAGAGGTGACACCTGCACACAGTGCAGAGACAGGTGAATAGCTACTAACTCTTCGGCTGCCAGTAGATTTTGAATGTATTGATGCAAATATAGATACTGTACATAGATGTTTACCAACAGAATCAGACTTAAGGGTCCATCCAGTCTGCTTGATTCCTACTTGGGCCCCCAGCAGTCTGGTGTGCCTCTACTGGATCACTGACTGGAGTCAGTATAGTCTAGAAGGATAAAGCACTGAGCTCTGTACCTGGAGACCCAGAAGACCTCAGTTTGAAGCCCACAACAGTCATTGGCATACTGTGTGACCCAGAGCTAGTCATTTAACCTCCCTGTGCTCCTGGGATGCAATTGGACATGAGCTTTGGCTCAGTGTGCCTTTCCTGGCTTAAAAAATTCCAAAATAAAAACAAACAAAATCAATTAAAAAATGCTATGCTGCCTTGCTATAGTGAATCCCACTATAACAAACTCCCTGTTATAGTGAATGCCTCTGATGGCCACTGCTGTTCGGTAAGTAGGCATATTACCACCTAGCTATAGTGAACCTATCAGCTGGCTCCAGAGGTGTTCAGCATAGGGAGGTTTCTCTTGAACTAGTCCCCCACACCAATGCTCCTGTTTGAAAATAGATGTTGGAACTATTTTCTAGGGGGTCACCTGGTGGGAGGTCCGGAGCTGGGGATCTGATGGAAAGGAAGGGTAGACTGTGTGAATAAAACAAAAAAGGCGGTGATCATATTATTAATTAGTGCTGGTAGGAATAAGCTAAGAAGGGGAAGGAGTGATTGCCTACACCCCTTACACAAAACATACACTCATACACTGGCATTTTATGTAACTTGCCTGTCACCCTGTTGTAGAAGAAATAATGGGTGCAGCAGTTGGTAACCAAGGACTAGTGAGCAGGTTGCCCTGGCTAGTGAGTAATAGCCCTGGTGGTCAAGTGATATTTGGGGCCAGCCTGGGTGAAGGCAACAACATTTTTTTTATATATTAAAGCTTGTGCCCTGCAGGTCATAGGATATAAGGTACCAGTGCTTCTCAGGCACCCCCCCATGTACCTCTACTGTAGTATAATACCTCTATAGACGTCATAACAAATAACAAACCTCAAACTAGCCACAAAAAGAAATGCATAGTCTAACTCCTAACCACTTGTACACTTGTATTTCGTTCTACAGATTTTGTTGTTTCCTTTTTTTGATTGGTAGATTGTTGAAGGTCTTTAAGTTTTGTCCAAAGTACACCCACAACATAACTCTTATTCTGCCTAAAAGAGGTATAACTAAATATAGCTATGCTATTAATACAAGATACTAACCACACACACATAAAGGAGAACTGAACACCCATCATCTTAATATACAGAAGGATAGTCTTAAGAAATGACAGGACACAGGGTCAGCCTATCAGGATTCCTTTTATTTCATCACATAACTTTACTATAAAAACAGCAGATCTGCAAATAAACACAGTGATCTGACTCACAGGGGTAAGACAAGTTCCAGAAGCAGCATGGATGTTTATCTACTACATTAACAATCAGAAATCAGAAAAATCCAGTCTATCTGATGAAATAAAGAAACTTATTTTAAACATTTTAAAAAAGACAGTAGCATGCTGGCTATCTCCGTCTGTTTAGGACATGGCTCTCAATGAAATATTACCCTGCAAGCTATTCATTTTTAAACTGTGGGGAATTTAATTTAATTTTTAAGCTATATTATAAACAAGATATACCTGTTGTATGTATGCATGTATGTATGTACTAATTTTGAATACAATAAAAACTGTTAAACTGCAAAAAAATCCTGTGCCCTGTTTAAATTAATGCAGAGCGGTAGCTGCTGCAAGGCGTGAGGCCCCAGTGAGAGTGGAGTTATTGAGAGTTAAGCCACTGCTCCATAGTGGAGCACTATTGCGCTGAAGGGGAGTCCCCCTTGAACAGCCAAGGAGTGGCTGTTTATTTTTTATTTATTTAGCTTTTGATAACCGGGTAAGTACACTAGACAAGACATTTGCCTATTTTCAGGAACGACCCGGGAGAGTACAGGAAAGTATGATTCAGATACATAGGACAGCATGGTACAGATACATTCCAATTAACGGAATCAGAAAACATTACATGCCCAGATAGATTACATGAGACAGCATAGTACAGATACAATTAGATAAACAGAATCAGGGAAAACATTACATGTCCAGATAGGGCATGAACAGTGGAACAATGCATAAAGACACAAGCAGTACAATATATACAGTATGAAGTGCAAATATAAACAGTTATGCACACTACAGGACCCGACAGAAGTGGAGCTACAGTCAGAGCATACCTTGAACATCGGGCGGTGGTAATTACAAACTGAGCCAAACCCCAGGAGGTCTGGCAGGTCTGGAAGGGATGAGGGGAGATGGTGCCAAAGGATAAGTGAGTATTATGGAGGCTTAGTACAGCCACACACTGAGGCGAGCTTCAGATGATTCCAAAGGGAGGATCTAAGGCAAGTCTGTGAGGGGGAGGAGCGAACCTGGGCAGGAAAAGAGTTCCACAGCCTGGGCTTGCACGAGGGAAAGTCTCTATCACCCATCTGGGCACGAGTAGCAGGTATCTTGAGGACAGCAGGACCCAGGGACCTCAGGGAATAGTGTGGGGAGGCAGCCGGTACGAGGAGCTCCGCCAGGCCAGGGGGGGTGCCGGTGTGAAGTACCTTGCCTGTGAAGCACCCCAGGCCAAAATCTAAGTAATTAGATGGGGAGAGCCAGTTCAGCTTGCTGTACAGATCACAGTAATGGGTGAGTCGAGGGGCTGCAAGCACGAAGCAGCAAATATTATTGTAGAAAACAGACCACTTTGAGAGGAGAGCTTTGGCGGTGCGGGCAAACAGAAGGAGCCCGTAGCAGAGGGAGGGGAGGAACACACCTCGGGCCAGTGACAGTCTTGCAGCGGGGTTAAGATTGCTGTTAGCTCTGTAAGCCATACCCAGTTTGCAGTTTACGACTTTACAGACATTCTGGATGTGATGCCCAAGGTCAAGCTGAGGGTCAAGTGACACTCCAAGGTATTTGAAGATACCAGTGACAAAGACCGGAGCACCATTGATTCCAGTGATGTGCAGAGGATCAGGGGCGGCCTTGATCTTGGCCAGGGACCCAAAGACCATGGCCTGAGTTTTTGTTAGGTTGAGAACCAGCTTGTGGGACGACACCCAGGCTTGGATGTTCCTGAAGTCCTCACTCAATTGGTGGTTAATGACCCCAATGTCCCAGGAGTGAGTAAGGATGACCAGATCATCTGCATACAGGGTGGTAGTACAGTGGTCAGTGGAAGAGGGAAGGGCGTTGACAAAAATGGAGAAGAGCAGGGGCCCCAGCACTGAGCCCTGGGGAACTCCTGTGGATACAGTTGTGGTGCCCGACAACACCTTGCTGTATTTGACCAGCTGCTGCCTACCATGTAGGTAGTTGAAGAATCAGAGAATGACCGGGGGGGACATGCCGAGGGATCCGAGCTGTGAGAAAAGCAGGCTGTGGGCCACAAGGTCAAAGGCCTTAGATAGGTCTATGAACACAGCTCCAGAGAGTTTACCCTGGTCTATAGCTGTTCTGATTCTGGAGGAGTCAGAGACTAGGGCAGAGGATGTACTATGCCCTTTCCGAAATCCATGCTGTGCAGAAGACAACAGCTCATGGCGCTGAATATACTCCGAGAGTTGCTCAGCCTCCATTTTCTCCAGAAGTTTACTGACTGCAGACAATATGGCTATCAGACAGTAGTTGTCCAGAATTTTAGGGTTGCCCTGCTTTAGTACAGGGACCACCCTGGACACCTTCCATATGTCTGGGATAATCCCAGTTGTTAGGGACAGGTTAAATATATTACCTAACAGGGAGGCAATGTACGAGGCACCAAGACGGAGGAGCTTAGGTTCCATACCATCATGGCCAGCGCTGGAGAATGGGAAGAGACCAGAGAGCAATCTCTGCATCTCTCGGGCCGTCACAGCCCTGAAGTAGAGGAGCAGGTGAGAGACAGAAGCCAGTGATTGGGCAGTAACCGGGTTGCAGCTATCACGAGCAGTAAGGGAGGATGGGGAGGTAAATGCAGACAAGTCAGAGAAATGCAAGTTGAATGCATTTGCGATGGTAAGGGGATTGTTGCAGCTAGCACCATCGATGAGTAGGTTGGTAGCCTCAGTAGAGGAGGAGCCACTGACAATGTTTTTAATATTCTTCTAGAAACTTCTGGGGTCTCTAGCCGAACCCAGCAGAGCAGCTTTGCAGAAGTCACTTTTGGCAGTACGTATTGCTTTTTCACACTCATTTCTGAGTCTCCTGTACTGCTGGAAGATGCCCTGGTCCATTGTGACCTTAAAATTGGCCCAACACTTGTGTCTGGTCCTCATGGGGGCAAGAAGGCTCCCATGCAACCACTTGGTAGCAGACCCCCTAACCCTCCTCCTGATGAGAGGAGCATGTTTATTCTGCAGGGCCCCAAAGGCACTGAGAAAGTGAGCTGCTGATGCAGAGGGGTTCTGGGCATTCCACATCTTGGCCCAGTCAGTATGCAGTAGGTCATCATGAAATGAGAAGAGGTCGAACTTGGAGAAATCCCTAACCTGAATGATTTTGTGAGGAACTTTCAGGGAGGGGATCTTCCACACACAGTACACTGGTGAGTGGTCAGAGATGGAGTCAGGAAGGATACCCGATGAGCTAATCCTCTCAGGCCTGTTGGACAGGACCTAATCTAAGAGGAAGCCCGAGCCTCCAGTTGTGGACAACCTAATTGGATCCATGATGAGCTGAGACAGTGAGAGACCCGCAAACAAGGGCTCATATGACTTTGTACTCCCACCAAGCCAGTTTAGGTTGAGGTCACCCAGAATCAATAACTCATTGTCCCCAGCCATTAATCCAACGGAATCAAGGAGGAAGGGAGGACAATCCTGCCGAACCCCCCATTGGGGGATTATACGTTAATATAATATGTAGCCTCTTTGTATTCCCAAGTAACAGGACTGTGTATAATAGTTCACAGGGAGGCTGCAGTGGCTGTTGGCTGGACAGAACTGACAGGTTGAGGTGGCTCCTGTAATAGACCAGAATGCCACCCCCCTTCTTTTTTCCCTGCCGGTCCAACCTGATAAGGTTATAGTCAGGAAGCGCACATGCCAATTCCGGGACTGATGGTTTCAGCCAGGTTTCAGTGACTCCAAGGATGTCAGGCCTATGGTGAGTTACCCACGCAAGGAGTTCAGCCTGGTTTGGTAGGAGACTATGGATATTTAGGTGGGCAATTTTCAGCCCTTTGCCAGACATCCAGCCCTCTGGTGAGGACGAGGCTTGATAGGGAGGGCCAGGTTAGGCTCAACGTCTCCTGCCAGGGCAAGGGTCACCAGCAAGAGCCAGAGGAGGTACCTTAGAAGTGGAGGGCCTACCCTGGTAGGTGGCTTGTGACCAAAATGCCTGGTTATAGTGACAAAATCCAGGAAGCACCCGAGATCAAGACAGCAGATTGTCAGGGAAGGCTGTATGGCACAGGCTGTTAGGTTGGAGAAGGTGAAATCAATCTCCTCATGCTGGGCATTGGTGATCCAGGGGCCCCCGGCGGGTAGAGGGAGGCATAGTACAGTAAGCAGACAAATGGTGAGGGAGCAAGTGAGTATGATGGGCATGGCCCCCTTCAAGAGAGGCATGAGGACCCCCATGCCAGCGTCTGGGCTTAGGCCAAGCGTCAAGCCAGGCAGCAATGAGGGGACCTCGGGTGGAGAAATTAGATGCAATAACAAGACTGCCCCCGCGCCCCAAGTTACCTAGAGGGCAACAAAGGAGGTGAACGACCAACAGATGTCACCACCACCACACAGTAAAACGAATCACTCCCTCTTTAGTGAGAGTGTAGATTGTGGCCAGTATAGTACCCTACCTTATATAAGAGGGCAGCAATAGCCACTAAAAAAGGAGGACCGAGTTACACGAATGGATCCCCAATACAGAGTATAGCAGGGACCACACCATACAATGTTAAACAGTTATACTTGAAATAAGATGCCGAGGCTAATTAAGCAGGCAGTAGTTATTTATACAGTTTCCTGCCCACAAAATGAGAAATGGCCAAGTCCACTCTTGGTGAGATATTCTAGGTTATGACCTGAGAAGGAAATGAGATGGGTAAATCACATAAAACACATAGTAACCCCACAGTATAGGTCATACCTTAAGCCCCAGCAGCATAGGCTGCAGCAAAAGGTCCCCCCTAGGATGCAGTCCCAACAACAGCACAGCAGGACTATTCAACTGGTAGTAGACATGGACAGATCAATCCCCCCCCCCAGTATACACAGCAGGATTAGCACCACCAGGAATGGGTAGCAGGAAATCGGGTTGGGCAAATTACCGATAGTGCAGTCTCAGCCTACCACCCCATTTAAGAGGAGATGAGAGGCAGCCTAAACCAAGGCAGAAAGTAGGTTTCACCAAGCTTGATCAGGCTGGGGGCGTGGCCAAAGAGCATTTAATGGGAGGAGGGAACAGGGCAGGTGGCGGTGTAGTAGGGTCGTTGCTTCAGGAGACAAATTGCAGGCAGACAACAACAAACAGTGCATAAAAAATGCCAGGAGAGCATTTATCATTTTATTTTTATACTTCATTTGAAATGATTCAAGTTCTTACAGAAGAGAAAAATTGTCATTAGTTCAGCTTCAAAGGATCAACTATTCTGCCCAGCAGTACTCTGAGGTCGTATCCCTCAGACTCACAGTTCCAGACTGACTCCCTGGTCTGGTCTCTTATCTCTTTTTTTTAACACCCTAGTGGCAGACTTTTATACATGTAGGTGGGGTCACCTGACCTAGCTATTATCTAATTTACAGAAATAAAACTATCTGGGTTAGTCTAGATCGCCTGGTAACCCACCATACCTGTCTAACATACTACCCCACATAATTTTATAGCAACACCCCTCTCTTTGTATGCAACACTGAGCTAGAATAGCCCAAATATACCTAATTGTATCATCATTAGGTTCATTAAGGGATTAAGTCCCTCCCATTCTGGAGTGATCTCACTTCCTTACTTCTATAAAAGCAGCCATTTCTGGGGCTGCCAACCCTATAGACAGTCCTGACTGCAGAACCAGGTAATGACTATTACTATTCTTTATGTATAGACCATAGGTATTCCTGAGTTGGACAAGTGAATAGAAGAATAAGGGCATGCTCCTTATTTTCTTTCCCTTTGTCAACTTCAGGATACCAGGCAGTAACTGAAAATAAACTAAAACAAAAGGAAGGGAAAATTGTTTAACCAGGAGAGGCACACTAAGCTGAAGCTTGTTTCCAGGTGCAACCTGTTTGCACAAGGAAGTTAATTGACTTGCTCATAGTCACACAGTATGCAAGTTAGGGGGTGCCTGTGATATTCAAACCTAGGTCTCCAAGTTTGCAGCTCAGAGCCTTAACCCCTGTGCCATACTGCTTCAAAAGGAACAATGTTCTCTTGTACTTTTCTTTCTGTAAGGGCTTTATTTCTTTAGCCCTCACCTTGCTTATTCTAATTTTCTGATTCACAAGAGTTTTTTTTGGTAAGCTCAGGATACTTCACCAACTTCCTAGTAACTTGCAACTTTATATGTTTCACAAGCCAGTGGCTGAAATATCAGCCCAATGGTAAACATTTCCATTCGCCCCATTTTGACTTTGTTTAATGAGCTGCATTCTGGCAAGCTGCCAGCTGCTCGCTCTCACAGGCGCATTGTACATTAGAGCTAGGGGTTTTACATGAACCCTGCCAAGCAACTGTTTTGATTTCTAATGCCTTTTCCATGTTTTAGGGCACTGGCATATTATAAAAATGCACGTCCTGCTTCCTTTACATGCTCCCTGTCGGGGAATTTGCACCTATAGCGCACCATGTGCTTCATACAGAATCAGGGCATACTTTAATGCTAGCAGCGCAATAGGAGCTGCTAAAGACTTTTTAGAGGCTTTCCTTTTTGTATACTGGCTATTGGACAAGGAACAGACGGAAAGGGCACAGATAATAAAGGGGTTGCTACTCTTGTCCTTACAAATGCTTGTGGCAGGATGCAAGGGTGTCCTCCTACCATGAAAGATTGCTATTTTGTGCAGGGTAGTACAGGAAGGGATGTTTCAGCACTGTTAACAGTCAAGTTACAGACAGTATCATCCCTTTATACCTAGGCACTTTATTTCTTGGGGGGGTGGGGTATTTATTAGAATAACTAGGCCTCTACTCATCACAGGGAGCACCCTGTGACAGGCGGGAAACTTTTCCCCTTGAATCCCTGACTCCACACAAGCAGTAAACAGGATTTTAGGAGGTAAAAAATATATACATTTCGTTTTGTTTTTTTTCCCCCCAAAACGAATTGTCCAGCGATTGGCAGTAGATTCAGCTCTTGCTGAAAGCGGGGGAAAGTCAACTTAAAGGCGGTCACAGGGGAGGTTCCCCTGGTCAGTGACTGAGGGACCAGCGCCTCAAACACACAGCGACAGAGAAAAGTCCCATGGGGTTGCAGGGGGGGGGGATACCCACGAGTAGAGGGGACTCCCACTCCACCCCTGAGTCCTCAGCAGCAAGTAGTCCTCTGTGAGCCGTGGGGCTCAGAATACAAGATAAGGATCTGAACCAGCTGTGTCATGACATGGGAGCACCAATCACACACAGACCAGGATTTCAGTTTTGGCCCCCCAAACAGCCCTGAGTCCAAAGTTCCACACAGCAAGCCATGCACCAGTAGAACTTTTCCCCTTGAATCCCCAACTCCACAGAAGCAGTAAACAGGATTTTAGGAGGTAAAAAAATATATACATTTCTTTTTTTTTTTTCCCCAAAATGAATTGTCCAGCGATCAGCAGTAGGTTCAGCTCCTGCTGAAAGCAGGGGAAAGTCAACTTAAAGGCGGTCGCAGGGGAGGTTCACCTGGTCAGTGACTGAGGGACCGGTGCCTCAAACACACATAGTGACAGAGAAAAGTCAGACAGGGTTGTGGGGGGGGGGGGTACCCACGAGTAGAGGGGACTCCCACACCACCCCTGAGTCCTCAACAGCAAGTAGTCCTCTCTGAGCCGTGGGGCTCAGAATACAAGATAAGGATCTGAACCAGCTGTGACAAGGCATGGGAGCACCAATCACACACAGACCAGGATTTCAATTTTGGTGCCTAAACAGCCCATAGTCCAAAGTTCCACATAGCAAGCCATGCACCAGTAGAACTTTTCCCCTTGAATCCCCGACCAAGTCCAATGGGGTTGCGGGGGGGGGGAGTACCCACAAGCAGAGGGGACTCCCACACCATCCCTGAGTCCTGTGCAAATATGCGACCTCAGTCATGAAGTAGGCAATAGTTGAGAGGCAAGTGTGTTGTGAGGAGTGCTCTTCTCACTGGCAGACCAGATATTTTCAATAAATAAAACAGCTGGCAGGCGGCAAGCGCCAGGTATTGGATTTAGGGACTGGCTGCCGATGGCACTATGTTGCACTGTGAATGTGAAATTATTTGCATGATCTATCCTTTTCCTTTTTCTGTTGCAGCGATGAGCCATAGTGTGCTAAAGGGCAAAATGTCAGAGGTAGAGTGCGCCAGTAACATATGCACTGTGCATATGTTACTGGCATACTTTACCTCTGACATTTTGCCCTGTAGCACAATTTGCCACGTCCCCACAACAGAAAAAGGAAAGGTATAGATCATGCAAATAAGTTCACCTTCTTTTTAAGTCAAAATACTGTCCAGGTGAACTTCGTGAAATGATTTGTTAGACGACCCCACCAGTGCCATGAAAGTTATGCCGAGAAAGTTATGAGGAGACTGGAAAAAATAATTTGCTGGTTCGCCCTGACCACAAATATCCTTACCTGTTTATTGGGTGACTGTCTGCTTCAGATGCCCTGCGATTTCTGCCTCTGCACCCCCACTCGGTTAGACACTGTCACAGGAGCTGGACTCATCGACTGGGGAGAGGTGGGCCGTGATACTTATTCATTATTGCCAAGGCACCCCACTGCACACTTGGAGGATACAAATAATTTTTAAAATAGATTCAGTCATTATCAGGAAACTAACTAAACTAAGCAAAACAATGGGCCGGTCGGATGTGAGATCCCTAACGTAGGTGAGTGACAGTGTTATGACTGCTTGCCTGGCCTGGTTCAGTGGCACTGCAGTAATTCTCATACAGAGAGGTGGGGGGATGGGATGGCATGATGATGGCAATGCCAGTGGTGGTGACAATTAAAACAGCTTCCTAGCCTTGCTTCCTTCCCCTGCTGCTCCCAGCTGCTGCTCGGCCTCGGCAGTATACTACCTTTTTTTCTGGCTTCTTGTGATGGAGGAACATACCGCGCTCTCTCAGACTGAGTAACGGAATGAATGACGGTGACCGACTGTCAGGTCCGATGACGATGAACGAACCAGTTTGCTCGCGTGAGCTATTTCTTCACGCCTCGGCTGTGATTGGCTGCTGGCTGCCTGGCAGTTACCACCAATCAACTGTTTTTGTCTGTCTCTGTTTGTTTTTACAGGTGCTCAGCTCAGCCCCGAAGCCAGTCGCCAGCCCAGCAGGAGCAAGTAAATTTGTTTAAAATTGCCGGGTGGCATCTGTTAGTCATCTCGCCACACATATTGGGGAGGAACCCCCACCCCCCCACCAAAAAGACCTTGAAAAAACAACATTTTTTTCAACCATCTGGAGAATAAAAAATAAGAAATATATTTTTTTAGTAGCCTGCACAACAATATTGGGGAGGCAGTTGCCCCCTCGGTCTCTATGGGCATGAGGCCACTGACTGTTCCCCTTTCCAGGTCACAACTGATAATGAGACTCTGCTCAGTGTGCCTTTCCCAGTCAAACAATATTTCAAATAAATAAATAATGATTGAATACGTCCAAAAAGCTGCCTCTTTGGCATTACCGCTTGTGACGTTATCAACCCAGGTTTGAAGGCAAGCCTAGGTCATTGGGAACCTGTCTGAGGAGAAGGACTGGAGTATCCAAGAAAAGACCTCCTCCTCGAGGTGGGTAGGAAGGGTAGTCAGCTCCGCAACAATACTGCCACCTAGGTGACTGCAGATGGCAGTGCACACCAAGCAGCAGACAGAATGAGGACACTAACAGTAACACACTCTGCATGCTTGCATGCATACAGCATGTTCACGCTGTACTCTCAGCACTCCACGGGGCTTTAGGCAGAACAGTGGTAAATCCCAGACCAGAAGCATGATGGTGGTCCGACCCCTCACAGGCCCTCAGCGATGTGGCCCTCCCCAACTTTGGATCCATTTCTGCCATTACCCTACTACCCCCGCCATGGGGGGCAAAGGAGGGATTAAGAAATGTAAGTCTGCAGGAAGCTGGAGACAGTGCTGGGGGGAGTGTCTGACCTAAAGGGGGCATGGCTGGGACCAAGGAGGTTAACAGAGATTAACAAAAAAGAAAAAAAATACCTCCAACAGTGGGAACTTAGAATCATCTATGGATTCTCCTTTTCCTATGGAGTGTCATTACCATTGGATACAATTTCCATCTCACTGGTTTTAATGTCTTTTACCAGAGGAAAGACAATTTGATTACAATCTGAGAAACAAACAGTTTGTTTGTGTTCATTCTTCTAAATCACACACATGCTCTAAAGCTTCAATTCCAGACCAAGCCGTCATGGATATCCAGATCATTGTACAAGGCAGGCTGACCAGACCAGACATTGCCTTAAAAAAAACACTATTTATAACTTTACTTGTTAACCGTGCAGTGTACAATCTGTTGGTAGATATTTTCACACATGACAAAAGTACAAGAATTAATTCTTAGCATACATCATGTTTGCGGTAAGGATCCATAATGTCCCAAACACTGTTACTTTACTGGAGGGTACCCCATATTGATAGATTAACAATATAATATTTTATATATAAATTACACGATTGCCACTCACTGCCATAAGCAGGGATCTTTGATAATAAAAGAAGTCCAACACTGAGCACCCCCAATAGGAATAGAAGGGTATAACCCCCACAACTTCCATAGTACAGAAGTAATGCTATGAAACTTACAGAAACACCTGCAGATATTAATACAGTATAAGAACTATAAGATTTAGTACATACCTACCAGTCTGTATCTAACAGTGACTGAAACTAATAGCATGTTTGCCATAATAATGAGTGACACAATTAAAAGTGACTTAAAGCAGCAGAGAATGATAGCAATGAACATTTTGACCTATACGTTTTTATTCTGTTTCAGATTGCCCCTTATTTACTGACTTGAACGACACTTTGTCCCCCATGTTGAGTGTGTGTAAGCACTTTTTTCACATTTGAAATAAAAGGAGCTCCTTTTAATATGGTTTAAACCAAGTTTTCATCAGTAATCTCAGCTGTTTTTGTGCACTTGTTGTCATATAAGGTCAGGAAACAGTGACTGTTGCAAGCTACTTCATTATAGTCACACAAAAGAAAATACTAATGAGAACCTGGTCTGTGCCATAATAAAGATTGCTCCTAAAGTGTGCTGCCAGGTGCAGCGGTATGGCTTCCACTTGGAACGCCGATGCCCCAGGTCCAGGAATGGACCAAAGGAGTCAGAGGGCCAGCCGGGGGAGGAAGACAACATCCCATGGATTGCTCTGCTCCTCCTGGGGGGAGGAGGGCAGGTGAGTATTCATCATGACCATCCTCTGGTGAAGGCCAAGGGGAGCAGCTGGCAGAGCCTGAGTAGTGGGGAGGCACGCTGGACATCTGTGCTTTGACACCCTACGTCATTGCACCCCATGCAAAATGCCGGCCCCAAGAATGATGCACCACTTCTACGGTCCCACTACACCTGCCCACAACACTCAGCTGGTGACCACGCTTACAGCCAACTATCAGAAATGACCCAAACCCATCACCCCACCCTGGGGGGCAAGCCAGGGAGGAACACCAGTAGTTGGGGTCTACTGGGAACCACGTTCAGTCTCCATCATGGACATGCCTACTCAGTGGCCCCACTCTGAGGTGGCAGCCCTGGGAGGATCATCACCCAAAGTAAGTCCAAGGGTGGATGGGTAGGGGACCGGGGAAGTGGAGGCTAAGTCACCAGAAAATAAAATAAAAAAATAAATAAAAGGAGTGATCCTTTTATTATTTCAACTGTAAAAAAAAAGTGGTAATGCAGACTCAAAATTGGGATAAAAGGTAGCATACAAGTCAGGAAACAGGGATGATCGAAAATAGAATAAAAAAGTATGGGTAAGCATTTTCACCACAATCACGCACCGCTGGTTTAACTAAATTTTTGTTGCTTAATTACCTGTGCTGATAACCAAGACACTCTGCTATGAAAACTATGCATTGTTTTCTTACAGCTTTTTTTCCCCCAGTGGATCAGCTTCTGGTGGGCTCTGTCAGCCCGGTCCCTGTCTCCACTGTCTGGCACCCACCCACTGATCCATCTTTACTCCATGTATTCCCCCACAGATTACCCCCGCCATAGCAGGGGCAGGAACGGGAGGGCCATCCTCCCCCCACCTGGTGACTCACATCCAGTACTGGTGGAGGTGGTTGGGTGGTGACACAAGAAAAGGGGCAGGCAGGGGCTCATTAAGCAGGTGCCTTCCAATTTTTTTCTGTTTTTCTCCCTTCTTCCTGCCACGGTGGCATGTAAACATGTGCACATGTGTGAACTGCAGCTCCTCCCTTCCATGTCACTCGGACTGCTAGCACTGCCACCCGGCCTCCATCAGGAGGCAGCTAAGGAGCAAGACGGCATCCCTCCCCACCCTGGGAGAGGAGAGCAGTCCATTGGATGCTCGATCCTCTCCCCCTGGCCAACCCCCAGTGCCCAAACTTGTTCCCAAACTCAGGTCACCAGCATGGAGAATGGTAAGGTACATAGTTCCTCAGCCCTCTGCGCCACTGGACCAGCCCCAGAAACTATGCATTTTAAAACATGAATACTGAGAGATAAATGGAAGTGATCTAACTTTTTGCAGTATCCTAACAGCACAATATTTGATATTTCAGAGAAAAACAGTCATCAGTGAACCTGTAAATATAAAGAACTGCAACAAGTATAAGGATCATGTGATAATTAGTGCTCCAGGTAGAGCCACAGTAGAGATTGTGCGGTGAATGACTGTGATATAACAGTTCCAAACAGTCTGCGCACTTGTGCAGTGCTGTTTTTCCCAGCTAATGACGTGAAAATAGTCTTTGAGGAGGAAGGAGAATCTGTCCACTGCAATTCTCTCGAAGCCACGAGGCTTTGCCATTTTGTCTTTGTATAGCACAGATTCTGAGGTGAAATAATGTATAAGTAAACACTCAACCAAACACATTATAGTCCTGTACCTCAGGAGTGCCATACAAAGGATGCTCCCTAAATTAGATTAAAAAAAAAATCCCTAAACTGGGAGCATTTCCCTAGTGAATTGTCTCCTATTTGAAATAATCCAAGATTGAAATATTAAGGGAAATACCTAAAAGAATTGTCCAGGCAGAGAAACGGAATCAGAAACTTGAATGATATAATAGAATTTAACCTAGGAGCAGTGTAATCCTTTGCTCAGATCCAAGGAAAGCATATTATGACTTGACTGTTATCTTTATTTGCAGCAGGTAGGTTATGGAAGGTCGCCTCCCTTCGATAATGACAGAAGCAAAGAGAGAAAGGGGTAGGAAACCCTGCTAAAAGTGGCTGAAGGTAAAGGCGCCTCAGGTAAGACTTATAAGATCTTTAATAACACAAATGAAGACCTCACTGATAGGGCAAGGCAAAGGTGGGAAAAAGATCTGAATACCCCTGTCTGCCTTGTAAAATGGAATCAATTATGGCAAAATGCATATAAAATCTTTAATGAGGTCCAAGGGTGCACCATGTAGTATTAGATATACCATGATATCTACCATAGACCTGAATCTCTCTCCAGATTTGATGGATCTGTAAAAAGTACTTGTTAGAGATGTGGAGTGTCTAATACCAGTTTATCCCACATTCTATTAATCTGCTCTTATTCGAAAGGAATTTGGGGTAAAGTACTCACCATACGTTCAAAGCTAACAAACTTTCAAATCAGCTCTGACCCTTTACTATGTATACTCAGAGACTGCACTACACTGTCACCTTGCCTAAACATTATCAATGTTGGAGCCACACTACATATCTCTGACTAAAAAGACTAATCTTATCATAATGGCGAGCCGCCTTTGTACCATCATTTCAAGACTGGACACAATACATAGGCTCTCTAGCATTCAATGAAAGGATTAGCTACCTTATAGCGGATAATGTTTATATAATTACTGGGTAGCGCTTTTTCCCACAGGGAAACTCGGTTATAATTTGCTGTTATAACCAGCTGGGCTGGTTATAACGGCAAACACGTGCCAGGTTTCCCTCGGAGCAGCCATGCGCAGTCCCCAGTCTCTGATCTTCACATTCCGTGCAGCAATCCTGAAGCACACTTTCGTATCCCTCTTATTCGATGGTAATTTACTTTTTCATTCATTTTTTTTTAAATGAACTCTTTCTTCACTTAACAAAGGAAACAAAACAAAAGTAAAACTAGTGCCATGTTTCTCGTCAGCATGCGATCTCAGTCGTGTGAATGACACAGACTGTCCCTGCCTATGGCCGGGAAAGATGCTGCAACTGCCACGCAGTGGTAAAAATCAATGTTTCTGTACATTTGAAAGAAAATATCCGTCCTTTCCCACCAAAAAGTGTACTACTGTAACTACGAAGACCGCAGACCAAACAGAATCCAATCTGCTCTGCGGCTTCCTGAACAGCAATCTAATTTTATTTTTTATAATTGCTGAGGTGAAGAAGCGCACACCAGCAATTTTAAAAAATAAAACATGGGGTTGTGTGTGTAAAACTCAATTTTACACACACCCCCTTGTTGTGGGATGCCTTTTATAAACTGTAGCATCCCACAACTCAGGTGTGTGTAAAATCTCGTTACACACACCACCCATATATTATTCTCTATTTATTTGATGTGATGTGGAGCCCTGCCAGCCCGGTGGCACTGAGGGTTGAAGTGCTGGATGCCACGTCTCACCTCATGCCGGCGACCTGGGTTTGGGAGCAGACTCGGGTCATTGGGGGTCAGCAGGGGAGGAGTAGGATTGAGCATCTAGAGGACTGCTCTCCTGGGGTGTGTGGATTCTGCCTTATGCAGCACTAACAACCCCTGGTGTCCTGGGGAGCACTGCAGTCTGCATGGGAATGCAGTAGGGGTTAGGCAGCGGTGGGTGTCTTTCACACAGGTGCAGGAGTGTGCCTGTGCGAGCAAGACGCCATTGCACATCCACGCCCTCATAACACCAGCAAAAAGTAGAAACACCCTGCTCCCTGCATAGGTGACAGAGTCCTCCAGTGCCCCACCACCACCACACACCCAACACTGGGGTCATGCCACTGGCTCTCCCAATCCCCTTGTCTGCCTTGACTCCTGTGAGGAAGGCCAGTCATCAGCCCAGGTAGGTGGGGGAGTCCCCAATTTCCTGGTGGGGTGGGCTTCAGGCAGATGGTAGCATGGTTGGCAGTGAGTGAGGATCGTCTGAGAAAGATCCAGTGGAAGCGGCAATAAAAAGAGTTAAACAAAAAAAAGGAGTTCTGTTATTAAGTATATTGAAATAGCCTATTAAACAAGTGATGTGGAAGAGCAGAAGAATGTATAGAATGGTGGAACACTGCTGGGAATAAAGACATTATGCAGTGGAAATGGAAAGACACATGGACTTTTTGCAAGAAAGATTCATCGATACAGGATCTAAAAATCCAACAGTTCAAAATCATTAACAGTCTTTACTATACTCCAAAAAAGCTATTTAAAATGAAAAAATTCCCAGATCTGCTATGCTACAAATGTGGAAAAGAAGGAGATACCCTCATGCATATGTTATGGGACTGCTTCAAATAAGAATATTACCTTACCTAGTGGTAAATTAGTCAAGGTTTATCATATATAACAATAGTGTATATTTGTGTCCTGCCTTAGGTGTTAAATCTTTCTAGGTAGGCTAGAAGATATACCAACATACGATTCAATCAAATACATATTAATAACTGGGACATAGATTGAAATTATCTGTGGTTCTTCTATCAGAAGAATCAAGAGCCCCTTATCATGGAGGGAACAATAAAAACAACAAAAGGTAGAAATAGACACTAGGGCCTGGATATTCAAAAGGGTTGCGCATGGTGCAACTGTATTTTATATACGCAACCTAATCTTAGTGCAATATTCAAAAGGAAGCAAGGTGTACAAATCCCAATGCGCTGGAGCGCATCAGTAATGTATGCAGGCACAGGTGGGGGGGTATGCCCATGCATAATCTGCACAGCCTGATATTCAGCCCAGGATGTGCAGAGCCATGCATGCACAACCCCTACCTGCGCCTGCACAAAGTTAAGCCAAAAAAAAGGAACAACAGATCGAGACATCTACAGGTGAGCTGCTCAGATTGCAGGGCGCAACACGGGCAGTTGCCACCGTGGGTGGCCACCCGAAACTCCGCTGCACCTGGCGGTGCCCCATGCCTGATTGCAGGCATTTGTAAAAAAAAAAAAAAAAGATTAATGTCCAGTATCCCTGGTGGTCCAGTGGACCGCTCTCTGCCCGATCGCGGGCATCTGTAAAAAGAAATAAAGATTTACAATATCCCTGGTGGTCCTGTGGACTGCTATCTGCCCAATCGTGGGCATCTGTAAAAAGAAATAGAGATTTCCAATATCCCTGGTGGTCTAATGGACCGCTATCTGCCCGATCGCGGACATCGGTAAAAAGAAAGATTTCCAATATCCCTGGTGGTCTAGGGGACCCCCCTCCCCACCTGCCCACTGAGCCCCCACCTCCCGCTCCCCCCACCCGGTCAGCCGTGAATGGCAACACCCACATCGCCTGCCACCCGCCGCCGACTGACACCTACTGGTAGGGTTGTACGCCCATTAGTTCACAGCGTGAGCAATGGGTGTGCAGCCACCGTACTACACATTCCAGATATGTGAATGATTTGGCAGGAATGCTTTCAGGTCAGACTCAAAAATACTTTGGTACATAGTGAGCTTGGTACCCCAATTGTACAAACTGGGCTTCCCACTTCTCTCAACAAGTGTTTGAGCACACCAAATAAAAAAAGTAGTAGAGATGAAGAAGAATGCATAAATACAGAGGATGCTTGGTATCAAGTGCAGCACTTGAAGCCACCAAGAAATAAAAGGGGAAGAAAAGCTAACCATTTTAATTTAGAACTCACTAATTCTTTTGATCCGTTAGCCCATGAAAATATATGTGAAGAAAGCAATTGTTTACCAAATTTTGTTAAGGAAACATCAGGTGATTTAATATGTTTACCAGAAACAGGCCTACTTGATGTTCCTGGCCTAAATGACGGTGTAAAAGGAACTTCTGAAGAACCTCTTATATCGTTAGAAAATGTAATTTCAAATCCAGGGCAAAATAATCCTATCAATAATTGTATAAACATGGAGTTAGGGATAGAACAGTATGACACAACTCAAGTATTTGTCTTAGGAGACTCCATTGTCAAAGGCCTAGATAGGGCTATTTGCAATATTGACAAACAAAACAGAACAATGTCATGTTTCAAGGGAGCAGGAATATCTGACATCACTAAAATGACCAATGATATAATTGGCAATGAGACAGGACAAAAATTAGTAATAATACATGCAGGGGTAAATAACATACTACACCAGTACCCACAGAAACTTAAACAAGAACTGGTTAATCTAACCAATAAACTTGAATATTTGGGCTGTGACTTTGCTTTCTTGGAAATATTACCAATACCAAGAGCAACATATCAGCAAAGCTGTAAAATAAAAGTAATCAACAATTGGCTAAGACAGTGGTACTTGAAGCAAAATATAGGTGTATTATACACTGGGAAGAATTTAAGAATACTAGTTATTTATATAGTAATGATGGGTTGCACCTTAGTAAACATGGATCACAGTTACTCGGTCAACATTTAAATAATTATATTGATAAGCATTTAAACTAGTATATGGGGGGAGGAGTTTGAGACTGTACCTTCTACTGGCTTAAAAAACATTAAAATACCAAACAAATTTAAAAATAAACGTAGATCTACAAAGAGAACAATAAAAAAGAATGGACCACAATACAAAGAAAGTCTGTAAGCATAAATAAAAATAAATGTCCTAAAATTCCTGCGCACTTGGAAAGTCAAAACGTACTCAAGATCCTAGTAATAAATGCAAGAAGCCTAACCAACAAAATGGATGAACCAAGACATATCATAGTTTCAAGAGATATTGGCATATGTGGCATCACAGAGACTTGGCTCTCGAATAATGACTGGAATACTGATATATCAGGTTATTCCAAGTATCTCAAAAACCGACAGAATATGGTAGGAGGAGGCCTTGCCCTATATATTTCAAATAAATTAAAGAATTACCAAATAAAATTTGATGAGACCAGTGCAGAAGTTTTATGGAGCAAGATTGAATTAGGTCATAAAACTTTAACTATCGGCTTATGCTATAGAGCACCTAATCTTACTGAAGAGGAAAATTTCATTTTCCTTAACCAGTTGGAAAAGGAAGAAGATATAGGAGATTCAATGCTTTTAGGGGATTTTAACTTCCCTTGCATAACCTGGGATACCTTGGAGACTAAAAACCAGCTAGAATGAAGCTTCTTAGAGATTACCTTCAGACTGGGCTTGGAACAAATAGTATTACAACCTACGAGAAAAAATAACATCTTAGATCTAATATTTATGAATACTAATGATCTAGTATCAAATCCAGTTATATTGTATCCTTTGGGAGACTGACCACAATATGATGGCGTGCAATATTCAAAAGTATGTTCTGTTTAATAATGGCATGACAAAAATTAAAAAGTTTTACAAAGTCAATTATAATACTATTAAGCAGTATCTTGCAACCTGGAATTGGGAAAATGAATTAAGAAATCTGAACCTTGACCAAACATGGGAAATAATTAAAAGTAAAATAGATTACTGTGTTAATAATTGGGTTCCTGACAGAGTCAAATACAATAAAAATAAACAGCGGATACCACTTTGGTGGTCAAATGGGATAAAACGCATCATAAAGAAAAAACATAGAGCATACAATAAGTACAATAGAACTAAAAATGATAATGACTGGAAAAGATTTAAAACACTTGCCAAAATAACCAAGAAAAGCATACGTACAGCAAAAATTAAACTAGAAACAAAACTTGCAAAAGAAGTAAAAGATAATAAAAAACGATTTTTTAATTGCATTGGATCCATTAAAGGAAATGAAAGAGGAATTGGACCCCTAATTGTAAATGACAAAATAATAACGGAAGAAAGTGAAATAGCAGATGGGCTTAATTACTATTTTGGAAGTGTATTTAAGCCAAAAGAAAACATAAACATTGAACCATTAACAACAACTGATGTTCAACTTTTATTTACAAAGCAGGGCATGATGAGTGCTATTAGTCTGATCAAGGGAAATTCATCTCCAGGGCCGGATAATATTAATCCGAAATTTCTAAAAGAGTTATCCAACGAATTATCAGGACCACTCTGTTTATTATTTAACATCTCTTTAAAAGAGGGCAAAGTGCTACAAACATGGAGAGAGGTGAACATAACACCAATTTTTAGGTTTCAAGCCACGAACATCATGGAGGAAACAATGTGGGTGAAACAACGCGGAAGTAATGCCATGAACAAGAACATCGCGGTGGACCCAACAATGCTGAGCACAAATGCCGCTGACCGACAAGCAGAGCAGCTCAACACAGCAGCAACAATGGAGGTGTGCACAAGGAACCACACGGAGAGGGACACCCAGCACTGGCAAAACCATGAGGCAGACAGCAGGGCAGCACAATGGGGCCGGCAAGATGGACAACAACACAGGCACCATGGATCAAACACATCCGGAGCACAGAGGGAGGCAGAAGGAGCACAGCATGGTGGATGGACCCCGAGAAGGGGGGCAAGCAAGCCACAGTGCTGACCGGTAGGGAGCCAGACCACACATAGGGTATGATAATCTAAACGCCACCACAGGGCTACAAGGGAGACAAAATCAGACAAGGGGCATGCAGCATGTGGAGAGAGGGGGCAAAGGGGCAGGAGGTGACTCCCAGGACAGTAGGTGACTCCCAGAACAGGACGCCTGCACCCAGCGATGCACCACACACAACAGCAAGGGTTGAGGGCCACACAGGGGGAACAGCCCAGCATGTGAAATGCACCCCCACCAATCCAGGTGAGTGAAACACACAGTGCTGACAGACAGCAGGGCACACAGGAGGTGGGGCGTGGCACCACAGCATGGATATAGGGCTAACAGGACCCACCTGTGAGCTGGGTGTGTGCCGCCAGGGCAGATGCTGTCACTCCCACCAGCTGCACTCTCATAAGGCAGCACAGCACACAGACCACGCTAAGGTGCATGGGAGTGTCGTGCAGAGGACAAACACTGTGTGGAAGGCACATGAGCAGTCCACAGAACCATGCCACTGCGCTTTGTGACCAGCCAAAAGGGGAAGACTGTACTACAACATGAGGGATACCTATACGACAAGGAGTGGAACCTGGCGGAGCAAACATATTGGAAATGCTCAGAGTATTACAGGGCGAAATGCCCTGGGCATGTCCACACTGCAGGGGAGGAAGTCATCAGGGTGATGAACAGCCACAACCATGTACCCGACCGTGGGGCCATAGGTGTCTGGGAGGCCGTTACAGATATAAAGCAGAGGGCCCTACAAATGATGGAGACACCCCACCAGGTGGTGGCAGCATGCAGTAGCAACATAACCACCACTGTATCTGGTAGACTTTCCAGCATACACCTCCTGAAAAGGAGTGCCCCCCGTGCATGTACAGATGCTAGCCAGCCACCACCCCTGCCAGCCTCACTAGAGGGCCAGACTATCCCAGACGTGTACACAGTGACACATGATGGAGCCCAGTTCCTGCTCCATGACAGTGGTGGTGCATCTTGAATACTGATATACACCATGGACAGGAACCTGCAGCTGCTGTCACAGTGCCATACATGGTATGCAGATCGCATATTCAAGACAGCACCACCACACTTCGCACAGCTATACACCATACATGGGGAGCAATACTGCGCTGTAATACCCACTGTGTACCTTCTGCTGCCAAACAAGACAGGGGTGACATACACCAGTGCGTTCACCACAGTGAGGGAGCTCCGAGAGGACCTCAAGCCATCTGTGATAATCATGAACTTCGAGCAGGCTGCACTAAAGTCATTTGCCACTGTATTCCCGGATTCCAGTCACCATGGCTGCTTCTTCCACCTGTGCCAGGCCCTGTGGAGGAAGGTCCAGGAGGTTCCTGAGGCTGTGCACCACTACACAGAGGATGATGACTTTGCACTCCATATGCACCTGCTGCCTGCGCTTGCCTTCGTCCCCCCAGGCAAGGTGTCCACCGTCTTCGAGGTTCTCAGGTCGTTCGAATTCTACATCACACATGATGAACTGCTGGCACCAATAGTAGACTACTTTGAGGACACATGGGTAGGGCGCCCCATGCATGGTGGTGTCCGCAGGCACCCCCTGTTTCCCGTTGACCTGTGGAGCTGTTGTGATGCAGTCAGGACTGGCAGTGCCCGCACAAACAACTCTGTGGAAGGGTGGCACCGTGCCTTCAGCACACTAATAGGCGCATGCCACCCCAGCCTGTGGAATTTCATTGATGCCCTGAAGTCGGAGCAGCGACTCAATGAACTGAAGACTGAGCAATGCATCATTGGGCACTATGCACCACCATCAAGGAAGTGGTTCAGGGACTCGACGGACCACATACAGAACATTGTTGGGGAATATGGCACCAGGCCCATGTGTGACTGTCTACGTGGCATTGCCCATAACTTCCAGCTGCAGTTCTGACCAGGACCATGCCAGTAGCTGCAGCTGCTGGGCATGGACTGACCACCAGCGTGCCATGTGAGGGTGCCAGTGACTGCTGACCACCTGTACAGTGTGCTGTCGCACACGCCTGGGGGGTACTGTGCCAATATGGGTTGATGCACTGTCAGGATGGGGGTACTGTGCTGTTATCAAGATATTGCCCTGCAGATGGGGGTACTCTGCCGACATGGGTTGATTCACTGTTGGGTGGGGGTACTGTGCTGTTATCAGGTATTGCCCTGCAGATGGGGGTACTGTGCCATATGGGTTGATTCACTGTTGGGTGGGGGTACTGTGCTGTTATCAGGGTATTGCCCTGCAGATGGAGGTACTGTGCTGATATGGGTTGATTCACTGTTGGGTGGGGTTACTGTGCTGTTATCAGAGTATTGCCCTGTAGATGGTGGGGTACTGTGCCGATGTGGGTTGATTCACTGTTGGGTGGGGTACTGTGCTGTTATCAGGGTATTGCCCTGCAGATGGGGGTATTGTGCTGATATGGGTTGATGCACTGTCAGGGTGGGGGTGCAGTCCTGTACTAGGGTTGATGCTCAGTCATGGAGTGGGACTGTGCTGCCGCTGCATCACGGGGGGATAGCTGTGCAGGTGTTGGGCTCCAGTGCTGTCTGTGCTGGGGGCAGTGTCTCTGTTACCATGGGGGTTGTGCACCACTGGGGAGGGTTTGCACCAGGTGGTGTGGATGTCTGCATGTAGGCTGTGGTGCAGTGTGAGGTGGTCACTGCCACTGCGGGTGCATGTGGTGTCTGCAGTGGTGCCATGACAATGCCATGTGCAGGACCAGTATGCCAACCTGGGGGTGTGTGCTCCATGCGGTGCTTGTCTGCGCCTATGCCATGCAGGGGCTGCATGTTACGCAGGTCACTGTCCTGTGCACCACTTGGCTGTGCATTGATGGCGTGTGTGTGCCATAGCCACGCCTTTTGTGTTGGTCATGCCTGGTGTCTGCTGGCGGGGGCACCATGTGTCTTGTGTTGGCATGGACCCCTGGCACTGTCATTGGACACTGTGTGCAACATGGTCCCCACAGCTGGTGGTACTTCAGTTGTGGCTCAGCCACTGGGGTATACACCAGCCGCATGTTGTCCCTGGGCTCCAGCAGGCTGGCATTTGCTAGGGCCCCTGCAGCCCATGTTCATACGGGCGTGCCAGCACTGTACATGGCCCCTACATATCCTGTGGCCATGTGTGTCTGTGGGAATCCTATATGTGCATGCCTGTGTGGGTGGCAGTGTCCACCAGCACTGCCCGATGCCTCTTGTCCACCTGTGGCTCATCCGAGCCATGCTGTCCCCCATGGGTGTGTCCATGTGCATCACAGCCAGACGTGATCACCTGGGGGTGCATGCCCACCACAGTGTTATGGCTGTATTCCTCTCCTGCCACACAGTTGTTTGTTCTGTGGGGTGTGCGCATTGTACTGGGTTGCAGCTGCATCTGGCTGCCACGCCGTTGCATGGCAGTCCTGCAGCAACTGGAGGTCCACGAGTCAGCACACTGGCCTCAGTGCCTTGTGGAGGGATGCTATCCGGGGCCTTCTCCCCATGTGCATCTGTGCATGGTGGCATTTGGGGGGTATGCTGGCCTCCCACTGGTGTGCCCGACCCCTGTTGCCGTACCTAGTTCAGCCACCCTGTGCTGTGCAGGGGCACCAGTGCCCCCTACTGTGCGGGTGACCTTGTGTGTGCCGAGGTCATTGCTGCCTCATGTGGTGTTCTGCCTGACACTGCTGTTCCCTGCCTCATGTTGTGCAGTGGCATGTCAGGCATATGTTGATTTGTCCACCTTTGTTTGGGCATTCGCCGATTGCTCCTACAGTCTTCATCCCTTGCACTGTTCCAGACCCCGTTGGTTGTACCAGCGGCATTTGGGCGTGTGCTGTGTTTTCCACCCTTGTTTTGGCAGTCTCTATTTACCCATACAGTCTGTATCCCTGCAATATTCCCGACTGCTTTGTGTAGTGCCTGCGCTGTTGCTGCCTGCGATGTTCTTGCCACAATGTTACTGTTTGCAATGTTTTGTCCTGCACTGTTCATGGCCCGAAGCAATTTTTAAAGGTGGCAGTAAGCAACAGTCATGTAATTATAGGCCCATCAGTTTAACATTACTTTTGAGTAAAATCATGGAAAGATTATTATACTATAAAATCATTGACCATATTAAGAAAACAGTTAATACTGATATTTCTCAACATGGATTTACATCAAGCAGATCATGTCTCACAAATTTAATTAATTTTTCTGAACCAGTGAGTAATGCACTTGATAGTGGTCTATCAGTGGATGTCGTATTTCTGGATTTTGAGAAAGCGTTCAACACTGTATCTCACAAAACTCTAATTGAACAACTAATCAGATTAAAATTAGTTTCAAAATTAATAATTTGGATTTCATCTTGGTTGGATGCAAGGCAACAGATAGTGGTGATCTAAGGGCATAAATCTAAATGGATTCCTGTAACTAGCAGAGTTCCCCAGGGATCCGTTCTGGGATCACTTTTATTTAATATCTTAATCTCTAGTATGCAGACATCTGATGGGATATGAATCAATAAGTATGTGGATGATTGTAAACGTGGTTGTGTGGTGAATGATACCCAATCAATAATACATCTTTAACATCACTTGAATCATCTCTGTGCTTGGGCTGTTCGAAATAATATGAAGTTTAATATCTTAAAATGTAAAGTTATGCATGTGGGAAAAAAAACATTAAAGCAGATTACTCAATGGATGATATAAAGCTGATTGTAACATCAGAAGAAAGAGATCTGGGTGTAACAATATCCGATAATCTAAAATTTAATACACATACAAACAAAGTAGTCAAAAATGTTATTCAATCATGGAAAATATCTTTAAACATATTAAAAATAGGAATTTGGATATAATTCTTCCTTTATTTAATAGTCTTGTACATCCGCATCTTGATTTTTGTACCCCTTTTTGTGCTCCTACCTCTGTTGGGTGCCAAAGCATGACAGAGAGAATACAACATAGAGTAACTAAAAAAAATCCGGAAAGTGAAATCCTATACTATGAATCAAGGCTTAAATCCCTTCAGTTATTCTCCTTGAAGTATAGGGCTTTGAGAGGAGACCTGATTTACACCTTTAAAGCATTTCAGGATGAATATATGTTGAATACCATCGGTTTGGAAAGAAATCTTAGTAATAATAATAATACAAGGTCTCACCATTATAAACTCAAAACATTCGTATGCAAAACTACCAAGCATAGCAGATTTTTCACTCAGAGGGTGCCACCAATATGGAACTCACTCCCAGAAGATATTGTTACAAGTACAAATGTTAAAGAATTCAAAGAAAGATTGGATTTTTATATGGGTGATAAAAAAATATACCTTCCACCGCGGAATACAATGGTGGTGAGTTCTTTTATGGGCTAACGCCTTTTGAACTTGTATCCAACTATGAAACTATGAAACATTCTGGAATTAAATTTCTGGAACCAAATTAAAAGTAGATTAAATCAAATGTTGGGTTTCAAGATATGTTTTCTCCAAGATCTGTATCCTGGGAAAAGTAATAGACAAAGATGTAGCTGTGAGCAGAAGGCACAGCATTTATCTAATTGCCAACACAGCCAAAAGGCAAATACTTAAGCTATGACTAGACAAGAGAAGAGCAACATACAATACATGGCTAGAAGATGCTCTAGAAACTTAAAACTGGAAAAAAATAGCACATGGCCTATTTAATTCAAACAATGCATAGCATAAAAGGTATGAGAAGTTAGATGCCCTTATTGCAATCCCTAGTGAGACAAAAAACACTCTTAATCATGCAAGGAGATAAAAGTGTCAAGGTAACCCTCTAGCTACCTAAGATCACATGCAAACCAAACAGAATAAGCTAGATTAGATGGCATATATATATATATATATATATATATATATCTCAGCATTAATATTTCAAATGGTATCTCCAAAAGTAGTAACAGCTACCCTAGGTATTATGTCAGAGTCAGTGTGCAGATATGGGTGTAAATAACTAAAGAATTAACAAGACATAAGAAGCAAAACAGAAGTTAAATTGTCTTTGTGCAAGTTTCATTAACAACATTACTTCTGGTTCCACCTTCCTGACATGCAGACGTGAGAGACTTCAGCTCCCAAACTCCTGTATTGAAAATCGGAACGCATCTACCTGATTTAGCAATCAAACATTGTTTAAAACCTGTAGTGGTGGAGGATGAAAAACAAACCTAAACAGAAAGACACAATTTTGGAAGTTTCTAAAGCTGACACAACCAATGGAGACCAGAGACACCAAGGCTGCAAGTCACAGGTGGCCACCTCCAGTAGTTCATGATGTGCAGAGGGAGAATAGCAATGAAGAGCAGGATGAACCATTCATCATAACCTCTAAATGCCTTTTCAGCGAACTTAACAAAATAAACAATACCATGTCTAGAATTGTAAAGGCGGTCTCTGAAAACATAAAGGGTCTCCAAGAAGTGACCCAATGTACAGCAGATATTGAAGCTGGCCTAACAGACACTGTGGACATTGTTGTAAAGCATGACACAGTGATCCACTATCTCCAGAAATGAGAGAGAGAATTTACAGAGAAAGTAGACGGCCAGGAGAGATAACTTATGAATCTACGGCCTGCCCGAAGACATGGAGATCGGCTGCATGGAACCCTTTTTGGAATCTTTCCGAAAAGAGCTACTGAACCTCCCAACAGCAGAACCACTAAACGTAGTCAGGGCACACTGAGCGTTAGCAAAAAAAACACAGATCCAAAGACTAATCCATGCTCGATTGTGCTGAAGTTCCTAGATTACAGGACAAAAACTCAAGTATTACAGGCACCCTGGAAAAAGAAAGAGATCATGTTCATAGATAGGCGCCTGTACTTTGATCAAGATTTTACCCCGCTCACCCAGCAGAAAAGGTGGGTATTGCTGACCATTAAAAAAACACCTGGCAGCCAAAGGTACCAAGATGTACCTCTTAGCACTGGCCAAAATGAAAATTTTTCTGCTGGAGGGACTGCCGCTGTTTTTTCATACTCTAAAAGAAGCAAAGCTAACACTTCAATGGCTGGGAGTTCCACCAGAAATGTACGCCTATCCAGATGATTCCCTTCTACAAGCGCTGCCTACTACCACTTCATGGATCTCTGCAACCAAGTCTAGGAAGACACAGTGACCCCCTACAAGGCAAAATAACCCTAAAGATCAACGGGTACAGCAACAAGATGAGTCAACACCAGGTACTTCTGGAAAACGATTTCAGAACAGTTTCTGAACTTACCGAAACACCACAAGTTGAGGCCAGATTGATTTGTTCAACCTGCATACAGTCTCCTCGTGGATGATGAGTTGCCAAGATGTCATCTTGAAAATGGTAGTGGAGAACTCCATAGAAACTTTTATATATACTTTTGTATGATTATTGTAGGTACAGGTACATGGGAGGTGGGGTTAATCCTCATGTTCAGCTTGATTATTGGTGGTTAAGATGCTAATCAGGGTAACTAAAAAATGTACTGGGGCGGGGGGGGGGAGAGAATGGGCCCGTTGTAAATTACAAGCTAGATGCTTGCCAATAGAAGTCCCTTATCTGTCTATTGTTTTGCTTCCCCTGCAGACTATGTGCTTCCCTGACCTCCCGACCCTGTATCCTAAAACACGCTTTGATCGGTTTTCTAACTGGAGTTTGAAGGACCTCCTCATCTTTGGCATCCACCTCAAGTAATGGAAGGGCAAGTGAGGGGGGTGAGATCTCTATACAACTGCTGATGTCCCGCTGATGGCCGATTTCCTCTGCCTTCACCCAAGGGATGAATCCTACTGAAAAATCTGAGGTATGTGTCTTTTCCCCTTTTACTGACTTGTTTATATATAGTTTCCGGTCAATCGTTCCTTCCTTCTAGGGTGTGGTAAAGAGAAAACCATGGGTTCTGCACACTGCGTCTAGCCAGAATTGATGAGTGCACTCAGGGAGATCGTGATGATCTCGAGACCGGTTGCCAGTAGGTGTTGCTAGGAAGAAGGGGAGTGACTGTTGTACAGCTCGCTAGCTGTATGCCCAATTCTGACTCCCGGGGAAAGGCTAGGGAAAAGTCAGCATCACTAGGCATGACCAACAGAGTTTAGTGCTACATGGCTTGGGGCTGGGGGGAGTGGAGGTCTCCAATTCAAGATTCCTCCATTGCACTTTGCGAGGCCTGCTGGCATTTCGGTCCCTCCTCCCTCGCAGGTGTTGTTGCTGGTCAGGGCCATTGGCAATGCCACCGGTGAGAGTAGTCACACAAGAAATGATGCCTTGAGGAGCAGAGCCAGTGGACCTGATGCTCAACTAAAAAAAAAGGAAAACAGGGGAGCAGAGCCAGGCAGGGTTGGGGAGACAACTCTACTCAAGAGGAGATCTAACTGTTAAACTCTAACAGCTTGTCTGGAGGGAGGGAAAATAACCACAGGATAATGGCAGACTGCCCCTATAGGGAGAAGCAGAGAGGGGCAGTAGACAAGACAATTATGGCCACGGGCAGCCGTAATGGGGAGAATCTGGGACCACATGTGTGACCCAGTGCAGCATCTCAGAACCGCTGCACACACCTTGGGTGGGGGAGGAAGGAGCGGAAGTGAATATCTTTCAACATACAACTGCTATTCTCTAATCACGGATGAGAACAATGATGAGCCACTGCATGGCAAAAGGAGGGAGGAAGTGGGCTCAAAAGTGCATGTTACGCGCAAGACCTCCGGGTGGGCCGTCTCACCTAGGCCACCAGCATAATAATGCCAGGAGCCATGGGTGTATGTTTTAATCTTGGAAGGTTGCTACAATATTTGTAAATAGTTGGAATGGTTTCTGAGTTGTGAAAAATAGTTTTTTGGTCTGGTCTGCAAAGGTGGAATGGAAAGTTGATAGGGAAATTGTGAAACTGTTTATTTATTTAGTTTTTGTTGACCGGGTGGGTGCCATAGCCAAAAAATGACTATTTTCAGGCATGACCCAGGAGGTTACAAGGATTGCAAGGAGTACAGGGATTACAGGGATACAGAGTAAAACAGCAAAAGAATAGTTACAATTTATACATAGTAAAATATCATGAGAACAAGGATGTGCAAATACAGCTGGACAAGGTCAAAGGTCATGCACCAGCATATACAGTTCAGGTAGTAGCAACCAATCTGGAAATCAAGTGCCATGATACAGTAAGCTAAAACACAAGTGCAAATAAAGTAACTATAGGGGAGGTTATACGGGAGTGAGGAAGGACCTTGGGGTAACAAAAGTGAAAGAGAAGGAGATAGCAATCAATGGGGGTTAAAACACGAGCAGGAGGCCTGACTGATGAAGAAGGAGTGACACTTGCTTTTAAACTGGTCATGGCTGGGTGCCTGATGAACTTCCAGGGGTAGTGAGTTCCAAAGATTTGGCGCAGCATGGGAGAAAGCTGTATTTCCTTTGAGCATTTTACACACCTAGGGACATGCAGTAGAGACCTGTCAGCTGATCAGGGCATGGGAGGAGAGCTGAAGGAGTAGTAGGGAGGCTAGAGAGACAGGGATGCCAGCTGTAGTGACACAGTCAGTCAGGGAGCAAAGAGCAAGGAGCCAGTGGGAGGAGGGGGATGGCCAGTTTAGGTCCACATAGAGCAGACAATGGTGTTTCAAACATGGGGAAGCAGTGGCATATCTACAGATACTGCTGTAGGTCATGGTCCACTTGTTAAGTAAGGTTTTTGATACATTTAGGTAAGTGATGGCACTGTATTAGAGTGCTGGAAGTAATATGCCAGGGTGACAGCAAGTCTAGCAGAGGGTGTGAGCACATGGCTGGTTTTATATACTGCACCAATCTTGCTGTTGACAGACTTATCAGAATGTGCTGATCAAAGTTAAGGTTTTCATCAAGTAGCACTCCAAGGTATTTGAAAGAGCTTACTGAAACTAGAATGGAGCCATCCCCACAGGATATTTTAAAGAGGGCCTGGGTACATTTTAAATTAGAAGCGGAACCAAAGAACATTGACTGAGTTTTTCGGACATTGAGTATTAGCTCATGACTAAACAGCCAGGAGTGAATGGAGATTAAGGCAGAAGAGAGAGTTTGGTTACTCTGATGTATATCCTTTGAGCTATAGTACAGAACAAGATCAGATGAAATATCATCTCATACAAGTGCAAAGTCTGAATAATCCAATAAAACATACAAGGATGTTAAATAAGATGAAAAGCAGAGGGCAGAAATAGCCTTTATACAGGAGACTCACTTAACCCAAGAGGAAGCTGTTAAGCAAAAGAGATCATGGGTGGGGCAGGTGTACCATACCTCTATCAGGCACATCCACACAGGAGAGGAGCTACCATCCTCACCCTTAAACTCTGTCTGCTGGAGGTATCAAAAATTCATCAGGATTCATTGGGAAAATTAGTGCTAGTGAAGGGAACCTACAGAATAGTCCCTTGTTCCCTCCTAAACATATATGCCCCCAACCAGGAGTATGATAATGCTCAATTTCTAAAACAAGTTATACTTAAATGGGCACCCCCACCAGGAGAGCTGTTCATAGTGGGAGAGACTTTAACTCGGTCCTCAACCCCAACCTAGACAAATCAGGAACTGGTAACTCATGGAAGGGACTGACTGCAAGGCACTTGGGCACCCTGACCAAAGAACTTGGCCTGGTGAAGGCTTGGAGGTATCGACACCCAAATTATACCTGTTGGCCTGAGCCCCACCAGGTGTACTCTAGACTGGACAGGTTGTTTTGTCTCAGCAGAATGGATCCATGCCTTGAAGTCTTCCCAAATACTTTCGAGAACAATAGCAGATCACGGGCCATTACTCTGTCCTTGTCCCTCTCCCCGGTCCTAAAGAATTCCATGTGGAGGTTAAATGTTTCCTTTCTTAACAGAGACGATTATAAAAACATGGTCAAAGACTGTTTAAAAGAGTATATAAACACCAACCTCCTCCAAGACTCAACAGATGCAGTATGGTGGGATAGATTTAAGGCCGTGGTGACAGGCAGGACGATCAGCCTAGTGGCAGGGGTAAAAAGAGCGAGGTTAGAGGAACAGGTAGACCTGGGGAAAAACTTTTCAACCTTGAAGCAGAGCATAAAATAGCTTTAAATGAAGAGGTTAAGAAGCAGCTGGAAGAACAAAGAGCCTACCTTAATAAGCTACTAGACTACAAAATTGAGGGTTCCGTTAGATACTCCAGACAGTGATACTCCGAAGCAGACAATCAAGCAGGAAGGTTATTGGCATGGTAGCTGAGAAAGGAAGCAGTGGGAAGAGTGGTCCTCCAGATAGCAAAAGATCAGAACCCCAAGCAGGTGGACTCAGACCCCTTAAAAATAGCACAGCACTTTCTGGCCTACTATAAAAAATTGTTCGCCACTCACCCCATAGAAAACCATGCAGACAAAATGGAATCTTTTTTCCACAAAGTGACCCTTCAAAGACTGTCCCAGGAGCAAATGGAGAGACTAGGTGCTCCGATAACAGGAAGGAAGGTGAAAGGAGTGATCAGCAACCTAAAAACCTCAAAGGCTCCAGGCCCTGATGGGATGCCAGCCAAATTCTATAAGACCTTCAGCGATGACCTAGTACCTCACCTGGGCAGATTCTTCCAAGATGGGCAGGGGACCCCCATCTTGGCAATATGCACAGATTTCAGTTATTCACAAAATGGGTAAGGATTCCATGCAGCATGGATCATACCGCCCTATCTCCCTGCTGAATGTGGACCAAAAGGTCTTTACCTCAATTCTGGCCAGTAGACTGCAATCCTGTGTGGGGTCCTGGTGCACCCAGATCAAACAGGCTTTATCACAGGTAAGCTTTTGCATGATAACATCTGCTGGGTGTTGAATCTCATCACCTAGCAGCAGAAGGTTAAAGACCCAGCACTGGCTATATTTATGGACGTGGAGAAGGCATTTGACTGGGTGCATTGGGGATTCCTTCACAGGACTTTGCAGATTATGGAAATGGGCTCCAGATTCAGAAACAGCATGTCAGTACTGTATGCATCTCCTCAGGCTACTATTAGAGTAAACTGGGTGTCCACACAATGGTTTCAATAACAAAGAGGCTCCAGGCAGGGCTGCCCCCTGTCGCCACTGCTCTTTGCATTATGCATAGAGCTACTAGTGATGGCACTTTGTCACAACGAGGCAATCAAGGGAATTAAAGTGGGAGAGGACACCCACAGATTCTCCTTATATACAGATGACATGCTGTTCTTTATTACCATTCCTCAGATCTCAGTGCCGGCCTTATTGGAGATACTGGTTGAAGGCTGGAGACAGCATGGCGGAGGTCCAGCCTATAGGTTGACAGGCTTAGACTGATGGAACGCTATAAGGGCTATCAATCAGAAATCACCCATTGGAAGGCAGAATTCTTGTTTAGGGAGATTTCTGCTGTGCAGAATCCACCGGCTCAGCTCTTCCGGACTGTCAACAGATTGTGCAATCCAATCTATCTCCAACCCAGAGGAACCTTTTCTCAGGCCAAGTGTGAGGAGTTTGCTCGATTCTTCGCAGATAAGGTTGCCAGCATCAGGTCTGGCATCATCCCTGCCCTCCCTATGAGGGATTGTGGAGGTTGGTGGGAGGTGGTGAGCACTTAGTCTGTCTGTCTGGACTTTAGCCAGCCAGAATTCATAGACATTGTGAAGATTGTCCAGACTTTGCACCCAACCAGCTGTAGTTTTGATCCGGGCCCGACACCCCTATTAGTGGGTTGTGTAGATGTTATCTGCTTGATCCTAGCTAAAACTGTCTGGAGTTCTTTGGAAAGGGGGGGTCTTTCCAGATCCCCTTAAGGAGGCGGTTGTATGACCACTCCTAAAAAAAAACTCCTTGGATCCAGACTGTCAAGCTAACTACAGGCCTGTCTCTGACCTGCCTTTTGTGGGTAAGGTTATTGAGAAGGTGGTTGCATTGCAACTGGATGATCACCTTGTGATCCTCGATGTCTATGATGCTCTCCAGTCTGGCTTTAGGAAGAGACACACCACTGAGGCTGCACTTGTCCTAGTATTGAATCACCTCCTAATAGCAAGAGATCGAAAGGCTCGTACCGTCTTGGTCCTTCTTGATCTCTCTGCAGCGTTTGACACTGTGGACCATGGTATGCTATTGGAGTGCCTGCGGCTTCTTTGTGGACTATCGGGAACAGTCCTTGAATGGTTTCGATCTTTCCTCACAGACAGGTCTCAGAGGGTGGTCACTGGAATTTATTCCTCTGACGCCCTTTCCCTGTCATGTGGGGTGCTGCTGGGCTCCATATTGGCACCCATGTTGTTCGCAATGTATATGCTGCAATCAGGCGATACGGTTTGAGTTATCACTGCTATGCAGATGATACTCAACTGTATTTGTCCTTTTTACTTGGGCAGATTGATGCACTGTCCATGTTTAATAACTGTCTTGCCGAGATCAAGGACTGGATGAGCACCAGCTGGCTGAGACTGAATCCAGACAAGACCAAAGTGTTGGTAGTGGACCAGGGTCATCCTGGGGAGGGTTTAGTGGTTGGGCAGGCATCAGTCTTATGGCTTGATGGCGTCCAGCTCACTACCTCAGACCCGGTGCGCAACCTAGGTGTTATTTTTCATGACGGCCTAACCCTGAAATCTCAGGTGTTGGCCGTTGTCAAATCCTCATTCTACCATCTGAGGAATATCTTCCAGGTGAAACATCTGGTTCTTCCGGATGACCTGCCAACATTGGTCCATACCTTCATCACCACCCACCTTAACTACTGCAATGCCCGCTACCTAGGGCTTTCTGGGGTTGCTATCCGTCACTTGCAGCTAGTGCAGAACATGGCGGCCAGGATTTTGACTGGTACATCCAGGGACAGTCATATTATGCCTATGCTGCGCAGACTGCATTGGCTGCCTGTTCAGTAGCAGATCACCTTTAAGCTCGGCTTGCTGACCTTTAAAGCCCGACACAAACAGGGTCCTGGCTACCTGCAAGATCTTCTGACTCCCTACTGCCCTTTCCGCCCTCTCCGATCCACTGACGAGGCATTGCTAGAAATTCTCAGGGTTAGTTTAAAACATCGGGTGCCCATGCTTTTTCTTTTGCAGCCCCTACCCTGTGGAATTCTCTACCTCATCGGTTAAGAGAATGCCTGACTGTCGAGAGCTTTAAATCTGATTTTAAAACTTATCTTTTTAAATTATCTTTCCCAGACAAATTTTAAGTTAAACTGATGTATTTGTTATGTTTTAGTGTTATTTAAATTGTGTGTATTGTATTTTCATTGTAAAGTGCCTTGGTTTTGGAAAGGAGCTATATAAATAAAGATTTGCTTTACTTACTTACTGGAGGACTACGGATGAGTGTCAGGATGCAAAGTGAACCTGGAAAAATCTGAAGCCCTTAAGATGGGGGGTCCTCTTCCTAGAAACCAATTGCAGAATTTCCTCTTTAAATGGGTAACTAGGGGAGTCACGTGATGCAGGACACCAGCTAACAGCCTACCTCTACAGCTCCAGCCACGCGAGCAATTAAAATCTTATTTTTGTCGATTTACCTACTAAAAACGCCTTCTAAACGACTTTTCAAATTGCCTGAGACATCGGAGCACCTTTCTACAGCAAAATAGGCACTCACGGAGAAAGCCTTGCCTAAGCACACCCCTCCAGCGATGCCGGAGAAGGCCAACAAGAAATCCAGGGCCTCTACTTCAACAGACCACCAGGACTCCACATACTCCTCACCGGAGCATGAACCACTCACCTTAGCAAGATTTCTTGAGGAATTCCAGCCTTTCAGGGTGGGACTGCGCACCATTACCGCGGACCTAGAAAACATGTCGCAATCATTTGAGGATCTCTCTAACAGGACCAGAGGCAGTGAAGCCCGACTGTCATCACTTGAGAAACATGTTTTTAAACTTGATCCTAACCTCACTGTGGCACGCCAGAGGATCTCCAAGGTGGAAGCTAAAATCAAAGATCTGGAGGACTGCAGCCAACGGAACAATGTGGTCATCTTTGGGCTCCCTAAAAAAGAGGAGTGTTCCGATGCTATCAGTTTTATATGAAAATTCATAGAGAAACTGGCAGGTCCTTCACCATTTGGGCCGACATATACAATTGTAACCCCACTACAAATGGGGGTTCCAGAAAAGTCTTCCTTGAGCTTGCTTAAATGCTCACTGCCAGGCTGGTGTCCTGCGTTTTAGCAGTTTAAATGTATTGCCAGAGAGTGCCTGTATAGCCTCTATGTACTGTCTCTTTAAGAGCTGCCACGATTGCAGTCATAATTAATTTGAGAGGGAGCTCTATTAGAAGTTGTACTTGTTTGCTGATCATTTGTTAGAGTAGTAATAATATTGCAGTTTGTTCTAACCTGCCTTATTTGCAGCATGGGCAGTTCTGTTTGTTTCCATCATCTTGGTCCTGGACGGCTGAAATGGGCCGATCAGTACCTTTGGGGACTTTAAAATGGAGCCTGTCCCCAGGGACATTGTGGGAGCAAAATTCTGTAGGAACTGTAGTTTTTGCATTTTGGCACCAAGACAGACCTGTACAGACTGTGACTAACAGAAGAATCAGCCAACCAAACCTTTTGAACACTGGGGAAATTCCCAGGCTCCTTGCAGCTAGTTTCAGTTTGAGTTGGGAAGTGAAAGAGGTAACAGCTCGAGATAGTCAAGCAGAAATCCTGTGTGGATTCGCGCTGGAGAATTGTGAAAGGGACGAGTTTTGGCCTGCCTGTCTGCCTGCTGTCCCTGAAAGGGAGAAGAGAATTTATTCGGGCTGAATCCGATTTAAGATATAGAACTGTGACCAGGCTTTAACCTGAAGAAGACCGAAGATTTGCTGAATGCGGTCAGCCTGTCAGGATTTCCAGCCACCTTTGGACTCCTAGTTTGTGCAGAGATTCTGTAATTGTGACCGGATAGCAATCTGCCTAGTACAGTATAATTTCTTACATGTAATTGTGCTGTGTGCTGTTAGTGGGTCGTGATTTGGTTCCCCACTGTGTGTTGAACTGTGTTCTGCTTGCTGGAGGCTACATCCAGCTCCCATGGACTGACTTTGTATTCATCTCCATTGGGCCTGGGCTTTGCCACACTGGCTCAGCCAGACTACCCGCTGCACAGAGAAAGCCATCGACAAGAGACCTGCCTGGGGATCAACCCCCTGCTCACGCTTTGAACAGGAATGACACCTTGGTGATTCGTGTGGGCCCTGCTTCTCCTGGCACTCCAGTTCAACAACCTACTGCCCTGATTTCGTCCTGCCTGTGTCCTGTATTGGGTATTGAGAGTAAACATCAGAATAGCTTCCTGCAACAACAGCTAAATCTAAAGTGTTGTTATTTGATTGCTTTGTGGCCTTTTTCTTCATGAACTGAGCCCTCCAGCTCCGGATTACAAATAGTGTGTGTTGTGCATGTTGCTTTCTTCCATCACAGGGCCCCAACCAGCTGCAAGTTGGCCTATCATGGGCAACATTCCTGGCTAGCCCACTGTCTTCCAACCTGAGTACCCAGAGTGTGTGACTGTACAGGGACTCTGAAGTGCATGCATAACTGTCTGATTGATATAGCCTTTAAGCAAATCAACCTGGTTATGCCCCTACCTTGTTTAAGTCCCCTGAATTAATCAGATCTAACTCTTTTTGCATTTAACCTGACTGTGGTTCCAGTTTGTGCCAAGAGTACTGTACTGTTGCTATTTGCTTTGCATAACCTTGTTTTACAGGGGGTCCCCAGGGTCAAACTAGAGGAACCAGCCCTGGTGGTAAGTGCAAACAGTCTGGGTAACTGCATGGTGAATAAGGGTCATTGTGAAAGTGATTATTGTGTATTGTTCAGGCCACTAGAAGGGAAAGAGGGGGGGGTTACAGTGTCCTGGAGAGCTGTGCCCAGGTTAGCTTGACCACTACCAACCCTGACCACCAGGTGCAGGCACCCGTTTCAGTACCCAGGCCCCTTAACTTGCTACTAGCCAAGCAGGCAGGGGTAGTAGCCCTTGGGATAGCGCCACCTAGGCATTACATCTTGGAGGCTCACCGCTGGGATTTTATGTCTTTTAGTGGCTGAAATTATGAATTATTGTCAAACATAAATGGCTACCCCAACAGAAGTGGCTGTACACCAGTTGGTGGGGTGATGTTCGGGGCAAGAGATTGACCCCCATAATGCTTTGCTAATACTGGACATACCTATGGGCATTAGTAAGCACACTGTTGAAGAGGCATTTTCTAAAGTTGAATGTTTGAAAAAAGCCAAGTTGTTACTGGAGAAGGGCAAAACTGTGGAGGAGTTAAAAAAATTATTCCTGGCACCTGGGAGTGTCATCTCCCCACTGTCCACACCCACCCCAGCACCTGTTCTTTCATCAACTTCTGTACCTGCCTCTGAGCCAGCAAGTAGTCATGGCCCTTATCGCATGCTAAAGGTATTCTCTGGCATCCGCCCTACTCCTAATGGGGAAGTCGACCTGGAGACCTGGATAGACTCTGCTACTCTTGCGGTACAAGACTGGCAATGCTCAGAGGCCGAAAAAAGGGCCCACCTGGGAGAAAGCCTCCAGGGACCCGCCCTACATACTTTTCACTCCCTGAGGTCCTCTAACCCTGACGCCAAAGCCCAAGAGTACATAGTCGCCCTTGAAAATGTGTTTGGGGGCACCACGAGTGTTGAGGCCTTGAATTGGAAACTTAAATATGTTAGACAATAGCTGGGGGAATTGTTATCTGCCTATATGGATCAATTAGAGGGAATCCTACAAACCATTTTTCAGAAAGGAGGCTGTGCCTCTAGTGAAGTGGACTGGGTAAGACTGGATCATATACTCTGCGCTGCCTGGCACTCCAGCTGGGTGTTGCTCAAATTGCAACTGTATCAAAGGAATTCTGGTCCCTTGCCCTTCCATGTGTTTATGAAGGAGGTACGGAAAGTTGAGGAGGAGGAAGGCTTTTTGGAGCCTTGCACAGTCAGAGCTGCTGCAACCCCTGCTCCAGGTGTGGGGTCGGTTGCTGATGGCCTAGAATCACCGCAATCACATGGTGGAATCCGAGAACTAAATGTCAGCCCCGGGGGACCCAGCCAGAGATGCTCCACCATGGGATGAACTGCTGAGGGAGTTCAGAGAAACAAAAAACAGTCTCTTTATGAAGGCTACTCCTGCGAGTACAGGCCACGATCCTTATCTGACTGCATCTGCTATGGGGGTGGGGGTGCACACCCAGGCATCTCCTGCTGATAGCAGCTCAAAAATTGATGTCTTGACTATGGAAGTGAGAGAATTGATGAGATGTCTCCAAATATTCACCAAACTGCAGACAGAGTTGGAACCAAGGTTTCATAGAAACATAGAAACATAGAAGTTGACGGCAGATAAGGACCGCAAGGCCCATCCAGTCTGCTCATTTCTTTTTCTACCTTACAAATGTGCCATCGGCCTTCCTCTGTCAGTGACCTATCTATTCATAGTCATTTGTATTGCTCCCTTATGCCTGTCCCATGCCTGTTTGAAGCCCTGCACTGTATTCATAGCCACCACTTCTTGTGGTAAGCCATTCCATGCATCCACCACCTCTTTCTGTGAAAAGAATTTCTCACATTCCCCTAATCGGCCTCCTCTAATCTCATGCTGTGTCCTCTTGTCCTGCTATTTTTCTTATATTTAAACATGTTAGACTCTTTCACCTTGTTTATGCCCTTAAGGTGTTTGAATGCCTCGATCATATCACCTCTCTCCCTCCTTTGCTCAAGGGTATACATATTGAGCTCCGTTAATCTGTCCTCATATGTCTTCTGATGCAGTCCCTACACCATTTTGGTTGCCCTTCTCTGGACTGCCTCAATTTGGTTAATGTCCTTGAAGGTGTGGCCTCCAATACTGCATGCAGTACTCCAGATGGGGCCTAACCAGTGTCTTGTACAGAGGATTATTACCTTCCTCTTACGACTTGTGATACCCCTACTAATACACCCTAACACCCCCTAGCCTTACCTACTGCTTTAGAGGTCTGCTTGATGATTTTAGGTCATCAGTGATGATGATGCCCAAGTCTCTTTCTTCCTTTGTGACTGCAAGCAACTCCTCCCAGCCTATAGGTGGCTTCAGGGTTTCTCTTCCCTATGTGCATGATTTTGCACTTTGCATTAAATCCCAGTTGCCACTCTTCTGACCATTCTGCTAGTTTATTCAGATCTCTTCTCATTCTGCCCACCCCATCTGGATCATCTACTCTGTTGCAGATCTTGGTGTCATCTGCAAACAGACAAGCCTTACTCTCTAGTCCATCTGCAAGGTCACTAATGAAGATGTTGAAGAGGACTGGCCCCAGGACTGGTCCCTGAGGTACCCCACTTGTGACTTGCATCTCTTCTGACTGTATACCATTTACCACCACTCTCTGTTTTCTGCCCGTCAACCAGTTTGCCACCCAGTTGACCAACTTCTGACCCACCCCGAGCCTACCCAGCTTATTTATCAATCTTCTATGTGGAACAGTGTCAAAAGCTTTGCTGAAGTCAAGGTAGGTGACATCAACTGCTCCCCCTTGGTCCACCACTCTGGTTACCCAGTCAAAGAAATCTATGAGATTAGTTTGACAGGACCTTCCTTTGTAAACCCATGCTGTCTTGGATCCTGTGCCCCTATGGATTCTAGGGTGTTGCATATCCTTTCCTTAAGGAGTGCCTCCATAATCTTGCCCACTACTGAGGTAAGACTGACCAGTCTGTAGTTCCCCGCCTCCTCCCTGCTACCACTCTTGTGGAGCGGATCACATGAGCCCTTCTCCAGTCTTCTGGGACCTCTCCTGTGCTCAGAGACTCACTAAACAATTCTGCTAATGGCTCTGCTAGTTCCTCCTTTAGCTCTCTTAGTACCCTGGGATGTATGCCATCAGGTCCCATTGCCTTATCCACCCTGAGCTTAGCAAGCTCTTGTAGACCCTTTCTTTTGTGAAGGGAGTAGTGCTCACCTCCTCCCCGTGTCCATGATGCTGAGCTGTGGGCCCTGTCCTACCTTCTCTTCAGTAAATACTGAGCAAAAGTATCTATTTAGGATAGATGCCTTTACAGGGTCCTCCTCCTCACATGCCCCTTTTCTCCATTAAGCTTAGCAATACCCCTCTGGACTTTCTCCTTTCACTAATGTATCTATAGAAAGTCTTGTCACCTTCTTTACTGTTCGTGCTAGTGTTTCCTCAGTTTGGGACTTTGCCTGCCTTACTGCCTTACCTGCTTCCCTTAGGGCAGTTTGGTATGCCTCCCTATCTTCATCCCGCTGTGTTCCCTTATATTTCCTGAAGGCCAGCCTTTTGGCTCTGACCTTTTCTGCTACTGTATTTGAGAACCAAAGTGGTTTCCTTCTTCTTTTGCACTTCCTTTTCTGTCTGTTGGTAGTACCCCCGCCTCAGCTCCCAATGTGATGTCCCGGCCACACCAGACCCCAGAAAGCATATTTTACCATAATTGTGGGAAGGGTGGGCATATGAAGAGAGAATGCCAGTCCCCAAAAGACCTAGATAAAATTGTATACAGACTTCAAGGGGAGCTTCAGAAAATGAGACCATGGCCAAGGAGTGCCAGAAATTACTGCAGTGCAGGATCAAGAAATCCTAACTCAAATTTCTTTGTGGCTAAATCATCTGTCCAGGCCTCTGCTACTGCCTCTCCAGACTGGTCCAGAATAGTGGGCCCTTTGATGGAGACTTCTGTGACTGTCAATGGTATCCATGCTCGGGCTGTGCTTGATAGCGGGTCGCAAGTGACCATTGTATTCCAGGACTGGTATGACAAACACTTATCTGATGTGCCACTACAATCTCTGGAAGGTTTGCATGTGTGGGGCCTGAGCAACAAGTCTTATCCCTAGGATATGTCTGGCTCTGATTGTCTTTCCCTGCGACTGTAACTGGTGTAGACGAACAAGTAGAGACGCTAGCCTTGGTGTGCCCTCTTACGGGATTGTATGATGGGATTTCCTTGCTCATTGGAACCAACGCCCACATGTTTGGAAGACTAGTGGAGTTGTGTCACAAAAAACAAGAGAAACAGATTGGGTAGGCACTGAGAATCCCAGCCCTGATATAGAGATCCTATGATCTGCAAAAACGGACTACCGAAGCCGACAGAGATGAGCCGGTGGGGATAGTATGGAAGAAAGATCCTGATTCTCTGGTACTCCCTCCCAGTGCTCAGTTCACCATTCAGGGAGAGGTTCACATTAGAAAGGAAATGAAAAGTGAAATATTAATGTTGGATGCACTGGGTGATGAAAAGTTGCCAGAGGGATTATTGGTTAAACCCAGCATTTTGCCTGCCCGTACCCATGCCTATGCATGACGAGTGATGGTCCAGATTTGGAATGTGTCAGATCAGGAGGTCCAGTTGAACAGAGGGTGCACCCTAGCTACAGTTCACTGCACAGACACTGCTGTATTGCCCAGCAACAAGTATTCTGGTGAAAAGGAAAGAGTGACCCCGGACTTATTCGACTTTGGTGATTCCCCGTTGCCAGATGAATGGAAAGCTACAATTAGTAAGAAATTTGCCCACAGAGACCAAGTGTTTTCGATAAAAGAATGGGACGTGGGGTGTGTCCAGGGTGCAGAGCGTCACATACGCCTGCAAGATGACCGGCCATTTCATAGAAACATAGAAACATAGACTTTGACGGCAGATAAGGACCGCTTGGCCCACCTAGTCTGCCCATTTCCCTACCTAGAGAATAAGCTGCAGATCCTATTTAACCAACAGCCTATTTCTTCCTACCCCCCACAAAAATTGCCTTATGTCTGTCCCATGCACTCTTGAATTCTCTCACAGTTTTAGACCCCACAACCTCCTTAGGAAGGCTGTTCCATGTGTCCACCACTCTCTCTGTGAAAAAATACTTCCTCACATTGCCCCAGAGCCACCCCCCCATCTTCAAATTATGTCCCCTTGTTCTTGCATATCTCTTTTTCTGAAAGATGCTACCCTCTTGGACTTTGTTGATTCCACTGAGGTACTTAAACGTGTCTATCATGTCCCCCTCTCCCTGCTTTCCTCAAGGGTATACATATTAAGCTCCTTTACCCTCTCCTCGTATGGCTTCTCTTGCAGACCATGCACCATTTTAGTTGCTCTCCTTTGAACTGCCTCCATCCTGTCTATGTTCTTGTGGAGATGGGGTCTCCAGAACTGGACGCAGTACTCCAGATGGGGTCTCACCAACTGTCTGTACAGGGGGATAACAACTTCCTGTTTTCTGCTGGTGATGCCTCTCCCTATATATCGCAGTATCCCCCCAGCCCTCCCTACCACCTTCTCACATTGCTTGCCAACCTTAAGGTCATCTGATATGATTACCCCAGGTCCCTTTCCATTTTTGTTGTTGTTACTACCTCCCCCCCATTGTGTAATCTTCCCTTGGGTTTTTGTTTCCCAGGTGCATTACTTTGCACTTCTTTGCATTAAATCCAAGCTGCCATACTTCTGACCATTCCTCCAACCTTGCCAAGTCCCTTCTCATCCTTTCCATGCCTCCTTGTGTATCTGCCCTGTTGCAGATCTTTGTGTCATCTGCAAAGAGGCATACTTTTCCTTCCAGCCCCTCTGCAATGTCACTTACAAAGACATTAAAAAGGACAGGACCCAGTAATGAACCTTGCGGTACCCCACTAGTAACCCCTGTTTCTTCAGAGTGGACTCCATTTACAATTACCTTCTGTGTCCTGTTGTTCAGCCAATGTTTTACCCAGGCTACCACCCTGGGACCCACTCCAAGTCTAGTTAATTTGACTACTAATCTTTTGTGTGGGACTGTGTCAAATGCCTTGCTAAAGTCTAGGTAGGCCATGTCCATAGCCCCTCCCTAGTCTACTACTTTGGTCACCCAGTCAAAGAAATCAATTAGATTCGTCTGACATGACCTTCCCGCTGAGAACCTATGCTGCCTTGGGTCCTGTGCCCCACTGGCCTCTAGGTACTCAATGATTCTTTCCTTCAGAAGTGATTCCATCACTTTCTCTACCACAGAGGTCAAACTGACAGGTCTGTAGTTTCTTGCATCTGTCTTGGTCCCACTTTTGTGAAGGGGAATCACATCAGCCTTCTTCCAGTCCTCAGGTACTACACCATCCTCCCATGATTTGTTATAAAGGGTGGTCAGTGGTGTCACTAGTTCTTTGCTTAATTCTTTTAGAATTCTGGAGTGAATTCCATCTGGCCCCATTGCTTTGTCCACCTTCAGTTTTAGGAGTTCTTTCAGAACCCTTTCTTCTGTGAAAGGACTGGGATTGACCCCCTCCAGAGTGCTTCTGTTAATTGGATTAGGTACCTCCCCACTTCCTGTTTGTGAATACTGAACAGAAGTATTCATTCAGTATCCATGCTTTTCACTGTCACTCTCTGCCCACCCACCATCCATTCTATTCAGCCTCACTATCCCTCCCTTTGTCTTTCTACGCTCCCTGATATACCTATAAAAGGTTTTATCCCCATTCTTAACCAAGTTGGTTATCTTTTCCTCAGTTTGTGCCTTTGCTATTCTGACTACCCTCCCTGCTTCCTTCTGCCTTAACTGGTACAGTTATCTGTCCTGCTCCTTCTGTGTTTCCTTATACTTCCTAAATGCTATCTTTTTCTCCCTAACCTTCACCGCCACTTCTTTGAGAACCATAGTGGCTTTTTCTTTCATTTTGATTTGTTTATTTGCTTCACACAAAGGCTTGTTGCCTCTGTGATGGCAGTTTTGATATTTCCCCATTGGTGCTCCACCCCTCCTTCTCGCCTGTTTGCTAGTGCTTTTCTAAGGCACTCTCCCATCTTGCCAAAGTCGGCCCTCCTGAAGTCCAGAACCCTCACTTTTGTATGGCTTGACTCTGTAGCTGAGTTTATCGTGAACCACACTGTTTGGTGGTCACTTGTTCCCAAATGGCTACCCACTTCTAGATCTGAGATCCTCTCACTGTCCCCATTTGAGAGTAAGAGGTCTAAGATTGCTCCCTCACGAGAAGGTTCCAAAACTAGCTGTCTGAGGCATGCCACCTGAAGGGCATCAAGAATGGCCCTGCTTTTGGATGTGGCTGCAGCAAAAGTGCTCCAGTTAACATCTGGCATATTAAGGTCCCCATCAACAGTATATCTCCCCTTTCTCTGCCATCCTAAGTATGCATTATATCTGCCAGAGGGATTATTGGTTAAGAGAGATCCCGACGCCTCACCCCAGCGAACATAGATGATGTTAGGAGGCACCTGCAGGAAATGCTCGCTGCTAGCGTTATACAAGAATCAAGGAGCCCATCTGCCTCTCCCATTGTGGGTGTGTATAACAAGAATGGGTCTGTGAGGATGTGTGTTGATTATCGAACCCTGAACCAGTGGACCATCCCAGTTTAGTACACCATACCCCATATACAAGATGCACTGGATTGCTTGAATGGGAACAAATGGTTCTCAGTACTGGATCATCGCAGCGGATATTACCGGATTCCGATGGCCCTGGAGGACTGTGAGAAAACAGCCTTCATCTGTCCTTTGGGGTTCTATGAATTCCTGAGAACGCCACAGGGGATTTTGGGCACCCAAGTCACCTTTCAGTCACTGCTGAAATGTGCGGTGGGAAATATGAACTTACTGGAATGTCTAGTGTACCTAGATGATGTAATTGTGTTCGGATGCACATTAAAGGAGCATGAGACCTGACTGTTTAAAGTGCTGGACTGATTGGAAGACTTCGGCCTCAAGCTGTCCATTGACAAGGGTCAGTTTTTTCAAACCTCGGTGAAGTATGTGGGGCACATAGTATCTGCAGAAGGAATAGAGACCGATCCCGGTAAGGTTGAGTCACTGACTACTTGGCCCCAGCCCCATAACTTGAAAGAACTACAATGTTTTCTGGGGTTCTGTGGCTACTACCACAGGTTCATAAAAGACTATTCAAAGGTGATTCTCCTGCTTCTGAATCTTATTCAGGGTTACCCCCCCCCACCACCAACTGTAAATACAAGAAAGGGACTATCAAAGAACCAGAGAAAGTGTACTTCCACACAGGAGAACCTTTTGGGCCCTGCTCCACACCTGAATGTGAAGTAGCCTTCCATGAAGTCATATACCAGCTCACCCATGCCCCCATCCTCGCCAATGCTGACCCTACCAAGCCCTATGTGCTGCATATTGACGCTAGTCTGCAGAGCCTAGGGGCTGTGCTGTATCAAGACCATGAGGAGGATTTGAGTCCGGTAGCTTTTGCCAGCAGGAGTTTGACCCCGTCGGAGTGAAACTATCTTGTGCACAAGCTGGAGTTCCTTGCTCTAAAATGGGCCATCGTTGATCAGTTTCATGAATACCTCTATGGGGCAAAGATATTGGTGAAGACTGACAATAACCAGTTGATCTATGTACAGACTTCAGCTAAGTTAAATGCCACTGGGCACCGGTGGCTTTCTACCTTATCAACCTATGATTATGCTGTCGAATACAGACTGGGACTGAACCATATTGATGCTGACACCCTGTCACGAAGGCCCGCTTCCAAGAGTGATTGGGTCAGGCTGTCTGAGCCTGACATCTGAGCATTGTGCCAAAAGTTTGACAGAGATGAACAGATGTCTGCGGACACAGTGGACTGTCTAGTAGATTGCTTGGGCCCTCCTGATACCTGCATACCGGCTGCCTATTGCCATTTCTCTGCTCTAGATATTAGTGCACTACCTCAACTTGATAATGACAGTATTCAGTGGGCTCAATCCCAAGATCCTATGATTCAACCCGCACATGATGCCCTGCATGCAGGGAAAGATGTGTCTAAGTTGCGTTCCCCTGACTTGCGAACTGCCCTATTGTTTAAAGAAGGTCCCACGTTAAAGTTACTCAATCAGTTGCTATACAGAGAGACAGTGGATCGTAGTGGCCGAGTAGACAAGCAACAACTGGTCCTGCCCATGGCCTTTAAACACTTGGTACTGAGGTCCCTCCACAATCACATGGGGCAACTCGGTATTGACAGGACTCTCGACCTGGTACGATCTCGATTCTACTGGCCCAAGATGAGGGCCAGTGTTGAGCACCATGTAAAGACCTGTAGTTGTTGCCCTCAAAGAAAAGCCCTGCCTCAGAGGGCTGCCCCTCTTGTCAGTATCACTACCAGCGCCCCCATGGAACTGGTCTGCATAGATTTTTTGTGTTTAGAACCTGATCAATGCAATATTGGCAATGTGTTAGTGGTTATGGATCATTTCACATGGTATGCACAAGCTTTTCCAACTAAAGATCAAAAAGCTTCTACCGTGGCCAAGGTACTAGTGGAAAAATTCTTCATCCACTATGGTGCCCCACAGCAGATCCACTCTGACCAAGGCAGAGACTTTGAAAGTAGGCTAGTCAACGAAATGCTCTCTCTCTGTGGGGGGGGTGCAGAAATTCAAGAATCACCCCTTATCACCTGCAGGGGAACCTTCAACCATAACGTTTTAACTGCACCCTTCTAGACATGCTGGGCACCCTCCATCCAAAAGATGAGCATAACTGGAGCCAGCAAATTAGCACCTTGGTACATGCATACATTTGCACCAAAAATGATGCTACTGGGTTCTCCCCCTTCTGCCTCATGTTCAGGAGGGAGGCCCGACTGCCAGTTGATGTCTGCTTTGGGGTCTCTCCAGATGGGGTCTGAGCTGAAAACTACCTGCAGTATGTACAGAAACTGAAAGCTCAATTGAACCAAGCATATCAACTGGCCCAGATAATAGCTGCCAAGAGAAATCTCGCCAACAAAGAGAGGCACAATAAGAAAGTAAAGGCTCAAGAGCTACGGCCCGGAGACCATGTGTTCTTACACAATTTGGGACTACATGGCAAGCACAAAATTGCTGATAGGTGGCACCATCTTTCTCATGTAGTAGGTGGAAAGTTGGATGATCTACCAGAGTACAAGGTACACCCAGAGAATAACTCCAAAGCTGTCAAGACCACGCACCATAACCACTTGCTGCCTATTGGCCAAGTTATTATTGAAGCTAAGCCAGCAGACATTGCCTCCCCAGGGCTAGTTGAGTGTGCCCACCATGCCCTCTGACCTATTCTGCCAACGGGAGCCCCTCCACGGCCCTTCATCTTCCGTTTCTCAACTTTTTAGAGCGACAACACTTTCTACAACAAGTAGGGGAAACTCAAGAAATTAAATGGGAAGGCAGCAAATTAAGAGTAGCCCAGGACTTGCCCACCTCAGTGAGACAAAGGAGGGCATCCTTCCACCCTCTGGTAGCAAAACTAATTGCGGATGGCATTCACTTTCAAATGGGGTACCCAGCGAGATCACAGGTACTACTGTCTGGTAACTGGACTACCTTTGAGGATGTAGAAACAGCAACCAGCAGTCTTGCATCAGCTCTCCCTGACCTTTTCAAGGGCTGTTGAATGAGAGGTCAGCTATAGAAAGGAGAATCTACAAGCTAAGTACTTTGCTCTTTAATCTATATTTCCCATGCTGAGGGTGCCTAGGCAGTTGCCGACTTATTTTTCCCCGATTGAAGTATAGTCCATCTTTTACCTTCACTGACAGTCTCTGTCTACCCTTGCAAATAGTCGGAATAAATAAACTGGCTTTTTGCTTTTTCATCCACCTAGTTTTGGAACCTGTTACCTCCAGCCTGGTTATTGCTTGGTGAGCTGGATTTTTTGGTACACAGGACAGCTTTTCGTAATAATGGAGACTACTTGGCGAATGGGGGCGGGCAAAAAGAATGCAGAATGAGTGTTTTGTCATGTCCTGGTCTCGCACATTCACAGGGCTGCCTCTGTACCCTCGATGACTGGTTCTGACTTCATGTCATCATAAGAGGGAGCGCTATGGTTGTGGTTTGGCTGCTCCTCCCCACTAAGATAATGCGGTGACTGTTTTCTATCAGACTGCTCAGGGGTTGCATTGCTCTAATTATTACATGCTACTCCCCTTTACTTCAGTGCATCCTGAGACCCAACATGAAGTGTACCCTAAAGTACTGGGTTGTCCAGACACCGGAGTAACACCTCTACTGATCAGTTGGTCCTTTCGAAGCTACACCACTCCTACTCTTGCCAGAAGAGGACTCTGATGCTCTCTCCTGACTTTGTTTTGTGTCTTGCGACAGCTGGTATTCAGTGTGGCAGTTTTCAAGTTTTGCTTATCTAGCACTTCATGCCCAATGGACAGGGCTTTGAGTTAAACCGGAGTGCATATTAAAAGGAGTTCTATATGTAGCTCAATCAGGCTCCCAGTTACTTTAGTTAGTTTTCTCTGACTATACTTCACAGAACTTGCATGATTTGTCTCATTCATTATGTACACAATGTTAGAGTTTTTTTTCAAAGAGTTAAGAGCATTCATTAACTTGTTTGCCTATATGTCAAGGCACACTAAAAATATTGTTATTTAGTAAAGTTTAATCACTGGGTATCAGGTGGCTGGGGTGGGGGAAGAGGAATGGTGAGCTGTTTATCATGGGCCAAGTATTTGTTTTGTTTGGAGGAGGGGGGATCAAGAATTATTCATATCATGTTCTGTGCACTGTTCTTTGCTCTGCTGAGCTTTTTACGTGGGGTTGGAACGTGATCTGGGGTTTCTATATGTTTATATGACCAGACTGCTTTTGATGGAAGAGGGATAGGGGAGGACGGTTAGCAAGTGAGGGGGTTGGGGAGGAGGGGGCATATGGCATCCATGCAGAGGGGTTACACAGAAGGCAAAATAATTATAATGTTTTAGTCAGACTTCAGCTTTCCCTCAACTGGGATAATGGCTAGAATTCTTACATTTACATCGTGGAACGTCAGAGGGGCCAGACATAAAACTAAGCAATACAAAATTCTTAAACGCCTTCAACTTTTGAGGAGTGATATTGTCTTCCTCCAGGAGTCCCACTTGCTTGAAGCAGATGCGAATAAACTGACAAGACAGTACATAGGACAGGTATTCTCAGCAGGGGATAGCACTCAGAGTCGAGGAGTGATGATTCTGATAGCAAATTCAGTTCCGTTTGTTTGTACCCACATTATGAGTGATCCGCTAGGGAGATATATCTTCATAATAGGCCTGGTGCACACCACAGAGATTCTCCTGGGCAGTGTTTATGGCCCCAATGTGGACTCCCCCAAGTTTTTCATACATCTCCTGAACACTCTGTCCCCCTTCTTGGACCTCCCTATGCTGATAGATGGAGAGTGGAATCTCCCCTTCGACCCTGAGCTTGATAGATCAGATAGGTGCAAAAGTGGCCTCTCCCCCATGCAACGCACCTTACGGGATTTGCTAGATCACTTAGGTATATGCGATGTGTGGAGAGTCCTCCACCCCACAGATAGAGATTTCACTTTTAAATCTCTGGTACGTGGGTCTTCGTCCCGTATTGACTTTCTGCTTATTAGCCGCCTGATATTGCCGGGGGTCCTGGATGCTAAAATAGTTCCAGGGACTTCCTCCGATCATGCAGCAGTAACATGTAAATCCACTTTCCCATTATTACCTAAGTTGGGGGGGGGTGTCTGGAAAATGTGTAACCAGCTTCTCAAATTGAAAGTAACTACCTGACTTCCTACTAACCACATTGACCAATTTCTGACCACTAATATGGGATCCACTGGTAAGCCAGACATGGAGTGGGGAGCCCTAAAAGCATATCTTAGGGGGGTCCTTATTAGTCTAGCTTCCAACCATAAAAAGAAACAGGATAGTCAGATACTTGCCACTCTCTCCCAACTCAGAAATATGGAATCCCAACTTTCACTGCATTCCTCTGAGGTGTTCCACCTGGAACTCATCAAACTTAGGAATCAGTATGCTGATCTCCTCAGTGAAAAAGCCGAATATGCCATCCTGAAATCTAAAGCTAGCTACACCGACCAGGGGGAGAAGGCCTGGCGCCTCCTAGCCCTTAGGGTTAAAAAAACACGAGGCCTCCAGACTCATTAACTCTATCCTGTCATCCACGAATGGCTCTTTACAAACTACTCCCTTGGGCATTGTAGCGGAATCTGAGTCTTACTTGCTGGAGTTTGTATAGCCCCATGCCGAACTGACCTACTGTACATACAGTAGGTAACTTCTTAAAGGACATCCAACTCCCCACCCTCCCAGAGTCTCAAAAGCTCTCCCTATTGGCACCAATTTGGGAATTAGAAATACTTAGAATGATTAAGGGACTTCCTTCTGACAAGGCTCCAGGTCCAGATGGGTTCTCCCTTAATTTCTATAAGGTATTCACTGAGAAGCGTGTCCCTCCCCTCAAATCCCTTTTTCAGAACATTCTGACCGAAGGGACAACAGGCCACACTCTTTTCAATGATTATTGTCTTGCACAAACCCAGCAAGAACCCAGAATGAGTCACCAGTTATAGACCGATATCCATTCTAAATCAGGGCATTAAAATATTGGCAAAACTTTTGGCGTACCGTCTTAATGAGGTACTCCCAGCATTAATTGGCCCAGAGCAAGTTGGCTTTATGGGAGGTCGGTCATCAGTGGACTATCTCAGGAAGCTCGCACATATCTTCTCCACCTCTAGGGCTGCCCCCACTCCAGCAGTTCTGGTATCCCTAGATGTGGAGAAGGCTTTCGATAGAGGCAATTGGCAGTTCCTGTTCAGATCAATGGCCCGCTTTGGCTCTCCCCCAGTTCATCCAGTGGGTTAGGGCTTTATACACCTACCCCACCACTCATATCCTCTGTAACGGGGCCTTTTCCTCTCACTTTCCATTATCCTCCGGTACCAGACAGGGCTGCCTACTCTCCCCTCTGCTATTGAACCTATACCTAGAACCACTAATTCATAATCTAAAGACTTGCTCCATGATTAGAGGGATTGATCTAGGAGTACAAGAAGCCAAAGTCTCAGCCTATGCCGATGATATCCTGCTTCATGTCACTGACCCTAAAATATTGATCCCAACAATATTAGGAATCATTGATCAGTGTAGCACTTTATCCAATTATAAGATCAATCTGGAGAAGACATCGGTATTCCCCTTGAATTATAGTAGAATACAAAAAAGTAAGAATATATCCTTGGGCCTCTCCTGCTCCCCAAAATTTTTAAAATACTTGGGGATTTACCTTACCAGAAGTGATATTAAACTTAAAAAATTAAACCTAGACAACACTGTACAGGCCATCCAACAGGATCTGGTGCGCTGGAGTGTATTGCCGTTTACTTTATGGAGAAGAGTCAACCTCATAAAGATGAATTTTTCTCCCTCACCTTTTCTACCCCATTAATCTCCTGAATACCTGGTTGCCTCTCCAGTGGTTCAAGGAAGTCCATAAATATATCACCGATTTCATGTGGGCAGGCAGTACCCTGAGGAAGGCATACCACAAGTTAGCTGCCTCCAAACTTATAGACGGTCTACGGCTCCCACATTTTGGTTTGTGCTATTGGTCTAGCCAAGCCAGCAAATACTGCCAGTGGGCTGAACCAGAAAACCAAATAAATCCCACTAGCTATATACTCCTTTGGCTGATTATAGAATGAAGATTAATATGATTGTGCGGTCTTTCATCCACTGCCCTCCTTGATATCAATCCAAAAACCCTCCCCACTCCACTTTGGGACTCCCGAATTGGGATCTCAGTTCAAATCCACCACCAGTTATGCACCTTTCTAAAATATGATAATCTGTTAGACCTCAGTCTACCCTTAGTAGGGAATCCCAGTATCAGAATAGAGGGCAGACATATACCTCCTCACTGGGATCCCCAATTAGCTAAATTAAACATGCAGCAGTTGACGAGCAATGACAACTCCTGGCTTACCTCCCCAGAGATCATACAGAAACATAGCCTCAAGCAAAGGTCAATTTTTAAAATATTCCAGATCTGTCTTGCTTTGGTAAAGTTCTTCAGATCCGCTCCTCTTCAGACCTCTAAGCTGAACTTCCAGCTGACAATAGCACCCCTAGCAGCAGTACCCCATGCGGTGTCCAAGATATACCAACTTTTGTATGGTTGGGCCTTCCCTGCAGTTACTGGATCTGTCACATATTGGGACTCCCAATTCCCTGACACAGCCCTGAACTGGGTGACTCTATGGAAAAACTGCCACAAATTCATTACCCAGGAAAGGCTCTGATTAATGCAACTCCAAATACTTCATAACATGTACCTGATTCCAGTGAAACTGTCTAAGTTCAACAAATCAATATCCCCACAATGCGAACGGTGTCTTCACGTGGAAGGTACCTTACTGCATATCCTCTGGGAGTGCCCTAAAGTGGCATCATTATGGTCTCTGATCAGGGATAAAGCAGACCCTCTACTTGGTTTGGAGGACCTGTTCACTGCAAATGTCTATATATTAGGGGACTACTCCAACATTGGGGTAACTGCCCGGAAATATTACATGGCTGTCATCTTCATGTCAGTCAAGAAACTGATATTACAACATTGGAGGGATGGAGACTCTATATCATACAACGAATGGCTCCAAGAATTACCGTGCAACCTCCGACGGAAAAAATGATTGCCAGTCTTAATAACAGATTGACTAGATTTAATACACTTTGGGCCCAGTTTTTTACCCTATACTCTCTTTAGTCTGATCTTGGACTACTATCCATACCATACTGTCATAGACCAAAACTTGTAGTTTGGATGCCGTGCGGAAGGGAGAGGGGAAATGCAGGGATAGGGAGGGCAGTGGCGGGTGGGGGAAGGAGCTGGGCAGCAGGATATCCTGTATTCATTATTTTGGTATATTATGTACAACCTTTGTTGTATGTTGTGTGTGAAAATAATAAACTTTGAAAAAAAAAAAAATGGCCAACTGATGATATAGTCAGATACCTAGGGGTCAAAATAACACCACTGGTCCCCTCACAATTCAAGCTGAATTATAATAAACTCTGGGCAGAAATCCAAATGGACCTAACCAGGTGGGAGGCATTACCATTGACATTGGTGGGTAGGATTGCCACTTTCAAAATGAATATCCTCCCACACTTTCTTTTCCTCTTTCAGGCTTTGCCCATCCACATACCAGATCAGCTCTGGAAAACAGTTACTAAAATAATAGGGTAGTTTATATGGAGGAGGGAAGGACACAGGAAGTCAGCCAGGACACTATCCCTACCTGGAGAAAAGGGGGGCCTGACCGTGCCAGACCTGAGACTGTATTACATAGCGGCCCAACTAGCTGCAGTGGTAACATGGCTTAAACAGAGGGGAGATTCGAGATGGAGAGAGATGGAATTGAGCCAATTGACCATGATCCCTCTCTTTGACCCTGCCTCCTGCCACTGGACTTGTCACATGCTAAAAATAATAGAGAAAGCCTGCAGTTACCCACACCCCAAATGCAGTAGGCCCTCTCACCTCGATCACTGGGGACCGAACATTCCTCCCAGCAAAAACTGAGCCAGGATTTCATAGATGGAATATAAAACTCTAATCAGATATGGTTCATTGATAAAGAACAAAATAGTGGTATCATTTGGGGATCTCCAGACAAAATACAGCCTCCCCCGCTCTGACTTTCACAGATACCTCCAGGTCAGACACCATCTACAGTCAAATTAATTAGTCCTTTAGATTGAAAGAGACCTAACCTCACTAGAGAACTTTCTGTATTGGTCCACCATGCTTAGGGGTACTAGAGGCTCCATCTCAGGGGCCTATAAGGCCCTACTCAACCCTGAAGGTGTGGACATTGAGACCCTCTGATTGAAATGGGAAACAGAAGCTGGGATCTCTATACCGAAGGAGAAATGGCATCGGACCTGGGAGAAGGAATGGAGAGTAACCACTTCCCCAGGCTAGCGGGAATTCAAATGGAAGTGCATGACTCACTTCTTCCACACCCCCACAGTCACCAGGCACTTTGCAGTGGGAAACTCACAGTTGTGTTGGAGGGAATGTGGCCAGGTGGGATCCCACTACCACATTTTTGGGACTGCCCTAAACTGAGAACATTTTGGTTACAAGTCCAAGCCGAACTAACAGCACTTTGGAGAGTCCTAATCCCCTTACAGTTCAACCACCTGGTTCTGGGATTGGAGGTCCCAGAGGTAGGAGGTACACAACAGCTGAACCTCCTAAGAATCATATGCCTGGCAGCACAGATGGAGGTCACGACTATTTGGTTACAGGCCAACTCACCTTCCCCAGAGGCTAGGATCAACAGGATCCACAGCACTGAACAAATGAAACATTTAATGGCCAAACTCAGGTTAAAAGAAGACAAACACAAGGCTTTGTGGGCCAGTTGGCTCATCGCCCTGGGAGAAGAGGGAAGGGGTGAAATGTGGGATACAAGTGGGGAAGGGCCATAAGAACCCATCCAGAATGCGATGAAGAGGGTACCATCTACCGTAGTCATTCAGATGACAAGTACAGTATAGAACAGGTAGATTAAGATGCCTGCAGGACCAGTACCAATGTTGTGTTTTGAGTATGTCGTTCTGTTATGACCAGACAATTTCAATTTAAGGCCAAGGCTAGTTGCCATGTTAAGGCCATTCAAGAAAGGGCAGATGTATTACATAATATTGAAACGACAAACATTTCAGTGGATTAAATACCGTAAAACAGATAGCCCAAAACAAGCTTATTCTATCAAGGGTTTTGTAGCAGAATGTTGTACAACTGTTATTTGTCATGTCTATATCTGATTTAGAAGACAGTTTATGAAGACACTGCTCATGTTATGTATGTATGTTTTGTATCTTATAATAAACCTGAGTTTAAAAAAAGTTTCATCAACAACAGATATGGTATCTGTCTAGTGTCTGACGGTGTTATGTTTATAGTTATAAAGTGTTAACGGTATTCTTTTAATGTGATGCCTAAGTAACTTAGCTTGCCTTTCTAATAATGTTATATTTAGGCATCCCTAAAAGCTCCATGATTATTTTTTAATTATTTATTTATTATTTCCTTCACAGCAGAGTGCAAAGCAGTATACATAATAGCAATATCATAACAATTACATAGGTCTAACTGTAAAGCATGACATGATCTACAGTGCAATATAGTCAATGCAGAAATTATAACGGGGGTGCAGTGAGGAGATAATACACAGCTTGCAAAATCTCTAGAACTCTCATGGAATGAATGAATCGCCTTTTTGTGACATATAGAATACCCAGGACCTCCAGGATCACTCAAATTGTGCAGTTCTGCCCAGGTGGTAAGCAACTGTCCATTCTAGAAAATATACTTCTTTCATCACTGTATGCCATTGGGCCAGTGTTGGAGCTGCAGCATTTCGCCAAAGGCAAGTAATCACTTTTTTCTGCTGCCAAATACAGGTATAGCTTACTGCTGTGGGGTGAATTGTACCATCTTCAAACATATATAATAAAACCAGTTGCAGTGATAGGGTTTAATTCTGCATTTACCAGTTATGTCAAGCTGAAGCCAACTGCCTGCCAGAACTGGGAAAACACTGGGCAATTCCAAAAAATATGAACACAGAAACATAGAAACATAGAAGTTGATGGCAGATAAGGACCGCAAAGCTCATCCTTTCTGCCCATTTCTTTTTCTACCTTATGAATGTGCCATCGGCCTTCGCACTGCCAATGGCCTATTTATTCATACTCATCTGTAAGGCTCCCTTATGCCTATCCCATGCCTGTTTGAAGCCCTGCACTGTATTTATAGCCACCATTTCCTGAGGTAGGCCATTCCATGAAGCCACCACCGTTTCTGTGAAAAAGAACTTCCTCACATTACCCCTTAATTGGCCTCCCTCTAATCTCCTGCTGTGTCCTCTTGTCCTGCTATTTTTCTTATATTGAAACATGTTAGACTCTTTCACCTTGTTAATGCCCTTAAGGTGTTTGAATGTTTCAATCATATCACCTCTCTCCCTCCTTTGCTCTAGAGTATACATATTGAGCTTCATTAATCTGTCCTCATATGTTTTCTGATGCAGCCCCAGCACCATTTGGTTAATGTCCTTGTGAAAGTGTGGCCTCCAGTAATGCGCGCAGTACTTCAGATGGGGCCTAACCAGTGACTTGTAAAGAGGTATTATTACCTCCCTTTCTGACTTGTGATACCCCTACTAATACACTCCAACATCCCCCTAGCCTTACCTACTGCTTTAGTGGTCTGCTTGGATAATTTCAGGTCATCTGTGATGATGATGCCCAAGTCTTTTTCTTCCCTTGTGACTGCCAGCAACTCCCCTCCCAGCCTATAGGCGGCTTCAGGGTTTCTCTTCCCTATGTGCATGATCTTGCACTTCTTTGCATTAAACCCTAGTTGTCACTCTTTCAACCATTTTGCTAGTTTATCCAGATCTCTTCTTATTCTGCCCACCCCATCTGGATCATCTGCTGTGTTGCAGATCTTGGTGTCATCTGCAAACAGACAAACCTTACCCTCCAGTCCATCTGCAATATCACTGATGAAGATATTGAAGAGGACTGGCCCCAGGACTGATCCCTGAGGTACCCCACTTATGACTTGCATCTCTTCTGACTATATACCGTTTACCACCACTCTCTGTTTTCTGCCTGTCAACCAGTTTGCCACCCAGTTGACCAACCTCTGACCCACCCCACGCCTACCCAGCTTATTAATCAATCTTCTGTGTGGAACAGTAACAAAAGCTTTGCTGAAGTCAAGGTAGGCTCCCCCTTGGTTCTCCACTCTGGTTACCCAGTCAAAGAAATCTATGAGATTAGTTTTACAGGACCTTCCTTTTGTAAACCCATGCTGTCTTGGATCCTGTGTCCTATGGATTCCAGGTGTTGCACTATCCTTTCCTTAAGGAGTGCCTCCATAATCTTGCCCACTACTGAGGTAAGACTGACTAGTCTGTAGTTCCCTGCCTCCTCCCTTTTACCACTCTTGTGGAGTGGGATCATATGAGTCCTTCTCCAGTCTTCTGGGACCTCTCCTGTGCTCAGAGACTCACTAAACAGTTCTGATAATGGAACTAGTAGTTCCACCCTTAGCTCCTTTAGTACCCTGGGATGTATGCCATCAGGTGCCATTGCCTTGTCCACCCTGAGCTTATCGAGCTCTTGTAGGACCCTTTCTTTTGTGAAGGGACTAGTGCACCCCCGTGTCCATGGTGCTGAGCTGTGGGCCCTGCTCTACCTTCTCTTCAGTAAATACTGCGTAGAAGTATCTATTTAGGATAGATGCTTTTACATGGTCCTCCTCCTCCTCAAATGCCTCCTTATCCCCTTTGATCTTAGCAATACCCCCTCTGGACTTTCTCCTTTCACTAATGTATCTATAGAAAGTCTTGTCACCTTCTTTTACTGTTTGGCTAGTGTTTCCTCAGTTTGGGCCTTTGCCTGCCTTACTGCCTTCCCTGCTTCCCTTAGGGAAGTTTGGTATGCCTCCCTATCTTCATCCCACTGCATTCCCTTATATTTCCTGAAGGCCAGCCTTTTGGCTCTGACCTTTTCTGCTACTGTTTTTGAGAATCAAAGTGGTTTCCTTCTTCTTTTGCACATCCTTTTCTCTCTGACATAATGGGATGTTGCTTCAAGTATTGTGTCCTTAATGCTTGTCCACTTTGCCTGTACCCCTTCACCTGTATTTCTTTTTGCCAGGGCTAGCTTAACTCTGTTGGCTAGCTTATCAAAGTCAGCTCCTCTAAAGTCCCATCTTTTTGCCTTGGAATGGGATGATTTTGTTCTAGTGGCCAAATTGAACCATACCATGTGATGGCCACTGGCCCCCAGGTGACCTTCTACCCATTAGTCAGTACTAGATCTAGGACAGCCCTGTCTCTTGTGGGTTGTTGTACCAGTTGTTTGAGGCCATCCCCCTGTAGGGAATCCACCATGTGTCTAGTTCTGGCAGAAGTTCCTGCTGGTTTTGACCAGTCTGTATCTGGCATGTTGAAGTCTCCCATTATCAGAACCTCCTCTTTAGCTGTCATGTTTTGTGTATCTTCTAACAGTAGTGTGTCTATGTACTGCCCTGGTCTGGAGGCCTGTAGATAACCCCACTTTGTGTGTCTGTCCCATTTCCTGTTTCCAGGGTGACCCACAGTTCTTCTGGCTCCTTATGTATATTCTAAATTTCTGTAGCTTTGATATTTTCATTGACATACAGGGCCCCTCCACCCCCTCCTCCCCTTTTTGTACCTCGGTCTCTTCTGAACAGTACATAGAACTGTATTCACTTGCAGTTCCCCACACTGCCTCCAACAGGCTCCATATACCAGTGGTAAATATTTAAACAATTTGTCAGAGGTGTTGAAAAAATGAACCTGACATCTGCAAATAGATTCACACCAGTATGGGGCCTGCGAGATCTTCACTGAGGGAAGAACTGGCACCAGCCATTTTTCATAAGAAATGTCAGTACTTAAATCTGCATTTCATGCCCTAAGAATGGTTAGTGTGGATTCAGCCCAATAGTCTCTAAGGGCTTTATAGGCCAATTCCACCAGATGCCGTGCCTGGTAACCCCTTAAGGCCTCGAAAGTAAGAGTTGCATAAGCTGTGAAGTGGGATTCGGTAAGACATTCTGGGGGGTTCTTCTGCAACAGTAATGTCCGCACTTGTAAGTAATGGAAATCTTCCTGGTCTGGCAAATGATAGGCTGCCTGTACATTGCAAAAGGGACTACCCCCTGAGAGTCTAGGAGTTGGTATATGAAGGACAAACCCAGTCTATGCCATCTGCGGAATGTTAAGTCCATTTGTACCTGTAAAAATTCTTGTTCAGAAATTAATAACCGGAAATAGTAAAAAATCAGAGCTAGTGTTGACTGGGCTCTTACCTCATACCAACTCCGCAGGGTGTGTCCTGTATCAAACGAGAACATTTGGAAGACAGGTGGAGATGTAAGAGGTGCAAACATTATAGAAGCAATTTCGAATAAATCATTCAATATAAATTCAGTGAATTTCCATGTATAGGGTAGAGTTATACCAAAATAGTTTTACATGTGACTGCCCTATGATATTCTAATAGGTTTTGGGAGGTTCAGGCCTCCCCGTCAACCATCAGCTGCAAAAGTGACCAGCGGACTCTAAGGTGCTGACCTGCCTAAACAAATCTGGAAAAAATTCTGTTCCAGGCTACAAAATAATATGGGGAAGGGGTTAATGGTAGAGTTTGAAAAAAATATAACAATTTATGAAAAATGGTCATACAGATAGTGTTAATCCTTGAGAAAAATGTTAAATGTAAATGAGCACATTTCCCCAACTGTCCCTCCATTTCTTGCATCAATGGTTCAAAATCAAGTAGCTCTAAATGAGCTAAATTCTGATGTATTTTAGTACATCTCCAGCAGGAAGGGAAAATACTTTTTTAAGTTCTGCGTTGGAGAGTAGCTGAGAGTCAAGATCTCTGTTTTCTGGACATTAGTCACATAGCCAGAAAGGGTAGCAAAGGTCTGTTATATTTCTAGCATAGCTGGGCTGGATTGCTCGGGGTCCAGGAGGGTCAGTAAAAGATCATCAGCATATAAGAAAAGCTTAAAAACCCCGCCCTCCCAAGGGGACACCCTGAGTATCCGACTATGTTCTAAGCACTTCAGCCAGCGGTTCTATGTACAGGGCAAAAAGAAGACGGGATAAAGGGCAACCTTGTCAGGTCTCGCAGGCCAGGGGTATTGGAGAAGAAAGGTGACTATTTACCGTAATACAAGCTTGGAGAGAATGAGAAGTGTAAATACATTGAAGTAATGATATAAAATCCTCAGGGAATCCAAAACATGCAAGAGTCCTCAGTAAGAAAAATTCTCCATGATTTGTGCACTTCTGTGGTATATGTTAAGGTGATGGGTTCACATTGGTAACTGGCGATATTACTATTATGTTAATATTTTGCTTTCACGTGCCATTTACATGTGGAAAATCAATAAAATATGAATTTAAAAACATATTCTTAAACAACGTACTTGCATGTATCTGCATGTGCTTCTGTGTCCTGAGTTCCTACACCCATTAGTCCTAGTCAAGGGTATGTTATGTATATAGTTATATCTGTATTGTAAAATGAATTCCTATGTAGAGTTCCTGTTACGTAGTATTTACTTTTAAATCAATAAAATATTATTAAGGAAAAAAAAAAAAGCAAAACTTGACCTGTAACCGTGTATCATGCAATATTGCTGCATGGCCATGTGATTCTTGGCCAGTCATAGCTCTCTATTTTAGGTCCCCATTTTATAGGGACACAGATCATCTTTGTTCCAAATTTCTCAGCACAGTTCTATACTCCATTCTGCTCTGTGCCACCTTCAAATTCCCTGTCCATATTCCAGACCCCAGGAAGATCAAATGGCATTTAGTAGGGAAGCTGACAGATAACAGACAAAAAGAAAATGGACATTTGGGGACGACTTCATCAGAAAGAGAAAAATGGCTCCTAACAGTATCCACAGCAGCAGCCCTCTCCTGCCCAGGGGCGAACCTCATTCCCCTATGCTGCTGACACTGCAACCCCCTGTTACATATGAGGGGATCTTTCTTGGTGTCCTTTTTCTGCTTCAAATGATGACTTTTTGTCATAAATGGATGCAACTTCTGAAAATAGCAGCAGGGCTGTACAGATGGAAGTTGATGGACTCAGACGCAAATGCAGCATACATATGTATATGTATCCAGCCCTTCTCAAAATCCCCCACCTAGTTTCAAAGCAGTAGGTTTTTTAATCTGCAACTTGGCAGAGCCCCCCCCTTCCCCACTAAGTGACCTTGGTTCAACACCTGGGCCATTTCAGGTTGTGTCTAGTGCAACATTACTAGAATAGTCCAGCCTACAGTACTTTGCAATGTTCACATTGCCAGCTGTTTTGCAAGGCAGTACATTGTGTATCCTAGCTGCTGAACGTGCAGTGGTGTGTCCTGGAGGGGCTTTGTCGTGGAAGGAGAGGCGGAGAACAAAAGCTGAGTCAACAGATTTTGAAATAAAATTATGAAATAGCTGGCACAGGGGAGAGAGAGAGAGAGAGAGAGAGAGCTAGCAGTGGCCTAGATGCCAGTCACTGACTGGACCAGATATTCAGGAGGGCATATTACATTATTTGCTATGTTCTGACTGTTGGCAATCTTTGATAACAAATATTGACCTAAATCAAGCCCTGAGGTATAGTTAACCAGTTGCTAGCTACAAGCAGAAGTTTGTTATGTTTCTTTTTCATTTCCTTCCAGAATAGGACAGTGAATAGAGGCTGTAATCAGTTGCACCACACTCAGAGTCTGTGGCTCAGACTGGGGTCACTTTTGAAGGCCTGGTCTATCTGAGAATGTGCCTAAATCATAGAGATCTTGTAAAACACAGCACTGGGGTGCTAACTGCAGACATCTTCAATAAGGGCAAAGAATAAAGATTTCAAAAGCCAAATATTTTAGTCAAGGTGGTGTAACAAATGCATCTGCAGGAATTCACTGTCCAAATCAAAGATGGCTGTCAGTCCTGACATCGAAAAAATATCACATGGTCAGCATACTACTGTTTAATAAGATCCCTGTGGTGTAAACAGAGCCACGTGGAAGATCAACAGTGATGTGACTGAATTAAGAATAGAGTCAAAATACAGGTAGGTCTATTACTGTCACCACTACAGAACTTCTAACTTTCACACTTTCAACACATGTAAACATAGAATTTGTTGGCTGACAAGGACCACTTGCACCCCCCCGGACTGCGCAGATGTTCCCTGCCCAATCTATCTCTGCAGGCCCTATCAGGTCTCCAGAAACCCTCCCCTCTCCCTGCCTATTTTCTAATATATCCCTGTGTCTATCCCACGCATGAACATACATACGAACACGCCAGCAGATAAAGGCGTTACTTCAAGTTCCAGGAAATCTTGACTGTATTCTGACATATGCAGTTAGCCTTCACCATTCAACTGCCCCAGAGAAGAAAAAGTTAAAGAACATATGCAAATAGTAGAACGTTGATAGGCTCAAGCTCAGTTTTCAAATTACTGGCCCTGGTGTATTCTATGTAACTGGCAGATTCTTTACTTCGCCTGCCAAAGTTAGATGCCTTGGAGATTGCTTCTTCAGCTTGAAGATTTTATTTTATTCTCAGGGTGGGATATTCGGACTGTGCCAGGCAGGGGCGCAAGCGTGGGCACAGCACATCTGGGATGAGCCAGGGCATGGACCAGGCAATATTCAACGGTGCTGCGCCATGACTCAGCACCATTGAATAGGGCACTGAGGGTACACGCTCTGTGCACGGCGCAGTGGCACTACGCCAGCACAAGTGGCAGGTGGGGAGCAGGGGATACACTAGTGCAAGTGCAGTTGCGCTAGGTGTATCAACTGCAGTATTCAGCACTGGGCATGCAAATGGGCCATTTGCATGTCATTATGGCTTCATTTGCATGCTGTGCACCGATCCCTGGCGACTTGCACCTGGCGCCCTGCCAGGCTGCATGACTGCCTCCCCATCCCTCGGCAGGCTCCACACTTGATCGCCCATTCGCGGGCAAGTGTACATATACGCCCTGATGGTCCAGTGGACCCTACCCCTTCGCCTGATCGTGGGCATATGATAATAAGCTCCCTGGTGGTCCAGTGGACCTTATCCCTTTGCCCGATCACAGACATATGTTTAATATCTCCCTGGTGGTCCAGTGGACCTTACCCCTTCGCCCAATTGCAGGCATATGTTAATTCATAAGAATAACATCTCCCAGGAGGCACAACCTGCTGACAACCTCCCAGGCGAGAATCCTTTACTCCAGCCTCAAGTCCCTCAGGCTCATGGCCTGGTTCTTGAGGACATAGAATATGCTAATCTGCCTCTTTCTGAAGGGGTCCTTGAGGTCCTAAGGGTCTCTTGGAAGCCCTCTACCAGGAAAACTTACACCTCTAAATGGAAGAGGTTTTCCATTTGGTGCCAACAGAAGGTCATAGACCCCTATCAGGCTGGACGTTCAGTTCTATTGGACTACTTAGTCCATCTTCATTCCATAGGCCTTAGGCCATCTACCCTCAAGGTACACTTGGCAGCTCTCTCTGCCTACCTCTCAGCAGGTAAGGGCACTTCTTTGACTTCCAATCCAATTTTCGGGAAGTTTTTCAAAGGATTGCTTAATTTGCATCCTCCACACAGGGAACCAATCCACTCTTGGGATTTGAACATAAGCATTGCACAACTCCTTCTGTCAGCCAAACCCTCCATTCTCTCCCGACTAAGAATGCGCTACCACGGGGTGGGTCGATTTGCCCTTGCAACAGGCTCTTGATGCCATCACTGTGAAGTTTTCGTGGCACTAGGCTGGCCTAACTACGAGCATAGTCTACAGTTTTTCTCCCCTTGCTTTACCTACAAATTTACCTTCCTCTTCTCTCCCCCCTGTCTGAGCAACTTACTACTACTTAAACCTTCCCCATGGCTATTCAGATCCTCTTTTTCTCCTTTGCTGTCCACCCCATCCCCCCATCTGACAAAAGGCGGGCGATCATTTGCCTACTCTGCCCCTACCACTTGGAATTCCTTCCCTTCTTCTGCTCTGTCCCTCAACTACTGTGTACTTATGCTGTTATATTTTTTTGTCTAACGTACTCTGTAAAACCACTGTCTTATGCACTATATATTGTACTCTTGATCCGGGTTGCCCCTGGAAAAGGGACTATACTGTTTCAGTTAGCTTACCAGGTTAACACATTTCAAATAAATAAATAATAATACAACCTCCATTTGAGCCCATGTCCTCAGCAGATCTCAAGTATGTGACTTGGAAAACAGTCTTTCTATTGGCAATTACTTTGGCCAGAATGATTAGTGAACTCCGGGCTTTGTCCACAGAGCCTAACTACATTTCAGTACATAGGGCCATGGTAGCACCCAGAACCAATAGAAGTTCCTTCCCAAAGTGGTGTCTGATTTTCATCTCAACCAGCCCATTACCCTGCCTGTCTTTTTCACTGATCACTCCAGTTCAGCGGAACATAGGCTGCATAGCTTAGATGTTAAGAGGGATATCAACTATTATTTGGACCATACAAAGGGCCATAGACAGAACAATACTCAGCTATTCCTGACCTACAGAGAAGTGGGGAAAGGCAAAACAGCTACAAAAAGGAATACTGCATGCTGGATTGTTGCATGTATTCAGTTATGCTACAGGTCTCATCCACCAGGGGTACAGCTGCTTCTATAGCAGCTGCTAGAGATATTCCTTTGTTAGAAATTTGCAAAGCAGCCACCTGACAAACTGTTCACACCTCTTCTAAACATTATTGCCTGTGCACCCAGGATAGAAGTGAAGCCAGGTTTGGCACAGCAGTACTGCAGATCTTGTTTCATAATAGGTTCTATGCCGACCACCAAAGGTACTGCTTGGTATTCTGCATATGTCAGAATACAGTAAAGATTTCCTGGGACGTGAAGAAAAAGTTACTTACCATAGTATTCTTCTTTCTTCCATGTGAATCTTTACTATATTCTGAGCTCCCACCTTACCTCCCTGTTAGAACCTGGTGGGCACTGCACTCCAGCTGTTAATGTTTTGTTGTTGAAACTTGTTTAGGTTGGCTGTTTGGGGCATCTATGACCTGAGTGATTTCAGATGTCCTATTTAAAAGGGAGGATTACAGTTCTTAGGGGGATTTAGTTCTGGAAGATAGTATAGATAGCAAATTTTCTTTCTACATGCTTCGTAAGAATCTGACAGTTACATAGAATGCACCAGGAGAGTAGTTTGAAAACCGAACTTCAGCCTATCAGTGTTCTACTATTTGCGTAGGTTCTTTAGCTCTTTCTTCTCCGTGGCAGTTGAATGATGATGCTAACTGCATATGTCAGAATACAGTAAAGATTCCTTTGGAAGAAACAAGATTACTGTGGTAAGTAATTTTGTCATCTATCTAGTCTGCTCAGTTGTGCAGTTCCCTATGTATTTACTAAGGAAACTCCCCCCCCCATGATCGAAGGCCCTCTATCTTATAGCCTTCACCACTTCCACTGGCAGTCTGTTCCAGGTGTCTGCCACCCTTTCAGTGAAGAAATGTTTCCTCAAATCTCTCTTGAACTCCCCCATTCTCCAGCTTCAACACATGCCCCTTGGTGCTTGTGTTCTGTCTCATTTGAGAGAGACTCCCCTCCTGCACCCTGTTCACCCCTGTGAGGTACTTGTAGGTCTCTATCATGTTACTTCTGCGTCTCTTGTCTTCCAGGGTGTACATATTAAGATCTCTCAGTCTCTCCTCATAAGGCTTCTTATGCAGCCTCTGCGCTATTTTAGTTGCCCTACTCTCGACTGCCACTACCCTGTCTATGTCCTTTCTAAGTTGGGGTCTTCGAAAATGAACACAGAATTCCAAGTGGAGTCTCACTAGTGAATAATACAGTGACAACACCACCTCCTGCTCCTGCTGGAGATACCCCTGCCTCTGGACCCCAGCATCCCACTTGCCCTACCACTGCTTTGGAAACACTGCTCTGACACTTTGAGGTCCTCAGATATGATAACCCCAAGGTCCCTTTCTGTTTAGTGACTGTCAGTTCCTCCCCTCCCCAACCTATATTCGGCTCCTGGCTTCTCATATCCTAGGTGCATGATTTTGCAATTTTTGGTATTGAATCCCAACTGCCATGTCTTTTGAGCACTCCTTGAGTTTCCCAAGATCCTTGTGCATTCTATCCACCACCTCCTGAGTATCCATCCTGTTGCCGGTTTTGGTGTCCTCTGCAAAAATGCATACCTTCCCTTCCAGTTCTTCTGCAATTTCCCCTATGAAGACATTGAATAAGAATGGTCTCAGTACTGAGCCTTGTGGCAACCTGCTGGTCACTCTTCCATCATTAGGGTGAGTGAGTGAGTGAGTGCCATTGACCACCACCCTCTGCTTCCTATCCATTAACGAGTTTCTGACCCAGTTCACCACTTTGGATCCCACCCCTAAGGCTGCTCATTTTCTTTATCAGTCTCCTGTGTGGCACAGTGTCGAAGGCCTTGCTAAAGTCCAGATAGGCCACATCCACTGCCCTCCCCTGATCTATTTCCCTGGTCAGTCAGTCAAAGAAATATATGGAATTCGTTTAGCATCACATTCCGCCCCCCATGAATCCATGCTGCCCATGGTCTTGCAGCCCACTGGACTCAAGAGACAAGAGTCTTAAAAGGGTCACATGATGGCAGCCTGACAATTAGTAGCAAGCTCCCATTGCTCCATCCCTCTCCTGCTTATACCTGCTGCTAAATCCTTTTATTGAAATTGAATTTACCTGTTAAACCGACGAGCTTGTGCCCGAAGATCTCCTGGCACCGGCAGACTATGAGAAAAGCACCTCCATGGCACTCTCCCCCTCCAACTCCTGAAAAAGACAAGGCCACTAAATGGCCTAAGCAACATGCTGTTGGCAGGTCTAAAGCTTCAGCAGGACCTACAGCACTATCAGAAGGACAGTTTTTGGAAATAATGCAACCGATGCAGGAATCGATTGCTAATATCTCTGATGAACTCTATCAAATTAAAACAGCAGTAGACTCTCTAACAACAAGAGTGGGAGACTCTGAAGTCAGACTAATCTCCCTGAAAAAAAAAAACAAGACAAAGCAGAGACTAAACACACCACTGCCATGAGAAGAATTAAAAAGCTAGAGGACCTAGAGGGGAGAAGTCTGCAAAATAATCTGCTAATCACTGGGATACAGAGAAAGAAGATGGCAACTCCCCAATACTTTTCCTCCAGAAATTTTGCAAACAAATATCAGGTCCCTCTCCAAATGGAACCACATATGTGATTGACAGAGCCCATTGGGCGCTTCGCCCACCACCACCACCACCACCACCCGGTTTGCCTCCCAGGCCTATCATCTTTAAGTTGCTCAACTTTCTTGATAAGCAGCACATTTTGGCCCAAGTGAGAGCCCTGAAGGAGGTTCAGTGGGAAAGATGTAGAGTGATGCTCACACAGGACTTACCACAGTCTGTCCGAGTGAAAAGGCGGAAATTACATCCACGTGTTTCGAAGCTGATTGCCGCCGGGAAGCAGTTTAGGGTGAGATACCCGGTGGTGCTTCAGGTTAAGCTCGGAGACCAATGGATAACTTTTGAGTTACAGAAACAAGATCTGATAGAGCTTAAGAAATTTCTGCCAGACTTATTTAAATGATCCTAAGTGAACAGTCTGTTGTGTTATCTATAAACAAAATAACAGAGTGTATGCAGTGATATTTGTTTGCCCGTGACTCAACTTGCTGACTTTGTCTGGGAATTTGATGCCGGGAGTCTGATGGGGTCAGAAGCTGTTTAGGTGTCTGAGGATCAGTCTAGGACTTGTTTATTCCTTTGATCCACCTGGGTTGTGGAAGAGTGTAAATTTGTAACCCACTGACGGCATTGCAATCGACAGAGAGAACTTGTTGCTTTTCTAGGAGCCATGAACACTTGCTTATTTTAAACTCTGTTCTTGACAAACTTTAGCAAACTTTGACTATTAATATTGAGCACAGTTTTGCATTATTTTGGGGCACTTCTGTGAGTTAACAGAAGGATTTGTCTTGCAGATTTATATCTTTTCCCCTTCCGGTGCCTTCTTGAGCTTCATAGACTCTGCTTAACTTCAAATGGTTTTTCTGAAGTTCGGGGGGGTGGAGGTGGTCTTCTGAATACGCCAATGTGCTACTTAATCTGGAGGTGTTTTTTGTTTCAGGACTTGCTTTCTTTAATGACTCTTTCTGTCCCTCATATTGTCACTTTTTACTAGTGCTCTATGTCTGCATATTACTTTAGGAGCCTTAATTTTCCCAGAGAAGGAGGAAAGTTGCCAAAGACTGTCTTACTACTCGAGTTCTGAGCACAAGCGCAACAATTTATTATTATTACTATGTTGTGTTGCTTGCTAATTGTATAAGAATATGTGGAGGGGGATGGGGTGGAGCACTGTTCGTGAGGTTTGCACAGCAACATCACCTGGTGGTATACATAGGTCAGAGCATTTGGAAGAACTGGGGAGTTACTAAGGTAATGGGACTGTATTCTGTTTGGTTAATTTGGGGAGTTAGGGGGGAGGGCAGGTACTGGGTGAGATTTTTGCTATGCTATGTGTTTGGGTTGGGGGGTGCCAAGTATCAAGGTTTCCTGTGTTCTGACATAGAGTGACCACTGATGCAAGCAGTGTCCTTATCTGCTTTCCTTTCATCAGTAGGTTACCACCAGGTTGTTAACAAATGAGTGGCCCGTATATTATTTTGAGCTGGAACGTTAGGGGTGCCCAAGACAGATGTAAACAGCAAACATTTTCTGAAACATTTGCTGCATCTCAAAGGTGAGATTGTTTGTTTACAGGAGAACCATCTCAGGAGGGAAGACACTCCTCTATTATGTACAGGCTGGGTTGGACAAGCCTTCGGTGCGGGAGTGTCCACTAACCGGAGGGGGGGGATTTTGCCATCCTAATAAATAAAATTCTTCCTTTGAGGTTAGAACAAGAGATATGGTATACTAATGGGTGTTGTTTATTACTTCTCAGAATGTTGGAATCCCAGCTGATTTTGAATGGCTCAGTATATGGTCCCAGTGTAGACTCCCCACAATTTTTCGCACAGTTCCTGAATTTAGTAGTCTCTAATCCACCCGAAAATAACACTGTTGGGTAGAGACTGGACCATTACCCCTCAATTACAGCTGGACAGGTCAGACTCTAGGAGATCTGGTCTCTCCCCAGCACAGAGAGCCTTAAAAGATCTTATGTTTGGGGTGGGGTTGCTTGATGTTTGGAGAGTTTTGAACCCCACCGAAAGACAGTATACCTTTTTTCACCCTCTCACCATACCTTTTTCAGAACAGATTATTTTTTGGTTAGCTCCTTCAGCCTACCAGGAGTTCTGGATGTGTGTATTCATGCGCAAGTTATATCGGATCACTGTCCTGTCTCCATCACCTAACTTTTAGGGCCAGGTGTCAGGAGAGACTCTCTGTGATGCCTGAATAACCAGCTACTCCAAGCCCCTAGTACTTTTACTTGCATAAAAGATTTCTTTTCTCACTTTCTAGATACCAGTCGGGGGTCAGGACTAAGAATAAATGTGGTCTGGGCAGCCTTGAAATGTGCTTTAAGGGGTGAATGCATCTGCCTCGCATCCACTAGAACTCGACAGTTCAACTTCCAAATTGAGGGTTTACTTAACTCCATCAAATCCATTGGGAGTGACATCAGTCACCATTCACTGGAGAGGGATTGGGTTAAACTGCACACTTTGCAAGCCCAATTCTCGGACCTTATGTCCCAGAGGGCTGAACTCTCTCTTAAGCGAACCCAGCTTAAATATCTTGAATCTGGTGAAAGGGTGTGTAAGCTACTTGCTATCCGAATCAAACAAGCAGAAGCTACACGGTACATCCTTGGTTTGTATTTAACATGAAATGGCCCGGTCACCACAGATCCCAGGGAAATCGCTGCTGGATTCAGACAATATTTCCAGGCCCTTTATTCAGTCGCCAGAGAGGCGGCTCCAACAGATGAGGATATCTGGAATTATCTTGATCTGGTGGATCTTCCTCACCTGTCCCCGAATGAGGCTTCTTCTCTGATATATTGCATTAAGGTGTGGGAGATAGAACAAGCAATAAAACCACTCTCTTCAGACAAATCCCCTGGGCTAGATGGCCTCTCGAATAACTTATTTAAATCATTTATTTATTTAGTTTTTGTTGACCGGGTAAGTGCAGTAGACAAATCGTGCCTATTTTCAGGCACAACCCAGAGGAGGGAAATACAGATGAATGCCAGCTGACCTTGAACCAGATTAAGCTGTTGGTGGTATTTTTAGTGAATGAGGGAAATTTGACCAGGACACTGGGGAAATTCCCCTATTCTGGAGGGTGCTGTTGGATGGCATTTTAGCCAGAGGGTTTGCAGACACCGGCGGAGCAGGACGTGTGGAAAGCTGAGGAGCTGCTCTCCTCCTCCGCTATTGGCTTTTCCCTTTTTTCATGAATGATGGAACCTACCTCGGATGGAGGTGCTGTGAGGGCAGCGGTTTCATTATTGTTTACGGCAGAAGAGTCCGTTTCCAGGACCAATGTACCCAGTGAGGAGGAAGATCTCCGAAACCAGCTGGCTGATATGGAGCGACAGTATTGTGAACGACGGAACAACCTGGTAAAGGCGTTGGAACAACGACGGTCTGTTTTTTTGGATACACACATACAGTAAACGGAAGTGGCACAGGGAGAGTCCCTGATGGAATCGGAAAGCGGTTTTTTGGATACCGGAGCTACGGAGACAGGAAATCTTTTTTTTTTTTTATTCATTTTACAATGTTTCCATAGTAAATAAAGCATACAACTGAATTAGTTTGCATTATCTTAGATACATGCTAGCATTAGTATTACTTATCAGTTGCCATATAGTACAACATGTGGGGGTACATTCCAAACCTTCTCCAACAGAAATAAAAATGTTTAGGAGTTGTGAGGAACAGACAACGTTAGGTACTATTCTAAGAATGATTACTGTAGCCCTAGGCCACTATCCTCACTTAATTATCTGGAAGCTGAAGGAATGTTATACCCCCCTACCAGTCTTCACACCCCTTCCCTCTATCCTTAATTATTAACATAGAAAGCATTTTAATACAACCGACTCCCATTCCTACTAATATTCTTTTCAACGTCCTTACAGTGCCTAAGGTAACACTCCATATAACATATTCCCTCAAAGAGGACATTATAAAAACAACAATTAAGGTTTAATATCCTGGAGTGAGTCCCTAAACATCCTCCAACATCATAGTCCGTTCACGTAAATACAGTATACAGTACCAGGCTTAATTAGCTATTATCCTCCTCAGAATCGGTAGGCAGTCCTGGATTCTCCGGGGGTCTCGAACGGAATTCCAGGGCAATCGCTTCAACTTTTTTTTGGCTTCCTCTGGATGATTGACTTGGTATACCTTCCCTCCATATGTCAGCCACAGCCGGGCTGGGGCCAGCAGCAAATACGCCACACCTAGGCTTCGTAGTTGTTTTCATAGCGGATCAAACAATTTCCTCCTGGTCCGAGTTGCAAATGACCAGTCAGGAAAAATTTTAACTTTCTGGCCCTCCATCTCTATTGGATAGGATGTTCTCGCCCACTGAAGGATTTTGTCCCTAGTTCCAGGCCTGTCTGTTATCAAGAGGATTGTACAGGGGTCTCACGATCCAACTGGGCCCTTCTGAAATTAATCCTGAACACCTGTTTTAAGCAATCTGCTTCCAGCTGTAGCTCCGCAGGGACCGAGGTAATAAGCCAGTTCTTTAGATAAGCCAGAATGTCCCTTCCTTCAGTGTCTTCCTGGACCCCCACCAGCCTCAGGTTCATGGCCCATTCTGAATTTTCCAGCCTCTCCATGCGGGCACTCAGATAGCTTATCTCCAAGGTGGTTTTATTGAGCGCTGCCTGGGTTTGTTGTGATCGATTATCTGCTTCTTGTACCATTTTAGTGGTTAGATCAATTTTTACATCCTGGGCGCCCAGTCGATCAAGGACCCTTTCCAGTTTTTGATCCATCTCTCGGACCGCGTTCAGCATTGTCTCCCAGGGGTGGGCATCTTTCCCTTCACTCAGGCCCGCTGCTTGTTCTGGCCTTCCCAACTGACTTGATGCTGGAGGAGGAGCCGAGTTTTGAGACGGACCTGTAGTTATTCCTTTCGGTCTACCCATTACGATTTTAGTATCGATTTGTTCATCAGGTAATAAACTGTCGAGTTCTGGTGCTTTCCTATGTTCAGAAGTTGTTTATTCAAACTTTTTAGCCAAAAATAGGGGATACGAGGTGCAGACCTAGGGAGGAAGCTGCCGGTCTCAAATGTGGCTCTCTAGCGCCTCCGAGACAGGAAATGTTGATGTGGATCTGCTAAATTATGTTACTACACCTGGGGCTTCACAGGTTGAGTCTTCTTTTGCTACCGGAATGGATAACTCTGAAGTGCTGTCTGCAGCCAATGCTGCAGGTACCTTGGTCCCCACTGAAAGACTGTCCAGCAATACTGTGTTACAGACTATGTTTTCTCAGACTCCAATGGAAGGTTTAAAGAACTTGACTGTTAATCCTAGTATTACTAGCATAGAGTTACCTATATTGCCTGACCCTGACCCCCCCTTCTCAAAATCTGAACTCTATCCAAGTGGGGTCTTTTGAGGTTTCTGAATCCCCTTCGTGGGTGGCCACAGCTTTGGAAGCTGAGGGGTGGGTCAGATCCCCAGATGGGAAATCCTGGGATGCAAATGTAAAGCCTCTAGAGGTTTCTTTATCCTCCTCCGTTACTATGACTCCCAGCAATCCCAGTATTCCTTTAGGACAACTAACAGCTCTTTCATCGGATCCTTTACCTAAGGCTCCTAGTCCTGATATGTTGGAGCACCTTAGAGAACTGGAAGAGGGTAATATAAGTCAGTCTCCTGATCCCTCCACCCCCAATGTGGTTACTCATGCTAGTATTGTCTCCCCTACCCCAGTGAATACGACTGAGCTTGGTCAGGATGAAGGTTCTTCTGTGTGGCAAGGTAATATTGCAGAACGCCTTTTTCCAGCCACATTTGGTCTAGGTAATGAGCCTGCCGCATGATGAAATGCTGTTCGTTTGAAATTTAGAGGGTCACAGGAGGAGATCCCGAATAGACTTTTTATTGGTCGTGACCTGTTAAAAAACAGTTTGAGGTTTTACATCTATGAGATTTACGTCCTGATCCATATGCCAGGGGATACAGTTTTTGATGTAAGTTTTAAACACCCGGCAGATTTGGACAGGTTTTGGAAGCAGTACCTAGTTTTGAAACATACACATTTATGGAAACCTTACTTGGCAATACCCTTAACTAAACCAGTTTCAAAGAAAATCACTATTCTATTTCGGAATGAAGGAGTGAATGTAGCTGACAGTACATAATGGTTGAAACAGCACTGTTCTGTTAAAAGTCCCCCAGAACCCATTCTTGATGAGGAGCATCTATGGACAGGGGTTTGGAAATATCAAATTGACTTACGTATTGAGAATGGCCTGACTAAACATTTGCCGAATTGTTTTTTTCTAGGTTGGGATTGAGGGGTACTTTTTTGCCCAGGACAACCCAGAGCCTGTTATAAATGTGGGGCTTTGGGTCATTTGAGTAATATATGTGACCAGCAAAAATGTGGCTTACGTGGGGATTTGGGGCATATAGGTGCACACTGTAGAAACCCCATGACAAGTAATTTATGTGAGGAAAAGGGACACACATTCCGTACATGTTCTTGGGCGTCACATAACCAAGCTGACGCTGCCCGTAGGGTGGAACAAGACATTTTTGTTGCAAATGCACAAAGAGAACGTTAAAGGTTGCAAGATTTGCTAGTCCATAATGTAGCTCAGACTGTAGCTCAGGACCCAGTTCCAAATTTGACTGAGGGTGAGGTTTCTCACATCCCGATCCCTGATGGAATGGATACCAGTGCCCAGGATCCTCCATCTTTAATTGATATAGGGCAGCTTGAACTTTTGGTTACTAACCCTTTGCTCCGGACAGAGACCAGTGGGCAGCCTGGTAAGGAGCTGACAGTTTCTGCTTCCCATCCAATTGCGGAAACTCATATTACTCAGGAACCCTTGTGTATGCCTCCTCCTGGAGCATCATCAGATATTCCCTTTCAGCGTGTCACTAGATCAAAAGCATCTAGAATGAGCTCAGGGGCCCCTCCTTTTTGTCCAGAAATAGTATGTTCCACCATAGTGAACCCATTTGCTCCTTTACAAGATCCAGATGGAGATGAGGAGGAGGCGGATTCGGATTTTTCGTCTATCGCCTCCTCACTCCCCGAACATGTCCAGGATTTTGAAGTTAAGGATAAACCCAAACCAAAAAAGCGGAAAAAATGGAAGTGATTTTCGTCTTTTAGAGTTCATTGTTTTTTTCTTCCTATCATCTAAACCTTCCTGGCAATGCATATTTCTTTACTTACCGTTAATGTTAACAGTATAAAGTCTCCTTTACGGAGATGAACCACTTTTGCCAGCCTCATTACTCATCCTGGTTCTATTATTTTTTTACAAGACACCAGGTTAAACTCCTTGGACTGTGTCAAAGCAGCTAGTCAGAATTGGTGTTGGGGTGTTTCCTTTTGGTCTCTAGGGGAAGCTGTTTGTGATGGCTTAGGGATTCTGTTTTCTTCAAACTTAGCCATTAAAGTGTTACAACTATTAGATATAGTTCCATGAATATAGTTGTTTCACAGTGCATTTACCGACTTTTAAATATCTATGCCCCCCAGTCCAAAGCTGATAGAGCGGCTTTATTTAAACAGATTTCCACATATTTACATACCTCGAAATTGGTGGTGTGTGGGGGGGGGTGACTTTAGCTGTGGTTAAACAAATAAAGATTGGGGACATATGACAATAACATTTTTCTGTGATACAAATGCATTGTTGTATGTTTTAAGAACAAACAATTTGGTGGACCCCCATGACATACTTCACCAAACGCCAGTACACACTTTTTATAAAGCATCAATCTCTACCAAAATAGATTTTTGGTTTGTATCTCAGAGGATTACTTGTAGTTCTATTTTGACGTTGCCTTTGGAAACATCTGATCATTTAATTGTTAAATTTACTCTTGGCAATTATCAAAAACTCTTTCTAGGCCGGGGTTTTTGGAAGTTAAATACATCCCTATTACAGGATGTTATACTTGCTGCTCAGTTAGATTTCTTTTTTTCCTTAAGGTCTGACATTTCCTTTTTATATGATAGCCCTCTGGATTGGTGGGAGGACACAAAAAAAGGATTTAAAATGGCTTTTTTTGCACTTTTCCAGATATAGGGCAAGAGATGCCTATCTCACATATTTGGGGTATAGAGCCAGATATATGGCCTTTTTGTTACAGGCAGTTTCCTCACAGGGTGTACAGAGGCAAAATGTTTTAGCTCTCAAGGAAAAAATGATGGCCTTTCTCCACAATAGAGAAAAACAATATAGGTTGCAACAGAAATATCTAACTATGGGTACTAGAGAGAAAGTGAATCCTCTTGATTTAGCCAGTCAAAATTTGCCACCATTATGTATGACCTCTTTAAAATCGTCTGATGGCACCTTGGTTGATGATACTCAGCAAATTAGGAACATGGTGCAAGAATATGTTGAAAAAAACTTTTCCTCCCTAGGTTTAGCACCCCCTGTTTCCTTTTTACATACCTTAGCCATACCGTTACTTACGGATCAGGAAGTTGATGCCCTTCAGGCCCCTTTTTCCTTAGTTGAGATTACACAGGCAATTGGTCATTTGTCCACTACTTCTAAACCTGATGGGGATGGTTTGCCAAACCTGTTTTATAAAACATATGCAGCAACACTGGCACCATGGCTGTTGCTCGTTTATCAGGCTATTTGGCAAGAACAAAGAGTTACTCTTAGTATGGGGAATGGGGTCCTTTTTTTGTTTATAAAAAGGGAGAGCCTATGGAATTACAGAATTGGAGGCCTTTAAGTCTCCTGACCACTGATTATAAAATTTTGGCTAGTATTCTAAATAACCGACTATTAGCTGTTTCAAAAAAATTGTTGGCTACTACTCAAACCTATGCAGTCTTAGGAAGGAATATTTCTCAAAATTTAATTTTTATTAGGGAATCATTAGAGCTCGGTTCAAAGAAACAGCTAACTGGTCATCTACTAGCGTTAGATTTAGAAAAGGTGTTTGATGCTTTAAGACATGATTATCTTTGGGATGTTTTAACTTACTATGGTATACCGTCTATATTTTAAAATCTGCTTAAAACTCTATATAGCACAGCAATGGTAACGCCTTTGGTTAATGGTCATTTGGGAGTTCCGGTCCCTTATCGGGTAGGAGTTAGACAGGGCTGCCCTTTGAGTCCGCTTTTATTTGTTTTTGGTTTGGACCCTTTATTAAGATATATTGACAGGGATATGCAGCTGCAGGCTATTGTGTCCACTGAGAGTTTCTGTTTCTCAAAGATTTTAGCTTATGCTGACGATTGTATCTGCCCTATTGCAGATGTAGAATCAGGGATACACATCTTGACCTTTTTACATTCTGTACAATTGAGCACTGGTATCAAATTAACATGTCTAAATGTTTTTTGTTACCTTTAGGTTCTGCTCCTAGTGTGAAGTTGTTTGACATACCAGTAATCACTACTAAAGTGAAATTTCTTGGGGTTTTTTTTTGTTCTCATGAATCAGTAAATAGTAATTGGGATGGAATTTATGATACGGCTCTTTCTAAAGTAAAAAAATGGCAAGCATGGAAAATAACGCGAAAGAAACGTGTTTTTCTGTTGAAATCTTACATAGCCCCTCTTTTTGTTTATCTGTCTCGTATTTTTCCTTTGCCTTTTGTGATGCATACTAAAATTATGGGTCTTTTTTTCCAGTTATTATGGGGTAGTCTCTTGAATCCTGTGAAGAGAGCACACACCTACAGACCCTGGAAAGAGGGTGGCTTAGGTATGTTACATCCAATTGTGCATTTTTTGGGGAATTTTTGTTATACCTCTATTCGACCTCTTTTGTTGGAAAACACTGCTGTAGGTACTATGTGTATGTCTCTGTGGGAAACCCCTTTTCTAGCAGCCTGGGGTCGAGGAAAATGGCACCCTGTGGAAAGGCAGCTTCTTATATATGTGCACTACACACTTAAATATATTCGCTTGTGGAACATAGAATTAAGTTGGTTTGTGTCACACGAGAGAAAGTCCTTTTATAATCACATTGTTACTACTTGTTATTTTGAGGAACCCCTTTTTTTAGTTTCTGCAGACATAAATACATCCATTTTGCTAGCCAGTATGATAGAGCCCAGAATACCGGAGAAAATGCGTGATGTGGTTTGGTTGTGCATCCATCAGAAACTAAACGTAAAGGCTAACCAGATGCACAAACAAATAAGTGATAGGGTTTGTCCAGAAGTTTCCTGTCAGGGACAGTTGGAGACAATACAACATTTATATTTTGATTGCACACACATTGCCTCCTTTTGGTCTGCACTGGCACATTGGTGGGGTGAATCATTGTTTGAATCTATAACATATAATACCTTGATATTGGGCCAACTCCCACGAGCATGGTGTAAATGGCATAAAAGTACGGTATATGTTCTTCTGGCCTGCTTTAAATGGCATATTTGGCAAGCACGATGTTTGAGAATTTTACAAAATAAGATTTACTCTATACAAGAAATTTTTTTTCATATACAGAATGACCTGGATGCATTATATGCTTATGAAATTAACACACTAGGGACTTCTGTTGGTGAGATTCTTTGGAAAAATGTATTTTGGGTAGGCTGAAGGTTTTTTCCTTTGATTTCTAGTTACAAATATATGACAGTTATTTTTCTAGGGATCACAGGTTTTCCTTTTGTTAGATATAAAACCTTAGAATATTTTGTTTTTCCCTTCCAAGTTCTCTTATTTACGGGGGGTGTACCTGAAACTATTTTGTATGTTTTTTTCTTTATGGTAGGGTATTAATGAATTTCTTTTCCTTTTGCTTTGACCAAATGTGTTTATTCCTTGTATTGCAAAAGTTTTTGTGTTTGTATAACTTTATTTTCTTGGTTACAGTTTGTTTTTTTTATTTGTGTGAAATAACATTGTTCGCTATGCTTTGTTTTTGTTTTTGAAATAAAAATTTCCCCTACTCTTCAGAGGGGGAACCTCTGTCCAAGATGGCGGACACACCCTTGCCTTCTGAGGAGGGAGCTATGGAGGTGGGAGACTTGGTCTCTGCTCCTACCTCTGATCAAATGGAGACCACAACAACAACTACTGACGTTTTGTCTGTTGCTGATACTACTTCTACTTTAAGTTCTGTTGCTAATACTCAGGCTGATATGCCTAGCCCTAAGCTTACTCATTTTGGAGCTGACTTGCTGACTTGCATGCCTACAGTTGACCTACCAGAGGATTTTACTTCCTCAGATTCTGATATCCACTGTTTGGCAGAACAGGAGATCCAGGAGCGTTTTGCAATGGTGGAGTGCCATTTTGCCAGTGCAAAAATGAAACTACAAAGAGATTTACAACGCCTGAGAGCCGACAGACAAGATGCATCTTCCACTGGGTCGGCTGATTTTCGGGATCTACCTGACGTGACTCCTCCACTGCCTGTTGCTGTGACAGGCTCAGACCCGACATGTGAGTCGGTAGATGCAGCCCTACAGCCTGCTCCCCTGCCGCCTACTGTAAGTACCGATTCGATTTTACTTATACAAAATGCTTCACCAACATTACGGAGCACCCCTCTAGTACAAGAATTACCTGCTATTGAACCTAATAAAGTGCCTACCTGGACTGTTGAATTGATGCTGAGAGGTGCTGGCTGGATTCAGGGCTCTGTCACGGGGCGTTGGAAGTCGGGTCTGTCTCCTATACGGCCCCCCCGCCCTGAAGATTTCCCGGAGCTACAGAGTACAACAGACACATCAAAGGTCTCTACTGATCCCTTGTATCTCCCTCAAGAACTGGAGCTTACACAGAACCCTGTGTTGGATTGTCTGAAGGGTTCTCCACCTCAGGCTTCTCTTTCTACTACATCTACAAAGACTCTGGCTCCCCTACCACTGCAGCTCCCCCCAAAAATGTCGAGACCAAGCTGTTCATATTCTTTTTTCTTTAAATTTCCAATCCAGGCTGCTAAGAGACACAATGCTGTTTGCTTGGCATACCTGGGAGGGGTTACCTGAACCACCTGATGGTGTGTATGTGGCACGTACGATTCTAAAGGATTCTTTAAAATTCTTTTCCCATGAAATATATGCGTTGATTTATATATCTGGTGAAACCACGTTTGATATTAGTTTTCAAACATCTAGGGGCTTGGAGTGTTTTTGGTCAAAGTATAATGCTCTACGGACTACTGCATTATGGACCCCATTTCAGGCTATTCCTCTTTCTAAACCTGCTTTTAAGAATATTACTATCCTGTTTCAAAATGAGGGAGTTGAGATGGAGGATGTTGTATATTGGCTGAAGCAGCGTTGTGACGTCCAGAGTCAGCCTGAAGCCATTTTGGATACCGAGAACATCTGGACTGGGGGTTGGAAGGTTAAAGTCTTGTTACGCTCTAATGATTCTGGTGTTGTGCATCTACCCAACTCTTTCTTTATAGGTCACGATAGGGGGGTCTTGTTCTACCCGGGTCAGCCTAAAGCTTGCTATCGGTGTGGTGACCCTGCACATCTTAATAATGCAATATCTGTGGGGAACTGGGCCATGTAGGGGCACACTGTTTGAATGAATGTAGATGTCACCTCTGTGATGAACTGGGGCACACCTTTCAGAATTGTAAATGGGCTGTGCATAATCAGGAATTTCACGATGGTGGAGTGGACCAGCGCTTTATTATTACACAAGCGCAGAAGGCTCGTCTCCAGACCTCCCTGGTTGTACCTTCTCCTAAGGCAGTTCAGCCCTTAATGCAGGCTCCGGTGCCTGTTGCATCCTCAGGGGTTTTACCTCAGGTGGTTTCTGTTACGGATGACCCCTTAATCATGATTTCTCCTGTCCCTGATCCTGCCCAGTCTACTTTTCCCATCCAGGACCCAGTACCAGGTTCTAGTGATATGCCCCCCCCCCGAGTGCCCACAAGTGTTATACGTCGAAGGTCAATGAGGAATAACCCTCAGGTTGCACCATCACCTGTATGTGGTGCAGAACCCCCAGTGCCATTATCTAATTCTTTTGAGCTTCTCCAACCCCTTTCTGATGATGCTGGAGGTGAGTCTGACTCTTCCTCCATAGCTTCTTCCCTCCCTGATGGTACCACTGACTCGGAGTTACAACTTGGTACTGGCCTTTCTCAGAAGCGGAAGGCCAGAGTAAAGCTTAAAGGGAAGAAGGTGGTTGGGAAAAGGAAATTGTAAAGTGTTTCTTTGTCTGTTTTCTTTTTTGGTGCTATGTCTCACTTTGTTTGCCATACTATTAATGTAAATAGTATGAAGCCTATGGCTAAAAGGAGATTGATTTTTTCCTTTTTGCGGCTTTTGCCTTTGTTTTTTTTTTTATTACAGGATACTAGACTTCACACTACACACGAGATCCCACAAGCACAGCAGGACTGGTTACTGGGTCCTTCTTTTTGGTCGATTGGTCAGGACTCTTGTTCAGGACTGGGAATTTTAATTAATATCCCAGATTTCCATTTGTTCAAATTGTTTGATGTAGCCCCTGGTAGGGCGCTCATTATAGATTTTGTCGTTGGGTCCTGTCCCTGTTGGGTGATAAACATTTATGCCCCTCAAATCAAAATTGTATGTATAGCTTTATTTTCTTTACGTCGTCTGTATTTGCACACTTCCTTTCAGGTATTGTTTGCTGGTGACTTTAATTGTGGCTTGAGTCTTCAAGATAAGAGCTCCTTTGCTGCTACAAAGAAACTGTTTTGTGATTCCCATGAATTGGGTAAATTGGTTTGAGTCGTCCACTTAACAGACGCATATCTCTCCTTTACTACACAACACACTCCTACTTTCCAAAAGGGTAAACTAGCCACTCGTATTAATTGTTTTCCTCTCATACAGTACCAATCATTTCCTCCAAAGTTCTAACTGTTGAGTTTTCTGATCATAAGCTGCTTTCTGTTGGTTTTGGTTCTGTTGTTTCTTCCTGTAAAGGTCCAGGTATTTGGAAATTCAGTACATCTTTGCTACAGGTCCCGATGTTTATGCAGTCCCTTTTGTCCTTCATACAGGCCCGTAAAGCTGTCTTTATATGTTATGAAGATCCTGTTCTGTGGTGGCTTGACATGAAGCATAATCTGGTTTCTTTTTTAAAAAATTATAGTCGTTTAAAATGTAGGAGGGAATATTTAGCCTATTTGCAGAAGAGGGTACATTTTCAGTCATTATTAACCATAGCGTACACAACGGGGCAAGACCTTTCTCAACAAATAAAAGTCCTACAGAATGATATGTTGAATTTCCAATTACAGCAATCACAACAACTTTATCATCAACACAAATTTTGTATTGTTGGAACACATGATGTTATTTGTCCTTTTGAATCAAATTCCTGTCAGACTGCCCGAAAAAATATGACATGTCTTCTAAATTTAGAAGGAACCTTATGTTCCCCACAAACTGAGATTTGTCAAATTGTGACTAATTATACTACAGCTCTTTTTTCTCCCCTCCCAGCTGTAGCTGGTAACAGTGCGACTTTGTATAGTGGCCTTGGTATTCCAGCTCCCTCACAGCTATGTCAGAACCAGGCATGTTCTCCTATAACGGAGCAGGATTTGGCATTGGCTATTTCTTCCTTACCTGTACAGAGAGCTCCTGGTCTCCCGGCAGCCTTATATAAGGTGCTGGGTGACCATTTGGTCCCGGAACTTACATCTGTGTTCAATTCCATGTTAACATGTGAATTTATCCCTTTGGAATTTATGAAGGGTACTTTGATTTATATTTATAAACAGAAGGCTAATATCCATTCTCTTGAGAATTGGTGGCCATTATGTATGTTAATCACCGACTTTAAGTTATTAACGAAAATTATTGTGAAGCGTTTGGTGAGGATTGCGGAGGTGGTTTTGCATCCCGCTCAATCCTGTTCTGTGCCTCAAAGGAGAATTTCTGATCATTTGATCCTCCTTCGAGAATTATTTTCTCATGGATATGCAGATCTGGCTTCGGGACTTGTTTCTGTAGATCAGAAAGCAGCTTTTGATTCGGTTCGGCTTGATTTTTTTATGGGAAGCACTTCATTTTCTGCATGTACCTAATGTTATGATACGATGGATTCGTACTTTTTATAGAACAGCTACTGTTGTGCCTGTAGTGAATAGTTGGATTGGATCCATGATCCCCATAAAAAGGGGGGTTCGTCAGGGCTGTCCTTTAAGCCCGTTGTTATATGTATTCTTTCTAGATGTTTTGCTTCGTTGGTTGAATGTTAACTCTCAGATTCAGGCTATTTCTAGTTTTGCTTTATGCTCGCCTTATAAGGCAATCGCATATGCAGATGATGTTTGTTTTCTCGTTGCTGATATAGCCTCAGTGGTTCATTCTCTTCACGAGTGCTCTATTTTTGGAAACTTCTCTGGTGCTGTTTTGAATTATACTAAAAGTCTGGTTATTTGGGTCGGTTCTGTAATCTCCCCCTCGGACTGTATTGGCCCTTTACGTTTAGTTGAGGGCCCTATTTGTATTTTGGGGATTTTTTTTGGGACACAGGACTCAGATTTTTTTTTAACTGGAATGTTAAACTACAACAAGGTAAACTTAAGGCGGCCTCTTGGAATCGGGGGCAGATTGGGAAAAAGAAACGTGTCTTTCTGATTAAAAATTATTTGATCTCCACCTTCCTTTTTTTTGAGTTATGTATTCCCTATTCCACAACGGTTAGAAACAGCTGTTTTTAGCCTGTTTTTTTCAGGCTCTTTGGGGAAGTAGGTAAACCCGATAAAGTGGAATGTCACTTATTTACCTATCTCTGAGGGTGGGGGCTTGTATGGTTAACCCTTTGTTATTTTTTTTATGTATTTTTTTCAGTGCAAACCTTCGGCCTTTGTTTGATTCATGCTCAAAGAGGGTGGGAACCCTGGTTTTATGACTCTAGTAGGATTTGGTTTCATCAATGGGAAAGTAATTCATTAACTGTGTTAAGGCAAACTGTTGGTATACCAACCTATGTAAAACATATGTTTTTACGTCTCAAACAATGGAAGGTGTCTGTCCAGATGTTATTAAACCATTCTCATAAAGTATTATATAAGAATTTACTCTTGACGGTTTGTGCCGTATCAGTGCCCTTTGACAAGTGTCCCGGTCAACACCTCCCTCCCTCCCCTTTTGTCCTTGTTGAGATGTAAGAGGGTTCCAGCCAAAATGTGGGATTTTCATTGGCTTTCATGCCATGAAAGAATTAATGTAAAAGCAAATCATAAACATAAGCTGTCTCAAGAACGAATGTGCTCCCGCTTATTATGTATTACAGAACTTGAAACTATAACTTATTTATTTTTTGACTGTTCCTTTATTAAAAATTGGTGGTCCTTTTTGGCACAGACATGGGCCACTCCCTTGTTTCAGTCGGTCACTTATTTGAATATTGTATATGGAGTTTTTTCCCCCAGTGGTCAAAATGGCACCAGGACACTTTGAACCTTGTTTTTGTCTGTATTAAATGGAATATTTGGATGGTGCGTTGCATGTTTTCTTTACAGCAAAAGGACTGTTCCTACTTGGAGCTCGAAAAAAAGATTGTACAAGATTTTAAAGACATTTACGAATATGAACGTACTATATATTCAGATACGGCTCTTTTGGAACTTTGGAAGGCTCTTCCTTGGATCACAGACTCTGATTTTGCAGTTACCTCATTGGCTGTATAATAGTTATTCTGTTCTTCTCTATTTGTATCATGCTTTGTGTAATATCGTATGATTTATGTCCCAATAAAACTTTCCCCTACTCTTTTCGATAAGTGCCATGGGATCTTTAACATCCACCTGAACTACCACCAATCCAGGCAGATGGGACCTCGGTTTAACGTCTCATCCGAAAGACGGCACCTCAGAACTGCAGCACCCCTCTCATGCTGCACTACAGTGTCAGTACTGGGATATTAGCTCAAGTGCCAGATGTGGCACTTGGGTTAATACACGTCTGAACTTTCCCCTCTGCTGACAGATGTCTTTAATTCATGGTATGAGCATGGATTCTCTAGAGGCCCTTATTACTCTTATCCCCATACCTGGTAAGGACTCTCAATACCCAGAGAATTATCACCCCATTTTGTTACATAATGTAAATCTTGGTAAAGGTGCTAGCCAGTCGACTGGGACCTATGATGGGTAAACTCATCGGTGGTGAACAAGTCGGTTTTATGTCAGATAGGTCTAGTGACCACATGCGTAGATTGCTACCCCTTCTCTTCTTGACCAAGAACTCGGATACCCCAACTATCCTGATTTCATTAGATGCCAAGAAGGAATTTGACCAGGTTTCTTGGGATTTTCTTTTGCTGCCCTAGCATGTTTTGGCCTCCCAAAAGAGTTTGTTAAATGGGTCAGACTGTTACATGTTTCCCCAACGGTTCGTGTCTGGTGTAATGGTGTCCTCTCTGACTCATTCCCATTTTATCCTCCATTACTAGCAAGGCATACCTCACTCAACTTATGCGGAACCCCACCAGAATTTCCCATCATGGTTCCACTACCACCCTCATAGGTTGGATCCTGACTAATAGGAAGGAGAACTTCCCCTCAGAGGGAGTTCTACCTAACTCAATAAACGATCACTGTCCAGTCTGCTGCATCTGGGACACCACCCCTCCCTCCTACCCAACTAAAGTCTTATCTTTCTCTAACATCTCTAAACTAAACCCTGCTGCATTTCTGCATGATCTAAACATGGTTGACTGATCCCCCCTCTACACAACCAATCACATAAACATAGAGGCTGAGTACTTCAACAATACCCTACTCTCTCCAGAACCTTAATATTCCGGTCACCACACATACAGTGAAAGGTAAAGTTACCAAATGGCTTAAGTGCCCCCTACTTCAGCTGAAAAAAATGTAGGGATAAACTCTGGTCAGTATGGAAGTCCTTTTCCCTTCAACCTGACTTTGAGGCCTACAGGTCCTTATGCAGCACCTGTAAAATGGAGATTCGCTCAGCCAAGAGCATATACTACCGGAACCTTCTCAGTTCTTCTGCCTATAACTCTAAAAGGTACTGGTCTCAAATTAAGGAAATCCTCGGGAGCAACAAGCCTATGACCCCAAATGAAATGCTGATAAACGATACTCACTGCAATAACCCCCTTACCATAGCAAATGCCTTTAACTCCTTGTTTTCAACACTTTCCATCCCCTTCCCTCCATCTACTGTTACTTCCTCGGTATCCCCAGCCCCATCAGCTATTGCTGCCCCAGCCTTTGAGCTGTCATCGGTCACTTGTACAGAAGTACTTAAGCTACTAAAGTCTGTCCCTGTTTACGGTAGTGCTGGCCCAGATGTATCAATCCTAGCATTTTAAGATAGTTTGCCTCTTGTCTTGCTGTACCTGTAACCAGACTTTTCAACCTCTCCATCAGCTCTGTCTCCGTGCCTCTGGTCTGGACAGTTGCCAGAACTATACCTATCTTTAAGAAAGGGGATGCCAGGATTATGTCAAACTACAGGCCCATTTCTCTCCTGCCCACACTCAGCAAGCTGCTTGAGAAACTTGTTCATTGACAGGTCACTGAGCATCTTCTCAACTTCAATCTACAGTCCCCAGTACAACATGGCTTTAGGGCTGGGCATAGCACAACTACTGCTCTTACTCAGTTTACCAACAATGTTAAAAACAACAAGGACAACGGATTACTTACTGGGGCAGTGTTCATAGATCTCTCCAAAGCATTTGACATGGTTCATCACCCACTACTACTGGCTGAGCTGAAATCTCTTGGTGCCTCTGATTCTACCCTTTCCTGCTTTGGTAGCTATCTAGAAAATCGGTCTCAGGCTGTCTCCTTCTGCAAGTCTCTCTCCTTCCCCATCTCGATCACCTGTGGTGTTCTGCAGGGATCAATCCTTGGTCCCCTACTTTTCTCCCTCTTCATTGATGATATCCCTACTCCCTCTTCTCATTGCAATATTATCATATATGCTGATGACCTGGTGCTTTACTTGGCATCCAAGTCTATTGTCGACATCAACCTACATCTCTCCCCCACTTTTCAGACCCTCCAATCCTGAATCTCATCCAACTGCCAAGTCCTAAACATATCTAAGACCCAGGGCATGCTCTTTGGGTCTGCTACAAAGGTATCCACCGAGTCCCCAAAGCTCCAGATACGCTGCTGTGATGGGACTGCTGTCTCCAACACTTCATCTTTCAAATATCTAGGGGTAATGCTGGACCCAGTAATTGACTATTCTGTGCATGTTAATGAGGTGTTTTGCTTGGTTAGTGCCACAATTGGTGCAGCATACAGAGTGCATCACTCACTCTGGCTGCTAGGATCTCAGTTGCGAGAGGTGTTTTACCCCCACAACTGCTATATGCCCTGCCAGTGATCTCTCGTGCCAACACGGGTGTTTTTCGCAAATGGGACACATCTTACAACAATATCAGTAGATTGCCCTATTAACTCCCTGCCTAACCCATCACTGTCTTCTCTATTCTGCTTTAAAATGGTTGTCTCCTGATGCCTTTCGTTCTTACACCCTAGGGTGTTTTGTTGACTCCTTAACCAGATCTCCTCACCCCTCCTCACTGGGCAACATGCTCACCCCTGTGTCTCACTTTCGCTCCCTTAGATCCTCTACTTCACCATTGCTATGTGTTCAGCCATGCTCCACTAGAATGGAAAAGCAAGCTTTCTCCTACTTTGTACCTAGGTTTTGGAACTCACTCCCCGTCCATGTCAGGAACTTCTCATCTCACCTTACATTTAAGCATGCCGCATTTTCCCACCTCTTTGCTTGTTATAATTGTTTCTGCACTTAACTTCTGCTCTGTCTCTTTACTTAGACTCTGTCTCTGTACTTTGACTATCCGCTTGTACAGCTTCTCCCTTTCCTAGTCCTAATGTCTTGTCTACCTTACTATCAGGTATCTACTGTTATGTGCCTACCTGCCTGTTTCTTCCACAGCTAGGCCTGTCAGACTGGTCAATATTGCTTGTTTTTGTTAAAGTGTATGTAGCAACAACTTCACTACTGTTGGTGTTCTCCAGCTGGTGAATTATCTTCTGCAGCTGTCCTCTGTCATTGTATTTGTTGGACAGTTCTCCAGCATTATGTATCTGATTGTTTATCACTGCTGTATTGTAATTATTGTACCCTTGTCATATTGTAATATTGTACTCTCCCGGGTCGTGCCTGAAAATAGGCAGGAGTTTTTGCCTAGTGCACTTACCTGGTTACCAAAAGCTAATAAATAAATATAAATAAGTATTGTGGCACCAGACAGGGCTGCCCCCTCTCCCCTCTCCTTTTCAACATTTATTTAGAACCCTTATTTGAAAGCTGATTTCCTCCCAGAATCATTACAGTATTGAAGTGGGGATGTAAACACACCTCTTATCTGCTTACGCCGATGATTTATTACTACGTATGGAAGACCCTATCGTAGGTGTACTGATTTTATTACAAGAAATTGAATAATTTTCCAAGGTCTATTACAAAGTTAATCTTTCAAAACTAGTGTCTTCTCTTTGAATGAGAAATTTTACCAACAGATATAGAGGAATTTGGTCTAGCATGGGAATTGAAATGTTTGAATTACTTGGGTATTAAGGTAGCTAGGGAGGTTTCCACAATGGTAAAGAGAATTTTTCTAAATTATTAAAAACACTGAAAGCAGACCTTGAAAGACAGGGGGCTTTACCAAATTTGCTCTGGGGTAGAATTAGCACTGTAAAAAAGAATGTACTTCCCCAGATCCTTTACCCCTTGGGCATGCTGGGATTATTCTTTCTGAAGTCCTGGTTTCTTAATCTATAGAAATGACTAAATCAATTTATCTGGAAAGAGGAAGAGCGTTAGAAGGGCTTATTTTAAGCTCACAGTACCAAAGTTGCAAGGTGGTCTCTCCCTCCCTTCCTTTTTCACATACTATGGGGCAACCCACATAAGCAAACTGGCCCATTGGGTCTGTGCACCTGGTCCAAGAGGTTCGGGGTCATACCTTCTGCTTTGGTTGGATATTGATGAGACTCTTGCCTCTTGCTCATAAGATCTCTGGTACCCTCCCAGCTTTGATTTTACTCTTCCCCGAAGTACATTCCCAAAGATATAAGGAATACCCTGATACGGTGGTCCCTAAAAGCACTACATCAGGTACAAAGACACCTGAATTTTGATTAACATAAGTCCCTTGAGCAACCACTACTTGATACAGTCAATTCCAGATATGTGCACATGGTCAGGACCTGCAATAATTGTGCACACATTCGAAACTGCATACAACCGAAATTTAGCTTTGTTTTTAAGCGTTGGTGTAAATAACGACATTTGGTGCTGAAAAGCGTTTAAATGCTCTTTTATTTATAAAATAAGTGCAGAATTGTAAAAAAATATGTGCAAAATAAACATATTAAAAAACAGACTCTTCACTGTTTTACTGGTAAAATCTGTAATGTTTGCCTGTCTTACTGTCTTGACAGACAGTTGTTCCAGCTTTTTCTCAAAGAAATAGAACCATGAGAAGTCTGCCTGCTCGCGATGATCAACATAGTGTCTGATTTTCCCCATCATTTGCCAGACCTCAGCAGTAGAAGGAACCGTGATTTCCTGATCGTCATCCTCCTCTTCGTGACAGCCGTTCTCGCCAAGGACTGAGGCGCATATGTCTTCCTCCGTAAGCTCACCACTTGCTGGTTCATCTGAATCTACAGCTACAAATTCATTAAAGGATTCTAGTGGCATTCTGGGTGGGAGGGGCTCGGTCAATAGCAACAGAGTCGGCATTTTCTTGATCGTATTCTGCTCCTATGCCAGCCTTTTTAAAACAATTTTCTATTGTTTGAGGGGAGACATCACACCAAGCGGAGTGCAGTAAATGAATAGCATCCAATATTGTGATAGATTTGGCAATGTCATGGAATGCAAGAGTATCCTGTGAGTCAATTCCTAACAAAATTTTATTCACAATTTTCTTTCTGTAATGCTGTTTGAGATTGTGGATCACCCCCTGATCCATCGGCTGGATGAGAGCTGTACAATTAGGGGGTAAAAATACAAGCTGCACATTTCTTAAAGCCAGAGGTTTATGCGCTGTGCAGTTGTCCATGATCATCAGGATTTTACGCCTCTGCCTACCCATTTTTTTGTCTGTCAGCTTTAGCCAGTCATGAAATAATGTTGATGTCATTCACGCATTTGAATTTGCAGTGTATTCCACAGGCAAAGCAAAGACATTTACCCCTTTGAAGCACTGTGGCTTCTTAGACTTTCCCACAATGAGCAAGGGTAGTTTTTCTGTCTCACTGCTTTTCGCACACACTAGCATGGACACCCTCTCCTTGGCTTTTTTGTGTCCTGAGATTGCTCCTTTTTTAAAGGTGAGGGTGCCGTCTGGTGTGACCCTAAAAAAGAGTCCGCGTTGAAAATGTCTCTGGGTGTAAATGATGCTGCTAATGTTGGCAGCACTTCCCGCAGCCACCTCTCTGAGCTCTCAAAATCATTCTCTGCTCTCTCACTTTGCACTTTCTTGTAACCAATGTTATGGTGCTCTTTCCACCTTGACAACCATCCAGCTGATGGCTCGAAGTCAGTGCCCATTCCAGCAGCCAGGTTACATGCCTTTTCTGTAAGGATATAGCCAGACAGAGGGATCCCATGATCTCGAGCAGCTGTATACCACTTCAGAAGAGCTTCGTCGACTCTAGAGTCTTTGCCCTCCCTCTTTCGTTTTCTTTCTTTTTTTTTTCACCTGAGTGCCATTGTGACAATATCAACTCTTTCTGCTTCAGTATCCGGCAGACACAGGACACATCAATGTAGAACTCTGCCGCTAGTTCTTTACGAGACACGCCGGGTATGAGGGCTTTCTCTAGGAGCTGAACCTTTTGCTCCAGGGATAACACTATGCACAACAACTTCTCCATGGCAGGCAGGACAAACAAATAATCTGATCGCACAATTTAAGACTACTGCTCAGAGGTAATCACTAACAGGCTACAGGTGAGGGAGATGTAGACTCATTGGGTTGGAACAATGACAAGCTTCACATTGTCTCAATAGCACACTTGTAAAGGTGTTGAATAAAGTTAACTACTGTTTAACACTCTGGGGGAGAAAATAAATTAAGTAATCAAGCAGTAAATAATGACACCGACTAGTGAGTTCAGGTCAAAATGTGTGCACACAACAGAAAAAGCAGTGCACACATCAGGATAAAATAATTAAGGAATAATTGAGAATGAATTGGGACCTGCCAAATGTGTGCACACAAGCGGAATGTGCACACAACCAAATTGCACACAAGTGGGAATCGACTGTAATTCCCACTTCCAAGTCCAGAATAAGCCCATTTATTCTACATACTGGGCTCCTGTAGTGGGAACAAGACTTATGGATGTAGCTCCTGATGGCAAGGTGCTTCCCTACCCCCAATTACAGTAACAACTTCATCTTTCAGTAGGAATCCCTTTAAATACTGGCAAGTCAAGCATGCTGTAGTTTCCTTTATGGGGAACCCGTCATAATTTTCCCCTCCCAAGGCTAAGTTGTCCTTCCTCCTGCAGATGGCTGATCAATCACACTCTGTTTCCAGGGTATACAAGGAACTGCAGTCGCTAGATGCTCATTTACTCTGGGGTACATGCTATTATTAGGTTCACAAACTATCCTTTACAGACGATGCTGGCACCTGGCAACATATTTGGGGTAGTCTGTATAGGTTCATTAAGCAGGACAGACTTCGCTTAGTACAATATAACAATATCCATATTTTACCCCTGAAAGGTTGCATAAAATGAGGAAGCTTTCCTCCTCGCAGTGTCATTGGTGTCTGGGAGCAACTGGGGATTTATACCACATGTTATGGACCTGCCCAAAGGTTCGTACATTTTGGCAAGCCATTAAAAGTTCCCCAGATCCACTGCTGGGATTGGACCCACTGTTTCTACCCGAAGTCTGTCTGCTTAATTGTTTCCTTCTGGGACAATCAGGATGAGAAAGGCTTACATTGCTTTAACATCTGCTACAGCTAAGCTAATAATCATGAGACACTGGAAAGAGGACTCACTGCCATCTGTGTTAGAATGGCACAGAGACATTTTACTTGCCCTTCAGCTGGAAAGACATATTGCTTTGATGACTAACAGGCTTCAGGCCTACCTAGATAAAGGGGGAATCACTTGACGCCCTACTTTCTGCTTGGAAGTCTTAGTGTTCTATGCCGTACACCTGTACGTCATTACTTCCCTAGGAATGGATTCCTTTACTTGGTACTGAGGGGGGATGGGTTGGGGAGGTCGCTGGGAAGGATGTTTAGGGTGGGATGGTAGGGTTATTTTTTGTTTTGTTCCTTTTTCTTTTATGGTTGTGTACCACATCTGTGGTATGCAGTCTCATAGATTTGCACTGTTTCCTGTTTCTGTAACCTTGACTGCTTTACAGATACTTATTTGTGTTATAAGGGGAAAACAAAAGACCTTAATAAAGTATATTAAATTTAAAAAAAAAAGAGAGACAACAGTCTTTCCTGTAGTAGGGTTTCCATTAATTTCCCCACCACTGAAGTAAGACACACTAGTCTCCTACCTGCTGTGAATCTTATGTAGAGGGACTATGGCAACTCTTCTCCAGTCCTCTGAAGCCACATCTGTTGAGTTGTGAACTGTTGAACAAGGCTGTCAGTGAGGCAGCAAGTACCTTCCTGAGTTCTTTTAGTACTCTTTGGTGTATCCTGTCTGGTCCCATAGCCTTGTCTATCTTCAGAGCTGCAAGTCCCTTCCAGACACTTTTCTCTGAAAATGGACTTGTGTCCACCCCCTCACCCCACCCGTGTTCCTCCTCCATGCTGAAGACTGAGTAGAAGTACCAGTTCAGGATGTCAGCTTTTCTTGGTCCTCTTGTCTTCCCTTCCAACCTTCTAATCCTCACTGTCCCTTCATTTGTTTTCCTCTTCTCACTTATGTATCTGAAGAAAGTCTTAGCCCCTTTGGCAATCCTTTCCTCTGTCTGTGTCTTGCCCCCCTCACCACCTTTCCTGCTTCTCTTTGTTTTACTTGGTAAACTTCCCCATCCTTCTCCCTTTGTGTTTCCTTATACCTCCTGAATGCCAACCTTTTCTCATTTACCACATTGACCACTTCCTTAGAGAACCATAAGAGTGTCTTTTTCCCTCTGATTGTATTCACTTCCTTCACACAGAGGTTGGTTGTTTTTAATTATGCCTCCATTATTTTTCCCCACTGTGCCTTTACCCCCTCCTGGCAAACCCTCCCTTTCAAACAGTTTCTGTTGCAGTCTCCAATTTCTTTAAAATCTACCCTCTTAAAGTCCAGGACCTTTGTCCTCATGTGGTTAGCCTTCATTCCTGTCTTCATGTTAAACCACACTGTACAGTGACCACTGGTACCAAGGGGACTGCCCAATGTGATGTCTGAAACAGTGACTTTTTTGTAAGTACCAGGTCCAGCACTGCCCACTGCTAGTGGGTTCTTTGTCTAGCTGCCTGAGAAAATCCCCTTGTAGGGTTCAAGATTAGTCCTGCTCCTTGCTGAAGCCGCAGTTGGAAGTCTCTACTCCATGTCTGACAGATTGAAGCAACCAACTAGCAGCACCTGCCCCTTAGCTTCCATTTTGATGATGGCTTCCCCGAGTGTCTTATCCAACTCCTTTCCCTGTGCTGAAGGTTTGTACACTATTCCAGTACAGACAGCAACCCCAAGCCTCTCTGCAGGATAACCCATGGCACCTCCAGCCACTACTTTTCTTTTGGGTGCCTCTTTACCTTTGTGGTTCTGACTCCATCCCTCACATATAATACAACCACTCTTTCCCTCTTCCCTGTCCTGTCTCTCCTGAACAGAGAGTAGACAGTTGGCCATGTCCCAGTAGTGGTGCTCAGTGCACCATGACTCCATTACGGCCACTGAATCCAGGTTAGGATTCACCATGGTGGCTTCCAGGTCTGAAATTTTATTGCAGAATTCCTTGAATTGGTACACATGGCTCTCCACACCTTACTTCCTCCCTGTATGCTTCCCCTTCCTGCCTGTGTTGTTCCCCGGAGCCCCCATCTCACATCTTTCCCTTTTCCCATCACTTTTCCTTGTCTTCTTCCATCCTTTACCCTCACTTACCTGATTTATAGGCCCTTTTTCTGTCTTGTCCCCATCCCTGTGTTCTTGCACCTCTGCTCTAGAGGAATTTTCTCCTTCTGGCCCTCCTTCCCTGATACTCCATCATCTGGGGTGGTGGGCAATTGCTGCCTTCCTGAGTTTTTCTGCCCCCCTCGGCTGCCTCCCAGAGTTTTACTGCCCCTACCCTGGTTAGTCAGAATGCTCACTCAAGTAACGGTTAATTTTTCCACCAAGGACTGCAGTCCTTTCCAGAAAGGATACAGGCTGTTTCCCTTATAGAGGCTGATATTCTCTCAGGCAGGCCCATGACTCCCTGATGTAGCTGAAGCCCTCCTCCATGCACCATGCCTTCAGCCAGTCATTAAATGGCTTGGTGTGGAGTACCCTTGCCTCTCCCTGACTGTACACAGTTAATCCCATTGGAAAAAGCCACCATGCAAGCCAGCTACTTGAGGCCCCTCCCCAGCTCTCTGAAGTTGCCTTGCAGTACTCCTACCTTATCCCTTGCCAGGTCATTTGTCCCCAGATAGACAATGATATTTAGCTCCCTCCATCTCTAACTACCCCAGGGGCTATTCACATAGGACACGATGAGGCGGTATAGCGCATAGCTCCGCACCCTAAGGATTTCCATGCAGGGGCCACATTCACAAACATCTGCCCCACCTGGCTCCCTTACATGTCTCCGCCCTCCCAGCATGCAGGTCCGCTGGGGGTAGGCCAGTGCAGAGTGGTGGATCCGGGTCGGCAGCCAGTCAGTTGCCCAGGCAGGGACCCACAGTGGATCCCTTGCGCCCTTGGGGCACCATGTTGTCATCCATCATGCAGAGCACTGAACGTGCCAATGTGGGGGGGTACCCCACCTGCCGGACCCCCATCCTCCTAGTGTTCCCCGATGGCAGGGGCAACATTGTTGGGGGGGGCCGTTGCCCCATGCTGTGTCTGACAGCAGCTTCCCTGGGGATGCATAACCAGCTCCGGTGGTTTACAGCTGCTTGCTAGATGCAGAGCCGGCAGCCCCACACACAATACTCTGCAGTGTTGTGAATGTGTGGAGTGCTGGCTCACCCCCCCCAACACTGCCCCCAGGCCTGCCCGGAGGACCGGAGACAGTGAAGCCTGACTGTCATCACTTGAGAAATGTGTCTCTAAACTTGATCCTGACCTCACTACGGCCCACCAGAGGATCTCCAAGATGGAAGCTAAGATCAAAGATCTGGAGGGCCACAGCCGACGGAACAAAGCAGTCATCATTGGACTCCCTGAAAAAGAGGAGGGTTCCGATGCTATCAGCTTTATATGAAAATTCATAGAGAAACTGGTGGATCCGTCACCATTTGGGCTGACATATACAACTGAGTGGGCCCACTGTGCCCTCCAACTTATACCACCAGTGGGAGCCTCTCCACCGCCCTTCATCTTCCATTTTCTCAACTTTTTGGAGCGACAACACTTTCTACAAAAAGTAAGGGAAAGTCAAGAAATTAGATGGGAAGGCAGCAAATTAAGAGTAGCCCAGGACTTGCCCACCTCAGTGAGACAAAGGAGTGCATCCTTCCATCCTCTGGTAGCAAAACTAACTGCGGCTGGCATTCACTTTTGAATGGGGTACCCGGCAAGAATGCATGTACTACTGTCTGGTAACTGGACTACTTTCGAGGATGTAGAAATGGCAACCACTGGTCTTGCATTAGCTCTCCCTGACCTTTTCAAGGGCCATTGAATGAGAGGCCAGCTATAGAAAGGAGAAGCTACAAGCTAAGTACTTTGCTCTTTAACCTATATTTCCCATGCTGAGGGTGCCTAGACAGTTGTCGATTTATTTGCCCCAATTAAAGTATAGCCCATCTTTTACCTTCACTGACAGTCTCCGTCTACTTTTGTAAACAGTTGGAATAAATAAACTAGCTTCTTGCTTTTTCATCCACCTAGATTTGGAACCTGTTACCTCCGGCCCGGTCACTGCTTAGTGAGTGATGGACTTTTTGGTATACAGGACAGCTTTTCCCGTAATAATGGAGACAACTTGGCGAATTGGGGGGGGGGGCAAAGAGAATGCAGTACGAGTGTTTTGTCATGTCCTGGTCTCGCACGTTTGCAGGGCTGCCTCTGTCCCCTCGATGACTGGTTCTGACTCCATGCCATCACTAGTGGGAGCTCTGCGATTGTGGTTTGGCTCTGTCCTCCCCCTAAGATAATGTGGTGACTGTTTTCCATCAGACTGTTCTGGGTTTGCATTGCTGTAATGATTACATGCTACTCCCCTTTACTTCAATGCATCCTGAGACCCAACATGAAGTGTACCCTAAAGTACTGGGTTGTCCAGACACTGGAGTGAAACCTCTACTGATCAGTTAGTCCTTTTAGAGCTACACTACTAGTCTCACCAGAAGAGGACTCTGATGCTCTCTCCTGACTTTGTTTTGTGTCTTGCGACAGTTGGTATTCAGTGTGGCAGTTTTCAAGTTTTGCTTATCTAGCACTTCATGCCCAATGGAAAGGGCTTTGAGTTAAACCGGGGTGCATATTAGAAGAAGTTCTACATGTAGCTAGATCAGGCTCCCAGTAACTTTAGTTAATTTTCTCTGACTATACTTCACAGAACTTGCATGATTTGTCTCATTCATTATGTACACAATGTTAGAGGTTCTTTTCAAAGAGTTAAGAGCATTCATTAACTTGTTTGCCTATATGTTGTGTGTGTGTGTGTGTATATATATATTTATAAAATGGTGTGGTAAAATCATAAAAATCCCAGTGATACAATTGGCCAAAACACATCACATGACCGTGCATTATTTCTCAACGACCGCACACCTTCCACTACGACCGGACGCCTGAACTACTTTCCACTCCTCAAAACCTCTTCACCAGCAGCAAGACCACTCCACACCTGGTGCAGCTAGACACCCACACTAACACACATGTGCAACTGACACCCACCCATAAATAAATATACCAGTAGTAGCACCACACTGTAGAAACAGATCTGTTCATCCTACCATTAATGTTTACTGAAAATTTAATTTAAAAATCAAATCCTGCCTGCCATGTTTACAGTGTCACACTGTACAACCACTTTATTACTGTAACCACTGTGACCACTGTGACTAACAGAAACCTAACTCTATATAAAAACTATAACATACATTCCTTTGTGTTCTTCTCTTCATTTATTTAAAAAGATGCCTTTCCACTCACAATACCCGCCAATCCTGCAGTACTTTCACTTTCAATAGGGAAATGTAGCGTGACGAGGGTGCTCATTTTAGAAAGTGAGAGCGATGCATGAAGTCAAAGTAAGGCGTGGTGTGTTTAAAAATCAGAAAAGTGACTGCCTTTTATTATTTTGTGCGGTTTTCCCTAATATTAGCTCCATATGCGATGAGGAAGCAGCGAGGATAAATCGGCGACTCGGTCATTTAGAAGCGTGAGGCGGGCGAGGCGGAAGTGTTGCCATAGCAACACTGCGCTCGCTCTCTGTCATTTCTAAATGACCGACTCGATGCGGAAAACCGGCGCAAAATAATAAAAACAATCACCTGATTTTAAACACAACGCATCTACTGACCTGATGCTAAACTTCTCACTAAAATAAACACCGCTTTCATCACTCCATCATGAGCAATTAAAGTGACACTGCTTCTAGAAATACTTTTTTCACACCAAAAATAACTACATAAAGTTAAAATCATTTACAAATACAGTTTTCACCAAAAGTGTCACCTCTACCAACATATCATTTAATTACTAACTACACAGAAGGACTACTTCCCCAAAAAATCTATAGCCATTTATAAGATAGATATACCACTCTGAGGTGTGCGATGCACTCTGATATCGCATGCCTTATGCGGTTGGCCGTGCGAGGCCGCAGGCCTACGCACACGCACTGCGCAAGGCGCGTATATCAGGCAGCGACCGCACACCTCGAATATATCTATCTACTATATATATATATATATATATATATATATATATAGCTATATATATTATGGTAGAGGAGCCATTTACATGTTAAACCCCAAATTTTGCACCTTAATAACTTTAAACCGCTTTGACGGATTTGCCTGAAATTTAGAAGACATGTCAAGACCCACATGCCTTGGGATCTGCCAAGTTTCGTAGCAGTCGGGTACCACGGCTACGGGTTGATAAGCGTGATCTGCGATAGATTACGCTTTTATGGAATTCTCACAGTCCGCCTACAGGTCACATGGTTTGCGCGACTGGTCTGAAATCTTCAGAGAACGTGCGGCCGGTGTCCCCAATGTGCCTTTTGAAGATTTTGTGAAAAAAATATTTAACGGTTCAAAAGTTATTCAAAAAACAATTTCCCATTATGTGTCAATGGGAAAAATTAACAAAAAGTTCGACAGTGTCGCAAATGCACTTTTTACTGTCGCAAATCCGCCATTTTGTTTTCAGTTAGTGATCAGAAAAATGCTTGGCATTTAAAATTGGGACCCTCTAGCAACCTAATTCTTTCTGTATTCACTTAGTCGGGCCCTGAGGATGCTAGCCATGTCTTTATTTTGCGGTAAAACACCCCAGAAATATGTTTTTCAAATTTCTGGAAAAAGTACTTTCGCAAAATACTGTCGCGCTTGCAACACTGTCGAATGCTTTTGCAAAAGCTTTCGCAATTTGGGACAGTACTTTTCTAGTCTGTGGGAAAATGACAGCAATTCTTTGGCACCCTGCTGCAAAAGAACGATGTGGTGCTTTGGCCTGAAATTTGGAGGGAACGCAGCCAACATCTCACAGATGTGCCTTTCAGTGTTGTGTTGAAAAAATATTACATGGTGGCAAAGTTATGGCACTCCAAAATAGGATAACATTATGGCATCCAACGCATTGCAGCAATCCTTTGGCGCGCCCTGATGCAAAATAATGGCTCAATCTTTTGGGCTGAAATTTGGAGGGAAGACAGCCAACATCCCACAGATGTGCCTTTTAGTGGATTGGTGAAAATATATTACAGGGAGCCAAAGTTATGGCACTCCGAACTTCTCTTTTTTCCCCATAGGATAACATTACGGCGCTCTCCGCGCCTTTCAGGGCTTCCGAGATACGGACTTTTCTTTGAAAAATTGCTTAGCCCCCTAATGGGGGCTAAGTACAAAACTAGCAAGGAAAGTCAGACATCAAATGACTTTTAATTTTTTTTTCTACGTCATACGGTTCCTGAAATATAAGCAATTTAGTATTCCAACTCCTCATTTTCTGCTCCGAGACCCATTATTATGCATACATTCTTTGTACTCACTGTCTTTCTCTATACAGCTTTTGGGGAAAACCAGCCTGTGCGCTTATATTACTGTTACCATTGCCCTTTCCACTTGCGATTCCATACCTGTTTCACTTACCGTTCACGTCTACGCCAGCATGTGCGTTATCCTTTTTGCATTTTCATTTGCACTTGCGTTTCCGTTATTTTTTGCCATTTGTGTCTACAGTACTTTTTCTCTGTCTGTTTCGCTTTGCGTCACCATGCCCATTGCCATTTCCGTTTGCGGGCACCATGTTACTGTGTGACAAGACATCACGTGACGGACCATTCCCGTCTACGCCACTGTGTGCGTTACCCTTTCTGCTCTCATTCGTGCTTGCGTTACCATGTGCGCCACTGTTAGCGCATCTGTTTGCATTGCTGTTCACCGCTGCATTACATTCAGTATTTCTCGTTATCATTCTCAAAAAGAAGGGAAATTAGAGGCAAAAAAATCCATTTAATGCATCAGTTAGGGTTGTTCCACAGTGACAAAAGTGAGGAAATTTGGTGTTAGGGTTGAAAAACCCCCTTAGACCCCCCAGCCCACCCCCCTAACCGGCATTGGGGTGTGCATTGGGGTGTTTGGTCCTAACTCTCACCCCATTCTCCTATACCTCTGCTGCTTTCCACATGTGATGGGGTGAAAGTTGGGGCCGGCGACCCCAATGCGCACCCCAATGCGGTTGCAGGGGTGGGTGGGCGTCGAGGAGTTCTAACCTAACACTGAATTTTCTTACTTTTGTCGCTGTGGAACAACTCCTAAACGATGCATCAAACGGAGTTTTGCTTTTATATATATATATATATATATATATATATATATATATATATATCTGAAATGCGAGGAGTTTGCTCGATTCTTCACAGATAAAGTTGCCAGCATCAGGTCTAGCATCGGCATAGCCTCTCTTATGAGAAGTTGTGATGATCGGCAGGATGTGGTGTGCACTCAGTCTCTCTGGTCAGATTTCTGCCGGCCAGAATTCACATATATTGTGAAGATCATCCAGACTGTGAGCCCAACCAGTTGTAGTTTGGATCTGGGCCCGACACCCCTCTTATTGGGATGTGTTGATATCATCTGCCCGATCCTTGCTGAAATTGTCTGGAAGTCCTTGGAGATAGGGGTCTTTCCAGAACCCCTAAAGGAGGTGGTCATTCGACCACTCCTTAAGAAACCCTCCTTGGACCAGGACTGTCTGCTAACTACCGACCTATCGCTAAACTGCCATTTGTTGGTAAGGTTATTGAAAAGGTGGTTGCACTGCAACTGGATGATCATCTTTCAACTCACAAGATCTATGATACTCTCCAGTCCGGATTTAGAAAGAAGCATAGCATGGAGATTGTACTTGTCCGAGTATTGAATGATCTCCTGACGGCTAGAGATCAAAAGGCGTGTACCTTTCTGGTCCTTCTTGATCTCTCCACAGCATTTGACACTGTAGACCATGGGGTGCTGCTGGAGTGCCTGCTGCTGCTTTATGATCTGTCTGGCACAGTCCTCAAATAGTTCCACTCTTTCCTCGCAGACAGGCTTCAGAGTTGCCACCGGAATCTATTCCTCTGGCACCTACTCCCTGTCTTGCGGGGTGCCACAAGGCTCCATCTTGCCCCCATGCTGTTTGCAGTGTATATGCTGCCATTGGGAGATATCATCAGGCGATACAGTTTGAGTTTTCACTGCTATGCAGATGATATTCAACTGTATATGTCCTTTCTGCCCGGACAGGATGCTGCTCTCTCTCTATGCTAAACAACTGCCTTACCGAGATCAGAACCTGGATGAGTACTAGTTGGCTGAGACTGAATCTGGATAAGACTGAAGTGCTGGTTGTGGACCCTTGTCGTCCGGGGGACAGGTATGCGAGCTGGCCAAGCATCAGGTGTTTTGATTGATGGCATTCAGGTCACTTTCTCAGACCGAGTGCGTAACCTGGGCATTAATTTTGAAGACGGTCTGACACTACGGCCTCAGGTGTCAGCTGTTGTCAAATCTTCGTTTTATCATCTGAGGAATATCGCCCAGGTGAAACACTTGGTTCCTCCGGATGACCTTCCAACACTGGTCCACGCCTTCATCACTACCCACCTTGATTACTGCAACTCTCTCTACCGAGGCCTTCCAGGGGTTGATATCCGCCACTTGCAGCTAGTGCAGAATGCGGCAGCCAGGCTTTTGACTGGGACTTCTAGGTCCAGTCATATTACTCCTGTGCTCCGCGAACTACACTGGCAGCCTATTCAGTGGCAGATCATCTTCAAGGTTGGTTTGCTAACCATTAAAGCCCTACATAATCAGGGATCCGGTTACCTGCAAGACCTCTTGATACCCTACTTCCCCTCCTGTCCTCTCCGATCCACCAACGAGGGATTGCTAGAGATTCCCAGGGTACGATTAAAAACATCAAGTGCTCGTGCCTTTGCTTTTTTGGCTCCAATCCTGTGAAATTCTTTACCTTGTCAGTTGAGAGAATGCCTGACCGTTGATAGATTTAAAACTGAGCTAAAAACATATTTATTTAAACTTGCCTTCCCTAATGACTAATGTGTTTTAACGTTATATTTTGTAATTGATTTTATGTGCAGCGCCTTGGTTTTTGAAAGGCGCTATAAAAATAAAGTTTTATTTGATTTGATTTGATGTTAAGGCACACTAATCATATTGTTATTTAGTAAAGTTTAATCGGGGGTATCGGGTAGCTGGGGTGGGGGGGGGAGGAGGAATGGTGAGCTGTTTATCATGGGCCAAGTATTTGTTTTGTTTGGGGGAGGTGGGATCAAGAATTATTCCTATCATATTCAGTGTACTTTCCTTTGCTCCGTTGAGCTTTTTACATGTGGTTGGGACGCGATCTGGAGTTTCTATATGTTTACATGACCAGACTGCTTTCATTGGAAGAGGGATAGGGGAGAACGATTAGCAAGTGGGGGGGTTGGGGAGGAAGGGGCATACGGCATCCATGCAGAGGGGTTACACAGAAGGCAAAATAATTACAATGTTTTAGTCAGACTTCAGCTTTCCCTCAACTGGGATAATGGCTAGAATTCTTACATTTACATCGTGGAATGTCAGAGGGGCCAGACGTAAAACTAAGCAATACAAAATTCTTAAACACCTTCAACTTTTGAGGAGTGATATTGCCTTCCTCCAGGAGTCCCACTTGCTTGAAGCTGAAGTGAATAAACTGAGAAGACAGTACATAGGACAGGTATTCTCAGCAGGGGATAGCACTCAGAGTCGAGGAGTGATGATTCTGATAGCAAATTCAGTTCCCTTTGTTTGTACCCTTATTATGAGTGACCCACTAGGGAGATATATCTTCATAATAGGTCTGGTACACGCCTCAGAGATTCTCCTGGGTAGTGTTTATGGCCCCAATGTGGACTCCCCCAAGTTTTTCATGCAACTCCTGAACACTCTATCCCCCTTCATGGACCTCCCTATGCTGATAGGTGGAGAATGAAATATCCCCTTTGACCCTTGATAGATCAGATAGGTGCAAAAGTAGCCTGTCCCCCGTGCAACTTGCCTTATGGGATTTGATAGATCACTTAGGTCTATGCGATGTGTGGAGAGTCCTCCATCCCACAGATAGAGATTTCACTTTTAAATCTCTGGTACATGGGTCTTTGTCCCGTATTGACCATCTGCTTATTAGCCGCCCAATATTGTCGGGGGTCCTCGAGGCTAAAATAGTTCCAGGGACTCCCTACGATCATGCAGCAGTAACATGCAAATCCACTTTCCCATTATTACCTAAGTCAGGGAGGGGGGATCTGGAAAATTAATAACCAGCTTCTCAAATCGAAAGTAACTACCTGACTTCTTACTAACCACATTGACCAATTTCTGACCACTAATATGGAATCCACTTGTAAGCCAGACATGGAGTGGGGAGCCCTAAAAGTAGATCTCAGGGGGGTCCTTATTAGTCTAGCTTCCTACCGTAAAAAGAAACAGGATAGTCAGATACTTGCCACTCTCTCCCAACTCAGAAATATGAAATCCCAACTTTCACTGCATTCCTCCAAGGCATTCTGCCTGGAACGCATCAAACTTAGGAATCATTATGCTGATCTCCTCCGTGAAAAATCCGAATACGCCATCCTGAAATCTAAAGCTAGCTACACCGACCAAGGGGAGAAGGCCTGGTGCCTCCTAGCCATTTGGGTTAAAAAAATATGAGGCCTCCAGACTTATTAACTCTATCCGGTCATCCACAAATGGCTGTTTACAAACTACTCCCTTGGGCATTGTAGGGGAATTTGAGTCTTACTACTGGAGTTTGTATAGCCCCATGCCGAATTTACCCATTGTACATACAGTAGATAACTTTTTAAAGGACATCCAGCTCCCCACCCTCTCGGAGTCTCAAAAGCTCCCCCTATTGGCACTGATTGCGGAATTAGAAATACTTAGAGTGATTAAGGGACTTCCCTCTGAGAAGGCTCCAGGTCTGGATGGGTTCTCCCCTAATTTCTATAAGGTATTTGCTGAGAAGCTTGTCCCTGCCCTCAAACACCTTTTTCAGCACATTTTGACCAAAGCAACAACAGACCACACTCTTTTCGAGGCCCTGACTGTTGTCTTGCATAAACCCAGCAAGAACCCAGAATGTGTCACCAGTTATAGACCGATATTCCTTCTAAATCAGGACATTAAAATATTGATAAAACTTTTGGTGTACCAGCTTAATGAGGTACTCCCAGCATTAATTGGCCTGGTGCAAGTCAGCTTTATGAGAGGTCGGTCATCAGTGGACCATCTTAGGAAGCTCACACATATCTTCTCCACCTTTAGGGATGCCCCCACTCCAGCAGTTCTGGTATCCCTAGATGTGGAGAAGGCTTTCGATAGAGTCAATTGACAGTTCCTGTTCAGATCAATGGCCCACTTTGGCTTCCCTTCCCCTAGTTCATCCAGTGGGTTCAGGCTTTATACACCTACCACACCACTCATATCCTCTGTAATGGGGCCTTTTCCTCTCACTTTCCATCATCCTCCAGTACCAGACAGGGCTGCCCACTCTCCCCTCTGCTATTCAACCTATACTTAGAACCACTAAATCATAAACTAAAGACTTGCCCCATGATTAGAAGGATTGATCTAGGAGTATAAGAAGCCAGAATCTTAGCCTATGCTGATGATATCCTGCTTCATATCACCAACCCTAAAGCATTGATCCCAACAATATTAGGAATCACTGATCAGTATAGCACTTTATCTAATTATAAGATCAATCTGGAGAAGACGTCGGTATTCCCCTTGAATTATAGAATACAAAAAAGTGAGATTACATGATTGGGCCTTTCCTGGTCCCCTAAGGTTTTAAAATACTTGGGGATTTACCTTACCAGAAGTGACAGTAAACTTAAAAAATTAAGCCTAGACAACACTCTACATGCCATCCAATGAAATCTGGTGTGCTGAAGTATATTGCCGCTTACTTTATGGGGAAGAATCAATCTCATAAAGATGAATGTTCTCCCTCACCTTTTCTACCCCATTAATCTCCTGAATACCTGGTTGCCTCTCCAGTGGTTCAGGAAAGCCCACAAATATATCACTGATTTCATATGGGCAGGTAAATCCCTGAGGTAGGCATACCACAAGTTAGCTGCCCCCAGACTTAGAGGTGGTATACAGCGCCCGCATTTTGATTTGTGCTATTGGGCTTGCCAAGCCAGAAAATACTGTCAGTGGGCTGAACCAGAAAACCAAACAAATTCCACTAGCTATATACCCCTTTGGGTGATTACAGAATGAAGATTAATATGATTATACGGTCTTTCACCCACTGCCTTTCTTTATGTCAAACCAAAAACCCTCCCTGTTCTACTTCAGGACTCCCCTGTTGGGACCTCAGTTCAAATCCACCACCAGTTATGCACCTTTCTAAAATATGATAATCTGTTAGACCTCAGTCTACCCTTAGTAGGGAATCCCAGTATCAGAATAGAGGGCAGACACATACCTCCTCACTGGGAACCCCAATTAGCTAAATTAGACATGCAACAGTTGATAAGCAATGATGGCTCCTGACTCACCTCCCCGGAGGTCATACAGAAACACAGCCTTAATCCCAGTTCAATTTTTAAAATATTCCAGATCTGTCATGCTTTGGTAAAGTTCTTCAGATCCCCTCCTCCTCAGACCTCTGAGCTCAACTTCCAGTCGACTATAGCACCCCTAGTGGCAGCACCCCATGCGGCATCCAAGATATACCAACTTTTGTATGATTGGGCCTTCCCTGCAGTTAATGGATCTGTCACATATTGGGACTCCCAATTCTCTGACACAGCCCTGAACTGGGTGACTCTGTGGAGAAACTGCCACAAATACATTACCCAGGAAAGGCTATGATTAATGCAGCTCCAAATACTTCATAACATGCGCCTGACTCCAGTGAAACTGTCTAAGTTCAACAAATCGATATCCCCCAATGCGTAGGGTGTCTTCACACAGAAGGTACCTTACTGCATTTCTTCTGGGAGTGCCCTAAAGTGGCATCATTATGGTCCCTGATCAGTGATAAAGCAGACCCTCTACTTGGTCTGGAGGACCTGTTCACTCCAAATGCCTCTATATTAGGGGACTACTCCAACACTGGGGTAACTGCCTGGAAATATAACACGGCTCTCATCTCCATGTCAGTCAAGAAACTGATATTATGGCACTGGAGGGATGGAGACTCTATATCATACAACAAATGGCTTCAAGAATTACTGTGCAACCTCCAGATGGAAAAAATGATTGCCAGTCTTAACAACAGATTGACCAGATTTGATACACTTTGGGACCAGTTTTATACCTTATACTCTTTAGTCTGATCTTGGACTACTATCCTTGCCATACTGTCATAGACCAAAACTTGAAGTTTGGATGCTGTGAGGGAGGAGGGGATATGCGAGGATAGGGAGGGCAGTGGGAGGTGGGGGAGGATGGGCAGCAGGATATCCTGTATACATTACTATGGTTTATTATGTACGACTTTTGTTGTATGTTGTGAGTGAAAATAATAAACTTTGAATTAAAAAAAAAAATGGACAACTAATAATGTAGTCAGGGGTCAAAATAACACCACTGGTCTGCTCACAATTCAAGCTGAATTATAATAAACTCTGGGCAGAATCCAAATGGACCTAACCAGGTGGGAGACATTACCATCGACACTGGTGGGTAGGATCACCACTTTCAAAATGAATATCCTCCCACACTTTCTTTTCCTCTTTCAAGCTTTGTCCATTGACATACCAGATCAATTCTGGAAAACAGTTACTAAAATAATAGGGTGGTTTATATGAAGTAGAGAAAGACACAGGAAGTTGGCCAGGACACTGTCCTACTTAGGGAAAAGGGTGTCTGGCCATGCCAGACCTGAGACTGTATTACATAGCGGCCCAACTAGCCGCAGTGGTAACATGGCTTAAACAGAGGGGAGATTCGAGATGGAGAGAGATGGAATTGAGCCAATTGACCATGATCCCTCTCTTTGCCCTGCCTCATGTCACCTTCACCCCATAAATTTGGAAAGAGGTCTTGAACCCCTGGACCTGCCACACGCTAAAAATAATTGAGAAAGCCTGCAGTTACCCACACCCCAAAAGCAGTAGGCCCTTTCACCTCGATCACTGGGGACCAAACATTCCTACCAGCAAAAACTGACCCAGGATTTCGTAGATGGAACCATAGGACTCTAACCAGAGATGGTTCATTGATAAAGAACAAAATAGTGGTCCCGTTGGGGGATCTCCAGACAAAATACAGCCTCCCCCACTCTGACATTCCCAGATACCTCCAGGTCAGACACCATCTACAGTCAAACCAGTTAATCCTTTAGATTGAAAGAGACCTAATCTCACTAGAGTGCTTTCTGTATTGGTCCACCATGCTAAGGGGTACTAGAGGCTCCATCTCATGGGTCTATAAGGCCCTACTCAAGGTTGAGACCCTCTGATTTAAATGGGAACCGGAAGCTGGGATCTCTATGCCGAAGGAGAAATGGCATCAGATCTGGGAGAAGGGATGGAGAGTAACCACTTCCCCAAGCTGGCGGGAATTCAAATAGAGGTGCATGACTTGCTTCTTCCACACCCCGACAGTCACCAGGCACTTTGCAGTGGGAAACTCATAGTTGTGTTGGATGGAATGTGGCCAGGTGGGTTCCCACCACCACATATTTTGGGACTGCCCTAAACTGAGAACATTTTGGTCACAAGTCCAAGCCAAACTAACAGCACTTTGGGGAGTCCTAATCCCCTTACAGTTCAACCACCTGGTTCTGGGACTGAAGGTCCCAGAGATAGGAGGTACACAACAGCAGAACCTCCTAAAAATCATGTGCCTGGCAGCACAGAAAGAGGTCATGACTAGTTGGTTACAGGCCAACTCAACTTCCCCAGAGGCTAGGATCAACAGGATCCACAGCACTGAACAAATGAAACATTTAACGGCCAAACTCAGGTTAAAAGAAGACAAACACAAGGCTCTGTGGGCCAGTTGGCTCATCACCCTGGGAGAAGAGGGAAGGGGTGAAATGTGGGATAGAAGTGGGGGAGGGCCATAAGAACCCATCCAGAATGCGGTGAAGAGGGTACCATCATCCTTAGTTATTCAGATGACAAGTACAATCCCCTATTATCCCTGGTGAGTCTTGAACCTGGCACCCTGCATACCAGAGGTGGGGACTCTACCACTGTACCAAAGTGGCACTAACACTTTTGGCAGGCTGCATACCCTCTTCTCTCATTTCTTATTACCTGCCTGAAAACCTTCACTGAAAATGCCTGCTTACTTCCTACTGACTTGCCTCTCTCTCCTCCTCCTCCTTAGGCCATCTTCCGACCCTGGTGTCCCTACAACTCCACAGTTTCACCAATCTAGTGTTCCCCTTTGCCCTCTTACTCTTCCTCCCTTCTGGGTCTCTGCGCTGGCACCTTCCTCCTCTACTCTCCCTATGTGCCCTAGCCCACCTCACCCACCACCTAGACACTACCCTGCTTCCCCCCCTTGCTCCCACTGGCAAGTTATCGTTCTAGTCTCCAGCTTGTGCCCTCCTGCTACCCCCTGCGTCCCGCCAAACTCCCCTACTCCTCCTATCTTACCCGGCGCAAACTCACCTTCCACCACCCCCTGTCCAGGGCTTTTCTTATCCTTCTACTCCTGACAGGAAATATACATCCTAACCCTGGCCCGGCTCGCAATAGCTCATCAGTCGAATCTCCTGGGCTTCATGTTGTGTCTATGAACATCTGTAGTCTCCTTAAAAAATTCGACTCACTCCAGTGTTGGATTACAGTCTGTAAACCTGACGTTATCTCTATAGTGAAAACCTGGCTGTCAGAATCTACCCCTGACTCCCTCGTCTCGCTCCCGGGCTACTCCCTCTACCAGGAGGACCGTGTTGGTAGACGGGGTGGGGGCTGTGCTGTATCTATATCAAAGACTCACTCGTAGGACTAGCCACTCCAGCCCCTGTCCTTGACTTCAGGGCTCAGGCCCTAACCCTAAAACTGACCCCTGATCCTTCAAGGGGTCCCCTCTATCTGACTACAGCCTACATACCTCCAAAAAAATCAAGCGCAGGCACTGGCTCCACTTATCGATTATCTTACCTCCCTACCCATTCCTCTGACCATATCCTTGTGGGTGATCTAAATATTAACTGGCTCAGCCCCTCATCCTCTGCTACCCGTGACACCTTTGCATCTGTTGACCTAACACAACTTGTTACCCAACCTACTAGAGTGAATCCTAGAATGGGCACAAGCACACGTCTTGATGTGGTCCTCACAAACCGTCCTAACCAAATCTGCAGTACCCATTTCCTTCCTGACGGACTTAATGACCACTCCCCTGTTCTTTTCCATTGGTCAACCTCCTTACCCAAATCCACAGCACAGTTCACCCTTCGGCGGCGGCTAAGACCAGGCGGGCTGAAAGGCCTTAAGCAACTCCTAGCCCAAACTGACTGGTCTCCCATACAACATGCCCCTGTCATTGATACGGCTCTAACCTTTTTTACCTAAACCTTTAACAAAGCCTGCAACATTTATGCACCACTAACTGCACTCCGGTCCAAAGTACGGCATGCTACCTGGGTTACACCCCCTCCTGCGCCAACTTCTTAAGAACAGGGATAACCTATGGCACATTGCCACTGAAACTGGCCGCCCTGCTGACAGGCAGGCCTATGCTGCTGCCCAGAACAAATGTACCTGGGCCATCCGCAAGGCGAAGGCTGAACACTATCAAGCCTCACTCACCTCATCATGGGGGAATGCCAGAACCTTCTGGGACAACATCAAACAACTGAATGGGGGCACACGTTCCCCTCCACCCTCCCAAATCAACATTGATGGCTCTATCTCCACAGACCCAGCCCACATTGCCAACCACCTTAACAAATCCTTCACTGACCTTAGCCCTGTGCCCCCGAACAACTTCTTCGACCCCTCCCTCATGACCTGACCCTATTCTCACACGCCCTTGGTTCCACCTACATCATGTTACAGCCTGGGAAGTCAGACCTTACCTACTCAAGGCCTTAAAGAGCAATACTATTGGCAGTGACTCCCTCGATCCCAGTCTCCTCCGTCAGGTTCTGGATCTGGTTATCTCACCAATCACCAGCCTCTTTAACAAATCTCTCTGCCTAGGGAAATTCCCCTCTGCCTGGAAAATCGCTACAGTCACCCCCATACACAAGGGTGGGGATAGGACTCTCTCTGGTAATTATCGGCCTATCTCTATCCTCTCTCCTCTCTCAAAGGCCTTAGAAAAAGTTGTGTCCTCCCAAATCTCAGGGTATCTAGACAAATACAGCATCCTCTGCCCTGAACAGCATGGTTTCCGAGCTGGCCACAGCAGCAACACCGCCCTCCTTGAGTTCTCTAATTTTCATCACTCCTCTCTGGACTCTGGCTCTCTAGCAGGTGCAGTGTTCGTTGATTTATCAAAAGCCTTAGACACTGTCTCCAACCCCCTCCTGCTGGATGCCCTTAGCCACACAGGCTTTGCCACTGGGCCTGTCTCCTGGTGCTCCAGCTACTTGTCTGCCCACTCACAATGTGTTAAAATTAATGGGACACTCTCCAGCGCCTGTCCTATCTGCTCTGGAGTCCCGCAGGGCTCCATTCTTGGGCCCTTGCTCTTTTCTGTTTTTCTCAACTCCCTGCCAGGTGATTGTACTGGTAAAATCTTACTTTACGCAGATGATGCTGTTATCTTTGCCTCAGACCATAACCTCATCTCCCTTCAGGACTCCTTGCAATTATCTTACAATGGCGCAGAAGCCTGGTTCAAAGAGCATAGACTCGTAATTAGTCTTAAAAAAACTAAAACCATGCTCTTTGCCCACCCCAAAATAAAGCTAGTAATTATCCACTTCAGGTCCTTGCCAGTTCTAAACTCCCAATAGAGCAAGTCCACTCGTACAAGTACCTAGGGATAACCCTACCTTGCTCTCTCATTTCATGCCCACATCTCTGCCCTTGCCTCAGCCTCCAACATTCAGCTGGGTATCCTTTACCGCCATAAAAACTGTCTCCCCCCTGATGCTCTCCAACTCACAGTCACATCCTCTGTACTATCCCTAGTAGACTATGGCTTACCATTTGATGGGGCCACTGACCAGACCTCCCTAAACAAGATCCGCCTCACCTTAAATAAGGCATGTAGGCTAATAACCGGGGTGCCTAGACTAACCCATATCTGCCATCTATACACCCTGGCTAATCTGCTCGACCTAGATGAATATCTCAGATACCAAACCTGCCTCCTAACTAAAAAGACTCTCCTTGGTCTATCCCTGCCAGGTTTGACTGCCTCTATCCACCGAGCAAACCCTCTAATGCATACCCGAATCTCCTGCAAAACTGCACTGGTAGTACTGAGGGAAAGAACCTTGCAAGGTCAAAGGGCACACTCCTACAGAGCCCCTTCTTGGTATAACACCCTCCCTACCAGTATCACTGATGCCTCCATGATCTCTCGTTTCAAAACCACCCTTCGAAAACACCTACTCACTACGCGCAGCTGTGGCTGCCTCTAAGTCTATTTCCAGATCTTTTGACCTGACAAAGCTCCCCGAGCAGCTTGCAAACCTATTGCTTATCTCTACCTATGATGCTACTCTCTTCTCTGCATGCCTCTACAATGATTTCTTCTGCTTAGTTCCGCCTCTGTTAGCATACTGTACAAATCGTCCTGTACCTACTTGTATACTGTCAATCCTGTAATGCTCATCTGTAACTGTTCAGACTACTCTGAACCGACTTGTGCTTTGCCAATTCCTGTAATAACAAAGTTGTATTCTGGCCTACTGTATGTCCTTATGTTTCCACAATTCTTTTGTACACAGTTTTATTGTAAAAATGTTGTTTTGCACTGTTTTGTCCTCTCTGTGACGAGGTACCTTTGTAAATGAGCCTCTGGCTCAAAGGTTGTAAACTGATGTTCCAATAAATAAATAACAATATAGAACAGGGAGATTAAGATGCCTGCAAGACCAGTACCAATGTTGTGTTTTGAATATGTTGTTCTGTTATGACCAGACAATTTCAATTTAAGGCCAAGGCTAGTTGCCATGTTAAGGCCACTCAGGAAAGGGCAGATGTATTGCATAATACTGAAAAGACAAACATTTCAGTGGATTAAATACCATAAAACAGATAGCCTGAAACAAGCTTATTCTATCAAGGGTTTTGTAGTAGAATGTTGTACAACTGTTATTTGTCATGTCTATGCCTGGTGTAAAAGAGTTTCGGAAGACACTGCCCATGTTATGTATGTATGTTTTGTATCTTACAATAAAGCTGAGTTTAAAAAAAAGTTTCATCAACAACAGATATGGTATCTGTCTAGTGTCTGATGGTGTTATGTTTATAGTTATAGATAAAGTGTTAATGGTATTCTTTTAATGTGATGCCTAAGTAACTTAGCTCGCCTTTCTAATAATGTTATATTTAGGCATCTCTAAAAGCTCCATGATTATTTTTTAATTATTTATTTATTATTTCCTTCACAGCAGAGTGCAAAGCAGTATACATAATAGCAATATCATAACAATTACATAGGTCTAACTGTAAAGCATGACATGACCTGCAGTACAGTGCAATATAGTCAATGCAGAAATTATAACTGGGAGGGGGGTAGTGAGGAGACAATACACAGCTTGCAAGATCTCTAGAACACTCATGGAACGAATGAATCACCTTTTTGTGACATATACAGTAGAATACCCAGGGCCTCCAGGATAACTCAAATTGTGCAGTTCTGCCCAGATGGTAAGCAACTGTCCATTCTAGAACATATACTTCATTAAACAATGTGGTAAATCCAATGTCCCAAACACTGCATCCTGATTGGTTGGCTGGCACAATTACCACCGTGATAAATCCTCCAGTGTACCCACTGGAAGACGTGCCAGCCAACCTTGTATCATGCTAATCCGGTCGCTTTCACTTCAGACGAAACTGCTGCGATTTGTCCCGTCGCCGCTTCTCTAAAACACTGCGGTAAATTGTTTACAAAATAACCTCCTTTTGAAGTGTAGGGACCTCAGTGAGTTAGAAAATAGTTAGAAAACATTAAAGAAACAACATTTGCCATTGTACAATATAAATTTATCCCTCCAGGGTGTGGGTACACTGGAGGACTTAACACGACTGGTGTGATTCGGTCACTCGGCTGCGCAGTGACGAATCACACCAACAAATAATCATCAGTGTACCCACCCTGGAGGATAAATTGCTTAATTCATCACCGTATGCCATTGGGCCAGTGTTGGAGCTGCAGTATTTCACCAAACGCAAGTAATCACTTTTTTGCCGCTGCCAAATACAGGTGTACCTTACTGCTATGGGATGGTATTGTACCATTTTCAAACATACATAATAAAACCAGTTGCGGTGATAGGGTTAATTCTGCATTTGACAGTTGTGTCAAGTGGGAGCCAGAACTGGGAAAGCACTGAGCAGTTCCAACAAATATGAACTGTATTCGCTTGCGGTTCCCCACGCTGCCTCCAACAGGCTCCATATACCAGTGGTAAATATTTTATCAATTTGTCAGGGGCGATAAACAAACAAACCTGGCATTTCCAAATAAATTCACGCCAGTGGCATAACCATGCATACTTATTGTACGCACATGCGTACAGGAAAAACTATTTTTTTATTTTTTACATTTTTTTCCCCATGCTGGTCTAGATTCCAAACCCTGGTCCTCCAGTACTCGATGCCAGGGGCGGGGGGGGGGCATAATCCCATTCCAGCCATCAGCCGATTCCAATTCCTTTCCTCAAACATGCTGGCACACAGCAGAGCAATTGGACAGTTTTTGTCCACGTGTGTTTTTGCTCTGCCAACCACTTGCTGTATTTTTTTTCCCACTGCTAGTGCAAGATCGACTGTGCTCCTGTGGCCCAGCCTGAGTCGAGCAGACCAGGCAGGCTTGATTGTTGTCAGAGTTGGATGAACAGAAGTTGCTGCTCTCGGGCCCAGGACTCGTGGTCGATTTGATTCAACTGAGTCGGAGGAGGTAGTCGGGAGGACATCTTTGTTCATCCGATCCATTTGTCCGGTCCATGGTTGCGGTGTTGCCACAGCATGAAGAACTGGTAAAGGCCAACTTAAGGAGGGCAAGCAGCAGAACTTTCAAGCAACTGAGAAGGTGAAGCAGAGCTCCCTATTGCCTACTACTCTATGGGCGGCAGTGCGGCACGGCTAAACAAGGTAGGCTGCCTCCTGTTCTGCCCACTGATTTGAGTCTCCTCTGGCTCTGTCTTTGGGGGGGGGGAGTGGAGTGGATCTCAGCTGAGGACAAAGCTGGTACTGACTGCATTGTACAGCAATAACTGGGAAAGACCTGGAGCTTAAGATAAATCAACGTGGAAAGTTCGGGACATCGGTGAATGTCAGTGAGCCATGATGCTGTTTCTCACGTTTTACTTGTCTCAAAATTATAAATAAGTTATGTAATGTTTGAGCAGATCTATACTGGGAAACAAACTTGGGATGTCCATGGAACCTAATATGGGGTCAGTCAATCTGTCCTTTCATTGTGGTTCAGTTACACTCAGGTAACTGAAAACTGCAGGTGTAGGGTAAGCAACAACGTCACAGAAAATCATTTTCTTGCATCTTTAGAGGAGTCACATAGACTAAAAGAAATGGTAAAAGCTCTCACATTCAATAAAATAGCTGAGTTGGCGGTGTGTGTGTGTGGTGGTGGTGGTGGTGGGGCACAGGGGACTTGGACCCATAGCCATACTTGTCAACTGTCCTTGATTACCAGGGAAGTCTCATTTTACCCCTCAAAATTGCTCTGTCCCTTATCTGTCTCTCATGGAAAAAGTAATGTCCAAACAGAGAATGGTCTGTAAATTTAGACTTTAAAGCAGACATTAATACTATTCCTAGATGCAAAATCAAAAATACACTTTGCAAAAGTAAACCTAATGGTTTATAGTTTATTCTGAGCTTGTATCTCCGTGTTTGAGGATGTGCATTCATATGAGAGTCAGTGTCCTTCACTGTCCATCATTTTGAGTGTCCCTGTTCCTCATTTCCATGGCAGAAGGTCGAGAGGTATGCCCATTGCTCCAATGTGAACTGCAGTGTGTTAGTTTGGGGGGCACACCCACAAGTTTTGCCAGCCCAACCAATAGCTGCCAGACCAAAAGGTGGGTGGTACTTAGGGCAAAGGATATAAGAAAAAATTACTCACCTTAGTAATGTTGTTTCTTCTAATGGAGTCTTGCTATATTATGACATATGCAGTGAGTCCCAACCTTCGAACTGCTCTGGAGGTGAAAGAGTTAACTTTCCATGCCAGGCATGGAACGCTGAGCTCGAGCTCAGTTGAAACTCTGTCTGTTGTTCTTCAAACTCAAACTGTCAGATCTTTACAAGCTAAACTCACTGAGGTCCTGTGTGGAAGCTGTAAACCTACACTAGCCAACTGGCTACTAAACATAAGAACACATTTTTTGGTCCCAAAACAAAGACTCAAGTCAGGAGACCCAAAAAATATAAACACAACACCAAGTCACCCCAAAAAAGGAGGGGTGAAATCAACAAAGTGGGCATCTACTAAGTGCCAACACTGCACTGCTCATCCACATCCCAAAAACAGAGGTTCTGAGGGGGCAGGCAGGGGAGGAGGTCATAATATAGCAAGACTCCATTAGAAGAAACAACATTACTAAGGTGAGTAATTTTTTCTTCAAACAACATGAAGTCTTGCTATATTAAGACATATGCAGACTACACAGCAGTACGCCCATGGAGGAGGGACAGAACCTACTTAGGAAATAGACTCTGAAGCACAGCTGTGCCAAACCGAGCATCACTCCTAGCCTGGATGTCCAGGGAGTAATGCTTGGTAAAAGTGTGAACTGTTTTCCAGGTAGCTGCTTGACATATCTCTAGAATAGCCTGGCAGCAGCCAGGAAGCAGCTGTACCTCTGGTAGAGTGAGCCCTCAGGCCTGAGGGGGGAACCTTACCCAGCTTTTCATAACATAATTGAATACAAGAGACAATCCACCTGGCAATGGATCTTTTAGTGGCAGGTTTCCCTTTACCAACCTCACCATAAGTGAGGAACAGTTGGAGGGAGTCAAACCTGTGACTCTTGGTATGCTCTATGTAGTAACTAAGGGCTCTCTTCACATCTAAACTGTGCAGCCTCCTCTCGTCAGAGGAGGAATGGTCAGTGAAGTACACTGGAAGAGAAATAGATTGATTAAGGTGGAAATCTGAAACCACCTTAGGCAAGAACTTCCTGTTAGTCCTGAGGACCACCTTATCTCTATGAAAGGAGATAAAATCAGGCTCCACTGACAAAGCTTGTAATTCACTTATGCGTCTGGCAGAAGTGATGGCTACCAGAAACACAGTTTTCCAAGTCAAGTACTTAAGCTCTTCTGAAGACAAAGGCTCGAAGGGGGGTTGCATAAGCTGAGCAATGCACACATTAAGATTCCATGCAGGGGCAGGGTCCCTGAATGGAGGGTTGGTATGAAGCAATCCCTTGAAAAACTTGGAGAATACAGGATGAGCTGAAAGAGAAGAGGGCTTACCTGCTGATATAAAAGCAGACACAGCTGCCAGATGCACTTTTAGGGTAGCTGGTCTCAGCCCCAAGGTACTTAACTGGACCATATAATCCAGGACTGTGGGTAAATCATCAGATTCTGGGGAAATATGCTTTCCAGAGCACCATATGGAAAACCTTTTCCATTTGGAATTATAAGTGGCCCTGGTGGAAGGTTTCCTAGAAGCCTTCAGGATTTCCATTACACCGTGGTAGAGGTGTAGATTAGCAAACTCTAACTCTTCAAGAGCCAGGCCTTGAGATTGAGAGATTTTAGGTTCGGGTACCAAACTCTTCCCTGAGCACAGGTTAACAGGTTGTGATTCCTGGGAAGACACAGGGGAAGATGGACTGCTAAGGACAGTAGGAGTGGATACCAGGGTTGTCTGGCCCAATCCGGAGCAATCAGGATCATCTTGCAGGGTTGAGATCTGATTTTGACTAGCACTTTGAACAGGAGAGGGAAGGGGAAAAGCATAGAGAAACTTCCCTTCCCAATTGAGAACTAAGGCATCCAGAGGGACTGAGCCCAACACTGGGGGCCTGCAGCAAAAAAGGGGAAGTTGGTGATTGTCTGGGGCTGCAAAAAGATCTATCTGCAGGGTGCCCCATCTGGCAAATATCACCTCTAAGACCAGGGGGTCCAGTGACCATTCGTGATGGCCCTGGGAAATCCTGCTGAGAGCATCTGCCAGGACATTGTCCTTGCCTGGGAGGTGAACTGCCGTAAGGGAGGTGTTCAGGGAATAAGCCAGAGACCACAACTTCATTGCTTCTGTACACAAGGCCGTAGACCGAGTGCCCCCTTGCTTGTTGATGTACCACATTGTGGTGGTGTTGTCTGTTCTGACCTGTACAACCTTGTTCCGAACAGACTTGGAAAAAGCTTGAAGTGCTAGAAAAACTGCTCTGAGTTCCAACAGATTGATGTGGAGCAGAGATTCCTGAGGGGACCACAATCCCTGGGTAGTGAGGTCGCCCATGTGAGCTCCCCACCCCAAGAGGGAATGCATCTGTAGTAAGGATTAAGGAGTGAGACTGAGTGACAAAAGGAACTCCTTGTCTCAGATTGCTCTGATCCTGCCACCACTGAAGGGCCTGGATCAGGGTTCGAGTCACTGGGGTCAGTTTGGTTAGATGATCTTTCCTTTGAGACCAAAAGGCTCTCAAATGGAACTGGATGTCCCTCATCTGAAATCTTGCTCCCTGCACTACTGCTGTAGAAGCAGCCATGTGACCCAGGAGCTGTAGAAAATGCCTTGCTGGTCGAGAGACCTGCAGGGTGAATGAGGAGGCCAGAGAGACCAGGGTCCTTGCCCTGTCTAAAGGAAGGAAGGCTCTGGCTTTCTCTGTGTTCAGCTCTGCGCCTATGAAGGTGAGGAGCTGGACAGGCTCGAGAACTGACTTTGAAAGATTCAGAAGGAAACCTAGAGAGGTGAGCAGTTGCTGAGTTATCTGTAGATGTAACTTTACTTGGTCTGGGGACTGGCCAACTATGAGCCAGTCATCCAGGTAAGGGAAGATGGCAATTTTTTGCCTTCTTAGGGAAGCAACTGCTACTGCCAGGCATTTTATGAATACCCTTGGAGCAGAGGTGAGGCCAAGGGCATTGCTCTGAACTGGTAATGGCCTGAGGGCAGCTCGAACCTGAGGTACTTTCGATGAGAGCTTCTGATGAGAATATGGAAATAGGCATCCTTGAGGTCCAGGGACACTAGCCAGTCCCTGGCCTTAGAGAGGGAGAATAATTCCCAGAGTCACCATTTTGAATTTTGGTTTTAAAAGGTGCTTGTTTAAATATCTGAGATCCAGGATGGGCTGCCATTCTCCTGTCTTTTGGGGTAAGAAAGTACCTGGAGTACAACCCTTGCCCTGGTGTAGGGTGGAACCCTTTCCACAGCTCTGAGAGCCAGGAGGGAAGAGACCTCTGCCTCTAGGGCAAGTGCCTCTGGTGGATTTGCAGGTGGAAAGGATCTGGTTCTCATCTTTGGAAATTTTTTGAAGCTGAGAACCAGTCCCTGGCTTACTACTTCCAGGACCCACTTGTCTGATGTCAGAGACTTACAGTCCTGGACAAAGTAAGCCAGCCTGACTCCTACTGGTAGCTGAGAATCGGCCCTGGAACCCTATCAGGGTGCCTGTTTGGCAGGGGCTTTGGGCTGAGGAGTGGAAGCAGGCCTGCTTGTACCCCGTCTGCCTCTCCCTCTAAAGAACCCCTCTGGGCATAAGCAGAAGAGGAGGCCTGGGCTTGGTAAAAAGGCCTATGAAAAAGCCTGCCCCTGCCCCTGGAAAGCTGCCTTTGAGGAGTGGCCTGCCTTTCCTTGGCCTGTGCACTCCTATAGGTGGTCCTATACTCATCCATTTTCTTCATGTAATTCTCTGCTCCCCAAACAGAGAATTACCCACAACAGGAAAATCCATGGCCTTAGTCTGGGTATCCTGTGACAAACTAGTACATCTTAGCCAAGCCATTCTGCGAAGTGCCACAGATGTAGCCATGACTCTTGATGACACATCATTAGAGTCCACTGCAGCATGGAATTGCACCTTGGATGCCTCAATACCATCAGCAGCCACCTGCTCCAGCTCCTTGGCAAGCTGGCCAGGAACCTGTTTTGCTAGAGCCATAATAGTATCCCATCTGGATTTCTGATATCTAGCAACATAAGCCATATAATTTGCCTGTCTGAGTCCCAAGGATGCTGCCATGTACTGTTTCTTTGCCATGGCATCAATCCTCCTGGAGTCCTTATCCGGGGAGTGTGAAGCCAAGGGAATATTTGCCTTGTCACAGGCTGCAGCCTGCACTACCCCAACATGGCTGCATTGTTGTGTAAGGAACTCCGTATCAGAGCCTGACAATGTGTACCTCTTGTCCATTCTTTTATCAACAGGAGGTATAGTGTGAGGAGCTTTTAAATTTTAAAAGTCTGTTTCCAAAAGATTTATGCAAGGAATAGACAGTCTCCTAGACTCTGGGATATCCATCATTTCCACATAGTCAGGCTCCTCTTGATCATCCACAGCTTCCTCCATAGGAGCTGGAGGGTTTCAGCCACTTTTTTATAAAACGTAAAATGAGAAAGGGACTCAGACAGCCTAGGAGGAGACACTCCTGAAGGTCTGTCTGGGGAGATGTCCGGCTCAATAGGCACATCCAGACTTTCAAATCCACATTCACTCTCCTCATACTCCTGTTCCCCCTCCTCCGGTTCATAATACTCCTCTAAATCATACTCTTGAACCGGTGGAACCGGCCGAACCGGGCGCTTACTCGATGGTGCCGGTTCGGTCGGAACCGGGGAAAGTGACTGGACAATTTTTATCACTTTGGCTATTTCTTCAGCAGTTGGAGAGGAAAGTTTTGGCTCCACACCAGCTGATTTCCTAGTCCTTTTTGCTGGACCCAGCTCCTCAGAGTCAGATCTCCTTTTGCCCGAGGAAGTCTCGCCCTGGTCAGAGGGCACTCCCTCCGGTTCGGTTCCAACCGAACCGGGCTGGCCATCCGGTTCAGTGGACTTTTTGGCCTCCCTTTCCCTGAGCCTACCAACTTTCTTTTCCAGGGTAGCTGCAGGAAAACTTTTACAAATCTGGCAGTCTGCACTGAGGTGGTCAAACCCCAGACAATAAACACAGGTGGAGTGGGGATCAGCCTTGACAAAGACTTCCCCACACACACTGCAGTGTTGAAACCCAGTGGGCCTGGTTTTTCTTTTTGGTTTCTCAGACATAGTGCCAGTCCTAACCAAACTTACCCATTTATGGCAATCCACCAGGTAAGACCCTATCGGTTCCCAACCGTGTCACGGGTCGTGGAAAAAAACGTAATAAAATCCGTTTTTTTTAGAACCAATAAGAACCGGTAACCACACTCTAAAAGACAGATTAAGATATTTTAAACAACTTGACCAGTTCAAACCGAACCGATAAACCGTTTACTAGTTCCACACAGAATAGAAATAATGTAAGACCTATCTAGTACTCACAAATACCACAGACAGAGTCTGAACTGACCGGTTGCAGTTTAAATTCGGTCGGAAACCGAGAAAAACAATACTTTAACTGACAAAATGAACCGAGCAGAAGGAGAAATCTCCGGAGCGACTGTTCAGTGAGGTGGAGTAAAGAATCTGATGGTTTGAGTTTGAAGAACAACATACAGAGTTTCAACCGAGCTCAAGCTCAGCGTTCCATGCCTGGCATGGAAAGTAAACTCTTTCACCTCCGGAGCAGTTCAAAGGTTGGGACTCACTGCATATGTCATAGTATAGCAAGACTTCATGTTGTTTGAAACTCCAGTTGGGCCCCATTCTTCGTCAGTGGTGCAGAAGTTCCCATACAGCACACCATCAGCACATCTTATTTGGCAGTTCAGGTGGGACTCGAGCATGGAAATACTCAGCCCCCCTTCCATTTCAATTATAACTGCAGTCAGGCAGCTCTTAATGAGACAACACACAGAGGCTTTACAGGCACTCTCCAGCAATACCTTTTGACCGATTAGACCACAGGACACTCGCCTGGCAGTGAGCATTTAGGTAAGCTCACGGAAGACTTTTTGGAAACCCCATTTGTAGGGGGGGTTACACAAGCAAGAGCAATTCTTGAAGCTGAGCCTGCCTCTATCCATACTGCCCCTCTGCTTAGGATTGGTTTGGCTGTACCTACTGATAATTTCATACTTTCATAGCATTAAATAAAGCAAACAGTATGAAATTCTGCTTTAAATGCTCAGTGTACTATGGAGGCAGCTCAATTGCCAGGTAATACACAATACATAGCAGAGCATCCGCCTTGATTTCTTAATGATTAAATGAGGGAAAACATTCTGTAATAATATATAGAACAGTTTAGACCAGATGGCAGCACCCCACTGGAAATGATAAATTACATCTCAGCTGGTCTTTCCTGGACAAATAAACTGCACAAATAGATGGAGGCAGGACCCAACAGAAAATGGAATCTTGCATCTGAGCTGGTAAATTCAAAGTTTCTGGTTTGTGCATTATGTGGTATCATATGCTCTAGGATAAATTCTAGATGATTAACTGCTGTTTATACCCAACCTCTCCCCTTCCCCCTCTGTTCTTATATCCCAGCAATTACCAACCGTAGAGGACAAGGTCTGAATTTAAAAAAAAAATAATACACAGTTTATCAGAACATTCCTGTCCAGGATAGGAGTGTTCCTGATAAATTGTTTAATTTTTTAAATTCAGATTTCCCAGTCATGTCTCAGCCAGCTGGTCAGCCCTATTGGGGAGGGGGAAACATTTTTTCGTGAGGCAGCTTGACAGGAAACCAAATTTAAACCAGTTGGATGCTTTGTTGCTGAATCTTGTGTCAGTACAGTACTGCTGAGCTGCTGATGTGTTCAGCCACTGATGGGTGCCAGACCTAGATTTTCAGTGGAGTCATGTAATTCCTCATGAAATGCCCTAGATCTTGCTTATTATTGTTTAAGTGGTGTTCTTTTGTAGTTTAAACATTTATTGTTAGGCTGTGACATGACAGAAAGTAGGCTGATCCTTGGGATTTTGCCTATTCTTGTTTTCCAACATTTTTTCTTAGGGTTGATTTTACAAGAATACAGGCTACATTTTCATTTTACTGTTCAGCATGGAGTTTTGCACCTATTGATTTCCTCCTGAACAAAAGACATAATTATGTTTTCCTTGTTATAACTTACCAGAAAATTAAGAAGTTTTGCTTGCTCTGCAGCTGCTCAAAGGTGGCAACAAAAGTGATGACCCTAGCAACAGTGAAGTTAGTCATTTTGGTAGTGATATCTGTTGCTTGCAACAAGTCAGAGAAATCTTTAAAAGCAGCCAGAAAGTTTCAAAATAACCCTCAAAATGCACCAGAATGCATCTAACATCTGATAGCTTCTTGGGGCCAAGGCGACCCCCTGATCCCTGGCCTATTGGTTTGTCTTTCTTAAGACAATCGGGACTTTTATCAGCCTTGGCCACCCCCCCCCATCAAAAAGCTAACTACGCCCCTGTTTTTTGTCCACGTGTTTCTTTGCTCCACCAACTAGTTACTGCAATTTTTCTCACTGGCTGCTACTTCACTCACAGCAGGACTAGTATAGTCCCATTATGACTATCTCTGAGAGTCAAATCACCATTTTGTTGTCTTGAGTCAGGCGACAGAGGGAGAGAGGGAGAGAGAGAGTGTGGATGGAGAGCCACTTTTTTGAGTCCTACACAGCTTGTGTATCTTCTGGCTCCGCAGCAGTCGCAGATGCCAGACCGCCTTTTCTTCAGCTCCGACGGTCCGACCCCAGGCTCCTGAGCACTGCATGGTCATTGAATTCAGTACTGGTCACGTAAGTACTGTATGTGTCTGTACTGCAAGGGTGGCTTAATCTGTAGTAGGTGCCAAATCAAACTATGCAGCCAACAATGGCCAGAACAGTGGGACTGGTATGTAAAAAGGCTATGGTACAAGGGTTCTGTATACTCCCACAGTTGGCCCCAAAATGCACCAGAAAGCATCAAAAATGCCTAAATTTTCTGGGGACCAAGGCGGCCCCCAGACCCTCAACCAGTTGAGTGAAGTCATTGACTTGTGCGTACGCTTTTTAAAAGGCTGGTTACTCCACTGAGTATGGGGCCTGCAAGATCCTCATTGAGGGAAGAACTGACTCCAGCCATTTTTCATAAAAAATGTCAGTACTTAAATCTGTATTTCATGCCCTAAGAATGGTTAGTGTGGATTCAGCCCAATAGTCTCCAAGGGCTTTATAGGCCAATTCCACCAGATGCGGTGCCTGGTGACCCCTTAAGGCCTCAAAGTAAGAGTTGCATAAGGTCTGAAGTGGAATCGGTAAGGCATTCCGGGGGTCTTCTGCAACAGGAATGTCCCCACCTGTAACTAACAGAAATGTTCCTGGTTTGGCAAATGATAGGCTGCCTATATATTGCAAAAGAAACTACCCCTAGGAGTCTAGGAATTGTTGTATGAAGGACAAACCCAGTCTATGCCAGCTGTGGAATGTTAAGTCCATTTGCACCTGTAAAACTTCTTGTTTGGAAATCAATAACCGAAAATAGTAAAAAATCAGAGCTAGTGTTGACTGGGCTCTTATCTCATACCGACTCTGCAGGGCGTGTCCTGTACCAAACAAGAAAGTTGTGAAGACAGGTGGAGATGTAAGTAGTGCAAACATTACAGAAGGAATTTCGAATAAATCATTCAATATAAATTCAATGAATTTCCATGTGTAGGATAGAGTTATACCAAAATAGTTTTACATGTGATATTCTAATACGTTTGGGAGGTTCAGGCCTCCCGTCAACTGGCAGCTGCAAAAGTGCCCAGCGGGCTCTAGGGTGCTGACTTGCCCAAACAGATCTGGAGAAAATTCTGTTCAAGGCTACATAATAATATGTGGAAGGGGTTAATGGTAGAGTCTGAAAAAATATAATAATTTATGAAAAATGGTCATACAGATAGTCAGTTCTTGAGAAAAATGTTAAATGTAAATGAGCACATTTCCCCAACTGTCCCTCCATTTCTTGCATCAATGGTTCAAAATTAAGTAGCACTAAATGAGCTAAATTCTGGTGTATGTTAGTACATCTCCAGCGGGAAGGGAATATGCTCTTTAAGTTCTGCATTGGAGAGTAGCTGAGAGTCAAGATCTCTGTTTTCTGGACATTAGTCTCATAGCCAGAAAGGGTAGCAAAGGTCTGTAATATTTCTAGCATAGCTGGGATGGATTGTTCGGGGTCCTGGAGGGTCAGTAAAATATCATCAGCATATAAGGAAAGCTTAAAAACCCGCCCTCCCAAGGGAACACCCTGAATATCCAACTATGTTCTAAGCGCTTTGACCAATGATTCTATGTATAGGGCAAAAAGAAGACGGGATAAAGGGCAGCCTTGTCAGGTCCCGCAGGCCAGGGGTATTGGAGATGAAAGGTAACTATTTGCCTTAATACAAGCTTGGGGAGAATGAGAAGTGTAAATATGTTGAAATAATGATATAAAATCCAAAACATACAAGAGTCCTCAATAAGAAAAAGGCTCCATGGTTTGTGCACTTCTGTGGTATATATTAAGGTGATGGGTTCTCAGTTGGTAACTGGCGATATTACTATTATGTTAATATTTTGCTTTCATGCGCCATTTGCATGTGGAAACTCAATAAAATATTAATTTAAAAACATATACTTAAACAACATACTTGCATGTCTCTGCATGTGCTTCTGTGTCCTGAGTTCCTACACCCATTAGTCCTAGTCAAGGGTATGTTATGTATATAGTTATATTTGTATTGTAAAATGAATTCCTATGTAGAGTTCCTTCTATGTAGTGTTTACTTTTAAAATCAATTAAGTATTATTAAGGAGTAAAGAAAGCAAAACCTGACCTGTAACCGTGTATCATGCAATATTGCTGCATGGCCATGTGATTCTTGGCCAATCATAGCTCTCTATTTTAGGTCCCCATTTTACAGGGACACAGATCATATTTGTTCCAAATTTATCTGCACAGTTCTATACCCCATTCGGCCATGTGCCACCATCAAATTCCCTGTCCATATTCCAGACCCCAGGAAGATCAAATGGCATTTAGTAGGGAAGCTGACAGATAAAAGAAAAAGAAAATGGACATTTGGGGACTAGATTTCATCAGAGAGAAAAATGGCTCCTAACAACATCAGTAGCAGCAGCTCTCTCCTGCCCAGGGGCGAACCTCATTCCCTTATGCTGCTGACACTGCAACCCCCTGTTACATATGAGGGGATCTTTCTTCGTGTCCTTTTTCTGCTGCAAATTATGACTTTTTGTCATAAATGGATGCAACTTCTGAAAATAGCAGCAGGGCTGTACAGATGGAAGTTGATGGACTCAGACGCAAGTGCAGCATACATATGTATCTGTGTCCAGCCCTTCTCAAAATCCCCCACCTAATTTCAAAGCAGTGTTTTTTCTCTCTGCTACTTGGTAGAGCCCCCCTTCCCCCCACTAATCGACCTTGGTTCACCCCCTGGGCCATTTCAGGTTGTGTCTAGTGTCACACTACTAGAATAGTCTTGCCTACAGAACTGTGTACTATTCACATTGCCAACTGTTTTGCAAGGCAGTACTTTGTGTATTCTAGCTGCTAAACGTGCAGTGGTGTGTCCTGGAGGGGTTTTGTTGTGGAAGGAGAGACAGAGAATAAAAGCTGAGCCAACAGATTTTGAAATAAGGCTATGAAATAGCTGGCACAGGAGAGAGAGAGAGACAGAGAGAGATAGCAGTGGCCTAAACGCCAGCCACTGACTGGAGCAGACATTCAGGAGAGCATATTGCACTATTTGCTATGTTCCGGCCATTGGCAATCTTTGATAACAAATATTGACCTAAATCAAGCCCTGAGGTATAGTTAACCAATTGCTAGCTAGAAGCAGAAATTTGTTTTGTTTCTTTTTCATTGCCTTCCAGTAAAGTACAGTGAACAAAGGACGTAATCAATTGCTGCACACTCAGAGTCTGTGGGTTAGACTGGGGTCACTTTTGAAGGCCTGATATATCTGAGAATGTGTCTAAATCACAGAGATCTTATAAAATACAACACTGGGGTGCTAACTACAGCCATCTCCGATAAAGACAATGAATGAAGACTTCAAAAGCCACATATTTTAGTCAAGGAGGTGTAAAAAATGCATCTGTGGGAATTCACTGTCCAAATCAAAGATGGCTGTCAGTTCTGACATTGAGAAAAATCACCTGGTTAGCACACTACTATTTAATAAACTATTTGTCGCATAAACAGAACCCTGTGGAAGGTCAATAGTGATGTGACAGAATAAGAATAGGGTCGAAATACAGGCGGGCCTATTACTGTCACACTTTCAACACGTCACCACCTGCATGCAGACCGTGATATCTGTAAAGCTTTTCCTCAGTCTACACTTGATAGGCACCTCAACAAATTGAAAATAAAGTCTGAAAAAGCTGCTTGACCCAGCTCCTGAACAATCAGTTCCTTGCTATAGCAAATAAAAACCGAAGGAACCAGACGGAAACTCCTCTGACAAGGGCAAAACCTCCTCGAAACTTAAGAGGATGGCAGAAATAACCGCTGAACCACCCCCTGAAAAAAAGAATAAAAATGAGAAACATACAGGGAAGGAACCATAACTGAAGGCTGCGATGGTTCCAACTGCTGAAGAAATAGCAAATGCTATTAAATTATTCAGTTGCTGCAGAATATTCCTGGTGGTTCGGTTCTGGTTGCACAGTAAGTACCTCAGCAACCACTGGTTCAAACTCCAGTTCAACCACCGTTCATACCAACAGTTGCTTATTCGGTTCCAGATTTGGCTGAACCAGACCCCTATTATGAAGAGGAGGAAAAGGAGGAAGACAATAACCTTGGGGAGCCAAGTAAGCCTGAGGTCTCGCCAAAACAGCAGGAGTTCAAGTTTCCCACTCGACATCCTGAGGATTTCTCTCCCCACTTTTCCTTTATAAAACAAGTGGCAGAGACTCTGGACGTCCCTACTCAGAAGAGGAGGAGGAGGAGGAGGCAGAACCAGATTATGTGCAGATGATGGATCTAGCAGCTACCAAATGTTTACTGCTCCCCATCCACAAGTCACTGAAGAGGCAAGTTCTGAAAATCTTAACGCCTACCTCTGTCCCTCCAGTGGATAAGAAAATGGAAAGGAGATACCATTTGGCTAGGAGTGGGACTGAATTTCTCTTCAGTCACCCCAGCCATGAGAGTGTGGTACAGGCAGCTGCCTGTGACAGAGCAAATGTGCCATTGTCTTCCCAGCTCTCTGACAAGGATTCTTGGAAAATTGAGTCTATGGTAAAGATAGGCTACTTAGGGGCCTCTTTGGCCATCAGACAGGCCACTTATATGACCTATGTATCCAGATATCAAAAAAGTCTCTCGAACTCAGTCTTAGAGCTGGCCAGCAAGGCTCCTCCAGCATTAGCAGCTGGTCTAGATGAGACTGCCAGATGTGGCATTTAGGCTTCCAAGTACCAATTCCACATGGTAATAGATGCCAATGACACTTCTGCCAGGCTTATGGCAACTTTAGTATCCTTGAGAAGGTTTGCTTGGCTCAGGGCCCCTACCCTTTCTCAAGATACCCAAACTAAGGCATTCTATTTTCCTTGTGAGCAGAATTCTGTGTTTGGTGAACAAACAGAAGCTTACATGAAAAAAATTGATGCGTACAAGGCAGCTTAAAAAAGCACCTCTGCCAAAAAGAACACATCCACCTCCCAGAGGCACGACAATAGAGGAGGTAGAGGGAGATCCTATACCAGGCCCTTTTATCAGGCTCAGCCTCTCCCAGACTACCGGCAGCAACATGGCTACTTTAGAGGCAGGGGTAGAAGGGATAGTAGGCATTCTGACCCAAGCCTCCAGCCCAAGACACATGCAATGCAGAACCCCTGATGTGCCTGTCAGGGTCGCCTCCCCAGTACCAGTAGATGGCAGACTGGCTCACTACTCGCAGGCATGGCAAGACATTACCACAGACAAGTGGGTCCTAGAAGTAGTGAGCCAGGGTCTTCCTCTAAGTTTCAAGGGCATCCCAAAACTGAGGGCAAGGCTGTTCAAACCTGCAACCCCAGTAGAAAAGGTTTTGCTAGAATCAAAGGTAGACGCCTTCTACTGGCAAAGGCAGTGGAACCTGTGCCAATCTCACAGAGGAGAAAAGGATTTTACTCAAGGTATTTCCTAACCCTGAAAATGAATGGGGAGTGGCGACCCATACTGGTCCTCAGAACCCTAAACAAATATCTAACCAAGCCAAAGTTCAAGATGGTCACCTTTGCAATGATTCTCCCCACTCTCAGGCAGGGAGACTGGCTGGCATCCTTAGACTTCAAGGATGCCTACTTCGATATCCTCATCAGACAATCTCACAGAAAGTATCTCAGGTTCAGATTGTCATCAAGCCATTACCAGTTCAGTACCCTACCTTTCGGTCTCACCTCTGCCCCAAGCATGTTCACAAAGTGCCTGGTTGTGGTAGTAGCACATTTGAGAAGGCAGGAGGTGACAGTATTCCCTTACCTAGATGACTAGTTACTCATGGGCACTCCCCTCAGCAGGTAAGGGATAGTCTTGTTCTCACACAAGCTACCCTGCAGTCTCTAATGTTCCTGGTGAACATGAAAAAGTCAGTCTTGCAGCCGGTCCAGCTCTTGGATTTCATAGGAGCGGAGTTGGACATGCAAAGAGGGAAGGCATTCCTTCCTCAGGAAAGGGTGGACAGCCTGGTACAGTTATCAAACTCCTTCCAGCTTCACACCCCCAGACCAGCAAGACATTTCCTGCAACTGTTGGGCAACATGGCAGCCTCAACAGCAACAGTGCCAGGAGCCAGGGTTCAGATGAGAGACATACAGTCCCACCTCAGGTCCCACTGGTCTCAGAAAAAGGACACCCTATCAAAGCTAGTACCCATCACAGGGACTCTCATTCAAACACTGCAGTGGTGGTAGGAAAAGTCTCCAACAGTAGTTTTGACTACATATGCCTTCCTCCTAGGATGAGGCACCCACCTGGGAGAGCACACTGTACATGGTACATGGTCACAGCAGGAGTCACTACTGCACATAAATCTGTTGGAGCTCAGGGCAGTCTTTCTGACCCTCCAGTCATTTACCTCACTGGTGTAGGACAAGGTGGTACAAGTCGCAACAGACAACACCACAGCCATGTATTACATAAACAAGCAAGGGGGCACAAGGTCCAACCTGCTGTGCACAGAGGCCATGAAAATTTGGAGTCTGGCATACTCCCTCAAGGTCTCTCTCTCAGCAGTCCATCTTCCAAGGAAGGACAACATTCTAGCAGATGCACAGAGCAGGATCAATCAAAACCACCATGAGTGGTCTCTGAACAGACAGATCCTGGAGGCTGTCTTCAGAAGATGGGGCACCCCAGATAATCCTCTTTGCAGCCCCAGACAATCACCAGCTGCCACAGTTTTGCTGCAGGCCTCCTGCAGTGGGCACAGTGCCACTGGATACACTAATACTGGATTGGACAGGGAAGTTCCTGTACACCTTCCCTCCATCCCCCCTATTGCTCAGGGTGCTGAACAAGCTCGGATCCAAGCCAGCAACAATGATCCTCATAGCTCCAAATTGGGCAAGGCAGCCTTGGTGCTCCCTGCTCTTACCCCTGTCAATCTCCAGACTGATTTGCCTCCCCAGGAGGCACAACCTACTAACAACCTCCCAGGCAAGAATCCTTTACTCTAGCCTCAAGTCCCTCAGGCTCATGGCCAGGCTCTTGAGGACTTAGAATATGCTAATCTGCCTCTTTCTGAAGGGGTCCTTGAGGTCCTAAGGGTCTCTCAGAAGCCCTCTACCAGAAAAACTTACACCTCTAAATGGAAGAGGTTTTCCATTTGGTGCCAACAGAAGGTCATAGACCCCTGTCAGGCTGGACTTTCAATTCTGTCGGACTACTTAGTCCATCTTCATTCCCTAGGCCTTTGGCCATCTACCCTCAAGGTACACTTGGCAGCTGTCTTTGCCTACCTCTCAGCAGGTAAGGGCACTTATTTGGCTTCCAATCCAATTTTCAGGAAGTTTTTCAAAGGATTGCTTAATTTGTATCCTCTACATAGGAAACCAGTCCACTCTTGGGATTTGAACATAAGCATTGCACAGCTCCTTCTCTCAGCCAAAACCTCCATTCTCTCCTGACTAAGAATGCGCTACCACAGGGTGGGTTGATTTGCCCTTGCAGCAGACTCTTGATGCCATCACTGCAAAGTTTTAGTGGCACTAAGCTAGCCTAACTACAAGCATAGTCTACAGTTTTTCCTCTCTTTGCTTTACCTACAAATTTACCTTCCTCTTCTCTCCCCCCTGTCTGAGCAACTTACTAATACTTAAACCTTCCCCATGGCTATTCAGATCCTCCCTTCCTCCTTTGCTGTCCACCTCATCCCACCATCTGGCGATAGGCGGGTGATCATTTGCCTACTCTGCCCCTACCACTTGGAATTCACTCCCTTTTTCTACTCTCTCCCTCAACTCTTTTGCTACTTTCAAGCACTCTCTTTCAGAATATCTATTTCATCCTAAGACCTGTACTTGTTATACTGTACCTAGATGTTGTATCTTAGTACCATATTCATGGGTCTCTAATTGTATACATATTTTGCAGCTTTTGCACCATTGCATATAGACTGTACATGTATCTACTACATTCTACTGTGCACTAACGTTATGATATTTCTCTGTCTGACGTACTCTGTAAAACCACTGTCTTATGTGTTAAATGTTGTACCCTTGATCTGGGGTGCCCCTGCAAAAGGGACTGTACTGTTTCAGTTAGCTTACCAGGTTAACAAATTTCAAATAAATAAATAATAATGCAACCCCAATTTGAGCCCATGTCCTCAGCAGATCTCAAGTGCGTGACTTGGAAAACAGTCTTTCTACTGGCGATTACTTCGGCCAGAATGATTAGTGAACTCCAGGCTTTGTCCATAAAGCCTAACTATATTTCAGTCCATAGGGTCATGGTAGCACCCAGAACCAATAGAAGTTCCTTCCCAAAGTGGTGTCTCATTTTCATCTCAACCAGCCCATTACCCTGCCTGTCTTTTTCACTGATCACACCAGTTCAGGGGAATGTAGGCCGCATAGCCTAGATGTTAAGAGGGATATCAACTATTATTTGGACCATACGAAGGGCCATAGAATAATACTCAGCTATTCCTGACCTATGCAGAAGTGGGGAAAGGCAAACCAGCTACAAAAAGGACTGTTGCATGCTGGATTGTGCATGTATTCAGTTATGCTACAGGTCTCATCCACCAGGGGTACAACTGCTTCTGTAGCAGCTGCTAGAGATATTCCTTTGTTAGAAATTTGCAATGCAGCCACCAGGAAACTGTTAACACCTTTACTAAACACTATTGCCTGTGCACCCAGGATAGAAGTGAAACCAGGTTTGGCACAGCAGTACTGCAGATCTTGTTTCCTAAATAGGTTCTATGCCCACCACCAAAGGTACTGCTTGGTATTCTGCATATGTCAGAATACAGTAAAGATTTCCTGGGGCTTGAAGAAAAAGTTACTTACCAAAGTAATCTTCTTTCTTCCAAGGGAATCCTTGCTGTATTTTGAGCTCCCACCCTACCTCCCCTGCTAGAACCTGGTAGGCACTGCACTCCTGCTGTTCATGTTTTGTTGTTGAGACTTGTTTAGGTTGGTTGTTTTGGGGCACGATCTGAGCGATTTCAGATGTCCTATTTAAAAGGTAGGATTGCAGTTCTTGGTGGGATTTAGTTCTGGAAGATAGTATAGATAGTAACATTTTTTTCCACATGCTTCGTAAGAATTTGACAGTTACACAGAAAACACCAGGGACAGTAGTTTGAAAACCAAACTTCAGCCTATCAGCATTCTACTATTTGTGTAGGTTCTTTAGCTCTTTCTTCTCGGGGGCAGTTGAATGATGATGCTATTATGTCAGAATGCAGTAAAGATTCCTTTGGAAGAAACAAGATTACTATGGTAAGTAATTTTATCATCTATCTAGTCTGCTCAGTTATGCAGTTCCCTATGTATTTACTAAGGGAACTTCCCCCCCCCCTATGATTGAAGGCCCCCACTCTTATAGCCTCCACCACTTCCACTGGCAGTCTATTCCATGCGATTGCCACCCTTTCAGTGAAGAAATATTTCCTCACATCTCTCTTGAATTCCCCCATTCTCCATCTTCAACACATGCCGCTTGGTGCTTGTGGTCTGTCTCATTTTAAAGAGACTCCCCTCCTGCACTATGTTCACCCCTGTGAGGTACTTGTAGGTCTCTATCATGTTACTTCTGCATCACCTGTCTTTCCAGGGTGTACATATTAAGATCTTCAGTCTCTCCTCCTCCTAGGGCTTCTTATGCAGCCTCTGCACTATTTTAGTTGCCCTCCTCTCGACTGCCTCCACCCAGTGTATGCCCTTTCTAAGTTAGGGTCTTCAAAACTGAACACATTATTCCAGGTGGAGTCTCACTAGTAAATGATTCAGTGACAACACCACCTCCTGCTTCTGCTGGAGATACCCCTGCCTCTGGACCCCAGCATCCCACTAGCCCTACCACTGCTTTGGCACACTGCTCTGACACTTTGAGGGCCTCAGATATGATAACCCCAAGGTCTCTTTCTGTTTAGTGACTGTCAGTACCTCCCCTCCCCAACCTATATCCAGCTCCTGGCTTCTCATATCCTAGGTGCATGATTTTGCAATTTTTGATATTGAACCCTGACTGCCATGTCTTTTGAGCACTCCCTGAGTTTCTCAAGATCCTTGTGCATTATCTCCACCACCTCCTGAGTATTCACCCTGTTGCCGGTTTTGGTGTCATCTGCAAAAATGCATACCTTCCCTTCCAGTTCTTCTGCAATTTCCCCTATGAAGACAGTGAATAAGAATGGTCTCAGTACTGAGCCTTGTGGCAACCTGCTGGTCACTCTTCCATCATTAGGGTGAGTGAGTGAGTGAGTGCCATTGACCACCACCCTCTGCTTCCTATCCATTAACGAGTTTCTGACCCAGTTCACCACTTTGGATCCCACCCCTAAGGCTGCTCATTTTCTTTATCAGTCTCCTGTGTGGCACAGTGTCGAAGGCCTTGCTAAAGTCCAGATAGGCCACATCCACTGCCCTCCCCTGATCTATTTTCCCTGGTCAGTCAGTCAAAGAAATATATGGAATTCATTTAGCATCACATCTCTCCCCATGTATCCATGCTGCCTATGGTCTTGCAGCTCATTGGATTCAAGAGACAACAGTCTTAAAGGGTCACGTGATGGCAGCCCTGACGAGATTGGTAGCAAGCTCCCATTGCTCCGTCCCACCCCGCTTATACCCACTGCTAAATCCTTTTATTGAAATTGAATTTACCTGTTAAACTGACGAGCTTTGTGCCTGGAAGATCTCCTGGCACCGGCAGACTATGAGAAAAGCACCTCCATGGCACTCTCCCCTCCAACTCCTGAAAAGAGAAGGCCCACTAAATGGCCAAGCAACAGGCTGTTTGTGGGTCTAAAACTTCAGCAGGGCCTACAGCGCTATTGGAAGGACACTTTTTGTAATAATGCAACCGATGCAGGAATTGATTACTAATATCTCTGATGAACTCCATCAAATTAAAACAGCGGTAGACTCTCTAATAACTAGAGTGGGGGAGTCTGAAGTCAGACTAATCTCCCGGAAAAAAAGACAAAGCAGAGACTAAACACACCACTGCCATGAGGAGAATTAAAAAGCTAGAGGAAAAATTAGAGGACCTAGAGGGGAGAAGTCGATGAAATAATCTGCTAATCATTGGGATCCCCGAAAATGAAGAAGGCAACTCCCCAGTACTTTTCCTCCAGAAATTTTGCAAAGAAATAGCAGGTCCCTCTCCAAATGGAACCACATATGTGATTGAGAGAGCAGAGCGGGCACTTCGCAAGCCTATCATCTTTAAGTTACTCAACTTTCTTGATAAGCAGCACATTTTGGCCCAAGTGAGAGCCCTGAAGGAGGTTCAATGGGAAGGCTGTAGAGTGATACTCACACAGGACTTACCACAGTCCATCCGAGTGAAAAGGCAGGAATTACATCCACATGTTTCGAAGTTGATTGCCGCCGGGATGCAGTTTAGGATGAGATACCCGGCAGTGCTTCAGGTTAAGCTCGGAGACCAATGGCTACTTTTGAGTCACAGGAACAAGCTCTACTAGAGCTTAAGAAATTGCTGGTAGACTTATTTAAATGATCCTAAATGAGCGGTCTGTTGTGTTATCTATAAACAAAATAACACCGCGTCTGCAGTGACATTTGTTTGCCCGTGACTCAACTTGCTGACTTTGACTGGGAATTTGATGCCGGGAGTCTGATGAGGTCAGAAGCTGTTTAGGTGTCTGAGAATCTGTCTAGGACATGTTTATTCCTTCGATCTGCCTGGGTTGTGGAAGAGTGTAAATATGTAACCCACTGACAGCCTTGCAATTGACAGAGAGAACTCATTGCTTTTCCAGGAGCCGTGAACACTTGCTTATTTTTTTACACTTTTTTTTAGTTGGTCATGATTCTCTTACCTTTGTCCCCGGTCTGCCATCCACATCCAGGCATCCACCTCATCCAGCTGCCTTCCAGACTGCTCTGACTCCCACCTGGGGCGTCACTGCATACCCCTACGGCTTGTCCCCCATGGCAGGATGGTGGAGAGACCCCCTATCTCTGCCGACACAGAATCCAGTCACCACAGTGAGCCCTTGGAGCCAGGCATCCTGTCAAACTGCCATCAATCCGCTGTGACTGTTGCCAGTTTTCCCCTGTTCTCAATTCCCTGGAGTCAGAGGGCGTGCAATGACACCAGCAGCCATGAGCGTGCTTGCGTCTGCATGTGTTTCCGGCCAGGTGTCTGCCCTTGACTCCTCCCCAGAGTATGGTATGCGTCCCCATTCCCCCAGCCTCTGCCAGGGGGCGGTCGGACACTGACCGTTGTGACCTCCTTCCCTGGAGAGGAGGAGCAGTCCATCGGATGCTTGATCCCTCACCTTCTCTGCCAGCCCATGGTGACCCGTGCTTGCTCCTGAACCCAGGTCGTCAGCGTGGCACGAGGTGTGGCATCCAGCACCTCAGCCCTCAGTGCCACTGGGCCAGTCCAACACTTGCTTATTTTAAACTCTGTTCTTGGTGAACTTTGGTGAGCTTTGACTATTAATATTGAGCACAGTTTTGCATTATTTTTGGGCACTTCTGTGAGTTAACAGAAGGATTTGTCTTGCAGGTTTATATCTTTTCCCCTTCCGGTGTCTTCTCAAGCTTCATAGACTGTGCTTAACTTTTGTTTCAGGACTTGCTTTCTTTAATGACTCTTTTTGTTCCTCATATTGTCACTTTTTACTAGTGCTCTGCGTCTGCATATTACTTTAGGAGCCTTAATTTTTCCCGAGAAGGAGGAAAGTTGGCAAAGAGTGTCTTAATACTCGAGTTCTGAGCACAAGCACACAATTTATTATTATTGCTATGTTGTGTTGCTTGATAATTGTATAAGAATATGTGGGAGGGGGGATGGGGGGTGGGAGCACTGCTCGCAGGTTTGCACAGCAACATCACCTGGCGGTATACGTAGGCAATGTGACTGTATTCTGTTTGGTTAATTTTGGGAGTTAGCGGGGAGGGCAGGTACTGGGTGAGATTTTTGTTATGCTCTGTGTTTGGTTTGGGGGGTGCCAAGTATCAAGGTTTCCTGTGTTCTGACGTAGAGTGACCACTGATGTAAGCAGTGTCCTCATCTGCTTTCCTTTCATCAATAGGTTACCACCAGGTTGTTAACAAATGAGTGGCCTATATTTTATTTTGAGCTGGAACGTTAGGGGTGCCCAAGACAGATGTAAACAGCAAATAATTCTGAAACATTTGCTGCATCTCAAAACTGGGATTGTTTGTTTACAGGAGACCCATCTCAGGAGGGAAGACACTCCTCTATTATGTAAAGGCTGGGTCGGGCAAGCCTTCGATGTGGGAGTGTCCACTAGCTGGGGGGGGTGTTGCCATCCTAATAAATAAAACTGTTCCTTTCAGGTTAGAACAAGAGATATGGGATACTAATGGGCGTTATTTATTACTTCTCGGAATGTTGGAATCCCAACAGATTTTGATTGGCTCAGTATATGGTCCCAATGTGGACTCCCCACAATTTTTGCACAGCTCCTGGATTTAGTAGTCTCTAATCCACCCAGAATAACACTGTTGGGCAGAGACTGGAACATTACCTGTCAATTACAGCTGGACAGGTCGGACTCTAGGAGATCTGGTCTCTCCCCAGCACAGAGAGCCATAAAAGATCTTATGTTTGGGGTGGGGTTGCTTGATGTTTGGAGAGTTTTGAACCCCACGGAAAGACAGTATACCTTTTTTCACCCCCTCACCATACCTGTTCCAGAACAGATTATTTTTCAGTTAGCTCCTTCATCCTACCAGTAGTTCTGGATGTGTGTATTCACACGTGAGTTATATTGGATCACTCTCCTGTCTCTATCACCTACCTTTTAGGCCCAGGAGTCAGGAGAGACTCTCTATGGTGCCTGAATAACCAGCTACTCCAAGACCCTAGTACTTTTACTTGTATAAAAGATTTCATTTCTCACTTTGTGGATACCAGTTGGGGGTCAGTACTAAGAATAGATGTGGTCTGGGCAGCCTTAAAATTGGTTTTAAGGGGGTGAATGCATGTGCCTCGCGTCTACTAGAACTTGACAATTTAACTCCCAAATTGAGGGTTTACTTAACTTCATCAACTCCATCGAGAGGGACATCAGTCACCATTCACTGGAGAGGGATTGGGTTACACTGCACACTTTGTAAGCCCAATTCTCGGACCTTATGTCCCAGAGGGCTGAACTCTCTTAAGTGAACCAAGCTTAAATATCTTGAATCTGGTAAAAGGGCGGGTAAGCTACTTGCTATCCGAATCAAACAAGCAGAAGCTACACGGTGCATCCCTGGTTTGTGTTTAACATGAAATGGCCCGGTCACCACAGATCCCAGGGAAATCGCTGCTGGATTCGGACAATATTCCCAGTCCCTTTATTCTGTCACTGGAGAGGCGTCCCCAACAGATGAGGATATCTGGAATTATCTTGATCTGGTGGTTCTTCTTCACCTGTCCCCGAATGAGGCTTCTTCTCTGAGACATTGCATTAAGGTGTGGAAGGTAGAACAAGCAATAAAACAACTCTCATTAGACAAATCGGCTGGGCCAGACGGCCTCTTGAATAACTTATTTAAATCATACACGTCTGAACTTTCCCCTCTCCTGACAGATGACTATAATTCATGGTATCAGCATGGATTCTCTGATCATAGCTTCCTAGAGTCCCTTATTACTCTTATCCCCAAACTGGGTAAAGACTCTCAATACCCAGAGAATTACTGCTCCATTTCGTTACTTAATGTTGATATTAAAATCTTGGCCAAGGTGCTAGCTAATCGGCTGGAACCTATGATGGGTAAACTCATTGGTGGTGAATAAGTCGGTTTTATGTCAGATAGGTCTTCTAGTGACCATATGCGTAGATTGCTACACCTACTCTCCTTGACCAAGAACTTGGATAACCCAACTGTCCTGATTTCATTAGATGCTAAGAAGGCATTCGACCGGGTTTCTTGGGATTTTCCTTTTGCTGCCCTAGCACGTTTTGGCCTCGCAAAAGAGTTTGTTAAATGGGTCAGACTGTTATATGTTCCCCAGTGGCTCGTGTCTGGTGTAATGGTGTCTTCTCTGACTCATTCCCATTATATCGTGGCACCAGACAGGGCTGCCCCCTCTCCCCTCTCCTTTTCAACCTTTATTTAGAACCCCTTATTCGAAGGCTGATTTCCTCCCAGAATCATTACAGTATTGAAGTGGGGATGCAACGACACCTCTTATCTGCTTATGCCGATGATTTATTGCTACACATGGAAGACCCTGTTGTAGGTATACCGATTTTATTACAAGAAATTGAATCATCTTCCAAGGTCTCCTACTACAAAGTTAATCTTTCAGAAACTAGGTGTCTTCTCTTTGAATGGGAACATTTTCCAAAAGATATAGAGGAATTTGGTCTAGTATGGAAACTGAAATTTTTGAATTACTTGGGTATTGAGGTAGCTAAGGAGGTTTCTACAATGGTAAAATATAATTTTTCTAAATGATTAAAAACACTGAAAGCAGGCCTTGAAAGATGGGGGGCTTTACCCATTTCGCTCTGGGGTAGAATTAGTACTGTAAAAATGAATGCACTTCCCTGGATCCTTTACCCCTTGGGCATGCTGGGATTGTTCTTTCCGAAGTCCTGGTTTCTTAATCTACAGAAATTACTAAATAAATTTATCAGGAAGGGAGTAGAAGTGCTTATTTTACACTCACGGCACCAAAGTTGCAAGGTGGTCTCTCCCTCCAATCCTTTTTCACATACTGTGGTGCAACCCACATAAGCAAACTGCCCATTGGGTCCGTGCACCTGGTCTAAGAGGTTCAGGGTCATACCTTCCACTTTGGTTGGATATTGAGAAGACTCTTGCTCATAAGACATCTTGTACCCTCCCTGCTTTGATTTACTCTTCCCTGAGGTTCATTCCCAAAGACCTAAGGAATACCCTGATAGGGTGGTCCCTAAAAACACTACATCAGGTACAAAGACACTTGAATTTTGCTTGGCATAAGTCCCTTGAGCAACCACTACTTGGTAATCCCCACTTCCAAGTCCAGAATAAACCCATTTCTTCTACATACTGGGCTCCTTTAGTGGGAACAGACTTATGGATGTAGCCCCTGATAGCAAGGTGCTTCCCTATCCCCAATTCCAGCAACAACTTCATCTTTTGGTAGGAAATCCCTTTAAATACTGGCAAGTCAAGCACGCTGTGGGTTTCTTTATGGGGAACCCATCAGAATTTGCCCCTCCCAAAGTTGAGTTGTCCTCCCTCTGCAGACAGCCGATCAATCACACTCTGTTTCTAGCATATACAAGGAACTGCAGTCCCTTGCTGCTCATTTACCCTGGGGTACCTGCTATTATTGGGTTCACAAACTATCCTTTACAGATGATGCTAGCACCTGGCAATATATTTGGGGTAGTCTGTATAGGTTCATTAAGCGGACAGACTTCGCTTAGTACAATATAACATAATGCATAATCTATATTTTATCCCTGAAAGGTAGCATAAAATGGGAAAGCTTTCCTCCTCACAGTGTCATCAGTGTCTGGGAGCAAGCGGGGATTTATACCACATGTTATGGACCCGCCCAAAGGTTCGTACATTTTGGCAAGCCATTAGAAGTTCCCTAGATCCACTGCTGGGATTGGACCTACTGTTTCTACCTGAAGTCTGTCTGCTTAATTGTTTCCTTCTGTGGACAATAAGATGAGAAAGGCCTACATGGCTTTGACATCTGCTATGGCTAAGCTAATAATCATGAGACACTGGAAAGAGGACTCACTGCCATCTGTGTTAGAATGGCACAGAGACATTTTACTTGCCCTTCAGCTGGAAAGACATATTACTTTGATGACTAACAGGCTTCAGGCCTACCTAGATAAATGGGGATCACTTGACACCCTACTTTCTGCTTGGAAGTTTTAGTGTCCTATGTCATACACCTGTACGTCATTACTTCCCTTGGAATGGATTCCTTTACTTGATACTGAGGGGGATGGGTTGGTGAGGTCGCTGGGAGGGATGTTTAGGGTGGGATGGTAGGGTTATTTTCTGTTTTGTTCCTTTTTATATTTGGCTCCAGGCGTCGCCGCCAACATATTATGACAATAGCAGATTTGGAGGTGCGGTCACTGTTGGCTAATGCAGGGAACGCATCAGTAGGTGCGTCCCTCATTCCCCAGTCAGCCTGCATGCTGGCACCACACCATGCATACTTAATGTGGTGGAGCCTGAGACAGGGAGAGTGAGAAAACAGCCACAGCTTCCTTGAATCAAGGAGGTTATTTTCTAGACTACACTGAACTGAATTATTATTTTTTGGACCTGTGTAAGTAACTAGTATTGATTCTGTTTTGGGGGTGGACTTTTCTTAGTTTTAAGTTTAATTTGCCAGGGAGGAACTGTAGCTGGGAGATATTTGCAGTCAGTTGTGAGTAGACCTGTTACTTAACTTTTGTGAAATAGGTGTCTGAAAGGAAGGAAGTCACACCCCGGGGTGGAGGGTAAGAGTTGTAGATGATTGTTTCTGAATGACCTGGCTGAGAATGGGATCAGAGCAGTGCAACAGGAGTTTGCGGAGTTGGGGAGGGGCCTTAGACAAGTAGCACACACAGTAACTTTCTCAGAAGTGCTACCTGTTTATGGCATGGATGAGGCTAGGGGACTTTGCACCATGGGATTCAATGACTGGTTGAAAAGCTGGTGCAGAGCTCAGGGATTTGGCTTCACTGGGGACTGGGGCTCCACTTGGAGGGATGCAGGCCTATACAGGTGCGATGGTCTGCATCTATCCTGGAAGGGAACCAGGATCCTAGGTGATAGGTTTAAATGCTTCAATGGCAAGCATTTAAACTAGCCAAGGGGGGAGGCACTGAAGAGGAGAAGGGAAATCCTAGCCCCCCCCAAAAAAATCAGGGTAATAAGTGAGGTAAACACCAAGACAGAGCAGTCGATAGGGAGAAGGATGGGGTAAATGGAGAAAAAGACAAAGGCAGTAGGGACAGGGATGGGGCAAAAAGAAATAAAGCCATAAAAAAATGGAAGGTAATGAGTACCAATGCCCGTAGTCTAGGTAAAAAGCTCCCTGAAATGGTGGCTTTGATGGAAGAGGGATGGCTGGATATTGTGGCAGTCACAGAAACATGGTACACAGAGAACCATGACTGGGATGTCAACATACCAGGGTACACAATCTACAGGAGGGACAGGGAGGGAAGAAGAGGAGGAGGAGCTCTCTATGTAAGGGAAAGGATCAAAGCAACAGAGCTAAAGGGTAAACAGGGAGGAGAGGAGGCACTGTGGGTCACCCTGGAGACGGGAAATGGCGCCACAATCCGCACAGGGGTTGTATACAGACCCCCATCTCAGGGGAAGGAAATGGACAAGGAATTGATAGAAGGCATCCTTGGGATGGCAGAGAAAGGGGAGATATTGCTGATGGGGGACCTGAATATGCCAGATGTTGACTGGAGCACCTTTGCTGCAGCCACATCCAAGAGCAGGGCCATTCTCGATGCCTTACACGTGGCATGCCTCAGACAGCTAGTTTTGGAACCCACTCAGGAGAGAGCAATCTTAGACATGGTACTCTCAAATGGGGACGGAGAGAGGATCTATGATCTTGAAGTTGGTAACCATCTGGGAACAAGCGACCACCAAACAGTGTGGTTCACGATAAACTTAGCTGTGGAGTCAAGCCACACAAAAGTGAAGGTACTGGACTTCAAGAGGGCTGATTTTGTCAAAATGGGAGAGTGCCTCAGAAAAGCACTAGCAAACAGGCTAGAAGGTGGGGTGGAGCAACAATGGGGAAACATCAAAACTGCCATCATAGAGGCAACAAGCCTTTGTGTGAAGCAAATCAAAATGAAAGAAAAAAACACTATGGTTCTCAAAAGAGGTGGCGGGGAGGTATGGGAGAAAAAGATAGCATTCAGGAAGTATAAGGAAACACAGAAGGAGCAGGCCAGAGAACTGTACCAGTTAAAACAGAAGGAAGCAGGTAAGGCAGTCAGAATAGCAAAGGCCCAAACCGGGGAAAGGATAGCCAACACAGTTAAGAAGGGGGATAAAACCTTTTATAGGTACATTAGGGAGCAAAGAAAGACTAAGGCAGGGATACTGAGGCTGATCAAAGAGGAAGGTGGTTGGGCAGAGAGTGACAGTAAAAAAGCAGGGATACTGAACAAATACTTCTGCTCAGTATTCCCAATGGAAAAGCAGGGGAAAATACCTAATCCGGTCAATAGAAGCACTTTCACAGAAGAAAGGGTTCTGAAAGAACTCTTAAAACTGAAGGTGCATAAAGCAATGGGGCCTGATGGGATTCACCCCAGAATTCTAAAAGAACTAAGGGAAGAACTAGTAACACCATTGACTACCCTTTTTAATAAATCATGGGAAGATGGTGTGGTACATGAGGACTGGAGGAGGGCGGGTGTGATTCCCCTTCATAAAAGTGGGAGCAAGACAGAGGCAGGAAACTACAGACCTGTCAGTTTGACCTCAGTGGTAGGGAAAATGATGAAATCACTTCTGAAGGAAAGAACTTTTGAGTACCTAGAGGCCAGTGGGGCACAGGACCCAAGGCAGCATGGATTCACAGTGGGAAGGTCATGTCAGACAAATCTAATTGATTTCTTTGACTGGGTGACCAAAGCAGTAGACCAGGGAGGGGCTGTGGACATGGCCTACCTAGACATTAGCAAGGCATTTGACACAGTCCCGCACAAAAGATAAATAAACAAATTAGCCAGCCTGGGAGTGGGTCTCAGGGTGGTAGCCTGGGTAAAACACTGGTTGGACAACAGGACACAGTGGGTAATAGTAAATGGAGTCCACAGTGAAGAAAGGAGGGTTACTAGTGGGGTACCGCAAGGTTCAGTACTGGGGCCGGTTGTTTTTAATGTCTTTATAAGTGACATTGCAGAGGGACTGGAAGGGAAAGTATGTCTCTTTGCAGATGACACAAAGATCTGCAACAGGGTCGATACACAAGGTGGGGTGGAAAGGATGAAAAGGGACTTGACAAGGTTGGAGGAATGGTCAAATGTACGGCAGCTTAGATTCAATGCAAAGAAATGCAAAGTAATGCAGTTGGGAAACAAAAACCCAGGAAAGAGTACACAATGGGGGGTGAGATACTGACAACAACAAAAAAGGAAAGGGACCTGGGGGTAGTCATATCAGATGACCTAAAGGTGGGCCAGCAATGTGAGAAGGCAGTAAGGAGGTCTGGGGGGATACTGGAATGCATAGGGAGAGGCATCACCAGTAGAAAACAGGAAGTTGTTGGCCTTCTGTACAGACAGTTGGTAAGACCACATCTGGAGTACTGTGTACAATTCTGGAGACCCCATCTCTGCAAAGACATAGACAGGGTGGAGGCTGTCCAAAGGAGGGCAACCAAAATGATGCAGGGTCTGCATCAGAAGACATATGAAGAAAGACTAAAGGAACTAAAGATGTATAGCCTCGAGGAAAGAGGGGGTGGGGGACATGATAGAAACTTTCAAATACCTCTAGGAATCAACAAAGTCCAAGAGGGTAGTATCTTTCAGAAAAACAGATGGTGTAAAAACAAGGGCACAATTTGAAGATAGAGGGGACTGCTCAGAGGTAATGTGAGGAAGTATTTCTTGACAGAGAGGGTTGTGGATACATGGAACAGCCTTCCTGAGGAGGTCATGGAATCAAAAACAGTGGAGGAATTCAAGAATGCATGGGACAGACATAAGGCAATTTTAGTGGGGGGTAGGAGGAAGTAGGCTGTTGGTTAACTAGGATCTGCAGCTTATCCATTAGGTAGGGAAATGGGCAGACTAGGTGGGCCAAGCGGTCCTTATCTGCCATCAAATTCTATGTTTCTATGATCACTTCAAAGAAAAGGTCCGCTGCAATGAGAGTGAAGCTCTCGTGCAGTAGGACCACAACACGCCTCCTGACATCCACGCAACATGGCTGCAGTGACTGCCGCCACCTCCTGTGATAATGTCGAGGGGGGAGCCCACTCCCTGTTGGCATAATGACCCCCCTTGTAAAATGTATGCCAGGGTGCCCGATCTCTTGGCATCGTATGTGCTCCAACAACAGTTTTCTTGCGGCAGGCGGCCCAATCCCGCTTGTGTTTATCCCTGTCCCTGTTTATTTTGCTGACAGGGAGCCCACTCCCCATCGGCATAATGTATCCCCCTCGCTTTTGTTGTATGCCAGGGAGATGCCCATTCCGCCTCGGCTCGAGTCTCCACCCCTTCAGTATGTGCCGATGAGGTGCCATTTCCCCATTGGCTACAGCATTCCCGAAAAAGACTTAGTTGGCGCACTGGAGCCCACTCCAGGCGTGTAAAATCCCCTGCAGATGTATTTTTTTTTTTTTCTAAATCTGTGAAAAGAAAACGGTCCCTCACGGACTGCCTGCCCCCACCCACAACCCACGCCCAGTCACTGCGCACCCTGCCTCCCCACACCCCTCTCACCCCATACTTACCTCTGGAGTCCAGCGCGATGATCTTCGGTGGACTGGGAACACATCTGCACTCTTCAAAGCCGACCGCAAACTGAGGAAATGCTGGTAAGCTGTATAATGGAATAAACAGGGTTTTTTCATCTTTGATGCGTATCTCAGGCATTTTTTGGAATTTTGGCACCAAATTTTCAACATGGGGTTTTTGGGACCCCTCCTCATGAATTCTGGCAATGTTATGGTGTTAATCAGCCCCGAAAGGTGATTTTTGTGGTCACTGTGCGGAATCACCTTTTGGGACCGATTAACGAAATGACAGTGCCATTGTTCATGGGGGGGGGGGGCTCTCAAAAAGCCTATGTTGCAAACTTGGTGGAAAAAATCCAAAAATAGCTATTTCTGAACATGCATTGTGTAGTTTCCATATCGCTCGTAACTTCTTGAATTTAATATTTTCACTCCAGATTTTCAACATTGGCATTTTTCCACACCTCGTTATGAACAGTACAGCTGTCATTTTACATATCCTGGCCAAAATGTGTTTTCACATGTCTGGCGCAGAATAGCGCGGTCGCTGTACAAAATCAGTTTTCAGGACAGTTTGAAGAAATGACGGTGACACTGTTCATGAGCAGAAGTCCTAGAATGCCTATGTTGAAAATTTGGTGACGAAATTCCATAAAATGACTGTTACAAGTGTGCGTTGTGCAGTTTCCATGCACCCTTGTAACTTCGCAGATTTGCAATATTTTCATGCCAAATTTTCAACACTGGCATTTTCTCACACCTCCTTATAAACAGTACAGCTGTCATTTTTCACATCCTGCCCAAAATATGTTTCCACACCTGTGGCGCACAATGGCGTGGTCGCTGTGAGAAATCAACTTTGGACAGATTAACAAAATCTCAGTGCCACTGTTCATGAGGGGAGGTCCCAAAATGCCTATGTTAGAAATGTGGCTAGCAAACTCACAAAAATAACTGCACTACGAACGTGTGTTGAGCAGTTTCTATGCATGCTCATGACTTCACCAATTTTTTATTTTTTCACTCTAGATTTTCAATATGGCCATTTTTTTATGCCTCCTCATGATCAATACAGTTGTCATTTTCCACATCCTGCCCAAAATATGTTTTTGTCCCTGTGTCGCCAAATGGCATAGCCGCTGTGCAAAACCACCTTTTAGCTAACAAACTGATAGTGCTGCTTTTCATGAGGTGGGCTCACAAACAGCCCATGTTGAAAATTTGGACTGAGAATACCAACACACGCATATGGTGCTAGGGTTTCCAACTGTAGCACCCCACCCTGTTCAGACTTACAGGCATCAGGGGTGTGACTTGGGATCATCGGCTGTAATGCTCACACCATTCCACCCCAACCCCCACTCTGCAAGCAGTGACAGGCATCATGGTGTGCCTTGCAGTGATTCGCCACAAAGTTCACCCCATTCTTCTATGCTGCACCCACCTCAACATATTTCCTTATGGAAAGGGGTAAGTATAACGCCCAAAGACCCCAAAGCACACCACATTTGTCAGTGTCTACAGGGTAGGGTGAGGTATAATGGTATGAGCGTTATACTGTAGCTGACAACCCAAAGGCACACCCCAATGCCTGTTGGTCTCTATAGTGTGGGAGTGGGGTTGGCGTCACTTCAATACTTCACTGCCATTCCTATTATGTGTCTAATTCTAGCACCACCAATGCCAGCGAGACAACATTCACCATTGACAAATGCTTGTTCTTTTATGGTTGTGTACAATATCTGTGGTATGCAGTCTCATAGATTTGAACTGTTTCCTGTTTCTGTGACCTTGACTGCTTTACGGATACTTATTTGTGTTATAAGGGGGGAAAAAGACCTTAATAAAGTATATTATATTAAAAAAAAGAGACAACAGTCTTTCCTGTAGTAGGGTTTCCATTAATTTCCCCACCACTGAAATAAGGCAGACTAGCCTCCTACCTGCTGCGACTCCAATGTAGAGGGACTATGGCAGCTCTTCTCCAGTCCTCCAAAACCACGTCTGTTGAGTTGTGAACTGTTGAACAAGGCTGTCAGTGAGGCAGCAAATACCTTCCTAAGTTCTTTTAGTATTTTTGGGTGTATCCTGTCTGGTCCCATAGCCTTGTCTACCTTCAGAGCTGCAAGTCTCTTCCAGACACTTTTCTCCGAAAATTGACTTGTGTCCACCCCCCACCCCCATTCCTCCTCCACGCTGAAGACTGAGTAGAAGTACCTGTTCAGGATGTCAGCTTTTTCTTGGTCCTCTTCTGTGCAGTCTTCCCTTCCAACCTTCTACTCCTCACTGTCCCTCCATTTGATTTCCTCTTCTCACTTATGTATTTGAAGAAAGTCTTATCCCCTTCGGCAATCCTTTCCTCTGTCTGTGTCTTTACCCCCCTCACCACCTTTCCTGCTTCTCTTTGTTTTACTTGGTAAACCTCCACATCCTTCTCCGTTTGTGTTTCCTTATACCTCCTGAATGCCAACCTTTTTTCATTTACCACATTGGCCACTTCCTTAGAGAACTATAAGAGTGTTTTTTTTTTTTTCCCTCTGATTTTATTCACTTCCTTCACACAGAGGTTGGTTGTTTTAATTATGTCTCCATTATTTTTCCCCACTGTGCCTTTACCCCCTCCTGGCAAACCCTCCCTTTCAAACAGTTTCTGATGCAGTCTCCCATTTAGAAACATAGAAACATAGAAGTTGACGGCAGATAAGGACCGCAAGGCCCATCCAGTCTGCCCATTTCTTTTTCTAACTTATAAATGTGCCATCGGCCTTTGCTCTGTCAGTGGCCTATCTATTCATAGTCATTTGTATTGCTCCCTTATGCCTATCCCATGCCTGTTTGAAGCCCTGCACTGTATTCATAGCCACCACTTCTTGTGGTAAGCCATTCCATGCATCCACCACCCTTTCTGTGAAAAAGAATTTCCTCACATTCCCCCTTACTCGGCCTCCCTCTAATTTCATGCTGTGTCCTCTTGTCCTGCTATTTTTCTTATATTTAAACATGTTAGACTCTTTCACCTTGTTTATGCCCTTAAGGTGTTTGAATGCCTCGATCATATCACCTCTCTCCCTCCTTTGCTCAAGGGTATACATATTGAGCTCCGTTAATCTGTCCTCATATGTCTTCTGATGTAGTCCCTGCACCATTTTGGCTGCCCTCTCTGGACTGCCTCAATTTGGTTAATGTCCTTGTGAAGGTGTGGCCTCCAATACTGCAGGCAGTACTCCAGATGGGGCCTAATCAGTGTCTTGTACAGAGGGATTATTACCTCCCTCTTACGACTTGTGATACTCCTACTAATACACCCTAACACCCCCCTAGCCTTACCTACTGCTTTAGAGGTCTGCTTGGATGTTTTTAGGTCATCAGTGATGATGATGCCCAAGTCTCTTTCTTCCTTTGTGACTGCTAGCAACTCCCCATTTCTTTCAAATCTGCCCTCCTAAAGTCCAGGACCCTTGTCCTCATGTAGTTAGCCTCCATTCCTGTCTTTATGTTAAACCACACTGTACATTGACCACTGGTACCCAGGGGACTGCCCAATGTGACGTCTGAAGCAGTGACTTTTTTGTAAGCACCAGGTCCAGTACTGCCCCACTGCTAGTGGGTTCTTTGACTAGCTGCCTGAGAAAAGCCCCTTGTAGGGGTTCAAGGTGGGTTCTGCTCCTTGCTGAAGCTGAAAGGCTCTACTCCATGTCTGACAGATTGAAGCAACCAACTAGCAGCACCTGCCCCTTAGTTTCCATTTTGATGATGGCTTCCCCGAGTGTCTTATCCAACTCCTCACCCTGTGCTGGAGGTGTGTATACTATTCCAGTATAGACAACAACCCCTGAGCCTCTATACAGGATAACCCATGGCACCTCCAGCCATTCATTTTCTTCTGGATGCCCCTGTACTTCTGTGGCCCTAACTCCATCCCTCACATATAGTACAACCACTTCTCCATTCTTCCCTGTCCTGTCTCTCCTGAACAGAGAGTAGACAGTATGGCCATGTCCCAGTTGTGGTGCTCAGTGCACCATGACTCCATGATGGCCACTGAATCCAGGTTAGGATTCACCATGGTGGCTTCCAGGTCTGGAATTTTATTTGCAAGATTCCTTGAATTGGTACACATGGCTCTCCACACCTTACTCCCTCCCTGCATGCTTCCCTTTCCTGACTGTGTTGTTCCCTGGAACCCCCTTCTCACATCTTCCCTTTTCCCCATCACTTTTCCTTGTCTCCTTCTATCCTTTACCCTCACTTACCTAATTTATAGGCCCTTTTTTCTGTCTTGTTCTCATCCCTGTGTTCTTGCACCTCTGCTCTAGGGGAATTTTCTCCCTCTGGCCCGCCTTCCCTGATACTGCACTCCATCATCTGGGGTGAGGGGCAATTGCTGCCTCCCTTAGTTTTACTGCCCCCCCAGTTGCCTCCCAGAGTGTTACTGCCCCCTGGCTAGTCAGAATGCTCACTTAAGTAACATTTAATTTTTCCACCAAGGACTGTGGTCCCTTCCAGAAAGGATACAGGCTGTTTCCCTTATAGAGGTCCATATTCTCTCAGGCAGGCCCATGACTCCCTGATGTAGCTGAAGCCCTCCTCCATGCATCATGCCTTCAGCCAGTCATTAAATGGTCTGGTGTAGAATACCCTTGCCTCTCCCTGACTGTACACAGTTAATCCCATTGGAGAAAGCCACCATGCATGCCAGCTACTTGAGGCCCCTCCTCAGCTTTCTGAAGTTGCCTTGCAGTACTCCTACCTTATCCCTTGCCAGGTCATTTGTCCCCAGATAGGCAATGATATTTAGCTCCTCCTATCTCTTACTACCCCCAGGGGTATTCAGGTACGGACACGCATGAGGCGGTATAGCTTATAGCTCCGCACCTCAAGGATTTGCGCAGGGGCCACATTACAAACATCTGCCCCACCTGGCCCCTTACATGGCCCTGCCCTCCCAGTGCACAGGTCCGCTGTGGAAAGGCCAGTGTGGAGTGGCAGATCCGGGTCAGCAGCCAATCAGCTGCCCAGGCAGGGACCCACAGTGGATTCCTTGTGCCCTTGGGGTGCCATGTTGTAATCCGTCATGCAGAGCGCCGAACGTGCCGATGTGGGGGGGTACCCTGCCTGCTGGACCCCCATCCTCCCGGTGTGCCCCAATGGCAGGGGCAACATTGTTGGGGGGTAGTTGCCCCATGCAATGTCTGCTGTGTCCAACAGCAGCTTCCTAGGGGATGCATAACAAGCCCCGGTGGTTTACAGCTGCCTGCCAGATGCGGAACCGGCAGCCTCGCACACAGTACTCTGCAGTGTTGTGAAAGTGTGGAGTGCTGGCTCGCCCTGCCCCCAAGGCTGCCCCTGTGTGGAACTCCACAATCAGCCAGGGGATCAGGTATATGGGGGGCACGACAGTGGCCTGTATAGGGCGGAGGGGGCACAGTGACCACAGGCAGCTGCGTGGTGGCTATGCTCCTGAGTTATGTGGTTCTTTTGTGAATAGAGTCCCCACTGAGCCTCTGCATAGGGTCACCATCCTTCTAAGCTGAAGCACCACTAAAGCACACCCTCCTTCCCTCCCCCTGCTCCCATGTCTATCCTCCTCTGTCCACCTCCCCATTCCAGCAGTTGCTGTCAGTTTCTAGCATTCTTATAGCAGGGATACCATTAAACCTGTTGACTGACAGCAGATTCCACACTGATCAAAGCACAGTATATTTTAGACCCAACAAATAAAGTCATGGCCCCCAAGACAAAAGGGGTTTCCTTCTAAAGGCTTAGTAAAGGATTACTTGTAACCCCAGGGTGGGGGATAGTTTTGTGTCCTGACTACCATGTAAGAATCTATTCTGCTTCACTCTTGTTGTAATGGCCATCCATGTTGGGGGTGGGCAGCTTAATAAATTGCATGGAGATGATAATGCTTGAGTCACTTTTGTGTTTTATAAAATGGGTAAGAGAAACCAAGATCTGTGACTGGTCAGATGTGATCACATGACTGTGCATTATTCCAGCACAACGTCACAGCTCAGAAATACTTAACTTTCAGAACCTCACTATTTAGTTTTTAAGATAAAAATCACAGAAACCATTGTATAATTGATATAAGGCACTGCACAGTGTGCATAATTGTGTAGTGCCAGACAATGTAATTCAGAGTAAAAACAAAAAAGAATTCAAAAGTAGGTTGCATAGCTACATTGCATCAGTAGTTTTCTTTAACTACCTTTAGAATTTTTCGTGAAATGGAGCAAATATGGGCCTCGACCTCCTAGCTCCAAACAGACCTCAGTATGAACCTCAATATGGGATAACAGCACTTCAAGGGTGCATAAGGCACTCGGCATTGCCTCGGGCTTCACTTCCAGAGGCATGCTGTTATCCCACAGTAATGGACACCCTTTCATACCTTATTGCTTAATCATTTCACAGCTGCTCTTTTTTTTTCTATATGTAGTTTATGGTATTTTTCTCCCCATAACCCAGCCCCCTACCTCAGATGCACGCATGCATGCATGCGGAGGCATATGTACACTGTGTCTCGTGGTACCTACCTGCTAAGTGTTACACCCACCACCTATGCTGACCACTGGGTCTTCACCCGGTGGCAGCAGGACTGAGAGAGACCAGCCTCCAGAGAGGAGAGCTAACTTCCAGGTGCCCAGTCCTGCTCTGACCCCCCCCCATGCTGGCTCCCTGATGACCCAAGTCCATTCTTGAACCCAGGTCACCGGCATGATCCGAGGTAAGGTATCCAGCGCCTCAGCCCTCAGTGCCACTGGGCCAGCTTCACAGCTGCTCTTAAAGAAAATGAATGGCTCAAAAATTAGAAATTTTAGGCATCCCCAGCTACCAACATCCCAGCATGATGTACTGGGGTAATAAGCTGCCGGAGGTGACATGCTTTAGATAAGAATGAGAACAAAGGGCTCATTTATAAATGGATATAAAAGATGCCTGACACAACAGACAAGACTAAAAACTTGATATTTTATTAGAATTCTAATAATTCACATATTTTCCTGCTTTTGTCTTCCATTTATTCTTAGGATGGCAAGTTTAGCGATTGCGCTACCACTGATTTCTTTTTAAGAATTTGTCTGCATTGATTTATCTTCGGTTAAACTTTGAAAATGTAAGAATCCTTCACTGCCTTAAACTCGTCTTCTTTCTTCTTTTTTTAAAGCCTTGACATTTTCTGCCACCATAAGTCTCTGGAATGTGCTGCTAATTATCAGCTTTTTGAAGATTTCTTGCTTGTTGCAAGACGATTCCTGGAAATTACTTGATGTATCTTAGAGAATGCTTATTTTGCACAAAATGGTATTTTGAGCAAAAACAAAAATTTGAATTTTGCACAAGAGGTAAATTTGCACCAAGACTCTGTGAAACACAGAAACGTAGGAAGTGACGGCAGAAGGAGAACTTATGGTCCATGTAGTCTCCCCATAGGCCTACACCCCCTCTAACTGCTGTGAAGGCTATGAACACAGAATTCACTAAAAGTGTTTTGCAATGCAGACCATAAAAAATACTTAGAAACAAGTGGCTGTATTGACCTCATGTCTGTGTGACTGTGAAGCATTCCTTCTGTCATGAGCGTATATTTCAAGAAAATAAAATTTGTTAACCAATTTCACTTCAGTTGTGCTGATTCCAGACTATCACAGGTTCAAGGAGGGAGCTAGTCCTGTTTGTGTGGCTGGAGGTAATGACCGTCAGCTGTTCCTTGGGTGTCAGCACTGCCCAGTTACTTCCTTGAAAATGTGGCTTGTTCAGTTGCTATTCCTTATGTTTAGCAGAATGGGGTGGGGGGAGCTGTATACAGTTGCTTTGCTAAACCTAGCAGGCCACTTTTCATGTTAAAGGTAGTTACTTATCAGCCATATGTCCTGGAAGGAAAAATGTACTGAATCTGTAAGTCTTTTTTTGCCTATTGGAGCAGCCTTTTAAATATTAATTCCCATTCTGTTGTTTTGACATTTTTTTAGTTTGCAAACACAATATGCATATACAGTATGTATACATACAGTATATTTATTTATTTCAACATTTTTACCGTGAAAGATATACTGAGCTGGTAACAGCTTATTTCCAGAAAAGGTTATGTGGGAAGGGGGAATGGAGGACAGTGAGCAACACAAACCAGAAAACAACGAGCGTTTGTCAATGCTGAATGTTTGCTGCTTGCATTGCTGTTGTACCGGGTCATACTTGAACAAATTTTTACTATAAATTTACCCAGGATAGGCCAGATGAGATGCAGTATCTCATTGCCAGTGGTGTCCTGCTTTTACACATTTTTAGACTGGATTTACCCAGGATAGGCCAGTTGACCTAATATCTAATTTTCAGTGGGCTTCCACCTTTTGACCCCAAATTTCCAACAGTCTTTTTATGACCTGACATTATGACCAAGACAGGTGGAATTTTTTAATTTCCCATTCGAAAGGTGATTTCATAGTGCAACTATGAAAACAAGCTGGGGCCAAAATCTGCAGAAATAAAGTTGTGAGTAAACAATGAAACAATTCAATGTTTCTTCATAACTTAGTCCCCCACACACACACATTTTAACCCCACATTTCCCAAAAAGTACTTTTATGACTACTCATACTAAACATGACTGATGCAATTTCTAAAATAGTGGCTGGGCATCATTTCACACCACAGGTATAAAAATACATTTTGGCCAGAATTTGAAAAACAACAGCTCTCTCGTTCATGAAGTGACATGTAAAAATGATTATGTTAAAAATGTGTCAAAATATTGCAAATTACCAAAGTTACTAGTGTGCGTTGAAACATTTAAGTGTATGCCTATAACATTTTTAATATTTTTACCCCAAGTTTTCAGCATAGCCTTCTTATGACTCCACCTCATGAACAAGGGCAGAAAAAAATTTCAAATCCTGCTGGAAAGGTGATTTTGCACCACAAGTAAATGGCAACTGTCACATTCATGAGGTGATATGGAAAAATGGCTATGTTGAAAATTACCAAAGTTATGAGTGAGCACTGAAACATTTTAACATACACCCATAATGTCATAGTTGTACCCCAAATTTTCAGTGTAGCCTTCTTATGACCCCACCTCATGAACAAGGGCAGACAAAATTTTCAAATCCTGCCTGAGAGTTTTTTTCACTTTATCTTTTTATTTAAATTTGAGTATGTAAGAAAGCACACATCTTATACAATTGAAGAACATCCTCCATATAAGGTATAAAATATCACTTAAACACAGTATTTAAGGTAAACATATTGGAGAAGCCTTATATACACATATTGATAATAAAACACAAACCTAGACAAGTTATAAGTGGAGAGAAGAAGGGTTACAATCAGTAGGGTATTATAAAATCAGGAATGGCAACCATGTACAAAATAAATGCTAGGGCAGGGTATGGCATGGCATTCAATAAATTACAAAAAGTGATAAATGTGGTAATGTGAACAATGTTCGGTAATGGAGAAGTAACGATAAGAGAAAAGTGTGCAAGAAAAGAAAGAAGAGAACAAAGCAAAGAAGAAGGGAACGAGAGAGGGAGAAAATAGAGAAGAGCAAAAAAAAAGAGATATCTGTGCACAAAAGTTTTGGGAAAACCTAATCTGAGAGCAAAATAAGAAGAGGGCTAAATATCCCTTAGAATTAGGATCTAGAAGAACTAGGTTCAATGTAATTGAAATAATCCTGCCAACATCTATCATATACAGTGAGTTGGTTATGAGTAACATGAGATAATCAGTCTAGGGAGGCATACTGAGAAAGGCTTTGAAGAACATCTGAAAGAGAAGGCCCCAGAGTTGATTTTCATTTCATAAGAATCAGATGTTTGACCAGAAGAGAAAGTATGTTTAGCCATCTAAAATGTGCATGTGAGAGGAGAGAGCTACTGGGGATAAGGATGCCCGGAAGGAATAGCTTGGGGTCAGAAGGTAGTTTTTGTCCTGTTACTCTGGAAGCAAGTAAATAGACTTTACACCAGAGCTTATTAATGGGAGCTCGACCACAAGATATGAAGTAGATCCCCGTTGGCCAAACTGCAGTGCCAGCTGTTATTATTATTTAATAGACCCATTCGTTGAAGCACAGAAGGGGTTCTATACCAAAGATGTAGGATTTTAGTTTGTATTAAAGAACTACGGCATCTTTAAAGGTATTATGTGCAAGACACCAACAATTACTCCATTATGCGTCTGAAATATTGTACAAAATCACACATGCCCCCACAATGCAAAGCATCATGGGCTGCATATGCAAATCACCACAGAATGTTATGCTGGTCCAACTTTAAGCAGAATTGCATGGTGCCGAAAGGCCTCTCACACAGTTTGCAAAGGGTGCTAACAGAAGACATAGACACGTGTTTACGTCCTACCAGGACTCATCAGTATGCCTCGTCTGTTTGACACCCCAGTGAAATGGACCAGCTACCCCTAAGGCAGTGTGCCTGGGATATATTGTGGTGAACCCATTAAAATAAAACTATTTAAAAGACAAAGAACCTCTATGCGTAAACACTGAGGCAAGGTTACCCAAAGGGCATTTGGCTGGGAAGCCAAGTTTCAAGAAAATACAAAATCACACATGCCCCACAATGCAAAGCATCATGGGCTGCATATACAAATCACCACAGAATGTTATGCTGGTCCAACTTTAAGCAGAATTGCATGGTGCGAAAGCCTCTCACACAGTTTGCAAAGGGTGCTAACAGAAGACACATAGACACGTGTTTGATCCTACCAGGACTCATCAGTATACCTCGTCTGTTTGATTGTGTTGATGTGTGATTTTGTATTTTCTTGAAACTTAGCTTCCCCAAATAAACTCCTTGGGAACTCCCTACCCCAGTGTTTACGCACAGAGGTTCTTTGAAATATTGTAGTTAAGAAGAGTACTCCATTTATTTTTGGCCTGTATAGACTGATCAGGTATATTATCAATAATGTCTTTGTAAATGGAGCTATTCAATTTCACTGATTAATTAGTCTAGTGTGAAATGTATGGGTTTAGAATGGTATGCTTATACACTAAACTAGAAAGAGAGTTATAAGCTGCCTGCATTTGTAAAAACTTCCAGAAGTCCTGTTTAGGAAGTTTCCATGTAGACTGCAAGTCCGAGAATGATCTGAGAGTGAGTGAATTCTGGTCCAAGATATCACCAAGAAAGAAAATGCCTTTGTTCTGCCATGTACGACAGAAAATTGAGTGATCTTCTAGAGTAAGCAGTGGATTGCCCCATAAGGGTCATAAAACCAGGGTGTTGGATTGGAGTTCAGGAATTTGTGGGTTAGTTTCCAATAAAGAACAGAGGATGATATAGTCGGGTGAGATTTTAGTTTAGAAGAAATTGGATTAAAAATGAAATAAGTAGGAACTCCTCCTGGGCACAATGCAGATTCCATTGCAACCTATAGTGGTGAGTGAGGGGAGGGTTTCTGAAACCATTTAATGACCTGGGCCATTTGAAAAGCCCAGAAGTAGCCTTTGAACCAGGGGAGTCCAAATCCCTCATTTTTCCAATGTGATCAAAGTTTGTTGTGGTTAAATCTCTGTGGTTTCCCATCCCAGATAAAGTTGCCTATTAATTTATCAATATTAGCAAAAAAGAAGGATGGTAAGACTAGAGGAATATTGGCAAAGAGGTAAAGAATCTTGGGAGATATGGACATCTTGATGTCTGCGATTTTCCCCATGAAAGAGAGATTAAGAAGCTTCCATCTGTCCAGAATTGTTTTGATGTTATCTAGTAAGGGATTAAAGTTGATGTCCCATATCTTCCCTAAGTTACTAGTAATTTTGATTCCTAGATAAGTTATACCCTGTGGTGACCAACAGAATACAAGAGGTATGTTCATAAAGGCTTTACAGTGGTCATTAAGGGGCAGAGTTTGTGATTTACCATAATTCAAAGCAAGGCCAGAAATGTTAGTAAAATTATTAAGCAAATTAACCAACAGGGGCCCAGCCTCATTCAAGTTTTCGAGTGCGATTAAAAGATCATCTGCATAGGAGAGGGAGACATATCTTGAATTGCCCACAGGTATGCCCATAATGCCAGAAGATTGACATAAACAAGCAGTTAGGTTCTCCATGGCTAAAATAAACAGGGAAGGTGATAGGGGACAGCCTTGTCTAGTTCTCCTTGCTAGATGAATATAAAAGGAAAGGGTGGAGTTAGTAAGTACTTTAGCAACAGTGGAATTATATAATAGCTTGATCCATGAGCAAAAGCTATGAGAAAGACTGAAATGAGATAAAACTTGATGAAGGTAGTCCCAGATTAAGGAATCAAAGGCCTTCTCGAAATCAATAGCTATGGCTGCAGCTGGCATCTTGAGGGATTTGGCTTTGTGAGTTAGATTAAATAAGGAACATAGCTGATCAGAACCAGATCTATGTTTAATAAAACCGGCTTGCAAATGTTGAGTTAGCTTGGGAATCAAGGATTCAAGTCGAGAAGTTAGTAGTTTAGCAAATATCTTCCCATCCATGTTTAATAAAGAGATGGGCCTGTAACTTGCCGGGTGAGTGAGGTCTTTTTCCTTCTTAGGGATTAGGGCTATGAATGCAAGATGGGGGAAGTTTGCCATTATTGGAAGCTTCCTGATAAACATTAAGAAGAAGGGACATAAAGTGTCGGAAAACATTTTATAGAAATTGACAGGGAATCCGTCACCTCCAGGAGATTTGCCGGATTTCAGGGAAGTCAAAGCTTTCTGGATTTCATGAAGCAAGAAGGCTTCATCTAAAGAATTTGTTTCAAGAGTAGAAAGGTGAGGAAGATGTAATGATTTAAGGAACTGTTGAATTTGTAAAGTAGATGGAGGGTTTGTGTTAGAGTATAGTTTTTGATAAAAGGTTTTCATGATATGGTTTATAGAGGGGTTGTCGGAGTAAATCGTACCCTGTTCATCTTTTAGGCTTAGGATATGTCATTCCATTTGTTGTGCTTTGAGCTGGTAAGAGAGGAGTTTCCTGTTTTTATCGCTGTGTTCCCAAAACTTATATTTAAGTTTAAACAAGGCCAGTTCAGTTTTACGAGAAATGAATTCATTTATTTTAACTGTAAGTTGAAGAATTTCAAGATTAAGTTAAGAATCAGGATAGTGCTTCTTAGAGGAAAAGTATAAATTCTCTTTAGCCTTGAGATTTTTCCAAATCAGCCTGTTGTTGTTTCCTTACTCTTTTCCTATGTGCAGCATAACTTATAATTTTCCCTTGAATCGTAGCTTTAAGAGCTTCCCATACAGAGGACATAGAAGATTTAGTTGGGGTATTGTGAAAGAGGAAGTCCTGAATTTGTGCTTTGATCATGGGTAAGAAATTGGGATCCTTGAGAAGGAGAGGGTACAGCCGCTAGTAAGAAGATTTTGGGGCTAATGGGCCTCACAAAAGTTGCAATTTGACAGGGGAATGGTCCGAGATTAAGATGGGAGAGATGGATGAATCAATATTTTTTTCCATTATAACAAGAGAGGCTAACCAGTAGTTTATTCTATGGTATGTCTTATGTAGAGAGAAGTAAAAAGTAAATTCTCGATTGCGGGGGTGAAGGAGGTGCCATACATCAGCTAATCCAACATTTTGCATTAGTAATGAGAGGGATTTAATACTTCTAGGGTGGGCATCTGTAGTGGGGCTACTTCTGTCAATGCTGGCTTCTAAAGATAAGTTAAGATCCCCTTCGAGAATAACTGGTGTATTATCAGTGTTAAAGGATAGAATATGTTGAGCTAAATTGTGAAAAAACTCTGGGGAATCGAAGTTGGGTGCATAGACATTAATAAGCAGAAGAGGACCAGAGCTGGTATTCAATTTAATCATCACCCATCTTCTGTCAGTGTTGGAAAGGGAGTATACAAGGGACCATTTGAGACTCTTATGAATAAAAATAGCAGCTCCTCTTTTTTTTTGAAGTATAGGATGATTCATAGGTCTGACCGACCCAGTCTTTCTTAAGTCTCTGAATATCCTCTGCTAATAATTTTGTTTCTTAAATGAAAGTAATTTGTGTTTTATGTTTTTTGAGATGTGAAAGAATTTGCTTTCGCTTACAAGGAGAATTAAGTCCCTTCACATTCCATGTATATGTAACCCCCTTGTTATCCGGAGTTACTAGAATCCCAGTAAGACCTAGTGGTAGGCAGGGAAGGCACCTTGTGAAACTCCAGTTAAATGGGTTTCACACTGTCTCACTGTTCTCAGTCTCAGCTGAGACTGAGGGATGACATCACCATTAGAACTATCGCAGCTGCATGAGCCACATTGGAATCTGCAGCAAAGGGAGTTAGACAGAACGTTGGGAGGTTTTGAAGTCAGTGTCTTCAGTCAGTCTTCAGTGAGTGTGTGTGAAGTAGGGAGCTTGCTGAGGAAGCAGCTCAGTGAAGGTTCTAGGAGCCTCAGCCCTGACAGGGGGCTACTTTTAAGTAAATAGGGTGTGTGTCTCCACCTTAAAGAGAGACACAGAAGATTACTGAAGTGGTGGAGACTGACTGTTTTCGGGTCTCAGTGTCCCCTCCCTTCAGGGGGGGGTGGCAGGGAAAGGTTTCCCTGCAGATTCCTGGGGCAACCCCCTAGTTCTGCTTGTGAAGGAAAAGCTGCCTGTGTGTTTCAGAATTTATTTGGGAGAAAAGATGATTTGTGAGTTGCCTGCGGGGCACCTGCAACGTGAGGGTGAGTGTCTGCTCTTGCTAGAAGGGCCTATGTTTTTCACCCTGGGACTTGTGTGACAATTTGGGGATTGAACTACTAAATATTGGGAAGCCTAGAGTAATGGGCTAAGCAAAGTAAAAGTAGGTTCAAGTCCAGAGTTTGTTGGGATGCAAATAATATGTAGAGGAGATGTGACAGGCATCTACCCTTAATCTACGTTTGAAAGTTCAGTAAAGGAATTGTTCAGTTTCCAGAGAAATGGCTGGGTATGGGATGTGGGAGCTGGAGGTGGGTGGCCCCCCATCTTTAGTGACCAGGTCCACCTCTATGGATTACTTCTGTGGTTTTCTACTTTGCCTCAGGCACTTGGCCAGTGATGAGGGAAGTACCCAGACGTGGGATTGTAAGGAAAATTCTCTCTAGGAGTCGAAGTCTCTAGTGTGGTTTGGGGAGCCACGACAGGATAATTGGTTCATTCCTCCAATGGACTGCGAATGGGATAATTGGTTCATTCTTCCAATGGACTGTGGATCAAGTGGCTGGCGGGGGAGCCGGGCCAGTGGTAAAAACCCCAGTAGTGTACAAGTCGGGCTGTGTACCCAAAGCTGCGTGCAAGTCCGGGCTGTGTGCCTGGTGGGTTTAGAGCCTGAGGGCTGGAAATAGCAATAACGTGTTCTGTTGTCTCTAATCTGCATTACCAGGAATGTAGCCCCATGGGGGTCCATCTATGCTTTGTTTGTTCAGCTTGGATGTGAATAAAAGCCACACTGAAGAAGCCCATTCCTGGTTCTGGACATTACAGTTATTGCTTCCTGTGTTCAGATTTACCTGGGTGCCCCTGTTCAGAGTAGCCAAACCTAGGTCCCCTGTGCCGAGTAACCTCATCCACCCCGAACCCAGTCCCCACCAGGTACTGCTGTCAGCTTCAACAGCATGCCACCTGTCATTTTGGCAAAAAAGGCAGGGGTGAGGGGTTACATATATAAAAGTATGTCACTCAGATTGTTGGTATTAAAGAAAGGGAATAACTGCTGGAATGTGAAGGGACAAATAAATGAGGCAGAGGATGATCATAATACAATACAGAGAGCTTACGTATGTTCGGAGAGTGGCATGAACATTCAAGCCAAAAAAAGTGAACTATATGATACATGAATGGCACAGATGATATATTAAAGTTAGAATAGAGAAAGGGAAGGAGAAAAGTCATTAATAACAACAGTACTAGTAAGCTAAATAAAGAAAACCTTTTATGGTTGTGAGGAGGTATGAGTCGGCCAACTGGCTAAGAGACTTTTCTCTCACCACACTCTGGGGCATTGATGTAGGGAGGAGACTAGGGAGGACCAGTTATAAATATCAGCCCAAACCTAAGTCTGATCTCAGTAATATAATAAAGTAAGTATTCCTGATACGCTAAACTGAAAGGGAATAATACCAAGAAAGGCAGGGGACTGTAATAACCGCAGCTTAATTCTAAGCTAACAGGACAAGGTATAAGGATAAAGCCAAACACCAGAAACTATTTATAAACATTAGCAGTAACAGTACAAGATATACAACTCGAAATAACAGTAATTTAAAGAACCATATACGAGATGCCAGTATAGCCTAGACATAGATCAAGGAATTCAGGGAGCCAGGTGTAGTGCAAATGAACAAACATAAAAGGAAAAGTAGATTATTACCACATTAGACTAACGGTGAGTATACATCGCAGTGCAACAGAATAAGTACATAATAAATACAATATTGGGGGGGAGAAAGAGAAGGCCAAATTAAGCCCTTACACCTTGAGCCAGATGCAAATCGAGATTATATGGAGAGGTATAGGCTTCGGTGATAACTGTGGACAGAGGAGATAGTCATATTAAAGGTCAGCTCCAGTTACTCAAAAATTGCCTAAATAGATGTTATATGGGGTGACTAGGTATAAAAGACTAGGCCCAGTGAGCCCCAAAACAGGAGGGACCACACAACAGTGGATCTCTATAATATCTGTAGGCTTCGAGTAAAATAAGGAGCACAAGGAAGATGTAGCTTGACAATCCTTTGCAACAGTACACCAAACATAGCCCACCTCTTTCAGTGCTAATGATAGTTCCATATTGTAAACACGAGGTAGTAAGAATAATGGAGCGTAGGGAAGGAGATAGATTGAATATGGTTGGCAATAATACTTAAGAACCTGTCATCAGGAGAGGGAAGGGGTAAATTGCCTTGTAATATATGATAATTCACATAAAAAAAAGGCAATAATCAGGATGCACACTGATTGAAGATACACAGCTTAACAGCCCAGAGACTATAAACCTGATGCACTGCTAAACTGGAGAGTAAAAGGCTAGCTATAGAGAGCCTGTCTAGTGAGGTAATGTATAAAATCTGTCATTAAAATAATGACTTAGAAATGCATTGCTGATATACCGAAGTTCCCTTGAAGACCTTTAAGCTGCTCATTTAAACATTACAACAAAAAGTAAATTGATCGCCCCATGATGTACAGCCTTTGCTTTCTGCACCTGCTGGGAGCAAAAGCAGCAAGGTAGCATAGACTGTAGAGCAGGCGGCTAGGCAGAAAAGGTGTACTGGCACTCTCTTTAAGTATCCTGGAAGCAAAACCTACCAAAATATAGCAACTGCGGCTATATTACTGACCATATAAGCTCATGACACCTTATATTTGTTAGCGGGATTGTGACTATTGCTGTTTTTTTCTTTTGGCTTTTGCCTTACATTTCTTTTTGGGTGGCTCTAAAGATTTGAGGGGGGAACTTGCAACAGCTTCTGCCCATGAACTATTGGCAGAAATACATCCCTGAGGCACCGGGCCCAAGTTAGAGGGATGTTCATCTGAAATTTGCTGGGAAAGATCCTCCTGCGAGGAGTGCATGTCATCCTCCAAAAGAGCAAACTTATTGCTCAGGGGAATAGGGGGGTCGATTTGAAGGTGAGAGGCTGCAGCTTGGGGTGTTTGGGCTGAAACTTCACTAGAACAACATGAAAGTCTTGAAGAGTAATGCCCCAACAGAAGCTTCTCTTGTAGCCGTATTGATTAATTTGGGGTAAAATCAGTTGTGGCATTGCTGCTTGGAGCTGCAAGTTCTGCAACACCTTCCCCATGCTCCCGAACCTCGTCGTCCTCCCTCCGTGTGGATGCTAGAGCTGTGTTTGGGTTGTCAATTGCTGCTGAACCTCCCATGGTAAGATTACAAAGAGAAACCTCCAGGTAGTTGGCTAAGGCATCAGAGGTTTCAAAATCCTTGAAGGAAGAGCCTGAGAAAAGGTGTAGTGTCGTGGGGTAACACAGAGCAAATTTAATGCTTCTTTGGTGGAGGATTTGTTTAAGTGGATTGTAGGCCTTCCTTCTAATGGTTAAATCTTTTGAAAAGTCTCTATAGATGGAAATATTAAACTCTTGTTACTGAAGTTTCCCCATTTCTCTGGCTTGTTTCAATATTAATTCTGTATGGGAATAGTTCAAGAAGCGAGCAATGATAGGGCCTTGGTCTCTGGTCTGATGCTGACCTGGGACCCAGACTGCGGTGTGACATCTCAATGATTAACGTTAGGTCAGGAGGCAGTTTAAGCATTGCAGGCAGCACATGTAATAAAAATGCAGTAGTGTCTCCTAATTCTACACCTTCAGGGAAGCCAAAAAAAGGTAAATTGTTGCGACAATTACAATTTTCAATATTGTCAATTTTGGCTTGTAGAGATTTAATAGTTCGATCTTGATTACGGACAGTAGCCTGGAGGTCATGTATAGTGGTGGTATTACAGGCCGTTGCTTTCTCATTAAATGCAATTTTCTGGACAAAAGTTTAAAGAATGGTCGCATTCTGCTGTGTGGATTTTTTTTAGATCATTAATCTCAGCCATCAGTTTAGAAAACATTATTTCCACTCTAGCAAGTGAGCTTTGCTGTACTTGGAGATCTGTCATAATGCTGAAGGATGAGACCTAGTATGCTGCAGTACAGTGTAGAATCATTGAATATCAGTAGACAATGGGTCAGAAATGGCTTACACACTGTGTCAGGCAGGAAGATTACAGAATGGTCACAGGAGTTGGTTCCAAAGAAAGGTCTGGTGAAGGCTGGATGAGGTTAGATTACAGTCATTCCTGCAGAGATTCTGAACTATGCTGCCATCTTCTGGCTGGTCAGGCCACGCCCCCTGAGGTGTTTTTGTGAAGTGACTGCAAAATCACTTTTCGGGATGAATGTGCATCATTTCATTGCCCTTGTTTATGAGGTGGGGTCCCAAAAAGTCCATGTTGAAAATTTGAGGCAAAATAATAAAAACTGGCCAGGTTTTGAGGACTTATTTTTCTTTTATGTAATAGCTATACATCAGCATGTCTCTTGCCAGGCAGCCTCAAAAATGTAGGAGCTGAAGAGGGACATAAACTATACTATATATTTATAAAATAGTCTGTGTGGTGATTTGGCCGCTGTGGTCATATGTCAGACATATTGCTGTCATATTTCTCTAAAAGTTTTATGTTTAAATTCCCAAAAAGGCCAGGATATCAGGTTTACCAGAAGGATGCCCATGTTTTTTAAAAAGGTACTTGAGGAGAGAGAATATATATTGCAAATGTCTGACATTCCTCTTTGACTGAGACTAGGCTTGTTAGAGATAAAAGAGGTTAAATTTCAATAGGGACTTGAACATTTCCTCAGAGATAGCTTCTCTGTAATAACATTTTGCATTTCCCAAGGGGAACTGGATTTTCTGGTAAACTGATCAAAGGCAAAAGGTGCCACAAATGAAAGGGGATGGAAAATGGGGATGGGGTGGATAGGCAATTGGCTCCAGGACCGGACCCAGAGGGTCATAATTGGCGGGATAGTCTCATCCCCAAGGAGGGTCATTAGTGGGGTCCCACAGGGATCAGTCCTTGGGCCCCTTCTGTTCAATGCCTATGTCTCTGACATAAGGACAGGTATCAGGAGTGAGATGAGTCTCTTTGCGGATGACTCAAAACTGGGGGCTGTGGTGGACGGGGAGGAGGGGAGGGTGGCCCTACAGGGGGACCTAGAGGCTCTGGAAAGATGGTCTAGAAAGTGGAAGCTGAGGTTCTATGCAGGGAAATGCAAGGTACTGCACCTGGGGGCCAGAAACCCAGGCCAAGTGTACACAGGGGGGGGAGAATGCTACAAGTCTCGATGGCTGAGAGGAACCTGGGGGTGGTGGTGGATGTCAAGATGAACAACTCTGAGACTTGTAGGAGGGAAGCAGCCAAGGCCAACAGGATGCTGGGATGCATCACTAGGGGATCACCTTCAGAAGGAGGGAAGTGATACTCCCTCTGTATAACTGCTTGGTGAGGCCACACCTCAAGTACTGCGTGCAGTTTTGGAGGCCACACTTAAAGAGGGACATTAAACTCCTGGAAAGGGTCCAGAGGAGGGCAACCAAAATGATTTGGAGCTTGGGGGACAGGACCTATGAGGAGAGGCTCGAAGAGCTAAATATGTATACATTGTAAGAGAGAAGGGACTGGGGGGACATGATAGAGGTCTTCAGGTACATGAAGGGGTAAATAGGGGAGGAGCAGTCAGGGTGCTTCGAAGGAAGGAGGGGGCCACTAGAGGGAATGGGTGGAAGCTGAAGGGGGGAAGATTTCAGGGGAGAAAGGAGGAGGTGCTACTTCACTGAGAGGGTGGTGGAGCCATGGAATGCACTACCTAGGGGCTGGTGGAGGCAGAGACAGTGGAGGGATTCAAGAGGGGGTGGAACAGGTACAGGGGAAGGGTTCTGGAAGCAAAATCCAATGCAGCAAGAATATCCGGAACTGGGAAGGGAGAAGCCAGAGAAGGCGAGGGGGGCAGCAAGGTCAGCTCCCAGGATGGGGGCTGACCAAACAAGCAGATGCGAAAGACAGTTAGGCCTATTCTGCTGGCATTTTAGTATGATAGTATGAAAAAAATTCCACTGGTCATAAAACTTCAAGGAGAAAATACTTTGAGAACAAGATCTGGGAGATATCCAGTCTGGAAGTCTACTGTGAATGTACTTCAAGTGTCATAGTTTATTTACATTTGTAATATAGTCAGGAAGGACAGCAATGATCAAAGGCCAGCCAGGACATTGGGACTGTAGGAAATCTAAATTAATAATATTGATTCCCTTAAAATCTTGGAAAGAGCAAGAGAGACCCCTGCTGGCCTAAAAAGATAAGGCCACCAAAGAGTTACAGACTGCAGGACCAGGGTATATAAGCCCCTCAGCAGAGTACAGAATTTTGCAGAAGACACTTTTCCTGACACGCAGAGCCAGACTGCCAAGCATACACTGAGGACCAGTGGCTGCAAAAAGAACTGGGACTTGGAAACTTTTGCAGACAACTCAGTTATTTTTTGGACTTTTGATTCTTCACTGACAAGGTAGAAATTAGTTAAATTTTACAGTGCATTCTTTTTATATGTTCTTTCCAACTTCATTTTGCTATTATCTAACTAAATTTCTGAATCTTTTGTTTGTAAGTCTTGAATGATATTTATTCAAGTAATTAGTAAAAACATTTGCTTTTAAAAAAAACTGCCTGGAAGTAATTTTGCTGTGTGTGTGAAGGTTGGAAGACTTATTCAACCTGTGACAAGCCTGTTTATTCCTAAAGTGCCACCATAGCTCCAAAGACTAGGATTCTGTAAGGGAATCTGAGTGCCTAAGTAGGGGAAATACTGTACATAGGTTTCTGGGGGGGGGGTCTGTAGAGAGGGCACTAGGATGTCACACCATCTTTGGGAGAAGACACAATCAGGGTTACAAGGACAGCCCCAAAGAGTTTGTAAGACCTGAGTCCCTTCCCCCCAGTGCAGCAACCAAGGTGGGTTCTTACTTGACTACAGACTCAAGACTGTATTTTACCCTTACCCAGATTGGAGAGGAAGCCCTGTGCTGTCATGGTGAGTGTTCAGTTGTGAACTCATCGATCAATCTAGAAGGACACAAGGAGGGTATTTCTGTTCCCCCCTCTCACGGATCGCACTTAGGGATGGGCACTGTGAACTCAGTGGACCCAGCCCCCAGGAGTGGGTTTGTGGCAGTCTGTACACCAGTATGCAATGCCAAAAACTCCACTGAGTATACTATAATGCCAAAAAAGATGGAACACATGGAATAGTGTTTTGGTAACCACACACACGCTCCATTTCCATTGAGGGGCTGAGAAGACATCATTTTGGACCTAATGAGCTAAGTTTGAGAGGCCCCTAATGTCCTCTCAGTCCCAAGATGGAAACACATGCTGAGTTGTGCATGGCTGTCCATATTCTATTTTTTATAGTATATGGTATTGTACAAATTCTAATCCCTGATTGGTTGAGAGTACCATCAACCCGGGCAGATATCAGGTAACAAAGACCAGGAAATAACTAGTCCCTGTGCCTGCCTGCTTATCAAAATCATTGGGCTTAAGGATGTTCACAATTTGAATTGGGCGCCATTTTTTTCCTTGCTTACCAAGCGACAGAAGGAATGGTGGCCAGATCATGTTAAATGTATTTTTTTTTAAAAAAGCAAATGGTCACTCTGTGTTATAAGTTCCCCACAGTGCTGAGAAAAAAAGCAACAATTTTTCTTGTCAAATTAATACCGACAGCACAGCCATGTGCTCAGTGCTAGTATCATACTGTTTCCCCTTACTTCCTCTGAGGCTTGCCCTACCCCCACACTCACTGCACAAAAGTGCCAAAATTAAGAAAATGCCAGATTTAAACCTCACCAGTAGCAGTGCTACTGTGTCCAAATCTCCTGGACACCTTGCCCCATCCCATTGCTCTTCACCTCTATCTCCCCACCCCAAACACACTGTAGGAAGAGACTTTCCCATGGTGGCAATGCCAGTTCCCGCTGCTCTTTATTTCCATCTCCCCACCCCCAATTGCCCTGCAACAAAACCCATTCCCCATCATAGCTGCTGAATGATTTCTGTCACATGTAAATGCAAACAGCGTGGGCTGGAGCGATGGGGATCACGTTTACTTTGAACAAGCAACAGGGGTGAGCAGGGGTAGAGACAGCAGCCTAACAGTTAAAACACCTCTAAGACACTCCACTGCCCTTTGTCACAAACTCACTCAGCAGGTCAGGCCCTCTGCTCCCACAGTGCCAACCTCCGAGCGCAGTCCTGTGACCAGTTAACAGAACAGGGTAACCCTCCTGTCCATTTTGTGGGTTTGAATCAAACTTTGATCTCAAGTTCTGGAGGGATTCAAACTGTGAACCTCTTGCTAGCGTACCAAATGTACGGGCTCAGATAATTCTGCTCTTCGGGGGGCCAGATATCTTTCGCCTATGGGCACCTAACCAGGCATAAAAAAATGAACTCTTAAAAACTCTGTTAAAGACCTCAGAAGAAAACATTACTCACCATAGTAATCTTGTTTCTTCAAAGGGATCTCTCATTATGATTAAACTTAATGCAGTCAGCCTCCTGTGTTGAACTGCCCGGAGTGATGAAATTTTATGCAAATTATGGAACTCTCAGTTGGCTCATGCCACTTTCAAACTGCTGCCCTAGCAACTGCTGCACTCTAAGTGCTTCAGATTCTTACAGAGCCTAACTGGGTAAAAGACCCACTAGCTAAAATTAACAACCTTAAAAATAATATTTTTTGCCCTTTCAGGTCAAAACATCCTTAACCAACAAACCTAAGACACTTGAGACCACCTGGACACCAACTGGTTAAACAAAGTGAGTCTCTATCTTAACCTATATAGGAGAAAAAAAAAACCTAAAGCAGGGATGCAGAGCAACTTCTATAGGTTCTAGTAGGGGAGGTCTTTAATCATAATGAGTGATCCTTTTGAAGAAACAAGATTACTATGGTGAGTAATTATTTTCTTCTAACCCCAGGAAGAAAAAATTACTCACCTTAGTAATGTTGTTTCTTCTAATGGAGTCTTGCTATATTCTGACATATGCAGTGAGTCCCAACCTTCGAACTGCCCCAGAGATGAAAGAGTTAACTTTCCATGCCAGGCATGGAACGCTGAGCTCGAGCTCGGTTGAGACTCTGTCTGTTGTTCTTCAAACTCAAACCGTCAGATCTTTACGAGCTAAACTCACTAAGGTCCTGTGTGGAAGCTGTAAACCTACACTAGCCAACTGGCTACAAAACATAAAAACACATTTTTTTGGTCCCAACACAAAGACTCAAGTCAGGAGACCCAAAAATGAAAACACAACACCCACTCACCCCAAAAAAGAAGGGGTGAAACAAAAAGGGTGGGCACCTACTAAGTGCCAACACTGCACTGCCCACCCACATCCCAAAAACAGAGGTTCTGAGAGGGGCAGGCAGGGGGGAGGTCAGAATATAGCAAGACTCCATTAGAAGAAACAACATTACTAAGGTGAGTAATTTTTTTCTTCAAACAACATGAAGTCTTGCTATATTCTAACATATGCAGACTACAAAGCAGTACCTCCATGGAGGAGGGACAGAACCTACTTAGGAAATAGGCTCTGAAGCACAGCTGTGCCAAACCGAGCATCACTCCTAGCCTGGATGTCCAGGGAGTAATGCTTGGTAAAAGTGTGAACTGTTTTCCAGGTAGCTGCTTGACATATCTCTAAAATAGGGATGTCCCTGGCAGCAGCCAGGGAAGCAGCTGTACCTCTGGTAGAGTGAGCCCTCAGGCCTGAGGGAGGAACCTTACCCAGTTTTTCATAGCAAAATTGGATACAGGAGACAATCCACCTGGCAATGGATCTTTTAGTGGCAGGTTTCCCTTTACCAACCTCACCATAAGTGAGGAACAGTTGAAGGGAGTCAAACCTGTGACCCTTGGTACGCTCTATGTAGTAACTAAGGGCTCTTTTGACATCTAAACTGTGCAGTCTTCTCTCCCCAGAGGAGGAATGGTCAGTGAAGTACACAGGTAGAGACATAGATTGATTAAGGTGGAAATCTGAAACCACCTTAGGCAAGAACTTCCTGTTAGTCCTGAGGACCACCTTATCTCTATGAAAGGAGATAAAATCAGGCTCCACTGACAAAGCTTGTAATTCACTTATGCGCCTGGCAGAAGTGATGGCTACCAGAAACACAGTCTTCCAAGTCAAATACTTAAGCTCTGCTGAAGATAAAAGCTCAAAAGGAGGTTGCATAAGCTGAGCAATGCAAATATTGAGGTCCCAGGCAGGGGCAGGGGCCCTGAATGGAGGGTTGGTGAGAAGCAATCCCTTGAAAAACTTGGAGAAAACAGGGTGAGCTGAGAGAGAACAGGGCTTACCTGCTGAAATAAAAGCAGACACAGCTGCCAGATGCACTTTCAGTGTAGCTAGTCTCAGCCCCAGGCTATTTAAGTGGACCATATAATCAAGGACTGTGGGCAGATCAGCAGATTCTGGGGAAATATGCTTCCCAGAGCACCATATGGAAAATCTTTTCCGTTTAGAATTATAAGTAGCCCTGGTGGAAGGTTTTCTAGAAGCCTTCAGGATATCCATTACACCATGGCAAAGGTGTAAGTCAGCAAACTCTAACTCTTCAAGAACCAGGCCTTGAGATTGAGAGATTTGAGGTTTGGGTACCAAACCCTCCCCTGAGCACAGGTTAACAGGTTGCAATTCCTGGGAAGACACAGGGGAAGATGGACTGCTAAGGACAGTAGGAGTGGATACCAGGGCAGTCTGGCCCAGTCTGGAGCAATCAGGATCATCTTGCAGGGTTGAGATCTGATTTTGACTAGCACTTTGAACAGGAGAGGGAATGGGGAAAAGCATAGAGAAACTTCCCTTCCCAATTGAGAACTAAGGCATCTAGGGGGACTGAGCCCAACACTGGGGGTCTGCAGCAAAAAAGGGGAAGTTGATGATTGTCTGGGGCTGCAAAAAGATCTATCTGCAGGGTGCCCCATCTGGAAAAAATCACTTCCAAGACCAGGGGATCCAGTGACCATTCATGATGTCCCTGGGAAATCCTGCTGAGAGCGTCTGCCAGGACATTGTCCTTTCCTGGTAGGTGAACTGCCGTGAGGGAGGTGTTCAGGGAGTAAGCCAGAGACCACAACTTCATTCCTTCGGTGCACAAGGCCATAGACCGAGTGCCTCCTTGCTTGTTGATGTACCACATTGTGGTGGTGTTGTCTGTTCTGACCTGTACAACTTTGTTCTGAACAGATTTGGAAAAAGCTTGACGTGCTAGAAATACTGCTCTGAGTTCCAACAGATTGATATGGAGCAGAGATTCCTGAGGGGACCACAACCCCTGGGTGGTGAGGTCGCCCATGTGAGCCCCCCACCCCAAGAGGGAGGCATCTGTAGTAAGGATTAAAGAGTGAGACTGAGTGACAAAGGGAACCCCTTGTCTCAAATTGTTCTGATCCTGCCACCACTGTAGGGCCTGGATCAGGGTTCGAGTTACTGGGATCAGTTCGGTCAGAGGGTCCTTCCTTTGAGACCAAAAGGCTCTCAAATGGAACTGAATGTCCCTCATCTGAAATCTTGCTCCCTGCACTACTGCTGTAGAAGCAGCCATGTGCCCCAGGAGCTGTAGAAAATGCCTTGCTGGTCGAGACACCTGCAGGGTGAATGAGGAGGCCAGAGAGACCAGGGTCCTTGCCCTGTCCAGGGGAAGGAAGGCTCTGGCCTGCTCTGCGCCTATGAAGGTGAGGAGATGGACAGGCTCTAAAACTGACTTTGAAAGATTTAGGAGGAAACCCAAAGAAGTGAGCAGTTGCTGAGTTATCTGTAAGTGTAACTTGACTTGGTCTGGGGACTGGCCTACTAAGAGCCAGTCATCCAGGTAAGGGAAAATGGCAATTTTCTGCCTTCTTAGAGAAGCAACTACTACTGCCAGGCATTTTGTGAATACCCTTGGAGCAGAGGTGAAGCCAAAGGGCATTGCTCTGAACTGGTAATTGCCTGAGGGCAGCTCAAACCTGAGGTACTTTCGATGGGAGCTTCTGATGAGAATATGGAAGTAGGCATCCTTGAGGTCCAGGGACACTAGCCAGTCCCCTGGCCTTATAGAGGGTAGAATAATTCCCAGAGTCACCATTTTGAATTTTGGTTTTAAAAGGTGCTTGTTTAGGTATCTGAGATCCAGGATGGGCCGCCATTCTCCTGTCTTTTTTGGGGTAAGGAAGTACCTGGAATACAATCCTTTGCCCTGGTGTAGGGGGTGGAACCCTTTCCACAGCTCTGAGAGCTAGGAGGGAAGAGACCTCTGCCTCTAAGGCAAGTGCCTCTGATGGATTTGCAGGTGGAAAGGATCTGGTTCTCATCTTTGGAAACTTTTTGAAGCTGAGAACCAGTCCCTGGCTTACTACTTCCAGGACCCATTTGTCTGATGTCAGAGACTCCCAGTCCTGGACAAAGTAAGCCAGCCTGCCCCCTACAGGTAGCTGAGAATCGGCCCTGGCAACCCCATCAGGGTGCCTGCTTGGCAGGGGCTTTGGGCTGAGGGGTGGAAGCAGGTCTGCTTGTACCCCGTCTGCCTCTCCTCTAAAGAACCCCTCTGGACATAAGCAGAAGAGGAGGCCTGGGCTTGGTAAAAGGCCTATGAAAAGGCCCGCCCTGCCCCTGGGAAGCTGCCTTTGAGGAGTGGCCTGCCTTCCTTGACCTGTGCACTCCTATAGGTGGTCCTATACTCATCCATTTTCTTCATGTAATTCTCTGTCTGCTCCCCAAACAGAGAATTACCCACAACAGGAAAATCCATGGCCTTAGTCTGGGTATCCTGTGACAGGCTAGTACTTCTGAGCCAAGCCATTCTTCGAAGTGCCACAGATGTAGCCATGACTCTTGATGACACATCATTTGAGTCCACTGCAGCGTGGAATTGCACCTTGGATGCCTCAATACTATCAGCAGCCACCTGCTCCAGCTCCTTGGCAAGCTGGCCAGGGACCTGTTTTGCTAGAGCCATGACAGTGTCCCATCTGGATTTCTGATATCTAGCAACATAAGCCATATAATTTGCCTGTCTGAGTCCCAAGGATGCTGCCATGTACTGTTTCTTTGCCATGGCATCAATCCTCCTGGAGTCCTTGTCTGGGGGGTGTGAAGCCAAGGGAATATTTGCCTTGTCACAGGCTGCAGTCTGCACTACCCCAACATGGCTGCATTGTTGCATAAGGAACTCCATATCAGAGCCTGACAATGTGTACCTCTTGTCCATTCTCTTATCCACAGGAGGTATAGTGTGAGGAGTTTTTAGAATTTTAAATGTCTGTTTCCCAAAAGATTTATGCAAGGGAATAGACAGTCTCCTAGACTCTGGGATATCCATCATTTCCACATAGTCAGGCTCCTCTTGATCATCCACAGCTTCCTCCATAGGGAGCTGGAGGGTTTCAGCCACTTTTTTATAAAACAAAAAATGAGAAGGGGACTCAGAAAGCCTAGGAGGAAACACTTGTGAAGGTCTGTCTGGGGAGATGTCCGGGTCAATGGGCACATCCAGACTTTCAAATCACATTCACTCTCCTCATACTCCTCTTACCCCTCCTCCGGTTCATAATATTCCTAAATCATACTCTTGAACCGTGGAACCGTCAACCGACGCTATTTGATGGTGCCGGTTCGGTCGGAACCGGGAAAGCGACTGGACAATTTTAATCGCTTTGTATTTCTTCAGCGGTTGAGAGGAAAGTTTGGCTCCACACCAGCTGATTTTCTAGTCCTTTTGCTGGAACTGACTCCTCAGAGTCGGATCTCCTTTTGCCTGAAGAAGTCTCGCCCTGGTCAGAGGGCACTCCTTCTGGTTTGGTTTGAACCGAACCGGGCTGGCCATCCGGTCAGCAGACTTTTTGGCCTCCCTTTCTCTGAGCCTACCAACTCTCTTCTCTAGGGTAGCTGCAGGAAAATTTTTACAAATCTGGCAGTCTGCATTGAGGTGGTCAAACCCCAGACAGTAAACACAGGTGGTGTGGGGATCAGCCTTGCAAAGACTTCCCCACACACACTACAGTGTTGAAACCCAGTGGGCCCGGTTTTTCTTTTGGGTTTCTCAGACATAGTGCCAGTCCTATCCAAACTTACCCGTTTATGGCAATCCGCCTCTAAAAGTACAATTTAGGATTTTTTAAACTTGATCGGTTCAAACCGAACCGATGAACCGTTTACAAGTTCTACACAGAAAGATAAAATAACCTATCTAGTACTCACAAATACCACAGACAGAGACTGAATCGACAGGTTACGGTTTAATTTTGGTTGAAAACCGAGAAAACGGCACTTTAACTGACAAAATGAACCGAGCAGAAGGAGAAATCTCCAGAGCGACTGTTCAGTGAGGCGGAGTAAAGAATCTGACGGTTTGAGTTTGAAGAACAACAGACAGAGTCTCAACCGAGCTCGAGCTCAGCGTTCCATGCCTGGCATGGAAAGTTAACTCTTTCATCTCCGGGGCAGTTCGAAGGTTGGGACTCACTGCATATGTCAGAATATATCAAGACTTCATGTTGTTTGAATCACTCATTATGATTAAACTTAATGCAGACTACCAAGCAGTACCTTTTGAGGTTGGGCAGAGAACCTATTTCGGAAACAGGCTCTGCAGTACTGCTGTACCAAACCTAGCATCGCCTCTGGATTGCAAGTCCAGGCTATAATGCTTTGTGAAGGTGTGTACTGTTTTCCATGTAGCTGCTTTACAGATTTCCAGTAGCAGAATTTCTCTTGAAGCTGCCACTGAAGCAGTTGTGCCCCTGGTGGAGTGTGCTCTCAGGCCCAGAGATACCTGTTTACCCACCTTACTATAACAAAACTATACATGCCACTATCCAGCGAGCACTTGTACGTTTTGTTGCGGCTCTGCCCTTACCAACTTCACCATATGTGAGAAAGAGCTGTGTTTGACTTGTCCTGTAAGACTTGGTTCTGTCAATGTAGTGGCTAAGAGCCCTTTTGACATCAAGGGAGTGAAGTCTCCTTTCTGGAGAACTGGAGTTGTCTGTAAAGGAGACAGGTAGAGTGACAGACTGATTCAAGTGAAAATCAGATACCACCTTGGGAAGGAATTTTCTATTTGTCCTAAGGACCACCTTGTCCCTGTGGAATGAGATGTAGTCCACATCTGTGCACAGGGCTTGTAATTCACTGATCCTTCTGGCTGAAGTAATGGCAACCAGGAAAACAGTTTTCCAAGTGACATACTTCAGATCTACGGTTGCCATAGGTTCGAATGGTGCATCCATGAGTTTAGCAATGCAAATATTTAGATTGCAGGCCGGAACTGTTTCCCTTAGGGGAGGGTGCAGAAGATTAAGGCCTTTAAAATATTTTCTAAATACTGGTTGAGAAGCCATAGACCTCGCCTTACCAACTAGGTAAGCAGAGACTGAGGCTATGTGAACCTTGAGGGTGGAAGGCTTCAGACCTAAAGAATGTAAATGTGTAAGGTAATCTAGAAGAATTGCCAAATCAGCCCAGAAAAGGCTCAACCCTTTACCTGTACACCATATTGTAAATCTTTTCCACTTAGAGGCATATGTCTTCTTAGTAGAAGGCTTCCTGGAACCCCCAAGCACTGTCAACACCTGTTCTGATAGATTAAGGTTAGCAGCCTCTAAGTCCTCAAGAGCCATGCCTTGAGCCTCAGTGATTTGAGATTGGGGTACCGGATCCTGCACTGAGAGGAGGTTAACAGGTTGTGCCTCCTGGGCAGATAGATTGGGGGAAACCACTGACAGAGACAGCAGAAGAGAGTACCAGTGCTTTCTCACCCAATCCAGAGCCACCAGTATCATTTTTGCTGGTTAGGACCTCAGTTTCAGTAGGGTCCTGAATATCATAGGAAAAGGAAGGAATGCATACAGAAACTTCCCTGTCCAATCCAGGGCCAAGGCATCCAGGGGGATCATGCCCCTTAGAGGAGGCCTGCAACAGTACATTGGAAGCTCGTGATTTTCTGGGGAGGTGAAGAGATCCACCTCTGGAGTGCCCCATTTTCTGAAAATTGTACTGAGTACCTGAGTATTCAGGTACCACTTGTGGTGGCCCTGACTTAGAAACATAGAATTTGACGGCAGATGAGGACTGCTTGGCCCACCCAGTCTGCCCATTTCCCTACCTAATGGATAAGCTGCAGATCCTAGTTAACCAGCAGCCTACTTCTTCCTACCCCTACCCCCTACAATTGCCTTATGACTGTCCCATGCATGCTTGAATTCCACCACTGTTTTTGACTCCACAACCTCCTCCGGAAGGCCGTTCCATGCATCCACAACCCTCTCTGTGAAAAAATATCCTGCTTAGAGTCTGCCAGCACATTGTCCTTCCCTGGAAGGTGTATAGCCGACAGGGATACTCCCATGTAGTATACCAGGGCCCACAGTCTCATTGCTTCTGTGCACAGCAGATCTGACCTGGTACCTCCTTGCTTGTTGATGTAATACATGGTTGTGGTGTTGTCTGTTCTGACTTGCAGCACCTTGTTTTGCAGGTAAGGAGTGAAAGTTTTCAAAGCCAGGTAAACAGCCCTGAGCTCCAAGAGATTTATGTGCAACAGAGACCCTTGGGGGACCATGTGCCACTTACTGTGTGCTCTAACATGTGTGCCCCCCAGCCTAGAAGAGAGACATCTGTTGTGAGGATTACTGAAGGCTGTTCCCTTATAAAAGGCACACCCACACTGAGGTTGTGCTCGTCCAACCACCATTGTAAGGTCTGGACTAAACTTACTGTGACTGGAACCAGTTTGGACATAGGATCCATCCTTTGAGACCAATACTGTCTGAGATGGAACTGAATATCTCTCATTTGAAACCTGGAGCCCATTACCACTGCCGTGGCAGATGCCACGTGGCCTAGTAGCCTGAGAAATTCTCTGGTTGTTCTGGGTCTCCCAGACACAAAGGACTTTGCAATCTGCCGAATGCTTGTCGCCCTGTCCTGTGGCAGGAGGGCTCTGCCCTGTCTGGTGTTTAGTTTTGCTCCAATAAATTCCAGCACCTGGAGTGGTACCTGTTGAGAGTTTTCTTCGTTTATCAGAAATCCCGGGGACTCTAGTGTGGATTTTGTGAGTGTCAGGGACTGTACTGAATGCTGCAGAGACTGTCCTACTATTAACCAGTCATCCAGGTAGGGTAAGACTGTTATACCTTGTTTTCTCAAAAACTCTACCACCACTGATAGGCACTTTGTAAAAACCCTTGGTGCCGGAGTTAGCCCAAAAGGGAGAGCTGCAAACTGAAATTGGCCTGAAGCCAGCCTGAATCTCAAGAATTTTCTGTGAGATGGTCTGATGGGAATATGGAAATAAGCATCCCTTAGATCTAGGGAGGCTAGCCAGTCTCCCTTTTGCAATGAAGGAATGATTATGGCAAGAGTGACCATTTTGAACTTTGGTTTCAAAATGTGCTTGTTCAGAAGTCTTAGATCCAAAATAGGCTGCCAATCCTTGTTTTTCTTCTGTATAAGGAAGTACCTGGAATAAAAACCTTTTCCCCTGCTTATTAGAGGCACTACCTCTACTGCTTTGATTGCTAGCAGATGTTTTACCTCTGCTTCCAACAGACTCCTGTGTGCAGCTGTTACCGGAGCAAAGGTTCTTGTTCTCAGCTTTGGGAATGATTTGAAACTGAGTACCAGGCCCTGGCTCACTATCTCCAACACCCACTTGTCTGTGGTGATGGAATGCAAAGTGTGAAGGTAATAAGCCAGTCTGCCACCTACTGGTGGACCTGTGATAGGGGATGCGACCTGCACTAGCCCATCAGGGATTCTGTGTGGGCTGTTTCTGAACTTGTGGTGCAGGAGCCGCTCTTCTCATGGCTCTCCTGCCCCTTCCTCTAAAATAACCTCTAGCTTGCTGCTGAGGCTGGGAGGCTTGCACCTGAAAGAAAGGTCTGAGGTAAAAAACCCTACCCCTACCTCCCCTACTCTGGGATCTATAAGAGGTGAAAGGCCTATCCTTGGAATTGCTCCGATAGGTGGATTTATATTCTTCCACCTTCTTCATGTATGCCTCAGTTTATTCCCAAACGAGGAGTTGTTCTCCAGGGGGAAATCCATTGCTTTGCCCTGGGTGTCTAAAGTTAGGTTGGTGGCCCTAAGCCATGCAAACCTCCTGAATGAAACTGACAAAGCCATTAGCCTGGATGCAGTATCATTGGCATCCACTGCCATATGAAATTGGTACCTGGTAGCATCAAGTGCAGCCCTTGCTGTATCTTGCAAGTCTACAGCCACTTCACCTGGGACCCTATCAGCCAAAGCTAGAACAGTGTTCCATAGAGCTTTTTGGTACTGCACTGAATATGCCATGTAATTGGCCTGCCTAACTAATAAAGGGGCAGCCATGTACCCTTTCTTTCCCATAGCATCCATTTTTCTTGAATCTTTGTCTAGTGGATGGGTAGCCAATGGGATCCTGGCCTTGTCACAAGCAACAGCTTGGACTACTTCCTCAGGATCAGGATGCATAAATAGAAAATCAGCTGTAGTTCTGTCCAGCTGGTATTTCTTGTCAGCTTTCTTATCCACACCAGGGATAGAGGTTGGAGTTTTAAAAATCTGAACTGCAGCCTTCTTTAAAGATTTATGCATGGGCAGAAGTAGACGTTTAGTGGGGGTTAATCTCATCATTTCTAGAAAGTCTGCCTCCATATCCTCCTCTCTGTTTCCCTGAAGAGGAAGGTTCAGGGTTTCCATCATGTTCTTAACAAAAGCATAGTGGGAGGAGTATTCCTCAGGACCCCTAGGAGGAGATCCAAACTCTCGCTCAGGAGAGACCTCTGGATCTATAGGTTCCCACTCAAAGTCATCCTCCTCCTCCTCCTCACCAAACACTTCCAGCACTTTTTGCCTTGCTGGGGCTGTAGGAGGAACCGGGGCTGTCGGTGTAGGAACCAGGATTGCACCCTGTAGGGCTTGTAACACTTGTAGTGTCTTAGCAATGTCCTCAGCCGAGGGCATAATATGCTTGTCTGCTGGGAACTCCTTAGCCTTCTCGGCCGGAGGCGCAGCGACATGTTTTTCTTTACACTTTTTATTTAATTGAACAGGTTCATTGCCTGTTTTCACAGCCCTTTTTGTTTGACCTTGTTCAGAATTATCTGAACTCCTGTCAGGATCCTTGGCTTTACCTCCATCCTTTTTGTGGGAGGAGGAAGAAGCAGAATTATCCCCAGAAGCAAGAGCCATCTCTTCCAAAATGTTAGACCTTTTCTTTAATGTGTTTGGGCAAAAGGTCTTACAAGTATCACAATTGTCAAATATATGACTTATACCCAAACAAGAAATACAAAGAGAATGTCTATCTGCTTTTGCTATAAGTTGCCCACAAGACTCACAACATTTAAAACCTGTGGGTTCTGTGCATTTTTTAGGTTTATCCAGATGGACTGCTGATATTTAAGCTAGGCAAAAAAGATTACTTTAAAAAAAATGATATTTAAAGTAACTCGGAACCTGAGATTACTTTAAAATAACTACCGCTAGTGGTTCCTAGAACCGAGCGCTATTCGGTTCCTGAAGAAAAAGGAACCGAGAAAATTACTAAATTTAGACAAAACTAAAGTGGTTCAAGGAACTGACCACTAAATATCTCTAAATAATAATAAATTGAGATAAAAACTTTTAAAATAGATGCAGAACCCTCGTTCCAAGGAACGGTGAGGGAACCGCGAATATAAAACTACTAAAACACTACTTTAGTATATTAAACAATGTTTCTAAGGCAGCAATTTAAAATTAAACTGAAAATGAGTACTTATCTACAGATAAACTTTAGTCAGAGATAGTTCAAGGAGAGCTCTCCGGGACGTCCTTACTAGTCAAGTGAAGTAAAGAATCTGAAGCATTCAGAGTGCAGCGGTTGCTAGGGCAGCAGTTTGAAAGTGGCATGAGCCAACTGAGAGTTCCATAATTTGCATAAAATTCCATCTCTCTGGGCAGTTCAACACAGGAGGCTGACTGCATCACGTTTAATCATAATGCATTAAGTTTAATCATAATCAGTGATTCCTGGGGTTAGAATAAACTCTTACCTTTTCCCAGTTTGGTAAAACCAGTAAGCTTTGTACAGTGTCAACTTTAACCACGTATGCTTCACTTGTCAAAAAAAAGAATTTCAAAGGCACGCCAAGTAGTTTCTAAAGTAGAGGTTTACTTAAAGATAGATAAAAAAATGCAACATGTAAATACAGAACCATATATCACAAAACAATCATTTAAAAGAACAAGGGTTAAAAAAGTGCAAATTCCTACTACCAATTAGACTTATATATCTCTTCTAATAGTGCTGATAGACAAATGTTGTCAAGAGAGTCCAAACATGTGTCTTTACAGGTCACTCACAGTATGATTAAAACACTGTCTTGAGCCTGCCTTCTCCATGATGTCACCCAGCTCCTCCTCTGTTTATTACAAATTATACAATCAGGATGTCATCACTCAGAAGGTAAATTAAGTAAGGTTAACTTCTAAGTCCTTCTTTCATCCATGTGCAACATCCTGCTTTTACAGACATCGGAGGAACATTTATGACTTTGCACCAGTGTGACATAACCTGGTTTTCCTCCTCTAAACATCATAAAATGGATATTTTCTATCCTGTCAGCTGGCAAACTACAATTAAGCTAGATAGACAGAAGATGCTTAATTTAGGCCTCTTCTAACCTGTAATTATCTCCTGGCCTTCCAGGTAACATCTTGTAGCTAAAACCTGGAAGGGGGGGTGTCATTCCACAGGCTGTTTCAGCACGTCTCATGAGAGACACTCAATAACACATTTTTATATTACAAAAATCAATAGATTAATCAGAACCAGCTGTGTGAGTGTCACAATTTCTCCCCACCTAGACTGAATTTGGGAGCTCTATCCCCTGCATGGGATGAGTTTCCCAAATCAGTTCATTCCTCGTAGACACAAGACAGCCAATCGAAGTTCGGATTTTGGCTCCAGCCCTATGTAATATTGTCATATCATACCCTTGCAAAGCTAGACTCCACCTTAGCAATCTACCGTTGTTTTTTTCCATCTGTGACAGCCAAACCAGGGGGTTGTGGTTAGTCTGTACCACAAAATGCTGCCCATACAAGTATGGCTTTAATTTCTTTAGGGCCCACATTATGGCAAGACACTCCTTTTCCACCATGGAGTATTCTTGCTCCCTGGGAAGTAACTTTTTACTCAGGTATACTATTGGGTGAACCTTCCCTTGGCTGGATGTCTGACTCAGCACTGCCCCAATACCCACGTCTGAGGTGTCAGTCTGAACTATAAAGGGTCTGCTATAGTCAAGACTTGTCAAAACAGGAGCACTGCACAGTGCCTTCTTCAATCTGGTAAAGGCTTCTTCCTAGGCTGGTCCACAGGCAATTTTCTTTGGCATCCTTTTCTTTACCAGGTCAGACAGGGGAAGCAGCCAGGGCACTGTAATTGGGTACAAATTTTCTATAGTACCCTGCTGTCCCAAGAAGATGCCTGACCAGCTTCTGCGTTTCTGGTCTGGGCCATGTCCGGATTATCTCTATCTTTATTTGGTTAGGACAGAACTGTCCTCGGCCTATCACATGCCCGTGTTATGCCACCTCTCCCATGGCCACCTGGGACTTCCCCGGCTTTGACAGTGAGCCCGGCCCTCTGTATGCTGCCCAGCACTTCCCTAAGGTGGGGTAGGTGTTCTTCCCAGCTGGTACTAAAGATGGCAATGTCATCCAGGTACGTCACGGCGTACTCCTCAGCACCATTTAACACCTGGTTCACCAACCTTTGGAAAGTGGCCGAGGTGTTCTTCATTCCGAAAGGCATTACTTTAAATTCAAATAAGCCTATTGGAGTGATGAAGGCCGACCTCTCCCTAGCTCTGTCCATCAACTCTACCTGCCAATACCCCTTAGTCTGGTCAATGGTCATAAGGTAGGTTGCCCTTTCCAACTTATCCAGGAATTTGCCCATCCGGGGCATCGGGTAGATGTCTGACTTCATGACTGCATTCAGTCCATGATAGTCCACACAGAAACTAGTACAGCCATCTGGCTTGGGCACAAGGACTATGGGTGAGGCCCAGGGGCTGTGGGATCGCTGGATTACACCTAAAACCAGCATCTCCTCCACTTCCCTCCTAATGTCCTTTTGGACAGCCTCTGACACCTGATATGCTGTCTGCCATATGGGCGTCTGTGTCCCTGTCTCCACGTCATGAGTCGCTAAGGGGGTTAGTCCAGACTTGGTGCTAAACAATAGGGCAAAGTCTGCTAAAACCTCGCTTACTTTCTGGATCTTGTCCGGGGTCAGCTGGGGAGACAATTTAACTGCCTCCACAGAGGACTCCCACTTACTTTCTTCCAGCAAGTCCAGAAGGGGGGTCTCCTTCGTCCATCCCCTCCCCATGACTACACACTGCAAACACCATGTCAGCCCTATTTGCATATGGCTTCATTATGTTGACATGGTACATCCTTTTTGTCTCTCTTCGGTCAGGTAACTCTATAATATAGTTCACGTCATTTATCTTCCTAACCACTTCGTACAGTCCTGCCCACTCAGCCTGCAGCAGTCTTTCTGGACAGGAATAAGGACCATGACTTCCTGACCCACCATGTATGAGCGAACTGTGGCTCTGCAGTCATATCACACTTTTTGTTTCTGTTGGGTAGCTGCCAGGTTGCTCTGGGCTGTTCCCATAAGCTCCTTCAGCCTTTCCCTAAACTTGAGGATGTAATCCACTATGGGAGTTCCCTGGGTGGTGTGCTTGCCTTCCCAGTCCACCCAGATCAAGTCTAGGGGCCCACATACCTGGCGTCCATATAAGAGTTCAAAGGGGGAAAAATCCTGTCGACTCTTGGGGCACCCCCCTGTATGCAAAAAACAGTGGGGAAGGTATTTCTCCCAGTCCCTCCCATGCTGTTCAGCAAACGCCCAGAGCATTGACTTCAGGGTACCATTGAATCTTTCCACAAGTCCATTGTCTTGTGGGTGATATGGTGTTGTGCATCTCTACACCACCCCACACTTCTCCCATAAACATTTCATCAGGTCCGACATGAAGGGACCCCTCCTTGATCGGTGATAACCTCCTGCAGAAACCTAACAAGGGAGAAAATGCCAAGTAAGGCATCTGCCACTTTGTCTGTCCTCAGTGAGGGTAGGGTGACTGCCTCTGGGTACTGGGTGGCATAATCCACCACAGTCAGGATGAATCTCTTGTCTGAGGAGCTGGGGTATTTAAAGGCATCCACAATATCCATTCCCACCCTCAGAATGGCTCCTCCACTATGGGCAATGGAATCAGGGCGGCTTGGGTTTTCTTGCCGGCAGTCCCTATTTCTTGGCACCGGTGACAAGACCTGAAATACTCCTTCACCTGCTGGGTGAAGTTTGGCCAATAGGAATTCTGGGCTAACCGCTGCATAGTGCGCGCGATTCCTAGATGACCAGACAAGGGAATATCATGTACAGTCTTGAGCAACTGCTCACGATACCCCTGGGGAACGACAAGCTGCCTGCCTAGCACCCCCCCTCTGTCTGCATAGCCTGAGTATACATCAGTCCATTTTCCCAATAAACCTTATGTCTACTGTCACCTCCCTGTGCCCCGTCAGAGTCTGCCCAAGCCCTCAGCTTCTCTAGACTAGGGTCACTTCTCTGAGCAGCTGCAAACCCTTCACACATTCCCAAGGCATGGGACAGGACCCCTTCAGTCACTAAACTATGGTCCCTAGCACTAGGGTCAGGGCACTCAGGATCACTGTCAATCCCAACCCTCTAACAATGGGTTACCCTTCCCTCTTTGGAGTAACCCTCTGTAGCAGTGTGGTTACTTGCTACTGGGGAAATTTTTATCCCCTTTTCATTAGTCTCCATATCAGGAGACACAGGCTGGGGAACCAGCCTCTCAGTGGTTTCCACAATGGCTTCTGTGGGGTTCAGAGAACTACAATTTTCCCTTGCCGCTTGGCTATGGGTAACTGCACCCACCATCCCTTGTTTGAGGTTGTTGCCCAAGATCACATCCACTGCTAAGGTTTGGGCTACAGCTACCTGTTGCACAGTTCTCTCTGTTTCACCCCAGTCTAGGAGAACACTAGTGAGGGGCAGTGTTTTCACCAGTAAAGTCCTGTACAGTGACATATTTATTGAGTATAAGCTGACCCGGCTCTACTAGATCCCCCTTTACCAAGGTCGAGGATGCCCCTGTGTCCCTTAACCTTTGTGTCTGTACACCATTCACCATGACTGGGTGCATGTGTTCCCTCATGTTCACTGGCATGCTCACAGGGACACACAAACAACCCACTTTCTTCCTAGCACCACCTTGCGTATTATTGCTTGTCCGTTTGGGACACTGTCTGGCAATATGCCCAGTTTCTTTTCACAACCAACATTCATTTCTTCTCTCAGTGAAATCTTTTCTCTGAAACCTGGGGCTAACTGGATTTGGTGGAGACAGTGAGGGTTTTAGCTGCCCTGAAGGCACGCTTTTCCCTTTCTGCACTGCCACGCCAACCCCATTCACTCTCAGAGCAGGTTTGCTCTTGGCATAGTGGTTTGAGAGTTCAGCAGCCTCTTGCACTGTTTTGGGATCTTGGTCCTCCAGCCAGGTTTTCAGCTGTGCTGGGCATGCCCAAAAAAACTGTTCTAACAAAATCACATTTTCAATTTTATCAACAGAGTTTGCTTTAATTCCTTCCCACCAATGTTTTAAAAACTGACGTTGTTTCATGGCTAGCTCCTCGTAGCTCATGTCAGGGCTTCTCCTGAGCTTACGGAATTTACTTCTGTATGATTCAGCATTTAATTAAAATTTCTTTAACAGTGCAGCTTTAAGTTTGCTGTAATCATCACTGTCCTCATTATCCATTTGACCCAATGCATCCTGAGCTTTCCTGGTAAGTAGCAGGGATAGCTGGAGGCTCCAGAACTCTCTAGGAATTTTAGCCTGAATACAAACTTTTTCAAAAGAATTTAAAAAGGCATCCTTATTCTCCCCCTCTTTAAATTTGGCTATCAATTTGGAATTCAATTTGTAACCCAGTCCTGTAGTCCCAGTTAAACCCAAGCCACTTACCTACTCTGGTGCTGCTGGTTGGAGTTGTAGCTTCTCCAGTTATTGTTGCCTCTGGCGGTCATGCTCCTCATGGTCTGTGTCTCTGTGTTCTCGCCCTGCCTCACGGTCTGCCTCCCGCTGTTCACGGTTCCTCTCCTAATGGAACTCCAGCTCCATTCTGCGTAACTCAATTTGCAGCCTGAGTACTTCTGGATTCAGGATATTGGTGACCTTCCCCTGCTGCTGTGGCCCTTCACTGACAGTGGCCCTGTTGCCCTCCTCATCAGATCTGGACACTACACTGGCCACTAGCCCTGCCACACTCAAAGTCTGGTCCTTTTCAGTCACTGTCTGTGACTCGATGCTCTAGGTATCTGCTACCATCAGGGCATCCACGAAGTTCTGTTTGCTGGTTCACCTCGAACGGGACTCCTCTGTCCCCACACAACTGCTTTAAGTAGTCTACAGTGTGCCTGCTGTAGTTGGAAGCCATCTTCTTCCCTAACTACGGCTACTCTGACTTGCGCTTTAGAAAAAAAATGGGTAGGAACTTCACTGTATGCCAAGTGATATAGTTCTGTCTCCTTTTTAAAAATAAATTACTGCCTTTTTCTTTCTTTGCAAGTGAGCTGATGGTCTCAAGCTGACACACTGAACAATAAAAGCTTGTAATACCAAAATTTATAGGACTGCTGCCAACCAATCTGTCACAAACCCACTCAGTAGGTCAGGCCCTCTGCTCCTACAGTGCCAACCTCCAAGCGCAGTCTTGTGAACAGTTAATGGAACAGGGTAACCCTCCTGTCTGTTTTGTGGGTTTGAATCAAACTTTGGTCTCAAGTTCTGGAGGGATTCAAACTGTGAACCTCTTGCTAGTGTACCCAATGTACAGGCTCAGTTAATTCTACTCTTCGGGGGGGCAGATATCTTTTGCCTATGGGCACCTAACCAGGCATACAAAATGAACCCTTAAAAACTCTATTAAAGACCTCAGACTAAACTCTTACCTTTTCCCAGTTTGATAAAACCAGTAAGCTTTGTACAGTGTCAACTTTAACCATGTATGCTTCACTTGTCAAGAAAAAGAATTTCAAAGGCATACCAAGTAGTCTCTAAAGTAGTGGTTTACTTAAAGATAGATAAAAAAATGTAAAATGTAAATACAGAACCATATATCACAAAACAATCATACAATCATTTAAAAGAACAAGGGTAAAACAAAGTGCAAAATTACTACCACCAGACAATTAGACATATATCTAATGTATCTCTTCTAATAGTGCTGATAGACAGATGTTGTTGTCAAGAGAGTCCAAACGTGTGTCTTTACAGGTCACTCACAGTATGATTAAAACACTGTCTTGAGCCTGCCTTCTCCATGATGTCACCCAGCTCCTCCTCTGTTTATTACAAATTATACAATCAGGATGTCATCACTCAGAAGGTAAATTAAATAAGGTTAATTTCTAAGTCCTTCTTTCATCCATGTGCAACATCCTGCTTTTACAGACGTTGGAGGAACATTTATGACTTTGCACCAGTGTGACATAACCTGGTTTTCCTCCTCTAAACATCATAAAATGGATATTTTCTATCCTGTCAGCTGGCAAGCTACAATTAAGCTAGATAGACAGGAGATGCTTAATTTAGGCATCTTCTAGCCTGTAATTATCTCCTGGCCTTCTGGGTAACACCTTGTAGCTAAAACCTGGGAGAGGGGTGTCATTTCACAGGCTGTTTCAGCATGTCTTATGAGAGACACTCAATAACATATTTTTATATTACAGAAATCATAGATTAATCAGAACCAGCTGTCTGAGTATCACACTCTCTACTGGCAAATATACCAGTGCAGGGATTATTTTAACAATAAAGAAACTTTGACCTTCCAGGGCCACAAGCAGAAAAAAGGAGGTAGTGATGCCACCATACAGATCATTAATGAGACCTCATCTGTAGTACAGTGCTCAGCTTTGGAGGCCACATCTCAGGAAAGATATGGACTTAGTTGAGGCAATCCAAAGAAGGGCTACAAAAATGATAGAGGGGCTGCACCAGAAGTCATATGAGGAGAAGATACAAGATCTCAATATGTATTCTCTAGAGATGTGAAGGGGGGGGCATGATAGAGACATATAAATACCTTAAAGTGATCAATAAGTTACAGGAGGGTAGCATCTTTCAGAAAAGAAGATGTACAAGAACCAGGGTACATGAGATGGAAGTTGGAGAGAGGAAGAATCTGGGGTAATGTGAGGACATATTTCTTTACAGAGATGGTGGTGAATGCTTGGAACAGGCTCCCCACAGGAGTGGCAGAGGTTAAAACGGTGGAGGAATTTAAAAATGCATGGGACACACACAAGGAAACCCTAGGAAATGTGAAGAGTAGGAAAGCCACAGCTCAACTAAACTCTTCCGCATAAGCAACACCAACAAATGTGGCATTATGCATTTTGGGCCTGATAACGCAGAAGTGAACTATACTTTATATAATCAACAATGAAAAAAATCAGAATCCGAAAAAGACCTGGGAATTATTATCCCAAAACAATTTACCTTTGAAAACCAAATAATGGAAAATCTCAACAAAACTAATAGTGTGGAGGACCATCAGGCGTAATGTAAAATCAAGAGAAGAGTTTTTTATTCTTCCTTTGTATAGAGTATATATATGCCCCCTTCTAGATTACTGCTCCCAAATGTGGTGCCCATACAAACAGAAAGATACAGTATGAGTAGAAAAATTACAAAATATATACACGGAGACAGAAATTTAAACTATGAACAAAGCTTAGCTAAATCTGGCCTTATGTCATTAGAGAAGGTTAAGAGGAGATCTTATGCTAGCAAGAGAAGTTATTAATGATAATTACCTAATGACAGATGGGCCTAGAATTTAAGTAAATGTATGTTAACACAAGAGGTCATCCTTTTACAGTTAAAACAGAACCGTTTTTCATCTAACAAACATGGATATTTCTTTTCACAAAGAATAATGAAGCCCTGGAATTCCTTACACACTGAAGTGGTTATTAGTGATTCAAAAGATTCTTTTAAAAACAGACTAGACAAATTGTTGGTATCCGATCATTTCCTTTGTTGTTATGGTTGATTGATAGGAGGGGATATTGGCCTCGGCCTTTTGCTCCTTCCCCCTTTTCTTTAATGAATCTTAGTGAATAAGTTAAAGGTAAAAAAAAATGGGTAGATGGGCCAGGTAGTCCTTATATACTGACAAATTCTATGTCTATATATAAGGTCGTCCGCAATGTTGGGCCTCATTAAGCCCTTGAGGCGGTCCGGTATAGCACTATACCACCCACCCTGTCGGGCATTATTGCTTACAAAGATGCCCTTACTTACTCATCGCAGCATGCCCTGTGCATACAGATGCTGTTGTTTTGGTTGTTTTTGGAATGTGCACAACATATAGGATAATGGATGGGCATCAGTTAACAACAACACTGTATTCACTTCGAGAGGTTACCATGACAACAAAGTAAACCTCGAGAGCGAAGCTCAAAAGTTTTACAGTTGTCAGGTAACCTCGAGAAGTTAAGACAGCGTTGTTGTTTAACTGATGCCCATCCATTGTCTTGTATAGTGTATGGGCATAAACTAAACAATACTGAACGTTTCTTGAGCACTGCTGTAAATAATTCACACACTTGGGGGATCACGTAATGCAGGATACCGAGTAGAAGCTCCTCTGCATAGCTCCAACCTCCTAATCACAAATAATCGCTATTTTGGTTGCTATTTCTTCTTAAAAAAACAGAAAGTTTATAGATTTTCGCCTTCTTAATATCCTGGGCTCCTGTTTGCTTGTTGCCAGTGATTATGGAGATTTATATGAAGAAGCCTCCACAGAAGCATACATCGCCAGTCACTCCCGAGAAGGCCCCAAAAAAATCAAGGGCCTCGAGTGTTGTGGATAAGCCAGAGCTTCAAAGCCTGATCTCTGAGCAAGAGCCCCTAACTCTGAGCAGATTTTTGGAAGAATTCAAACCCTTCCAGGAAGAAATTAAAGAAATCTCAGCTGAAATTAAATCCCTTTCTAAAAAACTTGAGGAGGTCACAATGAAAACCTCAGATAATGCCCGTATCTTATCTCTTGAGAAGCAAGTGGAAAAAATCGATCCCGGTCTCGTAGTCATGCGGCAAAAGATTTCTAGCTTAGAAGCTAAGTTGGAAGATTTGGAGGGCCGCAGCAGAAGAAATACTGTTGTTATCCTGGGCCTTCCAGAAGGAGAAGAAGGCCTGAATATGCTGGGGTTTGTGCAGAAGCTGATTGAAAAGATCGCCGGTCCCTCTCCCTTTAGGGCTAACTACATCATTGAAAGGGCGCATAGGTCCCTGCGACCCAAGCATCCCCAGGAGCAACGCCACATCCCATTATTTGCCATTTTTTAAATTACCTAGAGCGACAGCACTTTCTGGGAAAAGTGAGAGAGTTACAAGAAGTGAAATGGGAAAATACCAGGCTTAGAATTTCCCAAGATCTACCGGGGTCGGTCAGGGCAAAGCGTACTGCTTTTCATTCTATTGTATCAAAAATTATAGCTGCAGGCCTTTGCTTCAAAATGGGGTATCCAGTTAGGCTACAAGTTCTAGTGGACGGTACCTGGTTAGCATATGAGAATCCTGAAGCTGCTCTCTCGGGATTGAAGGCTGCTCTGCCTAATCTGTTTTGGGACACCTGATCTGGTTATTCGGCCTTACCCCACCCGGTTTTGGAAAGGAGAAGAATTCTTTCATGTTGTTATACCAAAAGAGGACTGAATACTAGTCTGGTTTTGTGGACTCTTGAATATTGTAACGGAGGGGACTATCTTCAGCGGAGTCTTGACCTTTTGTATTTTCCATCTCAGCGCTCAGTGTTTTGGAGCATCCTCGCATCTCTGGACTTTCTCTCTGGGGGGGTAGTGTTTTGTCTGGGAAGTGTTCCCTTTCTACTTACATAGATCACATTTTCTAGTTTCTCGTTCCCAGGGACAACCCTCAAGTTTGATGTTTTTGATTATTGGGGCACGGTTCGAGAAAGTGTCCTTTTAGTTTCAATGTTTTTTGGGATATTATCACTAGAGGGCGCTTTTGCTCTAATTTTGGTGGTTCAACCCCCCCTTTATCTGTTTCTGGAATTTATTTCTATCGGATATAGATAGCAGTGGGGGCTTGGACACAGATAGAGGTCCACTACTTGGGAGCATTTAGTTCTAGTGAATATACGTTTCGGGGAAAGTTTTCAATTTTATTAATGGCAGCAGTTATGAGAGCATATTCGGTGAGTGTGCCTTACATCGTGTATTTTCTGTTTTTCTCAGGAATTCGGGGTTTTCTGGATTGCTCCCAAGTAGGGGTTGCTCTCTTCTCTATTTCTTGTTCTTGCCATTTTTGTTCTGGATTTCTGGAGTCCAGTGCTTACCTATCATTACCTACAGTACCTTTATCTTTGATGTGATGTTATTGATTACTGATTCTATAAGAAGGTTTACATTCTAAGGCAGGGTTTTTGGGTACATACGTGGGAGGTTGGAGGGGGAGGAAGGAAAGCGGTATTGTGCTGAACGTTTCTCAGGACAGTTGGGGGAAGGGGAGGGCGATATTGTGTTCAGGGTTGTCATATTACTTGTTAGTTGGAAAGGGATGGAATATTTTGGGGGCGGGGTGGTGGGTGGGAGGAAAGTTGATACTCGGGTGGGAAGGGTATACAGCAGCAAACAGGGGTTCGGGTCATTTAAGTCTGATTGTTGTAATTCCTGGATTTCATATATTGTCCTTTCTCTTTCTCTGTTTAGATGGCCAGTAGTATAAACATTGCTACATGGAATGTGAAGGGGATAAGGAAAATAGTTAAACAATACCAAGTGTTAAAACACTTAAGTTTATTATCTTCTCAGATTATATTCCTGCAAGAATCTCATTTACTGGAAAGTGAATTTCTGCAACTTAGGAGGCAACAAATTGGGCAGGTTTTTAATGCCTCAGGGTCCACTAATAGCTTCGGGGTTACGATTCTAATTAATAGAGATATTCCCTTTATTTCCAAACAAGTTTTCAGGGACCCGGATGGCACATATGTTCTAGTTCAAGGGAGTCTCTGGTCTATGCCTATTTTACTTGGTAGCGTTTATGGGCCTAATGCAGATGATTTGGGCTTTTATATGAAGCTTATCTCCATACTCCTTCCCATTGGTATAATAATAGGCGGGGGCTTCAGTCTGATTCTTGATCCTGAAATAGACAGGTCTGGTACTGGGTTAAGGGGCTTAATGCCTGGACAGAGGGCCCTTAGGGATTTTCTGGACCAGTGCAGACTGTGCGATGTGTGGCGTGTGTTACACCCTAAGGATAGGGAGAATACCTTTAACTCACTGGTGCACAGATCCCAGTCTCGCATTGACTATCTTTTCCTCTCTCAGGCCCTTTTGCCAGGGATCTTAACTACCTTGATCCAGCCAGGTCCAGTGTCTGATCACTCTTTGGTAACTTCCAAGCTGGCCTTCTTTAACATTCCCCATAAAGAAACCCAATAGAAATTAAATGGTCAAGTGCTCAAAGACACTAAATACTGTGATCTAATAAAGGAGCAGATTGATTTCTTTTTCTCCACTAATACCTCTGAGGATACAACACCTGACATTTTGTGGGGTGCTTTCAAATCATACATGAGAGGGATCATTATTAGCTTAGCTACAAAAAGGAAAAAGACTTGAGAGGCGGAATTACTAGCTTCATTATCTCTAATTTGTTTGTTTTTGGTTTTTTTTTGTTTGTAAGTACTGTGTCCCTTGTACTACTGTTCTGATGTCCTCTTTGTGACGAGGTACCTTTGTAAATGAGCCTCTGGCTCAAAGGTTTCTAAACTGATGTTTAACTAAATAAATAAATAAATAAATAAATAATTAGGTCTTTAGAAACCAGGTTATCCTCTAATGCCCCAGAAGAGGATATGAGGAGGCTCTCGGTAGCTAAAGATAAATATTGAGATCTACTGAGGGAAAAAGCAGAATTATCTAGTATTTGTACCAAAGCAAACTATACCGATCGGGGGAAAAGGCGGGTCGCCTGCTAGCCTTAAGGTTAAAGCAGCAAGAATCAGCTAGATTTATACCTCCAATTAGGGCCCAGGCAGATGGATCCTTGAAGGTATCTCCCTCTGAGGTTGTGCAAGAGTTTGCCTCTTACTATGAGGATTTATATAGGGATATGGACAACCCTCCTTCTTTAGAAGAGCTTGAGGCCTACCTGAGGGATTCCTCTCTATCCTCTCTATTGGAATCACAGAGGAACTTTCTATCTCACCAATATTGCTAGAGGAAATTTTAGAGGTCTTTGGGGCTTTGCCCTCTGATAAGGTCCCAGGACCAGACGTTTTTTCCACTTTATTTTATGAAACTTTTCTATCACAATTATTGCCAGTTCTCCACCGGTTGTACTGTCACATTCTTTCTGGTGCAAAAAATAGATACACATTTGTTTGAGGCCCTGATTGTATGTCTCCCTAAGCCCGATAAAGATCCGGAATTAGTGCAAAGTTACAGACCAATCTCCTTACTAAATCAAGATGTTAAAATTCTCTCTAAGAAATTGGCTGATAGAATAACACGAGTTCTTCCTGACCTGATTAATATGTCTCAGGTAGGGTTTATGAGGGGACGTTCATCAGCTGGCCATCTACGTACTCTGTCACATGTAGTCTCGGTGTCCAGGGATGCTGTCTTTCCCACGGGATTGGTCTCCTTGGACGCCGACAAGGCGTTTGATCATGTCAATTGGAATTTCCTGTTTCAGGCCCTTAAAGTATTTGGTTTTCCGGCTAAGTTTATAGAGGGGATTCAGGCCTTATATCAACTCCATCTGCCAGAGTTTCTGGCAACGGAGCATTCTCCAATCCCTTTCCTTTGTCTTTTGGCACCTGGCAGGGCTGCCCTCTCTCCCCCCTTTTATTTAATTTATACTTAGAACCTCTTATCTGAAACATTCTCAATAATCCGGAGGTAAGCGGTATCCCGATTGGCAATCAGGTGGTGATGATCACGGCTTACGCTGTTGATCTCCTTCTTCATTTATCTCATCCAAAAACTTCAATTCCTGTCATGTTGAGGGAAATTGCCAAGTTCAGTGCGCTCTCGAATTATGAGTTGAATATAAATAAATCCTCCATTTTCCCTCTTAATCATAAGGTTTTTAAAAATGACTTGTCGTCTTTTGGTCTCGGTTGGTCTCCACGTGTTCTCAGATACCTTGGCATTAATTTGACGTGTAACCCCTCCTCCTGGTTTAAGGAAAATTTGGAGCCTCTCTCTCAAGTGATAGTTCAGGATCTCAATAGATGGTCCAAACTCCCTCTCCCTCTTTGGGGTCGCATTAATATCATTAAAATGAATGTTTTTCCTCATTTATTTTATCCCCTCTCGCTTCTTAACTCCTTTACACCGTTATCATGGTTTCATAAAATGCATGGAATTTTCACAAATTTCATCTGGTCTAATAAGCAAGCCAGGTTAGCATATTACAAATTAGCTGCCCAAAAGCTAGACGGAGGACTGCGGATCCCCCATCTAGCAATTTACTATTGGGCTTGTCATATTGCAAAATATTTGCGGTGGGTTAACCCGGGTCTGGAATATTTAAGACCGGTCTGGCTCAAAATCGAGTTAGACTTTTTCAATCTGAGAACATTGACCCCCGGACAATGTTCTATCTTAAAATAACCTCCCTTCCCGACACTATTAGTTGTCCCATTATCCGAACGTCCCTCAGAGTTCACACGCAGCTTTGCTCATTTCTGCGGTATTCCCCAGAAATGGACCTGTACTAGTCCATTTGGAATTCCCCGTCTTTTTCAATAAACAAAAAGATGATTTCTCGTAAATGGTTGCCTCAGATTGGGGATGGGATAATCTCTACTTTTCTGGATGACGCAGGGGAATGGCTCTCAGTTTCTAATATAATTTGCAAGTTTGATATCCCGTTAACTTTTTACTTCAGGGTGGCCCAATTGAAACATCTACTCTCCACAATATTTGGTAATACCCCTCCTCATCCACCTGTTTTTCCTGTTTATATCGTATCTCTCCCCTTTATTGGGGTCACCAGGTGCTATCTCTAAAATATATCGTGTCCTATATCAGTGGAAATATGGGAGACCTGAAAGCTCCACTAGGCTCTGGGTTTCTTTTTTTCCTCAATATACTCCTAATTGGTCAGCTTTATGGAAGTTATGCCATAAATATGTTTCTCAGGATAGACTCCGCATTCTGCAATACCATATATTGCATAACATGTATTATACCCCTGTGAAGCTAAGGAAATGGGGTCTTATAAGTTCAGGGGCCTGTACCAGAGGATGTCAAGAGGAAGGTACGCTTCTTCACATCTTTTGGTCATGCCCTAAGATAAAGCCATTATAGATGGCCATACTGAATAACCTAGGCCCCATACTGAGTTTGCAGGAATACTTCACGCCAGACCTATGTTTGTTGGGGGATTTATCCTCTATCAAGGTTAGAATCAGAAGGTTTCATGTTTCCATGATAGCACTATCTGTTAAGAAAATTGTGCTTCGGCATTGGAGGGATACATTAAGCCCAACATATCAGGAATGGGTTAATGAAATTTTGGCTAACTTACATACTGAGAAAGTGATAGCGAGCCTCCACAATAAGTTGCAGTGGTACAAGAATACTTGGGATCCCCTTCACACGTTAATTATGGTCAGAGCTGCTACCAGAAGAGGGCAACTAAAATGGTGCAGGGTCTGCATCAGAAATCATATGAAGAGAGACTGAGAGAGCTTAATATGTATACCCTTGATGAAAGGAGGGACAGGGGGCACATGATAGAAATGTTCAAGTACCTCAAGGGAATCAACAAAGTCCAGGAGGGTAGCATCTTTCAGAAAAAGAGATGTGTAAGAACAAGGGGACACAATTTAAAGATAGAGGGGGGACGGCTCAGGGGTAACGTGAGGAAATCTTTTTTCAAGGAGAGAGTGGGTGGTGGATGCGTGGAACTGCCTTCCTGGGGAGGTTGTTGGGGCTAAAACAGTGGGGGAATTCAAACATGCATGGGACAGACACAAGGCAATTGTAGTGAGGGGTGGCAGGAAGTAGGCTGTTGGTTAACTAGAATCTGCAGCTTATCCAGTAGGTAGGGAAATGGGCAGACTGGGTGGGCCAAGTGGTTCTTATCTGCTGTCAAAGTCTATGTTTCTATGTTTCTAAATGAGTCTATATATCCAGTGCTTTTTGATTTGTGATACTATATTGTATTCTTCTATTTTGCAAGTACCTTGCTGCTGTGTGGGGGGGGGGATGGGGACAGCTCATGTATTATTTTGTGTATAAGCACTGCATATGGTACTTCTCTGTCCCCTGTATTAGTAAAAAATTTAATAATAAAATATGAATTATAAAAAAAAATAATTCACACACTTAATGACCGCTGTGGCGCTGCTTATATCCCCCCCCCCCCCCAAAGGAAGAAGCCCCGCTCGATCCACATTCCCCCTCTAACAGACAATATTTTTTTTTTTAAATATGGGAACAGGCACCTTTTAGCAGTGCTGATGTCTTTCGGCAGAGATCTCACTGCAGTGACCATTTCCACATCGTGATCAGAATAGAGCTCACCGCCGTGACCGTTTCCACAGGCGCTGAACATTTCCTAACGCACATGTGCGAGGATGTTCCTTGCTGTTGTGCCATCAATGTGACGTACCGACGATGGTACAACAGCTAAAATACGTCACATCGATGGTACAACAACCCTGGTAAATGTTAGATTTTTACTAATTATAGCGTTCTAACATACACTATAGCATTTTAGAACATGCACAAGCATTTGGACATGCACAAGGTTTTGAACCATCCCATTTCCTTGCACAACACGGGGAAAGCATATACTATGATAAATTAATAATGCAAACCTGTATTTGAAAAACAACATGTACTGGGGAAAATAAAGACAGAGGCCCAGATATTCAAAAGAGTTGCACATGGCGCAACACTGTTGCACCATCCACAACCCACTGATGCACCCCGGTGCGATATTGAAAAGGGAAAAGTGCGCCTGCACAAATCCTGATGCACCGGGCGCATCAGTAATGTGTCACGAGCACAGGTGAGAGGTGTGCCCATGCATAAACTGCACAGCCCAGATTTCAGCCCGGGCTGTGCAGAGTTGCGCAGGTGCAACCCTACCCGCGCCTGCACAAAGTTACGCTGAAAAAAAAGGAACAAGTCAAGGGCCACCCATAGGTGAGCTGCCGCATTGCAGGGCGCAACACAGCAGCTGCCACCTGTGGGTGGCCCTGGACTTGTTCCTGCCGCACCTGGCGGCGCCCCCATGCCCTGATCGCGGCTGAAGGTCACCCCCGTAGCCAGATTCTCCGCGAGCATAACGGCATTCCCCCAGCAGCCCCATCGCAGGCATAATGTTAACCTCCCGCCCAGTAGCCCGTCGCAGGCAGCATCCTCACCCCCACGCCCAGAATCCCTGGTGATCTAGTGGCCCCACCCCTTCCGCCCACGGAGCCCCACTCACTCCTGCTCCCCCCGCCAGCCAGCGGGGCAGCACTCACCCGCTTCGTCCGCCTCGCTTGACTGACAGTTATAGGACTGCACGCCCATTGGTTCAGAGCATGAGCCAATGGGCATGCAGCCCATATTCAGCAAGTCAGTCCAGATATGTGAATGAATTTTCACCAGGGATTCTGGACATGGGGGTGAGGATGCTGCCCGCGATCGGGCTACTGGGAGATTAACATTATGCCCGCATTGGCTACTGGGGGTGGGGAAGATTAACATTTTGCCCGCAATCAGGCTACTCAGGGGTGGGGGAAGATTAACATTATGCCTGCGATCGGGCTGCCTGGGGGGTGGATACCGTTACGCCCGCGATTGGGCTGCTGGGGGGGTGGAATACTGTTCTGCCCGCCATCGGGCTACTGGGAGGGGACAGAATACTGTTCTGCCCACCATCGGGCTGCAGGGGGCGTCGGTCCCCAACGGCTGCTGCTTGGCAGGGTGCCAGGCGCAAGTTGCCGGGGATCGGTGCACCTGCATGCTAATGGCATGCAAATGGCCCCCCATGCGCCTTGCATAAATTATGGCCCCATTTGCATGTCACCCTTTGAATATCGCAGGTGCTGTGCATGGCGCAATGGAACTTGCGCCACCGCATCTCAATGCTCCACTCTGACCACTTGCACTGGTGCAGTTCCACTGCGCCATGCACAGTGGGTGTGGCCAGGGGGCAGTATTCAAAGAAGTTGCACCATAGCACAGCTCCGTTGGATATCGCCCTAGCCACACCCCTGCACAACTATTTTGAGCGGCGCAGGGGCTTGCACCACAAAATGTCGCAGTTTGAATATCTGGGCCAGAGTACTGTTCAGAACATATGAATGTGGCAGCAGGTAAAGGCTTTACCGTCTATCTCATCTGCCTGAGTGCGCAGTTCCCAATGTATTTACTGAGGGAACTACCCCATTTCCCTCCTGAGCTCCCTCAACCTCCCCCCCCACACCTCCCTCCCCAGTCCTACGTTTTGTTTTGCAGCCAATGTTCTCTCCTTGCCCCTCATCACTTCTTTTCTATATGCCCACCTGTTTGTTTTGCCCACACGCAGCATGTATACCCCTGCCTACTTCCTACCTCTTCAGTATCTGTTTACTTTTTTCTTTACAGTCAATTCCTTAAGAAGTTGTTGAAAACGTGTTATGTGTTATGTTCAGCTGATAACTAAAGTGAATTGATGCCATTTAAGCCTGAACTGTGCGCAGATATTCTCCAGTTGATCAGATAAGGGTTCTGGGTATTAGATGGATACATCCAGTATATAGCGCAGTTTGCTTGATCACAGAGTATCTTTTCAGTGTGTAATTTGGTTTTGCACAGTCCTTCTCTTTATGTTTCTCTGGTGACATGAAGTGTGCTGGAACCTCATATTTTATGAAAATCACCAGGGATTTTTAGCTGTCACCTCGAGAGATTGATAGCAGAGTGACTTTGGTTTAACATTACATCTAAAGCATAGAGGCAATACCCTCCAGCATACCTCTCAACCATTTGCCACTGAAAAGAGGAACAAGGACACTGACCCTCATAAGGGAAGGGGAAATTATTTAACCAGGAAAGGCACACTAAACCGAAGCTTGTTTCCAGGTGTGAGCTGGAAGTTAAGTGACTTGCTCAGGGTCACACTGTATGCAAGTGGGGCTGATGGAATTCAAATGCAGGTCTCCAGGTTTGCAGCTAGTATGCAGTCTGCATACCTCTCAACCTCCTGCCTCATAAATCAGGGACAAGGCTTAAAAAAATCAGGGACAAAGGACCAAAATCAGGGACACTTCTTCAAAATTGGAGATATCCACTCAAGAAGTTGGTAGACTAAAGGGCTCAGTGTAAAATGCATTTTCTAAGGAAGAACAAGTCTATAACTTTGATGTTTGACATTATTTTGTGCATATAACCCCTGCTGTTTAGTCACGGAAACAGAATTTTTAGGAGGGACAGAGTAAAATTTTGAGGCAAAATCAGGGACGTCCCTGAAAATCAGGGACAGTTGAGAGGTATGTCTGCATAATGAGGGAAACATCTTTAAGCATAGAGGCAGAAGTTCAGAACACTGTGAAAACCATTGTGTTTACTTGCACAAAATTTGTTTTTAATTTAACATCTTAGAATATTATGAATTCCTGCTTTAAAATCTGAATTTAAAGCACATCATCTGTGTGAGCAGAACCTTTTCGATAGGGGACAGATGAATTTGAGGGGTAACATGCAGACTGTCGCTCATAATCATGGACAGTTGAGAGATATGCCACCCATGTACTGGCTATCATCGCAAGTCCTGGAAGAGTCCTGTGTGGTTCAGTCCACCCTGAGAAATATGAGTCAAGGCCATTAGAGCTGGCATCACAGCAGAATAATTTTGAGGTCTGTGATTGACATCCTCCCATGTTTCAGGTGGGGTGGGAACATAGAATTAGATTTCTGTGGGTGGGAGGAATGGGGTGGACATGCCTGGTTAGCAGCACATGGACCAACCCAGAGGTGGGGAAGCTGGGGTGAGCATGCCTGGTGAAGGATGCACGCGCTGTGCTGGAGGTTCAGTGGTGGTTTCAATGGTGGATTGCAATGAACTTCATACTGGGGTCTCAACATGAAAACTTCACTGGCTATACCTAAATGGTGCCTCTGGAAAACCAAAGTATGTGTGGACACCATCTTGTCTGGGGATATAAAAGGTGAGGAAAGGAATAAAGAAGGGTGCAAATGCTGTGTCTTCATCAGGAACTCAGAAAGCTTGAGTGCAGCTACTTACTGTATCTGAGCTAACCCAAGTGTATGCCTGATGCATTAAAGGGGAAGGCTATGTTTCACAAGCTAGCACTTGCCACAGTGCATTGCAGCATGTAGACCAGGGGTCAACCTTAACCTTTTTTTGCACTAGCCAGCAGGGCAAGTTGATTCAAAGTTGCACTAGCCCGTGGATGGTTGCACTAGCCCTTAATTATAATGGTAAATTTTGATCACTTATACAGGAAACAATGCAAGCAAAGCCAAGAAATACTCCGATTGTTGCACATTCATCCTGTTCCCACACTGCTTCCAGCTCTCCAGCAGAAAAAAAGACTGCAATTCCATCCATCACAGACAGTGAGCCTCCCCTCCATTGTTTTGTACCATGGCCTCCTCTCTTCCTCTTTCTGCCCCAACCCCCACACCAAACACAGACAGGATATCACAACAGCAAATGTTTCAATCAAGCAGTCCTAGCTCTGTGTACACAATAGCTGATATCATCATGCACCACACCTCACCACACTGTCACCACCACCCACAGGGCAATGAACAGAGTCAGGCAGAGAAAGACACCCTATAGTCAACTGGAGACCTGCATTTTGAAAGTTTTTGTACAGTCTCAAGTGAGCCAGGAGCACATCTAAGATTACTTTGAGGTGGTGGCTACACAAACCTAAGGGGCTTTGGAAATAGAAAACTATGACATTTTTATTTGTAAAATCATTGATTTTAATATGCTCTGCCCCAACAATAACAGATTTTTCTTTAACATTGTCCTTTCATCAGCCAAGGGGAAACAGTACATAGGCATAACACTATAAACACTATACCATTTCTATATAGGATGATCTATGCACCCCAGGAATGCCTATTTCAAGGTTTCAAATTATGTATTTTGTCAAGGTTTATTTTTGTACCAAACATGTTCCAAAGCTTTGTTTTTAGGCTGAAAGGACATGCTGAGTGGGATAAGGGTGGAACTATATGGATGGTGATGGCTGGCATGGTCCATTTAGAAGAGCTGGAGACCCCCTACACTTGCCAGTAATGGCAGCTATGGATTTATGGATGGTCATTTCAGAGTCTGGTCTGCAGTGGTGTCCAGGGAAAGAACAGTGTTAAGAGATTTGGAGGGGAGAGAGAAGTTATGGTGAGGCTGGGATAAAACCCACCACCTGCAGCACCGATCCTGTATACCTCTTTGCATTTTGTCACTGAAATGTTAGCTACAAGCACTCAAAGCATAGAGAAATGAGGGGCACTTGTCTTAATAATATTGGACAAATTGTTAGACATAGACACATTCAGAAAACTGGAACCTAGTGACTTAACAGCACTCTACCTTTAATCACACCCTGGACAGTAGCTGAAAGTTTTAACAGTGGTGTGATAATGACTCACGTTGATTCTTTTGTGGGATCCCCTCTCTTGAACTGCCAGATAACTGTAGCTCTTAATGAGCTGTTAATCATACCTAGCAATCTGCAACATTGAGAGAGAGTAGCACGAGGACTAGAGAATGCTAAAGCAGAGACTTTTTTAACTTCATTAACAGCCATGAAAATCTGAACTAGTCGAGATGGGCAAGTAGATAGTTAGCTGCACTAGCCCTGGTCAATTTGCACTAGTGTTTGGGCTAGTAAAACCATGTTAAGATCGACCCCCTGATGTAGACTCAGTATGGTAAGTGAGCAGGATTAGAGCCCTCAGTGGGAGAGTTTGAGTGGGCTTTGCCTCTGTCTAGCTCAGCACTTTTAGCAGCTAGGCCAAATTTGCAGCAGAGCAGTTTTTTTTGTGAAAAGGGATGGTGTGGGTTTTTAGGGTGCAAACATTCAGCAGCCAGCTACAGTAAATTAATATGTTTTTATTGAGCTGGTGCAGAAAGCTAGTGTGGACTTCATAAAAGCTAGACAGAAGTTGATCTTGCTGGCAGATAAATCTGAGCATGGATGGGCTAACGTTCAAGACTACCAGACACATGAGTTAGCCAGTGATAGTGAGGATGGGAAGATTTTGAAGGTGGAAGCCAGGGCAGCAAGATAGAACAAGGATACTTGTCAGAAGAGAGACAGATTTAGGCCATTTAGAGCAAATCCAGGGAGCCTGGAAGTGTTTCATAGCACCATGGGTCCAAGTAACAGCAGCAGAGAACTGGGCTTTGCTTTGCTTGTAGCAAGAAAGGTCACTGGAGGGTGAAGTGTCCGGCGTACAAGATAGCAGCAGGCAGAAGTGGTGTGCCCCTGGGAATATCGACTGTGTCGGCCGAGTCATCAGTAAAGATAAGTATGGAGGGAGCTTGGACAGCAGTAGGGCAATGGAATAGTCATGCATTATATGGTTCCCCAAACTACCTAAAGGGGGATGGGAGAGTATGGTTTCTAAGTCTGGGCCCCCATTTTACAGTATCTACTACCAAATAATTCTTTATAGTAGGAAACTTACACAGGAGTTTAGCATCCTGGGTACCAGTGGGTGCTAATAGTCAGGTTATTGATATTTTACAGCTCAGGTATTGGTCACTCCTGATGCTTCCAGAGCCCACAGCAATGCCAACTATTCATTCTGCCTTGGTAACTGTTGTTTCAGAAGAGATTTGCAGGCTCATGGACAGAGGCTGTGTGGTTCAGGTGGCCAGTCCACCATGCATTGTTAATCTCTTGACTGTCTTGGAAAGGAATTGGAAGTTGAGACTTATTTTGGACTTGAGATATATTAACTTGTTTCCTTTTAAGGAAAGATTCAGGCTGGAGGATGCAAACGCCGCCAGAGAGATTGTTAAACCGGGGGACTGGTTATTCACTTTTGATATTCATTCTGCTTATCTTCACATTGAAATTTTCTCAGAACACAGGCAGTATCTGGGGTTTGCATGGGCTTCGGGGGACAATATGTCTGTCTTTATTTTTCAGGTGTTACCATTTGGGCTTTCCACAGGTCCCATCATCTTCATGAAAGTAATTTATTTATTTATTTGAATTTTGATGACCGGGTAGGCCCTGCTGAGATGAGACAGTCCCTTTTTCAGTGCAACCAGGGGAACCTAAACATTCCACAAATATTGGTTATTAAACAATGTACCGACAGTGGTACCATCAGTAGCAACAATAACAAGTAAAGATATTAGCAATATGATACAAAGTAGAACATAAGCTAGGGAACAAGCATACATTCTATGATATAACCACTTTCCATCTCATTTTTATACAGGGTACATAGACTGGAACATAAGATAGGTAACATCATACATTCTTGGCAGTAACATATTTCTGTCTCATATTTCACAGTGTACATAAAATGAGTGCAAGACATACTGTAGGATTATCCCCTGCCTGTTAGGCCAGGGGTAACATGCAGTTGCAAGTGAGGAGGTTGAAGGAGTTGAACATGTACTCACTGGAGGAGAGGAGAGACAGGGAGAACATGATTGAAACCTTTAAATACATGAAAGGAATAAACAAGACAGGTACAGAGGGGCTGTTCAAAGTAAGGGAGGGGAGGGCCACCAGGGGCCATGATATGAGACTGGAGCGAGGAAGGTTCAGGAGGGAGATGAGGAGACACTTTTTTACAGAGAGGGTGATGGCTGGGTGGAATGCGTTACCTGCAGAAGTGGTATGCAGTAGAACAGTGGACTGCTTCAAACGAGGATGGGAAGGGTGGAAGGGAGGGGCAGCTGCAGAATTAGGGGTGCTAGCTGCACATTCGAGCAGACTTGATAGACCTCTAGGCCTTTATCTGCTGGCAAATTTCGTATGTTCGTAAGTGCTGGGGCAAAGAATAGGACCTTGTACTGTTTTTTAATTTGTGAGAGTGATGCACAGGAGAGAAGTCCTGGTGGAAGTTTGTTCCATTTATATGCAGCAACAAACGAGAATGAGCTCATTCCAACTTAGCATGTTGAGAGTGATGGTAGCTAAATGGGCAGAAGAAGGTAAGAAGGTGGCCCTATATCTGTACAGTGGCATAGGTGGGGGAATCATTCTGGGTAGAGACAGTTAGGTACAGCCAGGAGATTCTTTCAGAATTATGGGCGTTTTTTTTTCCCCCCTAGCTGGGAGAAATGTCGCTGGTATCCTCAACAAGTTCAGACATGGCTGGGAGTTGCTGTTAATACAGCTCCTGGTTTGATTGCCATAGCAGAGGCCAGGATGGGGAGTCTGCAGGACTCAGCTATAGATTGCTTAAGGCAGGCCAGTTCATGGGTCCTTCGGATGCCTGTGATATTCCTGGCTAGACTTGCTGGCCAAATTGTTTTCACACATATTCTCTTTAGGGTGCTGGTACAGCTTAGGACAAAGATTATGTAATGCTATATAGAATCAAGAAAATTTTGGTTTTCCTACATTAACATGTCTAATGAGGAAACTGAGGAGATCAAATTGTGTTTTGAAAATGCAGCAAGCTTGAATAACAGGGTATGGGATCAACAGTTGCAATTCAAGAGCATTGTTTACTCCGACACCTCAGGTGCAAAGTATGCAGGTTTTGTATTCAGTATAGTGGGTTCAGTGTCACATGGGATGTGATCCCAGATAGAAGCAGGTAAAAGTTCAACCTAGAGGGAGCTTAAAGCTATTGAGAATGCACTGATGGGAATCCCCATGAGTTGTCTAGCAAGTGAGTAAAATGATTTACAGACAATAAGAACATGGTTTCCATGGTAAAGAAGAGTAATATGGTAGTGGAGCTGCATTGCATAATGCTTGATATTGCGCAGTTTTGCCTGGAGCACAGCATTCATATTTTTCCAGCATGGGTGCCACAAGAGATGAATGTGCAATTCCTAGACAGTGAAGACTGATCCTTGAATCATATAACTTTCTTTTGGTTGGATTCTATCTAGGGGCTGTACACAGTTGATAGATTTGCAAGCTTTTGTAACGTGCAGTGTCCTCGATTTAATTATTTTGACAGCCCAGGTCTGAAGCAATAGGTGGATTTACTCAAACTGAGGGAAGGGCAATGACTGGGTTGTGCCACTAGCGAACAAATCTATCGAAGTTTTGCAACATATTGCAGAATAAGGTGCAGAAGCTACTTTGGTTGTTCCCCTATGGAGAGCAGTGAGGTTTTGGCTGGTGCTTTCTCCAGCTGGAATCCATCTGACTTTGAATATTGTTGGCTAGAGAGTTCTGCCAGGTTGTAAGGCACAATCATAAAAAGCTGGGGCCACAGAAAGGTCTTTGATGGCAGAGAGCTGTCTTTCAGATTACTGGCTTTGAGAGTCAGTGGCAGAACAGTGAGACCTTTTAGTGGGCCATTGTTCTGTACTCTGTTCAGTGGATGCTGTTCCCACTGCTCCGGCTTCCCATAACCAAGTGACAAGTGAGCAGCAGAGTGTGATGCATCAGCAGGGGTTGTGCCTGCGAGCTGGTGATAAGTGTTATATACACAATTGGTCTGGAGAAGTGTTGCTGTGGATTAGAAATTGTGCCCACAATCCAGCAAAGTCTGGCAGTATGTCAAGGCCATGTTGTTCGTTGTCATTGTGGTAATTCAGTGAGAAGGAGAGCAGGCTTGTTCTGAGATTCGCCTTTTAAGCTGCCTGCTTACCAATGTGGATTATCTCTTTTTACTTTTAGGGTAGAACAAAGGTAGCAATGCAGCATGACGAGCATTGTTAGAGATCATGTGTCAAACAGATGGGGATCTTCAGCGTCTTGCAGTGCAAGTTCTGGAGATTCTGTGCAGTTCCAGGACTCCATAAATGGTTCAGAAATAGGAGCTTTCTTTCAGCAGCTGGAAAAGATTTGCCGTACAGAAAAACTTGAGCTCCTTCCTGCGAGGCCTGCTGATATTGCCCTCTACTTGATGCACTTAGTTAAGACTGCTACTAGTTCCAGTGTTGTAAAGACTGGTTTCTATGCTATTCATTGGGCTCATAGAGTTTTGGGGTTGTCTGAGCCTACAGCCAACTCTCTAGTGAGCAGCATTCTTGAAGGTGCTAGGAAGTAACCAGCCAGGTCAGTTAGTAGGTGCACACCGATGTTGTCAGACATACTGAAGCACCTCTGTTTTGAATATAAAGGTAGTTCAGACTCGGTTGCAGTTTGGGATGTTTGTACGGTGCTGTTGGCCTTTTCTGGTTTGTTGAGGTTCAACTAATTGATTAATATTGCACCACAGATCCTTTCTTTGGAATGTGAATTCTTAACAATTAACATTCCTCATAGTAAAACTGACCAGTTTAGACAAGGGGGTAATATTTTTATGTTGGCTTGCCGCGCTTGCGCGGTAGTCAACATATTGGGAGAGTGCAGCTTTGGGGGCGCAGCTGCTGTTGGGCGAATGCAGGGCACGCATCAGTAGGTGCGTCCCTCATTCCTCAATAAGCCAGCATGCTAGCGCTGATGCCAACATTGTAAACATATGTAAAGTGGATAGAGACAAGCTCGTCATGCAGCGGCACTTTGTTTTGAAGTTATGTCCACTTTACTACCTGCCGTCCCCCCCAGTACAGGGTGCCACGCTGGGAGCCCACCCCAGCATGGCAACTGATGCCATGGCCGATGGGGGTGCCCAATCCCCCGTCGACTCCACTATCCTCCCCCCCCGAGTACAGGGTGCCACGCTGGGAGCCCACCCTAGCATGGCAACTGATGCCATGGCAGCAGGGGTGCCCAATCCCGTCAGCTCCATCCCCCAGCCGTCCTTCTGCCACACTGGGAGCCCACCCAGCGTGGCAAACATCGAGTCATCTTTTTTTTAAACCTGCAAATTAAAAGCGGTCCCACGGCGCTTCTCCTGCCCCCCACAACCCGCACCCACCACTGTGTACCCTGCCTCCCCACACCCCCTCACCCCTACTTCCTCCGGAGTCCGCGCTGATGATCTTCGTGGACCAGGAACACGTCTGCACTCTTTCAAAGCCGACCGAACTGAGGAAATGCGGTAAGCTGTATAATGGGCTAGATAGGATTTTTTCAACTTTGTTGCATATCTCAGGCATTTTTGGGAATTTTTGCACCAAATTTTCAACATGGGTTTTTTGGGGGCCCTCCGCATGATTCTATCACTGTCATGGTGTTTATCGGCCTCGAAAGGTGATTTCGCAGTCACTGCGCAAAATCACCTTTCGGGGCCCATTAACGAAATGACAGTGGTGGTGTTCATGTGGTGCCCTCTTAAAAAGCCTAAGTTCCAAATTTGGTGGAAAAAATCCAACAAATGCCTGTTTTACGAGCATGCGTTGCGCAGTTGCTATGCAGGCTCGTAACTTCGCGCATTCACAATATTTTACTGCTGGATTTTCAGCATTGTCATTTTTGTACACCTCCTTGTGAACAGTATAGCTGTCATTTTCCACATCCTGCCCGAAATGTGTTTCCACACTTCCGCGTAACAATAGCGCAGTCGCTGTGGGAAATCAGTGTTTAGGCCAGATTATGAAATGACAGTGACACAGTTCATGGAGCAGAGGACCTAAAATGCCTATGTTGAAATTTGGTGATGATACTCCTTAAAATAACTGTGTTACGAGCATGCGTTGGCAGATTGCACGCATGCTCGTACCATCATGCATTTGTGATATTTTCAGTCTGGATTTTCACCATTGCCATTTTTCCACACCTCTTGATGAACAGTACAGCCGTCATTTGACATATCGTGCCCAAAATGTGTTTTCACACTTCCGGCGCGGAATAGCATGATCGCTGTGCGAAATCGCTTCTTGGGACACTTTGAGGAAATAACAGTGACACTGTACATGAGCAGAAGTGCTAAAATGCCTATGTTGAAAATTTGGTGCTGAACACCCATAAAATGGCAGTGTTGCAAGCGTGCATTGCATATTTCCCACACACCCTAGTAGCTTCGCAAATTTGGTATATTTACATGCCACATTTTCAACACTGGCATTTTTTTACACCTCCTTATGAACTGTACAGCTGTCATTTCTCACATCCTGCCCGACATGTTTTCCTGCACTGCACTACCAAACACCCAAATTGACACCCTAATGCTTGTCACTCTCTGCAGGGTGGGGGTGGGTTGGCATCAGTTCAATACTTCACTGCCATTCCTATGATGCATCTGTCTAACTCCTGCACTACCAATGCCAATTCCAGCAAGCCAACATTCGGCATTGACAAATGCTTGTTATAGCTAAGGTGGGCATGGCCTCCTGTCCCGTTGAACAACTCACAAGCTATTTCACTCTGGCAGGCATACAAGTGAACTCAAGGGTGTTTATTTGCAGGCCAATCTTTAAATTGAAGCACTAACAAATGGAAACATAGAAATTGTTGTCAGATAAGTACCACTAGACCCATCCAGTCTGCCCATAGGCCCTATATATTGTATGTGGCCCCTGACCCTATGTCATCAATGGCTTTTCATCACTCCCTCCTCCTCTCAAGCTTCCCCTGTGCCTGTCCCAGGCATGCTTAAACCCCTCCACTGTGCTTGCCCTCACTACCTCCTGTGGCAGACTATTCCAAGTGCCGACTACCCTTTCTGTGTAGAAAAACTTCCTCACATCACCTCTTAATCTACCCCCTTCCAATTTCATATTGTGCCCCCTTGTTTTAGTACTTTTTCTACATTGGAAAAGGTCCCCCACCTGCATCTTGTTTATGCCCTTGAAGTACGTGGAAGTTTATATCTCATGCCCCCCTGCTCTCTCCTCTCCTCCAGTGAATACATATTGAGGTCCCTTAGTCTCTCTTCATATATTTTGTGGTGCAAGCCTACACCATCTCTGTTGCCCTTTTCTGGATAATCTCCACCTTATCTATGTCCTTGCCACAGGTGTGGCCTCCAGAATTGCATGCAGTACTCCTGGTGAGGGCTTACCAGTGTTTTATACAATGGCATCACCACCTCCTGCCTCCATCTAACCTCCTGCTAACAAAAGTTAGTTGCCTCCAAAAAGCCTTCCAGATGCACAGCAATTAAGGAATCTCTTCTGCCTAAGCTGAACAAGTACTGTACTGAGGGAGGGAGGTTTAATTTGCAGTCATTCCGTGCAGAAAGGCAACTGCAGCAGCCAATTTGGAGGTCAAGGTTCACTGCTGGAAGAAGCATGGCAGGTGGAAATTTGACTTTGTCAAGGGCAGGCATGTTCCAGACTTAATCGATAGCAGACTGGCAGTGTCCAGAAGCCTTGGTTTCTAGTGCCCGTCACCCCTTCTCTTTTGGTCGCTGCAATAAGTGTGGTGTGTAACCTATTACTTGTCTGGGTTATTGTGTAGAAGTGGAGCAAAACATTATTTTTATGATGGGTGCAGCTAGGCAGAAATTGAAATGTTTTGCAGCATGTAGACCCAATAGGGTTGGTGGGTGGGATTAGAGCCCTTAGAGCGTTTGAGTGGGCTTTTCCTAAGTCTAGCTCAGCACTCTTAGCAGCTAGGCCAAATGTTATCATAGTTCACTCTTTTAATTGCAAGTTTGTTTATTCCCAGAGCTTTGCTCAATCACAAATGGGTCAGGAGTAGAATTTTCCATAGCTTTTGACTCAAGAGTTTCACCCACCCCAGCAGACATTAATTATAAGTTATACTTGCTTAAGTTTCAGCACGGTGTATCTAGTTAGGATTATCACTGTGTTCTGTTATAGTACTGTGTTGTCAGCCAGTCTGTGCACAACATAGAAACATAGACTCTGACAGCAGATAAGGACCACTTGGCCCACCCAGTCTACCCATTTCTCTATCTATTGGATAAGCTGCAGATTCTAGTTAACCAACAGTCTACTTCCTCCTACCCCCCACTATAATTGCGTTATGGCTGTCCCATGCACTGGTGCTTAGCTGCATGTTGATACAGATGGTGTCAGTTCACATTAGGCACGATGTTATGTTCATTGTGGCATCAATTGTACTGTTGCATATATAACATAATTCTTTGCCATGGTGTTGGTACAGATGGTGTCAGCTGAATTAGGAACAATGTTATGTTTGTTGTGGTGTCAATTGTATTGTTGCACACGACACAATTCTCTGCTACAGCCTATGCAATAAATGTGCTGTGTAACCTATTATTTGTCTGGGTTATTATGTAGGAGTGGAGCAAAACATTGTTTTTCTGATGGCTGCTGCTAGGAGACATGAATGGTCGCTAGAATGGATGGAGCAGGGAGGTGGCGGATAACTACCGCCTTGTCAGTCTCACCTCGGTGGTAGGCAAGATAATGGAAAGCAATTAAAGGAAAGAATTTAAACTTTCTTGGAAGAGACTGGACAGCTGGTTAGCAGGCAACATGGCTTCACACCGGGATGGACATGCCAGACTAATCTGATCAAGTTATTTGACTCAGTTACTAAGCTAGTGGACCGGAGGGAGCCATGGATGTTATCTATCTTGACTTTAGCAAAGCCTTTGATTCAGTACCACACAGAAGGCTGCTAAATAAGCTTGAACATACAGGAGTGAGACAGTGACATCACTGAGGGGCTGGCGGGAAGGTGAGTCTGTTTGCAGATGACACAAAGATCTGCAACAGAGTGGACACTGCTCAGGGAGTGGAACGAATGAAAAGTGACCTGTTCAAGCTAGAAAAGCAGTGAATCATGTGCCAGTTAAAATTTAATGCAAGAAAAGAAATGTGGTAGCTATGTTAGTCCAGTCAACAATGCAGAGAAAATAAAAACAGCAAATATGTTGCGGGTGATACCTTTTATTGGACTAACAAAATTATTTCTGAGACTAGCTTAATTTAATGCAAAAAAATGCAAAGTGATGCATCTGGGCAGGAGCAACCTAGGGACAGTCTACTATGTGGGAGGGGAACAGCTAACAGCCACCAAACAGGAGCGGGATATTGAGGTCATCATCTCTGATGACTTAAAAGTGAGCAGAAAATGTGAAAAAGCGGCACAAAAAGCCAGCAAAATGCTGGGATGCATAGGAAAGAGCATCACAAGTAGAATGAGGAAAGTGATCATGCCACCATATAAGTCCCTGGTAAGGTCCCACCTTGAGTACTGCATACACTTCTGGAGGCCTTATCTCATGAAGGTCATGGATAGACCAGAGACAGTGCAGTGGAAGGCAACAAAATGGTACAATGCTCCATGAATTATCATATGAAAACAGATTGCGATAACTCAACATGTACTCACCGGAGCAGCACAGAGATACTGTAGGGGTGACATGATAGAGACACTCAAGTTCCTGAAGGACATAAACAGAGTCCCTACCCAGGAACTCTTTTTGATCAATAGCTCCACAAGGACAAGGGGTCATGAAATGAAATTAAGGGGAGGGAGTTTCTGGGGTAACATGCGTAAGTTTTTCTTTGCAGAAAGGGTGGTGGCTCCATGGAACAGCCTACCTGCAGACATCATTGACACCAGAACAGTAGGGCAATTCAAATCTGCTTGAGATAGGCATAAGGGGATTATCTCTAAGAAAGTCTAAGACCCCCAGCACTCTGGGCAGACTAGATGGATCTATGGTCCCCATCTGCCATAACTTTCTACGTTTCTGTGTTAGACAGTGGAAACTTCTTCTTCACCGAGAGGGTGGTAGAGCCATGGAACAGATTACTGGCAGATGTGGTTGGGGCAGGGAACAAAATGGGTTCAAACATGGCTGTGACAGGTTTAAAGGACAGGTTTCCAAGGTTTTTGAAAAGTGTGTTCACTATGTGCTCTCTCTCCCATGCAATCTGGCTTCAAGAAGGGGCATTCCACCATATCTGCATTGCTCAAAGTCACCAATGATCTCCATGTAGGCATGCATAATGGTCTCTTCACTGGGGCTGTCACTGCAGACCTCTCCAAGGCATTTGACTTGGTGAAGCATGCATTTCTTCTGCTTAAGCTCAAGACCCTAGGTCTCAGCCAACTCCCTTCCCCTCGTGCCCTGTCTGATCTCCTTTCTGACCTCATTGCACCCTCCTGCTGCTGCTCTTAACTCCTCCCTACCCCGCACCTTTCCCCTCTTTTCTTCCCTCACCCCTCCCACCTCCTCTTCCTCTCCTTTCCCCATTTAAGCTCCCCTTACTGTGTATTCCCTCACATTCTGAGACTAGTCAATTATCTGACCTGCCACCTGTCTCTGTCTGGCTACCTGTTTATACTTATCTGAGAACCTACTCCTATTTCTCAACATTCCTGCTTTTTAACCTGTGCCAGCTTGTATCTGAAATTACTGTTGAATTTGATATTCTTGTATTTTACACCCTTATACCTATTCACCTTTGTAATTTCCTGTACTATAAAAAAATGTTGGTCCTCTGCCGTACTCCCATTTTTGTCAGTTACCTGCAGAATCACAGCCACCTTAGAACTCCTTGTAGTTGTTCTGCTCCAGAATCCCACTCTCTCTGACTATGAGCATGTGAATAACAGTGCTCATGCTCCTCGTTTGCTGGGACCCCACTTTGTTAACTTGCTCCGATTACTGTTCGGATGTATTTACCTTTATACTTTTTTCTGTGAATTTTTTTAACCTGTAAGTAATTATTCCTACTGGACTATGATAACCTGTTGACTGCTACTACCTCCCTGGGACGCCCATGAACATGAGATGCTGCATCTCATGGGGTTATCCCATTGGAGTAATTTCACATGAATAAATTAGTGGCTGATGATTCGTGGATGTTTCAGGAGGAGGAGGAGGAGCAAGGATGGTGGTAGATTTTGTCTGTTTTTTCTTAACCAAACAAGTACAATGGAACTGAGACTCCTTTTATAGGCATGACCCAGGATCATAGATCACATTAAAACAGTAATTCAATAAAAGAACAAATAATGTGACAATTCAATTTAAATCTGCTTTTTTATCAAGAAAAATTTTGTGACAAAATAAAGATATTTAGCTAGAGATAACTATAAATAACCAAAATGAATAAAGCTCTGTATGTTTTTGAAGATGTGCCAAAGTGTTTTGGATAGAGAAGTCATCTTTAAAAAGATGGCAAGTCATTCTGTGCCTTTGCTGCACTGTAGCCAAACAAAAATTGACCAGTTGATGTGCGTTTTTATGGTAGCTTGATCTAAGGATAGACTCTGGTCCCAGGGATGTACCCTGTTTGGGCCTGTGTCTCTGGCCTACTCTGGCAGTCTACTGACTACTCCGTGGCTCTGCCCTCTGTGGGCAGGGGCTCCGGGTGGGGGACCCGAGGTAGTACACCCTGTGGCCAGGATCCAGTGTTAGCAAGCTTTAGGACTCTGGAGAGCCAGGAGCCCAGGCCATCATTCAGATGGCACTGGGGTTTTCTCCCATTTTCTGGTCCCTTGCAATTCCTTGGTGTGAGCACAGCCTCCTGTTGTCCTAGTGTGCATGCAGCATGCCCCTGTGTGGCAGAAGAAGGCCCCCTGACCGAGCCCCAGGGGTCACTGTGGCACTGGAGCTCGCCATCACCCCTCACTGACTGAGAGGCACGTTGCAACATGGCAGCTGCCTCAGCCTGGCCCACCTCTAGACATGACCACTTGGGTTTGCTCGTATTTTTATTTTTTGTGTGGCCCTGACAGTCTGCCTGTTAATTGTGACTGCACACTGTTATGTATTGGTACTTTTATTTTTCTTGTAAGTACTTTTCATTGTTTTTTTATTTTTACTGCACCATGCATTATGCAGTTTTGATTACACATCCTGTATTGTATACTCCCCTTTCCCTATCCCTCCAAGACGCATCTGTAAACAAGCTATCTCCTGGTGAAGCATTTCAGTTAATAAATAAATAGATATATCAGCTGGGGACGGGAGTAAGCCATCTATGAAACTTTATAGTCACTGCTCTTCCAGGGTGGCCTGTGTGTGCTTCATTGCTTTTGCAGAGATTGTCTTTTAAACTGAATGCCCTAATTTTATCAGCAGTTATCAAGAAAGCAACTCTTTCGAGGGATGATAACTTGGAAACTCTGCAAGTGTGAATTTTATAAAAATGTGAATTTCTAACCCTTTCCATGATCATCTGAATTGTGAGGGAATTAAAAAAATGGAGAGAGAGTAGTACAGTATATTAACTTTGTTTCTGCTATAGGCAAGTTGCTGGAGGAAGGGAAGAACTGCCAGAGCAGAAAGGCAGACCAGAGGCTCCTGCCAAGTAAGAAACAATGGACGGATGTGTGGAAAAGATGACAGGAGGGGTTAATGACAAATACCCTGCTGTTTGCTTTATTTACTCTGAAGCCCCTGGGAAGGACTGCTGAATTCATCTGATAAAGTGGGAAATTCCCTTTAATACCCCTCCCAAAATCCTGAAGGCCGAAGGTAAACAATTCCCAAAAATGAGCTGATCTGAGATAAAGCTAGCTCTTGTGAAAGAGGACAGCAAACACTGAGAGGTCACTCACTGTTGTTTTTTTTGCTAACACAGCTATTCTCAACCAATATAAAGGGTGGAAAGAAGGAGCTGCCACCCCTGCACAGCCCTTCACGGCAGTCCAGTCAAGATGATGAAGCTAGCTTTCTCCATGCTGCTATCCTGTGGGCTCCTCGGTAAGTGCGGAATACTGACATTTCTCAGTTACAGTTTGATATCACCTTCTTTCTAACCTTCAAGAATTCTAGTACTGAGTTTAGACATCCCTCAACTGTCCCTAATTTTTAGCAATGTTCCTGATTTGGCACCAAAAAAAATCTCCCCCCAAAAAAAAAATAAAAACCAAAACAAACAAACTGGGTTTTCTAGTGCTGAAGAGCAGGGATCTGAAACACAAAATATAGTAAATATTAAATAAATTCTATGCAAGCTTTAACTAATTGTAATAAGTAATTGTTCATAAATAGCTGTTGCCTCCAGCACTCTAAGTGCACTTTTACTTATTGTGTGTTACCCTGCCTTGCACAGCAACTGAAATGTTCCTGTAACTCCTTAAGAGCAATTCTCTACTACAGTAAAAAGCTTAAAACTATTAGATGTCCAACAATATTGTATAACTTTAAAGTTTTCTCATTTATTTTTACTTTTTTTTTCTTGGCCTACTAAATATTTCAGATAATGCAGTATGTATCACACTGAGTCTTTCAAAAAGCACCGGATTGCTTCTAGCTGACCTTATAGTTGCTGTTTGTGACTCCATATTCTGTTGTCCCAGTTAGCATCATGATGTCATAAACAAAGACACTATGAGGTCAATAGGGTATAGAACAATGTTTTATACAGACTTTTTGGATAGACTACCAAAATGTGTTGTATGTTAATACCGCCACTGAGGCCACTCTTATGGTTGTAAGAGTGGTGTCACATGCATTATTAAGGTAAGAGAACTATGAACCAAATGTGAGTGGTTCTGATACACTAAGAATGTATGTGAGGTCACTCCTACAGCTGTAAGAATGGTCTTGGTGGTGGTATTAAATGTAGAATAATGCACGGGGTGATGTGCATTATGAGAATGTAATACGCACCTGAGGTGTGTGATGTTACATAAACCCCAAGAGCGGAGCTAGAGGGGTTTATTCAACCATCACACACTGAGGGTGTGTATTCAGTTCGAGTAATGACACCATCCCATGTTGTATTTTATATAATAACTGGTCATCAATTTCAATCCCCCCTCCCCCCATGTAATGCACTTTTGAAAAAGTGTGGTTCTATGTGTTTCTGCCATCCTCCACCCAACAAAAAAAGAAAATAACTTAAAAAAACAATGCATTAAACTTTTGTTAAAACAATTATTTAAAGTAAGATAGAATTTCTTTTAGCTTCTTATAAGTTGCAAACATATCATACCAGAATAGCCCAGCAACAAGCTGAAGAATTAGTTTAATTTTTCATAGGCATACTAAACCTAGGCAGTTAACTTTTTGTTTTGCCCTGCCCTCAGCCCCAGCTCCACACCTTTACTGTAACTACTTTGAGAGGGATAAAAGACAGACCATGGCAAGGGAAGAGAAGCCTATTTACACAGACCTGCAATCTGTCCTGAGCTGCTGGGTTTTTTTTTATTTGCTAAAGATGTCAATCTTGGGAAGTAGAAGCACTGGCATGAAGAAGACAGTAAAAGTATTCCTTTTGTTTAAATGTTCATTTACTAACATGTAGAAATTATGTTTTAGCCAGCTCTGTTTAAAACTAATTGTTTTTACTAGCAGTTCACAGAAAAATGGGAAAGAAGCAGACAGCAGTGTCCCTCGCCTGTTAACAATCACTGTGCACGCAAATGCCATAATAACCAACCAGTTATTATGGTGAACAATAACTACCCATTGCCATAGAAAAAACTGATGACCAGTTACTATCATATTATTGATCAAGCTCGGTCATGAGTATGTTAATTATTTAAAAAACCTTACCTGAACCTGCCCGTTTCCAAAGCAACTGTGCATGAGATACTCTTCACAGAATAAGAGTGTCACGCATAGAGAAAAGGTCAGAAGTGTTCCTTTGATTTATAATATAAACACAGGAAAGAAATCTGAGTCTCTAACAAATACATTCTTTAGCACTTGTTATGACCGGAGCATCATGTTTGCGAGAGTGCAGGTAAAAGTGAAGATTTGCTCTGTAAGGTGTGCCAGAAAATATGCATTTATCTTGCCTTGTGTACCAGGTTACCAAAAAACAAAATAAAACTAAATGTCAAACATAAAATAAAGGATTACATGACCTCTGGAAAGGATGGATGGCTACCATTTCCTTGAAAAAGTATTCTAACCATGAAACCCTGGCAGCTTACTATTGGTAGCACGTGTCATAATAAACAAGCACTTGTCAATGCCAAATGTTGTCTCGCTGGCATTGACATTGGTAGTGCAGGAGTTTGAGACGCATAATAGGTATGGCAGTGAAGTAGTGAACTGATGCCAACCTCACCCCCACCCTGCAGAGAGTGACAAGCATTGGGGTGTGCCTTAGGGTCATCAGCTTTAACACTCATGCCATTTTACCTCACCCAACCTTGTAGACACTAACAAGTGTCATGGTGTGCTTTGGGATCTTTGCGCCTTATACTTACCCCATTCCATAAGGAAATACACTGAGATGGGTGCAGTATAGGAGAATGGGGTGAACTTTAAGGCCGAACACGCCAAGGCACACCTCAGTGCCTGTTACTGGCTGCAGGGTGGGGTTGGGGGGTAGAATGGCGTACTTATTACAGCCAATGATCCCAAATCACACCCCTGATGCCTGTCAGTCTCTACGGGGCAGGGTGTTACAGTTGGAAACTTTAATGCCATAGGCATTTGTTGGTATTTTTACTCCAAATTGTTAGCATGGGCTTTTTGTGACCCCACCTCATGAAGAGCGGCACTATCACTGATCAGTTTGTTAGCTGAAAGGTGGTTTTGCACAGTGACTATGCCATTTGGTGACACAGGCATGAAAACACATTTTGGGCAGGATGTGAAAAATGAGAACTGTATCGTTCATGAGGAAGTGTAAAAAATGGCAATGTTGAAAATCTGAAGTGAAAATATGAGAAATTAGTGAAGTAATGAGCATGCATAGAAACTGCACAAAATGCGTCCGTAACCCAATTATTTTTGGGATTTTTTTAACCAAATTTTCAACATAGGCATTTTGGGGCCTCCCCTTATGAACAGTGGCACTGTGATTTCGTAAATCTGTCCCAAAAGTTGATTTCCCACAGCGACCATACCATTGTGTGCCACAGGTGCGAAAACACATTTGGGCCAGGATGTGAAAAATAAAAGCTGTACTGTTCAGAAGGAGGTGTGGAAAAATGCCAGTATTGAAAATCTGGACTGAAAATATTGCACATTTGTGAAGTTACAAGGGTGCGTAGAAACTGCGCAATGCATGCTTGTAACACAGTCATTTTATGGACTTTCATCACCAAATTTTCAACATAGGCATTTTAGGACCTCTACTCATGAACAATGTCAGTATAATTTTCTTAATCTGTCCCTAAAACTGATCTCCCACAGTGACCCTGCTATTCTGTGCTGGAAGTGCAAAAACACATTTCAACCAGGATATGTAAAATGACAGCTATTCATAAAGAGGTGTGGAAAAATGGCAATGTTGAAAATCTGGAGTGAAATATTACAGATTCATGAAGTTATGAGCATACATGTAAACTGCACAACGCACGCTCTTAAAACAGTAATTTTTTTGATTTTTTCCACCAAATTTGTAACATAGACTTTTTGAGAGTCCACCTGATGAACAGTTGCACTGTCGTTTCATTAAAGGAAAACTACACCCAAAACTTGAAAAAATATATGTTGTGCAGAGTGTTTTAATTTGTGTGTGAAGTTCTAGTGTTTCTTTCCCTCTGACTGGTATTAGAGTTTTTCCTAAATTAGCCTGCTAGCTTTAGGGTAGTTTTACGACCCCTGGAGATCTCCATATCAAATAGCTTAATTGTATTTCTTTGTCCTACAATGCACCTTGTTTCATGTGATGGTGATGTAGGAGCCCATAAATCCAGCAGAAAGCATTGCATTACAATCAGTTCACAACAATAGAGATGGCTATATTTTAAAATCTGTAGAATTCAGCTTGGTGACCACCCTCATCCTAAAGGTTTTACTGTCCTGAAAAACTTTGCTGCTGGTAGTTTTTGTCCAGCTTGTAAAGCTTCCAAGATATTTAGTTTGTTTGGCATGTGTGTGCTGAATGTTGAGTCTCTCTTACATCACAGTCACATGAGACAAGCTGCACTGTGGGAAGAAGAAATACAATTAAGCTATCAGGGATGAAGATCCCCAGGGATCGTAAAACTAACATAAAGCTAGCAGGCTAATTTGGGAAAAACTCCTAATACAGTCAGAGGGAAGGAAACACTAGAACTTCACATACAAATTAAAACACTCTGCACAACATATATTTTTTCCAAGTTTTGGGTGTAGTTTTCCTTTAATCAGGTCCAAAAGGTGATTCCATGCAGTGACTGCGAAATCACCTTTTGGGACCGAATAATGCCATGACAGTAACTGAATTCATGTTTAGGGGTTCCAATAACCCCATATTGAAAATTTGGTGTCAAAATTCCCCAAAATGCCCAAGATATGCACCAAAGTTGAAAAAAAACCCTATTTATGCCATTATATGGCTTACTGGCATTTTTTTCAGTTAGTGTTCGGATTTGAAGAGTGCAGACAATGTTCCCAGTCCACTGAAGATCGTTGCGCCGAGCTCCAGAGGTAAGTATGGGGTGAGTGGGGGTGTAGGGAGGCAGGGTACACAAAGGGTGGATGTGGGTTGAAGGAGGGGGCAGAAGAGACTGCGTGGGACCATTTTCTTCTTTTACAGGGGGAAAAAAAGATGACGAGGGTTGGTTTTCTTTTTTTGCAGGTGTTTGTTTGATACACTAGGGTGGGCTCCCAGTGTACCACCTACATTACAGGAAGGGGGACCACAGCCGATGAGGATTGGGCCTGCCATTGGCACAGAAATGGGTGGGGGGGCACGCATGATGCTGAGAGGGATTGGGCAACCCCTCAGACACAGCACAAATGGGGGTTGGGGACATTATGCTGATAGGGAGTGGGCTCCACCATCAGCAAATTGGACTGAGCAAGGGGGACTGAAGCCGATGGGGGCTGGGGCCCCCGTTGGCAAAGAAAGACTGTGGGGGGCGCGCATGATGCCGAGGGGATTGGGCACCCCCTCGGCACAGAATTGGAATGGGAGGGGGGCATTATGTCGATGGGGAGTGGGCTCCTCCTTCTGCAAATAAAGTGGGTCGGGGCATGCCGGCAGGGGGATTGGGCACCCTTGATGTCAGTACTCTGCGCGGCAGCAATCAGTGCCACCATGTTTCTCGAACTGCTTCACCAGGAAAGGCACGTCAGGGAGGCATGTTATTGTGCTGCTGCGTGACGAGCTTGGCTTTCATTGCAGTGGCACTTTTCTTCAATCTGGTGGCCAGTTTATGTGTTGCTGGTCTCGGCGCCTGCATGCTGTCTTATTGGGAAATGAGGGACGCACCTACTGATGAATGCCCTGCATTTGCCCACAGTGACCGCACCTTCAAATCTGCTACTACTGCAGTATATTGGCTGGCGTGCAATGGTGAGCCAGCATAATAAAAATTAATTAAAAAAATGTTTAAATTAGGAGTCAAGTTATTTTTGACAATTCTAAATTGATGATATTACTATTTTAAAGGATGTGTCCCTGATTCTGATCACTTGTCTCTATTTTTTTTATCCACTGTTGCCACTGATTTGTTAGGGAAAAGGTTAACGTATGTTTTAGAAGGGATGCCTGAGAGGCAGAGAAGCCCAGATCATTGCATACTGTGTTGTAGCCTTTATTCCTTTAACCGTGTTTCTATTTTGTCAGACTATTGGTGTCAGTTGGGCTCAGTTGATACACATCTGCCTTTGGACCAGCAGGTTATGGGTTCTAGTCCCACACTGGGATTGGGCTCAAACCATAAACACTGCCACCCGAGTACAGTACTAGGGGAAAGTTGTAAAATTAGGGTGCATCGTCCTTCGAATTAGACATTAAACCCAAGAAATCCTATTTGCCTTTAATAGTGGTTGTTCAGGTGGATGTTAAAAGATCCCACTTCTCAAAAAGAGTAAGCAAAATAATTTTCCCCATTGACTAAAATATCAACACGATTGCTTCAACGTCAATTGGTTTCCATCCATCTCCCCCTGGGACGAGGCTGAAGATAGGCAGTATTGCCTAGTTCTTTTTATGTTTCTGGTTAACAAAAAACAAACACATTAATAAATAAATAAAGAATCCAGGAAAAAAGTTTTAAACTGTTGGGCACAAAGCAGAAAACTCTTCCTGATGCAGAACTCTTGACATTTTACTGAAATGTCTTTAGGCATTTATTGAATATTGTTTAGACAGTGGTCTTAAAAAAAATGCTTGGCTTTATTATTGTTTTACAATTTCTGTACAGTTTGTGGATATTCAGCTATACAAATGAAATCTGTTGTTTAGAGTCAGCCTGAAGTAGATAATCTAGTTATGGCTGTATAAAACCTGCTGGCATTTGAGGTGTACCTTCTGCTTGAAGGACTATGTCTAGTGAACTGATGATAATATTCAGTGTAAACTGTAGTCCATTATTGCTCAGGGGCAATGGAGGATACTTTTGAAAAGAAAGTTCTGGAACTCACTGGGAAGGATGGGAGGGGCCAGTTATGATTGTGCACATTGGCACAAATGATATGGCCAGGAGAGTTGTAGATGAGGTGAAAGGAGCTTCTGCATCCTAGGCTGAACTCCCTGGGACAGAGCAGGAGTGGTAATTGTCTCTGAGGTCCGACAGCAGCCATGTTTCATTCACGGGATCAGCTCCAAATCAAGCAGTTTAATACATGGATAGAGGGCTGGTGTAGGAGGGAGGGTTCTCAGTTCCTAGTAGATTAGGGCCACAGTTGGGGCTGGGAACTGTTCAGAAGGGATGGCCTGCACCCCGTGGGGAGGGAACCAGTGTGCAGGGACTTAGGTTTATATGACATCTACAGAAGACTTTAACTGGGTGATAGAGGGAGATAGCACAGCTGAGGATAGGCACATCCATACAACTAAAGGGGTCAAGGAGGGCTTCCACCCAGCACCAGTTAAAGCTGGTTGGGTGGAGGGGAGGAAGAGGAAGATACAGTAGGGAAAAGGAAAAATAGTCACAAAAGGGGAACAGGGGAGGCATAAGGAGGAAGGAGATGGGATGGTAGAATACAACAGGAGCAAGAAAAAGCACAGAAACAAAAGGTCTCAAGGACATGTATCTGAGGGAGATAAATCAGAAAGAAAGCATCAGATATAGAGGGTAAAGTGTGCTAATGTCTGTAGCCTGGGCAATAAGACTTGTGACTTTGAGGCAGTAATGGCTGAAGTGTGATTAGACAAGGTGGATGAGACAGAGATGTGGGTAAGAGCACCATAAGTGGGAACTGAGGGTACCAGATACACACTATTCAGGAGGGATAGGGACAAGGGGAGGTGGTGTGGCATTATGCATTCCCTTACAGGGAAGAGAGAGTGGTTAGGGTCAGAGGGGTGTACAGATCTCCACCACAGAAAGAAGAAACAGACAAAGATTTGGGGCAGGTGCTGGATCTTATGGGTGGGGGTGGGCAGGGCGGCAGTCCCAGCATTTTTACCCATAAGCATTCAAAGTGCCCCTTTAATAAATGCAAGCACAGAAAGGAAGCAGTCATGGTCTCTTTTGTAATTACTACAGCCACCCTTCCCCCAGCAACCTTTTCTGCATGGTCCAGCACCAATGCAAAGAGAGCAACAGGATAGCAGGATTGGGAGAGGTGCTAACATTGGGGGCATTTCAATTTACCAGTTGTAGATGGGAACATCCCAAAAGCAGGAAGTGTAAACAGCCAGGCCCTGGTAAAGAAGATGCAAGAGATTTTTCTGGGGAAGGGACCATACTGGACCTAGTCCTGACAAACTGGAACAACGTGGGGTGAGGTCTGGGGACTACTAGGTTCCAGCAGACACAGATCCATGTGGGTTGAGATCAAGCTAAAATCTGATTGGGTACACTCCAGGACTAAGGTCCTGGACTTCAGACTGACAAATTTTGGGAGGATGAGTTCAGTGTATGTGTGTGTGTGTGTGTGGTGGTGGTGGGGGGCTGCAGGAAATGACAGCAGCAGTAGGAGCATCCAGCAAATAGGATCTGATGAAAAAGGAGTATTTCACCTGATGGGGCTATGCACTGTGATTGTAGCGAAGGGGAAGGGGCAGAGGAAGGCATTGTGTTTTACAAAAGGGGCAGCAGTGGCAGTGAAGTAAAAAGGAAAGGTATTCAATAAGATACAAAATAAGCCAGACAGAAGAAGACGGGTGCATAGCAAGAAAAGGTGAGGCACTGAACAGAGTAGTGAGACGGGCAAAGGCAGAAGTAGAGCTGAGGCTAGCAGAGGGGATAAAGGAAGGTGACAATGCATTATTTTGCTATACTCAAGAGCAACGTAAAACCAAAAGAGTGATCATGCTAATGAGGGATGGATGGAGGATAAGGACAGTAAGCCATATTTACTGAATTAATATTTCTGTTCAGTGACTGGGCACAGTTGACATAAAGGTCCCTCTGCCAGACTGCAATATAAGTGTCAAGGGGATGACCACTACCAAGTACCAGTATGGAGCCCATAATGGATAAGAGGGTGTTGAAGGACCTACAGACGCTGAATGTGAATATATCATTGGGCTTGAATAGGATGCAACTGATGGTGAAAGTCGTCACTTCTAGTGTTATGGTTCTCATCCACCATTCTCAGATTTAAGCAACTCATTAGGTTTAACAGGGTTCCCCACTCTCTGGGACTATAGGGCGGTGGTGGTGGTGATCAGGGCTAAGGGTGCGTTGTTCCATGGACTCCTACATGCACTCTGCATGTGGATTTTAGTACGGTATAGAGCACTGGTAGCAAAACTGGGGTAGAAGTACAATAAAGAATAGTGGTAAAGGACCATTTTGGAGAATTTTATTAAAAAAAATATTAGGACGATAGCAAAATAAACATAGTTTGGTGGCAAAAAATATAGGGTGGTGTTAGAAAATAAAGGGTTCTGGCACACTGCACTAGAATAATGAATGGAAAACACTGAATCTAAGTTGCTTGGGGCATTTTGTACCAAAATATAGTCACCCTAAGTCTCCTTCTCTCTAATGAGAACAAGTTAAAGTTCTTAAACCTGTCCTTATGGCAATCATCCTGCAGACCCCTCACTATCTTCTTAATCCTTCTCTGCCCTCCCTCCACTCTCCTAATATTTCCCCTCAGGTTTGGTGACCACATTTGTTAAGTATAATAAGATAGCAGTTTGCAGATGACAGGACTTCTCACTCCTTTTGTTTCTGGACCAGCAAGATATAAGTACTACAGTACTTTTGCCTTTCTTGGATGATGATTGAGCTGGCGTTATAGCCCAGAGGTTAGAGTAATGAGCTGTGAATGAGCTTGGTACATTCAGCCGACCTGGGTTTGATTCCCACAACTTCTACTTGTATGCTGTGTGACCCTGAAAATGTCACTTAACCTTCCCATTGCTACCGGGTTACCCCTGAAAATAGGTCTCTGGCCTATAAAGTCTTACCTGGTTACCAAAAATAATAAAAATAAATGAAACTGAGGGTTGCTGCCTCATAAAGTTCACTGCCATTAGTAGTTGTTTCCACTTCTGGAACGCTGCCAGTGGAGGTGCTCCCTCCCCAAGACACTGACCTTCTGCAATGACTGCCCTGTGGGGATAGCAGTGTGGGGACGGTGGTGTGGCAGGCTCAGACCCACTCCCATGGAGCCTGACTTGTCTTTATCCTTGCCAGTCACAACTTCCATATTAGGTCTGGTCACAGTAAAAGCAAGAGCTGAGCATGGATGCAGCAGTTCAGCAAACTGTTCCATAGTCAAGTCCAAAAGCAAATGATGATCTTGTGGGGCTCCAAATCCATCTTCCTACAGAGTTATGCATAAAGCTTCTCAGATCTTTCCTCTCAAGCATTGCACATGCTGGATGGATGTAAGTTTGTTTCCACTGTGGGCATACAGACACTATAGTCACATTCTCTACCTGAGGGAGATGAAATCTTATGCACACAAGCACTAGGTGGGTGACAGACACTGCTAATGAACTGGTCATATTTCTCACTTGGTGGTGCCCAAACTGCAGCAGCATAGTGGTAGCATCAGGCACCACAGAAGGCTGAGGGTCTCCTTTCTCCATTTTTATTTGTTCGGTTGGACAAATTATGGTAGCAAACACAGTTCTAGCCCCAGGATCCCCCCACATACATGTTTACACATTATGTAGTAATCTTGGCTGAGAGTGATGCCCTGGAGATAGAATCTATGCAAATATTAGAATTTGGAATGTAGGTTCTTCCAACTCTGCAGCCACACTCCATTCTGGTCACTGCTCATATCTGTTTCTCCACCAGAAGACAGCAATCACACTGTAGTGAACTCCAGTAATGGCTGGTTCTCCAGTTTGGTTATTATTTTGTAGTTTATAAACATTTTAATCATTTTTTTTTATTGCTCTGCATCTTGCTAGGGTTTTCTGCAGATTATGGTTTCTCAAGTTCCTATTTGATTCTCAGGAACAGAAAATATCCTATGTGGCTACTGTGAATATCCGTGGCTATTTTGATTAGTAAACCATGTTCCTTTTGGCCAATTTTAATGGTTTACTATTTTTAGCTCTCCAATTTCCAGAGAATGGAGTGTTTTCACTTTCTGTTTATGTCTGTATCTTTGTACCTTAATCGGTTCCTGTTACATGAGCTGTGATTTGAACTGTGGTACAGTTTCTTCAGTACAAGAGTGTTTTTTTTTTTTACTATTGGGCTCTTGTATTGCATTTTTTCTTTTGGGAACCATTTTTATCTTGATTGCACGCATGCTCAAGAAACATATTGTGGCAGCTTTCTCCACAAGCAGGTTGTGGAGGCGTGGCACTGTTGTGGCCAATGCCCCCACAGCCTTTAAAGGCTTGTCCAGTGTCCCTGAATGCTGTTGCACGCTGCTGCTGACACTAGTTCAGCCAGCGTGCCACCAACCTGTTAAAAATCAGCTGCTGCAATCAGGGGCCGCCTCGTCATTGCAGCAGAAGCCATTCGCTGCAATGAGGGAGTGATCCGTCATTGCAGAGCAGGATCTTCACTCAGTGATATTGCTTGTGAACATGGTGACAGTTTGCCACCATGTTCACAAACAATATTAACCCCCCACCATGTGTATTTGCCGACGGGGACCCCAGTCCCCATCAGCTTTAGTGCCCCCATGGTTATGTTGCTGATGGGGAGCCCACTCCCCATCGGCATTATGTAACCCCCCTCCCCCGTTTATATTCTCTACTGACGGGGTGTCCAATCCCTGTTGGCATAATGTCACCACCACCCGTTTTATTGTGTGCCGATGGGGGTGCCCAATCCCCCGTCGGCTGTAGATAGCCCCCACAAAAAGAAAGACTCCAGTGGCACGCTGGGAGCCCACCCCAGTGTGCCACATGCCCCTGTAAAATAAAAACGGTCCCACAATGTCTTTTTTTTTTTTACCTGTAAAAAAAGAAACTGTCCCTCGGAGGTTTCCCTGCCCCCCTCCCACAACCCGCGCCCACCCACTGCGCCCTGCCTCCCCCAGCCCACCCCATACCTGCATCTCGGAGCTTGGCACAACGATCTCAGTGGACCAGGAACATGTCTGCACTCTTCAAAGTCGACCGCGAACTGAAGAAATGCCGGTAAGCTGTAAAATGTAATAAATGTTTTTTTTTCAACTTTAATGCATATCTCAGTCATTTTTTGGAATTTTGGCACCACATTTTCAACATGGGTTTTTTGGGACCCCTCCTCATGAATTCAGGAACTGTCATGGCATTAATCAGCCACGAAAGGTGGTTTTACGGTCACTGCATGGAATCCCCTTTCGGGCCGATTAATGAAATGACAATGCCAGTGTTCATGAAATGGGCTCTCAAAAAGCCTATTGTAACTTCACGAATTTGCAATATTTTCATGCCAGATTTTCAACATTGGCATTATTTCACATGTCCTTTTGAACAGCACAGCTGTCATTGTTCACATCCTGGCTGAAATGTGTTTTCGCACTTCCGGCGCAGAATAGCACGATCGCTGTGGGAAATTAGTGTTTGGGACAGATTAAGAAAATTACAGTGACACTGTTCATGAGTAGAGGTTCTAAAATGCCTATATTGAAAATTTGGTGATGATACTCCATAAAATGACTGTGTTACGAGCGTGCGTTATGGATTTGCCGCACACTTCGTTACTTCGCGAATTTATATTTTCACTCTAGATTTTCAACATTGCTTTTTTTCCCACACCTACTTATGAACAGTACAGCTGTCATTTTTCCCATCCTGGCTGAAATGTGTTTTCGCACTTCCAGCGCAGAGTAGAGCGGTCGCTGTGGGAAATCACTGTTCGGGACAGATTAAGAAAATGACAATGATACTGTTCATGAGTAGAGGTCCTAAAATGCCTATGTTGAAAATTTGGTGATGATAGCCCATCAAGTGACTGTGTTACAAGTGTGTGTTGTGCACTTTCCACGCACCCTTGTAACTTCACAGATTTGTAATATTGTCACGCCAGATTTTCAACACTAGCATTTTTTCACACCTCCTTATGAGCAGTACAGTTGTCATTTTTCACATCCTGACCAAAATGTGTTTTCACAGTTCCGGTGCAGAATAATGCGGTCGCCGTGGGAAATCAGTGTTCAGGACAGATTAAGAAAATGACAGTGGCACTGTTCATGAGTAGAGGTGCTAAAATCCCTATGTTGAAAATTTGGTGACGAAACTCCATAACATGACTGTGTTACAAGCATGCATTGAACTGTTTCCACGCACCCTTGTAACTTCGCAAATTTATAATATTTTCAAGCCACATTTTCAACAGTGGCATTTTTTCACACCTCCTTATGAGCAGTACAGCTGTCATTTTTTCACATCCTGGCTAAAATATGTGTTTGCTCTCCTGCCGGAGAATAGCATGGCCACTGTGGGAAATCAGTGTTTGGGACAGATAAAGATCGAGTGAATGAGAGGGGGGAGTGACCGAGCTCAACTGAGCTCTGTTGGGACTGCTGCGGTTTTGTTTGTGGGCATAAAATGGCCCCAACGCAAGAGCCCAATAAAAGGGCAGCCTGCAGCACTGGAAGAAACAGAACGAGACAGCGAGTGAGGGAGGGGAAGTGAGCAAACTCACTGGAGCACTGTCAGGACTGCTACGGATTTCTTTGTGGGCAGACAAAGACATCAGTGCAGGCAGGGGCCCAGTACAAAAGGCCAGCCTGCAGCACTGGGAGAAACAGTACGAGCTCAACGGAGCTGTGTCGGGACAGCTGTGGATTTCTTTGTGGACAGACAAAGGTGTCAATGCAGCCAGGAGCCCCATACAGAAGTGCAGCCTGCAGTGCCAAGAGAAACAGAATGAGTGAGTGACAGAGCGGCAGTGAGTGAGCTCAACGGAGCTCTATTGTAACTGCTGCAGATTTCTTTATGGACGTAAAAAGGTGGCAACATAGGCAGGAGCCCAGTATAAAAGGCCAACTTGTAGCGCTGGCAGAAATGGAATGAGTGAGTGAGAGATGGGGAGTGAGCGACCTCAATGGAGCCATGTTGGGACTGCTTCAGATTTCTTTGTGGCCAGAAAAAGCCGCCAACGCAGGCAGAAGCCCAGTACAAAAGGGCAGCCTGCAGCGGCAGCAGACACAGAACGAGTGAGTGAGGGAAGGGGAGTGAGTGAGCTCAACGGAGCTCTGTTGGGAGTGCTGCAGATTTGTTTGTGGGCAGAAAAAGGCAGCATTGCACACAGGGGCCCAGTACAAAAGGCAGCCTGCAGTGGCGGGAAAACCAGAATGAGCGAGTGAGAGAAGGGGAGTGAGCAAGCTCAATGGTACTTTGTCGGGACTCCTGCAGATTTCTTTGTAGGCAGAAAAAGGCACCAACAGAGGCAGGAGCCCAGTACAAAAGGGCAGCCTGCAGCGCCACAAGAAACAGAATGAGTGAGTGAGACAGAGGGACTGAGCGATCTCAATGGAGCTCGGTCGGGACAGCTGCAGATTAAGGTGCCAACGCAGGCAGGAGCGCAGTACAAAAGGGCAGCCTGTAACACCAGGAGAAACACAATGAGCGAGTGAGACGGGGGGTTACCGAGTTCATTGGAACTGTATCGTGACTGCTGTGGATTTCTTTGTTGGCAGAAAAAGGAGGCAGTGCAGGCAAGAGCCCATTACAAAAGGTCAGCCGGCAGGGCCGGCAGAAATGGAACGAGTGAGTGAGAGAAGGGGAGTGAGCAGGCTCAACAGTCCTGTGTCAGGACTGCTGCAGATTTCTTTGTGGGCAGAAAAAGCCACCAACAGAGGCAGGAGCCCAGTACACAAGGGCAGCCTGCAGCGCCAGGAGAAACAGAATGAGTGAGTGGGAGAGAGCCACCTCAACGGAGCTCTGTCAGGACAGCTGCGGATTTCTTAGTGGGCAGAAAAAGCTGCCAATGCAGGCAGGAGCCCAGTACAAAAGAGCAGCCTGCAACACTGGGAGAAACAGACACAGCGAGAGACAGAGGGCCAGTGAGTGAGCGCAACAGACCAACGCAATCAACATTCGGCATTGACAAATGCTTGTTGATTATTGTGGTTCTATCTAATTAGTATGTCAGAGAGACCTTGTGGGCCATCAAAAGAACTGTACAAACTATTTTCAGCTCCTGGCAAGGGCAGACTGTCACAAGCTTGGTTTAAAGTGTTTAGGTCTACAATATGACTTATAAATTGTAGGTCCTGTCATATTTTCACCCAAAAATCTCATTTAAAAGTGTAAAAATGTTAAAAAGATGCATGCCTTCTCTGTCTGCCTCTGTGTCACCTAAAAATAGTAAAACGAAGGCCCTGAGGGTGGCCCCAATGATAGTGGAAAGCACGCATCTCTAGGGTCCATTTCCTCACGTACAGCAGCAAATAATATAAAAGCTCACAAGAAAAAAGATAAAAGCTGCACAGTCATCAGAAAGGCTTGGTACAGATGGTTCAGATATCAAGGTGTCCGAAAGGGAGAACACTGAAACCATCGATCGCAAAAGTAAAAATAAAAGCCTCAGAGCAGCCACTGGAAATGGTGTCTGCCAAAATGAAAGTGACTGTAAAATAATGTCACTGCCATTCCTCCTGCACAGAGAAAGGAGCACAGGCATATGGCGATGGCACAGAAAAAATGCCCTCATTAGGGGACTTATCAAAAATGTGGGGTGCTTTTCCAGGCAGTCCAGGTCAGGGAAAATCCCCCCCCGTGAGATTCAGGCTCCAACCTATCTACCTGTGAAGGAGGAGAAGGAAGACGAAAATTATGTGCATATGAAAGAAGGTGACACCATGGAGCCAGAGGGCACACCTGAGCAAGATTCCAAACTTCCTCCAAGGCAAATTAAGGATTACTCATCCTTTTCCTCATTTATCAGACAAATGGTCGATACCCTCAAAATCCCACCATTAGAAACAGAGGAAGAGAGGAGAGGAAGCCGATTTTATGGACATGCTGGGTGTAGCTCCACCAAGAAGGATATTACTTCCCATATATAAACAACTTTCGAGGGCCACAGCAAAAATGTTGGCTATGCCCATTTCAGCTCAGCCATATACAAACAAATTGAGAAAAAAAATCAGTGGACAAGCAAGGAGTGGAATATCAGTGTGCCCATCCTGATCATCATGGCGTAGTCCAGGCTGCTGCTTGTGAGAGAGTAAAAATCACTCTGTCTGCACAGCCCACTGAAAAAGACTAAAAAGTAGATACTATGGCAAAAAAGGTTTACACAACAGCTTCCCTGCTGAGAAGGCAGGCAGCTTATTCAGCACATATAGCACAGTACCAGAAAGCACTTGACTGCTACAGCAAGATCAGAACATTGTATTTTATCTAACACACAAACATGCACACACACTCACTCACTCACTCACTCACTCACTCTACCAATTAAGCAGAAGTTGGCTGACATTTAGTTACAATGTTTAGGTTACATTGTGATCCAGCACTCATGCATACATACTTGATCAGGTCATTCATACAATCATCGCCTCTCAGTTACGCACCCACACATCTTCCAAAGATCATTTACAAACTCACACTAAAGCATCCAAGAAGGGGGAAAACAGTTCTTCGGGTACATCAGGCTCTGTTTGTGTTTTTTGCCCTGGCTTGAGGCTCATGTTGCCCCTGGGTTTTTCAGATTTTACTGTATTCAGCAGAGTACACTGAGTATGCCTGCCGACACCCATGCAAATTACCATGAAAAATCTGGGATTCTTGGCAAAGCTGCATAAAAAGTCCCAACTAGAGTGTGTTCAAGTACTGGACTTCATAGCAGCAGAGCTAAACAGCCTGCAGGGGAAAACCTTCCTCCCGCAGGCCAGAGTAACAGCTATGATAGCAACAGCAGGTCAGCCAAGACCTGCAAGAGATTTCCTATGGTTATCTAGGTCACATGGCTGCATCCACCACTGTGGTTCCATTTGCCATCTTCCAAATGAAATACATCCAGTACTACTTAAGGGACAACTGGTCCCAAAGATGGGACCCACTTTCAAAGCAGTGCTGGTGACAGAAGCACTAGTGGAATCATATATAGAGGTGGAAGAAAGAAAGCAACCTCAGAGCGGGCATCCCCTTCCTTCAGCAGTCACCAAGTATTCTTACTACAATGCCTCACTCCTGGGGTGGGGTGCCCACCTGCAGGACCTCACAGTGAGTGCACATGGTGCCCACAGGAGTCACTGGACCACACAAACCTCCTAGAGTTCAAAGCAGTACTGCTAGCAATGCAGTCTTTGTCCTCCCAGCTACAGGGTCAGATTGTTCAAATCAGGACAGACACCACCACCACAATGTACTACATAAACAAGCAGGGAGGAACAAGATCCTAAAATTGTGTACAGAGGCAATGAGGATCTGGGAACTGGCATATTCCTTACAGGCAAACATATTTGCAGTACATCTACCAGGCAAAGACAATGTCCTGGAAGATTCCCTAAGCAAAACCAGCCAGGGAAATCATGATTAGGCCTTAAACCAGCAGGTTCCAGCCACATTGTTCAGAAGGTGGGGCACTCCCAATATAGACCTGTTTGCATCTTGGGAGAACTATCAGCTCTTACAGTTCTGTTGCAGACCACCTACTAGAGGAACAGCCCTGCAGATGCCCTGGTACTGACCTGGACAGGGAAGTTTCTGTATGCCTTGCTACCACTTCCATTCATTCAGAAAGTACTTCTGAAACTCAGGAAGCAACTTGCAACAATGACCACGATAGCTCCAGACTGGGCCAGGCAGGCCTGGTACTCGACGCTTCAGGTCCTGCCTGACAAGGATCCAATCCAGTTGGGCTGGCAGTATAGCCTAGAGGTTAGAGGAATGAGGTGTGAACGAGCTTGATACATCCAGCAGAACAGACCTGAGTTTGATTCTCACATCCTCCACTTGCATACTGTGTGACTCTGAGCAAGTCACTTAACCGTCCAGTGCTCCCAGGTCGCCCCTGAAAACAGGCACTTGTGCCTAGTGGGCCTAACCCGGTTACCAAAGACTAAAATAAAAAAAAAAAATCAGCCTTCCACTCTGTCACAATCTCTAAACTTTGTCACAGGGCAGAATAGCATTCCTGAATTCTAGGACCCTGTGCCTAAGGGCATGGTTCTTGAGGAGTTAGAAGTTTCCAGATTGACTCTGTCAGAAGAAGTCCTGAAGGTGCTTAAGGTTTCAAGGAAACCCACTACCAGAAAAGCTTATTCCTTTAAATGGAAAACATTTTCTTACTGGTGTGCCCCCAGAAAAATAGTCTTAAAAAATTGTTACTGGCCTCTGTTGTAACTGTAGCTAATTCTGTCTGTATACTGTATTTTGACTGACTTGTATGTGTAAAAAGTTATGTTGTTAGTATTGTTTATCTGATGTGTGTTTTTTATGTTGGCGCGCTTGCGCAGCCAACATCTTGAGGCAGTGGGGATTTGGAGGCGTGGTCGCTGTTGGGCGAATGCAGGGCATGCATGAGTAGGTGTGTCCCTCATACCACAATCACCCTGCATGCCGGCGCCACACCATGCATACTAATGTGGCGAGCACATCTAAGGAAAGGTCCGCTACAATCCGAGCAAACTTCATCAGACACAGCGGACCCTTCCTACATGCTCGCCACATTATCAGCATAGCGGGCAGCCTCCCAACTGCCAACTTTAGGGGTGCTCAATCCCCCTGACGGCTTACTCTGGCCATAAAAATTTGCAGATGGGTGAGACCACTCTCCATTGGCATAAAGCAGTCCCCATTTCTTATGCCGAGGGTGCAAAATCCCCCGCTCTTGCCTCCCCACCCACTTTCCTTTGTGCCAGCGGGGTGTCCAATCCCAGTCGGCATAAATTACCCCCTTAGTTGTGTGCCGACGAGGGTGCCCAATCCCTTATCAACTGCAGCAACCCCCCCCAAAGAGTTAGGTGGCATGCTAGGAGCCCACTCCAGCATGCCAAGTCCCCTGAAAAAAAAAAATGCCCGTGATGGTAGTTTCTTTTTTTCCCCCTGTAACATAAAAACGGTCCCTCGTAGTCTCCCTACCCACCACCCGCACCCACCCACTGCACACCCTGCCTCCCCACACACCCCTCACTCCATGCTTGCCTCCGGAGTCCGGCGTGACGATCTTCAATGGACCGGGAACACGTCTGCACTCTTCAAAGCCGACTGTGAACTGAGGAAATGCCGGTAAGCTGTATAATGGAATAAATAGGGTTTTTTTCAACTTTGATGCATATCTCAGGCATTTTTTGGAATTTTTCCAGCAAATTTTCAACATGGGATTTTTGGGACCCCCTCCTCATGAATTCTGTTACAGTTATGAAATTAATCTGTCCCGAAAGGTGTTTCACAGTCACTGCGCAGAATCACTGTTTGGGACCGATTAATGCAAGGACAGTGGCAGTGTTCATGAGGTGGGCTGTCAAAAAGCCTATGTTGCAAATTTGGTGGAAAAAATACCAAAAATGTCTGTTTTATGAGCGTGCGTTGCGCAGTTGCTACACACGCTTGTAACTTTGTGAATTCGCAATATTTTCATGCCAGATTTTCAACATTGTCATTTTTCTACACCTCCTTGTGAACAGTATAGCTGTCATTTTTCACATCCTGGCCGAAATGTGTTTCCGCTCTTCCGGTGCACAATACCGCGGTCACTGTGGGAAATCAGTGTTCGGGGCAGAGTACAAAAATGACAGTTACACTGTTCATGAACAGAGGTCCTACAATGCCTATGCTGAAAATCTGGTGATGATACTCCATAACATGACTGTGTTACGAGCGTGTGTTGCGCAGTTTGCATGCATGCTCGTAAGTTCGCGAATTTATAATATTTTCACTCCAGATTTTCAACATTGTCATTGTTCTGCACCTCCTTATGAGCAGTACAGCTGTCATTTTCACATCCCGACCAAAATGTGTTTTCGCAGTTCTGGCGCTGAATAGTGCGGTCACTGTGGAACGTCCATGTTCGAGACACATTATGGAAATGACAGTGACACTGTTCATTAGCAGATGTCCTAAAATGCCTATGTTGAAAATTTGGGGCCGACAGTCCATACAATTAGTGTTTTACAAGCGTGCGTTATGCAGTTTGCACGCACGCTTGAGACTTCGTACATTTGTAATATTTTCACTCCATGTTTCAAAAATTGCATTTTTCCACACCTCCTTATGAACAGTACAGCTGTCATTTTTTATATCCTACCTGAAATGTGTTTTCGCATGTCAGGTGCAGAATCACACGGTCACTGTGCGAAATCAGATTTCGGGGCAGTTTGAGGAAATGACAATGACACCTTTTATGAGCAGAGGTTCTAAAATGCCTATGTTGAAAATTTGGTGCCGAAAGTCCAGAAAATGACTGTGCTGCAAGCGTACGTTGCGCAGTTTCCACGCACCCTTGTAACTTCATACATTTGCAATATTTTCATGCCACATTTTCACTACTGGCATTTGTGCACACCTCCTTATCAACAGTACAGCTGCCATTTTTCACAGCCTGCCCAAAACTCATGCCCGCTACTGTGGCGCACAGTGGCGTGCTCGCTGTGGGAAATCACCATCTGGGACACATTAACAAAATCACAGCACCATTGTTCATAAGGGGAGGTCCCAAAATACCTATGTTGAAAATGTGCCTAAAAAACTCCCACAAATAATTGGGTTGCAGATGTCTGCTGCGCGGTTTGTATGCATGTTCATTGCTTCACCAATATTTCATATTGCCACTCCAGATTTTCAACATTGCCATTTTTTATGCCTCCTTATGAACAATACAGTTGTCATTCTCCACATCCTGCCCAAAACTGAGTTTTCGTCCCTCTGTCACCAAATGCCACAGCTGCTGTGCAAAACCACCTTTCAGCTAACAAAGTGATTGTGCCACTTTTCATGAGGTGGGCTGACAAGCAGCCCATGTCGAACATGTAGAGTGAGACTACTACTACTACACGTCTATGGTGTTAGGGTTTCCACTGCAGCACCCCACCCAGTATGACTGACAGGCGTCAGTACTGTGACTTGGGATCATCGGATGTAATGCTCATTCCATCCCCCCCACGCCCACCCTGCAACCACTGACAGGCATCGTTATGTGTCTTGCACTGTCCGGCCACAAACTTCACCCCATGCTCCTATACTGCACCCACGTCAGTGTATTTCCTTAAGGAATGGGGTTAAGTATAACACCCAAAGACTCTAAAGCACACCATGACACTTGTTAGTGTCTACAGGGTAGGGTGAGGTACAATGGCATGAGCATAATACCTGATGACTCAAAGGCACACCCCACTGCCTGTCACTCTCTACAGGGTGGGAGTGGGGTTGGCGGCACTTCAGTACTTCATTGCCATTCCTATTATGCACGTCTAGCTCCACCACTGCCAATGCCAATGCCAGCGTGACAACATTCGGCATTGACAAATGTTTAGTTATGTATGCACTTTGTATCTGGTTGTCCATGAAAACGGGTATTTTTTTTCTCATGGTCTTACCAGATTTTAAAATAAACCAAACCAAAATAAACCCAACAGAGGCAGGGTTGCTTATTATTCTGCAATACCTAGTACACTTTCACAGTTTTTAGACCTATGGCATTCAACTTTAAAGGTGCCCTTACCAGGAGTATTAGCATGCATATCATCTGGCAAGGGAAAGTCTCCGGCCTCACAGCCCCTTTTAAAAAGTTATTTTTAAAGGCCTAAGCCACTTTTGCCCACCGTTAGGGAACCTGTCCCACCCTGGGACTTCAACATATGCATTGCCCAACTCACGGAGGCTCTTTTTGAGCCTATGGAAACTACTGACCTGAAGTATGTCATGTGGTAAACCATACTCCTGGTTGCAGTGACCTCTGCTAAGTGGGTAAGTTGATTGCAAGCCCTGTGCACAGAGCTTAATTACGTAATTCTCCACAGGAACAGAGTAGTTCTTAGGACCAACAGAAAATTCCTTCCTAAGGTGGTATCTGAATTCCACCTGAATCAGCCAGTGACCCTCCTTGTACTCTATCCAGAGTATTCCAGTCCAAGGGAGGAAAAGTTGCTCCTCCTGGACCTAAAGCAAGTACTAACTGTTGTGAACCCACTCATGAGGGTCAGATCACTGAGCTCACAGTGCCCACCCCTAAGTGCAAGCCGTGACAGGGAGGAGGGAAAACAGGGATACCCTGCTCATGAACGCCCAGAGTGCTCACTGAATTTACAGCTGAACATTTGCCACAAGGTCCCAGAGTATCCCTCTATACTTTGGATCAGGACACAATACCAGTTTTGAGACTTGTGGCCAAATATGGACCCTTTTCATGGCTTGTACACACATGAGGAAGGCTCAAGTGTTACGCTCTCTTCAGGTAGCAGCGCAACACCTGATTTGGTCTTCACCCTACAGGACATGCAATAGCCCAGTTCACAATCCCTGCAGACTCACATGAGACTCTGGTACTCTCCCTAATCCTGCCAGATATTCCCACTGACCCTTTTCATTTTGGTTGCTATTTGGTGACCCTTCTAAACATCAACAGTTGTCACAGATTTTAACTAAAATGTCTACAGTCACTCATACAATATAAGGAATCTTACGCAGACAGAATTCTTTAGAAAAACAAAAGTCTTTACTAAAATGATTAACTAAATGCAGTTACAAGAAAAGAGAACATATATTAATTAGGTTACAGTCAGAAAATGAAATGGACAAGTATACAGGAAAACACCTTAAAACTGGTTAACTAAAGTTCTACTTTACAAACATGAAGTTTGTTCAGTCTGCAGTTGTGCCTGGTTGACTTTTAGGAGTCTAAAACAGAAATGTATTCTAGGGTCCTCTCAGCAAAACTTAACAATAGGAGAGGAAAACAAAATGTGTCCACTCATCCTGTGATGTCACACAACTTGTTCATGATGCTGGTTGTGAGGTAACTGTCATCCTGCATAATTAATCAGTAACATGACTAGTGTCACATTTAAGCTTTGATGTTTTCACTGTCCCAGCTGGTAGGATAATTATACAGCCTCCTGCTATAGATGCACCAATATTCCATCCTGTAAGTCAATTCATATTCATGTTAGAATTTCACATAGCAGTGCTAGAATGGTCTTTCCTGGCAAATATATCCTGTTCGCTCATAAAATGTGATATACTTAGAATAGTTTCCTGAGATCAAAACAATCTGCCTCTGTTTATGGCAGGTAAATTACTTTTGCCACATCTTTGTTAACAGAACCTGAGAATTAAGATCCCCCTTCCTCGTAAACAGGTGGTCTTCGAGTTAAAAGGTTACCCCTTTAAAAAAAAATGAATCTTTCCCTATGCCTTGAATTAACACTGGCATGGGCATACATAGAAATCCCATACAACAATATATAACAGAAATATATGTTGCAAATAATGATTGGCAGATGGCTAGCATGCAACACTCCTCCATTCTGGACTGAATTTGTGGGAATCCATCCCTAGCATGGTATGAGTCTCACAAGTTTTGTTCATTGTTCTCACTGTTGAAATAGCCCATATGTGTTGGCATTTGACAGCCTTACCCTGTGGGTATTAGTCACATCATACCCCTGTAAGGCAATGCTCCATCTCAAAAGATGATCATTAGTCTTCCCCATTTGCGTCAGCCACACCAGAGGCTTATGATTGGTCTGTACCTCAAAGTACCTCCGTAGAGGTATGGCTCCAGCTTCTTCAGGATCCATACCAGCGCAAGGCACTCCTTCTCGATTGTGGAATAGGCCTGCTCCTGAGGAAGCAACTTTTTACTAAGGTACACTATTGGGTGATCTTTCCCTTGGTTAGAGAGCTGACTGAGGACTGCTCCAATCTCCACATCTGAGGCATCTGTCTGGACTACAAATGGCTTACTTTAGTCTGGACTGGCCAACATAGGAGCACTGCATAGTGCCTCCTTTAGCTATGTAAAGGCTCGTTCACAGGCTGGTTCCCATTTTACCTTTTCAGGCATTCTTTTCTTTAGCAGGCCAGATAGGGGAACTGCCAGGGTACTGTCATTTTGTACAAACTTACTATAGTACCCAGCGGTCCATAGGAAACTCTGAACCTGCTTCTGGGTTTCCGGCCTGGCCCATGCCTCTATCCCCTCAACCTTGGCTTGATTAGGGTGAAGCTGCCCCTGCCCTACTACATGTCCTATGTATGCCACCTCGGTCATGGCCACCTGTCACTTTCTTTTAGCTTTGACAGTTAGTTCTGCCCTCTGTATCCCACCCAACACTTCCCTCAGGTGGGATAAGTGTTCCTTCCAGCTAGCACTGAAGATGGTAATATCATCCAGGTATGCCACAGTGTCCTCTTCAGTACCATGTAATACCTGGTTCAACAACCTTTGGAAGGTGACAGGGGCATTCTTTATTCCAAAAGGCATTACCCTGAACTCAAATAACCCTATTGGAGTGATGAAGGTTGACCTCTACCTAGCTCTGTCAGTTAACTCCACCTGCCAATACCCTTTTGTCAGGTCAATGGTTGTGAGATATGTTGCCCCTCCCAACTTGTCCAGTAGTTCATCCATCCATGGCATTGGGTGGGTGTCATACTTCGTGACTGCATTGAGTCCATAATAGTCTACACAGAAGTAAGTGTCACAGATCCACTCTGGGGATCAGGCCTTCTGCTCCCACAGTGCCAACCTTGAAGTGCAATTTGTGAACAGGGGACAAACAGGGGCACCCTCCTCTTTGTTTTGGGTCCAAGCAAACTATCAGTCTTGACTTGGGGTCAATTATGAACCTTTTTTAGCTAGCACACCCAGGTAACAGGTCCAAATATCACATTCTCTTTGGGGAAAGCAGGGCAATACTTGAGCCAGTGGGCATACAACCAGCCTGATTCGCAACCCTCTGCTGACTCAGTTGAGACACTGGTATTTTCTTACCTTGTTCGATCTTTATATAGATCATTGTTAGCATGACTGCATATGGTGACACTTTAAGCAATTTAACAGTTACCAGTTATGTCAGAATTATCAATACTGTCTCACCATTCACACTCAAAATGAGCAAGTTTCCAGGCAGATTTAAGGAAAAAACAAGGTTTACTAAAATTAAAAATAGTAAATAAATACAGAAGATACATACATTAAGGTTACAGTCAGAAAAGAAATGGACAAATACAAAACAAAGCACCTTGTAACTGATTTAACTAATTCTACCTCAGGTTTTCAGCTGGCAAATAATTTGGGCTGTTACCTATCTTGGCAGAAGTCTCCCTTAGAAGTTCAGAAAAAAGTTTCAGTCCTTTCAGCCAAGCTTCACCAATATCAGAGAGGCCAGGATGTCTCTCCTTCTTTGTGATGTCACAGCTCTGAGCTGCTAGTGTGAGGTCACACTCATTCCTCATAATTAATTTGGAACATGCAGCTGCATAGGCAAACAGGTCAGATTACTACTTGATAGGAATCTGCCAATGCAGCAATATTTTTAATTATAACAAGACAGTCTGTCTTCCTCAGAGTATGGTTTACGACACTCTTTGATGCTGCAGAAATATCCTGTAAGGTTAATTCACATATGCTTTCCAAAAACAGACTTCTTCCTATCATCCTATAAAATGTAACTTTTTATGACAGTCTTCATAAGTTCAAAGCAGTTTTTTTTTTATAACCTGGTTGTATAACAGCTACACAGGTTTTGGCAGGTAGGTGTTAAAACAGGAAAGAAAGCTCTAGCCAGCTTATCCTCTAGGTCAGAGAGAGTGCAGACCATTTTTTTCCTTCTCTTTTAAAATCCAACGTCTCATGAGGCTCTGCTGCTTGGCCTGTTTCCTAAGCAGGACTGCCATGCAAAACATAGATTTATAGCAAAATTATATACACATAACTGTCAGATGGCTATTCCCATTACACCCCTCCCTCCTAGACTGAATTTGTGGGAATCTATTTCTAGGCATGGGATGAAGTTCACAAATTCAATTCACTGCTCTGTCGGGATAGCCCATCTGCATTGGCATTTGCTACCCCTGCCCTGTGAGTGACAGTCATGTCATAACCCTTTAAGACAAGGTTCCATTTTAGAAGCCTACCATTTGTTTTACCCATTTGTGGCAGCCAAACTAGGGGGTTATGATCCGTCTGTACCTCAAAGTGCCTCCCATACAGGTATGGCTCCAATTTCTTGAGTGCCCACACCAGTGCAATGCACTCCTTCTCCACTGTAGAATAGCCTGTCCCCAGAGAAGTAATGTCTTACTGAGGTTCAATACTGGGTGATCTTTCCCTTGGTTAGAAGTCTAAGTGCTGCCCCAATACCCATGTCTGAGGCATCTATCTGGACTACAAATGGTTTACTGTAGTCTGGACTGGCTAACACAGGAGCACCACACAGTGCCTCCTTTAGCCATGTAAAGGCTTGATCACAGGCTGGCTCCCATTTTACTTTTTTAGGCACTCTTTTTATTAGCAAGCCAGATAAGGGATCTGCCTGGGCACTGTAGTTTGATACAAACGTTCAATAGTACCCTGCAGTCCCTAGAAAATTCTGGACCTGCTTCTGTGTTTCAGGTCTGGGCCATGCCTCTATTGCTTCAATCTTTGCTTGATTAGGACAGAGCTGTCCCCATCCTACTACATGCCCTAGGTATGCCACCTCCACCATGGCCACTTGACACTTTCCAGCTTTGACAGTGAGCCCAGCCCTCTGTATCCTGTCCAGCACTTCCTTAAGGTGGGACAGGTGTTCCTTCTAGCTGGCACTGAAGATGGCAATATCATCCATGTACACCATGGCATAATCTTCAATACCATGCAACACCTGGTTCACCAACCTTTGGAAGGTGGCAGGGGCATTCTTCATTCCAAAAGGCATTACCTTGAACGTGAATAAATCTATCAGAGTGATGAAGGCTGACCTTTCCCTAGCTCTGACAGTTAACTCTGCCTGGCAATACCCTTTCATCAGGTCAACAGTGGTGAGGTATGTCACCTCTCCCCACTTGTCCAGTAGTTCGTCCGTGGCATTGGGTGGGCATTAGACTTTGCGATTGCATTGAGTCCATGTTAGTCCACACTAAAGTTAGTAGATCCATCTGGCTTGGGAACGAGGATTATGGGTGAGGCTCAGGGGCTGTGGGAATTCTGTATTATGGGGTTACCATTGTGGGGTTATCAAGCAGTAGGTTTGCAGTGTCAGCAGAGGAAGGGGAGGTATTGGAGTTGCAAGAGAGGGGGAAGAGGGGTAGGGAAGGTCCAAGTGGCAGGAATTACAATTGGAAACAGAGATGGGAGAGGAAGGGTAGGGTAGAGGAGGAGGAGGGAGAGGTGGTAACAGGAGGGGAGGCAGCAGGGGGGAATGATGCAAGGAGCACAAAAGGTGCATGAGGTGGCATTTTACTTGTTTTGTACTGTCTAATTGATATACATTTTTAAAGTTTGGGTTGCTGGTGCAGGAAGTGGGTACTGCTTCACTTCTTGTGGGGGCTGCATAAGACGTGCACCACAGCAGGCGGGAGCCAAGGAAAATGGAGCTCTGGTGTTGGTGAGAGCTATAAACTACATATTGCCATTTGCCTGTGCTGGGTAATAAGCTGTGGAGGATAGACTGATTTGTGCACCTCTAGTGAGAGGGATTGTAAAAGGGTGGGTTGCCGTGGTAACAGGGGTTTGTGTAGGTCCCAGAGAGATTGCCTGCTCTAGCCCAGAGCACGTAGGAGGTATAAGAGATACCTTCATTCGTGGCATCTCTTGAAACTACTCTGTAGCAGACAGGCAGCAAGCATAGTGCTCCAGGCCGAAAGTCCACCACATGAGGTGGCATTTTACTTGTTTTGTACTGTCTAATTGATATACATTTTTAAAGTTTGGGCTTGCTGGTGCAAGAAGTGGGTACTGCCTCACTTCCTGTGGGGGCTGCATAAGACGTGCACCACAGTGAGCTGGAGCGAGTGTGTGGTCATGCGCGCAGAGATGTGCGCAGGGACACGTGCAACTGTGTGTGTCTGCTATGGATGCCAGGGACAGGAGCCAGAACTTATTAACATTCTTTAACTGCTTTAAGTGGTGTTTATACAAAGAGGCAGCATGTCACAAGGTAGGGGAAAAACTAAAAAGTTACACAAACAATGTATGCTTTGTAAAGTGTATACCGAGGGGAGCAAAGCGCAACAGTTTAGGTGTACGAATTGTTTATTGGTGGAGACACTGCAAGAAGAAATTAAAATCTTATTAGAGAGATAGAAGTTACAAAAGAAATAGGTGAACTAGAAAAGTTTATTGATTCTATGTCAGACAATCTCTCAGTGCAAAAGGAAAGTGTTGCAACTAGTACTCCTAGTGGTATGTCAACAAAGAAGAAGTTTACAGCTAAAAAAAGGAGAGGAGTTTGTGTCAATAAGGGGCAAGAATAAAATAATTTCACAAGCAATAATAGGGAAAGCATACAGCAGAGTAACCCCCTACAACTTAATAATAAGTTTGAGGCCCTAAATAAAATTCTTGAATCAGAAAAAAATAATAGTATAGTATTCAGAGAACATATTGATGTCATTGTAGCAAACCAGAATGAAGAATAAAGGGAGTAATATAGCAATGGTAACACAGGTGTTGTTGGAGTGCAAGATGGGGTAGCTGATATTTTGAGTCTTGGGGAAATTAAAACTAGAGATATCATTGTAATGGGGACTCAATAACTAGGGGGACAGATGAGCTAGTTTGTAGAAATAGGAAATTGCACACAACAGTCAGTATGTTACGCAGGGGTTAAGATAATAGATCTAGAAAGATTGTTTGATGGCCTGATGGAGAATACACATGAACCCTTAGTCATTTTACACTTGGGGACAAATGACATAGGGATAAATAAGATGGAATCTATACAGGAAGGCTTTAGGAATATAGTTAATAAAATTCAAATAATAGGGGGTGAGATTATAATCTCAGGGATTTTGCCAATGCAGGGGCCACAAGAATATAAAAACTGGGCCATAAACCAATTGAATAAATGGTTGAGATCCTTTTGCATAGAGAGGAACACTGGCTTTATGGAAAATACTGGGACATTTCAAAATAAATCCCTTTTTAAGCATGATGGATTGCACCTAAATAAAGCAGGAACTAGGATGTTGGGGTCAAAAATAAATAAGGTAATCAAGATTCATTTAAACTGGAAGGAGAAAGGCAGGTACTTGCAGACATAAGGGAAATGAAAGACATGGGCAGTATAGAAAATGAGAGTGAGGGATGGAATATAGTATTATTGAATGCAAGAAGTCTACTAAATAAATTTGATGAATTCCAGCATATGTTGCATTCTGGTAACATCGATGTAGCATTAGTCACTGAAACATGGTGGGATGGAGCAGATCCTTGGGGTAAAAATATCTTGGGGTACAAATTATATTCAAGATCCAGAAACCATAGAAGAGGAGGAGGAGGAATAGCTATATATATAAAAGATACTATAAATAGCGAACAGGAGATGATTCACTTTGAGAGCGTTGAAATGCTATGGATTAAAATAATACATAAGGCTCAACCAAAAACTAGATTGGGACTGGTGTATAGGCCCCCATCCATAACTAAACAGGATGATGACTTTCTCCTTGAATTTATTTTGAACTTGGACCCAGCTGAAGATATAATCTTAACAGGGGATTTTAATATGCCTGAAATAGATTGAGTAGAATTAAGTGGAAAATCTAGCACTGGAAAAAAATTCCTTGATGTAGATTAACTACTTGATCATGTGGGGTTTGAACAGAGGGTAATGGCTGCAACAAGGGGTCAAACCATCCTAGATTTGGTACTAACCAATATGGGGAACAAAATAGGCAATCTAACTTTGGGATGCCCCCACGGAAATAGTGATCATTGTAAAGTCTGTTTTACAATGTCAGGTGAATCAAGTATAAAAAGTGCTAAAGGGGTAACACAAAAGCTTAACTTTATTAGAGCAAACTTTTCTGATTTTAGGACTGAGATGGCTGCTTGGGATTGGTATGCTAAGTTTTCTAATAATTCTGTAGATAAAATCTGGGAAATCTTAACAAAGAAAATTAAAGTGGGTGTACTAAAATATATACCAAGTACAAATAAATATGTCAGGAAAAATAACATAAAGGGATGGTTCAATTCTAAACTTAAAAAAGTGGTTAGGGAAAAAGTTAAAATCTTTAAAAGGGTAAACAAAAGTAATAACCATGAAGGATGGTTATTGTATAAGGAGAAGGTTAGACAACTGAAGAAGGAAATCAAGAAAGCTAAGGCAGAATATGCATTTGGCTTGGCTTTAAGAATAAAGGACAACCACAAACCTTTTTACAGTTACATCGATAGTAAAAAGAAGGGATCAATTAACATAGGCCCTTTTATTAATGAATTGGACGAACCTGTAATTGACATTAAACAAATGGCGGATATGCAAAATCCATATTTCAGTTCTGTATTTACTAAGGGCACTACCAATGGAACCGATAATAATTAAAGATCTCAGGCAGGTCAGGTTAAAATTGGCCCTGCAGATGTACTGGCAAGATTGGAAAATATTAATATAAACAAGTCCCAAGGACCGGATGAGCTTCATCCTAGGGTATTAAAAGAATTGGCGGGTACTCTGGCTCTTCCACTGACTTATTTATTCCAGGAATCCTTAGACCAGGGAATAGTGGTACAAGCTTGGAGAGAGGCTATAGTTGTTCCATTATTTAAGAAAGGCCCTGCTACAAAACTTGAACATTTTAGACCAGTTAGTTTAATGTCTGTAGTGGGGAAGTTATTCGAAGGAATCTTGAAAGAATGTATACAAAACCACTTGTCATTAACTAATCAAACTGACCCAACCCAACATGGTTTCACAAAAACCAAGTCATGTCAGACAAATATGTTAACCTTTTATGAAAAAGTTAACAAGGCCCTGGACAAAGGAAATGCAGTAGACATCATATTTTTAAACTTTTCCAAGGCTTTCGATAAACTGCCACATAAAGAATTAGTTGAAGTAATGATCAGTGCCCAGCTGCCAATTAATATAGTTAAATGGGTGGAAGCATGGCTGTATGATAGAAGGCACAGAGTTACTATTAGAGGGGTTCTTTCTGATTGGAAAGTAGTTACGAGCGGAGTTCCACAGGGCTCTGTCTTGGGCCCATATCTATTCAATTTATATGTTACTTCAATCAAGTGTAGTTTTCCCAACACTGGATAAGTAAATTTGCAGATGACTGTAGAATTGGGGGCATAGTAAACAGTATTGAGGATCAAAATAATGTTCAGGCAACACTAGACACATTGAGTCAGTGGACAGATCATTATAAACTGGAACAACCTTAGTAAATGTGTGTTGATGCACCTGGGAAGTAGAAATAACAAAAATGCATACAGCATAAGTAAGATTCAATTATGTCAAACTAAGGAGGAAAGAGATCTGGGGGTGAAAATAACAAATGACTTAAAATTTAGTACACATTATTGTATGGTTGTTAAGAAAGCTAATCAAGCACTAAATTGTATACTACGGCACATTGGTAGTAGATATAGCAGAGTGATCTTGCCTCTGTATAGAGCCTTGGTGAGGCCCCATTTGGAGTATTGTGTCCAGGTCTGGTCACCATACAAAAAAGAGATGTCAGAAGATTGGAGGGGGTGCAGCGTAGGGCCACAAAGAGAATTACAGGTCAGGGACATGTATCATATCAGGAGAGATTAAACAATTTAGGTCTTTACACATTACAATATCGCAGAATAAAGGGGGATATGTGCATGATCTACAGGGCCCTCCAGGATGATCACTTGAGGCAGGAATTGGGACTAGAGGTTAGGGACATTCACTTACATAAACCTAGGAAACATAGATTACAGTTAACACATGGCAAATGGAGAACCTTAAGAAGGAAAAACTGGTTTAGCCAGAGAGGGGTTAAACTATGGAACAGTTTGCCAGATGAAGTAGTAAGTAATGGTTCAGTGGGTTCCTTTAAATATGGACTGGACAAATACTATCGTAATAAATCAACTGTGATTTAAAACAAGGCAAGCATTAAGGAAGAAAGTCTGTGTAGATTGAACAACCTATGAAACCTACAAGATGAGGGATGTTAGGAGGGAGGCAGTGGGGTTCTGAGAGGAGTGGACAGGGATCACAGTGGAATGAGGGGTCAGAATCAGAATGATGGGGGGGGTGTTGGTGCTGGGGGACTCCATACTGAAGCGGATCAGATGGGGAGGAAGGGGGGAAAGGCACAGCCGTATCTGGGTCGAGGCAGTTCCAGGGTTGACTGCAGATAGGACAGGGCAAGCACTTCCCAACTGCAAAATCAGAGGGAGGATAAAACCACATGTGTGGTGCACGTGGGAACAAATGACTTGGCCAGAGAAACAGTGGAGTTGGTAAAGGGGAGGTTCGAGGATTTGGGTAGGCAGTGTGAGGAGGTGGGGGTGTTGGTGGCTTTCTCTGAGGTACTACTGGTACCTGGGACTGTTGTTAGAAACAATGTCCGGAAAGGGGAGCAGAGGGTGCTCTCCCCCCCAGTTAGAGGTGAAGGCAGTGAAGGAGGCACAGAGAGGACCAAAGGGGGGGAAGAGGAATGGTAAGGTTGGGGAGGCAACAGGCTAGAAGGTGGTCTTACTGAATGCAAGAAGCCTAAGACACAGAACTGTGGAGTTACAGGCTGTCTTGGCGGTGGAACTGGTGGACATAGTGGCCATCACAGAAACACGGGCCACCCAATACCAGGACTGGGATATGATGATTCCAGGGTGCAGGCTATTCAGAAAGGATAGGGCAAAGGAATGGTGGGAGGGGGGTAACGATCTATGTGAGGAAGGGGATTAAGTGTGTAAGGGAGGAACAGGAGGAGGAGAGGACAGAAGCTCTGCGGATGCAGTTCCAGGATGCAAGGAATAGGACACTGAGGATAGGGGTAGTGTACAGGCCACCATCACAGGGTTGTGACCTGGACTGGGAACTGGCAGATCAAATTTGAAGGGTAAGCAGGAAGGGAAGCCTGGTAGTAGTGGGGGATTTCAACCTACCGGGGGCGGATTGGAGCACACCTGCCACCATGAGTGCAAGAGAAGGGGTCCTGTTCGAAGCTTGTCAGAACAGCTTCTTCACACAGCTTGTACAGGGGCCAGCATGGTTGGAAAGGACTTTGGACCTTGTGCTGGATAATGGAGAAGCTGTAAGTAACCTAGAAGTGGGGAATCACTTGCTGGGAGTGACCACTACTCAGTGGTTCACTCTAAACATGGGGAGGGACACAGGGGGCACGAGTACAAGGGTGGCTGAGTTTAGGGGAGTAGACTTTAGGATAATGGGAAAATTCTGAGCAAGCACCTGGCAGACATCCAACAACACATGGATGCAGATCAGAAATGGAATATAATAAGGGGAGGGCTGGCGGAGACAGCAGCGACCTGTACTAAGAAAAAAAAAAACAAGGGCAGGGCAGAGAAACCCAGTTGGCTGTCACTGGAGGTCATAGAAGGGGTGAGAGCCAAGAGGGCAACATTTCAGAAGTATAGGAAAAGGGAAGGGAGGAAGATAAAGATGTATACAGGGAAAAGTATAGGTTGGTCACCAGACTGGTTGGGGGGACCAAAGCATCTAGAGAGCTGAAACTGATGCAGGGGATCAAAAGAGGAGAAAAAGGCTTCTTCCATTACACAGGCTAGAAAAGGAGAAGCAAAGACCAGCTTGTGTGGATCAAGAAAGATGGTGAGTGGGTGCAGAAGGGGTGGAGCAGGCAGAGGCACTGAACAAGTACTTCTGCTCTGTGTTCACACAGGGGAAAGGAGGGCAAATACCTCAGGCAAGTGGGGGGTGGGTAAGGGGGAGGAGGATGACAGATGTAGGGATTACAGAGGGAAGGGTGCTGGAGGGGTTGAGGGCAATAAGAGTGGACAAAGTGCCTGGGCCGGATGACATTCACCCTAGAGTACTGAGGGAGCTGGTAGAGGTCCTTGCGGGGCCACTGGCAGACCTGTCCAATACCTACTTGGTCACAGGATGTGTACCACAGGACTGGAGGATGGCCCACATGGCTCCCATCCATAAAAGTGGGCCAAAGGATGAACCAGGTAACTACAGGCCAGTGAGCCTCACCTCGATCATGGGAAAATTCATGGAGACCATCTTAAAGGAGAGGCTCATGAGCTTTTTGGAGGCAAACTGTTTCCAGGATGATCAGCAACATGGTTTGTCATGGACGAGATTGTGCCAAGACAAACCTGATAGAGTTCTATGACTGGGTGACACAGGAAATGGACAGGGGCCATGCTGTGGATGTCCTGTACCTGGACTGCATTAAGGCCTTTGATTCAGTGCCGCATGGGAAATTGGGTGGAAGCTGGAGTATGTGGGGGCAGGACCAAAAATGGTGACCTGGATCAGGAACTGGCTGAGGGGGAGACAGCAAAGGGTGGTAGTGGGGAACTCTTATCACTGAGAGTGGTGACGAGCAGGGTACCACAGGGATCTATACTGGGACCAGTACTGTTTGGGATTTTCACTGCAGATATCTCAAATGGGATCTGGAGCAAAATCGGTCTGTTCGCAGATGATACCAAGATGGGAGCTGTGGTAGATGACATGGAGGGGAGGGGGCAAGGGGTTGCAGGAGGACCTGAATAAGCTGTAGGAGTGGGAAGATAAATGGCAGTTGGGGTTCAGTGCCAAGAAGTGCAAGGTTCTGCACTTCAGAGCCTGGAATCAGAGGAGGGATTATCACTTAAATGGGGTTCAGTTGGGTTGCTCCACAGAAGAGAAGGACCCAAGGGTGATCATAACAGGGAGCATGAACAAATCTGTTCAGTGCAGAAGGGCAGTGGCAAAAGCCAACAGAATGCTGGGGTGTATAGCTAGAGGGATCTCCTCCAGAAGTAGGGAGGTTATCCTGCCCTATATAGCTCACTGGTCAGGCCCCACCTGGAGTACTGCATGCAATACTGGCACCCGTTCCTGAAGGATATCAGACTGTTGGAGGCGATACAGCGTAGAACTACAAAGATGATCCAGGGATTGGAGGGCAAACCATATGAGGAAAAGCTGGGAGAGCTGAATATGTACTCTCTGGAAGAGAGGAGGGACAGGGGAGATATGATTGAGACCTTTAAGTACCTGAAGGGAATAAACAAGCCTAATACAGAAAGGATTTTCCAGAGGAGAAAGGGGAGGGACACGAGAGAACACCAACTAAGATTGTAGGAGGGTAGATTCAGGAGAGAGATGAGGGGACATTTTTTCACAGAAAGAGTGGCGGACAAGTGGAACTCTTTGCTGAGTGAGGTAGTGGCCTGCAAGATGGTAGACAGCATCAAGAGGGGTTGGGATAGGGTAAGGGTAAGGGCTAATAGGATGGGGGGAAGGGAGGGGCAGCAGCAGCATTATAAGGTGCTAGCTGCGGACTTGAGCAGACTCGATAGACCGTGAGGCCTGTTTCTGCTGGCATTTTCGTATGTTCATAAATTCAACATTTCTTCCATCTCCCTCCTGAGGTCCTTTAGGACAGCCTCAGACACAGATATGCTGTCTGCCATATGGGCTGTTGCATTCCCTGTGTCTATATCATGTGTATCCAAAATGGTCAGTCCAGGCTTGGCATTAAACAATGGGGCAAAGTCTGCTAAAACCTCCCTTACTTCCTGAGTCTGTTCCTGGATCAACTGGGGTGACAGTTTAATTGCCTCCACAGAGGACTCCTGCTTGCTTTCCACCAGCAAGTCTGGAAGGGGGTCTTCCTCATCCGTCCCCTTCCCAGGACTACACACTGCAAATACCATGTCAGCCCTGTTTTCATATGGCTTCATCATGTTGACATGGTACATCCTTTAGGTATGTCTCCTCTCAGGCAGTTCCACAATGTGATTTACATCATACACCAGTTTGATTACTTTCTATGGTCCTGTCCACTCAGCCTGCTGTTTATCCTTTTAGACCGGGATTAAGACCATGACTTCCTGACCTACAGTGTACAAGTGAGCTCTGGCTCTGCGGTTGTGCCAGACCTTTTGCTTCTGCTGGGCAGCTGACAAGTTGCTCTGGGCTGTTCCCATATGCCCCTTCAGCTTTTCCTTAAACTTCAGGACATATTCCACTATGGGAGCTCCCTGGGTGGTGTGCTTGCCTTCCCAATCTTCCCGGACCAATTCTAGGAGCCCACGCACCCTGCGTCCACATAAGAGTTTGAAGTGGGAGAACCTTGTCGACTCTTGGGGCACCTCCCTGTATGTGACCAACAGGTGGGGAAGGTATTTCTCCCAGTCCTCTGTTCAGTAAACACTTGACACATCGATTTTAGGGTACCATTAAACCTTTCCACAAGTCCATTGGCTTGTGGGTGATAAGGTGTTGTGTGTCTCTTCACTACCCCACACTTCTCCCACAAACACTTCATCAGGTCTGACATGAAGGAACCTCCTTGATCGCTGATAACCTCCAGTGGAAAACTGACATGGGAGAAAATCCCTAGTAAGGCATCTGCCACTTTGTCTGTCCTCAGTGAGGATAGGGCAACTGCCTCTGGTTACTGGGTGGCATAATCCACCACCATCAAGATAAATATCTTCCCAGAGGCGATGGAGGAATTCAAAGGTCACACAATATCCATTCCTACCCTCTGGAATGGCTCCTTCAAAATGGGCATGGGAATTAGGGTAGCTTGGGTTTTTATTTATTTGGTTTTTGTTTACAGGGTAAGTACACTAGACAACAATGTTGCCTATATTCAGGCACGACCCGGGAGAGTACAGACAGGGGAGACCAGAGTCAACATTAAAGAGTATTTCATGATGTAGCATGAGCTGAGAACAAACATTTGAACAGTATACAGCCAGGTACAGTCATTATCAGTGATGACAAAGAGAAACAGATAACATCACATTAATTATTTTGATCTGATGATAAATCAATGACTAAATTGAAACGACAAACAGCAAACGAAATTTAAATGAAGTAGCATTATAACAATAGGATTCCTGATGGATGTGGGAAACTTTCAGATTTTGGAGACCTGCAGGAAATCAGTAAGTGCCATAGGGAGGAAAAAATGCTAGGAGAGAGGTTCAAGTTACAGCACAAGAGCAGCAGTCGGATTCTAATAGGTGTGCCCAAGACTCAGTTTAAAGGCCTTGTGGGATTTGGAGAGTTTGATGTGGGAGGAATGGAGTTCCAGGAGTGGGGGCAGATATGGCTGAAGGAGCCGCTTCTCCTTTTTGTGTGAGATATCTGGAATTTCAAGTTGGTTTGAGCAGATGCCCTGAGGACGATGTTTGGGAGAGCTGAGTTAATAGTTCAGCAAGGTATTTAGGGACCCTGTTCTGATCATATTATCAATTGTACAGCCTGCAGAATAGTGTCTGAGCGAGTCTGGGGAGAGCCAATTTAGTTTCGAGTAGAGCAGGCAATGATGGGTAAGTCTGTGAGCGGAGAGAGCAAATCTGCATATCTGTTATAGCAGGTGCTCCATTTCTGGAGCACTCCTCTGCTAGCTTTAAGGTAAACCTGAGAGCATATGTTAGAGCAGGGAGGAGAAATCCTGTGCAATAGCAAGCCGGGCAGCATCATTGAGGGAGGACCTAATTTTAAAGGCAAGACCAAGTTTTGAGTAAACTGTCTTACATGTAGCCGTAATGTGGAGGTTAAAGTCAAGAGATGGGTCGAGAGTGACTCCTAGATACCTGAAGGAGGTAACGAATTCAAGAGGGGAGTTATGTAGAGAATGTATCAATAACTCTGGAGAAAGATATCTGATTCTTGACGGGGGGCCAAAAAGCATAGTTACAGTTTTGTTAGCATTCATTAGGAGCCTGTTCTGTAGTAACCACTCCTGCAAGCAGTTGAAGTCAGCTTGAAGATGTGCTCTTATTGATAAGGGATCTTTACCACTGGAGGAAGCACCATGTCATCAGCATAAAGGATTAATAGGAGGGAGCAGGAAGGGAGGGCAAGTTGTTAATGAAAAGGAGAAAAGTAGTGGGCCAAGAATAGATCCTTGGGGACTCCAACAGAGGTAGGGAAAGATTTGAGATGGCGGATTCAATTTGACAAATTTGCAACCTCACTGAGAGGTAGCTATTGAACCAGGAGATGGTCGACAGGTCAAAGCCAAGGCGGAACAGTTTGGAAAGTAGCAGAGTGATTCGCAAGGTCAAATGCCTTTGTGAGATCGATAAATATGGCCCCAGTGAGCAGGCTCTTATCCATCGTTGTAAGGACTGCATTTGTCAGCTGAAGTAGAGCAGTTGTGGTGCTGTGTCCTGTTCGGAATCTGTGCTGGGTAGGGGATATAAGGTTGTTAAGGTGCAGGTAATTTGTGACCTGAGTAGCGATGGCCTTCTTGAGAAGTTTATTTAGGGTAGAGAGAATGGCAATCGGTCTATAGTTTGACATATTTTTGGTATCCCCTTTTTTGTGAACAGGGACAACGCGAGCAGTTTTCCACAATGTTGGTACCGTTTGGGTTATTATGGAAAGATTAAAGATTCTTGCAATAGGAACAGCAAGGGCAGGGGCTGCCTGCTTCAAGAAGTTTGGCAGTAGCCCATCCGGGCCAGCAGATCCATAGGTGGATACTGATTTGAGGAGATGCAGCACTTCGGTGTAGGAGACTAATGTGAGATGAAAAGGGGTTTCATACGAAAGTTGCTCCTTAGGAGGAGGTGAAAGAGGTTGGTTGAATTTCTCAGTGTATTCGGAGAGATCCAAGAATTGTGCATTAAGAGCATTAGCAATAGTAGGTAACTTATTACAGTTTGCGTCATTCAGTGTCATGTTGGTAATGGCCGTCTTGGGCCTTTGCCCAGTGACATTTTTGATGTGGTTCCAAAAAACCCTGGTATCACCCGCTGAAGATTGGAGAAGCTTAAGGCAGTAGCTCCTTTTAGCCTTCCAAATATCTTTTTTGCAGGCACTTCTCAGTTGTTTATAGTTAACCCAGTCTTCTCATTGTTGGGACTTCTTTGCCAAGGTCCAGGCCTTGTCTCTTTTTATCATGGCTCGAAGGAGGTCTTTTTTAGCCATTTATTAGGGGAGCCCCTGAGGCGCCTTTTTTTCAGAGGGATGTGCAGATCCTGAAGGGCCAGAAGCTGAGACATCAGATATTCAAGTGCTGTCTTTACATCATCAGTGTGATAGATGGGAGACCAGTCGATATTGTTAATATCCTCGAGAAGTGCAGTTCGTTTAGTTTGGCAAAATCCAGAAATTGAATGATTCTTGGGGGGGTGGGTTTAAGGCAGTGGCCATTCCAGATACAGAAGATAGGCAGGTGATCACTAATAGAATCCGAAAAGGTCCCTGCAGCAATTATTTTATTTGCTTTATTTGTAGCCACCCAGTCCAGGAGAGATTGGCGCTCTGAGTTGGAAGAGATGCGTGGAGGGCTAGAGATAAGTTGAGCGAGGTTAAGTCGGGCGAGAGCTTCAGTATATGTACCGGCGTGACTCCTGATAGGTCTAGGGTTGCAGTCTCCCATTAGTATGACTTCAGATCTACCCTTTAGAGAGGCCAGATAATCCAAGAGCCCATTTAAGCCAGGGAGAGCCCCCTTTGGAGGATTGTAGGCACAGATCAGATTTAGCCTTTTATCACCACCTAGTTGTAGAACTGTATGCAGAGCTTCACAGTGATTTGTTATCCAAGACTGGAGTACAGAGACATTGAGATGCTTTTTATAATAAAGGGCAACTCCTTACTACCCTTTACTACCCCCCTTCCCTGTTTGTTGGCACCAGTAATAAGACCTGCAATATACCTTCAACTGCTGAGTGAAGTTGGGCCAATAGAAGTTCTGGGCCAATCACTGCAAAGTGTACCCGATTCCCAGATGTCGGGACATGGGGATATCATGAACGATCTTGAGCAACTGCTTATGGTACCCCTGGGGAATGACAAGCTGCCTGCCCACCATCCCTCCCTCTATTCTTATGTCCGGTGTATACAGTAGTCCAATGTCACAGTATACTGTGTGTCTCCCATCACCTCCCTGCGTCCTGTCAGATTCGGCACAAGTCCTCAGCCTCTCTAAACTAGGATTAGTCCTCTGAGCAGCTGCAAAATCCACACATTTTCCCAAGGCATGGGACATGTCCCTTTAGTCTCTAAACTGGGGTCCATAGGTCTAGCATCAGTGCATTAAGGGTCACTGCCATCCCTAACCCTCTGACAATTGGCTAACCCTCCCTACTCAGAGTAACCTTCTGTAGCTGTTTTCTTAACTGCTACCTGGGGGAGTTCTAGCTGTCTTTCACTACTCTCTGTTGCAGGAGACACAGGCTGGGGAACCAGCCTCCCAGTGTTTTCCACAGGAGCTTCTATGGGGTCCAGGGAACTACAGTCTGCCCTTGCTGCCCGACTGGTGGTAACCACACATACCACCCCTTTGTAGATTATTCCCTATAATCACATCCAGGGTGAGGTTGTCAGCTACAGCCACTTTCTGTACCCTCTCTCTTGTGTCACCCCAACCAACAAGTTTTAGAGGCAGAGTTTTGTCCTCCCCAGTAAATCCCCTTGCAATTATGAACTGATTAGTTATAAGCTGTCTAGGCTAAACCAAATTCCCTTTTACCAAAGTAAGGGACAGCTCTATGTCCCTTAACCCATGGGTGTGAACCCCATTTACAATAACCAGGTAAATGTGCTCCCTCATGTTTACAGGCACGTGTTTAGGGATACCCAGTGCACCCACCTCTGTTTGAGCACCACTTTGTGCATTATGTGCCTGTCTAGGACACTGTCTTGCAAGATGCCCTTGTTGCTTGCAAAACCAACAATCATTTCTTTTATCAGGCAAATTCTTTCTCTGTCACCGGGGCTGCCCGCTTTCTGATGAAGCAGTGAGGGTTTTAACTGCCCTGAAGGCACGCTTTTCCCATTCTGCACTGCCACACCAGCCCCATTCCCTTTCAGAGCAGACCTGTTCCTGGCCTAGCAGTCCAAGAGCTCAGCAGCCTCCTGCACTGTTTTTGGAGCTCGGTCCTCTAGCCAGGTTTTCAGTTCTGCTAGGCAAGCCCAAAAGAAGTGCCCCAAAAATACCACATCCTCAATTTTTTCTACATAGTCTGCTTTGATCCCCTCCCACCAACGTTTCAAAAACTGATGCTGCTTTGTGGCTAGTTCATCGTAGCTCATGTTAGGGCTTTTCCTGAGCTTATAGAACGTAACTTTGCATACTTCAGATGTCAAGTTCATACTTTTTAAGCAATGCAGCTTTAAGTTTGTTATAATCATTACTGTCCTGATTGCCATTTGACCCAATGTGTCACGGGCTTCTGGTAAACAATGGGGATAGCTGGAAAGTCAGGATCTCGGAATTTTTGAGATGCATACTTTTCAAAATGAATTTTAAAATTCTCCCTCTTTAAATTCAGCTATCAATTTAGAATTTAATTTGTACCCCAGTCCAGGAGTTATAGGTTCACCCATGCCACTTACCTGCTGTGGCATTGAATGCTGGAATTTTAGCTTCTGCAGTTCAAACTTCCTCTGGTGCACTCTCTCGCCTCTCGCTTGGCCTCTCTCTGCTGCTGTCATTCTCATTCCTTGGCTTCTCTCTGAAGTTGTCACTCTTTCCTCTGCATCTCTCTGAAGCTGTTGCTCTCTCTACTTGGCCTCTCTCCGAAGCTGGTTTTCTTTTTCCTGCTTCTCCAGCTCCATCTGGAACTTCCTCTGTTTGAATTCCAGCTCCATTCTCCTCAATGTTAGCTGCAGCCTGATCCCTTCTGGCTCCAGCATGGTGGTGACCTTCCCCTGCTGCTGTGGTCCTAGGTTCCCTCTGGTCCTGCTGTCCTCTTCCTTGGGACTGGACACTAAGGTGGACCCTGACCCCTCCATGCCCAATGTCTGGTCCCTTTCAGTCACTGACTGTAACTCAAGGTCCTTGACAGTCGCTTGTGCATTGGCTGACTCAACAGTCTCTGCAAGATACTATTTGGTTTGCCCCTTGCACTGGATGCCTGTTTCCTGGCACAACTGCCCCAGGTATTCCGCTGTGTAAGCGCTGTAGGTGGAAGCCATTTTCTTCCCTAATCTACGGCTACATTAGCTTGGCAGTTTGGCACTCAAAAAAATATTAAAAGAGGTAGGGAACTTTAGACTGTAACCAAAATTATATATTTCTTTTAAAATCTCTGCCTTGTTTGTGTGTGAACTGTTACAGTTGATCAATCTGACACATTGGACTGTTTATGCCCGTGCCACCAAATAATTGCACAGTGCGCAAACAAATCTTTCAGATCCTAGTGCTGCATACCAGATCTGTCATAAATCCACTCCTGGGGTCAGGCCCTCTGCTCCCACAATGCCTGACCTTGAAGTGCAGTTCATAAACAGGGGAAAAAGAGGGACGCCCTCCTGTTTGTTTTGGGTCCGAGCCAACTACCAGTCTCAAGTCCTGGGGTCAATTATGAACCCTTTTTAGCTAGCACACCCAGGTAACAGGTCCAAATATCACACTTAGTTCACTGAAAGCAGTGCAATACTTGAGCCAGCAAGCTTACAACCAACCTGGTTCACAACCCCCTGCCAACTCAATTGAGATGCTGGTATTTTATTACCTTGCTGGATCTTTACACAGATCCTTGTTAGCGTGGCTGCATATGGTGACACTCCAAGCAATTTAACAGTTATGTCAGAATTGCCAATATTGTCCCACCATTCACACTCAAAATGAACAAGTTCCCAGGCAGGCTTAAGGAAAAACAAGGTTTACTAAAATTAAAAATAGTAAATAAATACAGAACATATATACATTAAAGAAAGATGAGGCACACTGATGAGTCCTGGTAGGATGAAGCACATGTCTGTCTTCTGTTAGCACTGTTTGCAGACTGTGTGAGAGTCCTTTTGGCACCATGCACTACTGCTTAAAGTTGAACCAGCATAATATTTTGTGGTGATTTGCATATACAGCCCATGATGCTTTGCATTATGGGGGTATGTGTGATTTTGTATTTCCTTTAAACTTGGCTTCCTGACCAATGCCCTTAGGGGTAACCCTTTCCTCAGTGCTACGCACTAAGATTCTTTGTCTTTTAGCTTGTTTTTGGTTTTTATTCGGCTTACCACAACCCAACCCAGACAGACCAACTTAGGGTAGTTGGTTCATTCCACTGGGGTGTCACACAGATGAGGCACACTGATGAGTCCTGGTAGGATGAAACATGTGTCTGTGTCTTCTGCTAGCACACTTTGCAGACTGTGAGAGAGGCCTTTCGGCACCATGCACTTCTGCTTAAAGTTGAACCAGCATAATAGTCTGTGGTGAGTTGCATATATAGCCCATGATGCGTACCAGATGGAACCCTGCAAATGCTTTCCTTGATCCCAACATAAGTTCCTCTATCCTACCAACTTCTAACCCTCAATACTCCGTAATCTCACTCTTTCCTACCTCTGTCCTCCTATATGTATTCATGGCCCTTTGTCATAGTACTACTGCTCAAAGTACCTATTAGCCATCTTAGTACTCCTTGGCAACCCAGTCCTCATCCTAGCTCTTCTACCACTTTATACTTCCCTACCCTGACTCCTGAAAAGCGACCTTGGGATCCTTACGATATACACTTTATTGGGTCCTGACCCCCACCCGGATCTTCCCATCCCTGCTCGCCACTGTACCGTCCGGCGGTTTTCTAAAGTTATTCCCAAGTTTAAGCACCCAAACTATAACTGCTCTTGGGAGCTGCCAACCATAAATGGTTCCCCGCAACTTACTATCATGTGAATGGACCATAACTTATCGTTTCACAACTGTATATGGTTCTGTTCTATAATGCCATCCAGGTATTCTACCGTATTTTTTCTTTATTGCCTTTGTGTTCAAATGTAAATTGTATATAGTTCAAGTTTATTGCAGGAAAGACTCCGTTGAGCAAGCTCATTCACAAGGAGGTCCTGAGGCACATACACATACAGTTCGCAATTACATAGACAGGAGTTATAAAATGTAGAACAACAAAGAAAAAAAAAATATAATACAAGAGGTATACACAATAGAAGTCCTTATGCTATATATGCAGTACATTCCAGCTTTAACCTTGCCCTAAATTATGCAACACATTTCAGCTTAATAAGTAGAGGGCCAGTTGGTACCTAGGAAGTTGACTTGGGGTTGGGGGCCTAGTAGCACCTACATGTGTCTTTTAATTTAGAGATAGCTAGTGTTTTGTAGGAGTTAATTGATACGATGCTGGTTAGCTTTAACATGGCTTGTAGTTGGTTCCAAATGTTTGGGAGGGCGTATGAGACAGCTTTTTGGCCAGCTGTGGTACGTTTCCTGGGAACATCTAGTAGGATAAGGTTGGATTTCCTTAGGGACTTGGCACTATGCGAGATATGTATGAGAGACGTTAAATAGACAGGCAATTTGTGGAGTAGTAAATTGATGGTCCAAATGCCAGCATGCAGGAGGCGTCTGGTGGCAAGAGAGGGCCACCCAACTGCTGCATAAAGATCACAGTGGTGGGTCCTGTACGCAGAGTTAGTAATGAAGCAAAGAGCAAGGTGATAGAGTACGTCCAGTTTAGATAGGCTCAAGGTTGGGGAGGAGATAAAGATAATGTCTCCGTAGTCAAGCAAGGGAAGGAATGTTGCTTGGACAAGTCTTTTGCGGGTCGAGAGAGAAAAGAGGGTCCTATTTCTAAAGAAGAAACCCAAGCGTGCTTTAAGCCTCTTTGATAGATCCTCGATGTGGTCGTTGAAGGAAAGCTTGTTGTCTATACACATACCTAGACATTTAAATTTAGGTACGACTTCCAAAGGTTCACTTAGGGAGGTAACTATAAAGTTTTTAGGTAGGGTAGGTAGGGCACCAGACAATGCAAGTCTCGAGAAAATCATTGTCTTGGTTTTTTTGGTATTTAAGAGAAGCTTGGCATTGATAAGGTTGCTTTCTAACTGGATAAAGTCTGCTTGGAGTGCTTCCCTGACTTCAGTTAAGGATGAGCCTGATGCGTACAAAACCGTATCGTCCGCAAAGAAATGTATGCTAGAGTTCTTTATGTGGGAGTCAGGTTGTTGATGTCAGGGAAAAAGGATTGGTCCTAGGATGGAGCCTTGAGGACTCCTCAGGCATTTGGAAGGGGCAGATAGTAGCCATCAGCTTTGACTTTTTGTATCTTTCCTGTGAGATAACTGTTAAACCACTGTAAGGTAAGTGGAGTGGCACCTGTGTAGGCAAGACAGGTGATTAGGAGGTGATGGTCTACAGTGTCAAAGGCCTTACTGAGGTCTAGAAAGACTGCACCAGTAACCTTCTTGGTATCCATAGCATGGATCCAGTCATTAGAGACTTCAGCCAAGGCTGAGATGGTACTTTGTTCAACCTGAAGTCAGATTGGGCCGGGTTTAGCAGTGAGTGTGCTTCAAGGTGATTTTTTAGTTGGTTGTATATAAGTTTTTCAAGCACTTTGGAGAGAACGGGCAAGATAGAGATAGGACGGTAGTTGTTTAAGTCACAAGGATCTCCTGATTTGAAGAGAGGAAGAATATGGGCAGATTTCCAGCAGGATGGAACAGTGGCTGTGGTAATAGAGAGGGCTTAGTTTTACAGGAAATGCTGCTAACATCAAATTTTGATTTGGCATATACAACCACTCCCCTCCCCCCTCCGAATCCCTATCAGCCCTAAAGAGCTTAAGCCCGATAGTAATTTATGGATCAGTTTTGGTCTTTTTTGCCATGACTGTAATTATAATGGATCTGTCAGTGTGGCTGCCCAAACTTGAAAATCAAGTTTTTTGAGCAGGCGTAGAATATTGACCATCATCAGTTTCATCCCAGGAGCAGCTGCAAACTCCTATGGAGAAGTGATTTGAGTTGGGGGACCTGGAAAAAATGTTTTATTATTCTGTATATGTTTTATGTACAGCACCTTGGATTTGAAAGGCGCTATATAAATAAAGTTGGATTGGATTGGATTTAGTTCGACATTGCCTGAACAGAAAAGGAGAATTAGAAACATTTTCTTGAGGGCATTTATCAGGTAGAAGTGGGTTCTTTTCGTATAGGTTCTTGTGTGGTGTTCAGTCATTGAGGTACGTCTAGCCAGGGCATAGGAGATGCTGACATGGCCGTTCAAGGCTAGCAGGGGAAGTGCGCGGAAAGACATTGGCGAAGGGAGGAGGGCCATAGGAGAGGGATGAGAATTAAAATGAAAACCCGACAGATTTTATTTATTTACTTAGTTTTTGTTGACCGGTAAGTGCACTAGACAAATCCTGCCTATTTTCAGGCACAACCCGGGGGAGGGGATACAGATGAAAGCCAACTGACCTTGAACCAGAATAAGCTGTTGGTGGTATTTTTTTCAGTGAATGAGGGAAATTTGACCAGGACACTGGGGAAATTCCCCTACTCTGACAGAGGGGAGTACTCTGTCCAACATGGCGGACGCTCTTGTGTCTACAGCAGAGCTAGCTGGTGAGGCAGGGGACTTGGTCTCTGCTCCTGTCTCCGATTCTGAAGAGACCATTAAGGATGGACTTTTAAGAGAACAAGTACTTACTTTACCTGGGACTGCTTCCGTGGATTGTGACTTTCTTCCCCCTGCACGATGCGATAGCCCAGAGGAGATCGAGGACGCCCCGCTACTGTGTCAGGGAGGTTGGATTTGCTGCAGCCTGCTGTACGCTGTGGCCTAGAAGATGTCGTGACTGGAGAACGCTCGGTGGAGAGCAGAGCTGCGGAGACACTACAAGTGTTGCGGCAGGACACGCAGCCTTTGCTGGAGATAGCCTCGGAGGGGGATCGCCCCCTGGCAGTGCCTGTACCGTCTTGTCTTTCTCCTGGGACGCCCTTGGTCCCGCTGTTACTCCAGGCTGAGTCACTGCTTCTTACATTTACCGACGCGGCTCGGCCGCCCACGCAGAAGCAGGTGCATTGTTCTGAGGCAGCACCAAAGGATCCTCCCTGCGCAATACTAGACAATGGCAGCCTCATGTCTTTTTCGGAGATACCGCCCCGAACTGAGCCTATTTGGTCAGTGGAGAAGGCATTGCATGGGGCTGGATGGGTACAGGAACCCACAAAGGGACAGTGGGTTTCCGGTCCATCCCCTATTTGTTCCCCTAAACCTGAGGACTTCCTGGAGGAACAACAGATGGGACTGGAACTAAAGGGCTCTTCTGACCCCTTGAGCCTGCTGGTGGAATTGTCACTCACCCAAAACCCTATGTTATCTATTTTACAGAATACAACTCCTAATGCTTCTACTATAGTGGAAACCATGGATTTTAAAGCTACGGACCCTGGTTTACCACTCCCTGATCAAGGAAGAACGCCACGTTCCTTTTCTTCCCTCTTTAAGGCACCTGTTGTGGCTGCTAAATGGCATAATGCAGTACGTCTTCTTTATAAAGGTGGACTACCTGACCCCCCAGATCGTGTATTTGTGGCTAGATCCCTGTTAAAGGACTCTTTGAAATTCTTCGCTCATGAGATATATGCCCTCATACATGTGTCTGGCGAATCTTCCTTCGACGTCAGTTTTCAGACGTCTCGTGGACTTGAGCGATTCTGGTCTAGATACCATGCTTTGAAAAGTACTCCCTTATGGACCCACTTTCAGGCCATCCCCCTGTCGAAACCTGCCTTCAAATTCATTACTGTTATGTTCCGAAATGAAGGTGTGGACGTATCTGATGTGGTGTACTGGCTGAAACAGCGATGCACGGTGCAGGGCCAACCTGAAGCCATTCTGGATGCTGAAAACATTTGGACAGGGGGTTGGAGGTTTCGGGTGCTGTTACACACCAATGATTCGAGTCCTGTACACCTGCCCAATTCCTTTTTTTAGGACGTGACAGGGGAGTTTTGTTTTATCCTGGTCAACCGAAGGCCTGCTATAGATGTGGGGATCCCTCACATCTCAGTAGCGTTTGTGACAAAATTAAATGTAATAACTGTGGGGATATGGGACATGTGGGGATTCATTGTCGGAATGTTAGTAGATGTAACCTATGTGGAAGAGTTACGTCATCTGTTCCAGAATTGTCAGTGGCTGCCCATGCTCAAGATGACCATGATGGTGTTGCTGATCAATGCTTTGTGATCACACAAGCACAAAAGCACGATGCGTGCCTCTGTGGCTAAGCACCCATCTGTTACTTGAGACTTGACGGTGCAGCCCCTAACGCCAGCACCCCCCGAACACCATTCCTCAACCTGATAAGATTGTTGCACCCTTACCGGTACTCTGACCCCCGACTAGAGAATGTCAGACCTGTTGCCTACAATGTGGACTCTGTTCCAGGTCCTAGTAAAATGCCACCGCCCCGTGAACCTACTGCAGGTGTGCGCCATAGGTCTCTGAGAACTGCTTCTTGGCCCTCACCACCTCCTATGAAATCCTTGTCACCCACACCCATACCCCTGTCGAATTCCTTTGAATTGCTCCAACCGACTTCGGATGACGCAGGTGGTGAGTCTGACTCATCCTGGTGGATGCCTCCTCCTGATGGCCCTGCTGATACAGGACTTCAGCTGGGTATTGGACTTTCACAGAAACGTAAGGCTAAGGTCAGACTTAAAGGGAAAAATGTAGTTGGGAAGAGAAAATTGTGATGTTTCATATTTTCCTTTTGTTTCAATGGCACAGTTTACTTGCCACACTATTAATGTTAATAGTATGAAACGTGCTCTTAGAGAGCGGTTAGTATTTTCTTTTTTGAGACTTTTACCATTGGGTATCTTTTTATTGCAGGATACTAGACTCCATACGACTCAAAGAGATCAGACAAGTGAAAAATGATTGGCTCTTAGGCTCTCTCATTTTGGTCTATAGGTCAGGACCCTGCTCAGGCCTTGGCATCTTGATAAATATGCCTGATTTTGTCTTTTGAAACTGTTTGATCTGGTACCGGTAGGGCCTAGCTTTGGATTTTACCATAGGTAACTGCCCTTATCGGGTTATTAACATTTATGCGCCACAAATTAAGACAGCACGCATAGCCCTTTTTTTCTTGGATTCGCCTCACTTGCACACTTCATTCCAAATTTTATTTTCTGGTGACTTTAACTGTGGTTTGAGTCTTCAGGATAAAAGTTCTTTGCTACTACTAAAAACTGTATTATGACTCACAGGAACTAGGAAAACTAATACACACTGCCCATTTAGTTGATGCTTATTTTCTTTTCGAACCAACATACCCTCACGTTTCACAAAGGGTAAATTAGCTACCCGCGATTGATTTCGTTTTCTTGTCCCGTACTTTGCCAATTATTTCAGCCATGGTGCAGGCAGTGGCCTTCTCAGATCATAGCTTGCTTTCTGTTAGTGTTGGTACTGTGACCCCCTTTTCTAAAGGGCCGGGTTTATGGAAATTTAACACCTCCTTATTGCAGGACAAGGTGTTTTTATCGACCCTACGGTCCTTTCTTTCTGCACGCAAATCTGTGTTTATATGTTATGATGACCCGATACAGTGGTGGTTGGATACAAAACATGCTTTGATTTCTTACCTAAAAAAGTATAGACGTGAGAAAAGTAGGAGCCAATATTTGGACTACTTGCAAAGAAGAGCGCATCTCCAATCGCTTCTTTCTTTGTCATATACAATGGGTCATGACCTTTCCCCTCAAATTCAGTTGACGCGGGCAGCTATGTTGCAATTTCAATCTCGACAATCATTGCAATTGTACCACCAACATAAATTTCATGTTACCGGACCACGGGAGGTCATTTGTCCCTTTGAGTCGAACTCTCGTCAGATTGTTCAGAAGACGATGTTACGTCTTGCAGATTCTACAGGGACTATATGTTCCACCCAAAAAGAGATTCAGCAGATAGTTACTAGCCATACGACTGCCTTATTTTCCCCCCTTCCTGCTAACATAAATGACCCTACTGCCCTGTATGAGGATTTAGGGATCCCAATCCCTTCTACACAGGCGGTAGAGATGGCGTGCAAGTCCATTACGACGTTGGAGTTGTCAGCGACAATTTCCTCTCTGCCTTTATGTAAAACTCCTGGTCCAGATGGTCTCACGGCAGCTTTATATAAAGTTCTGGGTGAACAGTTAATTGTCGAACTTACCTCTGTCTTTAATTCTTTGTTAATCAGTGAGCCTATCCCTTTAGAATTTACGACCTGTGTCTTGCTTTATATCTACAAACAAAAAGGAGAAGCCCACTCTCTTGAGAATTGGCGCCCTCTTTGTATGCTAAATACCGATTTTAAAATATTGATGAAAATAATAGCAAAGCGTCTATCAGGTATAGCAGAAACTGTTCTGCATCCTGCTCAATCTTGTTCTGTCCCCAACAGGAACATCTTGGATCATTTGATTCTGATCCGTGAATTGTTCTCTCACGGTTACTCAGACTCAACCTCTGGCTTTATAATTTCAGTGGATCAGAGAGCAGCATTTGATTCTGTGAACCATGATTTTTTATGGAAAGCACTCCATTTTTTGAATATACCGGCTGTCATGATCCAATGGTTACGTAAATTTTATAGGACAGCCACGGTCATGCCAGTAGTTAATGGCTGGTAGAACCTATGATACCTGTCTGGAGAGGAGTCCACCAGGTTGTCCATGAGCCCACTATTATATGTACTGTTTTTGGATGTCTTGTTCGCCATGTGAATATGCTCCACAGATACAGCTTTTTCATGTTCTGCAACGACAGCGCCATACAAAGTTATTGCATATGCAGATGATATCTGCTTCTTGGTGGCGGACAAGGTTTCGTGAAGGCCTCCTTAAAGGAATGTTCCTTATTTGGTAAATATTCAGGAGCAAATTTGAATTTTGAGAAAAGTGTTGGTATACAGCTGGGTTCCAATATTGCGCCAATAAGGAATATTGGACCATTGCGGATTGTAGATGGCCCAGTACGTATATTAGGGATTTATTTTGGTACTAGGGACGCTGATGTCTATAATTGGACTTCTAAACTGCAACAGGGTCGTATGAAGGTAGCCTCCTGGAATAGGGGTCAGATTGGGAAGAAAAAAAGAGTATATTTGATTAAGACATATTTACTTTCACTGTTTCTTTATGTTAGCTACTTATTTCCGATTCCAAAACATTTGGAGACGGCGATTCTTGAGCCTTTTTTTTCAGGCATTATGGGGGAGCAGGCTGAACCTGATAAAATGGGATGTCACCTATCTACCCATCACAGAAGGCGGTGTTGGCATGACTAACCCCCTTTTGTTTTTTTCTAGTATTTTTTCATGGCGAATCTAAGACCGCTTTTGATCAACTCACAGAAGGGCTGGGAAGCATGGTTCTATGATTCTTGTAAACTATGGTTTCACCAATGGGAACATAATTCCCTGAGTATTTTGCTTACCTCGGGAGACACGCCACCTTATGTGAGGCATACATTTCTACGCCTGAAACAATGGCGGGTCACCCCGCAAATGCTTATTACTAATTTGCATAAAGCCCTGTATAAATTACTTCTTTCCTCTGTGTGTGAGGCACAATCTCCTTTTGTAAAATGCCCAGCCCAATATTGTCCTTCTCTGATTACTTTGTTACGTTGTGTGCGAATCCCTATACATATGTGGGACTTCCATTGGTTATCCTGCCATGAGCGAATCAATGTTAAATCGAACCATAAACACAAACAGTTTCAAGACAGAATGTGTTCTAGGCCTTCTGTCATAATGAATTAGAAACTATTTCTCATTTATTTTTTGATTGTCCCTTCATACGACAATGGTGGGTTTTTCTGGCCCAAAAGTGGGGTATGCCATTGCTTAAACTTGTCTCTTACCCGATGATCATGTATGGAGCATTCCCCTCAATGGTCTTTGTGAACACTGATACCTTAAATCTTTATTTTGTTATAATTAAATGGCATATCTGGATGGCGAGATGTCAGTTCACCCTACAGCAGAAAATATGTACATATTTAGAAATTGAACAAAAATTGTGAAAGATTTAAAGCTGTTTATGCACATGAACAGGTATCTCATTCAGGACCTGGTCTGTTTGCTTTTGGAAAGCTCTACCTTGGATAACGGACTCGATGCACCTGTGGCTTAAAGGACTTTTGTTATTTCAGTGTTGTAACCTTAGTTTTATTTTTTGTTTTTCTCTCAATATTTTTGGCATGAATCCTGTTGTATAATGCCTTAAGTTTTACCTATTTTGTTTTTCTTGTATTTTCTTTACTGCATATTACCTGATTTCTTGTTTCAATAAACTTTCCCTACTCTTTTCAATAAGTGCCATGGGATCTTTAACACCACCTGAACTACCACCAATCCAGGCAGATGGGACCTCGGTTTAATGTCTCACACCGAAAGACGGCACCTCAGAAGTGCAGCACCCTCTCATGCTGCACTACAGTGTCAGTACTAGATATTAACCTAAGTACCAGATGTGGGAACTGTACTAAGAGTAGGAAGCAATATGAAGATGCAGCAGGAACTATGATTGTGGGTTCCCAAGCTGGGATGACTTCTGACCTAGAATGGATCAGTGCTTTATGAGTCATAATTTTTGCCAGGATTAGAAGTGTATATATAACTGTGTATGTGTGTACATATATTTTTATATGTAATGTTATTTCCTTGTGTAGCTGACCCTGTTACCCTCAGGTCCATCTTGCAAATGAGCCTTGCTCAATGATGACAGCCTGGATAAATAAAGATTTTTATTGATTGATTGATTAGAAAGGAAGCAAATAAAACAACCAGCAACGTCACTGACTTTTAGAGAAGGAAAGCAATCATAAAATGTGTTTTTTAACTAGAAATAATAATGATGTAATAGAGGTTGACAGTGTCCCCCCCCTTTTTTTTTTTGCTCCCACCCATGCACACAGGTCAGTCCCTCTTTCAGACCCCACACCGACCGATTCCAGGCCCGGCAGCCCCATCCCCCACCGCTCTACATCGCAGCCACCCCAGAGTACCCCTGGTGCATCCCTTTAGTGTCGGGGTCCCCTACCTTCACAGGGAACAGCCTTACTGGCCGTCCATATGGTCCTGGATGCTGCTGGAGGTGGCTGATGAGGGCTCAGGAGCTCTGGCGGTGAGGATCTAGGGGGTCATCACTCGACTGCCCAGTGCGCCATTTTCCCGTTTTCTCACCGATGCAGCGTGATGCCCGAGACACAAGGCTGACACCAGCATCTGTCACACTCCTCGGCTAGCAGGACCAAGCACACTGCTGTACTCCTGGCCTCCACCAGGGGTCAGTGGGCACCGGTCCTCTACCCCATCCCCAAGAGAAGGCGAGCAGGCCAGCCTTCCGATGCCCAGGTCCATTCCTGAACCCAGGTCACCAGCATCGCACGGTGAATCTTTCTACTGTGCCAGTGGGCCCATAAAACAGTGTCCTTTTAAATGGTCAAACCCATTTTGCATTGTATTATTTCCATGTGAAACCCCACATTTTATGATTGCTTACCTTCTCTAAAATTTACTGATGTTGCTGGTTGTTTTTATTTGCTTTCTTTCTAAGCAGAAATGAAATGCATGATAATGGCGTGATTACACCCAGCCTTGTTGTGTTTCAAGTCCTTGATCTATTCTTCTTGCATACTTCCTGAACATTAAGAACACCCCCCCAAACATGCAGTCACTCATGAAGCACTAGTCTCCTCTCCCACTGCATCAGGAGTTGCCATCTATGTTGGGAGCGTTCCTAAGTCCAGAAAAGATGCAATACGAGTTAATCAAGGAATGTAAACAGGCACATTTTTGTGTGGTAACACCAGTATGGTGGGCAATCTGTTTTTCACTTAAAAAAATCTGGATCAAACTGCCAGCTACATCAGCAGTCTTTTCAGAATGTTACCAACCATTAAATGTGTCTTTTAAACTAGAGACACTCTGAAGTCACAGTGGGCTGACAATGGTCCTTCCCTTCAAGAGCAGGAAAGAAAAGCAGTACCCCAGCACTTCACGTCTTTATAGCAAGGCTTCATCAGGGGGCAGGGAGACACAAATATGTTCACTTTTATAGGGTACAAGTACTGAAAAGTGTTACAAGATCAAGTGTAATTTAATCATCCCTCCATGTAAAGCAAACTGTATAGAGAATGGACTGGGCACACCTGGAGAGAAAACCTTTTGGTTTGTTTGGGTGGGGGAGGTGGAGTTCAGACAGAAATGAGTAATGCAAAATGTTTCATTCCTCTCCCATGGGCTCCTAGTGTGCCTTTTTGCTGAAAAGCACCAGCAGCCCATTAGATATTGTTTGAAATCAGAGAGTGAAATGATGAAATGCAAGGAGCTCAAAGCGGCCATGGAGAAAGTGCCGGGGTCACCTCGCTTGATGTGTGTTGAAGAAAGCGACACTAAGGCCTGTATTACAGCAATCAAAGCAAGTATCCCACATCTAAATATACTCTGCTTATTTCCTTTGTTTTTGTCAAGAACTAAGTGCTTAAGAAGAGAGATGAAGAGATGGTACTGAATAATGTTTGTTTTTAGTTTATATATCAGTTTGTTCACGGGGTAGATTCGCTGGAACCAAAGCTCCTTTTGAAGGCGAGACCATAATGTCACTACAACAGTGTTTTTTTATCATAATCTTTACTGAAATTTTCTAAACAGTTAATAGCACATTACAAAGAAAATGCAAAATATTGCTGAGAACAAGTGCACACATGCATAAAGATAAATAAAACTTAACAAGTATCTACTACACTGGGTACTGCCATTATTTCTAGTGATGAGACATTTAACTGTACTGTCACTCCCCCCCCCCCCCAGTAGATTACCCAACACGGACCACTAGTTGGGTACTGATGCAATTATTTCTTTGACATCCTCTGCCAATGCCTCTGGCACTGCCTTGCCATATGTCTTGCACATAAACTGTATGAAATGTAACCAGTTGGCCATGAACTTGTCATTCTGTAATCTGAGGAGGGTCGTCAACCTCTCCATGTCCTTTATGTGTGCACAGTTAGCCAACCAATGTGCCTTTTCTGGGGCCTCAGTTTTTAACCATTTTTCTGTTACTGCCTTGGCAGCTGCCACTCTAAGGATATTTAAAAAGTATTTGTACTTTTTTAAAACCATACGTTTACTTTTTTGTTTTTCAAAACTGACATATCAAAATTCCGGTCGCAGAACATGGAAGTATGTCTAACTGATCTATGAAAGTGTCACTCCTTTTAGTACATAAAATTAGTACAGCCTATATCAAAATGACACATCTTTGGGGCAATACATTTGCATCATTTTAACATCCAGAGGTAAATCTTTGAGTTTAGCTGCGAGTTGAATGAGTCCATAAGTAGGATGATAATAAAAACTAATAGTTACAACAGAGTTTCAATGTCTCTAGTACTTGTGAAGGACAAAAAGAGAATCACACATTTTGACAATCGCACACAAAGTGTGTGACTCATACAGAGATCATCACCCTACACAAAAAAAACCCTGTTTTTTTAAGTTAAGTATTTCTGCAGTTAATACTGAAGTAAAATGTTTTATAGTATATGGTTAGGGCTTATTGTGGATGGGAATCAGAGCCTTTCAAAATCCTGTTGTAGGGAAGTTCAAAGCTCAGAAAAGTTGTTGTACTATCGTTCTGATGTTACACTGATAGTACAACTTTCAGCCTTGTCGTGCCACTTGATTGACTCTGTTAACTGGGGCTAATGGAAAAGTAGCATTAACATGTTGGCATGGTCTTCCTACTTTGATGCCTGCGTGATCCTCCTAATTTTGACAGGAAGAGCCTCCCATGGCTTCATATCATGAAAGTAATGTTTTTTTTTAATTTCATTTCAAAATAAACACTGCCAGAAAGAGGGAGCTGGGAGAAGCTGGAGACAGCGGGAGTGGGAAGAAGCAATAGTCAGAGAGAGCAGCACTAGATAACTAATTTTGTCAGTTCCTTTTCTTTTTTTTTTAAATAATTTCTGCAGAGAATATTCTTAGGGTCAGGGGTGTAGAATAGTATCTGAGAATCACTGAAGGAACAGGAGCAGAGTGGTATGACACCGAGCCGAATAAGCTGCCATGGCCAACCGAGTCTGTAAACACAAAGTACGATACACTGTGGGAATAAACATTTTTCATATTTGTGGAAAGGAGATAGTGGTTAAACAAACACTATATAAAACAATGGATGGGTGACCATCAACAACCAGAAGCTGTTTCTTGCTCTAGAGGTCTCTACATATCACCGACTCCTCGATAGAAACACAGCCTTGTTGTTGATGGTCACCATCCACTATTCTGTATGTTTAAAGTGTGACAACTGACAGTCACACTGCTGTAATAGAATGTTAAGCTTGCAAGTCTGTTAGAAAATTGTAAAAGAGACTGTGAACTGGAGATCTGAATGGCAGGATTCCTAATACAGAATAAAGGAGATAGTCCTAAAGGCAAATATCATTCTGGTCTAAATACAACTTTATTAGCTACTGTTTTGTCCAATACCCAGGCAGACACACTTGTGCCTGCAATCTCCTTTAATAAATGCTATAGAACAAACCTGGGAATTCCATTCAGCTTGATCAAGTATTGTCCTCCTCGTCTTTTGAACCAGGGTGTTCTGAGTTCTCATCTCTCTGCTGAGGGGGCTCATGTCTCTGTGCCCATTCCAGGGCATTGGTTGGGTCAGTAAACAAGAAGATCTTTCCCTGGTGGGCAATAATTAGGCAGGCTAGAAATACCATTCCATGGGGTATGGCTCTTCTTGTAACATGGACCTCGTGCCACCAAACTGCTTTTTCTTTTGGCGGGTTGCAAAACTTAGATCATGGAAAAGTTGTACTGCTTGCCCATCCTTCAGCAACATTTGTGTCCTTTGGGCCAATACCAGAGCAAGAGATTACCTCTTCTGGCAGCACATTCCAAGTGTCCACCACCCTCTCTGTGAAGAAGTGCTTCCTGACCTCCCTCCTAAACCTCCTGCCCTCTAGCTTAAGACTGTGCCCCCTTGTGTTATGGTTGCCACTCAGCTTAAAGAGACTCTCCTTATCAACCTTATCTATCCCTTTCAAGTACTGGAAGAACCCAATTATGTCCCCTCTCTCTCTCTCTCTCTCTCCCGTCTTCCAGTGAGTACATGTTCAGTGCCCTCAACCTCTCCTCGTATGCCTTACCCTGCTGACTGGTTATCATCTTTGTAGCCCTCCTCTGGATCTTCTCCAGCAGGTTAATGTCCTGAACTCCAGTCCATGTAGATGTGGCCTTACCAGTGACCTGCACATGAGCAGTATAACCTCCTCCCTCCTACTACTGATCCCCCTAGATATGCATCCCAGCGTCTTGTTTGCCTTTGCTGCTGCTTTCTTGCACTGTGTGGAGTGCTTCAGGTTACTAGTGATCATCACTTGCAGGTCTTTCTCCTACTCTGATGCAGATACTTGGACTGAATGAGTGAATGGAAAGGAACCAGTAAACAGTTAGTGAAGAAGGGTATTTAATTATAACAGGCATGGTCTCTGGCTAGCAGTTACCACTTACCCTTTGACTGAGAGGGTACCCCAAGGGCTGTGCACACCTCCTCCTCAGTCTCCACCTGACACCATAAGTGTCAGCCCCCAGCTGAATGGAGAAAGACAGCAGCCACAGTTGAGTAGGATTCTCAGACTGCATGCCACCTGATGTGAGAAGTGAAGTGAGCAGAGGGGTAAAAGAAAGCAGCATGGATTTACAATGTGTGTGACAGCAGTGTGCAAATGCTCTGTGGGGCATGAACAGTGTTAGTTCTAAACAACAGATATGGTAATTGATTACATCCGCATATGACAAGTCAGAGTTCTGTTCCTGCGAGGAAGCATGCCAGTATGGACTGCAGCCACTGGCTGAGGAAAGTGAGGTTTACAAGTGTAGCTGTGAGTGCAAATGTGCAAACAAAAGGCTAGAACCATCAGTGGATGCCATATTGAGATGGTGATCGAGCAGAGTTTGGAACTCTTAAGTGAGCAAGCAAACTACTATATCCTGAGCAGAAAATAGCTAGTCACGGTCGAAGGTGATGTGCTGATTAAATACTGGGAATCCCCAGCACCTGCAGTGCAGAGTTTGGATAGATATCAAGGTGTGGAAGATTAAGAATAAGCGTCTATTGCAGATCTATTTCAGTTTATTACATCGGACTTACTACATCCCAGTTAAACGTCATAAGTTTATTGCCTTGATTCCAGAACTTTGTCATAGATGTAGGGGCGGAAGGGGTAACCTATCCCATATGTTAATAAATTTCCTTTTGATACAGATTATTGGACATCCATATGGGCTTTTTTATCTAAGATCCTGGGTTATGATTTTCCCTTTGATCCTGGGATTGCTACTTTTGGTTTTTCAGTGGAATCCCAGGATCAACAGAGATGTCAGAAAACCCTATGGAATATTGATGTGTTGGTGGCCACCAAAATAATTTTACAACACTGGAAAAATACAGCCCCTCCCACATATAGACAATGGGTCCAGAAAATGCTTCATGAGGGCAAGGTTGATAGGTCCACTTTCTATTTGGAAAATGACTATAATGGATTTGAAAAATTTGGCAACCAGTTTTGGCTAATTTGGACAATTTGATCTAAAGATTAAATTAGCAAAGATGGAGTAAAAGAAAAGTCTTCATGAGATAATACAATGAATGAGCGCACCCATGCTCTGAGCTCTTTTTATCAATAAAAAAAGCAAACAAAAGAGAATAAGGATGGGAGAGATTGACAACACCAAGGGAAAGATTCACCAGCCTGAGAGGTCAAAATGCTAGTCTTGGTTTACATGTCAATGTGGGTAAATCCAGTTTAGAATCGATTCCAGGGGGGGCTGCAGTTTAGTTGATGCTGCAAGTCACAGTTGTGGTGGTCTCACTTGGTGTCCATGGCAAATCAGGTTATATAGAATGGATCTGCCATGTTGAACCTTGAAAAGGCAGAGTCCCAAAACCAAAAAACAAAGAATGCATACTTAGTCAGAAAAGTGGATTCTAGTCCAAGTTTATTGACCACACAGGATAGACACAAACTTACCAACATTTCATTGCGCACCGTCACTTCTTTGGGGTAGTGTTCCATCCCAGACAAACAAACCACTGTTCAATAGACCATCAGACTCCTTATGTAGGAATACTTAGGGGACACAAAGAAGGACTGGCAGGGTTAAGGAAGCACTAAAGGAAGGAGGCAAATAATTTGACTGGGGATTCTGGAGTAGTCAGATAGAGGTATGTAGACTATGTTTGTTTGTAATACTTCAGCTTATGCGGCTTCTGTCCCTGCTACAGGGGTGACAACTCTTTTAGGGTGCTGTTAAGATGCATGAACCCTCTGAGGAGGTTTCCATCCCTAGATGTGCCATGGGGTTGAGGGGAGATCCCCTAGGTCACAAGTACCTTAATTAAAAACACCCGAAGGAGAAAACGAGTAAACACATGAGCACTTACTTTTTTTTAAAATTCTTTTTCTAGCTCTGCTGGAACCCCGGAGAACTCTCTTGGGCATCCACTCACCTTCAGCTCTACCTCCGGGCCTGAAACTCTCCAGCTTCTGGCACCAGCCCAGCTATCCCCTCGGCTCTGAGCCCTCCTGAGGTGGGGCCGCCCTATCCTCCCAGGGCGCTCTATCTGCTAATTCAGGCCTGGCTAGTCTTGGCCCAGGAGCTGGATGAGTCTGGCCAGTGGAGTGTGGCTGCAGGGGTGGTGTCATTGCCTATATCCGGGAGCAGGGTGTTTTCTTGGTTGCGGCCCTCCCATTCACCCTCTCCACCCTCCCCAACAGAACTTGGTCATGCAATGGTGCCAGGCATGCCCGCTGCAGTTCTGCATCCCTCCAGCGAGCCCTGCACATTACAGTGCCTCCAGTAGCCATCAGGGGCCGCTGGGTGCGTGCAGAGCCTGGATCCCCCCCCCCGAGAGAGGAGAGCAGTCCTCTGGATGCTCGATCCTCTCCCTGCTGACCCCCGGCAGCCCAGACTCATTACCAAACCCAGGTCACCGGTGAGGCGAGAGGTGTGGCATCCAGCGCCTCAACCCTCAGTGCCACCCGGCCAGCTGAGCACTTACTTTTCAAGGAGAGAAAAGACATAGCCTAAAAAGAGGGTAAAGTGTTCAGGAAATTAAATGAATGGCAGGTTGTAATGTGGGCCAACATCCAGCTTCAATAACTCAACAGAAATATTTATAGCAAATTCTGATCTTCTGCATGGAAGAGGGCCCCCCCCCCGTGGATGAAACCTTTGTGGAAACAAGACCTTGGTCATTATTCTTCTTGGCCTGGACCATGATTATTGATGACTCTGACTCTGAACAAATGGGTTTGGAAACAATTCAGGGGAAATGTTTAGAGGAAGGCTCTCACTGTACCCCTGTAACCGGATAACACTGTGAAATGTTTCTGAGTTGATCTGCACATCCAAAGATGGTTCCCTCCACTTGTGAAGTAGACACCACAATGAAGGCAGAACTGTAAGGAGAGAAGTAACTGCTGGAAGACTTTTGCCAACCTCAGTCTGACGGAGGCATACTCTATGATTGATCATTTATTTATTTAGTTTTTGTTGACCAGGAAAGGAGGACTAGACAATTCTGCCTATTTTCAGCCTTCTCCTGGGGGAGGAAGATAAAGATAAATGACAGCTAACATTGAACCAGATTAAACTTTTTTAACTCACTGGCTCCAGTAGCACTTTTCGAAGTTTGAGGATTCCATTGATTAACCATAATTCAAAATGGCATCCCAGAGCTGATGAGTCAAATAATGATTGGGGAACTAAAGGAAGAGGGAACCAAAACGAGACCAGGTGGGCTGTAGACAGACACAGGGAAGATTGCGTCAAAATAAACTTTTGAGTGGATCTGCATGGCCAAAGGAACCCTCAGGGTGGAGATGGTTAAACCCTTAAAAGCAGGAAGTCATAAATACTATACTGTAAGTGCTACTGAGTCAATGTGATGGATAAAGGTCCTGTGGTGAGAATCCCACTTGGCTAAAAGGACACTCCTTGGTGAGGTTTCCACCTCCGGATGTGGACTTCAGGAAGCAGAGTAAGCACATTGACCTCCAGGACTGTGAAGCTTGAGCAAGGTCTTTTTAATCATCGAGGCCTAGAACTGGCCGTAGAGGGGCAGCAGCGGGATAGTGTCTGAAACTGATGAGGAAGGAAAGGGAGCAGAAGTAGGATGATGAGATAAAGCCCGAGTCAGAAGCAGTGATGAGTATGGGGGTAACTGCCTGAATAAGTAAGATAAACAAAGCCATAAAGAACAATGAAAGAATGGACAGAGAACAAAGGGGAGGCAGGAAAGGGAGCAGAGGTTGGGGAGGGGGCAATTACAGAGTGCAGGATAAGGAAGGGGACTGGCACCAGGGAGCCAGACCACATGAGGAACTAGTGGCTGCAGGGAAAAACAGCACCAGGAGGTGAAAGGGGGGGGTTGAACAAGCAACAAGGGGGCCAGGAGAGAGAAGAGGCAGCAGGCGTGGGGAAGGGTGGCTGAGATAAAATGGAAGGAACAGCAGACCAGGAAGCAACAAACAAGCATGATTAGGAGAATGATCAGGACACAAGCAGCAGAAGAGAGAGACAACAGGGAAAGGAGCAGTATGAGGAAGGAGGCAGACCAGGGATCCATAAGGAGAGAGCAGCAGAAGGAGCAGGACCAGCTAAAAAGAGACTAAGCTATCACAGCCAGAAAGTGCACAAACATGCAGCAAAGCAGCAGAAGCAGCAGGGTCATGGGAGCTGCAAGTGATTGGGAGAGGCTGAAGGAATGCTTGTAGCAGTCATCACAGAGCAGGTGGAGGTGGGTGTGATGAGGGTGGGATGGATAACACAGACACTTAGACGTAAGGTTGAACACACCAGCTAGTATGTCCTTTTATTCAACAAATACAGAATGGAATATAAAACTTTCAGAAAGCAAAACGAAAAATGGATAAGCAAACCAAAACAAAATCACAGAGTGGAGTTCATATATAGAGAATAGTGCATGGCAACCATGCAAAAACCAACCTAATGTGCCACAGAGGTGTTCTGATTAACTCAGACCTCAAGAGCAAAGCTTGAGAGGTCCAAGGTAATCAGAACCAAGGTGGCACAATAGGCTGGTTTCACATGAGGTTGCCCATGCACTATTTTTTATAGTGTATAGTCCCCATTTTCAATTAGGGTTTTAATTTTTAAAATACAAAAAAAAAATGTGTTGCTCCTTTGTGCTTTTCAAGTTAGGGCTGCTTGCTAGGTGGTGTGCATGGTTGCTAGGGAACAGACATGTCCTTGTTTAATGAGCAGCCTTCTATTGGCTGTCATTCCGGTGTGGAAGGGATTTTCAAGAAAAATAAAATGGCAGTCATAGATCTTGCTGAGCGAGAGGGAGTTCATTTGGGGATCGCTTGTTTTCTTTTTTTAAACTCAAAATATCTGGTTGATCCTGCATGTTTTGAGGCTGTGATGTGACTGCTTCAACCACCACAGCCAGGAGTGTGGAACCGCCATTTCTGCCAAGCAAAGGTAAGCGACTGAGTGTGTGGAACCTCAGAGGTTGTCAAAATGTTGTTCTGCTGCAGTAGGGTACAATCACATTCCATGACCTTTTGAACTGCAGCAGAACAACATTTTAGAACCTCCGTTTCCATGCATAATAAGGGTCTACTATAACAGCATATCCTTCCACTATGCTCTGTGAGTTCTTACTGGTACAGCCTCCCAGACTGAACTGAAAACTCAAACCTTGGAAGGGTCTTTTTTATTGGGCAATCTGGTTACGTGGTCCACCCATGGACTAATACAAAGTAAAATACTACATTATACAGAAGTGTGGGGGATCAGAAGGACCTTATTAATATAAAGCATTTCCAATATTAATCATTATAAGCATTGATAAAACATTAACATAGTGAAAAACAAACCAAATTCTGGATAACTGTTCACTAAGCTCCACCCACCTCCTAGTGACGGACAGTGACCATCCTATATGTATAGACTGAGAATGAGGCTGCTGGCTCCCTAGGAGACAGCATCTTGCAGACTTCAAGGAACCACACCTTCTCCTTCACTCTGTTTTAGGTAAGTAGGGGCCTAGCATATGAGCTGAATTTAGAATTTATTAGAACAAAGAAAAATGAAAGTGAAAACAATGCAATTGCCACAGCAGTTTCATGAAAATGAACAGAAGGTGCAAACAAAATGAAGCAAAGTACAATTGTGTTTCTTTCCCCTGGTAAAAAAGTGTTCAGCAGCAAAAGCACCCAGCAACAGATAAAACAAAAAGAAGAAAGAAAAACAGCTGAGAGAGCCCAATATGCATGAACTTGCATAATGTACAGAAGAACATCTTAATGTATTTCTGGATTTATTTCTGTGTTTCTTCTGGGTTTTCTACTTTGCTTCTGAGAACTATCCTAAACATAGGGTTAATAAGAAAACTCTAGTTAAACTTTCTCTTTGTAGAGCCATCAGTTCAGGGCATTAAACAAATGTGCAAGTGCTTTAAGCGGATACCAGTACAAACACAGCTGTACATTTTATTTTATTCCAGGTCTCTCTAAGCACTTTGTGTTTGTATTTGGCGCCAAACCAGTAGCTGCTAGCCCATAATATTTCCCTGTTTTTTCTGGCGCTTAGTCAAGACAAGCATAAATGGGGAATTCTTTCTCATATTTTATTTTAAACTACTCCACCCTCATTTTCTTTTAGTTTGTTTTTATGGCAGCACAGAAACTAAGTGGGGGGGAGGAGTAATAATTATCAAAATTATCAGTGTCAGTGGCTCAGTAGGTAGCACTCTCGCCTCTGAGGCTGGGAGATCAGAGGGCTGTGGGTTCAGTTCCCACATCTGGCACTTGGGTTAATATCCCAATACTGACACTGTAGTGCAGCATGAGGGGTGCTGCACTTCTGAGGTGCCGCCTTTTCAGATGAGATAATAAACCGAGGTCCCATCTGCCTGGATTGGTAGTAGTTCAGGTGGATGTTAAAGATCCCATGGCACTTATCGAAAAGAAGAGTAGGGCAATTTCCCTGGTGTTATGGCCAAATTTCTCCCATTCACTAAAAATACCACCAACAGCTTAATCTGGTTCAATTTCAGTTGCTTACCAGCTGTATCCCACTCCCCCCGGTCGCCCCTGAAAAAGGGACTTCTAGGCCTAGTGGGCTTACTGGGTCAACAAAATTCAATAAATAAATAAATAATAATAGCATGGGTGTATACAGACACCCAGACTCCTAGACTCTGTATTTAAAGGTGCAGAACCTTATTTAGGCACAAACAGATGCCGCAATGCGAAGTAGCATTTCAGCAACCAGACAGGGATTAGAAAATAAAGCGGGGAAGCACAGAATGCAAAGGATACTCGAGTGGGTGGCCAAGTCCACTCGGGTAGAAATGGGAAAAAGGCAGCAAAAGAAAGAGAATACAAAAAGTGCTACTGCAGTAGGCTTTTAGGATTAGAAGGATGAAGAAGGATTTTGTCCAGGTTGCCAAACAGAGAAAACTGGGAGTGGAGTGGGGGGGGGCATTTTACTGACACCACTACAGTAAGAGAAGAAGCAGAAGAGAGGGCAAGCAAACAGGCAGTCACATGACTGCTACAACAAATCAATTATTTGAAGGACGCCTGGGCACGCACCACATGAATACCACATGGTTGGGGTGTGTGACTGAGTTGCCTGCTGCTACACCAACCCACAGGCAAAGCCCTGCAGTTCAGCATGGGCAGTAGTCTAGATTGGGCTAGTGTTTGTCTGGTAACCCTGGTCATTCGATTTCTTAACCAGCAGAGTATACCTGTTTTAAGGTGAATATGTTTGGTGATTTCAGATAGATGGATCTCAAAAGTTAAGCTAGGATCAAGGTGCAGGCCCAGATATTGGTACAGTAAGTTTCTGTCACCTTGATTGGAGTGTGATATTGGCCAGTATTTGAAAGGAGTTATGGGTTTTACCAAGCATAGCTCTTGACCCAAAAGCATAGGTTTGGTTTTAATTTTGTTGAGCACAGTCCTGTTTCTTTAAATCAGTTTTGTAATGCAGTGAAATCTGCACACAGGGTGATGTTTGCATCTTCAGTTGCATTTGAACGTGTTAGGTACTGCATCATCCACATACGAAATGACTTTTGATTAGTTGAATGCCTTTAAGAGCTGGTTGATGAACAGGAAGGGCAGCAGAGATCTGGAACTTACCTATGGCACTCACTGTGCTACAATGCAGGGGAGCAGACATGACACCATTCGTTTAACCATCTGTTCTTGGTTATACAGATAGTTCCTGATCCAATTAACTGCAGGCGCACTAAATTGTAAGTGCGAAGCAGTTGCATCAACAGGGTATGATACACAGTGTTAAAGGCCTTAGTGTTCATGTTCATCTTTCTTGAATTTCTCCCTTCCTAATTTAAGTGAGTTCTTCATCATCCCTGTATTTGAGCTCAAGAAAAAATGTTCTTTGGTTTCTACCCTATATATCCCATGCAGGGAGTTATACATTTCTGTCTCACCTCTTATCCTTATCTTCTTGAAGGCGTACTTAAACTCTTTGTTTCTCAGAGATCAACTGCTGTTTAATAGCAAACAACAAAGCCCTTATGAAAATGAAATCTATTTTTAAATATATTAACAATATACTGTATTTACATATATTGAAATATATTCCAATCTACTTGTTTGCTAACATATTGTAATATATTGGAAAAATTTATATATTTAAAAATTTGCAAATCTGTTGCAATATACTGTAAATATACACTTTATGACTACTTTAGTATATTACGTATATTGCAAAATATATTGATTACATTCCAAATATATTGAAATAAGGATGGTAAATATACGTTACTGGTATATTGTCTACACACACACACACACACACATATATATAATCTATATATAATCTCAAATGTTTCTTGTATTTAAAAATATATGTAATATTAATATAACTATTAACCAGACAAAAACAAAGGGAATTATTTATGATTTAATGTACCTTTATCTGTACAACTGGAGTTCATCTTGTTAGTCACATTGGAGATATATACATTTAAATTATGGTGAAATATTCATAGTCGGCTGGACAGGAGACTGGGGTTCAACATGGGAAGAATAGAGCCTGTATCCCCCTCATAGGTTGCACTTGAGCTCTGAGGGGGCAGCTGTCCTAAAGACTAGAAGGGAGGACTGTATAGCAAGGAAGCTGGATTAAAACTGAATCGGGTGGGGGGGGGGTTAAGACAGGGCCACCCAAGAGGTTACAAAGCTGAGAGGATATCAGCCTCCCCCCCCCCAGGAAAATGACAAGGCAGAAGTAAAGAAAGCAGACAGTAGCAGGGAGGGTTTGGAAAAGGAGGATAGGGAGGATGGGGCTACATGGTGGAGGGGTTTGGTTGCAAACGCCAGGAACCTGGGACGTAAACTTGGGGAGCTGGAGGCCACCATAGTGGATGAGGGTCTTGACACTGTAGCGGTGTGTGAGACTTGGTGGAGACAGTGATACCAGGGTATAGATTGCTTAGGAAAGACAGGGTGGGGAAGAGGGGGGAGTGGCAGCATTATATGTCAAGGCAAAAACTGGGGCTACGGAGGGGCTGGAGGTGGAGGGGGAACTGAGATAATGTGGGTTACCCTAGACAAGGGATATGGAGAGCGTCTGAGGGTCAGGGTAGTTTATAGACCTCCCATGCAGGGGGAAGAAGGGGAGTTAATCAGCTTGTACAATCTGTAACAAAGATGGTGAAAAAAGGGGAAATTCTGCTAGTCGGGGACCTAAACCTTCCTGACATCAACTGGGAGAACCCCACAGCAGCAGCATTTAGGAGCAGGAACATCTTAGAGGCACTACAAGGTGTATTCCTACAACAGAGGGTTAGGGAGCCCACTAGGGGTGACAACCTGTTAGACATGGTCCTCACAAATGGGGACAGTGTGGAGGAGATGGAGGTGGGGGAAGAAATAGGCACAAGTGATCACAGGGATGTCTGGTTCAGAGTTAGAATGGGCAGGGAAAGGAACAGGACAAAAACCAGGGTAATGGACTTCAGAAAGGTAGACTTTAACAGGATGAAGAGGATAACTGGGAGAAAATGTCAGGGTTGTGGAATTTAAAGGAGGTGAGTATTTATGGGCAGCTATTGGAGGGTGCTGAAAAGCACTGACCTATCGAGAGTCAGAAGTCAGAGGAAGAGAGACCACTATGGTTTACAAAAAGAAGTGGTGAGGTGGTCAGGGAGAAGGCCAGGGCATTCAGGAGGTACAGGACGACACAAAGAATGAGGATAGGAGATAGAGGAATAGAGGGAGGTAGGCAGAGGATAAGGAGGGCTAAAGAGGCCACTGAGGAGAGGATAGCAAATCAGGCCAGGAGAGGAGATAAGACCTTCTTTAGGTATGTGGGGGAGAGGAGAAAGGCACAGCAGGGAATAGAGAGACTGAGAGGGAGGGAGGAACAAGGCTGGAAGGGATTTTGAAAAAGCGAGACACTAAACAACTACTTCTGTTCAATCTTCACAGGAGGAAGCGAGGCAGAGGGCCAGTGCAGGAGAAGGGAAAAACTGCAGGCAAATGGACTCCACAATGTTTACACAGATAGAGTAAGGGACGCACTGGGCAGACTAAGGGTGAACAAGGCAATGGGGTCTGATGGCCTGCACCCAAAGGGTACTCAGGAGAGCTGAAGGAGGCTGGCACCTCCTCTGGTGAGACTAGTTAACTTGTCCTTGGAAACAAGTACGGTGCCTGGGACTGGAGGAGGTGGAGTGGTTGCATTACATAAGAAGGAAGCAGGAAGAGGTCAAGAACTACCATCCTTTTAGTCTCATCTTGGTAGTGGGAAGGTAATGGAAACATTACTAAAGGAAAGGGTGGTGGAATTCCTGGAGGCCAATGATTTGCAGGACTCAAGACAACATGGCTTCATAGTGGAAGATCCTGTCAGACTAACCTGACAAAGTTTTTCGATTGGGTGACACAGGTAGTGGACCAGGGTGGAGCAGTGGACGTGGCCTATCTGGATTAAAGTAAGGCCTCGACACCATCCCAAACAGAAGGCTGGTGAATAAGCTTGAGAATCTGGGGGTTGACCAGAGAGTTACTAGGTGGGTAGAAAACTGGCTGACTGGGAGGTGTCAAACAGTGGTTGTAAATGGGGAACATTCCAGGGAATGGGCAGCAATCAGTGGGGTGCTGCAGGGGTCAGTACTGGGACCACTACTCTTTAACATCTATATTTGCAACCTAGTGGAGGGATTGGAGGGTAGGGTGTGCTTATTCGGGGATGATACGATGGTCTGCAACAGGGTAGACTCACAAGGGGGGGTGGAGGCTATGAGATGAGAACTGATAAAGCTGGAGAAGTGGTCGGAAACCTGGCAACAAAATTTAATGCAAAAAGTGTGTGATGATGCATTTGCGGAGGAGAAGCAAGAAGGCTACTTACTTCCTTGGGAGGAGAAAATTAAGGGTATGGAACAAGAAAGGGGCCTGGGGATTATTATATCAGGGAATCTTCAGGTGGGAAACCAGTGTAGCAAGGCAGCAGGTAAGGCAAATGGTATGTTGGCTTGCATTGCAAGGGGCTTTGCTAGCAGGAGGAGGAAGGGAGGTGCTAATGCCGTTGTACAGAACTATGGTGAGTCCGCACATGGAGTATGGGGAGCAGTTCCGGAAACTGCACCTATGTAAAGATATTGAGATGCTGGAGAGGGTTTAGAAGGGCTACCAGGATTGTGCATGGAATGCAGGATAAACCATTTGAGCAGAGGTGCAAGGAGCTACAGTAACCCTGTACCCATTGGAGACCAGGAGGAGAGAAGGTACATGATTGAGACTTTAAGTACTTGAAGGGGATTAATGGGTAAAGGAGGGAACTTGATCTAGAAAGAAGGAGGGCAAACACAAGGGGTCATAGCCTTAGAATAGAAGGTGGAAATACAGAGGCAATGTCAGAGGCAAATCTTCACAGAAGGGTGGTGAAGGCCTGGAACAGGTTGCTAGAGAGGAGGTGGTAGAGAGAGATGAACTGGTGGAGAGGTTCAAGAGGGCAAGGACAACCATATGAGGTTGGGATGTGGTGAAGATCTGAAATAGTACAGTGGTGGTGGGGAGTGGGGGAGGATATAAAGGGCAGACAAGATGGGCTGTATTGTACTTTTTGTCATCAAGTTTCTGTGCAGTCTGTGTAATCTGTATCTGTCCTCATGCTTTTTCTCTTCAGCCTTACTCTTTTCCCTACAGATTCTCATATATCTGTTAACTTTCACCTTATATAGCATACTGTATGTATATATTTAGCTCATGTATATATGTTCATACAAGCTCATGCTTCAGTTATGTGAATTGATTACTTGTATTCATATGTTGGTTTTGCACTGTTGTTATTGTTAACTATATGTCCAGGTCCATCTTGCAAATGAGTTCTGCTCAATGATGTTTCACCTGGTAAAATAAAGATTGATTGATTGTTGTTTTACAGTGCAGCTTTAACTCAAACATACATTTTATACTTTTATACTATTATAGGACTTACCCACAAGCTTATCTTCTTAAGGGCTCAGATCAGTATTTATATCACCTCATTTGTTTCCTTTTAGGTCAGGGTGAGATCCTACATGTAACTGCTTTATAACTTGTACCTTTCCTTTCAGTCTGTAAGCTAATGTTGTGAAGTTGAAATTATTGTAGTTCTAGTAATTATCTTGATTTTGGCTGCTACATTTTTGAAATATACAAATTAGCTATGGAAATGTACACATAGGACCAAACTAAGCATTTACAAAATATATGTAACATATAAACAATATATGTAACATGTTCAAAAATATATATAATATATGAACTATAGTAACATGTACAGAAATATATTATAATATATAAAATATATGTAACTGTAACATATATATAAAATATATGTAACATATACAAAATATATATGTAACATGTAAAAATATATATATGTATAATTACTGGTAAGCAATTTTTCTTAGGGCTCAACTAGTTGATATTTGTTGTAATAATCAGTTGGTTATTACGACATTTATGTGCTCAGTCTTTCAAAACGAGAGCGCTCTTTCATTGGCTCCCTGTTAGTGTGTGGGCAGCCTAAACAGTTCTTAAAAAATGGTGGCTCCATAACTTTGTTAGCGAGGAACTGCTATAACAATACCCTCACCTTCTCAGAATCATTTTTATGTTGGCTCACGCTTGCACAGCCAACATGTTTCGGTAGTAGCAGATTTGGAGGCATGGTCACAGTTGGGCGAATGCAGAGCATGCATCAGAAGGTGTGTCCCTCATTCCCCAATCAGGCAGCAGGAGGCACTGACCTCATGCATGCCTAATGTGGCCATCACAACAAAGAAAAGGTCCGCTGCAATGAGAGTGAAGCTTACATGCAGCGTGACCATTCACGCCCTCCCGGTGGTACAGGCAACCGGGCAGTGACTTCCGCCACTGCTGCCTGTCATACGCCAATGGGGAGCCCATCGCATCGGCATGTCAGCCCCTTTTGTTGGATTGCCGAGGGAGTGCCCAATCCCCTCGTAGCATCATGCATCCCCCACATCATGCGCCCCCCCAACAGTTTTTCTTGCAACGGGGCCCTAATCCCATCAACTTTACCCCTGTATTTTGCGATGGGGAGCCTCCCCTGTCGGCATCATGCACCATCCCCTCCATTTGTTATGTGCTGATGGGGGTGCCCAGTCCCCTGTCGGCTAAAGCACCCCCCACCCACAAACACTGTGGTGGCATGCTGGGAGCCCACCCCACCATGGCAAATCCTACCTGAAACATGAAAACCATCCCGCAACTTTTTTTTTTTTTTTTGTTTAAACCCTGTAAAACAAAAACGGTCCCTCGGGAGTCTCCCTGCCCACTCCCACAACCCGCTGACCCTCTGCACCCTGCTTCCCACCCCCTCACCCCATACTTTTCCTCTGAGTCCGGCGCAATAATCTGCGGTGGACTGGGAACATGTCTGCGTTTCTTCAAAGCCAACCACAAACTGAGGAAATGCCGTAAGCTATATAATGGAATAAGTGGGGTTTTCAACTTTGATGCATATCTCGGCTTTTTTTTTTTATTTTGGCACCAAATTTTCAAGCATGGGATTTTGGGACCCCTCCTCATAATTCTTGCACTGTCATGCGTTTATCCGTCCCGAAAGGTGATTTTGCAGTCACTGTGCAGAATCAACTTTTGGGACTGATTAATGCCATGGCAGTGCCAGAATTCATGAGGTGGGCTCTCAAAAAGCCTATGTTGCAAATTTGGTGGGAAAAATCCAAAAATGACTGTTTTACGAGCGTGCATTGCGCAGTTTCCACGCATACTCATAACTTTGCGAATTTGCAATATTTTGATGCCAGATTTTCAACATTGCCATTTTTCCACACCTCCTTGTGAACAGTGCAGCTGTCATTTTCACATCCTGGCTGAAATGTGTTTTCACACTCCCGGCGCAGAATAGCGTGGTCACTGTGGGAATTCAATGTTTGGGACAGATTACGAAAATGACAGTGGCACTGTTCATAAGCAGAGGTCCTAAAATGCCTATGTTGAAAATTTGGTGATGAAAGTCCATAAAATGAGTGTTTTCTGAGTGTGCATTGCACAATTTGCATGCAAACTCGTAACTTTGTGAATTTGTAATATGTTCACTCCAGATTTTCAAAATTGGCATTTTTCCACACCTCCTTATGAATGGTACAGCTGTCATTTTACATATCCTGGCTGAAATGTATTTTTGCATGTCCGGTGCAGGGGTACCGCGATCGCTAATACAATCAGTTTCGGGACAGTGTGAGGAAATGATGGTCACACTGTTCATGAGCAGAGGTCCTAAAATGCTTATGTTGAAAATTTGGTGCCGAAAGTCCATAAAATGACTGTGTTGCAAGCATGCGTTGCGCAGTTTCCACGCACCCTTGTAACTTCTCAAATGTGCAATATTTTCATGACAGATTTTCAACACTGGCATTTTTCACACCTCCTTATCAACAGTACAGCTGTCATTTTTCACATCCTGCCTAAAATGTGTTTCCACACCTGTGGCCCACAATGACATGGTCGCTGTGGGAAATCAACTTTTGGGACTGATTAACAAAATCACAGCATCACTGTTCATGAGGGGAGGTCCCAAAATGCCTATGTTAAAAATGTGGCTAACAAACTCCCACAAATAATTGGGTTATGGCTGTGTATTACGCAGTTTCTATGCATTCTAATGACTTCACCAGTTTTTCATATTTTCACTCCAGAGTTTCAGTGTTGCCATTTTTTACCCTTCCTCATGAACAATACAGTTTCCATTTTCCACATCCTGCCCAAAATGTGTTTTCGTCCCTGTGTCACCAAATGGCATAGCTGCTGTGCAAAACCACCTTACAGCTCACAAACTGATTATTGCCGCTTCTCTGAGGGTGGCCTCACAAACAGCCCATGTTGAAAATCTGGAGTGAAATACCACCGCACCCCTATGGTGTTAGGGTTTCCAACTGTAGCACCCCACCCAGTACAGACTGACAGGCGCCAGGGTTATGACTTGGGATCACCAGATGTAATGCTCATGCCATTGTACCCCCACCCCACCCTGCAGCCACTGACAGGCATCGTGGTGTGCCTTGCACTGTTCGGCCACAACATTCACCCCATTCTCCTATACTGCACCCATATCAGCGTAGTTCCTTATGGAATGGGGTAAGGATGATTCCCAAAGACCCCAAAGCACACCACGACACTTGTCAGTGTCTACAGGGTAGGGTGATGTACAATGGCATGAGCGTTATAGCTGATGACCCAAAGGCACACCCCAATGCCTGTCACTCTCTACAGGGTGAGGGTGGGGTTGGCATCACCTCAGTACTTCACTGCCATTCCTAATATGCATCTCTACCTCTGGCACTACCAAAGCCAATGCCAGCGAGACAACATTCGGCATTGACAAATGCTTGTTTTAAATCTATCTGGTTGATCCTACCAACAATTTTTATTTTCAAGTATCTGGTTGATCCTGAGGTTTACCAGTCAGCCTCAGCCAACACACACCTGTCAGCAGGAAATGGTCCGTGGCGGATTGCCCTCGTGTAGAAGAAAGTGCGATCACAATCATGATTGCAATTTCAGTTGTGAAATAGAGAAAAGAAAATAAAATTAAGTGGCAGTAGAGGGAGCTGCAGGCTTCTGGAGTGTGGTTAGGCTGCTGTGGGGTGAGAGGGACAGAGAGACCAACTCAGGACTTCTGCACAGCAAGGAAATCCGTAGTGTGAGCTGTGGGGGGGGGGAAACGGGGGCAAGAAGCTGCAGCTGCATTTGGCCCTGCTGTGGGGTGCAGAAGTATGCCCCAAAGAGGTAGACTGAAGATGTCATGGTGAGGAAGAGGGGGAAATTACTGAAAAGACGAGAGAGAGAGAAAGATATAGTGTGTGTATATGTCAGTCACAGCACTTGGGCTGCAAAACATCGTTTACCAGCAATTATATAAAATAAAAGATGTGGAAGCATGCATATAAGAATTTAATGCACACCCTTGGTGTGGGATGCTTTGATGGACATGGCATGCCACACCTCGAATGTGCATTAAATTCTCATATAACACATCTCCCCATCCTTGAGATAGATATACATATATATATATATTTTCAATATTCTCAGGGTGATCAGACCTACAGTGAGAATATTGCATTTATCCTCACTGTAGGTAAATTTATCCACACAGTAGGTAGAGATTGGTTCATTTGGAACTCATTTGCATATTCGCCTGCAGTAGCAGTAGTAACTATGTTCAAATGAGAGTAACTTAAAAACGAAAAAAGATACCATGGTACTGTGAGCATGAAAGTTATTCAGCAGAAAAATATCTACAAAATGAGTGCTGTTTCATTTATGGCTAACTTTTTTTTATATAATTAGCTGAAAAACAGCAAAAATGCATTTGTTTCACTTTTTTCGACAAACAAATGTGAATAACTTTAAAACGAAAAATGATAGCATGGTACTGTGAGCATGAAAGTTGTTCAGCACAAAAATATCTACACAATGAATGTTTTTTCATTTATGACTAACTTTTATTTTTTTATATAATAAGCAAAAAAAGCAGAAAATGAAATTTTGTTTGCTTTTTTGACAAACAATTTAATAACTTTAAAACAAAAAATGATAGCATGGTACTACGAGCATGAAAGTTGTTCAGCACAAAAATATCTACAAAATGAGTGGTGTTTCATTTATAGATACCTTTTAGTTTTTTATAATTAGCAAAAAAACTGCAGAAAATTCACATTTTTTCACTTTTGCAACAAACAATTGCATATAACTTTAAAATGAAAATAATAGCATAAATAAACATATATGTAACATATATAAAGTATATAAGTAAACATGTAATATATATACAGTATAAAATATGTGTAATATATATAAAATATGTGTAACATTCAAAGAATACAGTATATATTTTGAAATACACTAATATATGTCAGACAACGTATTACTAAATAGATTGACATACTTTCATGCAATGCATGAGGCAGAAATACATTATGATTATATATTTCTGAAATGTATTGTTTTATGTATTTCATCAATTCAGTGTATTGACATACTTAACATAATTTCCAGTATATTGAAATGTATTTTATTTTTGTAATAATATATAATATTTTAATACATTTAACATACACTTACAAGTTCTTTAATTAGAAATGTATGGTTTCACTTTATGCTGAAATACACTGTGTATTACATTTAATTGCATCAATGTATTTCTCAACATAGAGACACATTTTTCCATATTGTGAGTTAGAAATATTATGTCAGTATATTTAAAATATATTCAATAAAATATATATTACATTGGCACAGCTCATTTCTCAGTGAACTGACATACATTAATGCATATTTTTCAATACATGGGCTGTATATGCAAATCACCACAGAATATTCTGCTGGTTCAACTGTAAACAGAAATGCATGGTACCAAAAGTCTCTCACACAGTCTGCAAAGGGTGCTAACAGAAGACACATATACATGTTTCATCCTACCAGGACTCATCAGTTGAACCTGCAGAATATTCTGTGGTGATTTGCATATACACCCATGTTGCTTTGCATTATGGGGGCATGTGTGATTTTGTATTTCTTTGAAACTTGGCATCCTGACCAGTGCCCTTTTGGGTAACCTTTGCCTCAGTGCTTGCACACTGAAGTTCTTGTCTTTAAGCTTGTTTCTTGTTTTATGGGTTCACCACATCATAACCCAGATAGACCATCTTAGGGCAGCTGGTTCATTCCACTGGGGTGTCACACAGACGAGCACACTGATGAGTCCTGGTAGGATGAAACACGAGTATGTGTCTTCTGTTAGCACCCTTTGCAGACTGTGTGAGAGACCTTTTGGTACCATGCATTTCTGCTTAAAGTTGAACCAGCAGAATATTCTGTGGTGATTTGCATATACAGCCCATGGTGGAAACACGTGTATGTGTCTTCTGTTGGCACTCTTTGCAGACTGTGTGAGAGACCTTTTGGTACCATGCATTTCTGCTTAAAGTTGAACCAGCAGAATATTCTGTGGTGATTTGCATATACAGCCCATGGTGGAAACACGTGTATGTGTCTTCTGTTGGCACCCTTTGCAGACTGTGTGAGAGACCTTTTGGTACCATGCATTTCTGCTTAAAGTTGAACCAGCAGAATATTCTGTGGTGATTTGCATATACAGCCCATGGTGGAAACACGTATGTGTCTCTGTTGGCACCCTTTGCAGACTGTGTGAGAGACCTTTTGGTACCATGCATTTCTGCTTAAAGTTGAACCAGCAGAATATTCTGTGGTGATTTGCATATACACCCCATGGTGCTTTGCATTATGGGGGCATGTGTGATTTTTGTATTTCTTTGAAACTTGGCTTCCCGCGCAGTGCCCTTTGGGGTAACCTTTGCCTCAGTGCTTGCACACTGAGGTTCTTTGTTTTTTAGCTTGTTTTTTGTTTTTATTGGGTTCACCACATCATAACCCAGATAGACCATCTTAGGGCAGCTGGTTCATTCCTCTGGGGTGTCACACAGATGAGGCAAACTGATGAGTCCTGGTAGGACCCTTTGCAGTCTGTGTAAGAGATCTTTTGGTACCATGCATTTCTGCTTAAAGCTGAACCAGCAGAATATTCTGTGGTGATTTGCATTATGGGGGCATGTGTGATTTTGTATTTCTTTGAAACTTGGCTTCCCGGCCAGTGCCCTTTGGGGTAACCTTTGCCTCAGTGATTGCACGCTGAAGTTCTTTGTCTTTTAGCTTGTTTCTTGTTTTTATTGGGTTCACCACAGCATAACCCAGCTATACCATCTTAGGGCAGCTGGTTCATTCCACTGGGGTGTCCCACAGACGAGGCACACTGATGAGTCCTGGTAGGATGAAACACGAGTATGTGTCTTCTGTTAGCACCCTTTGCAGACTGTGTGAGAGACCTTTTGGTACCATGCATTTCTGCTTAAAGTTGAACCAGCAGAATATTCTGTGGTGATTTGCACATGCAGCCCATGGTGCTTTGCATTGTGGGGGCATGTGTGATTTTGTAATTCTTTGAAACTTGACTTCCTGGCCAGTGCCCTTTGGGGTAACCTTTGCCTCAGTGCTTTCGCGCTGAGGTTCTTTGTCTTTAATTTTTCAATATATTGCAATATATTCCATTTTTGTAAAAGACAGTATGATATTTGGTTCCAAAGATAAGCTATCTAGAGTCCCAGCTCCACTTCAGAGGTTCAGTGTTTATTATGCATCTCTTAAACAAGTAGAAAATGTCAAATACTTGGGAATCTTATTAGATTCAAATTAAACATTTTTCAGTGTGTATCAGTACTGTCAGTAAACAAAATAAGCAGATCTTGGGAGTTCCATATCATCTTAAAAACTGCCTTACTAAAGAGGTTAGATTAGCTATTGCAGAGAAATCCACTTATCAAACTTTTTTTTTACTAATATCATATTTTATCTCCCACTGCCAGCAGAGCTTGGTGGCGGTTATGCTGACCATCTGTGCTTTGTTCCCCTCCAGCTGTCGTGGGTCATGCTGCACGGCAGTGGGGGGTTAGATTTTTGCCAGGTATTTTGTTTTTGATCTGTTGCTTTGTCCCTGAAACCCCGCCCCTGAGGACACCGGCATGAAGAACATGAGTCCAGGCAGTAGACGTGCTGGCACACATCTTAGCCAAGGGCCAAGCACCTAATGGTGTCCTCCCCACCCCACACTGTGAGTCCCATATCACCACCCATGCATCCACAGGCAGCAGGAAGGGACAATTTGACAGCCACCCCTGAGGGAAGTGCATCCTATGGGACACTAAAACCTCCTCTTCCTTCCGGCCGTCTTCTGATGATATCAGGCTTGTTCTGAACCTGCTGGTCACGGTGTTATGGGGGTACCACTACCAGCATGCTGACAGGCGGCACTATAATTTGTGCATTTTCTTGTGTTCCAGTCTTAGAACATAGTTACGCTTGACTACAGCTTATAACAATATCTGCTGCTTTGTCACTGGTGCTGCCTACTGTCTTGACCATGGTACACTTTATTCAAAATTAGATTGTTGCCTCTTAGAGACTGTAGTCAATTCAAGTTGTTTCTTGATAGATAAATCTTTAAGACTTTCTTCAGTGTCACTTTTGTTTGATCTCTCATCTCCACAAGTCTCTTTAAGGAACTTGAGGTCCTCTGACCAACCATTTTTAACTGTACAGCACACCTCTACCTCAAAGAGGTGAAGGGCATTTTCCATTTACTAACATACTAAAATGCCAGCAGAATATACCTAACAGTCTTTCGTGTCTGCTCGTTTGGTCAGCCCCCACCCTGGGAGCTGACCTTGCTGCCCCCCTCACCTTCTCTGGCTTCTCCCTTCCCAGTTCCGGATATTCTCGCTGCACTGGATTTTGCTTCCAGAACCCTTCCCCTGTACCTGTCCCACCCCCTATTGAACCCCTCCACTGTCTCTGCCTCCACCAGCCCCTGGGCAGTGCATTCCATGGCTTCGCCACCCTCTCAGTGAAGTAGCACCTCCTCCTTCCCCTTGAATCTTCCCTCTCAGCTTTCACCCATGTCCTCTAGTTGCCCCTCCTCCTTCCTTTCAAGCACCCTGACTGCTCCTCCCTATTTACCCCTTCATGTACCTGAAGACCTCTATCATGTCCCCCAGTCCCTTCTCTCTTCCAATGTGTATATTTAGCTCTTGAGCTTCTCCCCATAGGTCCTGTCCCCAAGCCTCAAATCATTTTGTTTGCCCTCCTCTGGACCCTCTCCAGGAGTTTAATGTACCTCTTTAAGTGTGGCCTCCAAAACTGCATGCAGTACTCGAGGTGTGGCCTCACCAAGCAGTTATACAGAGGGAGTATCACTTCCCTCCTTCTGGAGGTGATCCCCCTAGCGATGCATCCCAGCATCCTGTTGGCCTTGGCTGCTGCCCTCCTACAAGTCTCTGAGTTGTTCATCTTGACATCCACCACCCCCCCAGGTCCCTCTCAGCCATCGAGACTTGTAGCATTTGCAGTGGAACAATCTATTGTGCGAATGGTGTTTAACCCCTAACCAGTCTTTGTGCAGGAATCAATTAACCTGTCACTTCCAATAACTCCGTATGCAGTCCCAACCATCTATTGCTAACCTGATGCAAGATGGCCACACAGGTGAAACAGGGTTAAATAAGTGCAAGATAGTGAATTCAGTTTGCAAATGTGTTTAGCTATTCTGCTTCATTTTGACATTATAATTTAAAATGTCAAATGTACCTGCATATTGTAAATTGATACATGGTTTGTCTGTTTGTAATATATACTGCTGCTTTGTTTTGCTGTAGTGTACCAACTCCCAGGGCCAGTGGGGTATGGGATTTTTCTCAAGGCAGAGTGCTCTGAATACCAGGGCCAGTGGAGTATATAGAGTGCTCTAACTCCCAGGTCGATGTAGTATAGTGTACACTGAAAGTAAAGTGCTCCAACTTCCATGGTCAGTGAAGTATAGAGAATGCTCTGAAGGTAGAGTGCTCTGACCCAAGGGCCAATATATTTTGGGAGTGTACCTAATGCTAATTATCAGACTCCCAGGGCTAATGAAGGATGGGAGTGCCTTGAACGCAAAGTGCTTTCGACTCCTAGAACCAGAGTATGGGAGTACACTGATAGTAGAGTGCTCTGACTTCTTGGGGCGATGGAGTATGAGGAGTTCTCTGAAAGAAGAGTGCTCTGACTCCACCATGGATGGCGATGACTGCACTGCCACCTGATATGAGGTTAACCCACAGCAGAGGGAGTACACAACACAGCCCATGAAATGGGTGCCAGAGGTATGACTAGTTGAGAGGTGGCCTGTGGTTTGTGTGGCACTGCCAGTGTGGATCACTGGACATCATATTGTGGAGAGCCATACCTGTCAACAGAGCACAAGAAAGTAATAGAAAAAATCAAGCTGTCCAGATGGTGATTACCTGAATTGAAGTGACTGAGAAGTGTCTCAGTACTTAATCGGGGGACCATGTGGTTACCTGAACTAACATGACAAGCGAGTGTCTTGGTACTTGGTCTGGCATGTAGTGTGGCAGTGGTAGGCCAAGTCACACTCGGTGACAGGTAAAGCATTACGCGAGGTCTTGTCATTTTCTGCCTTCCATTCTTATCAGTGTGTATTGTTTTGTCAACTAATATAGGAATATTAAAGGAGTGCAGTGAAGAAGGTTTTTAGTTAATTACCAGCTCCAAATATTAGCTTACTTGTTAAAGCTGATTCTTTAGAAGCTCCATGATATGCAGTGTATATATCTGTTTTTGTTTTCTGGATCTTAACTCTTGTCAGTCTCTACTATGCAGTTTCTAAGCCAAATGAGGCAGTCATCTTTTCCTTTAGAAAAAATCATTTTAAATGTTTAAAAACCAAAGTTGTGGTAGAAGTAGAAGATTTTCCAGCAAATTAATCTAGAGGGTGCCTGGAATCTTCCACAGTGGCAAAAAGTGAGGTCACATGTGTTGTCCAGTTTCATTACATTGCCACTTTAAAAGGAAAGGTGTGTCTGCCTGCAGACCCAGTAGTAAAGCTGCAGCTTGCAGTGCTGATGACCCAGGTTTGGGAAATGAGACCAGAGCACTAGAGGGTCAACTGGATGGAGGAGGACTTGAGTGTCTGGTGGACTGCTATCTTCCTCTTGGGTGGGAGAGTTGTGGTGTTCTGTGATAGTCTGACCCCTAACATTGATGGGGAGCCAGTGAATCTGAGACCACAGGAAAACTGGGATTGTTGGAGTAGCGGATGTCAGCATATCAGGTGTGGGAGTATGCCTAAAGTTGCCAGGATATTACACACCCCTTCATCGGGAGAAACCAAGATGGAACATGTCGCCTTCTGAGGAGGGGACCCCAGTCCTCCTACCAAGTCCATCACTGGATCTTGCCCACCTGGTCACTGGAATAACCCCAGTCTTCACCTCCACCTGCAGGGACACCAGGTCACATGGGGGTCAACAAGGAGCTGAGTGGTCAAGCCAAGGGGGAGAACCCTGCGAGTGAGTGGCAGGTGGGTGGGGGGGCAGGGACCCATGTTGGGGGATCTCAGGAGGACAGGATATGGCACTGGAGATGAACAAAGGAAGCCCCAGATGGTGGGGCTGAGGCAGGGAAGAAACAGAGTTGCAAAAAAAAAAGGAAATGATCTTGTGGGAGAAAATGAGGCAGGGAAACAAAAACAGAATTTAGTACATGCAGGTAAATAGCTTTTTTAGCCAGACTTTGTTAATCATTCTGTGTACAAAAAAGCAGACCGGTGTGTAAAAACAATAACAACAAAACAAAAAAAACTGATAATTTTGTGATGTTCAAGCAAACAAGCATTGCCAGACTCATGATGGTAATTTTTTTCTTCCAGCATTTCAGAAGTGGACTGATATTATGGACTTAAAATTTCATATTTATCAGTTATTTAATATAAATGTAATTACTGTATTCCAAAGTTTTTAAATAACTAAAATTTGTCTTTTGAAACTTAAAGGAGAGGAGGGCTGATGCGATTACCTTGGATGGAGGTGATCTTTATACGGCAGGCCTGAAACCACATCCACTCAAACCAGTGGCAGCGGAAGACTATGGAGATGGTAAGCTTTTGTGAACCCTTTTCAATTTTAGGATGTTTTATTTTATTTATTTTATTTTAAAGTTTGAGAGTGGGACAGGCACACTGAGCCGCGGCTCATTTCCAGGTGTGACCCGGGGGCAAGGGAAGGGGAATACGTGTACAGATGTAAACTGACTCGGCAGAACCAGATTAAGCTGTCGGTGGTATTTTTAGTGAATGGATGTGAAGTGATACAGTACATGGGGTAGTAACTGAGCTTGTTCATGGCCAGCTGTAGAACTGTATGGGTGAATACCAGACCTGGCAAGATATAGCACAACTTTCTATGTATTCAATACGCACTTTCATAAACATAATTTCTGTATTGCTCCACGTTTTCAATGGGGAGTACATAAGGGTAATGAGCTCTCCTCTAGGGTAGTGGCATAGCCCAAGGCTGTCAGTCAAGCATAGAACCATGGAGTCATGAGGATTCCAAAGGCAATAGCTACTCATTCTTTGCTGAACCACTGCATAGATAGACCTATCCAAAGGAAGTCTGTTTTTTTACATCTACTACTGTTTGTTGTTTTCATTTTTTGCTGGATTAAACAACTTGGAATTGGATTAAGCAACTGGGAAGTAGGTTTGGTGACCTGTTGACAGGGAGCCCCCTCAGATTTAGAAACTGTGCATGTTAAGCTGTGGCTTTCAAATTAACCAACTTGCTAGCTAAACTCTCTTTTAGCGCCGGCAGTGTCTAAAGGAAGACCAGTCACCTTGCTTCCTAGGGTGTCTTTAGGGCTTCTCTAACCTTTCCTTAGCCTGGTGCCTCAAGTAAGTAATCTTGGTTTCTCACCCCAGGAATTCTTCAGTATGCTTGACAGGTGCAGTATGCCAGAAGGGCTCAGCTGCCTCGAAGGTGGAGTCAATGTAAATGAAGTTGGCACATTGGCCAATCAGAAGAGAGAGAGAGAGAGAGAGAGAGAGAGAGAGAAAGGGTGTGCTGCCTGCAGTCAGCCTAGAGGACTCCAGAATTATTTATATGCTGACTGAGCAACACTGCCCCATAGTGCTCTCTCTTCTCAATGGTTGAAGAAATAAATTCTCTTTAAAAAGTGTTCTTTAGCTGGCCCAGTGTCGCTGAGGTTGAGGCCCTGGATGCCACACCTCACACTAGCTGGCGACCCGGTTTGGGAATGGACTCGGGTTGCGGTGGGGATGACGGATCAAGCATCCCAACAGATACTCTCCTCCTCCTCCTGGGGTGGGTTACTGGGGGCACTTCATGCACCGATGCTTCTGGGCTGGTGGAAGCACGGGCTTTTAGAGGCGGGGAGGGGAGGATGCTGTGGGCGAGTGGCAATAGTCGTACATCCTTTGTGTTGATGTCCTCAGGGATCAAAAGGGAGAAAAAGGGGAAACATTTATACATCTCCAGCCCCCCAAGCAAGATGAAAGCAGGGAAGGGATAGTCTTGAGGGAATGCCCAGGTGGACAGAGTAGGAGGGGGCATGAGGCATCCTCTGAAAGCTGTGGGAGCTGGGCAAGTGCAAAAAAAAAGTGTTATTTTTATGCTGCCTTCTGTTATTTTCTGGTATTTTTCTGAGGAAAAAGAATACTGTGCCTGAGGCAAAAATCTTGTGAAAACGTTTTTTAGCATTTTTAAGCACTCGTGGTTCTTTTTCTCTTGCATTTTAATATAGTTCGCTTTATTGTTTTCCTGCAGTTGTGAACTTTTCCCCCCACATCTTCCCTGAGCATGTGGACATTTTTTCTCTTTCTGTCCCCATCTTGGGAATCACTCATTTTGGGGATTTGCTGACATTTTGGCATGTCAGAGAAGCCAAGCAGAAGAACTGGACCAACAGAAATTAAAACCTGTTTAAAGTGCTCCAATGTCCTGGCTAAGGCAGACAGCCACAACCTTTGTTTAAATTGTTTAGGTCCAGACCATTCCTGTGAAACTTACTTAAAATGTTTAAAGAAAACAGCCCTTAAAGGTCTAAAAATTTAAAACCCATGGCCTCTCAGTCTGCCTTCCTCCTCTAAAATTACTGTGGGGTACTCTATCTCGAGTAAAACAAGCATTTGTCAATGCTGAATGTTGATTGCGTTGAGCTCACTCACTGCCCCTCTGTCACTCGCTCAGTCTGTTTCTCCCAGTGCTGCAGGCTGCTCTGTTGTACTGGGCTCCTGCCTGCGTTGGCACCTCGTTCTGCCCACTAAGAAATCTGCAGCTGTCCCGACAGAGCTGTGTTGAGGTGGCTCACTCCCTCCCTCTCTCACTCGCTCATTCTGTTTCTCCTGCCGCTGCAGGCTGCCCTTTGTGCTGGGCTCCTGCCTGTGTGATGTCTTTTTCCCGGCCCCACAAAGAAATCTGCAGCAGTCCCGACACAGGTCTGTAAGCCTGCTGACTTCCCTCTCTCACTCACTCCTCAGTCCCGCTCTGAGCGGGCTGACCGCCTGCTGGGCTCCTGCATGGCTGAAACCTTTTCTGCCAAGAAATCCATAACAGTCACGAGAGAGCTCCATTGAGCTGACTACTCCCCTCTCTCACTCGCTCGTTGTGTTTCTCCTGGCGCTGCAGGCGGCCCTTTGTACTGGACTCCTGCCTGCATTGCTCCTTTCTGCCACAAGAAATCCACAGCTGTCCTGACAGAGCTCCATTGAGGTCGTTCACTCTCGTGTCACTCACTCATTCTGTTTCTCCTGGCACTGCTGCCTGCCCTTTTGTACTGGGCTCCTGCCTCTGTTGGCACCTTTTTCTGCCCACAAAGAAATCTGCAGCAGTTCTGACAAAGCTCCGTTGAGCTCACTCACTCCCCTTCTCTCACTTGCTCATTCCATTTCTGCCAACGCTACAGGCTGCCCTTTTGTACTGGGCTCCTGCCTGTGTTGGTGGCTCTTCCGGCCCACAAAGATCTCTGCAGCAGTCCCAACACAGGTCTGTTAAGCCTACTGACTCCCCCTCTCTCACTCACTCACTCGATCCCTTTCTGCTGGCACTGCAGGCTGGCCTTTAGTACTGGGCTCCCACCTGTGTTGCCGCTTTTTCTGCCAAAAAGAAATCCACAGCAGTCACGATAGAGCTCCATTGAGCTTCGCTCCTCCCCTTTCTCACTCCTCATTGTGTTTTCTCCACGGCAGCTGCAGGCTGCCCTTTTATACTGGGCTCTTGCCTGCATTGGCACCTCTGCCCACAAAGAAATCCACAGCTGTCCCGACAGAGCTCCGTTGAGGTCGTTCACTCCCCTGTGTCACTCCTCATTCTGTTTCTCCTGGCGCTGCTGCCCTGCCCTTTTGTACTGGGCTCCTGCCTCTGTTGCCGCCTTCTTCTGCCCAAAAGAATTTGTAATTACAATACAGCTCCGTTGAACTTCGCTCACTCCACCTCTCAGTCACTCATTCTGGTTTTCCTGCCACTGCAGGCTGCCATTTTGTACTGGGCCCCCTGCGTGCATTGCTGACTTTTTCTGCCCACAAACAAATCTGCAGCAGTCCCAACAGAGCTCCGTTGAGCTCACTCACTCCCCCTCCCTCACTCGCTCGCTCATTCTGTGTCTCCTGCTGCTGCAGGCTGCCCTTTTGTACTGGGCTCCTGCCTGCGTTTTCACCTTTTCTGCCCACAAAGAAATCCACAGCTGTCCCGACAGAGCTCCGTTGAGGTCGCTCACTCCCCCTGTGTCACTCACTCATTCTGTTTCTCCTGGCGCTGCTGCCTGGCCTTTTGTACTGGGCTCCTGCCTCTGTTGGTGCCTTTTTCTGCTCACAAATACATCTGCAGCAGTCCCGACAAAGCTCCGTTGAGGTCGCTCACTCCCCTTCTCTCAGTCGCTCATTCCGTTTCTGCCAGTGCTGCAGGCTGCCCTTTTTTATTGGGCTCTTGCCTGCATTGCCGCCTTCTTCTGCCAAGAAAGAAATTTGCAGCAATTACAATACAGCTCCGTTGAACTCGCTCACTCCCCCTCTCTCTCTGGTTTTCCCACCACTGCAGGCTGCCATTTTGTACTGGGCCCCTGTTTGCATTGCTGCCTTTTTCTGCCCACAAACAAATCTGCAGCAGTCCCAACAGAGCTCCGTTGAGCTCATTCACTCCTCCTTCCTCACTCACTCATTCTGTGTCTCCTGCCGCTGCAGGCTGCCCTTTTGTACTGGGCTCCTGCCTGCATTGCTACCTTTTTCTGCCCACAAAGAAATCCGCAGCAGTCACAATAGAGCTCCATTGAGGTCGCTCACTACCACTCTAATTACTGGCTCATTCTGTTTCTCTTGGCACTGCAGGCTGGGCTTTGTATGGGGCTCCTGGCTGCATTGGCACCTTTGTCTGTCCACAAAGAAATCCGCAGCTGTCCCGACAGAGCTCCATTGAGTCGCTCAGTCTCTCTCATGTGCTCATTCTGTTTCTCCTGGCGCTGCAAGTTGCCCTTTGTACGGGTCCTGCCTGCATTGGCACCTTTTTCTGCCTACAAAGACAACCGCAGGAAGTCCTGATAGAATTCCATTGAGCACTCAGTCCCCCTGTCTCACTCTGTCGCATTGTTTCTCCCACTGTTGCAGGCTGCCTTTTGTACTAGGCCCCTGCCTGCATTGACGCCTTTTTCTGCCCACAAAGAAATCTGAAGCAGTCCTGACAGCGCTTCGCTGACTTCGCTCACTCCCCCTCCCTCACTTGCTCTCTCGTTCTGTTTCTCCTAGTGCTGCAGGCTGCCCTTTTACTCTGGCCTCTTGCATTGGGGCCTTTTTCTGCCCACAAACAAATCTGCAGCAGTCCCAACAGAGCTCAGTTGAGCTCTGTCACCCCCCTCACTCGCTCGATCTTAATCTGTCCCAAAGACTGATTTCCCACAGCGACCAAGCGACCATGCAGTTCTCTGGCAGAGTGCAGAAACATATTTTAGGCAGGATGTGAAGAAATGACAGCTGTACTGTTCATAAGGAGGTGTGAAAAAATGCCACTGTTGAAAATGTGGCGCGAAAATATTACAAATTTGTGAAGTTACAAGGGTGTGTGGAAACAGTTCAACGCACACTTGTAACACAGTCAAGTTATGGAGTTTTGTTACCAAATTTTAAACATAGGGATTTTAGGACCTCTGCTCATGAACACTGCCACTGTCATTGTCTTAATGTGTCCCGAACACTGATTTCCCACAGCGACCACATTATTCTGCACCGGAACTGTGAAAACAAATTTTGGTCAGGATTTGAAAAATGACAGCTGTACTGCTCATAAGGAGGTGTGAAAAAATGCCACTGTTGAAAATCTGTTGTGACAATATTACAAATCTGTGAAGTTACAAGGGTGTGTGGAAAGTATACAACGCACACTTGTAACACTGTCATTTGATGGGCTATCATCACCAAATTTTCAACATAGGCATTTTAGGACCTCTGCTCATGAACATATCACTGTAATTTTCTTACTCTGTCTCGAACAGTGATTTCCCACAGCGACTGCCATATTCTGCGCTGGAAGTGCAAAAACACATTTTGGCCAGGATGGGAAAAATGGCAGCTGTACTGTTCATAAGTAGGTGTGGGAAAATGGTACTGTTGAAAATCTGGAGTGAAAATATTAAAAATTTGCGTAGTTATGAGCATATGTGCAAACTGCGCAACACACGCTCGTAACACAGTCATTTTACGGAGTATCGTTACCAAATTTTCAACATAGGCATTGTAGGACATCTCATGAACAGTGTCACTGTCATTTTCTTAATCTGTCCCGAACATGGATTTCCAACAGCGACTGCGCTATTCTGTACCGGAACTGTGAAAACACATTTTGGCCAGTATGTGAGCAATGACAGCTGTACTGTTCACAAGGAGGTGTGAAAAATGTCAATGTTGAAAATCTGGCATGAAAATATTGCAAATTCATGGCGAATTTACGGATGTGCGTAACAACTGCGCAATGCGCGTAAATGGCAATCGTTTTTAGATTTTTCCACCAAATTTGCAACATAGGCTTTTTGAGAGCCCACCTCATGAACACTGGCACTGTCATTTCTTTAATCAGCACTGAAAGCTGATTCTGTGCAGTGACTGTGAAATCACCTTTCGTGGCTGATTAACGCCATGACAGTTCGAGAATTCATGAGAAGGTGTCCCAAAAATCCCATGTTGAAAATTTGTGCCAAAATTCCAAAAAGTGACTGAGATATGCATTAAAGTTGAAAAAACCTTATTTCTACCATTATACAGCTTACCGGCATTTCCTCAGTTCATGGTCAGCTTTGAAGAGTGCAGACGTGTTCCCGGTCCACCGAAGATCGTCGCGTCGGACTCCGGAGGTAAGTATGGGGCGAGGGGGGGTGTGGGTAGCCAGGGTGTGTAGTGGGTGGGCGGTTGCAGGGGGGGCAAGGAGAGCACTGAGGGAGAGTCTCTCTATTTACAGGAGAAAAAAGTTTTGTCGCAGGAACGTTTTTAACTTTACAGGGGGCTTGTGGCATGCTGGGGTGGGCTTCCAGCATGTCACCAGAGGCTTTCTTTTTTTGGAGGGGCAGCAGAAGCCGACGGGGGATTGGGCAACCCCGTCGACACACAACAAAAGGGGGGGTATCATTATGCTGACGGGATTGGGCACCCCATCGGCAGACAATAAAGTGGGGAGCGCCCAATGCCGACGGGGAGGGCCCCTGTCGGCAGCAGACACATGGAGGGCACTGAAGCCAGTGGGGGATTGGGGCCCTGTCAGCAAGTAAACATGGTGGGGGAGGTTAATATTGTTGTGAAGATCCGCCCTGCAATGATGGGATCGCTCCCTCGTGCAGCAGATGGCTTACGCTGCAATGATGAGGTGGCCCCTGATTGCAGCGGCTAATTTGTCTCAAGTTGGTGGCAAGGTTCCAAACTGCTCTCACCAGCAGTGTGCCACAGCATTGGGGGAAGTGAGACAAGCCTTTGCAGGCTGTGGGGGCATTGGCCACAACAGTGCCACGCCTCCACAACCTGCTTCTGAGCAAGCTGTCCCAATATGTTTCTTGCGCTGTGTGCAATCAACATAATAAAGATAAGTCCTCTACAACTCTAATGAAATTAAGTCTGATAAAAGTAAAAATTCTAACCAAGCCTCAAAAGGCAAGGGCTGGATTACAAAGACAGACAAAATCTCCATAGATGCAGACAAATGACTTGTAGCACTACAGAAGTCTAGCTGCACCATATTCACAAAGAAAATTTCCGCAGTGGCAAAAATCCATAAAACAGGCAAGTTACGGAAGTCCACAAGTTCTGAAATCTCCGTAACATTCTTTCCTTAGCTGAGGAAAAAGCTCAGCCTGCAACAGGTGATCCATATTAACTGGAGCAGCAGACTTTGATAGTCTTGTCATAGATGCAGCAGTAAGTACTCACAGAGAGACCAGCAGCCAGTCCCTCAACTGAGACCACTCCAGCACCACTGGTACCAGCAGGGCCATGCATCGCAGTGGTTGTCTATAACTGTTGGTGGAACTGATTGTTGTATCTCTCCCTGGTGCGGTCTTTAACTCAATCACACCTTTTGTGTCGGTCCCTGTCTACTCATAGGGGATCTCCTTGGTATGACGAGGATCTCCAAGGTTTAAAGACTCGGGGCAAAGGATAGAGAGGTGCTGGAGGAGATCTGTCTTGGTGGAGGACAAACTGGCCCTGAAGTCACATTTTACAGACTATCAGGGGGCAATCTCCCAAAAGAAGGTGAAATTTCTGTCTAGGGAGATTGCTGCGCCTAGAAACAAACCAGCTCAGCTCTTCCACATGGTGGACAGGCTTTTGCATCCAGCCTGTCTGCATGTTTGGGGGGGGCAGATTCTAGCACTAGGTGTGAGGAGTTGGCTGTTTTTCGTCAACAAAGTGTCCTCCATCAGGGCTGAGGTCTCATCGAACATCTCTCAAAAGGGATGCAGGGTCTCGCCTGAGTTGTGCCGGAACACTCCTCCTATCTGGGATGAGTTTGAGCTGATTGGGGTTGGGGAAGTGGTGGAGATAATCACAAACACGATTGCTGCAATATTGGGGGTTAGATAAAGTTTGCTTATAAAAGTAACTGTTGGGAATTACCATCTGTTTAGCTTAAGTATTTCTTGAGCTAAAACACGTACTGTTTGCTGTTTTTAATTTTGATGCTACCTTGCCTTGCAGGTAAAACCACTGAGGTAGAGATAAAAAACAAGTTGGGAGCGTTTTGACCAGTACTTAGTTCTGAAACTCAACACATAAATAAATATATTGATAGAAGAAATAAGTTTACTAACAAATGGAGATAGTGGAACCAGCAAAACAAGATAGTAGTTTTAAATTCGTATGGTTGTTATAACTTACAGATAAAATGGGGTACAGTTGCCATTTTGATCTTATTGACTTTAGGTGGGGACGTGGAGCTAAACATTGGGCCTGATGTTCTTAAAAAAATTAGGACTTTACATGATAATGCCAGAAATTTAAGAAACTAGATGGACATCTTAAAAGTCATGATTGAGGAACAAGCTCCAGACATTGTTGGGTTAACAGAGACTTGGCTACTAAAGGATATAGATAATGAAGAACTTGGTATCTCAGGCCATACGTTGTTTCACCAGGACAGACTAAGGGGGGGGGGTGCTTTTATATGTTAAAAGTAGTTTAGGTCATACAGAATTGCCAAATAGTGGAAGTCAGGATAATATAGAAAATATAGTAGTAAAGGTTAGTAAATAAAAAATAATTTTCTCAGTGATTTATTCTCCACCCAAAACTGTTATAAAAAAGATAGAGAAACCTTACGTTTAGTCCAAGGGGTTATGGAGATCAAGACATTGTCCTTATGGGGACTTTAATTGCAATTGGGGAGAAAAATGGAAAGTCCTTAAAGGAAGTTATATCTGTCATGGGGATGACTCAACAGATATTAGAATCCACAAGATATACTAGTACCACCTAAAAGGGCATGATATTGGACTTATTATTTGTATCCCATGCAATAAAAGTTGAAGCATCAGGTCTCCTTTCTCCCTGTCTCGGAGATTACAACCCAATAGGGGGCGATATCTTGTTAGAGATAGAACAGAAAGCACAAGAAGTAAATACCATTTGGGTTAGAAATAGGAGAGCTTTTTCAGAAAGTGCATTCTTGATGAGTGTCGAAAGGGAGAAGTGGGGTCGATACAAAATTATCCCTGATTTAGACTCAACTTTTAAGTTTCTTTACAGAGGCTTTTAATGCATTATGGGATAAACATGCCCCCAAAACAAAAAAAACAAAATAGAAAATTAACAAAACTACCTTGGATAAATGAAAAGATTTTAAAAAGCATAAGGGTGAAAAACAGGTGTTGAAAAAAAAAAAAAGCAAGAGAAAGATTGGGACCTGTTTAAGCAGAAAAGAAATAGGTGCAGGCAGCAGATAAAGAAGGCTTAAACCCTGTTTTACAAAAATCGTTGAATAATGAATCGGATCCTAGAAAATTTTGGAAATCCATAAATTCATTATCCAGACCCAGGCAAGGAATAAAAACTAATTATAATATTAAAGTTGGTGAAAGCTTGAAAGAAGACATTTAGGAAATAGTAAATCTAGTGAACGATTTTTTTGTGGATTTACCACGTATAGATGTGACGGTACCGAACTTGGACCCACAAAAAACTACAAGACAGAGTTGGTTTCACAGGATCACATCCACCATTTTAATTTAGAATTTTAAGTGTGCCTGAGTTTTATAAAGGGTTAACAAGAATAAATGTAAACAAGTCAATGGGACCGGATTTATTAGAGGGGAGATTTTTGAGGTTAGCAGCTGCACAAATTGCACCTACAGTGACTAATATATTTAATAGAAGCTTACGAGAAAATTACTTTCCCAACCAATGGAGGGTGAATAAAATCACCCCCATATTTAAGGAGGGACTATCTACTGAGTTAAATAATTATAGGCCAGTTGCGCTTCTCATGTTTTGGCTAAATGTTTAGAGAGACATATTCACACACAATTAATTGAGTACTTAGAGAAACATAGTTTAATTACACCATGTCAATTGGGTTTTTGAAAGGTCACGCCACTACTTCAGCTTTGTTGGAGTTTAATGACCTTGAATACAACCTTGCATGAGGATCTGAAACTGCAGTGGTATCTGTGGATTTATCAAGGCCTTGACCTGGTGAACCACCCTCTTTTGTTGCAAACAGCGGAAAAAATGGGGATTACAGAAGGTCCAAAGGACTGGCTGAAATCCTACTTGGAAGGTCGTGCACAGTAAGTTTCAATAAATGGGAAAATTCAAAAAATGGGCAGTAACTAGAGTGCCACAGGGGTCCATTTTAGACCCCTGTTATTTTTGATCTTTAACAACAGCCTCCCACAAGTCATACAGCATTCAAATATATGATTGTATGCAAATGACACTGCTTTAATAGTAACAGGTCGTAGTAGTATTGAATTAAAAATTAAAATGCAGCTAGATTTTCAACAATATGGGGGTTCACCAGGTCAGGCCTAGTGATGAATACTAAAAACAAAATTACTTTATTTTGGGCTAATTCAAAAGAATCAAACAATTAAAAATAAAAGTAAATAATAATACTATTTTAGAACAAGTGAATGAATACGCTTATTTGGAAATCACTTTTGATCAGAATATGACTTTTGTGAAACACATAGAGGGGTTAATTGAAAGGGTAAATGAAAGGGTGGGAGACCTTAGAAGAACAATCAAGTGTTTAACAGAAAATAGTAGAAAAAGGGTAGCAGAACAACTAATTATTCTGGTGTTGACCTATGGGGATCTTTTGTACCGTACTGCAAATAAGACACTACTGCTTAATTAGATAGAGTATACCACAGGATCACAAGGTATGTCCTGTGGTGTAGTCTAAGAACACGTCATTGTGGTTTGCTGACTTCTTTGAAATGGTTATCATTAGAATTAAGATGTACCATAGAGTGGCAAACACTAATCTATAAACACCACATGGATAGTCCCGAACATTATATAAATAGAAATTTATTTGGAGGGTGTCATCACATTGAATCAAGACAAAAGAGATCAAATTACAAAAATAAAATCCCCATTACTGTTTCTAAAAATAAATAAGGGGAGAAGACATTATGGCATCAGGCAACAAAACACTGCCACAATATCTTATCAAACTTAATGCGTACATTTCCTTCGTATAGCCAGTTCAAACAGGAATTAATTATACCAAGCTCTGTTAAATGTCATTGTTTTGGATGAAAAGGATAACCTGCTTTATAAATAAACATGGGGAGAAGATACTAGACTTGGTGTGTGTATTTCTATCATAATAGCCATTCTAAATAGGAAGTGATTACATCAAGCTCTGTAATATGTTATCTTTTGGATGAAAAGTACTGACTGAATGAATTGTAGGATGTTTGGAGAATGTTTGAAATTTGAGGAATGATTCTCACATATTTATTGTAAAAATGTGTATTTTGTACCCTGTATTTGTTTTAATGTTTAGGTAGCTTCTAAGGAACAGGACATTTCTTGTAAACTAAGCTAACCAGCCTAAAGATTTGCTCCCCTGTTTAAAAATAAAGTTTTTACTTACTTACTTACAAAGCTGCGGCCTACACACTGTGATTTAGACCCAGGTCCAACTCACTTTGGTTGAATGTTTGGATCTGATTGGACCTCTGGTTGCTGAGGTCGTCTGGAGTTTATTGAAGAGTGGGATCTTCCCATTGGCCCTGAAAGAGGCCTTGGTTAGACCCCTTTTGAAAAAGCCCTCTGTGGACCCGGACTGCCTCAGCAACTACAGACCCGTCTTAAACCTCCCATTTTTAGGGAATGTTATAGAAAAGGTGGTGGCCGTGCAGCTTGAGAGATATCTTGCCGCTTCTTCCACCTATGAGCCTTTCCAATCTGGGCAGGGCATAGTATGGAGACTGCCCTGGTGAGGGTGTTAAATGATCACCTGATGGCGAGGAACAGGAGGGACCTTACCATTTTGGTCCTCCTGGACCTCTCTACAGCATTTGACACCATGGACCACGAGGTGTTACTTTGACTGCCTGCGGTTCTGGTGTGGCCTGTCTGGTAATGTTATCAACTGGTTCAGGTCATACCTGACAGACAGAGAGCAAAGGGTGATAATGGGAATTGCCTTATCTAACCTGAAGCCTCTGCTGTGGTGTTCTGCAGGGTTCAGTCTTGTCACTTGTTATTCACGGTGTACATGCTGCCATTGGGGTACATTATCAGGCAGTATGGGCTGGGTTTTCACTGCTATGCAGATGATACCCCAGCTGCACCTGTCCTGTGCACCCAATACCCAGGTGTCAGACTCTGTATTTAACAGCTGCCTCGAGGAAATCCAGTTGTGGATGACTCACAGTTGGCTTAAGCTTAACCCAGACAAGACTGAGGTACTGGTTGTGGAGCCAGGTCACTGAGGTGGAGTTGTGTGTGGTGTTACCCCTAACCTAGTGTTGGGGGTGTGCCCCTAGCCCCCTCTAGACAGGTGAAGAATTTAGGAGTAATTCTGGATGACAACCTGACACTTGATGCTCAGGTGTCAGCCGTGGTGAGAAGTGGGTTTTATCATCTCAGGAATATCACCTGAATTCGAGCCCTGATCCCACCTGATGACCTGACCACACTGGTACATGCTTTTGTCACCTCCAGGTTGGACTACTGTAATGCCCTGTACCTAGGGTTATCTGGAGGCAACCTCTGTAGACTGCAGCTGGTGTAGAACATGGTGACGAGATTGTTGATGGGAGTGAAAAGGTGTGAACATATCACCCTGGTCCGCCGCAGACTACACTGGCGGCCAGTCCGGTGTGGGGTTGTCTTCAAGATAGGGCTATTGACCTATAAGACCCTGCACAAAAGGAGTCCTGTCTATCTGCAAGATCTCCTTGTCCCTCACTATCCAGCCTGGGCCCTCTGTTCTGCTGGGGGAGACCTCCTGGGAGTTCCCAGGGCTAGGTTATGGCATTCGGGGATAGAGCATTTTCGGTGGCTGCACCTACTCTGTGGAACTCCTTGCCTGGTTATTTAAAGGAGGCCCCCTCAGTAGAAGCCTTTAAAAAGGGCCATAAAACATATTTGTTCCAGCAAGCATTTTACTGAGTATGTTTTAAACTTATTTGGATTGATGGGATTGATTGATAATTGTATGCTCCCAGTTGTGTTTTGTATTTTTATGTCATCTTTTTTAAATATATGTTGTACTGTGCAGCACCCAGAGTCTATGGAGATAGGTGCTATAGAAATAAAGTATCTATCTGTCTGTCTGTCTATCTGTCTATCTGTCTGTCTATCTATCTATCTATCCATCTATCTGTCTGCTTCAGTAGCACTCACTGCAGGCTGTTACCAGCTCTGCCTGTACTACCTGTGAGGCTCCTTTATGGACTGCACTGGGTCTAGTGGTTGCAGTTCATTGTATTTCAATGAAAATATGTGCTATTTTTGTTGTAACAACTGACACTACTATAGGTTTGCTATTACTTGTGTCTGCACTTCCACTATAATTGTATCCCAGTTGTTGGTACACTGCACTTTGCTCAGGGAAAGTTCTCCTCACTCTTTGTGGTGCAGCATATCTGCAACATTTTTTCTGCAACTGCAGAAATACACTGACTGTGAATAGCCTCTAAGGGGATATGCCATACTTTTCAATTACTTTTTTTTCCTCAGGAACTTCTGTAGCTGCACTTGTTTCCACAGCCCTCAGATTTTTCTCCGCAGCTGCAGATGTTTTGTGTATAGCACTGGAGCAAGTTCCCTTTTTCCCCACAGCTATGGAACATTTGGGGACTTAGGGAAGGTTTTTCACCTTCAGATTGTTTTGTGAATCCCCAAGGTGAGCAGCATTCTGATTCAGTCCTGCTAAAAAGAATAGAAAAGAAAAACATACCACTGCCCCTCCCACTGAAAAGCAAAGGGAGACGCTGGTGACACATATAGATATGCCCTCTGCTGCTGAAATGGCCAAGGCTTGGCATATATATCAGACTTTACAGTCTATGGGCAACTTTTTGGTGTCCCTTCAGATCCTGGTACTCTTTTCCCAAATCCTGGCTATGACATGAGTTTTTATTATGAGGAAGAGGAAGAAAATAAAGCAGAAGGTGAACATTTAGAGCCTGATGGGACCCCTGACTTTGGTAACCCCTCTAATGGTCAGGAGGATTTCTCATCTCATTTCACTTTTGTAAATATATGGTGGACACCCTGGGCCATGCTAGCCAGTAGGATACCTACGAGGAAGAGGAGGAAGACTATATAGAAATTATGGGTCTCCCCCCATAGAAAATTATTCTTGCCCATTCACAATACTCTTAAAAGGGTAACCAAGAGAATACTCCAAAACCCTACTTCTGTTCCTTTAGTAGAAAAGGAAAACTGAAAAGAAATATCAGCTAGATAAGCCGAATGCTGATTTTTGTTATAAGCATCCAGACCACCAATTGGTGGTACAGGTTGCAGATTGTCACAAGGCTAATGTACCTCTTTCCTCTCAACCCCATGAAAAGGAGGCAAGAAAACTAGATTCTATGGGCAAGAGATCTTACATAACTGCTTAATTGCTGCTTTGCCTTTCTTCATACAGGGCATACGTAGCTTGTTACCAGGGAGCTCTCTGGAATTCTATTCTGGCCATAGTGCAACGGGAAAAGACACTATGGTCCAGAACATCACTGAGACAGTAAAGACAGCCAGAGGCCACCAAGTACCAGTTCCACCTGGCTGTAGACAATAATGACACAGCGTCAAGGGCCATGGCTCAAGCCATTTCCCTCAGCATTGTGCCTGGCCAAGAACCACTAATCTATCACAAGATATCTAGTCCAAAGCTATGGATTTCTCCAGTAAGAACAATTCTCTCTTTGGGGATACAACTGAAGCATACATGAAAAAGGTGGAGGAATAAAAAGCCACCTACAAGAGTAATGTAGCTAAAGAAAAGACCTCTACTTCTCAGAAGTCACAAACCAGAGGGGGCAGGGGCAGAGGGTACTTCCCCAGGGCCTTTTACCCAATGCCAATGGATTTTTTGCAAATGAGGGGATGTTTCAGAAGAAGAGGCAGAATAGGCCAGAGAAGGGCTAACTCCACCCCCTCTTCCACTACTCAAACAAAACAGCAGTCCTCCTGACTGCATCCAGGTCACCTCCCTTCCCCTCCCCCAGTAGGTGACATGCTATCCCTCTACCTCCCCCAATGGCAACTTATGCACATAGGGAAGAGAAACCCTGAAGCCACCTATAGGCTGGGAGGGGAGTTGCTGGCAGTCACAAGGTAAGAAAGAGACTTAGGCATCATCATCACAGATGACCTGAAATCATCCAAGCAGATCACTAAAGCAGTAGGTAAGGCTAGGGGGATGTTGGGGTGTATTAGTAGGGGTATCACAAGTCTTAAGAAGGAGGTAATAATCCCTCTTTACAAGACACTGGTTAGGCCCCATCTGGAATACTACGTGCAGTACTGGAGGCCATGCTGTCACATGGACATTAACCAAATTGAGGCAGTCCAGAGAAGGGCAACCAAAATGGTGCCGGGACTGCATCAGAAAACATATGAGGAGAGATTAATGGAGCTCAGTATGTATACCCTAGAGCAAAGGAGGGAGACAGGTGATATGATTGAAACATTCAAACACCTTAAGGGCATTAACAAGGTGAAAGAGTCTAACATGTTTCAATATAAGAAAAATAGCAGGAGAAGAGGACACAGCATGAGATTAGAGAGAGGCCGAATAGGGGGTAATGTGAGAAAGTTCTTTTTCACAGAAAGGGTGGTGGATGCATTGGAATGGCCTACCTCAGGCAGTGGTGTATATGAATACAGTGCAGGGCTTCAAACAAGCATGGGATAGGCATAAGGGAGCAATACAGATGAGTATGCATAGATAGGCCATTGACAGAGCAAAGGCCGATGGCACATTCATAAGGTAGAAAAAAAAAATGGGCAGACTGGATGGGCCTTGTGGTCCTTATCTGCCATCAACATCTATGTTTCTCATCACCTTGGACGAGTGGGTACTGGAGGTAGTAGGCCAAGGCCTTTCCTTAAAGTTCAAAATGTTTTCCTCTCTTCAAGGCCCCAAGCTTTCAGAGTCCCTGACTCCAACAGAGAGATTACTTTTGGAGGTGGAGGTGAAAAACCTTTTGAAGGTTCAAACTGTGCAAAAAGTCCCCTTCCCCTAGTGGGAAAAGGGCCTCTATTACAGATATTTCCTCACTTGGAAGAAAAATTGGAACTGGTGACCTATTCTCGACCTACAGTACCTGAACAGGCTCTTGTTAAAGCCAAAATTAAAGATGGTCCTCCTTAGCCGGGTGATATATTCTCTGCAGCAGGAAGACTGGCTAGTTTCCCTGGATCTCAAGGACACCTACTTTCACATCTCCATAAGACCATACCACAGAAGGTTTCTCAGGTTCAGGCTACCATCAGGCCATTACCAGTTTGCAGCCCTGCCATTCAGACTCACCTGCTCCCCAGAGTCTTCACAAAGTGTCCATCTGTAGCTGCAGCTCACTTAAGGAGACAAAAGTGTCTGTCTTTCCATATTTGGATGACTGACTGATCAATCAATCAATCAATCTTTAGTTTACCAGGCAACACACCATTGAGACAAGCTCATTTACAAGATGGACATGGGTAAGATACACATAAGTTAAGAATTAAGCAAGCAGTTAGGAATAAGTAGACAATACAGATAATAATATACAGAATATGATATGGTATGGTAGTAACAAAAGTTATGGGAGTCAGCAATTAAATACAATCATGATGATCATAAAATATATAGAATACATACTAAATACATGGGAAACACAAAATATGTACAATATATACAGTAGAACCCTAAGAAGTTGAGGAGTTGGAGGACTGATATATGTGAAGGACCATAAGTAGAAACAGAAGCTGGCTGATAGAGGGCAAGCTGCCACAGAAAGTTACAGAAGCCCTAAACCTAACAAGAAGTACTCTGGAGTCTGGGCTTCATCATCAACAAAGAGGGCTCCCATTTTGAACCGGTTCAGAAACTGGACTTCAGTGGGGCAGTACTCAACACCTTCCAGGGGAAGATATTCCTCCCTCCCTGTAGACAGAGTGCAAGCTTTCCTGAGCTTAATAAACTCCTTTGTCATAGGCTAGCAAGGCCTGCCAGACATTTTCTTAGTTGTCTTGGGCACATGGCATCCATGACAGCAGTGGTCCCAGGCACCAGATTCCAAATGAGGGACATTCAGTATCACCTCAGGTCTTAATGGTCCCAGGAAAAAGGATTCTTTTTCAAAACTAGTTCCAGTCACCAGAACACTCCTTCAGGCTCTCGACTGGTAGAAAGACAAAGAGAACCTCAGGGAAGGAGTTACTTTCAGTTATGGCAGCCTGTCAGAGTGCTTACAACAGATGCCTCCTCCTGGGTCCAGGAGCACACCTACAGGATTACTCCATAAGTGGCACATGGACTCCCAAAGAATCCACTTACTTCATCAGTCTACTCAAATTCAGAGCTGTCTACCTAGCCATCAGAGCCTTTGCCCCGCAGTTAAAGGGGCACTGTGCAATTGAAAACAGAAAACACCACTGTCATGTTCTACATCAACAAACAGGGTGGCACAAGGTCCACTAAACTCTGCACAGAGGCAATGAGAATTTGGTCTCTAGTGTATTCCCTGGACGTGAACCTGTCAGCCATTCACTTCTCAGGCAAGGGCAATACCTTGACAGATGCCCTGAGTTGCACCAGTCAGGGTCACCATGAATGGACCCTGAACAAGATGTCCTAGTGACAGTTTTCAGAAGGTGGGGTGTTCCAGAGGTGTATCTTTTGCATCCAGCCTCAACCCAGCTTTCACACTACTGCTGCAGGCCCTAGCTTTGGGAACCCTCCTGGTGGATGCACTAACCTTAGATTGGACAGGGAGGTTTATGTATGCCTTCCCCACCTTTCCTCTCATACAAAAAGTTCTCCTTAAACTCAGAAACCAGTCAGTCACTAGGATCCTGGTGGCTCCAGACTGGGCAATACAGCCATGGTACACTACTCCTTGCCCTGTTACACAAGAAACCAATTCATCTACCAGTGACCCACAGTCTCCTGACCCTTTCTCAGACAGGGTAGCATACCCCAATTTACAGTCTCCTCACCTCAAGGCCTGATACTTGAGGAGTTAGAGTTCCCTGATCCCCAGTACTCTGAACAAGTACTAAAGATCCTTTGACTGGCTAAGAAATCTACACTAAGAAGACATCCGTACCCAGCAAGTTAAAATTAATAACACCCTTTCCGCCTGCCTTCCAGTATGGTCTGGTGTCCCTCAAGGGTCCATCCTGGGCCTGCTCCTTTTCTCCCTATACCTAAACTCCCTCCCCCTGGCCTCCACTTAATGCCTGCTCCTGTATGCAGATGATGCTGTGATCTTTGGCCAGCATCCTGACCCTACCCAGCTCCAACAAGCCTTGCAGGGCTCCTTCGCTGAAACTGAATCATGGTTTACCTCCCATAAACTTGTCCTCAACTACAAAAAGACAAAGGTCATGCTATTCGCCAACCCTCAACACTAAGTACAACACGGCCAGACTATCTATACTAAATTCAAAGGGTACCATGCTGGAATCAGTCACCAGCTTTAAATATTTAGGGTCACCTTGGACTCAGCCCTTCCATTCCGGGAGCATATAGCTTTGACTTGCTCTGCTATAAATGTTAGAATTGGACTCCTATATAAATACAGGCCCTACCTCCCTCCCCACACCTCCATTTAGCCATCTCTAGCTCCATCCTTTCCCTGGTTGACTATGGCATAGTCATATATGGTGCTGCCTCTGACACTGCCTTGTCCAGCATTAGTGCTTACTTAACAAAGCCTGCCGGCTTGCCACTGGCTGTGATCGCTTCACACATACCTGCGAACTTTACAAACAGTCACCATGGCTAAACTTCCAGGGTGCCTACTTTATCAGACCTGCTTATTGTCCAAAAATTTCAACTAGGATTAGCCCTCCAGACTGTCTCATGCTTTCGCGGTGCTCGCCAGCGCGGCTACAAGACGCACTAACTCCACTACCTTTTGCATCCCATTCGCCAGGACCACCGCCTTCCAAAGATCCTTTTGTTACAGGGCGTCACAATGGATGAACTCCCTCCCTGACACTGTCCTCTCCATTCCTAGATTGGGACCATTTAAACCTGTGCTGCATACCCATATTATATCAAACTGCTACTGTGATTGCATATAACTCCCATATCTGTGCTAGTATCCGTTTGAAAACTGTCTACCACTGTTTCTTAGTACATGATTTATAATTTATGCACCTATGGTGTAGTTTGTTTTTTTCTTCTCTACTTATGTATTACCCTATTTTTTCTTTATCTCTGTTTATTTATGTACTTTTTATAACTCTGTATTGTCCACTGTTCAATGTATGACACGGAGCCTTTGCAAATGAGTCCCTGACTCAAAGGGTTGTAATTCCTAAACTTAAATAAATAAATTTTTATTTATTTGCTTTTGTTTACCGGGTAAGTCACACTAGACATCCAAGTGCCTAATTTCAGGTGCGACCCGGGAGAGTTACAGACTTGAGTTTTACAGATACAGTGACTAATACAACTTTTACATACAGTGAAGTGACTAATACAACTTTTGCATACGGTGAAATATCAGAATACATAGAGTAGTGACATTCAGTAAAAAACACATGAGCCCAGGGGTGGCTACAGATAACCCGGAGAGATAAGAGCTAGGGCATACATAGACAGTGGGTGAGTCAAGTTTGCCTGCAAAGGGAGAGCAGACTATACCAGTAAGAGTAATCCAGTTTGCCAAAGCTTGACCAGGTTGTCAGGAGAGTAAGTGCGGTGGGCCCGGAGGGCGCAGAGGCCCCCCCATGTCAGCATAGAGTGGGGCAAGGCTACGAGGTGCAGGGGCAAGTGGAGGGGCCCTTCAGGAAGTTCCAAAGGGAAGTTTTAACTCCAGTATGGGAGGGGGTGGACCGTGCTAGGGCTGGGAATGAGTTCCATAATTTCGGGGCATAGTGGGTGAAGGCCTGATCCCTGCAAGGGTGCGTGTCCTAGGGACTGGGCAGTTGAGTGCTGCCCTAGACCTAAGATGGTAGGTAGAGGGGTCAGGGTTGAGGGGAAGGGCAAGGGCAGCAGGGGTGGCTGATCTGATGATGTTGTCGATGAAGTTACCTACTACGAAGATGTGGTGCTTCTCTGGAGGGAGCCACTCGAGATGAGTGTAGAGGTCGCAGCGGTGTGTAAGGGAAGGGGCAGAAAGCGCGAAGCAGCAGATGCTGTTGTAGGCTGTATCCCATTTCAAGAGGATGGATTTTGCTACGGGGGCAAAGGTCACCAGTCCATAGCAGAGGGAGGGGAGGAGAACACACCTGGCTAAAGCCACCCGGGCAGCTGGGGTGAGTCAGGTTTTGGCTCTGTAGGTGAGACCGAGTTTAGCATTTGTGGCCTTGCAGATGTTTCGGATGTGTAGGGAGAGGTCCAGCTGGGGGTCCAGAGTGACGCCAAGATATTTGACTACGGGAACCGTCTGCAGGGGCGAGCCATGAGCCCTGTGGATTAGAAGGGGGGGCGGGGCAGGATTTTGTTCTGCTCAGGGAGCCAAAGTGCATGGCCTGGGTTTTCTTAAGGTTGGTGGTGAGCTTGTGTTCAGCCAGCCAGGACTGTAGCTGCTTGAAGTCAGAGTTTAGTAGGGAACTGATGGAGCCAATGTCGCGATCACTATGTAGGATGACAAGGTCATCGGTGTACAAGGTGGTTAGCCCATGGGTGGGGACGGACGGCAGTTCGTTGATGAAAAGGGAGAAGAGCGTCGGACCGAGGACGGACCCTTGGGGACCCGCATTGGACAGTGGTGAGATGGGAATGGGTCTGGTTAAAGTTGGTGTATTGCTTCCTACCAGTAAGGTAATTGAGGAACCAGGCATGGGCAGGGTTTGAGAGTCCGAGGGAGAGGAGGGTGGAGCTGAGGAGGGAGTGATCAACCCTGTCAAAGGCCTTGGAAAGATCCACGAAGATCGCGCCTGTGAGGTTGCCCTGGTCGTTAGCTGTTCTGATCTGCGAGGTGACTACAGCGAGGGCGGTGGCAATACTGTGCCCCTTCCTAAACCTGTGCCGGGCCGGAGAGAGGAGGTTGTGTACCTGCAGGTACTCGGTTAACTGAAAGGCCACAACTTCCTCTAGGAGTTTGGAGGCAGCTGACAGAATGGCAATAGTCCGGTAGTTAGAGGGGTCTTTTGGGTTACCTTGTTTGAGAACAGGGGTAATCTTGGCTACTTTCCAGATATCTGGGATGACACCAGTTGTTAAAGAGGAGTTGAAGATATGTGTTATGGGCCCGGCAAGGAGGTGGGCACCCAACCTGAGCAGCTTCGGCTCCAGGTTATTGTGCCCTGCGCCAGTGTGAGAGGAGAGGGTGTCAAGCGAGCCTGGAGTCTCAGCGGTGGATACTTATTGAAGGAAGAAGGAGGGTCGGGTCTCAGGTCTGGGCTGAGAGATGCTGGTGGAGGGGTTCAGGCAGTTGAGCGCTTGAGGGACGTGGGTGCCGAGGGAGCAGAGGGAAGAGGAGGGGCTGTTCAGTGAACATTGTGTTAAAGGTGTTAGAGAGAGTGCGTGGGCTGTTGCAGCTAACCCCGTCAGTTAGTAAGTCCGTGACTTGCACTCGAGCAGAGCCCCCCACTGCACTTCTAATGTTCTGCCAGAAGCTCCTCGGGTTGCTGGCTGAGGTGAGTAGGGCAGTTCGGCAGTACTCACTTTTGCTGATCTGATGGCTTTCTTACAGGTGTTTCTGAGGTGCCTGTAGGCAGTGAGGTTATCAAAGCTATGGGAGGCTTTGTAGGTTTCCCAGCATTTGTCCCTGAGCTTCATTAGGGAGAATAGGCCCCCTGAAGCCGTTTGGTAACGGTGCCCCGCACTCTCCTTTTTGTGAGGGGGGCATGTTTGTTCTTCACTGGGATATATTTGGTTAAGAATGCACCCAGTGCTTTATCCGGGTCCAGGGAGGCAGTGACTCCGGACCAGTCGGTCGATCTGAGGTCAGTGAGGAAGTCGGGCAGGTGGAATTTTGAGAAGTCCCTCATTTGTATCACTTTACCAGGTATTTTCGCCTGGGAGATACCCCAAGTACAAAAGATGGGTGAGTGGTCCGAGATGGCATCAGGTGGGATGCCCGAGGATGTGATCCTGTTTGGTCTATTGGTCAGGACCCAGTCGATCAGTGACCCTTTGCCTCCCCGGGGAGGGCCTTGTGGGTTTGGTGATAAGCTGGTTCAGGGCGAGGCCTGAGAGCAGTGGCTCATATGACTTCAGGTTAGAACCTAACCAGTTAAGGTTGAAGTCGCCTATGATAAGGATTTCACTTGTGCCCACCCTCTTGCTAACATTGTGCAGGAGAGAGGAGAGCCCAGGTATGCCACTTCTAGGAGGGTTGTAGCAGCAGATCAAGTGAATTTTCTTGGTGAGCCCAAGCAGGAGAAAAGCGTGCAGGAACTCACATGTCGGGGGTGGGGGAGGGAGGTCTACTGCAGACACATTGAGGTGCGCTTTATAGTAAAGTAGCACCCCACCACCTCGTTTGTTCCCCCCACGATCACTTCTGATGTGGCTGTACCCTGGTAGGGAGCACATAGTATCAGGAGTGTGAGGTTTTAGCCATGTTTCTGTGATACCCAGTGTGTTCGGGTTGTAATGGGCAACCCAGGCAGTGAGCTCAGTAAGGTTGTGTAGGAGATCAAGTATTTAGATGGACAATTTTAGCCCCTAGTGGATAGCCATGAGGAGGGTGAGTTGAAGGGGCAGGAGGCCATCCTGGTTGGGAGTGGCAGTTCCACCCCTGGAGGGCCCGGTGGGGGGGGAGGGGGCAGTCATGACAGCGGGGAGCTTAGTGATAGCTGAGTGGTCAGGCAGTGCTTGGGGGTGAAATATAGGATGGCTGTAGTAAACAGAGTTTAATAAGGTCTGTGCGCAAGCCTGTGGATGTATGAGACTTTTTTTTTTTTGTTTATCAGCAGCATGTGCACTTGGGTAGGAGCTTGAGATTGCTAGGTCTGCCCCTAGTGGCAGGACAGTATAACTTGCAGATGGAAAACTGGGCTGATAGGTTCATTCTCAGCGCATGTGATCACTTTCTGCCTATTTAAGGGAGAGCTGACCAAGGGTGGTGGTGGGGGCGGTGGGGAGCCGAACGCGTAGCATTCGGGGGGGCTAGGCCGTCAGAAACAGCGCGAACAGCAGGAGGGCTTTTCCCAACGTGCTACTAGTCCAATTCAGTTTGTCCAGTTCAGTGTTTTGTGTATTTCCCTTCGGTGTTCTCCACATTTGAAAAGAGCGGCAACGCGAACAACAGCACAAAGGGCAGCACCGAGTGAATGCTGCCGTCCCTGCAAAACGGTAGGAATGTCCCAGAAATTACCTTGCAGTATTTCCTGGCTTGATTCTCCTATGAATGGGCTGGGAGGGCCATGGAGCGCCTCTGACCTCCGGGCTCGGGGGTCCGGGTATGAGAAGAGAGCTGGGGGGTTGGGGGCTGTGGAGCGCCTCTGACCCGATCCTCGGGCTGTGAGCTGTGGAAACAAAGGAGAGAGGATTGGAATAAATAGGCTGGAGGGAGGAGGGGGGCAGGATTAGGTGTGGTGGCTTAGGGTCTGTAAACGTATGCGTAGCGTTAAGCAAGGGCAGCAGGCTATGGCAAGTGCTGGCAATTAATAAATGGTAGGAATGTCCCAGCCAAACAATGAACACAGCACCAGGTTTAAGTGAGCTTTGCACAATAGTGCTGGACTTCAGGAGGGCCGACTTTAGGAGGATGGGGGAAGTGGTAAAAGGGTACCTGGCCAGAATTCAATCTAGTATGGACACTAACCAGAGGTGGGAGCTCATAAAGCTGGGGATAGTGGAGGCAACCAAACCTGCTTCAAAGCTCAGAGCAAGAAGGCTAGGCTAAGAAACCGATCTGGTTGAGCAAGGAGGTCATGGAAAAGGTAAGAAGGAAAAGAGCTGCCTTTAGGAAGTACAAGAAACAGGGAGGGGAGGACAGGGAGGAGTACTTGACAGAATCGAAGGAGGTGACAAGGGAGTAAGGGAGCCAAAGCATCTACAGAATTCAGGCTGGCACAAGGCATTAAGAAGGGGAGAAGGACTTCTAAGTACATCAGGAGAAAAGGAGCTATAAGGACCACATAGTAAGGATTAGGAAGGAGGGGTTGGGTGGAAGCAGGGTGCGTTAAAGCGGAAGCACAATGAGTACTTCTGCTCAGTATTTACTAAAGAGAAGAGGGGTGACAATCCAAGGTGGAGAAATGGCAGAAGCGGGGGAGGGTGACAGATGGGGAAATCATGGAGAGCAGAGTTCGAGAGGGTTTGAAGGCACTGAGGGTGGACAAGGCGCCAGGCCCAGATGGCATCCACCCCAGGGTACTGAAGGAGGTGGCAGAGGTCCTTGCAGGACCTTTGGCAGACCTATTTAATGCCTCACTACATTCGGGTGTGTACCTCAGACTGGAGGATGGTTTCATGTGGTGCCCCTCCACAAGAGTGGCCCCAAGGATGAACCAGGAAACACAGACCAGTGAGCCTCACATCCATCGTGGGTAAGCTAATGGAGACTATCCTGAAGGAGAGGCTGGTGGCCCCCTAGAGGCCAAAGGACTACAGGACAGCAGACAGCATGGCTTCATATGTGGCAGATCCGCCAAACCAACCTGGTCGAGTTCTATGGCTGGCAACTAGGCAACTGGACAGGGGCCATGCAGTGGATGTCCTGTATCTGGACTTCAGTAAGGCATCTCACCAGTGCCACATGGAAGGCTGGGAAGGAAGTTAGTAGGCACAGGGGCGGTGCAAAGCTGGTGAGATGGGTAGGAAACTGGCTGCAGGAAGGCAACAGAGGGTGGTGGTGGTGGGAGCTCTCACACCCAAGGGCAGTGACGGAGCGGTGTTCCACAGGGCTCAGTGTTGGGACCAGTGTTGTTTGGGATGTTCATTGCAGACATATCATGGGATATCAAGAGCAAGATCAGTCTGTTTGCTGATGATACCAAGGTAGGCGCGGTGGTATGACCTAGGGGATGGCAGGGGTTGCAGGATGATCTGGCAAAGCTTGAAACCTGGTCAGACGCCTGGCAACTGGGCTTTAATGCCAAAAAGTACAAGGTGCTGCATTTTGGGATAAAGAACCCAAGGAGGAGTTATCAGCTAGGGGAGTGCATCTAGCCTGACAGAGGAGGAGAAGGATCTGGGTGTGCTCATTACAGGGTCAATGAACAACTCGGCACAATGTAGGAAGGCAGCTGCAAAGGCCAACAAATGCTGGGTTGTATTGCAAGGGTATATCCTCGAGGAGGGAGGAGGATTCTGCCACTGCATAGGTCATTAGTTAGACCACACCTGAGTACTGCATGACAGTACTGGTGTCCGTGATCTGAAGAGGGACATTAAGTTACTGAAGGGGGTGCAGCGCAGAGCAACAAAGATGATCAAGGGGCTGGGGGACTTATCATACGAGAGGAGGTTGAAAGAGTTGAACATGAACTCACTGGAGGAGAGGAGAGACAGGGGTGACATGATTGAAACCTTTAAATACATGAAAGGAATAAACAAGACGGTACAGAGGGGCTGTTCAAAGTAAGGTAGGGGAGGGCCACCAGGAACCATGATATGAGACCGGAGCGAGGAAGGTTCAGGAGGAGATGAGGAGACACTTTTTAGAGAGGGGTGGTGGCTGAGTGGAATGCATTACCTGCTGAAGTGGTATGCAGAACAGTGGACTGCTTCAAACGAGGATGGGACAGGACAAGGGGAGGGTTAATGAAGGGAAGGGTGGAAGGAGGGCAGCTGCAGAATAAGGGTGCTAGCTGCACATTCGAGCAGACTTGATAGACCTCTAGGCCTTTATCTGCTGGCAATTTCAGATGTTCGTATGTTCGAGAACCAAACAACAAACACAGCACCAGGTTCAAGCGAGCTTTGCAGAGAAAATTACTGGATGTAAATCAGGCTAAGAAACCCCACATATACCCAAAATCACTGCTGAATTAAATTGTCCCTCCCTCCCAGAGGCAGCAGGTACATTAGAGACAGTACTGACTAGTGATATAAACAGTCCCTCCTCCCAGATGGCAGCAGGCACAAAGTACAATAAATGAAGACAGACTTCAAGCCCCAAGTTTCAATGTAGACAGACTTTAAAGCTCCATGTTTCCCCTCAATGGCTAGCACTTTACCCTGGCTCCCCACGTATTGCCTTAAAGGGGAGTACTTCTATGGAGTTAAGGTAACCATATCAATCCCCTGATTTTAAGGCAAAGTTAGGCATAACTGATAAAATAAAAACTATCACCGTGTCTACGCCATCAGAAACAGCGCGAGCAGCAGGAGGGCTTTTCCCAACGTGCTGCAAGTCCAGTTCAGTTTGTCCAGTTCAGTGTTCTGTGTATTTCCTTCAGTGTTCTCCACGCTTGAAAAGGGCGCCAACGCGAACAACAACAAAGGGCAGCAATCGAGTGAATGCTGCTGTCCCTGCAAAATGGTAGGAATGTCCCAGAAATTACCTTGCAGTATTCCCTGGCTTGATTCTCCTGCGATGGGCTGGGGAGGGCTGTGAGCACCCTCTCGACCTCCGCTCTTGGGGGTCCGGTATCTGAAGGGAGCCGGGGGTTGGGGAGGGCCGTGGAGCCGCCTCCCCCGACTGATCCTCAGGGCTGTGAGCTTGCAGTATTTCCCTGGCTTGATTCTCCTGCGATGGGCTGGGGGAGGCTGTGGAGCACCCTCTCGACCTCCGATCCTCGAGACTGTAAGTGGAAGAGGTGTTCCCTATGGTGTAGAAAAGAGAATAAACCCTCTTAGGCTAATCCTCATTCCCTTCTCGGCTATTTGGTACACCTTCAGTCAACAAGCCTTAAGGTCTCCTCCCTCAAGCCACACTTAGCAGCCATTTCAGCTTATTTTTCCGCTGGGAAAGAGAAGTGCCTTATTTCTCAGCCTGTCTTGAAAACTTTTTCAGAGGCTTGCTAAATCTTCAACCCCCCACTAAGGGATCCTGTCCCTCCTTGGGATTTGAACCTCTGTATAGCCAAACTCATGGAGTCACCCTTTGAGCCCATGGCTACTGCTGAGTTGAAGTATGTTACTTTTTTTTCAAACTTTGTTTATTCACCAACTCACCAAAGTATCTCTCAGAGGTGTCTTCTTGATGCTAGCCCTGCTACTCCCTTCCCTTGAGGGACTTCCCAGCTCCTTGGACCACCCTCCTGGGGCAGGGCCTGCCTTCCCTTGGCAGCATCTTTCTGGAATTAGAGGGTTCATCCCTCTCAGGAAGTCGCCGTGGATCCCCAGTGTGGTCTGCTCAGAATTGGGATGTGAGGGAGGTCCCTGAGGCCCTTGTTGCCTCCTCGGCAAGCCCGGTATTTCTATGTTTACACCCCAGATGTGGGATGTGCAATGCCACCCATCCCATGATGTGGATGCTCCCACCCATGTCCAGAAGGCAGCCGCCCGACATCCTCCCTTGCATGCTAGCCCCAGTGTTGCAGTGCCTCCGGTCTCCACTGGGGCTGCTGCGATGCTGGGCTGTCCGTGGATCTCTCCTCGAGAGAGGAGAGCAGTCCTCTGGATGCTCGATCCTCTCTCCCCCGCTGACCACGGCGGCCTGGGCTTTTTCCTGAACTCAGATCGCCTGTGTGGCATGAGGTGTGGTGTCCAGCGCCTCAACCCTCAGTGTCACCGTGCTGGTATTGAAGTATGTTACTTGGAAGACTGTGTATCTGGTTGTCATCTCTTCTGCCAGAAGGATTTCAGAACTGCAGGCCCTGTGTTCTGAACCTAACTGCATCATTGCCCACAGGGTCAAGATAGTCTTTAGGACAAACAGAAAATTCCTTCCAAAGGTGGTCTCTGATTTTCACCTTAATCAGTCCATCACACATCCTGTCTTTTTCACAGAAAATCCACACCAAGTGAATACAGACTGCATAGCCTGGATGTTAATGGGCTCAGACCTACTATTGGGAGCATACCAAGCAATTCAGACAAGATCATCAATCAATCAGTTTATTATTTGTTAGGTGCCCAATCCTGAAGGCTCTGGTTGCCATACAATAAAAGAAAAATAAAACAGTAAAAACGTACATAAAATCACATCATAAATAGTAAAGATTTCAGCAAGTGGGATGTAAAAGATGATAGCAGGGATTTAAAAGGCAGCAGCAGGGATTTAAATAGTATCAGCAGGGAATGCATCATACTCAACTTTTCCTCACCTACGGTGAGTTAGGCAGAGGAAGACCAGCTACCAAAAGGACACTATCCCACTGGATTGTCTCTTGCACCCAGTTCTGCTACAGCAAAGCTAGCAAACAGCCCACTCAGGACCTTAGGGCCCACTTACTAGGGGCATTGCTGCCACAGAGGCAGCTGCAAGTGATATTCCCTTATTTAATGTCTGCAAAGCATCCACGTGAAAGACTGTTCTTACAGTCACAAGGCATTACTGCTTTGATGTACAGTCCAGATCAGATGACAAATTTGGCATGGGCCTTTTTCCTAAGTAGGTTCTGTACCCACCTCCCAACTACAGAGCTTTGTAGTCTGTGTCACAAACCCACTCAGCAGGTCAGCCCTCTGCTCGTAAAGTGGCAACCTCTGAGCGCAGTCTTGTGAACAGTTTAACAGAACAAGGTAACCCTCTTGTCTGTTTTGTGAGTTCAGATCAACCTTTGGTCTCAAGTCTTGGAGGGATTCAAACTGTGAACCTCTTGCTAGCATACCCAATACACAGGCTCAGATAATTCTGTCTTCAGGAGGCCAGATATCTTTGCCTACGGGCACCTAACCAGGTGTACAGAAATGAACTCTTAAAAACTGTAATAAAGACCTCAGATTTAAAATGCTTCTCTTTCCAGTTTGGTATCACCATTCACGCTTATGCCTAGTGTCAGCTATAACCATATATACTGTTCTTGCAAATGAAAGAAAATCAAAGACAGACCAAGTATGCTCTAAAAAGAGTTTTACTAAAATAGATAAAAATATGTAAAACACAAAATACAGAACTATTATATCCCAAGACATACAAATCTTATAAAAGAACAAGGTTTTAAACAATGCAATTCCTACTACAGTAATTAGATTTGTCTCTCTAAATACCTGCTTAAAGTCCTCCAAAGATGTTTCTTTGTCAGAGTCTAGATAGAAGTGTCCTTGAAGGAAAACAGAATAATCCTTAAAGAAAACTATATTTGCCAACCCCTTTGTGAGGTCACCTAGCTCCTCCTCTGTTAGAATATCTAAAAAATATATCTATACAAAAACAGGATGTCTTTTCAAAGTATTAAATTCTGCAACCTCGACATAACTCATGTTCTGCAAATGACTTTCTTTGATCTTTAGCTGCATCCTTTTCTCTCACAGACTTAAAAGCATTTATGATTTTGCACCAGTTTACCAAACCTGGTTTCCTCCTCTTGAAATGTCATAAAATGGATATGCTCAACTCAAGCCTCTTCCAGCCTGTAATTAACTTTAGATAAAACAGGAGATCCTTGATCAAGGTCTGTTCTACTCTGTAATTAACTTCGGGCCTTCCAGGTAACCTTGTATCTAAAACGTATATGTGTGTGTGTGTGTGTGTGTGATCTCACATGCTGTTTTAGTATTTTTCATGGGAGACGCTCCATAACCCATTTTTTTATTTATTACAAAAAATGATCATACAGCACTCAGAACTGGCTGTCCCCATCACAGTCTGCACCTATCAAACATACTGAAGACTTCCTGGGGTGAGAAGAAAAAATTACTCACCATAGTAATATGGTTTCTTCCAAGGTATTCTTCAGTATGCTTGACTTCCCACCCATCCTCTCATATGTATCCTAACGGAGGATGGGTCTGCCTTCCTGTCTTTAGCCAATTTTTTGTGGATAGTTTTATGAGGCAGTTGCTTCACAGTGGTTGTTCTGGTTTTTACAATGCTAGGTTAACTTTTATTCTATTTTTTTATTCCTGTTGGAGCAGTCTTTTCTCATAGGCGCAGTTTTTTTTTTTCCCTTTTCAGCATCAAAATAATTCTGGAGCCCTCTGTCTGCAGGCAGCACACCCCCTTCTTTCTCTTCTGATTGGCCAATGTGCCAACTTCATTTACATTGACTCCACCACCGGGCAGCTGAACCCAGCTGGCATACTGCACCTGTCAAGCATACTGAAGAATATCTTGGAAGAAACAATATTACTACTGTATTTTTTTCTTCTGGGGTAGGGATTCAGTTAGTCAGATTAGGTTGGGGAGAAAGACAAGGTGATGTGTACTGTATGGTTTATTTTTTTGATTGCCATTTTTTCTCTGGCGTTCTGTCTGGCATGGTCCCTTCCTTCTTAGCTGGATGCATTTGTGAATTTTTTTGTTACAGACTGCATAACAGCTTTCAGCTAGCTTACTCTGTTTATTTGTTAGGAAATCTGATAGATACCCTTTATCTATTTGTAGTTAATGTATGGCTGTATTTTTTCAGCACTGGTGGCATTGTGAGTAAGGTTGCCTTGAAGCATGGTTCTTGGCAGCACTTCCATTTCTACAGCCGTTTCACCACTGTTTGTGCCATTTTAGAAGCCACATGCTTGCAAGCTGCCTACCCTCCCCTTCACTCACCTCCTCATAGAGTGCTTTTTCCTTCTCAGTGCCTGCTCGTGCTGTGTGTGGTGATGTGTGATGTGCTGATACTCCTGCATCAATAGCATCCTTGCTGGAGGGGAAACTCTGTCCCCATAGTGCTGTCTGTAGACGATTCAGTGGTCTGGTGCATGTAGATAAGTACCAGGTAATCTAACTGATTCAGGCACTACTGCCAACGGAACTTGCACTATGCACAACAAATGGGCGGCACACAGCAAGTAATCTAATTAATTCAGACATTACTGTCGATGGAGCTTGCACTACCATAACGTTTTTTTTTTCACCTCTGAGTTGGTGAGTGTCACAAACCCACTCAGCAGGTCAGCCCTCTACTCCCAAAGTGCCAACCTCCGAGCGCAGTCTTGTGAACAGTTAACAGAAACAGGGTAACCCTCCTGTCTGTTTTGTGGGCTCGAATCAACCTTTGGTCTCAAGTTCTGAAGGGATTCAAACTGTAAACCTCTTGCTAGCGTACCCAATGTACAGGCTCAGATAATTCTGTCTTCGGGGGGCCAGATATCTTTGCCTACAGGCACCTAACCAGGTGTACAAAATGAACCCTTAAAAACTCTAATAAAAGACCTCAGATTTAACTCTTACTTTTTCCAGTTTGGTATCACCATTCAAGCCTATGCATAGTGTCAGCTTTAACTATATATACTTCACTTATTAAAGAAAGAAATTCAAAGACAGACCAAGTAGGCTCTAAAATAGAGTTTTACTAAAATAGATAAAAATATGTAAAACATAAAATACAGAACCACTTATCACAAGAACAATACAATCTTTAAAAGAACAAGGTTTTAACAGTGCAATTCCTGCTACAGTACTTAGATTTGTCTCTCTCTCTAAATACCTGCTTAAAGTGCTCAAAGATGTGTCTTTCTCAGAGTGTAGATAGAAGTGTGTGTCTGAAGGAAAACAGAATACTGTTTAAAAGCTGGCTTTGCCCACCTCCTTGCATGAGGTCACCTAGCTCCTCCCTGTCAGAATATATAAAAAAAATATAACTGTGCATAACAGGATGTCTTTTCCAGAAGGTAAATTAATATTCTGTGATCTCAGCACAACTCATTTTCTCATATGACTTTCTTTGATCTTATGATCAGCTTCCCCTTGTCAGGACATCAAGGAACTGGTTATGTCTCTCTGCCAGATCTCACGGAGGTGCAACATGCTTTTGTATCACCATGTGAATTTTACTGTTTTTCCTCTGAACGTTATAAAAGTTTATGATGGCCTCTTCTAGCCTGTAATTATCTCTTGACCTTCCAGGTAACACCTATTAGCTAAAACCTGGGAGGGAGGTTGTCATTCCACAAACTGTCAGCGCTTTCTGGAGAGACATTCAATAACATATTTTTATATTACAAAAAGCATAGGTTAATCAGAACCAGCTGTCCAAGTGTCACAGTGAGCACCACATCAAGAATTGCAGTCTGCTTGGTAGTTTCCTTAGCTAGTTGTACCAGTAGATGTACAAACATATGGACACACAAAATTGCCAGTGCCATGATGGTCTATTGAGTCTGCTCGAGTGTGCAACTTGGCTGAATACCAAGGCATTGCCCCTGCCCACCCACCACCTTACTCCTTCTGGAGGAGTTGCACTTCCCCATCTCATTCCCATCCACCAGAGCACCCTTCCGTCCTAACTCTCTTCTTTACCTTGCCCCACCCCCTCTTGAAGCTGATCACTGTTCTTACTGCCACCGCTTCCTCTGGCAACTCATTCCACCCCTTCACCACTCCTTCTGTGAAAAAGTACCTCCTCATTTCCCTCTTGTATCTGCCAACCACCAATTCTAGGCTATGATACTGTGGAGGGGTTGTGGGATAAAAGATGGTCCAGACACCGAACATCAGGTTCAACACACAATCTCTGTGTGATGTTTATTCAAAATACAGGAGATAGCCTTCAGCAATCGTATATCCCTTCTTCAGTATATCAGTTTGCAGCAACAGACTATGCATGTCCGTCCTCAGCACTTAGTCAGCACTTACTGATCTCTGATCTAACCTGACAGTTGATATTCAGCCTCCCCTATGCAGGCCTTGTTTGCTTGGGTGGTGGGGGCTCAAATAAAAAAAATAAAACAAGCTAAAGACAAAGAACCTCAGTGCAGAAGTACTGAAGCAAGGGTTACCACAAAGGGCATTGACAATACGCTAAGTTTTAAAGAAACACACCATCGCACATACATCCATAATGTAAAGCATAATGGGATATATGTAAATCACCCTGACATTTTAGATCAGCTCAGTTTACAGCAGTTTACATGCATTTTAAATAGCACAACTGACTTAATTTGTATCCCCTAATAAATTTTTACCTTTATCAAAAACACCTAGTGCCATGGTATTTTCTTTTTTTTTTTTTTGAAATTCAACTTTATTGCATTTTCTCCAATAAAGACATACAGTAATAAAAAGTACAAGACTCTAATACAACAGTACACCGCACTACAATAAGCAGACAGGACATACCAAAAACAAAATCAAAATAAACCCGCGGAGCTCGAGCAATATGGAGGCAGACCGATAATACTTCCATGCATTCTTGGATAAAAGAAATAAAACTCGATTTTTGGGTAGAAAACTGCAAAAGGAGGACAGAAATTGATAGCAGAACATCTGGACTTCATTATGGGAAATCCGAAAGGAAAGGCTGCAAACTCAAGGAGACAGGAGCAAAGCAGTTTCGGACCCACCGAACACGAGGTCCACTCCAACCAGATGGTCTCTGCTTCAGAAGCGGAGAACGAAGAGACCCTGCAAACCCTCGGCCTAAAATCAACAGGCTAATTCAGGCAGTTTTGGGTCTGGATGGGAAATTTGACTCTCTAACACAAAGAGTAAACAACCTAGAAATGGAGCTGGAAACTATTAAAACAGAGTCGCTTGAATCAAAAAAAGCTCGGCAGCAGCGCGGGGGGCTACGGCCTGCTTGATAAAGGAGAACACCCATTTAAGAAACCGCATCGAGTCGCTGGAAAACCAAGCTAGATCTGCTAATGTCCGAATTATTGGGCTCCAGGAACGAGTGGAGGGTGACCATTTAGCCCTGTTTGTCAGAGACTGGCTGAGTTTGCAACTGGGAGAGATACTTTCCAATGGCGGCACTACGACATCAGAAGGCCTACCGAGTGGCGGCCCGTGGAAGACCCCATGAACACAGATGCACCTCGAGCAGTAGTTATAGTGCTGGACGGGTAGGCTCAAGAGGCATGATTTTAAATTAGCCAGACAGAAGAGAACTCTTTATGTGATGGGCAACAAGTGCGACTCTACCGGATCTGAGCTCGCGACGGATGAAGAAAAAGAAATTTGATGGAGTCAGAGCGATCCTGCATGAGGCGGATGTTACCCATGGCATGCTGTTTCCAGCCCGAATTCATATTGTACACCAGGGAAAATCTTTATTTTTCGGATCCGGCTGAGGCATTGAAATGGGCTCAAAGAAATGCCTCCAAGATCTCGAAGAGCTGAGGCTTCCGACTCTGAAGCGGAGGACATTGTGGACTCCTGAGGGACCTTTCGATTTGTAGTACAGGTTGGCAATAGTCCATATAAGTAAAATCGAAATGACTAGAGATATTGCTCCCTGAATGTTGTTTCCTAGATGGGATTAATATGACATTAAAGTCTGTATAAACGTTTATGGCTGGCTTGAAGAGGTACTTAGCCAGAAACCACCAGAGTTTTATTATTTCTACCAAATGAGTCGCCTAATGGCAGAGCTGTTCAAGTTATGATTCAAGTTGAATAGAGTACTATTCTAATGCGGACTTATAGGAGCCTTATTGTTTTAATTTCCTTCTTGCCCTTCGGCAACTAAAATTTGTTTAGTGCATGCTTACTCCTTAGTTCCCCTAGAGGAGAAGGGCACTATTGATTTATTTGTTACATTTTATTTGAATATGATGTATATTGCATGCAGCTCATGGTTTCTGTAACAGCGATTGATTTATGGTATGACATTGGAATGACAAATCTTCTTATTTGTACCCCCATATGATGTATCTTATTGACTCTGCATGCTGGTTTTAAATTGAGTGTATTAAGAGGAGGAGACCTCAGTCAATAATAATATAAATCCTAATGTGCATTGTCAGAATAATGTCTGTATGGAATATAGAGAAATCAATAAAAGAAAATGTAAACCCCCATCCCCATGCACCACCTTCATCTATGTTCTCTGGAGTGTGGGATTTCAAAGGGAGTATAGAGAATACATTGACTCACTTATTTTTATAACGAGTCGTGCAATCAGTAGACTTGCAACTATTTTCTACCTCATATTAGATAACAGTTCTTGATGCCATTCTTTGTAAGAGATTACATGGAGTCCTTCCAGTGGCAGAGTACCAAAGCCCTAAGGGAAAGTGCTATCATTGACATGCAGAATCTACGTTTTTTTAACATTAACCCAGTGAAGTCACCCAGAAGGCAAATTTCAGGTGAGAATAAATTCTCTAATCCCAGTAGAGGATCTGCCCTCTTTCTGATGGTCTCCCAGAGTGTGACAATGGGGGATCATTCCCAGAAAATATGGTACAAACTACCTTCCCCTTGGTTGCAAAGTCCACAAATTGGGGAAGGGAGCTTATCCATTCTGTGTAGTCTTACTGGTATCATATACATGTTGTGTAAAATTGAGAATTGCATGATTCTCAGTCTGTCTTGTGTGATATATGCATGACATTACTTCCATAGCTTGACCCAGTTAAAGGTTCTGTGGGGGAACCTATCTCCCCAGTAAGGGGAGGACCCATCCATGTGAGGAAAGGCCAGAGTGTACATCGAGGCATGTATTATGGAGACCGAATGAGGTTGCTGAGCGGGGGTAACTAAAAGTAAGATAAGTTCTTCCTTCCCTCTATTTACTCCAGATGATACCTGTTTCGATATGAGGAGATGTCGGAGTTGATAAATTTTGAAAATGCTTCTTGGGCCCGAAGGAATTTTCTCCATCATGTCCTTAACCAATAGGTAGGAGTCTCCACTTGCTGAGTCTTGAGGGGTCCATTCTATAAGTGAGGGAAGCCAGTTCTCTGTCAGCAGGGCACCCCCAATTTGAAAATTAGGATTTCGGAGGTTTGTTTGTGCTGGTCTTTCAGGGGTTATATTTTAAGAATGTACATAATTGAAAGTGTACTCTCACCGATATAGCAATAGTGATCTAGGGAGATCTTTAGGCCGGTATGTAGGATGGCATCTCTTGAGATTCCAGATAAATCTATTAACTCTTTCTCTATAGTGAGCCAGGCTGGTACTTATGGTAATGAATATAGGGTCTCTACAGGTTTGAGCCATCTAAGATATTTACTCAGATGGTTAGCCAGTAGTACAAACCAAAGTGTGGGACCCGGAGGCCTCCCTTTTCTTTTGATGCAGCCAATTTGTGATATGCTCATCGCAGAGGTTTACTGCACCAGAGGAAGTGCGATATCACCCCATGCAGTTTCTTAAACCAGGTGAAAGGCAACCATAAGTTTAGCATACCTAGAGGATAGAACAATTGAGGCAGCACATTCATTTTGATCAAACTTATTAGTCCCTCAGAGAGATAGAGGCATATCTCTTCCAGGGGAAAGGTCTCGTTGTATTTTTGACATCAGAGGGTCGAGATTCAGTGCTTTCAATTTGGTATTATCTCACCAGATTTATACCAAGATACTTGAGGCTATTTTGGGACAACTGCAACCCAGCATGACTCAGGAGTTAGCTATGGGTGTTGTTGTTCAGGGGAAATACTTTGGATTTATCCAGATTAATTTTGTAGTTGGAAACAACACTATAGCCTGAAATCACATCCATAGCAGTTTGAATGGAGGGAGAGGGTTGAGACAGGTGTAGTAACACGTCTGCATATGCTGAAAGTTTTAACTCAGCCGATCCTACTTTGATACCATGCTTGTCGGAGTTGTGCTTAAGCTTCCACTGTAGAGGCTCTAGGTACAAATTAAATAAAAAGGGTAATGGGGGCAATCCTGTCTAATGCCCAATTGTAATGGAAAGGGGCGGGATATCACCCCATTACAATAGACTTTGGCACTGGGATCAAGGTACTAGGTTTTATTCCATCGGATATACTGTTCTGGTATGCCAAACTTGACCAAGACTTTAAACAGGAATTCTCAATCCACCCTATCAAAAGCTTTTTCCACGTCCAGAGAGACCAGTACTGCCGGGTGGATGGAGCCACTGGAAACGGAAAGAATGTGGGCCATTTTACGTAGATGATCTTAGAACATTCTGCCATCCATGAATCCCACTTGCTCCGGTCCAGTCAAGTCAGGGAGTACCCGACTTAATCTGTTTGCTAACAGTTTAGCCAGTAATTTGATGTCGTTATTTATAAGCGAGATGGACCTATAACTCGTAACACATTCTTCAGGCTTGCCTACTTTGTGGAGCACTATAATAAGAGCTTCAAATAAATGAGGATCAGAAGAGTTCTCTGATAATATGGAGGAGTCGAATCTGAACAACCAGAGAACTAATTGGTCTGAAAATTGTTTATAGAAGTTTGGGGTGAACCCGTCCGGGCCAGGGAATTTATCTTGAGGGAGTTCTCTGATGGTTAATTTAATCTTCTCTTCCATAATGGGAGCTGATAGTAACCTTCTACCTGCATCATTTAGAAATGGGAGGGGCAGTGAATCAAGATATGCCTCTATTTCTCCAGGGGAAGGGGGGGCTGCCCTGGGACCATATAGGTTCCTGTAGTAAAGTTCAAATTCAGAGACTATCTCTCTGGGAGTAACCTTAATGGAGCCATCAACATGTGACTTAATGGCTTTAGCTAGTCTTACTGCTTCTTGTTGTTTTATCCTCATGGCCAATAGATGACCCGCCTTCTCCTTGATCTATGTAGAGAGAACGTGATTTAAGGCGAGCATATTCTGCCTTTTCTCTTAGTAGTTAATTATATTCTTCTCTTAGTTTTAAAAGGTTGGTTTTATTACTCTCGTTATCTGTTGGGGCAGTGCCCTTTCCAAGCTTCGAATCTGAGTCAACAAACTAAAGGTATGCTCTTCCCTTTTCCACTTTCTGTGGGAGGCGATGCTAATGAATTCCCCTCTGAGAAAGGATTTCAATGCAGCCCATTCAATATCTGGTTTACTAGTTGTGTGTAAATTTTCCATCGTGTAATGATTAATGGATTGGGTTATTCTTTTAACAGCATCTGTGTCCTTCTGAAGCTGATTGTTGATCTTCCACATAGTATCCTTCTGATGATGAGGGACCAAGGACACCAGACACCAGACAGGGGAGTGATCAGAGATAACCCTGGCACCTATCCCACATGCATGGACTCCTAGCAAGGAGTTCTTCCTTAAGAAAAAGTAATCAATTCTGGACAGGGAGTCATGAACAGGGGAGTGGAAAGTGTATTCCCTACCAAAGGGGTTGAGAGTCCTCCAGGGAGCATACATTCCTAGTTGATCTACGTTGCCAACTACTACGAACAGTATCTTGTTGATAACCAGTACTGTTACCTGCATACCAATCTTGTACATTGCTTTCTGTATCTCAATTTGTCTTTTTCAGTATCAAAATATGTATTGTTATCCCAGGTCGCCCCTGAAAAATGGACCTTCGGGGCTCAGTGGGCCTACCTGGTTACCAACATTTAATAAATACATATAAATAAATAAAATGTCCCATATGGCCCTTTGGGCTGGTGACAATCCCTGAGTCCTGTGGTATGTGTTATCGATATCTGGTGAGAATGGAAGGTTCCAATCTCCCGTGGAAAGTCGGAAGGTGAGAAAAGGGAGATAAGACTTGGAGGAGCTCTGCAAAAGGAGGATGAATCCAGTGTTAGCCATAAATACTACCGATTAATAATTCAACTCTGTTGAGGCACCCCTGATTATCAGATACCGATTATTAGGGTCAGAAATAATTTGCAAACTAGTGAACGCCAGTCTATGGGCTATAATAATAGCTACCCCTTTACTCTGCATGCAGGAATCTGAAGTAAATACATAACCAAAATTCTGCCTCCTCAAAAGTCCAGCTTCAGAATCTGACAGGTGTGTCTCCTGTAAACACATAACATCAGCTTTAATATGACCTTGATGCTTTAGTATTTGATATCGCTTTGTTTTGTTTCTGTCTCCCCTTACATTCCATTAAATAAATTTTATTTGTCCAGCCATATGCTTAAACCTACTTTATTTTGTCCATATGCCACCAGCAATACCTCTGTCCCTTATCATGTCGCAACACAGGTGATGCAATTCGATGTCCCACCCCAGGAACCTCTCCCCTCTCCCCTCTGTTGTACAGAAACCCAAACATAAAGACAATGCATTGATACCCTAGTCCCCCCACCCTTCCCTCCCCTGTATTATTCCATCCAAATGTGAATTGGAAGCATTAAGATACTGGAGGTGGTTGCCACCTGCCTCCTGATATCCCACAATAATCACTCTGTCCGTGATGTACTGACAGACCAAGCCCCATTCCCTCCCGCTCCTGCCCTTTTATTCCCAACGTTCTGTGTGCTATCCTAAACGCACTATTCAGGTATGAACCCTGTATCTATGAACGTAGTATATTAACTATTAGAATCGTGAAAACCTTAGTAATATGAATATGGTGAACTGTATAATCTTATATACAGTACTCCCCTCTTGTGGCCAAAATTAGGAACTGCAAAGATTTGCTATTATTGCAGTTTTAACAGCTAGGAGGCAACTTGATAAATAAAATTAGATATAAACAGTACATGGCCTGTTCAATAAACCCAAATGTAGCCCACATCCTCGGGGCAAGAGATATAATATAAAGAAAAACTACCCATATTCAGTTAAATAAGCAACCGTGAAACACAAGAGATGTCCAGTGCATAAATCAAAGGTTTCATATAAGCTCCAGTGCGAGTTTTATCCCTGGTACTCTTACAAAATTGTCACTCTGATGAAGCTGTGCACTGTGGCAAACTAGAAACTGAAATAACATGGCTCCTAGACTGTACCATGTAAAAACTATCTTCCCAGCGAAGGCAGTTTGGCCCAGTGTTTTAATACGGGGAAATTCGTCCATCCAATAGTCTGTGAATACTATTCTTTGATCTTCGGTCAAATGAAATACTTTCATAAACCTAGAGTCATCTTGACAATATTAGGTGAAAACCAGCCTTGTATTTCAGCTTATCAATGCGGTTTAAAGAGATCAGGAAGTGCCACAGTAAGCTTGTTCTCTCATGGCGGATGGGTCCTCAAAACTTTCCCACTGGCCTTGTAGGGTGATTTGAGTCTGGACGGATACAGCATCCTAAATTTAATTCCTGCTGGGATTAGTTTTGATACTATCAGGTGAAAAGCGTTGCGCATATGGCACACAGTGGCAGGCAGGTCTTGAGCCACTCGAACCCTATGTTCTCACAACTTCACCTCTTGCAGCTCCTTGATCTTGTTGAGGAAATGCTGCCTTTCTTGAAAATTAAGAAATTTAAAAATTAGGGGGTGACGCGGTGCTTCAGGTGGGGGCATTGGTCTTAATGCTCTGTGGGCCTTATCTATGGAGTATTCTGGACCAAATGGAAAGGGGCCCACCAATTTCTTTACCAGGTTTTGCATGAACAGCACTGTATTGGCACCCTCTTCTTTTTCTGGGAGTCCGATTAGTACGGCATTATTGCACCGACTGCGTCCCTCTAGGTCTTCAATCTTGGCTTCAATCTGTGCGACCCTTTGCCTGATAATGGTGAAATCGGGCTCGACCCGGTCTGCTTTCTTTTCTGATGACTTGATGCGCACCTCGTTGTCCCCAACACGGCAAAAGATGTCTTCTAGAGCAGTGGCCATGGTTCTCATTTCATCTGTAAGAGATTTTACTTAATCTCTAAATGGCCGAAGTTCTGCTAAAAAGTGCTCTACTGTTGAGAGATTGGGGTCTGGGGTGGCAGTGGTAGTTTTCCCGGAGGCCGGAGCTTGCGGCCTAGATTTTTTGTTCTGCTTCTCCGGTGTGGAGGGTGACATGTGCTTATGGAGAGCTAGGCGCATCTCGCCCATCGTTGCTCCACAAACTTGTTTATCTTGATTGCTGATGGCTAGAGAGTCTCTCTGAAGTTTTGTAGTTGGTAAATGGCATTTGTATGCATTTAGGAAGGTAATTTATTTTGGATAAGCAGGAGCTCTACAAGAAGGCTGCTACTTAGTTGACCACATCACATGATTCTGCCCTGGTATTTTCAACATTTACAGGTTTCATACACATAAGGTATATACATCAATGTATTTTATGATGTAGTGCCACTGCATACTAATCCAACAACAAGGAACACAACCTGTTGTTCTACATCAGCTCGGAGGTCACCACATAACCTCCTGTACGAGGACCTGAGAGAGGAAAATGAAAATTAAAGAGGACACTATAGCATAGTCAAGAAAGGGAAGGGTACCCATAGGTGGCCAACCTAATGGACTAAAATTGTAAAGGATAGATTATACTAAGAAATAGAAGAACTGTTGCAGCTGATTTAAGAAAAGGTCGGTCCTCAAGAGTGGCAGGAGCTCCCTGTCACAGAACCCCTGTTGTACCTTCCATCCTTAAGTTAAAGATGCCCTCTGTGTTCACCCTTTGTATGCCATTTAGGTACTTAATGGTCTCAAACATATCATCCTGCTCCCTCCTGTCCTCCAGGGAGTACATGTTCAGTGTCCTTAGACAATCCTGGAAGAGGTCTAGCAAGGCTTGACGTCCAGTGCTGCTGGTCACCAGACTGTCCCAACTATGTCTGGGAGGTTCAGATCACCCACCACCACTACTTCCCTCTTTGTCATCCCTCTTTCAAGTTCTTCCCTAAGCTCTCTCTCTCTCTCTCTCTCTCTTCCTCTTGGTTCAAGGGTCAGTAGATCACCCCCCTTCCCCAAGTGCAGTTTCTTACCTCAGGCTACTGTGAGTTGCAACCTCAACGACTCTGTCTCCCCATTACTACACCTGATGTACCCATCTTCTGCCACTTCCATGCCATCCCTGACAAAAAGGGCTACTGCTCCCTGTAATGAATTGCTAGTTATAATATGAATCCTTTCTCCAAAACACAGGTACACACCCAAGGCTGGAGCAATAACTTCTGGCCATGTATTTTAGCAACTCATAAGGAAGCAAACATAGCAACAACTAGAGAATGGCAGATTCAACAGAAGCAACAGTTCGAGGAACATAGGTTATATAGATGGCAGGAAAAGGTGCAGAGAAGGGCCACTAAAATGGTGCATGGGCTAGAGAGGGTATATGAGGAGGTGGAGGAACTGGATTTGCACCTCTGGAGATAAGAAGGAAAGAGGGATGTGACTGAAACATTCAAGTATGTGAAGAGGATCAATAAAGTGGGAACAGCCTATTTACAGGAAGGTAGATACAAGAACTATGGGGGCATGGACTAAAGGTGGAGGGGCAAGGTTTAGGGAAAATGTTAGGAAGTATTTATTATTATTTTGCTTTTGTTTACCAGGTAAGCACACTAGACAGCCAAGTGCCTATTATCAGGAGCGACCGGGAGGTTACAAGGTACAGATGAGAACAATTTGGCAGTAGACATCATATCACATGTAAAACAGTATGGTACAGGCCATTGACAGTGGTCAATATATGGAACATCACAAATGCAGATTAGTGGGCTGGAGCCCAATAAGCTCAGGGATAGTATGGAATATTCGCTTAATATGTACAGAAAGGCAAGAAAGGAACAACATTTCCAGACATTACAGCTAGCAGCAGCTGGCTAGCCAGCGGATTGATTGCATTCAGTACCAAGAGGCTCATCTCCTCAAACAGTAATGGCTGGGTTAAAATAGCCTCAGCTGGTCAGCTTGGACTAGGGAGGGCCCTTAAGTGCAGAGACAGTTGGAGGCCAATTTGAAGAAACCCCATAGGGAAGACTTGAAACAGGAGTGGAGGGAGGAGCAAATGTTTACTGGGAGGGAGTTCCACAGTCTGGGCACAAAGACACAAGGCCCAATCACCCATTTGGGTATGGGTTTTGGGAACCTGGAGGACATGAGAGTCTCCAGATCTTAAGTGGTAGGAGGGGTAGCAGGTTTGAGGGACAGAGCGAGTGCAGGAGGTGTGGCAGTTCTGATGATGTTATCGATGAAGCTGCCGATGACAAAGGTGTGATGTTTTCTGGGGGAGCCACTCAAGCCTGGTGTGTACAACTCATAGTGGTACATGAGTCAGGGAGCAGAGAGCGCAAAGCTACACACATTGTTGTAGGGTAACCCATTTTGAGAGACTGTTTTTGGATGGGCAAAGGAGACAACGTTATAGCAGAGCCAGAGGAGGAGGACCCCTGTCCAGGGCGGTCATGCAGCTGGGGTTAGATAGCTTTTTGCTCTGTATGCCAGTCCCATCTTGCAGTTCACAGCCTTGCAAACATTACGAATGTGCAGGGATAGGTCAAGTTTCGGGTCAAGGGTTACCCCAGGTACTTGATGGAGTCCACAACCTGCAGGAGGAAACCATCAGCCCTGAGATTTCGTAGGGAGCAGGGAGGTTTTAGTTTTGGCCAGTAGCCAAAGAGCATGGCCTGAGTCTTTGTAGGTTGATAGCAAGCTTGTGGCCCTTTAGGCAGGTTTGGATTTGAATGAAGTCTGAGTTCAACCTGGTGTTGATGTCTTGATGTCCTGGGAGCTGGTAAGGATGATGAGGTCATCTGCATACAGGGTGGGTGACTCATGACTGGGACTTAGGACAGCTCATTTATGTAAAGAGAAAACAGGAGGCGACCAAGAACAGATCCCTGGGGACCCCACGGTTCAGGGAGAGGGTTCAGAGAGGGCTTGGCTGAATCTAGTGTATTGTTGTCTCCTAGAGAGGTAGTTTGCTAACCAGGCATGAGCCAGGGGGGTGAGTCCAAGGGACAAGAGTGTGGAGCACAGGATTGAGTGGTTGACCAAGCTGATTCCAGGAGCAAGTCACACTAGCATAGTCCTGATGAGTATTTTGAGTTTATGCTTGTGCCCCTGAATTATGAGGTACATCCTGAAAATTCTGTTGCACACTGATACCTCCTGTGTTTGTATTTCATTTTTGTATTTTGCATTTTGTTATTTTTCAATAAAACCACACAAGCTACATTTGTGATGTACCATACTTCCTGACTCCATTGTCCTCTGTATACCCACACCTCTGTGACACTTATCTTCTTGTTTTGTTGGTGTTTGTACACTTTGGGTGGGATATTCAAAGGGTTTCGCCATGTGCAACCCACCAATGCACCACCAGCGATATTCAAAGGGGCAAGTTAGCGCCAGACTACCCCGATGCGCAGCGACCGGTAATGTAGCGCGTGCATGGTGGCGTGCCCATGCATATGCGGCACATCTCGATATTCAGCCTGGGATGCGGCGATATGCTGGCACAACTCCGCCTTGCGCTGCTCGGTGGGGCTCAGAGTTGTGCCTGGGAAAACCAGGAGCAAGTCCTGGCCACCCACAGGTGAGCTGTCATATTGCAGGATGCAGCATGGCAGCCGCCAGCCGTGGGTGGCCGCCCACCCACCCAGAACATTGTCCACAAGCTCCCTGCCCTGGGAGCATTGTGCCCCCCCAATGCCCGATCGTGGGCATAAGTGAGTTAAATCCCTGGTGGTCCAGTGGACCGCTGTCCATCACCAGATCGCGGGCATCTGTTCAGAGTATCCCTGGTGGTCCAGTGGAACCCCCAGTGTCCGATCGTAGCGGAAATAGCACCGTAATCCTGGTGGTCCAGTGGTGTCCCCTCTCACCCACCCACTGAGATCCCCGCCACCCAGCACCACCCCAGTCAGCGGCGGGCTGCCCTCATGTCGCTCTGCTGCCTGGCGACTGACAGTGTACAGCACTGTCTGTACGCCTATTGGTCCACTGCGTGGGCCAATGGACATACAGACCATACTGTACTACACAGGCCTGATATGTGAATGAACGCAGTACTGAATGCTGTCAGTTGGCAGGCGGCCGGGGGGCATGTGGGGGGGTGCCACCACCCACCGCTGACTGGGGGATGCTGGGTGGGGGACCTCCAGTGGGTGGGTGGGGAGGGGATACCACTGGATCACCAGGTGTGACTGCTATTTCTGCCTGCAATCGGGCGCTGGGGGGTTTCCACTGGACCACCAGGGATATTTCAAACTTATGCCGTGATCGGCAATGGAGAGTGGTCCACTGGACCACTAGGGGTATTTTACACATATGCCATGATTGGGTGTACAGGCGGGGTCTGCCAAGGGACTGCAGGGCATTGGTCCCCGACAGCTGCAGCCTGGCAGGATGCCAGGCGCAAGTCGCCGGAGATTGGCGCACTGCATACAATTGGGGCCATAATGACATGCAAATGGCCCCATTTACACCTTGCATGCATAATGGCCTCATTTGCATGCCCAGTGCTGAATGTCAGCGGTTGATGCACCTAGCGCAACTGCGCTGCGCTGGTGCATCCCCGGCCCCCCCTGCCATTTGTGCTGGTGCAGTGCCACTGCGCCATGCACAGTGTGCGCCCTCAGTGCCATATTCAGCGGTACTGAGCCATGGCGCAGCACTGTTGAATGTCGCATGGTCCATGCCCTGGCATGATCCGTTGCACTACGCCCAGGCTTCTTGCCCTGCCTGGTACAGTCTGAATATCCCACCCTTTGTGTTCCCCCTAATTGCTATTCCTTCATCTAGTCATGTTAGGGCCACAGCTCTTTCTCTACTAGCCACTAGATGTGTGGAAGTACTAGCTGGTCCCCATTCCTCTCACCTGCCTCCATGGTTTCTCTAGTCCTAGTCTCCCTTGCAGTCTGTTTAAACATCTGATATAGTCATCAAACTTTTGCCCCAGCATGCAGAAGCTCCCTTTTATCAGGTGAAGTCAATTACCTCTGAAGAGTCTTCTGTCCCAGAAGTCCCCCCATCTCCCACAAAGTTGTACCCCTTCTCCTGACACCATACCTTAAACCACCCATTAACTCCTCTGTTACATCACTCCTTATCCTATCCTGCTTCCCCTCCCTGCCTCACAAAGGGAGGACTTCTGAAAAGGCTGGGGAGGCTGAGTGTGCTGTTAATTTGTCCCCCAGTATATGGAAGTTCTGCTTCACCATCTCCACCAACTGGTTCACCAGATCACTGGTACCCAGGTGCATCAGCGCCCCAGTCCTCCTGCTCCCTTTCTCCAATTCTTTCTATCCCATCTAAATCCCTGAAGGTTGATGCACCTGGAAGGCACTGGATCTTCCCTCAACTGTCAACTCCCCCTTCACCGCCCTCTCTACCCCTAATCATGGAGTCCCTGATCACAAAGACTTTCCTGGTAGACTTGCTCCCCTTGGGTGCCATCACTTTGTCCTGCCCTTTCCCATCGACTGACTCGGAGTCCCACCTCAGCAGAGTCAGGTGCCTGTGCCTCCTCTAGGGATGCAAAGCGGTTTGTCTTCTGGATGGTGATGGTCTGAACAACCTCCTTCTGGCCACCTCTCTTTCCCCTCCCCTTCCCCACTTCTCCCCACCCCCTGTACCTGTGAGTCGCTGGGGTGGTGGGATGGGGGTGTGGACTCTGATTGTGCTGGTTATGTATCTGCAATATTTCTACCCTTTCTATCACCAGCAGAACCTGGAGCTCTGTTATGGTCCTACAGATGGGGCAGTGCCCCCTCCTCCTGAGCATATCCCTAGAAAAGAGTGACCCACAGCTGCCACATCTGGCTGCCTACTCTGAACTCCATCCCTATACAGGCCTACGGAATGAGGTTAAACCTAGCTGATGTGGATTCCCAACATGATTTCACAGTTTACAATGTGTGGTATTCAGCTGGTCTGTGATATCAGTCAGGAGTCAGCACGCTCATCAGGTAAAGTGCTGAACAGCTGACTAAATTAGCTAGTGCAGTAGTGCTAATCCAGACCGGGTGTAGCTATAAGGATGTCAGCACAGAAACAGGAGTACAAACTACAGTACCTTCTAGTGTTCACCTTAGGGTGTAGCTGCATGGCTCAGGAATAGCGGAGAGAACAGAAGTAAAAACTACCTCATAGTGCTCACCAGAAATGATGTTGCTGTGAGATGTAACTATATAAAAACATAGAATTTGACAGCAGATAAGGACCGCCTGGCCCACCTACTCTGCCCATTTCCCTACCTACTTAAACTCCTCCTTCAAATACCTGGCTACTACATATACTTCTGCCTGTTCTGGTGGTTGTTCAGGTGGGTGTTAAAGATCCCATGGCACTTCTCGAAAAGAGCAGGCCCCAGTGTCCTGACCAGATTTCCTCCATTCACTAGAAATACTACCAACGGCTTCATCTGGTTCAGTTTCAGTTGGTTACCATCTGTATCCCCACCCCCGGGTCGCCCCTGAAAAAGGGACTTCTAGTCTCAGTGGGCTTACCCGGTCAACAAAATTCAATAAATAAATGAACAAACAACTGACATGTTTTCAACTCCACTGTGAAAATGTTGATTGCTACAGTGTAATTTATGCACTTTATTGTAAACCTTGGACTGGCTGAATAATGTCTTGATTTGCTGTAAATATATGTCCTAGTTCTTTACAAGCACAGAAGCATCACTTTATTTGTCATGCACTTGTCTTTTATGTCCTTAACCCCTATTTTTAAAATATGATGTTTATGTATCACTTTTTCTGATACCACTGTACTCACTGCATTATATGTACCTACTGTATTAAAACTTGTACCTATTGTCTATGCCACTGTATGGCCCGGGCTGCAACTGAAAATCATCCTTTGGATCAGTTTGCTCACTCAGTTACCAAAAATATAAATAAATAAATGAAACTAAATAAACTTAGATCCTAAGTAATCAACAGCGTAACCTCTTTCCTACCACTAGGTTTCCCTTCTGTCTATGCATGCATTCTTGAACTCACCAGTTGTTTTAGCCTCACGACCTCCGCTGGAGGCTGTTCCATGCATCCACCACCCTTATGAAAAACACTTTCCACATTACCGAGTCCACCCCCCAGTCTCATATTGTGACCCCTTGTTCTTGCACATCTCCCTTTCTGAAAGATGCTGCCCTCCAGAACCTTGTTGATTATCTTGAGGTACGTGAGTGTCCCTATCATATCCCCTTTTCCTCCTTCCTCCAGGGTATACATATTGAGGTCTTTCAGTCTTTCCTCATATGTTTTGGGTGCATTCCTTTCACCATTTTTGTTGCCCTTCTCTGTACCCTCTGTTCTGTCAATGTCCTTCCTGAGATGTGGTCTCCAGAACTGAACACAGTATTCCAGATGCAGCCTGACCAAGTGTCTGTGCAGTCAATATCACAGAAATAGAAACACAGAAGCATAGACTTTGATGGCAGATAAGGATCGCTGGCCACCTAGTCTGCCCATTTCCTACCTACAGGATAAGCTGCAGATCCTAGTTAACCAATAGCCTATTTCTTCCTACCCAGCACAAAATTGCCTGATGTCTGTCCCATGCATACTTGAATTCTCTCACAGTTTTAGACCTCATAACCTCCTCAGGAAGGCTATTCCATACATCAACCACCCTCTCTGTGAAAAAATACTTCCTCATATTGCCCCTGAACCGCCCCCCCATCTTCAAATTGTGTCCCCTCGTTCTTGCACATCTCTTTTTCTGAAAGATGCTGCCCTATTGGACTTTGTTGATTCCACTGAGGTACTTAAAAGTTTCTATCATGTCCCTCCTCTCCCTCCTTTCCTCAAGGGTATACATATTAAGCTCCTTTAGTCTCTCCTCGTATGGCTTCTCTTGCAGACCCTGCACCATTTTAGTTGCCCTCCTCTGGACTGCCTTTATACTGTCTATGTCCTTGCGGAGATGGGGTCTCCAGAACTGAATGCAGTACTCCAGATGGGGTCTCACCAACTGTCTGTACAGAGGGATAACAACTTCCTGTTTTCTGCTGGTGATGCCTCTCCCTATATATCCCAATATTTCCCCAGCCCTCCCTACTGCCTTCTCACATTGCTTGCTAACCTTAAAGTCATCTGATATGATTACCCCCAAGTCCCTTTCCATTTTTGTAATTCTTACTACCTCCCCCCCATTGTGTAATCTTCCCCTGGGTTTTTGTTTCCCAGGTGCGTTATTTTGCACTTCTTTGCATTGAATCCAAGCAGCCATACTTCTGACCATTCCTCCAACCTTGCCAAGTCCCTTCTCATCCTTTCCCGCCTCCTTGTGTATCAACCCCTGTTGCAGTTCTTTGTGTCATCTGCAAAGAGGCATACTATTCTTTCCAGTCCCTCTGCAATGTCACTTATAAAGACATTAAAAAGGACTGGACCCAGTACTGAACCCTGCGGTACTCCACTAGTAACCCCTCTTTCTTCAGAGTGAACTCCATTTACAATTACTTTCTGTGTCTTGTTGTCCAGCCAGTGTTTGACCCAGGCTACTACCCTGGGACCCACTCCCAGGCTGGTTAATTTGACTATTAATCTTTTGTGTGGGACTGTGTCAGATGCCTTGCTAAAGTCTAGGTAGGCCATGTCCACAGCCCCTCCCTGGTCTACTACTTTGGTCACCCATTCAAAGAAATCAATTAGATTCGTCTGACATGACCTTCCCACTGTGAACCCATGCTGCATTGGGTCCTGTGCCCCACTGGCCTCTAGGTGCTCAACAATTCTTTCCTTCAGAAGTGATTCCATCACTTTCCCTACCACAGAGGTCAAACTGACAGGTCTTTAGTTTTCTGCCTCTGTATTGGTCCCACTTTTGTGAAGGGGCATCACATCCTTCCTCCTCCAGTCCTCAGGTACCACAATCATCCCCTCCTAATAATTTGTTAAAAAGGTAGTCAGTCGTTTCACTAGTTCTCCCTTAATTCTTTAGAATTCTGGGGTGAATTCTGTCAGGCCCCATTGCTTTGCCCACCTTCAGTTTTAGGAGTTCTTTCAGAACCTTTCTTCTGTCAAAGGACTGATCGACCCCCCATCCAGAGTGCTTCTGTTAAATGGATTAGGCACCTCCTTCCTCCTCTTTGTGAATACTGCGTAGAAGTATTCATTCAGTATCCCTGCTTTTCACTGTCCCTCTCAGCCCACCCACCATCCATTCTATTCAGCCTCACTATCCCTCCTTTGTCTTTCTACACTCCCTGATGTACCTATAAAGATTTTATCCTTCTTAACCTAGTTGGCTATCTTTTCCTCAGTTTGGGCCTTGCTATTCTGACTTCCTCCCTGCTTCCTTCTGCCTTTAACTGGTACAGATCTCTGTCCTGCTCCTTCTGTGTTTCTTTATACTTTGAATGCTGCCTTTTTCCCTGACCTTCCCGCCCACCTCTTTGAGAACCACAGTGGCTTTTTCTTTCATTTTGATTTATTTTGCTTCACACAAAAGCTTGTTGCCTCTGTGATAGCAGTTTTGATGTTTCCCATTATTACGCCTTACCCTCCTTCTAGCCTGTTTGTTAGTGCTTTTCTAAGGCACTCTCCCATCTTACAAAGTCAGCCCTCCTGAAGTCCAGGTAACCTCACTTTTGTATGGTTTGACTCTGCAGCTGAGTTTATCGGTGAACCACACTGTTTGGTGGTCAGTTGTCTCCAGATGGCTACCCACTCTAGATCTGAGATCCCTCACTGTCTCCATTTGAGAGCACGAGGTCTAAGATTGCTCCCTCATGAGTGGGTTCCAAAACTAGCTGTCTGAGGCATGCCACCTGTTGAGCATCATGAATGGCTCTGCTCTTGGATGCGGCTGCAGTAAAGGTGCTCCAGTTTACATCTGGCATATTCAGGTCCCCCATCAACAGTATCTCCCCTTTCTCTGCCTTCCTAAGGATGCCTTCTATCATATCCTTGTCCATTCCCTCCCCCTGACATGGGGGTCTGTATACAACCCCTGTGCAGATTGTGGTGCCATTTCCAGTCTCTAAGATGACCCACAGTGCCTCCTGTCCTCCCTGTTTACTCTTTTGTTCAGTTGCTTTTATTCCTTCCCTTACATAGATAGCTACCCCTCCCCCCTCTTCTGCCCTCCCTGTCTCTCCTGTAGGTTGTTTACTCTGGTATGTTAACATCCCAGTCATGGTTCTGTGTGTACCATGTTTCTGTGACTGCTACAATATCCAGGCATCCCTCTTCCATCAAGGCCACCAGTTCCGGGAGCTTGTTGCCCAGACTACGGACATTGGTACTCATTACCCTCCATTTCCTAATGCTCTTACCCCTTTTGCCCCATCCCTGTCCTTATTGCCTTTGTCACATTCTCCATTTACCCCTGCCCATTTCCCTATCGACTACTCTATCTTGGTGTTTACCTCACTTTCTACCCTGATTTTTTTTTGGGGGGGGGCTAGGATTTCCCTGCTCCTTTCCAGTGCCTCCCCTCTTGGCTAGTTTAAATGCTTGCCAATGAAGCATTTAAACCTATCACCTAGGATCCTGGTTTCCCTCATGGACAGATGCAGACCATCATGCCAGTATAGGCCTGCAGCACTCCAGGTGGACCCCGGTCCCCAATGAAGCCAAATCCCTGAGCTCTGCACCAGTTTTTCAACCACTGATTGAATCCCATGGTGTGGAGCACCCTAGCCTCACCTACACCATAGACAGGCAGCACCTCCGAGAAGGTTACCGTGCGTGCTACTTGTCTAAGGCCCTCCCCAACTCCACAAACTCTTCCGCACTGCTCTGATCCCATTCTTAGCCAGGCCATTTGTCCCTAGGTGGATAATGACATCCAACTCCTCCCTATGTAGCTGCTCTGGCGATCCTGAGGATTCGCCTCCTGTCCCTCCAAGCCAAGGCGCCAGACAGGCACCTACCCCTTTCTCCTTTCCTCCCCAGTTCCACCTTTCCTAACAATGGAGTCCCCCACCAGGAGTTGTTTCCTTCCCTTGTGGGTCCCTGCCACCCTCCTGTGGGTCTCCTTTGTGGAGGTTCCCAGCATCCTCCTTGGTCTCCACTGCAGGTTCTATAGAGGAATCACACCCACACTTTGCCAGAACAGCATATGAATTGTGGAGAGGTACAACTGAGGGATGCGCCTTTGTTCCACCACCTCCCTCCTCGCCTCTGTTCCACCACCCTCCCCTCCCTGAGCCCACTGTGGTCCAACCACTCCTCTTTCTTGGCAACCTCTGAGGCAACGGCAGTGGCCGTGGTGGTCCCTGGATGGGAGAGGAGGCCCCACAAATCCTGGCCAACTCAGCCTGGAGATGAGCAAACTCCTCCCACAGCCCAGTGAGGTGCCTGCAGATGGGACAACAACGCATCCTCCAGAATGTCTCCTGGAAGACTGCTGCCCACAGCCACTGCACTGCTCCACTCCCATCATGTCTTATTTCTGGCCCCTACACTGTTGTTTGGAATACTTACCCTTTCCTCTCTGTTTGTTTATTTTTCTCCCTACTTACTTACTGCCTATACAGTCCCGTAGAGAAGTCCAGTCACAATAGCAGCTCCTTCCTCCTGTTGTTCTCTCGGCAGCTATCTAGGGCAGTGTTTTAAATCTGGCTTTAACTTGGCTTCCTTCTAGCTAGCCTACCCCCTACTTTATTTATTTATTTATTTATTTTAGAATTTCATCAGGAAGGCATACTGAGCAGTGTACTACCGATTCCAGATGCACCTTGGGGAATGGGATAGGCAGGATACAGTAATAATAGATGTCACATACATAGACATGTGCAGTACAGTTCAGTTTAGAGCGACAAGTCGATATACAAATAGCAAGTTTGCATACAGGTAGGATGTGCCCTTTAGCATAGGGATAGGCAGTGTACAGTAATAATAGCATTTACATACATGTTCAGTACAGTTCAAATTTAGAGCTAACAAAATCTTATGTACAAATAGAAGTAAACAGACAGGTGGTAACAGAAGGGAGTGGCATGCACTGATGTACGGAAATACCCAGCTGCACATAGTAAGCAGGGTGGCAACAGTGGGCAGAAAACAGTGGTGACAGTAAACAGCTGGCTACGAGGTTGCGAGGGATTCAACGGGCAGGATGCAAGAGTTGTAGTGACATGAGTCTTGAGCATGTTATCTCCGTGTGGAGTGCCTGTGGCATGTCTAATATCGGCTGACAGGGAGTTCCATAATTTGGGCAGCCTGAAGCTGAAGGCAGCCTGACCAGACCTGGTGGATCTGTGTGGGATGTGAAGAAGCTGAGAATCAATGTTCCTGAGTATGCCGGAGGGGGAAGAGCATTTAGGGAGGACGCCAGGTAGGAGGGGAGTGACTGTGACCAGAATTTAGCAGCGGTTCTAGTACAGTGTAGCAATCTCCATTTGTGGAGAGAGGGGAGGTCCAAGGACTGGTAGAGGTCACAGTGATGTGTACTAGGACGGCAGTCCAGGGAGAACCGGCAGAAGGAGTTGAAGAGGGGGTCTAGTCTGGACAGGGAGGTTTGAGGCGTGCACAGTAGACTACATGCCGTAGTCCATTATTGGGAGGATTATCTTTGAACGATAGCTAGTCGCTGGTAGGGGATGCAACTTTGTTGTGGTATAATGCGCCAAGCATGGGATGCAGCTTTATACATAGCATCAATATGTGCCGAGAAGTCAAGGTACTGGTCTAGCCAGACACTGAGGTATCTGTAGGAAGTGCAGAGCTCCAGGGGAGCCAGTGTGGAACATGGGGGCCAGGAAGTATGGACAGTTTGGGCCCAAGAGCCCAAAGTGAGGAGACAGTTTTTGGGGTTTAAAAATAGTTGATTTGAGGAACCAACGTTGAATGGAGTCAGAATCCTCCTGCAGACAGGCTGCCACGGCAGTGGGGGATGAACCAGAGGCAAACAGCACCGTGTTGTCTGCATACATGTGGATGGCTGTATGTGGGCAGGCAGCAGGCAGATCATTGAGAAATACAGAGAACAACAGAGAGCCTAGGACAGATCCTTGGGGGACTCCGCTGGTAACTGGGAGTGAGGTGGAACTAGCTTAGCCAATACAGACAGACTGAGACCTACCTGCCAGGTACGATTGGAACCAGTTGGTGGCAGACACTGTCAGTCCAGCTTGAGCGAGTTTAGACAATAACAGGGCATGCGAGACCGTGTCGATAGCCTTGGCCAGGTCGATAAAGATAGCCGCAGTTATCTCCCCTTTATCCATACCTGTTAGGATGGTGTTGGTGAGCCGAAGGAGAGAGGTGGTGGTGGAGTGATTTTTTTTCTAAACCCGGCCTGGTAGGGGGTGAAGAATGATATGGAGTCGAGGTAGTGGGAGAGCTGGGTTAGTACAAGGCGCTCCTGTATTTTGGCTAGGATGGGGAGCAGCGATATGGGACGGTAGTTGCGTGGGGAGGAAGGGTCGCCTCCTTTAGATAGGGGAATGACTGTGGCTTGTTTCCATACTGTAGGGATGGACCTGAGTCTAAAAGACAGGTTATAGTGAGTGGCTAGAGGGTAGGCTGGCAGGTGCAGAAAGAAAGAGCATTTTGAATCAAAGCCCGAGGGGCATTTTATCTTTGGATGGATTGGTGACTGAAGTACTTTTATTTATTTATTTATTGTTCTAGGAATTGTTACCTTTGAGCCAGAGGCTCTTTTACAAAGGTTCCACGCCAATTAGGTGCAGTACAAAAGAGTTATATGGATAACACAACAATTTGTGCTGTGTCAAGAACGAAAACATATACAAATACATATCAATCATTTGTAAAAGCATATGAGATATCAATAATCACACTATTATTACAAGAAAGAGGTCATGCTAGATTAGGAGAATCAATTAGGGAAAAGTCCAGAACAGAGAGGGTAAGGAAAGGTGTGGGGAGCAGACAATAGCAGGAGAAAGGTTTCTCAAACATGTCTTTGTCAAATAACAGAACAGGGGTGGGTAGTGAAAATAGGAGGTTTAATCAGGGCAGTCACAGGAGCTGGAGGTGGCAAGGTGAGAACAGCCTTGATTTGAAAATACCTAGAGAGGTGGAGGCAGAAATAGGAGTGCTAGGGCATTTAGCCAGCTGGAGGCACGATAGGCAAATGATCTTTGTCCTCGAGAAGTCCTGCATCGGGGACTTGAGAGGCTGGTGTTCTGATCTTCTGGTAAAACAGGTGCTAGTGCTCGGCATAACAGGGCTTGGATACAAGGTGGAGTGAGGCCCAGAGTGGATTTTTTCACCATCAGGCAGGTAAGGTACTTTATCCGGTTTGAGAGTTGCAACCAACCTGAGTCAGCATAGAGTTCACATGTGTGGGTACGTCGATGTGCACCAGTGAGCAGACGACAGGCCTTATTTAGGGATGTTGTAATGTGACTAAGTGCTATAGTAGTGGCAGATCCGTATATAACTAGGCCATAGTCAACGACTGAGATGATAGAGGATTGGATGGCAATCCTCAGTGCAGAATGGGTAAGGAGCTGTCGGTTCCGATACAGAATCCCAATTCGCTGATTAATAGTTTTTGCTGTATTATCAATGTGTGTTGCAAAGGTTAGGCCTTGATCAAAGTTGATTCCAAGATATTTGAAAATTGGCACTTGTTCAAGGGTATTTCCCAGGTATGTATTTATGGTGAGTGGGACTTGCTGCTCTTGTTTTGCGGGTTAGAGAAGAGCATGGATTTAGTTTTTTTGTGGTTTAGAACCAGTTTATGTTCAAGGAACCACATCTCAACTTTGGAAAAAGCATGCTGAAGGTTGAGGCGTAAGCGGTTCAGATCTTTATGAGTGGCAAGAATCACGGCATCGTCAGCATAGAGGATTATTTGTTCAGGGCAGGATTTGGGGAGGGAGTTTAAGAAAAGGCTGAAAAGGAGGGGGCCCAGGATGGATCCCTAGGGAACTCCTGAGCAAACCGGTTTTGAGTCTGAGAGAACTCCTGCTACTTTTACAGATTGAGAGTACTGAGCAAGGTAATTTTTTACCCAGTCACAAGGACCCTGCGAGAGCCCTAGGGATAGTAGTTGTTTGATGAGTAGGCCATGGTGTACTGTATCAAATGCCTTGGTTAAGTCAATGTAGACTGCTCCAGTTAGGTTTCCTTTGTCCATGGCATTGTGGATTGCTCCTGAGAATTCAAGTAGGGCAGTCGATGTGCTGTGCCCTTTTCTAAATCCATCCTGCTGAGTGCATAGGATGTTGTGCTTTTCCAGGTAGTCTGAAAGTTGGTCCGCCACCATGCATTCAAGGGCCTTAGAGAGAGGTGGTAGTATTGATATCGGTCGATAGTTACCAGGCAGTGACTTATCTCCACTTTTGTGCAGCTTTCCATTGCCTAGGGAATTGGCTGTAGCAGAGGGAGAGATTGAAAATGTTCGTGAGGGGAGCAGCACTTCCTCCAGAGTGAGGGACAGAAATTTAAGGTCAGTAGTGTCGCTGCTTGCTCGGGACTTAGAAATGGCCTTCTTTACATATTTATAGACATCATGTGCCTTTACTAGTTTGGAGTGGAAGTGTGGTTTGGTTGGAGGGGCAGTAGTAGAAGTAGAAATTTGAGGGTCAGCATCAGTGAAGAAATCAGATGAGAGGACACCACTAAGGTCCGTGAAGGTATAATTTAGGGTGTTTGCAATGATCTCTGAGTCTAATGTAGTGGTTCCATCCACATTCATTATTGTAGGAGAGGATTTGGACTGCTGACCCATGATATTCTATATGTTGTCCCAGAAAGATTTCCCTTCATCCCAGGAGTTGGAGAGGGCATTCTTGAAGTAGGAGCTCTTCATCAAGTTTAGTACCTCACCGGGTGTAACCGGGCGGAGCAAGAAGTAGGCCAGTGAGGAGACAGCAGAGGGAAAAATGGGAGGGAGTGAGGGGTGAGAGGACAGTAGAGAGGATGTAGTATTGGCGAAATATGGGTTAAGCTCAGTGGCAACAGTGCAAAGATCAGTGATGATGCTTCCACCTATGTTGAGAGTGGGAGTAGGGGGTTGGGCCGGAGGGGTGAGTAGAGATTTTATCGATTTCCAGAATTGTGCTGGATGAGAGAAGTTATTGTTGAAAGCAGACTTAAAATAATTAGATTTAGCCTGATGTATGAGTCTTGTGCAGGCATTTCTTAGCGAGCGGTAGTGTTGCAGAGCCGTTTGAGCACCTGTTGCCTTGAAGGTATTCCAGGCTCGGTCCCTGGCTCTTAGTTGTTCCAAGAGGTTTGCTGTTACCCAAGGTAGGTGGGATCCTCTTACTCTGGATCTTCTGAGTGGTGCATGGAAGTCCCAGATAGCCAGGAGGTTGGTCATAAAAAATTTGAGGGCCACATCCATGGAGTAGCCCTGGGATGTAGGACCAGTCGATGCTGGTGAGATCATTTAGGAGCATGGTCAGATCAAGGGATTTGTAAGCTCTGTTGTATAAAGTGCGGGTGGAAGGATCTTGGGTCTGAAGATTTTCTGCACCATATAAATCATATGGTGGTCACTGAGGAGTCCGTAGTAGACCAGCATTAATTATACGATGTGGGTGGGTGGTAAGGGCCCAATCTAGTAGAGTATGCTTTATGGATTTGTGGTTTAGGCGAGTGGGTTCCGTTATTTGTTGGGACAGGTTTAGAGCATTTATTTGACAGTGCGTTTTGGTGGCTGCGCTGCCTAGCCAGTTCTGGTTGAAATCTCCAAGGATATGGAGTTCGCCGCCAGCCGCAAGGAACTTCAGGTTGTCTAGGTGGTCTAGGATGCTAGACAGCGATGTGTCCGGCGGGCAGTACGATCCTGCTATGTATACGGGGATCAAGTGTGGAAGGGAGATTTTGATTAGAAGGGAATCTATTGATGGTGTGGGTACGGTGGGTGAGATTGTGGAGAACTGGAGTTTAGAGGAGATGTACATGGCAGTGCCACCACCTTCTTATTGCCCAGTTGGTCCTGCGAATTAAGGAGTACCCAGGTATTGAGAATTGGTGTCAAGGTTGTGGGGCTTCAGCCATGATTCAGTAATGATTATGATATCAGAATGAAGGGATAGGACACTTGTTTGTAAGGCTGCTATTTTGTTCAGAATGCTGGATATGTTTAGGTGGACTATTTTGAACCCTCTTGGAAGGTGACTAGCTGGGGGAAGGGAGTTGCCCATTTATTGGGGAGGAAGGATCAGGGTTACGTTCTACGTCACCGGCTATAAGGAGAAAGACAGCCAAGATATGCTTTACTAGGCATATGTTCTTTTGAGATTTCCAGCGGAAAGGGAGATGCTTATGAGTCTGGGAGGAGGGCATAGGGTCTAAGCGGTAGGGGACATATAAAGCAGGCAACCCTACATGAAGAAGAGAGGGAGGAAGAATAGAGGCCCCCAGTAGCCAGTTATGCCAGCTGTTCAGAGTGTGGTGCACTAGGGCAGAGGAAGCGTGGGGGGGTAGCTTTGCAGTCTCAGGGATGAGGGGCAGAGAGCTTAGTTGATTTGGGTAGGACGAGGGTGGAAGGGAAGATATGGTTGAGCATAGAACAACCATTATTAGAGAGAGATAGAGCATTTTGATGGAAATTTGAAAACTGCTCAGGGGTGGCCACTAGTATCTGAGAAATATAAGGAACTAATGGAAAAGTGGGCTGATTGGTTCACGCACTCACACGGTCTAGCCTATAAAACAAGGAGCTCACCAAGGGTGGTGGTGGGGGCGGCGGGGACTCACTCTGGCACAGTCAGCTGGAGCTGTTGCTAAGCATGGGGTCGCTACCCATATGATTTTCAGCGCGTTGCTCCACGGGGGTCTCTGTGGCTGTGGGAAGGGCTGAACCAGTTTGCCCTCTCGACCTCACTGCAGATAAGGGACAGAAAAACAGCTTTAAGTACAGATAGGAAAGGAGAAGGAGCTAACAGGTACAAGGTATTTGCTTTAAGCTGAATGGAGGATTAATTTAACAGGCATTTTACTAATATATGCATGCATGTACAGGGGATCGTTAGTTCAGCACAATTATTTAGTACAGGTAGCTTGCTGCAGTTAGACAAGATGTGCAGTCCCTGAAAGTTAGCTTCCGAATTTAGGACAGTGTTGCCTGCAGTCTAAAAGCCCTGTTATGGCTCCGGTATAGTTAATTCGCATCCCCTTAAGGCACTGATAAAATTTAACTTTCCCTTAAGGTACACTTCCCTTCAGCCAAATCCTACATCGGTAGGGCTTGTGAGAGCAGAGAAAAAAACAATCTATAGCGCTCAGCCGACAGAAAAGGCAACCGCCTTTGTTTAAAAGTGGCGCCAAATTCAAATTCCTCTGGCGCAGTCAGCTGGGGCTGCTGCTACCTGTATGATTTTCAGCACGTTGCTCCGCAGGGGCCTTTGTGGCTGTGGGGAGGGCTGAACCAGCTTGCCCTCTTGACCTCACTGTATGATTTTCAGCGCGTTGCTCCGCAGGGGTCTTTGTGGCTGTGGGGAGGGCTGAACCAGCTTGCCCTCTCGACCTCACTGTATGATTTTCGGCGCGTTGCTCCGTGGGGTCTCTGTGGCTGTGGGGAGGGCTGAACTAGCTTGCCCTCTCGACCTCACTGTATGATTTTTGGTGCGTTGCTCCGCGGGGGTCTCTGTGGCTGTGGGGAGGGCTGAACCAGCTTGCCCTCTAGACCTCACTGTATGATTTTTGCACGTTGCTCCATGGGTCTCTGTGGCTGCGGGAAGGGCTGAACCAGCTTGCCCTCTTGACCTCACTGTTATGATTTTCAGCGCGTTGCTCCGTGGGGGTCTCTGTGGCTGTGGGGAAGGCTGAACCAGCTTGCCCCCTTGACCTCACTGTATGATTTTCGGCACGTTGCTCTGCGGGGGTCTCTGTGGCTGTGGGGAGGGCTGAACCAGTTACCAGATCTTTCTACACTTAGTTAAATTGCATAGATAACTCAGAAAAACACACTAATTAATTTTTTTGTTTTGTTTTACCCTAAATTGAATGGTCCAGTAGTAGAGTTCTACTTCTTTAGTCCCAGTAGAGAAGTCCAGTCACAACAGTAGCTCCTTCCTCCTGGTGTTCTCTGGCAGAAGCCTTGAAAATTACCCCTACATTAGCTATATGTACGAAATGTGCCTCATAGTGCTCACCCAGATAGGGTACAGCTGTAAGATTTAACTAGAGCACAGAGAACAGGTATGATATTAAAGCTACATGAGCATACATGAGTAACGCCTGTAGCAGGAGCAGGCTACTCCATTAATCTGCAGTGCACACCCAGATACTGATGCTGTCTACTGATACTGTGATTGTTTTCTGTACTGTTGACCAGAGTCCTAAATTATAAAGTTTCCAGTCCAGTATCAACAGAGAAAAGATAAGTTTCTTTGCTTTTTCTCATGGATTCCACCTCCTCACAGTCAAAGGTTAGATACCTTAAGGGATGTTACTATTCACATAGTGGCTGATGGACATAGTCATGATCAGGGTTATATTGCCAGACAAGTCCTACATTCTGCCTATGGGGTATACAACCAGATTTAAAGGAAAAATTCCACCATAATCTTAGCCTTTCACCAATGACAATGGGAAGTACCTAATTTGTACATTTAGTGGATACAAAAAAAAAGGTTTTAACTTACATTGCTGGATTAGGTTTTAAGCAATAAGGTATGACAAAGTGAGATTTGCGGTGGGATACCAGCACACCCAGGTGAGTCGAAACAAGTCAGATGCCATATGTTTCTACCACCTGAAAGTGCTGTTTTACCAAAACAAATAACACAATGGAGTGTCATATTGTGATGATGGAATGGGTCCTTCAGTACTGGTAAATAAATCATATTTTAGATGTTTTTTCATTTAAATAAGCAAAAATGAATAAAATGGTCCAAAAAGTATTCCTATTTAGTCATTATAATTTTGTTGTTTGATTAGTAGATGTTAGATGTTGTATTTTCTTATTAAACCTAAGTACATGAATTCAGATGTAGTGATACAGCTGTGTTTGCGTAAGGTAAACAGGTCAGTGAGCAGATTTTGTGCTAGTGCTGTTGTGCTGGGATATCAGCACTGGCAAAAGAACTCCTCAGCCAGTCAGGGTTCTGGATTTTTTTACACCCATTTCATAATAGAGTTTATCCGATTAATGCTGCCCCAAATCCACCTGACATCTTGCAAAGACTTCCACTCTAGCGGCATCCAAGACTTTCTCGGAGTGGATGTCTGTTATGGGGAGGGGGATTCAAGTAAGGCAAATGCTTCTTGGGGTGTTTCAAAGCTCTGATATGCCAGTCATTGATCCCACTGTATTCCTGAGGTGTGGTACAGGTGGTTTATCTACATTTTTAACTTTTTTTTTAAATTGTAGTTTTTGCCGCCCCATTCCCCCAACTGCTCCTATCTGGCTTACCTTGCTCCATTTGTTCTTACCACTGGATTTTTCTGTAGTTGCCCATTCACTAGTGTGGGGCCTATGGGGTATTGTGCCTCATCCCATGGTCAGGGCTTTTTCCTCTATTTTCTCCCTCTGGCCCCACCCCTCCCACCGTGCATGCTGTGGATGCAGTGTGCATGCTTCACATCTGTGGAGGCACACCCGGTGTCCTGCATTTGGGGTCTCACCCCATGTGTGGTCTCGCTGAACTGCTGCCCAAATTCCTCCAGGCAACAGATGAGCAGCATGGCACTGTCGCCCTCCTTCCCGAAGGAGGAGAACTGTCCTGGGGCACTCAGTCCTCCCAACCCCACCCCTCCCACGACTCTGCTCCATTCCCGAACCAGGGACACCCATGTGGCAGTAGGTGAGGCATCCAACACCTCAGCCCTCTGCACCACTGGGCCAGCCCTATGTCCATATTTAGCCTCAGGAGTACTGCAGAGCAGGCTCATCAGAGCTTTTTAAAGCACTTACAAGTATTTGGACCCAGCATGTTTGATAGAACCTTTGCTGGTGCTCCAAAAAAGCTCCTTGTTATTGTTTCAGAAGTCCCTGGGGTTGAAGGCATGGTTATTCAAGAGGACTAGATAGAGCATAGTCTTGGCATGCTTACAAACATGTCCTGGGATATAGGCAAAAAAGATCCAAGCCCCACAAATAAAGCACAAGTTTGCTTATGTGTTGTCTGTGTGTGCCTCTTATTCATAGCTTCCAGTTCTGATACCTGCTATTATGCTGTGGCCGTAGTGAAGAAGGGTCAGAACTTTGATTTCCGCACCTTGATAGGGAAAAAGTCCTGTCACACGGGCCTGGGCAAGTCTGCTGGCTGGAATATACCAATTGGACGTCTTCTACAGAAACGTGACATTTGCTGGACTGGATCAGAAGATGAGCCACTTCAGAACGGTATGAGATTTTAATTGTAATCTTGTGTATTCTGATTGCCTTTTCTTGGCCAAGCAATAAACAGAAACTGTGGAAGCTCGTGGGTGCTAAATACACTGAATACAACAGACTCATTAGTGTGCTGGCTTGTTAAATAAGAAATATGTCTGGCTATGAATGCCTGAATAGAGAAGCAAAGTGGTATAGTCGCTACCCACATGATTGGGTCAAGGGTACCCAGTTCTTTCTGCAATTTATTTACCCAAGATAGTCCAGCATAGATGCAACATCTCATTTCCCATGGGGTTCTGCTTCTACCCATTTCTGCAGCTAGGTGAACTGGAGCACTGAGAGGTAAAGTGACTTGCCCAAGGTGTCACAGTATCTGTTTGTATTGGGGTTTGAACCTACAATCGACTGGTTTCCATGCTAGTGCTGTAACCATTAGTCTACGTAGCCCTTTACTCACTGCATCACTTTCAATCCACTTAATTATAATAAGAGCTGACAAGAGTCACCAAGCTCTGCTAAAGTTTTTCCCCTTTTCACATACAGGAAATACAATAATGCATTTTGTGCTGCACTGCATTCCTGGCCCATAGAAATATTGTATCTGCGCCCATGAAAAGAAAATTGACATCGGTCTATCAAGGATTGACTTGCAGCACCCACAGTAATCTGAACCCAGCTGTGCTGCCTTTCAGCATTTTGCAGGTCCTCTCAGTTACCCAATTTCTAATGTGTGCACATCTCTGTGTGAGTTAATATGGATGTGCTTATTGTGTCTGTGTGTGAGCGTTCATGATGTGCTTTTATTTCATTTATTTATGTCTGATAACTGGGTAGGTGGACTGATCCATAAGGACCAATTTCAGCCACGACCTGGGCCCCAAAGAGAGGCAGCAAGGTGGACATCAGTAGATTGTACAAAAGTGCATATCCAGCAGTAATACAAGTACATGTAGGGACAGTGAAACACTCTGGACACAGAGAAGCAGAAACTGGGCAACAATATGAAGGTCTTGGCCTACAGATCAAAAAAGTATGTACAGTTACACAGAACAGAAGCTTATTTACAATAGTTGAGCTGTCATACATATAAACAGAGGTGCTAAAAAACATTAGACTATAATGCAGCAGTTAATTTTTTCAGGGGGCAGCCCTGATTAACCCTAAGGAAACAAGATAGCAGGGACAACAAACAAAAGTAGATAAGCATAACATGGGACAAGAGGGCAGGGGTGAATTCTGACGAGTAAAGGTCTGAGGTAGAGGCTTATGTATATGTTTATGTCTGTCTTTCTGTATATCTGTGCTATCATGTGTAGTTGACCTCAAACTATTAAAGGGTTGTTTTTTTCTTTTAATTTATTTCAAATTCAGACTAATACTTTTGAGCCGGGGGCTTGTTTACAAAGGCTCCAAGTCAACAAGGAATACAAGACATTTACAGGTGATGAAACACTGCAGAACATCAACTAACAAGTAGTATTAATGTGAAGTTACAACATTAAGCAGGGTACAACAAGTGAGAAACAGGACCACACTTGGGGAAAAACATATTAATGCAGCACTAATTAAGTGCGGTACAGTGTTTAACAATCATGTTACAGTTCAGACGGGTGCTCCCATTCTGCAGAAATGCAGTTTTAGCACCAAGGTGAGGCTTTGTCAAGGGAGGTAGTAGGTGGTGGGAGTTGGGTTGGGGGTGGACAGTTGTGGAACAGGAAGGTGGGAGTGAGGGAAGGTAGTGTTTGATGGGTGCGAGAATGGCTGTCAGAGGCCATGGGTTAACAGAAACATTGGCAGTCAGATTTGCTGGCAAAAAGAGATCAAAGCCCATTTTTAAAGTGGCCAAGTCTGGGGGAGTTTGCTCAGATGGTGGGTTTGTTAGGTCTAATAAACCGAAAAAAACAATCATCCTTCGAGGCGATTTCCTCCATTAGGCCACACCTTTGGAACAATTGCCACCAGGCATTAGGACTGCACAGAAACGTTTGCTAGCTGGGGGCCACCAAAGACGACCTCTGCATCTGCATCTACATAAACTTGGGTGACCCCATCACTCCTCAGGAGGCAGTATAGTGCGGTGGCTTAAGGCTCTGAGCTGCAAACCTGGAGACCTGGGCTTGACTTCCGCAGTCCCCCACTTGCATACTGTGTGACCCTGAGCAAGTCACTTAATGTCCTTGTGCTCCCAGGTCACACCTGGAAACAAGCTTCAGCTTAGTGTACCTTTCCTGGTTAAACAATTTCTCCTTCTCCTCCTTTCCCGATCATCCTCGACAGACCAGCTGTAGGAAATGTCGTCAACTAGCTGTTGCTGTTTAGTGCTTATTTAATACTGTATTTTCATCATCTCTACATGCTGCCAAAGTCAAAAAGCCTTTATTTTACTACTGTACTGTAAGTGTGGAAATAACATTTGTAAAGAGGGTACACACACAATCTATATGTGCTGCTTGGGCCTGTCTCACTACATGAGTACCTGTGAGATCTACCAGAGCTTCAACCAGGCAACAAGGCAACACCAGAAGAAAGCTCGTCTTTCGGATGAGATGTTAAACCGAGGTCCCATCTGCCTGGATTGGTGGTAGTTCAGGTGGATGCTAAAATCCCTACGGCATTTATCGAAAAAGTAGGGAATTTCTCTCGGTGTCCTGGCCAAATTTCTCCCATTCACTAAAAATACCACCAACAGCTTAATCTGGTTCAATTTCAGTTGCTTACCATCTGTATCCCCCTCCCCCCCGGTCGCCCCTGAAAAAGGGACTTCTAGGCCCAGTGGGCTTACCGGGTCAACAAAAATCAATAAATAAATAAATAAAATGTCCTTCCTCTTAAAATTCAAAAAGCTGTGGAGAAGAACAAGGCCCAAGATCAGTGCTGCCATCACCATCGACTGAGAAAAGGCTGCCGAAGTCAAAGGACCAGGACAGGGAAAGATCATTGTCACACCCTCCTCATTGTTTGGCTACAACCCCAAACATAGGGGAAAAGAGAGCTCTGCTTCACCAGCAGGTTCCGGGTCACTGATGATGATGAGACAAGGTGAACCCATTGCATCAGTACCTACTCCAGTGGCATTGATGACAGCCCCCAACTGTTGATGAGACACCAGGGTTAGGGTTTGGCTTAGGCACTGCCTTATCTAATATGGACAGTGTGACCCCATCACCATCGGGCAAGGCCCATCATCGATATAAGTAGTCAAAGCCCCCAGTCAGGGTGTTGTCAACTCTCAGGATGTGCAGACATCATTTTTAGAAATGATATAATTAATTCTGATTGACTTACTTATGCAGGCACTAATTCTGTCAACAGGGGTAGCCCTGGTGCCGTGTCTACAGAGGGCTACTACCCCTGCCTATGTGACCACTAACCATTTATGCTGATACGGTGGTCTTTCCCAAGATAAAATAAATAGTGTAGTACCTTCACCCAGAGTACATTTTATGTGGGTACAATGTTAAGCAGGACAACCCCTGGAATGCTACCAACCCACCTCCTAGAGTCACCCCAACACGTGGACACAACATTAACCAAAACCTCCAAATTCAACACTTGGCATTGTTTAACTTCAGCTTATAATATCCTCACCAAATAAAATTTACTATTGAGTCAGAATTTTCCAAACAGTTAACACTTTTATTTACGGAGTGGGGGTTAGAAGGAGTAGATAGAACAGAGGTCATGCACAACAGTTAGAGTTTGTATTTTTAGCAATTAAGATTAGCATTTTACTTTTAAATTAATTCCACTTTTAATTTCAGACCTTATATCACTACTTGCAGCACCATCCTCTAACTACGTAGCTAACTGCTGCAGGTTTAAACAAATACACAGACCCAACTGGTACCAGTTCAGATAGACCCCAACTCCCTGTCGCTGGGTACCCAAATACTGCTGCAGGCCCTGCGGTGCAGCTGGTTGGCTGATTAAGTAGTGCGCTTGGTGTAGATCAAAATTTACTTTTGCCTTTCTCTTTGATTACTTTAAACTTTTGCCATGCCATTGGACACAAACTTGAAATAACTATTTACATCCCTCAGGTGTAGGACAATATCTGCATTTACTCACGGTTTTGCTGACAGTCTCTGTTGGCATGATGACTGCGCCTCTGGGGAAGATGAAACAACAGAACTTAGAGACTTGGTTTGAAGAGACTTGAGACATGGAGCAGGAACTCTGACATTGGGATCTTCAGAACTTGCTTGGAGATCTTGCAGCTTGTCCCCTTCAGCCTGTTTCAAGGCCAGATGCAGAGCACGATGCAAAGTTTCTAGGCCACAAGGATCCCAGATCCAGTAGTGACCCCATGGTCTGGCTCTCCTCTGGATCTATAGTGCCCGAGCACTCGGCATGCACCCGTGGCTCCCAGTGACCCAGTCAGCCCCACTTGATAGGGGTTGGCAAGTTCCTGCCTGGCTCCAGGTTGAAAATGAGCAGTTTCTCAGTATCTTTGGCCCAGCTCAGGTTGTAATTCTCAAAATTTAGAAGTGTAAGAAACCTCCTTCAGCCATACTACTCTCTGCGTGGCAGCGTGGCCCTTTCACATAGGTCACAGTCTCTGGATTCTCACCAAGCACACGGTCTCAGTGAGACTTTGTTTCATTTGCCTTAGGCTCCTCTGAGGACCCTGACCTTTGCACTAACCGAATACCAATTCACTCAACCAGTCCCTTCATGCAACAATTTCTTTTCTTTTTCCTCACTGTGCAGGTGCTCACTAACCTGAAGAATTTCTCTCTCTCTCTCCTCCTTCTGCAGACTACCGGTACTTGGATTTACTGGCCAAGCCTCCGTGTGCAGGGAGACTCCACACCAAGTGTACCTGATTTTACTGGCCAAGCCCTACGAGTTGGGGGCTCCAGTACCAAGTGTACCATAACCAGATCCATTTTCCAAAAACCAGAACCAGATATTTCCATACCTTAGACCAGTGTCCTTCCCCTTTTTCCTTATGACGTTGAGTCCACCCAGGGTACAGACAGAAACTTTTCCTTCACTTGAACCTTGATCCTTGTTCCTTTCATCCTGGCTTCTCACCGTTTAGGTGCAGAAATAGACTACCATTTCTCTCCAGAACCTTTGATCAAAACCTCCACCACTGTGGTGTAATTCCTTTCCACAGCAGCTGTTTGCAGAATCCTGCAGCTCCCTCTCTCTCTCTCTCTCTCTGTCTCTGCTGAGCCACACACCAATAATCCTTCATCACATTCCTTCACTCTGGAGAAAAGCAGGACCCAGGCCCTGGGGGCAAGTGGCTGGCAACCCCCATGCTGGCCCTTTCCCAGCATTGCAGCCCCATTTTCTGCATAGGGGCTGGAGCCCTCCTCCCCCCCCCCCGGAGGGGCTCCCACTGAACTCACTCAGAACAAAACAGTCCTTCCCTTTTGGGAGCTCTCTGGCTGTTCCCCATTGGCCAACACCATTGTCCTTTCAGAAAATGAATATGCATTAATCTTCGACACCTGACTGGCTGTGTGAAAGGGCACCAAGTATTTCCCCAACTTGTTCCCCCATATGTCCATTTACTGTCCCACAAGTCCTAATCCTGGCACTCCAGTTCGCTAAAAAAAGATCACCTGGCTGCAAATATAGCTGCTGTAGCAAACAGTTAAAATGCAGTCCTCACCCTGTCACAGTTTTAAGTCCTGGTGCAGCCTTGAGAAACATTTTTATTTTACATTTGCCCCTCCATAATGCAGTAGCCCTTTTGCCCTGAAAGCTAAGTGCTGCACTTAACATTTTTATTAATCCCCACACCTGTCGCTGCTGCCATTTCAGACTGTCCCCAGGCAGCCCATACATAGCTCCACAGCAGTCCACACAGTGTCCCAACTTGTCAGAGTTCATGCAGCCCTACAGAACACTTTTGCTTTAATATACCCCCGCAGCCATGAAGCAGCCCCTTTTCCCTGCTTAACACCGCAGTTCTCATTTTTATAGTTCACCCCCTTGCCTGTCACTAGCACTGATATATACCACCCCAGGCACTAGCCAGGCTCATTCCATTCATATTTAGCACTGCCTCATTAATATTCATTAGGCATCCCCCCTGTTTCTTAAATGTTATTGGCGCTTTTTACTCAAACACTTTTGCGACTTCTCCATTGCCTTATCTGGGTCTCTAGTTCCCCATTAACTAAACAAGGGGTCCAGGAGCACCATAGAAGTATCCAAATGGCTGCACAAATGGCCAAAACACTGATGTGCTCCTGAGCATGCACGAACCACCCACCCTGAACCAAAGTGCAAAAAACAGGACAGCAGCTCCACGCTTTACTCCTCTGGCTCCCTTCTGATTAAAAAACAATGCTGGGTCAAACAGAGGACTGAGGTGCAAAATGGGGACTTGGGCCAGGACCAGGAGATTTCCGGGAGGAAATGGGGGAAGCTGGGGCAGCCCCGTGGGGCAAACAGGTAAGCCCCCAACAGTAGGGTTACACAGGGATTACTGGCTCCCAGCCTCCATCAATGACTTCTACAAGCACACCACAAATTCCTCCTGCTCAGCCACCACGGGTGTCACTGGTAAATTCTGCAGCTCCAATGATCGATAGAGATATCGACAACAATGTGAAATATAATTGTAACCCCCAAGTGGTGCTATCCCAAGGGCTACTACCCTTGCCTGCTTAACTACTAACAGGTTGAGGGGCCTAGGTCCGATGGCAGGTGCCTTCACCCAGAGGTCAGGGTTAATACTGTCTGGTATGACTTGGTCACAGCCCTCTCGGACACTGCAGTCCCCTTTTCTTCCCACTAGTGGCCCACACAATGCATTAAGAAAATATTCACAATGTGCACTTGCCCCCAGGACTGGCTCTGTCGACTGGACTCTGGGCACCCCTGAAAACAAGATGATACAGTGCAAAAACCACAGTACAACACTTTAACATAAACAAATGCCTCAGACAGTGTAACTTTGCTGAAACAAACAAATCTGATTTATTTAGGGGGATATAACAAGGACAGGGGGAAATCAGGTTAATTAGTTTAGCCACATTAATAATCACAGTACTGTGCACATGTTCAGAGTCCCAAATTGTCACTTTCACAGGGTACTCAGGATGGGGGGCTAGCCAGGATCAGTGCAGCTGGTTGGGGCCCTGTGATGGAAAAACACTTGCACAATACCCAACTGTAATCCGGAGCCGGGTCGCTCAGTTCGTGAAGAAATGAAAAAGCAACAATTAGATGACACACTTGCAATTCAAAAAAACAGATGGCAGGGAGCTACCCTGCTTTCTACTCACAAACTCAAGGCTGGGAACTGGATGGAAGGCTGATTGTCCTGGATTGCTAGGAGGAGCAGACCATGTAGACAAGGTCCTCGTGACTGGACCCACTGCAGTTTAGAGCAACTGGATGTAGTCTGAATTAAGCTGGGTTTACTTCCAGCTTCATGCACTCCATTCACTGTACAGGGATTTGAAGCGTGATTCCCACAAGCACTACACACTTTTGTATGTAAAGGAAAGTACTATACCAGGCAGGCTGCTTCTCGATCCCGATCGCAATTACTGCACAATACCCGGGAGAACACACAGCAGATTCAGTTCCTGACAGACCGAGTGCGATTCAGCAATTTCTCCAGTCTTCTACAGGGTGAGCCTGGTTTCTACTCTTCAGATCTCCTTGATTTTCTTCACAGGTCAGATTCAGTCTGCACGGCTGCAGACTGAAAGCTCAGGGCCTTACACGCGCTTCCCATGCTAAAACTATACACCGAAGAGAGACACAGCTCCCTGTCCCTTCACTGCCAAAACTCATCTAATCTTTCCAGTAGACAGAACCGGGTATTTCTTTTGAGTTCCTCCCAGTTCAGTTGGCTGGTTTGGCTGTCACTCACAATCAGACTCCCCCTGTTGTTGCAAAAAGGCGCCGAAGTCCAAACTACAATTCCCAGAGGCATCTGCCATACAGTCCCATTGTGGCTGGCTCCAGAGGAGAGTCCAAATTCTGATTGCCCAGAGCAGGCTCCATTTTAAAAGATCCCCACAATGATTGGTCCAATTCGGCAGTTCAGAACCAACATGAGAGAGCTACTCTGCACTGTCCTTGCTAAAAGAAAGCAGGTTAAAACAAACTGCATTTTCATTATTCCTCTAACAGGTTACAAGCAAACAATTACATCTTTGAAGAGTGCTCCTTCTGCCCACTTAGCGACAGCAGAAACAGAGCGATTTGGTAGTAGCTCGAGTGGGACTCGAGCAGGGAAACACACAGACCCCCATCCAAATTAATTATGTCTGCAGGCAGACAGATCTTAAAGAGACAGTACCAGAGGCTCTAAAAGTACTCACAGATAAACGGCTTAGATGCCGAACGCCACCCAGGCTTGGAGCATTCAAGCAAGCTCTTGGAAGACTTTTGGGAACCCCCATTTGTAGGGCGGTTACATCATCCTGATCTCATTATATTGGAGGAGAATTTGGAGGAGAAATATGAGGAAGAACAATATGCTATGTATCACTGCAATTCTACCCTCTCATCTTGCAGAGAGATCTCAGTAGTCTTTACACTGAGGTCTTCTCCTGAGGATCCTACGTTTCTAGCCATGATGCAGCAAATACAGTCTGCCATGGGCTTTATTGTGAAAGAAGATACCACAAAAAGCAAACTCAGAAACATAGAAGTTGTCAGCAGAAAAAGACATTTTTGTCCACCTAGTCTGCCCTAGAATTCCCTACCACCTGCGTTGCACAGACCCTACTCGATCTCTGGCCTTACCCACCACACCCACCCCACCCTGTCATTAATGTTCCCTTGTGTATCGCATGCATGTTTGAATCCTGTTGCTGCTTTGGTGCCTACCACCTCTGCTGGTAGTTTGCTTCAGATGTCCAACACCATTTCCATGAAGAAGTACTTCACATCTCCTCTGAGCCTCCCTGCTTCCAGCTTCAAATCATGGCCCCTTGTCCTTAAGTATCTCTTTTTATGTAAAATGCTATCTTCTTGTACCTTAGTAATACCCTTGAGGTTTTGGAATGTATCTATCATGTCTTCCCTTTCCCTTCTATCCTCTAGTGGGTATATATTCAACTCCTTTAGTCTTTCCTCATAGGGCTTCTGATGCAGTCCCTGCACACTTTGGTTTCCTACTCTGTACCACCTCCACCTATGTCATTCTTAAGATGGGGCCTCCAGAACTGGACACAGTAGTCCAGGTGTTGCCTCAACATTGATCTATACTGGGGTACCACCATCTCACTCTTTCTACTGTTGATACCCTTCCCTATGCACCTCAGCATTCTACTAGCCCTACCTATTGCCTTATCACACTGCTTTGCTACCTTCAGGTCATCCCCAGGTCATCCCTTTCCTGTTTTGTTGCGGACACCTCCTCCCCTACAAATTGGTACATTGTCCCTGGGTTTCTGTGCCCCATGTGCATAATTTTGCTCCTTTCAGCATTGAAACTTGATAAAATTTTTGGAAGTGCCTTGCACTCCCTGCCCTCCATTATAATTCCACCTGTATATCCTGCATTAGAGGATGCTACCTCCTCTGCAGGGTACAGGCCTAACGCACTGCTTGCAGGTCCCAGGAAGGCTGATAAGCAGTATCCTGCTCCATCTGTTAGCGTTATGCTAACCAGCCAGAAACTGACTCAGTAGTCAGGCAGTTCATGATAGGTCTAAAGCAGCTAAACACCAGAGTACTTTGCTTCTGCAGAAGGAATCTAGGAGGCTGGATGTGAGAGACAAGTGTGCGTATGCCTCTGCTTCACTGGACCCTAGAATTGCAGCTACCAGGCCCACATGACAAAATGACAGAACGGCCTGTGGGAAGCTGCAAAAACTGAAGCCCAGGCTTTGCTGTATGGTTCTGCCAAGAATTAATTACTTAAAACATTAACTTCTAGTGCTGAGGTTGGTAAACATTTGCTGTGCTCATCATATGATGTATCTGATGCCTCTGTCAGAGCAACTGCTTCTGGCATTTGTATGAGAAGATATTCTTGGCTCAGAATAGCTGGCTTTGCCACAGATATGCATTAAGCAGTTTTGAATGCCCCTTTTAGAGGGCCTAAATTGTTTGGTTATGATGTCGAAGAGGCCCTAAGAGGCATTCAGACCTCAAAAATGACACCAAGGTCTGTCAAGTCCCTGTATCCCACTTCTGCCAGAAGTCATGGAAGGGGATCCTTTCATCAGCCTGTTGCCAGAGGTGGTTGTGCCTACTGTCAGTAAGGCTGAAGTAAGGGTAGTGGCCCTCTCCCGTGCCCCTTCCCTCCAGGTGCCTACTCAAAGCAGTCAGTTTCTGTAGCACTGTCCCGACCGGTTCCTCATGACTCACTTCAGGATATACTCCACCTCCACTGTTGCCTCCAGGGGTGGTTGTGGGGGGAAGACTCTCCCTACATCTAGAACAATGGAGTTAGATAACTACAGACGAGTGGGTCCTTGAAATAATTGCAAGGGAGCATGCTCTAAAGCTTCTAGAGACTCCTTCAGATCCTCTTCCACTTCCTTCCTGTTATCCTCCAGACCACTTGTTCCTTCTGGACAGAGTGCAGTCATTATTCAAAAATGGGCTATTGAACCAGTTTCTTCTTGACAGAGAAACAAAGGTTCTTTTCAGATACTGCCTGGTTTCAAAATGGTTAGGTGATCTGTGTCCTGTGTTAGACCTCAGGGATCTCAACTTCTAAATTGAATACAAGTTTCAAATGGTATCTACAGGCTGTGAGTCACCTTCTGCAATCAATGAGATTGGCTTTGTTCCCTTGTCATAAAGGATGCATATCTCCATGTCAAAATAAGAAACTCACACAGACAATATTTATTTAGTTTTTATTTACCAGCTAGGTGCCCTAGACAAAACAGTTGTCTATTTTCAGGCTTTGTGCTGGAGGGAGAACATTTCCAGTTCAGAGTATTGCCCTTTGGCTTGTCTTCTGCATGATGGGTCTTTACCAAACGCTTGGCAGCAGTTGTAGCAGCCCTACACATGTGGTTATGTACCTACTGGACTGGCATTTTGGGGCCAGCCTTGAAAATGTGTAGTTTTTGGTTAACAGTTGGCAGTACAGCCTAGAGGTTAAAACAAAGAGCTATGAACAAGCTTCTTTCATCCTACAGAATGAGTTTTGATTCCAGCATGCTCTTCTTGTATATTGTGTGACCAGAGCAAGTCATTTATCCTCCTGTTGTCCCAAAACACACACAGAAACAAGCTGTACTGGTGTGCCTTTCCTGGAAAATGACAGTAAAAACAATACGAGCATGTTGACTTGAAAAGAAAAATAGGACACCGTTAATTGTTTATTAATTGCAAAACACACAGATAGAACAACATTGTTAAAACATGCATAACCTAAAATGCATTATTAAGAGTATTTTACTTTTTTGAGTAAGTTTTAAAAGTAAAAGCTCCACATCATTAGGACAGAGATACTTTGCCTACAGATCACCCTATTGGCTAAATGATCTCCCTCCTGATGTAATTAACAAACCTAAACTAGGGCCATTCAAGAAAAAACTCCACCAACACCTTACCTCGTTTATTCCATGGATTAATAATCCTTAATGTGTAGAAGAACTTTCTAGTTTGATAATTGAAGGATTTTCCAGATAATTGGAGTGGGTGACCTCTGATATCATACTTATTTTAAAATTGTAGCCCTAGTTCTGTCATAAGGCGGGGTCCTGAATTATGTCATATAGAAAAAGCAGATCCTCTTAAACTGTGGGTCTCAAGTGATGGGTTTCTCTCCTACTAGAAGCTGCTTCTGCCCATTCATAAATCCCTTTGTAGGGCCAGCTTTAAACTACTCCAGAACCCTACTTCTGTGCCTGGAGTAGATACAAAAATTGTAAAGAAATACCAGTTAGATAAATCTAACTCGGAATCCCTTTATGTGCACCCAGACCATGAAGGGGTGGTACAGACTGCAGCTTTTATTTTATTTATGTCTTTGGTAACCGGGTAGGTGCACTGATCCAAAGGACCGTTTTCAGGCATGACCCGCATCACAAAGTGGCAACAATGCGGAAGTAACAATTATATACATGGCATGGCAATACACACCCCAAACATGATGTGGTGTGGAAAATAAGAAATAGATGTGCAGTTTATACTGCACTGGATTATACAAAACATTTGAGATTATGCAATAAATGGTAACAGATAGACAATGTACAATACAACAGTAGTAAAAGATAGACAACGTGCAAGTGTACCAGACACAAATAGAGCAAGTTACATACACCAACAGCAGATGGTATCATATGATATCATGGCTCCATACAGATACTAGCTACTAATATTATGCAGGTTCAGACAAACATTTCCGTTGTTACTTAGGGATGAGAGGTATAGAGGTGACAGGGTCAGTTTTGAGAAAAGGAAAGGCTGGATAGACAGGGGCAAGAAATGCTGTCTGTGCTTTATAGAATAGGATGATATGTAGGCCCTAGATATTAATGTTGGGTACAGTGACAGTTTGCAACAGTCAGAAGCCAGGTTTTTAAATTCTGCTTAAAAGCCAGGTGGGTGGAAGACAAGCGGATAAAGAGTGGGAGCTTGTTCCATATGGAGTGTGCTGATACTGAGAAAGCACAAATTCCTATGGTAGTGGAGATGCAGGGAACTTCTAGCAGGGGGACTGAGGATACCCTAAGGGCCCTTGAAACCACTCTATCCAACAGGACGTGTGAGAAGGGGGACAGGTGTTAGTTTCTAAGTGAGTTGCCCACCAGGTTGCCCATTGCAAAATCAAAGCGACCTTGTAGCAGGAGCCACCTTAAGGCCTGGAAGAGAATGCAGTGGTGGATACGGTGTGGGGCTTGCAGGATGAACCGACTGATAGCATTGTATGTGGTGCTTAGTTGTGCATTTAAAGTGGAGGGTAATTGGGAGTAGACTGGGGAGCAATAATCTAGGAGGGGCAGTAGATTACCACGAGTGATGGCAAGACAGGCTTCAGCAGACACAAAATTCTTACACCGGTATGCAGTGCCTAGCTTCTAGTGGATTCTCCGCACAGCATGTTCAGAGAAAGAGAGGAAGGGGTCAAGCTCCATGCTAGCATGTTCAGAGAAAGAGAGGAAGGGGTCAAGGGTAACACCTAGGTATTTCAAAGACTGGGCATTTTCAATGGGGTGGTACTGGGGTGAGTACTAGGAGGAAGGAGTTGTTTTTGGCTGCTTTGGTGAGGAAGGGCTTAAAGCCAAAGAGCATGGTTTTGGTCTTTTTTTCATTGACCAGGAGCTTATGTGAGAGGAACCATTGATGGGCGGAGCCAAAATTTTGTGCAAAGGTGGAGGAGATGGATCCATTAGATTTATCACTATGGAAGAGGACCAGATCGTCTGCATAGAGAAGAGCTTTACAGCTGATGCTATCCCTGGGGAATGCATTTACAAACATGGAGAAAAGCAGGGGTCCAAGTATAGATCCTTGGGGGACTCCAGTGTGTATGGGGAATGCAGCAGAGGACACTTTACCATGATAACAGACATGGAACTGTTAGAGAGATAGCTGTGGAACCAGGCAGTAGTACCAGTGGAACAGCCAAACAGATGAAGGGGGGAGAGGAGGAGGTGGTGGTCAATGAGGTCAAATGCTTTTGATAGGTCTACAAAGACAGCACCTCTGCCCCTGATCCATGCTTCTGAGAACATAATCTGAAAAAGAGGCCAGACAGAGGAGGTACTGTGGTGCTTGCGAAGCCTTGCTGGAGGGGACAGAGGAGACTGAATTTTTCTTTATGTTCTGACAGCTGAGAGTGTCCAATTTTTTCGATCACTTTACTTAGGTTTGGGAGGAGGGAGATGGGCCGATAGTTGTTGGGGGAGAGTGGATCACCAGATTTGAAACTTGGTACCACATTTGCCTGTTTCCAGGAGTCAAGAACAGCAGAAATAGTAAGGGCGAGGTTGAAAATGAAGATGAGGGGTTGAACAATCACAGAGGAGATAATTTTCAGGAAAGCGGGGTAGAGTCCATCACTACCAGGACTGCCTCTGGCCTGAACAGACTTCAGGAGCTTGATGATATCATTTTGCCCAATGACCCTGTAATAGAAAGGTGGGGGCAGGGTAGCAGCAGATGACGAGGTGTGGTTGATTGGCTGGGGGTTCGAGGCTGGGGATATCTGGGGGGAGTTTGTTCAGATAGGGGGACAAGTCTTCAAATTTAGCATTGAAGGCATTGGCAATCTCAGTAGGGTCAGAGATGGGATCCAAGGGGGATGTAAGCTGAGTAGTTTTCCTATTTGTCTTGAGGTTTAGGAGTGATCCGGTGAAGGCCCAGAAATTGTGTGGATTGCCAGGGTTTTTGCCCTGTTGGTTCAGGTAATATTTACACTTGAGTGATTTAGCAGACTGCATGCAGGTGTTGCGAAGTTGTCTACAGGCACTCCAGAGTTTGGGTAACACCTTGTAAGCCTTCCATTTGCTATCCTGGTCTCTCATTTGTGCCAATAGCTCACTGGATAGCCAGCTGGTGCAGCCTCCTCTTACTCTTCTGGTTGTGAGGGGGAAATGTATGTCCTACAGGTGAGAGAGGGTAGAGGTAAAGAAGGTAACCACATCAGAGATATTACTAAGGTGGTAGAGAACAGACCAGTTTATTGCCCAGGCATCTTTAAGTACAGGTATGGGATCTTTGCTATTGAACTTTCCGAAGAACAGAAGTTTGTGTGTGTGTAAAAACATAAAATCTGATGGCAGATAAGGACCGCTTGGCCCACCCAGTCTGCCCATTTCCCTACCTGATGGATAAGCTGCAGATTCTAGTTAATCAACAGCTTACTTCCTCCTACCCCCCACTAGAATTGCCTTATGTCTGTCCCATACATTCTTGAATTCTCCCACTGTTCCTGAGTCCACAACCTCCTCAGGAAGGCTGTTCCATGCATCCACAACCCTCTCTGTGAAAAAATAGTTTATAACATTACCTCTGAGCCGTCCCCCCATCTTCAAATTGTTACCCCTTGTTCTTGCACATCTCTTCTTTTGAAATATGCTACCCTCTTGTACTTTGTTAATTCCCTTGAGATACTTGAAAGTTTCTATCATGTCCCCTCTTCCTCCTTTCCTCAAGGGTATACATATTAAGCTGCTTTAGTCTCTCCTCGTACATCTTCTGGTGCAGACCCTGCACCATTTTGGCTGCCCTCCTCTGAACAGCCTCCACTCTGTCTATGTCTTTGCAGAGATGGGGTCTCCAGAATTGCATGCAGTACTCCAGATGGGGTCTCACTAACTGTCTGTACAGAGGAATAACAACTTCCTGTTTTCTACTGTTGATGCCTCTCCCTATGCATCCCAGTATCCCCCCAGCCCTCTTTACTGCCTTCTCACATTGCTTGCCCACCTTTAGGTCATTTGATGTAATTACTCCTAGGTCTCTTTCGATTTTTGTTGTTGTTATTAACTCACCCCCATTGTGTACTCTTCCCCTGGGTTTTTGTTTCCCAGATGCATTACCTTGCACTTCTTTGCATTGAATCTGAGCTGCCACATATTTGACCATTCCTCCAACCTTGCCTAGTCCCTTTTCATCCTTTCCACCCCACCTTGTGTATCAGTCCTGTTGCAGATCTTTGTGTCATCTGCAAAGAGACATACCTTTCCTTCCAGGTGCTCTCCAATGTCACTTATAAAGACAGTAAAGAGAACCAGTCCCAGTACCGAACCCTGCGGCACCCCACTAGTTACACTCCTTTCTTCACTGTGGACTCCGTTTACTATTACCCTTTGCATCCTGTTGTCCAGCCAGTTTTTTATCCAGGCTACCACCTTGTTACCCACTCCAAGGCTGGCTTACTTGTATATTAATCTTTTGTGTGAGACTGTGTCAAGTGCCTTGCTAAAATCTAGGTAGGCCATATCCACAGCCCCTCCCTGGTCTACTACTTTGGTCACCCAGTCAAAGAAATCTATTAGGTTCATCTGACATGACCTTCCTGCTATGAAACCATGCTGCCTTGGGTCCTGTGCTCCACTGGCCTCTAGATACTCAACAGTTCTTTCCTTCAGAAGTGATTCCATCATTTTCCTACCACTGAAGTCAAACTAACTGGTCTGTAGTTTTCTGCCTCTGTCCTGCTCCCACTTTTGTGAAGTGGAATCACATTTGCCCTCCTCCAGTCCTCAGGTACCACCCCATCCTCCCATGATTTGTTAAAGAGAGTAGTCAGTGGTGTTACTAGTTCTACCCTTAGTTCTTTTAGAATTCTTGGGTGAATCCCATCAGGCCCCATTGCTTTGTCCACCCTCAGTTTCAAGAGTTCTTTCAAAACCCTTTCTTCTGTGAATGGACTGGTATCAACCCCCCTATTCAGAGTTTTTCTCTTGTTTGCTTTAGGTACCTTCCCCACCTCTTCCATTGTGAATACTGAGCAGAAATATTCTTTCAGTATCCCTGCTTTTTCACTGTCACCCTCTGCCCACATTCCCTCCCCTTTATTAAGTCTCATATTCCTCCCTTGGTCTTTCTTCACTCCCTAATGTACCTATAAAAGGTTTTATCCCCCTTCTTAACTGAGTTGGCTATCTTTTCCTCAGTTTGTGCCTTTGCTATTCTGACTGCCTTTCCTGCCTCCTTCTGCTTTAACTGATAAAGTTCTCTGTCCTGCTCCTTCTGTGTTTCCTTATATTTCCTGAATGCTATCCTTTTCTCCTTAACCATCCCTGCCACCTCTTTTGAGAACCATAGTGTTTTTTTCCTTTATTTTGTTTTGTTGATTTGCTTCACACAAAGGCTTGTTGCCTTTGCGATGGCTGTTTTGATTACTCCCCATTGTTCCTCCACCCCTCTTTCTTGCCTGTTTGCTAGTGACTTTCTGAGGCACTCTCTCATTTTCCCAAAGTCAGCCTTTCTAAGTCCAATACTCTTGTTTTTGTATGGCTTGACTCTATGGCTGTGTTTATTGTGAACCACACCGTTTGGTGGTCACTTGTTCCCAGATGGCTACCCACTTCTAAATCTGAGATCCTTTCTCCTTCCCTATTTGAGAGTACCAGGTCTAAGATTGCACCCTCCCAAGTGGGTTCCAACACTAGCTGTCTGAGGCATGCCCCCTGTAGGGCATCAAGAATGACCCTGCTCTTGGATGTGCCTGCAGCAAAGGTACTCCAGTTAACATCTGGCATATTCAGGTCCCCCATTAACACTATCTCCCCTTTTTCTGCCACTTTAAGGATGCCTTCTATCATTTTCTTGTCCATTTCCTCCCCCTGAGATGGAGGCCTGATACAACCCCCATGCAGATTGTGGTGACATTTCCTTTCTCCAGGGTGACCCATAGTGACTCATCAACTTCCTATTTACTCTTTAGTCCTGTTGCTTTAATCCCTTCCCTTATATAGAGAGCTACTTCTCCTCCTCTTTTACCCACCCTGTCCATCCTGTAGACTGTGTATCCTGGTATGTTGACATCCCAGTCATGGTTCTCTGTGTACCATGTTTCAGTGACTGCCACAATATCCAGGCATCCCTCTTCCATCAAGTCCACTAGTTCAGGGAGCTTGTTGCACAGACTGCGGGCATTGATACTCATCAACTTCCATTTATTTTTTATGGCCTTACCCCTTTTACCCCATCCCTGTCCTTACTGACTTTATCTGCATTTACACCTGTCCTGCTCCTACTGATTTCTCTACCTTGGTGTTTATCTCTCTAACTACTGTGTTTTGTGGTGGGAGGCTGGGATTTCCCTGCCTCCCCTTGGTGATTTAAATGCTCGCCAATGAAGCATTTAAACCTGTCACCTAGGATCCTGGTCCCCCGACAGATTCAGACCATCGCACCAGTATAAGCCTGCATCTCTCCAGGTGGCTCCCCAGTCCCCAGGGAAGCCAAACCCTGAGCTCCACACCAGTTTTTCAAACATTCATTGAATCCCATTGTGCAGAATACCCCAGCATCATCCTTGCCATAGACAGGCAGCACCTCCGAGAGGTTCCGTACATGCTGCCTGTCTTAAGACCCTTCCCAACTCCACAAACTCCTCTTGCACTGCTCTGATCCCATTCACAGCCAGGTCATTTGTCCCTAGGTGGACAATGACATCCAGCTCCCTCCCTGCGTGCAGCTGCTCGCGATCCTGAGGATTCGCTTCCTGTCCCTCTGAGCCGTGGCATCAGGCAGGCACCTTACCTTTCTATCCCCTTCCTCCCCACTTCTACCCCCTAATGATAGAGTCCCCCACCAGAAGTTGTTTCCTTCCCCTGCGGGGTCTCGTGCCACCCTCCTGTGGGTCTCCTTTGTGGAGGTTCCCAGCATCCTCCTTGGTCTCCACTGCAGGTGCCTCCATAGAGGAACCACTCTTTGCCAGAACAGCATATGAATTGTGGAGAGGTACAGCTGGAGGGATGCACCTCTGTTCCACCACCCTCTTCCTCCCTGAGCCCACCTTGGTCCAACCACTCCTCTTTCTTGGCAGCCTCTGAGGTAACGGTGGTGGCCCTGGTGGTCTCTGGGTGGGGGAAGAGGTTTCACGAATCCTTGCCAGGTCAACCTAGAGATGGGCAACCTCCTCCCTCAGACCAGAGAGGTGCCTGCAAACAGGGCAGCATCACAGCCTCCAGAATGTCTCCCGGAACACTGCTGCCCCACAGCCATTGCACTGCATCACTCCCATCTTGACTTGTTTTGCGTCCCCTCTCCTGTTGCTTTGTATGCTTACTGTCTCCTCCCTCTATGTATTTTTTACATTTACTTTCTTACTTTCCTAGTGTCTATGTGCCCTTACAACTCTCACCCTTCCTGTTCTGGGACAGGAACTTCCTGTAATCTTCAGTAATCTCCTTCTTCTGTACTTGTTCCATGTGTGTGTGTGGGGGGTGGAGGGTGGCTTGATTTTGTGGTCAATATAGCATAGGTTGGGGCATGGTTGCTGACTGAGTCAGACATTGTGCCTGCCTGGAGGATCAAGTCTGCCCAGACTGTGGCACTCTAATCAATAAGGAGTGGTTTTGTGAGTGAGCATTGTGCCTGGTGGGGAGGAGATGACCTGCTCAGGTTGTGCTCTTTCAGCAGCCATGCATAGTCTGGTGCAGAGGCATCCAGCCAATTGAGATTGAAATCTCCAAGCACAATTGTATCTCTGGAGGGTGCAGTGTTTTCTATGCTATCTAAGAAGTTTGATAGGCCTGGGAAGTCTTATGTCCGGGGGGTGTAGCAACAGACTAGGTAGAGTTTCTTGGATTCACTTAGGGTTATCTCAGTGAGCAGCCATTCACTCACTCACTCATAGAGGAGGGGTTAAACAATTGATGGTGGCAGCAGTGATGTGTTCTTGCACATACAGTGCCACGCCCTCACCCTTTTTCTTTCTGGTCTGTCCTGGTGCAGGGTGAATAACCATGTAGCTGAAGTGAGGAGTCAGGATGGTAGGGTTTTAACCAGATCTCGGCGAGACCTAGACCTGCGGCTTGTATAGGGATACCCACACCTCAAGTTCATGGAACTTTAATGAGAGATTGAAAATGTTCATGAGTGCAATTTTTAGGATGAGGTGTTTTGTCCAGGTGGTATCTGTGTGGTCAATGTGGGTGTTTGTGGGGCCAGAGTTTCTTTCTATGTCACCAGAGAGGAGAATAAGTTCTAGTAGAGGGCAGATTGGAGGGAGCCAGTGGGGGGAGTGGAGAGTGAGGGAGTGCATAAATAGACCAAGCAGTCGGCGTTCATATTTTGACAGCAGTGCCAGGAGGATTTCACTGTTCAGGGTGAGTTTATGTCCATCCACAAGGATTGGTGTGTCTGAGACTTTGAGGGGGGCTGGGGAGGGGCTCAGGGTTTGCTGGTCAGCTGCCAGTATTGTTGCACAGGCATCAGTTGCCAATAACAGGATGATCATTGAGGCCAGCATGATGAGAGTCAAACCCGTGTTCATTTTATGGGTGATTGTTGTCACCGAGAATACCTATGTGAAATAGTGGGAAAGCGACAGAAGTAGGTAATGAGTAAGCAGTGGTAGAACACCTAGAGGAGGGCCGTTTTAAGCTAGGCCAGGCTGTTGTAGGGGAGCAGCTATGAGTACAGGGGGGTGGTCAATTCAGCAAAAGCAGGAGCTAAAAAACAGGTACTGGGATCTAAGTACTACCTGGATTTAGTGACTGACCTAGTCACCCTTTAAGAGTGCACATAAGTAGAGTACTCTGGCTATTGGCTGTACCAGACTTTGTCAAGTGATCATTGGGAAAGGAGAAGATGAGTGAGGGAGGAGCTTTGGCGCATTTAATAGCGGTCGGGGCCGAACAGGGCGGGTGGGACAAACTGTCTCCCTAGGGATAAATTCAAAAAGTAGCCGAGGACCTGCACTTTGGACTGGTAGCGAGGATCAGGCTAGTGTTCAGGGCAGGCTTGAAAGCTCAGCCAATGGAAGCACAGAGTTCCATGAGCAGACCAATCAGAGCACTCCATGTCTGCCCGCTAAGCCAATCGAAGAGGGAGCCAGCACCAGAGCTCATATTGGCTTGGTGTAGTGTGAAGAGGCGTACCTGCAGTTAGAGCTGATGGTCGGGTGCAAAGGGGAGCAGGGCACAGCCACTTCTGGCTGTGGTGCCCTGGCTGGGAAGAAGATCTGCAGTTAGAGCTGATGGTCGGGCGCAGAGGGGAGGGCGGCAGGAGGAATTGCCGCATCCCTGGAAGCAGGGCACAGCCGCGTCTGGCTGTGGTGCCCTGGCTGAGAAGAAGATCTGCAGTTAGAGATGACAGTTGGGTGCAGAGGGGATGGTGGCAGGAGGAATTTCCACACCCCTGGGAGCAGCGCATAGCCGCTTCTGGCTATGGTGCCCTGGCTGGGCAGAAGATCTGCAGTTAGAGCTGATGGGCGCAAAGGGGACAGCAGCAGGAGGAATTGCTGCATCTCTGGGACCAGGGCACAGCCACTTCTGGCTGTGGTGCCCTGGATGGACAGAAGATCTGCAGTTAGAGCTGATGGTCTGGCATAGAGGGGATGATGGCAGGAGGAATTGCCGTCTCCCTGGAGCAGGGCACAGCCGTTTCTGGCTGTGCTTGTGACAAGACTGAAGTGCATTTTTCTTCTTAACTTCCTCAAAAGGAGTCAAGAAAACTGGACTCAATGGGCAAGAAGTCTTACACTACAGCCTCTTTGCTGCGTTGCCTCTCTACCTGTGTGGCATATGGCACTCAATATCAGAAAGCTCTCTGGAACTCTGTACTTGCCACAAGTCAACAGGCCCCAGACAGAATGTCCCAAGACCTGAGAGAAACTGTAAAGACAGCCTTAGAGGCTACCAAATACCAGTTCCATATGATTGTGGACACTAATGACACTGCATCCAGGGCCCGGCACAGGCCATCTCCCTGCGGTGTTATGGTTGGTTGAGGACCACTAACCTTTCACAGGACATTCAGACCAAGGCTATGGATTTCCTCTTTGACAATAATTCTCTCTTCAGGGACAAAACTGAAGCATACATGTGTAACCCCCAGGTGGCGCTATCCCAAGGGCTACTACCCCTGCCTGCTTGACTACTGACAGGTTGTGGGGCCTAGGTTCTATGGTGGGTGCCTCCACCCAGAGGTCAGGGTTTGTAGTGGTTAGACTAGCTTGATCACAGCCCTCTGGGACACTGTGATCCCCTTTGGTTCCCTTTAGTGGCTCACACAGTACACAGGAGTTACAGCCCCAATACCCCACATATACACACTGTTCACTCATAAAGTACCACTTACCCTCGAGACTGATTCTGCAGCACGTCTCTGAGGACCCCCTGTAAAATAAAGTTAAACAACATACACAGCGAAATAGAGTGCCTTCAGAAAGTATTCACCCCCATTGGATTTTGTCACATTTTGTTGTGTTACTACCAGAATTTTTAATGCATTGAAATGATTATTTTCCCCCTTGATTCACACAGCATACTCAACAATTTAAAGGGGCAAAAATATTTGTATTGTGTAACAAAAATGTATGAAACATTAAAAACTGAAATATCTTGTTTACTTAAGTATTCACCCCCCTGAGTCAATACTTTGTAGAAGCGCCTTTGGCAGCAATTACAGCTTTGAGTCTTCTTGGGTATGTTTGTGTCAGCTTTGCACATCTGGATTTGGGGATTTTCGCCCATTCTTCCTTGCAGATTTGCTCAAGCTCTGTCAAGTTGGATGGGGAGCGTCGGTAAACCGCAATCTTTAAGTCTTTCCACAGATTCTCAATGGGATTCAAGTCTGGGCTTTGGCTGGGCCACTCAAAGACATTCACCTTCTTGTTCTGAAGCCACTCCAGTGTTGCTTTGGCTGTATACTTGGGGTCATTGTCTTGTTGGAACGTAAATCTTTGCCCCAGTCCAAGGTCTATTGCAGACTGATGCAGGTTCTCCTCATGGATGTGCCTGTATTTGGCTCTATTCATTGTTCCCTCTATCCTGACAAGTGCCCCAGTCCCTGCCATTGAAAAGCATCCCCATAACATGATGCTGCCACCACCATGCTTCATGGTAGGGGAAGGTGTTACAGGCGATGAGCAGTGTTCGGTTTGTGCCAGGCATGGCGCTTTGCATTCAGGCCAAAGAGTTCAATTTTGTTTCATCAGACCAGAGAATCTTTTGCCACATGGTCTCAGAGTCTGCCACGTGCCTTCTTGCAAACTCCAGGCGTGCTATTATGTGGCCTTTTCGCAGGAGTGGCTTCCATCTAGCCAGTATCCCATAGAGGCTACATCTGTGAAGTACTGCAGAGATTGTTCTCCTCTGGACAGGTTCTCCCATCTCAGCCATGGAACTCTGTAGTTCTGTCAGGGTGGTCATTGGGTTCTTGGTCACTTCCCTGACCAAGGTCCTTCTTCTGAGTTGCTCAGTTTGGGAGGATGGTCTGCTCTAGGAAGAGTCTGGGTGGTTCTGTAATCTTTCCATTTCCTAATGATGGACTTGACTGTGCTCCTGGGAACTTTTAACACCTTAGAAATGTTTTTATATCCCTCCCCAGATCTATGCATCCCCACAATTCTATCACGGAGTTCTCACGGACAGCTCCTTGGTCTTCATGGTAGAGTTTCTGCTCTGACATGCACTGTCAACAGTGGGACCTTATATAGACAGGTGTATTTCCTCTGAAATCATGTCAACCATTTGAACTGACCACAGGTGGACTCCATTCAAGTTTTAGAGTGATCTCACAAGGAAATTGGATGAACCTGAGCTCAATTTGGAGTGTCATAGCAAAGGGGGTGAATACTTATCAACTCAAGACATTTCAGGTTTTTATTTTAAATTACATGTACAAAAAATTACAGAAGTTTCATTCCACTTTGACATTATAGAGTAATTTGTGTAGATATGTGACAAAAAAATCTCATAGAAATATATTTTAATTTTAGTTTGCAACATCACAAAATGTGACAAAATCCAAAGGGGGGTGTGTGTGAATACTTTCTGAAGGCACTGTCCAATACTGTTTCCATAAGTACCAACACCACAAACAGTATATAGTATAACAACAACAAATCTGATTTATTTAGGGACAGTAACATGGGAGGGAAATCAGGTTGTTGGTGGCATTAAATCACAGTACTGTGCACACATACAGGGTCTGAAAGTCACACTCTGGGTACCCAGGTTGGGGGGGGGCTAGCCAGGTCTGTTGCCCTGGGTTGGCCGGCAGGTGCAGATGGATAGGGCCCTGTAGAAGAAAATATATGCACAACACCCAATTGTAATCCGGAGCTGGATGGCTCAGTCCATGAAGCAGTGAAACAACAAGAATTAGATGACACACTTGTGATTGAAAACAGGCTGCAGGGGAATACCCTGATTTATACTCACAATACCCAAGTTGAGAACTGGATGGTGGATGTTCTCTGTATTGTCAGAAACAACAGGGCACGGAGACAAGGTCCTTGTGACTGGACCCCGCTGCACTTTATAGCAAACGGATTTAGTCCGAGACAAGCTGGGGTTTGCTTCCAGCTTCAACACACAAAACACAGTACTGGGGATTGGAAATAGCGATTCCCACAAGCACTACGCACATTCATATGTAAAGGAAAGTACTATACCAGGCAGGCTGCTCCTCAATCCCAGTGCGCACTTATGCAAAATACCCGGAGTACACACAGCAGTTTCAGTTCCTGACAGACCGGCAGCGATTCAGCAATTTCTCCAGTCTTCTATAGGGTGAGCCTGGTTTCCACAATTCTGGTGCTTCTTTCTCCTCACAACTTGGATTCAGTCCAAACTGACACTCACAACAGCTGCAGGCCGAAACTCAGGGCCTCACACGCGCTTCCCGCGCAAAACTATACACCGCAGAAACACAAAGCTCCTTCTCCCTTCACTGTCACAACTGATCTCAGCTTTCCAGTAACAGAGCAGGGCATTTCCTTTAGCTCCACACCATTCTATTGGCTGGTTCGGCTGTCACTTACAATAAGACTCCCTCTGTTGGAGAAAAAAGGCACCAAGGTCAAAACTACATTTCCCAGAGTCACTGCCCATACAATCCCCTTGTGGCTGGCTCAAAATTGAGAGTCCAAGTTCCGATTCATCCACAGGCTCCATCTTAAGGTCTCCTTATCATGCTGATTGGTCCAAGACAGCAATTCAGGACCAAAATGAAAGAGCTACACTGAAACAGTTCGTGCTGAAATGAAGACAGGTTAGACAAACTACATTTTCTCAGTCACTCTAAATGATTTCTGGCAAACAGTTATATCTTTCAACAAGGCTCCCTCTGCACATGTAGCGACGGCAGAAGCAGGCGAATTGGCAGCTGCTCGGGCGGGATTTGATCATTCAATACACAGTCCCCCCCATGCAAACTAATTAAGTCTGCAAGCAGACAGCTCTTAAAGAGACAGTACGTGGAGGCTCAAATAGCACTCACTTGGAACCACATTTAAACAGCTCAGACACCGAACACTGCCCAGACTTGGAGCTTTCAGGCAAGCTCCTGGAAGACTTTTGGGAACCCCCATTTGCAGGGGTTACACCCTTCCTGGCCTGGAAAAGCGTGGTGTCCTCGTCAAGTAGCACCCCATAAATTTCAATACAATCATATACATTTACATCAATATCACATTAGGCTTATACATGTAATCATCAGTCACCATATCACCTTACCAGAAACACATTTCTGAAATTTTTCAGTGCATCACTTTTTACACAGTATTATACACACATTGTACCGTAACTCAGGTTATTATCTCCTGTACATGAAACCTGAAGGGGGCCTTCCCTATCAGCTACTGTACCTTGGGGCTGGATGGGGTGGGGGCACCATACCTAGAGGGCAACACAATTAACTTGGAGGTAGCACTTATGCTCAGTTTGGGCAATGAGCTCGGGGATACATACACTTCTTTATGGACAACATTGAGAGGCAAGTCTACCGGCCTCCCAGGAGAATCATAACTGAGGTGCACCACAGGTTTTAAAGCTTGACCAGTCTTTCTAGGGGGTGCTGTTACAGTCTCTGCACTTTTAGCCTCACTTTCAGCACTGTCTTTACTTGCCAGGGGTTTTTTTCAGGGCAGCAAGGTTAGAACTTGGGGCACTGTCAGCTCCAGTAGTTGCAATTTCAGGGGTCACAACACTTGGCTCACATGGGGAGTTTTCTGACACTGGCAGTGAACTATCAGGGCACTCAACACACTCTTCTTCTTCTGGTATATCACCAGTTTATACCAGTCCATCATTTTCCTCCTCTGAAAACTCAAACAGGTCAACCATACACAGTGATTCCATATCATCTGACTTGATGCTTTGAACTTCACTTTCTGGGAGCATTGGCTCCAGGGACAAAGCTGGGGGCTTAGACAGTCCAGAAGGCCCAGCTTCATCTCCAGGATTGACTAGAGAATTGCCCCAAAACAATTGACTCAGTTCGTAAGAAGAGTAGTATTCAAAGCCACACTCACTTTCCTCTGACATGGACTGACAGTCATGTTTAACTGGGACTTGTGGAGGGGAACTTTAACTCAGCTTCTGTAGGCGCAGGCTTTCTTGATTTTTGCTTAGCAGCAGCTCTAGTCACTGGTCCAGAGGGGGCATTTTCTGGGGGCTCAGACTCAATCAAGATTTGTCCAATGGGCAGTAAATGATTTCTATGCATTGTTTTCACATCTTTTGAATTATCCTCAGGCCTTACTTTGTACACAGGCAGATCATCTAGTTTGCCCACTACAATGTGAGGGCGATAGTGCCATCAGTCAGCAATCTTATGTTTGCCATGCACTCCCAGATTTCTTAGTGTAACGTATATCTACGGGTTCGGGGAAGGATGAGGTTACCTGGCACAAGGGGCCTAGGTTTGGCTACTCTGCACAGGGGCACCCAAGTAAATCCAACTACAGGAAGCAATAACTGTAATGTCAGAACCAGAATTGGGATTTTTCAGTGTGGCTTTATTTATTAACTAACTGAACAATAAACAAAGCATTGCATGGTCCCCAAAGGGCTACGTTACTGTATGTGCAGATTAGAGGTTAACACAGTGGTCCATTTGAAGAATGAACACATTACTACAGTTGTCTGGCTTTGGACCCACCAGGCACTCAGCCCGGACTTTGCATGCGCATTGGATACATAGTCCGACTGGCCCGGCTCCCCTGCCGGCCACTTGACTGACAGTCCACTTGAAGAATGAACCCAAACTTTACTTGGAAAGACATCCCATCAAACAAGGAGACTCCCAAACTGTGGCTCCCCACACCATGAAGTCTGCGACTCCTAGAGATTTGTTTCGTACTTTCAATCGAGCTCCCATCAAACAAGGAGTAATTTTTCCCATCCTGTGGCTCCCACACCACTTAGAGTCCTGCGACTCCTAGAGATTTTCAAGTTGCGACCCGTCTGGGTACCCACCCCATCACTGGCCAAGTGCATGAGGCAAGTAGAAAAACACAGAAGAAATCCATAGAGGTGGACCTGGTTACTAAAGATGGGGGTTTCCACCTCCAGCTCCCACAGCCCATACCGGCCATTTCTCTGGACACACAGAAAACTTTAGACTTTAAAATGTAGATTGAACGGTGGATGACCTGAAGCACCCCCTCTACAGCGAACCTTAAATCCATTTAAAACTTTAAACTGTTTGACTGCTCTATTTGTTTGTCCTAGTTGACATAGTCCTCCCAAATAGCAGTCCACATTTATTTCCCAACTGAAGCAAAGAAGTTGTTTGCCCCTTCAAATGGAGCCAAACACTCACCCATTCATTGCAGGTGCCCCACAGGCGAAGTACTGTAACCTTTGCTGTTATACAAGAACAGACAAAAACAAAATCAGGCAGCTTTCTTCCATGGTGGGAGAAGGGGATTGCCCCTGGAATCCACAGAGAACTTTCCTCCCAGAGGAGGGGCACTGAGTTTCGGGAGGCGGTCTCCACCACTTTAAAAAAGGTAAACACAGGAACACTTCCTTTTTTCTTAGTCAGAGATCAAACAGCAGACTGATTCTTCCTTCTTGCTTAAGGACAAACGGAAGACTCACTTTGAATTTCCCAAAGTTCTAAACTTCACTTCCTGAGCTGGAGATTCCAAAGTGGCTCATGCAGCTGCGACAGTTCTATAGTGATGTCATCTCTCAAGTCTCAGCTGTGACTGAGGACAGAGTGAGACAGTGTGAAACCCATTTAACTGGAGTTTCACAAGCTGCCTTCCCTGCCTACCACTAGGTCTTACTGAGATTCTAGTAACCCCAGGTAACAAAGGGGTTACATTAGCAATACCCGATCCCCCTCCTGGAGTTCCCATGCTTTCACCTTTTTATCATACCTTTCTTTGTTGGCCAGATTTCTTTTGGCAGCCATGGTTTGAGCCAGTTGGTACACATGATTTAGCTGGGCCTTTAACTTTTGCACATACTGTAAATGGTTATCAGCTTGAACCCCATCAGGAGAAACTCCAAAACAAACATCTACTGGTGGTCGGGCTTCTCTTCCAAACATAAGGCGATAGGGGGAGAACCCAGTGGCATCACTTTTGTGCAGCTGTAGGGATGTACCAAGGTGCTAATTGTTGGCTCCATTTAGTCTTGTCCTTTGGGTGGAGGGTGCCCAGCATATCTAACAGAGTGTGGTTGAAATGTTCAGGCTGTGGGTCCCCCTGAGGGTGGCAAGGGGTGGTTCTGGACTTTCGCACCACCCACAGAGAAAGCATCTCTTTGGTCAAATGACTCTCAAAGTCCCTACTTGATCAGAATGGATTCTTTGTGGAGCCCCATAGTGAACAAAAAGTTTTCACAAGCTCTTTGGCCACAGTGGATGCCTTCTGGTCCTTGGTGGGGAAAGCTTGGGCATATCTCGTAAAATGGTCAGTTACCACCAGCACATTCTAATATTTCTTTGATCGGACTCCAAACTCAGAAAATCATTACAGACCAGCTCCATGGGGGCACTGGTGGTGTTGTTAACAAGGGGGGCAGCCCTCTGGGGCAAAGCTTTCCTCTGTAAACAGCGACTACAAGTTCAAATGTGTTGCTCAACATCAGCCCCTATCTTAGGCCAATAGAATTTGGATCTCACCAAGTCAAGTGTTCTGTCTATACCAAGGTGCCCCATGTGGTTGTGTAAGGACCTCAGTATTGAGTCTCAAAAGGCAGAGGGCAGCACTAGTTGTTGTTTGTCTATTTGTCCCCCTCTGTCTTTTGTTTCTCTGTGTAACAGTGTATTGATCAGTTTCAACTTAGAACCTTCCTTGTATAACAATGCAGTTCTCAAATCAGTGGAGCATAATTTGGACACATCTTTCCCTGCGTAGAGGGTTTCTAACGCTGATTTGATCATGGGATCTCGGGATTGAGCCCACTGAATACTGTCATTGTCCAGCTGAGGCAGTGCACCAATATCTATTGCAGAAAAGTGGCAATAAGCAGTAGGTATGCAATTCTCAGAGGGTCCCAAACAATCCACCATGCAGTCCACTGTGTTAAGTGGACATTTGTTCCTCCCGTCAAACTTCTGGCAATTAATGCTGAATATCAGGTTCTGACAGTCTGACCCAGTCATTCCGGTAACAGGCCTCTGGGAGAGCATCAGCATCTATGTGGTTCAGGCCTGCTCTGTATTCAACAGCGTAGTCATATGTAGATCATGCAGAAAGCCACCTATGGCCAGTGGCATCCAACTTAGCTGAAGTCTGCACATAGGTCAAAGGATTATTGTCAGTTTTTACTAGTATCTTAGCCCCACACAAGTACTTGTGGAACTGGTCAACAATGGCCCACTTCAAAGCTAGGAACTCTAACTTATGTACAGGATAGTTCTTTTCGGATGGGGTCAGGCTTCTACTGGCAAAGGCCACTGGTCTCAGGCCATTCTCGTGCTCTTGGCACAATACAGCCCCCAAGCCTTGCAGGCTAGCATCATTGTGCAAGACATAGGGTCCCGCTGGATCTGCATAGGCAAGGACAGGAGCGTGGGTAAGTTGATATATAATCTCATGAAAAGCAGCTTCACACTCAGGTGTCCATCTGGCTCCAAATACTTCATTAGGATGAAATACACTCTCTCAGGCTCAGAAGAAACCGACCTCTTATATTTTTTGTTAGTAGGAGGGTAACATTGAGTAAGATTAAGTAAAGGACGAATCACTCTTGAATAGTCCTGTGATGAACTGGCGATAATAACCAGAATCCCAAGGAATCTTTGCAGTTCTTTTAGATTGTGGGGCTGTGGCCAGATGGTCAAGGCCTCAACTTTACTCGGGTCTGTTTCTATTCCCTCGGTGGATACTATGTGTCCCACATACTTTACAGAGGTTTGGAAGAACTGACATTTTATCGATGGATAGTTTAAGGCCAAAGTCTTCCAGTCGGTCCAACACCTTGAACAATCTGCTCTCATGTTCCTTCAGAGAGCTGCCAAACACAATAACATCATCTAGGTATACCAGGCACTCTAACAAGTTCATGTCCCGCACAGCTCGCTCCATCAGTCATTGAAAAGTGGCTGGAGCACCTGAAATCCCTTGAGGCATCCTCATGAATTCATAGAAACCAAGCGGACAGCTAGAGGCTGTCTTTTCATGGTCTTCTGGGACCATCAGGATCTGGTAGTACCCACTGCGAAGATCCAACATTGAGAACCACTTACTACCGTTCAGGCAGTCTAAGGCATCCTGAATGCGGGGCATTGTGTACTGATCAGGAATAGTCCGCCGGTTCAAGGTGCGATAATCCACGCACATCCTTACTATCCCATTCTCTTTCCTCACTACCACGATAGGTGAAGCATATGGGATTCTGGATTCTTGTATTACACCAGCAGCAAACATCTCTTGCAGATGCCGTCTCACATCATCTATGTCAGCAGGTGCCAGGCGTCGAGACCTCTCACAAAATGGCCTTTCATCATGCAGCCGGATGTGGTGCTCAGCTTCTTGCACATCCTATGTCCCATTCTTTGAAAGAAAACACCTGGTCTCTCTGGGCAAACTTTCTACTGATTCTCATCTTCCATTTGACTGGCAATGGGGAGTCACCAAAATCGAACAAGTCGGGCATCACTCTGTCATTTTCCCCCTAACACTTGTTACTGGGTAGCACTGCCATATCTGCACAATGTACATTAGCCAGGGTGCAACCTCTATTTACTTGAATCTCTCTATCAGACACATTATGAACTTGGACCATTACCCTTCTGGCATAAGCATGGGCTCTGGCAGGCAAAATACTTGGCTTGACCAGCAGTCCTTCTGGAAATTTCCCATCGCCTGGTGCATCCAGCATGAGGATTTTATTCTTGACATCTTTTCTGATACTGACTTCCCCCTGTAAGGTACACTGGGGGATTTGGCACCAGGATCAGAGACTCAGGATCCTTCTTCCAGACAATTCCAACCGGTTCCTCTGAGTCCACTCCTTCAGCATCTCTCTGTGCCTCATAGGCCTTCTTGATCAAGGCAGGAATTCTCAAAGCTCTACCAGTCCTTGACCCCTGTTTCTCATAACACAACTGCGCTAACCGTCCAAACATATGTGCATTTGTCCCAGTTAGTAGAGGAATCCCATCATACAGTTCAGTAGGGGGACGCACTAAGGCCAGAGTCTCTACTTGCTGTGCCACTCCAGCCACGGAGGTAGGGAAAGATAGCCAAATTCGGATATACCCGGAGTAGGGGTAGGCCCTCTCACTTAATCCCCATACCTGCAGTTCTTCCAATGGTTGTAAGGGTACGTCTGGCAAATGCTTCTGATACTAATCCTGGAACATAATTATCACTTGGGAGCCACTGTCCAACACAGCTCTGGTGGGCACACCATTCACTTTTACTGTAGCTTCCATTGAAGGGCCCACTATTCTGGACCAGTCTGGAGAGGCAGTAGCAAGGGCCTGGGTAGATGATCTAGCCACAGAAGGATGTGAGTTAGCATTTTGTGGACTTTCACTGCAGTCATTTAGGTGCACCTCTTAACCACTGTTTGTGTGCTCCAAAGCTCTCCTTGTAGCCGGCTCACCACTCTCTCTCTAAGTCTTTCCGAGACCGGCATTCCCTCTTCATGTGCCCATCCTTCCCACAATTATGGCAAAACATGTCTGCTGAAGTTTGGGGTGACCAAGGCATCACATTGGGGGCTGCGGCATTGGTACTATCAATAGAAAACCTTGGTGCCACCTCAGCCAGCGGTGGGTTGGACATTTGGAGAATTCTCTTCAGTTCCCCCACTTCCATAGTCAAGATATCAAGCTTTGAGCTGCTGTCAGCAGGAGATGTCTGGGGGGGGCACTCCAACCCCCATAGTGGATGCAGTCAAGTAAGAGTTGGGGCCTGTACTCGTAGAAGGGGCCTTCATAAAGAGACTATTTATTGCTTCCCTGAACTCCCTCAGCAGTTCATCCCATGGCAGAACATCAGTAGCCATCCCTCTCTGGCTGGGCCCCGCTTGGCTGACATTTGGGTCTCGGGTTCTGTCATGTGATTTTGGTGATTCCAGACCATCAGCGTCTGACCCCGCACCTGGAGCAGGGGATGTAGCAGCGACGACTGCACAGGGCTCTGAAAAACCTTCCTCCTCCTCAGCTTCTTGTACCTCCTTCATCAACACATGGAAAGGCAAGGGACTAGATTTCCTTTGATGCAGTTGCAATTTGAGCAACACCCAGCTAGAGTGCCGGGCAGAGCAGAGTATATGATCCAGTCTTACCCGGTCCACTTCACTAGAGGTCCAACCCCCTTTTTGAAAAATGGTTTGCAAAATTCCCTCTAATTGATCCATACAGGCATCTTTAAGTTTCCATTTCAAGGCCTCAAAACTAGTGGTGCCCCCAAACACATTTTCAAGGGCAATTAGGTACTCTTGGGCTTTGGCGTCAGGGTCAGAGACCCTCAGGGAGAGAAAAGTACATTGGGCAGGTCCCTGGAGAGACTCTCCTCCAGGTGATTCCTTTTTTCTGCCTCAGAGCATTGCCAGTCTTGTACCGCAAGGGTAGCAGAGTCTATCCAGGTTTCCAGATCGACCTCCCCATTTGGAGTAGGGCGGATGCCAGAGAATACTTTGAGCTTGCGGTAAAAGTCATGACTAATGGCAGATACAAACATAGGGGCTAGCACTGGCACAGAAGGAGGGGCAATAATGGGTGCTGGAGGGGGAGAGGGTGTTGGGGGAGGAACGCCCCCAGGTGGCAATAATAGTTTCTTTAAAACCTCCACAGTTTTCCTCCTCCAGCAACATTTTAGCAAATTTCTCCTCAAAGTTTCAGCCAGTGGGGGCAGGTCATTCCCAGGTCTTCTGTCCTTAGTTATCACTCTCCAGGCAGTGAGGGCTCACTCTGGGGTAATAGTCTGTGGCACTTTGGAGCTATCTATGGGGTCCTTATACTCTACTAGGGCCATGAAAGTGTTGGTGACAAATCAGCATGTCGACCCACCACCACAGGGTTTTGTAAACCTTCACCTTGGAAAGTACCCCTGTACAGTGTCTGTATTGATACCCAGGGGATGTCCAGGATAAGCATAGCATTTTGGGGGTCAATCTCCTCCCCAGTACACCACTCCACCAACCGGTGCACTGCCACTTCTGTCGGGGTACTCATTTATTTTTTTTAACAGTGGTTCGTAAATGTGGCCACTAGAGGACACAAAATCCCAGCGGTGAGCCTCCAAGATGTAACCGCAAGGTGGCGCTATCCCAAGGGCTACTGCCCCTGCCTGCTTGACTACTGACAGGTTGAGGGGCCTAGGTTCTATGGCGGGTGCCTCTACCCAGAGATCAGGGCTTGTAGTGGTTAGACTAGCTTGATCACAGCCCTCTGGGACACTGTGACCCCCTTTGGTTCCCTCTAGTGGCTCACAAAGTACACAGGAGTTACAGCCCCAATACCCCACGTATAAACACTGTTCACTCATAAAGCACCACTTACCCTTGAGACTGATTCTGCAGTACGTCTCTGAGGACCCCCTGTAAAATAAGGTTAAACAACATGCACCACGAAATACAATACTGTCTCCATAGTACCAACACCACAGACAGTATATAGTATAACAACAACAAATCTGATTTATTTGGGGACAGTAACACAGGAGGGAAATCAGGTTAATTGGTGGCATTAAATCACAGTACTGTGCACACATTCAGGGTCTGAAAAGTCACACTCTGGGTACCCAGGTTGGGAGGCTAGCCAGTCCGTTGCCGGGTTGGCGGCAGGTGCAGATGGATAGGGCCCTGTAGAAGAAAATATATACTGAACACCAATTGTAATCCAGAGCCAGATGGCTCAGTCCATGAAGCAGTGAAACAACAAGAATTAGATGACACTTGTGATTGAAAACAGGCTGCAGGGAATACCCTGATTTGTACTCACAATACCCAAGCTGAGAACCGGATGGTGGATGTTCTCTGGATTGTCAGAAACAACAGGGCATGGAGACAAGGTCCTTGTGACTGGACTCCACTGCACTTTATAGCAAGCTGATTTAGTCGAGACAAGCTGGGGTTTGCTTCCAGCTTCAACACACAGCACAGGGATTGAAATAGCGATTCCCCCACAAGCACTCGCACATTCATATGTGAAAGGAAAGTACTATACCAGGCAGGCTGTCCTCGATCCGATCGCACTTACTGCAAAATACCCGGGCACACAGCAGCTTCAGTTCCTGACAGACCGGCATGATTCAGCAATTTCTCCAGTCTTCTACAGGGTGAGCCTGGTTTCCACACTTCTGGTGCTTCTTTCTCCTCACAACTTGGATTCAGTCCAAACTGGCACTCACAATGGCTGCAGGCCGAAACTCAGGGCCTCACACGCGCTTCCCGCGCGAAACTATACACCGCAGAAGAACAGAGCTCCTCCTCTCTTCACTGTCACAACTGATCTCAGCTTTCCAGTAACAGAGCAGGGCATTTTCTTTAGCTCCACACCATTCTATTGGCTGGTTCAGCTGTCACTCACAATAAGACTCCCTCTGTTGGTGAAAAAAGGTGCCACGGTCAAAACTACATTTCCCAGAGTCACTACCCATACAATCCCCTTGTGGCTGGCTCAAAATTGAGAGTCCAAGTTCCAATTCGTCCACAGGCTCCATCTTAAGGTCTCCCTATCATGCTGATTGGTCCAAGTCAGCAATTCAGGACCAAAATGAAAGAGCTACACTGAAACAGTTCGTGCTGAAATGAAGACAGGTTAGACAAGCTACATTTTCTCACTCTAAATGATTTCTGGCAAACAGTTATATGTTTCAACAAGGCTCCCTCTGCACATGTAGCGATGGCAGAAACGGAGCGAATTGGCAGCAGCTCGGGTGGGATTTGAGCATTAAATACACAGTCCCCCCATACAAACTAATTAAGTCTGCAGGCAGACAGCTCTTAAAGAGACAGTACGTGGAGGCTCAAATAGCACTCATTTGGAACCACATTTAAACAGCTCAGACACCGAACACCGCCCAGACTTGGAGCATTCAGGCAAGCTCCTGGAAGAAATTTGGGAACCCCCATTTGCAGGGGGGGTTACGCGTGAAACAGGTGGAGGAATGAAAAAAACACCTATCAAAGCAATGCTGCTAAAGAAAAGGCCTCTAATTCCCAAAGGTCCCAGAGTAGGGGAAACAGAAGTGGGGGCTATTATCCTAGGACCTTCTACCCTATGTCCATGCCCCTGGATTACTCTCAGATGAGAGGCTATTTCAGAGGGAGAGTAAGAAGAGGTCAGAGAAGAGCCAACACCTCTCATTCTCCCACTGTTCCGACCAAGCAATCCTCCAGACTGCAATGTCCAGGTCACCTCTTCTCTCCCTGAGGGAGGCAGGCTGACCCACTACTTCCACCAATGGCACCTCTTAACCACTGACAAATGGGTACTAGAAGTGGTGAGTCAGGGACTAGCCCTGCAGTTCTAAACATTTCTCTCTGCAGGGCTCCAAACTTTCCAAACCCTAACCCCAACAGAAATCCTATTGTTGGAGCTAGAGGTGAAAGCACTTCTGACCGCAAAAGCAGTGGAAGGTCCCCTTCCCCCAGCAGGGAAAAGGCCTCTATTCCAGTTGCTTTCTCACATGAAGGAGAAATGGGGAATGGCAACCCATTCAGGACTTAAGGTACCTGAACAGACATCTGCTGAAACCCAGGTTTTAAATGGTCACCCTGACTATGGTGATCCATTCCTTACAGCAGGGAGACTGGCTAGCCTCCCTAGACCTCAGGGACACCTGTTTTTACATCCCCATAAGGTGGTCCCACAGAAAGTTTCTCACGTTCAGGCTGCCTTCAGGCCATTATCAGTTTGCAGCCCTACCATTCGGTCTCACTTCAGCTCCTAGGGTCTTTACAAAGTGCCTGGCAGTAGTGGCAGCTCACTTATGGAGACAACACTTGTCAGTTTTCCCATACCTGGACAACTGGCTCATAGTGGACAAGTCACCAGACAAGGTCAGGGAAGTTCTCAGACTAACAATAAGTACTCTGGAGCCCCTGTAATTTATCTTCAACAAAGAAAAGTCCCACTTCAAACCAGGTTAGGTACTGGACTTCACTGGAAAAGAACTGGATACCAATCCAAGGGAAAGCCATGCTTCCTGTGGACAGGGTACAGAACTTCCTTGATTTGGCAGATTTCTTTGTCTTGGGCCAACCAAAGGCTGGCCAGACATCTCCTCAGACAACTAGGCCACATTGCTTCCGTGGCAGCCATGGTCCCAGGTGCCAGATTTCAGATGAGGGACATCCAGTATCACCTGAGGGCTCATTGGTTCCAAAAGAAGAATTCCCTCTCAAAGCTAATTCCAGTCTCAAGAACCTTACTTTAGGCCCCAGACTGATGGAAAGAAAAGGGAAACCTAAGGGAAGGAGTCTCCTTTCAGCAAAGACAGCCTTCCATGATTCTAACCACGGATGCCTCCATCCTAGGATGGGGAGCTCATCTGGCAGATGAGTCCATAAGTGGGATTTGGTTTCCCGGAGAGTCAAGTCTCCACATCAGCCTTCTGAAACTCAGGGCTGTGTAGCTGGCTATCAAGACTTCTGCCCCACAGCTAAGGGGCCACTCTGTCCAGATCAGAACAGACAATACCACTGCAATGTTCTACATCAACAAACAGGGTAGAACAAGGTCCACCAAACTCTGTACAGAGGCCATGAAAATTTGTTCCCTGGCCTACTCCATGGAGATGCACCTGACTGCCATTCACCTCCCAGGCAAGGACAGTGTATTGGCAGACTCCCTGAGTCATATCAGCCAGGGCCACCACGAGTTGACCCTGAACAGGTAAGTACTGGGAACAGTGTTCAGGAGGTGGTGCACCCCAGAGGTAGACCTAGTCACCTCCAGCCTCAACCATCAGCCTCCACTTTACTGCTGCAGACCCCCTGCTCTGGGTACTCTGCCAATAGATGCTCTGACTTTGGACTGGGTAGGGAAGTTCCTTTATGCCTTCCTTCCTTTTCCTCTGATACGCAGAACTCTCCTGAAGCTTAGGGATCAGCCAGTCACCCTGATCTTGTTAGCTCCAGATTGGGCAAGGCAGCCCTAGTACTCCCTACTTCTTGTCCTCTCGATCAGGATACCAGTCCACCTGCCACCGAGCCACACTCTCCTGACTCTGCCTCAGATGGGGGAGGGGGTTAGTTTATCCCAGTCTTTTCACCTCACGGCCTGGTTCTTGAGGAGTTAGACTATCCTGATTCTCAGTACTCTGAGCAAGTGCTCAAAATTCTTCACATAGCTAAAAAACCTAGCACTAAGACCACAAAAAAGTGGAAAAGATTTTCCTTGTGGTGTAGAGGTAAGCACATAGACACTCTCAAGGCCTCTCTACCTACTCTGCTAGACTACTTGGTTCACCTGCAGTCATCAGGCCTTAAGGCCTGATCCCTCAAGGAGCATCTAGAAGCCATGTCAGCCTGTCTCTCTGCTGGGAAAGATAAATCTGTCATTTCCCATTCCATCTCCCCAATAGCTTTTTTTTTTTTAATTTGCTTCACTCTGGTTGTGGCTCGTGGGGTCATCTCTTAGGCATCCGGTCCTTATCCTGCCCACCTGTGGATCTCTCCGGACTGAGCCTTTCCCCCCCGCAGCTGGCACCCCCGGTTTCACCCGCCAAGGGAGGGTAGCCCGTTGCCTCTTTGGGCTCTCTTACAAGGCAGACTCCAACTGCAGGTGGGCCCCTGAGGGAGGAACTGGAAGGCCAGCTGAGGAGAACCTGGCGAAGGGCATGGGGGACTGGTGCTGTCACCTACCTCATGAGCTGGTTGTTTCCTTTGTTCTGCGCTTCTTCCCAAACTCCCTGCATGTGCACGCCCTGACGCAATGGTGCAAGGCAACCCTGCCAGCATCGGCCATGCTATACGTGCATCCCAGTGCTCTGCAGTGCTCCCCGGTCTCCCCAGTACCCTCCCCCAGGATAGGAGAGCAGCCCAGTGGGCACTCAATCCAATCCCTCCCCTGCCGACTCCTGGCACTCGAGCTCGCTCCCTAACTTGGGTGACATGGCATGAGGTGTGGCATCCAGTGCCTCACCCCATAGCACCACTGGGCCGGCTCAAATAGTTTTTCAAAGGCCTGCTGCACCTTCAACCTCCAGTAAGGGAGTATGTCCCTCCATGAGTCTTGAACCTTTGGATAGCCAAGCTCATGGAACCTCCTTTCGAGCCCATGATTTCTGCTGACTTGAAGTGTGTCACTTGGAAAACTGTTTTTTTTTAGTTGCCATTACCTCTGCCAGAAGAGTTTCAGAGCTGCAGGCCTTCTGTACTGAACCTAATTACATCATTTCCCATAAGGATCAGGTAGTACTTAGAACGAATAGGAAGTTCCTGCCTACGGGGGTCTCTTGAGTTCCATCTCCATTACTCTGCTAGTCTTTTTCACAGAAAAATCCACACCAGTGGACTGCAAGCTCCACAGTCTGGATGTAAAAAGAACCCTGACCTACTACCTGGAGCATACCAAGCAGCTCAGACTCTCATACTCAGCTCTTTCTCACCTGTGGTAAAGTGGGCAGGGGAAAACCAACGATCAAGAGAATTATTTCACATTGGATAGTCTATTGCATTCAGTTTTGTTACAGTAAAGCTGGCAAACAGCCTCTTCAAGGCCTCAGGGCCCATTCCACCAGGGGCACAGCTGCCATAGTGGCAGCCTCAAGGGATATTCCCCTGCTTGATGTCTGAAAAGCAGCCACATGGAAGACTGCACACACTTTCACAAAGCATCACTGTCTAGATGTACAGTCCAGATCTGATGCCAGATTTGGCACATCGATCCTGCAGAGCCTCTTTCCTAGGTAGGTTCTGTAACCACCTCCCAACTGTACTACTTTGTAGTCTGCACTTGTCAAGCATACTAAAGGACCCCTGGGGTGTAAAGAAAAAATTACTCACCAAAGTAATATTGTTTTTTCCAAGGTGTCCTTTAGTATGCTTGACCCATCCTCCCCTTCTCAACCTGACTGAGGGTGGCTCTGAATACCTTTTTACCTTTGCTAAATTTGTCTGCTGTTTTTCCCTTAAAGCAAAGTTTTCATAGTTCTCAATGTTTTTCTGTCTTTAGTGTATTTTTGAATGATTTTTATTCCTGTTGTGACAATTCATATTTAAGGGCCAAGTTTTGCCCTTCCAGCTTCAAAATAATGCTAATGCCCTCTAGGCTGACTGCAGGCAGCACACCCTCTTGCTCTCTACTCATTGGCTAATTCCTGCAACTCATTACCATTGGCTCCACCTCTGGGTCAGCTGAATCCAGCTGGCATTCTGCACTTGTCAAGCATACTACAGGACACCTTGGAAGAAACAATATTACTACGGTGAGTAATTTTTCTTATTGTGCAAGTTCACATTCAAATTAATACTAAATTCAGCAAGTTCATATTCTATCCATACAAATTAATAATGTTATAAAATGTCAAACTCTATCCGTACAACTTAATATCATATATATAGTAGCTATATTCTAACCATTCAAATTATTATGTATTATACAAGAGTGACCAAAATGATCCAGGGCCTTCAAAGGCACTCGTATGAAGAGTGTCTGGAAGCATTAACTATGTTCTCACTGGAGACAAGGAGGGAGAGGGGAGCTATGATTGAAGCATACAAGTTCCTGAGAGGAGTAAATAAGGCGCATTCCTCGGACCTATTCAACAGAGTCTCCGACTCTAATACTAGAGGGCACAAGGAGAAAATACTCGTTGCGTAAGGTTGTGAGACAGCTGTGCTGTGGTACAACTAAGCAGTCACTAGTGGAGTTTGCTGAACATTTTATTTGAATGTGTTTTATGTAACTTTTCTGTGACCATCTATTAGATTGTGGAATACAGAAAGCATGGGTGTCGTAGTCCTTGCTAGTACCTTGACTAGACTACAACTCAGGCGCAGGAGTCCGTTTTATTTTTAAATTGCACAGTGGTGTGCTTGTTAAAGGGACTGCACTGTATACAAGCAGCCCTGCATGTTAAAATATGGTTGGCAGGCAAAACTTTGGTTTGGGAGGCAGTGGAGGTAGCGTGACCCCTAAATTGTGCTTACGGGTCACGGGATAAAATCAGACTTCCGTAGTAAGTGGGGTGAGCATGTCTGCAGTGTCAGCAGGGAGGTGGGGTAGCGGTCAATGGACTTGAAAGGTTGGTTAATACAATTTACTGATCTGCATTATCGAGCATATCTATCAACTCCTTCAATATAGACATTCATGATGACATCATATAATATGTCTGGCCCAATGGAGAACTGGCTTGGTATCTTGTGTGGTACTGGGTCTGCCCAGAAATACATAGAGTGCTACATGTACACGTCAGAAGTATGTGACACAGAATTGGGCAGGTTCATATGTAGCAAATGCAAAGAAAATGAAGTAGTGAGGAGGGAACTTAGTTGAAAAGTTCAAAAGAAGGAATTGGGGATGCAATTAGCCTGATAAATCACATTCCATATACCAGAGTGGATTCAGAAATAAAGGGTCAGGGAGGAGGTGGTTGAGGGGGAAAGGAACTCCATTTACTTAGAGGAGGATAATGGTGACTGGAAAACATTGTTAGAAAGGCACATCACAGAGAGAAAATGCAGGCCAGCAGCTCCAGAACAGTTTTTCACCACTAAGTGTGGAGGAAGATATAGTGGAAATGGAAAAAGAGAAGGAGGCCAACCCCAACCAAGTAAAAAACTCCACTGCTAAGAAAGGACTTCTAGTAATCGGGGACTCAATTATTAGGGCTTGTGATACCCTGATCTGTGGTCAGGACAAGATGGATAGACAGGTGATGTGCTTACCTGGGGCAAGAACTGTGGATGTCAAAAACATCCTACCAAACTTGTTTAGTATCAACCCTGATTTAGACACTGTTGTACTGCATGTAGGGGTTAATGATATCAGCAAAGAACATGAGAAAGATATTGTTACTGACATAATTGAAATGGGGAAGCAAATAAAGGATAAGGGAGCCCGAGCCATGGTTTATGCCATCTTTTCTCTAAATAAATGAAATCCAGAGAAAAATAAAACAATTCACAGGGTAACTGTAAGATTGTGTAACTGGTGCCACAAACTTGGAATAACATTGAACATGGAACACATTCATGGAGAAATCTCACTTATATAACAGAGATGGATTACGCTTAAATAAATCTGGTAAAAATCTATTAGGAAGGGCAATTAGAGATGTATGCACAAAGTGGTCGAGGCTACGCGGTAAAGTTGCATACCCCACCCGTGCCCCATGGACAGGTGTGCCCATACTGGCATTCACCAATGCTGGCCACCTGTTGGCAGCTCATCCCCCCAGCATGCAGGACTCCTCAGGGCAGCCAGTGGCAGAGTCATAGACCCAGATGACCATCCAATGGGATGCCCATCCCAGGTCCAAAGTGGATCCCTCGCACTGTGATGTGTGAGTCCGGGGTAGTGCATGCCTTCTGCAGGCACCCGGACCCGCACGGCATGGCCCCTATGGCCGGTGCCCCAGCCCAGCCCTCAGCACACAGTACCGTCCTGGAGCACTGCAGGACCCCAGTGTCAGGACCACCTCCGGCCCACTTGCCTGCAATGGCAGTGTCTTCCCGACCACAAAGTGGCCATACCCCCATATCCCCGAGCCCCAGTCAGCTGGCATGTGCTATGGTCCCTGCCTCACCAGCTGCCTAGTGGGCAGGAGCAGCACCACGGAGAGCACTATATTGGTTCCCCCAGCAGCTGGCAGATGGAGACCCTGGGGGCTCGCAGAGGGTTACAGCAGGGTCCACCCTGGCATACCCTGTGCCACTCTCCGCACCCATGTGGCCAGTACTACACAGTTTAGTGCATACTGCATAGTGCTGGCATGCCCCCAGAACACCCCAGTGTGGTGCTTTCCACAGACATGAGGGATTGGGTGTGGTGGGTCTGCGTGCCCTTGTTTGTGCATCCCATTCTGGTGCACAATTGGTGTGGAGTGGCTATGTGCCCCAGATATGCGCACATAGCTGCTTTGCTCCATTCATGCATAGGGTCCTAAGCCTTTAAACTAATTATTGAGGGGGGAGGTTCTGGCAATATGTTGACAGATATTAAGTTTCTTCTTATTAATGCCAGAAGCATCAAAAACATAAAAGATGAATTAGCACCTGTACTTCAGCGAGATAAAATACATGTGTGTGTCATCACAGAGATATGGTGGAATGAGGATACATAGGACAAAAACCTTCCTGGGCTATGAGGTCATCTATTTAAATCGCACCAATAAAAGAGGCAGTGGAGTGGCACTATATGCGCATGAAGATATTGAGGCATATAAAATGGATGCTGATGTCAGCAGTGACACCACCATAGAACAGTTGTGGGTAAAAATTAATCCACATAGGAGTGGCAAAATAGCAATCTGTGTATGTTACAGGGCACACAACCTTTCAGCCGATGAGAATGATAAGTTCTTAGATCAGCTTAATAAAACTGAGGAAGACTCACGGATTATGATAAAGGGGGACTTTAATTTACTCAATATTAACTGGGAATCCCACACATCATCTGGTTATTTTGAGAATAAGTCCTTAGAATTTGTCATTGTTAAAGGCCTGGAACAACATGTGAGAGAAAATACAAGACAAGATAATTTATTGGATCTAGTGTTATCTAATTTGGGAGAGGATATCATAACCTGTACTGTGGGGAACTCCTTAGTGACAGTGATCATAACATGGTGCAACTCACAGTAAGGACTACATGGGTGCCACTTAAAGGAGTAACTCAAATTAAGTGCTTTCACGGGGCTAACTTCAAAGCACTAAAGAATACCTGAGCAAATGGGATTGGAAGAGTGAATTTTATGGGTCTACAGTAGAAAATAAATGGGAAAAGATGTTTTCTAACCTTACACACTGCCTGGATTCATTTATTCCTACCATGAGAAAATACAAAAACAGAGGGAGGTTATCAGTCTGGATGAATAAGGATTTACAACTGAAATTAGAAAATAAGAAAAAAGCATACAAAACTATGAAAAAAAGACACCTACACCTCAAGAAAGGATTGAATTTAAAGAGATGGTCAAGGACTATAAAAGATCTATCAAAAAGGCTAAAAGAAGTCATGAGGAACAGCTAGCAGCTGGTATCAGACAATTGTAGGACATTTTACAAATACATAAACTGTAATCAAAAAGGAAAGCAAATGGTAGGACTGATCATAGAGGATGAAATATTGATAAAGGATGGCAAACAGCTTCTAATACTTATTTCAAGAGCACATACCAACCTAAATGTGACATCCAGCTGGATTTAGGCTCTGAGATCACTTCACATATTAAAATTTCTAAAAATGAGGTTTGTATGACGTTGTTGAAGCTGAACACTTCTAAATCACCAGGCCCGGATGGGCTCTATCCCCTATTACTGCACAACTTGGTCTATGAGTTAGCTGGACAATTAGCAGATATTTTTAATACATCGCTTGAGGTAGGAGAAATCATTTTAGTGTGGAGAGACGCAACAGTTATACCTATACATAACCAGCTCTAGCCAGAGCCGATAGGGCTGTGAAGAGCTACCAAATGACCAAAGTTATATTCTTGTTGTTGCCATATATTGCTGTTTAGTCACAAACATCACAGTGCTTCCAGATCCAAATAACTATTTTCCTGCAACAATCCCTCATTTTTTCTATATTTTCCCTGCAGAGGCAGCATCAAATCCCTGTAGATTTTTCCATAAGTCACTAGTTCCTTATCTGTGACCTGTTGTTTATTTAAATGTAAAATTTTGGCAGCCTTTTATCAGGAAAAGGGCTCTGATTTGCTGTTAGGTATTAAAATTATATGTCAAGATGGCCTTGGAATGATTTGGATTTATATGGAATCCATAAGGCATAATGAGGGAATTTATTTATTTGTTGAATTTTGTTGACCGGGTAGGCCCACAAAGACTAGAAGTCCCTTTTTCAGGGGTGATGAGGGGGGTACAGACAGTGGGATACAGACGGTAACCAACTGAAATTGTAGCATGGCATAAATCCTTACTTGAATCAGATTAAGCTGTCGGTGTTATTTTTAGTGAATGGGGGGGAAATTGCCCAGGACACGATAGAAATTCTGCTACTGTTTTGAGAAGTGCCATAGGATCTTTAACATCCACCCGAACAGGCAGACAGAAAGAGGCCCCCCGCCATTGCTGCACTACAATGTCAGTATTGGGATTTATTTATTTATTTATTTATTGATGGTCTAGGAATTACAACCCTTTGAGTCAGAGACTCATTTGCAAAAGCTCCACGTCTTACGTAAATATAGATTGGTACACAGTATAACACAGATACATAATATAGACTACTAGGATTTAAAGAGGTAGTGTAGCCAAACCGGGCAGACAGGAAAATAATATAAATTTTAAGAAGTAGTCAGTTATAAAATGTTATTTCTGAAGTACTTTTCTTTTACCTTTTGCCCATCAGAGTCTTCTATGTCATAGTGAAGTGGTGGATGTGTAGAACAGCTCTTAGCATAGGAGCTGACATATCTAGCTCTACTGCCCCCCCACTACATCATCAGTATTGTGATTTCGCTGACAGTGAAATCACAGGTGAATGACCTGGCAGTCACTGAATTGCTGTTCCTAAGTAGCAGTGATGTCACAGTCAGTGAGGTCACGATGCTGGTGATGTAGTGGGGCAGTATAGCTAGCTATGTCAGCTGCCACACAGAGTGCTGTTCCACACATCACACAAATTAACATCAGGAAACAATCTGCTAATTAAACAAAGGGAAAAGAAAAAGTACCTCAAATACAAAAGGTAATGGTTGACTGCTTTTAAAATCTAATATTAGTTTTAGGCAGTGCACTAGCTCTTTAACCCACATACCTAGTGTGGGGATAGAACCCACAGCCTTCTGATCTTCCAGTCTCAGAGACCAGTGTGCATGCTAATTTTTGCATCTTTCATTTGTTAGTTTTTACACAAATTCTCTCAGACTTTTTTCTGACCACCTGATGGAATCTTGAATGAGTTACATATATGTTATTTTTTTCTTCAAGGCCCTGACCCTGCAACTAAATACACACTCAGTACATTATATTATAAAATGAGAAAAAAAACAGTCTTCTGTTTCCAGTACTTGCCTCCAACCTGTCCTGTCAAAAGGAATGACAGCTAACAAACTGCAATTCCACTGTCTGTAATCTGACAGTGTCTGACTTTCATTTTCACTAAACCTAAGAGAAAATGAGTTAACCCCTAGGTTGCTGAAAGAAATAGAACAAATCTGTTAGACTGAGCAGGACAGATGATTGAAACAGCAGTTTAAAACGTTTTTTTTGTTAATATCTTGAGAAGTTCTGAGGTACAGTACAGTAGCTTCCCCTCCCCTTTCTTATGCCTTTAACACAGAGCAGCAAATAGCAAAAATCTGAGGGGGGAGTGCACTACTTTGCAGCTATGGAGGAATACATACAAATGTCTAAAATGGAAGTTCCACGAAAAGCTGTTTTTAGAGCTACAGTCTAATCAATGGCAGAAGGGCTATAGACTTCACCCACAGCCCTAAAAAGGGACCCAAATTGGACGTTAAACACTACAGGCCCATTAGCCTTACCTCCGTAGTAGGTAAAAGAATGGAGGAATTCATCCGTGATTAAATAAATAAACACATAGGGGAGAAAGGAATGCAGGACTTACACCAACATGACTTTACTGGTGGAAGATCCTGTATTATAAATCTTTTGCACTTCGTTGAACCTGTGAGCAATCCCTGGATGAAGGCCTCCCAGTTGATGTGCTATTTTTAGATTTCTCCAAGGCTTTTGATAGTGTGCCTCATGACATTTTTTAATAAAAGAGTTACAACTCATGAATTTATCAAGTAATTTAATAAGCTGGGTGTATTCATGGCTATCTGATAGAATTCAAAGGGTCAGCATTGCTGGTCATTTGTCCTCCTGGGTCTAGGTGACAAGTGGAGTGCCTTAGGGGTCTGTCCTGGGGCCGACTCTCTTTGGGGTATTTATATCTACTTTACAAACATCCAATAACTGTTGGCACACCAAGTTTGCAGATGATATAAAAATTGGAGCAATAGTGGAGAGTGACGAGGCAATAGAGTTGTTTCAGGATGAAATCGATAAAATCACTGAATGTGGGAGGGTACACTGAATTTTAATCTGGGCAAGTGCAAAATAATGCACCTAAGTAATCTAAACAAAAAGGCATTGTATTGTATGTATGAGCAAGAAAGTACCACAACTCGATGCGAGAAAGACCTGCGTGTGATCATGTCTAACAGAATGACATCTGACGATCAATGCAATGATGTGTTAGAAAGGCTAATAGGGTAATGGAAACTATACTTCATAACATAGTAAGTAAGGAAAGTAAGGTAATCAGTCCCCTTTACAATTCGCTTGTACAGGCCCACCTGGAATACTGTGTTCAGTACTGGGCACCAAGAACCATCAAGAATGTTAAATTCCTAGAAAGGGTCCAGAGAAGATCAAAACATTGCTACTAAAACCTATGAGCAAAGGCTGGTTGACTTAAACCTATACTTCCTGGAGTATAGATGATTAAGGGGGGACCTCTGCATGGTATACAGAGCCTTCAAAAACAAGGTACTGTTTGAGTGTTTTGGATTACAGCTAAAAACAACTGATAGAGACACCAGAGGTCATAGACTTCAACTTAAAGGATCTCTATATAAAACTTCTATGAGGGGTAACTGGTTTTCTCAAAGAGTAATGAAAGTATGGAATCAACTGCCCAATAACGTAGTGATAAGTAACACAATGGAATCCATCAAGAATGCACTTGATGCTTATATGGGGGTCAGAAAGTTCAGCTATCATGACTAACAATTAATGAGTCACATGGCCCTATGGCTAAAGACTTGTACACAGCTATGAAACTATGAAACAAGTGGAAGTTGGGGGGGGCTTCAAGAGGGGTCTTAGAAAATACTATTTTACAGAAGGAGTTGTGGAGCCATGGAATAAACTGCCAGCTGAGGCAGTGGAAGCAACATCTGTGACATCATTCAAGCTGGGATGAGACAAGGCTAAAGCGTGATCAAAAGTAGCAGGAGCAATAGAAGGCATTAGGTAGAAGGGGGTTAGGTCCTGTCCTGGGATCTGAGTAGGTCCAAGGAACAAATGAGCAGACTAAATGAACCCTTGGTCTCCTAATGCCATCCTTTCTTTTATGTTTCTATGTTTCATAAGCTTCTGAGGAAGGACTTGACTGATCAGAAAGCTTAAGCACTGTTTTCTTTTATTACATCTATGTTGGTCCAAAAAAATGTATCAAACCATTTGTTTCTGGAAGTTCCATGTCAAGATATCAACAACAATGTTGTCGACATCCCCAACAGCGACGGGAACAATGCCAAGTGTCAGCATTGTTCCCATTGGGACAAAGTGCTTTTTTGCAGGAGGCTGCACCCCACATGTGGGGGGGGTGCCCACCGCACCCCCATCTCTAAATAACCAACTCCCAAGTCAGAGTTGGATCGGGTGGGAGTGAAACACCAGGAGTTGCGGTGCTGGTATAGCAGACCACCACAGCCACCTGGCAAGATTTGTCAGTTGTGGTGGTCTTCACTGTAAAATATTTGTTGTGCTGATGGTACACCATTTCTGGATATGTTTCTAGGGTCATGCTTTATCTATACAAACTAATATTATATGTAATACCCATATTCTAATCATTCAGATTAAAATATTTTATGAAACATTTTCATATTCTATCCATTCATATTCAATTGTATTGCACAAGGTCATATTCTATCTATTAAATTACTGTATAGCAGGAAATATTAACTTTCAGTTTATTTTCGCTATATTAGCCTAACAGACAAAAGTGCTAAAATAAGCTGATCGCTAATATTACAGGGAGCATAGTGCTGTAGCTGGACATGAAACTGATGCGCTAATTTAACAGGGCGCTAAATAGTACTGCATCCCCTCACGCTAAATAAAGAGGACGTCAATATAAGCTGCCCCCAAAAAAAAATATACAGTAATATTCTGTTGTACAGGTTCATATTCTATTCAGACATACGAACATATAAACATAAGAAAATGGCAACAGAAACAGGCCATTACAGTCTATCAAGTCTACTTGAGTGTGCAGCACACAGTTTATTCTGCTGTAGCTGCCCCCACCCACTTCCACCCTAGATTTATCATCCCCCACCCTCTTCTCCCCACTCCCCAACATTCCCACAGAACTGACCTTTCCATTTGACCCTGTCCCACCCTCTCTTAAACCTACCCACAATGTTCAGTGAGATCACATCTTCCAGCAATTCATTCCACCTTGCTATCACCCTTTCTGTGAAATAGTGCCTCCTCATTTCCCTTCTAACCCTTCCCACCACTAATTTCAGACTGTGCCCCATTGTGAAGCCCCTCCCCCTTTTGGTTGAAAAGGTCCTCTTTTCTAACCTTATTCATATCTTTTAAGTATTTGAAGGTTTCTATCATGTCCCCCTCTCCCTCCTATCCTCCAAGGAGTGCATGTTAAGCTCCCTCAGTCTCTCCTCAAAGATTTGCTCCCGGGATCTGGATCATCTTGTTCGCCCTTTGCTGCATGCCCTCCAGGAGTTTATCCTTCTGCAAATATGGGCAGCAGTAGCCAGCCCAGTGGCACTGAGGTCTGAAGTGCTGGATGCCTTATCTCACATTACTCCGGTGACCCAGGTTCAGGAACGACCTCGGGTCATCAGGGTGCTGGTATGTGGGGGGGGAGGAAGGAACAGGATTGAGCAAACTGGCAGGCTGCTCTCCTCTCCCAAGGGTGTTAGTTAGTTATTTATTGATCAACCAAGACACAACAAAACATCTAGATTATTACAGTCAGTAGAAACATTTTTTTCAATTAAAACACATGTACATCAGGGAACAAAAGGTATCATGAATTTAAGTTATAATAGATAAAAAAAATTTGTCTGTGCACCATACAAAAGAAAGAAAAGGTAACTAGATAGACAAATGAAGAAAATGTTCTCTTAAAACAAGAACGTATTTAGGAAAGATTCTTCTTATGTGTTAATTTTTTCCTTTTTATCAGAGATGCAAAAAATGCAATAATTAGTTCTGCATTGTTTATTGTAAAAGGATACAGAAGAATAAATAAAACATCATAATGTGTATTATTACAACATTCCAAAATTCCCCCTAAGAATTTTGTGCGAAGATTCAAATATAAAAGGCATATGGTAACTAGATGTAGTAATGATTCTGATGCATTTTGATTACACCGACACATCAGACCTTTAGGTATATTATTATTCCCTAGTTTTTTTATTAAGATATAAGTATTTAGAATTAATTAGGTCGAACCTTGCCCATGTCAGGGCTTTCGTTTTAGATGGTTCTAATGGGAATTGGAAATTGTTTTCCAAGCCATGGTCTATTTTGTTTGTCCTAAACCAAGGAGCACATTTTTGGGCCCTAATTAGCTCCATATCCCTATCCTGTGACGTAAAAAATAGTGTTCTTGGCGAGTTTCTTGTACTGTAAGGAGATCATAATTTTTTCTGAGAATCTGTCCACATATGCGTGAGATTAATTGATTCAAGAATTTAGTATATATTTGACAACCATTTAGCTCTTAGATCCATTTGAGACCTTTTTATTTTCTCCTTTAAACATAACAGAGGCAAAGTATTATAATTGTTATTTATAATTGTCAGCCAGTAAGAAAGGCATCTGAATTGGATGACTGCATATATTGGTAGTCTCCCAAGTTCAGCCCTGATTTTGCAGAAGCTGTGGGAAGTGGAACCATAAGTAAGGATTTGTAAAAATAAAGGAGGGGTGATTTGAGATTAACTTTATAATCTAAAGGTATGACTTCTGCCTTACTGGTTAATAACATATTAATTTTCACCTCAGCTGCTATTAAAGCATATCTTTTGTCAAGACCTCCAAACTTCAAATGAAACTTTAGTAGCGCTTTAGCACTTATTTTTAATTTACTAATTTGAGACTTACAATGAGATGTGCAAAAAGTGTTTATTTATTTAGTTTTTGTTGACTGGGTAAGTGCACTATACAAATATTGCCTATTTTCAGGCACGACCCGAGGGGGGGGATACAGATGAATGCCAACTGACCTTGAACCAGATTAAGCTGTTGGTGGTATTCTGGCAAATGGGGGAAATCTGGCCAGGACACCAGGGAAATTCCCCTATAATCCAGTAGGGGGAGACTCTGTTCCCGAGGCTGCTTTCCAAGATGGCTGCAAGACAGAATGCAGAGGAGGAAGTGGAGGAGATGGAGCAAGAACTGGATGCTGGAAAACTGTCTACTGAACCAACAGAGAAAGTACTGGAATGAGAGGGAGAATCTGAGAAAAGTCCCAGAGAAGCTGTGCATGAAATATATAAACACACTGACTGTAAGTCTGCTAAAATTTCTTGTTTTCTTGAATTACCAGAGGATAGCTTTTCGGGCCTAAGTGATGATAATATTACAGCGTTGGATGTTCAGGGCAAGTAGAGTGATTTAAACCCTGCAGAAGCAGAAATCATGCAACAAATAGAGGCCGAAGAGAAGAGCTTTTTATTTTAAAAAATGCAGCTTCATAAAAAACTCAGAGAACTTCAAACTGACAAAAGAGCTGGATCTGTCAAACTAACACAGCTGGATGTTAATGACACAGTAGCATCAAAGGATTCTTCTAGAGATTGGGCAGAGGCTGTAGAGCAAGTGGAGTGCCTACAGCAACAGCTAAACTCAAGAACAACAATAGCATTGGGAATGACAACTACAGGCAGTAAAGTGCCTGGCCTAGGATGTGCTGGAACCCCAGAAACAGCCCGGACATCATCCTGGTCAGTGGAAAAGGCCCTGCAGGGGGCCGGATGGGAAAGGAATAATAGTACAGGTCAGTGGGCCTCTGGTAAATCACCTATACAAATGGCAGTACCTTCTAATATAACATTGCAGCAAACTCAGGATAAACAAAATATAGACTTGGAGGTACCTTCTAAGTTAGCTCTCACTCAGAAGCCTATTTTACAGCTTCCACAATAGCAGACAGTCCCTGAGAAAGAAGCAGCAAATACTAACACTGGGGGATGCCCCATTAACTCTTGTGCACCACCGCAAAGGCCTTTGAATTTTATAAATAAAGAAACACATCACTCCTTTTCTTCTTTATTCAGATTCCAATTTTTCCTGCTAAAAGGCATAATGCAGTTCGTTTATCATGTGCAGGAGGTATGCCTGAGCCACCAGACAGGCTGTTTGTTGTTAGAAATCTTTTAAAGGAATCTATTAAGTTTTTTTCTAACGAAATATATGCACTCGTTCACATTTCTGGTGAGACAACATTTGACATTAGCTTCAAGTCTTGAGCAGTTTGGAACATCTTTGGATAAAGTATACGACTTTAAAGAAAACGGCCTTGTGGGACCCATTGATTGCAATTCCACTAACTAAACCTGCCCAAAAAGTGATCACGGTACTTTTTAGAAAGGAAGGTGTCAGTGTGAACGATCTCACCTACTGGTTAAAGCAGAAATGTACAATTATTGAAGAGCCTACTGACATTTTAGACTCAGAAAATATTTGGACTGGGGGGTGGAAAGTGAAGGTCCTGTTAAAAACCACAGATACTGGTGTATTGCATTTACCAAATTCTTTCTTTTTAGGTAGAGATCGAGGGATACTGTTCTATGCAGAACAGCCAAAGATGTGCTACAAGTGTGGCTCAGTAGCACAGTTGAGTAGTATCTGTGATCAGATCAGATGCAATATTTGTGGAGAACTGGAGCATTTAGGGGCTCAATGAACTAATGACTATAAATGTAACCTTTGTGATGAGCCTGGACATACTTTTCATAATTGTAAATGGGCGGCTCACAGTAGCCCTGAACAGGCAGATGTGGAAGAACAACGTTTATTAATTACCCTTACACAAAAGAATAAGTTGGGCTTTAATAAACAGCAAACACAGAGTAGGAGGGAAAATATGGTGCCTCCTCCCCCATTGAATCCTGTAGTGTCCCACCAGCCTGATACTCCTGTTACTGACATTATATTTAGAGATCAAGTCCAAGAGAATACATTGGCCCAAATAGATTTAATACCTGAGATGGACACAGGAACTATGGAGGAGGAGAGAGCCTCAACCTCTGGTGTAGAGCAGATAGGAGCTTTAATGCCCCCTCCCCCTCTTCCCCATCCAGTGATTGATCAAGATGTCACCATACCCGCAATTAAGCATAATACTCGATCCTCTGTCTTACACACACCTCAGAACACAAGTTCACTCCCTATATCCAACAAGTTTGATATATTACAACAGGAAAACACAGAAGAGGACTCTGATGTCTCTTCTATTGCATCTTCTGTACCTGAAGTCACTACAGACACTGAAAAGCCAGAGATGGTAAAAGGTCCCCAAAAAAGAAAAGCAAAATTAAAAAGGCAGAACACAAGATGGGGAAAATACAAATAGTTTAGTGAGCCATGCATATTCCTTCTTATATTATACTATTAATGTAAATAGTATAAGAGGGACAGCAAAAGAAAATATTTTTCTTTTCTCTTGGAGTCTCAGTTTGGCATTTATTTTTGCAAGATGTCAGATTGCACACTCTGAAAGAAATAAGGTGAGCTTCAAAAAGGTTGGTTTGCTGGCACCTGCTATTGGTCCACTGGGGAGGAACCCTGTTCAGGTTTAGGAATTTTATTCAGATTACCTGAGATGCAACTCTTAAAAATATTTGATGTTGTCCCAGGCAGAGTACTGATTCTTGATATGCTTATACAGGGTCTCTAGGTTCGGTTGGTAAATTTGTATGCACTCCTGACAAAAGCTGAACGCTGCGATTTGCTGAATCCGATCCAGCCTTTCTTGTATGGAGCACGTCACATAGTGTTTTCTGGGGACTTTAACTGCCCCCTACTGGCGAAAAACTCTAAAACATATTGTGAGTCTAATCATTTGGCAAAAGTTGTAGAAAAAGCTAAATTAAAAGATTCCTACTTCCATCTTATCAAAGCACATACTCCAACATTTCAAAAGGGACCTCTAACATTCAGAATAGACTATATTTTTACATCTAAAAATATTAATATCCTCTCAGCAACAACATATCCAGTAGAATTCTCTGATCATGCAATTGTGGGTATAAAACTAGGAGCCATGGAGGATTTACAGAGAGGTCCGGGTTTCTGGAAATTAAACATCTCACTTTTATTAGAGGAATATGTTTTACAAATGCTTTGTCATCTTGTAGTGGCAAGGAAATCTGTGTTTCTTTTCTATGATAATCCTTGTCAATGGTGGGTAGATATGAAAATGGATGTACAGAAAACTTTTCAACACTTAAGTAAAGACAGAAATAAACAAAAAAAATTTTAATTACCTATATCATAGAAAATTGTTGCAACACCTAATCTCTATAACACAAGAGATGAGACAAAATCTCATGACACAAATAAACACAGTAAAGCAACAAATGAAGGAGTCCCACGCCCAAAAAACGCAGACTCTATACTACCAACAGTTTGGAGTAAAATGGAAAATAAATGAAGTATGCCCCTTTGATAATTATAATGCTACTATAAAGGTTAAAGAAATTAATTCTTTAACAGGGGAAGATGAAATAGAGTATAAGACTAAGGAAAGGATTTTAAATATTGTAAATCAATATACTGCTAAAATGTATGATTATTTAGAGGTGGACCAGGAAGTTTGTGTAAAATATCTCGCTGATTTGAATATTCCAATTATACCAGCAGATATTTTGAGGAAACTATCTCAACCCATTCATATATCAGAAGTACAGGAAGTTATTGTTATGTTGGCAGGGGGTAAAGCCCCGGGACCTGATGGTCTGTTAAATGAAAATCTTAAAGCCACTGGTGGAGAATTAATGACTGAATTAACTACTATGTTTAATTTTATGTTAGAAACTAAAGAAAGTCCTTTGACTATGAATTTGGGTATATTGACATACATTTACAAGAAAGGGGATAAAACTTCATTAAATAACTGGAGGCCGATTAGTTTATTAAATTCAGATTTTAAATTATTAACAAGAATTCTGGCAAAACGCCTGGCTTTAGTGGCAGATAGTGTTCTCTTGGAAGCACAAGCCTCTGCTATTCCGGGTAGAAAAGTGCAGGATCACTTACTACTTATCAGAGAATTTGTGGAGTTAGGTAAAACTACAGGTTTGGATGGCTACCTGGTCTCTCTGGACCAGGAAAAAGCATTTGACGGGGACAGTCATGTATTTTTATGGTAAGTCTTATGGAAATATCAAATACCGGAAGAAGTAATTGGGTGGTTACAAAGTATTTACAACACTGCCACAGTAACACCAGTGGTACAGGGCTAGAAGGGCCCCTTGGTACATTTAAAAAGAGGCGTAAGGCAGGGTTGCCCATTAAGCCCCATTTTACATGTTTTTTTTATCAATCCATTGTTAAGGACCATAGCTAATAATGAGTCAGTACTACCAGTACAAATAAGAGATGTAGTTTTTCCCCATAAAATAATAGCGTATGCAGATGATATGACTCTTCTTGTCAATAACACTCAGTCTTTAGTTACAGCCATAGAAATATGTAAGACTTTGGGGAAAATGTCAGGAGCCTCTTTGAATTTAGGGAAATGTCTTGGACAAAGATTGAATTCCACCTTAGCTTTTAGAGGAATGGTTGTAGGGATTACTATACAACCTGAACCTATGGAGATCTTAGGGATCTGGTTTGGGCCTGGTGATATGGATGAGCTAAACTGGAAAGAAAAAATAGAAATTGGGAAACAAAAAGTCTGCCAGTGGAATAGAGGGAAACTGGGGAAAAAGAAATGGGTATTTCTTATTAAAACTTTGCTGGTCCCTATTTTTTTCATTTTTAAGCTACATCTTCCCACCTCCAAAACATAGGGAGGTAGAGTTACTTAGCATTATTTCCAAGTTTGCTGGGGAAGTAGGTTAAATCCTATAAAAAGAAATATTCTTTATTTATTGTTAAAACAAGGAGGGTTGAATATGTTAAATCCTATTTTATTTTTCAATAGATTTTTTTATACATACAAATATTAAACCTTTACTTGGACAACATGTTATGGTATGGTGGGGAGCTACTCAGGAAAACATTTTCCCATTGGCTAAGTTTGTGGGACCTAAAAGCATTAAAAGTATTAAAAAATCAATAGAAAGGCCTGAGTACATTAGATGTACATTTTGAGACTCGGGCAATGGGAAGTGACTATACAACAGGTTCAGACCTTATCTAGGAAACAACTCTATTTCTGGTTATTGTCAAATATATGTCACGAAGAAATAATATTTAGAAAATGCCCAGCTGAGCACAGAGAATCTTTATTGCAATTTCTAAATAACTCTAGAGTTCCAGATCATATGTGGGACTTTTACTGGCTAGCATGTCATGAGAAAATAAATGTTAATGAGAATCAAAAGCACAAGAAAGTAGAAGGAAGATTATGTAGTAGATTAAGCTGTAACCAGCAAGAAGAAACAGCCCATCACTTATTGTTCTCCTGTTCTTTTATTTCAGGGTTTTGGGGGGTTTTAGCAAAGAAATGGAAAGAGCCTATATTTAGTGCTATAACACATCAGAATTTGATGTATGGAATATTTGCTGTTGGATGGGAGTGTTGGAATAAGAGTACACTGAAGTTAATAATGCTTATCCTGAAGTGGAATATTTGGCTCATAAGATGTGGATATACAGTACAACAAAAAGAGAGTAATCATGAAGAATTATATAATAAAGTGATGTTAGAACTGACTAAATTATATAAGTCAGAGAAACAGACTTTATCCAGGAGTTGGATTATGGAACTTTGGAAATGTTTACCTTGGGTGACAGATAATGATGTGCCTATAGCTTGAAATTTGTTGTCACTTCTGTTTTAAATTTGCTGTAATGAATATCTATGGATTAATTTAATAAGGGGTGGGGAGGGTAGGAAATTCTCATTAGTCTACGGTCTTCTCGTTTGGGTTTTCTATAAATTCTTCTTTATAGCTATCTAAAAAAATGTATGATTGTATTACTTTCTAGAGTTATCCTTATTTTTCTTTATCTTGTGATTTGAGCATTATTTTGGTTGATTTCACACTGTCTGTATTCATTTGTTTGTTTTTGCAATAAAAAAATTCCCCTACTCTTTTAGATAAGTGCCATGGGATCTTTAACATCCACCTGAACTACCACCAGAATAGGCAGATGGGACCTCGGTTTAACGTCTCATCTGAAAGACTGCACCTCAGGAGTGCAGCACCTCCTCATGCTGCACTACAGTGTCAGTACTGGGATATTAACCTAAGTGCCTGGTGTGGGGATAGAACCCACAGCCTTCTGATCTCCCGGCCTCCACTACTATAACTCCAAGATATACATAAGTCATGACATTTTCAATTCTGTAATGATCAAAGTAGAAACTGACATTATTATTCCTGAAACCAAATATCAGGATTTTTGTTTTTGAGAGATTAATTTTAAGTTGCAATTTCTTAAATTTTTCCTGAGTAACCTCTATTTTCCTTTGAATGCCTTTTTGATAATGACATCAAAAAGATCATCCACATAAGCAAGCAAATGACATTGTAAACCATTAATTTTTGGAGGGTCAAATTGCACAAGTTCCTCAAATTTCAGCAGATCATTAATGTAAAGATTAAATAATGCATGGGCTGATAAACACCCCTGCTTTACCCCTCTTAATGAGAGGAAAGATTTTGTTGTATTACCTTTGGTGTCATATCTAACCTTAGTACAGGTATCTGTGTATAACAGCTTAATTGGCTGTAGTAGTAATTCACTTATACCATAGTTCTTTCAAATATCCCACAGAATGCCACAGTCAATGGAATCGAATGCCGAAGAAAAATCAATAAATAGTGTGCACAATTTCATTATTTTTATTATATACGTATTTTTCAACTAGATAGGCCAAACAGAATAGACTATCTATAGTCGAAAAATGACACCTAAAGCCTGCCTGAAAAGGAGATATAATTGAAGCTCTACTCAGACTAGTCTGTTAATCTATTTAATAATAGTCTTGAAAACACTTTTGAGATGGAGTCCAATAAGCTAATTGGCCGATAATTTGAAGTTTCAAGTCAGGATCCTTTTTTGTGAAGTGGGACTATTACATTTAATTTCCAAGAAGTTGGGATTTGGTTTTTCTCAAGGCATACATTAAAGTATTTAGTAAGTAATGGTGCCCAGAAATCAATATTATATTTATACATTTCAGATGGTATAGAGTCTAGGCCTGGTGCTTTGTTGTTCATCAATTTAGAAATAATGCCCATGACTTCCCAAGATGATTATGTATATATGTTTTCTTTTTGTTTTTGTACTTATATGGCATGAAATGCTGAAAAATTTCTTCATTTCCTTTTTAATGTCGGCCCAGAGCCTTTGGGATTGGGCGTCTTTTAAATAAAAATGACTTGACTTGACTTGACTTCTGGGATCTCTACTTTTAGTGGATGGAAATCACTTATGTACATAAGAGGAGAATTATACAAGTCCAATTGTCCCAAAGAGTAACTGAATAAATTTGTATAGTGAGATATCCAGGTCTCTTCTGAAATTACAGACAATAAACTAGTTTGAAAAGGTGCTGACCCTTTTGATACCATATCCCAGAAGGCTCTGATATCTTTAGACTATAATTTGAAGCATCAGATTCCACTGAGACATTCTGTACTTAGCTTTTTTCCAATCTCCTGGGCGTGGTGGCAGTGGGTTGTCACCCTCCCCCGTAGTTACGCTCCCACCAGGTGGAGGTCTGGTAGATAATATAGGTGGGAGGGGGCAGCATTGTTATGGATGGGCATAAGGGGCTGAGCTGGTGCCACGGTGTGCTTGCGTGCCTTCAAACGCATTCACAACCATGTGCCAGGGCCTCAGGTGGGGAAGTGGGGGAAAAACCTAAAAAATACCATAAAAATCTATATTAAAAAATATAGGCACCAGTACTGCACACAGTACTCCAAGTGGGGTCTAACCAGGGGTCTCTACAATGGCATCATGACTTCCTCATTCCTTGAGGTGATTTCTCTGACGATGCACCCCAACATTTTGTTTGCTTTGGCAGCCACTTTACAGCACTGAGCAGAGTGTTTCACGTCCCTTGTGACGATCACCCATAGATCCTTTTCTTCCTCTGAAATGGCCACCTCTACTCCCCCCCCAGTCAGCAGCTAGTCCCGGAGTTCTTGGCTCCTAGGTGTATGACCTTACACTTTTTTTTTTTGTATTATTTGTTTATGCACCTCCCCCTGCATCTTGGCCAACCTCTCCTTCATGCTGCCAAGGACTAATCTTGCTCCCGGCAACCTCCATCACCAACTGCTGCCCCATATTGCAGCCCCCCCCAGGGTAACCCGACATATCCCATTGGGTGGGTCCTCTCCTTCCAGAGAGAATTACCTGCTTGGCCCTGGGTGCTGCTGAGGTCGGTCCCGGCTGTCCAGAGGCTCCATGGTGGTGAGGGTCCAGGCAGCTGTCATCAGGTTAACTGAGATGCCATTTTCATGGTTTTCTCCACCCTGCCCTATCAAGTTCTCGGCCTTATGTGGGTGGCATCCTCTGGTGGGGGCATGCAGGGTGCATATTGAGGCCTCACATCCCCCAAACACATGCCCAATCTGCCCGGAGGTGCCAAGGCAGACTCTCCCCCTGGGAGGGAAGCATCCAATGGACACTTGTGCATCCCCTCCCTGCCAGTCTCTGCTGTTGGTACTCGGGCTCGGGGGGCATGGATGTGGGTCACCAGAGTGCAGAGCAAACCCCTTTTCTTGGCACCATGGAGCTGGCACAACCTTACACTTCCTAGCATTAAACCCCAGCTGCCAGATACCTGACCAATGCTCAAGCTTAGCTAGGTCCTCCCTGACCTCCTGCCTGCCCTCCTCACTGTTCACTCTCTCACAGACCTTAGTGTCATCTGTGAATAGGTAGATTTTACTAATAATCCCCTCTGCTTATGTCCCCAATAAAGATGTTAAATATCACCGGACCAAGTACTGAGCCCTGTGGGACCCCACTAGTTACTGGCCTATGTTCTTATAGTCCCCCCCCCACAGTTACATCTGCATCCTGTCCAGCAGCCAGCTCCTGACTTACCCCACCAGTTTCTCCCTTACTCCTAGGTTCACTAGTTTGCTGAGCATCCTACCATGAGGCATGAAGTCAAAATTCTTGCTTCATTCCAGATACAGGACACCCACAGTATGGCTTGTCAAGTAACCTTGTGACCCAATCAAAAAAGTCTATTAGGTTTGTCGGGCATGATCTCCCCAAGACAATCCCATGCTGCCTTTGGTCATGGAGACCACTGGCTTCCAAAAAGTCCACCAGCCTCTCCTTCAGAATGGTCTCCATTAAGTTCTCTAGTATGGAGATAAGGCTGACAGGTCTGTAGGTAGCCCATTCATCCCTATATCCGCTCTTGTGAAGAGGCACCACATGCACCATTCTCAAGTCCTGTGGCACATGATCTGACTTCAGTGAGGTGTTGAGTAGGTCCACCAGGGGGCCAGTCAGGACATCCCCCAATTCCCTCAGGACTCTTAGGTGCACACCATCTAACCCTGGAGCCTTGTCCACCTGCAAGGCCTTGAGGTCCTTTAGAACCCTGTCCTCCTGGATTTCTCCATCAGTTACCCCCTACTCCCACTTTTTTTGCCCCCATTATCCCCTGTGGCATAGGACCATCCTTTTCACTAGTGAACACTTAACAGATTTACTCATTCAGTGCCTCCACCTGGTCCACCCCACTTTCTGCCCATACCCTCTCCCTCTAAATCCTGACATTCCCATCTTTACAGCTCCTTTTCTTTCCCTTGTATACCTGCAGAAATCCTTTTCCCCTTCTCTGATCCCTTGTGCCAACCTTAGTTCTTTTGCAGCCTTAGCTGCCCTGACCATTCTGCTCACCTCTTTGGATTTCCTCTAGTACTCCTCCCTGTCTGCCTCCTGCATAGTTCTCTTGTACCTATGGAATGCTGCTCTCTTCTTCCTCACTTTCTTAGCCACTTTCTTGTAGAGCCAGCTTAGTCTTTTGTTCCTGGACTTCTTACTCTGGGTCTTAGCACATGTCCAGTCCCAGTTGGATAATGGACCATTTCTGGTCCACATCCATCTCTGGGCAGATTTTGCTCAGGTGCCTTGCCAGGATGTTGCCCATTCTTCCAAAGTCTGCTCCCCTGCAGTCCACCACCCTCGTCTTGGTCATGGCTGCTTCCTTGCCCAAGTTGAGGAAGAACCACACCGTGTAGTAGTCACTGCCTGTTAGGGGGTCCTCCACTACTATGTCCTGGACATGTTCACCATCTGACAGCACCAGATCCAGTATGGTACTCTCTGTGACCCCCTGCACCAGGAAACAGTCCTGGAATGCGTCCAGGAGAACCTGTTCACTGGAACAGGAGGTAGTCGGGGTGCTCCAGTCTACCCCAGGCAGATTTAAGTCCCCTGCTATGACAATGTTGCCCCTGCCACTTAGCCTTTTAATTTGCTCCCTGTCTGTTTCTTCATGCTGTGAGGGTAGCCTGTATGCCACCTCCACTCTAACCTTCCTCCCTTTAGAGTTTTGAAGCTGTACCCATAAGACTTCAGTCCTGCTTTCTTCTCCCTCCTCCCTAGTGCATAAGATCCCATCACTGATGAATAAAGTCACCCCTCCCCCTCTCTCCTTTTCTCTGTTCTTCTGGTACAACCTATACCCAGGGGTTGTGAGGTCTTAGTCATGGTATTGGTGGCCCATGTCTCCGTGATGGCTGCTACGCCTACTGCTCCATCCGCCATCAGTGCCTGTAGCTCAGCTGTCTTATTAGCCAGGTTCCTTGGATTCAGACAAATTAATAATGTATTGTACAAGGTCGTATTCTATACATAAAAATGTATATTCTATAGTACAAGTTTATATCCTAGCCATACAAATTTAGAACGTATTGTACAAGGTCATATTCCATCCACCTAATTTGAAACCCTATTGAATATACAACTTTTTATTGTATCAGTAAAGTTATATTGGCTCGGTATATATTTTTCCATTATTTTTGTTTTCAATTATTTTTCATTTTTCTGAGCAAGTAATTTGTAATATATTTTTAAGAGGAGTAAATTTTAACAACCACAATAGATTATGTGACTGTCAAATGGGGAAAGTTCCATGACTTACATAGTAAAAGAGATTAGGGGTCACTGCCTACTAACGGGAACACTGAAATGCTGCCAAGATTTTCTTGTGTTGAATAACATTTGAAATATTTTCTTTCAGAACGCTGTAGCAAGGTTCTTCTCTGCCAGTTGTGCCCCTGGTGCCGAGAATACCAGCTTGTGCCGTCTGTGTAAAGGAACCGGTAAAAATAAATGTAGCAAATCCCAGAATGAGCCTTACTATGGATACGATGGAGCATTTCAGTAAGTCATGTTCTTTATTATTTCATTTCTGCTTAGTCACCCAAAACGCAGTCATTTACATAAGGGATGGTACATTACAGGTTATAAGACAATAATGTACACCTTGGGTGCTTGTTAGACACAAGGCATAGCCGAGACTTTGGTTTTAATGACCCAGTGTTGACACTGCGGTTCAGTACTAATAGCAGAGGGCTGCCGCTATGCTGGAAGTCATGAGGTCATGCCTCAGAGTGGTGACATGAGTTCACACTCCATGCTAACACTGTGGTTCGGTACTAGTGTGTGTCTAGTTCAAGTTCCAGTTTATTGGCTGGAAGAACTCCAGTGAGCATGCTCATTTACAGTGAAGTCCTGAATAACAACAAGGACAATATACATAGACATATACAAAAATACAGTAAGCAGTACGCAGCTGATTATCTAGGAAAAAGGGGACAAAAATATGTACACCATGTATACAGAGGCTTAGAAATAACTACATAGTACACACTGGGTAACAAAGTAGCACCTTGTGAAAGCAGTAGAGACTCCAAGGGCAGCAGCGATAGTATGGATAGTGTGCACAGTCAGTGCAGACATTGATATGGTCAGGGGGAAGGCGGGGCAGATGGCAAGTGGGGCGGAGGGTAGGAGGGGTCTGACAACAGGGGAGGGGAGGAGGAGGTAGATCTTAGTGTAGCAGGATGGCTATGATGTCTTGGGCAAGGGCACTATAAGAAGGGGTGGGGAGGAGAAAGAGATAGAAGATATAAGGAATAGATAGCTGTAAGGAGGGGGTATCTATCTTCTTTTCTGTGTTCTCACTGGACCCCATGACATGGCACATGTAGGCATGTGTGGAGGTGTGTATACACAATGGAATCTCAGCCCCTCCCTTCATGATGTTCAGACACTGGCGCTGCCTCCCAGGCCTCCACCTGGGGGCAGCCAAGGGATGAGGCAGCATACCTCCCCACCTCGGGAGAGGAGAGGAGAGCAGTCCTCCAGATGCTCGATTATCTCCCTCCCTAGCAGACCCACCGACCCAAGCTTGTTCCCAAACTCTGGTTGCTGGTATGGCAGGAGGTATGGGTTATAGTGCCTCAACCCTCCACACCATTGGGCTGGCTCATCCTGCAGATCTTGTTAATGTGCAGGAAGGTGATGGCGAGTTATGTTGGCAGAAGCTGAGAGCTTCAGTTTTACTGCTGCTGCACTATTTAGTTTCTCCCTTTCTCTCAGATGCTGACAGTTGGGTTGCCAAGGAGCTTGTATACATGTGAGGTACGGCTGCGCTCTGGCATCAGCTGGTGCCCACCTTCCTCAAGCAGCTCTAACTGTACTGCCACCCGTTGTCACCCCAGATGGGTACTGTGTCTTCAAGGGGGAATTATTTCCTGTGACAGCAGGGTGGCATGCATTTATGCAGACTGCTTGTCCATGATGTTAATGGGCAGTAACAGCCAGTGTGACCACTAACATACTGAATTGTAGCAGCTGCAGGAGTCTGTGTGTGATCGAAACATAGAAACTGATAAGGACCGCAAGGCACATCTAGTCTGCTCATTAGCCCTATACTTGACCCTGTCAGGTCAGTGGCTTCCCCTCCCTCTATGACAGAGGCACTGCTTCTGAAGTCATTCCCCCTACCCACTTACCCAGTACATACATCATTCCTCTTCATTTTTATTTGGAGATCCAGTGACTCCAGAGTCATGTGCATTGAGGGTCTATATTCTTGGCATCCACTGGTTCCCGTCCCTGCCAAACTCCTTTCCTTTCTGTTATTATGTTTGCCATACATGCACACACAGTGAACATTTTGCTGTGAGAGTGGATTATGAGGGTTTGACTCTGTCGGTCCAATACAGAGCAGCCTGCAAGGGGCTCATCAGTGTCACACCCATTATCAGCCAGGTTGATCACAACACTGTTCTGGCTTGCTGGGCAAAAACTTTGTGCAGTTCAAATTAAAGAGCAGACTGAATCATAGGCTGTTTTTTTCCTTTGATCTATATAACCCCACGTGGCAAGCATAGCCGATCACGTTATGATTAACCTGCTGTGTAGCAAATGTTGAAACAGCTTACAACTTCAGAATTTGAAAAGCAGAATGGAGAACACAGTTGTAGCTGTTTAAAAAAGTTTAAAGCAACTGCTGCCAATAAAACTGCAGCTCTCATCAGACATGTGCCTGACATATACCAATGTGGTGATACTTTGGACATGAACTCATCCTCAGAACAACGTAGGAAGGTGAAAGCAATGGTTTAAATAATAAAAGTTGTGCATGTTCAGTGATGTGAAAAGGACTGACTTAGTTACGCCACTTGAAATTCCCATCCGTCAGAACACATATTCAATTTTTGGTTTGGGTTTGCATAGCTGGATAGACCAATCAGTTGCAGAGGTTTCTGTCTAATACTAGTTTGTCTCCTTGCTTATATTTTGGTTACTGACCATGTAGACTGTTTCCCTTTAATTACCTAGAAGCTGTATCCAGCATACCTGCCATTTAAACTCCCCCATCACCTTATGTGAGTTTTGATCAGTTGCTGTTGTGACTCTGCTTGATCTATCAGTCTTTTTCACAACACTGAGCATGTGCAGCTTTTATTATTTCAACCCTTGCCTGCACCTTCCTGCATAGGTCTGAGGAAGGGTTTATGCCTGAAATGTCATCACATTGTTACACATCAGGTGCATGTCCAACAACAGCAGCAGTTTTTTCGGCAGCAGTTGTTTCAGTTTTTCTTAAACAGCATTATGGCTGTGTTCTCTGTTCTTTTCAAATTCCGTGATCATAAGCCTTTTCGGAATTTGCAACACTCATATTTGTGATACAGATGCAGTGTGCCACTAAAGTAGAGACCTTTAAGGAGGAACATATTTGTCTGACTAAATCCTAATTCATGCCCAGGCTATTCTGAAACATACAGGTTTGAATCTAGCCCTTGCAGTACTGGCTGACAGTGTTTTGGGGATGTAACATGCCATTGTCTTGGTCATTTCATCCGTGGTACTAGTTTACTCAGTTTGCATCATTTTTGCTCCATGCAATGGTTTTGACTCAACGTGCTTCATTTTTTTTTACTAAACTTGCATCACTTTTAGACTCGGCTTTGGTCACTTTTCTCCATTATGCGGGTTTTGACTCAACTTGTGTCATTTTTTTTTGTTTTATTCAACTTGCTTCATTTTTTTGGCTCAACTTGCATAATTTTCACTCTGCATCATATTATTGACTCAGTCTGCATCATTTTTGCTCCCTGTCACTTCCTGCATCATATTTGTGCCTCAGCTTTGCCTCATTCTCAGCTTGTCATTCTCACCCCAATCGTCATATGCTTGACGCAGCTTACCTCTTGCACCATTCTGGGGAACTTTGTCACACAGAACACATTTCTTGCAAATTGGGCTCACAGTATTTGGCACACCTAGATTTGATGCACGGTGGATGTTTGATGCACCTTGCATAATTCTAAGGGCCCTTTGAAAATCCGTCCCCAAGTGTAACGCTGATAAAATTCTCAACTTGATCTGCACAACTCTAGCACTTTAATTCTGAAGGGCTTTGCCATTTTGTTGCACTCCCTTGTCTGTTTGCCCAGTGTGCCACATTTCATTCTCTTAGGCTATCCAACTGATTTACAATCTCTGACAACTACAAGTTTCAGTGTTTAAAGGATTTTTCTAAGCAGTTTAAAAACACTGAACATTGTTTGTCAGAAGTTACACTGCACGGAAGCATGCACTTTTCTACCAGTGCCCGTTTGGCTGGTATCAGTTTTATTAAACTTTCAGATCCGAGTGTACAGGGGACTTTTTTGAGCAGTTTGGTAATTTCAAAATACCCGAGCACTGTGGTTATTATGGACTAGTTATTTAAATTTACTCCTATTATACGTGAAACTTGACTAGGAAAATTTTCATATTAGGGAGTGATGTCTATTAACTTATATATAGTAGTTCATGATTTAACTATCTAGCAGCTGCTATTTGCTCTGTTGTGGGAATACCAGAAATGGAGAGTGAATTGGTTGAAACAAAAAAAACAACCTAATTAAGTCAGGGTGGGAGCTTTAATAGTTGAAAGGGCTGAATATCACAGTTCCCTTCGAAGTTAGTTACTAAGTGACTTGGGATGTTAAAACTCTTAACTTCTCAGCAGAAAATGTGGCTCTTATGTATGCCTGGATAGACCTAAGTGAAACACCCATTCAGGTCTGACAAGGAGCCACAGTGTATAAACATCCTTGAAATGTTTTTATTGGAGGACTGAGGAAGGCCCTGAAATGAAGCCATAAATAGCCACTAAATGGCAAGCATATACTGTATATATGGGCCAATACTAGTGGACCAATTAAAGCTTATAAAAGATTGGCAGCTGCCTTTGTGGTTCTGATCAATGAGTTAAGGGGTATAAACTGGGGTAGCTCTGGCTGCAATGAGCTTAGTGTTCTCCTGCAAAACTTGAGAGAAGACACACAGAAGTCCAAAGAATGATACTTACAAGGGTGTCTTGAGAGCTTGTGATTACAGCCTTTTCTAATAGTCTTCTGCCTAAGTGTTTGTGTTTATAGCTTTCTGCCAATGCTTCTATAATTTTTAAATGATTAAGCTGTTCTGGTCTCCCACACCTACAGGATACATAGGCTGTTCCAAACTGAGATGTAATAATGCTAATTGGTTAATGTTGAATATGTGCAGTTTTACGAATCTGTGCTTAATTTATTCATCTATAATGTGTATAATTGCGATATTTTATCTTCTCACAGAGTGTATCTGTATTTTATATGTGTACTTGGTATTTAGTATATTGTAATGGCGTATTAGCTGAACTATGAAATCCTTGTACAGATTTCAACGGCATGTGTACCTAAAAGAATCTTATTATTGTTGCTAAAACCTTTTGCCTGCTACATCAAAAACATTTACACACTACAACTATGAAATTTTCCCAAATAGGCACTCTGTTTTGACTTTGGAACTATAAGCTCCTACTCTGTTAAAGTTGATGTGAGTTACTGATGTTGGGCTTGGTATATTGAAGCAAGATGGAAGGGAAATCCCCCTAGCCTCTATGCAACAATATGCACACTACTCTTACTTCCTAGCACATTGCACTTTATATTCTTTTTCTGTAATTATACCACAAGCACGTGATTATTCTAATCCTTTCAAGCAGTGCCTGAACTCAAAAAGCTGAAATTGTTTCTCTGTGTATGGTCACCTATTGTTTGTAACTAGCACTTTATAAACTATGAATTTAGTGTATTTTCATAGAACTAACCCTAGCTTTCATAATGTACCATATTTTAGTAGCGCTAGCCCTAGCCTTCATACTAGTGCTCCTGTTTTACATTTCCTGTGCTGGTAGAGTAAATTGCCTATTTGTTAGACACTTTTGTGCTACTGGGAAAAGTTTATTCAGCCATACTTCAGAACTTCTAACATTTATTTTTCTGGTCCAACACTGATATGTTTGTTTCTGGGCTGCTATACGTGTAACAGTGTTTTACAAACTAATATGTTTTTATGTTCACTGGTCACTGTCACTGTTGTTCCAATGCAGGGCAATCTGCAAGGGGCTTGTCAGTGTCCAGCCAATCATCAGCCAGGATGATCAGGACACTGTTCTGGCTTACTGTGCTGAAACTTCCTGTAGTTCAAAAGAGAGAGCCAGCCCAGTCATAGGGCAGTTCTTTTCTTTGATCTGTAAAATGTTGCCCAGCAAGCAGAGCTGAACATATTATGATTAGCCTGCAGTGGTCCTCCCCTCCCAATGTAAAAACAATCCCTCCCACCCTCTGCCAAGTATCCCACCCACCTCCCATTGCTCACCTCATCCCATGTTTCCGACACCAGGGTGCCAAGTCCCTGGTGTCAGCTAGTATTCCCACTGTGCCCATTTCCAGTGAGTGACACTGGGGAGCCCAACCTCGGTGCCACCAAACATATCATTGACACTGGGTGCCCAATCCCCAGTGTTGGTACTCCCTAAAATAAAGAAAACCATCCCTTGTAGTCTTTTTTTTTATTTCCTGTAATAAAGAAAACTGTCCATCATTGTCTGTTGCTGCTGCTAGCCCACCACAACTATTACCCTCCTACTCAGCACCCACCACCCCAAACCCTTACTTAACTACCAGGGGCCAATGCCATCATCTTTTCTGGACCACATAATGAGGAAATCAGGTATGTGGTTCAATGTATTCAATAGGTTTGGAACTTGTGCTCATAACTTGGTCATTTATTAAGATTTCCACCCCAAATTTTCAACATGGCCTTTTTGGGACCCACCTCATGAACAATGGCAGTGAAACTGCTATGTTGAAAATTTGGGGTAAAAATATTTAAAAAACAATAGTTATGAGTGTATGTTGAAAATTTTCAATGCACACTTTATCATTTCCATCCTTGATTTAAAATATGCCTGGCGGGGCTGAACTGCACTGAGAAGTGGTCTGTTTGTATTTTCAGTGCACACTTGTAACTTTTGTAATTTTTTTGTATTTTGCACCAAGATTTTCAACATAGTCATTTTTTAACAACACTTTAAGTGACAGCTGCCATTTCTCAAATCCTAGCCTAAATGTGTTTTTACATTTGTGATGCAAAATGACGCTTTGGCCACTGTGTTATAAATGACATCTGTCATGTTCACAAAAAGTGGTCACAAAAAGGCTATGTTGACAATTAGTGATTAAAAAATGTGAAAAAACTAAGTTATGAAGAAACAAGAATAGTTACAGTGTTTACTCATAACTTTATTTTTGCCCCAATGCTCACCATATCCTTTGTGTTACCCCTCCTCCTGAACGTGGCAGGTGTCATTTTTCAAATCCCCTCCGAAACTTGTTTTCACAGTTGCACAATAAAATCACCTTTCAGATGGGATTTAAAAATTTCACCTGTCTTGATCATGGTGGTGGACACTTGAAACAGTCTGCCACAAGAGGTGGTGAGGGGCAAGCACAGTGGAGGGGTATAAACATGCTTGGGACAGGCACAAGGGAACATTGGGTAGGAAGGGGGTGATGAAAAGTCATTGATCACTTGGGGTCAGTGACTGCATACAAGTATAGGGCTTACGGGCAGACTAGATGGGCCTGGCGGTCCTTATCTACAGACAATTCTTATGCATCTATGTATCTATAACATCAGGTCATAAAAAGACTATGGGAAATTTGGGGTAAAAATGTGGGACCCATTGAAAACTAGGTATTGCCTCTCATCTGCCCTATTCTGGGTAATTACACTTTAACAATGTGTAAAACCAGGACAGCACTGAAAATGAGGTATTGCATCTCATCTCCTCTGTCCTGAGTAAATATATGCTAAAAATGTGTGCAAGCAACACTAGATACAACAGCAATACCAGCAGCGAACATTTGGCATTGACACAAGCTTGTTATTGTTGCTTGTTCTGTGCACTGCCTAACCTGTCACACTGCCAGAACAAATGTTCATCTCACAAGGATGCAACCTCCAAGCATGCCAGGGATCACTGTGTCCTGCAACCAAGGGGGGAGGGTGCTAAAGAGTCATTGTGCACTGCCTTATTAAGTCAGACCCCCCAATTGTGGTTACACTTGGACCTGTACACAGATAATGTATAGCAAAAAAAGGGGGCAAAAATGTACTGCAAAGTAGTCACAAAATTATCATTTCCTCATACACTTTATTTGTGTGCATGTTGGCCTAACCGTGCCTGCCCAAGGATATCCCCCAGAGATTTCATGCAAGGACTCATGTATTATACCAGATTACACATACCCACTATTATTACAAAGCATCATGGAAAGCATATGCAAACCACTATGCATGCACTTCCTATGATGCTTTGCATCAGGGAAGCATGTGAAATGTGATATATTTTTGTAACCTATGCTTGTTTCTAATGTCTTTCCAGGGTAAACTTGCTTTGGTGCTTTTGTATTGGAGTTCCTTACTTTCATTTTTTTCTGGTTTTGTTTTGTTTTTGTGTGCTTTTTTTTTTTTTTTGCTCACCATTACCCAGATAAATAAGATCATGAGGTAGACAGAGAGAGAGAGAATGAGAATATATTTGAAGTGTCAAGTGTCTGAGGGGCGTAACTGTTAACTGGAGCACCTTTGCTACAGGTACATCCAAGAGCAGGGTCATTCTTGATGCCTTAAAAGGGGCATGCCTCAGACAGCTAGTATTGGAACCCACTCGGGAGGGAGCAATCTTAGACCTGGTACTCTCAAATGGGAAAGGAGAAAGAATATCAGATTTAGAAGTGGGAAGCCATCTGGGAACAAGTGATCACCAAACAGTGTGGTTCACGATAAACACAGCCATAGAGTCAAGCCATGCAAAAGCAAGAGTATTGGACTTTAGGAGGGCTGACTTTGGGAAAATGAGAGAGTGCCTCAGAAAAGCACTAGCAAACAGGCAAGAAGGAGGGGTGGAGGAACAATGGGGAGTAATCAAACCAGCCATCACAGAGGCAACAAGCCTTTGTGTGAAGTAAATCAACAAAACACAATGAAGGAAAAAAATGCTATGGTTCTCAAAAGAGGTGACGGGGAACGTTAAGAAGAAAAGGATAGCATTCAGGAAATATAGGGAAACACAGAAGGAGCAGGACAGAGAACTTTATCAGCTAAAGCAGAAAGAGGCAGGGAAGACAGTCAGAATAGCAAAGGCCCAAACCGAGGAAAGGATAGCCAACTATGTTAAGAAGGGGATAAGACCTTTTATAGGTACATTTGGGAGCGAAGAAAGACCAAGGAAGGGATACTGAGGCTTAGTAAAGGGGAGGGAATATGGGCAGAGGTGACAGTGAAAAAGCAGGGATACTGAACAAATATTTCTGCTCAGTATTCACAAAGGAAGAGGAGGGGAGATACTTAAACCAAACAAGAGAAACACTCTGGATACAGGGGTCGATACCAATCCATTTACAGAAGAAAGGTTTCTGAAAGAACTAGTAAAATTACATAGAAACAGAATTTGATGGCAGATAAGGACACTTGGCCCACCTAGTCTGCCCATTTCCCTACCTAACGGATAAGCTACAGATTCTAGTTAACCAACAGCCTACTTCCTCCTACCCCCACTAGAATTGCCTTATGCCTGTCCTATGCATTCTTGAATTCCCCCAGTGTTTTGGACTCTATGACCTCCTCAGGAAGACTGTTTCATGTATCTACAACCCTCTTTGTGAAGAAATACTTCCTCACATTACCTCTGAGCTGTCCCCCCATCTTCAAATTGTGCCCCCTTGTTCTTACACATCTCTTTTTCTGAAAGATGCTACCCTCTTGGACTTTGTTGATTCCCTTGAGGTATTTGAAAGTTTCTATCATGTCCCCCCCTCTCCCTCCTTTCCTCGAGGCTGTACATCTTAAGCTCCTTTAGTCTTTCTTTTTATGTTTTCTGGTGCAGACCCTGCACCATTTTGGTTGCCCTACTCTGGATAGCCTCCATCCTGTCTATGTCTTTGTGGAGATTGGGTCCCCAGAACTGCACGCAGTACTCCAGATGGGGTCTCACCAGCTGTCTGTACAGAGGGATAACAACTTCTTGTTTTCTACTGGTGATGCCTCTCCCTATGCATCCCAGTATCCCCAGTCCTCCTTACTGCCTTCTCACATTGCTTGCCCACCTTTAGGTCATCTGATATGACAACGCCAGGTCTCTTTCCATTTTGTTGTTGTCAATATCTCACCCCATTATTGTGTACTCATGCCCTGGGTTTTGTTTCCCAGATGCATACTTTGTACTTCTTTGCATTGAATCTAAGCTACCATACATTTGACCATTCCTCCAAACTTGCCAAGTCCTTTACATCCTTTCCACCCCACCTTGTATATCAACCATGTTGCAGATCTTTGTGTCATCTGCAAAGAGACATACTTTCCTTCCAGTTCCTCTGCAATGTCACTTATAAAGACATTAAAAGGACCTGCTCAGTACTGAACCCTAGCGGTACCCTACTAGTAACCCTCCTTTCTTCACTGTGGACTCCATTTACTACTACCTGCTGTGTCCTGTTGTCCAGCCAGTGTTTTACCCAGGCTACCACCCTGGGACCCACTCCCAGGCTGTCTAATTTGTTTATTAATCTTTTGTGTGGGACTGTGTCAAATGCCTTGCTAAAGTCTAGGTAGGCCATGTCCACAGCCCCTCCCTGGTCTACTGCTTTGGTCACCCAGTCAAAGAAATCAATTAGATTTGTTTGACATGACCTTCCTGCTGTGAATCCATGCTGCCTCAGGTCCTGTGCCCCACTCGTCTCTAGGCACTCAACAGTTCTTTCCTTCAGAAGTGATTCCATCATTTTCCCTACCACTGAGGTCAAGCTGACAGGTCTGTAGTTTCCTGCCTCTGTCTTGCTCCCACTTTTGTGAAGGGGAATCACATCTGCCCTTCTCCAGTCTTCAGGTACCACACCATCCTCCCATGATTTATTAAAAATGGTAGTCAGTGGTGTTACTAGTTCTTCCCCTAGTTCTTTTAGAATTCTGGGGCGAATTCCATCAGGCCCCATTGCTTTATCCACTTTCAGTTTTAAGAGTTCTTTCAGAACCCTTTCTTCTGTGAAAGGACTAATATCAACCCCCCTATCCAGAGTGCTTCTATTGACTGGATTAGGTATCTCCCCCTGCTTTTCCATTGTGAATACTAAGCAGAAATATTCATTCAGTATCCCTGCTTTTTCACTGTTGCTCTCTGCCCAACTACCTTCCTGTTTATTCAGGCTCGGTATCCCTGCCTTCGTCTTTCTTTGCTCCCTAATGTACCTATAAAAGGTTTCATCCCCCTTTTTAATCGAGTTGGCTATCTTTTCCTCGGTTTGGTCCTTTGCTATTCTGACTGCCTTCCCCACTTCCTTCTGCTTTAACTGGTACAGTTCTCTGTCCTGCTCCTTCTGTGTTTCGTTATACTTCTTGAATGCTATCTTTTTCTCCCTTACCTTCCCCGCCACTTCTTTTGAGAACCATAATGGTTTTTTCTTTCATTTTGATTTGTTTATTTGCTTCACACAAAGGCTTGTTGCCTCTGTGATAGCAATTCTGATGTTTCCCCATTGTTGTTCCACCCCACCTTCTTGCCTGTTTGCTAGTGCTTTTCTGAGTCACTCTCCCATTTTGACAAAATCGGCCCTCCTGAAGTCCAGTACCTTCACTTTTGTGTGGCTGGACTCTCACAGCTAAGTTTATTGTGAACCACACTGTTTGGTGGTCGCTTGTTCCCTGATGGTTACCCACTTCAAGATCAGAGTTCTCTCTGTCCCCATTTGAGAGTACCAGGTCTAAGGTTGCTCCCTCCCAGTGAGTTTCAAAACTAGTTGTCTGAGGCATGCCCCTGTAGGGCATCGAGAATGGCCCTGCTCCTTGATGTGGCTGCAGCAAAGGTGCTCCATGTTAACATCTGGCAAATTGAAGGTAGACAAAGCAATGGGGCCTGATGGGATTCACCCAAGAATTCTAAAAGAACTAAGGGTAGAGCTAGTGACACTGCTGACTACTGTCTATAACAAATCATGGGAGGATGGGGTGATACCTGAGGACTGGATGAGGGAAGGTGTGATTCCTCTTCACAAAAGTGGGAGCAGGGCAGAGGCAGGAAACTACAGACCAGTTAGTTTGGCCTCAGTGGTAGGGAAAAGGATGGAATCACTTCTGAAGGAAAGAATTGTTGACTACCTAGAGGCCAGTGGGGCACAGGACCCAAGGCAGCATAGATTCACAGCGGGAACGTCATGTCAGACAAATCAAATAGATTTTTTTTGACTGGGTGACCAAAGTAGTAGACCAGGGAGGGGCTGTGGACATGGCCAACCTAGATTTTAGCAAGGCATTTGATACAGTCCCACACAAACGATTAATAAACAAGTTAGCCAGCCTTGGCGTGGATCCCAAGGTGGTAGCCTGGATAAGAAATTGGCTGGACAACAGGACGCAAAGGGTAGTAGTAAACAGAGTCCACGGTGAAGAAAGGAGGGTTACTAGTGGGGTACCGCAGGGTTCAATACTAGGAACTGTCTTTTTTAATGTCTTTATAAGTGACATTGCAGAGGAACTGGAAGGAAAAGTATGTCTCTTTGCAGATGACACAAAGATCTGCAACAGGTTGATACACAAGATGGAGTGGAAAGGATAAGAAGGGACTTGGCAAGGTTGGAGGAATGGTCAAATGTATGGCAGCTTAGATTCAATGCAAAGAAGTGCAAGGTAATGCACCTGGGAAACAAAAACTCAGGGAACGAGTACACAATGGGGGGTGAGATACTGATAACAATAAAAAAGGAAAGGGATCTGGGGATAATTATATCAGATGACCAAAGGTGGGCAAGCAGTGTGAGAAGGCAGTAAGGAAGGCTGAGGATACTGGGATGCATAGGGAGATGCATCAACAGTAGAAAACAGGAAGTTATTATCCTCTGTACAGACACTTGGTGAGACCCCATCTGGAGTACTGTGTGCAGTTCTGGAGACCCCATCTCCACAAAGACATAGACAGAGTGGAGGCTCGACAGAGGAGGACAACAAAATCGTGCAGGGTCTGCACCAGAAGACATACAAAGAGAGACTAAAGCAGCTTAATATGTATACCCTTGAGGAAAGAAGGAGAGGAGACATGATAGAAACTTTCAAGTACCGCAAGGGAATCAACAAAGTCCAAGAGGGTAGTATCTTTCTGAAAAGAGATGTGCAAGAACAAGGGGCACAATTTGAAGATAGAGGGGGCTAGTTCAGTGGTAATTTGAGAAAGTATTTTTTCATGGAGAGGGTTGTGGATGCATGGAACAGCCTTCCTGAAGAGGTTTGTGAGTCAAGAGCAGTGGGAGAATTCAAGAATACATAGGACAGACATAAGGCAGTCCTAGTGGGGGAGTAGGAAGTAGGCTGTTGGTTAACTAGGATCTGTAGCTTATCCATTAGGTAGGAAAATGGGCAGACTAGGTGGGCCAAGGGTCCTTATCTGCTGTCAAATTCTGTGTTTCTATGTATAAACATAGTGGATATCCAGAAACCATTTAGGTTTACTGAATGGTCCATTAAAAGGGCCACAACTTAAATGTGATGGGAAACTTCAAGAGGGATTTGAGAAAGAACTGCTTCACAGAGGGTGATGGATTAGTAAAGCTGTCTACCAGAGGAGCTGGTCATTGTTAAATGGTTGCTAATTTCAAGAGAGGGTGGGATAGGCACATGGGATCTGTGAAAATAACTAGGGAAGATATGGTACTAATAGGGCAATGGGATTGGCTATGCGGAACTGGAGGATGAGGGCTCTGTTACCACACCTGCCAGTGCTGGATTGCTGGTGGCGTAGGTAGGAACTGAACAGACCTAACAGACCATGGGTCTTTTCTGTTTGTAAATGTGTTGTGTATGTATAACAGGCTGACTACACAGGCAGCCTCAACAGTGTTGTACTAAAGATGTTTGTTTGTTTATTTTATAGATGTCTGAAGGATGGCGCAGGAGATGTAGCTTTTGTAAAACATCGACCGTCCCAGGTAGGTAGCAAAAGTGATCTTTTTAAAGCCAGTAATCTCACTGAACCCATTTATTATCATAGCCCTCTTTCCATGTACTGGTCACAATATCCCGTGTTCAGCTAGCCATGTCAAGTACATCTCCCACCCACTTCTAAGGACTTTAAAATCATGAAGATATCATGCTTATTGAGACAGGGGTGAGGGGCAGTGTTAGTGGAATCTTTTTCACTATCATATTAGTGGAAGGTTCCTGGCTAGAATTCTGTTTTTATGACTAGATTTTATGTTTTTGAAGAACTTTCTGTTGGTGTCCTTTGATTCCCAAAGTTCACTGAAATAGCTGTACCTCAAAGCCTGCACCAACACCCACAATCCAAGTTTATAGTGTGAAATAGGAACTGTAACAAAATCCTAACACTTGAAATCCTGAGCCACAGAAGCCCAAGTCTGATATCCCTAAATGCCGGCAGCCCAACACAGCAACATCCCGATGACTGAGAGCCCAACACTGGATTTATGCAGTGAATGAAGGTGGATGGGGGGCTATGCCCCCTGCACTCCCCTACAATAATATAATCAACTCTGTGTCCTGGCAAGTTCCATTGTCAGGCAGTTGGCCATCAGAATGGAGGTCTGTCAGGCAACTGGCATTTCAGGATCTCGGCTCGGGCTTCTGTGGCTTGGGATTTCAAGAGTTGGGATTGTCACAACCCCACTCAGCAGGTCAGGCCCTCTGCTCCCACAGTGCCAACCTCCTAGCACAGTATTGTGAGCAGGAAACAGAAACCGGGTAACCCTCCTGTCTTTTTTGTGGGTTCTAATCAACCTTTGGTCTCAAGCTCTGAATGGATTCAAACTGTGAACCTCTTGCTAGCATACTCAATGCACAGGACCAGATAATTCTGCTCTCCGGGGGATGCCAGATGTCTTTTGCCCATGGGCACCTAACCAGGTGTACAAAATGAACCCTTAAAACTCTATTAAAGACCGCAGATAAATTCTTACCTTTTCCCAGTTTGGTAAACCAGTAAGCTATGCACAGTGTCAGCTTTAACCATATATGCTTCACATGTCAAATAAAGAATTTCAAAGGCACACCAAGTAGTCTCTAAAAATAGAGGTTTACTTAAAATAGATAAAAATGTAAATACAGAACCATATATCACAAAACCATACAATCACTTAAAAAAAAACAAGTTTAAAGTGCAAACAAAATGTCCTACCACAGTACACTTAGAATTGTCTTTTCTAATGTATTTCTTCTAACAATGCCTGATGTTGCTTTTTCAGAGTCCAAACGTGTGTGTCTCTAAAGGGCAGTCCCAGCATAATTAAAACAACTGTCTTGAGCATGCCTTCTCCATGATGTCATCCAGCTCCTCCTCTGTTTATTAAAAATTATACAATCAGGATGTTTTATCAAGCAGGAGGTAAATTAATAAGTGACATCAGAAAAACTCTTGTCCCATGACTTCCCAATAAAGTCTGTAATTGTCCAAGCTGCTTGATGTCATATCTTTCTTTCTATCATCCATGAGCAGTTTCCTCTCTCAGGGTCATCAAAGGACCTTTTATGACTTCGCACCACAGTGACATAACCTGTATTCATCCTCTAAACATCATAAAAGTTTATAATTTCCTATCCTAGTAGCTGGCGGCTACAGTTAAGCTAGATAAACAGGAGATCCTTAATTTAAGTATCTTCTAGCCTGTAATTATCTCTTGGCTTTTAGGATAACAGCTTGTAGTTGAACCGGGGGTTGTCATCCCAGGCCCAGGATTCCTCATGACAGACAATCACACTACATTTTTATATTACAAAAAAATCATACAGTGATCAGAACCAGCTGTGCAAGGGTCACAGGGATAACATACTACTACCATAAAAAATTCCCTAACTACCTAAATTCAGTTCACTATCCATATGTAGGCTGTCCCACTGAGCATAGTTCAGTTACCAGGTGTCATCAAGCTTGACTTCTCTCACCACCCATGGTGTTGTCTTCCAACTCCACCCTGCTTGATGTCATATCTTTCTTTCTGCTGGAGGGGACAGGTCACCTTCACAACTCCTGCAGTGAATTAAGGTATAAAACTTTTCAAGCATGATTTCTGCCTTTACTCGTGGCTAAAGAGTTTGTTTTTCAACTCAGTTCTCTCATCTCATCTTCTGGTTATCATTCTATCAACAGTTTCTATGATGGAACATGAAAAGCAAGGTTTCAGGCATGGATATGGTTCAGTTATCCACATGATGGTGGATCTGCCAGAAGAGCTAATTCATCAGAATGTCTTTAAGCAAAGCTTCTCCCACCTCCTGGAGGTATATCCCTCAGCTCCACTCCATGATGTGGATCTTATTTCTCCTGGAAGAGTTCGGTATCCTCCTTCACAGTTCCCCACATTGTAGGGCCTAAACAATACACCATTGTCAAACTTCAATTGTTTTCTTCAACTTTTCAGTAATCTACTCTTTCCTCTTACTTCTCCAGCCCTCACTGACAGAAGATGAAACACGAGGAAGTGAAGCAAACTCCCGGCTTCAAGCAATGCATCTTGTGCTGGCAGAAGAAGTCACGGATGGACCCACATATGTTGTGCCTTTACTGCATGTGTGCAGCACACAGTGTCATGGGTTGTGGCTTCTGTCAGATGATGCTACCTAGACTCGTCTTCTCCTCAGCCAGCCAGCTGACTTGAGACCGTAAACTGTGGCCAAAGAGCAGTTGCAAGGCAGACTCCACTGTGGCAGGGTCTGTTGCCCAGCTCACGCTATGGAAGAGGTGGTGGCAAAGGTTGCAGCAGGCACCTCTTCAGCCTTGAGGCTGCTCCCAGCTGGGGCCAGTGTTGGAGCATTCTTCACATGGGAGTTTTGTGAAATGTGTTGGGCCCTCCAGACCTTCAGGGAGAGCCCTGCTCACCATGGTAAGAAGCATAAGAAACACCATCATGGGACCGGGAGAGATCATGTTACTCCTGCTCCCCTGACTCCTATGACTGCTCAAAGCTTGTTGAGCTTCCTGATTTTTCAGAGACAAAATTGGCTGAGGTGCAGGTTTCTTGCTTCACAGTACCCCTATTAGGCTTGACAATCTTGAAACCAGTCGATCAGGCAGTCGAGATCTTTCTTGAATCTGTCAACCAGTTGTCTAAGGGGTCAACGAGTCGATCTCCAAGACCCCAGTCTTCCCATTCCTCACTCAGGAGGATGTGGAGCAGTTGGTGTCTCTGGCCACTGCCATTCAGGATCAGCCTCTATCAGAGGTCATGCAGGCTAAACCAATGCATGTAATTTACAGGATACCTCCAGCTGCTTCTCGACATTGGCCCCTGGGTTGCTGGTCGAGATCAAGACACTCCTCAAGCTCTCTATCCCACTCAACTGGAATATATTCCAGCAGTGCTCCTCATCCTTCTTATCCTCAGATGATGAGGGGCTCTGCCAGCATATGCAGCGGTGCTACCAGGCGCTCCTCTGGCAGCAATGGGTTTTAGAGGGGGAGGGTAAGGCTGTACCCCAAAACTCACATAAATGATCACGTGCACTGGTACTGGTTCAGCTGGGAAAGTGCCTACATTCCAAGAGTAATGTCAAGAAAAATGAAACAATGCACTCTGTACACATCACAAAAGAGCTGCGATCATGGCAAGAACAGGCTCCTCTGTCCCTGCATTGACTGATTGCTGATCGCCAACCACAGGACACTGGGAGACCTTCAGATAGTGGAGCTAGAAGCTCCAAGGAAGTCTTAGAAAGGAATCCAATCAAAGAAGCAGCAGGAAAGAAGTAGTGTTTCTTTAGGGCACTCCAGCCAATCAGGGGATATCAGGAAGCCAGCAGGTGGCTCTTAAAAGCCCAGCCTTTGCCACACATCACAAAAGAGCTACAGTAATGGCAGAATGGGCCCTCTGCCCATCACATTGACCAATCGCTGATCCTTGACCACAGGACACCAGGAGACCTTCGGATAGCAGAGCTAGAAGCTCCAAGGAAAGCTCAGAAAGGGACCCAATCAGAGAAGCAGCAGAAAAGAAGCTGTGCATCCAAGAGGAGCACACCAGCCAATTGGAGGGCATCAGGAAGCCAGCAGAGGCTTTCTTAAGGGCAAGTCTACCAAGCAGCCCCCTACGCACTGCAGCGCCCCATGTGAAGGACAAATGCACTAAGGACTTTGCAGTTTGCCCACCGGAGTCAGCCCAATGAGGCAGCCGGAAACTCTACACTTCAGAAGGGAGGCTGGGGAACAGTACAAGAGTGAAATACGTGTCCTGATGCAGTAGGAAGAAGCAAGGAACCAGGAAGTTCTACCTGACAACTGAGGTAAGATTCCTGCAAAACTCTTGTTATAGCTCACACACCACAAGGGAGCGGGGAGTGTTAGGGTGAAGCAAAATTTTGGGAATGGGTGAAACACGTAAAGTGAAAAGGGTTTTAAAGAAAGCCAAAAGTTGGTAATAGGAGAAACACCCAATCTAGAGTAGGGGAAAAAAGGGTTTAAAGAAAGTAAACAAAAACAAGCAGGGGAGATAAAAAGACATGCTGGGAGTGGTGCAATGGTTGGGGAGTGGCAGTTTTTAGGGAAACTTTCTGGAGACTGCAGTGCTGTACCATCTGCATGCACCCCTCTGGGCTGAGGGGGGAAGTCACTAGTCTTCAGGCCAAGGTGGCTGGGATTTGGGGGGCCTCTTCCCCCACCGATGGACCACTGAGTCCACCACCACCACTGCCTCAAAGGGTACCAAGGAGGAGGAGCGGCTAGACTACAGTGGGCTAGGAAAGGGTGTGGGTGGTCGGTCAGAAGCACATCCTGCCTATGGTTCCACTGCACAATTTCTACACCACTGTAGTAGAGCGGGACTGTCCCATGGGAGGCACCCATAGCACTGAATAGGGAGGATGTGGGGGACCTCTGTAGTGGAGTCCCTGGATGGGTGGTAGGGAATCACAGTGGAGGAGGAGGAAGCAACTCCTGGTGAGGGACTCCATTGTCAGGGGATAGATTTAGGGGGCAAGAAGGGAGGAGGAGGAGGAGAGGAAGGTTAGGTTCCTACCCAGTGCCATGGCTCAGAGGGATGGGAAGTGGATCCTGAGAATCGCTAAGGCAGCAGGACAGGAGGGAGAGCTCAATGTCATTGTCCAACTAAGGACAAATGACCTGGCTAGGGATGAGGTTAGGACAGTGCAGGAGGAGTTCAGGGAGCTGGGGAGGGTCTTAGGCAGGTATCATGCTCAGTGACCTTTCTGAGGTACTGCCTGTCGGGGGGTGGAATATGGTACCTGTACCAGAAGCTTCAACCAGTGGTTGAAGGAGAGGGCAGAGAGGAATATTCAGTTCATTTGGGACTGGGGTCCCACTAGAGAGATAAGAGCCTATACAGGGAAGATGGCCTGCATCCATCCTGGAGGGAACAACAGTCCTCAATGAGAAGTTTAAATGTTACACTGGTGAGCATTTAAACTAGCTAGAGGGAGTGGAGAAGGAAGCAGGAGACATAAACTGCCCCACAACTGAAGAGAAAAGCAGAGAACCCCAAGGAGAGAAATCCCAAGGGTACCTGATAACAAAAGAATCAAAACAGTAGAAATGAAGAGGGGATGGGACTGAGGGAAGAGGGGGCAAGGAGAAAAGACAAAAGGGAAAAGGGGGAGTTGAAAATCATGGTGGCAGTGGGACTTGGAAGGCCATGAATACAAATGCTCAAAGTCTGGGAAATAAGCTCCTGGACCTAGTGGTCCTTATGGCAGAGACTTACCTGGGCATTATCACCATTACTGAGCCATGGTGCAAAGAGAACCATGACTGGGACACAGCCATACCAGGATGTACAGTACTTTCTTCAGGAAGTACACGGTTGATAAGAAAGGGGGAGGAGTAACTGTTTATGTGAGGGGTAGCATAAAAGCAACGAAGTTACAGGGAACACAGGGAGAGGTGACGGTACTGTGGTTCACCCTAGAGATGGGAAAGGGAGCCACTATTTGCACTGGCATGATCTACAGACCTCCACCATGGGGGGGGGGTGGATAAGGTTCTGGTGGAAGCCATCCAAAAGATGGCTAATAAGGGAAAGGTGCTGCTGGTGCGGGACTTCAGTCTGCTGGATGTGGATTGGAGCATCTCAGCTGCAGCTTCAGCTAAGAGCAGGGACATACTACACTCCTGCAGGCGTTCCTCAGGCAACTAGTAAAAGCCCACTCGTGAGGGAGCAATATTGGACATTGTACTCACCAGTGGGGACAGTGTTGCAGACGTCATGGTGGGAGGCCACCTGGGGACCAGTGATCACTGTATGGTGTGAATCTATATAAGAACTGTGGCAGAAATGAACCACACAAAGGCAAAGGTCCTGGACTTCAGGCGGGCCAATTTTGCAAAGATGGGGTAATGCCTCAGGATGCCCTGACAGGGGAAGGACTTGGGTGGAGTGGAGGAACAGTGGGTGCAACTAAAAGTAGGGAGGCAGTATAGCACAGTGGTTTAAGGCTTAAGGCTCTGAGGTGCAAAGCTGAAGACCTGGGTTTGAATCCCACAGCCCCCACTTGCATACTGTGTGACCTGAGCAAGTTATTTAACTTCCCTGTACTCCCAGGTCGCACCTGTAAACAAGCTTTTAACTTAGTGTGCCACTCCTGGTTAAACAATTGAAAAAAAAAAAAGTGGGGATAGTGAAGGCAACAAACCTCTGTGTTTGGTAGGTAAGCAAAAGCAAGAGGGAAAAAAGAGGCCGCTATGGTTCTCAAAAGAGGTAGTGGGGAAGGTAAGGGCAAAAAGTTAACATTCAGGAGGTATAAGGAGACACAGAGGGAGGAGGATAGGGTGGTGTATCAGGAGAAGCAGAGAGAGGCAGGAAAGCTGTCAGCAGCGCAAAGGGCACAAAGAGAGGAGAAATAGCTCAGGTGGTGAAAAAAAATGAACAAGAAATTTTTCAGGGATGCAAGCAAAGGAAACAGACCAAGGGAGGAATTGTAAGGACAAGGAGGGAAGGGTGTGTGGAAGGGGTGGAAGGGGACAAGGAAGAAACAGACATCCTGAACAACACTTTTGTTCGGTGTTCACGGAGGAAAGGGAAGGAGAGGGACCACGAATAAGTGTCAGAGGCATCGAAGGAAGGGAGGTGGACACAATTCCATTTACAGAAAAGAGAGTCCTAAAGGCACTCGCAAATCTGAAAGTGAACAAGGCAATGGGACCAGGCGGGATACATCCAAGGATATTGAGGGGGCTCAGAGAGGTGCTGGGTGCACCTCTGACAGTTCTGTTCAACAACTCACTGAAGACAGGAATGGTCTCGGAGGACTGGAGGAAGGCAGAAGTAGTCCCACTTCACAAAAGTGGTAGCAGGGAGCAGGCTAGCAATTACAGACCAATCAGCCTGACTTTGGTGGCGGGGAAAGTAATAGAATCACTACTGAAGGAAAGGGTTGTGGAATATCTCAAATCCAGTGGGTTCCAAGAGCCAAGGCAGCATGGATTCACTGGGGGGAGGTCATGTCAAACAAATCTGATATATTTCTTTGACTGGGTGACCGGGGAATTAGATCAGGGTGTAGCAGTGGATGTGGCCTGCCTAGAAACTCTTGTTCTGCATAGAAGACTAGTAAGCGAGCTTGGCAGTCTAGGAGTGGAATCAAAGGTAGTGACCTGGGTAAGACATTGGTTGGGGGATAGGGGACAGAGGGTGGTGGTAAACAGATTCCACTTTGAGGAAGGGAAGGTGACCAGTAGGGTGCCACAGGGATCAGTACTGGGACTGGTCCTCTTTAATGTCTTTATTAGCGACATTGCAGAGGGGCTAGAAGGGAAGGTCGCATCTGGAAACGAGTGGATTCCCGCTCAGTATGCTTATCTGGTTAATCTCTTTAATAAATAAATAAATAAGGAGGAGTATCACCAGCAGAAAGAGGGAGTTGGTGATACTGCCATATAAATCATTGGTCAGACCTCACCTGGAGTACTGTGTCCAGTTCTGGAGGCCACAGCTCTGGAAGGACATAGACAGAGAAGAGGTGGTCCAGAGGAGAAGCACTAAAATGATGCAGGGTCTGCATCAAAAGCCCTATGAGAAGCCGGCCGGTGGTGCCTAGGGCTAAGGCATTTACACCTTACCTGCGCTACACGCTGATGACCCATGTTCAAGAATGAGCACGGACCGTCATAGGTTGGTGGAGGGGTGCGGAGCTGGATGGAGCTGCTGAGAGACAGCTCTCTCTCTCTGGGGAGGGATGGTGGCAGCCCTTGGCTCTTGACTGGCTCACAGTGGAGGCCATGGGGCAGTGCAGGCCAGAAGGAGCACCAGGCACTAGGCTGACGGGTGGGCAGAAGAGGCCATCACCGGGGCTGTAGTACACATGTGCGCCTCCACACACATGCGTCTCTACTCCTAAGGCTCTGGGGTAAAATAGGGGAAGGACAAGAAAATGAGAGAAAAACAGATCCGGCCATAGGATGATGCCCGACCCTTCCTAGGCTCTGCTCCCGGGCCGGGCATAAGGTAAGCCCCGGTAATTCTGGGAAGTTGGGGCTGGGGGGGGGGCTTGTCAGGCTGCAGGGGGCAGCTAGAAGGAGATAATTAAACACTAAAACAAAAGCTCTGTGAGGAGAGACTGAAGGACCTCAATATGTACACACTGGAGGAAAGGAAGGAGATGTGGGATATGATTGAGACATTTAAATACCTCACGGGTATACATAAGGTTCAAGATGGAAGCTTTTTAAGACAAAAGTTGCTCCAGAACTAAGTGTCATGCTATGAAGCTTGCGGGAGTAGACACAGGAGATGTGAGAAACTTCTTGACAGAAAGAGTGGTGGATGCCTAGAACAGCCTCCCGCAGATGTGGTAGGGGCAAAAGCTGTAATGGGATTCAGGAAGGCATGGGATAGGCATAGGAGAACCTTAGTGGGGGGGTCAGAGATCAAGTAGGGTCTATTGTGTTACAGTAGGGAAAATGGGCAGACTAGGTGGGCCAAATAGTCCTTATCTGCTGTCAAATTCTGTGTCTGATATTGGAAAAACTCCGTAACCAGTGGGTTAGATCAGATCATTTTATTATGCCAGAATTCATGCAGTGCAAATAAACACTGACTAATGACTGCTATGGCTAGATGCCCCAGTGCTGCACTATGGGAGCTTATCGGGGGTGGGCTTCTAGCCAGACTGACACCTATTTAATCCTATTCACTATAGAAGTCACTAGTCACATGGACTGATGTCTTTACAATTCAAATAGTGAACAGCCAGTGGGGCTGAAACTAACTCCAATACATTCATAATACACTGTACACAGAACAAGTGTCATAATCAGAGTGATTACACTGTGAAAATAAAAAGGTAAATCAATTTCTAGTCCCATATAAAAGTAGCAAAGAAAAAACAAAGCATTATCAGAAAATTTGAAGTCACAAAAACCAGTGGCACTTCTCCTTAATTCAAACTCCTGATTCTTTAAATTGGGGAAGCCTTTAGAGCGATCAGCACGTTTACAGGGGGATCAGCTTATTCCAACATCCCAGATCTAAAGAAGCGAAGGAAAAGAGAAAGGATCATTAGTACAAGTGAGCAGACAAACTTCAATGACCTTTACAAATTGACAAAAGCACTTATAATTTTGTTGTGACTGAAAAAGGTCATAATCTGCTGACAAAGGAACGTACAACTTGAACAACTCATAAAAAGTCTGATTAGTGCAGATAGTTAGACAGCTACCAAAGAGTTTTGCATAGAGAAATGATGACATGTAAAACTAAACTGGGAGGTCAAAAGGTCATGGTATGCTCACACAATCATTTTTTTTTAATATTAATAGAAAGGGCTTCAAATCTTATTCCTCATGAAGACCAATAGGATTCAGTGTATTTAGCAAGAAGGTCCCATAAGTTTCTCTTTGCAAAGTCTCTCTAACCTATTGCCCCTCTGTTACTCTTATGGCACATTCTAAGGCTATAAATCTAAGATCCTGAGGGATACAGTTGTAGATGAACTGAAACTGTACACTGACAGAGGTATTACATGGAGGGTTCTTTGTATTACAGACACGTTCTTGAATCCTCTCCCATAATGGGCGGATTGTGTGTCCCACATATATCTTCTCAGGTGCATCATAAAGCATACATGGTAAATTTTGAGCCACACAATTCAAATAGTCCCTGAGTTCCACCTTTGGGGAATATTCTGAAGATCAAAGATGTTGGATTGATTACAGAGGTTACAGATGTTGCATTTTCCACACTTAAACATGCTTTTTGGAGGTGGAGGGAGCCAGATACTGTTGTTCACCTGACTGGTCGGTTTTATATGTTGGCTGTGTACCAACCAATCCTTTTAAGTTAATTCCTCTTTTGAAAGAGATTCGTGAGGGCAGTATCCACAATTCTGGCAAGGCGTGGATCGTTAGTAAGCAGTGGCCCATATTTCCACACAGTAGAGCCCACTCTACCACTGAGATGGTTAAATTTAGTGACAAAGCAGACTACTTGATTTGTTAGCTATTTTTTGTGTTTGGATATTAGTAGGGTCTGTCTGTCTTGCTTTTTCTAGAGCTGTGTCTATAAGTTTACTGTCAAACCTTCTCAGAGTGTCAGGGACTTTATGATTTGTGGCTGTAAATTTACTGTGTATGCTTTAGCATGCACCTGCCAGAAAACATGTGGGATGCACAATCCGCCCATTATGGGAGAGAATTTAAGAAAATGTTCATAACATAAAGAACCTCCATGTAATACCTCTGTCGGTGTACATTTTTAATCTGTCCACAACTGGAACCCTCAGGATCTTAGATTTATTGCCTTAGAATGTGTCAATGTCAGTAGGAGAGGGCAATTGATTACAGAGATATTTGCAAGGGAAACTTGCTGGATCATCATGCTAAATACACTGGACTAGATTTTCAAATGATGAACTATGACTCACGATGTCTGCACCAAAGGTGTATGATGCATCTAGCAGCTTGCATCACAGTTTGCAGCATTCCTGATTTTCTAACACCAGTTATGACAAAATCAAAGATGCCATGTAGAAAGCCACTCTGTGCCACCTTTGTGGCAAAAGGTCCATGCACAAGTCGCAAGGGTGGGTGCATCAAGGCAGGGCTGCACATCCCCTTATTTGGAATTCTATAAGCCCTGCTGTAGCCACAACAGGAGGATCACGTTTGACCACTCAGAAAGTGGTCTGATGGCCCCACTACTTGGCAGGGTGGTGAGTGAGCTGGGACCAGGAAGGTGTAGAACGGTAGTTGCTGGGGCAGTGTGAAATCAGAGAGCATGGGGAGGCACAGCGGCATTTACAGGAAGTGAAGGAGGCACCTGGCAGAGGTGCCATACAGCATATCTGAAGGCTGAGGAGACCAGGGTGGGGGTTGGCATGGGGATACTACTATGAACTGGCCCCAGGCAGAAGCAGCCCTGGCACCTGACCCACAGAACTTACAGTCCTGTGGTGCAGGTGCCAGGGCTGCTTCCACCTGGGGTTGTGTCATAGCAGTACTGCCATGACAACTTCCCACCCGATCCCCTCAGCTGTCAGATACGCTGTATGGCACCTCTGCTAGGTGCAGCCTCTGCTCACTGTAAGCGCTGATGTGCTCCCCCTCATGCCCTATAGCACTCTCACTGCCACAGCAGCCTCCATTTGCCGCATTCCGGCCAGTGTTCTCCCCTCCCAGCTCCATGGGTCATGTAAGCTTGCACCAGGGGAAAGGCTGACGGATTCCTCTGTCAAACTCTATGAGTGTGCCCAGTATTTAGCACAGCCCTGTGGCTGCAGCAGCTCTCAGGTCTTTTGTGCAAGGATCCCTAATTTTATAAAATTGGGTGCAGGGTTCCTGACGCACCCAGAATTTGCTGCAGCCTTAGATTACCGCAAATTGTGGCAATCTAAGGGCAGTTTGAAAATCGAGCCCATTAAGTCTGTTGGTCTTAATGAGGAATGGGATTTGAACCCTTTCTATGAATCGTGAAAAGAAAAAATCTTGTGTGAGAATATCAAGATCTTTTGACCTCCCAGCTGAGTTTTACATTTCTTAATTTTTCTATGCAAATCTCTTTAGTGGTTTTCTAATTATCTGCACTAATGAGACTTTTTATGAGTTGTTGAAGTTGGCAGTTCTTTTGTGAGCAGATTACGACCTTTAAACCTTCCTGTCACAAAACAAAGTTATAAAAAGTGTTATTCTCAAGTTGTAAAGGTAATTGAAGTTTGTCTGTCCACTTGTACTAATGGCCCTTCTCTTTTCCTCCTCTCCTTTAGATCTGGGATGTCTGAATAACCTGATCCCCCTGTAAAGGTGCTGATTGCTTTGATGGCTTCCCCACATAAAAGGATCAGGAGTTTGAATTAAGGACAAGGGCCACTGGTTTTTGTCACTTGAAATTTTCTGATAATACTGTTTTTTTCTCTCTGTTATTTTGTCTGAGACCACAAATTTATTTTACCTTTTTATTTTCACAGAGTAATGAATTTGATAATGACACTTTGTGTATAACATATTATGAATGTACTGGTGTTACTTTCAGCCCCACTGGCTGTTCACTGCTTGAATTGTAAAGAAGTCGGACATGTGTCTAGTGACTGCTGTAGTACATGAGCTTTAATGGGTGTCTAGCTGCCTAGAAGCCTACTCCCTGATGAAGCTCTCATAGCGCAGGACTGGGGAATCAAGTCAGCAGTCTGTAGTCAGTGTTTTTTGTTTGTCCTGTATGAATCCTGACATCATAAAATGATTTGGATCTAACCCTTTGGTTACAGAGTTTTTCCAATACCAGAGTTCACTGTTTCGTTTTTCATTGTGGGCTTTACCCCAAGCCCTATGGTTGACTGTGCTGGTGCCAGTCAAGCCGCTCAAGTCCTTCTGAGATAGCTGCAGCTGACACCTGTCTCTCCATCTTTGCAAGTGGAACCACCTCCACAGCAGCCCTTGTGGAGAGCTCTATCTAAGGGTTTTCTTCCTGCATCTGGATTGCCAGGACAGTTATTTGTCAAGATCACCCAACTGGATAAATCGAGAGTAGTTCACGGCAGTAAGCGATCAAGGGCCATCTGTGCAGAGTCCTCTGACAACTCCAATGGGTCCTCCATGCAGTTTCGAGGACACGTGCTTTCGACTGGTAATCAGTTGAAGAAATTACCGCTAACCACAAGCAGGTGTTATTGGGGGCTCTCCTCAGACTTATTTAAGGGTCCATGAATGTCCCACTGGAGCTTGTCCCAAACAAGGCTAAATATCCTTTTACAGACATCCTGGATAAGGACAAATCCCTGGTAATTGCCCTTCCCATGGTTAAGGCCATTATGGGACCTGCCCTGGAGCTTTGGCAGTATCCAGTATCCTGCCTGACACCCTCAGCCTATATGGTCTGCAAATGCACGCTCCTACCAGCTCTCTGTCTGAGTTCCCTGACCGCCCCTTGACTGAGGGTCTGGTCTCTGACATGGTCTTCTGGAAGTCCAGAAAGACTGGGGACATAGACAGGTACCCCCAACAGAGTTGAAGAAGCTTGATCATGTAGCTAAGAAGGCCAATGCTGCATCCTCACTTGATCGCCATCAGGTGAGCTACACCTTGATGATGGCTCACTTTGATCACTCCCAGTTGGGAGTGCTGGAAAATGTCCTTCCTTACCTTACTGCTGAAAAGCAGTTATTGGTAAAAGTCATCAGAGATCACGGTCAAGCACTGGCTAAACAGCAGCTCCAGATGGGTCTGAACATTGGTGATTCCTGTGCCCATGCCATAGCAGCACCATCATGATGCATCACAGGACCTGGCTGAGGCTCTCCACCTTCATGGTGAACACCCAGCACAGGTTGATCATTGTCGGTTTCCTGGGCACCGACCTCTTTGGCCCAGGGGTGGATGTGCAGCTCACTAGGACTGAGAAGTCCAGTGCCACCCTAATCTATGTGGCTTCATCCTAGAAGGACTTGAAAGGTCAAAAGCAGAAGAAAAATGCCTTTCATTTTAAGTCCCTTCAGTCACAGCAGCCTCAGCAGCAGCAGCCCCAGCAGGGTCAGTTTCAAGCCTGGCATTCCAAGGCCACATTCTCTGGCCAAGAGCCAAAAAGAGGCAGGGGTAAAGGGAGCAGTGCCCCTCCAGTCACAGTGGCCAGTACCCCTTCCAAAGCTGCCCAGTGATGGGTCAGTTGTATCCAGCTCCCACCTGTTCAGTCCCTGACTCAGCTCCCTGTAGGTGGTCAGCTCTGCCAGTTCTGGCCTCACTGGTCCATCATTACTGTGGACAGGTGGGTTCTTGTGGTGGTAGGCAGAGAGTTGCCTCAACTTTGAGGCTGTCATGCCTTCATGATACCACGTTCTGAGGAGTCCTCGGTGTGCAGGACACACTGTCCACCCTCAGGGAGGAAGTTGCTCAGCTCCTCATGAAAGGAGCTATAGGCCATGTCCCAGATGTCCTGGCAAGTCAGGAGTACATGTCCCAGAAGTCCTGGTCCCAAAATGGATGGGGGACTGGTGTCCCATACTGGGTCTGCACAATATAAACCATTTCCTAAAGAAATGCAAGTTTTGGATGGTCACTCTGAACCAGATTATACCATCACTGGAGCAGGGCATGTGGTTCTGCTCCCTGGACCACCAGAATGTGTTCTTCCACATCCCAGTTCATCTGTCCTATTGATGGTATATCCAGTTCTGCACAGAAGGGGTGCTTTGTCAGTTCCAGGTTGTTCCATTCAGCCTCTTGTATGGATCCTGTATCTTCACCAAGTGCATGGCAGTGGTGGCATCTTCCTGTGGCGCAAGGGAATCAGGGTTTATACCTACCTAGATGACTGTCTGATAGCCAGGCCATCCAAAGAGGCTGTGTGGAGTGGTCCAGGGATCTGGCCGTCCAGACCTGCAGATACTTAGGCCTCTTGGTCAACCTGGCCAAGTCCGAACTGATCCCCTTGCAAGTGATTCCATTCATTAAGATAGAACTGGACTCCCTTTGGGCCAAGGCCCACTTCCATAGGGACTGGGCACTGGACCTTACCTCCTTTGCCTGACCATTTCAGGTTGAATGCTCATGCCCTGCCTGGGAATTCCTGAAGCTGCTGGAGTATATGGCATCCTGCATCTGCACGGTCCAGTGGGCTTGCTGGCAGATGTGGTACCTGCAGTGGAAGTTGGGCCGTCCGTGGTCCCAGCCCCTAGGTCATCTGCTTGTTTACCTTGGAAACCTAGCCAAATTTGCATACTTGCCCTTCTTGACCATCAACATCTTCATACCTTGGGTAAAGGATCATCTCACCTGTATCAAGAAGTCTAACAATGCTGAATTTGGTGATTTCAGCACATTAGGCCATGCATCGGTCCAAGTCTAAGCAGCAGTGCTCCATTCAAAGTGCTTTTTGTGTGCCTGAGTACTAGCAGAAGCAGCAGCAGAGGCAGCAGTACTAATAATACTGACCTGCTATAAACTCCAAGCCTAGTGGTCAGGGTCATAAAAAAGGGGGATGGTGGTGAGAGTTCTCTGGTACTCCCTACAAGAGTAAGAAATGACAGGCTTTTGGGAGTCATTTTCCTGCATGCACCTACCCTGCTACAGTTCTCAGTTGGGGGTCAACTATATCACATTGTGTCCCAAAGGCCTACCATCACCTCAAACAGGTGGGTTATTGGGTCAGGTATGTCTCTAGAATTCAAGACTCTCTTGCTGTATTGACCCAGAGTGCTAATTGTATCTGTGGTGTCTGGGGACACTGTCAACACTGCAGAGTGAGGTCACTCAGCTCTTAGAGCACAGTTCTGCTGATGCTGTTTAGGATGCCTTGGCTTCTCAGTGGTTTGTGTCCCATTACTTTTTGGTTCTGAAATGGACAGGAGGCTGGCACCCCATTCTTGACCAGTGTGTCTTGAACAAGTTTGTACTCAGGCAGATGTTCTGTATGGTTACCCTAAATCAGATCATACTGTCTCTGGAGCCTCAGACTTGGATCAGTTCCCTTGACCTCCTCAACATGTATTTTTGCATTCCAATTTTCCATCCCATCAGTGGTTCCGCCACTGCTGGGTGGACAGCCCTGTGTACCAGTTCAGGGCAATGCCCTTTGGCCTGTCATTGGCACCTATTTTGTTTACCAAAGTAAATGCTGGTCAAGGTGACCTTCCTCTGGCATAGAGATGGCAGTGTTTTACCATACATGGACAACTGTCTCATCACAGAGAGTACTATGGAGGTCGCAGAGCAGTCTAGGAATCTGGCTGTTCAGACATTACAAGATCTGGGCTTGATAATCAACCTGACCAAATTAGAATTCATACCAAAGCAGATGTTGGAGCACAACTGAACGTAACGCCCCTCAGACTGAGCGGAAGATCTTGCTGCTACATGGAGGACCATGCTCCACACCAGCAGTCTGTGGTGCAACTGAGTAAAAGGTGCACTGCTGTTCCCCTTACAAAACTGAACACAAGAGAAAGTACAGTACACTCAGCAAAGGCAGACTTGGAATTCAAATGTGGAGCTGCAAATAAATTTTTTATTCAGCCAAAGTAAAGTGGCACTTATAGCACTCATAACAGACAAAACCAGGGCTTAGGCTTGAACCCCAGCGCTTCAACAAGGGGTCTTCCCCAGGGGGTTAACTTCTAGCCTTTTTGCCCCTGCTTAAATATGAACAAGGGTGCTGACATCACTGTTGACATCATTGTAACAGATGAGATAACCTTAGACTTAAAAACAACAAAGGTTTCATTAATCAGGGCAGATCTACGCATCACAATAAAAAACAGGTGAAGTACAATACAGTGTATAAACTTACAATGAAAACTAATTTTAAACATTTTATACTCCCACATACTAAATCACAAACTTAGTATCCATGCAACAGTGTATTAGTATCAAAAAACTTCATAAATCTTCAGAAGAAATTTTTCATTTTATCTTTTTATTGCAGTTTTTTTACAGAGACAAATGTACGTTCAATACAAATATAATAAAGTAAACATCTTCCATAAGCAATGAAAACTTGCCAGATACATCTAGTAGAATATGCTAATAGAAATACATACAGGGCAGTAACTGAGCAAATACTGAGATTGCAGGAGGTAAGAGAATTACAAAGGTTGATGTAAATTCAGAAGTAAATTTCATTTACAATAAATTTTCATTCTCATTTATTTGCCCTGTTTAGTCATTTTACATCTACTTATGTTGAAAAGCTGTCAGAAAGCTAAATGGATAGAAAAAATGTACTTAGATTTGTAGAACAAGTTTAGAAAAGACAGAAGAAACTAGTACCATTGTAGTCCCTTGATTGAAACTGTCCCCAGGATTCCAAAGCAGTAATTTCGCTGCTTTCAATGACTTCTTCAAAAACTAGGAGATCTAATTCTGTCATTTCTGGATCTAAAGAAAGGTGAAAGGAAAAACAGTGAGTAATCTTTTCGACTGAGAATTCAAAATAAAAAAAAAGGTGAAATCACAGGAATGGCTTTAAGTCCTACTCCTCAATTAAACCATCTGGTTTTAAGGCATTCACAGAGAAAATCCAGTATGGTTCCCTTTGCAGAAGACTGCAACCTGTTACCTCCCCTCCTTCCAACTCGTACACATTCCAAAGGTATAAATCCGAAATGTTCAGGATTGCCCTCCTGCACTTCCTGAAAATGAGTGCTGACTACTGCGTTAGTTCTGGGATTTTTTATGCCTCAACATGCTCCTCTATCCTTTCTTGCAATGTCCTGGTGGTCCTACCCACACACATTTTAGGATATGAGTACTAAAGGGCATAAACGCAAATCTGGAGTAACAGTCTAGGAATTCCTTAATGGTTACTGTCCTTGTACTGTCCAAGATGAAATGGACTGGATTGGTTACAATAATTGCAGCCCTCCTGCTGCCAGCCTACTCGCTCAGGAACACTGATTCCTGGCTACTCCATGTCCCGCACATGTCCACCACCTCTGGCCAGGCCGCCTTTAAATATCATATGCCAAAGATTTGGAACTCCTTGCCGAGCATCATTAGACACACCTCCAGCCCACTACATCTAAACTCCCTCTTAAAGATGCACTTCTCCTCCACTTGCTCGTGCAAATAGCTCTGTTAAGACCCTAACATCATGCCTGTCTACTGAGCTGCTCTCTCCTTACTTGATGTCACAGGCTCTATTGCTGCCTCTACAAAAGGTTGCTTCCTTCAACCCAATCAGACAGTTACACTGCCTGGCATTCAAGCCGTTAGGTAGTAGCTAGGGGTCTATTTTGTTCTGTCCTACGGGATCTGCGTCACTGGTATGCATTACTGTTCTTGCTCCTCAATGCTAACAAAATGTAGAAGTACATTCCAAATTGTACCCCATCATATATTGTATTCTTCCTTATTACTAACTGTGCAGTTGTTGTATTTGTTTCTGTAATTCTGTTTTGTATCTCTGTAATTTTTTCTCCCTATCACCCCTGCCCCCAGGGCGCATCTGGAATCGAGCGGTACTCTGCTCAGTATGCATTCCTGGTAAAACACTTAAATAAATAAATTGCAGATATTACATCTGCCACATTTAAACATACTCTTGGGAAGGGGAGATAACAAATTAGAGCTTTTTTCGATCTACTGTGCAGATTGTGTACCAGTTTATCTTTTGTATTGGTCCCTCTCTTTTTTTTTTTTTTGCATTATATTTTTATTGAGCTTTTCACAGTATCACTTATAAAAAGCATACAATCAGAAGTGAATCTTATACACTTATTACAGTAATGATAGGTACCATACAGTTAACAAGTATCACTTCTCTTAAATACCCACATAAGGGAATTAGTCAGTATACAAACAATATATGATTTCATTAGTCTACAGCTCAGGTAAACTCCCACAGGGAATCCCCAGTCAGTCCTTCCATAAGGACCAACTAGTGTGTGGATTAACCTGCATCTCCCATTGAAGGTACCACTTGTATCAGCTCCGATATTAAGTCACCATATACACCCTTCAATACAAGCATTTTCCTTATTCTCCCCCTCCATATTGTAGAAAGCATTCTGAGAACAGAACACTTTAATTAAATCTCAGGACTCCCTTTAAAAGAAGGGCAATAATAGTATAATATATGGTAAGCGCCTATTAACCATCATAATCAGCAGTCACACAGCTTTGTTATGCACCGTTTAGAATTTTAAAAGTTGTTAACCACACTTCAGAACTTCCAAACAGTGGCATAACAAAAAAAGAATGCACCAGAGTTCCATAATCCTCACACAAACTGCAAACAGTGTTTTTTTTGACCATACAATATAAAAGATGATGGCTGGGGACTGGGTGACAACCACGTTGAAATCACCTCTCGTGGTTGCTAGGGCTACAGTAAACCTCCCGAGCTGCGCTCCCGAGGTTTACCATGTTGCCCTAGCAACCACTCGAGGGGATTACAACATGGTTATCCCCCCAGCTGCGGACGCACCCAATCCCCAGCCATTATCCTCTGTATTATATTCCTATAGGTGGTTATATTGCAAAAAAACACAACAAAAATAAAACAGAAAAATTCAGGCAGTCTCATATTTGTATCTTCATTTGTTGGGAATTATTCAGGTCCATAGTTATTAATTCCCATCAGAGTCCTATGAAATATAATCAAAACCTGTGCGTGGACCTACAAAAAAAAATAATTCAATAATATCTCCCTTCACCATTATAATGTCAGCACTTCCCAAGATGTAACCCATCTTATACCAACTACAGGATTGAGCTTAGCTCCTCTTTACAGAGCAACAACAGAAATTAATACATTACCAGTCCTCTTGGAAGTGCAATATGCTTTCATTCTCCTTCTGTCCCAGTCTCATCATACACCTGACCCTCATCCTGTTCCATAATGTTCAGAACCTTCTCAGCATCCCTCCGATCATTAAAGATGTATGTTTTCTCTTTCCATGAAACATGCAGTTTGTCTGGCATCAAAAGTTGATGTTGAATTTTCAGTTGTCTTGGGTGAGTCCAGATTCCATCGAACAACTTGTGCCGTATCCTAGTGCCACAAGACAGGTCAGGAAAAATATACCAATCCAATTCTCCATATTTCAGCTGTCTTCTTCATCATGCTGCAGCCATTATTTGACCCCAGTCCCCAACACCAGTGCACACCACAATCGGAGTACAAGGGTCATTAGCTCCGTTTGTTACCCTTGGTGTAGTGAGCCTACAGTATAAGCCTTCTCCAGGGACAGTGGCAGCTCCTCCTCCGTCCAAATGAGCAAATCTGGGGGAACAGTATGGACAAAGTCCAAAGGATTTTCCCCTTCTGCCAACTCCGGGAGACCCAAAATTCGGACATTTGTTTCTCGCACCTGATTTTTTAGGACTTCCAGATGCTGGCATATCCATGTATTGTCCCCGATTAGCTTTGTGGAGACATCCATAGTTTTATTCAGGTTCCCCTCCAACTTGGCTACTGCATGTTGAGTCACATCCATTTGTGTTTCCAAGGCTGCAACACTCGGCCTGAGTTGGTAGAACTTGTGATCCAAGCCTTGGACTGTATACACCAATTGTAACAAGGTGGAATTCACCGTGGCCAAAGACACCTTTTCAGGGTCATCCAATGTAGAAGTCCCAGCCGCACCGCCACATGTAGGCCCACTGTCCCGTCTACCTCACGGGTGGAAAAAATCTGCAGAAGCAGGCACCGGTCCCTTAGTTTTCCCCATTTCACTTGTTGGGAGGGTAATGGAGTGTTCCTATCAATAGAAAAGTGAGGAGAGGCACAGGAAATATGAGTTTAATACTTTTATATTTAACACCGGGATGGAGCTCCCGAAAATCGCTGCTTTTTGCGTGGCTGCTCAACAGAACCCTCCCCCCGGTCCCTCTCTTAAAAGAGATTCTACGTGCCTGTCCCACTGTTGAGGCTAAAAGCTATCATTTTGTAAAATAGGCCAGTATTGTCATACTATTGACCCTATTCTGTTACTTATGTTGTTAAAAATCTGTGACAAAGCATTTCGTTTTTTCCTGTGAAGCGTAATGGTCTTTTTCTTAGCAGTTAATAAACGGGCTCTGTCAGTCTCTCTAGCCTTTTTAAGAGAGTTAACAATCAGGTTTTCATCATAGCCTCTTTGTAAGAATCTGTTTTTTAGCTCAGTTCCACTTCTGTCCTACATCTTAACGTCGTGCAGTTTCTTCTCAACCTTAGGAATTGGCTGTTCAAAATCGAAGAAATTCAGCTTCTGGTGTGACTACTGTCGAATCTGAGCAGGTTATTTCCTACTGTGAGTTTTCTGTAGTCCCTGGATTTAATTATCCCATCAGTGACCTCTAAAGTCACATCTAGAAACGACAAACTCTTTTTTTCCAAAATTATGTGTAAACTTCAAATTTAAGTTATTCAAATTTAGCCATTCCATAAAGGCTGTAACTTCCTTATCTGCCCACCCCACACACAATACTGTGGTGTCTCCCAATATCTCAGGAAGTGACTCCCATATGATGGAGCCATAGAGGCCCCCATTGCTGTCCAACAGACCTGAATGTAAAAATCATGAATGGAAAGATGTTCACTCCGCTAGTAACCAGCATTCCTTCATTAGATAGATGCCAGCTGGTTGAGGTGTATGGAGGGCTGTGCGCTTGACTGCCATGGGGGGGGCCATATTTTAATTTTGTATTTAGTGGGGGTGGGAGGAGTATCATGGATATCAGAAGGTGGCTGATAAGGTAAGGTATACGTCAAAGAAATTTACTGGGTCAAGTGAGGAAGATGGGTGGGTTTGTGAAAAATAAAGACACGGTGAACACTGAATGGGAGAATGGGATTTTATTTACTTTTTTTAAATTTAACTTTGTGAGGACATTGATGGGTAGTAAGGCTGCTACAAGGGAGGTAAGGCTGCTACAAGGGTGGGTTGGGTGGCATGCTGCTCTGAATATGTATACCCACCGAACAGTTCCCTACTCAGGAAGGGCTCCTGAATATTTGGAAGCTGTACTATTCCTGGTATTCAGGAAAATAAAATTTGGCCCCTGTACTGTGCTATTTTCCAGTTAAATTAAGAACCTAAAAAAGTTCCAAGAGATTCTTGTTTGTGATCCTCCTCGCGTGCATATTTATGACTTATTTAGTGCTAATACTGTATCTAACTTTCACTTTGACTCACTAGAACTAGAACTTATTGGAGGCAGTATAGCGCAGTGGTTCAAGGCTCTGAGCTGCAGACCTGGAAACCTGGGTTTGAATCCCACAGCCCCCGCTTGCATACTATGTGACCCTGAGCAAGTCACTTAACTTTCTTGTGCTACCAGATCGCACCTGTGAACAAGCTTTCAGCTTAGTGTGTCTCTCCTGGTAAAAATAAAGAACTGTTCTGTATTGAAGACGAGGTTCTTTTTGATGCTGATGTTTAGAACTGTCATGATTCTAGGAGGTACTTTCAGAACTTGTTCCTACAAAAGTCTAAACCTATTAACCTTGAAGTAATGGGGTATTAACACAAATCTAAATAAGCAGAATATTTGTCCCTCCCCCAGAGGCTGAAAGAAACAACTACGAGTTGCTGTGTGATGATGGGAGCAAGAGGAGTGTAAATGACTACGTGCACTGTTACCTGGCCAGAGTTCCTGCTCATGCTGTGGTCACCAGGGACGAGAAGGATCTTATGGACAAGATCTGGAGCTTTTTGGACCTAGCCCAGGTACAGTGTTTTATCTTTATGGGTTTACTTCATCTGCAGCCTTCTGGAAGGTTCTCCCACCATATTCGTCTCCTACTCCTATCCTGTTTCTTTAGGTCTCCTAGTGGCCATAACCCTTTTATACCCTTCCTCTTTGTACAGTAGGTACTACAAAAAGAACCCCAGAGCAAATGCCCTGAGGCATGGGTTATCCTGGAGGATACTGGCCTTACAGCCAAATTAAAAAAAAAATACAATTGCACATACCCCTATAGTGCAAAACATCATGGGAAACATATGCAAATCCCCATGAGAGAATTTGGACTGGCTCAACTTTAAGCAGAATTGCATGGTGCCGGAAGGCCTCACAGCGCAAGCAGCAAAGGCTAAGAACAGCAGACATATACACGTGTTTCATCCTCATTTGAACTCATCAGTGTGCCATATTTGAGTCTTAGCCCAGGGAGGGAGAGCCAGTAAACCCCCAAGCCCAAATTCTCTCATGGGGATTTGTATATGTTTCCCAAGATGTTTTGCATTATTGGGGTATGTGCAATTGTGTTTTCTTTAAAATTTGGCAGTAAGGCCAGTATCCTCTGGGATAACCCATGCCTCAGGGCATTTGCTCTGGGGTTCTATTGTGGTTCTTTTCCTTCTCTATTTTGGGGTCCACATGGCCCAAACAAATAACATTCCCTTAATGGGTTTCTGGCTCTCCTTTCCTGGGCTAAGACACAGATATGGCACACTGATGAGTCCAAATGAGGACGAAACATGTGTGTGTGTCTGCTGTTCTTAGCGTTTGCTGATTGCACTGTGAGGCCTTCTGGCACCATGCAATTCTGCTTAAAGTTGAGCCAGTCCAAATTCTCTTATGGGGATTTGTATATGTTTCCCATGAGTATGTGCAATAGGAACTCTGCATCTCCGGGGGGGGGGGTGTACTGATAGTGGCTATAACCTGGTGGTTCATCCCCCTGAAGAGTTCTATAGTAAGATGTCAGAGGAGATGATATGGAGAACATAGATCTTTCCTTCCTGAGCCAGTTGAGGGCTCTAGGCCTGTTGCCCCTCTTGGAATCCACAGTATATTCATAGCCCCTCTTACACAAGAGGAAAATGTCATCACACTTTCCTATGAAAGTAAGCTGACTGTTGAGTCATTCCAGGAGGCTTTAGTCCCATGGATTCACACTGAATCAGACTGCTCAGTTTAGGTGCAAGTCCAGGCAACTCCTGCAGCTGGAGCTGGGGTAAAAAATGAATTCAGAGGTTGAGCTCTGTGCCCAGTCAAGGTACCTCCAAAAGTTGGGTCCTAGTGTTCCTTATAAAAAATATGTTGTTCAGAATAAATACCACAGACAAAACAGTTCCTAAATAAATAATGTGGAGTATTATCAAAAACTCAGAAAATGTAACAAAAAAGTTATATTCTTTTGAACCGTCGTGCCAATTTATGTATCAATACAAGAAAACAGAATCAGTACAATGTATTTGCCATCTTTTGGCTCTGTTCCCAACTAAAAAATTCCTAGTGATACTGCACTCAAAAAATAGTTTGAGATGAATATCATTACCTATTGTACTGACATATAAAACTGTATTGATAGTACTGGCTCTTAAAGACCTGTCTACAAGTTTTCATTTAAAAATAAAATTAGCTTTTTTGCTATAACAGTTCAGAAGTTTAGACCTTTCAAAAGATATTTTCTTTAAATATAGAATGATACATGGGATAGTGTACATTACGAGAATTTAATACACTCCCAAGATGTGTGATGCTGTATAAACCCCGAGAGCAAAGTTCAAGCGGTATATTCAAGCATCACACACTGAGGGTTTGTATTAAATCTGAGTGATTACACCATTCGTTACTTTCTTTTATATAATCTCTGACCACCAATTATGTCATTCCCCCTTCTGTGGAGTGTTATTAAGAGCAATTGTTTTGCAAAACATTATGTTTGCTGACCACTTTCATTTGCTTTGGTGGCAGTGGGGAATGGATATCTTCTCTGTAGGTCTGCAAAGCTTTAAACAGTTTATTTAATGAATGATCGGCAAACTCACTGAAGTGATGGATTTGGGTCTTGAAAAAACAACTGCAGTGCCAGGGAATGCTGCAGCGAGATAGAGTCTGTGCGAGTCTTGAGCACAGCTGCTTACTGTGGTTAACATGCGTTTGGTGTAATAACCAACCAGTTATTGTGGCAAATGTTAGCTGGCTATCACATTAGAAAAAATTGATGAACAGTTATTGTAATGGAATAACTTGTCCACGCTGATGACCCGTGGCAGTGAGCTGTGCTGACGTGCAGGTGACTCAGGTCAGCGGTGAATTTGACTTGCTATGCTGGGAGACAGGTCTGGCTGAGGAAGCTGCTGCATGACAATGTGCCTTGGCTGGTGAGGGTCAGGGAAGAACTTTGGTGCCACAGTGACCCCTGCAGCTTGGCCAGGGAGCTTGCCTCTGCTGCAGTGACAGCTTTGTGTGTGTGAGGCCAATCTGATGGCTGCGCTCACATGGGGGGGGTGGAGGTGAGAGGGACCTATAAGGGACAGAAAAACTCACATGGTTTATGTGACCACCTGGGCCCATGGGACTCCCCTTGGTCCTAGTGCCTGTAGGTACTGGGTCCTAGTCTACATAGTGCACTGCCTAAGGGGAACAGGGGCCCCCCAGCCTCTGCACAGGTGGAAAAGCCATGGGGGTAACTAGTAAGTTATCTTGGTCTGGGGAGTCAGAGGACACAGGCTTGAACAGGTACATCCCCATCATTTTTTTTTAAATGAACTTGGAGTCTGGTAAGTTAAAGTAGCAATATACAGCGTTATTACCTCTACCATATATTGATATATAAAAACATAAAATGGTTCAAAAAACATTTAAAATGCTGTGATTTTTAACAACATATCACATCTATATGTATTGACACATGAGAGCAGTATTGTTTTATTTTTAATTTTGGCCAGGAATGGCACGCTGAGCCAAAGCTGATTATGAGGTGCAAGACAGGAACACTAAGAGTTAAAGTGACTTGCTCAGGTCACACAACATGCAAGTGATGTTTTAGGATTCTAACTGAGGTCTACTGGGTCTCTGGGTTCACAGCTTACTGCTCTAACCTGTCATCTGTACTGCCAAAGATCATTATACTCTATTCATGTTAATCAGTCAGTTCAAAAGTTACAGCATTTGAAATATAAGCATTATAAACATCATAAATTGAAGTCAATGTACAAATGTGAGATGTAACATTTGCCTGGAAGGTCACCTTCTTGGCAGCCATCACATCAACCAGAAGAATCAGTGAGCTCCAGGCACTCTCAGTGGAGATTCCTTACTTGGTCTTCCACAAGGACAAGGTAGTCCTCCACACTGACCCAATGTTCATCCCAAAGGTCGTGTTGGAGATTCATCTGAACCACTGGTAGACTTTATGAACCTGACCTTGGAGGTTGATTGCAGGCTTCATACCCTGAACTTGTGGAGGACACTCCCTTACTGTAAGGAGCATATGGCTGGACTTTGGGGTGAGGCTCGCCAGCTGTTACTAATATGCACTGAAGAGGGATAGCCTGGCAGACCATCAGCAAAGTGAACAGTTACCAGGTGGATTACATCCTGCATCAACCTCTGCTATAGGTTGGTTGGTGGGGGGAGGAGGTCACACAAGTGGCTTAAGGCTTATTCCACCAGACATACCACTGCCTCTGTGGGTGCTTCCAGGGATATTCCCATTGCAAAGATTTTCAGGGCTGCAACCTGGAGTAAAGTGCACACCTTCATCTCCCATTGCAGGGTTGTCGTAATGAGTCATCAGGATGCAGCTTTTGGGTCCTCACCAACCTCCCCCGTCTCTATTGTCAAAATAGAGGTATGTGCCTTGCTCCATCCTCCCAGAAGGCTGCTACAGGTCTGCCAGAGTGTGGATAATGAACTGTATCCATGTTGTTAGACATATAACCTGTTCACTTGTAACTATAGTTCTACTAGCAGTATACAGTTCACATCCAAACAACTCACCCGACCTCCCCTGGCAAGTGGCACCCAAATCCCTGCTTCCACATACAAAAGATCTGACATCACAGGGTGGAGCCAGATGATATATCACTCAGGTGGTGGGAGGAGTTTAGCTTGAAGACTTCTGATGACTCAGCTGTATCCAGCAGAACTGGATGTGAGTTGTATATTTTTAGCAGAACTATGGTTACAGATGATTATACAATGGCAAGAAAGTTTCCTGGTCTCTGATTGGTCATTTTGTTCCTGGCACAGTGAGGTTATCCCAGCATAACCTCACTGTATTGCCTTGGATGATGCTTAGGATGCTTTGGATCCCTTGGATGATGCTTTGGATGCTATACACTTAAGAAACAGAGATATATTGCCACACTAAAAATCTACTAAAAGCATTTTTGATTTTTATTTTTTTATTTTGTATAACAGCAAGCCATTGTATAATAGCAATAATGCACTCCAGGGTGTGGGTTGTGCAGGGATAACCTCATTTCTGGGACATTGGATGCACTTGGCCTGCGGCCTCGTGCCCAACCACCCAGGCGTGAGGTTATCCCAGCACAACTCACACCCTGTCATGCATTATTGCTTAAGTAACCTATAGCATATTTTCCCAGTTCTTCCAGAGCATGAAAAGCTTATTGAATGGACTTGCCCCCTCTCCAGACTCTTGTTCCAGACCTGCAGCTTGTACAGGAGGGGGATATGTATTATAAAGAGGAGGAGGGTGAACTTATAGAGCTTGATGGTTTTCCTGATCAAGAGTTTGTTTCCCGTCCTAGAGCTACTGAGGATTACACTTCTTACTCCTGTATAATGAAACAAATGGCAGATACTCTCAATATCCTTTCTCATGAAACAGAGGAGGATGAGGAGGAAGTGGAGTTCATGGACACGATGGGTCCAATAATCCCAGACCCCTACAAGGAGATTATTGGTTTCCATCCACAACTCCCTCAAAAAAAACACATCTAAAATCATGTCAGCTCCTAATTCAGCTGCTGGCATTGATAAAAAATTTGAAAAAAGTGTCAGGTAGACAGAAGGGGTAGAATACCTGTCATCTTCCAAAGAACATTGCACAATCAAAAGAAAATAGTTCCTCTTACAAGGATCCTCTCGGTTGAAACATACATCATAAATCTTCCCTCCTTTTTTTTTTTTGGACTTTAGTGTACTCTATGTATATATATATATATATATACACACACACACACACACACACACATATATACACCATTCGGAAGTATTGTGTGTTTTTTACTCTCAGAAATATAACTTTTCAATGTGTATGTCTTTAACTCAGTTAAACTAATGAGAGCGGACTGTAGATAGTTTTTCCTGCAGTATCATAGATTTTATACATATATAGTAGTGGTATTAAGACATAGTAATTTACTATTATCCTTTTACACAGACAATGGTGTGTAGAGTAAAGAGAAAAAGTATTAATATGGGTATAAATGTATATATCACTAGTCTTTTTTGCAATACATAAGTCTTTTTAAGTAAACTAATACCTATTTATACGGTCTCAGCATGTGGAATACTGTATTAAATACTTAAAAGAAATAGGTGTGTATAAGAAAGCTAAAATGATTTAATAAGTTCTATGTATATGCAATTGATCTGTGGTATAATAGACTGTCTCTTTAAGGGTACCACTATTTATTTGGTCTCATCATGTGAATGGACCATCCCCCTGATGACGCACTAGCTGCGAAACCGGTCGGAGTTCCTTGTTGCCTCATTCAGCATGTTGTGGGTATACTGCCCTTTTTAAACTTTAATAAAGCCTTTTTCACTAGTCCAGAGTAGTGCTGGTTTTGTTTGTTTTGCTAGAATACCTGTATGCCCACCCAGATCATGAAGGCGTGCTTCTCACAGCTGCCTATGAGAAGGCCAAGTTACCTCTCTCTGCACAGCCTCCTGTAAAGATTCTAGGAAACTGAATACCATGGCCAAGAAAGTGTATAAAACAGTTTCCTTGCTCCTAAGACAGGAAGCTTATTTGACCTATACACCTCAGTACCAGAAAGCGGATCCATGACAGGAGTCCGACAAAAATTTTGTCGAATGCCCTGTCAGAGACACCAGCAGGTCAACTGCATTCTGCAGTTGGCTGCCGGTTTGCACTTTGTTTTCTTGTTTTCTTAGGGGGGCTTCACCCCCCCGAACCATCCACGTGGGGAGCTGTGCCCCCCACACCCACCCACTTAAGGATTCTCAACTCCAGTTGGAGCTGATTGGGGGGGGGTGCAGGACCCCCGACAGACAGCACTGGGCTCCAGCGGGTCTCCCACCGTGGTTAGGCACTGTAGTCGCTGTGGGGGACCTTGCTGGCGAAATGTCAGTGTCGGGGGGGGGGTAACCGCCAGAAAGCAATGTGAAATACAGTACTGGCTCTGAGTGATAAAGTAGATGGCGAAGTGGCACAGGACCTAGCTGTAACAGCAAAGTCGGCCCTGTATGCCACAGAATACCAGTTTCGCATGACTGCAGATACCAAAGACTTTGCATCAGGAGTCTTGGCTCATGCAGTGGCACAGGCACTGAGGAGATTTGACTGACTAAGGGCCACCATCCTTACCCGGGACACTCAAACAAAAGCCATTAAGGGAAATTCTTTATTTGGTAAGAAAACTGAGGCATACATGAAAAAAATGCATGAATACATAGCCACTTTAAAACCTCTGCAGAGAAAGAAGAGGCTTCCACTTCCTGAAGACCTAATGAAAGGGAAGAAAGGGGCTAAGGTTACTAAGAACATAAGAATTTGCCAGCAGAAGGAGATGTGTAGTCCATCTAGTCTGCTTGGGTTTTCTACCCCCCCAATATCAATTTGTCTTGCTAAGGTGACTATACTGTCTACCCATGCCTGTTTGAATTCACTATCCCAAACACTACACTGTCTATGAGAGGAGAGTGTGCTGCAGAGGTGGAGACAGAAGGGACTCAAGGCGTGCTGAAGCAGTAGCCTCTAAGCCACAGCCAAAATAAAATCCTTGACAGTTTTGCCCAGTTCAGCCACTGTCAGTGGGTGGAAGGCTGACCCACTGCTTCCAGGAATGAGAAAAAATTACCACAGAGAAATGGTTCCTGGAAATAGTGGGTCAGATTGTCTCTGCAAGTTCCCCAAACTGCAGAGACCAAAAAAACTCCCAGCTCACTTGAGCAGGAAGTAAAGAAGTTGCTGCAAGCAAAAGCAATAGAAAAAGTTGCTGCTTCACAATGGGGCAAAGGTCTCTTTTCAAGATACTTCCTGACTCACAAGAACAAGCATTTGTCAATGCCAAATGTTTGTTTGCTGGTATTAGCACTGGAAATGCAGAAGTTAGACAGATGCAGAATAGGAATGGCAGTGAAGTATTGAACTTCACGCCAACCCCACCTCCACCCTGCAGAGACGGACAGGCATTGGGGTATGCATTTGGGTCGTCACCCATGATGTTCATGCCATGTCTCCTCACCCTATCCTGCAGACACCGACACGTGTTGAGGTGTGCCTTGGGGTGTTCAGTTTCCCATTCCATAAGGGCATACACTGAAATGGGTGCAGTATAGGAGAATGGGGTGAACTCTAGGGCCGAAAAGTCCAAGGCACACCTTGATGCCTGTCACTGGCTGGGGGGTGGGGGTGGGGGTGGGATGGCATGAGCATTACAGTCGGCAAACCAAAGGCACACCCATGATGCCTGTCAGTCTGTACAGGGTGGGACATTATGGTTAGAAACCCTAATGCCCCTGACGTTTGTTGGTATTTGCACTACAAATTTTCAATATGACTTTTTTTGTGACCTCATCTCATGAAAGCATTAGCGACCTCTTCTCATGAAGAGTGGCAGTGTTATTTTGTTAATGTAACCCCTAAGTGGCACTATCCCAAGGGCTACTACCCCTGCCTGCTTGGCTAGTAGCAGGTTAAGTGGCTTGGGTACTGAAACAGGTGCCTCCACCCAGAGGTCAGGGTTGTTAATGGTCAAGCTAACCTGGGCACAGCCCTCCGGGACACTCTAACCCCCATCTTTCCCTTTCATGGCCTGAACAATATACAATAATCACTTTCACAATTAACCTTATTCACCATGCAATTACCCACACTGTTTGCACTTACCACCAGGGCTGGTTCTTCTAGCTCGACCCTGGGGACCCTCCTGTAAAACAAGGTTATGCACAGCAAATAGCAACAGTACAGTACTCTTGGCACAAACTGGAACCACAGTCAGGTTAAATGCAAAAAGAGATATCTGATTAATTCAGGGGACTTAAACAAGGGAGGGGCATAATCAGGTTGATTGGCTTAAAGGCTAAATCATTCAGACAGTTATGCATGCACTTCAGAGTCCCTACACAGTCACACACTCTGGGTAACCAGGTAGGAAAAAGGTGGGCTAGCCAGGACTGTTGCCTGGGGTAGGCCGGTGTCACAGCTGGTTGGGGCCATGTGATGGAAGAAAGCAACATGCACAGCACACACTATTTGTAATCCGGAGCCGGAGGGCTCAGTTCATGAAGGAAAAGACAACACAGCAATCCGATAACAACACTTTAGATTTAGCTGTTGTTGCATGGAGCTACCCTGATGTTTACTCACAATACCCAATACAGGACACAGGCAGGTTGAAATCAAAACTGTAGGTTATTGAGCTGGGGTGTCAGGAGAAGCAGGGTCCACACAAATCACTAAGGTGTCGTTCCTGTTCAAGACATGAGCAGAGGGCTGATCCCCAGGCAGGTCTGTCGTCGATGGCTTTCTCTGTGTAGCGGATAGTCTGGCTGGGCCAGTGTGGCAAGGCCCAGGCCAAATGGAGATGCAAACGGATTTAGTCCATTGGAGCTGAATGCAGCCTCCAGCAAGCAGAACAAAGTTCAGCACACAGTGGGGAACCAAATCACGACCCACTAACAGCACACAGCACATTTATATGTAATAAATTCTACTGTACCAGGCAGATTGCTGTCAAGTCACAATTACAGAGTCTCTGCACAAACCGGGAGTTCAAAGGTACCTGGAAATCCTGACAGGCCGATCGCAGTCAGCAAATCTTCAGTCGTCTTTAGGTTAAAGCCTGGTCACAGTTCTGTGGCTTAAATGGTCCTCACAATTTGGATTCAGTCCGAATAAACTTCAATTTCCCTCTCAGGGACAGCAGGCAGACAGGCAGGCTAAACTCACCCCTTTCACAGTTCTCCCACACGAATCTTTGCAGGATTACTACTCGACTATCTTGAGCTGTTACTCCTTCACTTCCCAGCTTAGATCTGAACTGAAACTGTAAGCAGTCTGGGACTTTTCCCAGGATCCAAAAGGTTCGGTTGGCTGATTCTTCTGTCAGTCACAACAAAGGATCCCCCTCCAGGTTCATTTAGGTGCCAAAAGCCCAAAACTACAATTCCTACAGAATTTTGCTCCCACAAAGCCCCTGGAGACAGGTTCCATTTTAGAGTCCCCAAAGGTACTGATTGGCCCATTTCAGCAGTCCAGGACCAAGATGTTGGAGATAAACAGAAATGTCCATGCTGCAAAGAAGGCAGGTTAGACAAACTGCAATATCATTACTATTCTAATAAATGATCAGCAAACAAGTACATCTTCTAACAGAGCTCCCTCCCAGATTAATTATGACTGCAATCCCGGCAGCTCTTAAAGAGACAGCACATAGAGGCAATACAGGCACTCTCTGGCAGTACATTTAAACTGCTAAAACAAAGGACACCAGCCTGGCAGTGAGCATTTAGGCAAGCTCAAGGAAGACTTTTCAGGAACCCCCATTTGTTGGGGGGGGGGGGGTTACACCAGTGTGTCCCAAACTTTGAGTTCCCACAGCAACTGTGCCAATCTGCACCCAATGTATGAGAACACAGATCAGGCAGGATGTGAAGAATGACAGCTGTACCATCTATAGGGAAGTGTGAAGGGATGGCAATGTTGAAAATCGGTAGTGGAAATATTAAAAATGCTCGCACTTCCAAGCATATGTGGAAACTGTGCAACGCATACGCATAACGCAGTCATTTAATGGAATTATGCCACCAAATTTTCAACAAAGGCATTTTGTGACCTCTGCTCATGAATACTGTCACTATGATTTTCTTAATCTGTCCCTAACATTGATTTCCCAGAGCGACCATTCTATTCTGCGCCAGAAGGGTAAATGCATATTTTGGGCAGGATATGAAAAATGACAGCTGTACTGTTCATAAGAAGGTGTGAAAAAATGGCAATGTTGAAAATCTTGAGTGAAAATTTTACAAATGCGTGAAATTACGAGGGTGCGTGGAAGTTGCACAACGTACACTCGTAACGCAGTCACTTTATGGACTTTTGTCACTAAATTTTCAACATAGGCATTTTAGCACCTCTGCTCATGAACAGTGTCACTGTGATTTTTTTTTAATCTGTCCCGAACACTGACTTCTCTCAGCGACTGTGCTATTGTGTGCCAGAAGTACAAAAACACATTTTGGCCAGGATGTGAAAAATGACAGCTGTACTTTTCGTAAGGAGGTATGAAAAAATGCTAGTGTTGAAAATTTGGAGTGAAAATATTACAAGTTTGCAAAGTTACAAGGGTGCGTGGAAACTGCGCAACACACGTTTATAACACAGTCATTTTATGGACTTGCATCATCAAATTCTCAACATAGGTATTTCAGGACCTCTGCTCATGAACAGTGTCACTGTAATTTTCTTAATGTGTCCCAAACACTGATTTCCCACAGTGACTGCGCTATTCTGCGCCAGAGAAGTGCGCAAACACATTTCAGCCAGGATGTGAAACATGACAGCTGCACTATTCATAAGGAAATGTGGAAAAATGCCAATGCTGAAAATCTGGAGTGAAAATATTGCAAATTCGCAATGTTATGAGCATTCTTGGAAACTGCGTAGTGCACGCTTGTAGCACAGTCATTTTATGAACTTTCGTCTCCATATTTTTAGCATAGGCATTTTAGGACCTCTGCTCATGAACAGTGTCACTGTGATTTTCTTAATGTGCCTCAAACACTGATTTCCCACAGCGATCGTTCTATTCTGCGCCGGAAGTGAGAAAACACTTTTTGGCCAGGATGTGAAAAATAACAGCTGTACTGTTCAGAAGGAGGTGTTAAAAAATGCCAATGTTGAAAATCTGGAGTGAAAATATTACAGATTTGTGAAGTTACTAGTGTGCATGGAAACTGCGCAGCACACGCTCATAAAACAGTCATTTTTTGGATTTTTTTCACCAAATTTGCAACATAGGCTTTTTGAGAGCCAGCCACAGTGGCTCTGTTGTTTTGTTAATCAGTCCTGAAAGGTGATTCCATGCAGTGACTGCAATATCACCTTTTGGGACTGAATAATGCCATGACAGTAACTGAATTCATAAGGAGGGGTCCCAATAACCCCATGTTGAAAGTTTGGTGCTAAAATTACCAAAAATGCCCGAGATATGCACCAAAGTTGAAAAAACCCTATTTATGCCATTATACAGCTTACCAGCATTTCTTCAGTTCGTGGTCATCTTTGAAGTGTGCAGACATGTTCCAGGTCCACGAAGATCATGCGCTGGGCTCCAGAGGTAAGTATGGGGTGAGTGGGGTGGGGGAGGTAGGGTGCACAGTGGGTGGGTGTGGGTTGTGGGAGGGGACCATTTCCTTTCTTTCAGGGACAGAAAAAAAAAAAAGATGTCACGGGAAGTTTTTTTTTTTTTTGCAGACTTCTTTTTGACACACTGGGGTGGGCTCTCAATGTACCACCTGCCTTTCTGGGGTGGGGGGACTTAAGCCGATGGGGATTGGGCCCCCTTGGGGGATTGGGCACCCCCCTCAGCACACAACAAATGGGGGAGCATTATGCTGATGGGGAGTGGGCTCCCCCATCTGCAAATTAACAGGGGAATTGGGCACCCCAGTCAGTCGGCTTTCCCTCCACTGCCATGTTACACCAGGAAAGGTACCGCCCTGCATTGACGAGTCGTTCCCTCATTGCAGCAGAATGGCTGATGCTGCAGTGATGAGGTGGACCCTCATTGCAGCGGCCAAATCATTTCAACTTGGTGGCACTTACGCAGAACCAGTGTCATGAGGACACTGGGCCTGCATTGGGCGAACAATGTCAAGCCCACAAATGCACTGCCTGCATTGGCTGCCACAGTGCTGCAACTCCACAACCCGCTTCTCTCCTAAGCTGCCACATCATGTTTCTTGCACATGCGCAAGCAAACATTAAAATAGGGAGTGGTGACCCTTTCTAGATTTAAGATATCTTAGAAAGTATATCAAGAAAGAAAAATGCTAAATGATCACACTGGGCACAGTAATATTATCTCTGCAGTCAGGATATGGGTTGGGGTCACTGGATGTGAAGGATCTCTACTTAAACATTCCATTCAGACTCAGTCACAGAAAACATCTAAGGTTCATGCTGCCCTGCCCTTTAGTCTCACTTCAGCATCAAGGGTATTCACAAAGTGCTTAGCTGTGGTAGCAACTCACCTAAAAAACAAGTTGTGGTGGTATTTCCCTACCTAGACAACTGGCTAGTCTCAGGAAAATCAAAGCAGAACACAATGTGCTGCATACACCCGGAAAGAAGCAACTTGGAAAACCTAGATTTTCTAATAAACCTGAAGACATCCCAGACAGAACCAGTATAAGTCTTCAACTTCATAAAAGCAAAGCTAGACAGACTGCATGGAAGGGTTCTTTCTTTCACAAGGTATCAAATCTCATTGCCAGTGCAAAAGTATTCACCCTGGGCGGCCAAGAACTGCAAGGAACTTTCTGCAGTAGCTGAGTCACATGGCTTCATCCATAGCCATGGGGCCATGGGCTAGATTCCAGATGTGGGGCATACAGTACCACCTAAGAGGTTACTGGTCTCAAAGGTCAGACTTCCTAACTCAAGTAGTGCCAACCATAAAAAAAGCTTTGTACAGTCACTGGAGTGGTGGAAGGAGGAAAGCAACTTCAGAGAGGGCATTCCCTTCCTTCAGTAATCTCCCACCAAGGTCCTAAAAACAGAGGCTTCATTCCTGTGGTGGGGTGCCCACCTAGAGGACCTCACAGTAAGTGGCATCTGGCGCCCCCAGAAGACTCAGGGGTACATAAATCTCCTTGAGCTCTGAACAATACCACTGGCAATGCAATCATTCTCCCACTTACAGGGTCAGTCAGTCCAAATTCAGACAAACAACACCAGCCCATAGGGAAAATAAATATATTTTAGATATACTTATAATAAAGGGATACGCGATGGCCTGGCATGCAATACGGTATGTATCACAATGAGTGGACAGTGACCTTGGTTCACAAGTGGTGGAGCGTATCAGAGTCACGAGTAAGGTTTCTGAGATCACTTTCCATGAGTTGTGATACATAGGTACACACAACGGGACATCATGTGTCCATTTTATAGAACAGAGCTCTGTTTTTTATTACTTTTTTTTTGTTTGTTTAGTGTAGGAGCATGAGGAGGAGGGGAAGTGATGTGTAAACTGTGCTGATCACCAATGATGACTTGTACACTGTGATTGATATCTTTATGGTGTACATGTCACAATCTGGTTATCACACTGTGGTTGTGATACTTTTTTTTTGTGATACCATATCACTTCACCCTATTGTATAAATGTATATTACAAATACATGTTTGATCATAATTTTTTTTTTATGTAATTGTTTAACCAGAAGTATCACACTAAGCTAAAAGCTTTTTTACGGGAGCAACCTGAGAGCACAGGGAAGTTAAGTGACTTGCTCCGGTTCACACAGTATGCATGTGGCAAGCTGTAGGATTCAAACCCAGGTTTGGTTTGCTGGATATCACCAGATTTGCAGCTCAGAGCCTTAAACCACTGCGCTATACTGCCTCCCAATGTCTAAAATATATGCAAACTGTCTCAACTTGGCCGATTGTGAAATATCTGATTTATTTGCAGAATATATGTAACATATATTTTGACTGTCCCTCAGCATTTGTACCTGTCCTATTGATTCTTGTTTACTAATTTTACATTTCTGTTTCCATAAACCAGCTAATAATAAGTGTGCCCCTGGCTGCCACAATGCCCTGAAAGGGGTTTAATAACTGATGGTACCCATTGTGAGGTGCCCTAAAAAGGGCTACTAAATATTACCCATTAGCTAGTACAAGGTCCTGAAAATAATTTAAGTTTGCTCCCTGTTCACTGCCTTAATAAGGGCTTTTAATGGACTTCCTCTTCTGCTCAGCAGTAGCCCACACAAGGGCCCTTAATTAACTCCCTTCTACTCTGCCCTGACAAGCTGATCAGCTTCCACTGTTCTTTATGTAGCTTTCCCTACTTAATAACTCTGACAGAGGCTTTTTTTTTAACAAAGTTTTTCCTCCCATTGCTTGTGCTGATGGTGGATATATACCTGCTTATCTGGTCTCACCGGGCTGGGGACCATCAAAGGGTCATGGGATGGGGGATTTTCCCCCTTGTCTTCCTTTCTGCCAAGGATGGTGGCACCCGAAAGATGGCGGACTAACCCCTGGGCTGGTGATGTGCTGACACCTGTCTCAGCCAAGTGCCTGATGGCATTTTCCCTCTCCCTACATTATTGTCCTTGCATGCCAGTCATGCACCCACAGGTGGCAGTGTCAGAGTGGTGTGACAGCCCTCCCTCCCCAGAGGACAGCATCCCCTGAGATGCTCAGTCCTCTTCTTCACAGTCAGCCACTGATGACCCAGACTCATTTCTGAACCTGGGTCACTGGTGTCACAAGTGGTAGTGCAACCACTGCACTGATGGGTCAGCTCTGACAAAGGCTTTAACCAGCCTCCACATCTCCTGTCTCTAGAGCCCCTCCTGACATAATGGTGCATTAAGTGGTTGTCTCAGCCCTTCAATTTCCTCTTCCAGTCTCTTAATACAGAGTATTCCCCGCCTTCTGCCTTGACAGCCCTGAAAAGGGCTTTCAGATACTGTTTTCTAGCCCTTACAAGGGCTTTTAATTAGCCTTACCAAGGAGGCCCCTCTTCATTAGCACACAGCACTGTAAAGAATTTTTAATCTGCATCACTAAAACTCTGCTGCCTGTCATCAAAAGCCAATCTTGGTCTGCTACTGCAGGAACAGCACACAAAGACTTGAGGTATGCAGCATAGAAAGTAAAAGGAAGCTGGGCAACTGCATATGCATGATGACGAGGAACACATCTACAATCTCGTCCTGCTGCAGCACTGTTTTAATTTCTGCTTCTTAATGAAACCACCAACTGCACAGAGGAGCCCATCATGGGATACTGGGTTGAATGGGCATCTCTTAACATATGGCATCATGATGTTGGGACATTCAAAGCCCAAATTTACAGGAAGCAGCATCTCATGGGTTCTAGTGCTCCACATAATGCTTTTTCTCTTGGTGCCTGTCCCAGGGACAGGCAGGAAAATGAAACCAGCTGTCCCTGGTGAAAACTGGGTGTCTGGGACAGGCAGACAGGCAATCATTTCGACCCTTGATACCCAGACAAAAAGACAATAGAGTAAACCTGATGAAACATATCTTTAATTGTTTCTCTAATTAGCAACCATTTAGAAATCTGTAGCAGAATTATCATTTAATAATGCACCATTATCATGCACTTACAGAGTATACATTTATACTTGCACATAGGACATTCCTCTTAATCTTGCAATTTATTATGGCTTAAAGAGCTGCTGATGCCTCCAAGAAAACTTTAAAAAACATAATAATTAGGTATAATTCAGCTTGTATTACATATATATTCTATAGATTTCTCCTCCGTTATTTATTACTGATGAAATTTGCATGAATACATGATCTTCATCCCTTAGAGTTCATCTACCTCTATAGCCTACTCCCTACTTCATGTCACAATTCTCTGTTGTGACATCATAATCTGTTGCTGTGGGAGTAACTGAGATGTCACAAGCAGTGCATTATGACCTCAGGTAGGGAGAAAGCAACATGAATAGAGTAACTCTTCAGGAGTAATGATCTTGTTTTCATGCAAATGTCCTCAATAATAAATAATGGTAAGGAGACATACAGAACTAATGTGAAATACAAACTGAACTGTGTCTAAACATTATGTTTTGTAAAAGTTATATTGATGGCATTGTATGCTCTTTAAATTGATATTTATACCACCCCTGTTTGGTTTCTTTTTATGTTGGGGTGAGTTCCTGCATGTACTTGTTTTTAACTCTTTACCTTTCTTGTTCCCCTCTGGTCTGTAAGCTTTTGCAGTCAATTCAGAACTATTTTAAAAATAGAAATTACCATGAATTTGGTTGATAAACTGTATTTTTGAAATATGCAAATTAGTTATGCAAATATGTACACAGTACCACAGCAGGCATCTGCACAAATATATCTGAAATGTATAAAAATATATACTCTGCATACATTCTACACATACTGTATCTTGCAAGCAACTTACCTGGTCACCAAAAGCTAATAAATAAATAAACGAGATACATATTTTACTCACAGCAGAAGTCAGGCACACATGCACACTGGACCAAGAGCTCCAGAAGGCACGTCTTAGATTTTCCATCACAAAGTTTATGTAACCCCCTCCTCCCTCTAACTGTCTAGGGGTCCCGATGGGAAAAATGCGAGGAGGGGCACAGAACCTAAGTTCTCCAACAAGTAGCACACAGTTTCAGAGAGAAAAAATGCAGGCCTTACCTTGCGGGTGGAGTTTCAAGCACTAATAGCCCTCATCTTACCCACACGCTGCTGCACACCTCTGATAGGCTCGAGTGGGAAAGGAGATGGAAACCTTCTTTGGAGGGATCAATAAGGTTAGTTCGTTAAATAACCCAGCACAGCCATGTAAAAGAAAATATAATAACATTTATTTGAAGATATTAATAATTTTTAAAAATAAATATATGGAGCAGCTCCATGGGGCTGAGAGAGAACAAAAAATTAGAAGTGCACAGAGGCACTGGAAAGACCAGGACAGCTAGATCACACAGGCCTAGAAAAATAGACCAGAAACAGGCTCCATGCATAGATCTGCAAGCTGAACTCAAAGCTCACACCTGCTAACCATGTTTTCTGTAACCACCATTTTCCCGGGAGAAGTGCCTAACTCCTTCCCGCCTCTGGACCTTAAAGAACTGGGGCCTAATGCAGCCTAATCCCATACCATGGCTGCTCCATTTTCCCTTTCCTAGATGTCCAAAACTAGGTGCCATTTCCCTCCTCTGTACAGGGTTATGAAGTGACTTAAAACTGTGAAGCTGGATGAATGGCTCCCTCCTTCTGTTACTACTTTCCCCCTGCATTCCTTCATGGGTCTAACACAGGTCCTGCCCCAGACACGAGCACAGGAGGCCCAGTAAAGCAAATCCCAGGATACAGGCCTTTCAGCCTTACCTTTACCAGTGTGCCACATGGGAATGGCCTCCCTTGAAGCTGCCACCTCCAAGGGTCCCTGTCATGGCCCTGCCAAAACCATGACAGCTCCACTGCCATTCCATCTCATATTCTAGGTGCGGTAACTCCAGGATCCAGATGTAACGAACTTTGCTTCCACCTCCTATCTCTTTCCAACCAAAAATGACAAAGGCTCCCCCAACCACAACAATCACCAACTCCTGCCAACCTCCCCTACAGAGATGCCACACAATGCACTGCCACTGTCCAGGCCTGTACCTTCTGGGCTGGGGGGGTTTAAACCCCAACCACACTTGCCCTACCAAATCCACTGTTTCTCTCCCTCTCTCTCTCTCTCTGCAGTCCCCGAACTTATATAGCAGACAGGAACACCACCCCCTGGGGCAGGACACAGAAAGTGCCCGAAGCTAACACCTAAAAGGAGGGGCGACCAGAATAGTGAGCCCGCCTTGTGAGGGGACTTACATTTATTTGTATAATAAAGAAAAAATTGTAGAACTAAAGCCAAAAGTAGCAATAGGAAAAAAAAACAGATCTCCCCACAGGACCAACATTCTGTACTGTTTTTGAAAAAGCACGAGAATGACACGAAATGTCAATTCTGAGGGGAGGTTTGTTTTTTTACTATTGCTACTTTTGGCTTTGTCTTACAACATTTTATTTTTTTGTGCAAAAAAAAAAGCTTTGTGGTGCAAAAACTAAGAATTGCCTTCTGGAGTTCCTGATCCTGTGTGTGTGTGTGTGTGTGTGTGTGTGTGCATCTAATTGTTACCATGTCTGCTGTTTACATTTACGTTGTGAGCACCACTACATTTTGGAGCTGCCTTCTTTCCTTGTTTACATGTTTTACAATAAGAAGATATGTAGTTCATTTCATGTTCATTTTGTTCAATCTTTAAAATGATTATCACAAAGTATGCAAAAAAAAAACAGAAGAAAAAACATTGAATAATTTACAAAACCACCCACAATAATGACACAGACATACTTACAAACGTACATTAAATACAGTGAATACATCATATGTTTGCCTGTACATAATTGATAAGATACATATAAATAGCGGTGCAGGATTAGTCAGACTGTTTCTATTTATTGATCCATGATCATTTTCCTATATTGCACTATACCTATGGTCCAGCAGCTTTTTTCCTCATCTTCCTTGTGATTAAAAGATATTGCCCAACATTATGTATTATGAGCGAATCTTCAACAGTGAGAAGAACCAATATTAGATCGGTGTCACTGGAGGATAATAATGAGTCCACTATCGGGGATATCCAGTTATTTCTAATGTTATCATACCAGGGTCACCTTAATAACACATGGGCTATGACTTCTTTTTCTCTTAACTTACAGCCACACAAACAGTCTTTAGGATCCTTAGATTTTTTGTACAATGCAGTTTTAATATTTGATTTGAATAATTCTAATCTGAATCTAGTGAAGTTTTGCAGCAAGTTAGGGTCCTCTAAGACATCTAGATAATATTTGAAGTAGTGCTGGTTATCATTACATGAATAACACTTGGCGTTATTAGAGGCACCAATACATACCAAATCACAGTTCCTATGCAGATGTGTAGAAATAGTTCATTCAATATATATTTACAGAATGTAGTCTATATATGTGTGTGTGTGTGTGTGTGTGTATATATATATATATATATACACACACATATATTATAAAGGTATAAGTAGTATAAATTCCAGTCATATTTATAGACTCTGAAATGTATTTATTTGCTATGTAAAACATGTATTTTAAATATATATATATATTTATACAATAGGGGTGAGTGATAAATGAGTGAGATAAAACAGTGTGCATCATCCACTGCAGTGTGATATTTTTACCCTCTGCTCTGCTGTGATGATATCAGCCATTTACACACACAGGTCACACAAAGGTCACTGATATCATCACTCTAGGCAGCTTTCCCCTCAGCATGCAAGAAACACCTGTGCTGTTACCATAGACACAAATGCAGAACTACATGAGACGTCTCACTGCTGCCTGCAGCTAACTCAGGTAGCATTACAAAACACTCTCACCTATTCCCCACAATCTAACGTCCTACTCATTACCGTGATACTTTCAGCTTGACTGCTGCCAGAATTCTAAAGAACACAGCTTCACAAAACAGTCTGTTCCTCACTGCTTCCTGCATCTAACTCAATTACCACTAAAAACAGTCTCAGCCATGCCCAACATGTATCCTATATATGTATACATATATATATATATATATATATATATATATATATATATATATATATGTACTATACTATACATATGGGCCGAGGAGTTGCACCTGGCACAACTGAGTTGCACCAGCACAACCCCAGAAATGTGTCCTGGGGCAATATTCAAAAGGAGGAATTGTGCAGTGCAATTCCCAATGCACCAGGGTGCAAAGATAATGCATGCAGCACATCTCCAGGGGGGCATGCCCATGCATATGTGGCACATCCCAATATTCAGCCTGGAATGTGTGGTGCATCTGCCAGTACATCCCAGAGATGTGCCTCATACCTGGGCACAAAGTTGAGCCTGTAAATAATGGCTCAACTCGTAGCCACCCACAGGCGGGATGCAGTAGAACAGGGTGCATCACAGCAGCCGCAGAATTGTGAATGACCATTACAGTATGCACTGCAAGTCCATTGGTCCACAGTGTGGACCAATGAGCATGCGACAGATACTGTAAGCTGTCATTTGGTGGGCAGCCATGGAGATATGCAGGGCGGGGTAGCTCAGTGGCCTGAGGGTCCTGTGTGGGTGGGGGCATGGGGGACCACTGGACTACCAGGAAGTGGATTCGGACAATTTCTTAGTGATCAGGGTATGGGCGGGAAGGGGGGTACAGTACCACTAGACTACCAGGGAAATTAAATAATATATTTCTTGGTGATCAAGGTTACTGGATGGGTAGTGGGGTACCACTAGACTACCAGGGAAATTAAATACATATAGTTCTTGGTGATTGGGGTTACTGGATGGGGTGGGGGTACCACTATATATTTGTCAGCAATCAGGCTTACTGCATTGGGGGGGGGTACCACTAGACTACCAGGAATAGGCAATATATGTATGTAGAGTGATCGAGGTTACAGGCAGGAAGGGGAGAACCACTGGACCACCAGGGATCATAAAATTGTATTATGGTTGTGATTGGGGGTTCGGGGAAGGGGGAACCACTGGATCACCAGGGAGTTTAATGTTACATTACAATGATGATCAGTGGCATGAGATGGGGAGGGGGTAGTACTGCAATACCTGGTACTGGGACTACATGCTGTACAGTGTGCCATGTGCATTTTGCTGACCAGCCCTGCACAACTCATGCAAATGGAGCTGTAATGATATGCAAATGTCCCCATTTGCACCTTGCATGCATTATAACCTCATTTGCATATTGGTGTCTGAATATCAGGAATTTGCATCTGGTGTATCTGTGATGTGCTGGCGCATTTGTCATTTCTAGTATTCATATCTGTCTGGAGGATGCGCTGGTACATTGTATTTTTGCTGCGGGCATTTTGTGATATATTTAGACGAGATGCACCCTGGCACATCTCCTTTGAATATATCCCTTTGTTTCTCCAACGTAACTCAGTTGTGCCATTGCCAGGTGCAATTTTGAGTATCGGCATATAAATATATATATATATATATATATATATATATATATATATATACAGTATATGTATTTGTGTGTGTGTGTTTTTATATGTTATAGGGGCGCGGTCATGCCCCTAAAGTTTGGGTTCAATGGCCATGTATGTTAAGCCCCAAAGTTGAACTTTAATAACTTTGCAAACGTTTGACTGATTCACATCAAATTTTGAATATGCCCTGGAGGTCTCTTGACGTAGCAAGTTTAGTTCCGGTCAAATGTACAGGTGCAGAGATAGACATTGTCAAAAAATGTGAAATTGACCACTTTTTTGTCAAATTCTTTGTCCTGCCGCTGTGCAAAAATGGCTTGGGATTTTGGTCTGAAATTTTCAGGGTGCAATAGTAGCCACAGACACTGCCGGCTATTTCCCGAAATTTCTGTGATATTTCCAGAAATATCTGATGCTTTTTGCATTTAAAGAGTAGGGGCAGCAGAGAGAAACTCTTCAGAAATTTCGTGAAATATCTGGAAATAGCTTGCAATGTCTGTGGCTACCACTGTACATAGGTCTTGGGTCACAAATGTGCCTTTTGAAGGTTTGGTGAAAAAATATTAATTTGTTCTAAAGTTACAAAATTGTAAAATTTCTCATTATTTCGTATGGGAGAAGTTAGATATCCCATGCAAAACAGAATCCTGTATGGCAAATGGGTAATCCTTTTTTCATAAATGGGAAATCCTTTTTCATGTTGCTGCCATCTTGTTTTCAGTTAGCTAGGAAAACAGAGTTAAATTGCCAAAGAAATATAATGCTTTGGTAAACACCAACAGTTGTGTTTATCTAATTGGGGCCTATAGAATCTGATTCTGGGGTCAGTTTTTATTTATTATTGAGAAATTTGGTTTAATGTGTTGAAATCCTTGCCCCCTCCCAGATCGTAATAGTTTCTGGTATCCCAGTGGTCCCTCCCCTATACTGGGAAAAGGAAGTCCTAGTAGTACATATGTTGGTTTTCATATCCCTGGTGACTCTTCAAGATCACCTTTTGGGTGGGATTTAAAACATTTCATCTACCAGGTTCATGAAGTGGCGTAACAGACGATGTTGACAATTTATTTATTTATTTAGTTAAACATCAGTTTAGAAACCTTATTGGTTCAAAATGTTAACAAAAACAATGTTGAAATTTTATTTATTTAGTTTTTGTTGACCAGGTAAGTGCACTATACAAATCCTGCCTATTTTCAGGCACAACCCGGGGGAGGGAGATACAGATGAATGCCAACTGACCTTTAACCAGATTAAGCTGTTGGTGTTTTTTTTTTTTAAGTGAATGAGGGCAATTTGGCCAGGACACCAAGGAGATTCCCCTACTCTCTTTTCAATAAGTGCCATGGGAGCTTTAACATCCACCTGAACTACCACCAATCCAGGCAGATGGGAACCTTGGTTTAACATCTTTAACCCAAAAGACAGCACCTCAGAAGTGCAACACCCCTCCTGCTGCACTTCAGTGTCAGTACTGGGATAGTAACACAAGTGCCAGATGTGGGAACTGAACCCACAGCCCTCTGATCTCCCAGCCTCAGGAACAAGTGTGCTACCTACTGAGCCACTGACATTTGGCAACATTCACTCCTTACTTTGATAATTTTCAGCATTTTGACCCCATATTTCAATATAACCATTTTTTCACACCACCTCATGCATGTAACAAGTGTTGTTTTTCAAATCCTGTCCAAAATGTGTTTTCACTGTTGTGGCAAGAAATGATGTTTCAGCCAATATTTTATACATTACATCTATCACATTCAAAAGGGGGACATAAAAACACGTTATAGTGTATGATGGAACGTTGCTGTATATGGAAATCCATCCCTTCTACAATGTTGTTATGCTGCACTAGTTACATAGCTACTGCAGCATAACACTTAGAAGGTGGGTGTGCATGCGAGATTGGGTGACTGGCGATCCTCTGAGAACGGCCGCGGCAGTGCAACAGTCTCAGGAGGCAAAAATGACCACATAAACCAGCAAGAAAGTAATGACAGTCTTTGTATGAGTTACCATACACTATGAAAGACTGTGTATGATCGTTCATACACACCAAGGGTATTTTTCAATTCTCGAGGTTTCCATGGTAATGAAACCTCTCGAGCTGCACTCTTGAGGTCTCCAGTTACCAAGGAAACCTCTTGAGTAGAAAAATACCCTTATTGTGTATGAGTAATCATACAAAATCCTCTATGTTAAAAATGTGAGGTTAAAACGTAAAATAAAAAAGTTATGAAGAAACGTGTGACGGACCAGCAGCTGGCCCAGTGAGTAGCGTGCTCTGTTCCAGTGCTGCTGACTTGAGTTTGGGGACAAGCTCAGAGAACTGGCCTATGCTGTCACATGCCACTGCTCCAAGCCTGAGGAACTATTGTGCACTGTTCAGCTGCACTGGCAATACCTTGTGTCACGCTTAGGAGTCTTCCCTCACAAGGGGGTGATGTGGGTATCAAGTCCTGATGCAGCCATGTTCTGCATCATAAAAAGTGGATTGGTATGAAAAATGGGGCTTAAAATATTTCCACTATTCTGGAGGTCAGACTGCCAGCACAGCAGTAGCGCTAACGATTACCACACCAATAACTCGGTTTGGGGAAGAGCCTGGATCGTCACTTTATTTATGTACCACAGAACTTTACCTGCTGCCATGGAAGTAGGCCTAATTGTGCCAGAGAAGGTCAGACTGCATGCTGCAGATGTGCCACAAATTACCTCCCAGAAGTCAATGCGCACACTCCACAAGGGGTACCTGTGCCTCTGCGGCAGCTACAAGGGGCATTCCCCTTCAAGAAGTTTATAATGCAGCTACCTTGAGCACAGTGAATACCTTCACAAAGCACTGTTGTCTGTTGTTGTCCCATCAGTGTATCGATAGGGCTACCGCATGCGATTCCAGTGACATGGGTTTGGAAGTGAGACGTGATCGTTGGGGGTCAGGAGAGCAGGATCGAGCATCCCAGAGGATGCTCTCTTCCTCCAGGGAGGGAAGGGCAGCCAGCTCCACCACTATACTGTCACCTGGGGAACACAGATGACAGTGTATTTGGAGTGGTGTGTGGGAGGGATGGAAGGACAGCCAGCTCCACTGCTATACTGCCACCTGGGGGAACACAGATGATGGTATTTGGAGTGGTGTGTAGGACGGATGAAAGGACAGCCATCACCACCTCTATCCTGCCATCTGGGGAACACAGATGACAGTGTATTTGGAGTGGTGTGTGGGAGGGATGGAAGGACAGCCAGCTCCACCTCTATACTGTCATCTGGGGGAACACAGATGACAGTGTATTTGGAGTGGTGTGTGGAAGGGATGGAAGGACAGCCAGCTCCACTGCTATACTGACACCTGGGGAACACAGATGACAGTGTATTTGGAGTGGTGTGTGGGAGGGATGGAAGGACAGCCTGCTCTACCACTATGCTGCCACCTGTGGGAACACAGATGACAGTGTATTTGGAGTGGTGTGTGGGAGGGATGAAAGGACAGCCAGCTCCACCACTATGCTGCCACCTGGGGAACACAGATGACAGTGTATTTGGAGTGGTGTGTGGGAGGGATGGAAGGACAGTCAGCTCCACTGCTATACTGCCACCTAGGGGAACACAGATGACAGTGTATTTGGAGTGGTGTGTGGGAGGGATGGAAGGACAGTCAGCTCCACTGCTATACTGCCACCTGGGGGAACAGAGATAACAGTGTATTTGGAGTGATGTGTGGGAGATGGGATGCAAGACTGGTGCTGTGCTATGCACGACTGCATGTGTGCACATGCGTACCCATGTTGCCTACATCCTGAGGACTGGGACAAGAGCTTTCTATTTTATTTATTTATTTAAAAGTTTTACCAGGAAGGCATGCTGAGCAGACTACCGCTCGATTCTCGATGCGTCCTGGGGAGTGTTGGGGGTGGGAGGATGCATAAACACACACATAATACAAAAATTAACACAGAATATATACAGGATATATACAGTATGTACACAGCAAGTGTAGCGACAGAACATCAAAGTTAATAAGGCATACATATGAGGAAAGGTATAAAAGATAAACTATATCGGGTTTGCAGTTAGAACATTGGAGCCACCATGTCTGATACTGGTTGGAGAGCTGGACCCTTGTCTTAGTGTGAGCTTAGGCTGCATGAGCGGTCAGCAGAGAAATGCCCTTTGAGGAGGGAGTTGAGTATCCGAGAGGAGGGAGCATGCCGAATAACTGCAGGCAGGGAGTTCCATAACTTTGGCATGCGAGCTCTAAAGGCCAGTTGGCCGGCAAAGGTCGCCATATAAGGGACTTGCAGGAGCCGGGAGTTGCAATTCCTGAGTGAGTAGCCAGAAGGTGTTTGAGCATCTAGAGGACAAGAGAGGTATGAGGGCAGTAAATGGGCCCAGAATTTGGCTGTGAGTGTACTGCAGTGGGACTGGCGTCTATTGTTAAGTGAAAGGAGGCTGAGGGACTGGTAGAGGTCGCAGTGGTGGGTGGAGGGTGTACAATCCAGAGCAAAGCAACAGAAGGAGGGAAAAAGAGGGTCTAGTCATGCTAGGGTGGACTTAGGGGCAGCACTGTACACTACATCCCTGTAGTCAAAAATAGGGAGGATCATTTTCTCCCCAATTGCCTTGCGGGCTGGCAGAGGGATACAGCCACGGTTACGGTATAAGGCGCCCAGTCAAGGGTGCAGTTTATTGTGGATAGCATTGATATGTGCAGCGAAGTCAAGGTGCTGGTCCAATCAGACCCCAAGATATCTGAAAGTGGTGCAACCCCATCTGGAGTACTGTGTGCAGTTCTGGAGACCCCATCTCCGCAAAGACATAGACAGAGTGGAGGCTGTGCAGAGGAGGGCAACCAAAATGGTACAGGGTCTGCACCAGAAGACATACGAAGAAAGACTAAAGGAGCTTAATATGTATACCCTTGAGGAAAGAAGGGAGAGAGGGGACATGATAGAAACAAATCAACAAAGTCCAGGAGGGTAGCATCTTTCAGAAAAAGAGATGTGCAAGAACAAGGGGACACAATTTGAAGACCGAGGGGGGACGGCTCAGAGGTAATGTGAGGAAGTATTTTTTCACAGAGAGGGTTGTGGATGCATGGAACAGCCTCCCTGAGAAGGTCATGGAGTTAAGAACAGTGGGGGAATTCAAGAATGCATGGGACAGGCATAAGGCAGTCCTAGTGGGGGGTAGGAGGAAGTAAGCTGTTGGTTAACTAGGATCTGCAGCTTATCTGTTAGGTAGGAAAATGGGCAGACTAGGGGGGCCAAGCAGTCCTTATCTGCCATCAAATTCTATGTTTCTAAGCTTCTGGGGGGACCCATATAGGGTCTTGATGGTTGGAGTGTCGGGGAGACGGGAGAGTCTCTGCCTTGTACCGAAGGTTAAAGAGACAGTTTTCTTGGCATTAAGAGTAAGTTGATTTGAGTGGAACCAGAGCTGACTACCATTGAAGTCTTGCTGGAGGCTGAGTGCCACTTCCAGGGGGGAGGGGCCTGAAGTATACAGCACTGTGTCATCAGCATACATGTGAATGGATGTGTGTGGGCAGGCTGATGGCAGGTCGTTCAGGAAAATTGAGAACAGAATTGGGCCAAGGACAGAGCTTTGCAGTACGCCTATCTATGTGAGTTAGTAGTTGTGGTTTACTTGGTAGGTTGTTTATTTTTACTCTATCCTTTGTCTATAGCCTTGGCTGGGCTAGTCTAGCCACAAGCCCCAGCTTGTTTTTATCCCCCCCCTGCTTTTTACTTCACTCCTGGTGAACAGAACTTATAAGATAAGGGGGCCAGCAACAGTTATCAGTAGGCGAGCAGCACCACATGGGAGGCATGCAGGCACTGTAGCCAGTAGCCGTCATTGGCCCCATGACCAAAAGATTTACTTCTGAGGGGTCCTAGTGCCTGGGACCCAGATCCATTAGTGGTACTTAAGAGAGAGGATATTCAGGAAGAGCATCAGTTACAGCAAGTAGGTAATTTTCATATACAGGTGAGTAACCTCTGTTTGCCCTCCTAGGTCATAATTCTATCCTCTCTAAAAATCCACTCTTCATGCTCCTGCTAGGTTCCATTCATGACCTGAGTAAAATCACCAAAAGTCTCAGGGTATGCAAACCTTGATTTGAGCAATCATTTGAGACCCACATTAACTACACCTGTGAAATCTCATTTTATCATCTGCATAGTGTTTCCAGCATTTGGGCCTACAGTGATCTTGCCTCTGCACAAACACTCCTACATGCATTTGTTACATCTCATATTGACTATTGAAACTTGCTCCTTATTGGCCTGCTATCCTCCTTTGTCAATAAGAGCCAACATGTTCAATATGTAACAGCTGGACTCCTGATAAGGACACATAGCCAAGATGCACCTCAGCCATTTTTCATGCTCTACAATGGATGCGTGCAAAGCAGCGCTTTCATTATTAGGTTGCTTTTTTCTTGACTTTTAAAGCCCTACATGCTCAGGCTCCAGCCTGTGTTGCTAAACTGATTCTGTCCTATGTGCCCAAACACCCACACTGCAGGGTTCACACTTAACTTTTTTATTTTTTTTTGCTGTGGTCCTGCTGGGAAAGTGGTACCAATTTGCACTGGCTCCAAGTTATAATGGAGATTTTTTGGGGGGGAAAAAAGGACTCCCTCTCCCCTTCCCTTTCCAATTACTCTGGTTTCCAGTGGCACCCTCTCTCCCCCCATCCCTTTAATTTCTCCCTGGTGTCCAGTGTCACCCCAAGAGCACCCCAACGCCATAACACTGGTCCTTGATGGCTGCTGGCACAGACCCTCTGCTCACCTCCTCAGCCAGCTGCAGTCTCAACTCATGCAACTGCAATACAGCAAAAACAAAAACCTACAGTAGTTAATACCCTCCTCCCCCACCTCAGCTCCACCACTTTCCCCACCCATGTCCCCTTAGTCACAAACTCACCCACAAGGTGACAAGTATTAGTATAATATAGTCCTGAAGCAATGCACCAGTGATCCTATCTTAACAGTCTTACTGTCAGGCCTGAATGCCGGCAATCTCTGTCACTGAATGTCAAAAAAAACAGTCTCTATGACCTATGACAGCAAACAAAAGCTGTCCAGATTAGACTCTTCCCCCACCTTTCACACCCTAGCAGGTTCTAAACTGGGTGACATCCCCTCATTTAAGTACCTAGGGCTATGGCTAGACAAGAATCTTGACTTCAGGGTACATGTAGATGCCATACACAAAAAGCTTCTTCCTAATCACCTCCTCAGCCATATCAGATGACCTAAAGGTGGGCAAGCAATGTGAGAAGGCAGCAAGGAGGGCTGGGGGGATACTGGGATGCATAGGGAGAGGCATCACCAGTAGAAAACAGGAAGTTATTATCCCTCTGTACAGACAGCTGGTGAGACCCCATCTGGAGTACTGTGTGCAGTTCTGGAGACCCAATCTCCGCAAAGACATAGACAGGATGGAAGCTGTCCAGAGGAGGGCAACTAAAATGGTGCAGGGTCTGCACCGGAAGACATATGAAGAGAGACTTAAGGAGCTTAATATGTATAGCCTCGAGGAAAGGAGGAGAGGGGACATGATAGAAACTTTCAAGTACCTCAAGGGAATCAACAAAGTCCAAGAGGGTAGCATCTTTCAAAAAAAGAGGTGTGCAAGAACAAGAGGGCACAATTTGAAGATAGAGGGGTGGCTCAGAGGTAATTTAAGGAAGTATTTTTTTTCACAGAGAGGGTTGTGGATGCATGGAATGGCCTTCCGGAGGAGGTTGTGGAGTCAAAATCAGTGGTGGAATTCAAGCATGCATGGGACAGTCATAAGGCAATTCTGGGGGTGGGGTAGGAAGAAGTAGGCTGCTGGTTAACTAGGATCTGCAGCTTATCCAGTAGGTAGGAAATGGGCAGACTGGGTGGGCCACGGTCCTTATCTGCGTCAAATTCTCACGTTTCTATGTTTCTATAAGCCGGTGCTCTGTAATATGATTTGTGAGTTGCTTGCCAGTGCAAGCCAGATGAGAAATTGTCCAAAAGATGATTCTCCTAGTCTTTGACTTCAGGAATATTGTCTACAATTCTGCCCCTAAGGCCACCCTATCCAGACTGGATGTTCTCTTCAATTCCTTCTGCCGCTTCGTACTTAGTTGCCCCCTTCTTAAATACCACTGTAATCTCTACACCTCGCTCTCATTTTCATCCCTCTCTGCCACACATCACTAATCTAGTAGGGAGGTACTGGCTTGGTTCTCTGCCACCCTACTTGTTCTTCCTCTTTCTAATCCCAGCTCCCTCCTGCAATTCCCTCTGATCCTCCACACACAGAACGCTTGCCCTCCCACCCTGGTGTACATCATCTGGTCGCACCGCCTGCTCGTACAATTTCTCCAACATCTGGAACTCACTCATCCTCGAAATTCCTTCTGCCCAATCTCACCACTCCCTTGCTCTCCTTTGCAAACACACTGTTTACTGCTGCAACTGCAATTAGCCTCTCATAAACCATCCCCTTTTTACTTCCCTTTCCTTTTCACCAACCTCTGACCACCTACCTGTTAGTCTCCTCTTGCCAACCTTACCCTCTCCTGTCCCTTCCCCCAGTTTGCCTCCCCCACTGTCCCTCATAATTGGCCCCCTGCATCCCTCAGCTCTCCTTGACTTTCAACCTCCTTATTCTCCCATTCCCTCACCCTCTGTCTCACCCCTGCTACTTCTACACTGCACTTTCTCTCTCTCCACTATCTTATCAACTCCTGGTCCCCTTGCAGGGTTTTCAGCATCTTGAAGGCAGTTGGTTTTGGCTGCCTTTTCTCACCCCTCCCCTCTAATTCCTTCCCCCCACACACCACCCTGCTGGTTAAACCATCTTGTCACATTACTTTATAGCACTTAATATTCTTATTTCTGTACTCTCATTAAGCACTTGTGCAACATATGCCACTTACCCGGCTACCTGTTTGCATTATTGTGTTTTTAGCATTGTACATTCTTCAAGTAATTCACTTTTGTATTTTTGCTGGTATTCCTAAGTATGTGTAAATTCTTATGTTGTGTCTTAAAGCTATGTTATTGACATTTTTATTATCCACTTCCTGTCACAATCCATCTCATCATGATTATTTGTCCTGGCTTGAAAGGCATTGTATTTGACTTGCACACTATTTTTGCACCGGAAGCGAGTTGTTTGCAGCTCATGTTGCCTTCCTGGTGAAACTTTTCTAAATAAATAAATCTCTCCCAGCTGTGCTTTGCAATACCGTGTGAGGGAGAGACTGACAACATTCATGCTCTGTGGAGATACTGTTAAGGTATGATCGTGGTGTGTGGCTTCATGACTTTTTCTAATACTTCTCACCTATTAGATGAGTTTTCTGACTAAGGGGACATGGATGTTGAGGCTGCTGGATCTGAAATGTGTTGGGGAATTTCTTTTTACACTAGCCTGAACTGGAAAGTCAGGGAGGAGTTACACTGGTTCTAGGCAATTTGCACTGTGCCCCAGACCAGTAAATTAATATTAAAATCTATTACTGCACTGGTTACTAATTTGCTTATAACTAGCTCAGAGTTAGTACTACCTTTTTTTTATTAATTTATTTATTTAGATTTTGGGTTTTCAACCTTTGAATCGAGACTCATTTCCAAAGGCACCATGAAAGGATAAGAGCTGGCACGTTCGCACTGTAGGTAAATTGTTTCACTTTTAAAACAGATTTCTGGAACTTTTCTCGAGCCCAGGTCTTATCAGGGTTTGAGCACGCTTCCAAAATTCCAGTCTACAAGCAGGTTATTTGCGAACACAATCTGGGCCAGCATGCGTTTGAAATGGTTCAAGCGCTGAGAGTCGTTTCAAATGCCCCAGTGCGATGAAACAGGGCCATATTTTCCTCTTCAAAGTGGGGTTGAAGTGAAACTAAAAAAAAATTTCTTATTCTTTTTTTTGACAGAGGAATTTTGGAAAAAATTCCACAGGAAAATTCAAGCTTTTCAGTAACAGTCATGGAAAGGACCTGATGTTTAAAGATTCCACCTACCGTTTAGTGAGGACACCAGACAAAATAGATTCTTTTTCATTCCTCGGCCCAAGATATGTTGGTGCTCTCAAGGCACTTCAACAAGGTATAGTATGCCTGGTTTTCCGATGTTAATGAATGGTGTGAGAAAGGGAAGGGTGACAACTGTACATGAGGCAACCCTCTGAGATATACTGTATCTTTATTTAAAATGTGTTTATCGGGTAAACATAGAATTTGAATTTGACGGCAGATAAGGACCGCTTAGCCCACCCAGTCTGCCCATTTCCCTATCTGATGGATAAGCTGCAGATTCTAGTTACGAACTCACGACCATGCAATGCAGATTTTCACAGGAGATCTGAGCAACTAATACACAACATATACAAAGTATGCAAACAGAGTGAAGATAAATAAATAAGTAGTACAGTTACATACACATCCAGTTATGCAACAAGATTTCACTAATTTTTTTAAATACAGCACAGGTTACAGTACTTTATTGATCTGTCTCCACATGCTACAGTCCTTTATAGGAGGCAGTATAGTGCAGTGGGTTAAGGCTCTGAGCTGCAGATCTAGAAACCTGGGTTTGAATCCTATAGCCACCTACATGCATATTGTGTGATCCTGAGTAAGTTAGTTAACTTTCTTGTGCTCCCATGTTGCATCTGGAAACAAGCTTTGGCTTACTGTGCTACTCCTGGTTAAACAATGTTCCCTTTCCCTTTCCTTTATTGATATGTCCCTACATGTTGTAGTACTTTATTGATCTGTCCCCACATTCTGTAATAGTTTATTAATCTATCCCCACGTGCTGCAGTACTCTATTGATCCGTCCCTACATGCTGCAGCATTTTATTGATCTGCCCTCCCCCCCACATGCTGTAGTGCGTCATGTATCTGTCCCCATATGCTGTGGTACTTTATTGATGTGTCCCCATGTGGCACTGTACTTTATTGATCTGGCCTCACACGCTGCAGTACTTTATTGGGCTATCCCCAATTACTGCAATACTTTCTTATTCTGTCCCACATGCTGCAGTACTTTATCAAACTGTTCCACATGCTGTAGTACTTAACAGTTGGTCCCTTCATGCAGCAGTATGTTACTGATCAGTCCCCACATGCTGTAGTACTTCATTGTTTTGTCCCACATGCTGCAGTACTTTTTGATCTGTCCTCTGATGCTGCATTACTTTACTGATCAGTCCCCACATGCTGCATTACTTTATTGATCTGTCCCCTGATGCTACATTACTTTACAGATCAGTCCCCACATGCTATATTACTTTATTGATCAGTCCTCACATGCTGCAGTACTTTATTGATCTGTCCTCTGATGCTGCATTACTTTATTGATCAGTCCCCACATACTGCATTACTTTATTGATCAGGTCCCACATGTTGCAGTGCTTTATTGATCTGTCTCCTGATGCTGCATTACTTTGTTGATCAGTCCCCACATACTGTATTACTTTATTGATCTGTCCCCACATACTGTATTACTTTATTGCTCAGTCCCCACATGCTGCAGTACTTTATTGATCTGTACAGATGCTGCATTACTTGATTGATCAGTCCCCACGTATTGCATTACTTTATTGACCAGGTCCCACATGATGCAGTACTTTATTGATCTGTCCGGATGCTGCATTAATTGATTGATCAGTCCCCACGTACTGCATTACTTTATTGATCAGGTCCCACATGCTGCAGTACTTTATTGATCAGTCTCCTGATGCTGCATTACTTTGTTGATCAGTCCCCACGTACTGCATTACTTTATTGATCAGTTCTCACATACTGTATTACTTTATTGATCTGCCCCCTGATGCTGCATTACTTTATGATCAGTTCCTACATGCTGCACTACTTTATTGATCTGTTCCCTGATGCTGTATTACTTTATTGATCAGTCCCCTCATACTGCATTACTTTATTGATCAGTCCTCACATACTGCATTATTTTATTGATCAGTCCCCGCATGCTGCAGTACTTTATTGATCAGTCCCCACATGCTGCACTACTTTATTGATCTGTCCCCTGATGCTGCATTACTTTATGATCAGTTTCTACATGCTGCACTACTTTATTGATCTGTTCCCTGATGCTACATTACTTTACTGATCAGTCCTCACATGCTGCATTATTTTACTGATCAGTTCCTACATGCTGCAGTGTTTTATTGTTCTGTCCCACATGCTGCAATACTTTATTGATCTGTCTCCACAAGCTGCAGTACTTTATTGTTCTGTCCCCTGATGCCCCTGCAGTACTTTATTGATCAGTCCCCACATGCTGTAGTACTTTACTGCACTGTCCCCTGATGCTGCATTACTTTATGGATTAGTCCTCACATGCTGTAGTACTTTATTGTACTGTCCCCTGATGCTGCATTACTTTATTGTTCAGTCCCCACATACTGCATTACTTTATTGATCAGTCCCCACATGCTGCACTACTTTATTGATCTGTCCCCTGATGCTGCATTACTTTATGATCAGTTCCTACATGCTGCAGTACTTTGTTGATCTGTCCTCTGATGCTACATTATTTTATTGATCAGTCCCGACATCCGGCATTACTTTACTGATCAGTTCCTACATGCTGCAGTACTTTATTGTTCAGTCCCCACATGCTGCAGTACTTTATTGATCTGTCCCCTGATGCTGCATTACTTTCTGATCAGTTCCTACATGCTGCAGTACTTTACTGATCTGTCCCCTGATGCTACATTACTTTATTGATCAGTCCCCACATCCTGCATTACTTTACTGATCAGTTCTTACGTGCTGCAGTACTTTATTGTTCTGTCCCGCATGCTGCAGTACTTTATTGTTCTGTCCCCTGATGCCCCTGCAGTACTTTATTGATCAGTCCCCACATGCTGTAGTACTTTACTGCACTGTCCCCTGATGCTGCATTACTTTATGGATTAGTCCTCACATGCTGTAGTACTTTATTGTACTGTCCCCTGATGCTGCATTACTTTATTGATCTGTTCCCTGATGCTACATTACTTTACTGATCAGTCCTCACATGCTGCATTATTTTACTGATCAGTTCCTACATGCTGCAGTACTTTACTGTTCTGTCCCACATGCTGCAATACTTTATTGATCTGTCTCTACAAGCTGCAGTACTTTATTGTTCTGTCCCCTGATGCCCACATGCTGCAGTACTTTATTGATCAGTCCCCACATGCTGTAGTACTTTACTGCACTGTCCACTGATGCTGCATTACTTTATGGATTAGTCCTCACATGCTGTAGTACTTTATTGTACTGTCCCCTGATGCTGCATTACTTTATTGATCTGTCTCCACATGCTGAAGTACTTTATTGATTGTCCCCACATGCTGCAGTACTTTATTGACATGTCCCCACATGCTGCAGTACTTTATTGACCTGTTGCCACATGCTACATTACTTTATTCTTCTGTCTACACATACTTTAGTGCTTTGACAGAGCAGGGCAGAGGCAGGAAACTACAGACCTCAGTGATAGAGAAAATGATGGAATAACTTCTGAAGGAACGAACTGTTGAGTACCTAGAGACCAGAGGGGCACAGGACCCAAGGCAGCATGGATTCACAGTGGGAAAGCCATGTCAGATAAATCCAATAGATTTATTTCACTGGATGACCAAAGTAGTAGACCAGGGAGGAGCTGTGGACATGGCCTACCTAGACTTTAGCATGGCATTTGACACAGTCCCACACAAAAGATTAATATACAAGTTAGCCAGCCTTGGAATGGGTCCCAAGATGGTAGCCTGGGTAGAAAATTGGCTGGAGAACCGGACACACAGGGTAATAGTAAACAGAGTCCACTCTGAAGAAAGGGGGGTTACTAGTGGGGTACTGCAGAGTTCAGTACTAGGACTGGTCCTCTTCAATATCTTTATAAATAACATTGCAGAGGGACTGGAAGGAAAAGTATGTCTCTTTGCAGACAACACAAAGATCTGCAACAGGGTCGATATACAAGGTGGGGTGGAAAGGATGAGAAGGGACTTGGCAAGATTGGAGGAATGGTCAAATGTATGGCAGCTCAGATTCAATGCAAAGAAGTGCAAAGTAATGCACCTGGGAAACAAAAACCCAGGAGAAGAGTACACAATAGGGGGTGAGATACTATCAACAACAAAAATGGAAAGGGACCTGGGGGTAGTCATATCAGATGACCTTAAGGTTGGCAAGTAATGTGAGAAGGCAGTATGGAGGGCTGGAGGGATACTGGAATGTATAGGGAGAGGCATCTCCAGCAGAAAACAGGATGTTGTTATTCCTCTGTACAGACAGCTGGTGAGACCCCATCTGGAGTACTGTGTCCAGTTCTGGAGACACCATCTTCACAAGGACATAGACAGGATGGAGGCAGTCCAGAGGAGGGCAACTAAAATGTTGCAGTGTCTGCACCAGAAGACATATGAAGAGACTTAAGGAGCTTAATATGTATACCCTTAAGGAAAGGAGGGAGAAGGTGGACATGATAGAAACATTCAAGTACCTCAGGGGAATCAACAAAGTCCAAGAGGGTAGCATCTTTCAGAAAAAGAGGTGTGCAAGAACAAGGGGCACAATTTGAAGATAGATGGGGGATTGGCTGAGAGGTAATGTGAGGAAGTATTTTTTCATGGAGGGGTTGTGGATGCTTGGAATGGCCTTCCTGAGAAGGTTGTGGAGTCAAAAACAGTGGGGGAATTCAAGAATGCATGGGACAGACATAAGGCAATTCTAGGGGGTGGGGGTAGGAGAAAGTAGGCTGTTGGTTAACAAGGATCTGCAGCTTATCCTGTAGGTAGGGAAATGGGCAGACTAGGTGGGCCAAGCAGTCCTTATCTGCCATCAAAGTCTATGTTTCTATGTCCCATATTTCTATGAACTTGAAATTGAACATAAACTTCTGTGGAGCAACAAAATCATTTTCTGCTGGTGCCTGTGCACTCACACTGAGTATTATGGAGATCCTAGTATCTGCTGAAGACACATGCATGCACGCGAGAACACACACGCACACACAATTGTCAGGATTTACTCTGTATAGACCAATCATTCTTTCTTCTTTCAGGCTGTCAAATACCCAGAGATGGTAAAGAGAAAATAATGTGGTGCACTATCAGCAGGGCAGAGTCTGATAAGTGTGATAGATGGACTACACTTGAAAGTGCCTTAACCTGTGAGAAAAAAACCTCGACTGAGGAGTGCATTGCGGCAGTCATGGTAAGAACATTGGCTTTCCTCAACTTTGTGTATCCTCCTCTGGCCACAAACTAAGATGTCCATTGGCTACCCTCAATACAAGCTACTCTCCCTACTGAGACCCTGCTGTGACATCTCCTGATCCCCACCCACCCGTGACATCCCTCTGTGCTGCACGCCAGCTTATGCCCTGGGTATGGGTATTGCTTCAGCTCCTTCCCCATTTCTTCCCTGTAGTCATCTGGCCCCCTGAGGTGGAAGTGAAAATGTATGGATTTTTCAGGAGTGTTGCTGCTGGGATCCGGTGAGGGAGTGAGTTGCTGGTGGCGCTTCATCTGCCCAGTGCTGTGCACACTGTTTTCCATTGTCATCCATTGCAATTGGTTGCCAGCAAGGCCTAAAGCGTCCAATCTGAAAACACGCTGCAACACCACTTTCAGTCATGTTTTTCTCCTGCACTGCCACCTGTGGTCACCCAGGGGATGGTAGAGCAGTGGGATGCAATACTTCCCTCCCTGGAAGACAGCATCCTGTAGGATGCTCAAGTCTTCCTCCTCTGGCCATCCAGTGGCATGGACTCATTCCCAAACTTGGGTAATCAGCATCATGAATTGGTAGCACTACCGCTGCACCACTGTGCCATCTCTAGAACTCCTTTTGTAAGTAGTTTAGATGCATCTTTGTTTTGTGAGTACGTAGATTTTATGAACGTTTGCTAGAGATCATAAATAGATGTACGTGGTCATTTCATTGCAGGTCTTTACTCTGGATCTATGTTTAAATTTGCCTTAAGGTTGGGGGATTCTGTCAAACATCTCAAATGTTTTTTTTCACTTTGAATATTTTGTTTTTTTGCATTTTCAGTAAAAAACTAGTATCATGGTTATGCAACCATCGTGCAATCAGATTGCAAGGTAAAGTTCAAGGGTATAAATGACCAGTTTGGTATTGGTAACTGTTCCAGACTTCATAAAGCAAAAATTGCATTGGAGCAGTTTAGATAAATTCATTAGCTACAGACATGTCATATCCTTAGGGAACCAGTGTGTGTGCATATTATTATTCTACAGTAGTAGTACTCAAAATGGAACAGTGTTAACTATGTCACAGGGAAATACAATACAGAGGAAGAAAACTAAAGCAAGGTACAAAAAAACGAAATTCATAAGGCAGTAATAGGTTACAGTACTGTGCAAACGTACAGGTGAACCCTGAGGAGGTAAGTGACTCTGGAATCACAATCCTCACGCATCACTGATCTTACAGATTCTGCACAGAGCTTACTGTTGATCTTCCTGAGGATGCAGTATGATCAAGTGCATGGACTTTGGCATGTCTCCGTGTGAAGACAAGGTGACCAAATTCTATCCAAGTGATCAAGTTTATCAATAGCAATAAGGCTAATGTGCTTGTAGTGTGTGGTCTGTCCCATATATAACAGCTAGTCTTCAAAGCCTGGGGGATGTGGATTCCATCAGTAAGGCAGCAGAAGGTGATTCAGCAGCAGCCAGTACCCGTACTTGTAGCATTTGATCTAGGCTGTGTAGCAGTGTACAGTCAGTAAGGGAAATATCCAGAGTTCTGTGGGAATAGGTAGGTCTGCTACTGTTGAGCTTTCGTTCCTCACTTCTCCCATAATGTCTCAGTTGTGGTGCAGCTCCATGCAGGCATCTGACCAATTACCCAGTTGTGGGGGATAGCTGGCCCTCCAGGATGAATATCAATACAAGATAAGGGTGAAAAAAAAGCTGTTTACTCATCAAATGTATTTATTTTTGCAAGTCTCTGATGTTTTACGATGTTGTGCCAACAAAGTGCACAAGTAGATCTGCTGTATAAATGAGATACTTCTTATCTCAGGCATTCTTACCTAAGGCACACATGCAATCTACTGCTCACAAGGTCTAGTTTCGAGGCCTCCTATCCCTGAACCATGATTTTGTATTATCATTGCTGTTTTGTTCTGGGAGTTTTGTGTGCAGTATGTAGCAGAAATGGCTTCCTGGCAATCACACCAAATTCTATGGATCCACAAAATACTGGCAACTTATGGCTTTAATCTGTGTTTCTGTTTCAGAGTGGAGAAGTGGATGCTATGAGCCTAGATGGGGGATACATTTATGCTGCAGGCCAGTGTGGTCTAGTGCCGGTCATGGCAGAATACTATGATGCAGGTTAGTACTGATAAAACATTGGCCCAAATTACGGAAGCACCACTTGCAGGAGCCACAGTACCGGAGTAATGAAGTACAATTTCTTAAATGTATTTTACGGTAGCAATTCTAGCAAAAGAGTTCCTGTAAATTTTCATTATGTTGCTAACATAAAGTTTATTTTTTAAACTTTGTTAGCAAAAGCTCCATCAGTTTATAAAAGAGGGTGCCAGTTACCAGCTAAGAATCATTATTGTTACATCAGGAGAACTGTTACACATTATTTCCATGACAGTTTTCAGCTATAGAAAGATTGCAATGGGAGAACTTTTGTTTCCATGTAAATGTTCAGTTTTAATGAAATTATGTGATGCTGGAATTTTTTGGAATGGACAGCAGTGCCTTGTTTACAAGAGCACCTGGAAACGAGCCTCTGCTCAGTGTGCCTTTTCCCGGTTACCAAATGTTTATATAAAGTAAAAGGAGTGAGGGCAGGGTAACAGCAGATGGAAGCTGGTGGGTCAAAATTTGGGAGGGAAGTAAGGAAGTTATTTACAGAAAGAGCGGTGGAGAGGTGGAATAAACTGCCAGATGTGGTTTGCACAGAGTCCATCTACAGTTTTAAACACAGGAGGGATAGGCACAGGGGACTAGTCCAAACCAGAAGAGGTAGTGAGGGTGGATAGTCAAGGGATGGGGATGAGTACGCTGGTCCAGTGTCTGTGTGTGTGTGCGCGTGCGTGCGTGCGTGTGTGTGTGTAATAATACAGTCAGGGCTAACAGTAGAGAATTTGTTATTTTTTTTTAAGAAATCCAAACCGCATGGTGAACTCCATTTTAGTACATTTGTTAGCTGCAGTTGCTAAATAAACATTGAACGCTGCATGCAAGTATTGGCTGGTGCCCCAGCACTTGGGTTTTGGACCCTGGTCAGGGTGTGGCTATTGGTAGACCAGCTCTGACCCAGTGTTAGGCTGAAGAATTGATGCAGGCAGGTAATGCACAGACTTCATGGGCCATTGGGCTTTTCTGTGCCATTATCATCTATGTTTCTGTGTATCTGTAATACAAGTCAGCTCTGCTGGTACCAATGAGGATTACATTTACTGGTGGCCAGACTCTCCCCTCTTTTAACTAAGTTTGTCCTTTTTTTGGAAAACTGTGAAAAAACATAACTTTTAGACAACATGTAGCCTATAGTTTATAGATTTTCTGTAGTTCTTGGCCAAGATGGTTACACAGAAAGTGCAGCACTAACAGAATGAATCTCTTTGTGTGCTATACAGACTTGTTTTAATTTCTTGTTTTTGTGTAAATTTTGTAAACATGTGATGTGTTCTTTATGTACTCTGGTCACACATGAAAATGGGCAGGGCTACTCACGGTGCCTACCAGGTCAATAAATAAGTAAATTAAATTAAGAATTAGCACTGGAAAATGTGCAAACAGTATGGACAACTGCCTGTATGCGCTGCCGCTGCTGTATTCAAACAAACACTTAGTACAGTCTTAATCTGTGCACTTCAGTGCTAAGACCTAGCAGGTGTGCTTGTAAATGAGATGTGCCAGCGTGGCACAGTGTGCACTGGCATATTCATAAAGATATGGAAGTACTAGCAGGCCACTTGTACATTGCTATTTAACTCTTCCAAATCCCTACTTTTGCAGACGTGAACAATGGTGTGTGGCCTGTTCCAAGCATTTTTGGTGCTATGAGTATTACCAAAATAACAAAAACCATCTGCTGGGTCCCCCCTTCTTTTCTGATCCCCATCCTTGGAGTGTGGTATCCTACTTATAAAAGTCAATAGATCCGGAGTACACCCCAGGATAATGAAGGAGCTTAGAGATGTGTTGGTATAACCTCTGAGTACCCTGTTCAACCTGTTATTGGAATTGGGGGAGGTACCCAAGGACTGGAGGAAGGCTGATGTAGTCCCTCTGTACAAAAGTGGGAACAAGGAGGAAGTAGGAAACTATAGACCAGTCAGCCTGATCTCAGTAGTAGGTAAGGTTAAGGAGACACTGGTAAAGAAAAGAATAGTGGAACACCTGGTTGTCAACGGACTACAGGACCCAAGGCAATATAGTTTTACTGGAGGAAGGTCATGCCAGACGAACCTCATTGATTCTTCGACTGGGTAACCAGGAAGAGGTTGTCAGGGGGGGTTGGGGGTCAATGTCAGCCTTTGACATCATGCCACATAGAAGGCTGTTAAGCAAGCTGGAGAACATGGGGTGGGAAAGAGGGTAGTGAAGTGGGTGGGGAATTGGTTGGGTAATAGGACACAGAGGGTGATGGTAAATGGCATCCACTCTGCAGAGGGTGAAGTGACCAGTGTGGTGTCACAGGGTTCAGTTTTGGGTCCGGTCCTCTTCATTGTCTTCACCAGTGACATTGCAGAGTGTCTAGTAGAAAGAATATGTCTGTTTGCTAACAACACCAAGCTTTGCAACAGGGTGGACACACCAGGGGAAGTGGACAGAATGTGGAGAGCTCTAAAGAAGCTGGAGGATTGGTCAAGGGATTGGCAACTGGGGATCTTACTTTGAGGGGGCTCTTGCAGCAATCTGTTACAATAAGAACTGAAGTTGACAGGTGCCAGGACCACACAGAAAACTTCTAGCTAGCAGTATATAGCGGGGGCAACCCTGATGTCAGCCCACCCCGACATCACGTATGGTCTAAAGAGGGTGGTCCCCAGCCCAATCCCAGTTCTTTTCCTGCCATTGACCCATGCAAGTCGGACCTCCATGGGTGCCTTCTCCTTAGCCAACAGCCATTTTCTACTGCAATTACTGCACTTTGTTATTTTCTTTATCAGTTTAAAAAATTACTACATATTTCTTGCATGTCTTCTTCTCTGTCTTCATTTATGGAGCGGCGTTGAACCAAGTGCATCTGTGGCAAACAGCTTCCCCATAAGGATGGCCATGCTTCCTACCTGCTCTGTGTAGGCCCTGACCATGACACAGAGGTCTATCAGCATTGCCAGGGCTTCAAACAGTGCACCAGGATCTGCTGCCAGAAGACCCTAAAAGCCTTCTTGCTGTAGAAACAGCTTACTGTGATGAAATGGAGCTCCAGATAAAAAGTACTTCATCTTCCCCGGCCTCTGGGGCTTCCACATCTTCTTCATAGAAGAAATCCAGCAGCAAGCATAAGTACTGGGACAAGCACAAGGACAGGCCCTGGTCAGCTTCCCACACCTGGTCCCCGGTTAAGTCCATCACTGACCGGGGTCATCCTCACGCGGGAGGTCGTCCTCCTCCACCCAGGCATCCCTTACTTCTTCCAGGCTTCCGGTGGTGAAACCTACCACCCTCAACTCTGCCTTGGGTGGGGGTTCTTTGAGGCTCTGGACTTCATCCTCAGTCTCTCAGACCCTGAAGCTCAGGCCCATCCTCCCAGCAGGACCTCAACAAAGTGGCTCAACTGGTTCTTCGGGCAATGGATCTTTGCCCACCATCCCCCAGTCACGGTGTCCACTAAATCGGTCCCGACTCCAGGGTCTGACGCAAATCTGTGATGTCCAGGACATGCACTCACTTCCCCCAAGAGAGTGCTGTCTCTGCCCTCTTTGGGAGCAAGCTTTCCCACACAGGCTTCTTCTTCTTCGATGCTGGCCTCACTGGTGCTGACCCTCGTGACACCTCCTCCACTGTTGCATATGCCTCTGCCACCAATGCCAGAGGGAACAACACCTGGTCCACTGACTTCAGTTTGACCACCTCCAGATACACCTTTGTTTCCTGAACCAACACCCGACAACCTGGCCCCTCAGGGACCAACTCCCAGCTTGCCGCCTCCTCAGGACCAATGCTGGGGCCTTCAGTGCCTATTCCCTTGGTGCTTGACACCCCTGCTACACCTCAGAATCCACCTGCAGACTACAACATTTTGTTTGCAGCCTTTTGGAAATTCTTTAAGGCTAGGGAAGATACAATGAGATCCAGTACTTCTCCTCCTAGGGACCCTCCTCTGTACTGGGATATGCCCAGAGAGACCCCTAAGGAGACCCCAGGGCCTCTCCCTAGGGAACCTTCCCCACATCTGGATGGGACAGGTGACTCACGTTCCAGAATTGACTAATGTAAACACTGGCGTACACCTTCTCCTTCTTCAGAATCTGGAGAATCAAGGAGACATTCCTTCTCCTCCCCTTCGGATGAGTCCAAGGACTCCTTTATTCTTTCAGAACCGGAGGAACCCAAAGACACCCCTAGGTCACCTCCAGAGGATCCCACATTTATGGATGTCTTGCAACACAGCCAAACCATAATGGGTTGGGACACGGAGGAATTGGACCCAGTGTGACACCGATTGGCTCAGCTTCTCCAGAAGAAGGAGTCACTGCCCTTGCTAGTTCCTCCCCTTATTGACTCCTTCAAGGACATCAGTAGGGCTGCCTGGAAGTACCCGTCCTCGAATCTGGTGATGTCCAAGAAGACAGATCGCCTGTATACTTCTCCTAGGGAGGAACCCTTTTATGGAGAGCACCCCAAACACAATTTGGTGGTTATTACCACCACCCATGACCACTCTGAGTGGCCATGGCACCTTGGTAACCAGCCTCCTGACAGAAACTCCAAGCAAATGGATCAGTTTGGCAAGAAGATCTTTGCTTCAGCCATTAGAACTGTTTGTTCCCTGAACTGTTTAACCCACATGGTTCAGTGCCAGAATGCACTGTGGGAAAAGGCTCTGGAGATAGTTCAAGCTCAGCCTGACAACACTAACAAGGCTGAGCTGATGCATGTCCTCTAGTTGGGCTCGGATCTGGGCACTCACATCCTCCGAGCCACCTACGACTCAGCAGATTCCATCGGCAGGGCATCAGCTACAGGAGTGTGCATCCAACACCACTCCTGTCTGAGTTTCAGGCTTTGCCCCTGATGTACAGTCCAACATCTTGGACACCGCTTTCTGGGGACCCATTCTTTTAGACGAGGATTCGCAAAATATAATTACTCACCTTCAGGAGTCTGGCAAGATAGTGCACTTGGTGTAAACCATGTACTTCTTCCAGCAGAAATCCACCCAGCACCAGTCCAATCGTTGGACCACTGGCCAGCAATACAACGATAAGTAGCAGAGGAGTGCCTTCAAGCGCAAGGCCACTACCCAGGCCGGCGGAGTTTGGCCTCTAGAGCACCCAGAACCTCACAGGCCACTCTGCCCGTCCCTGGCTTCTCTGCATGACTTCTTACCAGACCATCAACACCCATTCAATACACTGGTGGAGGCAGTGAGGGTCGATTTTTCCCAGTATTTTGAGGGGTGGCTCAGAATAACCTCGGACCAATGGGTTCTTCAGTTGGTGGAAAAGGGGCATGTAATAGAATTCTTGGAGATGCCCCCAGAGAACCCTCCCTTGCCCTTGCATTACCCTCAGTCCCACATTGCTTTATCTAAGAAGAGATTCGAGGGCTATTGCGGAAGCAAGCCAGAGTCCATACAACTGGCACAAAGGGGTAAGGATTCTATTCCCACTTTTTCCAGGTTCCAAAGAAAACCCGAGACCTGTATTCCATCCTAGACCTCAGTCATCTGAACAAGTACATCAAGTACAAGCACTTCAAGATGGTCACCTTGCCAGGCCTTCATCCTTTCCTTCATCAGAGAGACTGGCTTTGCTCACTAGACATGCAGAACTCCTATCTCCACATTCTGGTCTATCAAACCCACAGGAGGTTTCTACACTTACGTTTCTAAGGAAACCATTACCAGTTTTGGGCTCTGCCATTCAGCCTGTCCTCAGCTCCCTGAGTCTTTATGAAGTGCCTTGCAGTGATGACTGCAGCCTTAAGGAGAGATGGCCATTATGTCTTCCCTTACTTAGACAACTGGCTTCTGACAGCTCCCATCAGGGATTACCTCATCAGTACCATGGAGGCCACTTTCATTCTGTTACGGGAACTGGGGATCACTCTTAATCTCCCCAAGTCATCCCCTTGGCCAAGTCAGAGACTTGAATACATAGGGGCTGTCTTAAACATGGCCCAAGGCCAGGCTTTTCTGCCCCTAGACAGGACAGACTGCCTGCAGGCACAGGCTCAACTGGTGTCTTCGTCTCACCAAGTCCCAGCCAGGTCCTTCCTGAGGCTGTTGGGACACATGGTGGCAGCCATTACGACAGTCCCCCTGGCACGCCTCCACATGAGGGTACCACAATGGAACCTCTGAGTCCCATGGGATCATTGCAAGGATGACTTGAATCAGCTAGTCTTACTCTCCAATCCCATGCAACAGACATTAGCATGGTGGCAGAATCCCTCCAACCTTTCCAAAGGAGTCCCCTTCTGGACAGAGTTGCCTTGCAAGATCCTGACTACGGATGCATCAGGCCAGGGCTGGGGTACCCACCTGGCAGACCGTCAGACCCAAGGGACTTGATCCCTACAGGAACAGCATCTCCGTATCAATGTTATGTAGATGCAGGCAATTCTTTATGCCCTGCAGGTCTTTCAGATGACTGCTCCAGGGCCTTCTGTTGGTCCAGTCAAACAACATGTCCGTGGTTTTCTACTGACAACTGTATATTTTCCAGGCATTCAGAACACCTTGGCTGACAGCCTAAGCAGGTCTCAGTCCAAGACACATGAATGGGAACTTCTTCCCTCTGTAGTCAGAGATCTCTGTGACAGGTGAGGCTGTCTAGAATTGGATCTCTTCGCATCCACATTCAATGCAAAACTGCCCAGTTTTTTGCTTGCTTGATCCAGGGCCTGGAGTTTTCTGGCGAGACTCATTGTCCCTCTCCTTGACAGGGAGGTTTCTGTATGCCTTCCCTCCCTTTCCATTACTGCAGAGGGCATGGGGTCATAATGTTGCAAAACATTATAGTGCAGCAATATGCTGCGCTGCTAATACAGTGCAGTATATTGCCACCATGATTGCTGTATGTCTTGTGAGGGGCTGCACCTGAACCCCCAACTAAATAACCAACTCGGGGAGGTAACAGAATCACACATAGAGTGAAAAATTTAAAAGTCTTGTGTTTTGAACCAGGAATCGAAACCCGGTCCATATATGCATTGCCTCCTTGCTGCCTGTGGCTCATCCTGTCGAGCCACGGCAGCTGCTTGCCGGCCTCTCATCCCATCAGGGGTCTTATCCTCTGCCTGGGAAGAGTGAGAGAGTGCACTACCGTGCATACACCCTTTTGTGGTTTCACACCCTCTGACTCTTCCCTACTGCGCTGTTCCTGTTGCACAGTTTTGACGTGTGCTATACAGCATATGAGATAGTGACCTGGGAGGACTGCAGAGAGTCCTTTTCAAGTTGCAGTCAGAAGGAGTGGACATGATCCTGATAGCTCTCTTCTGGCCTTGTCAGACATGGTTTCCAATTCTCCAGTTAGCAGCTAAGCCTTCAATTCCCTGCCCCTGTGCACAGACTTGCTCTCCCAGGAACGGGGCATGTTGGTCTACCCTGACCTCAAATCACTGCATCTTCATGCGTGGTTCCTGCAGACGTAGCAGTTACCCATTTGGAGGTTTCCACTTGAGTATCTAACATCTTCATGGCTGCTCGGAAACCTTCTAGCAGGGCCACTCACGCTATGAAATGGAAGCGGCTCTGCCTCTGAGCCACCGCTCGCCATCTTGATCCTTTCTCCTGTTTGGAGCATCTGATTCTAGAGCATCTCCGTTCCCTTTTGGACTCAGATCTGGGTTACTTTTCACTTAAGGTTCACCTTTCTGCCACCTCTGCATACAGTGCACCTATTGAAGACGAGATTCTTGCTCAGCAGGATCTTTCCTGCACCTTTTTGCAGTGTATTCTGCATCTGAAGCCTCCAATCAAGGACACAATACTTCCCTGGGATCTTCTGTTTTTGGAAAAGCTTACTTTGTCTCCCTTTGAGCTAGCTACAAGCTCCGAGCTACAGTACACTTTCTGTGATGGAAAGAATTGTTTTTGGTTGCTGTTTCTTCTGCTCTGAGGATTTGTGAGCTTTAGGCTCTGATGTGTAAAGAGCCTTATTTGGTTTTCCATAAGAACAGGGTGTCCTTAGAGATGAATCCTAAGTTTTTGCCTAAGGTGCTGTCTGTATTTACTCTGAATCAAGACATCGACCTGCCTATTACGCAGAGTATTCCAATCGAGGAGAGGCTTTACTTCAAACCCTGGACATTCACAGGGTGCTTCATTACTACATGGATCGCACCTGAGCCAGTAGGAAGTCTGATCAGTTGTTTGTTTTGTTTCATTTGCCCCTAGTAGAGAAGGGGATTCTGTTTCCAAGCAATGCTTGTCCAGATGGTTAGTTAACAGCATTGTTTACTGTTATCATTAGTATAACAAGCTTTTTACCAGGCCTGGGTAAAGGCCATTCTATCAGGGGCATGGCTGCCTCCTTTGCTTCCCTCAGGAATGTGTCAGCTGCTGATATCTGTTCAGCTGCCACATGGAGTTCTGTCCACACTTTCATTAAGCACTAGTTTGGACATTGCCTCTAGGCACAGGGCAGCTTTCAGACTCGCTGTCCTGCAGGTCTTTCTCTCTTGAGAACCCTACGCTGACTTCTACCTTCTCCCAACTGACCGGTGGTCAGTCCTTGTACTGCATGGGGCTCAGTCCATATTGTAATAGCCTGCTGCAAGAGCCCCCTCAAAGTAAAATAGTACAGTTATGTAAGAACTTACCGTAACTGTAGATCTTCTAGAGAAGCTTTTTCAGCAGGTGCTGCTTTCCCTCCTGCCACCCCTCTGGTGAATACTTCTCCAACATGGTTACCTTATGTTATTCCTCTGTTAAGAGAAACCTTCTTGGGTCTCCATTCTCTGTACTTTTTTTTGCCAGGGTCTCCAGCGGGAGAACGGGTTGGGCTGGGCATACGTGATGATGGGGGTGGGTTGATGTCAGGGGGTGGTTGCCCCCCCCCCCACTGTATACTGCAAGCTAGAAGTTTTCCTTTGGGTCCTGGTGCCTACTGGCTTCAGTCCTTATTGTAATAGCCTGCTGCAAGAGCTCTTCTGGAAGATCTACTGTTCTGGTAAGTTCTTACGTAACTGTACTTTCAATGCAAAAATGTGAAAGGTAATGCACATGGGGCACAAAAACTCAGAGGTGATATATCATCTAGGGAAGGAGGAAATTCAGTGCTGCAAACAAGAAAGAGACCTGGGTGATCATCTCTGATGACCTCAAGTTCAGTAGGCAATGTGACAAGTCTGCAGGCAAGGCTAGCAGAATGCTGGGATGCATAGGCAGAGGTATAACCAGCAGAAAAAGGGAGATGATGATTCCACTATATAGGTCATTGGTGAGGTCACACCTCAAGTACTGTGTCCAGTTTTGGAGGCCTCATCTACAAAAGGACATTGATAGGCTAGATGCAGTTCAGAGGAGGGCAATCAAAATGGGGCAGGAACTGCATTACAAACCCTACAGGGATAGGCTAAGGGAATTTAATATGTATTCTCTGGAGGAGAGGAGATAGAGGGGGGATATGATTGAGACATTTAAATACCTCACAAGGATAAATAAAGTGCAGGAGAATACAATTTTTTAAAGAAAAAGATTATCAAGGACAAGGGGGCACAAGATGAAACCAGAAGGAGAGAGGTTAAGGGGAACATGAGAAAGTACTTCTTCACAGAGAGGGCAGTGGAGTGGACAAATGGAATAGCTTGCCAGCAGAGGTTGTGGAGGCAGAAATGATTACAGGTTTTAAAAAAGCTTGGCACAGGCACAGCGGGCTGCTGATAGGCGGGGAGGGGGACAACCTATTACCAGCAGAATTTGAAAGACAATAGGGCAAAATAGGTGGGCCCTAAGACCCTTATCTGCTGACAACTTCTATGTTTCTATGTCACAAATTCTTAAGACATATAAAAAAACAAACTCAAAAAAAAGACAGTTTACAGTGCAATTGTAAGAGATGCCATGACTCTTTAGGTTTCATCATTGGCCATTCAGATAGTTGACTGGGATAGCTGGAATCACTGAAAAAAGGAAGGCCTGTTTTGTAATTTCTTACATATTTCAATTGAATTGTTCTCACGACACCCCTTTTTACTTGAGCAAAACTTGAACAGACTGTTACTGTACCAGCAACAAATCAGCAGCAATCAGCGCTGCTGGCCCCAAATGTTCTGGTTCTCACAGAGATCTGTGACCTATAGATTGAAGGCCTAAGAGTGCGGCTTTATGGAGGAGATCTAAGAAGACTGCAGCGATTCAGAGCAGTTTAAAGAAAAGAAGAATATTCTGTGGTTTACCAATCAGGGACAGAATGCTGGTGTCAGACTCTGGTAATGCACAATACAAAACATCAAACCTATGGTTCACTATCCACACTCTAGCAGTTACACTGGAACAGTCTAATTTGCCAGACATCTTTAAGCCAAGCTTCTCCCACCACCCAGGCAGTATATCCCCCTGACTCTGCTTCATGACATCCAATCTTTCTATCCATTGGAAGAACAGGTCCTCTCCTTCATGGCTGTCGCTTATGATTTAGTGCGCCATAAGTGAACTTTGTTTTTCAAAGTTTGAGTTATTTGGATTTATTTCCTTGGTTCCTTCAATTTCCCTCTTAGTCCTTCAATGGAGCAATGGAAGCCAGGTTCAAGTCTGCATTAGGTGCTGGCAAAAGATGCTGGTCGCCAACCTGCATGACACGTGCTTGTATTGCCTCGGTGGGCAGCAGGATATTGCAGGGTGTTGTCTTTGTCTCAGCATGATTCCCAAGTCTCTTAGGGACAGAAAGCTGCGGCTCTTGCTGGGTTGGCCTTTGGAACAGGTTCTGAAAGACCGACCTAAAGGCTGCAAGAAGGCCTTATCTATGGCTGGGTCTGCTAACCAGCTTGCTGCCCTTGAGGTGGAAGTCAATCAATCAAATTTTATTGTATGACTAAAAAGTCTTCACAATCTCAATACAACATAAAGAAATATTTTTTGTTTAAAATCATCAACTTAAATACACACATATAGTGCAAATAATTTGGAACAGTCTGGGAGAATTTACATACAATGAAATAATAAAGTGCAAGAGGCATAATTCAAACTGGCACAGTAAATATCTACAGGCTTATAATTCCGTACCTATACGATAATCATGATTCAAGTCAACTGTTTAAAAAAGCTGAATACAGTACAAAAACTGAAGTGCAAGAATCATAATCCCAAAGTCAACACAATCAAATTCATGTAATTTTAATCTTGCTTTTAAATTTTTTTACAGCTGTAAAATACTTTGCTAATCTTTCCATGGTCCACTCATCCTCTGTTTGTATTGGGATACTAGTTAACATTGTTTTATCTACCTGATAAATATTGTTTATAAATGGTCCCAGCCAGTATATCCTTTGAGGGACATACCATTTACTGTTCCATAGAACATGATGTAGGTTTTCTTTTTCCCCATAGCGACAATCACAATCAGCAGACACAACCCCAGGTTTGTGGGAGGGTCTGCTAAGCAGCTTGCTGCCCTTGAGGTGAAGTGGATGCTGTCATAGTGGGCGCCTCTTCAGTCTTAACACTGTTTCCAGCTAGGGCCAGCATCCAAGGATCATTCAACAGAGGTTTCCAGGACATGTGTTTGGCTCTCCAGACCCTGAGGGAGACCCATGCCCACCGTGGTTCAAAGCACAAGCACCACCAGTGTTGGTCATGGGACCAGGAGAGATCAGTGTCCTCCTGGTCCCTTGACTCACCTGACCACTTGATGGTGGTCGAGAGCCATTCAGTTGAAGGGCAGGTTGGGCAGATCGAGCAGTTCGAGGGCTGTTCAGTAACCCCATCAAGCCAGTCGACTTTGACTCTGATACAGCAGGCCTTAGAAGTTTTCCTGAGCTTGTCAATCACTTGTAGGGTGAAGTCGAGGAATCAGTGTTGCAGACCCCAGTGCTCCTGCTTCTCAGTCAGAAGGATGTGGTTCAGTCAGTGTCCCCATCCAGCCCTCAGCAGGAGCCGCCTCCACTGGCAGGTGAGCCTTCCATGCCCATGCTGCTCAGTGTGGGCAGGTACACGGTATACCACAACCAGCCATAAGGCTCCCCTCGCTTTCGAGTCAGTTGTCAAGGTCTAGGTTGAGGTATTCCCACTCTCGATCCTGCTTGACCAGGAGGTGTCACCATTGACACTCTTGACCTCCATGTCCTCAGGTGAGGAAAAGCACCGTAGGTAGGTACGTGCAATTTATTGTTCAGCATAAAGCAGTTACAACATACTAAAATCAGTACAAAAGACATAATAAATAAGCAAATAAAAAAGCATATAAACATATATATATATATGTGCAATACAATTTTCCTTGAGTGTTTTTACACATATTATAACTACCATAGGCCTTCATGTCTTTCTAGCAAAATTTTATAAGTGGGTTAACATTAGGAACTTTGCAAAAGTCACTCCTCCACCCTATTCTTCTCTTTCATAGTAAACAGGTATACAAGTAAATCCTCCAGGGGGAGGCTGAGATCACCTAACAATCCACCCATGTCTTTTTCTCTTTGATTCAAACCTGAGGCACAAAAGTACCACGTGCTTAAGGTCATCTATGGTTCCCACTCCACAGTTACAAGGAGAGAGTGCCCCTTCTCTTCTCTGTCTAAAATGGATATATTGAGCATTGTAATTTTCTGTTCTGAATCTTGTGTAGGTTCTCCTTAATTTAGGACAAGTTAGAAGACAGAGGTAAAGCTCATACCCCCATGAGATCTTTACTTTTTTATAGAACCCATGTAATTTGAGCTTGGAGAGTTGGACATACCACAGGTCTGTGTCCAGGTCAATCAGCCTCCAGTTTACATGCTGCCTGATCTCCTCGAATGGTCTCATATAAATTTTGTATAATGGATGACCCAATCCAGCTGGCATCAGAGTTCCTTTTATAAGTTGAATTAGAGGGTGTACATATCCCGTACTGGCCAGTTTAATAGCCTTCTGCATACACATTCTAGGAAATCTTTGTTCGGGCAAAAGAAAGAGTTTCAGCAGTTCATACTGGAAAAATAAGAAAGTTAGGAAAGCAAAAGCCTATATGGACTTTCCTCACAATTCAGTGGTGGTAACATTTATCACTAACTGCAGCAAAGAACTTATCCAATCTGTTCTTAAACATACTCAGATTGTCAGTGTCCACCACCTCCTGAGGCAGTCTATTCCACATCCTGATCGCCCTACACTTAAAGCCATTCCTTCTTAGTTCGGTCCTACTCATTACTTCCCTCAATTGCCTATCACGTCCTCTCAATTGATATGATTTCTCCATGATCACTAGTCCCAGTTCAGATTTAAGATAATCATCTCTTAGAGCCTTACACAATAACAGTAAATCTCATCTTGCCCTTTTGTTAACTAGTGGTCACAATCCCAGTTTTTCCTGTCTATCCTTGTATGACATCCCCTGACAAACTGATATCAGTCTGGTAAGTGATCTCTGCGGCCTTTCCAATAATTTAATATCCTTCACAAGAAAGGGACTAGAAACAGTAGAACAATAATCCAAAATGGGCCTAACCAATGACTTATACAATGGCAACAATACCTCCCTATTTCTCGAATGGAAACCCCTTCTCATACAGTTTACCAACTGCATAGCTTTGTTTGATGTTATTCTACTATGAACACCATTTGTTAGGTCATTTTGAATATAAACCCCCAGATCCTTCTCACACTCTGAAACCTTTAGCCTAAGACCCTGCATATAATAGGTTTGCTGGATCTTATGGCTATTTAAATGCATTTATCCTTATTAAAACTCATCCCATTTGTTTTCACCCATTCTGAGATATGAATTAAGTCCTGCCCAAAAATTAGTCTATCATTAAATGTTTCCACTACTCCCCCTATTTTAACATCATCAGCAAATGTTGTTAACTTATTTTTACTAATTATTCCAAAACCACTTGTAAAGATGCTAAATAATGGTGGTCCTAGCACCGAACCCTGGGGCACACCACTCCCCACCCTCGATGATTCTGACAGATGACCCTGTATTCTCACTTGTTACTGTCTATTTGTCAACCACTGTTCAACCCATCTCACAATAGTCATATCAATCCCCATACCAATAAGCTTTTCAATAATCTTACAATGTGGAACCGTATCAAACGCTCGACTAAAATCGAGCATCACCATATCTACATTTCTTCCCTCATCAATACACTTACTGATATAATCATAGAAGGTAATCAAGTTTGTTTCACATGATTTACTAGACACAAACCCATGCTAATTTTTGTCTATTAGTCTCCTTCTTGTCATAGTATCTGTGATAGCTTCACTCAGGATACCTTCAATAATCTTCCTTATAACAGAGGTCAAGGTTACCAGCCAATAGTTTACTGCCTCACTCTTTCTCCCTTTCTTATAAATTGGCACCACATGTGCTAATTTCCACACCCTCAGGCACCAACCCCTCTGCTAATGATTTTTGACCCAACTAGGTAATAACTGGTGTCAACACGTCCCCCAACTCCTTCAAAAAATAAGGATGGATCCCATCCGGTCCTGCTGCCTCGTCCGCCTTCAGTCTCCTGATCCTATTAATCACCTTCTCTTCAGTTATTATAACTTTTGGATCTAATTCACCTGTACCCAGTCTGCCATTATCTACAAAATCATCATGTTTCCTATATACCACACCAAAACATCTACTAAATTCATTTACCATATCTTTAGTTTAGTTTAGTTTATTATTCTAGGAATTACTACCTTTGAGCCAGAGGCTCTTTTACAAAGGTTCCACATCAATTAGGTACAGTACAAAAAAGGTTACATAGATGATACAACAATTTGTGCTGTGTCAAGAGCGAGAAAACATATACAAATACATATCAAATAATTTGTGCAAAAGGACATGAGATATCAATAATCACATTATTATTACAAGAAAGAGGTCAAGCCAGATTAGGAGAAACAAATAGGGAAAAAATTCAGAACAGAGAGGGTAAGTGAAAGGTGTGGGGAGCAGACAACAGCAGGAGAAAAGGTTTCCCAAACATGTCTTTGTCAAATAACGGAACAGGGTGGGTAGTGAGAAAATAGGAGGTTTAATCAGGGCAGTCACAGGAGCTGGAGGTGGCAAGGTGAGAGTACAGCCTTGATTTGAAAATACCTAGAGAAGTGGAGGCAGTAATATGAGTGATGAGGGCATTTAGCCAGCTGGGGGCACGATAGGCAAATGATCTTTGTCCCTGAGAAGTCCGGCATCGGGGGACTTGGAGAGGCTGGTGTTCTGATCTTCTGGGAAAATGGGTGCTAGTGCTCGGGCATAACAGGTCTTGAATACAAGGTGGAGTGAGGCCCAGAGTGGATTTTTTTGCCATCAGGCAGGTAAGATACTTTATCTGGTTTGAGAGTTGCAACCAACCTGAGTCAGCATAGAGTTCACATGTGTGGGTACGTCGATGTGCACCAGTGAGCAGCCAACAGGCCTTATTTAGGGATGTTGTAATGCGACTAAGTGCTGTAGTAGTGGCAGATCCGTATATAACTAAGCCATAGTCAACGACTGAGATGATAGAGGATTGGATGGCAATCCTCAATGCAGAATGGGTAAGAAGCTGTCGGTTCCGATACAGAATCCCAATTCGCTGATTAAAAGTTTTTGCTGTACTATCAATGTGAGTTGCAAAGGTTAAGCCTTGATCAAAGTTGATTCCAAGATATTTGAAAATTGGCACTTGTTTAAGGGCATTTCCCAGGTATGTATTAATGGTGAGTGGGACTTGCGGTTTCTTGTTTTGTGGGTTAGAGAAGAGCATGGATTTAGTTTTATGTGGTTTAGAACCAGCTTATGTTCAAGGAATCACATCTCAACTTTGGAAAAAGCACGCTGAAGGTTGAGGCGTAGAGGTTCGGATCTTTATGAGTGGCAAGAATCACGCATCATCAGCATAGAGGATTATTTGTTCAGGGCAGGATTTGGGGAGGGAGTTTAGAAAAGGCTGAAAAGGAGGGGCCCAGGATGGATCCCTGGGGAACTCCTGAGCGAACCGGTTTGAGTCTGAGAGAACTCCAGCTACTTTTACAGATTGAGAGCGCTGAGCAAGGTAATTTTTTACCCAGTCACCAGGACACTGCGAGAGCCCTAGGGATAGTAGTTGTTTGATAAGTAGGCCATGGTGTACTGTATCAAATGCCTTGGTTAAGTCAATGTAGACTGCTCCAGTTAGGTTTCCTTTGTCCATGGCATTGTGGATTGCTCCTGAGAATTCAAGTAGGGCAGTCGATGTGCTGTGCCCTTTCCTAAATCCATGCTGCTGAGTGCATAGGATGTTGTGCTTTTCCAGGCAGTCTAAAAGTTGGTCTGCCACCAAGCGATTCAAGGGCCTTAGAGAGAGGTGGTAGTATTGATATCGGGCGATAGTTACCAGGCAGTGACTTATCACCACTTTTGTGCACCAGAGTGACAACTGCAGCCTTCCATTTTCTAGGGAATTGGCTGTAGCAGAGGGAGAGATTGAAAATTTTTGTGAAGGGGAGCGGTACTTCCTCCAGAGTGAGGGACAGAAGTTTAAGGTCAATAGTGTCGCTGCTTGCTCGGGACTTAGAAATGGCCTTCTTTACATATTTATAGACTTCATGTGCCTTTACTAGTTTGAAATGGGAGGGTGGTTTGGTTGGAGAGGCAGTAGTAGAAGTAGAAATTGGACGGTCAGCATCAGTGAAGAAATCAGGTGAGAGGACACCACTAAGGTCCGTGAAGGTATCATTTAGGGTGTTTGCAATGATCTCTGGGTCTAATGTAGTGGTTCCATCCACATTCATTATTGTAGGAGAGGATTTGGACTGCTGACCCGTGATATTTCTTATGTTGTCCCAGAAGGATTTCCCTTCACCCCAGGAGTTGGAGAGGGCATTCTTGAAGTAGGAGCTCTTCATCAAGCGGATCTGTTTAGTACAGTGGTTGCAAGCCTGTTTATATTTTTGGATGTCCGACAGAGTGCCAGTAGCTCTTGCAGTGGCTCAGAGGTGATCCCTACTTTTGAGTTGTGCCAATAGCTTTACCGTGAGCCAGGGATTTGTGAGTGCTTTGATTTTGCACTTTTTTACTGGTGCATAGGTGTCACAGGCAGTGTTGAAAGTAGTAATAAAGTAATCAAGGGCTAGGTCAACATCTTGAGTTTTGTAAATCAAGGACCAGTCTATCTGCCTAAGACAGGTCTTGGGATGAGTAAGGTTGCCATAAGGTAGGACTCTGCTATAGATGGTTTGAGGCGGCTTACTGAAACTTATTTGTCCAGGTACATATTATTGGAGTGATCACTGAGCGAGTCAGGAGAACACTTACATTGGTTATACGGGTAGGGTGGCTGGTAAGGATCCAGTCAATGAGGGTGCTGGTCCCTGATTTGTAGTTTTTCCTGGTAGGGAGTTTACCACTTGTGTTAAATTTGCTGCTAGGATGGCATCTGTGTTTGACCCTGCATCAGGAGCAAGCCAATTTATATTAAAGTCCCCAAGGAGAAGGAGTTCGATGTCAGAAGGTCGTGTACTTACGAACTCGAGGACAGCCTGTAGGCCAGAATCAGGATCTTTGGTGGATATAGACAGCAGCAATCGTGAGGACTTTGTTTTGGGCACCAAGTAGTATCTTGATAGGAGAAGTTGCACTGAGGTTTCTGTGGTGGGGTAAGAATCAGGGAGACAGGTGAGGTAGTCCTTTATGTAGATTGCACACCCACCACCCCTTTTTGAGGTCCTATCCAGCCTGAATATCTTGTAGCCTTGTATAGAGATGGCGTGATCTGGAGTATTAGGTGTCAGCCAAGTTTCGACGATTGCAAGGATATCCGGGTTGTGTTGGCTGGCAAAGATTTGAAGGGAGGCCAGTTTTGGGAGGAGACTGCAGATGTTTAAGGTAGCAATTTTGAGTCCCCCCTCCAGTTTGGCAGGCTTTGTTGTACTGTAGGAGACAGGGCCAGGATTTGAGTGGACACTTCCTGATATCAAGAGGAGGAGGAGAGGAGTTTGAGACAGTTGCCGTACTTCGTAGTCAATAGAATTACACTTCTGAGGCTTATGCGGCTTGGACCAGTGCAGGCGTCTAGGGTCCCAGAGCAAGGAGGTTGTTAGTAATAGAGGAAGATATGCCCATTTATCCTTGTTGTAGCTTGTCAGTTGCACCCAGTCGCTTGCAGATAGGTACCTGGTGGTTAAGTCAAAAGCCAAAAGAATGATCAACAGCTGAGGTCCAGAGTCACTGAAATGTTAAAATTCCTGAAGGTGATTAACTGTGCCTGCACATATGCAGGATGTGAAACCTTTGTCTGTATGCTTCTTTGTCATTCAAACAGGTTGCTGAAAAGCCCCAAAACAGATCATGGAGCAGGTCAGACAAAAATGTGGATTCCAGCAGGACCCAGAGTCACGAGTTTGTCAGATGTGTTGCTTCACTTATATTTTGCTTGGGATAGCTTCCAAAAAGTTGATTTTAAAATGAAAATAAAGATACCTGATGATGATTTTTTGCAGAAATCCAGTCCAGGAGACTTTCACGGATGTAGTGAGCAAGAATGGTATAGTTACCACAAGCAGAAAAACATGTAAATCCACAAAAACTAAGCTACAGACACAGACAAACACAAGCAGCCACCACACAGACCCAGGGGCGGGAGGCTCAAAGGTCACCACCCCATTAATGTTCAATGTACCAACCATACTACTTCCTCTCCTTCTGCTATTCACATAAGCATAGAAGTTTTTTTTTTAATTATTTTTACATATTGCTAATCTAAATTCAAGCTGTTTTTTTTAGAATTTATAATTTCTTTCTTCAATTGATTTAGTATATTCTTATACCTATTCCTAGAGACTACTGATTTGTTTTTCTTCATTTTCTGGAACATTGCTTTCTTCTTTCTACAAAGTCTAATTATAGGTCTAGTTAACCACGGTGGCTTTTTACCTTTATGATTATAAGCTTTCCTTCGTGGAATATAAGTTTCTATTATCTCATTCATTATATCTAAGAAAAGCTCCCATGATTCTTTCATATTCAGATCCTTCATCATTCCTTCCCAATCAGTTCTACTCATCCTTTCTCTCATAGCGCCATAATCACCCTTATTGTAGAGAAGCTGGACTGTACTACCCTTTACTAACTTAGTTACCCAGTCCATCATGAACATAATAGAATTGTGGTCACTTGTACCTAACTGAGTTTGGATACTAATCTGGATAACATCAGGTATGTTTGTAAGAATGACATCCAATACATTCACTCCCCTTGTAGCTTCCTGAATGCATTGTTGAACACCTACCACCGTTAGCAGGAAGAGAATCTGTCATTCACTAATGTGAGAAGTCAAAGAATGTTGTCCAAGTTCCAGTGCAAGAATACAACTTGGGGTTCCATTAGGCAGCATTAGGATATATCTATAAATTGTATTCAGAATTATTTCTAATTCTCTAACCTTGGTAAAGCCCCATATTTCAGAGGCGTATAGCATACTCATTTTTATCTTAGCATTAATAACTCTTAGAACCCCTCTTACTGATGTCTTCCCCATCTTGCTATTAAATATTTTTAGGGCATTTACCGATGATCCCATTTTACAATGAATAGCCTCCAGATGTTTAATCCAAGATAGACTGCAATGGAAACTGACCCCTAAATAGTCATAGGTCTCTACAGTATCTATATGGTTATTACCTAACCTGAAATCTACTGCTTTCTTGGTTTGAGAGCCAAAAACCAAAATGTTAGTCTTACCAAGGTTAACTTTCAGTTTCCTTTAAGAGCAAAGGGATTCAAAGTGGGCCGATTTTCTTTTAAGTCCCAAGGCTGAAGTAGAAAGCAGAACTAAATCGTCTGCATATGCTAAACATGGTACCCTCTGCTCATTAAATTTTGGTGCATGAAAATCTGGATTACTAAACTGATCCAATACTGTATTTATATAAATACTGAAAAGAATGGGGGACAAAATACACCTCTGTCTGACACCCACATTTGTCTCAAATTTATCAGTTAGATAACTATACTGATTATATTGAACCCTTGTCCACGTATTCTCATGAAGTCTAATAATTATATCTAAGAGAGAAGCTTCAGGTCTTTTAATGTAGTCCAAAGAATTTTTCTACTGATGCTATCAAAGGCGGAGGAGAAATCCACAAAACAACAGTACATTCTGGCTTTTCTTGCTTTAATATACTTCCATATCAGGTGCTGAAGTACATAGCAATGTTGTACTGTAGAACATTCCTTCCGGAAACCATTCTGAGCCTCGTTTAATACTGCATTCTCCTCCACCCATGACAACAATCTGGTCAAAATTATCCTAGTAAAAATCTTCTGAGAGACATCTATCAAGCTAACAGGCCTGTACATCCTAGGGGTCATTTGGATTCTCTTTTTTGGGTATTGGGAAGATAACACTACCTGCCCAACTTACAGGGCAGGAATCTCCCTGGGCCAGGCTATTAAATAGTAAAAGGAGAAAAGGAATCCACCAGTTAGGAAAGGCCTTATAAAGATCTCCAAGGACCCTGTCTGGCCCTGGTGCTTTGTTTGCCTTTAGCCCACTCAGCACTGTCTGGATTTCATCCTCTGTAATCAGAAGAGGCCTTGGAAGGATATCATTCTCCTGTATTTTGGAGACATCAGGCATCTCCAACTCTTTAAGACAGTAATAAAGCTTGTAGAAATGATTGACCCAGGTATCAGGAATAATGCAAGCCTCAATCCTATTGGCATATCTGTTGTATCCCTGTGCCACAATATTCTAGAAACGTCTCCTGTCCCTGTCCAAGACTGCCTGTCTTAACTTTTCCCAGAGCTTCTGAGTATGTTTATATCTCTCCTGTTCAAGTATTTTCCTCTTTCTGTTTTCAGTGTTTTAAAGTCTGCTGTAGACTTGTTTTTTTTTTCTTCTTATGCTGTCTTAGTTTTCCTCCTACTTCTTTCTTTGCCTGAGCACATACTGAATTAAACCAAGATTTCTTATAAAGGGGCCTAGTGCGAAGTGTAGTCTTACATTTGGGACCAAGTAATAAGTGTATAGTTTTTCATTTCTCCAAAATATTAAAGGTCTCTCTTTTGTCCAGCACTAGCTCATGAATGTCCCCTAGAGTTCCTGTGCTAAGGATTTCTTCAAAGCTAGCTTGATAGATCGGCCCCCATTTAATCCTTCTCTCATTGAATATTTCCAGATTCTCCTCCTGTGATGTCTCACTCCTACAGGTCCTGAGAGGGCACTTTATAAGAATTATGATGGCACAATGTGCTGATTCTGATCTACCCAAAATCTCTAATTTTGGACAAATTTTACAGCTTCCATATTAGCCCAAACCTGGTCTGGAGTTGAGGAGCCAGTGGGTCCTCTGTACGTTAGGCATCCACCTAAATATCCCTGAATTCTCCCATTTAGAATACAGAAGTTTCTGCTGGCCAACCCTGCCAGTAGTTCCCTTCCTCTGGTATTAAGTTGCAGATCCTGAGTAGTCCTAATATATGACATTTCTGGATTGATCTTAGATATCATAAGGATCATATCTGAATGTGTATCCTCCAGAAAAGTGGTGGGAATTCTAGCATTAAAATCTCCTGGAATTATTATAGGACAGGCTGTATTCTGATCTGCTAAATCATCAGGTACTATTTTCAGCTCCTGCACAAAAGGGTCTGGCAGGTCTATAACTCCACTACAAGGGGGAAAATAAATATTACAAAGAATGATCTTCTCCGGTCCCTTACTAATCACAAGGGCCAAAATACCCTCAGACTTAACAGAGATATTAGTAATCTGGAAATTTAACAATGTTTTAATAAAGAAGGAGATACCCCCCTTAAATCTTCCATACATCTTATCTTTAGTCGCTGGTAAAGTAAAAACAATATATTCAGTCAGTTTAAGGGTAACATTTTCTGTACACCCCATCCAGAAATCTCATTACTTCAAGATACGTTATTTTAAGATGGATGCCCTCAATATTCCATGAAAGTATGGAAAGAGTATCCACTTCTTGGTCACCTTGTTCCCCTTTTGACTGTTCCCTAATATCTGCCAACTGCATATGTCAGGCTGAATCTATGACTATCAGTGGTGAAAAGGTATTGGGGTCAATTAAATTTCCAAAACCAATCAGTGGATAATCAACCCATATGCTTAATTCTGATCTATCCTCACTGTGTGTTACCCCAGAAGGTGCTACCCCCACCACTCCAAGTCTGAGGGATTAACCAGATGGATTCACAGACCATCCAGCTTATTGGCCAGCAAAAGTAAACTGCTAGCAATATGGGGATTTTTAAAAGCAACATCAATCTGTGTTGTATGCTCAAAGTTTCCATATAACTTTATTGATTCCACCATATTCCTCAAAATATGAAATCCTAGAGCTCTTCCCAGAAAAAGTAACAATTCTTCTCTAGCTTTCCTATTAGAGTCTCCAGGTAAGGTTTTCCAACCAAAAATAGTTATAGTCCTACTTAACTAGACTTCTCTCTGTTTCAAGACATACTCCTCTGTTAAACCTAGAATTTTTTTCTGTGCTTCTATATCATTTTTGTTTTGTGCTTCCCTCTGAGGAGGCTCTTCTAGGGCAAAACAAGATCGTAATGGTCCCTCTTTACACAGTAACTCCTTATTTACATATTTTGGGACCATTATTGGTGAGGAAACTTCCAGACCTCTTCTTGCCATAATAGGGATATCTCTAAAATAAAATTAGCTGTTTCTACAGATGCACAGTAAAACAGGACAGTGTCTTCATAATCCGGATTTGGTGGTCTAAGTGCCTCCATCTCATCTTTTACCCTGACATTCTGCATTCCAAAATAATTGAGCATCCTCTCAAGCAGCATTTGGTTTGTTTCATTCTCTAACTTGGGGATGCCTTGGATTTCTATCATGTACTCAACACTTTCAGATCCCCTCTTTTCTGTAAGGGTTCCTTTCTCACCCCCACCTATAAGGCCAGTGGGTGGATCTTCAGTGATCTCAGCCTCCCCTGGAGATGCTATTTGAGATTCTTCACTCAGATTTCCTCATACAAATTCTCAACTTGTTTAACAGGATTAGAGATAGGCAGTCCCTCTTGCACATTTCCCTGTGGCTTGCTACTAATATCCTGTTGAGCCTCTTGAACCCCAAGAGGTTCTAGTTTAGTACTGGATTTTTGATTAATTTGTGCCTTAACCCCTTTTCCCACTTCCCCTTTTTAATTTCTTAACTTCTTGGTTCTACATGGCTTGTGAGCTTTCCGTTCAGGTGGAGCAGTCTTATTAATAGAGCCTGTATCTATATTCCCTGAATAGCAGGGACAAATCTTATCTTTATCAAATGGCAGCAGGAGATTAACCTGAATTCCTTTTGTGTTTTTGAGGACTGAACCCTGAGTTAAAAGGAGAGAGGGCTCCTCCTCCTCAGTCTGACTAGAATGTTGACGCTTATTATTATCCAAAACTCTGTCCAGAAGGACTCTGTTATGGAAAACATCCGCCCTTAAGCTAACAATTTCATCCTTTAAGACAATAATGTTTTCCAACAGAATGATATCAGCTGAATATCTGTTTTTTTTAAATTTCTAAGGTCTGAGTAGAGATAGTTGAGGCTACCCCAAATTTATTCTTTTGGGGCCAATAAATTAATATGCACTTATACTAATCCCCTCAGAGGACCTCAGACCAACTCTGCCAGAAAGTTCTTCTGTCTCTACATAAATTTCTCGTTCTCTTATTTCCCTATATGATTTATCTAGTTGTTTTAGCCCTTCTATTGTTGCACTCATTTCCTGAATTATCATTCCCAGTGCTGAGGTATCCCCTTAATCTCTTTTTGTTCAGTAGAGTAAGGTTGCCTAGGACTTATAGCTTTCACCTTCTCCAGAGCTTGGGCCTGTATAATTCATTTATAAGTGACCCTAGGGGATATCAGTCCCTTCATACTGGGTGGGTCAGAGGGAGAGGCAGGAGAAAAAACTAACTCTGGGGACTCAGGGTACTCATAATTAATTGAGCCCTGTGTGAGTGTCTCCCATTCATACTGCTCATACAATATTCTTTCCCCTGAGTAGGTAGTATGTTCTCCTTCTGACTGATCTATCCACTCAGCAGAAATCTGCATGGGGTAGAGAGATGCCTTGGGGCTTCATCCCTTTCTATCCACAGATCAGTTAGCTTAAGCTGTTTATTTCCTTCAGTCCCTTTCCTAGCAATATCACACTCCCCCCTTGTCAGTTCCTTTCTTTTGAATAAAGTTATTTTTTTTATTGTTGCATTTCTTATCTTGAATTCCTGTGGCTTTTCTTTTTTTCTTGAAATAACAAACTCCTGACAATTTTCCTGTGAATCAGAAATTATAATTGCTTGTGACACTGTCACACCAGACATAGTGTTTGATGGTAAGTTACCTCTCCCATATCTAGTGATCACCATTCCCGCTAGAGTTTCTCATTGAGAATTCAGGTTTTAGGTAAAAAAAAACAAACAAGAGTTGAACTTTTATCTGATTTACAACAAAAAGTGCAGCAATAGTGCAGTGAAACTGTATAGTAACAGCAGCTTACAATAGCTATCAGCAATTCTACACTCTTCACAGCTGTTCACAACTAGACACAACTTAGCACCTCTTAACACATGCAGCCTATTATTCTACAGCTTCAGTGTTAAATTACAGTTTCTAATTAAGGTAGTAATTTTTGTGTTGCTTGCACATATGTGCAAGAAACACATTGCATCAGACAGCAGTTAGGGAGCAGGTCACAATGTGTCAAGAAATTCAGCCATGTCACCAGGCAATCAGCTGTTTTGGTGCATTACAAGCTACCAAAACAGCTGATTGTGTGGTGTCGCCACGGTGACGGCTTCTCCGTTGGCCTCTCACAGTCCCCAGGAAGCCGACGGAAAGCTGTGCCCACCGATCAGTGTGCCTTCCTCATGAAACATTTCAATAAATAAAAAAAAAGTCAACAGGGTGCCCAATCCTTGTTGGCATAATACACCCCCCTATGGCTCATGCATCCCCCCCCAGCACACTGTATGGCCGACGGGGGTGCCCAATCTCCCATCAGCTCCACTGCCCCCCCAAACTTCCATCTGCCATGCTGGGAGCCCACTCCAGCGTGGCAAAAGTCTTCATGGCCAACGGGGTGCCCAATCCTCCATTGGCTCCACTGCCCCCAAACAAACTGCCTGGTGCCACGCTGGGAGCCCACCCCAGCATGGCAAAAGTCCCCGGTCATCTTTAAAAAAAAGACCTAGAAAACAAAAGGTCCCTCGTTTATTCTGTTGCCCCCCCCAACTCGTGCCCACCCTCTGCGTACCCCACCTCCCCACACCCTCACTTCACCCCATACTTACCTCCGGAGCCCAGCGCAATGATCTTTGGTGGACCGGGAACACATCTGCACTCTTCAAAGCTGACCACGAACTGAAGAAATGCCGGTAAGCTGTATAATGGCATAAATGTTGTTTTTTTTTTTCCAACTTTGGTGCATATCATGGCCATTTTTGGGGAATTGTTTCACCAAAATTTCAACATGGGGTTCTTGGGACCCCACCTCATGAACTCAGTCACTGTCATTTTGTTGTTCAGTCCCGAAAGGTGATTTCGCGGTCTCTGCACGGAACCACCTTTCAGGACCGAGTAACAAAATGACAGTGTCACAGTTCATGAGGTAGGCCCCAAAACCCTATGTTGAAAATTTGTCTAAAAAAATTCCAAATTACTGTTTTACGAGCGTGCGTTGCGCAGTTCCTACGCTCAGTAATTTGGGGCATTTTAATATTTTCACTCCAGATTTTCAACATTGCCATTTTACCACACCTTCTTATGAACAGTACTGCTGTCATTTTTTACAACTCACCTGAAATGTGTTTTTGCTCATGTAGCGCATAATGGTGCAGTCGGTGTGCGAAATCAATATTCAGAACTGATTAAGAATATCACAGTGACACTGTTCATGAGGTAGGCCCAAAAACCCTATGTTGAAAATCTGGGAAAAAAATTCCCCAAAATGACTGCTTTACGAGCATGCATTGCGCAATTCCTACGCATGCTCATAACTTTGAGCATTTTTTATGTTTTCAGTTCGGATTTTCAGCATTGCCATTTTACCACACCTCCTTATGAACAGTACAACTCTCATTTTTCACATCTCACCCAAAATGTGTTTTCACACATGTAGCACACAGTGGCGTGGTCGGTGTGTGAAATCAATGTTTGGGACAGATTAAGAAAATCACAGTGACACTGTTCATGAGCAGAGGTCTTAAACTGGTTATGTTGAAAATTTGGTGACAAAAGTCCATAAAATGACTGTGTTACGAGCGTGCATTGTGCAATTTCCACGCACCCTCGTAAGTTCACAAATTAGTAATCTTTTCAGTCCAGATTTTCAACATTGGCATTTTTCCATACCTCCTTATGAACAGTACAGCTGTCGCTTTTCACACCCTGGCCGAAATGTGTTTTTGCACTTCCGGCACAGAATAGCACAGTTGCTGTGGGAAATCAGTGTTCGGGATAGATTAAGAAGATTGATTGATTGATTGAAAATACCAGTGATACTGTTCATGAGTGGAGGTCCCAAAATGCCTGTGTTGAAAATCTGCTATAAAAAATCCCAAAACTAATTACATTACGGGTATGCGTTGCGGAGTTTCTATGCACACTCGTGACTTCACCAGTTTTGTTATACTTTCACTCCAGATTTTCAGCACTGCCATTTTTTTACACCTCCTCATGAACAGTACAGCTGTCATTTTTCACATCCACTTCAAAATGTGTTTTCGCACCTGTGGCGCCAAATGGCGCAGTCGCTATGCAAAGTCACCTTCCGGCTAATGAACTGATGGTGTCACTGTTCCTGTGGTGGGCTCACAAAAAGCCCATGTTGAAAACTTGGAGTAAAAATACCAAGTAACTCTCAGGGTGTTAGGGTTTTCGATCGTAACGCCCTACCCTACCCTATAGGGACTGACAGGTGTCAGAGGTGTGACTTGGGATTGTCGACAGTAATGCTCATGCCATTCCACCCCCATCCTGCAGCCAGTGGCAGGCATTGAGGTGTGCCTTGGACCCTTTGGCCCCAGAGTTCACCCCATTCTCTTATACTGCACCCATTTCAGTGTATTTCCTTGTGGAATGAGGTGAGTGTAAAGCCCGAACACTTCAAAGCACACCTCGACACTTGTAAATGTTTGCAGGGTAGGGTGAGATGAAATGACTTGACTGTTATGGGCGACATCCCAAAGGCACATCCCAATGCTGGTCTATCTCTGCGGGGTGGGGGGGTGGAGTTGGCATCAATTCAATACTTTACTGCCATGCCTATACTGCATCTGTCTCACTCCTGCACTTCCACTTCTAATGACAGCAAGCAACACTTGGCATTGACAAATGCTTGTTTATAACTGTAGTCTCTCAAAAATACGTCTCGATTCCTCACAAGTAAAGATGGTTAATTAATTATGCCAAAACCTCTTTTTTTCAGATGCTTAATAATAGTACACCATTCTGAGTCTCCCAAGTGGTTCCCAGTCTCAGTTCAGCATCACAAAACACAAATAGCCTCTCATAGTCCATAAAGGAAAGGTGAATAAAGCATACGCAAATGGCACCCCTCCCCGAGTCTTTTCCTGTTCAGTCTATGAGGAAGTTGACATAAATCAGTTTATAAATTGTTCAACTATAGGGTTATATATGTACTTAAATGTCCATGTGGCAAAGTATACATGAGAAAAACAGAAAGAATGCTGAAAACGTGTATATCTGAACATAAAAGTGACATAGAAACATAGAATTTGACGGCAGATAAGAACCGTTTGGCCCACCCAGTCTGCCCATTTCCCTACCTACTGGATAAGCTGCAGATCCTAGTTAACCAGCAGCCTACTTCTTCCTACCCCCACCCCCCAGAATTGCCTTATGACTATCCCATGCATGCTTGAATTCCACCACCGATTTTGACTCCACAACCTCCTCTGGAAGGCCGTTCCATGCATCCACAACCTCTCTGTGAAAAATACTTCCTTAAATTACCTCTGAGCCGCCCCCTCTATCTTCAAATTGTGCCCTCTTGTTCTTGCACACCTCTTTTTGAAAGATGCTACCCTCTTGGACTTTGTTGATTCCTTGAGGTACTTGAAAGTTTCTATCATGTCCCCTCTCCTCCTTTCCTTGAGGCTATACATATTAAGCTCCTTAAGTCTCTCTTTATGTCTTCTGGTGCAGACCCTGCACCATTTTAGTTGCCTTCTCTGGACAGCTTCCATCCTGTCTATGTCCTTGCGGAGATTGGGTCTCCAGAACTGCACACAGTACTCCAGATGGGGTCTCACCAGCTGTCTGTACAGAGGGATAATAACTTCCTGTTTTCTACTGGTGATGCCTCTCCCAATGCATCCCAATATCCCCCCAGCCCTCCTTGCTGCCCTCTCACATTGCTTGCCCACCTTTAGGTCATCTGATATGACTACCCCAGGTCCCTTTCCATTTTTGTTGTTGTTAGTATCTCACCCCCCCATTGTGTACTCTTCCCCTGGGTTTTTGTTTCCCAGGTGCATTACCTTGCACTTCTTAGCATTGAATCTAAGCTGCCATACATTTGACCATTCCTCTAACCTTACCAAGCCCCTTCTCATCCTTTCCACCCCACCCTGTGCATCAACTCTGTTGCAGATCTTAGTGTCATCTGCAAAGAGACATACTTATCCTTCCAGTCCTTCTTCAGTGTCGCTTATAAAGACATTGAAGAGGACCGGTCCTAATACTGAACCCTGCGATACCCCACTAGTAACCCTCCTTTCTTCTGAGTGGACTCCATTTACTATTACTCTCTGTGTCCTATTCTCCAGCCAATTCTTTACCCAGGCTGTCATCTTGGGACCCACTCCCAGGCTGGCTAACTTGTATATTAATCTTTTGTGTGGGACTGTGTCAAATGCCTTGCTAAAGTCTAGGTAGACCATGTCCACAGCCCCTCCCTGATCTACTACTTTGGTCACCCAGTCAAAGAAATCTATCAGATTCGTCTGGCATGACCTTCCCGCTGTGAATCCATGCTGCCTAGGGTCCTGTGCCCCTCTGGCCTCTAGATACTCGACAATTCTTTCCTTCAGAAGTGATTCCATCATTTTCCCTATCACTGAGGTTAAACTAACAGGTCTGTAGTTTCCTGCTTCTGCCTTGCTCCCACTTTTGTGAAGGGAATCCCATCTGCCCTCCTCCAGTCCTCGGGTACCACCCCATCCTCCCATGATTTGTTAAAAGGGTAGTCAGTGGTGTCACTAGTTCTACCCTTTGCTCTTTAAATTCTGAGATGAATCCCATCAGGCCCCATTGCTTTGTCCACCTTCAGTTTCAAGAGTTCTTTCAGAACTCTTTCTTCTATAAATGGGCTGGTATCAACTTCTGTATCCAGAGTGTTACTACTGTTTGTTTTATGTACCTCCCTCTTCATTTGTAAATACTGAGCAAAAATATTTGTTTAGTATCTCTGCCTTTTCACAGTCTCCCTGCCCACCCTCCCTCCCCTTTATTAAGCCTCACTATCCTCCCTTGGTCTTCCTTTGCTCCCTGATGTACCTATAAAAGGTTTTATCCCCCTTCTTAACTGAGTTGGCTATCTTTTCCTCGGTTTGGGCCTTTGCTGTTCTGACTGCCTTCCCAGCCTCCTTTTGCTTTAACTGATACAGTTCTCTATCCTGCTCCTTCTGCGATTCCTTGTACTTCCTGAATGCTTTCTTTTCTCTTGAACCTTCACTGCCACTTCCTTTGAGAACCATAGTGGTTTCTTACATCGTCTTATTTTGTTTATTTGCTTACACAAAGGCTCGCTACCTCTGTGATGGCAGTTTTATTATTCCCATTGTTCTTCCACCCTCCTTCCTGCCCATTTGCTAGTGCATTCCTTAGGCTCTCACCCATTTTGGCAAAGTCAGCCCTCCTAAAGTCCAGTACTTTTGTCTTTGTATGGCTTGACTCTATTGCTGTGTTTATTGTAAACCATACTGTTCGATGGTCGCTAGTTCCCAGATGGCTACCCACTTCTACATCTGTAATCCTCTCTCCATCTCCATTTGAGAGAATCAAGTCTAATATTGCTCCCTCTCGAGTGGGCTCCATACATAAGATGCTTTGATCTCACATCTCCAGTGGCTAGAAACTTTTCTGAATTTGGACACCAATTTCCACAACTCAGATTCTTTGAGTTAGAAAAAGTGATACCTGACCCTAGGGGAGGTGATTATAGGACTAAAATTTTAAGTAGGGAAGCATACTATAGCAACAGATTTGATGCTACAAATCCAAGATTTGTACTTAACGAGTTTATTGACTGGCAACCCTTATTGTCCTTGGGATAAAGGAAAAAAAGTACCTTGGCAGAAATGTGAGAATTAGGACATAAATAAACAAATTAAAGAATGAGGAAGTATATACAGCTAAGTATACTTGATGGTCACTATTATAGTCGCAAAGATGCACTGAAGATATATACCAATAAATCTCCCCCAAATGTCTCTCTTGAATGTATTACAATATCTGTCTTAAGAGATATCACAATGACAGTAAGATGTAGTCATGCAAAATATGAATATATAAATAATTAAATACAGGGAAGATAATGTGTAATAGGTAACACATAATAGAGAACTTAGAATGATTTTGAGCACATAGAACCAACAGTGTCTTTCACCACACATTAACCACATACAATAGAGGGAGTGTTTGAAACTAAAGAAATGCCACATTGGAAGTGCAGGCAGGACACCTTGATTTCTTCAAGGTACTGCTATGTAGCAGGTCGGACGCCCAAAGCGAGCGCCCAGCACCGCGAGAGCCTAGTGATGTCATGTGGTGACACACATTGCTCTGTGCCTGATTCCTAGCCTGCGTGCTATTTAAACCATGAGCAGAGTGGGCATGCTACCTCCACATAGAGAGAGCAAGGGTTCATGCTACGCTCCACTTTCAAAAATTGAGTGAGTACAAAACATGTTTTACTCGTGGTTTAGTGTTAAAAAATGAAACGTTTTGGGCAGGAGTCGCCAGTCAATAATTTCAATGGAAAGGTATTTTTGTTTATGTTTAGAGAATGCAGGAACTTACTGAAAATTGACGCGGAAAGCTGAGCATACATATACTAGAGTGAGAATACAATATAAGGTAAAAAGTAGAACTGTGCTTAGTTCACTGTGGGGGGGCAGAGAATTACTTTGATAAACAATTAAAGTATGAAAAACAGAACTGATACAGATGCATTTAAGATTTTTAACCTAAAATAGGTGCTTATTTTGTGTATTTTAGTGGAAACCAAGCGGTGAATTTGAAAGAACAGTATTAAATAGGTTGTCTAAAATACAGGAGGATACTTGTATACTTTAGAGTTACTAGGTAGGTGAGAATTTTAAAAGCTCCTCAGCACAATCGATGTATGCAAAATAATATTAAGTTCAAAATAGAAAGTGATATCTTATTGAACTCATATATATTTAGTGCAGAATATTATTGGTACAATTTATACATGTGATAGAGTCCATCGTTTGAAAATTTAGGGTGAGCATTAATACATTTAGCTGATTTTGATTAAATATGGCTAACATTCATTTAAATATTAATAAGATTGCACAAATACAAATTGATTATTATTTATGACCTAACAGATACAGGAATGCACTGAGGAAGATATTTCCAAAACGTTTGCACAAAATCATACACTGTATCTGTGATGAGAGTTGTAATATTTGTGGAGACTTTCATGAGTACAGTTCTTTGCTTTTTAAGAAATAGTGGTGAGAGAGTCTTTTTGACCAGTCTATACTTAGCAGACAATAGCAATTGATTGGTTCAGGCTCCTCCCCGAAATAAATATTTTTCTTTTATACCGAGGTGGGCTGAGATGGAACTACCTTCTTTTGGAGTTCTGGCCCACCAACACCTTAGAGCTCCACCCCAGGGTCCAAAAATTCTGATATATACAACATTAAGGTATCATTTCAAGTTTTTGCAACATGACATTCAGAACACGTCTTTATCCTGGGGCTACATTCAGTACAGATATATTCTATGCATCCAGTACAAGTACAGGACTGCTACTTTCATAACTAATATAATCACCTTCTGGGTACTACCACCCAGGCATATTATACATATTATCAGGCACCTTACACCAAAAGAAGGAACATTGCCTGACATGTTTATTCTCAGAGGTTTCCTATTCCACCTCTGGTTGGTCAAATAGAAAGAAAAACAGATCAGTAAGAAAGAAAAGATTGAAAGGAAGAGAGAAATTTGTCTGAAGGTGGCCAGGCTATCAGACAAAGAACATGGTGAAGATAGTAAACAGAAGAACAAAAGACTGTCATGACAGAAGTTTAATATAAAAAATGGTCTGGTACCTTTGCGGCAGGATATACCCACCTTCCTTTTCCTCAGAAGGGGATGGAGCTAGGCCCACCCTCACCAAAGCTCCATCTCAGGGTCCCTTAGTAGTGCAACTAGTTTAAGACATTGCTAAACTCAAATCACCAGACTTATACCCTGAGACTAGTTTATACTTCCCTTGGTACATTTTCTAGAAGTTTCCTTTGCAGCAGTTTTAGACTGCTTTCTAGCTTCTTTTCCCCATGTAGTTGTTATTCATTTCACAACCATTCAACCATCTTATGTTACCATTGAAAACATTCCCTTCCATAAGTTTTACCGAGAAACCCCTCACCGTATTAGTTTACCAGGTCTATCCTTCCATCCACCAGGTACCTTATGGCTTTCTGGGGTCTTTTGTCTGACACCCAGATCTAAATAACTGCTTTCGCTTGAATGCTGGCTTACCACCTGGTACCTCCCTACCTATTCTGGTGCTTCCCCTTCTCCATGGCTGCCATCTCATCTGGCCTTCCCACTTTTGGGTGACACCTCCTATGTGTTTGGCAGATACTCTGGCCAACATCCCTCTTTTTCATATAGACAGCTATTTGCCAGTACATCCCTGGCCAGTAGAAGGCTGAGGTTAACTCTGCCAGAACTGCATTGTGGCTCAAAGGCTTGGAGTGGCTGGAGCAGGCATTCTCCATCACCACTTCCCTATAAGCGATTCGTACCACTATCCTAGCACTTAACCTTTAGTATGGGGGTTGGGCTTAACGTGGTAAAGGGTACCCTGCCTTTGTTCAACTCACCATAATGGTTTGACTCTTTTTCGACAGGTACCCATGCCCTCTTCCTGATCCTTAATGTAGGAAGCCAACTGGGCTACATCAGGATCTCCCATTTGTAGCTTCGTCCATTCAACACTCAGGGTATTGACACTGGTTTTAACAGTAGATACATTTACATTAACAAAAGCCCCTTCAGCCAATCTGGCCTCTTCAATTTTGCTAGTTGCCTTAGTTGTCTTCACCCCAGGTGACCCACAGACACTCTCATCCTTACCTGGGGACTTCTCTGAAGTCACTTTTCCACTGTTCTCAATCCAGTACATCCCAGGAAATACTGGCAGGATAGGAACATCTGAATCCGACCACTCCATATGGGTTTCCTCATCATCCAGAGCCCACAGATCCTCCCTCCTGGATGTGTCTCCGACCTGCTCCATCTGGACTCTCAGCTCCTGACATCTGAGCTCTGCTTCCCTCCAGTGTCTCTGTGTCCAATCAGCACTCATTTGTCCAGTACAGCAGTCTCCTCAGGTCCACCATCTGGTCCTGTGGTGCCTCGCCCAGGCCCCCATCTACATCCAAGGTCCTCATCTGTTCCGTCATTGGATCTGGTGCTATGCACTTATCTGCCCATATCCTGTGATGCCAGGTCTGGCTCCCCAGACTGAACTCCCCCAGGAAATCTTGGACATTCAGCCAGTAGCCCACTTCTCACACCAATTGTAGTGGGGTTGGGATAGCAGGATACAATAACTCAGGCAGACCAATAGCTTTCATACATAAAAAGCATTGCTCTGGCGCTTGTCATTTTATTCTTTCCTTTAAAATGGTTTTTCACAGAAATAAAAATTCTGGTATCAGTTCATACACTTCGATAGGTTTACAAAATAAACACATGAAATGGCCTCAGAAGGGCCAGTGCTCTGCCCAGCAATGGCACTCTACTTTCTTTGAGTTTTTTAACACAGTTGTGTGAGCTCCCACGATCTTACACCTCTCACAGTCAGTTCAGGACTGACTCCCCCATCTAAACTAAGCCCCTAGTGGCAATCTTTTATACTGTGTCCTAGTGACATCATGGATCTAAGATCCACCCTTAATTGCCTATTAACTAAATAATTATCCTTCAGTGGCTCATAACCTGTCCTATACAGAAAATCAAAAAGGGTTACTTATAAGCCCAACAATAAGGATTTATACTGTAACAAAAGAAATCTTTCACATTTTGTTTTAAACAGATATATGCTGTGACAGAAATGGGAAAGAAGGAGTTAATGGTGGATGCTGTAGCTGGCTTATTTTTTAAGCAGTCTGGAAAAAAAAAGCACAAGCAGAAATTCCACAAACTGGAATTCTCACTGACCACTAGCTAAGATAAGAGGTGGGTCATAAATCTCAGAGTGGACATGTCCACACACAGACACAGTTTAAATGTATTGGATCATTCAAATATAAACCCAAGGTTAAGGATGAATATTAGTGGACACTGATAAGTATGCCATCTGATTGGGACAATTAAATACATACATGGTAGATGGTTGGTGCATTCAAAGGGGGGATAGGAATCACCTATTCTCAAGAGAGTACATAAGATACTGAAAGTTAGTGAGAGGGGTTGTTGGTTACTCTCTGGGAGTTGAAGGAAGAACTAAGTTTGGGGCCTACCCTTCTAGCTATGTCCATTGAAGCTGGCAGTTAGCATAGGGTCCAGTGTTCTCTTGAAAGGATAGGAGAAGGGTAAGTTTAATACTAGCATATTGCAGTAATAGCCTTTTTCTTTCACCATCTGTTATTTAAAAACATTTGTTTACTTTTCCTGTATCAGTGTTATTCTCTTGTGCTTGTAAATAGATATCCTGTACTGCTGTGTTTATTTTCTGTTAAATAAATAGCTATTAATTTACTCAACAGTTGTGATTGTGATGTCATTTTTCTAAGGTAATGCATGGTTTCCACTGGCTGAGGTAAACTCTGTTTAGCATCCAGCACCCGAGAGAGACACACTACCAGACTTGATTTGTGCAATTGCAGGTTTGATTACCCAAGCTTGTAAACTTGGAGGTGGGCACTGGAGAGAACTCCAGCTGATGGCAGCAAATACCCGCGGACAGACACCTCTCTAAAAGCTGTTCCAGCCCAGAGAGAGAGAGAGGTGGGTTGTCACATTTGCCCCATAGGAGCTTAATTGCCACTAGCTCCACCCCTGAATAGTGACCTCACTGCTACACATCCCATTATAACCAGTTCATTTGTGGGTTGCCAGCCGTATAGAAACATCTCTACTACAGCACATCCTGCACAGCAAATGCAACAGAGTTTTACACAGATCCTGTTTCTATAGTTTTTACTATTATCAGCCTAAAAGTAGCAGTTTGCTCAGCATTCCTTGAGTTGGCCAGGGGAATGAGAGAATGAGGGTGCGCTCCTCTTGTCTCATCTCCTGCCAGTTCAGGAATCCTTTAAATAAAAAAATAAACCTTTTTCTTTTTATTTCTCAACCTGTTTTAACTTCTTTCAAAAGCTTGGAGGGAAATGGCTTTTCCCTACCAGCGCTCCTTAGTCAGGGAAATCTTCCTTTTGCGGTCACAGAGTCTGAACTTTCACAGACATAAAGCCACATAGTTTAGTTCAATGCAGGTTGTGGCAGTTGAACCTATTTAACATTTAAGTGTTGCCTATTGGTTTTTCAGCATGCTATCCTCATACATTATGTGCACAGAGGGTATCAGTTTTATCTTTTAGAGTCAGAGCAGGGATAGGTTAATTCAAACAACATGAAGTCTTGCTGTATTCTGACATATTGCAGTGATGTCCAACCTTTGAACTGCCCCGGAGATGAAAGAGTTAACTTTCCATGCCAGGCATGGAACGTTGAGCTCGAGCTCGGTTGAGACTCTGTCTGCTGCTGTTTGAAATTAAACCGTCAGATTCTTTACTCCACCTCACTGAACAGTCGCTCCGGAGATTTCTCCTTTGCTCATTTCAAGTTGTCAGTTAAAGTACCATTTTTCATGGTTTTCGACCGAATTTATCCATTTACCTGTCGGTTCAGACTCTGTTTGTGGTATCGTGAGTACTAGATAGGTTTATTTTCCTTGTTCTTCTGTAAAAGAAGAAGTTCTTCTGTAGAACTTGTAAACGTGGGATCGGTTCGGTTTGAACCGATCAGGTTGTTCAAAAAAAGTTTATTCTACTTTTAGAGTGTGGTAACCAGTACTTATCGGTTGTAAAAAAAACGGATTTCATTACGTTTTTTTCCATGACCCGTAACACGGTCAGGAACCGATAAGGGTGTCCTGCCTGGTGGATTGCCGATAAAAGGGTAAGTTTTTGTTAGGACTGGCCATGTCTGAGAAACCCAAAAGAAAACCTGGGCCCACTGGGTTTCAACACAGTAGTGTGTATGGGGAAGTCTTTGCTAAGGCTGATCCCGACACCACCTGTGTTTATTGTCTGGGGTTTGACCACCTTGATTCAGACTGCCAGATTTGCAAGAATTTTCCTGCAGCTACCCTGGAAAAGAGAGTTGGCAGGCTCAGGGAAAGAGAGGCCAAAAAGTCTGCTGACCCAGATGACCAGCCCGGTTCAGTTCCAACCGAACCAGAAGGAGTGCCCTCTGACCAGGGCGAAACTTCTTCGGCCAAAAGGAAAACCAACTCCGAGGAGTCAGTTCCGGTTAAAAGAAAAAGAAGGGATAAATCAGCCGGTGTGGATCCACAAATTCTTTCTCCGAACGCTGATGAAATAGCCAAAGCGATAAGGATTGTTCAATCGCTAACCCTGGTTCCGACCGAACCGGCACCATCGGGAAGGGGCTTGGTTTGATCGGTTCCCCTGGTTCCAGATTATAATTTAGAAGATTTCTATGAACCGGAGGAGGAGGAAGAAGAGTATGAGGATAGTGATGGTGATTACGAAAGTCTGGATGTGCCTATTGACCCGGACATCTCCCCAGACAGACCTTCAGGGGTTTTTCCTCCTAGGCTTTCTGAGTCCCCTTCCCATTTTATGTTCTACAAAAAAGTGGCTGAAACTCTGTAGCTTCCTATGGAAGAAGCTGTGGATGACCAGGAGGAGCCTGACTATGTTGAAATGATGGATATCCCAGAGTCTAGGAGGCTGTCTATTCCCCTTCATAAGTCCTTTGGGAAACAGACAATAAAACTTTTAAAGACTCCTAATTCTATACCTCCTCTGGACAAGAGAATGGACAAGAGGTATACTCTCTCAGGCTCAGATACGGAGTTCCTTACCCAGCAATGCAGCCATGTTGGGTTAGTGCAGGCTGCTGCCTGTGATAAGGCAAATATACCCTTGGCTTCACACCCCCCAGATAAGGACTCCAGGAGGATTGATACGGTCGATAATGGTACATGGGTGGGCAAATATGTTTGTGGTTTGATGTGAAAGGACCAGAGCAACGATAGAAGAATAGGGATGAGATTTAGAAGGGGGTGGGGAGAGAGAGGTGGGGTGGGGTGTGGAGGACTAGGCCTTATGGAAGCAATTGCATGAATCTGGGATTAGGCTGGTGTACAGCTTTTTGAAGGATGTAAGGGGATCAGTGTTTCCATTTTCAATGTCTTTTGGATAGAATTTCAGATAAGTGCCAGGAATAACTGATTGCAGCTCTTCCATACCGGGTGCAGGTGATAGGAATCTTCAGCAGGATCAGTTTGTTGATCCTCAAGGTGTAGGGCCTGGATGTGATCTGGTTGAAGCAATCAGAGATGTAGGAAGGAGTTTGTTTGTCAGAGCTTTGTAGATCCAGATAGCAGCATTTTTTCTTCTTCTATGTTGCAGGGATGTCCAGCTGACTGCATTGTAGAGAGACAATGATGGGTGCTAGAGGAAGGTCAGTAATGAATCTAATAGCTCTATGATACAGGGTGTCTAGTTTGTTTAGATGGGAGAGGGAGCAATGACCGTAGAGGAAGTCAGCATAATCAATGAGGGACATGAATGATGCAAGGATTAATCTTTGTTTGGAATCTTTGGTCAGGTAGTGTTTGATTCTATAGAATAGACCAAGTCTTTGTCTTAGTTTTTTCAGGAACTCTTCAACGTGGGTAGTATAGTCTAGTTTATTGTCTATCCATACTCCTAGGTATTTGAATTTGTCAACATATTCCAGATTTTCACCAAGGATGGTAGAGAGTTGTGGGAGGGTGAATGATGGGATAGTGGAAGAACAGTTCTTGTGGGCAAAGAACATAGCTTTGGTTTTCTTAGCATCTAGTAATAATTTCTTTTTTAATAGGTTATGCTGGAGGAGGGAGAATTGAGACTGTAGGAGCTCACAGGCTTTTGATGGTGAGGATCGCTCACATAAAGTACAGTGTCATCTGCAAAGGTGGATATTAGAAAGAGAGATTGGAGTCAATATTGTTGATGTAAATGGCAAAAGGATGGGACCCAGGATGGAGCCTCGTGTACACCTCTTAGGAGTGGCTTAGGGTAGAAAGATCACCATCATTCTTTACCAGTTGTAGCCTTCCAGAGAGATAGCATCTGAACCATTTAATAGAGAGTGAGTCAAGGCCTATGGAGTTTAGTGAGGTGATTAGAAGATCATGATCCACAGTGTCAAAGGCTTTGCTTAGATCCAGAAACACAGCACAGGTATTATTCTTTTTGTCAAGGGCAGTCTGCCAGTCATTTGTGACTTTTGCTAGAGCAGAGATGGTGCTATGCATTGATCTAAACCCAGATTGAGCTGGATTTAGGAGATTGTTGGTATCAAGGTAGGCAGTTAACTGAGAGTTTACCAGCTTCTCAAGCATCTTGGATAGTATTGGTAAGATTGAGATGGGCCTATAATTATTGAGGTCCATGGGATCACCTGCCTTAAGTAGAGGAAACACTTGAGCTGTTTTCCATATTGAGGATAGTACCAGTGACTAGTGATAGATTGGAAGAGATGGGTGAGGGGGCGGTTAAGGCATACAGTGCTACTTTTAGAAAGTAGGGATCCAGGAGTCTGCACCTCGCTTTTGGTGGTATCTAGTTGGAGTAGGAGGTCTTCTACTTTAAACAATATTGGTTTGAATGAGAATGTGGAAGCAACCTTTGATTCTCAGTAGATTGTAGGTTTAGAGATGATCTTAATAGGTTTGCAGGAGAGGAGTCGAAAGCCAGGCCAGCTGTAGTGAAATGGTCATTGAAGGCATTCAAGATATTTTGCTTGTCGGTGATTTCAATATTATTTAATTGAATTTTGGATGGTAAGACAGGGGTAGAGGTTTGACCTAGGATGCCCTTTATGGTACCCCAGAACCTGGAAGGGTTGTTATAGGAGGCATCTAGTTCAGCTGTGTAGAAGGTTGCCTTGGCTTTTCTTACTTGTTTTGTGCAGGAGTTTCTGGCTTTTCTGAATTGGAGCCAGTCATTTGGGTCCTTTGTCTTTCTTGCCCTTTTCCAGAGTTTGTCTCTGGCAAGCAGTGCGGATTTAAGGTCGGCAGAGAACCAGCGACAGGATTTGAGTTTGGTTCTGACACTGGTGAGGGGTGCATGTGAATTGAGGGCACATATGATTATATCATGTGCATCACACAGGTGGGCGGACAATGCATAGTAACATGCACAGCGTGACGATCGGCAGCCATACTGCCGTGCTTCATACAGACGGGACAGCCATACATTGGAGGGGATGTGCCATGGCACTCTGCTGACGGCACATGCGCAGGCTATGCACCGTGTAGGATGTTCTTGATTCTGGAAAATGCACCGAATGCTACGCCCATGCTCCGGAGATGTGCTGTAAGTGGCTGAGCACAAATCAACAGATGCGCCGTGGGAATTGACATAAGCTGGTAGTAATTATGCAATTCACAGGCAATGCACTCAGAATAGCCTCATTCTGCATGCATGGGCATCTCGGACAATTAGCATCTCATTAACACAGGCCCAAACCTCATTTGCATGCTCTGAGTCATAAATGCTCCCAGTTCAGCAAGCTGAGACTAGGTAACTGAAAGGATTCACAGCCTTGCAGGTGAGTACACAGCTGTTCTTTCATGATATACAGTGGGTACTGTGGGGTGTATATATGTGTATGTGTGACTGCAACCACACAACGGCATATCCCATGTGTGGAGGAACCAGCGTTGTGCAACAGGACTGTCTGAGGCACACAACAGCGTGTGTTCAGGCACATTGCCACTGCTGCAGTGCCACAGACTGTGACCTGCAGGTCGATACACATTGGCAGCAGGGCCTGTGTTGGTACCCCTGGCTGCCACACTGGCATGCCAAGGGTGGTACCATGGAAGGAGGGTTGCCAATGCGGATGCACCCACAGTGCCATGTGCATAGTGTGTGTGCAGGGCAGATAGCACTGCATGCTTCCATGAGAATGTAGCACCGTTGCTCCAGCCGTGGACCTTCGGCCGTCCATGGCAAGTGCAATGTACACAATGGACACAGACACAAGGGGCACTGCACACTGTACATGCCCCCCTGTCCCCGGCTGACAGAGGCTGGTGTGGCAGACACCCCACACAGCCTGTCAGACACAGGCACAGGGGTACCCTACATGCATGGCTAATTTCTGTATGCATTCCCCCACAGAAACCACTATGTCGGAAGGCAACAGTACTGCCACCAGGTGGAGACCACTTCACCAAAGATGAGAAGGCACTCATCGAGGTGTGCAACCTGTGCCTAGATGTTCTCATCGGCAGGGGTGGCGTCCAGACTGCACAGGCAGAGGGATGGGAGGAGGTGGCCCATAAAAGTCAACACCATGGCATCCTACAATCAGACAACTCAGGAGTGCAGAAAGCACTAGAACAACAGGCACAGAAGGGCCAAGGAGAAGGTGGCCCACATAGAGGCATCCCTCCAGAAAACTGAGGACGGGCTGAGCACAGATGTCAGGCTCAGTTCCAATGATGAGCTACAGCTGCTACCATCACCTGGTCCGTTGTGCAGGGTGTCCCGGGTGGTGGCTTCCAGAGCAGTGGTAGCCCATCGCAGCACTGTAAGTAACCCTGTAGTCATGGTATGCCTGGCCCCGCGTATGCCATGGCTGCCATGCCTGTCCCTGTGTGACATGCACTGCCACTGTGTACCCAGATGCTGTGCCACATGGCCGGTTGCACTTGGCTGGCCATGGCATGCTTAACGGGGTCACATCCCCCATGCCAATGTTGCATATGGGGGGGTGCACCTGTCAGCAGCGTCTCTGTGTGACACACATGGTTGTGCATGCCCATGCCACCGATACCATGCAGTGTGCCTTCTGGCCTCTGCCTGTCACTACATAATGTGGCACTGTGGCCGTGGCATGGCCCTGCAGTGGATGGGCATGCACACACACGGTGCCGTGGCACCTGCCTATGTTCATGTGTGCATCTGATGTAATTGGTTTGTACTATGCATTGACCATGTTCTCCTTTTTTCTTTCCACAGCATGGCAATGGCTGCATGTGATGAGGTGATGATGTGGGTCCGCTGCAAAGGGCCGCTGGCACCGCTGTGGACGGTGCCATCCCTGGACTGTCCACCGCACCAGACACACCTGTCACAGCCCCAGTAGTGGCAGACCCCTCAGGAACCTTGGCCACCGCTGGCACGTATGCCGGCGAGCACAGCATATGGCTGGGATGCTTGTCAGGGTACTCTGACAGTGACACAGTGGACATTGTGGATGCCCTCCTCATGCTCGCCAGTGGCACACTGGGGGGGGGCTGTGGTCCCACCGCAGACATTAATGCCACAGACCCCAGTAGGGACATGGCTGATGGTGGTACCTGCAGCACACAGGTGCCTCTGCAGGAGGCCTTGGACAACACTGACGTCCACACTGTGCGTGGTGCAGCTGCGGTGGCTGCACAGCTTCCCATAGCTGTGGGTGAAGTGCACCCTGCACCTGTGCCATGTGCATTGTCATGGACATCAGGGCATCTGGGCAGGATGCTGCAGTGCATCCACCTATGCCATTGGACCATGACAACACCGGCCATGGGCATACAGTGGCTGTGCATGGCCATGGCCTGCCCATGCTGCAGCCTGCCATGGTGCAACCACCGCCTGTGGATGCACCAGGACGGGCTCTTCCATTCCCCACTCGTCGGCGACGCCACCGTGAGCCCTCACCTGTCATTGACATGGAGGGCTAAGTCAGCCTCCTGCGTGCCTCTGTGGAGGGGCAGGCAGCCCTCCGTGTAGAGTTTCATAGCCACAGGACTGTGATGGTCCAGGAGCATGAGTCAATGGCTGCATGGTGTGCACAGATGTTGACAGAGGCACGCCTCATGCGGGTGGGCATGAGCGCTGCACTGGAGCAGATCGCAGCTGCTGCAGAGGCGTCGACTGGATCCGTTGTGTGCCATGGACATCAAGCATCCAGTTGGATACCCAGGAGCATGCCCTGCACACCCCAGCAGCAATGCCAGGTGGACCCCCTGCAGCTGACGCCATTGCTGTTCGTCTGCACTCCCAGTGCCCATGGCATGGATGGTGGCCATGGAATGGCAATGCCACTGAGAACACATTCACAGCCGTGCAGTGCCCCTGCCAGTTTGGTGGGTATACCCCCTGTTGCCGGTGGTGGCACGACCACAACCACAAGTCTTGGCAGAGGCCATCCACATATCCATGGTGGGCAGGGTGCCTCCCTGTGATGTCCAGGTCCCTAGTCCTTTGGTGGAGGCATGTACCACCTGTGTGCACCACACGCCCTGCCGATGGTGCCTGGGGCGGTATGTGTAGCAGGCACCCGCCCCAACGCACCACTGGCTCCACCCTGTGCCACCTGTGCAGTTCCACCTGTGTGTGGGCATGTTCCACTGTTGTGCCATGTGTCACGGGCATGATGAGTGCGTTTTGGTGTCTGCAGTGCCTGTGTGCCGACTGCAGTGCGCACTGACCCATGGCATCCCTGCCATGTGAGTGTCACTCTGTGTGTGTCTGTGTGCGCCACTGTCTGTGTACTGTCCAGTGTCCACTGTGACCGGCACGTCCCATGTCCACATCATGGTGCACCCTTGGGATATGTACCTGCATACTCAACTGCAGTTCCCAAAGTTCTCCTCCACCAGATGTCTGCGGTATTCCCATGCCAGTGCTGCCAGCTGTGGGTCCTGTCGGTCTTGTGTGGCATCCATGACATGGCCCTGTGGTGGTGCTCTGTCCCCCCACCTCCTTCTCCCTGGAACTGTCACCCTCACTGGCCTTGACAGATATTCCATTGTCTAGGACCATGTTGTATAGCATACAACAGGCCAGGAATATGCCACAGGCCTTCTCAGGGCTATACTGTAGGGCACCACCTGACCTACACAGACACCTAAACCGCATCTTCAGCATGCCGAAGACACACTCTGTGATGGTGCATGTAGCGCTGTGTGCCTCTTTGTACTGCTCTTCTGCCTCTTTTCCAGGTCATTGGAAGGGAGTGAGGAGCCAGGGCCTGAGCGGGTATGCCGCGTCACCTGTGGGGGGAGGATGTGTGTCTGGTAGTACATTGGTTGCTTGTGTGGCATGCATCCTGTCACTGCTCCTGGCCTCAGTGGTGTGTGCACGTCATGCTCTCTTGCTTGTGCTTCTCCCTTCCCTGCAGTCCTATGCCGGATGCTGTTGCATGCCCCGTTCAGCTGTGGTGTGTGTGTCACTGCCACACATGCAATGCCTTGTCAGTGCCTCACCTCTGATGCACATTGCCCGTGTGCCACCCTGTGCCTGTCTGTGTCCCCTGGCACACCTCTGCTGTCCCAAGGCCCATGCACCTGCAGCGCATTGCGCATGTTGCCTCCTGCCTACACCTCGTGTTCTGCCAGTGGTGCCCTGTTGTGCTTTTTTGTCCATGTCACATGCACCTAAGAAATGGCCACTCGGTATGTCCCCTGTTTCGAACCTCCAGAAGAGAGCCAACTAATGCCAATTGAAGGCATCATGTGTGCTCTCAGGGTGTGTGATGCAGACATTGCTGATGCACCCTGTGGCATTGCACACCACCTAGCAGTTCACAGAGTGGTAGCCCTCCGGTTCACATATGTGATTGTGTTCTCGCTAGGTAGTGTGCAGATTGCCATATGGGTGCAGACAATGGCCCCTATGACACCTGGCATGCGTGCCACCCTGTAGAACCCATGCATGGCTTCTGTCCACTCCACCACCTGCGTGCTGGGGAAATAGATGTATTCCGCAGCATGCAGTAGCAGTGCAGTGAGGAACTGTGTGAGGAGCCGGGAAGTGGAGGCCTGTGAAATGCCACTGGTGTCCCCTGTAGGCCTCTGCAGGCACATAACTGTTGTCACCTTGGTCTCCACTGAGATGGCATGACCACGTGCGGTGGGTGCCTGCATTTTGTCATGGCACAGCTCACAGAGCTGCCTCAGAATGGCCCTGTGCAGCTGGTATCAACCTACTGTCTCCATACCTGTCAGCTGCTCAAATGACAGCCTGACATGATACTGACGTGGGGCAGGCCACCTATGGTGCCTTCTGCCCCCCCCATCTCCTCATCCTCAATAGTACACCAAACATGGCGACTGGTGCTGGGTCCATGCTGATGGTGTGATGCTCCCTGGCTCTCAGGCTCTCTGGCTCTCTCTCTCTCTCTCTCTCACTGTCACACACACTAGCCCCTTGTCTCTGACAGTGTGCAGGTGCTGCTGTTCAGCAAACAACCTGCAGGTGGATTGGACTTTAGTCTGCTTTCTTTATACTTATCTTTTCATGGCGCATTTGGCATTTGCTCTGGGCTTGCTCTATCATTGCACTGTGGATTAGCACTGTGGATCACAATGTGCTGTGTATGCATGGGTACGCCCCCTGCAGGGGTCAAAATAACCACCTGTCTGCTTGTCCCAGACACCCAGTTTTCCCCAGGGACAGCTAGTTTCATTTCTTTGCCTGTCCCTGGGACAGGCAAAAGAGAAAAAGCATTAGTGGGCACTAGGACCCAGGAAATGCTGCCGCCTGGAAGTTTGGGCTTTGAGTGTCCCAACATTATGATGTCATATGTTGAGAAATGCCAGTTCAAGCCTACATCCCATGATGGACTCTTCTGAGCAGTTGGTGGTTTCATCAAGCAGCAGAAATGAAAACAGTGCCACAGTAGGACTAGACTGCAGATATGTTCCTCGTCATTGTGCATGAGCAGTTGTCCATCTTCCTTTTGCTTTGTGCACTGCGTACCTCAAATCTTTGTGTGCTCTTCCTGCAGTAGCAGACCAAGACTAGCTCTTGATCAAAGGCAGCAGAGTTTTAGAAATGCTGATTAAAAACCCTTTTCAGGGCTGTTTGCTAACGAAGAGGGGCCTTGGTAAGGCTAATTAAAAGCCCTTGTAAGGGCTAGAAAATGGTACTTGAAAGCCCTCCTTTTCAGGACAATCAAGGCAGAAAGAGTGGAATACTCAGTATTTAGAAATTAGGAGAGGAACTTAAAGGACTGAGACAACCACTTAAAACTCTCTGTCAGGACAGGAAGGGCTCTAGAGACAGGAGGTGGGGAGGTTGGTTAAAAGTCTTTGTCAGAACCGGCCCACTGGTGCAGTGGTACCATTACCACTTGTGACACCAATGACCTGGGTTCAGGAATGAGTTTGGGTCATTGGACGACAACTGGGGAGAGGAGGATTGAACGTCCCAGGGGACACTCTCCTCCACCAGGGAGGGAGGGCTGCCGCACTGCTTTGATGCTGCCACCTGTTGAGGCATGGGTGGCAGCTCAAGGATAACAATGTAGGGAGGGGGAGAATGCCATCAGGTGTTTGGCTGAGACATGTGTCAACATGTCACCAGTCTGGAGGTTAGACCTGGTCCCCAGCTGGGCAGGGCCAGATGGGCAGGTATATCTACCATTAGCGCTGGCAATGGGAGCAAAAACTGTTTAAAAAAAAAAAAAGCCTTTGTTTGGGTTACTAAGTAGGGGGAGCTGCATGGGGCAGAGGAAGCTGATCGACTTGTCGGAGCAGAGCAGAAGGAAGTTAATTAAAGGGCCCCTGTCAGGGCTATTATTGAGCAAGAGGGGGAAATACATTATCAGGGCAGTGAACTGGGAGCATGCTCAAGTTCTTTTCAGGGCCATGTACCGGCCAGTGGATAATATTTAGTAGCCCTTTTCAGGGCACCTTACAATGGGTACCATCAGTTATTAAGCCCTTTTCAGGGCACTGTGCCAGCCAGGGGTCACACTTATTATTAGCTGGTGTTTGTAAACAGAAATTTCAAAAATCAACAGGACAGTTACAAATTCTGTGGGACAGTCAAAATAAATATTGCACCTGTCCCTTGGACAGAAAACCACAAAAAAATTGTTTCTAGCCCTGGCCCCTGTTTATGTGCCACATGTCATTATGATGCACCAATGGTGCTTATTCTTTGGCGCAGGGCATCTCAGATGCACTGGCGCATTCACCCTGTGTGTGAATCACTCCACAGTTCATTTTCGAGTTGTGCCGGCACATCTCTTTTGTGAATCCTGCCCTTTATGTATGCACCTGGCACTTTAAATCTCTTCATTATACTCAGGCACTTTATATGGGGGGGGGCAAGGAAGCCCCACCTTTCTACCAGGGCACCCGTCCTTGACAGGGGCCACCCTGTCACACATGGGACCTACTGCTGGTATTAGCTATGCTCATGGGCAAGCTTTTCATTCCATTGCACAGGTGTGAGATGTCACACCTGTCAGGGAAGCCAGCCTTTCTACCAGGGCACCCGTCCTCGACAGGGGCCACCCTGTCACACATGGGACCTACTGCTGGTATTAGCTATGCTCATGGGCAAGCTTTTCTTTCCATTGCACGGGTGTGAGATGTCACACCTGTCGGGGAAGCCAGCCTTTCTGGTGGCCACTTTATCAGCCAGAAGGATTGAGGCGCTCCAGGCACTTGGGGGGAGTCTCTCTAATCTTCCACAGGGACCAATTCATCCTTTATCCCAACCCAAAGTTCCTCCCAAAGGTTGTATCAGACTAGGTGATTAATTTAATGGTATACTTTACCAATCTATCTTCAGAGGCTGATTGCAGGCTCCTGTGGAGAGCACTGTCTTATTAAGTGGTGTGCACAGCTGGCATTCGGGGGGGGGAGGCTCACCAGCTGTTTGTCACTTATGCTGAAGCTGCATCTGTTAGATCTGCAGCAAAGCAGATGATTGGTAGGTGGATCACATCCCGCATAAACTTCTGCTATAGGTTGACTGGTAGGGAGCCTCCTGTAGGGATTAGAGCTTATTCTGCTAGACATACCACTGAACTGGTGGCTGCTTCCAGGGACATCCCTATACAGGAAATCTGCAGGGCTGCTACCTGGAAGTCAGTACACACCTTCATTTCCCACTACTGCATCGATCTTGAGTCTTACTGGGATGCTAGTTTTGGGTCATCAGGTCTCCAGTCTCTGGTCACCAAATAGGGGTGCCCACCTTTTCCCTTCCTCCTGGACAACTGCTAGGAGCCTGCCAGAGTGCGGATAATGAACCATGTTCACCCTCCAAGAAAAATTGGTCACTGACCTGTAATTGTAATTCTAGAAAGTATATATGGTTCACATCCATACAACCCACCCGGCCTCCTCCAACAAGCGGCACACAAATCTGTGCTTCCAGCATGCAAATCTGACATCACGGAGCGGAGCTGGGTGATATACCACAGGGGTGGTGGGAGCAACTTAGCATAAAGACGTCCAGAAAATCAGACTGTTCCAGTGGAATTGCCAGAGTGTGCATGGGAACCATATACCAGTCCTAAAACTACAGTTACAAGTGACTAACTTATTCTTTTTTTTAGCCATTCCTAGAACACAAAACACTGTACCTAATATCCCCCATACTGGCAAGTCTAGAGATCCTGGCCTAGAATGAGTGCTTTGCAAGTTTCATGACTGCATGAAATGGCCAAGATACAAGCAATTGAAATTGGGGATTTTGGTTTCCCCTCATACTTACTTTACACTGCCTAAGGATATATACTGACATTCCAGGTGCTTCATGATGGCTAATTGTAATTGGCTGGTATATCCAGTGATTTGGGAGTTTTGGGTGTTGGGTTTGGATTTTGGGGAGGTGGAACTGGGAAATGGGGTTATTACACGACTCTGACATGGCCCCAACCCCAGCAGCCCATTTTCGATAAAGCCTCCAGCATCAGAATAGCCAGCATGTCTTATTTTATGTATACATCTTTATCAGTGCCACATGGGGACCTGAGTATGTTATTTTTTCTCTCTGCAACTCCATGCTTGTTATTAATGCAGATAACTGCAACGTTCTACCCTCTAGTTGCAAGAGGTGGCTCAGGAGCTTAAGTTAAGCCTGTGTCAGTTTTATGTATGTTGTCTGCTTGTCTACTATGACCAAGTAAGTTGGTTTGTGTTTAAAACTGATATTTAATATGGAAATGTCATTGATGGCATTGACTGCTTTTACCTCTACAGCTATATCAATGTCTTGTTTATGTTTTGTTATTCCCCCCCAACGTGATGTAACTCATGGGATTTCATTCTGTAATCCTTTAGTAATGGAAGTGATTGCCTACAATGCATTATAACATTGCAGTATAATTTATTGTTATGCCTGTGATAGAGTTATTAATAAAATGCTTTTAAAAAATTGGTGTTCTGCCAGCCTGGTGGCGCTGAGGGTTGACGGGCTAGACGCCACACCTCGGACCACGCCGGTGACCTGGGGTAGGGAGTGACCTCAGGTTGCTGGGGGGTTGGCAGGGGATGGAGATGATCGAGCGTCCGATGACAGCTCTCCTGTCCTGGGGATGGGGAGGATGTCATCCCGCTTTGGCTGCCCCTGCTGGAGGCTGGAGGGCAGCGCCAGATCAGGAGGCAAGAGCATGGCTACGTGATGCAGTCCCCGCTGGCTCATGTTCACAGCCATGAGGGACAAGACCAGAAAAGTGGAGAAAGGAGGGTTCTGCCAAAGTCTATGTAGTCGACCAAGCCAACCAGTATCCGCTTGGTAAGACTGCTGTGATTGCCCGATCTGGATGGTGTACTGGGTGGGGGAGAATGTCCCCTTCCTGCCTGCTATGGGGGGAATCTGTGGGGGAATGAGGCCCAGGGTACCGGGGGGGGGAGCGGAGACAGGCCAAGGTGGCTGGTAGGGGTGGAACATCCTGCCTGTGGCAGCCCAGGGAGAGAAACAGAATATGAAAAAAAAGTGGTGTTCTGTATGGAAGTGCCTTCTGAACCCTAACTACTGGGGCCACTATAATGTTGTGAAATTACCAGGTTGAGCCTGTAAATAGGAATCCAACTGTCCACAGCACTTTCCTAGTCAAGAACAATGACATTAAGTGCCATCTTTTACTGTCTCAATGTGCCAGGCACCTGTCCCTTCCCCTATAGTCAAGATTTGCCAGGCACCTAACCTTCCACTTGAACTCTAAACTCCCCATCCCATACAGAACCATCCAGATCTAATATCTGTAAATATGCTTTATATTCTGTATACTTCAGATATTGTCATGTCGGCCATTTTTGATTCGTCTTTTCCCAGTCTGTTTTGCATTTGTTAGCAATATCTTCTGCTGTGACTGTCCCCTCAGGACCATCAACAAAACATTCATGTAGCCTAAATGTGGATATCCTAGTGTGAAAATTTCTAAATAAGAGCTGGCCCAGTGGCACCGAGGGTTGAGGCGCTGGACGCCACACCTCACATCACGCTGGTGACCCGTGTTCGTGAATGAGCATAGGCCGCCAGGGGTTGGCATAGGACGGAGAGGATCGAGCATCCAGAGGACAGCTCTCCTCTTCCGGGCAGGGAGGGAGGACTAACACTCCCACTGAACAATTGCCCCCAGGTGGAGGCCTGAGTGTAGTGTGGGACTGAGAGCACCATGGAAGGGAGGGTGCTGTGGGACGCGGGGTGACGGGACCGGGGGAGTCAGTTAAAAGGGGGCAGCTGGGGGCGGAAACAGGAGATAAAATGTGTATATATATAAAAAAAATTCTAAATAATAAAATAGGACTACTGTCACTCAGAAGTTGGTTCACTCATGAATAAATTGACCATGAAAGATGGCGGCAACCAAATGTGCACGAAACTGGTCAGAAATTGGAGATAGCTACATATTTTTGGGCTCCTTTGAAATGCAAGTTTTCTGCATTTCTAAATTGTGCAATACATTTTTGTTCCTATATCTTTGTTGTAAATGTTGCCATCTTTCATAGTTGTTTTGATCAGTAGATACAATTGGATTGTGCAGTGACTTTTCATTGTTTGGGCCTGATTCATAATCACCCAATAAATCACAAAAAATGTATGGTACACTAAAGAAGAAGAGAAGATTCCGAAACTAATTTCATGTGTGACCTGAGCTAAACTGGAACTCTGATCTTTGGAAGAAGAGAAATATCAGGTACTCTTTAGCTCCTGACTCACGGGTCTTTGAGTGATTTTCTTGTCTGTTAGTATGAGATTCTTGTTGTATTACCAAAAGAAAAACTATCAGTCTTGATGTAGTAGCTAGTACTAGTGTATGGGTCGGGTTGAGAGTGATGAGACGGGATTGGGGTAGTGAGGGGAGGGATCAGGGTAGTCGGGGATGGCAAAGAGGGGTTAACTAACTTAACCACAAACCAGCTTCCCCTCATGCATACAAGCACTGTAATGTGCTGAGAGCTGGCAACATAGCTGGTGAGATTTTGTGGATGAGATTTACCATGAAATCTATTTGCTATTATTATGACTTGGGATCCATAGTAACTCAGAAATACCAAGTTGGCCAAAACGGATCGCCAGTACTGTGACATTTCATTATTACATGAAACATTGAAACAAGTCAGGGGACTGTATGGGTTTGATTTACTGAAATAAACTGACCCACCTTTCCATTTCTGTTTTACCTCCCAGTCGATCTTGGTCCGTGCCAAAATGACGAAGCATCATCAGGTGTTGGTAAGTGCATTTAATGATCAGCTGCATTTTGTGAGAACTCTTTAGGTCTTAGTATAAAATATTTTTCAAAGCTCTGTAGCTTTCTGCTTATCCTGAAGTTATTTTCCCTTGATGTTAGAATATATATTTTTCTAACAGCAACACAATACTGTACATAGTGTAACCTGGGGGGGTTGTAGTAGATGACTCTCTGAAGATACAGCAGTGGCTGGCCAGGGTTGTTTGTATTGATTGCTGCCTTGGAGGAAATTATGGGGAGGACTTAGGCATTGAGGGACCTACTGATGCTAGCCATAACATAAATGTTGCTTATCACTCTGTGTTTCCTCTTGGCGGGTAAGATGCATAACAGTGCACACTTATCTCTGCCTCCCACCTGAGAAGCAACCTTGTAGGAAGGAAGTAAATGCCCAGACAGCATTGGAAGCAGAAACAACAGTGCTGCTTATTTATTGGCATGCTGGGAAAGTGCCAGGAGGTCGAGGTACAGCACCATGTACTTGAATAATAATAAAAATATAGACAATTTACTGTATATATTGCCTTTAAAGAGCTACTGACACCTCAAAGAAAACTTTAAACAACATAATACAACAAATATGCATATTTTATTATAGGCTATATTCATGCAATATAGCAGGGAGAGGGGTGCAAGGGCTAATACTGGGGAGCAGTAGTCAGGTATAGGGAGGAGGTGACCTCTCCCATTGCTACTCTTGCCTCAGGAAACAGGGGGTGTCTAAGCCAATAGCACATTCCTATTCGCTGGTTCACCTTCTTTATTGCTGAGCTGATGTGGTACTCGAACGTAAGAGCTGGGTCAAGTGAGCCCCCCAGGTATTTGAAATCTCTTACTTGCTCCAGGGTTGAACTGTCAGTGGTTAGTATGTTGAGAGCATTAGTGTTGTTAAGGGTACACCTCGTGAGCTTTAGCTTGGCGCCAGACAGCATATACTTTGTTTTCTTGGTGTTCACAAGAAGCCTGTGCGGTGTGTGAACAAGTGTATGTTGCAGTTAAGTCTGCATTTAGGTCTAGGTTTAACCCAGGGAGGCTGGTTCCACTTTTGAAGATGATGAGGTGATCCACATACATTATTCTGTTGAATTTTAGGGGTTCTGCAAGTAAGGGGTTAATAAAAAGTGAGATTAACAGGGGACCTAATACAGACCCCTGTGGTAAACCAGTCCGCACTTGAAAAGGGGTTGATAGGGCATGCCCTACTCTCACCAGCTGGGTCCTGCCGATTAGATAGCTTTGGACCCAGTTTGTGATGTTATTGTGGAAGCCCAGGTAAGATAGGGTGTTTAGTAGTATCACATGGTCAACCATATCAAAGGCTTTTGATAAGTCCACAAATATAGCCCTCGTGAGGCTACCTTTGTCTGCTTCATTGAGCACATGGTCTGTGAATTTAGTTAGTGCAGTGGTGGTACTAAAGCCTCTACGGAAGCAATGCTGATCCTTGGATAGCAGGCTGTTTTCATCAACGTGCTCTGATAACTGACAGTGGACCACCTTTTCAAGTATTTTTCTGGCTATGCCAGTTGTTAACTGGAGTACCTTTGCTGCAGGCACATCCAAGAGCAGGGTCATTCTTGATGCCCTACAGGGGGCATGCCTCAGACAGCTTGTGTTGGAACCCACTCGGGAGGGAGCAATCTTAGACCTGGTACTCTCAAATGGGGAAGGAGAAAGGATCTCAGATTTAGAAGTGGGTAGCCATCTGGGAACAAGTGACCACCAAACAGTGTGGTTCACAATAAACACAGCCATAGAGTCAAGCCATACAAAAACAAGAGTATTGGACTTTAGGAAGGCTGACTTTGGGAAAATGAGAGAGTGCCTTAGAAAAGCACTAGCAAATGGGCAAGAAGGAGGGTTGGAGGAACAATGGGGAATAATCAAAACAGCCATCGCAGAAGCAACAAGCCTTCTGTGTGAAGTACATCAATAAAACAAAACAAAGGAAAAAACCACTATGGTTCTCAAAAGAGGTGGCAGGGATGGTTAAGGAGAAAAGGATAGCATTCAGGAAACATAAGGAAACACAGAAGGAGCAGGACAGAGAACTTTATCAGTTAAAGCAGGAGGAGGAGGAGGGGAAGACAGTCAGAATAGCAAAGGCACAAACTGAGGAAAAGATAGCCAACTCTGTTAAGAAGGGGGATAAAACTTTTTATAGGTACATTAGGGAGCGAAGAAAGACCAAGGGAGGGATACAGAGACTTAATAAAGGGGAGGGAATGTGGGCAGAGGGTGACAGTGAAAAAGCAGGGATACTGAACGAATATTTCTGCTCAGTATTCATAACAGATGAGGAGGGGGAGGTGCCTAAACCAAACAAGGGAGTAGCTCTGAATAGGGGGGTCGATACCAGTCCATTCACAGAAGAAATGGTTTTGAAAGAACGCTTGAAACTGAGGGTGGACAAAGCAATGGGGCCTGATGGGATTCACCCAAGAATACTAAAAGAATTAAGGGTAGAACTAGTAACACCACTGACTACTCTCTTTAACAAATCATGGGAGGATGGGGTGGTACCTGAGAACTGGAGGAGGGCAAATGTGATTCCTCTTCACAAAAGTGGGAGTAGGACAGAGGCAGGAAACTACAGACCAGTTAGTTTGACTTCGGTGGTAGGGAAAATGATGGAATCACTTCTGAAGGAAAGAATTGTTGAGTACCTAGAGGCCAGTGGGGCACAGGACCCAAGGCAGCATGGCTTCACAGCAGAAAGGTCATGCCAGACGAACCTTAAAGATTTCTTTGACTGGGTGACCAAAGTAGTAGACCAGGGAGGGGCTGTGGATATGGCCTACCTAGATTTTAGCAAGGCATTCAACACAGTGTCACACAAAAGATTAATATACAAGTTAGCCAGCCTTGGAGTGGGTCCCAAAGTGGTAGTCTGGATAAAAAACTGGCTGGACAACAGGACGCAAAAGGTAATAGTAAACGGAGTCCACAGTGAAGAAAGGAGGGTAACTAGTGGGGTACCGCAGGGTTCGGTACTGGGACCAGTCCTCTTTAATATCTTTATAAGTGACATTGGAGAGCATCTGGAAGGAAAAGTATGCCTCTTTGCAGATGACACAAAGATCTGCAACAGGGTTGATACACAAGGTGGGGTGGAAAGAATGAAAAGGGACTTGGCAAGGTTGGAGGAATGGTCAAATACGTGGCAGCTCAGATTCAGTGCAAAGAAGTGCAAGGTAATGCATCTGGGAAACAAAAACCCAGGGGAAGAGTACACAATGGGGGGGGGGGGGTGAGTTAATAACAACAACAAAAATCGAAAGAGACCTAGGAGTAATTATATCACATGACCTAAAGGTGGGCAAGCAATGTGAGAAGGCAGTAAGGAGGGCTGGGTTGATACTGGGATGCATAGGGAGAGACAGTAGAAAACAGGAAGTTGTTATCTCTTTCTACAGACAATTAGTGAGACCCCATCTGGAGTACTGCGTGCAATTCTGGAGACCCCATCTCCACAAAGACATAGACAGAGTGGAGGCTGTTCAGAGGAGGGCAACCAAAATGGTGCAAGGTCTACATCAGAAGACATACGAGGAGAGACTAAAGCAGCTTAATATGTATACCCTTGAGGGAAGGAGGGAGAGAGGGACATGATAGAAACTTTCAAGTATCTCAAGGGAATTAACAAGGTACAAGAGGGTAGTATCTTTCAGAAGAAGAGATGTGCAAGAACAAGGGGGCACAATTTGAAGATAGAGGGAGACGGCTTAGAGGTAATGTTAGAAAGTATTTTTTCACAGAGAGAGTTGTGGATGCATGGAACAGCCTTCCTGAGGAGGTTGTGGAGTCAGGAACAGTGGGAGAATTCAAGAATGCATGGGACAGGCATAAGGCAATTCTAGTGGGGGGCAGGAGGAAGTAAGCTGTTGATTAACTAGAATCTGCAGCTTATCCATCAGGTAGGGAAATGGGCAGACTGGGTGGGCCAAGCGGTCCTTATCTGCCATCAAATTCTATGTTTCTATATGGGGCAATATGGTTACGGGTCTATAGTTATCAGGATGGTGCAGATCACCAGCCTTAAATATGGGGACTATTCTGGCTTCTTTCCAGAGTGCTGGCACCTTGGCAGTGATAAAGGGAAGGTTAATTATGTGCGCAAGTGGTTTCGCTACAACTGCGAAGGCTAGCCTGAGGAACTGTAGTGTAAGCTCATTGCTACCCACGCTGCCAGTGCTGGGAAGAGACTTTAGAAGGTGATAGATCCCTGACTGAGATGTTACTTTAAAGTAAAACAGGGTAGTGGTAGTTGTTTTATGCTGCTTTTCGGTGCTCTGAGATGCCATGGGTAGCTGGGTCAAGTAAGAGTGAAGGTTCGATAACTTACTGTTCAAGAGATTCGCCACAGTCTCAGGATCCATTTGAAGACCTACATCACTCACTAGGGAGATAGCTCCCTGTTGTTTTGCAGGTTTAAGGACACAGCTAACTGCTGTCCAGAAGCTACATGGATATCTAAGTGTCCGGGACTGTTGGCCCTTGAAATATGAGGCTTTTAAGGATTTGGTCTCTCACTTGCAGCAGTTGCACAGTTGCCTGTATACAGCCCAGTTTCCTGGGGTAGGTGCAGTCTTGTGACTTACCCATTCCTTATCCTGATCTTTCATCAGGGCAACTAGTTCCCTGGTAACCCATCTAGTGTTACCACCCGTAATGTGCCGAGTAGTAATGGGGCAGTGTTTGTCTTGTACCAAGGTTAAGGCAGCGGTCAGAAATTCCAGTGCTGTGTCCACATCCTTTAATGTGTAGAAGGTGGTCCAGTCTATACCACCCAGATCTCTATACAAAGTGTCCGTGTTTACCTTAGCAAAATTGATGAAAGAGATAATCATTGCGGGGAAGGGGAGTTGTTTTTTCGGCATGACCACGTACAGAATATAGGGAAGGGGTCACTGATGGAATCTGACATGACTCCTGCAATACTGACCCTGTCTTCCTGGTTTGTCAGGATTCAATCAAGCAATGTATGATTGTCTGATTTGGAGTTGTGGCATGTGGGCGATTCTATGATCTGTGTCAGGTTAGTTCCTTTAAGCAGTTCAGTACAGCTATGTTGCTTGTTATCCAGCCACTTTAGGGTGAAGTCACCTAAAATGATGGTGTCCCTTGCTGGTGTGAGACTGGCAACTTCAGTAATAATTTTCTTTCGATCATGGATCCCTCCCAGTGGAGGGTTATATACACAGCCCAAGTGTAGTTTGAATGCTTCACCAATGGTGATTTCCATTGACAGCCATTCTGGGGTCGCCTCCTGAGTTAGGCTGGAGGCAGTGATGGAACCAGTTATGTGATCCTTTAGGTAGATCATAACCCCTCCTCCTCTCTCGGGCCTGGTCTGTCATTTCTAAAAATATTATAGCCCAGGATGTGGCATACAGTGTCAGGGGATGTGGGTTTTAGCCAAGTTTCGCTTACACCAAGAATGTCTGGTTTATGGAGTACCACCCAGGCCTCCAGTTTCTGAATCTTTGGTATGATGCTTCCAGTATTAATATGTGCTGTGCTGATGCCATGCATGAAGGACCATTGTGAGAAAGATTGTGTGGGGCCAGGGTTTGTCTTTACATCCCCACACCTTAGGAGCAGTAGACTGCGGAGTAACAAGTATATGCTGTCCCCACCCGGCACGCTCAATGCTGTGAGTGGAGGGGTAATCAGTAGTACACCTAGTGAATGAGTTTCCTTTCCTCTAAGGCATGCTAATGCGAAGATGGGGTGCTGTAGAAACAGCAGCTGGACCCCCAGAGGGGATCAACAATGGCCATTTAGTGAGTAATTGTTATATAAGGAGCATTCTTTAACCAGGAGACAGCTGGTCACATCACATATGAGTAAGGCTAACAGTGTGGTAGCTATCAGGCAGCATGGTGTTGTTTGCTTTAAATTTTTGACACCATGGTTCTTTTATTTCTGAGGTACCACAACCAGACTACCTGCTTGTGCTGTAATGTGGCCTCCTGATCCGATTTTTACTTAGGTCCTCAGCTTCCCTAGGGAGCCCAAGGAAAGTGTCAGCTGGCTGAACAAGGTACTTCTATGTGAGTTCTTAACAGACGCCCTCTATAGGTGTCTTGGTATAAGCTGCAGAAGGGAAACTGGGGAGTTAGTTACATGACTGACCATCCACTATAAGTGTAAAGCGAGGAGGAACCTAGTAACTACAAAAAAGGAAGTAGGAAAGGCAGAAATTAGACCCATATGGCAGTAGACTATCAAGGCAAGAGGTAGCAACCTTTGGGCAAATAGAGCGGATAGATTTTTAAGTCTGTGCCTGCTGCCAGTTTCTGTTGTAGGCAGACAGATATTTTGTCTGCATATGGAGCATTACTTTGTCCGTATGGTATGCAAAGGGCCAGTGATGCACACCTGCAGCATAAGCATTTTGTCAAGTGGAGAAACAAATTCTGTGAAAGTGGTGCTCCACACAAGTTAATGTAGCTCAGCTGGGTTGCCAGCTCAGAACCTTGGTGAAATAGTTCACATGACCCTGGAGTGATGTTCTTGGCATCTGCTATCAGAGGTCATCAGTGCGGGCTCCCCATGAGGGAGCTACTGAACATAAGCAGCTGTACCAAGGAGATCCCATTGACTACCTTTGATCAGTTGGGATAAGTGAACAACCAGGAGATTGGGGTGTGTTTTATTTATTTATTAATTTTTTGATTTGAGCATTGGAAACTGGGAAAGGCACGCTGAGCCAAGGCTCGTTTCCAGCCATGACCTGACAAAAGGGAACAGGAGAAGCAGAAGTACAATATGCAACAGACAAAACATTTCTATAAAAATCTGGTAAAAAAGTGGTACAAAAAGAGGTAATGGGAGGGGTTTTGATAGCAGGATGAAAGAAGTATTGTAGGAGCAGGGATGTGGCTCACTTATCCACGCTCTGGCAGTTCCACTGGAATGGAGGTCGTTAAGCTAAACACCTCCCACCACCTGGGCAGTATATCCCCTGATTACACCTCATGACATCAGATCTTTCTGCTGGAAGAACAGGTCACCTCCTTCGCAGGTTCCGCTTAGGTTCTCTGAGCCACAGATGAATGTTAATCGTCAAAAGTTTTAGATATTTTTGCTAACATGTTTTGTGGTGTCCTCAACTCCATCTATGAACCAACAATGGAAGAAGGGAAACAAGGTTTTCAATTTTTTGTATGGTGCCAGCAGAAGATGTCTGTCATCGATCTGCACGACACATGTATGTACTGTCTGGGTGGGCTACATGATGTGGATGGGTGCAGCTTTTGCGAAAGTATGCTCCTGAGTCCCTCAAAGACAGGAAGCTCTGGCTCTTACTGGGTCAGCCTTCAGAGTGGGATCCAAAGGACTGCAAGAAGGCCTTAGCTGTGACTTGGTCAGCTAAACAACGTGTGGCCCTTGAGACAGAAGCGTTGTCTGTCACACCAAGTACCTCCTCAATATAGATGCTGTTCCATGGGGCCGGGGTCAGATGGTCTTTCACTGGAGACTTCCGAGAAATAGGTTTGCCACTCCAGACCTTGGGGGAAGAGTCCTGCCCACTGCAGTGTGAGAAGCAAGCTCTGCTGGTGTCAGTTGTGGGAGTGGGAGTGGGAGCAGTCAAAGTCCCTGGTCTCTCGACTCACTTGATTACTCAACGGCTGTTGAGCGCCTCTCAGCTGGGGGACAGGTTGGGCAGGTCTAGGGCTCTTCGGTTCCCCAGTCAAGCCAGTTGACTTTGACTCCGGTTGAGCATACTGCTGAAATTCCTCTTGATCCTGTTGACCAGCTGTCGTATGAGGTTAAGGAGTCGATCTCACAGACCCTGGAGCTTTCAGTTCTTAACCAGGAGGACATGGTTCAATCGGTGTCCCAATCTGGTTCTCAACAGGAGCAGCCTCCCCCAGAGGTTGGTCTTAAACATGCCAGTATTACTGAATGTGGGTAGGCATGTGGTATACAGCAGCCCACCAGAAGGTGCTTCTTGCTGTCAATTGGCCAGTCGATGGGCGAGCTGTCAGTCAAGGTCAAGGTGTTCCCGTTCTCAATCCCACTCAACTGGGAGCATTGCTATCAACACTCCTTGACCTCCTCATCCTTGGTTGAGGGGCGGCACCATCGTAAGATGTGCTGGTTCTATGAGGAGCTCCTCTGGCAACAGTAGGGCTCTACTCCCTGGACCGTTGGTCTACTGGTTGCCACCAGTGGTTCCCCCACCAGTCCACACCACACAGCTGCGTACCACAGCTGCTTCTCCACCCCTTCAGGTGGAGCCACCACCACTGCAACCAAAGGTGGCTGCTCCAACCAAGGAGGCCTAGCCATTCAGCTACCAGCTTGCCAGGTTGGTTGTTGATGAGGATTTCCAGGAGGTCCATGGCAACAAGTGACCAAGGGCCTTTTTTTAAATTATGTTTATTCATTATATCAAGCTCTGACATAGGAGGACACTTTGTTCCAAGGCATATAAATGAAGACAGGTGTATAGATAAAGAGATATTTTCTTGGGGGTTGCATCATGGGAGGGGAAGTTCAACTGAGTTAAACAGTTTAAGTACTGGGATATAGCGAAATGCATTTACAGACATGACCATGGACTATATAATCCAAGCAAGTAAATGTCCGAAAAGTCCCAGGGTACCAGACTCAGTAAGTCATACAATGACTTAATAAAGTCCATGTCAACAAAACAATGACAGAATATAATGGTAAGAGAAGCAAGCTATCGAACGTCACTCTGACTGAAAATGGCCTGCAATAAAATCTATCCAACATTATTTCAAACTTTAAACACTGGTGAACAGGATACTCAAAATGAAACATGGTACAGAGTATGAAACTCCTGGAAACACTAGTTAAAAGTCAACTGAGGAGGCAGTCAGTTCAAGGGAGAAAAAGAGAAATGCATCTCAGCCCTTAATGCATTCCTCTACAACCTGTCGCACACATGAAATCCTCCTTTATTTACAGTAAATGCTTACCTGCCTCTGAAGGATTAGTAAACACAAAAGTTTTCCCTGCATAAGAAATTCTAAACTTTGCAGGAAGCAAAAGAGAGTGACTAACTCTCAAAGATTTTAACTCAGTACAGACTGCATCATATGTCTTCTGGCACTGGCAGGTGGCAAAACTCATGCCCAAGAGAAAGAAAATACGTGGGCCTTCTGGTAGTTGGAGTGGATCTTTAGTTTTTGCCAGCTGCAGAATCCAGTTTGTAATATGCTCACCCGCTGTCACAATCAAAAAGATGCGTGGAGCATCCAAGAATTGTGGTGGTGGTTTCCTAGGGTAATTTGATAGACCTAGAAGATAGAGTCCAGGAGAATGAAATCCAGCAAGTGTTGCAGCAGTTGCTAAGTACAAAACAATTGGTCCTCACCCTCTGAACCCTCAGGTAGTCCCAGCAAGCAGACATGGGCTAGCTGAGCTCCGTTTTCTAAGTGCTCCATTCTTAGCCACAAAAATTTGTTTTCTGCAACCAGTCCAGCAGTCACTGCCAATGTTCGATCAGCTGATTCCCTTGATAACTGGGCAGCCACAGAAACAACCTCCACTTTAGCTTCCAATGATGAGACACGATTATTAAAGAGACTCACCAGGATAAATCAGTGAGCCCCTTGCATCATAGCCATCATTGCCTTGTCGCCAGAGGATCAAAATAAAGTGAAGATGTCCTAAAACTTTTAAGAAATTAAATAGAGCCATCGCTCGTAAAAAGGTGAAAACCGAGTCCCAAGGACTTTCTGTTTTTTTTCTGCTGCCCATGCTCCACCCACACGCTAACTAGTGTGCTGATGAGATGCCAGAGAGAGCGCGGGGGTGCGCTCCATTATATGCAATGGGCAGCAGCTTTTATATGTATTTTAAATGATACAGTGGCTACTTGGCAGTGAAACATGGGACACGTCAACCAACAAGGCCCTTGTTAGTTGACCAGTGCCCACGTTTCACTGCCGAGTAGCCACTATATCATTTAAAATATATAGAAAAGCTGCTGCCCATTGCAACTAATGGAGTGCGCCCCCGCGATCTCACTGGCATCTCGTCAGCACACTAGTGAGTGCGGGGGTGGAGCTGGGGCAGCAGCAAACAACCAGGAAGTCCTTGGGACCTGGTTTTTACATTTTACGAGTGAAGGATCTATTTAATTACTTAAAACATTTAGGACATCTTCACTTCATTTTGATCCTCTGGTGGCAAGGCACCGATGGCTCTGGTGCAGTGGCTCATCTTGGTGAGTCTCTTTAAATATATCCAATTTAGCATCCCAAGCTTTAACGGAAGTGTCATGGGCCTGCACAGCCTTGAGAATAGTACTATTAGAGGGTTCCATGCTGCTGCTTGCACCAACCTCTGAGCCACCAGGAACGGCACCAGCAGGCTGCTTGTCATGTTTCCCCTTATCCGACTCTTGTTGCCCTGTTTTCTGAAGGCTCCCCATAACACCAGTCTTTGATTTTGAGAAATAAGATTACAGGGGACCATTGCTCTAAAATTATGTATTTGGATAAAGTCCAAGCTTAAAATAAGATTAGTTTTAGTCATTTTTTTCAGTGAAGTAGAAGAGTTCTCAGGTTGGCGTCAAGTTCAAAACACACAGAAGCACACTGCACAACAACACTCAGAGAAAATGAAATCCACAATAGGCAGGTAGTAAGCTGGGTTCAAAATGTACATTTAATGGTACCAAAACCAGAGAGCCAAGGGTAACGCAGGCAAGAAAATTCCCCGGAACTTCGAATCATGACGATTCTTCCTTGGGGAGGGGGGGCAGTGTTGCTAAATCACATACAGCCTTATAAAGGGCTCCGAACAGCTGAAATAGATTAAATGTTAACTTTAGTGACCTTTATCAATGCTGCTGACCTCCATTAAAATGCATAATAAATAGTTCAAAACATTAATTTACCACTATACATATAAAGTAATACTTATCACTTATCCCCAATCAAAATAAATTTGTGCTAGGTGAGATAAATTCAATGTGCAAAAAAATTGTTTATGTACAATTTATGCAAGCTGAGACATCTTTACCTAGACATCCATATAGATCAGTAAGGCTCTCAAGCACATGTAATAAAAGTTAAAGTTAAATTTCAGTATTTTCACTTTGTATCAGTCCAAAAGGAATGATTTTTTCACTCAAGAGCCAAATGATTTTAAGCAGGTCTTTATGCAAAACTCAATCCATACAAATGCACAGCCTACCAAGAAGGATCAAACGATGGGATGTGCAGGTAGGGAAGGGTCGGATATGGACTCTCTTCTGATGAACCTGAATAAAAACAGAGATTATAAAGTAAAATAAACAGGAGATTAGGAAAATAAAAATATGAGGAGAGAGAGAGAGGGTGGAAAAGAGGGAGAATACCCTAACATAGAGACAACAACAATGTATATTAAGTTAGGCAAATACCTATCTATAGAGACTAGTATAATACTTTCAGGATTTTAAAGATGCAGCATAATCAAATGCACTTGATATTGATAGAATACTTTAGCCAGTAAATAGTAGTAGTCATAGTGTACACATGTAGGATCAGTCCTTCTTCCTTATTAAGCTGTTATCTATTGCTAAGAAATGGACGAATATCCCAGTCGTCATTTAGGTCCAATGGAGTGCAGGCATCTAATTTGTAGATGATCCTGCTTTCAAGTTGTTCCAATTTTCTTTTTCTATCTCCCCCACGTAATGGGGCTTGGACATGATCAATACCCATGAAATGAAACATGTCCAGGTTACCTCCACGCTTAACTTGCCAGTGGTTACCAACTGGTGTGTTACTGGCAGGGTTTCCAAAAGCTCATATATGTTCTTGTATGTGTTCTTTTAATGAACGGGTTGTCAGACCAATAATAGCTTTGAAAATGGACACCATAAATTATAGACAACAAAGGATGTTTTACATGCAATAAACTGTTTTACATCATGATAAACCTGATTAGAAGGGCTTGTAAATCTGTCCCCTGCGATGAATATTTGCAGATGTTGCAATTTCCACATCTGCAAAATGCAAGGAGAAAATCTCCTAATATACTCCTTTGTTTTCTTTCTGTCTGGTGGTGACTATGTACCACTTTGTCCTTGATGCTAATGCCTTTTTATTTTGATTGCGTGCATACACAAGAAACATATTGCAGCAGCTTGCTCCAGAAGCAGGTTGTGGAGGCGCGGCACTGTTGTGGCCAGTGCCCCCACAGCCTTTGGAGGCTTGGCCCAGTTTTCCCAATGGGGTGGCATGCTGCTGCTGGTTCAGCCAGTGTGCCACAACCTTGTAAGGTTTCAGCCGCTGCAATCAGGGGCAGCCTTGTCATTGCAGCGTAAGCCATTCTGCTGCAATGAGGAAGCGACCTATCATTGCTGGGTGGAACCTTATTAGTGTGATACTGTTTGTGAACATGGCGGTGGCTTACCGCCGTGTTCACAAACAATATGAAGCAGCCCCACTGTCGTGGGGGTGCCCAATCCCCCTCGGCAGCATGTGCCCCCCCAACGTGTTTGTTTGCCGACAGGGGCCCAATTCCCCATTGGCTTCAGTGCCCTAGTGATGATGTTGCCGACAGAGGAGCCCACTCCCCGTCGGCATAATTGCCCCCAAACACGCACAACAGTAGTGCCGAGGGGGTGCCCAATCTCCCTTGGCTCTTGCGCTTCCCCTTTGTGCCGAGGTGCCCAAATCCCGCCGGCCAGAGCTGCCTCCCCAACACCTGTTGGCACACTGAGCCCACCCAGCTGCCAAATGACCCTGTAAAAACCCATCCCGCATTGTTTTTTTTTTTGTACCTGTCAAAAAGAAAACGGTCCTCGTGGTCTCCCTGCCCCTCTCCCACAACCCGCACCCACTCTCTGCGCACCCTGCCTCCCCACACCCCCCTCACCCCATACTTACCTGCAGAGTCTGGCGCGATGATCTTCGGTGGACTGGGAACACATCTGCACTCTTCAAAGTCGACCGCAAACTGAGGAAATGCCGGTAAGCTGTATAGTGGCATAAATAGTGGGTTTTCAACTTTGGTGCATATCTCAGGCATGTTTTGGAATTTTGGCACCAAATTTTCAACATGGGGTTTTTGGGACCCCTCCTCATGAATTCTGCCACTGTCATGGCATTATGCAGTCCTGAAAGGTGATTTCACGGTCACTGCGGGGAATCACCTTTTGGGACCGATTAACGAAATGACAGTGCCAGTGTTCATGAGGTGGGCTCTCAAAAAGCCTATGTTGTAAATGTGGTGGAAAAAATCAAAAAAATGACTGTTTTATGAGCGTGCGTTATGCAGTTGCTACACACTCTCGTAAATTCACAAATTTGCAATATTGTCATACCAGAGCTTCAACACTGGCATTTTTTCACACCTTCTTGTGAACAGTACAGCTGTCATGTTTCACATCCTGGCTGAAATGTGTTTTCGCACTTCCAGCGCAGAATAGCACGGTCACTGTGGGAAATCAGTGTTCGGGACAGATTAAGAAAATGACAGTGATACTGTTCATGAGCAGAGGTCCTAAAATGCCTATGTTGAAAATCTGGTGATGATACTCCATAAAATGACTATGTTACGTGCGCACGTTGAGCAGTTTGCACACACGCTCATAACTTCACAAATTTATAATATTTTCACTCCAGATTTTCAACATTGCCATTTTCCCACATCTTCTTAAGAACAGTACAGCTGTCATTTTTCCCATATTGGCCAAAATGTCTTTTCACTCTTCCGGCGCAGAATAGCGTGGTCGCTGTGGGAAATCAGTGTTCAGGACAGAGTAGGAAAATGAGTGTTACTGTTCATGAGCAGAAGTCCTAAAATGCCTGTGTTGAAAATTTGGTGACAATACTCCATAAAATGACTGTTACGAGTGTGCGTTGCGCAGTTTGCACGCACGCTCATAACTTCGTGAATTTATAATATTTTCACTCCAGATTTTCAACATTGCCATTTTCCCACACCTACTTATGAACAGTACAGCTGTCATTTTTCCCATCCTGGCTGAAATGTCTTTTTGCACTTCAGGCGCAGAATAGCATGGTCGCTGTGGGAAAGCAGTGTTCGGGACAGATTAAGAAAATGACAGTGATACTGTTCATGAGCAGAGGTCCTAAAATGCCTATGTTGAAAATCTGGTGATGATAGCCCATCAAATGACTGTTTTACAAGTGTGAGTTGCGCAGTTTCCACGCACCCTTGTAACTTCTCAGATTTGTAATATTGTCACGCCAGATTTTCAACACTGGTATTTTTTCACACCTCCTTATGAACAGTACAGCTGTCATTTTGCACATCCTGACCAAAATGTGTTTTCACGCTTCCGGCACACAATAGCGCAGTCACTGTGGGAAATCAGTGTTCGGGACAGATTAAGAAAATGACAGTGGCACTGGTCATGAGCAAAGGTCCTAAAATCCCTATGTTGAACATGTGGTGACGAAACTCCATAAAATGACTGTGTTACACGCGTGCGTTGAACTGTTTCCATGCACTCTTGTAACTTAGCAAATTTGTAATATTTTCAAGCCACATCTTTAGCACTGGCATCTTTTCACACCTCCTTATGAACAGTACAGCTGTCATTTTTCACATCCCGGCTATAATATGTTTTTGCACTCCTGCCGCAGAATAGCATGGTCACTGTGGGAAATCAGTGTTTGGGACACACTAAGATCGAACAAGTGAGAGGGGGGGAGTGACCGTGCTCAAGTGAGCTCTGCCGGGACTGCTGCGGATTTCTTTGAGAGCAGAAAAAGGCCCCAACGCAGGTACCCAATACAAAAGGGCAGCCTGCAGGAGTGGGAGAAACAGAACAAGAGAGTGAGTGAGGGAGGGGGAGTGAGCGGACTTAACGGAGCTCTGTCAGGACTGCTGAGGATTTCTTTGTGGGCAGAAAAAGGCGTCAATGCAGTTAGGGGCTCAGTACAAAAGGGCAGCCTGCAGCGGTGGGAGAAACAGTACGAGTGAGTGAGAGAGGGCGACTGAGTCAAGGAAGTCAAATTCTTTCTTCATAATTTACCCTTGATGTAATGACTCAATGGAGCTCTATCTGGATTGCTGCAGATTTCTTTGTGGGCAGAAAAAGGCACCGATGCAGGCAGGAGCCCAGTACAAAAGGGCAGTCTGCAGCGCCGGGAGAAACGGAGCGAGCGACAGAGAGAGGGGGAGTGAGCGAGCTCAACAGAGCTCTGTTGGGACTGCTGCGAATTTCTTTGTGGGCAGAAAAAGGCGCCAATGCAGGCAGAAGCCCAGTACAAAAGGGCAGCCTGCAGCACCAGGAGAAACAGAATGAGCGGGTGAGAGAGGGGGAGTGAGTGACCTCAACAGAGCTCTGTCGGGACAGCTGTGAACTTCTTTGTGGGCAGAAAAAGGTGCCAACACAGGCAAGAGCCCAGTACAAAAGGGCAGCCTGGACTGCGGGGAGACACAGAGTGAATGAGTGAGACAGGGGGAGTGAGTGAACTCAGCCTGGACTCGAGGGAGACACAGAGTGGCCGAGTGAGACAGGGGGTGGTGAACTCCAACGGACTGTGTCGCGGGACTGCCAGTTTCTTTGTGGAAAGAAAAGGAGCCCATGCAAGCAGGAGCCCAGTACAAAAGGGCAGCCTGCAGCGTTGGGAGAAATAGAATGAGCGAATGGAGAGGGGAAGTGAGCGAGCTCAATGGAGCTGTGCTGGAATTTTAGAGTTGCCCACCCTTCCGCCCAGGCTCCTCCCTGGTCCTATATTACAGCAGGGTATGTAGAATGGAAACAAAGCAATGAGTAGATATGCCCACACCTCCTTATGAACAGTACAACTGTCATTTTTCACATCCTGGCCGAAATGCGTTTTCACACTTCCAGCATAGAATAGTGCAGTTGCTGTGGGAAATCAGTGTTTGGGACACATTAAGAAAACCACAGTGACACTGTTCATGACCAGCAGTCCTAAAATTCCTATGTTGAAAATTTGGTGACGAAAGTCCATAAAATGACTGTGCTACAAGTGTGCGTTGAACTGTTTCCATGCACCCTTGTAACTTTGCAAATTTGTAATATTTTCATGCCACATTTTCAACACTAGCATTTTTTCACACCTCCAGCTGTCATTTTTCACATCCTGGCCTAAATATGTTTTTGCAGTCCTGCCACAGAATAGCATGGTCGCTGTGGGAAACTATTGTTTGGGACAGATTAAGATCGAGCGAGTGAGAGGTGGGAGTGACCAAGCTCAAATGACCTCTGTCGGGACTGCTGCGGATTTCTTTGTGGGCAGAAAAAGGCCCCAACACAGGAGCCCAGTACAAAATGGCAGCCTTCAGCACTGAGAGAAACAGAACGAGCGGGTGAGGGAGGGGGAATGAGTGACCTCAACGGAGCTCTGTTGGGACTGCTGCGGATTTCTTTGTAGGCAGAAAAAGGCAGCAATGCAGGCAGGGGCCCAGTACAAAAGGGCAGCCTGCAGCGGTGGGAGAAACAGAATGAGCGACTGAGAGACGGGGAGTGAGCGAGCTCAACTAAGCTCTATCATGACTGCTGCAGATTTCTTTGTGGGCAGAAAAAGGCAGCAACACAGGCAAGGAGACCAGTATAAAAGGGCAGCCTGCAGCACTGGCAGAAACGGAATAAGCGAGTGAGAGAGGGGGAGTGAGTGAGCTCAACTGAGCTCTGTTGGGACTGCTGCAGATTTCTTTGTGGGCAGACAAAGATGCCAACAGAGGCAGGAGCCCACTACAAAAGGGCAGCCTGCAGCGCCAGGAGAAACAAAATGAGCACATGAGAGAGGGCGACTGAGCGACCTCAACAGAGCTCTGTCGGGACAGCTGCGGATTTCTTTGTGGGCAGCCAAAGTTGCCAATGCAGACAGGAGCCCAGTACAAAAGCACAACCTGCAGCGCCAACAGAAACAGAATGAGCGACTGACAGAGGGGGAGTGAGCGAGCTCAGTAGAGCAAAGCAATCAACATTCGGCATTGACAAATGCTCGTTTATAAACAGTTCTAAGTCCACCTTGAGCCACTGTCTCCAGGTCCTCATAGGCTGATAATATAGGCCAGAATCTTTTTAAGGCTCCTGCAATTTTACATGCAACAGGATTGTATTCTGTGATGTGATTCACACTATCAGTGGCATTCATATCCTTGACTTTGGGAACAATTGGATCCTGTCTATTTTTTTCTCTTCCTGACTGAAGAGCTTCACTTAAATGTTTTCAGTCATACCCCCTTTCCCTGAATCTGTTTTTCAGGTCTTCTGCCTCTTGTTAAAACATTTCATCACTGGAACAGTTCCTTCGAATACGAAGAAATTGACCATAGGGTATACCATTTTTTAAGGATTTGGGATGACAGCTATTGGCCCTAAGCAGAGAATTGCCTGCTGTTGGTTTCCAATAGCCTTCTGTTGTTATTAAACTCTCATGCTGGTCTGCAAGTAATATGTCTAGAAAGGGGATCGACTAAATATTACAAGTTGATGTAAATTGGAGGTTAAAGTCATTACAATTAAGCATGTTAACAAATTGCTCAGCTTCTTATTCTGTGTCCTCTCAAATACAAAGTATGTCATCAATAAAACAACCCCAATATTTTATTTGGTTCTTAAAGGGATTCTGTCTATGATCGTAAATCTGAATTTCTTCCCACCATGCGAGAAAAATATTCACATAGGTGGGGGCTGCTGCCAACCCCATAGCAGTTCCATGTATTTGATGGTAAGATTTGGAGTTAAATCAGAAAGAATTTGTAGTCAAGTTAATTTCTAATCCTGTTACATGTAAAATTGCAGGAGCCTTAAAAAGATTCTGGCCTATATTATCAGCTTATGAGGACCTGGAGACAGTGGCTCAAGGTGGTTCTAGAATTGTTTATAAAAAAGGCCTTAGCATCAAGGACAAAGTGGTACATAGTCACCACCAGACAGAAAGAAAACAAAGGAGTATATTAGGAGATTTCCCCTTGCATTTTACAGATGTGGAAATTGCAACATCTGCAAATATTCATCATAGGGGAACTGATTTACAAGCCCATCTAATCAGGTTTATGATGATGTAAAACAGTTTATTACATGTACAACATCCTTTGTTGTCTATAACTTATGGTGTCCATTTTCAAAGCTATTATTGGTCTGACAACCCGTTCATTAAAAGAACACATACAAGAACATGTATGAGCTATTGGAAACCCTGCCAGTAACACATCAGTTGGTAACCACTGGGAAGTTAAGCATGGAGGTAACCTGGACATGTTTCATTTCATGGGTATTGATCATGTCTAAGCCCCATTACGTGGGGGAGATAGAAAAATATTGGAACAACTTGAAAGCAGGATCATCTGCAAATTAGATGCTAGCACTCCATCGGGCCTAAATGACGACTGGGATATTCGTCCATTTCTTAGCAATAGATAACAGCTTAATAAGGAAGAAGGACTGATCCTACATGTGTACACTATGACTACTACTATTTACTGGCTAATGTATTCTATCAATATCAAGTGCATTTGATTATGTTGCATCTTTAAAATCCTGAAAGTATTATACTAGTCTCTATAGATAGGTACTTGCCTAACTCAGTATTAAGTGCATGTGATTATGTTGTATCTTTAAAATCCTGAAAGTATTATACTAGTCTCTATAGATAGGTATTTGTCTAACTTTATATATATATATATATATATATATATATAGTTGTCTCTATGTTAGGTCTTCCCCTTTTCCACCTTCTTCTCTCTTTTGCTCATATTTTTATGTTCCTATTCTCCTGTTTATTTACTTTATAGTCTCTATTTTTACACAGGTTCATCAGAAGAGAGTCCATATCCTACCCTTCCCTACCTGCACATCCCATCATTTGATCCTTCTCGGAAGGCTGTACATTTGTTTGTACTGAGTTTTGCATGAAGACCTGCTTAAAATCATTTGGTTCTTGAGAGAAAAAAAATCTTTCCTTTTGGACTGATTCAAAGTGAAAATACTGAAATTTAACTTTAACTTTTATTACGTGTGCTTGAGAGCCTTACTGAGCTATGTGGATGTCTAGGTAAAGATGTCCCAGCTTGCATAAATTGTACATAAACAATCTTTTTTGCACATTGAATTTATCTTACCTAGCTCAAATTTATATTGATTGGGGATAAGTGATAAGTATTACTTTACATATATAGTGGTAAATTAATGTTTTGAACTATTTATTATGCATTCTAACGGAGGTCAGCAGCATTGCTAAAGGTCACTAAAGTTAACAATCTATTTCAGCTGTTCAGAGCCCTTTATAAGACTGTATGTGATTTAGCAGCACTGCCCACCTGAGGAAGAATCTTCATGATTCGAAGCGCCAGGGAATTTTCTTGCCTGTGTTACCCTTGGCTCTGGTTTTGGCGCCATTAAATGTAGATTTTGCTCTCAGCTTACTACCTGCCTACTGTGGATTTAATTTTCTCTGGGTGTTGTTAGGCATTGTGCTTCTGTGCGTTTGTTGCTAAACTTTTTTGCACTGCTGCACCTCCATGGAGCTGAGTGCTGATTCATTTTTCCTTTTTATGATTGTGTCAAGTTCAATCAGCTGCTAGCCATGCCCCCCAAAAAACAGCCATTTTTGACGAGTTTTCAGATGACTCAGGCCATGAGTCTATGGCCTCCTCTAAGACTCCCCTCTTTGACCTAAGCTTGGTTGAGGAACTTTCCACTGAGCATGGCCTGGTATCCTTCGTGTCGCTTCTCTGACACATTTCAGATTCTGTGTTGGACCCACTCGAGCCAGTCCAGAAGAGGACAAATCATCACCTCATGGACATTCTGAACTGGGATAAATCCTCTGGGGTTTCCTTCCCTGTGACTGAAGCCATTTTGGGACTGACCCTGGAGTTCTGGCAGCATCCAGCATCCTGTCTGACACCCTCTGCCCACATAGTCCACAGGTATGTAGTCCTCACGGGTTCCCTTCCAGGGTTTTCAAACCACCTCTCTGTGGGGGTTTAGGCATGGATTCAGTGTTCTGTAATTCCAGACACCGGGGGACATGGACAAGCCTCTGAACAAGGAGAGTCACAAGACTGACCGTCAAGATTGACCATGCTGAAAAGAAAGTGTAGCAGTGGTGTCTCTCTGTCCTTAGCAGGCTAGTTCTGCCACAATGATGGCTAACTTTGATCACTCCCTCATGGGAGTTTTTGACATATTCCTCCCTCCCCTCCATGTGGAACAGCAGCTGGCCATGAAGCTCATCAGAGGCCAGGGTTAGTAACAGACTAAATACCAACCTCAGAGAACCTTGGACGTGGGCAATTCCTGTGCTCATAGCATGGCAGCAACTGTCTCCATGCACCGTGGGGCCTGACTACGTCTGTCGACCTTCATGGCCTAAGAATGTAGAGAATGCCCTGAACACATTCCTACAACATTACCTCCCTGTGCAAAACAAGCATGCTCCAAAAACCACACGTAGAGTCAGGGGAAAACAAACTAGATGGCTACATAAAAATCTCCTAAAACAACTAAGGCACAGGGACAAGCTCTGGAAAACCTTCAAAAACTCTAAATCGACTAGGGACTATGCAAACTACAGGCAAGAAAGAAATTCTTGTAGGAAAAACATTAGGCTGGCAAAAAGCGTACACTATCAGAATCTGCTAAAGAACTCAGCCCATGACCCCTGTAAATTTTGGGTCCACATAAAAACCTTCCTGGGGACACCTCAATCAGTTACACCCTCTGACATGGTAATAAGTGGCTCTCATTGCAATAACCCCATCACCATAGCAAATGCCTTTAATAGGATGTTCTCAGATCTCTCCCCCTATACCAGCATCTGCCACCAGCAGCCTCCACTGCCGACACTGTTTCTTACTGACCCTGCCACCCCTGCCAGTGATCAAAAACCTATACCACACCTCCTCTATTTCAAAGCCATCACCAGCTCTCAGGTTCTGTACCATCTAAAAAACTATCAGAATACACCAGTCCTGGCTCTGACCAACTTGAACCTCACCTTTTAAAACTAGCTGCCATTTCATCACCAAACCTCTGGCTAGAATTTTCAATTATCCTCACCAGCTGTGCAGTCCCAGAACTATGGAAAATGGCCAGGATCTCCCTATCTTTAAAAAGGAACAAGAAAGATATCTCTAATTACAGGCCTATTGCAATACTATCCCCTCTCAGCAAAATCCTTGAAAAACTGGTTGCCACACAGATCCAGGAATTCCTTGAAACCACTAAACAGCTCAATGATGCACAACATGGATTCAGGAAAAACCACAGCACTGCGACGGCTCTAGCTAAATTCACCACTGACATCCTCACTGGCATGGATCAAGGAAAGCTCACAGGGGCTGTCTTTATTGACCTAACCAAGGCATTTGACCTTGTTGACCACCCCCTGCTCCTATCCACCCTGAGCAAAATAGGGTGCTCCTTCCCAGTGCTTGAATGGTTCAGGAGCTACCTGACCAACAGGTCCCAGGCGGTTAAATTCAACTCAGCCATCTCCTCCACTGTGGAAACAAACATTGAGTGCCACAAGGCTCCATTCTGGGTCCTCTTCTATTCACTCTATTCATCAATAACCTACCAGATGAAATACCAGCCTGCTCATCGCTCCTCTACGCAGATGACTTCGTTATATTTGCCAGCTCACCCAATGCAGAGCACATTAACTCCTCGCTAAATAGTGCCTACTCCAGTGCCCAGAATTGGTTACACTCCCACCGCCTCATTCTGAATTCCTCCAAAACTAATGCCATGCTACTAGGCACCACTCAAAAGATCCGTATGTGTTCCACTCCCCTGAGCATCATTGATTTAAATGGCGATCCTCTGCAGACAGTCACCACCTTTTGTTACCTGGGCATCCTACTAGACCAATCGCTTGATTTTAACTTTCATATCCAAGCCACCTGCAAGAATGTAAACTGCAAGTTAGGAGCTGCCTATAGAACTAGTTATATGCTTACCTCCTCCGCTAAGCTTGCCATAGCCAGAGGGATCCTGCTACCAACGCTTACCTACTGTGTGCCCATACTTACCTCAGCCCACAAATCTGCACTGCGCAAATGGGATGTAACCTATAACAACATATGCCGATATGCCTTACAATCCCCACGGCTTCTTCATCACTGCCAGCTATATAAGGACCTTGGGTGGTTTCTCCCCTGGCCGAGAAGCTACTTCCTGGCATGCCTAAATGACCCATACTGAGACAAAGTCAGTCTGCCGCCCTTGCGAAGCTCCTTCTTCCTGTGATTCCTAACCGCACGCTCAGATCTGCTGACAAAGACCTGCTGGAAATTCCCTGCGCACTCAACAAAGGAACAGGCTCCTTCCAACATGCAGCCCCAAGCTATGGAACCAGCTCCCTCTGGACCTCAGGCAAGCACCTCCCATCCCACTTTCAAACGGGATTGAAACTCACCTGGCTACCACTGATCCATGCACCTGCTTTGATCCTACCTGATTCTGCCTTTCCCTGCCCCTACTCCCACCCCCTGCTACTGGTCTCTTTACCACCTTCCTTTGTTCTCTCTCCCCTGACTCCTACCCCTCTCCTCAAACTTCATTATCGTTACATCTTGTATAAGTTTTTATGAATGTATGCACTTATTTTCTACTACCTATATTTACTTTATATTATGTTCTTATCCTCTGCGCTACCTAAACACTGCCCAAACCTACTTCAGGTAGATGTTGGTACTATAAGGCCCACCTCCTCCCTTCCCCTCACTTGTCCTCCTTTACCGCTGCGACCCCCGGCTAGGGACTGTCACCTTGCCTCTATGCCCAAACTGAACCACGAACCGCTGTACCTTCCGCTTACTACCGCTTAAAGCCGTATTTTAATGCGGCCTTCCCCCCCCCTTTTCTTCTTCATCCCTAACGGCTGGGACATAAACCTGGTGTCCCTCTAGCCTGCTGTGGGGATCCTCTCTTACTTCCCAAGGACCCCTTGAGGCTGCACGGGCTGGCTGCTGATGGCCGTCAGTTTATGGGACCTCTCACCCTTCCCCCATCTCTTACCCTCTGCGCTACCGGGGCCCTGCCCATACTTGCCACAGGTGCACGTTGGGTGTGCCTCCCTCCCCTTTCTCTTATCTACCTCTGCCGATAGACGTTAATGGCGGGACTGCTCCGGTCCTCATGCCCAGTCGAGAAACCACCTGCCCGGCTACACCTACCCGCCTTCTACCGCCAAAGCCGTATCTTTAGCCACCTCTCTCACTCGTCCATCCCTCCCCTTTTTTCTACCCCTGACTGTGGGGCCATGAATTTGGCACCCCTCTAGCTGCCGCCGGGATGTTCTAGGCATCCCTTACTTCCCCTTACTCCCCTGGGTACTCTGCTTGGCTGGCTGTCCGAAGGCTGCCAGATTTTATTTTCCCCTTTACCCTTCCCCCTGTCTTTCCCTGCCCGTTTGGGAATCCCAAACCCGGCAGTCTCCCTATGCTCTCCTCGGGAAAGCAGCTAGCAGTCCCTCGAGTCCTACACCCCTTCCTTACCTGTCACCGGTACCCTTACTCCCCAGAAGCTGCTCTTGGCCTGCTGGTTATGCTTAATATAGACTAAACCATGTTAGACTAGCTGGAACTGTCTCTATATGACTAGGATTGTACTATGTTTGGTTGTTTGCCTAAGTTGTATTGTTTGCTTCCATGTGTTATGCTGTATTGTACTCTCCCGGGTCGTGCCTGAAAATAGTCACCTGTTGGCTAGCGCACTTACCTGGTAAACAAAAACTAAATAAATAAATAAATGGCAGACACCCAGCACAAGCTGGCTGATATCCTTTTCTTGGGCACTGATCTCTTTGGCCCTGGGGTGGAAGGACATCTCCCTCATATTGAGAAGTCCAATGCCACCCTATTTTGTGATTTCATCCCAGAAAGACCAGAAAAAGAAGCCTGAGAAACAGGTTTTCCAGTTGTGGCCCTTTCAGTCATAGCCTCCTTTGCAGGAGCCCCAGTAGGGGCAGTTTCAGCCTGCTACCCCAAACAGAAGTCTAGGAACCAGGGTCCAAAAAGGTGGGGCAGGGGTAGTTGTGTCCTCCCAGAAGCAGCCACTGGTGCCCCCACAAAAGCTGCCCAGTAACAGGTTGGGGGCACTGTACCTCCACCTGTCCTACCCCTGTCTGCTGTCCCAGTTGGAGGCCAGCTACATCACCTCTTACCACATTATTCTGCTATCACAATGGACAAGTGGGTTTTGGATGCAGTGGCAGAGGACTGCCTCTGGACTTGGAGGCTATCCCACCTTACCACCTCCATCCACCTTGAGAGTCCAGGGTGTCTCAGGACATGCTGTTCAGCCTAAGAGTGGACATAACTCAATTCCTTGCAGAAGGGGAACTAGCTCAGGCCCCAGAAGCCCTGGTCAGAAAGGATTACATGCCCAGGTAGTTCCTGGTCCTGAAATGGACAGGAGGCTGGCAACCCATACTGGATCTACATTAGGGTTGTCAGAACTAGTTTGTCAAAGATTCGAACCCTCCTCGAACCCTGGTGTTCGAGTTCTAACTTAGAACGCGAACACTAAAAGGTTCGCAAAGGGGTTCGAATCTGAGTCCCATTGTGTGTGTGTGGAGAGGAGGGCGGAGGAGGCATGTCCCAGCAGGCAGCCCCGAAGGGGGGTGTAGGGGTATGTGTGGGGACTGGAGGAGGCATGTCTCGACTCCCAGGCAGCAGCAGGCAAGTGGCAGCCCCGATGTGGGGGGGGGTGCAGCAGCAGCAGTGTTGTTGGGGGGGTTGAACTTATTTGCCATCCACCGCAAGTTGTTTGTTTGCGCTTGCGTGACGTACTTACGTACGTACGCTCAAGTGAAGTCATCCTCCTCACCACCTGACCAATACTATGTGGTCAGGTGGGGGTCGAGTAAGCTGCGTGAGCCGCGGGATCTGTGGGGGTATTTATAGGCAGATGCAAGCCGAGACAGAGCGCCATTTGCTAGAGGATTCGAGGCAGCAGCAGCTCTACTTAATCAGCTGCTAGCGTTAGCGACCGCTACTCTTCTACCACAGCCAGGCATTCTCTTGCCTGATACTATACTTATAGGCCAGGGCCCAGGTCGGTGTGGCCGCAATCGGACTGCAGCGAGCACTTGCTAGTTGCTGCAGTGCTATTTAAAAAATTCCATCATCCATTTTCCTGTGAGACCGAGAACGAGAGAAAGGATGAAAAAAAGGCTCAAAATCGGGTGGGAGTGGGACTAGGGGGAGGTTCAGGACAAGTGGAGGGATTAATCAAGAATTGGGAAGGGACTGGGGAATAGGGAGTATCGAGACCGAGATCAATCAATATCAGGAGGACTCAGGAGAGAATAAAAAAATAAGAAGAAGTGAAGAACCTTTGTGAAATGTGATTGTGATTATTTGAAACTGCAGCACTGCACAGTGGTGCACACTCAGCAGCTGCCAGCAACAAGCATATAACAAGGGGCGCAAAAAAAAAGGCAAATAAATCTGTACCCTACCCAGTGTAGTGTGTGTCACAGAGAGAAGCCCAGTGGCCAGTTGTGTGGTGGCATTAACCTTACATGACAGAACCGTAGAAATATAATTCTCATTCCCTGAGTTGTTGGTTATGTATGTGACTCCGTCTCCTGTGGTCAGCCCATCACCCTGCTGCTGTGTGCCCCTTGACTGCACTGTACCCTACCCAGTGTGTGTGACAGAGAGAAGCCCAGTGGCCAGTTGTGTGGTGACATTAAACTTACATGACAGAAACGTAGAAATATAATTCTCATTCCCTGGGTTGTGTATGTGACTCCATCTCCTGTGGTCAGCCCATCACCCTGCTGCTGTGTGCCCCATGACTGCACTGTACCCTACCCAGTGTGTGTTACAGAGAGAAGCCCAGTGGCCAGTTGTGTGGTGGCATTAACCTTACATGACAGAAGCGTAGAAATATAATTCTGATTCCCTGGGTTGTGTATGTGACTCAGTCTCCTGTGGTCAGCCCATCACCCTGCTGCTGTGTGCCCCTTGACTGCACTGTACCCTACCCAGTGTGTGTTACAGAGAGAAGCCCAGTGGCCAGTTGTGTGGTGGCATTAACCTTACATGACAGAAATGTAGAAATATAATTCTCATTCCCTGGGTTGTGTATGTGACTCCATCTCCTGTGGTCAGCCCATCACCCTGCTGCTGTGTGCCCCTTGACTGCACTGTACCCTACCCAGTGTGTGTTACAGAGAGAAGCCCAGTGGCCAGTTGTGTGGTGGCATTAACCTCACATGACAGAAACGTAGAAATATAATTCTCATTCCCTGGGTTGCGTATGTGACTCCGTCTCCTGTGGTCAGCCCATCACTCTGCTGCTGTGTGCCCCTTGACTGCACTGTACCCTACCCAGTGTGTGTTACAGAGAGAAGCCCAGTGGCCAGTTGCGTGGTGGCATTAACCTTACATGACAAAAACGTAGAAATATAATTCTCATTCCCTGGGTTGCGTATGTGACTCTGTCTCCTGGTCAGCCCATCACCCCGCTGCTGTGCGCCCCTTGACTGCTATGTGTATGCCTATGCCCAGCAGCCCAATCATTCTGTAAGCCTTGAACCTGGGATCCTTTAGTTGCAAACTGTCATATTCTTTAATTACTTTCAGTCTACTACATCACAGTGTCGCACAACCAAAATAAAATTTTGGAGTTGTAGCCAGCAATCACATATCACATTGCTTTCTTACACAGGAATTGTTTGGGTGTGGGTGTGTTCACCGCAGTATACTGGTAGTACTGGTACTGTCTGTTATGGCTGACACCAACATAGATGAAGCATCTGGTGATGGTGTTGGAGTAGGTGTTGGTGGTAGTGGTAATCCTGGTGCTAGCAGAAATAACCAAAATGCTTCATGTGATAAAAATTCAAGAAACAGCAAAAGAGCAACAGTGAAGTGTGGTAAAGGGGGACCTTTTAAGAAAACCTGTACAGCTGCTGGGGTCACACAGAGAGGCACCATAAGGTATGCCATTCATGCTGTTAAAATCCCTGTGACTAGCAGCAATAATGCAAGTGACAGTGAGTCCCTCTCTGACTCAGACAGTAGCTCTTTGTCTCAGTCCGAAACTGTTGTCTCGCAACGAATCATTACTTCCTCAACAAAGTAAAATGAGCAAGTCTGCTGACAATGAATCAGGTAGTGCACTTGCAAATACATCCAGCACTGTTGGCAATGAAAAGGACATATCCATTGAATCCACCACTTCTGTGTTGGCCAGCAATGAAAATCCATCAGAGTCTTCTGCCCACTCTTCTAGCACCAAGGAGCATGTCCCGGGTTCTGTTAGGACAGGTGAAAAGACACAAACAGTCTTTAGCTATCTTCCTAGCACTCGAACAAAATCTGTCACATCTGAGGTGTGGAATTATTTCTCTGTCAGTAAAACTGATCCATGCAGAGCAATTTGTTCCCTGTGTAAACAAAGTGTAAGCCATGGTAAAGTTGTGTCGTGCCTTGGCACTACAACTCTTAAACGCCATCTGAAAAAGCATTCAGTTTTGCTTGATCATCCAAAACCCATGTCCTCCATCTTCCAGACCGCACGTGAGAAGGGTCAGGAATCTGAAATGGATACTGAATTGTCTGAACTTGATGCGGGCAGAACCACTGCCAGCCCTAGGATCACTGTTACCACCAATGCCAGCACCATTAGTACTAGTTGCACATCCAGTGATGGCACTGAATGTATAAGTCCTAGTCCACCATCTCTAGCGCCCATCTGCCCATCAAGCACGTGTGTATAATAAACCAGCAGGGACATATTGTAAACAGCTAACACTGTCTCAGGCATTTGAAAGGAAGAATACCTTTACTAGAAGTCATCCAAAGACCCTTCATCTTAACCACCGAATTGGTGAACTGTTAGCCGGAGCCCTTCTCCCATACTCTTTGGTAGATCATGAGGATTTTAGGGAGCTCATGACATTACCAGAGCCTCGTTACAATGTTCCTCATAGAAGGTACTTTTCCTATGTTGAAATACCAAACATTTATCAGGCTTCAAAAGCAACAGTGATGCTTGCACTTAAAACTGCGGAGGGTGGGGTTATTCATGTCACAACAGATATGTGGACCAGCACTCAAAACATAGATTACATGTCCCTTACCACTCATTGGGTCATGTTTTCTTGTGCTTCTTCAAAAACAAAGACACCCCAAAAGATGTCGCTGCTGCATATAAAGAAGTTTGGGCAAAGTCATACTGCTGCAAACATCTTGCAGGAACTAAATGACCTCCTTGACGAATGGGTTTATTCTCATGGTCTAAAATGTGGCTTCATTGTAAGTGACAATGGAGCCAACATCTTGAAAGCAGTACAGGATGGAGGATTTCTGCATGCTTCTTGCTTTGCACATTGCTTATACTTAATTGTCACAGGATTTCTCAGCAATGAAACACAAGTGTATGGTATGATTGCTGTTTGCAAAAAAATTGTGACTCACTTTTCACATTCAACCAAGGCTATATGGACATTGTCCGAACTGCAAAAAGAAACACAAGCTGCCCCAGCAAAAGCTGATTCAAAATGTTTCCACTTGTTGGAACTCAACGCTTTATATGCTGTAGTGCCTCTTGGAGCAAAAGCAAGCTGTACATGAGTACTGCTCCAGTTACATTATTGGAGATGGCATTATGCTGTCTGTGCTGCAGTGGAAATTAATGGAGACAGTGTGCTGCATCCTAGCTCCTTTTGAGACAGCTACAAGGGACTTGTCTTCTGAAGGCGCATCTGTGAGTCAGGTTATCCCACTTATAATGCTCATTTCACATCATCTTAGTGTTCTAAATCTACAAACAGAAAAAGACAGATCTGAAGCGCAGACAACATGTCGCCTGTATCATGGGAATCTCGTAAAGGGAATGAGTGAGTGCTTCAAAACCAATGACAAATTAGTTGCAATGACGAAATCAAAACACTACATCCTTGCAACTCTCTTAGATCCCAGGTTCAAGGCTATACATCTTCCAAAAACAGATGATATAGAGCAGTACAAATGTCTGTTGCTAGATGAGCTGCAGCACTCACAGGAATCAAACACAGACACGCACAGTACCCTCAGGTTGTCATCACCACAACATGCAGGTTATCTTCACAAAGGGATACAGAACTGGAAAAGTCACCAAACATTAACAGTAGTTGTTCCACAACTGCCACTTCTTCAACCCTTAGTAGCAAGCTAAATCTGTGGCAAAACCTTTCCCAAATTGCTGCCATACCAGCTTCTGCTGATTCCTCTTCTGAGCGGTCTCTGTCCATTATGGTAGACAGTTACCTGCAAGAACTGCCTATTCCTACTGATGCATGCCCTTTTGAATACTGGAGATCAAAAAAGTCAATTTGGACAGAGCTGTATGATGAAGCCTGTAAATATCTTGGTTGTCCTGCAACAAGTGTCTCTTCAGAACGCATGTTTAGTACAACTGGCAATATTGTGACAGACACCAGAAATAGGTTGCTGCCAGAAAATGTACACATGTTAACTTTTATTAAAGTTAATAAGTCAAGATTTTCGTATCCCTACAAGAGTAAACAAACTGATCCTGAAGTGATTGATATTGTGGATGTTGATGGTGATGACAACTCAGATGGTGGTGGCTGGTAAATACTGTGTGGGACAGAGTCTCTCTGCACCAAAAAGGAAACTTTTACAGACTGTGATGACTTTGGTTGTTTCTCTCCTTTCTCGATCTACTGCCTTGGACTATATACCCCCAAAACTTTCACCATTTCATGGCAAACTGCTTTGTAGCTAGGGTCTAAACTAAAGTCAACAAGTTTTATATACAGGGCAATTTTAACATCAGTGGGAACAGGCCCAAATCTGGCATAAAAGGGACACTGTCACGTCAATCCTTTCTGTATCATATTATTTATAGTTAAAGTGCAAACATATATTTTTGGATTTACCTTCTGTGACTTTGTGGTGCATCAGTATGGGCTGGGACCGGGACGGTCTATTTTTCAATTTTAAAGAGGACAAAACAATGAGTTCTAATTGGTAGCTGTTTATTATTTTTTCAATTACAGAAATGTTAGCCATAAACCAAAAATGGATGCTAGTACATGGGTGAGGGTTGTGGGTTGGTTTTAACACGGGTGTAAGGGTGATATGGGTGCTACTGCACAGATGAGGGTGGTGGAAGAAAAGTGGAATGGGTGATGGGGTGAAAGGTGGGTGTTGTTTTAGTCCTTTCATTTACAGATTCGTGATCGGCTGGGGATGGTGAGGAAAAAAATGATGACAGACCGAACCTACTGTGTACATATAATATATATATATATTTTTTTCTTATTAAATACATTGCAAACTGCTGCCACCTAGCACAATTGTCCTGTCCCCTTTAAAAAAAGAATAAAGGAATCAGAAATAAAAGAAAATCTGCATCAGCAGTTTTCACAGAATGTGACCTATCATAAAGTGTTTTGCTTTACAAGTAGTGATAATTTGATACATAATGGGGTTGACAGACGCTGTCCCTTAAACATCTCATGCCAACTGCTGCAGCTACATTAAATGTTCCTTAAGTTAGTATGTGGTGAGGAAACCACTTTTCTTATTTATGTGACTGAAATACAGATTTTATTGAAGTATCAGCTGCACAAATGCATCATCTTAGAAAGTTGTATGTATTACTTCAATTTACCAACAAAAATGTTGGTATATGTATGCATTATCCTAGAAAATTGCATGCATTTTTTGCCAGCAACAATTACTGGCATATTTTTTTTATTCAAATGTCTTGACTGACTACGTTATGACATAATATGTTTTGCAACAGTTCACATGCTACTGCTGTAGTACCTTGGCTTGACTTTGTTATAAAAGCTTTCTTTTAAACATAGCAACTTTTGAGTTACTCATTTAAAACAGAAAGCAGCAAATAGCTGAGATTAGGTAATATCAGTTATTTTTTCCTCTTAATTCATGACGATGAGTATATATAACTGACTACATAAATGGCTAATGTGCCTCTTTCTTTCACTAAGGAACTATGATGCAGCTGCAGCAGGAAAACTTTTAACATATGGGTGGGTGGGTGGGCCTGTTACGTATTAAGTTGCTGGCTTTAGCAAATAGAAGAAACCATAGATAAACCTAGTTGTATTCCTATCAATGTCACACATGATAATTTATCTCCCCTTATATTGAACAGTTTTTCCTTTACATGTATTTTATTACTATCTTCATTACTGGCAGCACAATAAAAAAATAGGGTTCGAGTTCTAAAAAGTTTTAAAAAAGATTAGAACCCTAGAACTTTTTCAAAAGTTCTAGACCAACTAGAACCCAGAACTTCAGAGGGTTCTGACAACCCTAATCTACATGATCTGAACCAGTTAATGCAGAAACACCAGTTCCAGATGGTCACTCTGAGTCAGATTATATAATCTCTAGAGCAGAAATGTGGTTCTTCTCCCTAGACCTCCAGGATGCATTTTTCCACATTCCTGTCCATCAGTCCACTGCCAGTACCTCCGATTCTGAGCAGAGGGGATCCTGTACCAGTTCCAGGTCATGTACTTCATTCTCTCTTCAGCACTCAGGGTCATCACCAAGTGCATGGCATTGGTGGCAGCCCACCTTCTGTGGCAATGGGTAAGAGTGTACCCCTATCTGGATGACTGGCTGTTGGCCAGTCCATCCATGGAGGCCATGGAGATGTCCAGGGACCTGTCTCTCCAGACTTGTCAAGACGTGGGCCTGTTGGTCAACCTGGACAAGTCTGAACTGGTACCAAATCAAGTGATCAAGTTCATTGGGGAAGAATTAAACTCCCTGTGGACCAAGGACTGCCTCCTTGCAGACCAGGTACTGGATCTGACCTCCTTTGCTTGATCACAGCCTGCCTGGGATTTCCTGAGGCTCTGGGGGTGTATGGCATCTTGCACCAGTATGGTCCACTAGGCCCGATGGCATATATGTGCCATCTGCAGTAGGAGTTGGACCATCAGTGGTCCCAGCACCTAGGCCATTTGGACCAGCTGGTCATAGTGACCCAGCCAATGTGGGACACCATCCAGTGCTGGCTAGCCCCAAAACACCTGGAGAAAGGAATCTCATTTGCCTGCCCATGCCATCATTCTCAATATGGACATGTCTCTGATAGGGTGGGGAGTGAACCTGGAAGACCACAGAGCTCATGGACTCTGGTGACCTAGGGAGTCTGTTGACATATAAATCTGCTGGAGCGTCATGCAGTGTTTTGCGCTCTGATGGAATCCACTCCAGTAGTCTGGAAGCAGGTTCAGATGGACAACACCACAACCATGTTCTAGCACTTGAACAGGCAGATCAGAACTCACCCCCCTTCCTCTGCGTCAGGAGAATCTCCACACCTGGACACACATAGCTTGGGTGTAGATCTCCTGGTGATCCATGTCGCTAGTAAGAACAATCAGCCAGCAGATGCTCTCACCCGGTGTTGGAGAGACATTGCACATGGGGTCCCTACATTAGGAGGTGGTGAACCACCTATTCTTCTTGTAGTTCATACCCTTGGTGGACCCATTTGCCTCCTGGGAGAATGTCAAACTGAGACCGTTTTGTGCCCACCCCTCCATAGTCTGGGACACTGCTGGGGGATGCTTTCATGAGATGCTGGACCCCAGGCCTCATGTACACCTTTCCTCCCTTTCTCCTGGTCCACATGGTGGTGGTCAAGGCCGGGAAGGACAAGGCATGGATGATCCTCATAGCTCCAGACTGGCCATGGCAGTTCTGGTATCTGGATCTCCTCAGCCTCAGCAGCAGACCTACAAGAAGACTGTTCGCCCAGACCTGCTGACAAGACAACAGGAGATGGTTCTGCACCCAGACCTTATTTTCCTGCACCTCATACCCTGGTTCCTGAGCGGCTAGATTTCCAGGGTTCCAGGCCTTGAGTCTTTCAGAGGCTGTCCTCCATGTTGTGGAGGTCTCCAGGAAAGAGTCGACCCACAGGTACGATGCCTTCATATGGAAGAGATTCTCTATTTGGTGTCAGGGCAAAGGGATTGATACCCTTGCTTTCCCTGTGGCTAGCATCCTGGACTACATCTGGTCCCTTTCCCACCTTGGACTCCGGGTGATGACCCTTAAGGCACACCTGGTAGCCATATCTGCTCACCGGGCATAGGCTGGTAAATTGACAGTGGCCAAGGACAAGGTGGCTGGGTACTTTTTCAAAGGCCTGGATTGCTTGTCCCCTCTGGTGCATGTATCACCTCCGCCGTGGGACTTGCTGCTGGTTTTGGTTATGCTTATGAGCAAGCCTTTTGAGCCAATGCACAGGTGAGAGATATCACACCTGTCATGGAATACAGCCTTTCTGGTGGCCATTAGTCAGCCAGAAGATTTGGAAACTCCAGGCAGTTTTGATGGAGTCTCCTTATCTGATCTTCCACAGGGACAAACTGGTCCTTCGCCCCAACCTAAAGTTCCTCCCAAAGGTGATTTTGGAGTTTCACCTCACTCAGGCAATTAGCTTGCCAGTGTATTTCACAAACCCATCTTTGGAGACTGACCGCAGGCTCCACACTTTGGACTTGTGAAGGGCGCTCTTCTATTATGTAGCGTGTACGGCTGGAGTTCTGGGACAGGCTCGCCAGCTGTTTGTCACCTACACTGAAGTCATGCCTTGCAGACCAGCAGCAAAGTGGATGATTGCCAGGTGGGTTACAGCTTGCATTGACCTCTGTTGTAGGTTGCCTGGTAGGAAGCCTCCCAACGGGCTTAGGGTTCATTCCACCAGATGCACTGCTGCCTTGGTGGCTGCTTCCAGGGACATCTCTATCCAGAAGATCTGCAGGGCTGCTGTCTAAAAGTCAGAACACCCCCTTAATTTTTCACTACCACATCAACCTGGCGTCACACTGGGATGGTGGTTTTGGGACCTCAGTTCTCACTTCTCTGTTTGCCAAGTGGGGTGCATGCCTTGCCTCCTCCTGGAAAACTACTACTGAGACATCCACATAACCGATCCAACTTCTCCTGACAAGTGGCACATGATTCCTGCTTCCAGCATGTAAGATCTGACGTCTTAGGGTTGAGTCAAGGGATATACCACCAGGTGGTGGGAGGAGCTTAGCTTAAAGACATCCGGCCAATAACACTGTTCCAGTGGAACTGCCAGAGTGTGGATGTGAACCATATACCACTCATAGAACTATGGCTACTACATCGCTATAGATCATTTGTGTGGCCACACCTGGGAGTACTGTGCCCAGTTCAGGTGCCCTCATCTATGGAAAGACAGTGACAGGCAGGAAATGGTGCAGCACAGAGTAACCAAAATGATTCTCAGCCTGCAGGACAGCTCCTATGTAGACTGACTTAAGGCACTAAACATGTACTCATTGGAAGCCAGAAGGAAAATAGATGATATAGTAGAAACCTTCAAGTTCCTGAAAGGAAATAACAAGTTAAACTGCACTGCATTGAAAAACACATAAAGACAAATTGCATATAAAAAAGCAACAGCAGTCAAACAAAAAATAATTTAAAAGACCAAGAAATGAAAGACGGACAAAGGGTGCTGCTTAATAAAAGCCTAGACATTAGGGAACAGTTTGTGACATATTACCGAGCACTATAATCTAGTGAATGCTCACAGATGGGACCTGAGGCAGGCACCTTCCTTGGGAGCCAAAACCTTCCTGGTCCCACAGGGGAACAGGCAGAACAGCTGGGGGCACCAATAACAGATGCAGAACTTGTGGTTTCTACATCAACCCTCCAGAAGAAAAAGGCTGCTTGCCCTGACAGGGTGGGGGCAGAATATTAAAAAGCATTAGGGACCGCAATAAGAAAGTACTTCTAAAGGATGGTGTACACCTTACCTGAGTCTTGATACCAGGCCACAATCACTGTCATACCAAAGCCTAAGAAAAATCCTATGACCTGCACAGCATGCAGGCCCATCTCCCTGCTAAATTGTGACACATGAATTATAACAAAGGCTCTGGTCCATAGATTGGATATTATACTCTCAGGGTTAGTACAGCCAGACCAAATCGGATTTGTGCAGGGGAGGTGCTCATATAATAACCTAAGGAGGCTACTGAATGTTGCCACTGGGGTTCTTGGCATCTGGGGGAGGCATTTGCTTTCTCCCTGGATGCCAAGAAAGCATTTGACAGGGTAGAAGGGACCTACCTATATAAGGTCTTAGAGAAATTCAAGCTTGGAGATGGGTTTCTGAAATATGTACAGATCTTTCATGATCAGTCTTCACCTTTCATTCCCACTTACGGGTTTAAGCCAGAGGTGCTAGGACCCAATGGGAGAAAAGTATTTTTCAGCCTAGAAGGGAACCAATGTAAGTGCTGGTGTAGCCCACGAGGCAGACATAGTGACATTGCGCGCATGGGTTGGCCAGTAAACAACGCCAGTTCCCTCTCTTCCTCAGTTTTGTTTTTCCCACTGTTGAGCATGCGTACTGTGAAAGCCTCAGTCATCAAAACTGTGTCACAACTCCTCAGTTCGTCACTACCTTAGCTTGACGCTGTTTCTTTCCTCTGCACTATGTTTTTCACTGCTGCTTTTTGTTTTAATGCTTAAGCTTGGCACTGACTGATTTTTTTCCTAGTCATCATGTCAGGTCCCGAGGAGTGTACAAAGGACAAGAAGAAGTAGAAGGGTGGCCCACAGTGCGTTGGTGCCCTTGTGGGGTCATACTGCTGTCCAGGACCGACATGACTGCTGGACCTCCCTTGGCACTCGCCATGATATGGATAGGTATGACACCTGCTTTTCCAAAAACTACCAGACCCTTGAGAAGCACATGTGGAGGTGGAGCCATGATCTACCCACTCTCTGAGGCATGATTTGCATCAGGGACACCATGGTAAGGTCCCTGGGCTCTTCCTCTGAGCTCCTTCCCAATACCTCTGGTACTGCAGATGTCCAGGGAACTCCCTGTGCTTGCCTTGCCAAGACATTGGCCTGGGGGGTTTGGCAGACAGCCAGCTTCCTTTTGAGGGGTGGCTGAGCATCCCCACAGTCCCTCTTCCTTCAGGGCAGTGGATGCCCCCAGAGGTTGGGCTGAAGCTATACACTTGGTCTTCACCAGTGGGTACCTCAGTGTTTTGGCCTGTTGCCATCCCAGCTCCTGCCACTAAGGCTGGTACCAGTGAGTGGGGCAGTGCCAACCATATGACTAAGCCTCCTTCTGGCACTGCTCATGGTTCCAGAAGAGAGAAGTGTTCTGGAGCTGGCCCTGTCTCAGATCCTGAGGTTATTATAGTCTCATTCCCCTGAGTGCCCTGGTGGCCTGGGACAGGATGATGGCTTTGACTTTGGTCTTAGGGACTGAGTCAGTGAGGATAGAAGCCTTCCTAGGCCTGATTCTGAGACTGTTTGAGCCTAGCATGTCCTCTGTAGCTGCCCATAGGACTGGCTCCGGAGGCAGTGTTGTGTCCCCATCTGGCACAATTCATGGCACTGGTTTGGGTTCTCATGCCATTCCCAGTGCTGCAGCTGGTCCTGGTGCCAGGTATGATTCTGGTGCCATTGGTGGTGCCACATCCAGGACTGACTCTAGGGGTATTCCTGGTTTGAATGTTGGGCTTGGCCCTGGGGGCATCAGCCCTGGTGAGGAGTTGGGTGGAGCACTGGGCCTGCAGCTGGCCCCTTGTACAGTGCTGGTGGCAGCTTGGAGGCACTAGTGCTAGGTAGGTATTTAACTTTTCCCTGGAACCAACTCTCACTGGTGGGAACCGGGGCCACCCTGTGGACCTACATGGCTCCGCTCTCCCGACCTGGGAGTCGTCCCCCCAGAACACCATCTGAACTTGTCTGCTGATGTTGGTTGATGACAGAAGGGTGCTTTTGCCAGGGCCTCCCTCAGGGCAATGACCCGAGCAATCTCAAAGCCCTGGCAGAGTTTGTGGCCTGGCCATCCATGACTCTTTTTCCCTCCCCTGCACTCCCAGGTATCTTGGGTCTGCTGGGATCAGTTCAGGTCAACGATGGGTGTGTTCCATCAATTTCACTTCAAGGCAGACCAAGCTATTTTCAGGCCTAAGGACTCTGCACTGTCATTGCCTGAATCAGCTCCTCCTGTCCTACTTCCTCCTCTAAGGAAGAGGATTTTTCAGTCCAGCTTTCCTCTGATGCTGAGTACTCCCAGTACCAGTGGTTCCTGACAGAGCTGATGCAAGAGCTGAATATACGTCCTTTTGTTGGTCACAGTACTGCCACTCTGGTGCCGTCATTCCTTGGGGATTCCAGCAATGATGCTTCTGTCATCCCTCCATGGACCTGACCCTTTATGGAGTCATCCAGGAATGTCTGTCTCCATCCCTTTACCCCTCTCCAGTGCCTAGGGGAGTCCAGCACAGATATTATGCTCCGTGGGGTCTCCAGGTACTATCCCTCACCCTACCTTGGGGATTCTAGTGCTGCAGACCACCTCAAGGCCTAGGTGCTCGGTGCATGACCCGTTCCCCTGACACCAACTCTGCAGAGATCGATGCTTGGGAGAGGAAAGTTTTTGTGGCAGCGCGCACGGTGATGTGCATCTCTGCACATCAAGCAGCTTATGATAAGCAGATCTGGGCAAACCTGAGTCAGCTGTTAGCATCCATGCTGGATTGTGAGTCAACCAGGCAGGCCATTCACCTTCCCACACAGGGCCTGGAGCTGGTGAGGCACCAAGTGAGGGCTTCTCAGAATGCCAATGAGATAGCTTCCAGGCTGGTGGGAACAGCAGTCTATATGAGGTGGACAGCATGGCTTCACCTCTCTTGGCTGGCACCCCTGGTCTGACATAGGGCTCTCTAGTTGCATCTCCCGGGGACTCAGTTTTTCTCCCACAGAGTCAGGCATGAGTTGTCAGGGTTCCCTCCTGTGCCAAGGTCATAGGACCTTCCACTTGTCTTTGACCAGTTTTGGGTTCCACCAGACCAGTGAGAAGTCCCTGCCCTCCAGTGGTTATGCCCCACCAGAGGGCTGAGAGATATTGTTTTTCCCTCACGGTGAGCCAATTCCTCCCATATTTTGAAGAAAGCTTGGTAATTTGACCCATAGGTGGGAATGAATGATGAAGATTGATTCTTGGAAGACATGAAAATTACATACTCACCGTAACTGTTGATCTTCCAGAATATCTTCACCCATTCATGCATCCACCACCATCCCCCAATCAGGTAAGAGCCAGGGCCTATTTTTTGATAGTGCTCTGCACTTCTTGCCACTCCCCCAGGACCTGCTCCTTACCTCAAGTTCAGCTCTCTTTCCTTCCTATTGTGGAATTAAAAAACAAACAAACAAATAAACAAAAAAAGGATGTGGGTCCCCTGCCCATCTCCTATTTTAAAACAAAGTGTGCTCTTTTTATCCCCCTTTTGTCCTTGTGGGGAGTTCCTGGATTCATTCCCCAGCTGCTAATAACCTCATAGTGTTTTCCCTGAGCCTCTGCCATGTAGCCGCCTAAAGACCTTGCTCAGGTACAGCCTTGCCCCAAACTGGGGAGAGACTGAAGCAGTGGGGATTTATTTTCTGTTTTACTCAGCCAATGGGGTTTCTTATTACACCTTTTTGGGTTCTACTTCAGTGCTTCAGCACAGTATGAAGTGGCAAGGAGTCTTGTCGCATTAGTTCTTCCTATTGGCTTTTCTCCCACTCCTAACTGGAACTTTGAGCTTGCCTCCTAACTTCTTGTCCTCTGCTGAGTATCAGATCCTGGTTTGGTTGGCATCTGCTTTCCTAACTACATCAAGGTCCTCTGGACCTCTAGCTCCAGCAACAGCTCTGTCCGAGGCTGCTGCCCATCTCAACACCTTCATGTCCAGGTGGTTGGGTTAGGCTCTGGCTCTTGAACCCGCTACCCCAGTGACACTTAGGCCCATCCCTTAGTTCTCTAAGTTGGTAGTCGGGTTTTATTATTTTTATGATTTTATATCCCGTTTCCTTTTCCTATCCGTTTGGACTAGGAGTCTATAGCCCTCTCTCTCTTTTTCTTTTCCACTTGTTTTCTCACCTAACAAATAGTACTGAGGAAGGAAGGGGGGGGCGGCATCTGTGACTGATCAGTCCACAAGCGCGATGTTGCTACATCTGTCTAGTGGGTGGCACCGGCACTGACTTCGATCCCCTCCTAGGCTGCAAAAGACTTTGCTCCCACTGGGTCCTAGTGCCTTTGGCTTAGACCCATAAGTGTGAATGAATGGTGAAGATATTTTGGAAGATCAACAAATGCAGTGAGTACATAATTTTCATTTATTGTATGTGGCACCCAGAGCAAGAATCCTGGTAGACGGGTGACCATCGAGGAAATCTGCACTCTCAAGGGATACAAGGCAAGGATGCCCCCTCTCACCATTGTTCTTTGTGCTGGTGATAGAACCCTTGCCTGAGCATACAAGACAGTGCAGCAGCATTGAGGTGGTGAAGAGGAGGCAACCAAATAAGACAGTGCTCTATGTGGATGATACCCTCCTTTTCTTGACCAACCCAGAACAGTCACTCCTGGAGACTATCAAGGCCATCACCACCTTCTCAAAATCTTCTGGGTATAAAATTAATCTTAAGTCCAAGCTCCTGCAAAGGGGAAGGGACAGAAACTGGTGCCCAGCTCTCCCTTAAGAGAATTACCAGCTCCCTCACATACCTAGGCAGAAAGGTGAGACCCACGCTGGCCAGCTTATATAGACTAAATTATGAGCACATCCTCAAGGTGATACATGGAGGTCTGGATTGGTGGAAAAACTTGCCAATATTATGGATAGAGCACATAAACTTGCTTAAGATGAATGTGCTGCTGCACATGCGTACTGTACCCCCATAGAGATGCTCCCAATGGGCTTATACAGGAGAGACACCCATATGTTTGAGGCAGATTGCTCTGAATTCCTGTCAGGGGAAGAGACCTCGAACAGCACTGGTTAGACTGAAGGGACCCAGGTTCAAAACTTTACCACCCCGGTCCCCATGGTGTGCCAACCGAACATCGAAACCGGCACAGCGAAATCCCTCACAGCGACAATCTGGAAGGTTTCAAGATTGTGGCTGTCAGGGACCAGGGCAAAATGTTGCCATTTCTGTCTTTGCCCCCACTTCGAATCAACTCTGACTAGGAGTTTGATATCCATGGGGGGGGGGCGGGGGGCTTTGCCCCTCAATACAAAAACACACAATGTCTGACAGGCAAAGTTATGCCTGTCAACATTGGGGATCTTGCCATGCCGAACTTCGACAACACTGTTGTCGACTCAGCATGGTGGAACCGTTCCACATGTAACTTCTTTGACCCCATCCCAGTAGCACCCCTGCTCACTCTTCAGGGACCTCCTTTCTACCTACGTACCATCTTTCCATTGGAGGCTAGACCCCTTTTGCAAAAAGCCATTAGTAGTAACAACCCCAGCACTGACCTACTGGACACTAGGCTACTTCGTCTGACATTGGATGCTATCCTGGTCCCACTTACCGAGCTGCTCAACCACTCTCTGTGCCTGGGGCAGTTCCCCAGCACATGGAAAACTGCCATCATCACTCCCATCCTAAAGAGCGGCGATCGAGCGGCCCCAGGTAACTATCAACCTATCTCCATCTTCCCCCCACTCTCTAAGGCCCTTGAAAAAGTAGTTGCCAACCAGCTTGTCGAATACCTGTGTAATCCCCAGGTGGCGCTATCCCAAGGGCTACTACCCCTGCCTGCTTGACTACTGACAGGTTGAGGGGCCTAGGTGCTATGGCGGGTGCTTCCACCCAGAGGTCAGGGTTTGTAGTGGTTAGACTAGCTTGGTCACAGCCCTCTGGGACACTGAGACACCCTTTTATTCCCTCTAGTGGCTCGCACAGTACACAGGAGTTACAGTCCCAATACCCCACATATACACACTGTTCACTCATAAGGTACCACTTACCCTCGAGACAGATTCTGCAGCACGTCTCTGAGGACCCCCTGTAAAATAAGGTTAAATAACATGCACAGCAAAATACAATACTGTTTCCATAAGCACCAACACCACAGACAGTATATAGTATAACAGCAACAAATCTGATTTATTTAGGGGACAGTAACACGGGAGGGGGAAATCAGGTTAATTGGTGGCATTAAATCACAGTACTGTGCACACATACAGGGTCTGAACAGTCACACTCTGGGTACCCAGGTTGGGGGGCGGGCTAGCCAGGTCTGTTGCCCGGGGTTGGCCAGCAGGTGCAGATGGATAGGGCCGTGTAGAAGAAAATATATGCACAATACCCAATTGTAATCTGGAGCCGGATGGCTCAGTTCGTGAAGAAATGAAAGAGCAATAATTAGATGACACACTTGCAATTTGAGAAACAGATGGCAGGAAGCTACCCCAATTTGTACTCACAATACCCAAGCTGAGGATCGATGGAGAACGCCCTTCTGGATTGCCAGAAGAACAGGGCATGAGAAAAGGTCCTTGTGACTGGACCCACTGCAGCTAAGCGCAAACTGATGTAGTCCGAATTAAGCTGGGGTTTACTTCCAGCTTCAGCACTCAATTCACTGTACAGGGGATTTGAAATAACGATTCCCCACAAGCACTACGCACATTTATATGTAAAAGGAAAGTACTATACCAGGCAGGCTGCTCCTCGATCCCGATCGCAATAACTGCAAAATACCCGGGAGCACACACAGCAGCTTCAGTTCCTGACAGACCGAGCGTGATTCAGCAATTTCTCCAGTCTTCTACAGGGTGAGCCTGGTTTCCACACTTCTAGTGCTTCTTTCTCCTCACAACTCGGATTCAGTCCAAACTGGCACTCACAAAGGCTGCAGACTGAAATTCAGGGCCTCACACACGCTTCCCGCGCGAAACTATACACCGCAGAAGCAGACAGCTTCTTCTTTCTTCACTGCCACCACTGATCTGGTCTTTCCAGTCACAGAGCAGGGCATTTCCTAGCTCCACACTATTCTGTTGGCTGATTCAGCTGTCATTCACAATAAGACTCCCTCTGTTGGTAGAAAAAGGCGCCAAGGTCAAAACTACATTTCCCAGAGTCACTGCCCATACAATCCCCTTGTGGCTGGCTCAGATTAAGAGTCCAAGTTCTGATTCATCCACAGGCTCCATTTTAGGGCTCCCTTAATCCAATTGGCCCAGCACAGCAGTTTAGGTCCAAAATGGAGTGGTAACACACACACATTCCCAGCTACAATAAAGGCAGGTTAGACAAACTACAATTTTACTAATGCTTTAAATGATTACAGACAAACAGTTACAGCTTTCAGATGGACTCCCTTTGCACTCTTAGTGACTGCAAAAACAGGGCGATTTGACAGCAGCTCGGGCAGGATTCGAGCATTAAATACACAGTCCCCCATACAAACTAATTAAGTCTGCAAGCAGACAGCTCCTAAAGAGACAGTACCAGAGGCTCTAAAAGCACTCAGAGATAAATGGCTTAAACGCCGAACACCATTTAGGCTGGGAGCACGTAGACAAGCTCCTAGGAAGCTTTTTAGGAACCCCCATTTGTAGGGGGTTACACCCTTCCTGGCCTAAAAAGAACTTGGTGTCCGCGTCAAGTAAGTACCCTCATAAGTTTCAATACAACCATATACATTCACATCAGTATCACATTGGGCTTATACATGTAATTATCAGTCAACATATCACCATACCAGAAACCCATTTCTGAAACTTTTCAGTACATCACTTTTTACACAGTATTATACATGCATTGTACCATAGCTCAGGTTATTACCTCCTGTATATGAAACCTGAAGAGAGGGGGCCCTTTCCTATCAGCTACCTTGGGGCTGGATGGGGCAGGGGCACCATACCTAGAGAGCAACACAAGTAACTTGGAGTTAGCACTGATGTTCAGTTTGGGCAATGAGCTCGGGGACACATACACTCCTTTATGGACAACATTGAGAGGCAAGTCCACAGGCCTCCCAGGGGAATCATAACTGAGGTGCACCACAGGCTTTACAGCTCGACCAGTCTTTCTATGGGGAACTGTTACAGTCTCTGCATTCTGAGCCTTATTTTCAGCATTGTCCTCACTTGTCAGGGGAGTCTCCATTAGGGTAGAGAGGCTAGAACTTGGGGCACTTTCAGCTCCAGGAGTTACAATCTCTGAGTCCACAACACTTGGCTCACATGGAGAGCTTTTGGACACTGACAGTGGACCATCAGGGCACTCAAAATACTCTTCTTGTTCTGGTATATCACCAGTCTGTTCCAGTCCATCATTTTCCTCCTCTGAAAGCTCAAATAGTTCAACCATACACAATGATTCCATATCATCTGACTTGATGCTTTGCACTTCACTTTCTGGGAGCATTGGCTCCAGGGACAAAGCTGGGGCTTAGATAGTCCAGAAGGCCCAGCTTCATCTCTAGGATTGACTAGGGGATTGCCCCAAAACAATTGACTCAGTTCGTAAGAAGGGTAGTATTCAAAGCCACTCTCACTTTCCTCTGACATGGACTGACAGTCATGTTCAACTGGGACTTGTGGAGGGGTACACTTTAACTCAGCTTCTGTAGGTGCAGACTTTCTTGATTTTTTCTTAGCAGCAGCTCTAGTCACTGGTCCAGAGGGGTCATTTTCTGGGGGCTCAGACTCAATCGAGATTTGTCCAATGGGCAGCAAATGATTTCTATGCATTGTTTTAACATCTTTTGAATTATTCTCAGGCCTTACTTTGTACACAGGCAGATCATCTAGTTTGTCCACTACAATGTGAGGGAGATGGTGCCATCTGTCAGCAATCTTATGTTTGCCATGCAGTCCCAGATTTCTTAGCAATACCCGATCTCTCTCCTGGAGTTCCTGTGCTTTCACCTTTTTCTCATAACTTTCTTTGTTGGCCAGATTTCTTGTGGCAGCCATGGTTTGAGCCAGTTGGTATGCATGATTTAGCTGGGCCTTTAACTTTTGCACATACTATAAATAGTTGTCAGCTTGAACCTCATCAGGAGAGACTCCAAAACACGCATCTAACGGCAGTCGAGCTTCTCTTCCAAACATCAGGCGGTAGGGGGAGAACCCAGTGGCATCACTTTTGGTGCCGTTGTAGGCATGTACCAGGGTGCTAATTTGTTGGCCCCATCTAGGCTTGTCCTTTGGGTGGAGGGTGCCTAGCATATCTAGCAAAGTGTGGTTGAAACATTCAGGCTGTGTGTCCCATGGGGTGGTAAGGGGTGGTCTGGACTTTCGAACTCCCCACAGAGAAAGCATCTCTTTGATCAGACGACTCTCAGATTCTCTCCCTTGATCAGTATGGATTCTTTGTGAAGCCCCATAGTGAACAAAAAAGTTTTGTACAGTACTTTTGCCACAGTGGATGCCTTCTGGTCCTTGGCAGGGAAAGCTTGGGCATATCTCGTGAAATGGTCAATGACCACCAGCACATTACTAATATTTCTTTGATCTGACTCCAAACTCAGAAAATCAATACAGACCAGCTCCATGGGTGCACTGGTGGTGATGTTAACAAGGGGGGGCAGCCCTCTGGGGCAAAGCTTTCCTCTGTAAGCAGTGACTACAAGTTTGAATGTGTTGCTCAACTTCAGCCCCCATCTTAGGCCAATAGAATCTGGATCTCACCAAGTCAAGTGTTCTGTCTATACCAAGGTGCCCCATGTGGTTGTGTAAGGACCTCAGTACTGAGCCTCGAAAGGCAGTGTGCGGCACTAGTTGTTGTTTGTCTATTTGTCCCCCTCTGTCTACTGTTTCTCTGTATAACAGTCTATTGATCAGTTTCAACTTAGGACCTTCCTTGTATAACAATGCAGCTCTCAATCAGTGGAGCGTAACCTTGACACATCCTTCCCTGCTTGGAGGGCTTCTAAAGCTTATTTGATCATGGGATCTCGGGACTGAGCCCGCTGAATACTGTCATTGTCCAGCTGAGGCAGTCCAATGTCTATTGCAGAAAAGTGGCAATAAGCAGCAGTTATGCAATTCTCAGAGGGTCCCAAACAATCCACCATACAATCCACTGCGTCCGTGGACATTTGTTCCTCCCTGTCAAACTTCTGGCAGACTGCTCGAATATCAGGTTCTGACAGTCTGACCCAGTCATTCCTGGGGACAGGCCTCCGGGAGAGAGCATCAGCATCTATGTGGTTCAGGCCTGCTCTGTATTCAACAGCATAGTTGTATGTAGATAATGCAGAAAGCCACCTATGGCCAGTGGCATCCAACTTAGCTGAAGTCTGCACATAGGTCAAAGGATTATTGTCAGTTTTTACTAGTATCTTAGCCCCATACAAGTACTCGTGGAACTGGTCAACAATGGCCCACTTCAAAGCTAGGAGCTCTAACTTATGTACAGGATAGTTCTTTTCGGATGGGGTCAGGCTTCTACTGGCAAAGGCCACTGGTCTCAGGCCATTCTCGTGCTCTTGGTACAATACAGCCCCCAAGCCTTGCAGACTAGCATCAGTGTGCAAGACATAGGGCTTCGCTGGATCTACATATAGCAAGGACAGGAGCGTGGGTAAGTTGATATATAATCTCATGAAAAGCAGCTTCACACTCAGGTGTCCATCTGGCTCCAAATACTTCATTGGGACAGAAATACACTCTCTCAGGCTCAGAAGAAACCGACCTCTTGTATTTTTTGTGTGTAGGAGGGTAACCTTGAGTAAGATTAAGTAAAGGACGAATCACTCTTGAATAGTCCTTGATGAACCGGCGATAGTAACCACAGAATCCCAGGAATCTTTGCAGTTCTTTTAGACTGTGGGGCCGTGGCCAGGTGGTCAAAGCCTCAACTTTACCTGGGTCAGTCTCTATTCCCTCGGTGGAGACTATGTGTCCTACATACTTTACAGATGTTTGGAAGAATTGACATTTATCGATGGACAGTTTTAGGCCGAAGTCTTCCATTTGGTCCAGCACCTTAAACAATCTGCTCTCGTGTTCCTCCAGTGAGCTGCCAAACCCAATAACATCATCCAGGTACAGCAGGCACTCTTATAAGTTCATGTCCCCCACTGCACACTCCGTCAGTGGTTAAAAAGTGGCTGGGGCACCTGAAATCCCTTGAGGCATCCTCAGGAATTCATAGAAGCCAAGTGGACAGATAAAGACTGTCTTTTCATGGTCTTCTGGGGCCATCAGGATCTGGTAGTACCTGCTGCGAAGATCCATCACTGAGAACCACTTACTACCATTCAGACAGTCTAAGGCATCCTGAATGCATGGCATTGTGTACTGATCAGGAATAGTCCGCCAGTTTAAAGTGTGATAATCCATGCACATCCTTACTGTCTCATTCTTTTTTCTCACTACCACGATGGGGGAAGCATAGGGGCTTCTGGATTCTTGTATTACACCAGCAGATAGCATCTCTTGCAGATGCCGTCTCACATCATCTATGTCAGCAGGGGCCAGGCGTCGAGACCTCTCATGAAATGGCCTTTCATCATGCAGCCGGATGTGGTGCTCAGCTCCTCGCACACATCCTACGTCCCATTCTTTTAAAGAAAACACCCGGTCTCTCTGGGCAAGCTTTCTGCTGATTCTCATCTTCCATTCAGCTGGCAATGGGGAGTCCCCAAAATCAAACAAGTTGGGCATCACCCTGTCATTCTCCCCCAAACACTTGTTACTGGGTAGCACTGCAGTATCTGCACAATGTACATTAGCCAGGGTGCAACCTCTATTTACTCGAATCTCTCTATCAGACACATTATGAACTTGAACCATTACCCTTCTGGCATAAGCACGGGCTCTGGCAGGCAAAATACTTGGCTTGACCAGCAGTCCTTCTGGCAATTTCCCATCGCCTGGTGCATCCAGCATGAGGATTTTATTCTTGACAACCTTTCTGATACAGACTTCCCCCTTAAGGTACACTGGGCATTTGGTGCCAGAATCAGAGACTCAGGATCCTTCTTCCAGACAATTCCAACCGGTTCCTCTGGGTCCATTTTTTCAGATCTCTCTGTGCCTCATAGGCCTTCTTGATCAAGGCCGGGATTCTCAAAGCTCTACCAGTCCTTGACCCTTGTTTCTCATAACACAACTGCGTGTCAACCGTCCAAACATATGCGCATTCGTCCCAGTTAGTAAAGGAATCCCATCATACAGTCCAGTAGGGGGATACACTAAGGCCAAGGTCTCTACTTGCTCTGCTACTCCAGCCACGGAGGTAGCGAAAGATAGCAAAACTCGGATATACCCGGAGTAGGGGTAGGCCTTCTCACTTAACCCCCATACATGCAGTCCTTCCAATGGTTGTAAGGGTACATCTGACAAATGCTTCTGATACCAATCCTGGAACAAGATTGTCACTTGGGAGCCACTGTCCAACACAGTTTTGTGCTCTGGTCGGCACACCATTCACTTTTACTGTAGCTTCCATTAAAGGGCCCACTATTCTGGACCATCTGGAGAGGCGGTAGCAAGGGCCTGGGTAGATGATCTAGCCACATAAGGACGTGAGTTAGCATTTTTGGGACCTTCACTGCGATCATTTCGTGCACCTCTTAACCACTGTTTTGTGCTCCAAAGCTGTCCTTGTAGCCGGCTCACCACTCTCTCTAAGTCTTTCCAAGACTGGCATTCCCACTTCATGTGCCCATCCTTCCCACAATTATGGCAAAATATGTCTTCTGAAGTTTGGGGTGAACGAGGCATCACATTGGGGGCTGCAGTATTGGTACTATCAATAGAAAATCTTGGTGCCACCTCAGTCGGCGGTGGGTTGGACATTTGGAGACATCTCTTCAGTTCCCTCACTTCCATAGTCAAGGCATCAAGTTTTGAACTGTCGTCAACATAAGGTGCCTGGGTAGGCACCCCTACCCTCATAGCAGAAGCAGCCGGGCAAGTGTCAGTGCCCGTACTGGTAGGAGCGGCCTTCATGATGAGACTGCCTGTTACTTTCCTAATCTCCCTCAGCAGTTCACCCCATGGTGGCACACCCTTTTCCTTCTCAGAGCACTCATTAACTGCCAACCTCTGCCCCTGAACTTCACTTGACAGGTCACCCTCAGTCACTCGGTTCGTAGCAGCAGCTATTGGTGCAAGTCCCTCCCGGGGTCGCCTCTTCTCAACTCCGCAAATTTCTCTCATTAGCTCATCATAGGAGGGTGGGGATTCCAGTCGATTGGCCAGGTGTAACTGAAGCTACAGCATTTCTGAGAAGGGGGCAGACTTAAGGATCCTGTCCAGCCTGGTTTGGTCCAATTCAATTGCTGACAAACTGCCCTTTCTGAGGCATTCTTGCAACAATTTTTCCAGCCGAGATACATACACAGACAACAATTCCCTTTGGAACTGTTGTGCATTTCTTACTCTCCACCACAGGTCCTCATCGGAATCTGGGCTCCCATACACATTCTCCAAGGCCTCAAGATAGTCCTGTGCAGTCGCTTCAGGGTTACTGGCCCGTTTGGCATGGATGGTAGCCAGGGCGGGACCTCAGAGGCTCTCACTAACCCTCTTTCACTTTTCTGCTTCTGAGCATTGCCATTCTAGCACTTGAGGGGCAACATAGTCTATCCAGGTCTCCCAGTCATCCTCCCCTTGTGGGATGGGGAGGTTGCCAGAGAAAATTTTCAACCTGCAGCAAGAGTCGTGACTATTGGCAGATACAGACATAGGGGCTAGCACTGGCACAGAAGGAGGGGCAATAACGGGTGCTGGAGGGGGAGAGGGTGTTGGGGGAGGAACGTTCTCAGGTGGCAATAATAGTTTCTTTAAATCCTCCACAGTTTTCCCTTCCTCCAGCAACAACTTAGCAAATATCTCCACAAAAGTTTCAGATAGTGGGGGAGGCTTGTTCTCCTTGGGGTCTTTACTGTCTGTGGTTATCACTCTCCAGACAGTGAGGCTTTCCCCTGGGGTAATAGTCTGTGGCACTTTAGAACTGTCTACAGGGTCCTTACACTCTGTTAGGGCCATGAAAGTTTGGGCGAGCAGATCAGCCTGTTGCCCCACCACCACAGGGTCTCGTAAACATTCGACCTTGGAAAGTACTCCCTCTACAGTGTCTGTACTGGTACCCAGTGGGATATCCAAGATAAGTATAGCATTTTGGGGGTCGATCTCCTGCCCAGTACACCACCTCACCAACTGGTGTACAGCCACTTCTGTTGGGGTATCCATTTATTTTTAACAGTAATTCGTAAATGTGGCCACTAGAGGACGCTAATCCCAGCAGTACCTCCAAGATGTAACCCCCAGATGGTGCTATCCCAAGGGCTACTACCCCTGCCTGCTTGACTACTGACAGGTTGAGGGGTCTAGGTGCTATGGCGGGTGCCTCCACCCAGAGGTCAGGGTTTGTAGTGGTTAGACTAGCTTGGTCACAGCCCTCTGGGACACTGAGACACCCTTTTATTCCCTCTAGTGGCTCACACAGTACACAGGAGTTACAGTCCCAATACCCCACATATACGCACTGTTCACTCATAAGGTACCACTTACCCTTGAGACAGATTCTGCAGCACGTCTCTGAGGACCCCCTGTAAAATAAGGTTAAATAACATGCACAGCAAAATACAATACTGTTTCCATAAGCACCAACACCACAGACAGTATATAGTATAACAACAACAAATCTGATTTATTTAGGGACAGTAACACGGAGGGGAATCAGGTTAATTGGTGGCATTAAATCACAGTACTGTGCACACATACAGGGTCTGAACAGTCACACTCTTGGGTACCCAGGTTGGGGGTAGCCAGGTCCGCTGCTGGGTTGGCCGGCAGGTGCAGATGGATAGGGCCCTGTAGAAGAAAATATATGCACAATACCCGATTGTAATCCGGAGCCGGATGGCTCAGTTCGTGAAGAAATGAAACAACAATAATTAGATGACACACTTGCAATTTGATAAACAGATGGCAGGGAGCTACCCCGATTTGTACTCACAATACCCAAGCTGAGGATCGGATGGAGAACATCCTTCTGGATTGCCAGAAGAACAGGGCATGGAGAAAAGGTCCTTGTGACTGGACCCACTGCAGCTAATCGCAAATGGATGTAGTCCGAATTAAGCTGGGGTTTACTTCCAACTTCAGCACACAATTCACTGTACAGGGGGTTTGAAATAGTGATTCCCCACAAGCACTACGCACATTTATATGTAAAAGGAAAGTACTATACCAGGCAGGCTGCTCCTCGATCCCAATCGCAATTACTGCAAAATACCCGGGAGCGCACACAGCAGCTTCAGTTCCTGACAGACCGAGCGCGATTCAGCAATTTCTCCAGTCTTCTACAGGGTGAGCCTGGTTTTACACTTCTAGTGCTTCTTTCTCCTCACAACTCAGATTCAGTCCAAACTGGCACTTACAAAGGCTGCAGACCGAAATTCAGGGCCTCACACGCGCTTCCCGTGCGAAACTATACACCATAGAAGCAGACAGCTCCTACTTTCTTCACTGCCACCACTGATCTGATCTTTCCAGTCACAGAGCAGGGCATTTCCTTTAGCTCCACACTATTCTGTTGGCTGATTCAGCTGTCACTCACAATAAGACTCCCTCTGTTGGTAGAAAAAGGCACCAAGGTCAAAATTACATTTCGCAGAGTCGCTGCCCATACAATCCCGTTGTGGCTGGCTCAAATTAAGAGTCCAAGTTCCGATTCATCCACAGGCTCCATTTTAGGGCTCCCTTAACCCAATTGGCCTAGCTCAGCAGTTTAGGTCCAAAATGGAGAGGTAACACACACAGAGTCCCAGCTGCAATTAAGGCAGGTTAGACAAAATACAATTTTACTAATGCTTTAAATGATTACAGGCAAACAGTTACAGCTTTCAGATGGGCTCCCTTTGCACTCTTAGCGACTGCAAAAACGGGGTGATTTGACAGCAGCTCGGGCAGGATTTGAGCATTAAATACACAGTCCTCCCATACAAACTAATTAAGTCTGCAAGCAGACAGCTCTTAAAGAGACAGTACCAGAGGCTCTAAAAGCACTCGCAGATAAACGGCTTAAACGCTGAACACCATTCAGGATGGGAGCACTTAGACAAGCTCCTAGGAGGCTTTTTAGGAACCCCCATTTGTAGGGGGGTTACACCTGGCTATGCACAATATCCTCTGCCCTGAACAGCATGGCTTTTGTGCTGGCCACAGGACCACAACCGCTCTACTTGAATTCTCCAACTTCCTGCACTCCACTTTTGATGCCAGAAGTCCTGCCAGTGCCGTGTTCATTGACCTCTCCAAGGCCTTTGACACGGTTTGCAATCCTCTCCTGCTTGACTCTCTCAGATGCCTTGGTTTTTCCCCCGCCCCGTTGCATGGTTCACCAGCTACCTCTCTGCCAGAACTCAGTGTGTAAAAATCAATAGCACCCTATCTGACACACGACCTGTCCACTCTGGGGTTCTCCAGTGCTCCATTTTAGGCCTTCTCCTCTTCAGTCTCTACCTTAACTCCCTCCCCTTGGCATGCTCAAGTAAGATCCTCCCCTACGCGGATGATGCTGTGCTCTTCGCCACTGACCCCAACCTCAACACACTCCAGGCCACCCTCCAACAAGCTTTTGATAGAGCTGAGCATTGGTTCACATCACAAAGGCTAGTTCTGAACCTAAGAAAGACCAAAGCTATGCTCTTCTTGCATCACCAAAGCAAAGCCAGTGGTGCCCCTCTTGTGATACTGCCTAGCACACTAAACCCCACTGAGCAGGTTTCCTCCTACAAGTATCTGGGCATTACCTTTGATTCGGCACTCTCCTTCCATTCCCATATCAATTCCCGTTCTGCTGCCACCAATGTCAGGATTGGACTGTTATACTGCCATAGGGACTGCCTACCACAAGAGGCCCTTAGATTGGCAATCACCTCCTCTGTCCTGTTGCTAATCGACTATGGGCTGCCCATCTGTGCTGCAGCTGACAACACTGCGCTTGCAAGAATCCAGCTCTCCATAAACAAGGCCTGCAGGCTAATACTGGGAGCCCCTAGGTGCACCCATACGTGCCTGCTGTACTCCACTACCAACTTGCTCAACCTTGAAAAAAGACTCCGCTCACAAACCTGCCTTCTTGTAAAAAAGACCCTGCTAGGGCTCCCCCCGCCCCGGGTTGCCACCTCCCTGCAGCGTGCCTGCCCCTCAGTCTCCACCTGCAGCACTGTCAAAACCTCCCTTATTGTTCCCAGGGTAAGGACCTCTATGGCCCAGAGATCCTTTTGCTATCGGGCTCCCTCCTGGTTTAATTCCCTCCCAGCCAATATAGCTGACTCCACTAAGCTTGGTCCTTTCAAAGTCTCCCTCAGAAGCCATCTAACAAGCACTCGCTGCTGCCACTGTACATAATCCCCCACCTGCCCCTTACCTTCACCCGTAGGCTGGGTCTGCCCTGTCTACTTTTGCTGTATATACCTGGGGTCTCATGCAACATCTGCTGACTAATGTAATAAAATATCTCTGGTTGCTACCTGACCTGGTACTCGTGTACCTATATTATGACTACTGTGATCTACCTATTATCTAGCGTGTACCACCAATGAATGCCTGTAACACTGGTTGCTTTTTTAATCTAAGCGTTATGTACTGTACTGTTTTGTTTGCTGTGATGTATTGCTCTCTTGACAAGGTGCCTTTGTAAATGAGTCTATGACTCAAAGGTCTGTAAACTGATGATCTAATAAATAAAATAAATAAATAAAGACTCATGAGGAAGTGGTTGATGGGAGATAAAGGGGATAGCTAGGTCACCTTAGAGCTAGGGCAAGGACCCCAATACCACTGTGCTATCTGGACAAGGGAGGCTTAGCCAAGTGTCGCACAAGGAAAGAAAAAATGCCATTAGTGATATATACACACACTAGCAGCTTGGGGAGTTGCAGCTAATAGAGTAGGTGGGGAATGAGAAAGATCATTGCTGGTGCCAGTTACTAACAATCTGGAATTCCTTATGGGATGGAAGACAAAAGCTTCTCACAGTGGAAGGAAGGAGAGGAAGGCTGTTTTGGAGACACTTATGGTCAACAGGCTCTAAGAGACTTAGGGGAACTTGCAGAGAGGTTGGACTTGCAAGGACACCACAGATTTAGATACCTGCAGATTATGCACCACATGTGAAGCATAGATAGAGCAGATTCCTGGCAACCAAGATCTGTGAGATAGAGGAGGAGGTAATGAGATCCAGGGATCGTCCTAGGGGTTCAATGGCTAAAGTGTATGCACAAGTGGAATGATGCCTAACTTGGCCTTTTTAAAGGGGTGTGTAGGCTGTGGGGAAGGGATCTGGGGCTGCTGATTAATGATGTATATTGAGCAATAATATGTGACACCTACATGGGCCTGATGTGGTGTAATAAATATAAGGAAGCCCAATGTAAATTCATTCATTGGTTCTATCTCCCTCCAGACATGGTCAGTAAATTTTCTATAGGGGTGTCATCCATCTGTGGGAGGTATGGAGAGGCCGGGGCACATATATGCTTTATTTCTGGAGTTGCACAACCATGAGACAGTTATGGTCAGAGGTTGAGGATCAGATTCGCCTGAGGGGGGAGAACAGCAATACATGAAATAACCTTCTCCATACTATGAGGGGAGGACCTTGCAGCAGAGAATGAATGGGACCCCCACACGAGGGTTGTAAGAGTAATGCAGCTAATGGCACACAAGTGTATACAGAACACCTGGGTCTCACTCCAACAGCCCATGATGAAAATGTGGCTAGAGCCTCTTGCAAAAAACCATGTCCCTGGAATGTACCACTTATGGACTGAAAGAAAGAGCAAACCTCTTTGAAAGGGTGTGGGGCACATTTATTAACTCTCTTGCACCTGCAGTGGCAATTATAATACACATGGGCACCACAGTATAAACTCTGCTGGGGTTCCCAAATGACTCATTAAGGTACAAAGCACTAAGAAAGGTATTTACTTATGATTTCCAATAATTCAAATCAAATCAAATTAGGACATGCAGATTTAGTGTGAGATCAAATTTATTGTAATTTATTTTATTTATTTATGTCTTTGATAACCGGGTAGGTGCACTGATCCAATGAACGGTTTACAGGCATGACCTGAGCCACTCACATGGCACACTGAGTACAACAGATACAGGTTACATAGAGAATAATGGATGGGTAGGGGATTATAACGAGGATTTTACACTTCCCCGAGAGGTGGGATGCTACATAAACCCTGACAGCGAAGCTCAAGGGGTTTATTCTGGCATCCCACCCCAAGGGAGTGTGTAAAATCCAGGTTTTAAACCCCCTACCCGTCCTTTATTTTGTATAATTGCTGGGGATAGTTTTTTCACCACAGCAATTGTACAAAATAAATGGGTTTGTTACAAACTGTGGATTTCAGCACGTGGGTTCCATGGCAGCTTGCACTGTTTTGTTTTTAGTTTGTGCCCAGTAAGATTTTAGTTCCCCTGTCCAGAAAAAAGAAAACTTACTACTGACTACTTGTGTTGGGGAGCTGGAGCAGGTGCCACACTAAAGAGTGAGATGGCAGGGAACAGTGTAGAAAACAGGAAGATCGCGGCAGGCGCATGTGCCGAAGTCGGGAAACCGAGCGCGTGAATGTCGTTATAACTAGCTGGTTATAACGCTGGAATTATAACCCAGTCTCCCTATGGGAAAAAAAATTTAACCAGTTATTATATGACAGTAATACAGGCATCAACAGTTAGGTGAATGCAGCAGTAGTGCAAAGCAATATTACATAAAGTGAATTACCATGAAGTCCATAGTGCAGTAAAACAGGTCAGTAATCGTGTCAAAATGCAGAAAACAAAGCAAAATGTGAAAATACACAGTTACAGCAACTAGAGTGAAACTGCACTAAGGTACGTGGTGCAGTAAACAGGTCAGTAATCAGGTCAATACATAGTTTCAGTACAACTAGTCCTGATGAGAAAAGTGCTGCAGCTTGGTGGGGGGTGCTTAAACCAGTTAGGGGGAGAGTTAAGAGTTAGGTAGGTTTAGGAGCCTCTAGGAAGGGTGGGACCCCACATCGGTGGGGGGGGAGAGATAAGGCGGAAGGGTAATACAGTATTTTATTGTTGGAAGTTATTGTAGCATGGCTAGTTTTGTTTGTTTAGTACCAAAGCTCAAAAGTACAGGAAATAATACAATCCTGTATAAAATACAGTCATTAGAGTAGCACACTGAATGTACAGTTGATTTGATATATGATGTGAGCTGTGTGACCATGTTGTATGTCTTTATTGACAATTAATAAAACAATCTGAAAAACAAAAAAAAGACAAAGACATTGAAAATTAATAAAAAGATTTTAAAAAGCAAACAAAAAAACACAAGAACATTATATGATTATAATTCTCCTCATGAAACACTTCCATTATCCTCTGCATTTTGAGCCAAATTTAGGCTGTTTGTCTGAATTCAGCACTGAACAGAGGGAGTCCTAGATCGCACATATCTACCTACAGACAAGAAACAGACTATACAGAAGGGCTATCGACAGCTTATAGCTACTTCTAGCAGACGTCACTACAGGCAATGGTATTGAAGCACTTGCCATAGGAAAGCATACAGCATTTCACAAACTGAATCCTTTTTGACAGTGGCGTAGGATCCCTAGTTTTGATGGAGCTCAATCATAATTATTCCAGTTTGCAGCTGCAGCAGCTGGTACACTGCAGGCAATGCTATAGAAGGGCTTGCTATGAGATTCAGGACAAATACAGTTTAAATGAAAAAACAGACAATCTGGTGATTATGCATCTCTCTGTTTCACTTTTTCTATTAAGCTTCTTACTATGCTGTGGCAATTGTAAAGAAAGGAAGCAACCTGAAGTGGAGTGAGCTGAAGGGTAAGAAGTCATGCCACACAGCAGTGGGCAGGACGGCAGGCTGGAATATCCCCATGGGACAGATATACAAAAAGACTAAGAGCTGCGATTTTGGTAAGTGAAGTTGAAATGTTTATTCCCTGTACCATAATGGAAAAGAATGGTTAAAGAGAGGTTTGGTTAAAGTACAAAAAACAATTACAGCTGGTATGTGAAGATCCCAATTACACCACAATAAAACAAGCATTTGTTAATGCCGGATGTTTGCTTGTTGATATTAGCATTGGACATGCAGGAGTTAGACAGATGCAGAATAGGAATGGCGGTGAAGTACTGAACTCGCACCAACCCCACCTCCACCCTACAGAGATGGACAGGCATTGGGGTGTGCCTTTGTGTCGTCGCCCATAACGCTCATGGCATTTCACCTCACCCTATACTGCAGACACCAACAAGTGTTGAGGTGTGCCTTGGGGTGTTTGGCTTTACAGTCACCCCATTTCACAAGGACATACGCTGAAATGGATGCAGCATAGAAGAATGGGAAGAACTCTGGGGCCAAAGAGTCCAAGACACACCTCGATGCCTGTCTCTGGCGTCAGGGTGGGGGTGGAATGGCATGAGCATTACAGCTGGCAATCCAAAGGCACAACCCTGATGCCTGTCAGTCTGTACAGGGTGGGAAGTTATGGTTACATAGAAACATAGAAGTTGACAGCAGATAAGGACCACAAAGCCTATTCAGTCTGACCAGTTTTCTGCCTTTGTTGGTATTTGCACTACAAATTTTCAACATGGCCTTTTTGTGACCCCCACCTCATGAAAGCATTTGGGATCTCTGCTCATGAACAGTGGCACTGTGATTTTGTTAATCTGTCCGGAACGTTAATTTCCCACAGCGACCACGCCATTCTGTGCCAGATGTGCAAAATCACAGTTCAGGCAGGACATGAAAAATGACAGCTGTACCATTCATAGAAAGGTGTGCAAAATTGACAATGCTGAGAATCTGGAATGAAAATATTACAAATTCTCAATGTTATGAGTGTGCGTGGAAACTGCGCAACGCATGCTCGTATCATAGTCATTTTATGGACTTTTGTCCCCAAATTTTCAACATAGGCATTTTGGGACATCCGCTCATGGACAGTGTCACTGATCTTAATCTGTCCCAAACACTGATTTCCCACAGCGGCCACGCTGTTGTGCGCCAGAAGTGCGAAAACACGTTTAGGTCAGGATGTGAAAAATGACAGCTGTACTGTTCATAAAAAGGTGTCAAAAAATGGAATGTTAAAAATCTGGATAGAAAATATTACAGATTTGCGAAGTTATAGTCTTATGCAAACTACTGGCCTGCGCTCATACAGTCATTTTTTGGAATTTTATGAGATTTGCAACATAGGCTTTTTGGAGCCCACCTCATGAACAGTGACACTGTCGTTTCATTAATCAGTCCCAAAAGGTGATTCCATGCAGTGACCGCAAATCACCTTTTGGGCCCGAATACTCAGATGATAGTCACTGAATTCATGAGATGGGGTCCCAAGAACCCCATGTTGAAAATCTGATGCAAAATTTAAAAATGGCTGAGATATTCACCTAATTTGAACACCTCCCCCATTTATACCATTCTACAGCTTACTGGCATTTCTTCAGTTCATAGTCAGCTGTGAAGAGTGCAGACGTATTCCTGCTCCACGAAGATTGTTGTCCATGCTCCAAGGTAGGTATGGGGGAAGGGGGCTGTGGGGATGTTGGGTGTGCAGTGGGTGGGTGCGGGTTGGGGGAGGGGCAACAGAGACAACAAGGGACGATTTTCTGTTTTTACAGGGGTTTAAAAAAAAAAAGACCTTGTGGTCGGATTTTCTATTACAGGGACCCCAGCATGCCACCTGAGTGTTTGTTGAGGGGGGCTGTAGCCGATGGGAACTGGGCACCCCATCGGCACATACAGAGTGTTTGGGGGGCACATGAGCTGAAGAGGATTGGGCACCCCCTCATCACACAACAGATGGGGAGAGGGGACATTATGCCAACAGGGACTGGGCTCCCCCATTGGCAAATGAACTTGGGAGGGGGCATGCCAACAGGGGGATTGGTTATCCCCATCAGCTTTCATGGGGACTGTGAGAGGAGGACAGCAACAGCCACTGCCATGTTTATTTAACAGAAATGAGAGGGACATTATGCCAATGGGGATTGGGCTACCCCATCGGCAAATGAACTGGGGAGGGAGCATGCTGTCAAAAGGATTGAGCACCCCCACTGGCTTTCATGGGAACTGTGAGAGGCAGCCGGCAACAGCTGCTGCCATGTTTATTGAAATGGAACACCAGACAAGGCAAGGTGTGATTTTCCGCTTGAATCAGGGACCACCCCAGCAGAAAAAACAGTTGATTGTTAAATGACAGGGCGCTCCCTGATTGCAGCGGCGAGTTTCTTTCAAGTTGGTTGCATGCTACAATACTGCTGTCATCGACAGCATGCTCCTTTATTGGCGCCACAGAGACCAGCACCAAAACGGACTGCTGGCATTGGCCACAACACTGCCACACCTCCACAATTCACTACTACAGCAAGCTGCCGCAATACATTTCTTGCGCATGCGTGCAAGCAAACATAATTAAATTTCCAATCATTCTGTTCATTAAGAATGAAGCCGTGTAATCCTGCCCACTGGCACAGCAGTAGGGTTAATGATGCAGATGGAGAGGTGGTCCAGGATTTGGCAGCTTGGCTTCAGTGTAAAGAAGTGCAAGGTTATGCACATCGGAGCCAAGAACCCAAGGACTGAGTGCAGCTGGGGGGGTAGCTGCATCCAAGGAGAAGAAATACCTGAGGGTGATGATAACTAGTGACTGGAAACATTCAATGCAATGTAGGAAAGTGTCAGCTAAAGCAAAAAAGTCAAAAGCAGAAAAGGTCAGAGCCAAAAGGCTGGCCTTCAGGAAATGTAAGGGAACGCAGCAGGATGAAGATAGGGAGGCATACCAAACTTCCCTAAGGGAAGGCAGTAAGGCAGGCAAAGGCCGAAACCGAGGAAACACTAGAACAAACAGTAAAACAAGGTGATAAGACTTTCTATAGATACATTAGTAAAAGGAAAAAGTCCAGAGTGGGTATTGCTAAGATCAAAGGGGATAAGGGGGCATGTGAGGATGAGGACCATGTAAAAGCATCTATCCTAAATAGATACTTCTGCTCAGTATTTACTGAAGAGAACGTAGGGCACGGCCCACAGCTCAGCACCATGGACAAGGGGGAGGGAGGTGAGCACTAGTCCCTTCACAAAAGAAAGGGTCCTACAACAGCTCGATAAGCTCAGGGTGGACAAGGCAATGGGACCGGATGGAATACATCCCAGGGTACTAAAGGAGCTAAGGGTGGAACTAGCAGAGCTATTATCAGAACTCTTTAGTAAGTCTCTGAGCACAGGAGAGGTCCCAGAAGACTGGAGAATGGCTCATGTGATCCCACTCCACAAGAGTGGTAGCAGGGAGGAGGCAGGGAATTACAGACCAGTCAGTCTTACCTCAGTAGTGGGCAAGATTATGGAGGCACTCCTTAAAGAAAGGATAGTGCAACACCTGGAATCTATAGGAGTACAGGATCCAAGACAGCATGGGTTTACAACAGGAAGGTCCTGTCAAACTAATCTCATAGATTTCTTTGACTGGGTAACCAGAGTGGTGGACCAAGGGGGAGCAGCTAATGTCACATACCTTGACTTCAGCAAAGCTTTCGATACTATTCCACATAGAAGACTGATTAATAAGCTGGGTAGGCTCGGGGTGGGTCAGAAGTTGGTCATCTGGGTGGTAAACTGGTTGACGGGCAGAAAACAGAGAGTGGTGGTCAATGGTATACAGTCAGAAGAGATGCAAGTCACAAGTGGGGTACCTCAGGGATCAGTCCTGGGGCTTGTTCTCTTCAATATCTTCATCAGTGACATTGCAGATGGACTGGAGGGTAAGGTTTGTCTGTTTGCAGATGACACCAAGATCTGCAACAGAGTAGATGATCCAGATGGGGTGGGCAGAATGAGAAGAGATCTGGATAAACTGGCAAAATGGTCGGAAGAGTGGCAACTGGGGTTTAACACAAAGCAGTGCAAGATCATACACATAGGGAAGAAAAACACTGAAGCCATCTATAAGCTGGGAGGGGAGTTACCTGCAGTCACAAGGGAAGAAAGAGACTTGGGTATCTTCATCACAGATGACCTGAAATCATCCAAGTTGATCACTAAAGCAGTAGGTAAGGCTAGGGGGGTGTTGGGGTGCATTATTAGGGGGTATCACAAATTGTAAGAGGGAGGTAATAATCCCTCTTTACAAGACACTGGTTAGGCCCCATCTGGAGTACTGTGTGCAGTACCAGAGGCCACACCTTCACAAGGACATTAACCAAACTGAGGCAGTCCAGAGAAGGGCAACCAAAATGGTGCAGGGACTGCATCAGAAAACATATGAGGACAGATTAACGGAGCTCAATACGTATACCCTAGAGCAAAGGAGGGAGAGAGGTGATATGATCGAAACATTCAAACACCTTAAGGGCATTAACAAGGTGAAAGAGTCTAACATGTTTCAATATAAGAAAAACAGCAGGACAAGAGGACACAGCATGAGATTAGAGGGAGGCTGATTAAGGAGTAATGTGATGAAGTTCTTTTTCACAGAAAGGGTGGTGGATGCATGGAACGGCCTACCTCAGGAAGTGGTGGATATGAATACAGTGCAGGGCTTCAAACAGGCATGGGATAGGCATAAGGGAGCAAATAGAAAATCACACATGCCCACACAATGCAAAGCATCATGGGCTGCATATGCAAATCACCACAGAATGTTATGCTGGTTCAACTTTAAGCAGAATTGCATGGTGCCATACAGATGAGTATGAATACGTAGGTCATTGGCAGAGCAAAGGCCAATGACGCATTCATAAGGTAGAAAAAGAAATGGGCAGACTAGATGGGCCTTGCAGGTTTTTATCTGCCATCAACTATGTTTCTAAAAACATTTCATGTTTTTGAAATGATCAAAGGTCTAGTTTAGTGGGTTACATTTACATGTAAATATTGCAAATATTATCTCATAACAGTACCAATTGAGGTATATTGTAAATATAGGATTGGTGGTACCTGAAATACAAACTAATTATGACTAACTTACTCTTAATTACTTGAATCCTAAAACCTGAATCCAAGTAACTCCTGAAGTTAAAAATCAGAATAAACTGAATGGTTTTAAAAAAATGATTAATGAAATCCTGCATCATGACTGTAGCTGTTGAAATCTGTGATTTTAATGTGAATTTGTTCTGAATGCTATTACTGTTTTTGTGTTAATGTCCATTGTAACTAAGTAACCCTACAGGACAACCTAGTAAATTGGTCCCTCGGGTCCCAAGTTTTTATCCAATTTAAAAATACTGACCACTTCTGCTAGGTGGGAGATGGGGATACTGCTCTTGAACAGGTTACTGATGAGTCCACACTTTGAGTACAGCGTACAGTACTGGTGCCCATACCTTAAAAAGGACATAAAACAGCTGGAGACAGTCCAGAGGAGGGCTACCTAAATGATCAGGGAGCCAGCAGGGTAGGACATATGAGGAGAGTTGGAGGCCCTGAACATGTACTCCCTAGAGGAGAGGAAAGAGGAATAAATAGGGTGAACAAGGAGGGTCTCTTCAAGTTCAGTGGGAATCGAAACACGAAGGGACACAGTCTCGAGTTGGAGGGGAAGGTTTAGGAGAGAAGCTAGGAGGTACTTCTTCATGGAGAGGGTAGCAGTGGGCTGGAATGGTCTTCCCAAGGAGGTGGTTTCATTGAAAACTGTGGACAATTTCAAGAGAACATGGGATAGAGTTAAGGGGAAAATAAGGGTCAGAAAGGGGTGAACAGAGTAGAAGGGCTGGTCGGCGAGGGGAGCAGGGTCAGTAGCTGATGCAATGGACCCTGCAATTCAAGCAGACTTGATAGTTCTAATGGCTTTATTCTGTTGGTTTTGTCATATGTTCATATGCAGGCCCTCATGTTCAAACACCCTGTTATCTTCCCAAAGGGTTCCCCAGTCCCCTACATACCCAAGCACCTGCTCTGCATACCACCCTTGTGGCCATGCGTTAAACTCCATTCAAAATCATTAATGTGATTTCAACCAAACAGCACGCAGCACTACTGTTCCTCTTATCCAAGTATGATATGTTCTCATGCAAGAGCGCTGGAAGGAAGAACTCCACTTCAACACTAAAGGGGAGGATGGCACAATAAAATTAAAAAAAACTAAACTAAATTTATGATAACTCACTCAAACTAAACTCTAGTGATTTATAATAAGTTAATAGGGTCTCCAAGAAGTGTTTCTTATGGTATAAGAGGCTTCTTTCCTGAGGCTCGGGCACACAGAATCACTCAACTTCACTTTCCAGTCCTTGCACCCAAACCTCACGCTCATAGTCCCTTATACCATAAGAGACATCCCTTGAAGGCCCTATAAACTTCTACGATTTTGTCTTTCTTGACCTTACCTGGATTCAAATCCCAGGGGGTCACATTATTTCTTTCTCACTACAGTTTGTGACTTAAATTGCTTAGCAGTGGTTAATACTGCACTGATATACCCGCTTGTCATCTTTATTCCTAGTTGCAGGATTGCACAACACAAGAGAAAGAAAGTGTGTCCAAGGGAAAACAGCAAGCTCAGCCATGTGAGCCTATAGCTTAGTGGTTAACAGCATCAGGACGGTATACTGGGGGCCTAAGTTCAAATCCCAGTGGGTCACATTATTTCTTTGTCACTACAATTTGTGATTTAAATTGCTAGGCAGTGTCTAATACCGCACTAATAAAATGTAGTCGTCATCTTTGTTCCTAGTTGCAGGATTGCGCAACACTAGAGAAGGAAAGTGCATCCAAGGGAAAACAGCAGGCCCATCCATGTGAGCCTATAGCCTAGTGGTTAAGAGCACCAAAATGGTACTCCGGGACCCAGGGTTCAAATCCCAGTGGGTCACATTATTTCTTTGTCACTGCAATTTGTTGACCTTACCTGTGCATGGCACTGGCAGCATTTCTGAAAAGTCTACAGGGTCTATAACGTCCCTGAACTTGCCCTCTAAGCCACTGAATGTCTCCTGCACCACATCTAGGTAGTCGAGAATCTGGCAGCTGTGCTTTAAAGCCAAAACTTGCAAAGTCTTGCACTTGAGATATAAAAATCAAGGAGTGGAGTACAGCTTGGGTCAGAATTGGCAGCCATGGTAACAGGGAAGAAAGGGGATCTGTGGTGGTGATCTCAAACAACCTTAAAATATCTTTGTAGTACAGTAAAGCAGTGTGGAAGGTGAACAAAATGCTGGGATGCATAGGCAGGGGTTCAGCAGTAGGAAAGAAAAAGTCATCTTGCCCTGTACAGAACCCTGGTGGCAACATGCTTAGAATACTGTGTGCAATTTTGACACCATCATCTAAAGGAGGACATTAATAGGTTGGAATCAGCGCAGAGCATAGTTAGCCTTGTGACCAGTTTTAGGTAGAAGGTGGGGAGGGTACAGTTGGGGTTGGGCGCTATTGAGTCAGCTGGGACGGGAGGCAGGTCTTTTTTGTATTTGTCCAGGTCAGTGAAAAAGTGATTTATACAGGTAACTAGGTCTGTGGGTCTCAACAGTGTGGCACCATTTGCGACCATGGACTGGGGGAATGTTTCTGTCTTTTCCTTTAAGAAGGGAGTTTATTTGGGTCCAGAAAGTCTTGGGTTGGCAAGATTTTTTTTTATTGTAGGGAGTGGAGGTAAGTCTATTTGGCCTTTGTGATCGAGGGGAGTAGTGGATGTCACCTACCTGGATTTCAGTAAGGCCTTCAATACCGTTTCACACAGAAGACCTGTGAACAAGCTGGGCAGCCTGCGAGTGGGTCACAAGGTGGTAAACTAGGTTAGGAACTGGTTGAGCGATAGAAGACAAGAGGGTCATGGTAAATGGTGTTCAATCTGAGGAAAGGAGGGTGACCAGCGGGGTACCATGGGAATCAGTTCTGGGCCTAGTCCTGTTTAATGTCTTCATAAGTGACATTGTAGGGGGACTGGAGGGGAAGGGGTGCCTATTTGCGGATGACACTAAGATCTGCAACAGGGTGGACACTCCAGGAGGGGTGGAAAAAATGAGGAGAGACATAGATAAACTGGAGGAATGGTCCAGAGTGTGGCAGCTGAGATTCAGTGCTGGCAGTGTAGCCTAGAGGTTAGAGTAATGAGCTGTGAATGAGTTTGGTACGTCCAGCAGAAGAGATCTGGGTTTGATTGTCCCAACCTTCACTTGCATATTGTGTGATTCTGAGCAAGTCACTTAACTGTCCAGTGCTCCCAGGTCACCCCTGAAAACAGGCACTTGTGCCTAGTGGGCCTTACCCAGTTACCAAAAGACTAAAATAAAAAATAAATAAAAGTGAAAAAGTGCAAAATCATGCATTTGGGGTGCAAGAACCCAGAGGAGGATTACATGATAGGGGATGGGGGGGTGAGGTGTGGGGGGGAACAAACTGATGATCACCGAACAGGAAAGGGATTTGGGAGTAATCATATCTGATGACCTAAAGGTGGCCAAATAATGTGCCAATGATATGGGGACAGCCAGTGGGATGCTGGGGTGCACAGGAAGAGGAATCACCAGCAGACAGAAGGAGATGGTGAAGCCACTGTAACCCCTACGTTGCGCTATCCCAAAGGCCACTACCCCTGCCTGCTGGACTAGTAGCAGGTTAAGGGGCCTGAGTTCTAAAACAGATGCCTCTACCCAGAGGTCAGGGATGGTGGTAGTCCAACTAGCCTGGGCACAGCCCTCCGGGACACTGTAACCCCCCTCTTTCTCTGCTAGCGGCCAACAAAATACACAATAATTACTTTTACAATACTCCTGATATGCTTTGCCAGTGCCCAAACAGTTTGCACTTACCACCAGGGCTGGTTTCTCCAGTTCGACCCTGGGGACCCCCTGTAAAACAAGGTTAGACAGAGCAAATGGCAACAGTACAATACTTCAAGCATAAAAGGATCCACAGACTGGTTAAAATGCAGAAAGCAGTTGATCTGATTTATTCAGGGGGGCTTTGAACAAGGAAGGGGGTCAATCAGATTAATTAGCTTACCTTCTCTATCAATCACACAGCTGTGCTTGCAGTCAGAGTCCCTAACACAGTCACACTTCTAGGTACCCAGGTGAGTGGAAAGGTGGGCTAGCCAAGACCGTTGCCTGGGGTAGGCCGGCGTTGCAGCTGGTTTGGGTTCTGTGGTGGAAAAAACAATGTGCACACACACTTTTGTAATCCGGAACCCGATGGCTCAGTTCGTGAAAGGAAGAAACAACACAACAATCAGATGACACACTTAGATTACAAGATAGTTGCAGGGAGCTACCCTGATGGTTACTCACAATACTCCAGACAGGATGGATGAAGATTGAGACAGCCGATGAATTCTCTGGATTGCCAGGAGAAGCAGGGCCCACACGATTTGCTGCAGCGTCATTCCTGTTCAGGCGAGAACAGCAGGGGGCTGATCCCCAGGCAGGTCTCCCATCGATGGCTGTTCTCTGTGCAGCAGGGTAGACTGTCAGGGCCCTCGTGGCAAGGCCCAGCTGCATGGAGATAGCAGCGGATTCAGTCCGTTCGAGCTGGGTACAGCTTCCAGCCCTCAGCACACAGTTTACACAAGGGGGAACTAGATCGCGACCCCCTTCCACTTCACAGCACATTTATATGTAAGGGGAAACTTACTGCATCAGGCAAAGCACTCCCTGGTCACAATTGCTATGTTCTCTGCAACCCCCAGAAGTATTGAAGGGAAAAGGGGTTTCTGGCAGGCCGATCACATTCAGCACAATCTTCAGTCCTCCTCAGGTAAAGCCTGATCATCCTCCAGTAGCTTACTTGGTTCACACAACTTGAAATTAGTCCAATAAGACTCTCTCCCTATCTCTCTTTTTCTCAGAAGTTTAAAACAGGCGTGCACGCTGGAGATCAGGCCTTCCACAACTCTCTCACTCGAAAACTATGCAGACGCTTGCTCAACTCTCACGAGCTGTGTCTCTCTCAACTCCCCACTTAGACCTGGCTTGCCAGCAGACAGCTCGCGGTAGTATTTTCCCTCAGATCCAAATGGTTCGGTTGGTCAGCACAACTGTCAATCACATCACGAGCTCCCCCTTCGGTAGCAAAAGGTGCCAACAGTCCAAAACTACAGTTCTCACAGGTTTGGGTCCATACAGCCCCTATGAGCAGGCTCCATTTTAGAGTCCCCTATTACTGATTGGTCCATTCGGCAGTTCGGGACCAAAATGGTGGAGACAATCAGAACAGTCCTTGCTGCAAAGAAGGCAGGTTAGAACAAACTACATTATCATTAGCACTCTGAATTATCTTCAGCAAATAGTTGCCTCTGTCAACAGAGCTCCCTCTGCACAATTAGCGATGGCAGAAACAGAGCTGTTTTTTAGCGGCCCAGGTGGGACTCGAGCCTGCCATCACTCTGCCCCCCTTCCAGATTGATTATTGCTGCAACTAGCAGCTCTTAAAGTGACAATACATGGAGGCCACACAGGCACTCACTGGCAATACATTTAAACGGTTATAGTGCTGAACTCCCACCAGGCAGCAAGCTTTTAGGCAAGCTCATAGAAGACTTTCCGGGGAACCCCCATTTGCATGGGGTTACACCACTGTACAGATCATTAGTGAGACCTCATTAGGAATACGGTGTCCAGTTCTGGAGGCTGCATCTCTGTAAGGACGTAGACTGGGTAGTGGCAGTTCAAAGAACAGCAACAGAGATGGTGCAGGCCAGCACGAAAAGTCATATGAGGAGAGACTGGGAAAAGGGAAATATGATAGAAACCTACAAATATCAAAAGGGCATAAATAGGGTACTGGAGGGTAGCATCTTTCAGAAAAGTAGAGGTCCAGGAACAAGGGGTATGACATGAGGTTGGAAGGGGGTAGAATAAGGGATGGCGTGAAGAAGTATTTCTTCACAGAAAGGGTGAGGGATGCAAGGAATAGACTCCTTTTTTTTATTATACTTCTTGCCCCCACCACGGCCAACCCAGCACCTCAGCATGGTCATGGACCCCTGCCTCCACCTCCATCTCCACATTAGACTGCACCCCCCTTGGATACCCCTGGCTTGTCCCCCAGGGTGGGGTGCGACTTTGCCCCGGTACAGTGCTGCACGTCAGGACTAGGTCCGAGGATCGGTCCTGGAGGTTGATGAAGGCCAGGGCAGGCTTCATCTAGGGTTGTCTGCGGGAGAATTTCTTGGTAGGCTGTACGTGGGGGCAGGAACGTGCAATAACGTCTAGCGTCTCTCTCACACCCCCTCCGAGTAACTTCCTAATGCTGGTTGCTGCGGTACCTCTGGCCTCCGCCAGGGGTCCATCAAGCATCAGACATTTGTCCTGCCCTCCCCCGGAGAAGGGGAGCAGTCTCTGGGATGCTCGATCCTTCTCCCCCTGGCCAGTCCTCGGAAGACTCTGGTCTGTTCCTGAACCCGGGTCGCCGGCATCGCAAGCAGAAATCCAACTGCTGCACCAACGGGCCAGCAAGGAATAGACTCCTAACGGAGGTGGTGTAGGCAAACACAGTGGGGGCATTCAAGCATGCATGGGATAGGCATAGGGAAACTCTAGTAATAGGAACAAGGAGGTAAAGCCAGAGCTCATGTAGGGTCTGTGGTTTTTACAGGAGGCCGGGAAAATGGGCAGACTAGATGGGCTTAGCAGTCCTTATCTGCCACCAATTTCTGTAAACCTCTAGTGGGCATATGCCACCACACAGGGTGGGGTGGATATACATGAACTTCTACAGGGCATGTGCCACCACACAGGGCAGGGGCAACTGGGCATGAGCATCTAGAGGGGATGTGCTACCACACACAGTGGACTAGATAGATTATAAGACCTTCTTCTGCAGCACATTTCTGTTTCTATGTTGCAGTTTCCCAAATGGTTGGTTCCAATGGGGATCACATCTGGCTTCCCCACTTCTCCTCTGGCCAAGCACTTGAGTCATGCCAACATCTTCTTAGCTGTCTCAGCTGGAAGGTGGAGCAAGGTACGAGGGAAGGGAGCCAAGCCAGAATTTGGAGATGAAGGAAGCCCAAAGTATATTACCTCAACTATTTTTTTGTCCATCTCTTCCTTTTGTTGTGGTGGCCTGTGGACAACCCCAACAAAACTACCTGACTCCAGGACCTCAACCACTCCCACCACTTCCCTTGAGGACCTGCTTTCCCTTAATCCTTGCAAGGGAGGCAGCCCTGATGGCTTTGATCCTAATCTTCTTCTTCTTTCAGCCCCTGCCATTGTACTGCCTATCACCCTACTCCTCAGTCTTTTTCCCCCTCTGCAACTGTCCCTGAAACCTGGAAGCTGACTACTGTCATACTGCTCCCCAAAGTTGTTGATCCTTCTTTTCCTGGTAACTTCTGTCCTATCTCTCTCCTGTCCACCCTGCCTAAGTTAAAAGAACACCATCTGCTCTCTCAACTCTCTTCCTTCCTTCACTACTCATCTTCCTTCACCTCTCCCAGTCTGATTCTAGGAAATCCAGCTCCACTTCCACCTCCTTCCTCCAGCTCACTGACTCCATTCTATCAGGTATGGATCAGGAGACTGATCACCTCCACCATATTTGTTGATCTTGCTAAAGCTTTTGACGGGGTGCTAATGAGCAGCTAAACCGGACGCACGTGTTTTCCTTCTGCTCTCCCTCACTAGCTGAAATAAAAGTAAATAATACGTTTTAAAATACCTTAAAGATATGTACTTTGGCTCGCTATCGACCTCGCATAATAGTATGGATGAATAGCTGATGCCAAATCTGACTAAAAGTCAGCGAATTGCCAATAAAAGTACCAAGAAAACGGCAGCTGGTATGGCAGAAGAAAATGTGGGCCTGGTGTCACTGTCGGTGGCGGAAGTTACGGCGCTTGGTTGGGAACTAACGGGCCAGGTGATAGCAGCTTTGGAGCCATGACTGATTAAGTTAGAGGGGAAAATGGACTCAAAGCTGCAATAAGTCTAGGCGCAGCAAACGGCACAGGCCAACCGTATAGTGGAGGTGGAGGATCATCTCTCCCGGCTGGAGGACGAGATGGCGGCAGTCCCTGGGCAAGTACTGGCACTCCAAAAAGAACTGTCTGAGTTTAAAGAGGCACTTGACTACCAGGAGAATTATCACCGATGCCTCAATCTGCGTCTAAGAGGACTACTGGAGGGGAGAGAAGGGGCTAGTCCACTGGATTTCTGTGTTCGGATACTGCCAGAGATACTGGGCCTACAGTTAACAAAAGGGCGCCTAAAGATGGGGCGAGCTCACCGAGCAGTGATGCCCCGACCGCCTGCAGACCAACCCCCGGGGCAAGTAATTATGCATTTCCACAATTTTCAAGATCAGGAAGAGGTTTTGAAAGCATATAGAGAGAAGGGGAGTTTAATATATGAAGGGCATCGATTATTTCTATCGCAAGACTACTCTGCACGCCTTCTAAAGAGAAAGAAAATGTTCAACGGAATAATGTAACAGCTGAGAGAGTTAAAAATAGAGAACTTCCTAGTGTACCCTGCCACATTGAAAATAAAGCATGAAGGGGCGACTTTCTAGTTTTGGGACTTCGAAAAGACAGAGCAATTTGTCTGTGGCTTGAAACAGAAGATGAGCTGAATGGGGTAACAGGAGCATCGTGGACACTTAAAAGTGGAAAGGAGGGACTGATTGTACTCATATATTTTTTTCTTCTTCTTCTAAACTGTTCTCTCGTTTGCCTCTCCTGTGTGCTCTCCGTTTTGTCTTTTCGATCAAGATATTAAAGTTCTAGCAGGAACACCTGCGCTACTTGCATATTTTTGAGTGTTACAAGCAAGGTAATCTCTGTTTTTTGTTTCTTTTTTTTTCTTCTGGGCTGAACAAAGAAAGTGCTGGACTATGCGTAGACTGGAGGGGTTCAAAACATGTGGTATGCATAATGGGGCCTAATGGAAGCAGGACTCCTTCGTGCCACTGGATTTTCTTGTGCCACTGAATATGTGATAGGGAGTGGATGTATGGAGCGAAGACGATCTGTTAGACCGAGTGGAGGAATTATGGGCTATATACGGAGCAAGGCAACAATGATCGAAAGGAGTAAAGGGGAGGCTGATGGCTGGGAGAAGGGCTCTGCACGTGAGTTTGATGGCGCGGCCTATTGTTCTATGCACTTGCTTCCGATGGAGGGATCCAATCATGATTTGAAATGTGGGGCACAGGGAAGGGTGAAAACATTGCATATTTACCTTGCCACATTGAAAATAAAGCGTGAGGGGGCGACCTTCTCATTTTGAGACTACAAAAAAGTAGAGCAATTTGTCTGTGGCTTGAAGCAGAAGATGAGCTGAATGGGGTAACAGGAGCATCGTGGACACTTAAAAGTGGAGAGGAAGGACTGATTGCACTCGTATGTTTTTTTTCTAAACTGTTCTCTCGCTTGCCTCTCCTGTGTGATCTTGGTTTTATCTTGTGGGTCAAGACATTAAAATTCCAGCAGGAATACCTGCGCTACATGCATGCTTCTGGATGTTACCAGCAAGGCGATCTCTGTTTTCTGTTTCTTTTTTTTTCTTCTGGGCTAAACAAAGAAAGTGCTGGACTATGCGTGGACTGGAGGGGTTCAAAACATGTGGGATGCATAATGGGGCCTAAAGGAAGCAGGAATCTCTCGTGCCACCGGATTTTCTTGTGCCATTGAATATGTGATAGGGAGTGGATGTATGGAGCGAGACGATCTGTTAGACCGAGTGGAGGAACTATGGGCTATATAAGGAGCAAGGCAACAATGATCGAAAGGAGTAAAGGGGAGGCTGATGGCTGGGAGAAGGGCTCTGCATGTGAGTTTGATGGCGCCCGTTGTCCTATGCTCTCGCTTCCAATGGAGGGATCTACTCATGATTTGAAATGAGGGGCACAGGGAAGGGTGAAAACATTGCATATCGTATATGTTTATGTCTGGTGCTGGGAAACATTTAGGAACAAGGGAACAGAACATGATGGGGCCAGCACGAAAGAAACCATGGATGCAATCGAAGGGGGTAGGAGGGGCCCTGCATCAGAACATGCAAGGAAAGGGTGGAAAAGGAAATGGAGAATTCTTCAACTCACGAAGAATATCGGGCATCTGGGGAGAAATCCTGTGTAATAGGGGAGAGAAGTATGCACTGTCTAGCAGGGCACAAGAAACAGGAGTGGGATGACTTTCTCTCTCTAGCTGGTGTTTGGGGAGGAGAAAGGGGCGATGGGAGTAGTACGGAGGAGGAGGAGATGTGAGGCAAAGGGGAGGTTAAGATGGGTGAAGGTAAAAGACAAAAGAAATCAGCTGGAGGGGCTGGGGACGCAAGCATCAGAAAGGGGATTATCTAGGACACTTGAGCTGAAGAGGCAATTAGTGTCACAAAGGGAGTAAATAGAAGGAAAGCGGGGGGACCGTGGCAAGGAGTGCCATGGGAGCTACGGGAACAAAAATGGAAATGTACAGTATCTACGTAGTGGGAGAAGGAAAAGAAAAAGGAGAGGGAGGGATACAGGGGGAAATAAGGGGACGAGGAGAACTGGGGAGGATGGGAGGGGGGAAGGAATCATTATTAAAGATAGTAGGAAAGAGAAAGGAGAGGGGGATAGGTAAACTAGATGTTATACTTGTTACTGTTACTGTTGCTACCTTTGTTATCTGTGTTGGTGCAATCATTTTGTTATGCGTAATGACAGGTTTTATATGTCAGGAGAATAAGGAGAGGTATGGTGATACTCTAAAGCAAATAATCGGGTCAAATGGACTCGACTGTATTAATGGTGGGGAATTGAGAAAAACATATGTATATATAAATGGATAATACACAAAATCTCAGTGTAGTCTCATGGAATGTATGAGGCATCTCAAACCCAGTCAAAAGGACATCGTTATTGATGGCTCTGAAAAGGGTTGGAGCGCAGGTAGCTCTGATACAGGAGACCCATTTAACAGACACCGAGAATGCCAAAATGCACGGAACTGGGTGGGTAAATGCTATGCAGCATCCTTTTCAGCGCATAAAAGGGGAGTGGCCATATTGGTGCATAAGGCTGTCCCTCTGGAAATCACTAAAGTAGTTAAAGATTCTAAAGAGGGGAGATATATATTTATCTCAGGAGACCTTAAAGGGGAAAAGTAACGTTTGGGTGTATTTACACCCTGGCGGTATACGAGCCACAATTCTACATGTCCTTGCTGGATTTGCTAACAAGGGAGCAATTCCCAGGTCTTATCCTGGGTGGTGATTTTAATTGGACAATGGACCCAGTAATGGATCATTCAGAAGGGAAGGGGAGGAGACAAGAGATAATGAGACAATGGGAGATGGGTATGGTGGACATGGACCTCGTAGACAGCTGGCGCACAGATATCCAGGAGCAAAAGAATATACCTTTTTCTCTAACCCGCATAAAACGTGGTCCAGGAACGACTATATTTATCTACCCAGGAGATGGTATGCCAGAGTGCAAGATGTAATACACAGCCCTATACACGTGTCCGACCATGCAATGATTATTCTGAAAATAAAAGGAGGGGAGAGGCAGAGAGGCCCTACTCAATGGAAATTTCCAACATATATGGCAAAAAATAAGGAGTTTAAAGAACACCTGACAACCCAGTGGCAGGGATATATGGAGAATAATGATACGGGTGAGGTATCTATGACAACGCTGTGGGAGGCGGTTAAGGCATATATGAGAGGGGTAATTATAGAATATATGGCCAGATTGAAAAAACAGAAAAAGGAGACATGGATAGAGCTAGAGGGGAAGTTGAAGGAATTGGAAAAAAGAGTGGCAGGTGGAGAAAAGGGGACAGCAATTAAGTTGTTGGAGACAGCGAGGGAAACCCTGAATGCCCACCTCAAGGCAGAGGCAGAGAAGACAGGGCTCTACTGGAAATGCCACGTGTCGAATGGGGAACAAACCTAGCCCCTTACTAGCTAAACTGTTGAAAGGGGGCAGGGCTGCGACACATATCATAGGGACAAAGGATGGAAAGGGGGTAGGGCTGCGACACATATCATAGGGGCAAAGGATGGAAAGGGGCAGGGCTGCGCACATATCATAGGGGTAAAGGATGGAAAGGGGCAGGGCTCGACACATATCATAGGGGTAAAGGATGGAAAGGGGGAGGTGCGACACATATCATAGGGGTAAAGGATGGAAAGGGGCAGGGCTGCCACACATATCATAGGGGTAAAGGATGGAAAGGGGCAGGGCTGCGCACATATCATAGGGGTAAAAGGATGGAAAGGGGCAGGCTGACATATCATAGGGGTAAAGGATGGAAGGGGCAGGGCTGCGACACATATCATAGGGGTAAAGGATGGAAAGGGGGTAGGGCTGCGACACATATCATAGGGGCAAAGGATGGAAAGGGGCAGGGCTGCGACACATATCATAGGGGCAAAGGATGGAAAGGGGCAGGGCTGCGACACATATCATAGGGGCAAAGGATGGAAAGGGGGTAGGGCTGCGACACATATCATAGGGGCAAAGGATGGAAAGGGGGCAGGGCTGCGACACATATCATAGGGGTAAAGGATGGAAAGGGGGTAGGGCTGCCACACATATCATAGGGGTAAAGGATGGAAAGGGGGCAGGGCTGCGACACATATCATAAGGGTAAAGGATGGAAAGGGGGCAGGGCTGCGACACATATCATAGGGGTAAAGGATGGAAAGGGGAACCTTCATAAAGATATGAAAGGCATAAAGGAAAGTTTCAGGGCATTCTACCAGCAATTATACCAATATTATATGGAGAGCGAATCAGGGAAAGGAAGCAGTGGGAGTTATCTCCATGGATGCCGAAAAAGCATTCGATAGAGTGGAATGGGAATACTTATTTGAAGTGTTGTCCCGGTTTGGTCTGGGTGAACCACTCGCTAGATGGGTAAGGGCTATGTACGTGGCACCTAGAGCACAGGTTTGGTAATTGAAGAACTATCAGAGGGAATCAGATTGGAGAGAGGTATGAGACAGGGCTCCCCACCCCCAGTTATTTGCAATAGCAATTGAGCCATTGGCAATAGCCATCAGGAGTTGCACAGCAATTTTGGGAATGGAAGGAGCAAAGGGATTACAGCATAAGCTTGCTCTTTATGTGGATGACATGTTAGTGTTTGTGAAAAATCCAAAACAGTCGGTGCCTTCCCTACTGGCTTTGGTAAAGGAGTTTGGGGCCTTCTCGGGGTATAGGATTAATTTGGGGAACTCGGAAATAATGTGTTTTCCTGGGACAGGGAAAGAAACAGAACAGTGGGGATTGAAACAGGTAGGGAAGTGTTTTACCTATCTTGGTATCTGGGTGGGCAGGTCGTTGGGTTCCCTTTATAGCTTAAATTACACGGAACTGTTGAAAGTGATAGGGGCAGATCTTAGGAAATGGGAACAGTTACCGATTTCATGGATGGGCAGATTAAATACTGTCAAAATGAATGTGCTCCCCAGGATATTGTATCCGTTACAGATATTGCATGTAGGGCTTACAAAAGGGGACATAAGTAAGATAGAGAAGGCTATCTTGAGTTTTATTTGGAGGGGTAAATGCCCATGGGTTAGCTTACAAAAATTAAAAATGGAAAAGGGGAAGGGAGCTATAGCTTAACCGGATATACATAACTATAGCCTGGCGGCGCAGATAAGATACATAGTGGATTGGGTGCAGCAGCCCAGTGAGGCCAGCTGGGTAGAGCTAGAGCAAGTGGGAGCATTGGGATGACTCACAGCATACCTGTACTCTAGGGGTGGAAGAGCATACTGAATTAGAGGCAATAATAATCCACTAATGGAACAGGTCTTAATAGCCTGGGGACAGATTAGAAAACAAGGATGGACTCGGCAAGGGAAAACCATATTATTACCTGTGGCAAACAACCCCTTTTTCTTGCCGGGGTTAGAGGATAGAGGCTTTTACGAGTGGGAACAGAGGGGAATCTGGAGCTTAGGGAATCTCCTGGTACAAGGAAACCTCTGTACCTTTGAAACCATGCAGAGGGAGCTGGGGGTGGAGAGGCAGCACCTGTTTCAATACTTGCAAGTAAGGACATTTATGCACAGGTTGGCAAGGGAAGAGGAAAGGGGACTTAGACCGGACAAGGTAGAAAGCCTAATATACCACGTCAAGGTGGACCCCAAAGGTTTTATTAGGAAAGCGGTCAAGAGAGGTAATCAGAGACTCCCAGATAGAACAGGGAGAACAAGAATATTGTGGGAAAGGGATCTAGAGAGACCTATTACTGAAGAGAATTGGAATATAGTACTCCCAATGCATTCAGGGATCATGGTATGTAATAGCTATAAGGAGGCATGCTATAAGTTTCTTCATCGATTGTATTACCCACCAGCGATAGTCCATAAAGCACATCCTTCAATATCACCGGTATGTGGGAGGTGTGGAGTGGGAAGAGGCACATACATACATTGTTTTTGGACCTGCCCCATTCTACAACTCTTTTTGGGGGAGGTAGTGGGGGAAGTGGCTGCAATAGCAGGAAGGGAGTTGGAAAAGGATACCTTGCTGTGTCTCTTTGGAATGGAGGTGGGAGAGGAATGGAACCCGCTTCCTAGATGGATGAGAGTCTTATTCATCCTGGCCCGCCATTGTATACAGATCTCATGGGTGTCCCATGTAAGGCCGAATCTTAAACAATGGAAGCAGATGATATTACAAACATTGGCGTTGGAGTGGCTGACCTATGTATTGTGGGATCGGGAGGAGGTTTTTATAAGAACCTGGTTACCCTATATGTCTTCACTAAGTCCAGAGGAGGAAATGATATTAAGGGCAGGGCTAGGCTGCTGAGAATGGTAGTAGGACCTCAATGCCTACCAATAAATTACAAGGTTGAGCTCAAGAAGTTGTACTAGAACCATAAGTCTATATACCTCAATATTCATGATGTATTAAATGGGTGGAAAAATAGTAATGGAATGCACAAATGATTGCACCTGTTGATGTTTTTAATGTGTAATGTGACTTTCATGTTTGAAGGTCAGCATGTTTGTATGTTATGTGTTTGATGTCACTATGTGTGAAAATCCATAAAAAATATTTTACAAAAAAAAAAAAGCTTTTGATGCTATGGCACATAGGAACATAGAAATGTAGACTTTGAAAGCAGATAAGGACCGCTTGACCCACCTAGTCTGCCCTTTTCCCTATCTACAGGATAAGCTGAAGACCCTAGTTAACCAACAGCCTATTTCTTCTTACCCCCCCACAAAAATTGCCTTATGTCTGTCCCATGCATTCTTGAATTCTCCCACAGTTTTAGACCCCACAACCTCCTCAGGAAGGTGGTTCCATGCATCCACCACCCTCTCTGTGAAAAAATACTTCCTCACATCGCCCCTGATCCGTCCCCCCTCTATCTTCAAATTGTGTCCCCTTGTTCTTGCACATCTCTTTTCTGAAAGATGCTATCCTCTTGTACTTTGTTGATTCCACTGAGGTACTTAAAAGTTTCTATCATGTCCCCCTCTCCCTCCTTTCCTCAAGGGTATATATATTAAGCTCCTTTACCCTCTCCTCATATGGCTTCTCTTGCAGACCCTGCACCATTTTAGTTGCCCTCCTCTGGACTGCCTCCATCCTGTTTATGTCCTTGTGGAGATGGAGTCTCCAGAACTGGACGCAGTACTCCAGATGGGGTGTCACCAACTGTCTGTACAGAGGGATAACTACTTCCTGTTTTCTGCTGGTGATGCCTTTCCCTGTGCATCCCAGTATCCCCCAGGCCTCCCTACTGCCTTCTCACATTGCTTGCCAACCTTAAGGTCATCTGATATGATTACCCAGGTCCTTTCCGTTGTTGTTGTTACTACCCCCCATTGTGCACTCTTCCCTGGGTTTTTGTTTCCCAGGTGCATTATTTTGCACTTCTTTGCATTGAATCCAAGCTGCCATACTTCTGACCATTCCTCCAACCTTGCCAAGTCCCTTCTCATCCTTTCCACGCCCCCTTGTGTATCAACCATATTGCACATCTTTGTGTCATCTGCAAAGAGACATACATTTTCTTCCAGTCCCTCTGCAATGTCACTTATAAAGACATTAAAAAGGAATGGACCCAGTACTGAACCCTGAGGTACCCCACTAGTAACCCCCTTTTCTTCAGAGTGGACTCTGTTTACTATTACCTTCTGTGTTCTGTTGTCCAGCCAATGTTTTACCCAGGCTACCACCCTGGGACCCACTCCCAGGCTGGATAATTTATTTATTAATCTTTTGTGTGGGACTGTGTCAAATGCCTTGCTAAAGTCTAGGTAGGCCATGTCCACAGCCGCTCCCTGGTCTACTACTTTGGCCACCCAGCCAAAGAAATTGATTAGATTCGTCCGACATGACCTAACCACCATGAATCCATGCTGCCTTGTGTCCCGTGCCCCACTGACCTCTAGGTACTCAACAATTCTTTCCTTTAGAAGTGAGTCCATCATTTTCCCTACTACAGAGGTCAAACTGTCAGGTCTGTAGTTTCCTGCCTCTGTCTTGCTCCCACTTTTGTGAAGGGGAATCACATCCATTCTCCTCCAGTCCTCAGGTACCACACCATCCTCCCATGATTTGTTAAAAAGGGTAGTCAGTGGTGTCACTAGTTCTCCCCTTAATTCTTTTAGAATTCTGGGATGAATCCCGTCAGGCCCCATTGCTTTGTCCACCTTCAGTTTTAGGAGTTCTTTCAGAACCCTTTCTTCTGTGAATAAACTGGGATCAACTCCCCTATCCAGAGTGCTTCTGTTAACTGGATTAGGTACCTCCCCCTCGTCCTTTTTTGTAAATACTGAGCAGAAGTATTCATTCAGTATCCCTGCTTTTTCACTGTCCCTCTCTGCCCACCCACCGTCCATTCTGTTCAGCCTCACTATCCCTCCCTTTGTCTTTCTACACTGCTCAATGTACCTATAAAAGGTTTTATCCCCTTTCTTAACCGAGTTGGCTATCTTTTCCTCAGTTTGGGCCTTTGCTATTCTGACTGCCTTCCCTGCTTCCTTCTGCTTTAACTGGTACAGTTCTCTGTCCTGCTCCTTCTGTGTTTCCTTATACTTCCTAAATGCTATTTTTTTCTCCCTAACCTTCCCCGCCACTTCTTTTGAGAACCGTAGTGGCTTTTTCTTTCATTTTGATTTATTTGCTTCACACAAAGGCTTGTTGCCTCTGTGATGGCAGTTTTGATGTTTCCCCATTGTTGCTCTACCCCTCCTTCTTGCCTCTTTGCTAGTGCTTTTCTAAGGTGCTCTCCCATTTTGACAAAGTCAGCTCTCCTGAAGTCCAGTACACTCACTTTTGTATGGCTTGACTCTGCAGCTGAGTTTATCATGAACCACACTGTTTGGTGGTCACTTTTTCCAGATGGCTGCCCACTTCTAGATCTGAGATCCTCTCACTGTCCCCATTTGAGAGTTCGAGGTCTAAGATTGCTCCCTCCTGAGTGGGTTCCAACACTAGCTGTCTGAGGCATGCCCCTGTAGGGCATCGAGAATGACCCTGCTCTTGGATGTGGCTGCAGCAAAGGTGCTCCAGTTAACATCTGGCATATTCAGGTCCCCCATCAACAATATCTCCCCTTTCTCTGCCATCATAATGATGCCTTCTATCATATCCTTCCCTCCCCCTAAGATGGGGGGCTGTATGCAACCCCTGTCCAGATTGTGGTGCCATCTCCAGTCTCTAAGGTGACCGACAGTGCCTCCTCTCCTCCCTGTTTACTCTTTTGTTCCATTGCTTTTATCCCTTCCCTTACATAGAGAGCTACTTCTCCCCCTCTTCTACCCTCCCTGTCTTTCCTGTAGGTTGTGTACCCTGGTATGTTAACACCCCAGTCATGGTTCTCTGTGTACCATATTTCTGTGACTGACATGATATCCAGGCATCCCTCTTCCATCAAGGCCACCAGTTCAGGGAGCTTGTTGCCCAGACTATGGGCATTGGTACTCATTACCCCCATTTCTTGATGGCCTTACTCCTTTTTGCTCAATCCCTTCCTTACTGCCTTTGTCGTTTTCTTCATTTACCCCTGCCCTTCTCCCTATCGATGTCTCTGTCTTGGTGTTTACCTCATCTGCTCCTTTCCAGTGCCTCCCCCCCTTGGATAGTTTAAATGCTTGCCAGTGAAGCATTTAAACCTATCACCTAGGATCCTGGCTCCCCTCCTGGACAGATGCAGACCATCACGCCAGTATAGGCCTCCATCACTCCAGGTAGACCCTCAGTCCCCAATGAAGTGAAACCCCTGAGCTCTGCACCAGTTTTTCAGCCACTGATTGAATCCCATGGCATGGAGCACCCTAGCCTCACCCATGCCATAGGCAGGCAGCACCTCCGAGAAGGTTATCGTGTGTCCTACTTGTTTAAGCCCCCTCCCCAACTCCACAAACTCTTCCTGCACTACTCTGATCCCTCTCCTAGCCAGGTCATTTGTCCCTAGGTGGACAATGGCATCCAGCTCCTTGCCCTGTGCAGCTGCTGCCATGATCCTAAGGATTCGCTCCCTGTCCCTCCAAGCCATGGCACCAGGCAGGCACCTTACCTCCCTCTCCCCTTCCTCCTCCAGTTCTACTCTCCTAACAATGGAGTCCCCCACCAGGAGTTGTTTCCTTCCCCTGTGGGGTCCCATGCCACCCTCCTGTTGGTCTCCTTTGTGGAAGTTCCCAGCATTCTTCTTGGTCTCCACTGTGGTGCCTCCATAGAGGAAATACACTCTGCCAGAATGGCATATGAATTGTGGAGAGGTACAACTGGAGGGATGTGCCTCTGTTCTACCACCCTCTCCCTCCCTGAGCCCACTGTGGTCCACCCACTCCTCTTTCTTGGCAACGCCTTAGGCAATGTCGGTGGTCCTGGTGGTCCCTGGGTGGGAGAGGAGGTCCCCCAAATCCTGGCCAACTCATCCTGGAGATGAGCAACCTCCTCCCTCATCCCAGAGAGATGTTTGCAGATGGGACAACACCACATCCTCCAGAATGTCTCCTGGAAGACTGCTGCTCCACAGCCACAGCACTGCACTACTCCCATCATGCCTTATTTCTGGCCCCTTAACTGTTGTTTTGAATACTTACTCTTTCCTCTGTTTATTTTATTTTTTTCTCCCTACTTACCTACTGCCTCCATGTCCTTAAAGCTCCTGATCTTCTTGTTCTGAGATGGGAAGTTCCTATATTTCTCAGTAGTCTCCTTACTTACTCAGAGTTAGACATCCAGCAGCTGGGGGGGTGGAAGACTCCTCTTTTCCTTCTAGGATGGTGAGTCTTTTGTGGCTTGTGATCACTCCTTTCCTGCTCCCAAACAGGAAGTTCCTGTTAGTCAAATGCTGTGCCTATAAAAGTAGAACTGGCTAAGGGGGGGAGGGGGTAGAGGAGAGAGCAATTAGTCCCAGTAGAGAAGTACATTTCTAACAACACCCCCTTCCTCTTGCTGTTCTCTGCCTGTTCTCTGCCAGAAGCTATCTAGGGCAATTTTTAAACCCAAAACACCTGGCTTCCTTCCAGCTAAGCCACTGTTCCTAATTTAGGGCTCCTTCTACACCTAGATAACTGCACAGATAATTCACTTCAGCCAACTCAGACAAACACCTAGATAACTGCACAGGTAACAATTCACTTCATCCAGCTCAGACAAACACACTAACTCTTTATTTTTTTGTTTGTGTGTTTGTGCCCCAAATTGAAGGTCCCGGTAGTAGAGTTCTAGTTTTTTAGTCCCAGTAGAGAAGTATAGCTCTAACAGTACCTCCTCCTTCTTGCTGTTCTCTGCCAGAAACTATCTAGGACAGTTTTTACATCCAAAACACCTGGCTTCCTTCCAGCCAAGCCACTCCTCCTAATTTACAGCTCCTTCTACACCTAGATAACTGCACAGATAACAATTCACTTCAGCCAACTCAGACAAACACCTAGATAACTGCACAGATAACAATTCACTTCGGCCAAATCAGACAAACACACTCTTTTTTGTTTGTTTTTACCTGAAGTTGAAGGTCCCAGTAGTAGAGTTCTAGTTTTTTAGTTCCAGTAGAGAAGTATAGTTCTAACATCACCTCCTTCCTCTTGCTGTTCTCTGCCTGTTCACCTCCTTCTGGACAAACTTAAAACAGTGGGTTTCTCTGACTCTCCAGTCAGTTGATTTCATTTTTACCTTGAGGGAAACAGAAAGTTGGAAGTTGTTAGGAAAGGAAGTTCCATTTCATCACTACTTCCCATGTTCTCAGGTGTCCCTCAAGGGTCTGTCCTGGGTCCAATTCTCTTTTCCATAACTTGAATGACCTCCCCTCTGTCTGTTCCTCTGCGCTCATTGATATGTACACTGGTGATAGTTCTTTTGCATCTGGTTTCTCTCCCCATGACCTTACCTCACAGCTACAACTGGATTTTGATGACATTCAATGCTGGTTCCAGTCTAACCAGCTGTCCCTCAAAGCCAAAAAAAGTTTCCATGACTTTTGGCATGCAACAGAGGTTTACCAGACTCACATCTCTCCTTTTATTTCACACCCTTGACGGTGCTATGATTGAGGCTTTATCCTCCTTTTAAGTACCTCATGGTCTGGCTGGCCTGATATCGTGATTTCTCAATGTATATTAATGCCATACGCCATAAGCTCCACCCCAAGCTTGATGCACTGTATAGGAACAAATTAAGTATCCCTCTTCCTGCCACGAGAGACTGTTTTAAAGATGATTCTCCCTATTTTTGTTATAGTGACAGTCTGTTAAAGTACTCCTAAATTCTCCTTTGACAGACTGGCAGCCTCTTTCACTCTTTCTGTCACTGTGCCTTAAACTTTCCCCCTCGTACCCACCACTGCTCACTCTACTCTGCCCTTTCACTCCTCTCTCTCAGTGCCACGTGTCCTTTCCCATTGTGACTCCTATATATCCAAATTTTGGTTTGGTTCCTTCATTCATGCGAACATACAAAGAAGACAGCAGAAAAAGGCCAGTTGATCTATCTAGTCTGCTCATATTGCAGGGTCCACAGCTTGAGCTACTATCCCTGACCCGCCTCCCCACTCCTTCCATCCTCCATACCCATGATCCTTACCTTCCCCTATACCTATCCTAGCCTCCCTTGAAACTGCCCACTGTCTTCGAGACCACCTCTTTTAGCAGTGCATTCCAAGTGTCTACCTCCCTCTCTGTGAAGAAGTGCTTCCTCGCCTCCCTCCTAAGCCCCTAACCCCCAGCTTAACACTGTGCCCTCTTGTGTTATAGTTGCCGCTCAGCATCAAGAGACCCTCCTTATCTACCTTATTTATTCCTCTTAAGTACTTGAAGGTCTCAATCATGCCCCCCCCACCCAGGGAGTACATGTTCAGTGCCCTCAGCCTCTCCTCATATGCCTTATCCTGCTAACCCACTATCATCTTTGTAGCCCTCCACTGGACCCTCTCCAGCAGGATAATGTCCTTACAACCCTACTATCCTCTACCCCTTCTTCCTTCTACCCTCTCTGCAGTAATATTTCCCATTATCTTTCTATTCCTTTTAGGAAATCTGGTGTTGCTCGGTTTTCTTTCTCATATCACTGTCCTAAACTCTGGTCCTCCTTTCCCCGGTCAGTCCACTCTGCCGCTTCAGTTTTCTTCCTTAAGTCTCTTCTACATGACTTTGTTCTCCTACCAGCAGCTGTCCATGACCCTTTGCCTTTTGTCTTCCTTCTTCCCTGCTAGTTTTGTCTTGGCCATTTTGCTTCCCTCAGCCCTTAGACTATATCTGTATGAGTAGTTCCCTCTGCCTCTCATAACTCTGTTTTATTTACTACATGTATCAGTTGCAATGATTTGCCTTCCATATTTATGATTATGCTCCTCTGATATACTGTATTGCTGTACATGCCTTTTCTTTTTGTAATATTGTATTGCTATTACTGTTTAGTGTTTCCCATCTCTTGATCTAGCTCCACTTCCTCTCACCCCCAGAATGCACCTGGAAATGAATTGTTAGCAGCTCAGTTTGTCTTTCCTGGTGAAACTTTTGAAATAACTAATAAATAAACCAGCCTTCTCATTCCTCTGACTATTGAGTCTCCCAATTTAATAACTCTCTTCCTTTCCTTGATTGCTACCTTTTCTCCTTTCCTCTAGGCTCTTTAGGTAGAGGTAGGTTGAGTCTTGTTCACTGAAGTAAGTGGTTGCTCAACTCTATCACTCTGGGGACTGGGGTGTTACCACTCCTCAGCTTCTGCAGGGGCTAATAGCAGTTTCTTGTTACCACTCCAGTGACTGGGTCCCTCCTGTCCCAACTCATCTCCCCTCCTTCCACACTGTGCACCATCTTCTCACCAAAGTCCTAGGGACTGCTGGGGAATGGTCCTCTGGTTCTCAGTCTCCAGTGAACAGGCCTATCCCTCAGCGAAGGAGCTAAGACTTGAGATGGTTTTGTTCTGCCACTAGGAACCCCAACCTCCTGCAAGTCAGGCACTCTCCCATCTACAAGATTACTTTCTGGAAGACAGTCATGCTGTATCCTCAATAACTTACTGCCTCCTCCATCCTCCTACCTGAGCGAACATAATATATACTTACGCCTGCTAGGAAGTGATGAACTTTATAGGTTACTGTGGGAGGCTGTGTAAGCCTACGTTAGATAGGGAGTTTTGACCACTTTACAGATAGAGATTTGAGATACTGTGGACTGTATAAGCCAACCCCAAATAGGAAGTATGATGTTCTTAGATATTGCTTTATGTCTAGAGGTACTGTACAGGCATCCTGAGTGACAGTCCTACTGCTGTTCCACTGGGATGCCCTTAAGCCCCTTTTTATTCCCAATAACATGATTTTAGATTTTGCCAAATAAGGCCTGAATCTGAATTGACTGGCTACTACTGTCTAGTCATTCCATACAGCCAAATGAGTTTAACCAAGCCATCAGCTGCAGCAAGGATTCTAGGCCTATCATAATGTCAGAATAAATGAGCCCTTGACTAATTGCTTCCATCCATGTGTTTTGTCCAACAGAGCATTACTTCAGTCAGGGCTGTGCACCAGGTTCTAATGCTTCCTCCCCACTCTGTGCTTTGTGTGTTGGAAAAAAATCTTCAGACAAGAGACATAAGTGCAAGAGCGGCCACGAAGAGCTGTATTATGGATACTCTGGTGCATTCAGGTAGGTCTCTTCACTGCATCACATCTGTACGTTGAATGAGTAACCAGTGCTCTTCAAGTAACCTATTATAAAATAGTCTGAGAGAATCCTGCACCATGTTTGGTGGAATCTAATCACATGACCATTGTTTATTCCACAACAATTCACACATCTGCAGTTCTTGTGGATTGCATCTAAATTCTTTTCACTAACTGACCTATTTCATAAGTGCATTGATAAACTCCTGATTTGTTGAGTGCTTTTGTAATAACCCACATCCTAGGTTGCTGAAGGCACTCAGCTATGCCTTGTGTCTCACAACAAACTAGACACATGGGTTTACAAAGCCCATCCACAAACGTGGAGTGTGTTATTGCTTACTTAAACACTGATGGTGCTGAGCCTGTGCATATTAGCAAACTCAGAGAAAAACTTGTGTGAGTCTTGACAGTGTACCTAAAATCACATAGCTGTTTACAGATAAAAAACCTGAACTCGCGTGTTATGTTCATTAAGGCTTGAAAGTGACAGGCCCCATTTAGTTAGATTAATTCCCAGCTTTCCATTTCCACTGTGTTGTTTCAGCAGCCAGTGTTGTTTCCTGCTGGTGTCTGGTTGAGAGAAGAGATGTTGCCTTTGCTAGACTCACAGCTGTAGTGCAGCTGCCTGGGGTTCAGAAGTGACCTCGAGTTGTCTGGTGTCAGGCAGGTGGAGTAGATCGAATGTTTTGAGGACAGCTCTCCTCTCCCAGGGAGCGTGACCAGCCCTTCCCATAGCTCACCTGACACCTAGCAGAGGCTGGGTGTCAGGGCAGCCAGGAAGCCAAGTAGGGTGGGGGGAGTCAGCATGTCACTGTGCATCACTGCACACTGACGGAAGGGAGAGACGTGAAGGGAAATGATGTCCTACTGTATGGGATGATAGTCAGCCCACCTGCAGACCTGGGAACACTGACCAAGCACCTGAACCGGCTCAAGGGAGGGCGAGGGCATGTCCTCACCATGAAGGGTAAGTCATTGGCGAATTGAGGAGTAGGTCCGGGGATGGTGGGTGACCAGATTGGGGTGGGCCACCATGATGAGGGCCGGCAGGAAAGGGGCATAAACCTAAGTGAAAAGAAAAAAAAGATGAGTTCCTAGCTTTCTGTTTCCACTGTGTTGCCTCAGCAGCCTTTGTTGTTTCCTACAGATGTCTGGTTGAGGCAGGAGATGTTGCCTTTGTTAAACACACAACTGTCTTTGAGAACATCGATGGTATGTTTTATCTTTTCCTACATTTTTCCTTCTTTGTTAATATAATTGCTTGTTTAAAGACTACATGTGCTGTAAAATATGGAAGCCAGGCTTACACCACAGCTACCTTGTTAGGGCACCTCAACCCTGCCCTGTTGGGATTTCCATTATGCAGCTGAAAAGGAGATTTACCACCCCCTTGTGTTATGTCTGTTTAGTATTGGTACAGCTGGGCAGAACCAGTTTGGAAACTAAAGTGAGCCCTCTAGCTTCTGATAGATGCTACAAACTGAGAGCCCAAAAGAATATAATTTCAAAGGGTTTTCCAAGAGTCATTATGGTGGCTCATATGATAAGTGATTTAAATACATAGGCCCGGATAGTCAGAAGGGTTGCGCATGGCGCAACAGTGTTGCACCATGCGCAACCCACTGATGCGCCCCGTCGCGACATTCAAACGGGGATTGAGCCTGGCACAAATCCCGATGTGCCGGAGCGCATCAGTAATATATGCAGTGCAGGTAGGGGGGTGTGCCCCTCACATATCTGGACTGTGTAGTACGGTACAGGCTGCATGCCCATTGGCTCATGCTGTGGACCAATGGGTGTACAGCTCTACCATACTACGGTGTCAGGTGGCGGGCGGCAGGCAGGTGGGGTGCTGCCGCCTGCCGCTGACCGGGGAGGCGGGCGGTGGGGCTCAGTGGGCGGGTGGGAGGGGTACCACTGGACCACCAGGGATATTGGACCTCTCCTTTTTATTACATATGCCCACGATCAGGCTGCGAGAGGCCCGCTGGACCACCAGGGATATAGGATGTTTATTTTATTCTACATATGCCCACGATCGGGCTGCGAGTGGTCCACTGGACCACCAGGGATATAGGACGTTTATTTTACAACATATGCCTGCGATCGGGCTGCAAGCGGTCCACTGGATCACCAGGGATATAGGACATTTATTTTACAACATATGCCCACGATCGGGCTGCAAGCGGTCCACTGGACCACCAGGGATATAGGGCGTGTACTTCTTTTGCACATGCCCACGATCAGGCATTGGGGCACTTTTCTGTGATGTGCAGGGGTATCGGTCCCCGGCTGCGCCTGGCAGGGTGCCAATACGAAATCGCGAGGATCGGTGCTACCTGCAAGCTCAGGACCATAATGACATGCAAATGGCCCCATTTGCTCTGCATGCATTATGGCCCCATTTGCATGTGCACTTTTGAATATCGTGGTTGTTGCGCCTAAGCGCAACGGAACTTAGCGCATCCCCCTGCTCCACTCTGGCCACTTGCGCTGGCACAGTGCCACTGTGCCATACGCACTGCAGGTGGCCAGGGTGTGATATTCAGCGATGCTGTGCCATGGCGCAGCTCTGTTGAATATCACCCTGTCAATGCCCCTGCGCAGCCAAGTTGCGCTGCGCCCAGGCTTGCGCCACAGCCTGGCGCAGTCTGAATATCCGGGCCCTAGTATAAAGCATGCACAAGGGGCATATTTTTGTTTCCTCCCTGAAATACTGGGCCAGTGCACAGGCAATGTACACAATGGGTGTGCACCATAAGTGACCTTGCTTCTCCCCTGTCAGTGCAGTCAGTGGCGGACTCACTTCACCTAGGCATCCCTAGGGAGTACTTATGCAGCAAAGAATGGCCAAACCATCTCCCAGAGGAGGTGAGCATCCTCTGGGATTCTCAGTCCTCCTCCGCTGGCTGGTCCTTCCACCAGCAACCCTGGTTCATTCACAAACCCGGGTTGCCAGTGTCATGAGCAGTAACCCTATGGCTGCTCCAGTGGGCCAGCCCAAGTGTGTCAGAGAAGTATAAGAGCCTTTTCTAAAGTTGTTGATACAGTTCACACTCCACACTTTGGCAGTCTAATGGAGACAGGTGAATAATCAGAAACGTGTTCAAGGTAAGCTCCTCCCACAACATGTGTGTAACCCATGGGTGGCGCTATTCAAAGGGCTACTACCCCTGCCTGCATGACTAGTTACAGGTTAAGGGGCCTGGGTACTGAAAATGGGTGCCTCCACCTGGAGGACAGGGTTGGTGGTAGCGTAGCTGACCTGGGTACAGCCCTCCGGGACAATGTGACCCCCCTCTTTCCCCTCTAGTGGCCTAAGCAATGAACAGAATACACAGGTACAATAGCCCCCAAACCACAAATATATCCCTACTCTGACTGCACTTACCACCAGGGCTGGTTCCACCTGTCTGACCCTGGAGACCCCCTGTAAAATACGATTAGACACAGCCAGCAGCAACAATACAGTGCTATTACAGAGATGCACCACAAACAGTTTAAGTGCAAAAAGAGTCAGATCTGATTTATTCAGGGGGATTGAACAAGGGAGGGGCATAATTAGGTTGATTGGTCTAGCAACTGATTCAATCAGGCTACAAGGCATGCACTTTAGAGTCCCTAAACACAGTCACACACACACTCTGGGTATCCAGTTGTTGATGCAGGCTAGCCTGAAGCATTGCCCAGGGTAGGCCAGCATCACAGCTGGTTGGGGCCCTGATGATGGGAAGAAAGAGTCATGCACAGTAAAGTACAGTTACATAGGAACTTACCGTAACAGTAGATCTTCGAGAGAGGTTCCTTCAGTAGGTCATCACATATAGGACTGGTGCCACCTGGCGTCGGGCTGCACGGCAGACTTTTCTAGCCCCACGCCCGCCCTCCAGTTCTCCTGCCAGAGCCACAAAGAGGCCTAACAGCAGGAGCAAACAGGATTTGGAGTCCCTGTACAACATTAAATGAGGGGAGGGAGGGAGGGAAGAATATGACCTACTGAAGGAACTTCTCTCAAAGACCTACTGTTACGGTAAGTTCCTACATAACTGTACTATCTTACTTCGAGAGGGGTCCTTCAGTAGGTCATCACATATACAGAGTCCCAAGCAGTCCCTCCAAAGAGAGAGATCAAGAGAAACTGGGGAGAAGGAGGAAAAAAACTCCCAACAGAAACAACTGAAGTCCAGAAAGGACCCAGTTTAGGACAGAAGGCCCTGCAGGATGGCTAGGCCAAAGCCAGCCCTCCACCTAGAAGCAATGTCCAGACTATAATGTTTGGTAAAGGTATAGACAGAACTCCAAGTAGCGACAGCGCAAATGCCGGCCGCGAAAACGTTCAGAAGAAAGGCCGCGGAGGCAGCCATGCCCCTAGTAGAATGACCTCTGATGGTACCCGGCCAAGGTTTATTGTACTTCTGGTAACAGTATCGAATGCAGTTGCCTAACCATTTGGAAAGGCCCTGCTAAGAAATCGGTTTGCCCTTTGATCTCGGGGTGAAGGAGACAAACAACTGGTCGCAAGAGCGAAATTCTTTGGTCCGATGGGTGTAGCACCGGAGAATCCTATGGACATCCATCTTATGGAGGAGTGCCTTACCTCTATTAGAGGGGGATGGATAATACACCAGAAGCTCTACTGATTGATTTAGCGTGGCTTCTGACACCACCTTGGGAAGGAACTTCGGATGAGTTCTGTGGACCGCCCGGTCCCTATGGAAAATCAAGTACGGCTTCTTGCAGACTAGAGCGTGAAGCTCCGAAATCCTTCGAGCTGAAGTGATTGCAACAAGAAAAATGCCTTCCAGGATAGGAAGCACAAATCACAGCTCATAGCCGGCTCAAAAGGAGGAAGGGTGAGCTTTTCCAGTACAAAGCTCAAGTCCCAAGGTGGGGGTTGGGCTGTGGATGGGGGGGTTTCAGATGGAGAATCCCTTTCAGAAAGGTTTTCGAGACTTCCAACTGAGCCACGGGCTTACCATCCACTAGCTCATGGTACGCTTAGATAGCAGAGATATGGACCTTTAAGGAAGAGTAGGACAGATCGGAGTCTGACAAATGAAGGAGGTATTTTATGACTTGGGCCGAGCAAGAGAAGGGGTTCCAGTCCTTAGCGGTCGCCCAAATGGAAAAGCGCTTCCACTTCATGGCATAAGTGGAACGAGTAGATGGCTTCCTAGCCTCGATGAGCACTTGAGCAACCCTGGAGGAAACCCTGAAGCATGATATCGCTATGTCTGCAGGAGCCAGGCATGAAGATGCAGGGTCCTGAGCCCCGGGTGTACCAGTTGACCTTGGTCCTGGGTCAGGAGGTTGTGAGTCACTGGAAGTGGAACTGCTGGTTCCCATGAAAGCTTCTGTAGCAGCAGGAACAAGATCTGTCTCAGCCAAACAGGAGCGATGAGGATCATCTTTGCCGTCTCAGCCTGAAGCTTGAGGAGTACCCTCTGCAGAATGGGAAATGGAGGGAAAGCGTACAAGAATTTCCCTGCCCAGGATACAGACAATGCGTCACTCCATAAAGCACCTGGCTCTGGAACAAGCGAGCAAAACTTGGGAAGTTTTGCATTGTATTGGGAGGCGGAGAGGTCGATTTCCGGACGCCCCCAATTTTGGAAGATGGATTCTGCCACTTCCTGATGAAGTTCCCATTCGTGAGCTAGGCTCCGAGACCTGCTGAGACTATCCGCCAGGACGTTTAGAACACCTGGAACGTGCACTGCCACTAGGACCAAATGGTGCTGGACTGCCCAATTCCACACCCGCGTCTCCTCCCTGCAAAAGGGGTATGACCGGGTTCCTCCTTGTTTGTTGATATACCAAACTACTGACATATTGTCCATTTGGATTAGTAGTGATCCCTTTGGAAGGAGGGTCTGAAAGGCCTGTAACGCGTACAGGACCACCCCCAACTCCAGAACACTGATGTGGAGAGAAGTCTCCAAGCCGGACCATAGTCCCTGAGCTTGGTGTTCCCCAAGATGAGCTCCCCACCCCATATTCAAGGCATCCATGGTGAGGGTGGCTACTGGTACAGGGTTCTGAAAGGGAAGCCCAGAGAAAGATTGCAAGAATCCTTCCACCATTGTAAGTCTTTCTGAACTGCTGAGGAGACAAGGACCGGATGGTCCAGGTCGTCCAGGAGTTGATCCCACTGCACTCTCAAGGACCACTGAATAATCCTCATGTGGAGCCTTGCAAGGGGAACGGTAGTTATGGAGGCCGCCATCAGGCCCAGAAGGCGAAGGACTTCCTGAGCAGTGATGGTCCTGAGGGAAGCCACTTTGGAGGCCTGACAGACAAGGGTCTCCATTCTGTCTGGAGGAAGGAAGGCTCTGCATTGGACCATATCCAGGACTGCCCCAATAAACTGAAGTCTCTGGGCAGGGATAAGGGATGACTTGGGAACATTGACTGTGATCCTTAGTCTGCTGAAAAGGTCCAGGGTAAAGGACAGAGCCTCCAGCAAGGAATCCCTGGACGGAGCCAAAATCAGCCAGTCATCCAGGTAAGGGAAGACCGCAATGTCCCTGCAGCATAGGAATGCCGCAACCACCGCCAGGCACTTGGTAAACACCTGTGGTGCCGAAGACAGGTCAAAGGGGAGCACCTGGAACTGGAAGTGTTCCCCTTGGAAACAAAAACGCAGGAATCAGTGGTGGCTGGGGAAAATAGGAATGTGCAGGTAAGCATCCTGCATATCCAGGGCACAGAGTCAGTGGTTCACCATGAGAAGGAAGAGGCTCTGAAGCGTCAGCATCAGAAATTTTTTGTACTCGACAAACCGATTCAGCTGACTTAGGTCGAGTATGGGTCCGAAGTCCCTAGTCTTTTTTGGAACCAGGAAGAAATGGGAATAAAAACCCTTTCCCCTTTGCCCGAAGGGGATGCGCTCTATTGCTTCTTTGAGCAAGAGTGAATTTACCTCCTAGCGAACGAGGAGAGCCTGATCCCAAGAATAAGAGGACTTAGTGGGTTGAGTTTCTGGAGGAATCTCCAGAAACTTTATAGTGTGTCCGGACACTAGTTGCAGGACCCATTCATCTGAGATGATCGCCCCCCACTCCTGCGCATGACGGGTGAACCTCCCCCACCTGCTCCCCATTGTGAGACTGAGGAGGTAGTGGGGCCAGAGAGTCAAGAAGTGGTGGGATGTTCAGGGGAAGGGCCTACTGAACATCTCTGATTTTTGGAGGCAGGTGGGGTGGCTGTACCCATGGCCTTACGCTTCCCTTAGCGGCATGCCTGAGCATTCTTTCTCTGCCTCCAGGTCCTTTTCTGAAAGGGCTGCTGCTGCTGCTGTTGTTGAGAGCCTGATCGGTACATAGACCTGACAGACCTAAGCGCAACACCCTTGTCCTGTAGGTCTGTGATAATATCTTTGGTGTCCCCACCAAAAAGGACCGAGCCCCTGAAAAGGGTGTTCTGAATCACCGACTGGACCTCATTGGTGAGGCCAGAAAGGCAAAGCCAGGAATGCCGTCTGAGGGCAACGGCAGTTGCAGAGGTATGGGCCACCGAGTCGATGGAGTCGAAAGTGGTGCGTGAAGCGTGCCTACAAGAAACCTTGGAGAGGCGGAGATCCTTGGCAAGGCCCTCCTTTAGAGGCGAGGTATCCATGGACTGGGCTCGCGCTTCCAGCCTGGCCAAGGTTTCTTTCTGATGGGACACCATATGGGCCACGAAACTGAGGGACCGGAGGGTGGACGTGGCCGAGGAACAAATCTTTTTGCTGAACTGGTCCATCTGCCATGACCCTTTGTCCGGAGGAGTAGTGCTCATGTGCTTAGGCACCCGGTAGATCCTGTCCACCCGCTTGGGGACAGCCAGGATACAATGAGGCATCTGCCAGATGGTAGTGGTGAGGTCTTGATGGGGGGCCATCCAAGGAGGAATGGGAGACAGAGACTCTAAGTCTAAGTGTTCCGTGAGCCTCTGTCTCATGGGATCCTGTTCCTCCAACTCCCAGTCAAAATAGTCCTTCATGGCCCTCAAGGGTCGGAAAAGGCAGGGTCTTCTGGTGGAGACTTTGGAGACACCTTGCCTCTCATGTCCTTGGGGTCCTCCGGGACCTCCTCAGAGGAATCTTTCCTCCCCTCCCCTCTGAACTGTCATCCTCATCATTGTCCGCCTCCTCGACAGGACAGCGTCTCGTATCTGGAAGGGAAATGTCCTGTCGAGTCTTCCCCGAGATGTGGACAGTGGTGATGGATGACCTGCTCAGGGAAGGGGACCTAGGAGACCGCAGTTGTGGGAACCTAGTCTCCAGGTCTGAGACCAACTCTGACCGAGCCCCCTGCCACCAAGACTGTATTAAGGTCTTGAAATCTGGGGTAACGGAGGAGGAGGAGGGGAGGTGGAGAAGGCAGAGGCTGGGGGGGGGGGAGGAGGAGGGGGAGGAATAACCGGTGGTGGATAGTAACCCTGGAATCCTATATATTGGGAATAGGGGTTATATCCAGGGTAGAACTGTCCCAGGTGACTCCAGTCCATAGTGGGACCCTCCGGGTAGTAGTCCCCAGGATACCCCAATGGGTAATGCGGGACAGTTCGGGGTCAGGTAGAAATCCCCGTCGTCAGATCAGGCATCGGGGGATCCCACGTCAGACCCGCCATTGTACAGATAGGTTGAGGGTCTGGTGTCAGGACAGCCCACGTCAGGGGGACCGATGTCGGAACCGGCACCACTGATCTGGTGCCGGAAGGGGATCCGGCATCAGAGGGGCCGGCGTCGAAACCGGATGAAGGGTCCCTGGCATCAGGGCCTGGTCCGGCGTTGGGGCCAAAGGCAAGGGCCGATCAGCTGGTCCCGGCTGCGGGACTGTCGTCGGGATAACCAGCGTCAGAGAAGGTGCTGGAAGCCCACCAGAAGGCGGAGGAGGGGCCTCCACAGTGAGGCCTGAAGGCTGAGGTGGAGCCTCCTTCTCCTTGACCCCAGAAGGGGAGTGCGGGGCCGGGACATCGACAGGGTCAATGGGCTCTCCGCTGCCATCGCCGGACATACCCGCCGAAGAATTGGAGGCGCAGGCGAAGCAGGAGGAGGAGGAGGAGGGTCTTTCTCCTCTGGTTGCATCAGACATCGGGTGAGGCGCCGTTAGGCCCCGACAGGGGAACCGAGCTCGTGCGGTTGTCACAGATGACCAACTTAGCGAGCGGTGTCGGGCAGTCAGGGGAGGAGCCCCCGGCCAACTAACCGACCGCAGTCGGGCGACTGACCCCAGCCGGGGGAGCCGACTTACCAGCGGCCGTGTGGTCCCCGGAGGAGCCGGGAGCCAACTTAATGGCCTGGGTGGCACGATCATTGGAGGAGCCGACGGCTGACTTATCCGCCAGAGTTTTGTCTGACTTACCATCCAGTTTTCTGGGTGGCAGCTGGGCCTTGCTCGTCGAGCGCCTGGCGTCATCCACGGAGTGCAACTGCTCCCTAGACTTCTCCTTGTGCTTTTTTGAGGGAGAAGATTTCTCAGAAGAATCCTGGAAATGATCCATTTTCTTCTCTAAAGAAGCCAAGCAGGTTTTAGTAAGTGGGCCTCCAAAGCCTGCTGTCTCCTCTTTTCTGTGGCCTGGTTAAAGGATTGACACTCCGGGCAGGAGGAGACTGGATGGTCCAGGCCTAGACAGAGAACACACTGGGAATGACCGTCTTTGTGCGGGATCTGTGTGCCACAGGATGAGCACTTCTTCTTGGGTGAAGACATAAGTGAAGAACACGAAATAGATGAAAAATTAGCTGCGAGGGATAAACTGATGCAATGAACTTTCTCGACGATTGCTAACTGGAAGTCTGCAATGCGACTGCACGAGGCAATGGCGGGAAAGAACTGGTGGGCGGGTTTGGGGACTGCCCCCTATATACAGTCACACTGACGTCAGTCACATGACATTGGATGGGTGGTCCCCCATCAGGTATTGCTAGAAAAGTCTGCCGTGTGGCCCAATGCCAGGTGGCGCCAGTCCTATATGCGATGACCTACTGAAGGAACCCTCTCGAAGTAAGATCTCACAATTTGTAATCTGGAGCCAGATGGCTCAGTTCATGATAATCAAACAAAACAATCAAATCAGATGACACACTTTGATTTAGCTAATGTTGCAGGGAACTACCCTTGTGTTTACTCACGCTACCCAGTACAGGACGCAGGATGGATGAAATGGAGACTGCAGAATGACTTGCTGGTTTGCCAGGAAAAGCAGGGCCCACACGATTCACCGTGGTGTCATTCCTGTTTGTGTTGCTGAGCAGGGGGCTGATCCCCATGCAGGTCTCTCGTCAATAGTCTTTTCTGCGGCATGAGTAGCTGGCTGGGCCAAGGTGGCAGAGCCCAGGCCAGGAGAACAACTCAGATGGCAGTCTGGTAGCGGTGGGTTCAGCTTCCAGCAAGCGTGACACAGTTGGAAAGTGGGGAACCAAATCGTGACCCACTGAGAACATTCAGCACACTTATAGTAAATAAAAAGCAGTACCACAGTTCGGATGACAGTCCAGTCACAATCACAGTGTCTGCGCAAACCGTATGCTCTGTGGTGGTTTCAGACTTCCTGACAGGCCATTCGCATGAAGCAAATCTTTGGTCTTCTTCAGGTAACAGGTCAGTCACAATTCGGTATTTCTGGTCACAAGCTGGTTCGGATTCAGTCCGATTAATTTCACTAGCAGATCCCTCAGAAGGGAAAATGTAGCAGGCAGGCCAGACACACACTGCCCACTACTTTCCTGTGCTACTAGGCAGGAGCAGCAACTCGAATGTCTTGAGCAGTTCACTCTCTCAACTCCAAACTCAAACTGACTCTCTGCTCCAGGCAGCACTGTTACTTCCTTTTGATCCAAAAAGGGTTTGGTTGGTGGACTCATCTGTTTGTCAAAGCAAGGGCTCCCCTCCAGGTACATTTAGATGCCAAAATGAAAAAAAAACTACAATTCCTACAGAAACTCACTCCCACAAGACCCCTGGGGACAGAATAAATTTTAAGGTCCCCAAAAGATACTGACGGGTGCAATACGGAAATGTCCATGCTACAAAGAAAGGCAGGTTAAACAAACTAGAATACCATTATTATTAGAGTAGCTAATCAGCAGATAATTATCAGTTCTAACAGAGCGCCCTCTGCACCATTAGTGATGGCAGAACACAGCAATATTATTGCAGCTCGGGGGGAGGACTCGAGCCTGAAAACACCCGGCCCCTACCCAGATTAATTATACACTACAAAGATAATGTCTCTTAAAGGGACAGGCATGGAGGCTAACAGGGCTCTCGCATGCAGGCACTTTTACACCTGTAAAGACACAGAACGCCCACCTGGCAGTGGGCATTTAAGCACACCCAAGGAAGACTTTTGGGAACCTCCATTTATAGGGGGGTTACACTCTTCCTTGCCTGGAAAGAACTTGGCATCTGCGTCAAGTCCATGCTCACAACAACGTTATTTGAAGACATTATACTTCTACAAAATATATGCTTCATTACCATTTCTATACGTATCCAAAATAGCTAATACATATGATTAAATATATATATTATGGCAACAGTTATGCCGTTTTCATACATTCAATAATGATTTCACTATGATTCGCACAATAATATTACTGTACTCATTCATGTTATAGCTTCTTGCATTCTAAACAACATAGATGGGGTCCCATCCCTATCAGCTAACTTGGGGCTAGATGGGGCAGGGGCACCATGTCCTGAAGGATGGACAGTCAACTTGGAAGTAGCAGAAAGGCTCAGTTTGGGCATTGAGCTCTTTGAAACATAGATACCCTTGTGGGCAACATTTAAAGGAAGATTTACTGGTCTTCCAAGGGAGTCATAGCTTAGACGTATTATGGGTTTAACCGCTCTCACAGACTTTCTTGGGAAACAGGTACAATCTCTGGAGTACCAGCATTTGCATCAGTCTCTTCTTCAGTAGAAAGGAGTACATCTGCACTGGGCAAAGTCTCCAGTATCGGAACATTATCGGCTCCTTACACGGCTTCCACAATACTTTGCTCATTATTCTCTCCAGAAGGGGGCCCAGGTTTCTCATCCTGAAAGAACTCTTGGATCATTGAATTTTGTGGCACTGAAAGAGTGCTGTCAACACTGTCATATTGCTCTGCAGGTTCTGGTGTGTCACCTGGAAGATTTTCCACAGCAGATTCCTCTTCAGGTAATTCAAACAGTTCCACTAGGCACAAGGAATCTTCTATTTCAGATGTAATACTCTGCACCTCACTTTCAGGGGGCATTGGTTCCAGGGACAAAGTCGGGGGGTTAGGCAGCTCTGAAGGCCCAGCTTCATCCCCACAATTTTGCAGAGGATTACCTCGAAACAACTGGCTCAGTTCATAAGAAGGATAGTAGGCATTGTCACATTCACTTTCATCAGAAATGGACTGACAGTTATCATCATTAAGGGCCTGTCAGGGGGAAGGCCTTAGGTCTGGAACAACAGGGGCAAGTTGACTGTCTCTTTTTGTCAGCAGCATGAGTCACCGGCCCAGGGGAAGTGTCGGGTGTTGGTTCAGCATCAATGATCACTTGACCAATGGGCAGTAGGTGATTGTGGTGCACGGTCTTGACAGCTCTAGCGTTATTCTCAGGGCACACTTTGTACACTGGCAGGTCATCCAGTTTACCAACTACTATGTGGAGAAGATGGTCCCACCCATCAGGGATTTTGTGCCTCCCATGCAGTCCCAAATTGTGCAGTACTACCTTATCTCCGTGTAACAATTCTTGGGCTTTTACTCGTCGATCATATCTTTCTTTGTTAGCAAGAGTTCGTTTGGCAGCCATAGTTTGTGCCAGTTGATATGCATGGTTCAACTGATCTTTCAGTTAGTGCACGTACTGCAAATAATTCTCTGCTCGGACTCCATCCGGAGAGACCCCAAAGCAAAAATCAGCGAGCTGCCAGGCCTCCCTCCCGAACATGAGACGATAGGGAGAGAATCCAGTAGCATCACTTTTGATGCAATTGTAAGCATGTACCAAGGTGCTAATCTGCTGACTCCACTTAGGCTTGTCTTTAGGGTGGAGAGTGACCATCATGTCAAGAAGGTTTCAGTTAAAGCATTCTGGCTTAGGGTCCCCCTGCTGGTGATAGGGAGTGGTTCTGGACTTCCACACCCCACCACAAGGAGAGCATTTCTTTGATTAGTCTACTTTCAAAGTCTCTGCCTTGATCAGAATGGATACGTTGGGGGCTCCATAATGGACAAAGAACTTTTCCACTAGCAGCTTGGCCACTGTAGAGGCCTTTTGATCCTTGGTCGGAAAAGCTTGTGCGTATCAAGTAAAATGATCAGTTACCACCAGCACATTGCCAATGTTCTTTTAGTCAGGCTCCAAGCACAAGAAGTCTATGAAAACTAGCTCCATAGGGGCGCTGGTAGTGACATTGATAAGTGGGTCAGCCTTCTGGGGCAGGGCTTTTCTCTGTAGGCACCGACTGTAGGTCTTTACGTGATGCTCGACATCTGCCCCATGTTTGGCCAGTAGAATCGGGATTGTACTAGGTCGAGAGTTTGGTCAATACAGAGGTGTCCCATGTGATCGTGGAGGGACCTCAACACCAGCTGTTTAAAGGCCGCGGATAGGACCAGCTTTTGCTTGTCCACTTGACCGCGGTGATCCACTGTCTCTCTGTATAACAATTGATCATGCAACTTTAACCTGGGGCCTTCCTTGAATAGTAAAGCAGTTCGCAAATTGGTGGAATGCAACTTGGACACATCTTTCCCTGCACGCAGGGTATCAAGTGCGGGTTGAATTATGGGGTCCTGGGATTGAGCCCACCGAATACTGTCATAATCAAACTGAGGCAGCACATTAATATCTAATGCAGAAAATGACAATAGGCAGCCGATATGCAGGTATCGGGAGGGGGCCCCAAGCAACCCACCAGGCAGTCCACTGTGTCTGCATACAGCTGCTCATCTTTATCAAACTTTTGGTATACCAGTTTAATGGAGGGTTCAGACAACCTCACCCAATTGTCCTTAGAATTTGGCCTCCATGGAGGCACCCACAGTGGAGACCAAGGAGGATGCTGGGAACCTCCACAATAGAGAACCACAGGAGGGTGGCACGGGACCCCACAGGGGAAGGAAATAACTCCTGGTGGGGGACTCAATTGTTAGGGGGGTAGAACTGGGAGAGGAAGGGGAAAGGGAAGCAAGGTGTCTGCCCAGCGCCATGGCTTGGAAGGGCAGGAAATGAATCCTCTGGATCATGGGAGCAGCTGCAAGGAGGAGTGAGCTGGATGTCATTATCCACCTAGGGACAAATGACCTGGCTGAGAATGGGATCAGAGCAGTGCAACAGGAGTTTGTGGAGTTGGGGAGGGGCCTTAGACAAGTAGCACACATGGTAACTTTCCCGGAAGTGCTACTTGTCTATGGCATGGATGAGGCTAGGGTACTCCGCACCATCGGATTCAATGATTGGTTGAAAAACTGGTACAGAGCTCAGGGATTTGGCTTCATTGGGGACTGGGGCTCCACCTGGAGGGATGCAGGCCAATACTGGCGCGATGGTCTGCATCTATCCAGGAGGGAAAACAGGATCCTAGGTGATAGGTTTAAATGCTTCACTGGCAAGCATTTAAACTAGCCAAGGGGGGAGGCACTGAAAAGGAGAAGGGAAATCCTAGCCCCCCCAACAAAATCAGGGTAGTTAGTGAGGTAAACACCAAGATAGAGCAGTCGATAGGGAGAAGGGCAGGGGTAAATGGAGAAAAAGACAAAGGCAGTAAGGACAGGGATGGGACAAAAAGAAATAAAGCCATAAAAAACTGGAGGGTAATGAGTATCATTGCCCGTAGTCTAGGTAAAAAGCACCCCAAAATGGTGGCCTTGATGAAAGAGGGATGCCTGGATATCATGGCAGTCACAGAAACATGGTACACAGAGAACCATGACTGGGATGTCAACATACCAGGGTACACAATCTACAGGAGGGACAGGGAGGGAAGAAGAGGAGGAGGAGTAGCTCTCTATGTAAGGGAAGGGATCAAAGCAACAGAACTAAAGGGTAAACAGGGAGGAGAGGAGGCATTGTGGGTCACCCTGGAGACTGGAAATGGCACCACAATCCGCACAGGGTTTGTATACAGACCCCTGTCTCAGGGGAAGGAAATGGACAAGGAAATGATAGAAGGCATCCTTAGGGTGGCAGAGAAAGGGGAGATATTGCTGATGGGGGATCTAAATATTTCAGATGTTAACTGAAGTACCTTTACTGCAGCCACATCCAAGAGCAGGGCCATTCTTGATGTCCTACAGGGGGCATGCCTCAGACAGCTAGTTTTGGAACCCACTCATGAGGGAACAATGTTAGACTTGGTACTCTTAAATGGGGACGGAGACAGGATCTCTGATCTTGAAGTGGGTAGCCATCTGGGAACAAACGACCACCAAACAGTGTGGTTCATGATAAACTTAGCTGTAGAGTCAAGCCATACAAAAGTGAAGGTACTGGACTTCTGGAGGGCTGATTCTGTCAAAATGGGAGAGTGCCTCAGAAAAGCACTAGCAAACAGACAAGAAGGTGGGGTGGAGCAACAATGGGGAAACATCAAAACCGCCATCACAGAGGCAACAAGCCTTTGTGTGAAGCAAATAAACAAATCAAAATGAAAGAAAAAAACACTATGGTTCTCAAAAGAAGTGGCAGGGAAAGTTAGAGAGAAAAAGATATCATTCAGGAAGTATAAGGAAACAGAAGGAGCAGGACAGAGAACTGTACCAGTTAAAGCAGAAGGAAGTGGGGAAGACAGAGAGAATAGCAAAGGTTCAAACTGAGGAAAAGATAGCCAAGTCGATTAAGAAGGGGGATAAAACCTTTTATATGTACATTAGGGAGCAAAGAAAGTCTAAGGCAGGGATACTGAGACTGAATAAAGAGGAAAGTGGTTGGGCAGAGAGCAACAGTGAAAAAGCAGGGATACTGAACAAATACTTCTGCTCAGTATTCACAATGGAAGAGCAGGGGGAAGATACCTAATCCAGTCAATAGAAGCACTCTGGATAGGGGGGTTGATATTATTCCTTTCACAGAAGAAAGGATTCTGAAAGAACTCTTAAAACTGAAGGGGGATAAAGCAGTGGGGCCTGATGGGATTCACCCCAGAATTCTAAAAGAACTAAGTGAGGAACTAGTAACACCACTGACTACCCTTTTTAATAAATCATGGGAGGATGGTGTGGTACCTGAGGACTGGGGGAGGGTGGATGTGATTCCCCTTCACAAAAGTGGGAGCAAGACAGAGGCAGGAAACTACAGACCTGTCAGTTTGACCTCAGTGGGAGGGAAAATGATGGAATCACTTCTGAAGGAAAGAATTGTTGAGTACCTAGAGGCCAGTGGGGCACAGGACTCAAGGCAGCATGGATTCACAGCAGGAAGGTCATGTCAGACAAATCTAATTGATTTCTTTGACTGGGTGACCAAAGTAGTAGACCAGTGAGGGGCTGTGGACATGGCCTACCTAGACTTTAGCAAGGCATTAGACACAGTCCCGCACAAAAGATTAATAAACAAATTAGCTAGCCTGGGAGTGGGTCCCAGGGTGCTATCCTGGGTAAAACACTGGCTGGACAACAGGACACAGAGGGTAATAGTAAATGGAGTCCACAGTGAAGAAAGGGGGGTTACTAGTTGGATACCGCAGGGTTCAGTACTGGGGCCCATCCTTTTTAATGTTTTTATAAGTGACATTGCAGAGGGACTGGAAGGAAAAGTATGTCTCTTTGCAGATGACACAAAGATCTGCAACGGGGTTGATACGCAAGGTGGGGTGGAAAGGATGAAAGGGACTTGGCAAGGTTGGAGGAATGGTCAAATGATGGCAGCTTAGATTCAATGCAAAGAAGTGCAAAGTAATGCACCTGGGAAACAAAAGCCCAGGGGAAGAGTACACAATGGGGGGTGAGATACTGACAACAACAAAAATGGAAAGGGACCTGGGGGTAGTCATATCAGATGACCTAAAGGTGGGCCAGCAATTGTGAGAAGCCAGTAAGGAGGACTGGGGGATACTGGGATGCATAGGGAGAGGCATCACCAGTAGAAAACAGGAAGTTGTTGGCCCTCTGTACAGACAGTTTATAAGACCACATCTGGAGTACTGTGTACAGTTCTGGAGACCCCATCTCCACAAAGATATAGACAGGGTGGAGGCTGTCCAGAGGAGGGCAACCAAAATGGTGCAGGGTCTGCAGCACAAGACATATGAAGAAAGACTAAAGGAGCTTAAGATGGTAGCCTCGAGGAAAGGAGGGAGAGGGGGGACATGATAGAGACTTTCAAATACCTCAAGGGAATCAACAAAGTCTAAGAGGGTCACATCTTTCAGAAAAAGAGATGTGCAAGAACAAGGGGACACAATTTGAAGACAGAGGGGGAACGGCTCAGAGGTAATATGAGGAAGTATTTCTTCACAGAGAGGGTTGTAGATGCATGGAACAGCCTTCCTGAGGAGGTTGTAGAGTCAAAAACTGTGGAGGAATTCAAGAATGCATGGGACAGACATAAAGCAATTCTAGTGGGGCATAGGAGGAAGTAGGTTGTTAGTTAACTAGGATCTGCAGCTTATCCGTTAGGTAGGAAAATGGGCAGACTAGGTGGGCCAAGCGGTCCTTATCTGCCATCAGATTCTATGTTTCCATGACAGGGCGTCAGCACCAAGTTGATTCAGTCCAGGCCTGTATTCAACAGCATAGTCGTAAGTTGACAAGGCAGAAATCCACCGGTGCCCAGTGGTGTCCAGCTTAGCTGAGGTCTGCACATATGTCAGAGGGTTGTTATCAGTCTTCATTAATATCTTTGCCCCATAAAGGTACTCATGAAACTGGTCGAATATGGCCCACTTTAGAGCAAGGAATTCCAACTTGTGGACCGGATAGTTCCACTCGGATGGGGTCAGACTGCGACTGGCGAAAGCCACAAGTCTTAGGCCATCCTCGTATTCTTGGTAGAGCACAGCTCCAAGCCCCTTCAAGCTGGCATCCATATGCCATCCGTATGGCTTGGTGGGATTAGCATAGGCAATGACGGGGGCGTGGGTGAGCTGATAGATGACTTCGAAGAAAGTCGCCTCACACTCGGGAGTCCACCGAGGCCCGATGGGTTCACTTGTCCAGTTGTACACCTTTTCTTCTTCCTTGATGGCCCCCTTTTTGTGTTGCTTGCACACATGTGCAAGAAACACATTGCTTTCAGCAGTTAGGGTGCATGCCTAAATGCATCAAGAAATTCAGCCACGTCACCATGCAATTAGCTGTTTTGCTGCATTACAAGCTACCAAAATAGCTGATTGCATGGTGTCCTCATGGCAACGGCTTCTCCATCGGCCTCTCACAGTCCCCAGGAAGCCAACGGAAAGCCACCGCCTGCCGTTCAGTGTGCCTTCCTAGTGAAACATTTCAATAAATAAATGAAAAAAAAAGCAGACAGGGTGCCAAGTCCCCCTGTCGGCATGACCCTCTCCCCAGTTCATTTGCTGATGGGGTAGCCCAATCCCCGTTGGCATAATGCACCCCCCCATGGCTCATGCATTCCCCCCAGCACACTGTGTGGCCGACGGGGGTGCCCAATCCCCTGTCGGCTCCATTGCCCCCCCAAACAAACTTTCATCTGCTATGCTGGGAGCCCACCCCAGCATGGCAAAAGTCTCCTTGGCCAACAGGGGTGTCAAATCCCCCATCGGCTTTACAGCCCCCCAAACTGCCTGGTGTCACGCTGTGAGCCCACCCCAGCGTGGCAAAAGTCCCCCATCGTCTTTACAAAAAAAAAAAGACTAGAAGAAAAAAAAGTCCCTCATTGATTCTCTTGCCCCCCTCCCCCAACCCGTGCCCACCGTCTGCATACCTCACCTTCCCACACACACCCCTCACCCCATACTTACCTCCGGAGCCCAGCACGACAATCTTCGGTGGACCGGGAACACATCTGCACTCTTCAAAGCTGACCGCGAACTGAAGAAATGCTGGTAAGCTGTATAATGGCATAAATGTATTTTTTTAATTTTGATGCATATCTCAGCCATGTTTGGGAATTTTTTCACCAAATTTTTAACATGGGGTTCTTGGGACCCCACCTCATGAACTCAGTCACTGTAATTTTGTTATTCGGTTCTGAAATGTGATTTTGCAGTCACTGCGTGGAACCAAATTTCTGGACCGATTAATGAAATGACAGTGTCAATTCATGGTGAAACTAAAAACTCTATGTTGAAAATCTGGCGGAAAATTCCCCAAAACGACTGTTTTATTTAATGTTTGTTGCAGTAGTTCCTCACTATTAATTGTACCTTCATCATTTTTAATATTTTCACTCCAGATTTTTAACATTGCCATTTTACCACACCTTCTTACGAACAGTACAGCTGTCATTTTTCACATCTTGCCTAAAATGTGTTTTCGCACATGTAGTGCATAATGGCGCAGTCGGTGTGGAAATCAATGTTCAGGACAGATTAAGAATATCATAGTGACACTGTTCATGAGGTAGGTCCCCAAAAACCCTATGTTGGAAATTTGGTGAAAGAATTCCCCAAATGACTGTTTTACGAGCGTGCATTGCACAGTTCCTACGCATGCTCGTAACTTATTTTCACTTCATATTTTCAGCATTGCCATTTTACCACACCTCCTTATGAACAGTAGAACTGTCATTTTTCACATCTTACCCGAAATATATTTTCGCACATGTAGTGCACAGTGGCGTGGTCGGTGTGCAAAATCAATGTTCGTGACAGATTAAGAAAATCACAGTGACACTGTTCATGAGCAGAGGTCTTAAACTGGCTATGTTGAAAATTTGGTGACAAAAGTCAGAAAAATGACTGTGTTACGAGCATGCATTGTACAATTTCCATACACCCTCATAAGTTCACGAATTTGTAATCTTTTCAGTCCAGATTTTCAACACTGCCATTTTTCCACACCTCCTTATGAACAGTACAGCTGTAATTTTTCACACCCTGGCCAAAATGTGTTTTTGCACTTCCGGCGCAGAACAGCAGGGTCACTGTGGGAAATCAGTGTTCGGGATAGATTAAGAAAATCACTGTGACATTGTTCATGAGCAGAGGTCCCAAAATGCCTATGTTGAAAATCTACTGTAAAAAGTCCCAAAACTAATTACATTATGGGTGTGCATTACGTAGTTTCTTCGCACACTCATGACTTCACCAGTTTTTTTATATTTTACTTTTTTTTTTTACGTTTTATTTTTCCTCCTCCTACACCCTCAGTCTCTGACTCTTCAAGGGCACCTGAGAGTCATCCCTCTGCCAGTCACCCTACCCTTGAGCCACTCTGCACCCCATGGAGCCGCGGCTATACCCCCCCAGGCGGGTAATGAGGTGGGACCCGTACACCCCATATGCTTACTTTGTCTCGTCGGGCAAGGTGGTCAGATGGGTGATGGCATATCAAGGGCACGCTCCTGGTGCCCCATCTTCCTGGAGATGGAGGGTTGTTATCTGATTGGTTTTCTCCCTACGTGTGGTGTGTGCCCTGATGTCCAGGCGAAACGTGTTGATGTCTACCACACGTCATGGCCATCCTTCCCTGCAATCAGGGCTTGCCGTACCTCGAGCTTCTGCTCCGGGTTGCGCAAGTTGCGGGCTTTGGCCCCCTCCCTTCCCCTGGAGAAGGTGAGCTGTTGTGGGACGCTCGAGCCTTCTCCCCCGGCCGGCCCTCCAGTGACTTGAGTCTGCTTCCAAACCCGGGTCGCTGGCATCGCAAGCGGAAATCCAACTGCTGCGCCGACGGGCCGGTATCAGTTTTTTAATATTTTCACTCTGGATTTTCAACATTGCCATTTTTTACACCTCCTCATGAACAGTACAGCTGTCATTTTTCACATCCTGTTAGAAATGTGTTTTCGCACCTGTGGTGCCAAATGGCGCAGTCGCTGTGCAAAATCACCTTTCGGCTAATGAACTGATAGTGTCACTGTTCATGCGGTGGGATCACAAAAAGCCCTTGTTGAAAACTTGGAGTAAAAATACCAAGAAATGCCCAGGACACCCAGGGTGTTAGGGTTTTCGACCATAACGCCCTACCCTGTAGGGACTGACAGGCGTCAGGTGTGTGACTTGGGATTGTCGACAGTAATGCTCATGCCATTCCACCCCCACCCTATAGCCAGTGGCAGGCATCGAGGTGTGTCTTGGACCCTTTGGCTCCAGAGTTCACCCCATTCTTCTATTCTGCACCCATTTCAGTGTATTTCCTTATGGAATGAGGCGAGTGTAAAGCCTGAACACTTCAAAGCACACCTCGACACTTGTAAGTGTCTGCAGGGTAGGGTGAGGTGAAATGTTGTGACCGTTATAGGCGATGACCCAAAGGCACACCCTAATGCCTGTCCATCTCTGCAGGGTGGGGGTGGAGTTGGCGTCAGTTCAATACTTCAATGCCATTCCTATACTGCATCTGTCTAACTCCTGCACTTCCACTGCTAATGACAGCAAGCAACACTTGGCATTGACAAATGCTTGTTGTATCTGCGGTTGATAGGGGATAACCATGGTTAAGATTAAGGCGCGACCGTATCACCCTTGAATAGTCTTTGATGAATCGGAGGTAGTAGCCACAGAACCCTAGGAAATGCTGAAGCTCTTTTAGGTTGGTGGGCTGGGGCCAGGTGGTCAAGGATTCTACTTTACTGGGATCTGTCTATACCCCTCAGCAGACACTATATGCCCCACATATTTCACAGTTACTTGAAAGAACTGGCACTTGTCTATGGATAACATGAGGCCAAATTCCTCCAGTCGGTCAAGGACTTTGAAGAGTCTGGTCTCATGCTCCTCCAGCATGTGCTCAAATACGATGACATCGTCCAAGTATACCAGGCACTCCAGCAGGTTCATATCCTCTACCACACACTCCATCAATCTCTGAAAGGTGGCGGGAGTGCCCGAGATCCCCTGTGGCATTCTCAGAAATTCGTAGAACCCCAGCGGACAGATGAAGGCTATTTTCTCATGGTCCTCCAGGGCCATTGGAATTTGATAGTATCTGCTGTGGAGATCAAGTACTGAGAACCACTGACTCCTGTTCAGGCAGTCCAGGGCATCCAGTATGCGTGGCATGGTGTATTGATTGGGGACAGTCCGTCGGTTGGGGGTTTGATAATCCACAGACATCCTCATGGATCCATTCTTTTTACGCACAGCTACAATGGGGGATGCATAGGGGCTTCTTGATATTTGAATGATGCCAGCAGCGAGCATTTCCTGTAGGTGCCTCCTAACATCGTCTATGTCAAGTGGAGCAAGGTGTCGGGGCCCCTTTCTGAATGGTCGGTCATCATGCAGGCATATGTTATGCTTGGCACATGGACACATCCCACGTCCCACTCTTTTAGTGAGAACACTTGGTCTCTCTGGGCAAGTTTCCTGCTAATTTGGGTTTTCCACTTGACAGACAAGGGGGAATCACCAAAATCAAATAGGTCTGGGGGTCACTTTCTCCTTTCCACCATAGTGCTTGTTGCTGGGTAATACTGCAGTGTCTGCGCAGTGTACTGTAACCAGCGTGCATCCCCTGTTCACATGAACTAGACACATGGTGGATTCACTGCAGGGGGAGGGCCTCAAACAACTGGTACAATAACCCTCAAGAGACAGAGCTATCCTAGATCTAGTACTGACTAACAGGGAAAGGATCATAGATCTCCAGGTAGAAGGTCACCTGGGGCCAGTGACCATCAAATGGTATGGTTCAGTTTGGCCACTAGAACTAAATCATCCCATTCCAAGGCAAAGATATGGGACTTCAGAGGGGCTGACTTTGATAAGATGGCTAACAGAGTTAAGCTAGCCCTGGCAAGAAGAAATACAGGTGAGGGGGGTACAGGCAAAGCGGGCAAGCATTAAGGATGCAATACTTGAAGTAACATCCCATTGTGTTAGAGGGAAAAGCAAGAGCAAAAGAAGAAGAAGACCACTTTTGTTCTCAAAAACAGTAGCAGAAAAGGTCAGAGTCAAAAGGCTGGCCTTCAGGAAATATAAGGAATGCAGCAGGATGAAGATAGGAGGCATACCAAACTTCCCTAAGGGAAGCAGGGAAGGCAGTGAGGCAGGCAAAGGCCCAAACCAAGGAAACACTAGCACAAACATTAAAAGAAGGTGACAAGACTTTCTATAGATACATTAGTGAAAGGAGAAAGTCTAGAGGGGTATTGCTAAGATCAAAGGGGATAAGGGGGCATGTGAGGAGGACCATGTAAAAGCATCTATCCTAAATAGATACTTCTGTTCATTATTTACTGAAGAGAAGGTAGGGCAGGACCCACAGCTCAGCACCATGGACACAGTGGGGAGGGAGGTGTGCACTAGTCCCATCACAAAAAAAGGGTCCTACAAGAGCTCGATAAGCTCAGGGTGGACAAGGCAATGGGACCTAATGGCATACATCCCAGGGTACTAAAGGAGCTAAGGGTGGAACTAGCAGAGCCATTATCAGAACTCTTTTGTGAGTCTCTGAGCACAGGAGAGGTCCCAGAAGACTGAAGAGGGCTCATGTGATCCCGCTCCACAAGAGTGGTAGCAGGAAGGAGGCAGGGAACTACAGACCAGTCAGTCTTACCTCAGTAGTGGGCAAGATTATGGAGGCACTCCTTAAGGAAAGGATAGTGCAACACCTGGAATCCATAGGAGCACAGGATCCAAGACAGCATGGGTTTACAAAAGGAAGGCCCTGTCAAACTAATCTCATAGATTTCTTTGACTGGGTAACCAGAGTGGTGGACCAAGGGGGAGCAGTTGATGTCGCCTACCTTGACTTCAGCAAGCTTTCGATACTGTTCCACATAGAAGATTGATTAATAAGCTGGGTAGACTCGGGGTGGGTCAGAAGTTGGTCAGCTGGATGGCAAACTGGTTGACAGGCAGAAAACAGAGAGTGGTGGTAAACGGTATACAGTCAGAAGAAATGCAAGTCACAAGTGGGGCACCTCAGGGATCAGTCCTAGGACCAGTCCTCTTCAATATCTTCATCAGTGACATTGCAGATGGACTGGAGAGTAAGGTTTGTCTGTTTGCAGATGACACCAAGATCTGCAACAGAGTAGATGATCCAGATGGGGTGGACAGAATGAGAAGAGATCTGGATAAACTAGCAAAATGGTCAAAAGAGTGGCAACTGGGGTTTAACACAAAGAAGTGCAAGATCATGCACATAGGGAAGAGAAACCCTGAAGCCACCTATAGGCTGGGAGGGGAGTTGCTGGCAGTCACAAGGGAAGAAAGAGACTTGGGCATCATCATCACCGATGACCTGAAATCATCCAAGCAGACCACTAAAGCAGTAGGTAAAGCTAGGGGGGTGTTGGGGTGTATTAGTAGGGATATCACAAGTCGTAAGAGGGAGGTAATAATCCCTCTTTAGAAGACACTGCTTAGGCCCCATCTGGAGTACTGCGTGCAGTACTGGAGGCCACACCTTCACAAGGACATTAACCAAATCGAGGCAGTCCAGTGAAGGGCAACCAAAATGGTGCAGGGACTGCATTAGAAAACATATGAGGACCGATTAACGAAGCTCAATATGTATACCCTAGAGCAAAGGGGGGAGAGAGGTGATATGATCGAAACATTCAAACACCTTAGGGGTATTAACAAGGTGAAAGAGTCTAACATGTTTCAATATAAGAAAAATAGCCGGACAAGAGGACACAGCATGAGATTAAAGGGAGGCCGATTACGGGGTAAAGTGAGAAAGTTCTTTTTCACAGAAAGGGTGGTGGATGCATGGAACGGCCTACCTCAGGAAGTGGTGGATATGAATACAGTGCAGGGCTTCAAACAAGCATGAGATAGGCATAAGGGAGAAATGCAGATGAGTATGAATAGATAGGCCATTGACAGAGCAAAGGCCAATGGCACATTCATAAGGTAGAAAAAGAAACCGTCAGACTGGATGGGCCTTGCAGTCCTTATCTGCAATCAACTTCTATGTTTCTATGTTCTATGACTTCCCGATCCTACACTTTTGAATTTGGACCATCACTAGGCGAGCATAGGCATGAGCACGGGCAGACAGGATACTGGGCTTGACCATTAGTCCTTCTGGCAACTTTCCTTCACCTGGTGCATCCAGCATTATTATTTTGTTTTTCTCGTCTCTCCTAAGATGGACTTCTCCATGAACACTATACTGAGTATTGGGTGGCAATACCAAGGAATCAGGGTCCTTCTTCTAGACAATTCCAAAGGGCTCATACTGGTCTTCTGCCACAGACTGGCTCTGCAGGTCATAAGCTTTCTTGATCAGAGCTGGAATTCTCATTGCCTGGCCTATCTGTCGGTCTCATTTCTCTTGGCACAACTGCGCTAACCTCCCAAACATGTGGGCATTGGTTCCAATGAGTAGGGGGGCCCCATCATACATCCCTGTAGGGGGGGCACACCAGGGCTGGCATCTCTACCTGTTCTTCTACACCAGTCACAGCCACAGGAAAACACAGCCAAAGCCGGACATATCCTAGGTAAGGATAAGACTTGTCACTCAGGCCCCACACACGTAGGCCTTCCAGAGATTGTAATCGCACATCAGATAAGTGTTTCTCATACCAGTCCTGGAATACAATGATTACTTGCGACCCGCTGTCGAGCACAGCCTGAGCATGGATGCCATTCACAATCATAGTAGTTTTCATCGATGGGCCCACCTAAAAGTAGTCTATCATTCCAATTATAGAAAGCCATGTCCCCAACTCCAAAAGACCCCAAAATCTTCAGAGGCCCCTTCTGCATTGTTATACCAGCAATAGAATAAAGTGGATCATCTGAACCAATCTGTAATGCATTACTTTTGTTATAATTAAAACTAGTCCCGAACAACTGAGCAAAATTATTAAATAACTGTAAAGCACGCTCACCAGAATGTACATCTGAGACAAAAAGACACACATCAGCATATGCAGAAAGTTTCAGAGAAGGGATGGTAAATGAGGGAGATAATCCCACAATAGCTGTAGCATTCAGAATAACTCTAACCAGAGGGTCAAGGATAAAAATATACAACAGGGGGCTAAGGGGGCACCCCTGTCAGACCCCTCTCTTCAGCAAGACCGGAGTACCTAAAACATTTTTCACCGACGGGCAGGTATAAGCCTTGGTGTATGAAAGTTTAATCCAAGTAATCAAGTTTGGTGGAATACCATACCTGAACAAAACTTCAAACAAAAAAATCCTGCAAAACATTGTCAAAGGCCTTGGCCTGATCAAGTGACAATATGAAACCTTTTAATTTACCCTGAGACCCATATTCAAAAACTTCCCTCAACAATTTTAAATTCAATTGAATATTCCTTCCGGGGACCGAGCAAGTCTGTACAGGGTGAATAAGTTCTTCAGCAGCCTTCTGTAATCGCTTACATAAAACATATGACAAGATTTTATAGTCAGTATTCAACAGGCTAACCGGCCTCCAATTGGTAAGGTGTTTCTTATCACCCTTCTTGTATAAATAAATTAAAATAGCATTGGTAAATCCCTGTGGCATAATACCAGACATTACTATATCATTATAAGTAGCCACCGATAGTTCACCTAGCACATCCTTAAATGTTTTTAAAAAATTCATTCGTGAGGCCACCTCCTGGGGGAAACTCCATTCTTTAAACTAGAAATAGTATCTAAAACTTCAGGAAGCGTAATAGGTCCATTATTGGTGGAAACAACCTGTTCCGAAAGCTGAGGAGTAGAACAGGTCACTACCTGATTCCAAACCAATTGTGAATAGAAGACCTTCCCCAAAGTAGCCGATAAAGCTTCATTAATAACTTCCAAAATCCCAACTACTGAATGCTTTAAAACCCCAGCTGAATCATATATACCTTCCTTTTGTGTTGAGTTTTACATTTACATGCTTCAAAGGGGTCGGACAATCGCTGAAATGGCCTACCAAATTTAAACTCAGCGGATAAAAATGCAGCTCTGAAAAGATTATATGCCCTCATGTTCTCCTTAATTTATCAATTTGAGACTTAACCCTGCAGTCACTAACATTCAAGAGGGATGTTAATTTGTACAACTGGTCTCTGTTATGCAAATATTGTAAATATGCAGCATTTCCAGTTTGTGTTCCAGTTTTACAAAAAGATCTTTAAGGTCAGCCTTAGTGTCTAACCACCAAGAACCCCAATCCTCGTACATGTCTGCTACAGATTTATGAAAAAGAAGGCACCTAGAAACCTGCAACTTAATATTATTATTATATTATTATCCAATAGTACTGAGGAATTTAATTTCCAACGTCAAGGGATAGCAGGGAAGCATGGTGGAACATTCCCAAAACCAAGTGTACAGTGCAAAAAAGATTGTGGTCAGAAAATTCACTCAAAGATACGATCATTTTTGAAACCTGGAGAAATCTAGAAACAAAGAAATAATCCTAGTGAAGTATGCACTTCTTCTATAAGTAGTACCTCCTTGCTTATACAAAGAACGATAAGCATCTTTATCGAGCTTTAGGGTCCACTATTTCCCCGAGAGGTTAGCATCCCTCAGCCTACTGTGTGGGAAAACATGCGGGGGGATCCTTATTGGCTGGTTAAGCCTGGGACTGGTCAGGACAAGTTGGGGTCCCCCATTCCCTGGGGGAAGGAAGGTGCCCTTGAAGTTCCTGTCTCGCCCTGTGGGAGAAAAGGTGGGTTCCCTGGAATGTGGAGGCCATCGCCCTATGCTGGGCCAAGGGTGATAGCCATGAAAGGCGAAGCCATGCCATCCACATAATTCAGATAGCTGTCCCTGCAAGCCATGAAGCGACTTCATTTGCGTCATCAGATGCCCTTGACTGGTGCCTCCCCAGCTCCAGGCCTATTGCAGAGAGGGCTCTGGCCTACTGGTTAGCCTCCCGAGTCAGGCAGTGATGCCAGCGCCTGGCCTAGCATTGCCCACAGATGCCTATTGTAGGCAGCATGGTGTGTCTTATGAGAAGCAATGTACAGTATGACCCATGCAGAAAGAGAAAACTCTCTGCCTTGGGCAATCGAACTCTGCAGAGTCAGGATCCCAGGGGTTGGTCATGGGCTGGACACCTAAGTCCAGTAGGGGTGTCCAGTCATGTCAGACCCACAGTGGGATGCAGAAGAATGCCTGGAGACTTCTGGGGTGCACAGTACCAATGCTGGCAGTCCACAGGTGCTGGAAATGTGACACTGTACGATGTCTCCTGGAATGGGACAGGCCAGGAGGGGACCACCAACTGGTTTGCACTGTACCCGTCTAAAAAGGCTTGTGCTGTATGTTTTATATTGCGATGGGCTGCAAAAGAAATGTGCAGGTCCCTGACCAACCTTGCTAGGAAACACTGAAACTGGGCTTGATCAGCATCAGAGGACAGGTGGACGGAGTGCTCCCCTTCCACAAGGGAGGAAGATGAGAAGGTCAAGGAACCTGAAGAGTCAGATTTCAGCTGCAGAGGGGGAGATGGTTGGAAGACCTGCTCATCAGTGGCCCTAACATATTTTGGGAAGTCCGCAGCCTGGGATCTGAGCTAATCCAGGTCAAAGGTCCCAGAGGTCTAAAATGGCTTGGGAGAAGGGGAGATGGATGCAGAGGCAAAGAGGAAGAGACCACTGCAAGTGGCATGCCTCTGCCACAGCTGAAAGACCTCTCAGGAGATCCTCCTGTAAGATCAGGGAATCCAGAAGTCTGCTGAGTCACCGGCCTATGGAGCAAAGAAAAACAGTTGGGACTGAACCCTGTAGGGGCAGCTTCCCTATGTGGGGACTGTGGCCACATGGATCCAGAAGGGCAGTCCCCAGCCCCACCCAACAAGGACTCCCTTGAAGGAGATGAGGGAGAGAACTTGGGTTCAGCACTATGGCTCCTCCCCGCACCCCGAAGGGCTGCGGAGGAGCTCCGTGGCCCCTCACCCCATCCCCTCAACCCCGCAGATTCTGAGGAAGACCTCTTCCTCGGACCATGTCACAGAACCCCCCAGCTCTGCAGGCCATCTGAGGAGAGTCGCAGTGGAGGGGGGGGGTTCAGTCCTAGCCTTAAGAGGGAAGGTAGCACCGGGGATGGCAGCCGCTCTTCTCCCCCAAAGCCCAGACCACCGTGCTCATGGCAACAGGGCCACCAACCCGCACCACCCTCCTGGTGCTGCCATTGACCCAGGGGTCAGCATCAGCTGCAGTCACTGGAGCCACAAGGGGGTCACCTGGGAAGGTGCAAGAGTGCTGGGCCCCAGAGAACCCTCTAACTCCAAGGAGTCAGGCTGTCAGTCCGGGTCAGCCTCGGGATCATCCCCCTCTGGAGAGAAGGAGATCCAGAACAGCTCCGGACCAGTGGCACCAGGGGCTGTCCCTCTGATGGCACCACAAACGGTGCCGAGGGCTGACCTGGCACCCCTCGCAGTGCCACCCCGATCACCGACTCCGGAATCCTGGGCAGTGCCAGTGGGTGGTGCCGGGGAACACCCCATGCCAGACCCAAAAACCATGGGCTCCAACAACAGGGGAGCCTGCACCTCCGAGGAGGTGACTGCCAGGGCAGTGCCACCGGCCCAGCCCCAGGTGGAGCCAGACCAGTCCTCCAGCACTGCAGCAGAAACTTTCTTCATGGCAAGGCTTGAAGAGGAGGAAGCTCCCTCCACGCTGGATCATATAAACCCAGGAGGGGACCCAGAGAAAGGGCAGAGGGTCCTACGCTTGGACCGATGAGAGCGATGCTGCCCCCCATTAGTCAGCGGAGCCCTGCCGACCTTCAACACCCAGTGCTCAAGAACGCAGTGGTCCATCGAGAAGCAGGCATTGCAGTTATCCATGCCATGCTGGGGCCCAAGGCAGGAAAGACACACATCATGCCAGTCTGTAACAGAAACTTGCCAGCCACAGGGGCACCGATACATTGGAGGCCAGCCTACTTTCAATGAATGTTTCTTGTCCCCCGAACCTGGCATGATGAAATAGTAACCAAAACTCTAAACAAGAAAAGACTTGATGTTGTTAAATGAAAGAAAAGTTCTTACCGGAATCTAGTAATGGCGCTGAGTGAGGATGGCAGAAGTGAGGTGGAAACTGAGGTGGTGAACAATGGCTCAGAGCGGCATTGACAACGGCTCTGAGGCAGCATCAACAATGTCTCTGAGGACTAGACCACAATGGCACAGTTGAGAATCTTCTGAGCTACAGGCATGGTGCTGTCTCGATGGCAGGAGAAGCAGAATTGAGGTGGAGGAGGAGCCAACGGCCATTACTGGCCAACCCACAAGCGCCATGTGGTGCATTGCCCTCATGGGTGGCACTGGCGGCACTGGCTCCTCCCTCAAAAAAAAAAAAAAAAAAAAAGCTCCTGCGGGGTGCTCGTCTCCGGCCAATCACCCACCAGTGATGAATGGTGAAGACTGACACAGCGAAGATCACACTGCCAACATTCAGGATTTGGATTGCTGTGCTCCTGGTATGCGAGGCCACAGACTGGGTACTGGAATGCCCTGATTACCTGTCTCTTGGTTCTTCCTGGTGCCAGAGAGAACATGAACTGGCACCTCATACTGGCTTTACATGAACGGAACAAATATGTATGCAAACAGAAGTTCCATGTGGTCTCTCTGAAACAGATCATACTGCCCTTGGAGAAAGGAAAGTGTCTCTTCTCTCTAGATTTCCAGGAAGCATTCTTCCATATTCAAGTTTGTCTGTCTCACCATTGATACCTCCAGTTCAGGCAAAAGGGGTATTGTACCACTTCAGGGTCATACCTTTTGGCATTTGGCCTGATGTCCATGCTGAGGTTCTTTATCTAGTGCTTAGTAGTAGTGGTGGCCTTCTTCTGGCAGAGGGGGGTCATGGTTTTCCTGCATCTGGATGACTTGCTTATAGCAGGCATTTTCAGGGAGGCAGTGGAGAGGTCCAGGGACCTGGTTCTTCAAATCTGTCAGGACATCGACCTTCTGATAAATGCAGCCAAGATAGAACTGGTCCCCACATAGGTGATCAAGTTTACTGAGGCAGAAATGAACTCCTTTCAGACCAAGGCCTACCTTTCTGCATACAGGGCATAGAACCTGACCTCCGTTGTCCAATCATGTCAGGTTTGGCAGTTGTGCACAGCCTGGGAATTCCTACGACTGTTGAGGTGCATGGCAGCTTCGACCAGTGTAGTCTGTTGGGCACACTGGTGAATGCGCACCCTCCAGTGGGAGCTGGGCCTTCAATGATCTCCGCACCTCAGTCACCTAGACCAGCCAGTCTGGGTGACTCAGTCGATGTGGGACACCATCAAATGGTAGTTGTGTCCCCAGAATCTGGATGAAAGAATGCCTTTTGTACACTCAGCTGTCCATCATTCTGATGGCAGATGCATCTTTAGTGGGGTGGGGAGCTCACCTAGGAGACCACAGGGCCCAGGGATTTTGGTCACCCCCAAAATCCCAATGCCTCATTAACCTGCTGGAGCTCCATGCAGAGTGTCTGGCTTAGATGGAATTCACTCCTTTGATTCGGGGTCAGATCACTCAGACCTAGATAGATAACATGGACATGATGTTCTACCCGAACAGGCTGCATGGGATGCATTCCTTCTCTGAGTGTCAAGAGGTGCTCTGCATTTGGTCACTGGTGCACAGCCTGCAGGCTGATCTCCTGGCGATCCATGTCTTGCGGAGAAGACAGCCAGCTGGCTGACGCTGTCAGTCAGGTCTAAGACCTGTCACGTGAGTGGTCCCTGCAACAGGAGGAGGTACAGTATATCAACTGTTCTCCAAATGGGGCACCCTCTGATGAACTTGTTTGTCTCTTCGATAAACAGAAAACAGGCTATTCTGTGCCTTGTAGTGTGCTTTTACTGGACTTCAACATAGCAGTCTTCTCCATAGAGTCCCAGATCTTCCAATAATCAGTCTTCACCATTTATTATCAGTTATGGGCCTGTGCTGGATGCACCAGGACCTCTTGGGAGCAGGTTTTTGCAACCTACAGCATAGGGGACTGACACTGGTGCCAGCACTGCCTACGAGGCAGATGTAATGACGTGGTGCTCGTGGATGGCTAGCAACCGAAGATGGCCCCCTACCTTCCTGAATTCTGTTTTTCCTGCCAAGTGCACACCATGGAAGTGCTAGTCACATTTTAACTGTGTCACAACTTCTTTCTCAGTTCATTGCTATTTGTTCTGCACTGTATCCCTCAGGACTGACCTCTTTCAGTGCTGTCTATTTTATTTTACCAATGAGTGTGGTGCTGAACCCTTTTTTATCCTGTTTATTGTTTTTTAACTCACGACACCATGTTCAGTTCTGAGGCGCGCAAGGAAAAGAAGGCCTTCAGCAAGCAGAAGAAGAAGCAACATGGCAGCCTCCCTATGTGTCGATGTTCCTATGGGAGCCACATCGCTGTTCAGGACCAGTATGACACATGTTCGACCTGCCTCAGAGTTGACTATGACATGGATAGATGCAACACCTGCTTCTCTATGGACTGCACTTTAGAAATCCACACATTGAAGTGAGGTCGCAAGCCCCCCCACTTTTGGAGGCAGACATCACACTAGGAACACCAAGGTAAGGTCCCTGGGCTCCTCCCCTGAGTCCCTTCCATGTACTATACGTACTGAGGAAGAGCAGGCCTCTTCATGTGCTCGCCCCCCAAGACATCAGAGAACCTAGGGGTCAGGTGGACAGTCAGTTTCTCCTGGGGGACCGGCTGCGCACTCCTCCCAATTGGGGCAGTGGTTGCACCTGGTGGTGGGGCTGAAGCTTTATGCTGGGTCTACACCAGTGGGCACCTTGATATTGTAGCCTGGTACCACCTCGGCTCAGGGGACTGGTGAGCGAGCTGATGCTGACCTCAATACTAGGCCCCATTCTGGCACCGTTTGTGGTGTTGGCAGAGGGAAAGCCTCTGGAGTTGGTTCCTCTAGAGCTCTTGAGTTACTTGTCTTCTCTTCTTTTGAGCCGTCAGATAGTCTGGAAGAGGACCTCGGTGAGGACCTTGGGTTTGTACTGGAAACTGGTGAGAATGGGAGCCTTCCTGGGTCTGGTTCCAGGGCTAGCTCAGCTACTGGAGGGTGGTGTCTGTGATTGGCACCAGAGACTATGCTAGGGACCCTTCTGACACCATTCATGGTGCCGGTTCAGGACTCGGTGCCATTCCATGTGCCGACCCTGTTCCTGGTCCCAACCATGGTGCTGGGGATGAAGCCAGCACCATTCCTGGTGCTGGTTCTGACACTCACTCCCCTGAAGGCTCCAACATAGAGCCTGGGTCTGGCCCAAGGAAAAAGGTTGGCTCTGGTGAGGGGAGGGTCTTGGAATCTGGGCCTATGGCTCACTTCCTGCCTACAGTTGCTGGTAGCTCTGGCATGAGTCACAATTCTGCTTCTTATCTGACCTCCTTCTCCCTGGAAATGACTGGCTCTGTCACTGGTGGGGATTGGGTTGCCTCATGGGATGTACCTGGCTATGCTCTCCCCACCTGGGAGCTTCCTCCCATGGTCACTGTCTTGACCGATCTGCAGTTGTTGATTCCTTGCTGATGGGTGAGTTTGCCATGCCCTCCCCTGGGAGAGGTCCTGTGAGCACACTTGCAGCTCTTGCAGAGGATCTGGCCTGGTCTGTCATGACCCTCCTCCCCTCTTCTCTTCTGTCCCCTCCTCCACCTCTCAGGCATTTTCAGTCCTTTTGGGCCTACAATCTGACATCAGTTCAGGACAGTGGCTGGTGTGCTTGTGTTACTACCTCAGTGCTGACCAAGTTGTCTTTAGGCCTGAAGTCCCAGCACCACCACTTCCTGACTCCAGCACCTCCTGTCACACTTCCCTCTCTGAGGAAGAGGATACCTCCGTTCACATCTCCTCTGATGCTGAGCACACCCAATGCCAGCAGTTCCTATCAGAGGTGATGCAGGAGTGGAGTCTCCAGCACTTCTGTGGTTGCAATACTGCTGCCCTGGTGCTGTGATTCCTTGGGAAATACAACAGAGACACTACTGTCATCCCTTCATGGTCTCGGCCCTTCATGGAGGCATCCAGAATGCCCGACTTCATCCTTCTGTCCCCTCCCCAACCCAGCCCTGAGGAAAGTCCATCGTAGATATTGCACTCTCACATGATCTCTTGGTCAATGCCTCATCCTTCTGGGATTCTGGTAATGTAGCCCCCTCTTGGCCTAGGCGCCCAGTGCATGACCGCCGCCCCGCCACTGACTCAGTGGAGTTTGATGTATGGGGCAGACGTTTTTATGTTGGCTCGCGCATGCGCACCAGCCAACATGTTGCCGTAGTAGCAGATTTGGAGGTGTGGTCACTGAGGGCGAATGCAGGGCACACATCAGTAGGTGCGTCCCTCGTTCCCCAATAAGTGAGCATGCAGGTGCCACACAACCAATACGTAAAATGGCCACTAGATCTAAGAAAAGTGCTGCTGCAATGAGAGGCAAGCTCCTCATGCAGCGGCACCAGAACACGCCTCCCGATGTCTCCTTCCTGGTGAAACAGTCCAATAAACATGGCGGCAGTGACTGTCGCCACTGCCTGCGACAATGCCAGCCTCGGGGGTGCCCAATCCCCCTGTCGGCATGCCCCGACCCAGTTCATATGCCGACATGGGAGCCCACTCCCCATCGGCATAATGGCCCCCCTCCCATTTCAATTCTGTGCCAAGGGGTGCCCAATCTCCCGGCATCATGCACCCCCAACAGTCTTACTTTGCGGATGGGGGGCCCAATCCCTGTCGGCTTCAGTCCCCCAGTTCCCGGTTCAATCTGCTGATGGGGGAACCCACTCCCGGTCGGCATAATGCCCCCCCATTTGTTGTGTGCTGAGGGGGGTGCCCAATCCCCCTCGGATCTTGCCCCCCCCACTACTTGGTATGTGCCAACGGATGTGACCAATCCCCTGTCGGCTACAGCACCCCCAAAAAAAAACAGTCAGGTGGCATGCTGGGAGCCCACCCCAGCATGCCATATGCCCCTGTAAAAAAAAAAAAAAAAAAAGTCCCGCGATGTTTTTCTTTTTTGTTTAAACCTGTAACACAGAAAATGGTCCCTCATTGAGTCTGGTGTCCCTTCCCCCAGACCGTGCCCACCCAATGTGCACCCTGCCTCCCCACACACCCCCACCCTATACTTACCTGCGGAGCATGGCGTGACGATCTTCGATAGACTGGGAACATGTCTGCACTCTTCAAAGTTGACCGTGAACTGTGGAAATGCTGGTAAGCTGTATAATGGCATAAATAGGGTTTTTTCAACTTTGTTGCATATCTCGGGCATTTTTGGGAATTTTGACACCAAATTTGCAACATGGGGTTATTGGGACCCCTCCTCATGAATTCAGTCACTTTCATGGCATTATTCGGTCCCAAAAGATTATTTTGCAGTCATTGCACGGAATCACCTTTCGGGACCGATTAACGAAACGATAGTGCCACTGTTCATGAGGTGGGCTCTCAAAAGCCCTATGTTGCAAATTTGGTGAAAAAATCAAAAAAATGACTGTTTTACAAGCGTGCATTGCACAGTTCTCATGCACGCTCGTAACTTCGTGAGTTTGTAGTATTTTCACTCTGGATTTTCAACATTGGCATTTTTCCCACACCTCCTTATAGGTACAGCTGTTATTTTACATATTCTGGCCGAAATGTGTTTTTGTACTTCTGAATAGCACGGTTGCTGTGAGAAATCAGTTTTAGGGACAGATTAAGAAAATGACAGTGACACTGTTCATGAGCAGAGATCCTAAAATGCCAATGTTGTAAATTTGGTGATGAAAGACCATAAAATGACTGTGTTACAAGCATGCATTGCGCAGTTTCCACGCACCCTTGTAACCTCGCAAATTTGCAGTATTTTCATGCCAGATTTTCAACACTGGCATTTCTTCACACCTTCTTATGAACAGTACAGCTGTCATTTTTCATATCCTGCCCAAAATGTATTTTCACACCAGTGACGTACAATGGCGTGGGTGCTGTGGGAAGTCAACTTTTTGGACAGATTAACAAAATCATAATGCCACTGTTCATGAAGAGAGGTCCCAAAATGCCTATGCTAAAAATGTGGTTAAAAAATTCCAAAAAATAATTGGGTTACGGATATCCGTTGCGCAGTTTCTATGCATGCTCATGATTTCAATTTTTCATATTTTCATTTCAGATTTACAACGTTGCCATTTTTTACACCTCCTCATGAACAATATAGTTGTCATTTTTCACATCCTGCCAAAAATGTGTTTTTGTACCTGTAACACCAAATGGCGCAGTCGCTGTGCAAAATCACCTTTTAGCTAACAAACTGATGGTGCTGCTCTTCATGAGGTGGGGTCACAAACAGCCCATGTTGAAAATTTGGAGTGAAAATACCAACAAATGCCTACGGAGTTAAGGCTTCCAACTGTAACACCCTACCCTCTAGAGACTGACAGGCGTCAGGGGTGTGACTTGGGAACATCGACTGTAATGCTCATGCCATTCCACCCCCACCTCCAGCCTGCAGCCAGTGACAGGCATCGATGTGTGCCTTGGAGTTTTGGGCCCTAAAGTTTACCCCATTCTCCTATACTGCACCTGTCTCAGTGTATTTCCTTATGAAATGGGGTAAGTATAAGGCTCAAAGACCCAAAGTACACCACGACACTTGTCAGTGTCTACAGGGTATGATGAGGTGAAATGGCATGAGCATTACAGCTGATGACCCAAAGGCACACCCCAATGCCCGTCGCTCTCTGCAGGGTGGGGGTGAGGTTGGTGTTAGTTCAGTACTTCACTGCCATTCCTATTATGCATCTCTAACTCCTGCATTACCAATTCCAATGCCAGCAAGACAACATTTGGCATTGACAAATGCTTGTTTTTTTCAGCTGCATGTCTCATGTTGTGCATCTCTACATAGCAGGTACACCAGGCAGCTTATGACAATCCAAAGCAAACACCAGCACCACTCTACGGCACCACAGAAATTTTATTTAGCAAAAGAATGAAAACATACCACCCACAAATCGGGTTGTTGCTAGTAACCCTCACCGGTTTTGCAGTTAATGCATCATCATGTGGACTGAATAGTGAAATACAAAGGGGTTTTAAAAAGTGGCATTATACTAAGGATCATACTAAGGATGTGTGAGGAGCAAGAAGTCCAAAAGGCCCATAACTGCTCCTATTCTAATCAATTGTTATAATATGAAAGATTGTATCCTGAGGAGATTAGTTTGTCTAAACGATGTTTGAATTAGGGCCGTGTGAATAATGAATATTATTTCCTGAATACCACGAATAATGAGCTATTCATTATTCAGATTCCGAATAACGAATAGTGCACTATTCGTCCGGTATTCAGGAAACACTTCCAAAAAAGCTAAAATCCCCCCACCCTCCTCCCTGGCCAGATCTGGCAAGATAAAAAGAACCCCCTTCCCCCACCCTCAGATAGCACCAAAACCCCTCCCCCCAACCAAGTCATAATAAAAAAAAAAAAGATTTAAAATCAATGGGCAACCAGCACATCCCCACCCGCCTCCACGGCGGCTGCCAAATTTTATTACTGTGGCTCCATGCCTCACATCCCCACCCAGTAGCCAGTAGCAGCACGCATCCTGCAGTTAAAGTGAAGTAAAAAAGGCAGCGGAGTGACCGCCTTCCCTCCTCGGCCGGCTGCCTTCTTGTGAATGAAATCATTCACTTGCTTGCGCTTATATAGTAGAATGAGCTGATCATCCGCGTGATCAGCATTCTATATATAGTACAACAATCAATTCATTCTAAGCACAACCTGACAGAGAAGAAGCGTCGCGTCTTCTTTCTCTTTTACTTTTCTTTAACTGCAGGCTGCAGTGCGTGCCTCTACTGGGGTGAGGATGGGTGGGTGTGTGTGTGTGTGACATGTGTGTGGGTGGGGGACACAGTATTAAAACTGGCGGGCAGCTGGCCGTGGAGGGGTGGGGTTGTGCGCTCACCCACTGGATTCTTTTCTTTTTTATTATGACTTGGTTGGGGGAGGGTTTGGGTCCTATCTGAGGGTGGGGGAAGGGTCTTTCTTATCTTGCCAGATCTGGGTAAGGGAGGAGGTGGGGGTGATGTTAGCTTTGAATAAGTTTTTGTTTTGCTAATGACTACCTCAAGGGGCAGATTATTCCAAGGGTTGATAGTTCTGAGGGTAAACAAGAATTTTCTATTTGTATGATTAAATGATTTACCAGACAATTGCAATGGGTGGCCTCTAGTATTGTAATTATTGCTTTTAAAAATTTGAGGCCAAGTTCAGAAATTAAGTACAGTTCTTGAATGAGGTCATAAAGGAAACATAAGTCTCCTCTGATCTTCCCTTGTAAATCTTCACCATTCATTACTTCCCAGGTGTAAGCGGATACGGCACCCGCACGCAGACTTTTTTTTTTTTTTTTTAAAAGTTTGCAACGGCCCGCCCTCGAGAGTGGCGTCATCGTCATGCAGTGAGCCGTCATTGCGACCGACTCCTCCTCAACTCAGTTCTGTTTCTCCGCCCGTTGAGGCAGCACCTGCTTCGCGAGTAGTTTTGTAGTCGCCAATTCTATCAGGCCGACTCCTCTTTCGTTCGCCTTTCGGCCGCCATACCACGGTAAGACTGTTCTTTTTTCTATCTATGCATCGGGTGTTTCCTACTTATTTTTACCTTAATTGTTTGGCGTTATGTCGGTTCTGGAGGCGCTTTCGAAACAGGCGCGCCCTATCGTCCGGTGCTCCTGTGGCGGCATTTCTCCGTCTCGGACCGGCGGCGTTTGCCTCCGTTGCCTGGGACCCAGCCATGATATTGGATTCGTCGGCGCCTGTTTCTCGATGGACCGTCGCATCCGCAAACCAGCGTTTAAGCTCGGCAAGACCCGCCGACCTGGGGAGCGGCGTACGCTCTCGGGATTCGGGCATGCTCGTTAGGCCGCTTCCTCCGGGTCCCCTCCTGGGCCTGCTCGGTCGAGAGAGGTCTCCTCGCCTATTCTTGCCGAGGAGAGCCCCTTCTGCGGTGTCGAGGGCGTCGTAGTCCCTCCGGGGCAGCGGCGCCCGAACCGCCTCGGCAGTCACCTCTTGAGTGCAGGCTCCCCGTGTCGAGGCCCTCGGCTTTTGGGCCTGGCTCGGGTGGACCCTCGGCGCCGCCTTCGGCACGTTTGGATCCTGGCGCTGTTGGCGGTGCGGTGATCGATCAGGCGCCCGTTAGCGGTGCGCTTTGAATCAGCGCCGTTCGCGATTGCGGTGATCAGCGGCGCCGTTAAGCGTGCCACTGGGCCTCGGCACCGTTCGCGGCGCCGATGGACAAGGCGGCGCCGTCGGTGCTGCCTTGCCTTCCGACGCGCCCGGCGCCGTGGGCCTTGTCCTTCCTCCAGGCGGTGCCGGCCTTGCCGGCGCCGTTGGGGGTGTGGAGCTAGGCCTGGCTGCTACCGGCGTGAGGGAGGCGAGCGGCGCCTCCCTTGGTACCGGGGCCGTTCGCGGCCCCGTAGCCTCGGGGACCCCTGGGGTGGCCAGCATTGAGGTCCTGCTGGTCTCGTCCTCCTCGGAGGGCGATGACTCAGACGTGGACCCATCCTGGCACCCCCACTCTTCGGAGTCTGGGTCCCCGGTGGCTAGAGGTGCCAGGCGGCGCAGCGGGCCCCTCCCTCTGTCCCCCCTTCCGTCGTCTCCTGAGGGTTCCCCGGCTGGGGGTGGCCGGGAGCCCCGGGGGGCAGGCGTGGGGGTGACGCAGGGGGAGGCTCCCCTCTCTGGAGGCCGGTGACAGCTACCTTCCGGGTGCTGTTGCCCCTCTGAGGACAGGGGACACTGTGGTCGAGGAGGAGGGCCCTCTCGGAGTCCGAGGGCTTGAGGGGCAGGGGGTCTGCTGCTCGGTCTTCTTTGGCCACCCTAGGGGGGGTGGCCAGGAGCCGAAGTGCAGAGCCTCGCCCCTCCCTCCAGGGTTCTAGGGTGTCCTCCGGCGGTGTCTGTGCGGACTGCCCTTCTGGATCCATGCAGTCCCGGCGTCGTCACAGGGGAGGTTCTCCCCAGGCTCCGCTTCCCCAGAGTTCCGTTCTGCGGCCTGGTCTGATATCCGGGATCCCTCCTCCCAGGGCTCCTTTCCCCGGATTCCAGAGCCCTCGCGAAGCAGTTGCCTCTCGTGATGCCCCTCCCATCTCTCTGCCTCCACCACCCCGCTCCCAGGCCATGTCGGTCCCTCTGGGTCCGTTATCCTGGGAGCAGTTCAGGGTTCTCGGCAGCCTTCCCCTCATATGTTAGATACATGCATGAGGCGGGTCTTCGACTCTCCCACACGCCCAGGGAATCCTCTGGGCATTCCAGTTCCCCATCATCCTCGTCTCCCTCCTCCGAGGGAGAGGAACCTACTCATCTGTCCTCCGATGCTGATTTCACAGAATATCAGCGTTTCCTCGAGGATGGTGAGGATCTCGGATTTCCCTCGTTTGAAGAGACAATACCAAGCGGAGGCAGCGTGAATTCAGTGCCCAGCATCTGGTGGTACCTTCCTGGCCTATCCCCTTCAGGAGCGTCTATCCGGTCCTGGCAGTCCCCTGCCGCTTCTTCCCCAGCCCGGACTGCCAGCGTGGGTATTGTGCCTCTGAGTCTCTAGGTTCCCTTCCCAACCCGTCCTCAGGTTTGGTATACCTGGATACTCCTTCTGGTGCGTTGCCTGGCGCACGACCGCCCACGGATTCGGACTCTCTCAGTTCGACCGTTGGGGGCAAGAGTGTTCTCTTCTTCTGCAGTGCAGTCATATTGCATCACATCAGGCTCACCACGCTGCCTACAACGGCATCTGTGGTCGATGATGTCCCAGCTGCTGGCATCTATGCCTGATGCAGACAAACCAGACAAGCCGTTGCCCTCTCCGCGGTAGGCCTGGAGCTGGCAAGACACCAAGCAAGGGCATCTTATGACGCCAATGAGGTGGCTTCCAGGCTTGTGGGGACAGCGATCTGCATCAGGCGGACGGCATGGCTTCGTCTTCCAGGTTGTCACCCCTGGCCCGGCGTAGGGTGATTCGCTCCCCCTTCCGGGGAACCCGTCTTTTCTCTTCCAGAGCTAGGAGACTTTTACAGGGGCTCCCTCCGTCTCCTCGTCCTCGGGAGGCACCTAGCTCTTCTCCCACTTAGGCTTTCTGAATAAGCCAGGGTCTTCTCCTTCTGTTTCTCACCAGCAGAAGGCTGGGGTCTTGTTCCCTCAGGGTATGGCCTCTTCCCCTCCAGGGAAAAGAGCTTGGTACTCACCCAGGAAGTAATGAATGGTGAAGATTGACAAGGAAGATAGGAAAATGCATTACCTACCGTAATTCTTGATCTTCTCTTGTATCTTCACCATTCATTTACACTCCTCCACCATCCCCTCAGTGGCCTCTTCCTGTGGCTTCTCCACCTCCGTCTCCTTCCTCTCTGCATATATATAAAAAGACAGGAAAATTGCCTAATTTTTCCAAAAAAAAAAAATAAAATATAAAAAAAAAAAAAAATCTTTCTTTTGGGGGGTTCTAAATTTCCAGAAAAATTACTTACTCTAAGATTCATGGGCCATCTCGTGGTTTGCATTGGCGATCAGACTGCACAACTATCTCTTGCCATTCTTCTGGCAAGATACCTTTGAGGGTTTTGGCCTGGCTCAGGCTATTCAGTTTGATCCTGCAATCCCGTGTCCAGATAGTTGCCCTGAAATCTAATCCCCCATTCTTACCTTGCAGAGCAGAGGGCAAGTACAGCTATTCCTTTTTCTTTTAAAAAAAAAATGCTGAGGGAACTCTCTTCGACTGCTATAGGCATCTTGATATCTGGGTCATGCATCTAGTCTAAAAAAAAAAATTTTTATCTGTTAAAAAAAAAAAAGGAAAACAAACAAGAAGGCAAATGAGAAGGTAGGCTATCCTTCTCGCTGTTTCTATTGGTTTCTCCCTTAAGTGTCCTCCTGGACAATTTTTACAGTAGAACAGTGCTGACCATATCCAATCCTAGCCAGCCTTAGCCTTGACCTGCCTTGGCCAGTCAGTATGAGTCCCATTTCTATCTTGAAGCATAGAAGGCTTACATTTTCCATTTCTAAACCCCTGAGCAGCGTCTCATGCTGCCTGGGTTTTATTCTTCCTCCTCGGCTGTCCTCCAGTTAAGGGCCTTCATGACCAGGAGCCGAGGTGGGTATCAAGAACAATGGCATGTTGAGGATGAGGACTATGCCCTCCTGAGTCTGTCTAGCGGGTTGGTGAACCTTCTCTTCAGCTCTATCTCCGAGGTTCTTGCTTCCCTTTAGTCGAGCCTTTAGCTGCAAGCTAACTATGCTCGTTGGGCATTCTGGTCCCTTCAACATCCCATCTCTCTCTTCTCTTTCTTCTTTTCCTTCTATTTTCTCATTTCCTTACTCATCTCTCCTCCTAGAGTCGCCCAGGTAAGGAGGCCCTGCAGTCCCTAGGCTAGGGATACTCTTATCTCCTCTGTCCTTTCTCCATCGGCTTATTCCTTTTTCAGTTCATTCTTCCTTGCTTTGCTATCCCTCGGCTATCTTGCCTCGCTATCTATATTTTCTGCTTTCACTTTGCCTCTCCGGCTCACAGAACTGAGTTGGAGGAGAGTGAGTACGCTACTAAGGCGCCCTCTTGGCCGCATGGCATCACTCTCGGCGGGCGACAACAAAAAAAAAAAAAAAAGCTCCCGTGGCTGGTGGCACCTCCGGCTTACACCCAGGAAGTAATGAATGGTGAAGATACAAGAGAAGATCAAGAATTACGGTAGGTACGTATTTTTCCTATACGTCTTGTTAAAGGACACGAGATTTAGGGATGATAGTCTGGAATAGTGGTGAGTGGTAGCCCCAATTCGCCTACGAAGTGATCCGACGGAGTGAAGGCGAATCCGCGAGTGCTCATAACGCCAAGTGGAGTATGCGGAAATACAATGGTAACGCTAAGTCCATTGAAAACAATGACTTTGCTACCCCGCCTTCCCAAACTACTACTCACTATTTTAAGGCAAGTACATTGAAAACAATGTACTTCGCCTTCATATGTTTTAAGCTCCAAAGGCGAATTTTGCAGTATTTCATAGGATTTCAGGTCACATGGGCTCTAGATTGTTCTGCACAGCCTCAGTTTGGGGTAGTGTGTGTTGGAAGCTGTAGGAGACAATCTTCTCTGAGAGCTGTCTGCAATTCAAACCTTCAAAAAGCTGTTAACAAAGCCTTTTTGAGTAATTTTTTTTGCTGAAACTTTAGTTCATCGATTATAGGAAACCCTCCTGTGCTCATATCATCGAGCGTTTATTGTTTGTGTATGGATTTTGAATGTTAATGTACAACATTCAGTCTGTGTACTGAGAGACAGTGGAAGTGTGCTTTGGGGGAGGGGTGTATCTGTGGTATAGGTAGATTAATCAAATCAAATCAATATTTATATAAGGTGCCTTTCTGAAACCAAGGCGCCTGTACAATACATGATAAAACAATAAATAATTAAAAAATATTAAAATTAAACTTGGCAGCGGCATTCAAAACGCATTATATGCTTGGCAAAAAAGATATGTTTTTAAAGCCTTCTTAAAGCTTTGGACAGTCGGGCAATCTCGCACCTGACAAGGTAGAGAATTCCATAGGGTTGGGGCTATAAAACTAAAAGATCTGGCCCCTGAAGCTTGTAAACGAACCCTGGGAATCTCTAGCAATCCCTCGTCAGTGGATCGGAGAGAGCGGGAGGGACAGTAGGGACAAAGGAGATCTTTCAGGTAAGCAGGTCCCTGATCGTGTAGGGCCTTCTAGGTCAGCAAACCGACCTTGAAGGTAATTCGCCAGCAAATTGGCAGCCAGTGCAGTCCGCGGAGCACAGGCGTTATATGACTGGACCTAGAAGAACCAGTCAGTAGCCTGGCTGCCGCATTCTGCATTAACTGCAATCGGCGAATCTCAACCCCCGGTAGCCCAAGATAAAGGGCATTGCAGTAGTCAAGGCGGGAGGTAACGAAAGCATGGACCAAAGTAGGAAGATCGTCTGGAGGAACCAGGTGCTTCACCCGGGCGATGTTCCTCAGGTGGTAAAAAGAGGTTTTGACAACTGCCGACACCTGAGATTTAAATGTCATCAAACACAACGCCCAGGTTCCGCACCCTTGGAGAAAAAGACAGTGCTTTCTGTTTTGGTGACATTTTTCTTGTTTAACTGTGTTAATGTACACACAATAATATTTTCAATATTTCTTGCCATTTTTTTGCTGATTGTTGTGGTGCAGCAGTGCATAATTTTAGTTTGTTTAAAATATGCAGTTATATTACTGAAGTTTTCAATTTGCTATGCATTACTTAGTGTGTGTGTGTGTGTGTGTGTGTATATGTATGTGACGCGTGTCATCAAATCAGACACCTTTTATTGTTCCACATAATAATTTCAGCAATGTGAAGCTGCTATCCGCTGCAGCTGTGTGATTTTTGTACTTCTGTGTGGTACCTTTACTGGTACTAGTACTAGTGACTGTTACTGCAGCAGTACAGTACACTGCCCCCATGCGGCCCGCCCCAACGGTAAAGGTATTCTTTTCCAGATTTGAATTTCTGATGGTGAGCACTGGTTAGGTGTTGTGCCTTTGTGTCTGCATCTCTTCAGTGCACAGCGCAATCTTAATCTGTCTGTGCATTTGCATCTCTTTAGGGCCCAATCTCCATCTGTAACTTAAGTCACAGTTGTTTCTTTGGCTTCCCTTCAGAGTACTGGACAAGTGTGGTGCTTAATTCTGCATGAACATTGTACTCATTAATATACGTTTTTAAGTCAGGACCATCATCACGAGTCACTCGTGATACAAATCACGTTCTTCATCATCACAGTCACAAATCACGATTCACGATCATTCACGTTACGAATCACATTAATTTTTTTTCTAGTTACTTGGATGTATTGTAAGCCTGTTTTGTAGTGTCTCTCCAGGCTTCACCACCCCACCATTGTACTCATTGATACGTGTTTTTAAGTCTGGGAGTTTTAAGCTACAGCTCATCAGGGAAGTACAGCCGTAGGCATTCACGTTTCTTCATCATCATGGTCACAAATGCAGTCACAAATCATGATTTACGATAATATCATGAATCACAACATAAATTTTTTTTAATAGTTACTTGGATATATTGTAAGCCTGCTGGTTACGGTGCTGAACAGGGATGGGATCCACACCTGGGCCTGGGGGAACCGGCACATCCTGCTCCAGAGGACCTGGTGCTGGAATTGGTGGTGGTGGTGGTGGTTCAACTGCCTTAGAGTCAGGACAGGAGGTGGTGCTGGTCCTGCTTCGGGGGGGGGGCACTCACACGTTTTGAGCGGTCCAACAGGAATGGGCGCCCATGCCCTCCACACATGTACACGGTACGATGCTTACCACTACCAAGCTCTCCCAAAGCTGCCCCGTCCCAGACATTCCCTCTCCCTGGTCCATCTCTCCTACTGAGCTCCCTCAGTCTGAGCAATCACTACTCACACTGTCACACAACACACACACACAGTCACACAGACAAACAACTAACTACTTATACAGGTAAGAAAAATAAAATTTACAGAAAGAACAAATTAAGTAAAAAAGAGTACAGAAAAGACAAAAAAATGTAGCTTTTAAAAAAGCTGTTGGGTCTAAATCAAAGTTTAAATCTCCTCCTCGCTCTGATCTAAAAGTATCAGCAGTCAAAAAACACACTACTCTCTCTCTCTCTCTCTCTGTCTGCACAGGAGAAAGTAAAAGTGTCTGCTTGTATGGCTCACTTTCTTCCTGCCTAGCTAAAGAGCATGTGACTTACAGTACTGTAAGCCATGTGATGTGTGTGTGGGCGGGGAGCTGCCAAATTTGAAACACCAAGTGGATCACTTAGAATCCTAATGAGAGCATGAAGTCCATTAAAAACAATGACTTAGCCTTACTTCGTGTTGCTATTCTGCCTTGTCTGATGGTAATGACAAAGGTGAAGTTAGCACTTTGCATTGCCCTCCGTGTAGCGGAGCAGCAACGCGAAGTGCCCACTTCGCGTTCACTTGGCCGGTGAATTTTAAATTTGCTGCATCTCTAGTCTGGAATTATAGGTTTCATTTTGTAACCCCTTAATATTTTTGATAATTTTCATTGTACCTTCTCTAGTTTATCACAATTGTTTTGTTTAAATGGGCACCAGAGCTAAAATGCATAATCCAGGTGTGGTCTGGTATATTCTCTGAACAGAGGCATCATAACATGTGAACTTGATAGACCATATGGCACAATTGTTTTTTTTATTTTTTCATATATATGTTTATAATTAGTAAAGTCAGTTGGTATAATGACTCCAAGATCTTTCTCATCAATTGTTGTATTCAGTGATTGGTCACCTAATTTGTAAGTGAAATTTGGATTATGTCGTCCAAGATGCATGGCTTTACATTTTGAGTTGTTTAGGTTATGTCCCCATAAATTTATCCAGTTTGTAATTATGTCCAAATCTTGTTGAATACATGAAGCTTGGTTGGGGTTTGAACATGGACCACCAATTTTAATGTTTTCCGCATATTTAACAGAGGGGGTGATACAATTTGACGTTATATTTGAAATAAATAACTGAAATAAACAGGGGCACAAGACTGAGCCCTGTGGAACACCACTAGTAACAGAGCCAATGTCAGACAAGATGCCATTTATTAAAACCCGTTGTGATCTATTATGGATCCAATTACATATCCAGTCAATAAGTAGAGTATTTATTCCAGATATTTGTAATGTAAGTGTTAGTGCCCCATGAGGAAGAGCATCAAACGCCTTACTAAAATCGATATAAATAAAATTGCATGCAATCCAGTTGTCAAGATGATGGCTAATATGTTCATAAAAACACATTAGATTTTGTTACACAACTTCATCCTTTTTTTAAACCCGTATTGTTCTGGATCCTGATTGTCTAAAATAGGAGTGATGATATCTTTTAGTACACTCTCGAGAATTTTACAAATGGATGAAGTATGACTGATTGGTCTGTAGTTTTCCAGGATGTTTTTGGGCCTTTTTTATGTTGGCTCATGCTTATGCACCAGTCAACATATTGCAGTAGTAGCAGATTTGGAGGTGCAGTCACTGTGGGCGAATGCAGGGCATGCATCAGTAGGTGCGTCCCTCATTCCCCAATAAGGCAGCATGCAGGTGCCACACCAGCAACATTAAATGTGGTGAGCACATCTAAGAAAAGGACTGCTGCGATGAGAGCCAAGCTCTTCACGCAGCAGCGTTCCCGACGTGCCTTTCCTGGTGAAGCATTCTAGTAAACATGGCGGCAATGACTGCCGCCACCGGCTACCACAGTGCCAACTTTGGAGGTACCTAATCCGCCTGTCGGCATGCCCTGACCCAGTTCATGTGCCAACGGGGGAGCCCACTCCCTGTCGGCATAATGCCCCCCCCCCATTTTTTGTGTGTCGAGGGGGGGTGCCCAATCCCCCTCGGCTCTAGTCCCCCCCTTTGGTATGTGCCGACGGGGGTGACCAATCCTCCATCGGCTAGCCCCCCCCAAACACTCAGGTGGCATGCTCGGAGCCCACCCCAGCGTGCCAAATGCCCCTGTAAAAAAAAAAAAAAAAAAATCCGCAATGTTTTTTTTTTTAACCTGTAAAAGAAGAAAACGGTCCCTCGTGGTCTGTCCTGCTCCCTCCCCGAGCCCGCGCCCACCCTCTGCACACCCTGCCTCTGCACAGACCCTCCTCACCCTATACATACCTCCGGAGTCTGGTGCAACAATCTTCAGTGGACCAGGAACATGTCTGCACTCTTCAAAGTCGACCGCGAACTGAAGAAATGCCGGTAAGCTGTATAATGGCATAAATAGTTTTTTTTTCAACTTTGGTGCATATCTCGGGCATGTTTTGGAATTTTTTCACCAAATATTCAACATGGGGTTACTGGGACTCCTCCTCATGAATTCAGTCACTGTCATGGCATTATTTGGTCCCAAAAGGTGATTTTGTGGTCACTGCATGGAATCACCTTACGGGACCGATTAATGAAATGACAGTGCCACTGTTCAAGAGGTGGGCTCTCAAAAAGCCTACGTTGCAAATTTGGTGAAAAAAATCCAAAAATTACTGTTTTCCAGCGTGCATTGCTCAGTTTCACGCATCGTCAACTTCATGAATCTGTAATATTTTCACTCAAGATTTTCAACATTGGCATTTTTCCACACCTCCTTATGAACAGTATAGCTGTCATTTTACATATCCTGGCCAAAATGTGTTTTCGCACTTCTGGCACAGAATATCACGGAAACTGTGTGAAATCAGTTTTCAGGACAGTTTGAAAAAATAACAGTGACACTGTTCATGAGCAGAGGTCCTAACATGCGTATGTTGAAAATTTTGTGATGAAGGTCCATAAAATGACTGTTACAAGAATGCATTGCGCGTTTCCACGCACCCTTGTAACTTCACAAATTTGCAATATTTTCATGCCAGATTTTCAACACTGGCATTTTTTCACACCTCCTTATTAATAGCACAGCTGTCTTTTTTCAAATCCTGCCCAAAATGTGTTTTCGCATCTGTGGCGCAGAATGTCATGGTCGCTCTGGGAAATCAACTTTTGGGACAGATTAACAAAAGGACAGTGCCACTGTTAATGAGGGAAGGTCCCAAAATGCCTATGTTGAAAATGTGTCTCTTCAGGGTGGGGGTGAGGTTGGTGCCAGTCCAATACTTCACTGCCATTCCTATTATGCATCTCTAACTCCTGCACTACCAATGCCAATGCCAGCGAGACAACATTCAGCATTGTCAAATGCTTGTTTGTATATTGGGATGACATTGTGAGAACACCTTAGAAGTATAGCTGTGCAGGATTTATTTTATTTATTTATTTAGTTTTTGTTTACCGGGTAGGTGCGCTAGCCAAACAGGTGACTATTTTCAGACACGACCCGGGAGGTACAGTAACAATACAGAGTTCATTTACATAATACAGGGAAGCAGTAACAGTACAGAGAACAGTTTTCAGTAAAAGGCAATAAAGGAGTACAGCTTCAGTGACAATCAACAGGTCAAGAGAAAAACAGCAGATTTACAGTGTACAGGTAGCATTTAGTGAGCGGCTAAAGGTATACAGGGCAGATCCAAAGGACAGGTGGATCAGAGGAGGGGGAGAGAACGGGGAGGGGAACTGGGTGAGCAGGTAAAAAGGGGGATGCGGGAAAGCAACCTTGTGGCTAAGTGGTTAAGGTGGCAGCAGGGATGAAGGAGGCAGGACGGGGGGTCTGGGTGTGGGGCGGTGAATGGATGGTGGCGGTACATGGTCTAGGTGGGGAGAAGTAGGTCAGGCAGAGCTGGAGGCAGGGGAGACACCACCTGCAGTGGGGCTATAGAGGGGTAAAAAGAGCGCGAAAACAGGGCAGGAAAGGACATGATAGGCATCGGCGGCCAGAAGAGGAGTGAAGCAGGGGAACATCTGGACGGGGCAGGGGGCTTACAGTATACGTCTGGGGAAGGGGGATATGGTGGCATAAGTGGTAGAAGGCTACGGGAAGAGACCGAGTCCATGGAACCATGCGGCGGCTAGAGAGAGCTGCAGGGGAGGGGATTGGAGGTGAAGACGGCCACGGGGTGGCTTTAGCGGCAGAACCACTCAAGAGGAGCCTGGTTCGCGGAACCGAAGTCGCAGGGGAGAGTTAGATGGCGGGTTCGGGTGAGGTATGGCGGGAGCAGCATCAGCAGCTGGAAGGTGTGCGCACCCGGGTTGTGGTACTGTTCCCGGCAGGGGAGTCGGTGCTCAGTCGGGTAGTCGGGGGCTGCAGAGATTAAGAGCAAACGGGTCTAACTGTGGGGTGTAGAAGGAAAGTCAGTGTTAGGGGGATATGACGGGAATGGCGGCAGGGGGCTGAGGGATGAGACCGTGTCCATGGAAACCGTACACAGGCTGGACAGATCGATGAGTGTGATGTAACGCCTAGATGGCGCTATCCCAGGGGCTACTACCCCTGCCTGATTTGCCACTAACAGGTTGAGGGGCCTGGATCCAATGGCGGGTGCCTCCACCCAGAGGTCAGGGTTTGCAATAGTTAAACTTACTTGGTCACAGCCCTCTGGGACACTGCAACCCCCCTTTCTTCCCACTAGTGGCCCACACAGTATATCAGAATTACCTTCACAGTATACACTTACCCCCAGGACTGGTTCGGGCACTGGGACCCCCTGTAAAATAAGATACAGTGCAACAATCACAGTACAATACTTTAACATAGACAAATACCTCAGGCAGTATAACTTTGCTGAAACAAGCAGCTCTGATTTATTTAGGGGGATATAACAAGGACAGGGGGAAATCAGGTTAATTAGCTTATCACTTTACTCATCTACCTATGGCTCTGTGCACAGGCCTATCCCTACCAGTTACTGTCCCTGGGTACCCAAGCCCTAGTGGCTAGTCCAAACCGTGGCAGCTGGTAGGGCCCTTTTCACACAGAGAAAAGAAAAATTAAATAAACAGTCAGCAGTACAGTAATTCCATTTGGATTCAATGTGGCAATTCAACAGGGAGCGACCCTGAATTAGTACTCACGACCTCCAAACAAAATAGGGTCCTTCAACGTCAGCAGGGCTACTCTTGAGCTCCACAAGACCCTCACACATTTATATGACAAACTGCAACAGGCAAAGTCCTTTAATGGCAGCAGGATTCACTTGAGTACACAAGCCTCTTCACACATTTATATGGTAAACAGAAGTACTATACCAGGCAGGCTGCTTCTCTATCCCGATCGCAATTACTGCACAATACCGGAGAACACACAGCAGATTCAGTTCCTGACAGACCAAGCGCAATTCAGCAATTTCTCCAGTCTTCTACAGGGTGAGCCTGGTTTCTACTCTTCAGATATCCTTTGATTCTCTTCACAGGGCGTTCAGTCCTAACAAGCAGTTACACAAGCTGCAGACCGGAACTCTGGGCCTTACACACGTTTCCCGACTAAAACTGCACACCGAAAAAGCACAGGGCTCCTTCCCTCTACACTGCCAGAGCTCAACTGAAACTCCAGCAGACAAAACCGGGCACTTCCTTTGAGTTCCTCCCAGTTCTTGGCTGGATTGGCTGTCACTCACAATAGACTTCTCCTGTTGGTCCAAAAAGGCACCGAAGTCCAAACTACATCTCCCAGAGTCACTGCCCATACAATCCTCTTGTGGCTGGCTCAGATTACAAGTCCAAGTTCTGATTCGTCCAAGGCACCATTTTAGAGCTACCTTAACCCACACTGATTGGTCCAGTTCAGCAGTTCAAAACTAGAACGGGGAACTAGGCAAACACAGTTCTGACTGCAAAGAAAGCAGGTTAGACAAACTGTTTTTCATTATTACTCTAAATGATTTCTGGCAAACAGTTACATCTTTCAGATAGGTTCCCTTTGCACTCCTAGTGACTGCAAAAATGGAGTAAATTGGCAGCAGCTCGAGTGGTACTCAAACAGAGAAGCACAGTCCCCATACAAACTAATTAGTCTGCAAGCAGACAGCTCTTAAAGAGACAGTACCAGAGGCTCTAAAACACTCACTGATAAATGGCTTAAATGCCAAACACCATTCAGGCTTGGAGCATTCAACAAGCTCCTGGAAGTCTTTTGGGAACCCCCATTTGCAGGGGTTACAGTGAGAATACGGGGTGAGCGGGAGGGTGAGCGGGTTTTAGCAGCAGGAGCTCACTAGAGGAGCCTAGTATCGGAGCCAGGTCAAGGGGAGGCTAAAGATAGCGGGGTTCGGGTAAGGTATGGTGGTGAGCGGTTTCAGCAGCTGATGGTGCGGCTAATGTCCGGGCTTGTGGAACTGTATCCGGGCAGGGGAAACGGTGTTCAGGCGAGGGGTGGGGCTGTGGAGGTCCAGGGCACAGGAGTAGAGAATGTCCGGTTAGGGTGCTTAGGCATTGGCTGCGCCAGTACCTGGTGTACCCCTAGGTCATCAGTACAAAACATTCCAGTAAGCAGCAGTAACATGTAGAGCAGTGCAGACAGCAATAACAGGTTAACAATGCAGTAGTCAAGCGCCAGTAACTTACAACAAAATTACACACTCTAGACAAGTGCAAGTAGAGAGAAGTACCCTGAAACGGGTCCGTTGGGGGGCGCTTAGGCATTGACTACGCCAGTACCTGGTATCCACAGATCGTCAGTACAAACATTTCAGTAAGCAGCAGTAACAGGTACAATAGTGCAAACAGCAATAACAGGTAAACAATGCAGCAGTCAAGGTGCAGTAACTTACAACAAAATTACATACTTTAGACAAGTGCAAGTAGGCTTCGAGGTCGGAGTTTTGAACTCGAAATGAAGTGTATATGGGCAGAGACATATATCACAGTGTTGATGTTGTAAGTAAAATAGGGTAAGGAGTAGGAAGGAGGAATGGTGGGGCAAGAGAGAGAGGTTGGCAGGACAAGCTCAGGTAGGGTCATGACAGGCACACTGGTCCGTGGAAAGCAGGTGTTCACGTAGCTTGCGCTTAAAGAGATCGTGGGAAGATGTCAGTCTGAGGTCGGAGTGGCAGGAGGTTCCACACTTGAGGGGCTGTGTACCCAAACGCTCCAGACCCTTTGGAGGTGCAGCAGCGGGGGATTTTTAGTAGGGATTTGTCCGAGGATCTCAGCTCACGTGGAGGGAGGGCTGGCTGAAGCAGTTCAGTTAGGGATGCTGGTCTGTTGAGTCTAATGATGGAGTCGCAAAGGCAGCCCAGGTAGTATAGTCTGGTGGCAGAGGGGGAGAGCCAGCCGAGGTCTTTATACAGTTGGCAGTGATGTTTAAGTCTGGGGGCTTTTGAGGCATACCTGCATATATTGTTGAAAGTGACATCCCATTTTTGTAGTGTGGATTTATGCGCCATAGGTAGGATGGGAGCACAGTAGGTCAGAGCGGGTAGGAGGAGACCCCTGGCGATGGCTAGTTTGGCTGCAGGTGTGATACCACCAATGCCTTGGCCAATCATTGTAGAGCTAGGAAACAGTGTGGGGGGTGATGCATTTATTTAAATTCTGTGGAATTTAAAGGGTGGAGTGGAGACCACGGGGTGGAAACCTGGATCTTTAATTGATAAGACGGGAGTCATTTTGGATATTTACCTTGGGGGGTACTAAAATTCCCAGCTTCAAATGACAGGATCAGTATGCTCGCATTTATCAAGGAATAATGTTGTTTGCTGTTTTGCATTTGAATTATGGTAATGTGCTTATTAACTTATGGTGTGGTGTTGTTCTTCTCTAGGGTGTGGAGGAGTGAGGATTTGTATGCCTCTTGCACCAGAAGAGTACTGTTTGGACTTTTGATAGCCAGAGCTGGAGTTTTGAACACATCTCTGTTTATTGCTCACTGTGTTAACTGCTGTTAGTTATTTAATGATGTTATACGGTGGTTATTATTGCATTTGTATGTTGAGCACTTTACCATATGTACGCACTATCACTTTAAGATGTCACTTTTTAAAACCCTTTTGCACTATCTGATCCCCCTGATAATGCATTAACTGCTAAACCGGTCAGGGTTACTAGCAACAACCCGGCCTGTGGGTGGCATGTTTTTATTCTTTTGTTAAATAAAGCTTTAGTGGTGCAGTAGAGTGGTGCCAGTGTTTGCTTTGTCTTTGCTGATTTTCTATGCCGGGCACACTCCTGCAGTGGAGCTGTATTTTGCTGTGACAGCTTATGGCAATTGCCTGTGGGTGACACTAAGTCAACTCTTACCATCCATGCTGGATTTTGAGTCAACCAGGCAGGCCATTTGCCTTTGCCCATTGGCCTGGGGGCAGGCAAGGAACCAAGCGTGGGTGTCTTATGACACCAGCGAGGTAGCTTCCAGGCTGGTGGGAAATGCAGTCTGCATTCAGCAAACAGCATGGCTTTGCCTCTCAAGGCTGGCACCCCTGGTCAGGCATACAGGCTAAGCTCTCATTACCAGGGGACTCATTTCTTTTTTTTTGTTCCAAACCCCCGATTGTAGCTCAGCCCCTCTCTGCCAATACACTCCCCTATGCTCAGGCTTGCCCCGAGTGGGGCCACCGGGTGGACACCCTCTCCAGATGGACACTGGGGTAGGCAAGACCTGGATGACCCCTTGGGTGGGGGCCACAGGAGCGGGACCCACCTGGGGACACTGGTGGGCAGCGGGAATGGCAGCAGAGCTGGTGTCATACACAGGGGGACAGCTTTTTTTCTGATGTTAAAGCCCAGGGGACGAGTATATGCAGTGACGTCCAGTGTCTGCCCCGCCCCCCATACATGACGGTGCCAGCCACTGTGCAACCACCCACCTCTACCAGGGGACCGTAGTGTGCCGAGCACTCAGCTCCCCTCCCCCTAGAGAAGTCCTCTGGACACTCAACCCTTCTCCCCCCAACTAGTTCTCTGACTCCCCAGTCCATTCCAGAACCCAGTATGTTGGCACTGCAGATGAACGCCTTACCTCTGCGCCGGCAGGCCAGCACCAGGGGACTCATTTCTTTTCCCACAGGATCAGGTATGAGTTGTTGAGGTGTCTTCCTCCCCAAGGCCATGGGAGCATCTGCTTGCCCCGACCAGTTTCAGATCCCGCTGAACCTGTATGAGTCTCTCACCTCCTGTGGTTATCTCCCACAGAGGGCTGAGGAATCACCATTCTCTCAGAGTGAGCCAATTCCTCCCTTTTGGTTGGAAAGCTTGGTACACTGACCCATAAGTGGGAATAGATGGTGAAGATGGATTCTTGGAAAATATGAAAATTACATACTCACCGTAATTGTTGATCTTTCAGAATATCTTCACTATTTATTCACATGCCACCCACCATCTCCTGCTCATAGGAACCATGGCCTCTGGTCAGCTCACTCTGCGTGTTCTATCTTCATTCTTGTCCTCTTACCACTTCCTTAGTTTTTTCTTAGAAACATCCCTGGTCTAGTCAGCAACAACCCCTCCCCTTCCATTCTTCTTCTGCCTCTGAACCTTTCATCAAAAAGGGGTGAAGGGGAGAAACACACCATTTTTGGAACCCATCTCCCAAAAAAAATGTTTTTCTTGATAAGGAAATGTTTATTAACTATTTAAAACATTAAAAAAGAGCTTTTCTTAAAATAATGTATTTAACAAAACTAAAATTGACCCATTTCATAATTGCAATAAGGCACTCCAGGGTGTGCATTGTGCTGGGATAGAGGGACTTCTTGGATGGTGGAAGCGCAACACCTTAGGCGTCATGCTTCAACCCACCCAAGGCATGCCATTATCCCAGCAAAACACACACCCTGTTATGCCTTATTGCTTAATCAATAGCGGACACTGCCTTGAGTAATACCTTGAGACCTTGGTAGATTTCTGGTATACAGTGCTGGTACTGGGTCTGCTGTTGATGTCTCTGTCTGGACCATTCCGGACAGAATGCCCTTAATTTAAAAAAAGTCCTCGTTTGTTGTTTCGTGGACTCGCTCATGTTTAGCCTCTTTCAATAGCAAATCTCTCAATGAACCAAATTTGCCAAAGAGATGTTAAGTTTAGGATTTTAAAAGTCAAGAAGTTGTGAATTAAAATAGTTGCTAGTGGGAGCTCTCCTGGATATGTCTGTTTAAGCTGGCTGTTGACTTCATCCCCCAAGTGTCTGTTTTTAATGAGTGCATGGGCATTTGATCTGCTTCTCCTGTCTGCTGTTCGTAAAAGATGAAAGGTTTTGGCTGCCTGTCCAGCATTCCATAAATATGGATGTTGGTTGCCCTGGTTACTCTCAAAGCACGCCAAAACAGCCACACAGTATCACAGTATCAAAAGTAGCTCTATGTTGTAGTTTACTTTCTCTCTTCTCCTTTGTTCTAAAGTGTGAATTTCACACATGCTCAGTTGTGTCAGACTGACAGTTGATTCCCAGATTGTAGATTAAAGGGATTGCTAATCACGCATTTTGTGCAGCGTCATAATTACATTAATGTTGGGTCTGGGAAAGAACGTATGTCAGTCACACATTATCTGCTGGAAATGGTATGTGTTCTAGTATATCTGTGCTGTACCATTAATTATCCAAACAATATTTTCACTTGTAAAATGCTCAGTACATTTTACTAACTGCTGTTATAACATGCATATTGCAGCCCTATTCTTTAAGGGAAAGCTGTCATAATACTAATCTTCCCCACCCCCGTAGCCTTACACCCCGATTAGGGGTTTCTCAAAGAAAGCACTTTTATTTCCGGTGTTTTAACTTACTGTATTTTGTTTTTAAAATCGCTGGAATTCTACAAAGTAGCGCATGCTGCGCAGCTCCATTTCAAGGCAAATTGCTGCGTCACTCTTTGCCTTGAAATAGAATCACGCAGCGTGCACCATTTTACGGAATCCCAGAGTTTTTACAAACAAAATACGTTAAGCTAAAACACCAGAAAAAAAATGTGTTTTCTTAATGAAACCTTTAATAGTGGGGTAAGGCTTTGGTGGGTGGGGAGACTAGTATTATGACAGCTTTCCTTTAACAGCAAATACGTCTTTCTCACAATCGAATTTTAACTGCCTGTTTACCTCTCATTCACATTTACTCGACTGAACATACAATTATAAATATCGCAGTCTCTGAACGGTATCCATGTTCCTAACACTATATGGTACAGTTCATGTTTTTAAATACCATGTTTTTTTATTTTATTTATTTATTTTTGTATCACTTCTGTATTTATTTTGCCCTGTTGTGGTGCTCCCGGCGTGGGGCATCCGGCAGCCGGCTCTGCCCGTCCGGAGATCTGGGTGGCTCCAACTGCACCCAGGTGGGTCCGGAACGGCCATCTTGCCATCCGGCTGGATGGCCCCCCATGCCTCTCTCAGCCAGGACAGCCCCGGAACCCTCCCCGACATGACTCCTCCGTTGATCTTTCAGAATATCTTCACTATTTATTCACATGCCATCCTCCGGGCAGCGCAGAGCGCAGCCATCAGGCTGCACAGTGGCGCCCAGCCAGTTTTTCCTCCTTAGTTAGCCCCTGGAACGTGGCCATGCAATGACATCTAGGCACAGCATGCCGATGACTGCCACATTCCCCTATGTTTACACCGCTGCTAGTAGTACCTCCGGGCGTCCCCAGAGGTCGCTACAGCATGGTGTATGTCCCCAACCCACCCCAGGACTAGGAGAGCAGTCTGTGGATACTCGATCCTATTGCTCCCCTGTCAACCCCCGATGACCCGGGCTCATTCCCGAACCTTGGTTGCCGGCGTGGCACGAGGTGTGGCGTCCAGTGCCTCAACCCTCAGCACCACTGGACCGGCTGTTTTTTATTTTATTGTTATTTTTAAGCAGTATTTTGCCTCCATCTCTCATCACTCAATAGAGTTTGTCCCACTGAGTGTATACTTGATTTGACTAGCTCTAATCTGGACTTCACAGTAAATATGCTCAGTGTTCCCTACTAAAAACATATTTAATCTTGTATACTTACAGCTAACCAAGTAGTTGAATTGAGAAACCAACACGTGCCCCAAGGGGCATGCCCTGGGTCCCAAACCACTAATGGACTTGGAAATGTCCACTCTGTGAAAACCTGGTCCGTACGCCTGGCAGTTGGTTGGCCACCGATATATGGTAACAGATGGCATGAAAATCAAGACAGCACCATCTACCAACCACATATACCAGACTGTCCAGCCTGACAATCCCAAGCAGTTTTCAGTTTTAAACCATTATCAATCTAGTAACAAGTAAAATCCTGTACGTAATCAATATGCAAACTTATGGGGGTTGTGGGGGTGTTTAAATTAAAATGCCTCTACTCACTCCATTTCCTCATTCATACTATATCTTTGGATTCAGTGTAACAAAACCATATACCGACTCCAGAGCGTTGGTTCTAGTGAAGACCATCACAGCGACATTGTTGGCAGTCACTTTGATGGTCTCCACCACCTGACACTGGTGCCGAGGAGGTGTTTTCCCCATCCCGAACTAACCAAGTAATTGGTAATCTAAAGTACCGGAGGCAAAGCCCACGCAAACCTGTCCCCAAAGTGACAACACAACACCAGTTGGTGGTGTTGTGTTGTTGTTGTGCCATCGGTCGACAAATTTCTTGTCACCGTGGCATAGTGAAACCTTCCAAAACAATTTAACCAATAGGCTTCTCGTGTTAGTAGAATTTTGTTGACATCTCCATCCCTGGTTGGGGTAGCAACCCTTTCTAGGCCTACGAAATGTAGAGATGATATATTGTGTTTCTGTCATGGTTTAGGAAGGGGCACTCTACTTCCTCCTCCCTGATTAGGCTCACAGACACATTTTTGGAATGGGTCGAGGGCAGATCACATCAGCCATCTTCGTCAACCTTGCAAAAGTATTCAACACTGTCTCCCACCCCTTGCTGTTATCATGCCTCTTGGAATCTGGCCTCTCTGACTCAGCCACCAACTGGTTCATTGCCTACCTCACAGGTAGAACACAATCAGTAAAAATTGCAGACGCCACTTCTTCCCCCCCTCCCCATGGCTACTGGAGTCCTCCAAGGGTCAGCATTCGGCCGCATTCTGTTCCCCATTTTTCTTAATAACCTCCCACTAATCTGCTCATCTTCATCTATCCATATATATGCAGACGACACTGTCCTATTCGCTTCCAGCTCGTCCCCAGAAGAGGTATCAGCCAATCTCCAGGCCGATTTCAACACTAAAAAAACTGGAACCATAACCTTCGGCACTCGACAACGTCTGTCCAGGCTCCCCTTTCTCCCTTCCTTCCACACCCCGGATGGGACAATACTGGAAGACACCACTTTCTTCCGGTACTTAGGGGTATGGCTCGGCCATCATCTATCTTTCTCCGACCACATCAACGCAATCATGAGAAAACTGCGCGATAAGCTTGGTGCCCTCTATTGGAACCGCTATAGCCTCCCCCTAAATGTTAGGCGTGACCTTGTAGAGAAGATGATCTTCCCTCCCTTCGACTACTGCAACATATTCTACAGCACTGCTGCCAAATCTACCTTATCCAGACTGGAACCACTTTTCCATGCCTTCTGTCATTTCACTGTCGAGGCCCCCCCCACACCCATCACTGCAACCTCTACCGTTCCCTTGCACTCCCATCCCTGGAAAATCGCTGCCTACTACACTTTGCTAAATCTGTCTCAAAATTCTGTCTCGGCGCCCTCCCGTTTTACCTCTCCTCCTTACTTTTGTCAGCCCCTACCCCCACTCATGCCCTTAGAGCCCTCGACTCTTGGCAACTGTTAACCCACAGGCAGAGGACCACAGTTGGCCAAGCAGCCTTCTCACACTGCTTCCCTAAACTCTGGAATGAACTCCCTCCTCAAATTCGCAGCTCCTCCACTACCCACTCCTTATCTACGGCACTGGCAAATTACCTCATGGTAAATTATTCCTGCACTTGATACTTACAAATGCCCCCCGCCTCCCCAACCCCGACTGCCTGACCAGCGGCACCTAGCCTACGCTATGGAAGCTAGCTTATCTGAACCAACTACAGCATTTACTTGTCTTGTGTTCCCTTGCCCTGTCTTAATTAGCTCTTGATATTTTATGTATTAAATGCCTCTGTGTTATGTACTCTATGTATGACGTGCCTAAATGTAAACAATGTTGTTAGCCCTGATCTCCTCCGTAACTCTGTAACAATGTAACATGTACTAATGCAATCTCACTCCACTGTATGCTTGTAAATGTATTCTCACTTGATATCCTGCATGATATCCCACTTGTTAAATGCATTTTCACTTGCTAAACTGCGTGTTATCTCCCATTGTACCCCCTCCCACAGAACGCACCGGGAGATGAGCATCTTCTTGCTCATTGTGCCTTTCCTGGTGAAAGAGTTCAATAGATAAAAAAATGTCTTGCTACTGAGAATTTGTCAACCTCACGCTGTATGTTCCTTTTCTCCATTGGTGTAGCTGTCTAGTTGTTTTGCCTATGTAATCTTGATAATGTATGTCACATGTTTTTTTTGGCAAGTTATAAATTCTCTTATGCGTATCTCTTTATTTCTGTATGGGTTAAGGACAATTTTTGTTTTCTCAGTGTTATTTCAGTGCTGGCAGTTACCACAAGAGTAATTGCTTACTATCGGTTGCCTACTTGCAAATAGCTGTTTCATTCTTTTGTGTGCTGAGTGTGACAGCCTATCTCCCAAATTCCTAACCTTCTTTGCTATGACCAGTGATATCTCATTGAAAACTTCTCTACCCGCTTCTGATGCTTGCAGTACATGCCAAAGTTTTAAAACACTGCTTTTTACCAGTCCAGCATGTCGCAGTAATTGGTGGCCACTGTGGTTCTGTCCTTAGTTTGATGACTTCTTGATATATGTCCCGTGTCGAGTCGTTTATATCATGCTTGTGCATCACATTTCCTGTTTGCTTCAGCGAGTAACTCCATCCTGTATCCAGGATCCCTGAATCGTGATTTCAGATCCTCTGCTGCTTCTTCACAGTCCTCTGATTTGCTGCAGTTCTGAACAAAAATTAAGAGCAGAGATCAACAGCAGATATTAACAAGCATTTGTCAAAACCGAATGTTGGCTTGCTGGCATTGGTAGTGCAGGAGTTAGAGAGATGCATAATACAGTAGGAATGGCAGTGAAGTTTTGAACTAATGCCACCCCCCCCCACAGAGACTGAAAGGCGTTTGGAGTGTGGCTTTGGGTCGTCGGCCATAACACTTACACCATTCTACCTCACCCACCCTGAAGACACCGACGGGTGTTGTGGTGTGCTTTGGGGTCTTCGGCCCTTATGTTCACCCCATTCCATAAGTAAATAAGCTGAGATGGGTGCAGTATAGGAGAATGGCATGAATGTTGGGGTGACAGACCCCAAGGCACACCTCGATGCCTGTCAGTGGCTGTGGGGGGGGTGGGAGTAGAATGCCACGAACATTACAGCCGATGAACCCAAGTTATGCCCCCGACACCTGTCAGTCTCTACTGGGTGGGTGTATGGTTGGAAACCTTAATGCCACAGGTGTGCGTTGGTATTTTCACACCTAAATTTTCAACATGGGCTTTTTGGGACCCCACCTCATGAACAGTGGCACTATCATTTTGTTATTCAATCTTGAAAGGTGATTTCGCACAGCACCTGCGTCATTCAAAGTCACAGGTGCAGAAACACATTTCGGGTAGGATGCACAAAATGACAGCTGTAGTGTTCATGAGGAGGTTTGAAAAATGGCACTGTTGAAAATCTGGAGAGAAAATATGAAAAATGCGCAAACTTACAAGCGTGCGTAGAAACTGCACAACGCACGCCTTTAACATGGTCATTTTTTGGAATTTGTTTACCAGATTTTCAACATGGGCATTTTGGGACCTTTCCTAATGAACAGTGGCACTGTGATTTTTTTACTCTGTCCCAAAAGTTGATTTCGCACAGCAACTGCACCCATTGTGTGCCACAGGTGCGAACACACGTTTCGGGCAGGATGTGAAGAATGACAACTATATTGTTCATAAGGGTGGGGATGAGGGAGGGGTATGGGGGAGACATTGGTGGACTGTTTTCTTGTTTGCAGGGGAAAAAAATGCAAGACAAGGTTTTTTTCATTTACAGGTAAAGAAACAAACAAAAGGCACACTGGTGTGGGATCCCAGTGTGCTACAATTCTGGGGGGGGGGTGTGAAGGGAGTGGGGAGAGCAGCAGCAGTGGGAGCTTTTTTTCTGTCAAGGTACATGAAACGAAGGAGCGGGGAAGGCAGCAGCAGTGGGAGGATGCGGGAGGGTTTTACTGTCTGTCGGGGATGGGGAACAGAGGGAGCTGGGAGGCAGCAGCAGTGGCAGGTTGCAGGAGGGTTTTCGGTCGGGATGGGGAACTGAGAGCAGGAGGGCGAAGCAGATGGGTGGTTGTGGTGTGGCGGCAGCAGGAACTGCGAACATGCCGACACAGGGATTGGGCACCCCGATGCCGGCTTTCTGCAGATTGTGTGGTGGATGGCAAGCCACCATCTTTACCAAAATGTTTCACCAGGAAAGGCACTTAACTGAGGCATGCCATCTGCCACTGCAATGACGAGCTTGTCTCTGATTGCAGTGGCACATTTGTTCAATCTCCGTGGCTGTCTTTGAAACTGCTGTCATTGGCAGCATGCTCACTGATTGGGGACTGAGAAACGCACCCACTAAAGTGTCCCCTGCATTTGCCAACACTGACATGCCTCTTCATTTGTGCTATCACCACAAGATGTTGCTTGCAAGTGCGTGCATGCTAACATAAAAAAGGAGTGCATAATAATATGTTTATATATACAGTTTTCAGCGTCTTTTATGGTTTGTAGATAAAGGTGTTCCTTGTAAATGAGCGCTGGCTCAACAGGATCGTGTTTCTGTTCATGTCATGTTTCATGAATAAAATACTGCCACTGCTACTTATGGTTATAGTAGTTCCTTCATTGCTTTTCTGAGTTCCTTAGGTGAGAGACGTTCTGGTATAAAAAGGGCTTAAGAAGGCACTCATACCCAGAACTTACTCTTATACCTAACTACTGGAGATGCCGTAACTGTACATATAAACTTATTATACTATAAATCATGCTACTTTTCAAAAAAGGAGCTTGCATTTAAAAGTAAAACATAATTTGTACAAAATGTGAGAAATACCAGAATATAAAAAGTACTGTGCCAAATGAACTTAAAACTTCAGAATTTTGGAGCTGTTTGCATGAGAGACCCTCTTCTGATTATCTGAGTATCTGGAATGTTTAGAAATAAACAACCCTGATTGGCTTAAACTGATGTCATGATCTATAATATATGTTAATATGTCCCCCTGGATCCACTCATTGCTGTATAAGAGTGGTTTCATGCGCATCTGGCTGGAGCGAGAACAATGAAGCTGAGCTGTTCTGGCTTATGCTGAATGCAAGTGAAACCACTCTTATACAGCAACGAGTGACTCGGGGGACATATTAATAAATTATCGATTGAGCTTGATCAATAATATATTATTTAAAAAAAAAGTCCCAGAATGTGCCCATTTCCAGGGCATCTGTGCGTGAGACACACTTCACGGAATGTAAGTGTCTCGCGCAAAAGAAATAAGCACTTCTTCAATCTATAATACAGTAAAGTACATAAAAATATTTTTTACACGAAGTGTTGCTTTAAATGCAGGGTAAATGAAAGGTACATTTTTTTTACTAGGCTTTCAATGACATCATCTTTCTCTGTACATCTTTTCTTGCAACCATAAGCTGTCCCTTTCTGTCAGCCCTTTCCAACCATGACACCTGCTTTCTCCAGGACTTATCCCACAACTTGTCCTGGGCCACTTGGTAAGTGGATGCCACAGTCGGTAGTGCAAGGTTTTTGAGGGTGCCAGCAACATCCTGACTGTGCAGCTTTTTTTTCTTTCCATACCATCCTGCCTGCCAGGGATTGTTTCCTACTATTTTTCTCCCTTGGTGTCACTGGCGAGGAATGATGTATGGATCTGTGCATGTGCGCAATCGCACTGTCATCTATGAGCATGCTTCACCCAGCTAAGCAGCACCAACTCTGCTACCATTTGGCTCGAGACAGGTGGCAGGTACAAATCGGAGCATGTGACCTCCTTCACCACAAAGGATGGGAACTTTTTCTGGAGTGCTCAGTCCTCCTCCTGGCTGATCTGAGATGATTAGAGATCATTCCTGAACTCAAGTCAGCAGCATAGTAAACTGACGCGCTACCGCTGCTCTACTGGCCAGCTTCTCCCGGAGTCCTGGAAAGCCACACAAGGTGCCCTTAGATGTATCACATGAGGTCAGCTGAATCCTACAGTATATATCACTTGCTGACATTGGAGTGCTATAAATTCAGAGACTTGCAAATTTCAGTAACTTGTTCCTGAGCATACTAACTTCGTAGAAATTCTCTGTCATCTATTCTGATTTTAGAATACCGGCACATTTTAGCCTTCAGACAGTCAGTTCAACCACAAGGGCTGGGTAATTGTCACTCCAGACCTGCCCTGTGAATGATGTGCTCTTTGTACTAAACCTAAGGAAGGGTGAGCAAAGCCTGATCTGACTAAACTCTGTCCTGTTATAGGAAAGAACCAGGAAGAGTGGGCAAAAAATCTGAAATCAAGTGACTTTGAGCTACTCTGCCTTGATGACAGACGAGCCCCTGTTGATGACTACAAGAACTGCCATCTGGCAAAAGTCCCTGCTCACTCCGTGGTCACCCGTCCAGAAAAACGTGCCGAGGTTATCAATTTCCTGAAGAAGCAGCAGGTGAGTAAACTGGATAATACAGCCAATACATAACAACAGCAAAAAGTTGTTGACTTTGTATTAGCAGAAGGGGTGGAGCTTGATAGGTTTTCCAAGCTTCTCAAGCTGGATGACTGGGAGTCCAGGATGCCCAGGCCTCTACAGAGGAAAAGTAAATTAAGGTATGTATGAAAAAAGTGTCCTTTCATGACTGTATGAATAATGTATCATTGCTTGCTAAGTGTAATTCACCAAAACTGAGTTATATGAGCTTGCAACAATTTTTTTACTGTGGTTTATTACTTGATCTCCCTGCCTACCCCCTTTGGGCAGCCCCTCACAACCAGATAACCCACCATCTTTGAGCCCTACTCATTTTGCCCCATAGAGGGGGATTCAGAGGTTTCCGTTTGCCCCTCTGTAACAGGATGTAGTAGGTGCCAAGCCTGTGAGGAGGTCATCTGTCATCCTGCTCAGCAGGGTTGTTCTCCTTTATTTTCAGCCCCCATGACATTGACATGTAGTGACAAAAAAGCATCCACTGACATCTCACCCACATCTGCGGCCTACTGACTGCCGTACACCGAGCCTCTTCTGGTCCTCAGACATGCTACAGGAGGTGCAATTCCCCCTTCCTGACAGAGGAGGACAGTCTGTCGGATGTTCAGTCCTCTCCCCACGGCTGACCCTGGTGACTTGAGTCCACTCTTGAACTTGGATTATTTTATTTTATTTCTCACAGATAATAATAACATTTTTGCTTGATCACTAATACAATAATAAGAGAGACCTCTATCACAAACGGCAATAGTGCATCGATGGATAAAATATTTAACAAGATAGCTTTTTTATATCCCAGCACAATGACCCAGGTGAAAGTAGCTCCTGGCAAAACAGAATGTCCACCTAAGAAATACCCCTCCACTCAACTGCCCACAGAAGCATAGCAAGCAGCCAGCCACTCCCACCTCCTTAGCTATATAAGCAGTTCCTCTCAGCCTCCTTCTGAAGCACTTTTTTCTTTGTTGGACAGAGGCTCTATCTGTTTGTCCTCTGCAACTAGCTGGGTCCTACCCTGCCCCACCCCCCGCCTTGCTACTTCTGTTTGTCTCTACAGGACTTCTGCGTTTGTTTTCCTGCTTCTGGTTTGTATTTGCTTCCGGCTGTGTGCCTCTTCTATAGTTCTTCCTTGTTTTTTGGTTTGTGTATTTTTGTTTTGGGCTTTGTTCCCAGTTCTCCGTGTTTCTGTATTTTGATTTTGTCTTTTGAGGGCATGTTTCTCAACTCCTAGCATGCTGCTACTCCAGAGCTCATACTACCTGCTTTCAGTTACTCACAACTGTCAAATTACTTGCAATGCAACTGCAAACATAATCTGTATGTTTCAGCTCAGCTATAGCGGATTCCATGCTGCATACTTAAATGTTTTCACTTGACTCAGTCTTACTCAGAACTCTAGCTATGCAGCTCAATCATGCTCTCTCAACTCATTCTACTTACCTCATTGCAGCAGTTTCATTGCACTGCGTGGCAACAGCTGCTTTCAGAGCATCATGCCTCCTTTTATTTTATGTTTATTGCAGTTTACATCTCAGTGTACTCAATACAAATGTTGCTTCTATGTTTGTACACCCTGTTATACTTGGAGGTCAGATAAGGCTACTGCTAATGCTGTAATTTAGTTTCAATACCTGCATGTGGGTCTTGGTCCTTCCGTCACCTTCTTGTTTTTCCTGCGGCAGGGACTTGGAGGTGTTTGGGGGAGTTGTGGCCCCATGTGGCTAACTATTCCTGTTCTAAATCCTGTCTCTGCTGCCGATGAATCCTCAGAGTATGTGTCACCTTATTGGCTTGTCAGATGACTGGCTGGCTTTCCCCACTGTTTACAGTGCTATTTCATTGCTACTATGTTATTCAAACCTACATGCAGGTCCACCTATTACTACACTGTTTGCTGACCTACATGCAGGTCCACTCTCTTGCTTATGCAATCATTGCTTCATGTCTACCACCATCCCCTCAGCTTCAGCCTCTAGGATGCCTGCTGCACTCAATTCTGCATTCAACCTTTGCAAGGTATCAGCACTCAACGCTCATTAAGTTCTCAGCACACCAGTGCTCATTCAGCTGCTCACCAGCTTTCAGCTCTGTATGAGTTTCTGGGGCATGCCAACCATACCATTCTGGCGCAGGGTCCCTGCAGTTGATGGTCTCGCTCTGCATTTAGTCCGCATCTTGAGCATGCCCGACTTGGGGCGGGGTCCCTCTCACCTGGTCCATAGCTGGGAATGTCCTCGCTCTGGGCTTGGCTTTAGCTGTTCGTTACGTGACAGCAGCTCCTGATGTAGAATTTAAGACTAGCATGAAAGGTGGAAAAAGTTACCTCCTTTGGCTCTAGTGTTCCACTGTAACAGTAAGCCATTGACTTTAGTGGTTTCTCTAGCAAGGCACCTTCACCGCATTCTCCCTACGACTGCCTCTGGTTCACCTGGTTTAAGTTTAGGGTGAGTAGGCCAAGTGAGTTGCCTTAGCAGTCATTGCTCTCCTCCTTCTTCTGCCTTGGTTGTCTATCATGTTGCAGAGTTCTCTCGCAAACTTCCACAGTGTTCCCACTAGAGGATTTGAGTGAGAACCTTCCTCCAAATTGAAATATTTTCCACCTCCATTTAATTGGGTTTTCCAAAGTGCAGCTGCAGAGCTGTCACTAAATAAAATATCCTAAGCCTGGAAAGAAGGTGATCTAGGCCTTGGATCCCCAGAGATTTCCTCCTCACAGGTTTTTTTTCTCTCTCCCGTTACCTCAGGTCATAACTGTTAGTTAGCATAGTAGTGTCCCCTAGTTTCTTTAGGTAGGTTCCACTATTGGATGGAGGTGGATGGTGTCCCTGCCGTTCCCTCTCTCCTTAGAGGATCCCCTCATTCTCAATGCAAACCTGGGCATTTCATTACGTTATCAAACCGTCTGATGTTCATCTACTACTACGTCACAGTTACTGCTTGCTTATATGCTTCATACTTCATTCTTTTTCGGTATCCTTCCTAAGGTACCTTTAGCCATGGGAATCATTTTGTGGCATCTCTAGGGGTGGAACCCTCTTCAAGGGTTCCTTGCCTTTGGTACCCCTACAAGGTGGTAATTCCTTTGGAATAGAGAGTACGAACGGCCAAAACCAAACTAACATAGTAGCACAAGCATAACACTATACTGGCTGCATAGGCCATTGAATTGGAAGGCTTAGCCTGGAGTTCAATGGACAAGCAGCCAGCCACTCCCACTTCCTGAGCTATATAAGCAGTTCCTCTCTGCCTACTTCTAAAGCACTTTTTTCTTTGCCCCACCATCCTCCCATCCTTCTCCAGTGGCAGCACTTCTTTCATTGGGATCCTTACATAGAAACATAGAATTTGACGGTAGATAAGGACCGCTTGGCCCACCTAGTCTGCCCATTTCCCTACCTGATGGATAAGCTGCAGATTCTAGTTAACCAACAGCTTACTTCCTCCTACACCCACTAGAATTGCTTTATGTCTGTTCCATGCATTCCTGAATTCTCCCACTGTTCTTGATCCCACAACTTCCTCAGGAAGGCTGTTCCATGCATCCACAACCCTCTCCATGAAAAAATATTTTCTAACATTACCTCTGAACCGTCCCTCCTCTATCTTCAAATTGTGCCCCCTTGTTCTTGCCCATCTCTTTTTCTGAAAGATGCTACCCTCTTGGACTTTGTTAATTCCCTTGAGGTACTTGAAAGTTTCTATCATGTCCCCCCCTCTCCCTCCTTTCCTCGATGGTATACATATTAAGCTGCTTTAATCTCTCTTCATATGTCTTCTGGTGCAGAACCTGCACCATTTTGGTTGCCCTGCTCTGAACAGCCTCCACTCTGTCTATGTCTTTGCAGAGATGGGGTATCCAGAACTGCATGCAGTACTGCAGATGTGGTCTCTCCAACTGTCTGTACAGAGGGATACAACTTCCTGTTTTCTACTGTTGATGCCTCTCCCTATGCATCCCAGAATCCCCCCAACCCTCCTTCTTGCCTTCTCACATTGCTTACCCACCTTAAGGTCATGTGATATAATTATTCCCAGGTCCCTTTCAATTTTTGTTGTTGTTAGTATCTCACCACTCATTGTGTACTCTTCCCCTGGGTTTTTGTTTCCCAGGTGCATTACCTTGCACTTCTTTGCATTGAATCTGAGCTGCCATACATTTGACCATTCCTCCAACCTTGCCAAGTCCCTTTTCATCCTTTCCACCCCAATTTGTGTATCAACCCTGTTGCAGATCTTTGTGTCGTCTGCAAAGAGACATACTTTTCCTTCCAGGTGCTCTCCAATGTCACTTATACAGACATTAAAGAGGACCAGTCCCAGTACTGAACCATGCAGTACCCCACTAGTTACCCTCCTTTCTTCACTGTGAACTCTGTTTATTATTACCCTTTGTGTCCTGTTGTCCAGCCAATTTTTTATCCAGGCCGCCACCTTGGGACCCACTCTAAGGCTGGCTAACTTGCATATTAATCTTTTGTGTGGAACTGTATCAAATGCCTTGCTAAAATCTAGGTAGGCCATATCCACAGCACCTCCCTGGTCTACTACTTTGGTCACCCAGTCAAAGAAATCTATCAGATTCGTCTGACATGACCATCCCACTGTGAATCCATTCTGCCTTGGGTCCCACTGGCCTCAAGGTACTCAACATTTCTTTCCTTCAGAAGTGATTCCATCATTTTCCCTACCACTGAGGTTAAACTAACCAGTCTGTAGTTTCCTGCCTCTGTCCTGCTCCCACTTTTGTGAAGTGGAATCACATCTGCCCTCTTCCAGTCCTCAGGTACCACCCCGTCCTCCCTGATTTGTTAAAGAGAGTAGTCAGTGATGTCACTAGTTCTACCCTTAGTTCTTTTAGAATTCTTGGGTGAATCCCATCAGGCCCCATTGCTTTGTCCACCCTCATTTTCAAGAGTTCTTTCAAAACCCTTTCTTCTGTGAATGGACTGGTCTCTTGTTTGATTTAGGTACCTCCCATCCTCTTTTGCTGTGAATACTGAGCAGAAATATTCATTCAGTATCCCTGCTTTTTACTATCACCCTCTGTCCACATTTGCTGCCCTTTATTAAATCTCTGTATCCCTCCTTTGGTCTTTCTTCACTCCTTAATGTACCTATAAAAGGTTTAATCCCCCTTCGTAACAGAATTGGCTATCTTTTCCTCAGTTTGGGCCTTTGCTATTCTGACTGCCTTCCTTGCCTCCTTCTGCTGTAACTGATAAAGTTCTCTGTCCTGCTCCTTCTGTGTTTCCTTATATTTCCTGAATGTTATCCTTTTCTCCTTAACCTTCCCTGCCACCTCTTTTGAGAACTATAGTGTTTTTTTCCTTTGTTTTGTTTTATTGATTCGCTTCACACAAAGGCTTGTTGCCTCTGTGATGGCTGTTTTGATTATTCCCCATTGTTCCTCCACCCCTCCTTCTTGCCTGTTTGCTAGTGCTTTTCTGAGGCACACTCTCATTTTCCCAAAGTAAGCACTCTTAAAGTCCAATACTCTTGCGTTTGTATGGCTTAACTCCATGACTGTGTTTATTGTGAACCACACTGTTTGGTGGTCGCTTGTTCCCAGATGGCTACCCACTTCTAAATCCGAGATCCTTTCTCCATCCCCATTTGAGAGTACTAGATCTAAGATTGCTCCCTCCTGAGTGGGTTCCAACACCAGCTGTCTGAGGCATGCCCCTTGTAGTGCATCAAGAGTGACCTTGCTCTTGGATGTGCCTGCAGCAAAGGTGCTCCAGTTAACATCTGGCATATTCAGATCCCCCATTTACTCATTCTATCCTATTGTCACTTAGAATGTTCAGGTAGCCTCTGCCTGCTGCTAGAACACCTGTGTGCCTGAAGGGGTTTTAGATCTGCAGCATTCATACAAACACACTGTGCTTAAACCTATATATCTTAAAAACCATACATCCAATTTTAAAACTGTAAAAAGAAAAGTTTTTCAGGACAAAAAGTTTTTGAAAATGAGTGAGGTTTGGTAATGTCTATTTAACTGGATTTAATGCTGTGTAAGGTTGTTTTCATATTTTAATACATTTTGATGATTTTATCTAAATATAATTATGCTCTGTTTACTTAGTCATGTAAAAATATTAAATTACTGTAAAATTGTTGATTAAAATTGTTTAAAATATACAATAGACAACTGTCATTGTCTAAATATAAATTTTGCAAGTTTTTTTTACTATTTTTTAGTCAGAAATCAGTATCTGAATCTCTTGTTATTACAGTTTGAGTTTTTTGTTCCACTCCACTGGTTGGAATTTTTGCAGTGTTTAATTCTTCTTACCCACTGATTTTAGTTTTATGAATCTGATTATCAATTTTTTTGTATTTCCCCCTAGTTTAGTAAGAACATATTTACACATTACCTTAGAAGGACATATCAGGAAGTGATGCAGGAAGGAAGTGCTTTGTGAGGTCAAGTGATGTAACTAGGAAGAACACTTCCAGTGTAGGTCAGCGAGCTGACACAGGAAATGGATACGTTTGTTAGTGCTGGAGGTCTCTCTATGATTAATGACATATTTGCTGTAGTTAAAATGTGTAATTTCATTTTATTTTTGTAATAAAATCCCATAATAAGTATAAGAAACTGTATTTTATTTGTGCTGTTTGCTTTATCATACTGCAAATGAAGCATGATGCTGTTCATGTAAAGGTTCACAGTCTTTCAGTAAATATCATGCTGCATAAATCTGTGTATTTAATTTCCTGGTATAGTTTATTTTTGGGGGTTGTATTATGGGATGGTTTAAGGTGAGGGAATGACTGTATGATGAAGCACTGTGTGTTAGTGGTGGTGGGGGGGGTCCTGCATTCATAATACAGGCTCAGATGCACTTCATATGTTTTGGGGAAATGAGAGGGGCTGTATGCATGTACTAATGGTGCTAATAGACACTGTAGATACATTATGGGTATATGTACAGGATGATGAAATTGCTGAAAAGGCACTGGTAATGTGGGGTATACTGTGTCATGGGGAAGGGGGTGCATGTGCCTGTACCAAGGAATGATGCTCATAGGCACTGCAGTAATTTTACGTCATGAATTGGCACCCGCCCTTGGGGTATACTCAGTTATAGGGAAGCAGGTGGAGCTGCCTGCACCTGGTAATGGTGTTCATATGCCATGCAGAAACATTGTGGGTACACATAGAGGGTGATTGCATGGGCACCTGTAAAGGTTGTGTACTATGTGCTGTGTCACATGGTTTGTCTGCATACATGTGATATGTTGCAACATTCAGTATGGCGCACTGTGTGGGTGGGAAGGAGTGTGGGTATGCCTGCACCATGGAGTGATGCTCATTGGTGCACATGTGTACTGTGTGCTATGTTTCATTTGAATGGACTGTACAAGTCATACACTGGCACTGATCACATCACAGTGCATCAGAGGTAAGGGCTGATCTGAAGCATTATGAGCACAAGGGACTAAACAAGCGGTTGTGGAGAGATTCAAACTTGAATAGAACATTACAGTGCATCTGAGGGTAGTGTTGGAATGAATCTTGATGTGCACAATGGACTACGCCATGGTGACTGAGGAGGGATACATATCAGTAATGCACATCACAGAGTGTCAGAGATAAAGGTTGGACTGAAGACTGATGAACAGATAGACTAAATCAGTGACTCTGGTGGGATTTGAACCTGAACAGCACTTTACAGTGCAGTAGAGGTTGGGGCTGGACTGACACCAGGTCAGTAAATGGACAACACCATTGGCTGTGGAGGGATCTGAACCTGAAATGCACTTCACTGTTCACTACATTTTGGAGCTCGATGGGTGCATGATAAGGAGATAGATTTTACAAGTGGCTGTGGAGGGATTTGAGCCTGAGATTTTACAAGTGGCTGTAGAGGGATTTGAGCCTGAGATTTTACAAGTGGCTGTGGAGGGATTTTGAGCCTGAAAAATACTTTACAGTGCATCATAGATTGGGGCTGAACTGATGTCATATGACTTGATGGGCTACACCAGTGGATGTGGAGGGTTTTGAATACCAAATGCACTTCACAGTGCATTATGGGATTGGTCTGGACTGATACATGGTAAGTCGATGGACAACACCATCAGCTGTGGAGGGATCTGAACCTGAAATGCACTTCACTGTTCACTACAGTTTGGGGCTCAACTGACACATGATAAGGAGACAGATCTTACAAGTAGCTGTGGAGGGATTTGAACCTGAAGAATACTTTACAGTGCATCACAGATTGGAGCTGAACTGATGTCATATGCATTGATGGACTACACCAGTGGATGTGGAGGGTTTTGAACATAAAATGCACTTCACAGTGCATTATGGGATTGGTCTGGACTGATTCATGATAAGTCGATGGACAACACCATCAGCTGAGGAGGGATCTGAACCTGAAATGCACTTCACTGTTCACTACAGTTTGGGGCTCGACTGATGTATGGTAAGGAGCTAGATCTTACAAGTGGCTGTGGAGGGATTTTAACCTGAAGAACACTTTACAGTGAATCAGAGGATGAGTCTGGACTGACGTCATATGAGTCGATGGACAACACCAGTGACTGTGGAGGGATTCAAAACTGATTTGGCCTTTGCAATGCATCAGAGATTGGGGCTGGACTGATGCCAGATAAGTTGAAGGCAACACCATTATTTTTTTCATTTTAAACAATCAGCAACTGGTGTAGAGAAACTCAAGTGCAGAGCATGAGACATACATGCTACTGACCTTAGCCCACTTATCATCCATAATGCAGGGAGCAACATGACACATAGATTTTAACATAGTCATAATCCGAACATAAACTCTTTAAAAAGTAACAAAAGGTGCTGAATTCATGTGACCTCATCTAGTACATGCACAAGAAACACTCTCTCCCATCAGGAATGCCAGCCGGATCCATAAAATGTGATCACACCGGATGACCACAAATTATCCCAAAATGAACAAAGTAACAACTATGAAAACTTTTATCAGAAATAAAAATAAAAACAAATAAAGTAAATACAGATTACAAATTGAGGTTTTGGCACCGAAATGAAGTGAGTATTTTAGGGTAAGAGCGGCACCTCCATCCTGAAACTAAGTTCCCAGTCACCATGCTCTTCCTGCGCCAGTGTGTGCTCTGACTGGTTAATGGAAATAGTGACGTGTACAGTAAGCATAGAGCAGGCACGGCAACAGTGAGGATCAATATGACCAAATAGTGACACACTACAGGGCTAGGGCAAGTGCAGGTGAGGGCTGCAACCCCTAACTGAAACATAAAAAAAAAATCACTGTACACTCCAGAGCCCAGAGAGCCACTTTTCCTCCAGTGACGGTTGTAATAAAATACGAGTCCTTGATTGAATGCTAAATAAGGATTTAGTCTAACGTTTCAGGCACACATATTGAATAGAATAGTGGAAGGCACAACAAAAGATCAGTGTGAAGGTTCCCTGGTTCTTTGACAACTAAGGCTTCATCAGGGGGATGGGGCCTGCATCTAAGACAATCCCTTTATACCAATTAAATTCAGAATTGATGATGTCAGAAAATCCCACCAATCACAGAGCTCGATTTTTAAATGCAGAAATATTCAGCTCATTTAGTGGTATAAATTGACTAATAGTTATAACAATCATGATATCAGTGATAACATGTTATTGTAGAAAAATACCTCAAAATACATAAAAAATACACCAAAGTGGTGACAGCCAATTGGATTGCTCGAATAAAAAAAAAATATAATTTATGAAATTATAGTGTCAACCTGATCAGCTTAACGTGTTACACTAAAACAAGATGATTTGTTGTTACAATACAAACTAATGGCAGAATGAACATAATACATTTTTCACAGCACATGCAAAAACAGTAAATTTATTTATTCATGTATTAAGGCTTGTTTTCTCAAAAATAGCCAATGGGAACGCATATTATATTAGGTAAAATCAGTAAGGGTACGATGTCCCCTATTAGCTGGTACAACTCAATTCATCAAATGTAAACAAATGCTTGAGCTGCACCAAGAGAAAGATATGGACGCCAATCGGCGTCATCAGGCACTACAGCACATGATTTAGAACGCCATATGGCGTCATCAGGAAAAAGAGGTATGTTTTTTTATGATGCCATATGGCGCCATCAGGAAGGAATGAGTTTAACAATACCTCCCCTTTTTCTATCATGTTAAGGATGCTTTCTATCATTTCATTGTCCACTCCATCCCCTGAGATGGGGGTCTGTACACAACTCCCATGTGGATTGTGGTGCCATTTCCTGTCTCCAGGGTGACCCATAGTAACTAATTTACTTCATGTTTACTATTTAGTTCTGTTGCTTTCATCCCTTCCCTTACATAGGGAGCTACTCCTCCTCCTCCTCTTTTACCCTCCTTTTCCCTCCTGTAGATTGTGTATCCTGGTATGTTGACATCCCAGTCATGGTTCTCTGTATACCATGTTTCAGTGAATGCCACAATATCCAGGCATCCCTCTTCCATAAAGGCCACTAGTTCAGGGAGCTTGTTACACAGAGTATGGTCACTGGCACTCATCACCCTCCATTTTTTGATGGCCTTACCCCTTTTAGCTCCATCCCTGTCCTTACTACCTTTGCCTGTTTTTGCATTTACCCCTGTCCTGCTCCCGAATGACTTCTCTACCTTGGTGATTACCTTGCTAATTACTGTGTTTTGTGGGGGGAGGATGGGATTTCCCTGCTCCTTTAGTGCCTCCCCCTTGGCTAGTTTAAATGCTTGCCAATTAAGCAATTAAACCCATCACCTAGGATCCTGGTCCCCCCCCAGACAAATGCAGTCCATCGTACCAGTATAAGCCTGCATCCCTCCAGGTGGCTCCCCAGTCCCCAGTGAAGCCAAAACCCTGAGCTCCACACCAGTGTTTCAACCATTCATTGAATCCCATGGTGCAGAGTACCCCAGCATCATCCTTGCCATAGACAGTCAGCACCTCCGAGAAGGTTAACGTACATGCTACTTGTCTAAGGCCCCTCCCCAACTCTACAAACTCCTCTTACGCTGCTCTGATCCCATTCCCAGCCAGGTCACTTGTCCCTATGTGGACAATGACATGCAGCTCCTTCATACAGCTGCTCCCGCAATCCTGAGGATTCGTTTCCTGTCCCTCTGAGCCATGGCGCCAGGCAGGCATCTTACCTCCCTCTCCCTTTCTTACCCCACTTCTACCCCCCTAATGATTGAGTCCCCCACCAGGAATTGTTTCCTTCCCCATGGGGTCTTGTGCCACCCTCCTGTGGGTCTCTTTTGTGGAGGTTCCCAGCATCCTCCTTGGTCTTCACTGCAGGTGTCTCCATAGAGGAACCACTCTTTGCCAGAACAGCATATGAATTGTGGAGAGGTACAGCTGGAGGGATGCACCTCTGTTCCACCACCTCCCTGAGCCCACCTTGGTCCAACCAGTCCTTTTTTTTGGCAGCCTCTGAGGTAGCGGCGGTGGCTCTGGTGGTCCCTGGGTGGGGGAAGAGGTTTCATGAATCCTAGCCAGGTCAGCCTGGCAACGGGCAACCTCCTCCCTCAGACCAGAGAGGTGCCTGCAAATAGGGTAGCATCGCTGCCTCCAGAATGTCTCCCGGAACACTGCCACCCCACAGCCATTGCACTGCACCACTCCCATTATGACTTATTTTGTGTCCCCTCTCCTGTTGCTTTTTATGCTTACTCTCTCCTCCCTCTACGTATTTTTCCACATACTTTCCTACTGCCTATGCACCCTTACAACTCTTGCCCTTTCTGTTCCTGGGACAGGAACTTCCTGTAGTCTTCCGTAGTCTCCTTCCTCCTTTCTTGGACTCAGACCTCCAGCAGCTAGGAGGGGAGAAAGAGCTATTTTTCTTTTCCCTTCAAGGTTGATGAAACTAATGTGTCTCAGTGATCCTTCCCTTCCTATCGCCAAACAGGAAGTTCCTGTTGGCAGTCAAATCCAGTGGCTATAAAAGTAGAATTGGCTTAGGGTGGGAAGGAGAGCAATTAGTTAGAAATTCTTAGCTTTTTTAGTCAGCTGCTTGCTCTGAAAGCAAGATTCCCTCTGCCAGAAACTAGCAGCAGGAAGCTGCTAAGGTTCCTTGCCTTTGGTACCCCTACAGGATGGTAATTTCTCTGGAATAGAGAGTACGAATGGCCAATATCAAACTAACACAGTTGTACAAGCATAGCACAATACTGGCTGCATAGGCCATTGAACACATACCTGTGAGCAGATCTCCTCTGTCGCACACATCCTCCAGTCCCACTCTGAAAAACAGATCTCCAGTAAATACCAGGATCCTGTCTCCACACATTGTTTCACTCTCACTATAGAAACAGCTCTCCTTTATTGCTTTAAATCCTGCTTTCATTCACAGAGTATGTACACTGCTGCATCTGTGTCTTGCGCTCATCGCACCAACGGCCGACAATTACCGTTTTTTTTGTTTTGGGTTTTTAAATAGGAAACTGGTAGCCAGTTCATAAATTTACCCGCTCTGCCCCAATCCACCTGCTGCATTTGACACAGTGACGTGGCAGTGAATGCGTCCTGCCCTGACTCCACACCACACATGAAACAGATCACAAATTAAATAAATGATTCTTATTTTGTTAATTTACACAAACAAACAAAAAAGACTGTCTAGTTGCGCGCTGTGGTAAGTACATTCTGCTCCACCGATCTCCCCAACAACTATTAAACATATCCAGTAGTGCAAGCCACTGGTCACTAGTTCCATTACTTGCAGTAAGAAAAATAAATGCCACCTACTGGCAAAATGGTCACATCACAATGTCCAAACTGAACTATTTTTCTCTTTGTAAAGATCTTGTCAACATTTTGTATCTTTTGACAAATAAAATATAGATTTTAGTCATTTGTTTATTTATATAGTGCTACTGGGGACCCATTTCATAATCACATTAAAGCACTCCTGGAGGTGCGTTGTGGTGGACTAATGGCTCTTCTCAGGTGGTAGAAGCACTCGGCTTCGCCTCGTGTTTCAACCTAAGGCGGGCCATATGCCGCCATAATGCACCCCCTGTCATGTGGTATTGCTTAATTTGTGCTAATTTGGACCCACATCTGCCCATCACCCACTTGGCGATCTTCTATGCTGTCTGGACCGGGAGGCCTGTGGTTTACCCCTCACAGTGGAGATCTCGGGGGGGGGGGGCTATGACATGAGATCAGTCTTTGTTCCAGGCCAGGACTTACTCAAAAGTTGTTCTGGCTGGAATGCTGAGCATCAGGGCTGGAATGTCACAGTGCATGGGCCAGAGAGAAATGTTCTTTTCTGTGAACTCCCAGTGACTTTGGGCATGCAATGATGTTGGAGGCATGTCACATATGCTTCCGTGCATGAATGTGCCGATGGCTGCTGAGCCACCAATCCCAGCTGACTTTCGAGGGGTTAGGCACATAGATACCCAGTCACTGCCAGGTGCCAGGCTATTGCCAACTACCTCTACCCACCCATCCCATAGAAACAGAGCAGTCTATCGGACTCATCCTCCCCCCCCCGGCCAACCCTCCAATGCTACGGGCTGTTTCCTGAACCCAGGATGTCAGCGCCACAAACCACAGTGCGCTGGCATGGGGCAGCTTTTACAATCAAATGAATTAACAATTACCTGTAGCATTTAATGCATTGTCGTTTGTGATAGAGGTTCCTATGAGTGTCATATTACTGAGCCTTTGGTAGGATAGAAAATGAATAAAGAAATGTAAATATAAGTTGTTAAATTTCAGCACATGTTTCTGATTTATTACTGTTCATCGTGATATAGAAGAATGTTTCAGCAACAAAAGTAATGTTTTCCTAGATGGAAGGGACAATTCTAGCTACACTAGAGCGATATAGTTTTGTCTACCTCAAGTGATAATCAAGCACAAAATTTATTAACTGTGAGAAACAAAATAAATTATTGTTCATGTAACACAGTATTGGTAAACTGCACTTAGCAAGCAATGACATATTAATCATACAAAGCAGTGAAATGAGAATCCTGATAAGGTTTATTCTTAGTTGTTATAGGAGAGGTTTATTGAAACATTTTTGTGCAGAGGACACCATGCACCTTATGAGTGGATCATTGTATGTGATGTAAATATTTTATCAAGAGATATATAGTGTCTTTTTTACATTTCTTGTGTAGATATGAGCACTGTTGACCATGACAGATTGGTGTGGAAAGCCGCAAAACATTATCTCTATGTGTGGAAGTCACAATCAATAATAAAAGTAACAAGTAAAGAAAGTACATTGAAGGCTGTGAGCCCTCAGTCTTTTTTTATCTTTCTATTTATGCTCTTCTCACTGCTGTGGCCCCCATCCATTCTCTTTGGTGATCTTCCAATCCCCACTACAGATTCTCTAGTGGTTATCTGTATCCACGTACCTTGGACTTACTCTTCCAGGGTGGTGGAGGCAGCCAGACTCCCTTCTCTAGAACTGCACAACAGCAGCTACATAGAAACATAGAAACAGACTTTTGCAGCAGATAAGGACTGCTTGGCCCACCTACCCTGCCGATTTCCCTACCTATTGGCAAAACTACTTTTAAATGTACTTTATCTTTTTTCTTTTTTTTGACTCATGTGCCATTGTATAATAGGAATAAGGCACTCCAGGGTGGGTGTTGTGGTAGGATAACATCTGTTCTCAGGTGTTGGACGAACTCAGCCTGCGGCCTTGTGCCAACCACGTTATCCCGGCACAACATCCACCTTGTCATGCATTATTTCTTTAATGAACCCAGACACACTTTAGAGTTGGAAGATGATAGCAGATTCTTGTTTACCAGATAGCCATCTTACCAGTTTCCAGTGGGTGAGGTGGACATTTTTACACAGTATGGATATCGTTTAATTCTGAATTCCTCAATCAACTGTTCAAGCTACTGATTGAGAGCTATTATAAGAAAGAATACTTTCTAACATGTTACTGTGAATTTGAAGTTCCTTTCCATACTTATTAAACTTTGTATCATCATTGTGAAAGATTTATCTAGCTTGTGTGCTGTGAGCCCTCTTTCTGAAAGATTCAGATTTCACAGGTGTGCTTGAAGAGAAAATGAAATCAGTAAGCTAGTACAAGTCCTCTTATTTCTAGTGGCATGGATATAATTCACATCCACACTTTGGCAGTTTCACCAGAACTGCTAATTCATCAGACATCTTTCAGCTAAGCTCCTTCCACCACCCAGGCGGTATATCCCCCAACTCCACCCCGTGACATGAGATCTTTCTTTCTGCTGGAAAAACATGGTCAACTCCTTTGTGGCTCTCACGTAGGACTTAGTATACCACAGCTGAACTTTCTTTCAACGTTTTTGACTTATCAGTGCATTTTTTTCCTCAGTCTCCTTGACTCCTCTTCGAAATCGACAGTGGAGCAGTGGAGCAGTGGACAACAGGGCTCAGATTTTGCATCTGGTGTCAGCAGAAAATGTCAGTCACCAACCCACATGACATATGCCTATACTGCCTGGGTGGGCAGCACAACACGGAGGGTGCAGCCTTTGCTTTTCCACGCTTCCTGAGTCCAGTCAGGATAAGAAGCACAACTATTTCTCCACCCCTCCAGCAGAAGGTGGGAACTCTGACCACGTAGGCCCATTCAGCCATCCGCTTGCCAGTCTGATTGCTGGAGCGGATCAACCCAGGAGAGGATACTTACATAGAAACATAGACATTGTTAGCAGATAAGGACGACTAGGCCCATCCAGTCTGCCTGTAAGCCCTACACTTGTTAGCTGCCTCTGACCCTAACTGGTCAGTGACTTTCCACCACCCCTTCCCAGGTCTAAGATTCCTTTGTACCTGTCCCAGGCATGCTTAAATCCCTCCACTGTGCACACCCCCACCACCTCCTGTGACAGACCATTCCATGCATCCACCACCCTCTCTGTGAAGAAAAACTTCCTCACATTTCCCCTCAACCTGACACCTTCCAAATTCATGTCATGCCCCCTTGTTCTTTCACTCCTCCTATATTGGAAGATGTCTCCCTTCAGCACCTTGCTTATACCCTTAAGGTACTTGAACATTTGTAACATAGAAATGTAGACTTTGAAGGCAGATAAGGACCGCTTGGCCCACCCAGTCTGCCCATTTTCCTACCTATTGGTTAAGCTGCAGATCCTAATTAACCAACCGCCTACTTCCTCCTACCCCCCACTATAATTGCCTTATGTCTGTCCCATACATTCTTGAATTTCCCCACTGTTTTTGACCCCACAACCTCCTCAGGAACACCGTTCCATGCATCCACCACCGTCTCCATAAAAAACAAAACAAAAAAAAAACACTTCCTCCCATTGCCCCTGAGTCATCCCCCCTTTATCTTCAAACTGTGCTCTCTTGTTCTTGCACATCTCTTTTTCTAAAAGATGTTACCCTCTTGGAGTTTGATTCCCTTGAGGAACTTAAATGTTTCTGTCATGTCCCCCTCTCTATCCTTTCCTCGAGGGTATTCATATTAAGCTCCTTTAGTCTCTCCTTGTATGGCTTCTGGTGCAGACCCTACATTATTTTAGTTGCCCTCCTCTTGACCGTCACCATCCTGTCTATGTCCTTGCAGAGCTGGGGTCTCCATATCATACCCCCCGCTCCCTTCTCTCCTCCAGTGAGTAAATATTGAGGTCCTTTAATCTCTCCTCATATGATTTCAGGGCCAAGCCCCATACCATCTTATCACCCTCCTCTGGACTGCCTCCACCCTGCCAATGTCCTTCCTAAGGTGCAGTTAGGTGAGGCCTCACTAGTGTTTTATACAGTGGCATCACTACCTCCCTCCTGCTTGTGATAACTGCCTTTGCACCCCAGCATGCCACTGACCCTCTGCTTGGGACATCTTTAGGTCATTTAATCAAATTAAATCATTTTTATTTGTAAAAGGCCCCTTTCCAGGGTGCCTGTACATAAAGATAAATAGCCATCTGAAATGATAACCCCCTGGTCCTTTTCTTCCTTGGTGATATTCAGCAATCCCCTTCCCATCCTGTAACTCTCCCCTGGGTTCCTTCTTCCCAGATGCATTATTATGCACTTCTTTGAATTAAATCTCAGCTGCCACACCTTGGACAATTTTGCAAGCTTCTCCTGGTCCCTCGTAATTTTTTCCATCCCATCCATAGCAGTGTCAGTGGCTCAGTAGGTAGCACACTCGCCTCTGAGGCCAGGAGATCAGAGGGCTGTGGGTTCCGTTCCCACATCTGGCACTTGGGTTAATATCCCAGTACTGACACTGTAGTGCAGCATGAGAGGGGTGCTGCACTTCTGAGGTGCCGTCTTTCAGATGAGACGTTAAACCAAGGTCCCATCTGCCTGGATTGGTGGTAGTTCAGGTGGATGTTAAAGATCCTTTGGCACTTATCGAAAACATTAGGCGAATTTCCCCGGTGTCCTGTCCAGATTTCCCTCATTCACTAAAAAATACCACCAACAGCTTAATCTGGTTCAAGGTCAGTTGGCATTCATCTGTATCCCCTTCCCCTGGCTCGTGCCCGAAAATAGGCAGGATTTGTCTAGTGCACTTACCTGGTCAACAAAAACTAAATAAATAAAATAAAAGAGTATCCACCCTGTTGCAGATCTTGGTGTCTTCTGCAAACAGACAGACCTTTCCTTCCAGCCCTTCTGCAATGTCACTAATGAAGACATTAAACAGGACTGGTCCAAGGACTGATCGCTGAGGTACTCCACCAGTCACACCCCTCTCCCCGGACTGGATCCCATTTACCACCATCCACTGCCTCCTGTCTGTTAGCCAGTTCCTAACCCAGTCTACCACCTTATGCCCCATACTCTGACTACCCATCTTGTTAACCTGCCTTCTGTATGGTACAGTGTCGAAGGCCTTGCAAATTGAGGTAGGCAATGTCCATCCCCCCCCATCCCAAATTTACTTCCTTTGTCACCCAGTCAAAAAATCTATCAGATTCATCTGACATAACCTTCCTGCTGTGAATCTATGTTGCCTTGGATCCTGGGCATCGTTGGATTCTAAATGTGCCACAATTCTTTCTTTAAACAGTGCCTCCATGATCTTTACCACTACTGAGGTGAGGCTGACTGGCCTATAGTTCTCTGCCTCCTCCTTACTACCGCTTTTGTGTAGAGAGAGACTACATCTGCACTCTTCCAGTCCTCTGGGACCACTCCCATGTTGAGTGACTCAGTGAACATGGCTGCCAGAGGTATTGCAAGCTCTATTTGCAGCTCCCTTAATATCCTCAGGTGTATGCCATGTGGTCCCATGTCTTTGTCCACCTTCGGTTTTGTTATCTCCTGCAGGACTCTCCTCTGTGAACAGAGTGCTGTCCACCTCGCCCCCCCCTCGTATCTATTGCCCAGTTATGGTCCCTGACCCTCCCCCATAGTAAATACTGAACAGAAGCATTTATTCAGTATTTCTACCTTTTCAAGGTCTACCTCCTTACACCCTCCTTCATCCCCTTTGTGCCTTACTATACCCCCAGCTTTTCTTCTTCTTTCACTGATGTACCTATAGAATGTCTTGTCCCCTTTCTTCACCTGCTGTGCCAATCCTTCCTCAGTCTGCACCTTCGTGCACCTAACAGCCTTTGCTGCTTCCCTTAGACACTCTAGGTAGACCTCCCTATCTTCCTCCCATTGGGTCTCCTTATATTTAATAAAACTTGCCCTTTTAGCCTTTACTTTGTCTGCCACCTCTTTTGAAAACCATACTAGCTTCCTTCCTTTCTTGCCTTTGTATACGAATCTGATGCAATGATTCGTCATCTCCACTATGGCTCCTTTTAGGTGGCCCATTGCTCTTCAACCTCATCCCTTACCTCCCTTTTTTCTAGTGCTTCTTTAATACATCTCCACATTTCAGTGAAGTCTGCCCTCCTGAAATCCAAAACCTTTACCTGTGTGTAACTTGACTGTGTTCCTGTCTCCAATATAAACCTCACTATGTTGTGGTCACTGAACCCCCTGTCGTCCTTCCACTTGGATGGTCCATGGTGAGAAATGATAGAGGGCTGTTTTTGAGGAGTCTTCCGATTACTCCAGCTGCAAGTCCATGATCTCCTCTTGGACTTTCCTCCTCGATTGAAGATCGGTTGAGGAGTTCACTGATCATAGCCTGGTGTCTTTTGGGTTGCTTCTCTGATGTATATCGCAGTCCATGTCAGTTCACTGAAGCCAGTTCAGAAAAGGGCTAAGTATCCCTTTTCTGATATTCTGGATTGAGACGAATGCCCGGGAGTCACCTTTCCCATGACTGAGGACATCTTGGGGCCAGCTCTGGAGCTTTGGCAGCATCTAGCATACTTTTCAGCACCTTCTAGCCATATGGTCCTTACGTATGTGATGCCCACAGGGTCCATTTTTGGGTTCTTGGACCACCTGTCCATAGAGGGGCTGGTGATCAATTCGGTATTCTTTAACTTAGGAAACTAGGGGAACATGGACAAGCCTCGGATCAAGGAATTCTGTAAGATTGACAACACCCCAAAAAAGCTGTATGCTGCAGCATCCTTGGGTCTCTGTCAGGCTAGATATGCACTGATGATGCCCTGTTTTTGTCGTTCCTTGATGGAGTCTTTGACACCATCCTTTCTCACCTCCCAGCTGACTAGCAGTCAGCAGTGATGGTCATCAGAGACCAGCATTAGTGGCTGGCTAAACACAAGCATCAGACAGCCTTGGACATGGAGGATTTGTGTGTCTATGCCATGGTGGCACTGTCTCCATGCATCACAGGCCTGACTGTGTCTGTCCACCTCCACAGCGGACACCCAGAACAAACTGGCCAATGTCTCTTTCTTGGGCACTGCTGTATCAAGAAGTTCAGCGCCACCATGAATTCTGTGGCATTGTCCAACAAGGACCTGAAAATGAAACCTAAGAAACAGGTTTTCTAGTACTGGCCCTTTCAGCCACAGCCTCCAGGGCAGCATCCTCAGCAGGAACGCTAGCAGGCCTAGCACACCAAGCCCAAGTCTGGGGCTCATTGCCCTAAGAAAGGAGGTGGCAGCGGTGGCAGTGCCTCTTCAATTGCAGCCTCTGGTGTCTCACAAAGTCTGTTCAGTGACAGATTGGGGTGTCATCCCTCCACCCAATCTGCTTCTATCTAAATTTCCTGTTGGAGGCCCCCTGACGAAGCCTTACGTCAGAGGTGAAGCGCTGGGGTGAGGTGGATATTGTACCACTGCCAAAAACTTTAAGCTGCAATAGCCAAGTAAAAATCTTTTATTTTCAAATCTGCTGCTGGAGTCTTGTTTTCGTGGGAGTGCATTCACTTGGAGTCACTACAGAGTTATGATGGTTGCTGCCCTGTGTTTGCACCACTCGTCCCACACTAGAGCGCATTTCTGCAATTGAATCTGATTCCCTGTAGGAAGTTGGCTATGTCACTTCTTGCCATGTTGGTCCACTGTCACAATGAACAAGTGGGTTTTAGATGTAGTGGGCAGAGGGTTGTCTCAGGATTTTGAGGCTCCCCCGCCTTGCTGTCTTCATGTGCATCTGGAGTCCAGGGAGTTGCAGGACATGCTGTTCACCCTTTGGTTGGTCCACATCATTCAGCTCCTTGCAGAAGGGCAGTAGTCCATGTCCCAGACACCCTGGCCAGTCAGGGTTACGTGTCTACATATATCCTGGTCCTGAAGTGGACAGGGGGCTGATGCCCATTTTGGAATCTTATTTATTTACTGAATCTCGGATAACACAACCTTTGAGCAGTTCTGCTCCTTTACAAAGGTTCCATGTCATATGAATACAGGTAATTAGTCGACAGAGTCATAAGATACATTTCCATTCAGAGAAGTGAGGAATAACTATACTACGAGGCAAAAGAGCAGGCATACGATTAAGAAACTAATTTCAAAGGTACAATAAATACAATGTTACAAGATTTAGATGCATAGCTGGTGCAAATACTGAAACTTGGGAAGATTTCTCTGACCAGGAAATTGGGCGGGGAGGAGGGAAGTTGTGTGGGGAGGGGCTTGTGGGGAAGTTAGCAAGTTTGCTGAGTGGGGAGGGGTGCCAGAAGAAGAGTAAGTGCCGGAAAGCAGGGGAACAGGACAGGTAACAGGACAGCAATAGGTTGGAGGAGGAGCAGCCTAGAGGTTTTGTCAGTACTGTAAAAGATAAAGTGATCCTAACACAGTGGTGGGCAGCCTCATTTGCCCAATGTGTTTAGCTGTAACCCTGAGAACACTTCTGTTTGTAAAATAAAAAGAGTATAAAAGTTCAGTGCACCTTTTCATGTATAAATACATTTCAGTGGCAACCCAAAAGTCAGGACCTAGCAGGTGAAGAGATGGTATGGAAGAGTGGCTGGCTCATAGAATTTTACTGACCAAGCATAGGGAGTTTTGGTACAAGACGTGTCAGGATGCAGAGACCAGACAGTCAGGGGAAGTACACAGGAGCAAGGAAAGGATGGGGAATAAAGTGAAGCAGATAAGTAGTTCTGGGCATATCCTTAAACATTAGGAAGTAGGATCACAGTCGCACACGCTGCATGAGACGAGATGCGCATGCAGTTGAGACTTGAAAGGGCCAAGCTTTGGTTTGGAAATAGATATTTTATTTATGAAGTGCCCAATTCCTGGGATTCTGGGCGCTGTACAATAAAAACAACAATACAACAATCCAAGTATTTAAGTCATGCAAGAAACACACTTATAATATAAAAAAAGCATTATAAATACAAACATCATTCTATCTGTACTTAATAACAGAAATTAATCAATATAAACCTGTTGGAACAGTTATGTTTAAAATCCCATTTTAAAGACTATCAAGGGAGCCCACTTCAAGTAATCAGGTAAGGAGTTCCACAGGGTAGGCATGGCCACCGCAAATGCTCTATCCCCTGAGTGCCACAGCCGAACCCTGGGAACCCCAAGGAGGCCTCCCTTGGCAGAATGGTGTACCTGGGCAGATGGTAAGGAACAAGGAGATCTTGCAAATAGACAGGACCCCTTTCATGAAGGGTCTTATAGGTAAGGAGCCCTATCTTGAAGACAGTCCTCCACCTGTCCTGCAGCCAGTGCAGTTCACAGAGGACCAGAGTAATATGCTCACACCTCCTTGCCCCAAGTCAGAAGTCTTGCCACCACATTCTGCACCAGCTGCAGACTGTGGATGCTGCTTCCAGATAACCCAAGGTACAGGGCATTACAATAGTCCAGCCCGGAAGTAACGAAAGCATGCACCAGTGTGGTCAGGTTGTCAGGAGAGATCAGGGCTCAGATTCGGTCAATGTTCCTAAGATGATTGAATCCACTTTTGACCATAGCCCACACCTGAGCATCAAGTGTCAGGCCATCAACTAGGATCACACCCAAATCCTTTACCTGTCTAGAAGGGACAAGGGAAACACCCACAACACTAGGCTGGGGGCGGCCCACTCCTTTCACGATGACCCTGGTCAACCATCAGTACCTCAGTCTTGTCTGGGTAAAGTCTAAGTCAGTTGTGAGTCATCCATGACTGGATTTCCTCAAGGCAGCTGTTAAATACGGAGTCCGACATCAGAGTATCAGGTGCACAGGACAAGTACAGCTGGTTATCCTCTGCATAGCAGTGAAAACCACGTCCATACCACCTGATAATGTCCCACAATGGCAGCATATACACAATGAACAATAAAAGTGACAAGATCAAACCCTGTGGAACCCCACAGATCAGAGGCTTCAGGTTAGATGAGATGAGTCCCATTGTCACCCTCTGCACTCTGCCTGTCCAGTATGAACTGAACCAGTTACTAACATTACCGGACAGGCCACACCAGAACCACAGGCGGTCAAGCAGCACCTCATGGTCCATGGTGTCAAACGCTCCAGAGAGGTCCAGGAGAACCAAGATGGTATGGGCTCTCCTGTCCCTTGCCATCAGGAGATCATTAAGCACCTGCTGAGGCAGTCCGGGTCCAAAGAGGGCTACTTCAAAAGGGGCTAACCAGAACCTTTTTCAAGGACAATGGGAAGACCCCACTCCTCAAGGAACTCCAGACGACCTCAGCAACTACAGTTCCAATCCGGTCCAATGAGGGCAGTGCTTAGAAAATTTAGCCAGAGGGGGGCCCTATACATGAAGGACCACTGCCCTTGTGTAGTGCGATGAAATGGGACTTGGAAGGCTACTTTATAAGTGCCCCTGGTTAGTCTAGGGTTGGCAAAATGGCCAAGGAGAGTTTGCACACCCAGAGGTCGAAGATAGGTGACTTTTTTCGCAAGCAGGCATCCCTTGAATCGGATCTTTTTGCTGAGATTAAGCCAGCCGGTGCTGGAGTAGAGCTAGCATGTATGAGTTAAGCAATGCACCCAAGAACAAGCCTACAGGCTTTGTTAAAGGCAGCATTTATTCTCTTAAGCACAGTGTCTGAAGCAGCCCCATAGACTACAACACCAGAGTCGATAACAGACAGAACTGAGCTGGCTACTGCCAGTTTGATGGTGCTATCAGTGAGGCAGTGTCTGTGGTGGTAGAGTTGTCCCAATCTAGCATTAGCTGCCTTGGCAACGTGTTCAATATGCAGGCCATATGAAAGAGCAGTCAAGAGTGACCCCAAGGTATTTGAAATTGCTGAATGAATCCAGAAGGTTGTTGCTGTGGTTGTGTATTTTGAGAGGATAAGCTTTGTGGTGGTCATGAGGGGAGGCAAACAACATTGTCTTAGTTTTTTAGTAGTTAAATAGAAGCCTGGATTTAAGGAACCAAGCCTCAACTGCAATAAAGTTAGTTTGCAGATGTTTTTCAAGCAGATCAGGTGCAGAGTAATGTGTGTACAGCACAGCATCATCTGCATATAAGAGTGCACTGCATTGGCATGCTTTGGGGAAGTCATTTAGAAACAGACTGAATAGCAGGGGACCCAAGATAGAACCTTGAGGTACCCCGTGGAAACAATATGACAGTCTTATACAGCACCATGTATTCTAACCTGCTGTGTTCTCGTGGAGAGTTAGCTCCTGAACCAGAATATAGATACAGAGGATATCCCAGAGTGGGCCAGTTGGCTTAGAAGTAGTTCATGATTAACTGTATCAAAGGTCTTGGTGAAGTCCATGTAGATGGCTCCTACCAAGAGCCCCTGGTCCAGTGCCTCATGAATGTAGTCAATGTATTCCACCAGGGCCATAGTCATACTATTTGCCTTGCTGAAACCATACTGCTGCTGGCACTGAAGCTTGTATTTGGCAAGATAGTCGACTAATTGGTCATATACTATTCTTTCAAGGGCCTTCAAGAGGGGTGGAAGAATTGCTATTGTCCAGTAGTGAGAGAGATTAGATCCTAGCTCCCCCCCAAAAAAATCAGGGTAGTTAGTAAGGTAAACACCAAGATAGAGAAGTTGATAGGGAGAAGGGCAGGGGTAAATGGAGAAAAAGGCAAAGGCAGTAAGAACAGGGATGGGGCAAAAAGGGGTAAGGTCATCAAAAATGGAGGGTAATGAGTGCCAATGCATGTAGTCCAGGTAACAAGCTCCCTAAACTGGCGGCCTTGATGGACAAGGGATGCCTGGATATTGTGGCAGTCACAGAAACATGGTACACAGAGAACCGTGACTGGGATGTCAACAATCTACAGGAGGGACAGGGAGGGTAGAAGAGGAGGAGGAGTAGCTCTCTATGTAAGGGAAGGGATCAAAGCAATGGAACAAAAGGGTAAACAGGGGAGGATAGGAGGCACTGTGTACCACCCTGAAGACTTGAAATGGCACCACAATCCGCACACGGGTTATATACAGACCTCCGTCTCAGGGGGAGGAAATGGACAAGGAAATGATAGAAGGCATCCTTAGGATGGCAGAGAAAGGGAAGATATTGTTGATGGGGAATCTGAATATGCCAGATGTTAACTGAAGTACCTTTGCTGCAGTCACATCCAAGAGCAGGGCCATTCTTGATACCCTACAGGGGGGCATGCCTCAGACTGCTAGTGTTGGAACCCACTCAGGAGGGAACAATCTTTGACCTGGTACTCTCAAATGGGGATGGAGAGAGGATCTCAGATCTAGAAGTGAGTAGCCATCTTGGAACAAGTGACCACTAAACAGTGTGGTTCACGATAAACTCGGCTGCAGAGTCAAGCCATACAAAAGCGAGGGTACTGGACTTCAGGATGGCTGACATTGTCAAAATGGGAAAGTGCCTCAGAAAAGCACTAGCAAACAGGCAAGAAGGAGGGGTAGAGCAACAATGGGGAAACATCAAAACTGCCATCACAGATGCAACAAGCCTTTGTGTGAAGCAAATAAACAAATCAAAATGAAAGAAAAAAAACATTGTGGTTCTCAAAAGAGGTATCAGGAAAGGTTAGGGAGAAAAAGATAGCATTCAGGAAGTACAAGGAAACATAGGAGCAGGACAGAGGACTGTACCAGTTAAAGCAGAAGAAAGCAGGGAAGGCAGTCAGAACAGCAAAGGTCCAAACCAAGGAAAAGATAGCCAACTCGGTTAAGAAGGGGCATAAAACCTTTTATAGGTACATTAGGGATCGAAGAAAAACAAAAGGAGGGATAGTGAGGCTTAATAAAGGGGAGGGTGGTGGACAGAGAGGGACAGTGAAAAAGCAGTGACACTGAATGAATACTTTTGCTCAGTATTCACAAAAGAAGGGGAGGGGTACCAAATCCAATTAATAGAAGCACTCTGGATAGTGGGGTTGATAACAGTCCTTTCACAGAAGAAAGGGTTCTGAAAGAACTCTTAAAACTGAAGGGGGACAAAGCAATGGGGCCTGATGGGATTCGCCCCAGAATTCTAAAAGAACTAAGGGGAGAACTAGTGACACCACTGACTACCCTTTTTAATAAATCATGGGAGGATGGTTTGGTATCTGAGGACTGGAGGAGGGCAGATGTGATTCCCCTTCACAAAAGTGGGAGCAAGACAGAGGCAGAAAACTACAGACCCGTCAGTTTGACCTCAGTGGTAGGAAAAATGATGGAATCACTTCTAAAGGAAAGAACATTTGAGTACCTAGAGGCCAGTGGGGCGCAGGACCCAAGGCAGCATGGATTCACAATGAGAAGGTCATGTCAGACAAATCTAATCGATTTCTTTTACTGGGTGACCAAAGTAGTAGACCGGGGAGGAGCTATGGACATGGTCTACCTAGACTTTAGCGAGGCCTTTGACACAGTCTCACACAAAAGATTAATAAAGAAATTAGCCAGCCTGGGAGTGGGTCCCAGGGTGGTAGCATGGGTAAAACATTGGCTGGACAACAGGACACAGAGGGTTATAGTAAACGGAGTCCACCCCGAAGAAAGGAGGGGTTACTAGTGGGGTATCGCAGGGTTCAGTACTAGGTCTGGTCCTTTTTAATGCCTTTATAAGTGACATTGCAGAGGGACTGGAAGGAAAAGTATGCTTATAATAATAATAAAACTTTATTTATTTAGTGCCTTTCAAATACCAAGGCGCTGTAAAAATGAATCATAAAATCAGAATATAAATATAAAAACAACATTTCATAACAGCATCAGTCCACAAAAGCCTGGTTCCACAAAAGAGTCTTAGAATCCCACTTAAAGGCTTTCACGGTCGTGCATTCTCTAAGCCGGTGAGGCAGAGAGTTCCAGAGGGTTGAGGCTGCGAACCCAAAGGCCCTAGCCCCAGAAGACTTCAACATAACCCTCAGAACCTCTAGCAACCCCTCGTCGGCTGAACGGAGCTGTTGCATGGGGTGGTAAGGAATCAGAAGCTCTTTCAAGTAGTCAGGACCGAGTCCATGCAGGGCTTTGAAGGTCAAAAGACCTACTTTAAAGGTGATCCGCCACTGTATAGGCAGCCAGTGCAGATCGCGCAGCACAGGGGTAATATGTGTCCTTCTAGTCACCCCTGTCATTAACCTTGCTGCAGCATTCTGCACTAGCTGCAAGCGGCGGATATCAACCCCAGGAAGCCCCAAGTAAAGGGAGTTGCAATAGTCAAGGCGAGATGTCACGAAGGCATGGACCAGCACGGGTAAATCGCTGGACGGAACAAGGTGTTTCACCCTGGCGATGTTCCTAAGATGGTAGAATGCGGACTTAACAACTGCTGACACCTGATGACGAAGAGTCAGCCCGTCATCAAGCACCACTCCAAGGTTACGCACCCGTTCAGAGGTGAGGATCAGATCCCTCCCCAGCAATATGCCAGAGGGCTGACCGGACCCCAGCCCCCCTGACCCACGACCCGGGTCCACGACCAAAACCTCAGTCTTACCGGCGTTCAACTTTAACCAGCACAGATTCATCCAGTCCAGGATTTCAGCGAGGCAGCTATTAAATACCGAGAGAGCACTAACCTGGTCGGGGCAAAGAAAGGTAGAGCTGGATATCATCAGCATAGCAGTGAAACCTCAGCCCATACCTTCTTATGATGTCTCCGAGGGGCAGCATATACACTGCAAACAACATGGGGGAAAGCACCGAACCTTGGGGGACACCACATTGCAGAGGGAAGGGATCGGAGGAAAAATTCCCCGACACAACTCTCTGCATTCTCCCAGATAGAAAAGATGAAAACTATCTGAGCACTGTACAAGACAGTCCACAGATGAACTCCAGACGTTCGAGCAAGACCCCATGGTCTACAGTGTCAAAGGCTGAAGAGAGATCAAGGAGGACCAAGATAGAGCGGTTCCTCTGATCTCTCGCCATCAAGAGATCATTGAGCACCCGAACCAGAGCAGTCTCGGTATTATGCCTCTTATGAAAACCAGACTGGAGAGGTTCCTAGATATTATGGATGGTTAAGTGGTCCTCCTGCTGGTTTGCCACTACCTTCTCAATAACCTTCCCAATAAAGGGAAGGTTAGAGATCGGTCTGTAGTTGGAAAAAACATCCGGGTCCAAAGAAGCCTTCTTCAAAAGGGGAGTCACCACAGCTTCCTTTAGGGAGCTCGGAAACTCACCCAATTCTAGGGAGCACCAGATTATTTGAACCAGAAACGGGCCAACGATCTCAACACAACCCAAGATTAGGGAGGTAGGGCCCAGATCTAAACTACAGCACGTAGGGCGCATCCCCTGGACGATCCGCATAATATCACTGAACGTCAGCGGGTCAAAGGAACACCAGGAGGCAGAGGATTCCACGACCAAAAGCTTCCCCCTTAGAGTGTGCTGGACTGATGTCAGCAACCTTATTCGCAAAGAATTGAGCGATCTCATCACACTCCGTTTGTGAAAAGGCTCGACGGAGCTGGAGACAGGCTGGGTTGCACAGCCTGTCCACAGTTCTGAAGAGCTGAGCCAGTCGATTCTGAGTGACAGAGATCTCCCTGGACAGGAATTCTGCCTTCTTATGGGAGATCTCTGATTGGTAGAGCCGATAATGCTCCTCCAAACTAAGGCGGTCGGCATCCAGAGCAGATTTCCTCCAATGACGCTCTAACCGTCGTCCCACACATCGCAACTCCCTCAAGGACCCATCAAACCATGGAGCCCGAGGGCGAAGAGAGAGGGGACGAACACGGACAGGAGCAATTGAGTCCAGGGCTGAGGAAATGGCCTGGTTATAAGCTAAAAATGAAAATTACGTACCTACCGTAATTCTTGATCTTCTTGGACGAGTCTCCACCACTCATTCACACTATTGGGATCTGCGCCGGAGGCACTAGGACCCATCGGGAGCAAACTTTTTGCTGGGGGATCGACGCCAGAGATGGCGCCGCGAGCCCCAGCTCGCGTGTCAATGACTTTCTCGGCGTCGACTCCCCAACCGCCTCAGTACCTTTTTTACCAAGGAGGTGCAGCGTAACTAACCTAGAAGGGTAGCCTAACCTAAAAACCCGGACATAAGATAGTCCGGACGACCCGCGTAAGAAGGGTCAACAAAGAAGTCTTCAAGGCCTAAAGATTTGAGGGAGTGAAGACCAACAAGAGAGGTGAGCTCGGGGGAAGGAGGGTGGGCGTGTGAATAAGTGGTGGAGACTCATCCAAGAAGATCAAGAATTACGGTAGATACGTAATTTTCATATCTTCCTGGACATAAGTCTCCACCACTCATTCACACTATTGGGAGAGTACCGAGCTAATAATCCCCCAAGAGGGCGGCAGGAGAAACCAAGAGCTCACGTTTCTTAAGACAGAAGACCATTAAGGATGGCTCTGCCAAAGGAAGAATGTCGTCTGGCATGGACATCGAGTGCATAATGCTTAAGGAAAGTATGCACTGAGCTCCAGGTGGCTGCATTGCAGATGTCTGCAATGGGCACGTTGCGGATTTCCGCTAGGGATGCCGCTACCGCTCTGGTAGAGTGAGCGTAAACTCTACCCTCCAATTTAACCTGCACCATGGAATAGCAGTGACGAAGGCACGCCACTAGCCATGCTGATATACATCTAATAGCGACAGGTTGACCCAGCCGGGCCTCACTGAAGGAAACGAACAGTTGCTGGGCTTTACGAAAATCCTTGGTTCTATCTAAGTAGAAACGCAAGGCCCTCTTAACATCCAGAGAATAAAGAGAGTGTTCCCCTTCATTTTGGAAGTCCGCAAAATAAGAGGGAAGGACCAAAGGTTGGTTAAGATGAAATTCTGACACTTTAGGAAGAAATTTAGGATGAGTACGAAGGACTACTTTGTCCTTATGGAACACAGTATACGGAGGGTCTGTGACCAGGGCATGTATCTCAGAGACCCTACGGGCTGAGGTAATGGCCACTAGGAAGGCAGTCTTCCAGGTGAGGAACTTTAGTTCACAGGTAGCTAGAGGCTCAAAAGGTTTCCGGGTGAGCATGTCTAGCACAAGATTAATGTCCCAGGCTGCAACCGGACGTCTTGTAGGGGGTCTGGTGTGCAGAATGCCCTTAAGAAATCTCTTAACCATAGGTAACTGAGCCAGGGAAAAAGAAAAACCCGCTCATGATACGCTGAAATGACACTAAGGTGAACCTTAACTGTAGAGTACTGGAGACCTGAATTTGAGAGGTCCAAAAGGTACTCTAAAACTTTATCTGGAGGGCAGGAAAAGGGATTCAAAGAGGACTTTGCACACCAGAGGGAGAAACGCTTCCACTTAGCCGTGTAAGTTTTCCGAGTGGCTGGCTTCCGTGCAGCCAGAAGGATATCAGAAACTCTTCGAGAGACATTAAACCGATTTACTTCTACCTCTTCAGGAGCCAAGTGTGAAGGTGAAGAGATCTCAGATTTGGATGGACCACCGGTCCCTGAGTTAAAAGGTTCATCTGCAGGGGAAGTGGTCTCGGAGGAACTGCCAACATACTGTTGAGAAGTGGAAACCACAGTTGTCGAGGCCAAAAGGGAGCAATGAGAATCATCTTGTCTCCCTGAGACTCAAACCTGAGGAGTACTCTCTGAATTAGAGGAAGAGGCGGAAAGGCGTAAAGAAAGCGTTTTGTCCACCGCAGCCTGAACGCATCCTGACAAAAAATGCCAGGCCCTGGATTTCTGGAGCAGAAGAGAGGCAGTTTTGCGTTGAGTGGGGACGCAAAAAGGTCCAGGTCCGGAGTTCCCCACTCTTCGAATAGTGACTGAACTATGGTTGAGTCGAGAGACCACTCGTGAGGATCTGTCTCTGTTCTGCTGAGACGGTCTGCCAAGTCGTTCTGTACACCTGGCAGGTAGATTGCTTGAATTAGAGCCTTGTGCTCCAAGCACCATTCCAGACCCTCATAAACTTCTCTGCATAAGGGGTAAGAATGAGCACCGCCCTGCTTGTTGATGTAATACATCACTGCTTTGTTGTCCGTTTGGAGGAGAATATTCTTGTGACAGAGAATGTCCTTCAAAGCTCGGACAGCATAAAGGATGGCTCTCATTTCTAGGACATTTATGTGAAGTTGGGACTCGAGTTGAGTCCACACACCCTGAGTGTGGAGAGCCTGACAGTGAGCTCCCCACCCCATTAGTGAGGCGTCTGTGGTAATGGAGATCTGATGGTCCAGAGGGGCAAAGGGGTATCCCTGCAGGAGATTGTCCTCTTGAGACCACTAGGTGAGAGACCTCTGTAAGGGTTCTGTCACCTTGATGAGATAGGACTGTGGGTGAGTGGTTGGAGACCACTGAGAACTGAGCATCCACTGGGTGGTTCTCATGTGCAGACGGGCCAGAGGTACAGTGAACACTGAGGAAGCCATGAGGCCCAGCATCTGTTGCATCGAGAGCGCTGTAACTGACCTGTTCTCTCCGATGTAAAGGGCCATCTGAAGGATATCGTTCCTTCTGTCCTCTGGGAGAAAAGCCTTCGCACAGGATGTGTCCAGAAGGGTCCCTATGAAAAGGAGCCTCTGGGAGGGCTGCAGCTGAGATTTCTTGAGGTTTAGCAGGACTCCCATGGACGTATAAGGAGGTGAGAGGCCATCTCTACGGCATCCAGAGTCACTTGCCAGAAGCCAATCGTCCAGATAAGGGAACACCTGTATTCCAAGTTTTCTGAGGTGCGCTGCGAGAACTGCATAACACTTTGTAAAAACTCGCAGCGCCGAGGATAGCCCAAAAGGCAGGACTCTGAACTGATAATGTTGTCCCAGAGCCACAAATCTCAGGAATTTGTGATGCCTCGGGTGAATGGGAATGTGCTGGTAAGCATCCTGCATGTCTAGGGAGGCTAACCAGTCGTGCTGATGAAGCAAGGGTAGCAGGGTTCCTAGAGAAATCATTTTGAATTTCTCCTTGGGGAGAAATTTGTTTAGCTTTCTGAGATCTAGAATGGGGCGCATTCCCCCCAGACTTCTTTGGAACCAGAAAGTAATGAGAGTAGAACCCTGTGTTTCGTTGATGCAGCGGCACAAGTTCTACTGCCCTGTTGTTTATAAGGCCCTGAATCTCGGCAGTGAGAAGGTCTGACTGAAGGGCAGACAGCCTGGGCTGTCGTTTGGGAGGACAATCCGGAGGGGTTTCCACAAAATTGAGAGAGTACCCTTCGCGGATTATCCGAAGGACCCATTTGTCTGAGGTTATGGACTTCCACTGGCTGTAGAAGTGCATCAGCCGACCTCCCACCGGAGAGGAAAAGTCCACCTCGAGCAGTTGAGGTGGGACTTGGGCCAGCAATTCATAAGGTAGCGCTGGGCGTTTTGGGCCCTTGCGCTTTCCACTGCGCCTTCTTTTGACGTTGGGCAGGTTGGTTCTTTTGGAAACTTCCTCTGCCTCTGCCTCGAAAGGACTGACGGTTATGAAACTGGTGTTTACTGGCATGCCCTCGAGAGGGGGCAGGAGGGGGTCTAGCCAACTTAATGGCTGACCTAGTCTTTTGTGTAGCTTCTAGAGCTTGCTCGACCTGAGGACCAAAAAGGTATGCACCATCAAAGGGCAATGCCATTACCTGCTGTTGCGCATCATTAGTGAAGCCTGAAGTGCGGAGCCAGGAGTGGCGGCGGGTGCAAATACCAGCAGCTGCTGAACGGGAAGCGGAGTCGAGCGTCCATGGCTGCTTTAACCTGTTGGTTGTTAGATTCAATACCCTGGTAATAGTTTGAAGAAGCTCTGGTTTTGAATCCGACTCCGGAAGAGCTTCAACCATTTGCTTGAGAGAGTGCCACAGGATATACTCGTACTGAGAAAATAGCCCTGGTAACTGGCAATACGCATACTTAGGGTAGAAGCAGCAAAGACTCTCTTACCTAAGGTGTCTATCTTACGAGATTCCTTGTTAATCGGTCGAGCTGTAGTGGTTTGAGGAAGGACGACCTTATCATTCTCTGCCAGGACTACAATAGGATCTGCAAAGGCTTGGGATGCCAGAATGGGACGATCCTTGGGGGCTGAATATTTTCTATCAATGGATTTAGCCACCGATGAAGAGAGAGCAGGATTATTCCATACCATTTGAGACAGCGTCTCGAAGGAAGGCTGAATCGGAGGAGTCAAATCCATAGGGATCTCCGAGGCGTGAAGGTATTGGAGTCTTAGCAATTTCCCAGGATCAAGTCTGTAGTCTGGAGAGAAAGTGTGGAAATCATATTCTTCAGCAGAGACTTAAATGACAGGTCCTCAACCACAGGCTCTGCAGCAGTAAAGATCCTTCGTCCACCTCATCGCCCACCGAAGGTCTGGGTCAGGCTCAACGTCATCTCCTGACAGTCCAGGAGGGACTGTATGGACAGAAAGGATGAAAGCCAGAAGAGGAGGAGGAAAGAGACAAAAGGAAAATCCCGAGAGCCCCGGTGGCCGAGGCGCATGGCGCCGAGAAACGACACGAAGGCCCGCCTGGGCACGAAGACAATGCCCGGCCACACAGCACCATAAGCGATGCACGAGAAGCCGCGGCACCGCGGGTGGCACTGAAAAGCCTCACGGTGCCGCGGGCGATGCCAAGAAGCCGCGCGGTGCTGTGGGCGATGCCGCGAAGCCACGCGACACCGCGGGCGACGCCGAGGACAGCGCCGTGAGGCTACACGGCACTGAAGGCGCTCCCAGAGACAGAAAAACAGGTTTTGAAGAAAAAAGAGCAGGCGATAAGGGCATTGGTGTGGCCCCCTGCACCGAAGCCATGTGGGGGGGGGACACCTAAGCACGGAGTCGACGGCACCGAAGAAGGTGCCGCGCGACCAGGAAAGTCCAACCGCCCTACCTGGTCACCCAGAGAGCCCGAAGGCCCCCGAGTGACCGAGCCAGGTAGCCGAACCAACCTCCGAGCCCATTGCTCCATAAGAGCGGCCCACTGATGAAACTGCTCATCTGAAGATCTACCTGCGGGCGGGGTAGGAGTCCGATGTCGAAGACGTCGGCTACCAGAAGCTGCTGTTGGCGACTCCGAAGGAGGAGACCGGCAACTAGCCCCGATTACCGAACGTCTATGCGCAGACGTACCAGAGGGCGACCTCGAGTGATGCCTTCTCTTTTTAGACCTGCGGGCCGAAGAAGAGCTCGAGGCCGAACGGTGCCGAGAATGCAACCATTTGGCTTTATGCTTCAGGGGACCGCCCATCCCCCCGGGCATTGGACTGACCGTTGTCAGACCCCCCTTCCGGAGAAGGCGGCGGACCGGACCCAGCCCGACTGACTGAACAGCTTTCATACGAAGTCTCCCTACCATCACCTGACCTGCTCATGGTCGACTCCGTCAGTGTAGGCAGAGACTTCTTTATCATTTTTATTTAAAAATAAGAATAACTTAAGCGATACTGTATCAAGATAATACTACAAAATAATAAAAACTGAAAACTATGCTGCTGGTTTGAAGTTTAACTCCCGACAGGCGAGCGACGTCGTCACTGAAGCGCCTTGCTGGACAGCGGGAAAAAAGACAAAGATGGTTGAAATTCGACACGAGATAGTCACATTACCCGCTGAGCTGGGGCTCGCGGCGCCATCTCTGGCGCCGACCCCAGCAAAAAGTTTGCTCCCGATGGGTCCTAGTGCCTCCAGTGCAGATCCCAATAGTGTGAATGAGTGGTGGAGACTTATGTCCAGGAAGATCCATAGCCTCTGGACCCAAGCTGGCAGTCGGAAACTCTGAGAGGTTCAACATCACCATCAGGTCTTCAGGGCACACATCCCGTAAAGGGCGGTATAGAACCATCTCCACAGGGGCAGACCTACGAAGGGGAGCACAAAAATTGAAGCTCATGGTGTAGTGATCGGACCAACTGACAGGTTCCACCACCAAATCAGAGGCCTCAATCCCCAGGAGAAAAACTAAATCCAAGGAGTGACCATGATTATGTGTGGCTGAGGAAACAATCTGTGTAAGGCCCAGTGATGTCATCAACTGGAGGAAGTGCTGACCAAAGGCAGAAAGTTCGTCATAGACCCAGGCGTTGAAGTTGCCCAGAACCATCAGTCTCGGCGACTCCAACGCTATATCGGCGACGGAATCTGCCACTTCCTGCAGGAATCGTCTCTCGTCTCCTGGTGGACGGTAGACAAGGGCTATCCTGCAACCCACACCAGCCACGATGGTACACTCAAAGGATTCTGCCTCCTCAACTGGTACACTCGTGAGCCCCAAGCTGGTCTTAAAACAGACCGCTACTCCCCCCCGATCCAATCTTGGGCGGTAAATCACCGAGTACCCAGCTGGAACAGTCACCTCTAAAATAGGACTGGCATTTCCATCCAGCCAGGTCTCGGTGATGCAAGCCAGATCTGCCATCTCAACAAAATCAGAGATAATAGCTGATTTGTTTTTAACAGATCTGGCATTGCACAACACCGCCCGAGTTGGACAGGGATCCGGAGCCATCCCGACTACTAGCCCATCCAAATAGGAGGAGCCCTTGGGTATGGAGACTAGGCATGGAAAACCACGTTCCAGGCTCCATTTCCCCCCAGGGCATCTTCTGGGCTTAACCACCCCTATGTGAGAGGTTCGTTCATTTGCTCTACGGCGTCCACGACCCTCACCACGTCCACCACCCCTCCCAACAACAATACCAAGCGCCCGACAGCGCTGGTAGGTGGAAAATGGGAGGGGAGGAGGGAAAAAAGGGCGGAGGGCGTGGAGGTCGGAGGATGAATATTGCACAACCGGGATACCTAAACAACACATAATAAAACGGGAGACAAACTTACTGCAAGCAAATAAATAAAAAATCCAGGTATCTCTAAAATAAAATACCCACAATTACACTTAAACTAAAAACCCACCCAAAACATAAACCAAAACCTACAAAACTAAACAACCAAAAATGAACTATAAACAGATTATTAAGGAATCCAAGTATGTAAGGACAGGGAGGCCCTCTCACTGCACCCACTGTCCTTTATATGATGAAACAGGATCCAAAAAGAAAATACAGTTATTTTTAGGTACTCTCACTGCCAATGAGTATAATATTGAAAAGTCCAAACATGTAGGGACAGTGAGGCCCTCTCACTGCACACACTGTCTGTCCAGTAAAATCGGTAATATAAAATGAACCAAACAAAATCCAAATTATTCTAAATAAATATACAAAAAATAACAATATACAAATGCGGGGTAGACTTATAAATGGAAGGAAAAGATGACTCTTTGGAGATAATAGTCGATTTAGCTGTGAGGCAACAGGAGGCTTCCCCCCCCCACCTCACCCCAAAACTGCCTAATAAGGCCCAGTTATGCCACTGAGACCCACCACTTCAGATACCCCCAGACCAGCCAAATAAGGCCGGCTCTAGAGTAACTTAGAAACCCCCTCGGTACCCCCCAACTCCTTGAAGGGAACAGGAGGCTCCTGCTAGGTCCCAGACAGCACAACACCAAACGCCCAGGCAAAGAAAGAAAAAGAAAAGGGGGGGGTAATCTCTCAGAACCAAAGCCAACAATGTGGTAGTATTTCCCAAGAAGCCTTAACACAGCTTAAAATCGACTTTAAGGTCCCAGATAAACGATGAAGACTCAAGTCCTAGTACTCACGGTACATCTAAGATACACAGGTTATATTTTCATGTCCAAAAGACAGAAGGCAGTCACAGCAAACGACACCAGCTAGTCCAAGTATTCCAAATACGAGACTGCAAAAATGTTCAACAATATATCCAGCATAGATGTTCTGTATCTACTAAAACCCTTTAATCCCAGGGACAGGAGCCAGAAAAAACTCCCGTACACAGAAAGCACAAAGAGAGCAACAGTAGAACAGTAAACTAATCACAGAGTTTAATTCCTAGGCAAAAGTTCACTCTCTCAATCCCCCAAAACTCCCGCACATAAAGAATGCAAAGGGAGCAGCTGCAAAGGGGATGAGAAAGCCACGGCGACCAAATCCCGGCAAGAGTTGATTCACTCGAATCCTCAGACTCCTTCACAACGTTACACCGCAATAGCAGTTCCAAAACTTTCCACACCCGCTTCTTCAAAAGTTCAAGCTGATTGTAGTTAGAACATGTCAAATGAGGAAGTACCCCCGGAAAACACAGTACATTACCACAAGAATCCAAGAAGTAGTAGAGGGGTCACTAAAACTCTGTTGAACCGCAACAAAACAAATCCAGACAGCAGGTTCCGGTAGCCAGTTTAAATGAAGGCTGGATACAATGCTAACAGAGGAGAAACTCCAAGGTAAAACCCCCGGCAAACGCCAGTGCCGGCAAACACCACAGTCAAAAGGCAGACTCCAAAGATTAATAGTAACAGGACTCCAAGCTATCCCCAGAGCAAATGTCACAACACACAGCTGTAAACGCAGCTCTCAGCACCAGCTAAGCACGAAATCAGGGCAGCCAGGATCGCACAGTTCAAAGATGCACTCCAACATTACCGTAGTGCCGCAATGATTCAGGGTAACGCTACCCGCGAATACGGAAACAGTAACATTTACCAAAACTGATAACTGGTATAAACTAAAAAGAAGCAATGAAAAATAAAAATAAAAATAAAATCACACAAAACTATATTAAAAACTACTATTAAAAATGACTATATAGAGATTAAAATAGAGCAGAAGCAGAACTAAAATAGAGGCTGACCCAGCGTGGTTGCCATCTTGGTCGCCAGCTTCTCTGCAGATGACGCAAAGATCTGCAACAGGGTTGATATACGGTGGGGGATGGAAAGGATGAGAAGGGACTTGGCAAGGTTGGAGGAATGGTCAGAAGTATGGCAGCTTAGATTCAGTGCAAAGAAGTGGAAAGTAATGCACCTGGGAAACAAAAACCGAGGGGAAAAGTACACAATGGGGGAAGTAGTAACAGCAACAAAAATGGAAAGGGACCTGGGGGTAGTCATATCAGATGACCTAAAGGTTAGCAAGCAATGTGAGAAGGCAGTAGGAATGGCTGGAGGGATACTGGGATGTACAGGGAGAGGCATCACCAGTAGAAAACAGGAAGTTTGTATCCCTCTGTACAGACAGTTGGTGAGAACCCATCTGGAGAACTGCATGCAGTTCTGGAGACCTCATCTCCACAAGGACATAGACAGGATGGAGGCAGTCCAGAGGAGGGCAACTAAAATGGTGCAGGGTCTGTAACAGAAGCCATACAAAGACAGACTAAAGGAGCTTAATATGTATACCCTTGAGGAAAGCAGGGAGAGGGGGGACATGATAGAAATGTAAGTACCTCAAGGGACTCAGCAAAGTCCAAGAGGGTAGCATCTTTCAGAAAAAGAGATGTGCAAGAACAAGGGGACACAATTGGAAGATAGAGGAGGGATGGCTCAGGGGCAATGTGAAGAAGTATTTTTTCACAGAGAGGGTGGTAGACGCATGGAACGGCCTTCCTGAGGAGGTCGTGGGATCAAAAACAGTGGGGGAATTCAAGAATGCATGGGACAGACATAAGGCAATTCTTGTGGGGGAGTAGGAAAAAATAGGCTGTTGGTTAACAAGGATCTGCAGCTTCTCCATTAGGTAGGGAAATTGGCAGATTAGGTGGGCCAAGCAGTCCTTATCTGCCATCGAAGTCTATATGTCTATGTTTCTATGTTTTGAAAATGGGAGCGACAACTGCTGCTTTCCAGACTTGTGGCAATTTGCCAATGATGAGCGATAAATTAAGAATCTTGATTAGAGGGGAGAATAGGAGATCCAAGGTGACGGCAACTAACTTGAAGTCTAGCAAGTCACTACTGAAACTGTTTTTTTTGGGGACTTGTTTTAGATATTTGCTAGCCTCTGCTATAGTGATGTCCTTGAGGTGGGGGAGGGGCTAGTAGGTGAGGAGGTATTATTGTCAGTGTTAGTTCCTGTTTGGGGTTCCAATAAGTCAGGGAGAAGCACACTCCGGGTTTGTAAAGGCCTTATTGAAGGCATTAGCAATATCTTTAGGATCTTGTGTGACAGTTCCATTGGTGTTGATTATTGTGGGAGGAGCTTTGCTGGCTTTCCCAGTTAGGGATTTGATGTTTTCCCAGAACATATGACTGTCACCCCAGGAATTGTTTAGTTTGTTTTTATAGTGTGTACTCTTGGCCAAACGGATGGCACTAGTACAGTTGTTCCGAGCTGCTTTATAATTTTGAAGGTCAGTGGGAGACCCAGCACTTTTGGCCGTGTGCCATAGATTGTCCCTAGCCCTAATTTGCTCAAGGAGAAGGGGTGTGACCCAGGACTTATTGGGACCCCTTGATTTTTCTCTTTCTGACTGGTGCATATAATGTAAGTTGCAGGAAGTATTAAATATATCGATAAAGGACTCAATTCCCGTATCGGCATGAGCTGCATTGTAGATGGCCAACCAGTCTTGTGAGTTGAGGTGGGATTTGAGTGAGGCAAGTTGCCCCTTTTTCAACACTTGCAAGGTAATTGTTATAGGAGGGGTTTTAGGAGCCTTATTGGACCAGGTGCATATGATCAGGGAGTGGTTGCTGATGGTGTCCAGATGTACAGTGGTACTGGATATTCTTTCCGGCCTGTTGGTTATTAACCAGTCTATCAGTGTGCTAGTGCCCATCCAAAAATATGTCCGTGTGGGGGATTCCACAATTTGGAACATATCAATGGCTATGATGACATCTTTATACAGTGCCGCCACAAGACAACCAATTAATATTCTTAATCATTTTTCTCCCCATGGTCCCCTGCCGGCTACCTCAGCCGCCCCTTCCCGAGCCATCACCCGAACATCGGACCTCCTCTCCTATGCCCCCATGACTTACCCTTCCTGGCAGGGGTGGTGGGGAGTGACTCTACACACTGCGAATGGATCTAGTGGGGGAGGAGTAATCTCAGGTTGGCGCTGTGGGAGGGGGACCATCTTCATGCTCCACAGCAGGGAACCTTTTTCTGCTTTTCTGTTTTCAAAGTGAGGGGCTTGCAATGCTGCCATTGACATGCAGTGCATGCATCCACATGCTGCACATCAGGCAGCTCCTCTTCCACAACATCTGGGACATGGCATACCGGCCACCAGGGGTCAGGCAAATGCCAGTTCATGGTTCCCACCCTCCCTGGGAGAACTGTCCCTTGGACGCTCGATCCTTTCCCTCCCCGGGCCGACCCCCAGCAACCCACTCACACCATGAACACGGGCCACTGGCGTGGCAGCAGGTAAGGCATGATGCCTCAGCCATTCATGCCACTGGGCCGGCTAGCCAATTGATATTGAAATCCCCCAGCACTAGAACCTCTGAGGTATTCCAGTGATCAGAGAGTATGTTTGGAACTGGCTTTTAGTGGGGATGTACACAAATACTAAAAGTGAAGCATTTTCCTAGTGCACTGAGCTGCATCTGTATGACAAGCAGCTGGGTACTGCCCCCAGTGGGAGAGTTGGGGAGTGCTCTGCTTTGAAGGGTATCTTTGAGATATATATATATATATATATATAACACTGTATATATATATATATATATAAAACACATCCACCTCCATGCCTACCCTGTCTGTCTAGCCTGTATGAAGTACTGTAAATCCTGCCAATTGGATTGCCCGGTCGGGGGGGTTTTAGGGTAAGCCAGGTTTCTATGACAGAAAGAACATCGGGCTTATGTTCACCACCCAGGCCGGCAGGGAGTCATACTTACCCATAAGGCTGCAGATATTAATGGACCCAATTGTTAACTTACCAGTTTTCTTAACTGATGTAGGTATTTTTGGACCTACCACAGGTCTGGGTTTGGGATGAATGTTTCCTGAGAGCATTAAAAACAGCCAGGCCAGCCTAAGGGTGTGGAGTTTTAGCAGTTTTTTTGCATGAGATTTGTTGTGGGAGATCAGTTTACATTTATCTTTGTTAACAGCAATTATTCGTTATGTTCAGCTGAACAGGGGAAGAGGTTACACTCCATCCACATAATGTGTGTGCCACATAAGTGTATGGGGGCAGGCAACAGTGCATGTGGTCTCGGTCGCAGGGGATGTTATGGGATACATAGGCTGTACTAGGGAATAAGATGACATCAGCTTTTGGGTACTAGTGTTAAAGGATGAGGAGGGACAGATGAAGTGTTGCTCCAAGGATGAGCAAGAATAAGAGAATTGCCATTATGAGGCATGCGAATTAGAATGGGTTAAGGTCCCCTTGGTGCTGTCTACTAGTACAGGATGTGTTTGAGAAGTAGGGGTTGGGGGAAGTTGGGTGAAGTCTAAGCAGGGTGCAGTGGCCAGGGATATAAAGCCTGGGAAAGTTCTGAAGAATAACAGGGCAGACAGAATAGCGCAGTGTTTGGATGCTTGCCTACAATGTAGAGGACTGAGGGTTCAAGGCCGAGGTCGAGAAGGATGAAAAGTATTGGGAGAAGATAGCAAATTCAGGGGACCAGAGGAGCTGTAGAGGGCTAGAAGCCGGGGATGGTTAGAGAGATATAGTTGATATAGGAGGTTGTGAGTGGTTAGAGACTGACCCCTAGAGGTCACATAGTAAAACCTGCAAGTGGAAAACTGGGGACTGACTTAATCATCTTCCAGTAGTCACATGACCAGTCATGTGACCTCTGTGGCCCTATAAGGCTAGGGACAGCGGTCTGTGAGTGGGTGGGGTAGTCAACGCTGCCCGTCGCCGGGCTAACACCCCACACTAAGTCTTCTCCAGTGTACAAACTGCTGAGTGTTCCTGTAGGGCTGTACCTTGGTTTCTGGCTCCTGTGCTGGTGTGGTCCTCATCAAGCAGAATAGAGCGAGTTGGGGGGGATCAGCTAGAGCTTAATGAAAAACTAATGGAAACAAAGGGAAAGGACATGAGACGGGAGACCAAACAAGACTCGGACTGCATCACTACTGCGCATGCACTCCCTAAGGAGATCAGGACACCAGCATCAGGTAATTTAATCACATCTGCTAGAATTCGAACTAAAACACAGTAGCTCTGTGCGGTTACAATGTCTAGGTTCCTTAAGACTCTATACACAAACCCTATATAACATGCTTCGTAGCTGGCAAACAATTAAGGTAACAATAGTAGAACCCCACAAACATGCACAGCTGCTGGTAAAGCAAAAACAATCGGCTCAGTCAGCTAACAGATTTAAGATCTTTAAATAAAAAGCTACTAGAGGAGCTCAGCTGAAATCGGACTGGCTGATGACAAGTCATCACAGATTTTAGCGTGATCATTTTCCTGCTTAACACCCCAAACTAAACAATCTACTCCAGTGTGCAAGACACTGAGTGTTCTTGTAGGGCTATACCTTGAATTCTGTCTCCTGTGTTGGTGCGTTCCTCACCGGGCACAACGGAGCAAGTGAACTGACTATCCTTTCAGTGATGGACGATGGCTTGATCACCTCGGCCATCTTTGTCGACCTAGCCAAAGCTTTTGATACTGTTTCCCATCCCCTGCTTCTTGATTCACTCTTCTCAGCTGGGCTTGCTCCGTCAGCCACCAACTGGTTTAAATCCTACCTCACTGGCAGGACCCGGTCGGTGAGAATCCTTGATTCCATCTCCCCTCCGCTCTCCATCAACACTGGTGTCCCTCAGGGCTCAGTGCTCGGTCCCCTACTCTTCCCCATTTTCCTTAATGATCTTCCCACAGCCTGATCATCCTCTTCTATCCACTTGTACGCTGACGATACTGTTTTGTACAGTTCCAGCAAAAACCCTGCTGTTGTGCAAACCAGCTTACAGCATGATTCAGCCAAGTTCAGCTCTGGTTTGCTTCTCACCAGCTTTTTCTATTTGCCAAGAAGACAGTCTCAATGACCTTTGGCACCAGGCAGAGACACTCTAGGCTCCTGGCCCTACCTACCTTCCACACCCTTGATGGGACCATCTTGGAAGATACCTCCTCATTTAGATATCTGGGAGTTTGGCTGGACCAGAACCTTAACTTCTCTGTGCGTATCGATGCTCTCCTAAAGAAACTGTGCCCCAAGCTTGTTGCTCTGTACAGGAATCGTAGTTGCAACCCGCTGACTGTGAGGTGTGAAATTGTCCAGAAGATGATACTCCCCATCTTTGATTACTGTGACGTAGTCTATGGTGCTGCTCCCAGATCTTCCTTGACCAAGTTGGACACTCTTTAACTCCTTCTGCCACTTTACTATCGACTCCCCTTCCCAATCCCAGCACTGTGAACTCTATCGCTCTCTAACCTTCCTTCCACTATCTCACAGATGCATCTCTCACTGTGCCAAACTAACCTCCAAATTCTGGTTCGGGGTCCCCCATCTCTCATCCTCTCTCTCATCCTCTCTCTCCACTCCACCTCCCCCCACCCACTCTCTCAGATCAAATGACACCCACACCTTGACTGTCCTTTACCGCTCCACCCTCATCGGTCAGACTGGTTTTGCCCATCGTTTCCCTAAAATCTGGAATCCCCCCCTCCCGAAATACAACATTCCTCCTCCAAATACTACTCCCTTACCTCTACCCTACACAATTACCTTTCCCTCAGCTATTCCTGCTTTAACCCACCTTAATACGTATCCCTAGTTTCTGCCTTCCTACCATGACCCCACCAGCAGGGTTCTGAACATCCTGAAGGGGGAAATCAGAAAATGGCTACCCCTTCTCCTCATATTCAGTTCTTGCCTCTCCTTCCTCTCTTCTCCACCTGCCCTTCTGGGTCACCAGTGTGCACACCCTAACCCCATCCTTTTTACTCCAACAGCACTTGCGTACTACCTTGAGCCTGCTCTCGGTACACTCATGCACAATAAATGGCTCTATCACATTATTACTGTTTTGTACATTTATATGTTCTTTTGTATGATTTTGGATATGTATTGTAATTTGCCCAATGTTCCACTACTGTTTATTGTACAATGCCTTGTGTTCCAACTATTGCACAATCTTACAGTGTTGTATTGTTTGTACCACCCACATACTATTGTAACTGATTATCCTTCACAACCCTATGTAATCCCTCCCTCCAGGTCGCGCCATGAGACAAGCAACTTGTTGTTCAGTGTGCCCTCCTGGTGAAACATTTCTATAAATAGATAAATAAATAAAGGGGGTAATTAGCTGGAGCCTTGACTTCTGGCTCCTGTGCTTGTGTGCTCCTCATCGGGCAGAATGAAGCGAGTGAAGGGGGGGGATTAGCTGGAGCCTTGACTTCTGGCTCCTGTGCTGGTGTGCTCCTTAATGGGCAGAACAGAGTGAGTGTGGGGGAGATTATCTGGATCTGCACAATCTGAAGCAGTTCACTTGGAAGCGTAAGTTCTGGAGGGTCACTCTGAATCGGATCATTCTGTCTCTAGAATGAAACATGTGGCTTTGCTCCCTGGACCTTCAAGATGCATTCTTCCACATCCCTGTCCATCTCACCACTGGTACCTCTGGCTCCAAGAGTAAGGGATTCGGTACTAGTTCCAGGTCATGCCCTTTGATCTCTCCTCTACACCCTGGATCTTCACCAAGTGAATGGCAGTGGTAGCACCCTACTGGCAATGCCTAGGCATCAGGGTGTATCCTTATCTGGATGACTGGCTGCTTGCTGGTTCTAGCCAAAGAGGCCATAGTGAGTGAGGTCCAGAGATCTGGCTCTGCAGACCTACTGAGACTTAGACCTGCTGATCAATCTGGATAAGTCTGAAGTGGTACCCACACAAGTGATGAAGTTAGTTGGGGCAAAACTAAACTCCCTGTGAGCCGAGGCCCAACACCCTGTGGACCGCGCACTGGATCTTGTCTTCTTTGCCTGATCATTTTTGGTTGGACTCTCACGTTCTGCAGGTGTTTTCCTACATCTGCTGGTGTACATAGCATTCTGGATCAGCATGGCCCACTGGGCCCACTGGCAGATGCCACCCCTGCAGTGGATGTTGTGCCGCTGTTTTTCAATTAATCTTTATTTTACCAGGTGAAACACCATTAAGTGACCACATTTTCAAGGTGGACCTGGGAAGTTAAGATAATGTACAGTAAGAAAACAGTATACATAATACAGAATATGGGTACACAGGATGAATATGTAACAATGTGAGACTTATACAATAGAGAAATCTGGAGAACAATATTCTGAGAAGGCAAAAAAGTCTATAAACAATATGTACAAGTAGGTTGCAGTTTACAATATATACAAATGCCTGCAGGCAGTACAATAAGAGTATCCTTGAGACAACATATAAATAAATACTAGGATACCCACTGAGCGCCTCACATATCGGGAGGGAAGAGGAAGTGGGGACATTATGCATACTAGGGCGGAGGAGGAGGAAAGAGCAGGATGCAAGAGGAGACAGGAGGAAGGAGGAGATACAAAGCGATGGGAGGCACAACTTTACTTAGTGAGGGTGGTGTCAAGTGCACCAAGAAAGGCAACTGCAGACAGATAATACCAGGCCACAATCAGGGGAAACATTCACATGCCTCCTTGATACATTGTGAATAAAGTGTCTTGAATGAGGCCAGGGAGATAGGGTGGGCCACCTTTAGAGATTTTTTGCAATTTATTCCACAGTTGGGGTAGAGTGAAACTTGTAGAGGACCTACCGAATCTTTATTTGACCTTAGGTATGGATAAGGTGATATAAGTGGAGCTTCTCAATGCATACTTGCTTATTGTACTTGGGGTAAACAACTATGTACATAGGCAAGTTCTTTGTGATTACTCTATAAATCCAGAAGGCAGCATTTCTTTGCCTTCTGAAAGTGAGAGATGACCAGCCAACTAAGGTGTAGAGAGAGCAGTGATGCACAGAATACGGTGCACCAGAGATAAGTCTTATGGCTCTATTGTACAGCACATTGTTTAGCTAATGCAGTTGCAGGAGCTTGGCCATAAAGGAAGTCACCATAGTCTTTTTTTTTAGCATCCTGAGTCAGCAGGTGTTTGATCCAATAAAATAGGCCAAGTCTCTGCTTAAGAAGTTTTATGATATCCTCGATATGAGTAAGGAAGGAGAGATTATGGTCAATCCAGACCCCCAGATGCTTGAAATTGGGTACAAAGTCTAATAATTCACCTAGGAGAGTAGTAAGCTTTGGTACGAAACCTAGGGTAGCAGGATTAGGGGTATAGATTAGGTGAGAGAGAAGCATCGTCTTAGTTTTTTTAGCGTTCAAAAGAAGCTTCTTGTTCAGAAGATTTAATTGGAGCTGCTTTAACTCCTGCTGTAAGTCAGAGCAGGCTGCTTCGGGGGGTGGGTCTGCTAATATAAAGGACTGCAACATCTGCGAAAGGATGAATATTTGCAGATTTTATTCCCAAATCAGTACTACTAATGTAGAGTGCGAAGAGCAGTGGTCCCAATATGGAGCCTTGTGGGACACCCCTGAGCAAGGGTTTCAGTGGTGAGAATTCCCCTTCTGCTTTTACCTGCTGAAGATGACCTTTGAGATAGTTTGAGAACCATCTCATGGAAGGGGGGAGGTCAAGACCAATCGTACGGCGAGTGTGTAAAAGCAGGTTGTGATCAACAGTGTCGAATACCTTGCTCAAGTCCAGGAATACTGCATGTACAAAGTTTTTCTCAGCAAGGGCATCCCACCAGTCATTAGTCACTTTTGCAAGGGCTGAAATTGTGCTATGATGTGGCCTAAATCCTGATTGCAGAGGATTAAGTAGATTAGAGGAGTCCACGAACTTCCTAAACTGTGTACTATTTTCTCCAACATTTTAAAAAGTATGGGGAGTAGGAAAATGGGTCTGTAGTTATTCGGATAACCTGGACCACCGGATTTGTAGAGAGGGATCACATGGGCAGTTTTCCAACTATGTGGGATATCACATTGCATACGTGATAGGTTGAAGAGGTGTGTAATTGGCGCAGCCAGGATATGATGACTAAGTTTTAGGAGGTATAGGTCAATTGTCTGCACCTGCACTCTTCCTACAATCCAGCTGTAAAATTAAATCCTCCACTTCTTTCAGAGATACAGGCTGAAAGGCGAAGGCTGTGGCATTCACTGAGACGTTAGCGTCCAGTTTTACTGGATCCTGTAGACCAAGTTGAGAGCGGAGGTTACTGGCTGGGAAAGTATCGAATGCAAGGCCACCAGTGGTGAAGCGGTTATTGAGAAGGTCAAGGATTGTATGTTTATTGGTCACTGTGGTGGAACCAGAAGTGATTTTACCAAGCAGCGAGTTAGCAGATGCATGACCTTCTATTTCCTTGAGCGTTTTTCAGAATTTGGCAGAGCATCTGAGGGAAGAGTCCAGTCCGGTGTGGAAATAATTTGTTTTAACCTCCCGGACCATCTTTGTATAGCAGTTCCTATCCATCCTAAATGCTGTCCAGTCTGCTGAAGTTTTGGTTCTCCAAGCTTTTTTCCATAGTGAATCTCTATAAAGCAATGCAGTCTTCAACTCTGCCGTAAATCAAGTACAGGACTTTTTCTTTGTTCAGCTTTTAACCAGGGGTGCATGCTTATCGATGACCCTGAGGACACTTTCCTGGAAGACACCATGTGCAGCATACACTGTTTTGGCTAAATAGAAGTGCTGCCACTTAAATGAGTTCTGCAGGTCAAAAATAAATAAACGGAGGTCCAAATTTCAGCAATTCCTCTTGAAGGTATATTTGGAGGTGGAGACTGTTTTTTTTTATGGCTCGCACATAGGCAGTGTAACAGTGGTCACTGGTGTCAGTGAAGAAGACACTAGCATGAGTAAATAGGTGAGGTCTATTTACTAAAATAAGGTCTAATAGGGTGCTATCACTCCATTTTTTTTTTCGTTTGGGCACGTTGCTTCAGAGATAAGTTGAGAAAATCCAAAGGAATCACAGATGTCTTTGAGAGGATCTGAGGTGCTGGAAAACCAACTGAGGTTAAGGTCACCCAAAATAATGACCTCTGAGGACAGTCCACCCAAGGTGCTACTTTAATGTTTTAGTAACTGTAGTCCCACCGAGGGGGCCCTATAGCAGCCTATGACATAGAATGCAACAGGATGAGAGCTCAACCTTGAGTGTTAGACTATCAAATTCCTTGGGAACTGAGGTGGAATCCAAGACAGAGGTAACAAGATTTTCATGCACATATATGGCTACTCCTCCTCCTCCCCTGGTTTGCGTATCAGTTCTGAAAATATTGTAAGATGGGATATTATCCTCCGAGTCTAAGGTGCCAGGTTTAAGCCAAGATTCGGAGACCACTAGAACATCTAGTCTGGTATGACACATCCAGGTCTGTATAGATTCAGACTTCTTAAGAAGGCTGCAGGCATTTACATGCAGAAAATTCACACCTTTAATACAGGCTAAGTCTGCAGGAGAAGATTGCCCAGCAAGTGGGCCAGAGTTCAGCTCAACATTGCCAGACCGTAAAAATAAGAGTAGTAAAGGTTGTTTTTTTTAATCTTTATTTATTCACCCCTACCTTCCTGAACTCTTTCAGGAGTAGGCACTTGAGATCCACCCTGTTCCCGCCTGTCTGAAGCTCCCTCTCACTTCCCCAGCCGGGCTCCCTCCATCCGCTCTCACCGCCACCCGGACCTCCAGCTCTGAGTCCCTCAAGGTGGGGCCGCCAGATACTCCTCCTGGCACTGTATCTACAGTCAAGTCTGGTGACAAGCATGAGGCAGCGGAGAGCAGAGGAGCGAGAGATGGAGCTCGACATTGGGCATGGTGGACCGATCCCCCCCGGACCCTCCATCACTTATTAGGAGGTAGAGTTATTTTTAGTACTTTCTGTTACGCCCTTTGCCCCCGCCCTCAGCTGGAGCCCCCAAGCATGCAGTGATACCAGGGGACATCCTGTCGTGGCTCTGCAGCCCTCTACACTAGCCCTAAGCATGGCAGTACCTCCGGTCTCCACCAATGGTCACTGCTGTGCCAGGCATGGCCCCTGGAACCCCCCAAGAAAGGAGAGCTGTCCTCTGGATGCTCAATCCTCCCTCTCCCCTGCTGACCCCCAGTGGCCCAAGCTCATTCCCAAACCCGGGGCACAGGCATGGCGCGAGGTGTGGCATCCAGCACCTCAACCCTCAGCACCACCGGGCGGGCTGCCAGTAGTAAGTTTTTTAATTGCTCCTATAATCAGTCTATGGTACATAATCTACTCCCATTTGTGGCAATGCTCATGAAAGTTAGGGGGGGGGTCACAAGGGTGACTGCCAAGAGAACCAGCTGTTGCATAGATGAGCACCCTAGCCGTAAAATGCAGAGGATTCCAAAGTTCAGGGCTTGGCATAAATGAAGCAATGCCCACAATAAGTTTCACAGGAAAGGGTTCCATCACACCATGGTGGATGTACAGGATAATTCAAGGTTTCAGATTCGTCAGCCAAGTTATAATTAATTCTAGGGCTAACTAAGAGTAGGATCAGCCCTAGGGAGCAGCAACCAGATAGTGCAAATTGCTTCATTTCTGGGGTAGTAAGGGTGGGTAGGGTCCTGGGGGATGAAGATATAGAGCCTTGATAGTCGTGGTCCAAGACAGGGAGGCTGTGCCCTTTTACAAATTACCCATTCCACCGCAACAGCAAATGCCTGGAGCACACAACAAGGACTGCAGGGTGCCTAAGGTAAATACAGGCTCCCTCCAGGCTAAGATTGTTTTTCTTAGGGGTGTTAGCCTGTCGGCGCTGTGCATCGAATGCCCCATCCTCCCACCTAAGGGTGGCCCTTAATTTAAGGACCACCCTAGTCACATGACTTCATGTCTCCCCACTTTCCTATTAGCAGGTTAAACTTTCCTGCCACCATGTGGAAGTGCTGAGTCACCTCTCATAACTTCCTGCCTCTCTAGCCTTCTCTAGTGCTGACTATCTCTATTCCTCCTCCACTGTCCTCCTCCCCTCACTCTACAAGCCCATATTCCAGTGCCCTGTGTGCAGTACCCAAAGTACCCCCTAGGAGTCACTGCTGGCCCCTACTCTAACCCCCCTCGCCACATACTTTGGATGTGCATTTTCATACTGCACACCCTGCTTGCATTGGCCCCTACCAAGTTTCCTGACCCGGGGCTTGAATTTCACACCCTTTGCACCACAGTCCATGACTCTGCCACTTCTCCAAAGTGGTTTCCACATTTCAGTACGTCACTAGGGAACCCTTATACCTCGATCATGACTGCCGCTAAAGTGCAGCAGGTGCTTATCAGACTGGCTGTCCTCATGCTAATGTCGCTCACCATGGCCACCCCCCCACCCCTGCCTATCCACCCGCACTCACTCCCCACAGTACCACACCCCAGTCCATCCTCAGTCGCTAGCACTGCCCTATTACAGCCCATCTGACCACTCCCCACCCCTCGCCTGATGCCCCATAACCCTCCATCTATCTGGCCATCCCAGACCTTCGATCCTTCCCCCCCTCCTAAAGCCCTCCAAGACCAGGGCACACGCATCACCCAGTTCAACCGATGCAAAAAACACACAGCCCTCATCAGGCTCTTTTCTCTTCTACTACTACTACTGTCGGGCAACGCCCCCAAAACCCAGGCCCTACTGCAGCCAGCCCTAACTGCTCCTCCTCGTCTACTGGCCTACGCATGGCTTCATTGAATATATGCAGTATTCTTAAAACATTTGCTGAACTTCAGGGATGGGTTGCCCAACACCAGCCGGATGGCCTAGCACTTGTGGAGACATGGCTATCAAAAAAAACACCCTGATCACTTTATTACTCTACCAGGTTACACACTTTTTCGGGAGAATAAAATTGGGAAATGGGGTGGTTGTGTGATTTACCTCTGAGACACATTGGAAGGGCTTGCCCTCCCACCACCAAAACTGGAGCATGGTGCCCAGGCAATCTTCCTAGAAGTCACCACTGGTACCTCTAGAGCTCCACTAATATTCACGGCTGCCTATATCCCTCCTCAACACCAGTACCCTGCATTTCAGTCGCTACTCGAGCACCTCGCCAGTCTACCCAGCAAGCTGGAGCAGATCATGATGGGTGATCTCAACATCAACTGGCTCTCCAGCATGGCCTCCCAAGCCAAGAATGCCATAGCAGCCCTCAACCTCACACAGCTGGTATCCACTTCCACCCAGTACCACCCTACCAAGGCACTGCCACAGTGCTGGACATTGTCCTCTCGAACAGACCGCACAAAATCGACAGCACCACTGTGCTACTCAATGCCCTCAGTGACCACTTTCCTGTCACCCTTTTCTGGTCCTGTAAGTTGAAAAAACGGCACCAAAAATTGTCCTACAACAGCGCCTACACCTTGGCAAGGTAGCACAATTTAAAGAGCACCTTGTCAACTGGGACTGGTCCCTGATTTCCCTAGCCCCTGATGTGGACACTGCCTTTAGTTACTTCGTACAATCTTTCAACATGGCTTGTGACATTTTTGCTCCCCTTACTAAATCTACTATTAAGGAACATGACTCCCAATGGATTACCCCAGTGCTAATCAGTCAACTGCAGAGCAGGGACAACCTCTGGCACAGAGCGGTTGAATCTGGCAAGCCATCCAATACGCAAGCCTATAGTGCGGAACACAATAAATGCACCTAGGCCCTCCGCAAAGCAAAATCAGATTACTACAGATCCACCTAGCCTCCTTCTGGGGATCTGCCTGGAAGTTCTGGGATAATATTAAGGAGCTGAACAGAAAGTCCAAGTCACCGCCCCCACCTAGTTAGATATCAATGGTTTGCTTACCACAGACCCACAGAGTATTGCCGATAGACTTAATGAAGCATTATCAGACCTCAGTACATTCCTCCCCACCAATTTCTTTGACCCTGTTCCTGCTCCCCCCCAGCTCCGCTGCTGCCCTTCCATTTCAGGGCCCTCACACCGTTGGAGGCCAAACCCTACCTACTAAAAGCCATCAATGGTACTGGGTTTAGTAATGGCACTCTGGATTCAAAACTGCTTCACTTAGTGTTTGATTCTGTCCTTAGTCCCCTTACTAGTCTTCTCAGCTACTCACTCTGTTTCGGACAATTTCCCCATGCCTGGAGGACTGCGGTGGTCACCCCTATACACAAAGGGGGGGGAACACACCACCCCCGGGAACTACAAGCCAATCTCGATACTGCCCCCCCTCTCGAAGCCTTGGAGAAGATTGTGGTTGACCAAGTTACTGAATACATTGATAAGCACAAGCTCGTCTGTGCTGAACAACACGGGTTCCAACTGGGGACATAGCACCACTATCACCCTTATCAAGTTCTCCAACTTCATACACACTGCCCTGGATAAAGGACACCTCATGGGGACAGTCTACATTGATTTATCAAAAGCCTTTGATACCGACTGCCACCCATTCCTCATATCCACACTCTCCCAGCTAGGTTTTACACACGGCCCTGTGTCCTGGTTCTCCAGCTACCTCACTGCCCAGTCACAGTTTGTAAAAATCAAGCAATACCCTCTCCAGCATGCGGCAGGTCTGCTCGGGTGTCCCGCAAGGTTTGATTCTTGGACCACTGCTCTTCAGTCTGTATCTCAATTTGCTCCCCAGCAACTGCAATGAAAAAATGCTCCTGTATGTGGATGATGCTGTTCTTTGTACATCCCACCAGACCCCATACCTCCTTCAAAGTGCCCTTCAACACTCTTTTAATCAGGCAGAATCCTGGTTTCTGAACCGACTACTTGTAACTAACATAAAAAAGTCGAAGCTCACGCTATTCTCACACTCCCAAAACAAATCTAGGGACACCCCACTCACCATCCTGTCTGGCACCCTCCTTCCCCTAGAGCAGGTAAAAACATACAAATACCTGGGTGTCACTTTTGACTCTTCTTTCTCTTTCATGACCATACTCACAACCTTGCCACAGCCATAGACACTCATGTTGGCTTACTGTACCGTCACAAGAACAGTCTTCTATCCGCAACCCTTAAGTTGGCCATCACCTCATTGGTACTGTCCGTAGTTGACTATTGTGTACTGGTGTATGGTGCAGCTGATAAAGCCACACTCAATAAAATCAAACTGTCCCTGAATAAAGCCTTCTGTCTACTTACAGGCTCCTGCAGACTCACCCACACTTGCACCTTATATGACCTTGCTGACTTTCTCTACCTTGAGGAGAGGTTGTGCTACCATACCTGCCTCCTAACCAAGAAAATTGTTGCAGGCCTTGCTCCTCCAGGCCTAAGTGCCATTCTCACACCCTTCATCCTGACTATCCCCACCCAGAACACTCTCAAGTGCGTATTTCAAGTACACAGGGTCAGGACTTCCCGGGCACAAAGATCCTTCCATTATTGGGCTTCATCCTGGATCAGCTCCCTCCCCCCTGTTATCACCACTCAACCAAGACTAGGGCCTTACAAATCAGCCCTCAGACAACACCTCATCTCCACTCGCAGCTGTAACTGCACATAGCTGCTGCTCAAGTTTTTCAGCTCGTCTGTCCTTAGCATCTACTGTACCTGCTATCTGCTAGTTGTAGTACAGCATTAATACTGTAGTATCTTGTTTACTCTATGACATTGTAGCTACCACATTGTTTAGGAACTACATAGAGTGTCACTCCCCTGTTGGACTCTTTTCACTGTAACTATGTACGTATATGTAAATTATCCCTTATAATTCTCTGTATACTATGTTTACTGTATTTTGTATGTGTTTTTGCTTTCTGTTTTCTGTGACAAGGAGCCTTTGTAAATGAGTCTCTGACTCAAAGGGTTGTAATTCTGATTCTACAAATAAAAAATTAAAAATAAAACCTTACGCTGTGCTGATCAGAAGACTAATACATACGGCGGAAATACAACCCAAATGCTATGCTGAGAAACTTTGTTCAGGGGCACATTTAAAGAGGGACATGGAACTCCTGGAGAGGGTCCAGAGGAGGGCAGCCAAAATGATTTGGGGTTTGGGGGATAGGACATACGGGGAGAGGCTCGAAGAGCTAAATATGTACACATTAGGCGAGAAGGGACCGGGGGGACATGCTAGAGGTCTTCAGGTACATGAAAGGGGTAATAGGGGAGGAGCAGCCAGGGTGTTCAAGGAAGGGGCAACTAGAGGGCAGGGTGGAAGCTGAGGGGGGTTCAGGTAGAAGGAGGAGGTGCTACTTCACTGAGAGGGTGGTGGAGCCATGGAATGTGCTGCCCAGGGGCTGATGGAGGCAGAAATGGTGGAGGGGTTCAAGAGGGGGTGGGACAGGTACAGGGAAGGGTTCTGGAAGCAAAAACCAGTGCAGCGAGAATATCCGGGACTGGGAAGGGAGAAGCCAGAGAAGGCGAGGGGGGCAGCAAGGTCAGCTCCCAGGGTGGGGGCTGACCAAACAACCAGACTCGAAAGACCGCTAGGCCTATTCTGCTGGCATTTTAGTATGCTAGTATGTAACACCAACAAGTGTTAGGCCATTAAACTGCATTCTATATCGTTAAGGGGAGTTGTACTATTAGAGAGAGGGGAGGATGAAGACTGACTAGGGGCAATGCTGCCGGGAGGGAGAGTATTTAATAAAGGCTGGGGCGAGGGCGGGGTGAAAATTCAAGCTGGAAGGAAAGAAAGTGAAACAAAAATGGGATTATTTGCGGGGCTTAGTTTATGTAACCCCCTACAAATGGGGGTTCGCGAAAAGTCTTCCCTGAGTTTGTCTAAATGGTCATTGCCAGTCTGGTGTCCTGCATTTTTGCAGTTTAAATGTGATTGCCAGAGAGTGCCTATATAACCTCTGTGTACTCTCTTTAGGAGCTGCCTGGATTGCAGTCATAATTAATCTAAAAGGGAGCTCTGTTAGAAGATGTGCTTGTTTACTGATCATTTGTTAGAGTAGTAATAATACTGCAGTTTGTTCTAACCTGCCTTCTTTGCAGCATGGACAGTTCTGTTTGTTTCCATCATCTTGGTCCTGGACTGCTGAAATGGGCCAATCAGTACATTTGGGACTCCAAAATGGAGCCTGTCTACAGGGGCTTGGTGGGGTCAAAACTTGTAGGAATTGTAGTTTTTGCATTTTGGCGCCTAAAATTACCTGGAGGGGGAGCCCTTTGTTGTGACTGACAGAGACATCAGCCAACCAAACCTTTTGGATCTTGGGGAAATTCCCAAGCTCTTGCAGCTAGTTTTAGTTCTGAGTTGTGAAGTGAAATGAGTAACAGCTCAAGTGATTTGGGCAGCAGTTCTGTGTAGTTTTGCGTGGGAGAACTGTGAAAGGGCTGAGTTTTGGCCTGTCTTTCTGCCTGCTGTCCCTGAGAGGGAAAATGGAGTTTATTCAGACTGAATCTGAGTTGTGAGGACTATTTAAGCCACTGAATTGTGACCAGGCTGCTACCTCAAAGAAGACCAAAGATTTGTTGAATGCAATCGGCCTGTCTGGACCTCCAGCCACCTCTGAACTCCCGGATTGTGCAGAGACTCTGTAATTGTGACCAGAGAGCCTTTTGCCAGGTACAGTGGAATTTCCTTACATATGAATGTGCTGTGTGCTTATAGTGGGTCGTGATTTGGTTCCCCACTGTGGTTTGAACTGTGTTCTGCTTGCTGGAAGCTGCATCCAGCCCCACGGACTGAATCCAAAATCATCTCCAGTGGGCCTGGGCCTTGCCGCACTGGCCCAGCCCGACTACCTGCTGCACAGAGAAAGCCACTGATGAGACCTGCCTGGGGATCAGCCCCCTGCTCAACACTTGAACAGGAGCAATGCCTCAGTGATTCATGAGGGCTCCGCTTCTCAGGGCACTCCAGCTCAAAAACCTGCAGTCTCGATTTCATCCTGCCTGTGTCCAGTATTGAGTATCGTGAGTAAACATCAGGTTAACTCCATGCAACAACAGCTAAATCTAAAGTGTTGTCATCTGATTGTCTGGTTGCTTTTACTTTCACGAACTGAGCCTCCAGCTCCGGATTACAAATAGCGTGTGTTGCGCATGTTGCTTTCTTCCATCACAGGGCCCCAACCAGCTGCAACGTTCCTGGATAGCCCATTGTCTCCCTACCTGGGTACCCAGAGGTGTGACTGTGTGGGGACTTAAAGCTCATGCATAACTGTTTGATTAATATAGCCTTTAAGCCAAACAACCTGATTACGCCCCTTCCTTGTTCAAGTCCCCTGAATAAATCAGATCTGACTTTTTCTGCATTTAACCTGACTGTGGTTCCAGTTTGTGCCAAGAGAAACATAGAAACATAAAATTTGATGGCAGATAATTACCGCTTGGCCCACCTAGTCTGCCCATTTTCCTACCTAATGGATAAGCTGCAGATCCTAGTTAACCAGCAGCCTACTTCCTCCTACCCCCACTAGAATTGCCTTATGTCTGTCCCATGCATTCTTGAATTCCCCCACTGTTTTTGACTCTACGACCTCCTCAGGAAGGCTGTTCCATGTATCCACAACCCTCTCTGTGAAGAAATACTTCCTCACATTACCTCTGAGCTGTCCCCCCTATATCTTCAAATTGTGCCCCCTTGTTTTTGCACATCTCTTTTTCTGAAAGATGCTACCCTCTTGGACTTTGTTGATTTCCCTGAGGTATTTGAAAGTTTCTATCACGTCCCCCCTCTCCCTCCTTTCCTCAAGGCTATTCATCTTTAGTTTCTTTAGTCTTTCTTCATATGTCTTCTGATGCAGACTCTGCATCATTTTGGTTGCCCTCCTCTGGAGAGCCTCCACCCTGTCTATGTCTTTGCAGAGATGGGATCTCCTGAACTGTACACAGTACTCCAGATATGGTCTTACCAATTGTGTGTACAGAGGGCCAACAACTTCCTGTTTTCTACCGGTGATGCCTCTCCCTATGGATCCCAGTATACCCCCAGCCCTCCTTACTGCCTTCTCACATTGCTGACCCACCTTTAGGTCATCTGATATGACTACCCCCAGGTCCCTTTCCATTTTTGTTGTCAGTATCTCACCCCCCATTGTGTACTCTTCCCCTGGGTTTTTGTTTCCCAGGTGCATTACTTTGCACTTCTTTGCATTGAATCTAAGCTGCCATACATTTGACCATTCCTCCAACCTTGCCAAGTCCCTTTTCATCCTTTCTACCCCACCTTGTGTATCAACCCTGTTGCAGATCTTTGAGTCATCTGCAAAGAGACATATTTTCCCTTACAGTCCCTCTGCTATGTCACTTATAAAGACATTAAAAAGGACCGTCTCCAGTACTGAACCCTGTGGTACCCCACTAGAAACCCTCCTTTCTTCACTGTGGACTCCATTTACTATTACCCACTGTATCCTGTTGTCCAACCAGTGTTTTACCCAGGATACCACCCTAGGACCCACTCCCAGGCTGGCTAATTTGTTTATTAATCTTTTGTGCTGGACTGTGTCACATGCCTTGCTAAAGTCCAGATAGGCCATGTCCACAGCCCCTCCCTGGTCTACTACTTTGGTCACCCAGTCAAAAAAATCAATTAGATTTGTCCGACATGACTTTTCTGCTGTGAATTCATGCTGCCTTGGGTCCTGTGCCCCACTGGCCTCTAGGTACTCAACAATTCTTTCCTTCAGAAGTGATTCCATCATTTTCCCCTACCACTGAGGTCAAACTGACAGGTCTGTAGTTTCCTGCCTCTGTCTTGCTCCCACTTTTGTAAAGGAGAATCACATCCACCCTCCTCCAGTCCTCAGGTACCACCCCATCCTTCCATGATTTATTAAAAAGGGTAGTCAGTGATGTTACTAGTTCTTCCCTTAGTTCTTTTAAAATTCTGGGATGAATCCCATCAGGCCTCATTGCTTTGTCCACCTTCAGTTTTAAGAGTTCTTTCAGAACCCTTTCTTCTGTCAAAGGACTAATATCAACCCCCCTATCCAGAGTGCTTCTATTGACCGGATTAGGCATTTCCCCCTGCTTTTCCATTGTGAATACTGAGCAGAAGTATTCATTCAGTATCCCTGCTTTTTCACTGTCGCTCTCTGCCCAACCACCTTCCTCTTTGTTCAGCCTCAGTATCCCTGCCTTCGTCTTTCTTTGCTCCCTAGTGTACCTATAAAAGGTTTTAACCCCTTTCTTAACCGAGTTGGCAATCTTTTCCTCGGTTTGGGCCTTTGCTACTCTGACTGCCTTACCCGCTTCCTTCTACTTTAACTGGTACAGTTCTCTGTCCTGCTCCTTTCTGTGTTTCTTCATACTTCCTGAATGCTATCTTTTTTTCCCTTACTTTCCCCGCCACTTCTTTTGAGAACCATAGTGTTTTTTTTCCTTCGTCTTGATTTGTTTATTTGCTTCACACAAAGACTTGTTGCCTCTGTGATGGCGGTTTTGATGTTTCCCCCATTGTTGCTCCACCCCACCTTCTTGCCTGTTTGCTAGTGCTTTTCTGAGGCACTCTCCCATTTTGACAAATTCAGCCCTCCTGAAGTCCAGTACCTTCACTTTTGTATAGCTTGAGTCTACAGCTAAGTTTATCATGAATCACACTGTTTGGTGGTCGCTTGTTCCCAGATGGCTACCCACTTCAGGATCAGAGATCCTCTCTCCATCCCCATTTGAGAGTACCAGGTCTAAGATTGCTCTCTCCTGAGTGGGTTACAAAACTAGCTGTCTGAGGCGTGCACCCTGTAGAACATCGAGAATGGCCCGGCTCTTGGATGTGGCTGCAGCAAAGGTGCTCCAGTCAACATCTGGCATATTCAGGTCCCCCATCAGCAATATCTCCCCTTTCTCCGCCATCCTAAGGATGTCTTCTATCATTTACTTGTCCATTTCCTCCCCATGAGACGGGGGTCTGTATACAACCCCTGTGCGGATTGTGGAACCATTTCCAGTCTCCAGGGTGACCCACAGTGCCTCCTCTCCTCCCTGTTTACCCTTTAGTTCTGTTGCTTTTATCCCTTCCCTTACATAGAGAGCTACTCCTCCTCCTCTTCTTCCCTCTCTGTCCCTCCTGTAGATTGTGTACCCTGGTATGCTGACATCCCAGTCATGGTTCTGTGTGTACCATGTCTCTGTGACTGCCACAATATCCAAGCATCCCTCTTCCATCAAGTCCACCATTTCAGGGAGCTTTTTACCTAGATTACGGGCATTGGTACTCATTACCCTCCATTTTTTTATGGCTTTTTATTTCTTTTTGCCCCATCCCTGTCCCTACTGCCTTTGTCTTTTTCTCCATTTACTCCTGCCCTTCTCCCTATCGACTGCTCTATTTTGGTGTTTACCTCACTAATTACTCTGATTTTTAGGGGGGGGCTAGGATTTCCCTTCTCCTCTTCAGTGCCTCCCCTCTTGGCTAGTTTAAATGCTTGCCACTGAAGCATTTAAACCTATCACCTAGGATCCTGGTTCCCCTCCAGGCTAGATGTAGACCATTACACCTGTATAATCCTGCATTCCTCCAGGTGGAGCCCCAGTCCCCAATGAAGCCAAATCCCTGAGCTCTGCACCAGCTTTTCAACTAGTCATTAAATCCCATGGTGCAGAATGCCCTAGCCTCATCCATGCCATAGTCAGGTAGCACTTCTGAGAAAGTTACCATGTGTGCTACTTGTCTAAGGCCCCTCCCAATCTCCAGCAACTCCTGTTGCTCTGCTCTGATCCCATTCTCAGCCAGGTCAATTTGTCCCTACGTGGATAATGACATCCAGCTCCCTCCCCCTTGCTGCTGCTCCCACGATCCTGAGGATTCATTTCCTGTCCCTCCAAGCCTTGGTGTCGGGCAGGCACCTTACCTCCCTTTCCCTTCCCTCCCCCAGTTCTACTCCCCTAACAACTGAGTCCCCCACCAGGAGTTGTTTTTTTTCCTCTCGGGGGTCCTGGGCCACCCTCCTGTGGGTCTCCATTATGGAGGTTCCCAGCATCCTCCTTGGTCTCCAATGCAGGTGCCTCCATAGAGGAAACATGCTTCACCAGAGTGGCGAATGAATTGTGGAGAGGCACAACTGGAGGGATGCACCTCTGTTCCACCACCCTCACCCTCCCTGAGCCCACCGTGGTCCAACTATTCCTTTTTCTTGGCAACCTCTGAGGTAGTGGCGGTGGCCTGGGTGGTCCCTGGGTGGGGGAGCAGGTTTCCCCGAGTCCTTGCCAGGTCAGCATGGAGACAAACAACCTCCTCCCTCAGACCAGAGAGGTGCCTGCAAATAGGGCAGCAATGCAGTTTCCAGAATGTCTCCCGGAAGACTGCTGCTCCACAGCCAGTGCATTGCACCACTCCCCACATGCCTGTGTCCCTTCCAGTTACAGTTGCTTTTTTGTTTTTTGTTCTCGTTTTAGTATGTGTAAGCTTGTGAGTGTCTCTACCCCCTATTCAGTGTGCTGTGCCTTTAAGGATATGAACAGGTATATGTTGTTAGCTGTTTTGAGGAAATGATGTCAGAGTCCCTGCTATAAAGAAAGTTATGCTCTTGGGAGTGGTGGGGTAAGGGGAAGGTGGGTGGAGTAAACCTATGCTGTCCAGAAACAATCACCTACAACTCTTACCCTCCACCCCGGGGAGTGCCTTCCTTTCTTTCAGACACCTATTTCACAAAGGCTAAGTAACAGGTCTAGTCCCAACTGACTGCAAATATCTCCCAGCTACAGTTCCTCCCTGGCAAAGTAAAGTTAAAACTAAGAAAAGTCCACCCCAAAAACAGAATCAATACTAGTTACTTACACAGGTCCAAAAAGTAATAATTCAGTTCAGTGTAGTCTAGAAAATAACCTCCTTGATTCAAGGAAGCTATGGCTGCTTTCTCACTCTCCCTGTCTTTAATGTGAGGAGACTGCAACACCTCTGAGACAAAAAAAAAACCTTTTCGGCAAAAAATAAATAAAATAGGGGCAAACAGTAATTTTGCTTAGCCTAATGATAAGTAGTCACAAAAATTTAAGCACCACCTGTAATAATTTTACAGAAGATATAACCTGTAAGAAATGCTTTGCTACAGAGAAAAATAAAGCAGTAACAGAAGATATACCTTGCAAGAGACAATCTGAATCAGAAGATTACAGCAGTAATCTGTTAGCAGACACCTATAGGCACACCTTGTAATAATGCAGCAGAAGGTATACCCAGCAACAGCAATGTGAATCAGAGAAAAATAAAGCAATAAAATGTTAGCAACAAACAGTAAAAATCCCTGTGTGTACAAAAAAAGAGTACTGTACTGTTGCTAGTTGCTGTGCATAACCTTGTTTTACAGGGGGTCCCCAGGGTCAAGCCAGAGGAACCAGCCCTGGTGGTAAGTGCAAACAGTGTGGGTACTTGTATGGTGCACAAGGGGTACTATGAAAGTAGTGATTATCGTATATTGCTCAGGCCACTAGAAGGGAAAGAGAGGACTTTTAGTGTCCCGGAGGGCAGTGCCTAGGTTAGTTTGACCACTACCAACCCTGACCCCCGGGTGGAGGCATCCGTTGCAGAACCTAGGCCCCTTAACCTGCTACTAGCCAAGCAGGCAGGGGAAGTAGTACGTGGGATAGTGCCACCTAGGGGTTACACTTATAACTGACACAAATGAAACCTGGTCTAAATAGAGAAGTGTTCATGAAAAGCTGCATCACTTTAAACTTAGTTTCTGATCCAGGGTAAAATACCATAGGACCTTAAAACAAAGAGCTGTAATACTTTAAAACCTGAAAACCTGCATTCTAAAAAATCCTGCACTTTAAACTACCCTTTAAGTGCAAAACTGCTGTAAACAGGCTTAGAATCATCTTTAAGTTAGCATTCACAAGACAATTTGGAGAAAATTAACCAGTACTAGATTCAATAAATAGCATCAGCTTAAAGTCCAAAAGGAATAGGAGTAGGAAAGAATTAAAAAAGTGAAGCTGCCAATCAGCAAATAGAACCAATGGTTCTGGCCAGTTGGCATGGAGACGCCAGAAGTTTCAGTAGCATACCTTCGGTCTGGCGATCGGCGGGCAGTACAGCGAGGAGGCAGCCGGCAGACAGAGGAGACCCGCCGGGCTGCTTGCAGCAGTAGCAGAGGCACCCATGTCAGGGGTGAAGCTTTGGTCTGGTGATCAGAGGGCAGTACAGCAAGGAGGCAGCCGTTGGACAGAGGGGACCCGCCGGGCTGCTTGCAGCAGCAGAGGCACCCGCGGTCCCAGTGCCTGGATAACTTGGACCAGCTGGTCCTGATGACCTAGCTGATGTGGGATGTCATTCAGGGGTGGCTAATCCTTGAACACCTGGAGGGAGGAAAGAATCCCATTTGTCTGCCCAGAGCCGATTGTCACACTCATGACAGACATATCTCTGGTGAGGTGAGGAATACACCTGGAAGACCACAGAACCCACAGGTTCTGGTCATCCCTGGGGTCCTGTTACTGCTGGATCTCCATGCAGTACGGCATACTCTGACAGAATTAATTCTTCTTGTCAGGGGTCAGGTCATGCAGGTCCAGGTGGACAATACCATGACCATGCTCTATCGGAAAAGACAGGGCAAAACATACTCCCACCCTCTGTATGCGGAGGCCGTCCACACCTGAACCCTCATGAGCAGCCATGGTGCAGATCTCCTAGAGAGCCACGTTGCAGGAGTTCACTGTCCGGTGGCAGATGCTCTCAGCTGGGTAGGAGAAACATAGAACAAATGGCCTCTGAATCAGGAGGTGGTGGATCACATGTTCTTCCTGTAAGGTACAACTCAAATCAGTCTGTTTGCCTCCTGGGAGAACAGCAAACTGGGGCTGTTTTGTATGTAACCCCTAGGTGGCGCTATCCCAAGGGCTACTATCCCTGCCTGCTTGGCTAGTAGCAGGTTAAGGGGCCTGGGTACTGAAACGGTTGCCTTCACCTGGAGGTCAGGGTTGTTAGTGGTCAAGCTAACCTGGGCTGTTTATGGTTTCTCTGAACTCCCTCAGCAGTTCATCCCATGGCAAAGCATCCGTAGCAGTCCCTCTCTGGCTGGGACCCCCAGGGCTGACATTTAGTTCTCAGATTCCATCATGTGATTGCAGTGATTCCAGACCATCAGCGACCGACCCCATGCCTGGAGCAGGGGTTGCAGCAGCTATGACTGTGTAGGGCTCCGAAAAACCTTCCTCCTCCTCAACTTCCCATACCTTCTTCATCAACACATGGAAGGGCAAGAGACCAGATTTCCTTTGATGCAGTTGCAGTTTGAGCAACACCCAGCTGGAGTGCCAGGCAGAGCAGAGTATATGGTCCAGTCTTACCCAGTTCACTTCACTGGGGGGCCCAACCTCCTTTCCAAAAAATGGTTTGTAAGATTCCCTCTAATCGATCCATGTAGGCAGATAACAATTCCCCCGGTAGTTGTCCAACATCTTTAAGTTTCCATTTCAAGGCTTTAATCACTGGTGGTGTCCCCAAACACATTTTCAAGGGTGACTATGTGCTCTTGGGCTTTGACGTCAAGGTCAGAGGACCTCAGGGAGCGAAATGTACGTAGGGCGGGTCCCTGGAGACTTTCCCCCAGGTGGGCCCTTTTTTCAGCCTCTGAGCATTGCAAGTCTTGTACTGCAAGAGTAGCAGAATCTATCCAGGTCGACTTCTCCATGAGGAGTAGGGCGGATGCCAGAGAATACCTTGAGCTTGCAAGTACAGAAGTTGGTGAAAGAACAGGTGCTGGGGTGGGTGTGGACAGTGGGGAGGTGACACTCCCAGGTGGCAGGAATGTTTTTAACTCCTCCACAGTTTTTCCCTCCTCTAGTAACAACTTGGCAAACTTCTCCTCAAAAGACTCAAGTAACGGTGGGGGCTCATCCTGTAAGAGATCCTTGCTATCTTTGGTTATCACCCTCCGGGTGGTTGGGAACCCTTCTGGAGTGATAGTCTGGGGCACCTTTGAAGTGTCCAGGGGGACTCGACCAAGGCCATGAGAGTCTGGGCAGTTAAATCAACCTGTCGACCCACCACGATGGCTTTTTTCAAACATTCGACATTAGAAAGTGCCCCTTCAACAGTGTCCTTACTAATGCCCATAGGTATATCCAGTATTAGCAAAGCATTATGGGGGTCAATCTCTTGCCCCGTACACCACCCCACCTACTGGTGCACAGCCACTTCTGTTGGGGTAGCCATTTATGTTTGACAGTAGTTTGTAATTTCGGCCACTGGAAGACACAAAATCCCAGCGGTGAGCCTCCAAGATGTAACCCCTAGGTGGCACTATCCCAAGGGCTACTACCCCTGCCTGCTTGGCTAGTAGCAGGTTAAGGGGCCTGGTTACTGAAACGGGTGCCTCCACCCAGAGGTCAGGGTTGTTAGTGGTCAAACTAACCTGGGCACAGCCCTCTAGGACACTGCAACCTCCCTCTTTCCCTTCTAGTGGCCTGAACAATATACAATAATTACTTTTACAATGACCCTTATTCACCATGCAATTACCCACGCTGTTTGCACTTACCACCAGGGCTGGTTCCTTTAGCTTGACCCTGGGGACCTCTTGTAAAATAAGGTTATGCACAGCAAATATTAACAGTACAATACTCTTGGCACAAACTGGAACCACAGTCAGGTTAAATGCAAAAAGAATTAGATCTGATTTATTCAGGGGACTTGAACAAGGGAGGGGCTTAATCAGGTTGATATGCTTAAAGGCTAAATTAATCAGACAGTTATGCATGCACTTCAGAGTCCCTACACAGTCACACTCTCTGGGTACCCAGGTAGGAAAAAGGTGGGCTAGCCTGGACCGTTGCCCAGGTAGGCTGGCATCACAGCTGGCTGGGGCCCTGTGATGGAAGAAAGCAACGTGTACAACACACACCATTTGCAATCCAGAGCTAGAGGGCTCATCTCAGAAGGAAAAGACAACAAAACAATCCAGTAACAACACTTTAGATTTAGCTGTTGTTGCAGGGAGCTTCCCTAATGCTTACTCACGATACCCAATACAGGACACAGGCAGGATGAAATCAAGACTGCAGGTTGTTAAGCTGGAGTGCCAGGAGAAACAAGGTCCACACAAATCACTGAGGTGTCGTTCCTGTTCAAGGTGTTGAGCAGGGGGCTGATACCCAGGCATGTCTCATCGATAGCTTTCTCTGTGTAGCAGGTGGTCTGGCTGGGCCAGTGTGGCAGGGCCCAGGCCAAATGGAGATGCAAACGGATTTAGTCAGTTGGAGCTAGATGCAGCCTCCAGCAAGCAGCACACAGTTCAGCACACAGTGGGAAACCAAATCATGACCCACTAACAGCACATTCACATGTAAGAAATTCTACTGTACCAGGCATTTTGCTATCCAGTCGAAATTACAGAGTCTCTGCACAAACCGGGAGTTCAAAGGTGGCTGGAAATCCTGACAGGCGGATCGCATTCAGCAACTCTTTGGTCTTGTTCAGGTTAAAGCCTGGTCATAATTCTGTGGCTTAAATCATCCTCACAATTCGGATTCAGTCTGAATGAACTTCAGTTTCCCTCTCAGGGACAGCAGGCATACAGGCAGGCCAAAAATCAGCCCTTTCACAGTTCTCCTGCACAAATCTATGCAGGATGACTGCTCGACTATCTCGAGCTGTTACTCCTTCACTTCCCAACTCAGACCTGAACTGAAACTGCAAACAATCTGGGACTTTCCCCAGGATCCAAAAAGTTCAGTTGGCTGATTCCTCTGTCAGTCACAACAAGGGCTCCCCCTCCAGGTTCATTTAGGCACCAAAATCCCAAAACTACAATTCCTATAGAATTTTGTTCCCACAAAGCCCCTGGGGACAGGCTCCATTTTAGAGTTCCCAAAAGTACTGATTGGCCCATTTCAGCAGTCCAGGTGAAGATGGTGGAGATAAACAGAAATGTCCGTGCTGCAAAGAAGGCAGGTTAGACAAACTGCAATATAACTATTCTAATAAATGATCAGCAAACAAGTACATCTCCTAACAGAACTCCCTCCCAGATTAATTATGACTGCAATCCAGGCAGCTCTTGCAGAGGCAGTACACAGAGGCTATACATGCACTTTCTGGCAATACATTTAAACTGCTAAAACGCAGGACACCAGCCTGGCAGTGAGCATTTAGGCAAGCTCAAGGAAGACTTTTTAAGAACCCCCATTTGCTGGAGGGTTAGATGTGTCTATCCCCACAGTCTGAGACACTGTTGCAGGATGCATTTGCTAGGCCTTAGACCCCAGGCTTCATGTACACCTTGTCTCCCTTCCCTGTGATCCACAATGTGATTGTCAAGGCCTGGAAGGACAAGGTGTAAATCATCCTTTTAGCTGCAAATGGCCCTCAGCAGTTCTGGTACCTGGATCTCTTCAGCCTCAGGAGCAGACCTCTGTGGCAGATGTCTCTCCATCTGGATTTTCTGTTCAAACAGGAGGTGGTCCTGCACAGTGACCTATTGTCCCTGCACCTCAGAGCCTGTTCTTGAGTGGCTAGAACTCCAGGCCTTGGGTCTCTTGGATGATGTGCTCCACATTGTGGAGGCCTCCAGAAAGAAGTCGACTTGCTGATGCTATGCATTTGAATGGAAGAGGTTCTCCATTTGGTGTCTGAGCAAGGGGCTTGATCCCCTTACCTGCTTTATGGTGAGCATCTTGGACTACCTCTGGTCCCCCTCTCAGATGGGACTACGAGTGACGGTCCTTAAGGTGCACCAGGCAGCCCTCTCCACTTACCAGGCCTGGCTGGTAGGCTGACAGTTGCCCAGGAGAAGGTGTTTGGGCAGTTTTTCAAGGGCCTGGACCACCTGTCTCCTCTAGTGCTTAAAGAACCACCACCACCGTGGGACTCAAGCGATGCTCATGGGCAAGTCATTTGAGCCTGTACAAAGGTGTGCAGTGTCACACCAATCATAGAAGATGGCCTTGCTGGTGGCCATTATATCAGCCAGAAGGATCAGGGAGCTCCAGGTGCTTTCGGTGGAGTCTCCCAATATGGTCTTCCACAAGGACAGAGTCCTTCGCCCCAACCTGAAGTGCCTCCTGATGGTAGTATCAGAGTTTCAGGTTAACCACTTGATAAACCTTCTGGTATACTTTATCAATCCATTTTCAGAGGCAGACTGCCAGCTCCAAACTTTGGACTTGTGTGTGTGTGTGTGTGTGGGGTGCTCTCTTACTATGTAGAGCAAATGGATGTAGTTTGGGGAGAGGCTTGCCAGTTGTTCGTAACTTATGTTGAAGCTGTGCCAGGCACACAGCCAGCAAAGCAGATGGATCACATTCTGCATTGACCTCTTCTATAGGGCAGTTGTTAGGGAGACTCCTGTAGGGCTTACAGCGCATTCCACTAGACATACTGCTACGTCAGGAGCTGCTTCCAAATACGTCCCTAACCAGAAGATCTGCAGGGCTGCTGCCCGGAAGTCAGCACACATCTTGATATCTCATTACTGCATCTATTTTGAGTCACGTCGAGATGCTGGTTTTGGGACCTCAGTTCTCCAGTCTCTGTTCCCCAAGAAGGGGTGTGTGCCTTGCCCCCTCTTCCAGGAGAACTGCTAGGAGTTTGCCAGGTGTGGATAGTGAAATATACCAATGCCCCTACAACAATAGTTTCTCACATGTAACTGTAGTTCTAGGAGTGGTAGATAGTTCACATCCACACAACATACCAAGCCTCCCCTGGCAAGTGGCACATTAATTCCTGCTTTCAGTGTTCAAGATCTGATGTCATGGGGCAGAGTTGGGGGATATACTGCCCAAGTGGTGGGAGGAGCTTAGCTTAAAGGTGTCAGATGAATTAATAATTCCGGTAAAAGTGCCAGAGTGTGGATGTGAACTATATTCCACTCCTAGAACTATGGTTACAGATAAGTAACCTATTTATTGCAGTCAACAACGCAACAAAATTAAGGTTGTTTATGTGTTTTTAAAAAAATGTTTCTTGGTTTTTTTTTTCAGAGTCTGTATGGCCCCACAGGGACAGCCAAGGCCAAATTTGAGATGTTCAAATCCACGTCTGACAAGGACCTCTTGTTCAAGGACTCCACCCAGTGCTTGATTGAGGTCGCCGATGGTACAAGCTATAGGGACTTCTTGGGGCCGGAATACATGACTGCAATAGATGGGCTAAACAAGTGCTCCGTCAAATCAAGTGAGTTCATGTGCTTATTTCTGATAACTCACCTTTTCTAATGCCATGGCCTCCATCACAGGAGTTGGGCCCAGTCCTATGCCTGATCTACCTTGTCTCCTACCCTCCGGAGTTTCCAGCCCAAGGGGCTTAGCGCAACCCCCCCTTGCTTCCTACAGCAGACAGAGGCAGAGGCTCCAGGGGTTTCTCATGAGGTGAGGCAATTGCCCAGGTCAGAGTCTGGGCAGGCAATGAATCACTGTGCATAGGGCAGGCCTCTTTCCTGGTTTTTAACCCCAGAAATCCATCAGTGTATTAATATGTAAGATCCCTTCCCCACCTGTGTCTAGGGGCCTGATGTTAAAAAGCATGGAGAGGGGCGCCTGACATAGCAGCAGTCCATCCAGCACAGAATGAGAAAAGATGGCACATTCCTTTTGATGGCAAACAGATTCAGTTACTGCTGAACTTTTCACTAGCACAAAGCAGTATGAAGCGGGGGTGGGGGGGGAGTAAAAGGGTCTGCAACACAGGACTGTGCTAGGAAAAGCAGGATGTTAGCAGGCAGCAAAATTCATAAGCAGAGAGAGGCCACACTAAATTTAAAAGTATAACAAAATTATTTTTTTTAAAACAATTAACAGCAGCTCCCAGGACTTGGGGCCACGGCCCAGAGAAAGGCAGCATAAACAATGGTACAAGGCCACGGCACTCACTTTAGGCCAAACTAGCCAGGGAACTGGACTTCACACAGGAGCTGGGGGGGCTCCAAAATCTTGACAGCAGCAAACCACGTAGACCGCAGGACAACATACACAACACTACAGCCTACCAAACTGGCAGCTTTTTTATGCTCTTTAACTCCTCACAAGTGGTGGACTCAAAGGCTGCAGCACATCTCTCACCAACCCATTCTACCTGCAACTCAGGGCAATGGAGCCTGGACCCCTGGCATCCCGGGACCTAGTATTCAAACACGGCCAAGCTGGGGGACTCACTGGGCTCTTTCTGTCTCTCCCTGCAGGCTGCCTCTTAAAGATGGAGTGCAACACCAGGTAAAGAGGCAGGAGAGCTGCCACCATTTCCTAGCCCCAATCTCTCCTACAGGCTTCAGCTCCCAAGTAATGGACCCAGTCCCACATGGTACCAAACCCTACACCACCCCTCCAGTTCCCAAGTGGAACACTGTCGCTGAAGCCCGAATTCCTAGGCATGAGCTGGAGCCTTGGCCTATTGTTCCCAGTGATTCTCTCCTGCCAGCCTCCCTTAACACACCAAAACACAGCCAATGAATACCCTGGGGGCTGATCTGACTCCACCTGTCCTGCAGGTGGCCAGACCCCCAGGTTCAAAAACAGAAGAAGAGGGAGGAGAGGACCAACTTAGTTAGTACTCCAGTCCTGAAAGGTGGGGGAAGGGGGGGTTACAATAAAAGTGAAATAATTCCTCAAGAATGAACAGCTCCAGAGCTTTGGAACTTTATGCTACAAATGGAATATTAGAATCAAATTCAAACTGCTCTGTGGTCATGCTCCACCCTGCCTCTTAATGTCAGATTTATTTCTCCACTGAAGAAATCAGTTGCCCCAAAGTCATCTCTTTATGTACAGCCGGTTGTTGGTTTATTTATTTATTAAATTGAGTAAAAGTATTCTAGTTATTTCTCAATAACTCTGCGTTAGTTAGGGTGTTATTTGTATTATTTGTTGATTTTCCAGGAATCAGTCTTTACCATTGATTCTCATTAGTGGGTCTGAGCTGGAGGCACTAGGACCCTGTGGAAGCCAGAACATTTCAGGAGGGCTGGCACCAAGGTAAGCTTTGTGTATGCGCTGTTCCATGAGACTGGCTTATGGGCACAGGGTCTCTTTGGCACCAGCGGGGGCTGCCTGGCATTGTCGATCTGCCTGCTTGGGGAGACTTTGGGCTGGTTTTGGAGGAAGTGGTACTCAGGGTGACTGCAAGTTTGCATCTCACCAGCTTTTTTCTGGATCCTGGTCCTACCTGGCTACTTTTAGAATACTGAGGTGTTTTGGATCCAGTTACTTCCCAGGTCGTTGGATGTTCCTTGAGGAAGGGTGTTTTCCCTTCTGCCCTTTAAATGGGCAGTGGTGAGGCCCCTTCTTAAAAAACCTTCATCTGACCCAGTTGTGATGGGGAATTACAGACCTGTCTCTAATCTCCCCCTTTTTGGGAAAGATTATTGAGAAAGTGGTGATTGAGCAACCTGACAAACACCTTTTGCAGTTTAACATCCAGGAACCTCTTTAGTTGGGTTTTCGGTTATGCCACAGCATGGATATTGCCCTCATCAGAGTGACAAATGATATCCTCATGGTGAGGGTTCGGAAACTTTGCACCATCTTGATCCTGTTAGAGCTCTCATCAGCATTTGACACTGTTGACCATGGTGTGCTTTTGGATTGCCCGAGGGACTATGTGGGACTAACTGGCACTGTACTGAGCTGGTTTGAGTCCTATATGTAACCCCCCGCCCCCTTGTCTAGGGGCATAAATTATTATTCCAAATGGTCCAGGGGGCATAAGGGTATACAACAAGCACAACACCTGAACCAGTGCACCCCAAATAAGATAGGAAAAATGTCCTACCTCTCAACGTCTTCATTTCCATGTGCACTCTCGATCTCACCTCCAAAACTGGATTTCTTTCCCCTCTGAACACTGACCACCAGACCAGGATCTCCAATCGGCAACTTCCTGTCCCTTCTGAGGCCCAGATTCCCCTCAATCCAATGCGGCCTGATGACAACTTCTGGAACTACAACTCATTAAATAAATTAGACACATGGGAGGGGCTTTCTATTTCATTTGACCCTCTTTCAACTTAAATAAAGAAAGCATCACTGCAAGTGTCATCCCAACCAGCTTCTTTATTTTATTTCCTGCACCCCAAATGATTCCAGAGATGCAAGGGTCACATCTTTCATCAAATAAATAAAGCTGCTCCATGGGGCTATCTGAACTTTTTATAATATACCCATGCTGGACATTTTGAGCAGCATGAATGGTTTAAAGACAGTACAAACAGAACTTTTTCACTCTAACCTCTTGGATGATTTACCCAAGGAATCTCCCTAACTTGGAAAAGACCCACAGGCTCCTGGCTCACTAAACCAGTAAACCCAATTGTTTTCTGTTTTCCTACTCTTGTTTACCCATTCTCCTCAATCTCGTGTCTGGTATGGCTCTCGTTCGCTGCCCTATCTCCAGCGTGGGAAAGCATGCTGCTTTCCACACCTGGCCCCTGGACCTTGGCCCAAATCTAAAGGAGTACCAGGATTTTTTCTTCTCCATCCCAGGCCTTGTGACAAAATCTCTTTCACTTTTTATTGGAACCTGTACCTGCTGCTGGTCCCAAACTCACAGCATCATTCCCCATGGCCATGACTTGGCATTCCCTCCCTCTCTCTACTGGTGCAGCGGCCCTCAGACATGGCCCTGGTCCAGTGCCTGAGCTACCTTGATTGGACTACCCTGCCACAGAAAGGCCCTGCCACCGCCCAGGCCCCCCAAGCAGCCCACTCCTCCTCTCAGATGGTGCCCCAAAACTCTTTTCTGTGCTCCCAGAGGACCTTTTAGAGAATACACAGCCCCCAGGCCCACATCCCTGCTAACTCAACCTGGGCTTGTGGAAAGCTCCAAACCAGAGGCACCCCCCAAGGCCTGTCTGGAGACCTGTGACCCACCCGGCCCTTTAATGCCGGGGCCCCAGGACCTGCCCCTCCACACAGGTCCTCTTAAAAATGGGTGAAAGCCCCCTGGCTCCCTCCAAATCTCAGACCACCCTGCCATGTTGGGTATGGGAAAACACTACTGCCACTGGTCTTCCCCCTGAGGAGACCCTGCCACTGTCCTCAGAGCCCTGGTGGCCATAGCCACTATTTCCATGGGATCTCACGAGCTCCTGCCTATTCTGGCATCCTACCACCACCTTCTCCCAACAACGCAGGCACCTGGCTGACCATCCTCCCCTGCTCCTCAACACCATGTCACTGAAAAAGCCATCCCTATCTGCCACTGATGGGAAGTGGTCCCCCCACAGGCCCACACAGACCGCCGAGCTCCCTTCCTGCCTGCCTACTTTGCTCCTTCAACTTCCCCTCTCCAGGCTCAGGTCTAATGCCTGGGCTGGAAAGCCCTTGAAACTTGCTGTCTCCAACCTTGTATACTTTCCCAAACCTGCCCTCTGCTACCACTTTGAGGTGTCCAGCAGGTATTTAGCCTCAGAGCACGAATAAATTCCCTAGCTCTGAAGGGGGGGGTTCCTAAGTGGGAGCATAAGCCCCTCCTGCAAGGGGGGCTTACACTCTTCCCTCACCCAGAGAATCATTCCCTCCTGGGAATGATGGCAAGGGTACAGTGATGGACTCCTCCCATCAAACTGGGTATTCACGGTCCCCAGCCTTGTGGAAGTAAACACATCACACCTGGCCACAGGCACCACCCAACCTACCTGTATAACCCATGCACACCTTATCAACTAAAACCTACCTGCACCAGGAGATAATCTTAAAACTATTAGAAAACCTTCATACCCATATCTTAACTAGGAAGAGTAAACCTAATCAAAATGAACCTACTACCAAGGATCCTGTATATCATGTAAATGGTGCATCTTGGGCTGGGCTATCTAAGAAAGATATTAAGAGGATAGAGACAGCGTTCTCATCCTTCATATGGCAGGGCAAGACACTCAGGACGGGACTGCAGAAATTGAAGATGGAATCTAATACCACCTCAACACCTCATTCACTGACCTTAGCCCTATCCTCCCTACAAATTTTTTTGACCATCCTCCCCAAGCACCTGCCGTAAATCTTTCTCGCCCTTATTTTCTCCTCCGCTGTGTTTCTGCCCAAGAACTTAGGCCGCACCTTGTCACTGCCCTCAAGAGTAATAGTACAGGCAGTGACACCCTGGATCCGTGTATCCTACGGCTGGTCTTAGACACAGTCCTTACCCCGATCACATGCCTCATCAACCACTCTCTTTGCCTGGAGAAGGTTCCAACTGCCTGGAAAGTCGCCACTGTCACCCCTATCTTTAAAGGTGGTGATAGGACTGTGGCTGGAAACTATCGGCCAATCTCCATTCTCTCCCCTCTCTCCAAGGCCTTGGAAAAGTGGTGGCCTCTCAAATCTCTGACTACCTCTCCACCTACAATGTCCTATGTCCTGAGCAGCATGGCTTCCGAAAGGGCCACAGTACCAACACAGCCCTCCTAGAGTTCTCCAACTTTCCACTCCTCCTTAGACACTGGTTCTCTGGCTGGTGCGGTCTTCATTGACCTCTCTAAAGCTTTCAACACTGTCTCCCACCCCTCCTTCTTGATGCCCTTAGTCTCTCTGGTTTTGCTGCTGGGCCTATCTCCTGGTGCACCAGTTATCTGTCTGACTGCTCACAGTGTAAAATTAATGGGACCTACTCAGACATCTGTCCCATCTTTTCTGGGGTTCCCAGGGCTCCATTCTGGGCCCCTACTATTTCCCTTTACCTTAACACCCTTCCAGCTCTTGCTCAGGGAACATTCTATTGTACGCTGATGATGCAGTCATCTTTGCCTCAAGTCAGAACCCTTATTGCCTCCAGGACTCGCTGCAGAAGTCCTTCGCTGAAGCCGAGGGCTGGTTCAAGGAACATAGATTGGTGATAAATCTTAAAAAACAAAACCATGTTCTTCACTCATCCTCAAAACAAGTCCTGCAACTTCAAACTCCTCATTCACTCTGGGTCCTCTTTCCCACTCGAACAAGTTTGCTCCTATAAATACCTAGGGATCCATTTTGACCCTCCCTCTCCTTCCATGGACACATCAGCTGCCTAGCCACTGCCACCCTAATATCCGATTGGGCATCTTACGCCGGTATAAACACTGCCTCCCCGGAGGCTCTTGACTCTCAGTCACCTCCTCTATCCTGTCCCTAGTGGACTATGGGATGCGGTGTATGGTGCTGCTGATCAGACGCACTCCATAAAATTACACTACTCTGAATAAGGCCTGCAGGTTAATTACTGGGGCACCTAGGCTGACACACACCTGTCTACTGTACACTAAAGCGCTGGTACTGATCTTTACAGGCGCCTCAAATATCCTGACCTGTACCCTTACAAAAAGACCCTCCTTGGGCTATCCCGCCAGGATTGACCACCACCACTCATGCAGCTCTGTCCCACTAGTTCATACTCGGACCTCTGGGGAAAACTTCTCTTATTATCCCAGAGCTAGGACCTCTCACGGCCAAAGAGCCTTCAGCTTTAGGGCCCTTCCTGGTTCAACACACTGCCCCTCCATTTCCAAGCCCAACTATATCGCTTCAAAACTTCCTTACGAAACCACCTTTATTAACACCGATGTTGTAATTTCCATTAGTCAAAGCCGTACTCAATACTTATGACAAAGCTTACTACTAAGCTGCTAAGGACAACATAACTCTGGTATTGTTTGCATCAATCCTACCTGTACCAGCTTGTTTGTATCTACGTCTTAAGTTACTGTTATACTTATGTGTTGTACTGCTATACTGTGTATTTTCGTTTGTCTTACTGTGACAAGGTACCTTTGTAAATGAGCCTGTGGCTCAAAGGTTTTCCAAACTGCTGTTTAAATAAAATAAAAATAAAAAAAAATAATAAGGGAGGGGGGGGCCTGAATTTCCTGGACTTCTGGAATTACTATTCAGCCATACAGCTATGATATATTCAGGACTGGGTACAAAGACCAAAGGTGGCTAGTTGGCTGGACCTAGAAGGAGTGGGTTGCCTGGGTAGGTTATCGGCCTATCTGGCTGAACATGGGTGTAGAGCATACAGATCCCTAGGAGAGGGAACTCCAATGATAGTGGCAGTTCTGGAGTGGTGGGATAAAGTTCTGCGAACAAGATAGATTTGGAAGGTTCAGACACTTTTGCTGCTCATTGCAAAAAAAACAAAACGTCTTACCAGGTCTAGAGGATCCAGGATTCAGAGAATGGGAAAAGAGGGGAATTCTAAGTGTGGGGAACTTATTCATAAGAGGCGGACTATGTGAATTTGGGGATCTGCAACTAACGCTAGGAGTGGACAGATACCACCTCTTCAGATACTTTCAGCTGCAGGCATATGTGACAGGGAGGGGGAGAGATAAGGCCAAAGCTAGGGAACTGCAACAAGTGGAACGATTAGTATATCAAGCTAAAAAAGACCCAAAAGGATTTATATGGAAGGCAGCGAGAATAGGGAAAGGATACAAGCTGGACTTAAACCAAAAAACAAAGTTGCTATGGGAGAGGGACATGGGTTTAAGGATAGGAGAGGATAACTGGAGCATGTTGGTCACTATGCACATGGGGATAGTAGGCTTCAAGGAGGCGTTCTATAAGTTTGTACATATGCCATATTGTCCCTGTGCTATGGTGCATATTTTCCACCCAGTTGTCTCACCTACCTGTGGGAGATGTAAGGAAGAGATAGGAACATACTTCCACTGTTTCTGGACATGCTTGTCATTGCAGGGGTTCTGGAAGATGATCTTGTCAGAAGTGGGCAAGATGGCGGGGAGAACGCCGTCAGCCACACCCCTGTTATGTTTGTTTGGAGTGGAAAACCTGGGAGAGGGAGAGTTGGCTTCACTCCAGAGATGGGTATGGGTACTTTTAATATTGTCCAGGCACTGCATTCAGAACACCTGGATATCAAATGTTAACCCCACAGTGCAACAATGGCACCCCCTGTCTTTGCAGACCCTGGCACTGGAGAAGCCCACACTCACGGTGCGTGGGAAAGGGGAGAGTTTTTTGAGTACATGGGCACTTTACCTAGCTGCATTGGATCCAGCAGAGGTGCTTGCAATGCAGGAAGGGCTGGAGGGATAAAGAAGGAAGACGTGCAGGCGGGGCCTGATGGAGAGGTAGAATAACCAACACTGCAGAGAAGGGGAAGGAAAAAGAAGCTGGAATAATTGTGTTAGTGATCCAGAAGGGGCAGAGAATAACTAGACAATTTAAAAAATTCAGTGTGTAGGTCAGTTACAATTTACACTGTCTGGAACAATCAGATCAATGTGTTTTTTTATTTCTTAGGGAAAGTGCACACATAAACACAAATGAAGCAACAGAAGTTGATGTTGTACCTCTTCTTTGTTTTAGTTGTTTTGTGCTTTAGTAGTCTTGTTTGTCATGTTGATTTGAAAACCTTTAATAGAAATTATAAAAAAAAAAAAAAAGAAAACCTTCATTATGAGCCGGCCAGGTGGCAGTGAGGGTTGCGGTGCTGGATGCCACACCTCGTGCCATGCCTGCGACCTGGGTTTGGGAATAAACCAAGGCCGCTTGGGGTCGGTAGGAGTGAGAGAGGATTGAGCGTCTGGAGGACTGCTCTCCTCTGTCACGGAGGGAGCATTTGTTGTCCTGCCTGCTTATTGCCCTCTGGTAGGGGCTGGGGGTGATGCAGGTTGTGTACATCATGTAGCTGATGGGAGTGGCATGTGGGTGCCTTCACACTTGCATGCTCACGCTGATTCCAGAGGGGATTGCAAGAAAACAGAAAAATATGGTGGCCAGGGCTCCATGAAGCCAGGTTCTATTTTGCCAGTTTAGCATCTCCACCCTGGATTTGGATTGTGCTCCGGAGGCGGTTGGCTGGTGCCACAGCCATGGGGCTGAGATACTGCCCCTGGTTACCCAGTGGAGGAGTACAAAGTACGTAAAGAAACGAAAAAAAAAAAAACAATTGTTTCTTTATCAAACAGATTACCATAATCATTGTTTTCATAGCGATTTGATTTTACCATTTAAACATTCAAAAACAGTAATGAGGTAGTTTCTAAAACTATAGCTGCACCCCGATATACCTCCCACCAGTTATAACAGGTTACTCTGTGTACAGTTCCCAAATCACTCACTCACTAGTCTCCTCCAACTTCCACAACAGCATTTTTCATGATCAATAAAACTTTCTTTTTAACAGTAATATAATTTTAAGTCCCCCAAATGTCGTTCTTTTTTAGAAAGAAGAACTACATGCAGTCACCATGTCCTGCTCCATAGAGCAACTGCGCTGGTGCGGTTCATAAGTCTGAATTCCAGGAGGCCTAAGTTGCAGGGCCCCTCCTGGAGGGGAAATAATTTTCTGGATCTGGCTTGGTGATTGCATTCCCAAAAGAGTCTCTGTCCAAGATGTAATACATGGTCCTTGTTCCAGCCAAGTCCTGGACCAAGGCAAAATGTTTAAACAAAGTCAAGCCAGACCAAGTCCTGTGCAACACACTGACTGCGCCTGTTGTATTAACTGTAGAGATGGGGCATCTCCTCCTCCAGGGCAGTTCTTCAAGTGCTTCATTTGCTCTTTGAAGATCCATTCTTCTCTCATCTCCTCAATAATGTCCAATATCCTCTCAGGTACATAAGGATAATTCATATAAGGATACTCTATATGCAGCCTCCTATGGACCCACCTCTCTGCCTGGTTCCATTCTGACACTGATCCTTCAGGTTTGCCTAACTGATAACCATATCCCTCTTCGATGCTTGTTATTCAACAGGTCACTGTGATTTAACCCATCCATTTGGGTCTGGAGGGTCTTTGCCTGGACTAGGAGTGTGGGGTACAGTCCTCTAAGGTGATTACAAGGGATGGCAAAGCCTGGGGATTGCCCTGCTCACTTGGTAGTCCTGGAACTGGAATGTGCTACCAATGAACTTTTTTCTTATCCAGCTCCTTCAACTGTCTTCGATCGCCAGCACTCTCTCTGGATACTGTTAGTGCAGAAACAGACTCTGAGTCAAGCCTGATGGGCTTTATCCTAAACTTGGCTCCTGAGGTGGGCTCTGACTTAGATGACAGGGCCTATGGGCTACCACTGGACAGGGGCTGAGACAGTGACTCCCCGGGCCCTGGGGTATCTCCCACCAGTTCTCTGAGACCCCTGCCCCTCCCTCTGCCACTGGGATAGCCAGTGTCAGGGAACAGAGCAGACAGCTGTGCTCCCTGTCACCTCCTTTCCTTGGTGGTTACCCTTCACCTTCCTCTTCTACAGCCTCCACAATGGCATCTGGGGACACACTCCTGGCTTTGGCTTCATGGACATGCATGCTTTCCCCCAGAGAGAGTCTATCGAATGCTCCTGAATCCCCACTAGCTGGTGACCACAGTACATTTATTTATTTATTGAAATGTTTCATCAGGAAGGTACACTGAGCAATAAGTTGCTCATCTCCTAGTGCGACCTGGGGGGGGGAAGAGGTACAATTGGAATGAGACATTAAACAGTCAAGTTACAAGATCAACATTAACATACCGTTGTAAGGCAGGTGTTACAGTGTTACAACAGTGTTGCACATAACATGTAGAAAAAGTGGACAATAATAAGTGCCGGGTTAGTAAGTAAACAAGTGCTTACATGAAAGAAAAGTGGGAAAGAGGAGGGAGGGGTGAGGTGGGGGGGACAGTTGTGTCCCTACAGACCCTTTCAGGATGCGAGGAACCCTGCAAGGGGACTCGGGGGACCAGAAAGAAGGGGACAAGGCAGTGTCCCAGAGAGACCCCTTTAAGATGGTGGGGGAAGAGAGTAGATGAGAAATACAAGCCTCTTGGGGGTAGGAGAAGGACCCATGGAGAGCATTTAGGGTCCTTTACATTCTGTGAGAGATCAAGGGAGGCCAGTAAGGGGAGCAATTGGGGAAGAGGGAAGAGTGCTAGAGATTTGGGGGTTGGTGTACACAGGGTAAAATGAAGGTAAGAATAGGGGGGTAGGTTTTGTCCAGGGCGTAGAGGAGGGAATTAGGGAGTGACATGGCAGGAGCAGCTAGATGCAAGGTAATTATTGAGGGCAGAGCTGATGGAGTAGGTGGAGGATGAGTGCTGGATTTGAGGGGGGATTCCAAATTTTTGGAAGGCGGTGAGAGTAACCAGACTTGTCAATTTGGGCGGATCTGCGGGGGACAACTAGGGTACAGGAGTAGGTTGATCTAAGGGAATGGGGGATGGGGGGAGTGTTATAAAGGAGGTGGTTAGGAGGTAGGAAGGGAACTCACCCAACCAGTGCTTGGAGGTGAATTTAGCACAGTGGGAGAGTTGCCTGTTTGTAAGAGCGGGGAAGGGTAGGGCACGATAAAGAGCGCAGTGATGGGTGCGAGGGGGGCATCCACGGCAAAGTGGCAGAAGGAATTGAAGGGGGTGTCCAGTCTGGCCAGGGAGGACTTAGTGGCAACAACATAGACTACATCACAGCAGTCAAAAATGGGCAGTATCATCTTCTGAACAAGTTCATGCCTAGCCGTAGGAGGAATGCAACTACAGTTCCTGAACAGGCACCAAGCTTGGGGCACAGTTTCTTCTGGATGGTGTCAATATGTCCAGAGAAGTTTAGGTGTTGGTCCAACCAAACACCTAAGTACCTGAAGAAGGATGTGAAAAGTAGGGAGGGAAGCCTAGAGAGTCTCTGTCTTGCGCCAAAAGTCATGGAATCAGTAGGGGTGGGTGAAACTGCCGTTTTCCAATTCAGCGGAACTTCCACGGAAATGAAGGGACTTTCGCAGAAGTTTCCGAACTTCTGCCTATGGCGGAGCAGAAAACTTTTGCGAAAGTTGCAGGTGCAATTTTGCCTGGAAATTAAGAAAATAAGGCCTGGTGGCTAATGGTCCTTCCCCCCATCTGTGTCCCACATGTAAAAAATGATCCCTGGTGACTAGTGGTCCCTCCCCTCCACCCTGTAATCCGCCCACCACCATGAAATGTACAGTAACCCCACCCCACACAAGCTCTACTGTCCTGTTAAAAAAAATCTCTGGTGGTCTAGTGTTTTATTTTTTTTATTTTTATTTAAACCCCCTCCCAATTGCCAGTCCCAAATCCCTTGTGATCTAGTGCCCCCCACCCAGTCTCCCCAGCAGCCAGGTGTCCCATACCATAAACCCCAACAGCAGCGGACCAGCACAGCCCTCTTCTCTCTCCTCCACGGCTGGCCCGCTGACTGAGCTGTCATTAATGTACGGGTGCAAACCGCTCATTCATTGACAGCTCAGTTGGTGGGCCAGCTGTGGAGAAGAGAGGATGGCTGTGCCGGTCTGCCACTACCAGGGTTTATGATGGGGGTGGGAGCGGGGTTGTGGGACACCTGACTGCTGGGAAGGCTGGGTGGGGGCACTGGATCACCAGGGAATGGGATTTGGGACTGGGGATCAGGGAGGGGGTTTAAATTAAAAGAAACAAAACCACTAGACCACCAGAGATTTTTTTTAACTGGACGGACACCGGAGATAGGGATGGGGGTGTTCTGTGCTTTTCGCGACGGACGGGTTATCAGGTGAAGGGGAGGGACCACTAGCTACCAGCGATAATGTTTTACATGGGTGGCAGGTGGGGGGAGTAACCACTACACTAGCCACCAGGGTTTTGGGGGGGGGCAATTTAATTTAAAGAGTGGCGATCGTAGGTGGAAGTTCGCCGGAAGTTCGGAAATCAATTTCTGAACTTCCCCGGAAGCGAAAGTCCGACTTTCACTTGAACTCTGCCCACTGAAGATTTTTTTCACCAACCCCTAGGAGTCAGTCTTTTTGACATTGAGTAAGAGTTTATGGTTAGCAAACCAGAGCTGATCCTTGTCGAAGTCTTGCTGTAAGCTGGTTGTAACCTCATCAGAACAGGAGTCAGATGCATACAGGACTGTATCAATGGCATACACATATATATGTATATGTATATATATATATATATATCAGGGGATGGGGAGCAAACAGAGGGAAGGTTGTTTAAGAAGATGGAGAATAGGAGGGGTCCTAATACTGAGCTCTGGGGGACTCCAGTGCTAATCAGGAGGGGAAAGGAAGTGACGTCCACGATCTTAACTGATTGGGTTCTACCAATAAGGCAGCAGGCCTTGAGCCAGTTTGTGGCAGAGGGAGATAGACCAGCTGCTGGGAGTGAGTTGAGGAGAAGGGAGTGAGAGCCGGTGTCGAAGGCCTTGGCCAGGTCGACAAAAATGGCAGAGGTAATTTGACCATTGTCCATTCCAGTAAGGATGCAGTCTGTGAGCCGTGGAGACAGGAGGTAGTGGTTGGGTAGTTTTTCCTGAAACCAGACTGGAGAGGGGTGAAAAGGAGGTGTCAGATTCAAAAGAGGAGCTGGGAGAGGATAATGTGTTCTTGAAGCTTGGCAAGGGTAGGGAGGAGAGAAATGGGGCGACAGTTGTCAGGGGATTAGGGTCACCCCCTTTGAGTAGAGCAAGGACCACAGCATGTTTCCATGAAGAGGGGACAGAGGCAGCAGAGAATGAGAGATTTAGGATAATTGAGAGGGGGGTAGGCAATGGTCGAAGCGGAGAAGGAGAGGAGTTTTGGGTCAAGGCCATCAGGGGAGGCACCTTTAAAGGGGTGATGTGAGGAGGGCACTTAGGGCATTGTTTGGGGTTATAGTAGTGAAAGAGAAGGGAAGGTAGGAGAGTGGTGATGGGGCACACTGGTAGAGGGTGGGGAGGGGGAAGGGTAGGAGGGGAGGGATTTCAGTAGCTCAAGTGGTGCAGGAGGTACAGTAGGAGTTAAATTATGCAGCTACAGATGGTGGATTGGACACTAGTGAGCTATTTACTTTAAATACCAGGGGCGGTGGGCGAGATGAGGGGTAAATGTGGTGTGCACTACTTTCCAGAACTTTGAAGGGGAATTTATGTTGGTGATGAAGGCAGATTTGAAATATTTGGACTTGGCTAACCTTGTAGCCCTGATGCAAGCATTTCTGAGCATCTGGACGCTCATGAGGTCACCAGGATTCTAGGAAGCTTTATGATGCTTCCAGGCTCGCTATCTAGCCCTGAGGCAGGCCAGAAGTTCAGGGGTTATCCAAGGTAAGTGGTTACCTCTGACACTGGTTTGTTTGAGTGAGGGCAAAGGCATTCCAGTTTACAAGAAAGATTTCCTTGAAGTAGGCAAGGGCCTTATAAACTGAGGGGAAGGAGGTTATGGGGACCAGTCAGAAGTGACAAGGTTACTCAAGAGAGGTTCAAGGTCAAGAGACCTGAAAGAGCGTAGTTGTATGGTTTTGTGTGGTGATTTAGTTCTGTGGACTTTCCTAACTTGAATGTTGGGTTATGGTCACTGAGAACATTGCGGGAGGATGCCAGAGGTGATGACGCGGTGGGGGTGGGAGGTAGGGGCCCAGTTGAGTAGGAAGTATTATGTCTTGTGGTTTGGGTGGGTGGGTTCAGAGATCATTTAGGAGAGGTTGAGGGCTTATTTCATTTTTAATTTTGGTAGTTTTAGGTGAAAACCAATTTATATTGAAGTCGGCTAGGATGAATAATTCCCCAGGGCGAGCAAGGGAAGTGATGGAGGTTAGGAGGTCTAGCATGACCGAAGGATGGACATTTGGGTGGCAGTATATGCCGGCTACAAAGATTGGGACAGTGATGGGGAGGGTCACATGGACCTACCAGGTCATAATGTTGTACGCCTAATAGTGTACAACATTACAGTCTGCCCGGAATAGCGCTGTACTAGACAGTGAGTGGTGCAATACCATGAATAGTGCTGTACATGGTATGCTGGGATGTGATTCTTCCAAGCAGCTGCTGTGGCTCAATGTACAGAGCCACAGCAGCAAGGAACCCAGATGCACCATCTGGGACCGGGTTTGATTCCTGATCCCAATTATGCAGCATGCAAGAAATCGCGCTGTACTGGCAGCCCAAATTTTGCATGTGGCATAATGTCTTGCAACATTATGACCCCATGCCTCACATGGATAGTTAGGGCATCATGGGTCTCAGGATTGGAGGATGCATAGATGATGGAATATTGGATGGAGGCTAGGACATACATGGCCACACCACCACCCCTGGCAGCACAGTCTTGCCTTAGCAGTGAGTAGCTAGGAATGGAGACCGAGTGGTCAGGGATACTGCTCTTTAGCCAAGTTTTTGAGATGATTAGAATGTCTGGTTTCAGAATGCACACCATGGTCTGAATCTGGTCTATTTGTTGCAACAAGATGCGGGTGTTTAGATGTAAGATCTTTAAGCCCTTTGGGAGGGCTGAGAGAAGAGAGTGGGGGGAGGTAGTAGAGGAGGCACCAGAGGAGCAAGTGGCAATAGGGCCTGGGTTGGGGTGGATATCCCCAGCGGAGAGCAAGAGGAGGGTAAGTATGAGAAAGTGGAGCTTAGATGATTTTGACGGGGCTGGCAAGGAGGTTGGGAGTTTTGAGGAGAAGGGAGTGGATGAGTGAGGAAGAAGAAGGAGGTGGAGAACCACAGTGAAAGTGGACACTGTTATTAAAGCCGCATGAGGAGTAGTGGTAAAGTGAGACCATATTTCAAATGGGGAGGAGTGAGTGATAGCAAGGATGTGGGTAGGGAATTGGAGATAGTAACTGATGGGGTTGGGAGAGTTATTAGGAATAGGTGAGTAGAGAGCAACTGGAGGTGGTAAAGAGAGGGATATGAGCAGAACAAGGGGGAGAGAGGAGAGTAGGTGATGCATTATTCATAAGGCAGAGAAATGAGTGAATCATTGATTAAGGACAAATTTGTAAGCAGGGAGCATAGGAGTTCACAGTGGAACTGGGAGGAAACTCCAAATGTGGAACTGGTGGCATACCTGTACATGTTCTGCACACAGGCAACCTCAATGCCGATGTGGCCTGATGACAGCTTCTGGAATTACAACTTATAAAATAAATTAGACACAAGGGAGAGGGCTTTCTATTTCATTTGAAGGGGTGACAGATGGGGAAATCATGGAGGGCAGAGTTCGGGAGGTTTGAAGGCACTGAGGGTGGACAAGGCGCCAGGCTCAGATGGCATCCACCCCAGGGTACTGAAGGAGCTGGCAGAGGTCCTTGCAGGACCTTTGGCAGACCTATTTAATGCCTCACTACATTCGGGGTATATACCTCTGGACTGGAGGATGGCTCATGTGGTGCCCCTCCACAAGAGTGGCCCCAAGAATGAACCGGGAAACTACAGACCAGTGAGCCTCACATCCATCGTGGGTAAGCTAATGGAGACTATCCTGAAGGAGAGGCTGGTGGCCCTCCTAGAGGCCAAAGGACTACAGGACAGCAGACAGCATGGCTTCATGCAGGCAGATCCTGCCAAACCAACCTGGTGGAGTTCTATGACTGGGTAACTAGACAACTGGACAGGGGCCATGCAGTGGATGTCTTGTATCTGGACTTCAGTAAGGCATTGATTGAGTGCCGAGATGGAAGGCTGGGAATGAGATTAGTAGACACAGGGGCGGGTGCAAAGCTGGTGAGATGGGTAGGAAACTGGCTTCAGGGAAGGCAACAGAGGGTGGTGGTGGGTGGGGAGCTCTCACACCCAAGGGTAGTGATGAGCGGTGTTCCACAGGGCTCAGTGTTGGGACCAGTGTTGTTTGGGATATTCATTGCAGACATATCATGGGACATCAAGAGCAAGATCAGTCTAACAAGATAACAAGGTAGGAGTGGTGGTGGATGACCTAGGGGGATGGCAGGGGTTGCAGGATGATCTGACAAAGCTTGAAACCTGGTCAGACACCTGGCAACTGGGGTTTAATGCCAAAAAGTGCAAGGTGCTGCATTTTGGGATGAAGAACTCAAGGAGGAGTTACCAGCTGGGGGAAATGCAGCTAGCCCAGACAGAGGAGGAGAAGGATCTGGGGGTGCTCATTACAGGGTCAATAAACAACTCTGCACAATGTAGGAAGGCAGCTGCAAAGGCCAACAAAATGCTGGGTTGTATTGCAAAGGGTATATCCTCGAGGAGGGAGGAGGTGATTCTACCACTGTATAGGTCATTAGTTAGACCGCACCTGGAGTACTGCGTGCAGTACTGGCGCCCGTATCTGAAGAGGGACATTAAGTTACTGGAAGGGCTGCAGAGCAGGGCAACAAAGATGATCAAGGGGCTGGGGGACTTATCATATGAGAGGAGGTTGAGGGAGTTGAACATGTACTCACTGGATGAGAGGAGGGACAGGGGGGACATGATTGAAACCTTTACATAAAAGGAATAAACAAGACAGGTACAGAGGGGCTGTTCAAAGTAAGGGAGGGGAGGGACACAGGGGCCATAATATGAGACTGGAGCGAGGAAGGTTCAGGAGGAGATGAGAGACACTTTTTTACAGAGAGGGTGGTGGTTGGGTGGAATGCATTACCTGCTGAAGTGGTATGCAGTAGAACAGTGGACTGCTTCAAAAGGGGATGGGACAGGACAAGGGGAAGGGTGCAAGGGAGGGGCAGCTGCAGAATAAGGGGTGCTAGCTGCACATTCGAGCAGACTTGATAGACCTCTAGGCCTTTCTCTGCTGGCAAATTTCGTATGTTCGTATGTTCCATCCTAAATGAAGAAAGCATCACTGCAAGTTTCATCCAAATCAGCTTCTTTATTTTAGCTCCTGCACCCCAAATGATTCCAGGAATGCCAGGGTCACATCTTTTATCGAATAAATAAAGCAGATCCATGGGACTATCTGAACCCTTTTCCAATATATCCAGGCTGGACATTTTGAGTAGCATTTATGGTTAAAAGGCAGTACAAGCAGGGCTTTTTCACTTTACCCTCTTGGATGATTTACCAAAGGTACCTCCCCTAACTTGGAAAAGACCCACAGGCTCCTGGCTCACTAAACTGATAAACCCAATTGTTTTCCCTTTTCCTACCCTGGGTTACCCATACTTCTCAGTCTGTCTGGTCTGGCTCTAGTTGGCTGCCCTATCTCCAGTGAGGGAAAGCATGCTGCTTGCCCCACCTGGCCCCCAGACCTTGGCCCAAATCTACAGGGATAACAGGATTTTTTCCTCTCCGATGCAGGCCCCGAAACCCAGTCTTCTTCACTTTTAATTGGAACCTGTACTTGCCGCTGCTCCCAAGCTCACAGCACTGGTCCCCATAGCCATGACTCAACTCTCCCTCTCTCTACTGGTGCAGCAGCCCTCAAACCTGGCCCTGCGCCAGTGCCTGAGTTACCCCAATTGGGCTACCCTGCCATGGGAGGACTTTGGGACCTGCCACCACCCAGGCCCCCACAAGCAGAACACTCCTCAGATAGCACCCCAAAACTCTTTTCTATGCTCCCAGATGACCTTTTGGAGGATACACAGTCCCCAGGCTCCCCATCCCAGCTAACCAATCCTGGGCTTGCAGAAAGCTCCAAGCCAGAGGCACCCCCCAAGGCCTGTCCAGAGACCTGCGACCTGCCCAGTCCTTTAATGCTGGAATCCAGGGACCTGCTCCTCCACACAGGTCTTCTTAAAAATGGATGAAGGGTCCCCTAGCTCCCTCCAAATCTCAGACCACTCTACCACGCCAGGTACAGGGAAAAACCACTGCCACTGGCCTTCCCCCTGTGGAGATCATGCCACTGTCCCCACAGCTCTGGCAGCCTGAGCAGCTACTTCCATGGGGTCTCACAAGCTCCTGCCCATCCTGGCATCCTACTACCACCTGCATCTCCCCTTCTCCCAATGATGCAGGCATCTAGCTGACCATCCTCCCTACAGAACTTCCTCCCATGCTCCTCGATGCCACATCACTGAAAAGCCCATCCCTATCTACAGTGCCGTGAAAAAGTATTTGCCCCCTTCCTGATTTTCTCTATTATTGCATATTTGTCACACTGGATGTTTTCAGGTCTTTAGAGAAAATGTAATATTAGATAAAGGGAACCTGAGTGAACAAATAACACTTGTTTTTTTTTTTAATTTCACTTATTTAATGAAAAAAGTTAACCAACACCAACTGGCACTGTGTGAAAAGTAATTGCCCCTTACACTTAATAACTGGTTATGCCACATTTAGCTGCAATGACTGCAACCAAACACTTCCTATAATTCAATATCATTCTTTCACATCGCTGTGGAGGAATTTTAACCCACTCTTCCTCGCAGAACTGCTTTAATTCAGTAACATTTGGTAGGTTTTCGAGCATGAACTGCTCGTTTCAGGTCCTGCCACAGCATCTCTATTGGGTTTAAGTCTGGACTTTGACTAGGCCACTCCAAAACTTTAATTTTACTTCTTTTTAGCCATTCTGATGTGGACTTGCTTTTGTGTTTTGGATCATTGTCTTGCTGCATGTCCCAACTACTCTTCAGCTTCAGCTGACGGAAGGATGACTGGACATTCTCCTTAAGAATTTTCTGTACAGAGCAGAATTCATGGTTCCTTTAATTATGGCAAGTCATCCAGGTCCTTAGGCAGCAAGCATCCCCACACATCACACTACCACCACCATGTTTGACTGTTGGTATGGTGTTCCTACTGTGGAATGCTGTGTTTGCTTTACGCTAGACATTATGGGATCCATGTTGTCCAAAAGTTCCACTTTGGACTCATCTGTCCATAGAACATTTTCCCAAAAGGTGTGGATCATCCAGGTGCTTCTTGGCAAATGAGAGAGACAAGCATTTATGTTCTTCTTGGTTATCGGTGGTTTCCGCCTTGCTGCCTCCTCACATGAAGCCCATTTTGCCCAGTCTCTTCTGATTGTGGAGTCATGAACACTGGACCTTGCTGAGGCAAGAGAAGCCTGCAGTTCTTTGGATGTTGTTTTAGGATCCTTTGAGACTTCTTGGATGATTTTACACTCGCCCTTGGAAGTAATTTTTTGTCAGGCCGCCACTCCTGGGAAGGTTCACTACTGTTCCAAGTGTTCTCCATTTGGAGATTATGGCTCTCACTGTGGTTCGATGGAGTCCCAGAGCCTTAGAAATAGCTTTGTAACCTTTCCAGACTAATAGAGGGCAACAAATTTTTTCTGAACTTTTCAGGAACTTCCTTTGATCATGGCATAATGTGCTTGTTGAATCTTTGTGCTGGCAGCGTGACTCTGATGGTAAGGGGCCAAAATAAGTGAGGTTTATATTGAGCAGGGCTGGCTGTAATCAAGCCTGGCTGTGTTCAATCAGCTGACTCTAATTATCCCTTTAATTGGGTTGGATTTAACTAGGGGCAATTACTTTTTCACAGTGCCAGTTGGTGTTGGTTAACTTTTTCATTAAATAAATGAAATAAGTGAAAAAAAGTGTTATTTGTTCACCAGGTTCCTTTATCTGATATTATATTTTGTCTAAAGACCTGAAAACATCCAGTGTGACAAATATGCAATAATAGAGAAAATCAGGAAGGGGGCAAATACTTTTTCACGCCACTGTACCACTAATGGGGTGGGTCCCCCCACAGGCCCACCCGGACTGCTGAGCACCCTTCCTGCCTGTGTATTTTGCTCCACCCCCAATTCAGCCCCAGGCCTAACTTCCTGTCTCCAGCCTTATATACCTTCCCAAACCTGCCCTCTGCTGCCACCTTGAGGCATCCAGCAGGTATTTACCCTCACAGCACTAATAAATTCCCTAGCTCTGGGTGGGGGGGAAGAGGGATTCCTAAGTGGGAGCATAGGCCCCTCCTGCAAGGGGGGCTTAAATATATAACCAGGAGAACGCATTGCGTGACTATGGGAAGTTTTCTGTCTTGGGCCTCGATGCTGTCTGGTGGAGTTCCTCAAGGCTTGATCCTTGCTGCCATTTTTTTTTCAGTGTTTGTGTTGCCATTTGGTGAGATTATTGGACGGTATGGTATTGAGTTTCACTGCTATGCATATGATGCTCAGCTTTACCTGTCTGGCACTTTTGGTGGGCATGATGTGATTTCTGTGCCAGAGAGGTGTTTGACCGAAATAAATGACTGGATGGCCTCTAACTGGCTATGTATTAACCCAGGTAAGAGGTCATGATTGTCAACCAGGCATGCAGGGCCCATCAATGATTAGTGGAATAACTATTTAGTTGTATTTAGTTTTTGTTAACTGGGTAGGTGCAGTAGCCATGAAATAACTATTTTCAGCACGACTCGGGAGAGTACAACAATCAAAGACAGGTACATAACATGAGTACAATGAAATTATAATAGCATAGGTCAAAACAGTTAGTAGTAATGAATACAAGCAGCCAGAACAATAACAATCCATACAATTCACATAGAATTTTTAGGCAGAGAAAACCTACATAGTCTAGGAAGAGATACCACAACATAGCAGCAAAGATATATTGTTCAAATTAAGCACAACAATGAAGATTCAAATAGGCAGCGAAACAAGGCAAGGGCAAATTCCTGACTGGGCAGGATGCATTATCACAGCCTCTGAAACAAGACTCAGGTGTGTAGGGGGGAGGCATTAGGGTAGATTAGCTCTCAAGGAGATAGTAAGGGTAAGAAGTGCTATGAGGTAGGGAGGTTAAAGTTAGGCCAGGCAGCATCTGGCGGGTGAGTGGATTAGGGAGGAATAAAACAAGTGCAGAGATCAGCAATGGATAGCTGTATGTGCAGCTCCTTTTTGAAGCTGTCATGGGATCCAGATATTCGAAGTGCTTGGGGGAGAGAGTTCCAAAGGTTAGGAGCAGAGTGATTGAAGACAACAGAGCCTTTTGCTGTTTTACATCTAGGCACATTCAGCAGGGATTTATCTACTGTACCGATCGCAGTCTATAGGAGGACATTTGAGGTACCAGCAATGTTGCGAGCACTGAAGGGGTCTGGTTTCTGAGTATGGAGTCAATAAGGGAGCCAAGCGTATTGACGGCTAGCTGAGGGGGATAACTAGCCCAGGTCCCTGTACAGTTGGCAGTGGTGCTTAAGCAGTGTTTAGGGGAAGATTCAAGTAACATTGCTTGGGTTTTCTTAGCATTAAATACAAGCTTATGTGCAGAAAGCCAATTTTGGACATTTGCGAAATCTGAAGAAAGGGATGCATTTATGCTGGCGACCTTATCAGAGCTTTACTTCCTTCATTCGGCAGTCTACCACTCAGAGTTGTAGATGCTGTTAAGAATGCCTGCTATCTTTCTTTTGTTGGTTCCATACTATGGCTAAGAATAAAATGGACTAGCTGAATCAGATTGATTCCTTGTCTTTTTCTTTTGAGAACCCTGGGGTTTGGTGAGTGCAGCTACTTATCAGTTGAGACTTGTATATACTCATTGCTGAGCACCACCGTTACTTGTGCTGGACCACCCTGAAGTATAAAATGCTGTTAAGAGTCTTAGGATCATCCTGGACTGCAAGTTGGCACTCGAGCCCCAGGTGTTGGCTGTGGTCTGGGATAGCTTTTACCATCTCCATAACATCACCTGGAATAAACCGCATCTAGCCCCTACTGATCTGGTGACAAGAGTTCATTCCTTTTCTGTCTCTAGGCTTGACTACTGCAACACTCCATACCTGTGGTTATCTGGAGGTTTATTGTAACACCTGCAGCTAGTCCTGAATGCTGCAGCCTGGCTGATTGTGGGCTGTTCTCATAGGGATCACATTACACTGGTACTGTGTGCACTGCCTTGGCTGCCTATGTAGTGGTACAGAACCTTCAAGATATGCTTGACAACATTCAAAGCCCTACGTGGTTTGGGACCAGACTACCTATAAAACCTCCTAGTTCCCTACCATGCAGCTTGCTTCCTCTGCTCTTCTGATGTGAGTCTGCTCTCTCTACTTGTATCTAGGCTGTGACTATCTAGGGACAGAGCAGTTTGTGTTGTGGCACCTACTCTGCGGAATGCTTTGCCACAACATATCAGACCTGCCCGCACAGTAGGGGCTTTTAAGACTAATCTAAGAATGTATCTTTTTGAAGAAGCCTTTCCCTGACTTCTTAAATTATTGTCAGTATTTATGTTTTAATTGCTTGCTGCCTGTTATACAAGTTGTTTTGCAGATTTTATTGTATTTGTTGTTCAATTGTGCTTACGCAGCTGGATGAGATGAAGCTTATGTGACTTGATTTACGTTGTGGCTTTCCGTCTCTCTATCTGTGGGATATACCACCCAATTAGGGTTATGATGTGAGGAACCCTAGAGAAGGGTCCCCCCCCATAAATGCAGCAGGAATGATTCCATTGGCTAAAGGTAGCTTAGGAAGAAGCCCACAGGTAAGAGAGACTTGCTGCTGGAGGAGGAGGGGTGAATGGTAGTGCAAAGAGAAATGAATCCTGGGAAGGCCCATGGTGAGGTGCCTTATAAAGCCTGATGGGGGAGTGATGTAGTTGCTCCACCCAATCAAACCTCAGGCTTACAGCCTTCCCATTCGATTGTGCTTACGCAACTGGATGAGATGATGGTTGTGAGACTTGATTTACATTGTGGATTTGATTTATGTTGCGCCTTTCTTCCTCTCTATACATGAGATATACCACCCTATTAGGGTTACAATGTGAGGAACCCTAGAGGAGGGTCTCCCCCAATAGGTGCCATGGGAATGATTCAGTTGGCTATAGGTAGCTTAGGAAGAAGCCCAAATGGAATATCTAATCGGGTGTCGAGAATTGAAGAGACGAGGATGATGAATGAATGAAATCTAAGAAGATGATTAAGGTGGACTTCCTTTGGAGAGAGGGGAAAGCCGAGGCCACCATTCGCCTCCATCCAACAGCGGAACCTAACTAATTAACCTAAGACAGCAGTAACCTTAACTAATATTTTGACCTTTGGCATGGAGGAGAGGAAAATTCCCCTTTGAGGAGGAAACCTCCGGGGATCTAAGACCTAGGTTGCCTTCCCTCCAGGCTGACGACATTTGATTCATGGATCTATGTCGCTTAAGAAAAGGTTATGAGTAGGGAAGATGATGACGGGATAAGAAAACCCCCCAAAAAAGAAGCACAGTCGATGATGGAGAGAAGCCGTGAAGGCTTTAAAAGATGAAGAGGAGACAGGAAATTAACCTGAAATTGAATTTGAACGATGGTGGAAAGCAGCACAGATGAACTTGAATGATGGTGGAGAGCAGCCAGCCAGCCCTGAGCAGAGAAGCCAGCCAGCCCATAGGAAAGGGCAATGGACATGAAGGCATGTCCCAGAATGAAGATAGAGTCGATTTGAGGTAGCAGGAACTGAGAGGGGTATGCTTGAACAGTCAATGAGATGCAACAGATGGACATGAGGTTTGGAGGAGCAGGTCGTCAGATGAACGAGGGATACCCGGAGGTGGGCATGAGAAGTTTGAGGAAGTAGGTGGAGTCAAAGTAGCATGGAGTAGTCAATTTGAAGGAGCAGATCCATGTAGAGAGCAGATGGGCGAGGGCATCCAGATCCACCCAAGAGAAGACTGAGGCCCAAGACAAGACTGAGGATGCTGATGACTGATGGATGATCACTGCATGAGTGCAGCAGGTTGATGAGCTTCAACAATCAATGTGAGTAGGTAGACTCTGAGGCCAATGAGGCATGCTTGGAACCAGATGGTATGCACTCAGATGGGTGTGAAATTCAAGGATTAAATGCTCAAGTAAGCGATGTAAATAGATGAACAATGAGGTAAGGATGATGGAATGATGACCGGAGTCATGAACCTGAAGGCATTCGGCAGGAAGGCCACAGTTCGATGAGGTGGGATAGGATTCATGATATGTATGTGCTAAAGAGACGAGTATGAGTAGGGAAGGTGATGGTAGCATGGGGAAAACCCCCCAAAGAAATGCACAGGTCATGTCGAGGCACGCTCTTGAGTGACTGAGGTAAGGAGGCAGACCCTGTGGACCCAAACCAAGGTGCTCAGGAGAATCATGAGAGAGAGAAGAAATGGATGAATGGGAAAGCAGCAGCACACCACACAGAGGTGCTGCTGAATTGCAGGGCTGGGGTGCAAGATGCAGCACGAACTGTAGAAGAACAGGGCATATGCTGAGAAAGACCATGCAAGTGGAGGAGTCGTGGTGCCATATAGTGGTGAAAAGCAGGAGCACAGCATAATCTGGGTCCAAAAATTAATGATTTTGAAGAGCAGCAATCCTCCCCAAGTGAAACAGCAAAGAGAGATGATCATGTCGGATTCCTTGGTAGTCAAATAGGCGAGGCTATCCCACAGACTATGTCAGTATGATTTGCACTGCTTGACATGTGTGATTAGAAAATGGCACAAATGGCAGTTATCGGCAGAGTTCATAGAACACAGAAGTCACCAAAGCAGTACAGCAGCATATGAAAGTGACCCCATCCCGTGTTAAAATAAAGGACATCCAATCCTGACAAGGGGAAGAGCAGACTCATATGGAATGTTAGAGAAGGAAACTTTAGAACTAGAAATGGGAGAACAGGATGAACGCATCCGTGAGCAGGAGTGAGTCGGGAAGAGAAATAGTCAATCGGTTCCGCCATGCATAGGACAGGAAAGTCAGACTTCAGGAGTGAGTGAGCTGCTGAGAATTCAGAAAACAGGGTGTGCAGTTATCCGTTCTGGGTTGGTGTGGGAGAGTGAATAAGGAGAAGGGTCGGTGCATTGCTCCGAAGACGAGGGGAGTAGGTAGAGGCGCGGAAAGAAGAAGGAGCATGAAACAGCTAGCTAGTTGCAGGTAGTGATGGATCACTGAAGGTCCTGATGTGGCCAATGAAAGTCAGATCAAGATGCCTCCGGGGGTGGAGCAGCACCCTTGCAGGAGCGCCTGAACTGAGAGAAGGCTGGGGGGAGAGAAAGGCAGAGGGAGTAGGAGAGCAAGACAAAATAAGTGCAAGTGGCCAGTTGCACATGAAAAGAGAAGACGGTGCTGAGAAACGGAGATGCTCCAGGAGAGACAGCAGGTGATAGTAGAGTACGGTGAAGCCGTGACCTGGAAGCGACGAGGAGGAAAAGGGGTGATGAGTAATGTGCCAGTGGCATGGCAAGGGGAGGGACAGGTGCATGGAAAGGCCAGAGGAGATGTGCAGCAGCAGAGTCAGAGAAGCAACGAGGCCTGGATGTGGGTGCAAGGAGGAGACAGAAGGTGAGAGCAGCAGGGAATGCGATGGCTCACAGTGGCAGGGTAAGAGCAGCAGAAGATCCGAAATGCGGATGGGAGGGGTGGGAAAAGAGCCAAACAGCGAGCTGCCAAGCGAGTAATGGGAGAAGAGAATGAGCAGGCGGCTGGAGGCACTGCAAAATGTGGAGACACAGGGAGGAGAAATACCCCGGGGGGGGGGGAGCAGTGCCTCTGGCCGCAAAAAGAAACTAATCCTGGGACAGCCCGGGGTGAGGTAACTTATAAAGCCTGATGGGGGAGTGACGTAGTTACTCCACCCAATTGAACTTCAGGCTTACAGCCTTCTCGTAAAGCATCCTGAGTCTTCAGGAAAGGGCACTATGGAGATAGAATTGCCTTGCCTAGCCCTCAATCATTTCTATTCTTTTTTTCCTGCCATCACTTGTTAATCAGTGACAACGTCGCTCACCCACTGGGAGTCAGAACAATGGTGTAACCCCCCTACAAATGGGGGTTCCCGAAAAGCATTCCTCAAGCTTGCCTTAATGCTCACTGTCAGGCTAGTGTCCTGTGTTTTAGCAGTTTAAATGTTATTGTCAGAGAGTGCCTGTATAGCCTCCATGTACTGTCTCTTTAAGAGCTACCTAGGTTGCAGTTATAATTAATCTGGGAGGGGGGCTGAGTGTTTCCATGCTCAAGTCTCACCCGGGATGCCAGATAATTGCTCTGTTTCTGCCATCGCTATTAGCACATAGGGAGCTCTGTCAGAAGATATGCTTGTTTGCTGGTTATCTATTAGAATGGTAAAGATATTGTAATTTGTATAACCTGCCTTCTTTGCAGCATGGACAGTTCTGTTTATTTCCACCATCTTGGTCCTGGACAGCCGAAATGGGCCAATCAGTACCTTTGGGGGCTTTAAAATGGAGCCTGTCCCCAGGGATTTTGTGGGAGCAAAATTCTGTAGGAATTGTAATTTTGGTTTTTTTGCACCTAAATGAACCTGGAGGGGGAGCCCTTGTTGTGACTGAGAGAAATTAGCAAGCAAACCTTTTGGATCCTGGTGAAAGTCCCAGGCTGTTTGCAGCTACTTTCAGTTTGTGCTTGAGTTGGGGAGTGAAAGTAGTAATAGCTCGAGATAGTCGAGCAGTAATCCTGCATAGATTCGTGCGGGAGAACTGTGAAAGGGCTGGGTTTTGGCCTGCCTGTCTACCTGTTGTCCCTGAGAGGGAAATTGAAGTTTATTCGGACTGACTCCGAATTGTGAGGACGATTTAAGCCACAGAACTGTGATCAGGCTTTAACCTGAAGAAGATGGAAGATTTGCTGAATATGATCGGCCTGTCAGGATTTCCAGCCACCTTTGAACTTCAGGTTTGTGCAGAGACTAATTGAGACCGGATAGCAATCTACCTGGTACAGTAGAATTTCTTACATGAAAATGTGCTGTGTGCTGTTAGTGGGTCATGATGATTTGGTTCCCCACTGTGTGCAGAACTGTTTTCTGCTTGCTGGAGGCTGCATCCAGCTCCAACGGACTAAATCCATTTGCATCTCCATTTGGCCTGGGCCTTGCCACACTGGCCCAGCCAGACTACCCGCTACACAGAGAATGCCATCGACGAGAGACCTGCCTGGGGATCAGCCCCCTGCTCAATGCCTTAAACAGGAAGGACGCCTTGGTGATTTGTGTGGGCCCTGCTTCTCCTGGCACTCCAGCTCAACAACTTGCAGTCTCTGTTTCATCCTGCCTGTGTCCTGTATTGGGTATCGTGAGTAAACATCAGGGTAGCTCTCTGCAACAACAACTAAATCTAAAGTGTTGTCATCTGATTGCTTTGTTTTTTCCTTCACCAACTGAGCCCTCCGGATCCGGATTACTAATAGTGTGTGTTGTGCATGTTACTTTCTTCCATCACAGGGCCCCAACCAGCTGCGAAGCCGGCCTACCCCAGGCAATGGTCCTGGCTAGCCCACCTTTTTCTTACCTGGTTACCCAGAGTGTGTGACTGTGTAGGGACTCTGAAGTGCATGCATAACTGTCTGATTGATTTAGCCTTTAAGTCAATCAACCTGATTATGCCCCTCCCTTGTTCAATTCCCCTGAATAAATCAGATCTAACTCTTTTTTTTTTTTTAACCAGGAGTAGCACACTAACCTGAAAGCTTTTTTACAGGTGCAACCTGGGAGCACAGGGAAGATAAGTGACTTGCTCAGGGTCACACAGTATGCAAGTGGAAGTTGTGGGATTCAAACCCAGGTCTGGACTGCTGGATGTCACCAGATTTGTAGCTCAGAGCCTTAAACCACTGCGCTATACTGCCTCCACTGCCTATACTGTTAAATTTTTGCATTTAACCCGAATGTGATTCCAGTTTGTGCCAAGAGTACTGTACTGTTGCTATTTGCTGAGCATAACCTTGTTTTACAGGGGTCCCCAGGGTTGAGCTAGAGGAACCAGCCCTGGTGGTAAGTGCAAACAGTGTGGGTAATTGCGTGGTGAATAAGGGTAATTGTGAAAGTGATTATTATATATTGTTCAGGCCACTAGGAGGGAAAGAGGGGGGTTACAGTGTCCCAGAGGGCTGTGCCCATGTTAACTTGACCACTAACAATCCTGACCTCCAGGTGGAGGCAACTGTTTCAGTACCCAGGTCCCTTAACCTGCTACTAGCCAAGCAGGAAGGGATATCAGCCCTTGGGATAGTGCCACCTAGGGTTTACATCTTGGAGGCTCATCACTGGGATTTTGTGTCTTCTAGTGGCAGAAATTACGAATTATTGTCAAACATAAATGGCTATCCCAACAGAAGTGGATGTGCACCAGTTGGTGGGGTGGTGTACGGGGCAAGAAGTTGACCCCCCATAATACTTTCCTAATACTGGATATGCCTATGGGCAGTAGTAAGGACACTGCTGAAGGGGCACTTTCTAAAGTTGAATGTTTTAAAAAAGCTGTAGTGGTGGGTTGACAGGCTGATTTAACTGCCCAAACTCTCATGGCCTTGTTGGAGTGTAGCAACCCCCTGGACAGCTCAAAGGTGCACCAGACTATCACTCCAGAAGGGTTCCCAGCTGCCTGGAGGGTGATAACCAAAGATAGCAAGGATCCTTTAGAGGATGAGCCCCCACCGTTATCTGAGTCTTCTGAGGAGAAGTTTGACAGGTTGTTACTGAAGGAGGGCAAAACTGTGGAGGAGTTAAAAAAAAATATTCCTGCCACCTGGGAGTGTCACCTTCCCACTGTCCACACCCGCCCCAGCACCTGTTCTTTCACCAACTCCTGTACCTGCCTCTGAGCCAGCAAGTAGTCATGGCTCTTACCACAAGCTCAAGGTATTCTCTGGCATCCGCCATACTCCTAATGGGGAAGTCGACCTGGAGACCTGGATAGACTCTGCTACTCTTGTGGTACAAGACTGGCACTGCCTAGAGGCCAAAAAAAGGGCCCACCTGGGGGAATGCTTCCAGGAACCCACCCTATGTATTTTTCGGTCCCTGAGGTCCTCCAACCCTGACGCCAAAACCCAAGAATACATACTCGCCCTTGAAAATGTGTTTGGGGGCACCATTAATGTTGAGGCCTTGAAATGGAAACTTAAAGATGTTGGACAACAGCTAGGGGAATTGTTATCTGCTTACATGGATCGATTAGAGGGAATCCTACAAACCATTTTTTGGAAAGGAGGCTGGGCCTCTAGTGAAGTGGAACGGGTAAGACTGGATCATATACTCTACTCTGCCTGGCACACTAGCTAGGTGTTGCTCAAATTGCAGCTGCATCAAAGGAAATCTAGTCCCTTGCCCTTCCATGTGTTGATGAAGGAGGTACGGGAAGTTGAGGAGGAGGAAGGCTTTTCGGAGCCCTGCGCAGTCACAGCTGCTGCAACCCCTGCTCCAGGCACAGGGTCGGTCGCTGATGGCCTGAAATCACCACAATCACATGACGGAATCCAAGAACTAAATGTCAGCCTTGGGGGGCCCAGCCAGAAAGGAACTGCTATAGATGCTCCACCATGGGATGAACTGCTCAGGGAGTTCAGAGAAACAAAAAATAGTCTCTTTGTGAAGTCCGCTCCTGCAAGTACAGGCCCCGATCCTTATCCAACTGCATCTGCTATGGGGTGGGGGTGCACACCCAGACATCTGCTGCTGACAGCAGCTCAAAAATTGATGTCTTGACTATGGAAGTGAGAGAATTGACAGGATGTCTCCAAATGCTTGCCACACTGCAGACAGAGGTGGAACCAAGGTTTTCTGTTGGTAGTGCCCCTGCCTCGGCTCCCAATGTGATGTCTCGGCCACACCAGACCCCAGAAAGCATATTTTTCCATAATTGTGGGAAGGACGGGCACATGAAGAGAGAATGCCGGTCGCCAAATGACCTAGGTAAAGTTGTATACAGACTTCAAGGGGAGCTTCGGAAAGCGAGACCATGGCCGAGGAGCACCGGAAGTGACTGCAGTGCAGGACTGAGAAATCCTAACTCAAATTTCTTTGTGGCTAAATCTGGCCAGGCCTCTGCTACTGCCTCTCCAGACTGGTCCAGAATAGTAGGCCCTTTGATGGAGAATTCTGTAATTGCCAATGGTATCCGTGCTCGGGCTGTGCTCGATAGCGGGTCGCAAGTGACCATTGTATTCCAGGATTGGTATGATAAACACTTATTTGATGAGCCATTACAATCTTTGGAAGGTTTGCATGTCTGGCACCTGAGCAACAAGTCTTATCACTACCTAGGATATGTCGGGTTCTGGTTGTCTTTCCCTGTGACTGTAACTGTTGTAGATGAACAAGAAGAGACCCTAGCCCTGGTGTGCCCTCCTACGGGATTGTATGATGGGATTCCCTTGCTCGTTGGAACCAACGCCCACTTGTTTGGAAGACTAGTGCAGTTGTGTCAAGAGTAACAAAGAAAATGGACTGGGCAGACACTGAGAATCCCAGCCCTGATAAAGAGAGCTTATGGTCTGAAAAAACAGACTACTGAAGTAGACGGAGATGAGCCATTGGGGATGGTGTGGAAGAAAGATCCTGATTCTCTGGTACTACCTCCCAGTGCTCAGTACACCATTCATGGAGAGGTTCACATTAGAAAAGATGTAAAGAACAAAATATTAATGTTGGATGCACCAGGCGATGGAGTTGCCAGAAGTATTATTGGTTAAGCTCAGCATTTTGCCTGCCCATGCACATGCCTATGCACGATGAGTGATGGTCCAGATTCAGAATGTGTCAGATTGGGAGATCCAGGTGAACAGAGGGTGCACTCTAGCTAAAGTACACTGCGCAGACACTGCAGTATTACCCAGTAACAAGTGCTCCGGTGAGAAGGAGAGTGACCCCGGACATATTTGACTTTGGTGATTCCCTGTTGCCAGCTGAATGGAAGGCTAGAATTAGCAAGAAACTCACCCAAAGAGACCAAGTGTTTTCATTAAAAGATTGGGGCATGGGGTGTGTCCAGCGTGCAGAGCATCACATATGCCTGCATGATGACTGGCCATTTCGAGAGAGATCCCGACGCCTCGCCCCAGCGTACATAGATGATATTAGGAGACACCTGTGGGAAATGCTCACTGCTGGCATGATACAAGAATCAAGGAGCCCATATGCTTTTCCCATTGTGTTTGTGTGTAAGAAGAATGGGATCATGAGGATGTGTGTTGATTATCAAACCCTGAACCGGTGGACCATCCCAGATCAGTACACCATGCCCTGTATACAAGATGCCCTGGATTGCTTGAATGGGAGCAAATGGTTCTCGGTATTGGATCTTTGCAGCGGATATTACCAGATTCTGATGGCCCTGGCAGACCGTGAGAAAACAGACTTCATCTGTCCTTTGGGGTTCTATGAATTCCTGAGAATGCCACAGGGGATTTCGGGTGCTCCAGCCACCTTTCAGTGACTGATGGAACATGCAGTGGGGAGATATGAACTTGCTGAAATGTCTAATGTACCTAGATGATGTCATTGTGTTCAGACACACATTAGAGGAGCATGAGACCTGACTGTTTAAAGTGCTGGACCGACTCGAAAACTTCAGCCTCAAGCTGTCCATCGACAAGTGCCAGTTTCTTGAAACCTCCGCGAAGTATGTGGGGCACATAGTATCTGCAGAAGGGACAGAGACCGATCCCAGTAAGGTTGAGTCACTGACTACTTGGCCCCATCCCCATAACCTGAAAGAACTACAATGTTTTCTGGGGTTCTGAGACTACTAGTGCAGGTTCATAAAAGTCTATTCAAAGGTGATTCACCTGCTTCCGAATCTTACCCAGGGTTACCCCCTACCAACCGTAAATACAAGAAAGGGGCTGTCAAAGAACCAGAGAAAGTGTACTTCTGCACAGGTGAACCTCTTGGGCCCTGCTGGACACGCGAATGTGAAGCTGCCTTCCACAAAGTTATATACCAGCTTACCCATGCCCCCATCCTCACCTATGCTGTCCCTACCAAGCCCTATGTGCTGCATATGGATGCTAGTCTGCAGGGCCTAGGGGCTGTGCTGTATCAAGACCATGAGGATGGTTTGAGACAGGTAGCTTTCGCCAGCAGGAGTTTGACCCGTCGGAGCAAAACTATCCTGTGCACAAGCTGGAGTTCCTTGTCCTAAAATGGGCCATCGTTGATCAGTTTCATGAGTACCTCTATGGGGCAAAGATACTGGTGAAGACCGAGAATAACCCGTTGACCTATGTACAGACTTCAGCTAATTTAGACGCCACTGGGCACCGGTGGCTCTCTGCCTTATCAACCTATGATTATGCTGTCGAAAACAGACTGGGACTGAACCATATTGATGCTGACGCCCTGTCACAAAGGCCCGCTTCCAAGAGTGATTGGGTCAGGCTGTCTGAACCCAACATCCGGGCTTTGTGTCAAAAGTTTGACAGAGATGAACAGATGTCTGCGGACACAGTGGACTGTCTAGTAGATTGCTTGGGCCCTCCTGATACCTGCATACCGGCTGCCTATTGCCATTTCTCTGCTTTAGATATTAGTGCATTACCTCAACTTGACAATGACAGTATTCAGTGGGCTCCATCCCAAGATCCTATGATTCAACCCACACTTTATGCCCTGCGTGCAGGGAAAGATGTGTCTAAGTTGCGTTCCCCTGACTTGCAAACTGCCCTATTGTTTAAAGAAGGCCCCAGGTTGAAGTTACTCAATCACTTGTTATACAGAGAGACAGTGGATCATAGTGGTCAATTAGGCAAGCAACAATTGGTCCTGCCCATGGCCTTTAAACACTTGGTACTGAGGCCCCTTTACAATCATGTGGGGCACCTCGGTATTGACAGGACTCTTGACCTGGTACAATCTCGATTCTACTGGCCCAAGATGGGGGCCAATGTTGAGCACCATGTGAAGATCTGTAGTTGTTGCCTCCAAAGATAAGCCCTGCCTCAGAGGGCTGCCCCCTTGTCAATATCACTACCAGTGCCCCCATGGAACTGGTCTGCATAGATTTTTTGTATTTAGAACCTGATCAATGGAATATTGGTGATGTGTTAATGGTTACGGATCATTTCACACGGTATGCACCAGCTTTTCCAACTAAAGATCAAAAAACCTCTACCGTGGCCAAGGTGCTAGCAGAAACATTCTTTGTCCACTATGGTGCTCCCCAGCAGATCCACTCTGACCAAGGCAGAGACTTTGAAAGTAGGCTAATCAAAGAAATGCTCTCTCTGTGGGGGGTTCGGAATTCAAGAACCATCCCTTATCACCTGCAGGGGGACCCTCAACCAGAACATTTTAACCTCACCCTTCCAGATATGCTGTGCATACTCCATCCAAAAGACAATTGCACCAAAAATTATGCTACTGGGTTCTCCCCCTACTGCCTCATGTTTGGAAGGAGGCCTGACTGCCAGTTGATGTCTGCTTTGGGGTCTCTCCAGATGGGGTCCGAGCTGAAAACTACCAGCAGTATGTACAGATACTGAAAGCTCAGTTGAACCATGCATATCAACTGGCCCAGACAATGGCCGCCAAGAGAAATCTCACCAACAGAGATGCATGATAAGCAAGTAAAGGCTCAAGAGCTACGGCCCAGAGACCATGTTGTTACACAATTTAGGACTAGATGGCAAGCACAAAATTGCTAATAGGTGGTATCATCGTCCTCATGTAGTAGTTGGAAAGTTGCATGATCTACCAGTGTACAAGGTACGCCCAGAGAATAACTCCAAAGCTGTCAAGACCATGCACCGTAACCACTTGTTACCTATCGGCCAAGTTATTATTGAAGCTGAGCCAGCAGACATTGCCTCCGCTGGGCCGGTGACTCGTGCTGCTGCAAAAAAGAGACAGAGTCAACCTACCCCAGTAGTTGCAGATTTAATGTTTCCGAGCAGGCCCAGAATGATAGTGACTGTCAGTCCACCTCTGATGAAAATGACTATGGTAATGCCTATTATCCCCCTCCCATGAACTGAATTAGTTGTTTCATGGAAATCCTATGCGGAATCGGGGGGGATGAAGCTGGGCCTTCTGGACTGCCTAACCCCCCAGCTTCATCCTTGGAGCCAATGCTCCCTGAAAGTGAAGTGCAAAGTATCATGTCTGAGGCTGTGGACTCCCTGTGTTTAGTGGAACTGTGCGACTTGCCCGAAGAAGAGGCTGATGGTCTGAGTCTCTCTGGTGACACACCAGAACTTGAACAACAATATGAGAGTGGTGACAGCCCCCCTTCAGTACCACAAAGCCCAATTGTGCCTGAACTTTCTCTAAATGAGCCAAGTGTTGTGGAAACAGAGCATACAGAGCAAGAAGCTGACAGTGCTTCCGGTTTGAACATTCCCATCCTTGCAGAGGCACCCTCACGACTGACGAAATCTCCAAAGTTAGTGCTGAAAGTCCAGAGATTGTGGCTGTTCTCCCCAGAAAAACTGGCTGAGCTGATAAGCCAGTATTGCACTTCAGTTATGATTCTCCTGGAAGGCCGGTGGATTTGCCTCTCAATGTGGTTCACAAAGGGGTTTATATTTCTCAGAGCTCACTACCCAGACTGAGCTTATTGGCCAATTCCTGGTTAGTTGTTCTTCCTTCAGAACATGGAGTCCCTGTCCCATCAAGCCCCAAGTTGGCTGATAGGGAAGGTTCCCCTTCCACATTGATACTGTACAAGAAGTTATAAAGTGAAGTAATAGATAACTGTTCATAGTATGTAAATCATAATAGAATCAGTATAGAATGTATGAAACATGCATAAGTATTGGCAATGAAGACATGGTATAGCTGAAATGTATAGTAATGTGATAAGTTACAATTAACTGATGCATCATGTAGGATTTCCATTGTATGCTAATGTCACATATATCTTGTATATAGTGCATTTTCAATATTGTGATGGTATAAGACTTGACGCGGACGCCAAGTTTTCTCCAGGCAGGGAAGCGTGTAACCCCTCTACAAATGGGGGTTCCCAAAAAGTCTTCCTTGAGCTTGCCTAAATGCTCACTGCCAGGTTGGTGTCCTGCATTTCAGTAGTTTAAACGTTATTGCCAGAGAGTGCCTGTATAGCCTCCGTGTACTGTCTCTTTAAGAGCTGCCTAGATTGCAGTTGTAATTAATCTGGGAGGGGGCTGAGTGTTTCCATGCTCGAGTCCTGCCCGGGCTGCCAGATAATCGCTCTGTTTCTGCCATCACTATTAGTGCAAAGGGAGCTCTGTCAGAAGATGTGCTTGTTTGCTGGTTATCTATTAGAATGGTAAATATATTGTAATTTGTCTAACCTGCCTTCTTTGCAGCATGGACAGTTCTGTTTATTTCCACCATCTTGGTCTTGGACTGCCAAAATGGGCCAGTCAGTACCTTTGGGGACTTTAAAATGGAGCCTGTCCCCAGGGGTCTTGTGTGAGCAAAACTCTGTAGGAATAGTAGTTTTGGGTTTTTTGCACCTAAATGAACCTGGAGGGGGAGCCCTTGTTGTGATTGACAGAGAAATCAGCCAACCGAACCTTTTGGATCCTGGTGAAAGTCCCAAGCCATTTGCAGCTACTTTGAGTCTGAGTTTGAGTTGGGGAGTGAAAATAGTAACAGCTTGAGATAGCCGAGCAGTAATCCTGCATAGATTCGTGCGGGAGAACTGTGAAAGGGCTGAGTTTTGGCCCATCTGTCTGCCTGTTGCCCCTAAGAGGGGAAATTGAAATTTATTCAGACTGAATCAGAACTGTGAGGACAATTTAAGCCACAGGACTGTGACCAGGCTTTAACCTGAAGAAGACGGAAGATTTGCTGAATGCGATCGGCCTGTCAGGATATCCAGCTACCTTTGAACTCCCGGTTTGTGCAGAGACTCTAATTGCGACCGGATAGCAATATACCTGGTACAGTAGAATTTCTTACATGTAAATGTGCTGTGTGCTGTTAGTGGGTTGTGATTTGGTTCCCCACTGTGTGCTGAACAGTGTTCTGCTTGCTGGAGGCTGCATCCAGCTCCAATGGACTAAATCCATTTGCATCTCCATTTGGCCTGGGCCTTGCCACACTGGCCCAGCCAGACTACCCGCTACACAGTGAAAGCCATCAACGAGTGACCTGCCTGGGGATCAGTCCCCTGCTTAACGCTTTGAACAGGAACAACGCCTCGGTGATTCGTTTGGGCCCTGCTTCTCCTGGCACTCCAGCTCAACAACCTGCAGTCTCGATTTTGTCCTGCCTGTGTGCTGTATTGGGTATTGTGAGTAAACATCAGGGTAGCTGCTTGCAGCAACAGCTAAATCTAAAGTTTTTGTCATCTGATTGCTTTGTTGTCTTTTCCATCATGAACTGAGCCCTCCAGCTCTGGATTACTAATAGTGTGTGTTGTTCATGTTACTTTCTTCCATTACAGGGCCCCAACCAGCTGCGACGTCGGCCTACCCCAGACAACAGTCCTGTCTAGCCCACCTTTTTATTACCTGGGTACCCAGAGTGTGTGACTGTGTAGAGACTCTGAAGTGCATGCATAACTGTCTGACTGATTTAGCCTTTAAGCCAATCAACCTGATTACGCCCCTCCCTTGTTCAAGTCCCCTGAATAAATCAGATCTAACTCTTTTTTTGCATTTAACCCGACTGTGGTTCCAGTTTGTGCCAAGAGTACTGTACTGTTGCTATTTGCTGTGCATAACCTTGTTTTAAGGGGGTCCCCAGGGTTGAGCTAGAGGAACCAGCCCTGGTGGTAAGTGCAAACAGTGTGGGTAATTGCATGGTGAATAAGGGTCATTGTGAAAGTGATTATTGTATATTGTTCAGGCCACTAGAAGGGAAAGAGGGGTTACAGTGTCCCAGAGGGCTGCACCCAGGTTACCTTAACCACTAACAACCCTGACCTCTGGGTGGAGGCACCCATTTCAGTACCCAGGTCCCTTAACCTGCTACTAGCCAAGCAGGCAGGGGTAGTAGCCCTTGGGATAGTGCCACCTAGGGGTTACAATAGCATTTAGATCTTCCAGGAATCAGTCTTCACCACTGACTCGCACTAATGGGTCTGAGCCAGAGGCTGTAGGGCCCTGTGGGAGTCAGAACTTTTCAAGATAAGAATTTCAGAATCACAAGGTGGTACCTGGCACTACAGCCATTTCAATTTTTATCTTTCATTTGTGTAACCCCTAGATGGCGCTATCCCAGGGGCTACTACCCCTGCCTGATTTGCCACTAACAGGTTGAGGGGCCTGGATCCAATGGCGGGTGCCTCCACCCAGAGGTCAGGGTTTGCAATAGTTAAACTAACTTGGTCACAGCCCTCTGGGACACTGCAACCCCCCTTTCTTCCCACTAGTGGCCCACACAATATATCAGAATTACCTTCACAGTATACACTTACCCCAGGTCTGGTTCCGCACTGGGACCTCCTGTGAAATGAGATACAGTGCAACAATCACAGTACAGTACTTTAACATAGACAAATACCTCAGGCAGTATAACTTTGCTGAAACAAGCAGCTCTGATTTATTTAGGGGATATAACAAGGACAGGGGAAATCAGGTTAATTAGCTTATCACTCTAATAATCACCTATGGCTCTGTGCACAGGCCTATCCCTATCAGTTACTGTCCCTGGGTACCCAAGCCCTAGTGGCTAGTCCAAACCGTGGCAGCTGGTAGGGCCCTTTCACACAGAGAAAAGGAGAATTAAACAGTCAGCAGTACAGTAATTCCATTTGGATTTAATGTGGCAATTCAACAGGGAGCGACCCTGAATTAGTACTCACGACCTCCAAATAAGATAGGGTCCTTCAATGTCAGCAGGGCTCACTTGAGGTACACAAACCTCTTCACATCCATATAAAAGAAAGCACTATACCAGGCAGGCTGCATCTGTATCCCGATCGCAATTACTGCACAATACCCGGGAGAACACACAGCAGATTCAGTTCCTGACAGACCGAAAGTACTTTTCAGCAATTCCTCCAGTCTTCTACAGGGTGAGCCTGGTTTCTACTCTTCAGAGATCCTTTGATTCTTTTCACAGGACGGATTCAGTCCTAACAAGCTGTTACACAAGCTGCAGACCGGAACTCTGGGTCTTACACACTTTTTGACTAAAACTGCACACTGAAAAGCACAGGGCTCCTTCCTTCTTCGCTGCCAAAGCTCAACTGAACTCCAACCGACAAAACTGGCACTTCCTTTGAGTTCCTCCCAGTTCTTGACTGGATTGGCTGTCCTCACAATAGACTGCTGCTGTTGGTCCAAAAGGCACTGAAGTCTAAACTACATCTCCCAGAGTCACTGCCCATACAATCCTCTTGTGGCTGGCTCAGATTATGAGTCCAAGTTCTGATTCGTCCAAGGCACCATTTTAGAGCTAGCTTACCCACACTGATTGGTCCAGTTCAGCAGTTCAAAACTAGAATGGGGAACTAGCAGACACAGTTCTGACTGCAAAAAGCAGGTTAGACAAACTGTAATTTCATTATTACTCTAAATAATTTCTGGCAAACAGTTACATCTTTCAGATAGGTTCCTTTGCACCCTAGTGACTGCAAAAATGAAGTGAATTGGCAGCAGCTTGGTGGTACTCAATCAAAGAAACACACAGTCCCCCATACAAACTAATTATGTCTGCAAGCAGACAGCTCTTAAAGAGACAGTACCAGAGGTTCTAAAAACACTCACTGATAAATGGCTTAAATGCCAAACACCATTCAGGCTTGGAGCATTCAAGCAAGCTCCTGGAAGTCTTTTGGGAACCCCCATTTGCAGGGGGGGTTACATTTGGTTAAGCCAACAGAGACATTTGTGATCTGTTGTAAGTATAAAGTCAGTTCCTAGCAAATAAAACTTAAGGGACTCCATGGCCCACTTGGCTGCTAAAAATTTCTTTTCAATAGTGGAATACCTTTTCTCTGTCATGCAATTTCCTACTTACGTACAAGTCAGGATGTTCCGTCCCATCTGTATTTTGACTGAGGACTGCACCTAGCCCTACCTCTGATGCATCTGTTTCTAACGCAAATGGTTTCTCAAAGTCTGGGCTCCTTAAAACAGGGGCTAAGCATAATGCAGCCTTAATAGCTTAAAAAGCTTCATCACACTCTGGGGTCCATTTCACATTATTTGGGTACAGTTTTTTCGTGAGTTTAGCGCGGGGAGTAGATAACTCAGGAAATTTGGGAACAAATCTCCGATAATAACCAAGCAACCCTAAAAATGACCCGACATGTTTCTTTGTTTTAGGGACAGGGCTGTTAGCTACAGCTTCTCTTTTAGAAACCTCTGGCTTAACTTCTCCATTTCCCAACACATAGCCCAAATATCTGGTTTCCTGCATGCCCAATGTACATTTGGTAGGATTAATTGTCAGACCTGCATTTTTGATAGCGTGGATAACTGCTCATAGGTGTTCCAGGTGACTTTTCCAGTCTGGACTGAATACCACGAAATCATCCAGGTACGCAGCACAATAACCAGTGAGAGGTAATAAAATTACATCCATGTACTGCTGGAATGTAGCTGGCGCACCATGTAAACCGATAGAATCCAACAGGAGAGTAGCAAATGCAGTTTTGTCTCTGGATTCTTTAGCTAAAGATATTTGACATTAACCCTTGAAGAGATCAAGGGTTCTGATATACTTAGCTCTCCCCAGTCTGTCCACCGAATCATCTATTCTGGGCATAGGATGACTCAAATTCTGACACTTGATTAAGATTCCTAAAATCAAGGCAGATTCTAACACCCCCTTCTTTTTTGTTTGCAATCACCACTGGTGATGAACAAGCAATTCTTGACTCTTCTAGGATACTCAATTCTTCCATTTTTTGTATTTCCTTAACCATGTCAGCTCTTAACCGCTCTAGTAACCTGTATGTCTTTTGCCTAATAGAATGAGCATTCCTTGTCCCTATAACATGCTCAACCCCCTTTGCTTCGCCTGGTACTATGGTAAAAGTACTGTTAAATGTCTTTAGCACAATGTCTACAGTTTGTTCTGAGGTTAAGGAAACATTCACCTTTACAGCATCAGCATTTACAGTTTGTTCCAGTCTATCATCAGCTACATCAATATCTTCTTTATTAGTTTCTGGTTAAACTAACAAAGTCACTTTTGGCATTTTTTCCAAACCATATCTTGAGGAGGTTTAGCATGATATATCTTAGTAGGATTTTTCATGTCAGGGTCTCAGTCTCGTAGTTAACAGTGTCAGTATGTCTACGCACTCTATAAGGCCCTTGCCACTTCATTAACAGTTTATTTTCTATTGTGGGTAACTGTAGCAAAACCTTTTTACCTGGCTCGAACACTTTTTCTTTTACCCCATGGTCATAATATACCTTCTGCTGGTTTGGGGCCTCTTCCTGATTACTATGGGCAATTTCAACATATTTTGCCAGCTTCTTTCTTAGGGCACACATATAAGAAGTTACAGATTGTTTCTGAGTGGGGTTATACTAGCATACTATCATACTAGATGCCAGCAGAGTAGGCCTATTGGTCTATCAAGTCTGCTCGTGCTTCAGCACCCTGATTGGGCACTGTAGCCCTCTACCTGTCTTCTTCCACTGTTACTCCATCCCCCAGTCCTGCCCCCCCACCCAGGCAAACCAGCCTCTACTTCACCCCTTGCCTATACCTGTCCAACCCTCTCTTGAAACTCTCCACCATAGCTGCCTGTACCTGCTCCCCGGGCAGCGCATTCCATGGTTTCACCACTCTATCTCAGTGAAGAACCTCCTCCTTTCCCCCCTAATCCTACCACCCTCAATCTTCCAGCTTTGTCCTCTGGTGATTCCACCCTCCTTCAGTCAAAAGATCCTATCTCGGCTTACCTTATTTACTCCCCTGAGGTAGTGGAACACCTCAATCAAGTGCCCCCAGTCCCTCCTCTCCTCCAGCAAGAACAGGTTGAGCTCCCCTAGTCGTTCCTCATATGTCATATCCCCCAGGCCCCGGATGATTCTGGTTGCTCTCCTCTGAACCCTCTCCAGGAGTTGGATGCCCTTCCTTAGGTGCGGCCTCCAGAACTGCACACAGTACTCAAGATGTGGTCTAACCAGGCTGTTGTACAGTGGCCTGCAACTCATCCCCCCCCAGAGTGTACACATAGTTGTTTTTTTTTTTCTGCCCTAGATGTAGCACCTTGCACTTGGAGGAGTTAAATTTCAATTTCCAGGTGCAGGATCACCTATCCAGAGTATCCAGGTCCTCTTGCAGGGTCAATCTCCCCTCCTCCCCCTCCACCACTGCCCCCAGCTTAGTCATCCGCAAATAGACTCATTTCACACCCGATACCTTCCCTGATATTGGAGATGTAGCATTAAACAGGAGTGGCCCCAGGACTGATCCCTGTGGGACCCCACTTATGACCTCCCTAGGAAATGAGAGCTCCCCTCCAACCACTACCCACTGAGTGCGACCTGAAAGACAATTTCCAATCCACCTAACCGTCAATGGGCCTACCCCCCAGCTTCTCCCTTAGGCCAATGTGAGGGATCGAATCAAATGCCTTGCTAAAGTCCAGGAACAGTACATCCACTGGTCTCCCCCTTTTGAGTGCTGATGTCACCCACTCACAGAACTCTACAAGGTTTGTTTGACATGATCTACCTGGCATAAACCCATGCTGCCAGTCATCCAGGTAACCCATCTCCCCCAAGAAACCTCCCAGCCTTTCCTTAAGTATGCTTTCCATTACCTTCCCCACTACCCATGTCAAACTGATGGGTCTATAGTTTCCTGGCTCTTCTCTTGATCGTTCCTTTATGGATGGGCACAACATGTGCCTGCTTCCAATCCCTTGGCACCCTTCCTGTCTGGAGCGACAAGTTAAAGAGATCCGCTAAATGCACAGCCAAAACATCTGCCAACTCCCTCCGTACTCTGGGATGAATAGCATCAGGCCCCAGAAATGTATCCTTTTTGAGGGACTGGAGGGCTTCCCACACCCAACCGATAGGAATATCAGTATCTGTCTCCCCCCCCCCCCATTCAGCAGAACCAGCCTGATATCTCACCCCTGGTCTACCTCCCCCAGTGGCTTGTTCTTCAGCAGGTACCCCAATAGTCAGGTCTGCTGTGCCTTCTGTGTCCTTCAACCCCTTTTTTGGAAGTTCTCCAGCCTTCTCCCTAGTGAACACTGAGGCAAAGTAGTCACTTAGTACCTCCGCCTGCTCTCCAGCCCCTTCTACCCACCCCCCAGCTGTCCTCAACCTACTGAGTTGGCTCTTGACCTTCCTCCATCCATCAATATACCTAAAGAACCCCTTTTTCCCACCCCGTATCCCCTGCGCTAGCCTCTGCTCTTTCCAGGCCTTTGGCCCCCCTCACCACTCTAGTGACCTAACTGGTTGCAAGGCGATAGTTCTCTCTATCCCCCTCTCCTCTCATTTTTTTGTTCCTACTGTAGGCAGCCTTCTTCTCCCTTACTGCCTCCAGCACCTCTTTGGTCCACCAGCATGATTTATGAGACTTACTGCCCTTGTGCTTCACTCTTGCACAGGTGCTGGTGGGCTCCAGTAGCCCCCTCTTTATGATCTCCCACCTACCTTCCATGTCTAAACCTGGTTTTATCTCCTGCAAATACCCCTTGAGTGTTCCCCCCCATGTCCTGAAAGTCCACCCCCCTAAAATCAACTATCATTGTCCTTGATAAACTACCCCCCCAGTTTAAGTCAAAACCAGACTGTGTTGTGGTCGCTCCCAGCCAGGGGTTCTTTCACAACCAGATCTTGTACAAGATCCCCATCCACTAAAACCACATCCAGGATATGACCCTCCCTCATTGGGTCCATCACCTGCAGATTGAGAAACGTGTCCAGGAAGCCATCCAGCAGCTTCTGCTCCCTGGTTACAGTGGATGTCATAGTGCTCCAATCAGTAGCTGGCAAATTAAGGTCCCCCATCAACACCACTCTTTCCCCTTCCAGTCCACACTGCCCCTTAATGTTAGCCAACAGGCAATCTTCCAGATCCTCCGCTAGTCCTGGGGGCCTATATACCACCCCTAATTTGATCTTCCCTCCCACAGAGGTTCACAAGGTGACCCAAAGGGCCTCCATGTTGCCCTCTGCTTCCTCTACTCTCATAATCTCGATGTTATCACTAATGAACATTGCTACGCCTCCCCCTCTGCCCACCTTTCTGTCCTTCCTTAGCACAAGGTACCCACTCAGATTAAGGTCCCAGTCATGGCCAGGGGTGGCCCAAGTTTCAGTGACTGCTGCTACATCCACCCCACCCTCAAACAGCGTGGCCTGGAACTCTGGCATTTTATTCCCCGGGCTCTTGGCATTTATTAAAGCCACCCTCCAACCCTTGTCCCTACCTCTCTTTTTTCATATCCTTCCCAGATCTTTCATATGTCCATCCACGCTTCTTCCCTAGGGTACCGTCTGTCCTCCCTCTATGGCGTTGCAGGCCAGTCCTACCGGCAGTATGGATGGCCGGATCAGCCCGGCAGTGTCCCCCTCCTCCCATTCTCAAGTTTAAACCCCATCTAGCCTGAATGAAATCCGTCATCCCCCGTTTGAGAACTTCCTTCCCTACTGGATTTAGGTGAAGCCTATCTCAGGCATAAAACTCCGTTGTCTTCCCAAACCCCCCCCCCAGTCTCCCAACACCCCAATCCCCTGTGCTTCACCCCACTGCCCGAGCCAGTCATTAATCTTCCTGATCTTCTGTTTGTTCTCCACAGTGGTCCTTGGCACTGGCAGGATTTCCAAGAAGGAGACTGTGCATCCATTGTCATGACAGACCCTGGCCTGTTCTCTGAACCTTGCCTGAATTTCCAGCACACTATTCCCCTCAATATCATTTGTTCCCAGATGCATCAGGAAGTCCAGTGATCCTCCATACTCACTCACCAGCTCATACACCATGAACTTTGTCCTATGCACAGTCAGACCAGAAATACCTACTACCTTAACTGGACTGGATTTTCCCTCACCCTGCCTCGCCCAATGAATACCCCTGATCATGGAGTCCCCCAGAAGGAGAACCTCAGTGCTCTCCCTTTATCTTTTGTGCACCTCCTTTTTGGACTCCCCCGCGAGCCCCCTTCACCTCCCCCCCACCTTGAGACCACTTCCCATTGTCTTATCTCCAGACCCTCTACGAGAGCACCCCTAGTTGCCCTACTCCTCTTGTCGTGCCTTTTATAACAGAGTTTCCTGGCTCCCCGCAGTTTAGCCTCCACCCCACTTCCTACCCCAGTTGAGCCTTTTTCTCCCCCTTCCAGCTCCCACCTCTCCAGTCCCCCCCAACACGGTATTCCCATCACCCCCTCCTATCTCCTACCCTTTCCTCTTGCCTCCTTCCATGCCCACCTGCAGGTCCCCCTTACCTTTGGACCTGTCTCTGGTATGATCCTCCCCCCTTGAAGGATGCCCTTCCCTTGTCTCAATCTCTCCTCCTTTCTCACCAAGTTGACTTGCAGCCTCCACACAGTCCCTCTGCTGGTCCCCCCTCTTTGACACTTGATTTGCCCTTCCCCTGCTAGCATACTTATTTGAATTACTGATGCCCACCCTTATCTGATTCATCGTATACCCCTCTCCTCCACCCTCTTTTTCCTCCTCTACCCCCCCTCCACATCCTCTCCAGCCAACTTACTCAATGGCTCAAATTTATTATAGCACTCAAAGCCAACCTCCTTTTTTTGTCCTGATTTCCCACTATCCACCCCTCCAGTAGGCCCCGTCAGTCCCAACCCATCTGTTCCTCCCCTGCCTCCTATGATTTAGCCTGCTTCATCAACTGGTTACCTCCCAGGTAGCTACCCCCTTTGCTACTAGCTCATGCCCCATGGGTTCTCCACTTCTGCCTGATGAAATGGATCTAGGTTGCACTCTATCACTGCCCTCCTTCTCCTGACAAGCCCTCCCAGACATGTTTATTCCCCTCCGAACAACTCTAGTTTCCTCCATACCCAGTCAAGCTCCCCCCTGATCAGGAATAACTGCCTAAAGACTGGGCAACCTCCCTCCCTCTAGGCCCAGTTTAGGACCATGCCTGCCCTGCAGTCAGTGCACCCTACAATCCTGCTAAAGATGCCTGCCCTGGTGGCTGGGGCCACCCCCAGAGGCCCTCTCCAAACATTCTTAGGCATTCACCCTTGACCAGGTCCCCACCCCCAGGCAGACCTACCCACAACCCTCTATAGCCAGCCATATGGGGTGATGTAGCCTGTGAAATTAAAAACACAGCTCTTGGAGCAAGCAACTGAGCAGAATAAAAGAGCATGAACAGAGTTACATCCCCTAACAGTTCCAAGAATAGTCAGAGTCACGACTGGAGAAAACCCAGTATAGCCACCCAACCAATCAGTGACCTACCTCCACCAGGCCCCTCCTCCTCAGAGCATTTAATAGAGGATGGGGCTGGGGTGGGTGGGTGGCAAACTAGCATCCCCAGAACCACTGGGCTTAAAGGTCCAGCCATGAGTCCCGAAAATGGCACCTTGGCTTTTTATTGGGTGCTCCAACTCTGATCACTGAACTCCTCCTAGCCACTGAAGTGGCCATCCCCGGCTCCAAATTTGCTCCTGATACAGCTCCTGCAACAGCTCTTTCACCACTGATGTGGCCTGCACCGTCCTTCAGGACCTCTGGTCGCTCAAGAAGTAGCCCGCCGATGCGGCCTGTGCAGTCCCCCTGATCCTCTGCGAGTAAGTCGCAAGTATCCCAAGAGCAGTTGAGCTTGTCCCTTAAAAGACCCAGCCACGAGTCCTGAAAATTGTGCCCTGGCTTTCTACTGGGCTCTGCGACTCAGATCACTGAACTTCTCCTAGCCACCGATGTGGCTGCACCCAGCTCCAAATTTGCTCCTGATACAGCTCCTGAAACAGCTCTTTCACCGCCGATGCAGCCTGCGCTATCCCACAGGACCTCTGTACCCCAAGAAGCAGCCCACTGATGCAGCCTGTGCAGTCCCCCTGCTCCTCTGAGAATAAGTCCCAAGTATCCCAAGAGTGGCTGGTCTCATCCCTTAAAAGGCCTAGCCACAAGTCCCAAAAATGGTGTCCTGGTTTCCTATTGGGCGCTCCGACTGAGATAATTGAATTCCTCCTCCTAGCCACCGATGTGGCCTGTGTAGTCGCCCTGCTCCTCTACAAGTAAGTCCCAAGGATGTAATATAATAATCTTGTCCACCAGGAGACCAATGATGAAAAATAATCAAATCCACAGAAAATGGTGAACCTCTGGGGACCAGTAAACTGGTGATCATCCTACATTTATTTTATCACATCCAGTGGCCCTCTTGGGTGCCTACCATACAACATTTCAAATGGTGAAAACCTTGTTGATGCCTGTTGCACTTCTCTGTAAACAAAAAGTAGGTAAGACAAGTATTGACCCAATCTTTCCCTTCCCGTTTTATAAACCTTTTTAACGTGCATTTTAGGATTTTGTTAAAATGCTCAACAAGATCATCTGTCTGACGGGATTCTATGTCATAATGGTGACCACTGAAAGGTGATCACTGTTACGGTGAAGTCCCATTGCCAAAAATCAGTTTCAGTGATGACTCCCTGGAGCACGGCAAAACAGTGCTAGGGACTTACACTTCTGATGTTTTATGCAGGGGCAGGGGCTGTGCCCCTCCACACCCCACACACCCCCCCTCACTTAAGGATTCTCAACTCCGGGAGGGGGTGCATTCTGGGGTGATGTGGGGTTGCAAAACATTCAAAATAATTCGGCCTGGGCACAACAAAAATGAACCTGTGCCCGGACCCAATCCCGGCACCCTGTCCACCCAAGCTGCAAACCCACCCACCATGCCACGGGGCCAGCTCGGCAGCCCACTGTGGCACCACCCCTCAAAACCCCTCCTGCCCCTTGCTGAGTGTGCTCGGTCCCACCCCCACACACGTGTACGTGTAGCAACATTCTGTCGCTATATGCACAAACCCACCCCCATCCGGTCGCCCTACCTTGTCGGTAGCCCCCATGATATGCGCTACAATTGAGCCGCCATTTTGCAGTTAACTCAGTCACGCATGTCACGGGCTACCGGATGAGGGTGATGGGGGAGATTCTTATGGCAGTGATACCTAGTAGTCTGTATAGCTTCTTAAGTAGTACAGCACCAAAATTATTACCCTGATCAGTAATAATTTCTTTAAGTATGTCCACTCTGCTGAAAATTTTTCCATGTTCTGCTGCAACTTTTGAAGCTGTGACAGTACACATTGGAACTGCTTCTGGGTATCGAGTAGCATAGTCGCATACTACCAGGATAAATCTATTATCCTTTTTACTTTTGTCTAAAGGACCAACCACATCCATTGTAATTCTCTCAAAAGGCATATCTTCAAGGATGGGGCACCAAAGGCACCTTGTCTTTTCTAGTGAGTTGGGCTACTTTCTGACACTCAGCACAGGAATTACAATAGGTAGCAACATCTTCATGAATTCCAGGCCAGTAAAATCTATACAGCAATCTGGTAAGGGTGCGATCCTTCCCTGAGTGACCAGCCATAAGACCGTTATGTGCTGTCTGTAACATCTCTGTTCGGTACTTCTGTGGTATAACCAATTGTTCTGTCTGTTCCTGTGTCTAAGGTTTAACCCACATTCTGTACAGTAACCCATTACATTTTTTTAAACACTGGTCCACCCTGTTTTGGTTTCACCCCAGCTGCTTAAAATAACCCTGGGGAGTAAACATTGTTAGCTTGTTCTGAAAAAAAAATCACGATCAGTTATCAACTTAGTTTCAGCATTTTCATATATTACCCCTTATGTCAATCAGTCATTTGTTGCCACAGTTTCTTCAGGCATTGTCTCTTTCCTGGATTTCCAGATCTTGGAGCTGTGCTCAAACAAGTCTGAATCAACATCACTGAAAGGAAATGAGTACCAACCACCTGAGATTTTCTTTGCCTGAGCTCGTCACCACTGCTGCTGAAACTGCAGAGTTCAGTTCCTTTGAGATTAACTCAGTAAATCCTGGAAAGTCACTTCCAATAATCACAAGTAACCTGGTTACTACTCCCACTTTCATTTGGCGTGACACACCTTTAATGGTCAGAGTCACTTGGGTGGTGAGATAATATCGAGTGTCCCCGTGGATGCAGATGACACCAGTACCTGGTCTTTTTGCACAGTGTTTTCCTAGCACTTTAACATGCACTAAGGTTTGTCTGCTTCCCGAATCAATGAGTCCCTTCACAGTCATATTCCCCACCTTCAACTCTATTAAGTACTTGCCCCAATTTGCCAAGGACAAATCTGCTCCAGTGTGACTCTTCTTACGGCAGTTTCATATAACTTGGCTTATTACAGTTATAGCAAATAATCTGGGCACAGATTTGTTACCCACACCAGAGTTCTAATCAGACTTGGAGTTTAAATGGGAAAAAGAGTGTCTTACCGGTGCTTGGCTGTTACTTCGCTGCTGTGGCATTTGTCTGGCCATTTGGTAGTCCTCGGCCAAAGAAACAGCCTTTTTCCCACTTTCTGGTTGGTGTTACTTTACCCAAAGCTGCACATCTGTAGGCAGGATGTTGATGAATTGCTCCATTGCAAATGTGTCGATGATCTGTGAGACTGTTTTGTCCTCTGGTTGGAGCCATTTTATCAGGAGTTCTTTGAGTCGGATGAAGGCTTCGAGGGTTGTCAACTGAGTTGTACTTCAGAGATCGAAATCTCTGCCTGTGGGTCTCTCCAGAGATGTCATATCTTTCCAGGATTCCACTTTTCACCAGGTCATAGTTTTCTGACTGTGCAGTGTCCATATTGCTGTAGGCAAGTTGGACTTTTCCTGTCAGGTAGGGTACCAGTCTAATTGTCCATTGCTGCTTTGGCCATTGGCAGGCTGTGGCAACTCTTTCAAAAAATGTGAAGTAAGCCTCAATATCATCCGAAGGACACACCTTTGTAAATGTAATGGTTTTTTAAGTTTCTTGTGTTTTGTTGCTCGTCTGGATGTGTGCCAGATCCTCTGCCTGTGATAGCTTGCAAGGCATCCAGCCAGCACTGCTACTGTCACTGCATATCTTCTCTCATCTGTGACTCCTGTTCCATTTCTTCTTTTTGCTGTGCTTCTAAATGTTGAAGCTCTTTTTCTCTCTGCTTCTTTGTATCTTTTTGTTGTATAGCCCACCATTTGAAAACGTCCATCAGACTTTCAGGGTCTGTCACTGTCTGTTCTTTTTCCATAACTTGTGCTGGTTGTACAAACTCAGCTTGGACTTCTGTCTCTGCTAGTTTAGCTGCCATTTTCCTGGTAACCACTCCTGGACTTGCTGTTGCAGAATCCATACCTTTCTCTATGCTTCCCTGGTACTAGGTCTAATACCCATGCACAAAACTTCTGGCTTAGAGTATGCACAGCGTAAATCCCACTTGGGCTGACACCATCTGTCGTCGGAAGCAAAGGTCAAGAAGCATAGGAAAAATCAGAAGCAGTTGTAAAATTCACAACAAGAGTATTTATTTGTACTAGCAGTAACATAAACAAAATAAAATTGTTCAGTATAACTATTTACAAAGGCAAAATAAACAGAAAAAGTCAATCTGAGTTTTTCTTCAATCTGTGTCCCCTTTTCCCCCAAGCAATTGCAGCTCTGTCTCTCTTACAAGTCTTTCCCCCTTCTGAATAAACATCCTGTTTTTTCTAAAATGTTCTAGTATATTTTAGGCAGGTACTGGCAGGAACACAATGTCCCAGAACTGAGGTCCCATTTCCACAGCTTTTGCAAAAGGCTTAAAAATTGCACTAAGGTAACCTCTTGAGTTTCCAATAGCTTTTTGCAATCATCTCAAGCTATACGTATATACATTTCAACAGTAACACTATATAGTTTCTAAACAAAAGGATCCCAATATCAGTTACATTTTCACATAATGATTTACATATATATTTATACCAGCAGATATGCAAGGGAAGAAAAAGAACAGCAAGGGAAGACTGAGATACAGTGAGAGGCAAAGAATTGAGACCGTCAGGGTGATCAAATCGTAGGTCTCACAGAAAAAGTTTGGTTACGCAACCAGACAGAGAAGAGATAGGAAAGAAGAGATCCCTGCATTCAGACTCTTTCTATAACAACTGGGACAGGGTCCTGGTCAACCCTGTCACAAGGATGATCTGGAAAAACTGGGGAGGTGGTCCAGGATCTGAAAGCTTGGCTTCAATGGCAAGAAATGCAAAGTTATGCATATTAGATCCAAGAATCCCAGGGCAGAGTACTACCTGTGTGGAATCCAGGTGTCTGCATCACAGGGGGAGAAGGACCTGGGAATGATGATCACTAGTAACCTGAAGCACTCCATGCAGTGCAGGAAAGCAGCAGCAAGGGAAAACAAGATGCAGGGATGCACAGCTAGAGGGACCAGTAGCAGGAGAGAGAAGGTTATACTGCCCTTGTACAGGTCACTGGTGAGACCACATCTAGAGTATGGAGATCAGTACTGGTGCCCACACCTCAAAGAAGAAGACTTCAACCTGCTGGAAAAGGTCCAGAAGAGGGCCACAACGATGATAGGGGACAGAAGGGTAAGGCATACGAGGAGAGGTTGAGGGCATTGAACATGTGTTCCCTGGAGGACAGGAGAGAGAAAAGGGAGGCATAATTGAGAGCTTCAAGTACTTGAAAGGGATAAATAAGGTGGATAAGGATGGTCACTTTAAGCTAACTGACAAGTATAACTCAATGGAGAACAGTGTTAAGCTGGAGGGGAAAAGGTATAGGAGGCAGGTCAGAAAGCATTTCTTCATGGAGAGGGTGGTGGACACTGGGAATGCACTGCTAGAAGAGGTGGTCTTGTTGAAGACAATGGGCAGTTTCAAGAGAGGCTGGGATAGGTATTGGGGAAGGTAAGTATCATGGGTAGGGAGGATGGGAGAAATGTGGGACAGGGTCGGTAGCTCAAGCTGTGGACTCTGCAACATGAGCAGACTAGATAGACCAAATTGCCTTCTTCTGCTGGGTTCTTTGTATGTTCTTATGTTCGAGGTCACGCATGATAACCCTCAGAGGAGAAAAGGATGTAGTTTCTTTCAAATCTGACATACAGTCCTTTTGTGAAAAAGGCTGGGGCACCATGAAAAAAAATCTCAGCCTCAACATCCTTAAAAGAAGGCACAGCTGAAGACACAAATGCTGATACCACAAAGTGCCACCCTTTGAAACTCCAACCCTGGTCTTGCCTCTACTGCCTGTGGCAGGCCTCTCCTCCCCAGTAGAGGATTACCTGTCCTATTTTTACTATCAATCTGAGTCCATCATAACAGTTAAGGAGGTCCTCAGAATCATCCAGGAGGGATGCTCCCTGGACTTCACAGAAATCCCTCCAGACTATTCACCCAGAAGGTAATCTCTTTTATCAGCCCATATGTCAGAGCTTCTGGTGAAGGAGATAACAAGCCTTCTGAGCAACAGAAAAGTGGGGGTAGTGCCCGAGTCAGAATGAAATACAAGATCTTAATTGTGTCAATCTTCACCATTCATCACTGGTGGGTACTAGGCCAGAGGTGCAAGGACCCCACGGGAAGCTTTTTAGCTCAGAAAAGCTTTCTCCCTAAGAGAAGGAGTGGATGACCTCAAGGCCAATGCCACTATCGAGGCTGATGTATTGCGTGGTGCTCGCGGGTTAGCCAATAACCAGTGCCGTTCCCCCCCTCCACTACCTCAGTTCTGCTATTCCTGCCATCGAGGGTGCAACAACTTCATGGGACAGCAAGAAAATTCTACTGAATCACTCCCAGTTCTGGTCCAGTTCTACTCGTTCAGTTTAGTTTCTCGACTTTGTAGTAGGTCGACGCTGTGTTTGGCATCGTTTTTTATTTTAAACCTCTCAGTCTGGCATCAAGTCTGTTTCTTTCTTTTCATTATTTTTGTGGGTAGCTGGTTCATGTCGGGTTTGTGGCAAAAACATTCAAAGGCAGGGACTATCCCTATGCGTCAGTGCCCCTGTGGTAGTCATTTTTCTGTTACGGATCCGCATAACTGATGTTTTACCTACCTAGTGCCAAACCACAACATGGATCACTGTGACACCTGCTTTTCTATGGATTACTGCACCTTGGAGATCCATGTGGTAAAATTGTGCCATGACACCCCAACCTTCAATAGTCAATGTCACACGAGGGCCACTAAGGTAAGGTCCTTGGGCCCATCCCGCGGAACTCCCCCTGCTGCTATATGCACCGGGAGAGAGCAGGCCTCCACTGACTCAGGTCTTGCTGAGCCCAGATGCTTGGGTGAGTGGTCGGGGGAATGTTTGGTCTCCTCTGGGGGGGCTAGTCATAGATCGCTTGGGGCCTGGTTCCTGGTGTCGAGGTCTCAGCTACGCGCGAGGCCTACTTTGGAGGTACCTTAGAGGGCTTCTGGGGTGCAGCCTTGGCTCCTGGTACTGATTCCAGTGCCATGAGCAAGGTGGAACCTCCGTTGCCGCAGAGTCCCCTCCTAACACCGCTCTTGGTGTCAGGATAGGTAGAGTGGGGGTGCCTTTCTGGGCGTCACTGTGGTCTTCTCGCCAGATTGGGAGGATGACTGGGATGACCTGAATTGGCAACAAAGCTCCCTGGAGTGCTGGATGCTTCCCCAGATCTGCAAGAGGTCTTCTGTAGTACCATTCTTAGGATCAACACCGTATGTTGCACCACCCTTTCCTCTGCCGGTGCCATGCCCAGTGCTGCTGAGGGATCCGGCACGGTCTCTGGTGCCATCTTGGGTGTCAGCACCATTTATGGCACTGTGCCCGGTGATGGTGCCATGGTCAGTGCCACATTTGGTGATGGTTCCATGGTCAATGCTGAGCCAGGTGACAGCACCACAGTCGGTGCCGCACTTGGTGTTGGTGCCATCTTGGGGGTTGGTGCCACGGTCGCTGGCATGTTTGAGGTCGATGCAGTGGCCAGGGATGATGTCAGGGCCTCTTCTGGTGACAACGCTGATAGTGCTGCATCAGGTGATGGCACCACATCTGGGGCTGTCCCCATTGGGGATACCAGTTCCAGTGCCGTGTTGGCTGTTGGTGCCAACATGGAGTCTGGGGGAGTCAAAGTCTGATCCTGGTGCTGGCTTCTCCCTTCTTCCCTCCCTTAGAGCAGTTGCCATGGTGGGACCTCTCTCAAGGGGCAGGTCTTGGTCCTTTGGGTCACGGGGGCCCAGTCTGCCTCCTGCTCTGCCCCGCCCCAGTGGCTTTAGTAATCAAGGAGCAGAGTCAGAGTGCTGGGTCTGGCACCCCCTCCCTTATAGGGGTTGGAACCCTGCTTATGGGTGGGGACAGGAGCCGCCCTTCTGGGCCTGTTTGGCTCAGGCCTCCTGACCAGGGGTCTTCTCCCTGAAGGCTTCCCCTTGCTGGCTTGGGGAGTTTGCAGCAGCAGGTGGTGACTGGGCAGCTCCCCCCCCTCACTTCAGAGGGGTCCCCTGCTTGTCCTCATAGCCGTGGCAGAGGGTTCCAGTCTCTCAGGACCATCCTACCCAGCCTTCTCTCTCACTGCCTCCTCCCTCTCTTCTCCCAGGACTTTCTGGTCCATTGGGGCCCCTGACTTGGGAGCATTATAGGGCCATGATGAGTGCTTTCCCCATCTACTCTAGGGCCACTGATGAAATTGTGCTCGAATCTCCTTTCCCCATACCATCATTCTGTATGCAAAGCCCCTCCACTTCGTCAACTTCCTCCTCCGAGGAAGAGGACTCCACCTCATACTGGTCTTCTGATGCTGACTTCAGAGAGCATCAGCAGTTCCTGGTGATGATGATGGAGGAGCTCAGTCTTTCTGGTACATCTCAATGAAATCCTACACATGCTTCTTTGGCATTCCTTGGGGAATTTAGCCAAGAATTGCTGGTGATCCCTCCATAGCTTACACATTTCCTGGAAGAGTCTGACAGTGCCTGGCAATTCCCCCTCCTCCACTTCTCCAGTACCTGGGGACTGCTAGCTGCAGGTATTGCACTCCTCCTGTGGCTCCAGGGTTTTTTCCCCACCCCGTATCGGGCTTGGAGTCACTGGATATCCTTTCTGTGCATCTGCGCCTATCAAGAGACCATCCTCCAGACGCAGACTCTGCGGAGTTCAGTCGCTGAGGCAGAAGGGTTTTTGCCTTGACACATCTCTTGTTCTCCATAACAGCTCATCAGGCACACATGGTGACCTATGAAAGGTGTCTGTGGGCTGTGCTGGGGGAGGGAGAATCCTGGCAGCCATGCACGATAGCGAGGCAAACAGGCAGGACATAGCCATTTCCACGCAAGTCCCACAGCTAGTGCGACACCAGGTGCGGGAATCTTATGATGCTAAACGCGGTAGCCTCCAGGACTGTGGGATCTGCGGTCTGCATTAGGCAGACTGCATAGCTTTGCCTTTCCTGATTGTCACTCCTGGCCTGATGTAGGGTAACTGCCTCGCCATTCCGGGGAGCCTGGTTCTTCTCCTGCAGGGTCAGGCGAGAACTGTTGGGGCGACCTCCCTGTCCTTCAAGTCAGGAGTCTCACCCTGATTCTGAACAGTAGCGGGTCTAGCCACACCCATGATGGGCCTTCTTCTCTCATGAATCCCACTTGAGGGACTGAAGGCTATCTACCCTTCAGGGAGACACCGGTACCACTTAGTGATGCTTAGTACTCACCCACCAATGATGAATGGTGAAGACTGATACTGTTAAGATATGAAAATTACGTACCTACCGCAATTCTTGATCTCCCTGTATATCTTCACCATTCATTACTGCTTCCCACCCGCTATCCCCTCTTGGGCCTCAGCTTCTGCATAGTACCTCTTCCCAGCTTGCCTTCCCCCCCCCCAGTTGAGACCAATTGTGGATGAAAATTCACTGGTACCTCCGGTCTCCATGACACTTCTTAGAAGCACCAGGGACCCACTTGGGGGGGCAAACAGGAGCTCTGGCCCTCTTTCAGCTGGAAGGACTCTTCAAGATCTCTGCTCAGGGGAATCCTTTTCACAGGTTTCTTCTTCCAGCTGGATGCCACTCTTCTAGCAGGAGCCCTTCTGCTGGCTCCAGGACTTGGGGGACCCTCTCTCCTCCTCCTTCCCCTCCTTCTCCTATCCCTTAGCTTGCACTGTGGTTGTGGTCCATCTTCCAAACCCAGTTAGACCCAACCACTCCTCTTGGTCGGTTTATTCCTTTTTCAGTTTACATCTTTTCCTTTTCCTGTCCCCAATTGGGCTCCCTTGCCCTACCATTATTTTCTCTATATCTGTTTTTCTCTCCAGAAAGCAGAACTGAGGTAGTGGGGGGGGCGGACAATGTCGGTTACTGGCCAACCCACGAGTGCCATGCAATATGTTCGGCTCAAGGGCGGAGCCATCCTCAATGTTGTCCTCTCCTCCTCTTAGGGAGAAAGCTTTTCTAAGCTAAAAAGCTTCCTGCGGGGTCCTAGTGCCCAGTACCCACCAGTGATGAATGGTGGAGATATATAATAAGATCAAGAATTACAGTACGTATGTAATTTTCATTTTTTTTCTACTCCCACTATTTCTTAGTTCCAAAGAAATCAGGTGGAATGCACCCATGGCATTCACAACTTCAGAAACCTGACAAGTTCATGGAATGAGAAAAATTCAAAATGATTTCTCTGGGCTCTCTGTTTCCCTTCCTAAAATCTAAGGACTGGTTAGATTTCCTGGATATGCAGGATGCAAACCAGCACGTACTGGTGCACCACAGTCAAGACAGATACCTCCAATTCATTGTGCTGGGGCAGGATTACCAGGTCAGAGTCCTTCCATCCTTCCCTTTGGGTTCTCCTTGGCACCTCGAGTCTTCACAAAGTTCTCTGCAGTACTCATGGCACCTGAGAAAGCAAGGACTTGCCAGCCCAGTGGTGCTGAGGGTTAAGACACTGGATGCCACACCTCGCGCCATGCCCACGACGTGGGTTAGGGAATGAGCTTGGGCCACTGAGGGTCAGAAGGGGTAAGAGAGGATCAAGCATTCAGAGAACTGCTCTCTTCTCTTGGGGGAAGGGAGACCTGTCGTCCAGCTTGTTGACTGCCCTCCGGCAGTGGCTGGAGGGCAGTATGGGTTGGGAGACATGTGCTGATGTCATCACATCAGTGGGAGGGGTGACAGAAGAAAAAATGAAAAATGGTGCCTGGCAGGTTCTATGATGGCTCCTGCATCCACAGGGGTAGGCCCCGGTGTATCTGGATTGGGTCTTTTGGGGGGGGGGGGAGTGCCAGTGCCCTCCCTCCTGGCCCCACCGTGGGGGGAAATCCATGGGGGACTGACCGGGGTCTGTGATACAGGGATGCAGGGAAGCTGGAGACTGAGTCTCTCTGCAAGGACAGACCACAGCTACTGACAGGGCTCCCAGGAGAATAAAAAGCTATATAGCAAAAAAAGAAAGTAAGGACTCTAGGTTTATCCTTAACTGAATGAGTGACTGATAGCCATCATCCAAGCAGGAGACAGAACAGTCAGTGGCCACAATCTCCAGTTCTTTACCTCCATCAGGGTTCTGCTGAATCTAGAGAAGTCTCATCTCCAACCCTCACAGCAACTGCTGTTCACAGGCACTCTTCTAGATACTACCAAGGCCTGGGCCTTCTTGCCAGAGAGCAGAATGCAAGCAATCCTGTAGATGGCATCCTACATAATGGAGCACAAAATCTATTCAAGTCTACTCCATGTAAATCATGCTTGGTCTGCGATCGCCTCCACAGTGTTTACAGTGCCCCTGGCAGGTTTGGTCACTCACATGGTGGTCAGTGGATGATAATCTCTTCCAGGGCTTTCCCAGTCTCCCTGCTACCTGAGCAGTATCACCCAGGATCAAACCCCTAGTTCCGCCTGAGGACATCCCTACCTTGGTACATGCCTTTGTGACATCCAGGCGTGATTACTGTAATGCATTGTACTTCGGGGTCTCTGGAGGTACCCTCCACTGGCTGCAGCTGGTGCAGAATGCTGCCATCAGGTTGCTGATGGGACTTTCTAAGTACAGTCATGTTACCCCAGTGTTGCGCGAACTGCTCTGGCTGCCAGTCAGGTGGCAGGTTCTCTTCAAGGTGGGTCTGCTCACCTTTAAGGCCCTACATGGACTTGGCCCTGGCTATGTCTGACCTCCTTACACCTGCCACTCCTGTCTGCTTCCTCCTTTAGGGGCCTCCTCGCAATTCACAGCATGAGGTAAAAAACTGCCGGTGACAGAGCGTTCAGTGTCTCTGGCCCAGTCAGGGAGCCCCTTTAACTGAGGTTTTCAAGGCCCATTTATTTGCTCTGCCATTCCCCGATATAGAGCTGTAAAGAATTATTATTTGATATATCTGTAATACCTGCCTTTTTCTGCTCCAGGCTTGCTGTTTTATTATATTTATTTTTGAGTTATATTTATGTATTTATGCACTGTCCCACTTCTTTGAATGTTTGTACTTGTAAGGTGCCCAGAGTCCACGGGAATGGGCACCTAAGAAATAAAAGTTGCCTTGCCAACCACAGCCTCAGGTGACTCTCACAATGGATGCCTCCCTGTTGGGCTGCGATGCCTACTGTCAGGGCCTCCACATCAATGTGCTGGAGATGCAAGCTCTGTTGCACAGCCTGCGAGCCCTAGTGGATCTCGTCAGCCACAAAACAGTCCTCCTCCAGATGGATAAGTCTGATTTATTACATCGGCAAGGACATTCTTACCATCTCTCCAGGGAAGCAATGAGACAGTGGTAATGGTGCCTGGAGCAAGGGGTCCTGCTCCAGACCATACCTGCCAGGAGTCCAAAACACTCTGGTACGTGAGCACAGCTGAACTGGCGCCGAGCCTCATGAGTGTTCACTAGCTCCAGACACTGGACTTGTGAGATCGCTATTTGATGAGTGGGGCACCCGAGATGTGGAGCTTTTTGCATCCCCACTCGATGCCAGATTGCCTTGATTCTGCTCCAGAAATCCAGGACATGAAATTTCCTGTTAGGATGCATTCAGTCTGCAATGGCAAAATCTTTTTTTATTTGCATTTCCTCCTGTCCCCCTGGTGCAGAGGGTGTTGCTCAAACTGGAGGTACAAGGGTATAAGATTATACTAATTAAACCGTGCTGGTCTCAAGAAATATGGCTTCCTCTGTTGAACAGACTAGCAGTTAGAAAATCAAGGATCCTTCTACTCAGGATGGACTTACTGACTCATGGACACCTAGTCCATCCCAACCTGTGCTCCCGTCACCTTTAGGCCTGACTTTTGAAACAATAGAAGTGAACAGGTACAAGATAATCTCAGACAGTCTCTGAAATACTTTTGGCTGCCTGCAAACCTTGCACTAGGAAGTCATAAACGTAATCAATAGTACCTGACAGGATGGGCAGTATTGAGAAATACCAGACCGCCCAGGGGCGTAATGAGGCCTGACACCACAGGTGGAGGGCCTTATAGCCCCTGGAAGGTCCAATATTTCCCAATACCACCCACTATGGAGAGTATTATTGCAATTAGAAAATGTCCACTGTGAAAAAAACATTCATTTCATAAAAAAAGTTAATGAGAAATTATTTTAATGTAAGCTTTATAATAAAATAGTTCCTCTGCCTGTATTACAATGAGGTTTTTTCTTTTGCAATATGGATATTTGTCCCAGAGAAGCCTCCAAACTTAGAACTACAGCTGGTTGTCATGGTTACTGTCCTCTTCATGAAGAAACGCACGGGCAGAGATCCTTCGATATACAGTATATTGGTTTAAAAAAGTTGACTGGCCTCCCCAAAAACAGACTTAGATGTAGAGGATGTAATCTGTTTCCTTTTTTTCCTGCTATTTGTCCATGTCTGTCCTTTCTTTTTCCCCAGTTAATCAGTCCACGTCTGCCCCCTCCCCGCTCACCAGCCATGTGCTTCCAAGAATGCAGACAGCACAGTGAGAAAAAGACCAGGCAAGAGAGAAGAAGTACCCGTTTATTTTTTAATTAAAAAAATGAAGCCAGTATGTTTTTCCCCCTTTTGTTTTGTTTGCAAGTGGGACAGGAATGAGAAAAAGGTGGTAATTGCGTGAGGCAAGTGGCATGGGGGTGGTGATAGCGAGCGAATAGTTGTACACTGAGGAGCAGCTTGGGGAAGATGGGCAGGGAGGTGCCATTGCGGTCGAGTGATCCGGGAGAGTGTTTTGTTTGTTTTTTTTTCTGTATGGTGACGAGCAGGACAGGCAGCCCAAGAAGCAGCGTTAGACTGGGATTTTTGTACCGAGTGCTTGAGGGGGGCTGACCACTCGCTATGAGTGTGAAAAAAAATGGTGGTTGGTGAGATGGAAACTTGGGGTGCCCCAGGATGCCGTAAATAATGGGGCACCCCAAATTGGTGCTTGTTTTTTAGTGGGCTCTATTGAAAAACACCCACCCACTAACTCTAGTGGCCTAATCAATCAGAATATTAAGATTTAGTTTGCCATTTTCTAAAGCCAAATGGAAAAGAACTTCCATCTGGTGCTCCAAAATTTGCATGGACCCCATTGGGTATCCACCTGAAAAGGTTTTGGACTACTTGCTGGAGCTTTCTGATTCTGTCTTGCAGTATGCCACAGTCAAGGATCACTGGTGTACCATTTCTGCATACCACAAGCCCGTCTATACTCTCTGTCTTGCACAGTTGCCACTCTTCAGGAGGTTCGTTAAGGGCATTTTACACACAAGGCCTCCCATCTGGAAGCTGCTGGCTGCCTGGGACATCAACCTTGTGCTGCATATACTCATCTGCAAGTCTCCTGAGCCCCTTGTGACATGTGAGCTAAAGGTTTTGACATGGAAAGCAGCTTTCCTAGTGGTCATCACCTTTACTCGCAGAGTGTCTGAAATCCATGCCTTGGTCACAGTTCCCCTCTATACTGTTTTCCACAAGGACAAGGTAGTTCTCTGCACACACCCTAAGTTCCTTCCTGAAGTTGTGTCTGAGTTCCATGTGAATCAACCCCTTGTGCTGCCTACTTATTTTGGTAACTTCCAGAATGGATGAGAACGCAGTCTCCTTTCTCTGGATGTGAAGAGGGTCCTTACATTTTTTTAGACAGAACTAAAGACTTCAGGCCATCCAAACAGCTCTTTGTCTCCTTCGATCCCAATCAGAAAGGACAGCCTGTTACAATCAAGTGCATTTCTGCCTGGTCTGTGGGCTGTCTACGCCACTGCTGTGCCATGGTACAGGTCAAGCTGGAAGGTGAGGTATGTGCCCCCTGCACCAGAGCAGTTGCCACATCCCTGGCAGAGGTTCGCTCTGTGCCTGTCGGTGATATTTGCAGAGCTGCAACTTGGAGTGTAGTGCACACTTTTGTTAAACACTATGCTGTGGAGGTCCATGCCAGGCAGCGTGCCACCTTTGTCAGGACTACCCTGAATGGACTTCTGTCCTGAGTGAGCCCTTGGCTCCTACCACCCTTGTGGGGGGAATTTTGTCTGAGCTTGGTACTCTGATCCATTATTGGGATTTAGTGATAAGGAATGATTCCTGGAAGATATGAAAATTATGTACTCACCGTAATTCTTGATCTTCTAGGAATATCTTCACCACTGATTTACACACCCAACCTGCTATCCCATACATGTGATATCTCCCTCTTTACGCAGGAGACTCCTGTTTTTTTTGACTGAACTCCCTCCCTCCCTCCTGGGAAACAAAATCTCCTGCTTAAGTAAAATTCTGTCCAAAATAGCCATCTTTTTTGGGCAGATAAAGACACATAAAAATTAAATCAGTGATGAACTATGTATCTGATAACTTTACATAACTAGTTGTTTATTCTTTTTAGTGCTTATTCTTGACAAAATGAAATGCATTATTTTTTTGTAATGATTTTTTTCTTATGTTTTTGACGCCATTTAAAGACAAACGCATGATGTTACGGCATCTCCCTACTAGCAGGCCAATCTCCCTCCTAATTTGACCCAAATCTCCCTCTTAAGCAAGTTGGCAGGCCACTCTCCCTCCTAATTTGACCCAAATCTCCCTCTTAAGCAAGTTGGACATATCACATGTATGCTATCCTCCAGGCTCACTCCAGTCTGTTTATTGGTTTTCACCCCTCGTTCTTGGTTTGGGCTTTGAAGACACTGTGTTGCTGGTTTGTTGACTCTTCTTCCACAGGTCATCAGGGCTATCTTATGCCATTAGGTTAAGTGCACAAATCCTAGTTAGGTTATGCTGCACCTCCTCAGTAAACAAGCATTTGTCAATGCCAGATGTTTGCTTGCTGATGTTAGCATTGGACATGCAGGAGCTAGACAGATGCAGAATAGGAGTGGCAGTGAAGTACTGAATTCATGCCAACCCCACCTCCACCCTGCAGAGATGGACAGGCATTGGGGTGTGCCTCTGGCTCATTGCCCATAATGATCACAGCAGTTCACCTCACCCTATCCTTGTAGACACTGACAAGTGTTGAGGTGTGTCTTGGGGTGTTCGGCTTCACAGTCACCCCATTTCATAAGGACATGCGCCGAACTGGGTGCAGTATAGGAGAATGGGGTGAAGTCTGGGGCTGAAGAGTCCAAGGCACACCTTGATGCTTTTCACTGGCTACAGGGTGGGGGTGGGAGTAGAATGGCATGAGCATTACAGCTGGTGATCCAAAGGCATGCCCCTGATGCCTGTCAGTCTGTACAGGGTGGGATGTTATGGTTAGAAACGCTAACGCCCCAGGTGTTTGTTGGTATTTGCACTACAAATTTTCAGCGTGGCATTTTTGTAACCTCCACCTCATGAAAGCATTTGGGACCTGTGCTCATGAACAGTGGCAGTGTGATTTTGTTAATGTGTCCTGAACTTTGAGTTCCAACAGCGACCGTGCCATTCTGCGCCAGATGTGCAAAAACACAGATCAGGCAGGATGTAAAGAATGACAGCTGTACCATTCATAGGGAGGTGTGAAGAGATGGCAATGTTGAAACTCTGTAGCGAAAATACTAAAAATGCTTGAAGTTCCGAGCGTACATGGAAACTGCGCAACACATGCTCGTACCACAATCATTTAGTGGAATTATTTCACCAAATGTTCAACATAGGCATTTTGTGACCTCTGTTCATGAACAATGTCACTATGATTTTCTTAACCTGTCTGGAACATTGATTTCCCACAGCAACCACACCATTGTGCGCCAGATGTGCAAATGCATATTTCAGTCGGGATATGAAAAATGACAGCTGTACTGTCATAAGGAGGTGTGAAAAAGTGCCAGTGTTGAAAATCTGGAATGAAAATATTACAAATTTGTGAAGTTATGCAGGTGCATGGAAACTGTGAAATGCACACTTGTAACACAGTCATTTTATGCAAGTTTGTCACCAAATTTTCAACATACGCATTTTAGGACCTCTGCTCATGATCAGTGTCACTGTGATTTTCTTAATCTGTCCAAAACACTGATTTCCCATGGTGACCATGCTATTCTGTGCCAGAAATTTGAAAACACATTTCAACCAGGATGTGAAAATGACAGCTGCACTGTTCATAAGGAGGTGTGGAAAAATGCCAGTGTTGAAAATCTGGACTGAAAATATTACAAATTTGTGAAGTTACGAGCATGCATAGAAACTGCGCATTGCATGTTCATAACGCAGTAATTTTTGGGAATTGTTTCACCAAATTTGCAACATAGGCTTTTTGAGAGTCCACCTCATGAACAGTGACACTGTCATTTTGTTAAGTCGGTACCAAAAGGTGATTCCGCTCAGTGACTGTGAAATCACCTTTCTGGACCAAATAACGAGATGGCAGTGACTGAATTTATGAGATGGGGTCCCAAGAACCCCATGTTGAATATTTGGTGCCACAATTCACAAAAATGGCAGGTATATGAACCAAAGTTGAAAAAACCCATTTATGCCATTATACAGCTTACTGGCATTTCTTCAGTTTGCGGTCGGCTTCGAAGAGTGCATATGTGTTCGGGTCCACCGACAATCGCCGTGCTGGCCGTGCTGGACTCTGGAGGTAAGGATGGGTGAGGAGGTGTGGGGTGCACAGAGGGAGAGTGTGGGTTGGGGAGGGGCATGGGATTCAACAAGGGACCATTTTCTTTTTTTACAGTATTAAAAAAAAAGAAGACAATGCGGAACACTTGGCATGCTGGGGTGGGCTCCCAGTGTGCCACCTGGGTGTTTGTTTTGGGAGGACTGGAGCTGACGGGGATTGGGCACCCCCACCAGCCATACAGTGTGCTGGATGGGAAGGGGGTGCATGAGCCAAGGGGGATTGGGCACCCCCTCGGCACAGAACAAATTGGGGGGGCACATAATATCGACGGGGATTGGTACACCCCATTGGCAAATGAACTGGGGAGGGGGCACGCCAATAGGGGGATTGGGAACCCCTGAGTTGGCATATGTGTGGACTGAGGTGGATGGCGAGAGCCCCTGCCATGTTACTTGAAATGTTACACCAGGCAAGGCACCGCCTTGCAATGGCAGGTCACTCCCTCATTGCAGCAGCAAATTCATTTCAAGTTGATTGCACGCTGGCTGAGCTAGTGTCAGCAACAGCATGCCACCACATTGGGAAATGTGGGCCAAGCCTCAAAAAGGCAGTGGGGGCATTGGCTGCCACAGTGCCGCACCTCCAAAATCCCGCTTCTCTCCTAAGCTGTCATGAAATGTTTCTTGTGCATGTGCATAAGCAAACATAAAAAGAAACTGAGGCGGTTGAGGGCTGGTGCCAAGGTAAACCATGCAGCAGAAGCCAGTCTCACGGTGTTACACATGTGTGCAGCTTACTGTGGCATCAGCCTTCCTGAAAAGTTTTGGCTCTTGTAGGTTCCTAGTGCTTCCAGTTCAGACCCATTTGTTTAAATCAATGCTGAAGATACTTTTAGAAGAAGAAGAATTATGGTTAGTATGTAATTTTCATTTCTTTTCAGTTACAGTGGTTCAAACTAGAGTTCATTTTTGTGGCAGTTTAGTATATTTTCACAAAAGAAATCTTACTGTCAGTTTCTCTAACCCCTACTAAGCATCAAGAGTCGAAGGCCATGGAGGTTGGTAGGGAGCCTGCTCAGGCTAGCTGCTCCAGCAGCGGGGTCATGTTTGGTCCACTTCCCATTGGACAAGGGCTTTGACTATGGGTGGTCCAGTGCCCCGGAAGGAAGGGCAGTCCTCTTGGAAGCACCAAAAGAATCTAGCACATTCCTGATAACAGTTGGGTTCTTGGCACCACTTGGCCTTGAATTCTTCCTCTTCCTGCTAGAAGGGGAAGAAATGACATCAGTTGAAGTCACTCTCTGCAAGGTCTGTCACAAGAGCTACAGTCTGTAGTTTATGGTCTTTATATTGAGTTTATAAATAATATGAGGGATACTAGAGGTCACACCTTACAAATCATCGGGAAACCATTCAACACCCTCAAGAGGAAATTTTTCTTTACTCTTTGAGTGGCAAATCTTTGAAACCTGTTACCATTGGAGATGATTATTAGCAAAACAAAGGGAGAGTTTAAGGGATGTTTGGATAACTTCATACTTTCCGGGGGCAGCTTGCATTATTACTGTGTGTAAATACAGGAGCACTTATGGGCAATTTGCCTCCTTGTTCCTTATTTCCTTAGTAGTATGTTCTAGGGGTTGGTGCCTTTCTCTGTCACCTTCGGTATTGTTGAGGGCCTCTGGCTCCAGGAAGTCAGAATCTTGGATTTGAAATCCCTTTCTGTCTGTAAGTGGGGACATTGGTGGGCAGTTCCACTACTTGGTAGCTCTTATGGAGCAGTGGGTGCAGTGTTTGGCTCGTGTGCCTCTGCCAGTGGAACTGGTCCCTGGCCCCTCAGGACTGGTGGAACCAGACCTGCTGGTGGGCGCTCAGGATTGGACCAGCTGCAGTGCCATTGCCCGTCACTTTGGTGGCTGCTGAGTTGTCAGTACTGGGGCTGGATCCAGTGTTGGTGCTGAGCTTCTGCCTTTTGTGGCCTAGCCCGGTGCTGGTTCTGGTGGTGGCCCCGGGTACCACCCCCAGCACCGGGTGTCCTGATGCCGAATTAGTTTTGGTTCAGGTGCCACACCTGATGCCAGTCCTTTGGTGCTGATGTCCTTATTTTTGCTGTAGCCACATTCTTGATTGTGGAGCTTGTGATTCACACCCCTCTATGACCCTCCCCCTTCCTTGGAGTGTTTCAAGGGGGATTTATTTATTTATTAAATTTTGTTAACCAGGTAAGCCCACTGGGCCCCGATAGGTCCCTTTTTCAGGGGTGTTCCGCAGTTAGTTACATTTAGTTTGCACACACAGGCAGGTAATACAAAGTAGGACATAGCATACAGGAATTACAATGACAGTATACAGTTTTCATGGAGGAGGGCATTTGAGCACATCACATTTACAGAGTACAACAGGGTTAGATTTAGGGGCAGTAGCTGTATTGAGTGTATACAAGTAATACAGTGTAGAATAGGGTACAGGATTACAGTCTCCCTTTGCACAAAACATTGACACAGATCATCAGTGACTGTTTTTATCCATTGGTACAGGAGCAGGGGCTAAGGTTAAGGAGGTGAGTGCTCAGTCCCTTACGGAATGTGGCTAGGGAGATTATTCCACAATGTAGGGGCTATGTGAGCAAAGGATTTACTGCTAGCTACTGAGCATGCCCTGGGGATTTCCAGAAGTTTTTTGCCCGAGGTGCGGAGTGGCCTGCTGGTCCACTTTGGGGCAAGTAGCCAGACTAACCCATCCAGAGGCTGGGCATCTAGGGGCTTGTAGGTCCAGCATAGTAGGGGGTGCTGGAGCCTGTTCGGGGTAGGCCAGTTGAGAGGGGCAAGGGCACGACAATGGTCAGTCCTCGGGTGGGTTTTTGTGGCAAAACATGCAATTTTGTGGTAGTGTTTGCAGTCTGCAGTGGTCAAGTTTTGCAATGCCAAGTAGGGGCAGCATAGGTTAGGGTGGGGTGGAGGATACTCTGTGCAATTGCCAATCTTGTCTCTGGAGTCATGTTATCACTTAGACGATAGAGGATTTCATTACCAGTTCACATTTGGCTTCAGTATAAGCCCTTGATCTAGCGTGAGACCTAGGTATTTGAAAGATTGTACCACCTTGATTGTAGAGCCAGATATGGTAGCAAGAGGGAGAAGATGAGCCCTCGATGGACCCAGGGATTTTGGCCCGAACAGTAGCGCCTTTGTCTTATTGGGGTTGAGAACCAGGTAGTTCTCAACTAGCCAGGTTTCAGCCTTAGTGAAGTCTGCCTGGAACAGGGGCCCTAGATCATCCAGATGTGGTACGATTCTATACAGTACTGCATCATCAACATACTGTACCACGGAGCTGCTCCCACAGTGGAAACGGAAGTACAGTACGCTGATGATGCAGTACTCTATAGAACTGCACTGCATCTGGACGATCTTTTCCGAAGGTGGCAAGACTGACTTTTTATTTAGCCCAGACAATTCTGACCCAAGTCCCATGTCTGTGCCTCAGCAGGATCGAACTTTCCAGCCTTTGCTCAGAAATGTGTACTCTCTGCTAAATTTCAAGTCTTCTGCCATTGACTGAGATAAACGTCTCCATCTGGCGTGGCTTAACATCTCCAATATTCTGGTCAATTTAGTCCCTCCTGTTCCTCCCACATTTGAAACCTTATCTAAGGTGGTGTGGACTTGGTCTGCTTCAGTCCCATCCATAAGTAATTAGGCTGACAAGAAGTATACAGCACCCAAAAATAAGCCAGGGTATACTTCTCAACCTGTAGCTGATGTTGTCATTATTCTCACTAAGTATGATAAGGCTAGTATTCAAGAGGTCACTTTGCACCCTGTTAACAAGGAGTCGTGCAAGAGTGACGCAATGGGCAAGGGTGCCTATGCCTCAGCTACCCCTAGCATGAGAACTGCTGCTTTGCAAGACATTCATGTAAGGATGAGTATGCCTTTTCGAACAAACTTAAGTCTCTGGAAGAGGGCCTAACGGACTGAGACTAAACAAGACATTTTGCTGACTGTCACACATGATATTGAGTTCAAAGGTCACCAGCTTTAAGCCACTATTGTTGTCTTTGATTCTGCATCTTACTCTGCTGATCTGGGCGTTTGTGTCAGATGGCATTCCTGGCTGAGAGTTTTTGGCTTTTCTCAAGACATCCAACAACAGGTTATGAATGTTCCCTTTGATGGAACTTCCCTGTTTGGACAGTAAGTAGAGAAGTCTCTTGAGGCAGCTCATAAAACAAGAATGACCCTTAAGACTTGCAGATCAGCCCCTTCTACTCTTCAGAAAGGCAAAGGACATGGTTTCTTTAAGAACAAAGCAGTCCTTCTGGAAAGGGCAGGGAAGCCAAAACAAATCTCAGCCTCCCCAGCCTTAAAAAAGTCACAGTCAAAGGTGCAGGTGCCAAAAATGCCTTGACCACCATTTGAAGCTCCATCCACAGTCTTACCTCAACTGCCTGAGGCATACCTCTCCTCCCCAGTGGGGGGGGGCACTTGACCCAGTTTTACCATCAGTGGGAGTCCATGACAATGGAAAAAAGGGTCCTCAGGATTATCCAAAAGGGATATTCCCTGGATTTCACAGAAATCCCTCCAGACTATCCACCCAGAAAGCAGCACATCTTAGACCGTATATCAGAGCTTCCAGTGCTGGAGATTTGAGACCTTTTGAGCAACAGGGCAATGAAAATAGTACCAGAGTCAGAATGAAACACAGGCTTTTGTTCCCACTACTTGCTGGTGCCATTCTCAACCTCAGAAGTCTGAAAAAATTCATGGCTTGAGAAAAGTTAAAAATGATTTCCCTGGGTTCTGTGCTTCATGAAACCTCTGGATTGGTTAGCTTCTCTAGATATGCAGGATGCATACTAAAATAAATTGGTATACCCCAGATAGGGTTGCCACCTTAGAATAAAAAAAAAAGTCCACCTGCCCCCCCACCAACATCCCGCATATTAATATACACCTACCTATAAAAAACAATGAGTTATATATACAGTATGTAATATATCTTTCTGACTGTAATCTGGCTCAGAAATAGGGATGCAACAAATTTTAAATTCTGCCTTCATGGGCACTTCGAGTTGACACTTCGCTATGCGGAGTGCCCCATAGGAAAGGATCATTTCATCTTGTGATTATTACTTCACGTTGTAATTCTGCCTTAACGCAAAGTAAGGCGGAGTGACAATAATATTGGCAGCATCCCACACACACAGTCACCAGAATTAATGTGCATCCCCAAAGTGCTACTGTCATGTGTCCAGAAAATTCCCCAGTGCTGACGAAGCGAAATGACAGCGTAACAAGAAACGCAGTCTCCCAGAATTAATGGCGCACTCAGTCATGCACGCAGCGGTCACACACAGAGTCACCAGAATGAATGTGCATCCCCAAAATGCTACTGTCTTGTGTCCAGAAAATTCCTCAGTACTGATGAAATGCTACTGTCTTGTGTACAGAAAATTCCCCAATGCCTACGAAGTGAAATGAGAGAGTAACAAGAAATGCCATCTCCCAGAATAAATGGTGCGCTGCAAATGCACAGACAGATTAAGATTGCACTGCACACTCAAGAGATGCATATGAAAAGGCACAACAACACCGAACCAGTGCTCACAAGACACAAATCCAAATCTGGAAAGGAATACCTTTTGCCAGTTGGGGGATTAGTGCACAGCAGTAACAATCCACTACCAGTAAAGATACCACAAAGCAGTACAAAAAAATTCATGCAGGTGCAGTGGATAGCAGGTTCACACTGCTACAATTACTCTGTGATGCAATAAAAGGTGTCTGATTTAATTGCACGCATTGCACACACACTCACAAACATTACAAGTAATGCATAGCAAATTGAAAACCTTTAGTAATATAACCAAATGTTTTAAACAGACAAATTATACACGCTTTGGGACAGTGGCCATAGGCTTTGTGTTGCCCTCACTCTGGAACAAACTACAGAAATCTATGACACTGAGTCTCCCTGTTAGTCTTACCACCTTCAAGACCTTGTACGCCAAGGCTGTTAAGGATCTATGCAGCTGTTTCCAGCATGTTTAGTGTGCTAGGGTGCCTACTGCTTACCTGCCCACTACATCTCCACCAAAACCAGCCCCTTGATTGTCTCCACCTATACCCCCCTTTTTTTTCCTGCTAATCCACCACCTTTCTTACCCTCAGACTCCTAACATATATGTCCCCAGCCCATCTACCGTAGCACCCCTCCTAGAACAGCTGCAGTACTGTACCCCTCCCCTCCATATCTGCCCCTTAAGTTTGTATATGTCCTGACCAATGATATGCTGTGTTGTTTGAAAATGTTTTAATATGCTGGCTGTTTCAGAATGTTTTAATTCCCCTTCTCATACCATTCTCCCTAACCTTGTTAACCCTGTACCTGAAATACTTCTTTATTGCTCTGTGTGTTTTATTTTCTGTTTCTGTATAATTATGTCTATTTATTATCTATACATAAAAGTATTATTCTTGACCTTGTGTAACGCAGGTCCACCTTGTAAATGAGCCTGCTCAATGGTGTTCACCTGGATAAATCAAGACTTGATTGACTGATATACTGCTATACTGCTGCACCACGACAATGAGCAAAAAATGTCAAGAATTAACACAGTTATACAAGAAAAATATAACCAAAACAGAAAGACTGCCTTTTTTTCCCAGTTAATCTACCTACATCACAAATACGCCCCTCCCCAAAGCACCCTTCACAGTACACAGACTGACTGTTCTAAATTAACATTCAAAATCCACACACAACAATAAACACTCAATGATATGAGCACAGAAGAGTTTCCTACAATTGATGTACTAAATTTTGAGAAAAAAAATTACTAAAAAAGGCATTTCTAATGGTTTTTAGAGGTTTTGAATCTCAGAGCTCTGAGAGCAAACTGTCTCCAGCTACCACTACACACACACTACCCAGGCCAGAACTGAGGCTGTGCAGAACAATCTAGCGCCCATGTGACCTGCAACCCCATGAATCACTGCAGAATTTCATTTGGAGCTCAGTTACAAGGTGAAGTGAGGCAAATTACACTGATTTCAATGTACTTTGCCTTACAATTGGTGGAGAAGTGGTTTGGGGAAGGCGGAATAATGCAAAGTCATTGGTTTCCATGGACTTTGCATTCCTCATTATGAAGCAAAGCACTCCACTTCACATTGCGGAGTACTCCGTGGATTCCGTGTTACTCCATGAATCACTTTACGGAGCGAATTGGGGCCACTTCGTCCACTACTACTTACAGTACTGTAGCTCACATGCTGTACAGAAAGGAGTGAATGCCTATGGCTGCACTTCCCAGATGAGCTGAGCCTGTATCATAAAACTCCCCAATTTAAAAACTCTTATTAATGAATACAGTGGTGGTGATTGGGTGAAGCCTGGAGAGATACTACAAAACAGGTTTACAATACACGCAAGTAACTAGTAAAACAATTAATTTTGTGATTCATGACATGATTGTGAATCAAAATTTGTGACTGCATTTGTGACCGTGATGATGAAGAATGTGATTCGGTGTGAGATAACTAATATGAAACTATAGGAATGCGAATGCCTATGTCTGTACTTCCCCGATGAGCTGTAGCACAAAACTGCCCAATTTAAAAACTCTTGTTAAGGAGTACAGCAGTGGAGTGGTGAAGCCTGGAGAGATACTACAAAACAGGATTACAATACATCCAAGTAACTAGTAAAAAAATTTAGTTTGTGATTCGTGACGTGATCGTGAATCGTGACTCCATTTGTGACCGTGATGATGAAGAATATGATTTGTATCATGAGTGACTCATTATGATGGTCCTGACTTAAAAACTTATATTAATGAGTACAATGTTCATGCAGAGAAATGCACCACACCAGTCCAGTACTCTGAACGGAAGCCAAAGAAACAACTGTGACTTAAGTTACAGATGGAGATTGGGCCCTAAAGAGATGCAAATGCACAGACAGATTAAGATTGCGCTGTGCACTGAAGAGATGCAGATGCCAGATAACCAGTGCTCAATGTCAGAAATTCAAATCTGTAAAAGGATACCTTTGCCAGTTGGGGCGGGCCGTGGGGATGGGGGGGGAGTGTACTGCAGTAACAGTCACTAGTACTAGTACCAGTAAAGGTACCACAAAGAAGTACAAATATCACACAGCTGCAGTGGATAGCAGGTTCATATAGCTGAAATTACTAAGTGGCACAATAAAAGGTGTCTGATTTGATGACATGCGTCACACACATACTCACAAACACTGCGTAGCAAATTGAAAACTTCAGTAATATAACCACGTATTTTAAACAAACTAAAATTATGCACTGCTGCACCACAACAATCAGCAAAAAAATATCAAGAATTATTGAAAATATTACTGTGTGTACATTAACACAGTTATACAAGAAAAATATCACCAAAACAGAAAGAACTGTCTTTTTCTTCAAGGTAATCTACCTACACCACAGATAAACCCCTATCCCAAAGCACACTTCCACTGCCTCTCAGTACACAGACTGACTGTCTTACATTAACATTCAAAACCCCTGTTTTAAGAGCATGCATTGCGCAGTTTCCACGCACGCTCGTACCTTCATGAATTTGTAATATTTTCACTCCTGATTTTCAACATTGGCATTTTTCCACACCTCCTTATGAACAGTACAGCTGTCATTTTACATAACCTGGCCGAAATGTGTTTTCGCACTTCCGGCGCAGAATAGCGTGGTCGCTGTGGGAAATCAGTTTTAGGGCCAGATAAAGAAAATGACAGTGACACTGTTCATGAGCAGAGGTTCTAAAATTCCTACTTTGAAAATTTGGTGATGAAAGTCCATAAAATGACTGTGTTACAAGCATGCATTGTGCAGTTTCCACACACCCTTGTAACTTCGCACATTTGCAATATTTTCATGCCAGATTTTCAGCACTGCCATTTTTTCACACTTCCTCATGAACAGTACAGCTATCATTTTTCTCATCCTAGTCGAAATGTGTTTTTGCATTTCCAGCGCAGAATAGCGTGGTTGCAGTGGGAAATCAGTGTTTGGGACAGATTAACAACAAGCGAGTGAGAGAGGGGTAGTGAGTGAGCTCAATGGAGCTCTGTTGGGAGTTTAGAGTTGCCCACCCACCTACCCAGGGTCCTGTGTGGTCGTATATTACAGCAGGATATCTGGGGTGGAGACAAAGCAATGATTGGATACTTTAGCGATTGCTATAATAATACAGATTTAGTTGAGGGGTGAAAAATGGGCAAGGAGGCTTTAGGATTGCTACAGTAATACAGTATCTAATGGATGAGATTTGAGACTGAATTAACCCAGTCAGCAAGGGGGCAGTAGGGGGACTAGTGGGTGGAAACAGGAATTTGAGTTAATAGGGCCCCAACAGTTGCAGTAGGGTACAGAAACCAAGAGTAAGAGACCATAGCATAAGATGGGGGCCAAAATGGGTCAGGTTCTGTGTGCAAATAGGGCGGGTATCTTTGGAAGGGTGGTGGGGTGTACAGGGTGTGGGTCCGCCAAGATCCTGGACTGGGCTTGGAGGATGGGGGGTGTATGCTCTGTAGACAGTTGGCTAGTTTGAGGGAGGAACTGTGGCAGTTAGGGAGGAGTCTAAGTGGCAGGGATGATGAGTATGGTAGGCATCCTGGCTGGGGGATAGGGGATGGCAAGGGGGATGGGAAGAACAACTAGGGACTGAAACTGACCCCAGTATCAGAGACACTAGCAGAAAACAGAGGAGAAGGAGGAAGTGCCTGAGGTGAGGTAGAGGGCCTCCTGATGGGGAGAAAGAGACCATGAGGAGTACCAGGGAGAGAGCAGATGGCTGTGGGTAGGGAGGGGACCTGGGGTGGGACCAGGTGGGGCACGGAGGGGAACAAGTAGGAGGGGGGGATCCAATAGGGGGAAGAGATGTGGGAGGGGTATAGACTAGAAATAAATTCGAGCCTCTGCTATGGGAGAGAGGGGTGAGCAGGAACATACTGAAGGGTGGAGGACAAGTGGGGCATGAGAGGGATGGCAACAGGTAGGGGAAGAGACAGTGAGGACAAAAGAGTAGAAGGGGACTAGTAAGGAAGGAGTTGGTGACTGGAGGAGAGAAGGCTATGGGAAGGGGAAGGATGGGAGGGGCATCACTATCGGAGTCCAAGAGAATGGGGGCTCTAAATTGACAACAACGGTGTTAGAAGAGGAGTTGGAAATTAGCAGTGGAGGAGGGGAAGTCAACATGGGAAGCCCAGTAGGAAGTAGTCAGGCTAGGAAAGAGTTCAAAGGGGATGGGAGGAATAAGGCAGAGAAAAGGGGTGAGGCAGAAGTAGGGGTGCAGATACAGAAGTCACAGAGGGTGCAGCTGGTGGGGGTAAGGGGCAGAGAAGAAAGAATACTGGGATGGTGGAAGGAGCATTAGAAGGGAAAGGGGGTAAGGGATGGGGGGTACTTGTACTGGGGAATTCTATACTGAAAGGGGTGAGATGGGGCAGAAGGGAGGAAAGGCACACAGCTGTATTTGGGTTGATGCTATCTCTGGGTTGACTGCAGGAGGGGTGGGCACTGCTCAAATGTGCAGCAAAAGAGAAGAAGAACCATCATTTACTGTTGCATGTGGGTACAAATGACTTGGCAGGGGAGACTGTGGAAGTAGTGAGGGGGAGGTTCTAGGAGTTGGGCAGGCAGTGTAAGGGGGTGGGGTAGTCGATGGCATTCTTGGAGGTAAACCGCTACCATGTGCAACCATGGGAAGGAAGGGTAGGCTTGAGGAGTTCAACAAGTGGCTGAGGGATTGGTGCCACACCAAATATTATGGGTTAGTGACTAACTGGGGTAGGGTCTGGGGGGAATAGTGACTTGTACACAGCGGACAGGCTACACTTGAGCAGGAAGGGGACAGGAGTATTAAAGGTGGGATTAGAGGGGTATAGCTCTACTAAGGTGGGTTTAAACTAGTGTGGGGGGGGTGGCCAGAAGACTGAGGTTGGTAGAAAGGTCCAGACAGGGGAGCCTAATGAGCTCACCCCACCTAGATATAGGTAAAGGCAGAGGCGTAGTAATCCTGGGAGAGGGAGGACAGAGTGGTCTGAGTGTAATACAGAAGGCACCACCACCCGATAAGAATAACGAGGAGAAAGGGTGCTGACTACCAGGAGAAGAGACACAGGCCAAGAAGAAGAGTGAGGAGAAGGAGAGGTATGGGTGGAAGGTGGTCTTTCAACGCAAGAAGCCTGGGGAACAAAATTGCAGAGCTTCAGGCACTCCTTTCAGAGGGGAAGGTGGATACTGCTGCAGTGACAGAGACTTGGGCCACAGAGTACCATGATTGGGACTCTGCAGTCCTGGGATACAGGATATACAGCAGGGACTGGGAGGTTGGAAGGGGGAGAGTTGCACTCTATGGGAGGGAGAGAATCAAATGCATAACATATGAGGTAGAAGAGGAGAGGACAAAGGCACTTTGGGTGCAAATCCTGGACTCCAAGGGCAGAAAGCTGAGGCTGGGAGTGGTGTACAGACCACCAGCCCAATCCGGAGAACTGGATAGGGAGTTGGCAGAGCAGATAAGAAGGGTCTGTAGAAGGGGGGAGTGTGGTGATAGTGGGGGATTTTAACCTTCCAGGGGTTGACTGGAGCACCCAGGCAACTAGCTGTACCAGGGAGCAGGTGCTCCTTGATGCATTCCAGGATGGCCTTCTGACTCAATTGGTAAGTGGGCCTACAAGACTTGGTAGCACTCTGGACCTAGTACCGACAAATAGGGAGGCGGTGAGGGAGGTAAGGGTGGAGGACCCACTAGCGGGTAACGACCACCAAACAGTGTGGCTCGTTCTCGCACTGGGCAGGGAGACAGGAGGCACAGGCACTAAGGTGGTGGACTTTGGGAAAATGGGAGCAATACTGTGAGGGAGACTCCAGGACATAAGGCCAGGGATGGATGCAGAACAAAAGTGGGGAGTCATAAAGACTGGTCTGACAGAGACCGCAGTAGCGTGCACCAGGGCCAGTAGTAAGAAGAGCAGAGCCAAGAATCCATGCTGGCTGCACAAGAAAGTGCTGCAAGGGGTGAGGGCTCAGAGGGCTGCATACTGGAAGTACAGGAGAACAGGGAAGAGAGAGGATAAGGAGGCTTATGGGAGTTGGTCAAGGGAGGTGGCCAGGAGGGTGAAAAAAGCTAAGGCCTCCAGGGAATTAAGGTTAGCCCAGCGCATAAAGGGAGGGGAAGAAGACTTAAGGTATGTCAGGGAAAAGAGGAAGTGCAAGGAACATATTGTGAAGATAAAGCTGGGAGCGGATTGGGTGGAAAAGGGGGAAGAGCAAGTGGGAATTCTAAGTGAGTACTTCTGCTCCATTTTCACTAAGGAGAGGGATGATCTACTACCAGCATGGACTGGGGGTGGGGAAAGGGGGAGAGGTGACAGACAAAGTGATCACTGGAATTAGGGTGCTAGAGGGGCTGAGGGCAGTAAAGGTGGACAAGGCACAAAGTCCTGATGGCATCCACCCCAGGATGCTGAGGGAGATGGCGGAGCTGTTGGCTGAGCCACTGGCAGATCTGTTCAACACCTCCCTGGAAATGGGGTGTGTGCCCTGGGACTGGAGGGTGGCCCATGTGGTGCCCATACACAAGAGTGGGCCTAGAGAGGAGCCAGGAAATTATTGGACAGTCAGTCTCACGTCTATAGTGAGTAAGCTTATGGAGGCCATACTGAAGCAGAGGCTGGTGGCATTCCTAGAGAGTAATGGCCTCCAAGATGTGCGGCAACATGGGTTCATTTCAGGGAGGTCTTGTCAAACTAGCATAATAGAGTATTATGACTGGGTGAAAAGGGAGTTGGACAGGGGCCATGCAGTAGATGTCCTGTACTTGGACTTCAGTAAGGCCTTTGATACAGTGCCTCATAGGAGACAGGGGGGAAGGTGACAGCAGTGGGGGTGGGAAAAAAGCTGACTAAATGGATAGAGACCTGGTTACAGGGGAGGGTGCAGAGGGTGGTGGTGGTGGGAGAGCTCTTGGCACCTAGATCAGTGACAAGCAGGGTGCTGCAGGGGTCAGTGCTGGGCCTGGTGCTATTTGGGCTCTTTATTTCTGATATAGCACATGAAGTGGGGAGCAGGGTTAGTCTGTTCACAGATTATACCAAATTGGGGGCAGTGGTGGACAAAGAGGACGGATGGGAAAAACTGCAGGGGGACCTAACCAAACTAGAGACCTGGTCAGTGGAGTGGCAGCTAGGATTCAATGCAAACAAGTGTAAGATGATGCACTTCAGGCCTAAGAACCTAAAGAGGGACTACCAGCTGGGGGGGTGAGGCTGGGGATTACAGAGGATGAGAAGGACCTAGGGGTGTCGGTAACTGGGAAAATGAACAACTCAGCCCAGTGTAGGAGAGCAGCAGTGAAGGCAAACAGAATGCTGGAGTGCATCGCAACAAGGTTCTCATCCAGACACAGGGATGTGATCCCACCTCTCTCTACAGATCATTGGTCAGACCACACCTAGAGTACTATGTGCAATGCTGGAGGCTGTACCTGAGAAGAGATATAAAGTTACTGGAGGGGGGTGCAAAGGAGGGCAACAAAAATGTTAAAGGGGATGGAAGGAAAGGAATATAAAGTTAGGTGAATGAGCTGAACATGTACACACTGGGCGAGAGGAGGGATGAGGGGGGATATGATTCAAGCGTTTAAATACCTGAGGGAGGTAAATAAACCTAGCACCGAGGGGGTGTTTAAACTGAGGAGTGGAAGAGAGATGAGGGGACACAAACTAAGGTTGGAAGGGGGATGTTTCAAGAGGGAAATGAGGCACTACTTCACCGAGAGGGTGGTGTCTAGTTGGAATGTGCTGCCAGAGTTGGTGGTAACATGTAGGACGGTCAATAGCTTTAAGAAGGACTGGGATAACACAAGAGGAAGAGTCAAGGGGCAGGGGCAGCTGCAATCTAGGGTGCTAGATGCACATTCGGGCAGATTTAGATAGACCGATTGGTCTGTTCTGCTGGTAGATTTGTATGTTCATATGTAAAATCACAGTGACTGCTCATGAGCAGAGGTCCTAAAATGGCAATGTTGAAAATTTAGTGACAAAAGTACATGAAATGACTGTTTCGAGCGTACATTACACAGTTTCCACGCACCCTCGTAATTTCGTGCATTTGTAATATTTTCACTCCAGATTTTCAACATTGGCATTTTTTCACACCTCCTTGTGAACAGTACAGCTGTCATTCTTCATATCCTGCCTGAAATATGCATTTACACATCTGGCGCAGAATAGCGTGGTCGCTCTGGGAAATCAATGTTTGGGACAGATTAGTGACGCTGTTCATGAACAGAGGTCACAAAATGCCTGTGTTGAAAATTTGGTGAAAAAATTCCACTAAATGACTGTGTTACACACATGCATTGACAGTTTCCATGTAAGTCCAGAAATTCAAGTATTTTTAATATTTTCACTACAGATTTTCAACATTGCCATCTCTTCACACCTCCCTATGAATGGTACAGCTGTCATTCTTCACATCCTGCCCGATCTGTGTTTTCATACATCTGGCACACAATGGCATGGTCGTTGTGGGAACTCAAAGTTCGGGACACTTTAACAAAATCACAGTGACACTGCTCATGAGAAGAGGTCCCAAATGCTTTCATGAGGTGGGGGTCACAAAAAGGCCATGTTGAAAATTTGTAGTGCAAATATCAACAAACGCCTGGGGCGTTAGGGTTTCTAACCATAACGTCCCACCCTGTACAGACTGACAGGCATCAAGGGTATGCCTTTAGATTGCAGACTATAATGCCCATGCCATTCCACCCACACCCCACCACCCTGCAGCCAGTGACATTGAGGTGTACCTTGGGACTCTTCGACCCCAGAGTTCACCCCATTCTCCTATACTGCACCCATTTCAGCATATGTCCTTATGGAATGGGGTAACTGTAAAGCAGAACACCCCAAGGCACACCTTAACATGTGTCGGTGTCTGCAGGATAGGGTGAAGGGAAATGGCATGAACGTTATGGGCGACAACCCAAACGCATACGCCAATGCCAGTCTGTTTCTGCAGGGTGAATGTGTGGTTGTCGTGAAGTTCAATACTTCACTGCCATTCCTATGCTGCATCTCTCCAACTCCTGCATTTCCAATGCTAATACCAGCAAGCAAACATTCGGCATTGACAAATGCTTGTTTTTTTCTTGTCCTCCTTCTCCTTGCCTGGGGTACATCGGTATTAGTTGTTAAATGCAATCTGTGCCTCTGGGCACTGTCCAATCTAACTTCACTTGGCATTCAAACTGTATATCGAGGAGTGCTGTGCACTGCATTGGATCAAGTACCCTAGCCCTTATATCCCTGTTGCTGCAGGAGAAGTTAATTTTCTCTGCAGGTTTTTCTTCTGGCTATGCCAGACCATTCATAGAAACATAGATAATGATGGCAGAAAAAAGACCAATGGATCATCCCATCTGCCCGAGTTCCTTATTCAGCTCTGGGACCTACTGTCCCTTCAGGGTCCTAGCCCTCCCCAGGCCCCCATTCTCCTCCCCGATTCTGCCACTCTGAAAAGTTAATTTGTTTGAGGGAATATTTTTTTTAATCGGTTCCAAAGACAACTTCCACCCAAACAAGGACTTGAACCCTGGAGTTGCAGATTAAATATCTGATACTCTACCAACTGAGATATCCAGGCTCTGTCCCTTGTGGTTGGTACACCCCTTTTCCTGTTTTCTCTCAGCTGGGCTGTTAGCTCACTACTCTTAGTGGTGACTGCGGAGATAGACACATCTTGACTCCTTTGGGCTGTTCAGCCCTACAGCTTCACGTGCACCACAGATTCCCTTTTTTTTTTTTCCTGATAGGAAAAACACACATAGTAACTTATTTTTTTTCAGTCAGTAGTCTGTCTGGTAGCATAGTTTTATTCTTTTCCAGGAGTCTATGTGATTCATTCTTTTTTTGGCACATTGCGCCATCTCAGCTGCAAGGGGGTCCAATTTTGGGCATTCCGCTCTTTGCTTCTTCTGCCGAACCACATGCTTCAGGGCTGCTGCCTTTAAAGGAGAACTGCGCTGAACCTACAAGTAAATTTTCCCAGTAGAAGCTGTTTTTGAAATGCTGGTTCCTAATTTGTTATTGTACCGTCTGTACTTGCCTGTTAATGACTTCGGCTGGCTTCCTGATTTACACTCTAGTGTTAAGTGCTATTCTAGAACTTTATGATGTAGTTTATGTCTCTCACAACCACACAACCTTATAGCAGAACATGGATGCCTTGTGCCAACAACAGACGATCTGAGCAAGGACATGAACTACATCACAGAGTTCTCACATGGTGCTTACTACCTGCTTGTAAATCAGAAACACTCACTAGGATAACAAAAAAACCTGTACAGATGAAACAGTAACAGAATTAGAATTGGTATTTAAAATCAGCTTCTACAGGGGAATTTAACATTTTCAGTGCAGTTCTCCTTTAATATCACTGTCCATCTGCTGTCTGCCTAGTGATGAGAGGCTCTGGTTCCTCACCCAACTACCCCTGCTGCCACTTAGTGTGCACTTTTTTATTATCCAAACATTAGAAGTTGGGTTTTGTTTTGTCGTTTATTTTTTCTATCTCCTTTCCATATCCCTTTGGGCTAGTGAATTTCTTAGCTCTCTCTTTAATTTTCCGCACTTTGTTCCTCTTCCGGCGAACAGAACTGAGGCTGGTGAGGGAGCCAGCAACAGTTATTGGTTAGCGTGTGGTACCACGTGGGAGAGCCAGTAGCTGTGGGCTAGCTCCTTGGCCAAAAGCTTTGCTTCCACAGGGTCTTAGTGCCTCCTGCCCAGTCCCATAAATGGTAATCAATGGTGAAGATGTTCTGGAAGAGCAACAGTTATGGTAAGTACATAACTTTCATTTCTACTACAGTACTAGTATTCATATCACTTTCACACAATCCAGCTGACCTCCCCTTGCAAGACTTGCTTAGGGTGCAGATCTGACATCAGATGGAGCAGAGCTAGAGGACAACATGATGGGTGGTAGGAGGAGCGGAGTTGGAAGACTGTTCCAGTTACTGAGCTATACCCAGCAATACTGCCTAAGTGTGAATGTGAGCTGAAAACTAGGACTATGGTTACAGGGGAGTAAACTATTTCTCAACCACTGATCATCAGAAGCACAAATTTAACACAAAACAATACAGTGGGATTTTTAAATATCATAAAAGTCACTGTTATAGCCCCTAGGTGGCGCTATCCCAAGGGCTACTACCCCTGCCTGCTTGGCTAGTAGCAGGTTAAGGGGCCTGAGTTCTGAAATGGGTGCCTCCACCCGGAGGTCAGGGTTGGTAGTGGTCAAGCTAACCTGGGCACAGACCTCCGCGACACTGTAACCCCCCTCTTTCCCCTCTAGTGGCCTGAACACTGTACAATAATCACTTTCGCAATACCCCTGGTACACCACACAAGTAGCCACATTGTTTGCACTTACCACCATGGCTGGTTCCTCTGGCTCGACCCTGGGGACCCCCTGTAAAACAAGGTTATGCACAGCAAATAGCAACAGTACAGTACTTTGAGCACAAACTGGAACCACAGTCAGATTACATGCAGAAAAAGTTAGATCTGATTTATTCAGGGGACTTGAACAAGTGAGGGGCAAAATCAGGTTAATTAGCTTAAAGGTTATATCAATCAAGCAGTTATGCATGCGCTTTGAGTCCCCCCCCCACAGTCACACCTCTGGGTACCCAGGTGGAGAAGAGATGGGCTAGCCAGGACCATTGACCGCGGTTGGCCGGCATTGCAGCTAGTTGGGGCCCTGTGATGGAAAACACAGCATACAGTACACAATATTTGTAATCCAGAACCAGAGGGCTCAGTTCGTAAAGGAAATGAAACAACAAGACAATCAGACAATCAGATTAAGCTGTTATTGCAGGGAGCTACCCTTGTATTTATAGTACTCACGATACCCAAGACTGGACACAGGCTGGATGAAAATTGAGAAGGCAGGTGGTTGATCTGGAATGCCAGGAAAAGCAGGGCCCACACAAGTCGCAGAGACGTTGTTCCTGTTCAAGCATGGAGCAGGGGGCTGATCCCCAGGCAGGTCTCTCGTCGATGGCTTCTCTGTGCAGCGGGTAGTCTGGCTGGGCCAGTCTGGCAAGGCCCAGACCGTATGGAGATAAATTCAGATGCATTTCATTTTGGGCTGGATACAGCTTCCAGCAAGCAGAATACAGTTCACACAGTGGAGAATTAACTCATGACCCACTAGCAGCTCACAGCACATTTACATATAAGGGAATTCTACTGTACCAAGCAAAGTGCTCCCCGGTCACAGTCGCAAAGTCTCTGCACACACTGGGAGCTTAGGGGTAGCTGGAACTCCTGAGAGACCGATCGCATTCAGCAAAATCTTCGGTCTTCTTCAGGTTGAGCCTGGCCCACTTCAGTAGCTTACTTTAGTCACACAACTTTGATTCAGTCCAAAAACAATTCTCTTTCCCTCTCAGGGCAGCAGGCAGACATGCAGGCCACAATTTCAGGCATTTCCACAGAGACTGTCTCAAGCATCTTGCTTCTTCAGCTCCCAACTTAGATCTGCCTTAAACAGCAAGCAGCTTGGGGAATTCTCTAATATCCAAAAGGTTCAGTTGGCTGATTCGGCTGTCAGTCAAAGCAAGAGCTCCCCCTTCAGTTGCAAAAGAGGCGCAAAAAGCCCAAAACTACAGTTCCTACAGATTTTGACTTCAGACAGCTCCTGTAGTCCGGCTACATTTTAGGTCCCACCAGAACTGATTGGTTCAATTCACAGTCCCGGGCCAAATGGTGGGGATAAACAAGACAGTCCTTGCCGCAAAGAAGGCAGGTTAGACAAACTACATTATCATTAACACTCTAAATGAATTTCAGCAAATAGTTACATCTTTCAATAGAGCTCCCTCTCAGATTACTTATAACTGCAATCAAGACAGCTCTTAAAGAGACAGTACACAGAGGCTATACAGGCACTCTTTGGCAATAACGATTAACTGCTAAATGCAGGATACCAGCCCGGCAGTGAGCATTTAGACAAGCTCATGGAAAACTTTTCGAGAACCCCCATTTGCAGGGAAGTTACACTGTCATAAACTGCCCTCATATGTCAAGAGCATGTTTTATCTTATTGGCACCTTTTTTTAAAGATTTGGCCTTATTTGCAGCATTGCAAGCTGTTTTACGGTAGCTAACATCCAATTGTGGGTGCACAATAGTTCGAGGTAGACGTAAAGGACAGGCCAGGTTACACTTGTTCTAACAACTGTGTCAATATAAAAAAAATTATGAACACTTTAAGCTGGACATAGCCAAGTCAGTGTTCTATTTAAAGGGACACTCAACCCCTTTAGGCCTCCAAGTATCCCCAGTTCAAAAATGCATTTTATGATCGCATACATTCTGTAGAGATTACTGCTGAAGCTGGTAGTTTGAGTCTGATTCTTTTTTTCTTTTAAAAAGTGAAAAACAGACTGCCCACCATTCTGGTGTTACCACACAAAAATGTGTTTGTTTACATTCCTTGCTCATTTCCCACTGCATCTTTCCTGGACTTGGGAACACCCCGAGCACAGTCTAGCCACACATAATACAGTGGAAGGAGATGAGACTATCCCATTATGTGTAGTTATATTGTTCAGGGATATTCCTAATGTTAAGGAACCATGCAATAAGAGTAGCTCAAGGATTTGAAACAAAACAAAGTTGAGTGTAATTACACCATTAGCATGCATCTCAGATCTAATAAGAAGGAAAGCAGCTATAACAACCAGCATCATCATCAGTGAATTTTAGAAAAGGTAGCCATAAAATGTGGGTTTTAACTTAAAAATAATATGATGCAAAATGGCTGACAGTGGCCTTTCAAAAACTGGCCGTAGGGGTGTATGGCCTGACTCTGAACAATATGGATGTCTGAATCCTGAGCTATGATAGTTAATAAATAATCTAGCATCATCTTCAGCCATCTAAGTCAATTCTGCAAGACAAATTAGAAAATCAAGTGCTCTAGACCACAATACAGTATTTTGTCAAGGTATATTTTATTATATTTCTTCTATATTGGGCTATAATCAAACAGATCTCTACTTAGGCCCTAAATCATGGCTGAAAATGCAGAAAAAACGGCTTCCCTGGAAAAAATTTAAACCATGTTTCAGAAATTAATTACAGACATAAGCGAACTAAAAGCCACAACACAGCATAATACCATCACACTAAAAAATATAGACTCTCGACTTGCCAATACAGAGCTCAAAACTAGACAGAATGAGACATCTATACAAGATTTAAAAGCTACAATCAGGGAGCAAGATCGTACTATCAAAGAGCTTCAAAACAAAATTGAAGATATTGAAAACAAGTCGAAGGAATAACTTACGATTCTTTGGATTTCCTGAGAATTCTGAATCAAAAGACACTACTGCATTTTTACTGCATGTCTTACCTATTATGCTAAATCTCCCTGAAGACCATAACTTAATTATCGAGCATTCACATCATTCGTTAGGCCCTAAACCTCTTCCCGACTACAGATCCAGACCAACTGTGGCCAAGTTTCTGAATTTTGCACACACCAAACTTATTTTACAGAAAGCCAGAGAAATTGGGCACCTTAACTGGCAAGATTACCAAATACACATATATCGAGACTTTTCAAAAGAGGTATTAAATAAAAGGAAAACCTTTACACCAGCTAATATTGGAGACTGATGCACCAACTGGGACTGCAATTCACGATGACTTTAATCTTACATTAGATTCAAATCTTGACAGAAGCAATGCTTCGTTAGACTCCCATCTGAGGAACATTGCTGTGCTTTCATTATTAATGAAAGATTTGGGCTTGGTGGATATATGGAGACTTTTTCACCCTAGAAATAAAGAATATACATTTTATTCCCCCACTCATCAGTCATATAGTAGAATTGACTATTGGCTAACCTCCCCCACTATCACAGCTAATATTATAGACTGTAATGTTCTACCCCTTCTTATTTCAGATCATTCTCCAGTTAAACTTCGCTAGTTATGGAATTCCAACCCCCCCCCTTTGAAATCACCTTCCTGGCAATTAGACACACTTTTACTTAAAGACCCAGAATTTATTCCTTGGTTAAAAACACAAATCCAGGATTTTATTTTATTCAATAACCCAGAGGATACGTTTATGGGCACCACTTGGAAGGTGCGTAAAGCCGCTTTTCATGGCAAAATCATACGTTTTTCTGCACATAGGAAAAGAAAGAAAAAAATTTAAGGATCTTGAGAACCTACTTAAAATTAAAGAATTACAATATTCATCTAACCCACACCCTGACCCTAAATCGCCATTACATCACGAAATCCTCAGACTTCGTATGCAAATTAATGACCTAATCTCCCAGACAACCAAAACTGCATTACTAAGAATTAAACACAAGTATTGGGAGGGGGGGTGAAAAAGGGAGTAAACTATTGGCCCATAGACTTACAGTACAGCAGTCGGAGTGATACATTTCAGGCCTAAAAAACACTACTGGGCAACTATGCACTGACAATTCTAGCATTAACAAGATCATGTCTACATTCTATAAAAAGTTATATACATCCACTTCCTCTGCATCAAATTTACAGATTAACAACTTTCTGGATAAATTAGCCCTCCCCCAACTTTCACATGATGCAATAAATTCTTTAGATAAACCAGTTACAATAGAAGAAGTTCAACATGCACTTTCTTCCCTTAAAATTGGACGTGCCCCTGGTGGTGATGGTTTCCCAGTGGAGTTTTATAAAAGTATGGCTGATTTTTTGCCCTTTACTGTGCAAGGTATTTCATGAATCCATAACTTTAGAAAAACTACCTCCAACCTTAATGGATGCAATCATTACAGTGCTCCCCGCTAAGGATGTTACTCTTCCCTCTAACTATCATCCTATATCATTACTTAATGTAGATGGCAAAATATTCGTAAGTCTTTTAGCTATTCACCTTAAACCCTTCATTCCCCAATTAGTTAATAAATCTCAAACAGGTTTTGTTAAGGGTAGGATGGGTTCAGATCATCTTCGCTCTTTATTCAATCTCATGTATAAAGCTAAATTACTAAAATCCCCCGCAGTTGCTATTGCCATCAACTTTGAAAAGGCTTTTGATTCTTTGAATTGGAATTTTCTTTATCTAGTTCTATCTTGCTTTGGCATTAGTGATCGTTTTTGTTCATACATAAAATTACTATATATCTCCCCCACAGCAAGGGTCCTTATTAATTGTACTCTATCGCAATCTTTCAAATTAACTATAGGCACCAGACAAGGATGTCCCTTATCCCCATCCCTTTTCATTTTAACCTTAGAACCTTTGGCGGCTGCTCTCAGCCAATCCGACAAAATCAGAGGTCTATCGATTGGCAACATACAATATACATCCTTATCTTATAATCTGTTAATCTTACTAGAAAATTTAGACTTTGCTGCACACCCACTTATACAACTATTAAATACATTTACGGAACTTTCTGGTCTTGCAATTAATTACAAAAAAAATGAAATATTACCACTTAATACATTTTGTAAACCCTGTATGAATAATGTCCTTGGACTTGGTTGGGCATCCCAGGGCATTTCATATTCAGGAACTAAAATTTTGACGGACACTGAAAAAATCAGAGGCAAATCTTACTCCTATCCTCTCAGAAATTAAAACAACACTCGAAAGGTGGAAAAATCTTAACCTAACATTAATTGGTAAAATCAACGCAATTAAAATGTCTATTACTCCCAAGATATTATATCTTTTTTCTAACATACCGTTAATTTTGCCCACTATTTGTATTTCTCGAAGTGATAAATTGATTGGGAGTTTTATCTGGGAGGGTCATATCCCAAGATTTAGTAGAACTCATTGGTCCCAGGGTGGGTTTACTCTTTCCTGGTTCTTAACTTATCTATGGGCATTTCATACCTCATAAACCAAAAAATGGTTTACTAAACCTAATAATGAATCCCCTTTAAAGCTTAATATGGAAGCCTCCTTGATACCGGGAAGCACTCCCACCAATTTTATTTTCAGTTCTTTGCCACAAAAATTAACAAAGCATCCTACAATTGTTCCATCAATTTATTACTGGCTTAAATTACATAGATGGTTAAAAACTGACCCAGTTCCTACCTTTTATTCTCCCATATGGAGAAACCAACATATAACCTTAGATGGCCAACCATTATTTTGCAACTCATAGAAACATAAAAACATATTATTTTTGGGTGATATCTTAATCAAAAACAGTAATATTTTGAACTCTTTCACAAATTTACAAACCATTTGAGATATAAATAAAAAGGATTTCTGGAAATATCTACAAATTCGAGTTGCATTAGCTCCTGTATTACAGCATATCCATAGAATAACTTGTACCAACCTAAATATCACCTCATGGGTGAATACCTCATCAGGACTAGTTAGTAAAATATATAAAATGATCAGGGACAATTTACCAAATCAATCACTTTCAGCTAAAGCTAAATGGAACTTAGCATTGCAAGAAAATATAACTGAATCTCAATGGAGCCAATGCTGGACCATTTGCCATAACACATTTAGAGATGTTCGTAGTGCACTTATTCAATATAAAATTCTTCACTTGTGGTACAGAACACCAGTCTTACTTTACAAAATGGGAGTTACACCAAAATGATATATGCTGGAGATGTCATTCATCTAATGGTAATCTATTCCACGTTTTGTGGCTTTGCAACCCCATATCTACATTATGGCATTCAGTCCATCATCTCGCTTCTAATATCATAAAATACTCCTTACCTTTTGACCCCAAGTACTTTATTCTAGGGATTATTGACAAAAATATTAAAGTGTCTAGATACCAGCATATATGGCTACAAATATTATTTATGCAGGTCAAACGTCTAATTTGAATTAACTGGAAGTCACAGATAATACCTACATTTGCAGATCTTTAATAGCCTAACTCATACTGCATCCCTGGAACATATATCTTATCTGACTTTAGACCAACTAAACAAATTTAAACTGTGCTGGCAGGATTATTTTAATTTTTTTAGAATCTGGAGGATCAGGAAATACCTGTAGATGTCCCTCTTAGATGGATCCTAATAATATATCATAGAATAGACAGATTGTATCTTCCTACAATATAGATAGGATATATTGTTACTTATTATAGTACTGTGTTTATTTTATATACTGTGCAGAAATAAGAATCAATGACATTGACTGCCACTACATATCATGACTTGAAGTATATGTATATAATTATACCAATTTAAATCCAATTCTATATTTAATCAAAATGTGGAATGTGAAGGATGTCATGCTATATTGTGTGTTGTATACATGTCTGCATGGTATTATTGTGTGATAATATAGAAAATGTTTTCATTTCTAATAAAAAGATTAACTGCCAAAAAAAAAAAAAAACTGGACTTACATGTATCCAGACTTGCTCATAACAGAAAATTGCACATAGACATAAGTTTTGAGCTTCCCTCAAATATAAGGGATATGGTATAGGTGAGTGTGTCATATGGTTTTTATCTTCATGCAGGGTCTCTGACCTCTTCTTCCCTCATGAGCGGTGTAGCCATGAGTGAGGGATCAAGAGGTCACAGATCTCGGATAAAGATAAAAACCATATGACATGCTCACCCATACCATGTCCGGTTTATACAAGAAACGTGTTGCCACAACAGCCGAGTAAATGGTGGAAAGGAAAGCAAAAAGACTGAGATAAAAATGGTAAATGGTATGTCATGCATGAGTGAAAGTTGATCCATGATTATGATGAACCAAAGTGTGGAGGTAGCTGGTGTGATAAACACGATCATAAGATATAATTGCTATCTTATGAGTCAGGTTCGTCATCAGCTGAGATGTCGTTTTTCTCTCAATCATTTTAGTAACAAGCTCATTGTATAAATTAAAAACAGAAATGCAATGCTTTGATAGTTTTATATCACAACATAATTGTTTCTTTCTTTTTTTTCCGTCAAATCAGACATCCAGAAGATCTGCGAGTTTCACAGCTGCCCATAGGACATGCACTCTTCATCTGCCTTTGATTCAATACCTTTCCACTTTCTCAGTGCCACAGTAATGTTGTATTTCCTTTTGAGATGCATGGGCTTATGTTTACAAATGTTTTAAAATTCTTTGTTGTCTAATGGTAAAAAATAAAGTATAACTTAGGTAAAAAAAGTGTGAGAGTGTATTCTTAGATCAACCATCACATGCAGTAGAATATGAATAAGCACCATAAATCACACAGAATTGAATCCTTGATTTTCCAAGCATCGATCTTCTGCATGGGTCTGTCCCAGAGGTGCTAGGACCCCAGGGAGGCCGGAACCTTTCAGCAGGGCTGGCAGTGTGAGTGTGCCACACACAAGCATCACCACACAGGGGTCGACTTTAGCAGTGACCCGGTGGCATGAGGCCACCAGAAACAAGTTTGAGCCAGAGACATTCATTGTTTGTTGGACTGATTGGCCAGCACCTTTTTGAAAGGCACTGCACCTTTAAGACTGAGCTGGTGCTCTTCCACATTGCTGTTTGGGTGTCAGTCACATGCACATGCTCGTGCTCATGCACAGCGCAATGACTTTGACAGTCAAGCTGGATGTGGAATGGACAATGGGAGACACACAAGGTGCATGGTGGCAGTCCAGCACTATGTGGAATGCTAACCACATGATGATTTCAAAGCTCCCACTTACATTACCTGCCACAGTGTGTGTCATGTGTCCTTTATCACCAGAATTTTTGTGTGGTGCCAGTATTTTATTTATTTATTTAGCTTTTGTTAACCAGGTAGGTATACTAGACAGCATAGCTGCCTATTTTCAGGTATGACCCAGGAGATTACAACAAAGGGTATGTAGACAATAGTAGATACAAGGAAACATCATGGAGTCCAATCAGGTGGTGGACTGGCAACAGAGTGGGACAGCCAATGACAGTTCACCTGTGTTAAGTAAGTACTGTCCCTTCTCTGCTCTTGCTGGCAGATTGCTAGTAGTTTGTGCCTTGATACTGTTTTCTTCAGTTGGGATCAATATATTAAACAAACAAACAAAAAATAAGGAAGAAAAATTTGGGGAGGTAAAGCGCCTCGAATGAAATATGTCACATTACAACTACCCAGGGCACAAGGGGGACTAAATATTCCTAACAAGAAAAGATACACTCAGGCAGCTCATATATGGATGTCTCTATTACATGTAGCTGCAGGTTATAAGATACATTGGAAAGACATCGAAGTAGCCCTTAATGGACTGGAGAACTTCTCGCCCTACATACTGGGGAACCCACTGAGATGTCTCCCACTTTCTAACTTCATGAATTTCACCGCAAAATTTTTGAGCAGCTGGATACAAATTTGGAGAACTCTTCTATCTCCTTCAGAGAAAAGATACTTAAGCATGATCTCAATCTCCCACTGGGAGAAATTTAATTTACGTTATACATTCCAAGTAATAGGGCCATTGGGCATCCACTCTTTCCCATATCTGCCAACAGAATATTAACTCCCTAATAACCAAAGTAAATTCTATGAGATTTTGAGGGATACACTAGTGCCATTTGAGGAAAATATAATGGCAGTACCCAACCCCTCCCCCTTTTGCTTCAAATGGTGATGTTTCATCTGAGAGGGCATCCTCAGGAGCATGTCATTGGGAACTTGTATTCAGCATTAAGGGCATATGATAAGACATATTTGGACTATGTTAGAGTTAAATGGTCAAAATATATGAATTTAGAATTAGATTTAGGGTGCTGGCAAACTGCAACAGCATTATACTCCAGAATCTCTTCCAATATATATTGGCGGGAGTATGCTTGGAAAGCCAGAGTGAGATATTTTTGAACTCCGGAAATCATGGCTAAGTTCAGGGGACAGGGATATGGGAGCTGTTGGAGGGGATGTGGGCAGAGGGAGGCGGGGATGACACATATTATTTTGGTCATGTCTATACATAACAAGATTCTGGCAAGATATTGTAGGTGAACTAAATGCTATATATGGGAGGCCGGAGATACTTACCCAGATCTTTATACTGACTGCAGTACCTCTGGTGGGAATTAAAATCCAGGGGTCACTTTTTAAAATGTTATCCCTATTGATATTAGTGGCAAAAAAAATTATAACTCGTCTGTGGCTTTCCAACCAAAGAAGCCTGGAGAAAACTGACATATGAAATCTATAACCATGAGAGAATCTCAGCAAAAATGAGCAGGTTGTCTGCATTTGATAGCCGATGGAGAATCTGGGTGCTATACCAACTTGGGCAGTATGGGGACTTTGTTCCTTAAATATGCATTACTAAATTTAAAGATATGTGGGGAACCTGAACTTACGGGGGGGGGATGGGATATCTTAGTGAAGCTAAACCTTGATGAGACAGGGAATATTTCTCCTCCCTTACAGCCATTATTTATATGATGTATATTAAGATACTCACTGTATTAAGGCCTATACTAGGAAACTGAAATTGGTATGAGATTATACAGAACTGGAGATCTTTGAATATACTCGACTATGTCTGCCTCCTATCACCATTACTCTGCATTGTACTACCTCTAAATGTATCTATGTATTGCACCTGGTATTATAACAAGCTGCTAAAACCAATAAAAATAATTTTAATAAAAATAAAGAAAAAAGGAAAAAAAGAAAAAAATGTTTATGCTCACAATAGCTTCTAACTTTAGAGTATTATCAAAAGGAGATTACAGTGGCTGCTTCAGTGGTGAAAGCAGGGGCAGGATGTCAGAAGTGCTAAAAAAATAAATTTAAAACCATGTAGACATCTTGTTTCAAGGAATTTTCAAAAACAGCTGCGGGACACCATAAATTATTGCGGGCCACCAACTTAATGGCAGTCACTGGTCTGATGGCCAGCAGTTTTTTCCCCCCCTAAAGTCAACCCCTGCCACATGTGCCCACTGGTATACAGTGGTGGCAGCCCCCAACCGCTTCAGTTTCTTTTTTTCATGATATCGAGTGCACAGCGGCAGCATCGCTGCTTCTTACTTTGGGGTCAGAACTTCACTGTGTAAACAACAACGTTCAGTTCTTTGGTTTTAGTTAAAAATACACTAGAGTTTGTTATTTTTGTGTCAGTTTAGTTAGACACACAACAAAGTACAGTTTTCTGTCAGCCCTACCTCATGCTAATGGTCTAAAACCATATATGATGGTAGGGAACCTGAAAAGGCAAGTTGCTCCAGCAATGGGGCTGTGTTTAGCCACCACCTCTCTCTGGGCAGATGTGTTGGAAATGGGTAGTCTGGTACCCAAGAATATGGATAGTCTTCCCAGAACTGCAAAAAGAAATGGTCAAGACCCTGCTCACACTCAGCACTGGAGTATTTGTGCTGTTCAGCCTTGACCTCTTTGTCCGAGCATGAGGGGAAGAAATGGCACTGGTCGAGGTCATCTTCTGGTCATTCTACTGGGAGACACTCTACATTCATGGGACTTCATCCCCCACCATCATCACCAATAACACTGGAGATGCCAGGGCCTGCCAGGTTGAGGTCTCCATCCAGGAGCACTCTCTTTCCAATATATGGGGCTCTGGTGGGCAGTTTGGTCATTGGGTAGGTCTTATGGAGCAGTGGGTAGAACATATAAGTGAAGTGGAGCCATTTTTGGTACTGGCTTCTGGCCACTCAGGGTCTGTTAAGCTGGTGCCATTCAGCTTAGGAATATGTCCGACACTGACTCCAGCCTCTGGGATGGGGCCAGTGTTAGCACTGCTGATTGCTGTCCTACCTGTGGTGTCTCCTCTGGGTACAGGTACAGTCACGGGCAGCTACTGGTTTCTTTAGGACTGGCAGGGTCATCAACACCATTAGTGATCCAGTGCCAGAACTGGGCTCCTCAGGGTCTACTCTGTCCCATTGCCATAATTCCTGAGGCCCCATCTAGTGTCGGGTCATTGTTGCCAAGGTTGAGGTCAATGCTGTCACCTTTTTGACCCTCTCCTCTTTACTACCCTCTGGGTATGGCAGGAGTAGAGGGTGATGAGTCAGATCCAGACCTCATCATCTCTAATGGTGAGGACAATGACTTGTACTATGGTCCAGAGAACCCAGAACCGGTTCCTGTCACTGTACTTCAGGAAGATCCCTCATTTCAGGCTCTGTTCAGAAATAGGCACTCTGCACTGAATTTTGAGCCTGCAGTCATAGACCATGCTAGACACCTCCCAACTGGAGTTTCTAAACCTGCTTAGTTTCCCAGTCTCTCTAGTTCCTCCCATCCATTTGGCCCTGGAGACACTCTCTAAGGAGGCTTGGAGGAGGCCTGCTACAGTGGCAGCTGTCCCCAGTAGGCAGACAAGACATACACGGTGCCTAAATCTCAGCCCATGTATTTCACTCAGCCAATAATAGATGCCATTGTTATTTTGGCTGAGAATGACAAAGACATAGTAACCAAGGAGGTCACAGCACACCCCACTCACAAGGAGTCATGCAAGGCAGACACCATGGGTAAGCAGGTCTGATAAGATGGCCAACAGAGTTTTTTTTTTTCATTTTTTGTTGGCTCAGTGCATAGGTGCATCAATCATTGTGTCCACTCCTTAAGTCTTATCACTTCATCATAGCCAATTTCCTCCATCAAATTCAATTCCTCTAATTATTCCCTGCTTCCCAAATAGTTTCTAAAGAGTATCCAAATCAAATTATATTTTTTCTTTTTTTCTTCTAAAAGAATGATTTGTCAACCTTACTAATGTCCAACATCTGACCAACTCACTGCTTATAATCCAGAGGTCCTGGGTCCTTCCAGTGCTGCAACAATACTTCTTTGCCACAGTTAAAGCTGTGTTCAAGAATATCTTCTGATATTTCATATTATCCCTCTGATGTATCTGATGACCAAATATAACAATTCCTGTATCAAAAGGGGTGTCTTGTCATAATATTATTCCCATAGTTATCCTTATCTTATCCCAGTAAAGTTTTATCTTATCACATTCCCACAACATATGGATAAGAGTACCCTTAATCTTAGTGCATCTCTGACAAAATGGTGATATTGTATTTGCCATTTTATGTAACCTACTAGGGGGTCAGATAAGTCCTATGATATATGTTGAAATGATTTTGAATGAGCTTATTGTTCTTTATACCTAAGGCCTTTTAATTACTGACCCGAGTCCATTCATGGTCAGGGATAGAGACTGAAAATTCTTTTTCCCATGCAGTTTTAAGAGAAGGATCAGGAAGTGCCGATTTCCCTCTCGAAAAACCATAGATTCTGGATAATAGATGTTTATCTGAGTCCAATTCTTTGAAAAAGTCCTCCAGTACTGTTCCTTCTACCTTGAAGGAGCTTTAATTTTTATTCAAGATGAAACTCTTAACGTGCAAGTATTTGCCATACATGCTTATCTAATAGGCCAAATTCTACTTTTAACTGATTAAATGTTTTAATCAAATTTTGAGAAAAACATTTAAAGACCTCAATAATACAGGGTCCTTTCCCAAAATACCACTGCTGGTAATTGACATTTCCTGAAGGAGGAAAAAGTTTGTTGTTAAACATAGGAGTTAGTTTAGAAAATCTGTCTTGAATCTTCTTATATTTCAAAGTCTTAGACCAAACATATTTAACTGTTTTAGTTGTCTCCAACATTTTGTCATTCTGAAAAAATGATGTACGAGAGTTTACTAACTCTAGTCCCTTAAGAGCTTTCTGCTGCATTCCCAACCCGGGCCATTAAGGGGTTATCTGGCTTATGAAACCAGTGATGAGCTGCTACATAATAAAAGAGGAAATCTGGACAATTCAAACCTCCTTTGGACTGATGCAAGAATAGTTTTTGTAATGCAATTATAGGATGTTTTCCCTGCCAAAGAAAGTTTCTGATTATTCTAATTTTAGAAAGAAGGTTTCCTTCAGGATTACTGGGATAGACTGAAATAAGAACAGCAGTCTAGGTAGCACATTCATTTTAAGACTGCTTATTCTTCCCTTTAATGTTAGTGGGAGATAATGCCACTTATCAAGATCCTTTTTAAGTGCATTTATTAATGGATCATAATTCAGCTGAATCATTGTGTTCATTTTCTGAGCTAATTGCACCTCTAAATATCTTATAATTTATTTGTTTAATATTAATAACTGATGGTTAGTTATATGTGAGGAAATCCCAAAATATAAAGCTTCAGTCTTATCCCAGTTCACCCTATATCCGGGAACCCCCAAAAAAAATTCCTGTAGAATCCCCATAATAGTAGATAATTGATTATCAGGATTTTTATTGCAAGCAGAATATCATCTGCATAAAGCATGATCATATTAGATGCCTCTTCTATTGGTTTTCCCAATAGTGACCCTTGAGATCTGATTTTAATAGCCAATGGCTCCAAAATAAGGCAAATAGTAATGGGGAAAGTGGGCACCCCTGTCCAGTCTCTCTAAATAACTGGAAGAATGATGAATAATTTCTATTTGTCTTAACTCTTGCTTGTGGTTTTTTATATATCAACCTTATCTGATCCAGGAAGTTCCCCTCCATTCCATAACTTTTCAAAGTTTCAATCAGGAATGGCCACTGCACTGTCGAATGCTTTTTCTGCATCTAATAAGAGAAGTGCAGTGTCCGTTCCTGCATATGCCTGAATCAGGTTAACTGCTTTTCTTATATGATGATGTAATCTCTGGTTTTCCACGAATCCTATTTGGTCTGGATGTATTATTTTACCCATATTTTTTGCCAATCTATTTGACAGTATTTTTGTATAGATTTTATAATCACTGTTTAACAAAGAGATGGGGCGGTAAGAGCCACACTGATCCCAAGCTTTCCCCTTATTTTGAATTAATATAATGTCTGCCTGGTCAAAGGATGGTGGTAACCTTTTATTCTTATATATGCAAGAAAATTCTGCCTTAAGTTTTTGTACTAATGAATTTGTTAAATATTTATAAAATTCAAAGGGTAGCGCGTCAGGGCCTGGGCTCTTACCATTTGGGGAATTATTAATAGTAATAATGATTTCTTCTTCCATTAGATCTTTATTTAGCCCTTCCATCTCCTGTTCAGACCATTGTGGTAATTCCAGTGCACCCAAATATTCCCTGATTTGAGTGTTATCTGTTTGCTGCTCAGGAGTATTTAATTTTTTTTATAAAACTGTGTGAAAGTCTCATTGATTCCCTCTTCTGTTACTAAAACTTGATTTTCATCCCTTATTTCTGGGATCAAATTTTTCTTTGCCTTGTTTCTTAGTTGATAAGCTAAAAGCTTACCTGAAAGGTCTCCTGCCTGATAATATTTGGCCCTTACCCGATATATTTTATCAACCTGCTCCTGTAATAATTTTTCTAATTTATCTCTATTACCATTTTAATTTCTGTTTGTTCTGATCTACTGAGTGCATGCTCATCTTGTGCTAAGAGAAGTTCTTGCTCTAGTCTTTGAACCTGTGATCCCCAAGATGTATTCCTTATACCTACCTGTGCTGCTATCCAGTTCCAGCCTCTAAAATAAGCTTTCGAGTCCCAAATCATCAACAAATTTTGTTCTTGAAGTGTATTAATTTCCCAGTACCATTCTATTTCCAGTTTTATTTTTTTCTATAAATCCTAGGTAGTGCCACAAAGAATTATCCAAAAACCATTTATGCATAGGTAATGGGTGTGTTGGAGATATCTTAATCTTTAACCAAACTTGTGCATGATCTGAAACCCTAATAGGTTCATATGCTATATGTACAACATCTTTGATTAAAGACTGAGAGACCAAAAAAAAATCCAGCATAGAAAAAGTATTATGTACTTTTGAGAAATGTGAGAACTTCTTCAAAGTTGGAAAAAGAGACCTGAATGGGTCCTGAAGCTGTTGGTCCTTCATGATCTGTTTTAACAGCATCAGATCCCTTTTCTTTCTTTCCCGTGCTGAAGGTGCTCTATCCAAATAGTGAAGGGTTAAGTTAAAATCTCCCCCAATGATAAGTGGTGAGCCAGACTGAACTGCTTCCAATATAAATTCTGAAAAAAAAACTGGATCCTCGGTGTTTGGACCATATATTGAGGCCAGTGTATATTTTATTCCCTGAAATAGAAGCTCGAGTATTACAAATCTACCCTTTTGGTTCACCACTGATCTGCAAAGCTTATAATCCAAATGATTTTTAAGATATATAGCCACCACTCTAGCAGAAGCAGAAAGGTAGTAAAGTAGCCTGTAGTCTTAAACTTATTTCCAAAACACCTTGCATCAGAGTTTGTAAAATGTGTTTCTTGAAGAAATGAGCAATCAAAATTCCTTTTATTAGCAATTTTCATTATCTTTCTAATTTTCACTCTATCCCTTGCCCCATTTAAATTCCAGGATGACACATTAATGTCTGTCATCATAAAAGATTAGACCCTATCTCCTTTGTGCCCTCAAATCCTTATTTACCCCTCCCTTATTAATACTGTCAATGCCTCTGATAGGACCCATGACCTTTAATGATAATTTGCTTTTGTAACTATAACTTTTGAGTTTTAATCTAACCAAAGAAAAAAAATTAATTCTCTTTATTTTACCAAAAACTCAGAAAAAGAACACAAATATAAAACAGAAAAGGTAAATAAAATAGTGCACCCAAGCTCAACTTTTTTTATTCCATCCTATTTTTGAAAAGATTAAATTAGTTAAAAAAGAAGAAATTTCTTGAAACAGAACCCTTCCCCCCTTCCTTTTTAGGCGTCCCAAAAGCAAATGGACAGTCTTTACCCTCCCCCCCCATTGAGGTTGCTGGAACCTCACTGAACGTTAGAAAACAAACTGAAGAACTTCTATTCAACCTCTCCAAGGGACATTCTGTGCCAAAATGTTTTCTCCCTGAATCTTTTCTCCACGCCTCTCTCCCCAAGCCCCCCCATGAGCCCCCCAGCACACAGACCACGCTAACTAGCCACAACTTTAGATGTTCATGATGTTGGCTTCTGTGGTTCCTGTTCTGAAGTGTTACTGAAATATCTTGCCCTAGAAGCTAGAGCCCCTTCTACCTCCTCAGGGGAGAAAAAGAACATTATTTTACCGTCAAGGTTAACCCTGAGGTTTGCAGGATACAACATCATGAACAGAATACCTTCCTTCCTAAGTCTGTCTCTAATATTATCAAAACGTTTTATTTTTTGTAGAACTGATGGGGGAATATCTGGATAAATCTGCAATTTCAAGCCTTTATAATATAAATCTTTGTCTATTTTTGCTTTTGTAAGTATTTTTTCCCTATCCTGATATCTCAAAGTTTTTACTTATAAAAATCTGGCTCTGGTTTGATTATTTCTTGATCCAAAAGCTCTGTGGGCCCTATCTAATTCAGTTCTTTGTTGAGGGTGTTGGAGTCCCATGGCTGTGGTTAAAAAGTCTTCACAGTATGAGAGTGGATCTAGGCCTTCAGACCCCTCTGACAGACCCCAGATTTTTAAATTTGCCCACCGAGATCTAGATTCCAGATCTTCTAGTTTTGACTTTCAATAATTCTGACTCTTTGCTACCCCTTTCCACATTCTTAATTAGCCCAGGTATAGTATCTTCCATTTTCCCTATGCAGTCATCACATTCTGCAGTTCGTAAAGCCAGTCCCTCAAATTTCTCCACTGCCTCTGAGAGCTTATTTGACAGTGAGGAAACTGCTATATTAACTGAAGAGAACCCTTGCTTCATTTCTTTTAGAAGAATTTTTTTTATGCTCTCTTCACTTTCGCTAAAAGTTTCATCCACCATATTTTTTTCTTCTTTATCCAACTCTAGGGTTCCCCCTTTCTCCCTATCCTTATTCTGATTTCTTTAACTTTTAGATTTCGATGTGATAGCCATTAGCTTTTTTTTTTCCTTTCCCCCTCTACCAAAGGTATCATAGAAGCAAATTGGGGATACTAACATTTCAGCTGTATGCGGAGGTTTCAGCTCTCTCAAATTGTTTGCCCCAAAGTCTTTTGCCTTTGTTTTATTTTGTTTCCCCTTTTTCTTTGCTTTTATGCTAGACATAAGGTTATACATTTTCTTAGCATTCTAGGGTAAGGCAGTTTTATCCAGATACATTTTATAATAAAGTGCATCCCTGTTCTGGGTTTCCCAAGGCAGGGGGTTACTTGTCCAATTAACAGCTGAACCTGAAGAGTCTTTCCTGAGCCTCTGTTGCTGACCTGATGAAATACTCATGAAGGGCTTTCAAAGTCTGAATTCTCTCTGCTAGAAGATGATGAAACGGCTCTTTCCCAGTCATGTAACACTCTTGAAATCTCTGCTAGACGGTGGTACTGTTTTGACATGCCCTGCCATTGTAAATTACAAAGGAATTGAGGAACACAATAACTGAGCATTAAAAGCTTTTTTTCATTAATTAATATTTTTCTTTTTGTTCTCTGTGAATATTGTAAACTTTTTTTCTTAAGGAATTAAAAATAAAGTATTAAAAAAAAAAAGCTTTTTTTGAAGTAACCGTTTGTCACCAGCCTTAACTTAAGAGAGTGAACACAGCTCCCTAAAAGACAAAATCAGCATACCGGGTAAGGGGAGTGCCCGGGGGAAAAGGAGAGACGCGAAAAGACTAAAGCGAGCAAAGTTTCTCTTACAAACCACTACATTTCTTTTTCCAGCAACTCTCTCTCAGAGAGGCCGCGGTCCTCACTGCGCAGCGAGTTTCAACAAGAACCCCCCCAACATGTGCAGTCAGGCATGACTCATTTCTCTCTCCTGAGTGATGGCCAACAGAGCTAAGCTAGCCCTGGCAAGACTAAATACAGGTGAGGGGGTACAGGAAAAGTGGGCAATAAGGATGTAATACTTGAAGCAACATCCCATTGTGTTAGGAAGAAAAGCAAGAGCAAAAGGAGGAGGAAACTACTTTGGTTCTCAAAAATGGTAGCAGAAAAGATTAGAGCCAAAAGGTTGGCCTTCAGGAAATATAAGGGAACACAGTGGGATGAAGATAGAGAGGCATACCAAACTTCCCCAAGTAAAGCAGGGAAGTCAGTAAGGCAGGCAAAGGCCCAAACCAAGGAAACACTAGCACAAACAGTAAAAGGGCACACGACTTTCTATGGATACATTAGTGAAAGGAGAAAGTCCAGAGAGGTATTTCTAAGATCAAAGTGGATAAGGGGGAGTGTGTGGAGGAGGACCAAGGAAAAGCATCTATCCTAAATAGATACTTCTGCTTAGTATTTACTGAGGAGAAGGTAGGGCAGGGCCCACAACTCAGCACCATGGACACGGGGGGAGGGAGGTATGCACTAGTCCCTTCACAAAAGAAAGGGTCCTACAAGAGCTCGCTAAGATCAGGGTGGACAAGGCAATGGGCCCTAATGGCATACATCCCAGGGTACTGAAGGAGCTAAGGGTGGAACTAGCAGAGCCATTAGCAGAACTGTTTATTGAGTCTCTGAGCACAGGAGAGGTCCCAGAAGACTGGAGAAGGGCTCATGTGATCCTCCTTCACAAGAGTGGCAGCAGGGAGGAGGCAGAGAACTAGAGACCAGTCAGTCTTACCTCAGTAGTGGGCAAGATTATGGAGGCACTCCTTAAGAAAAGGATAGTGCAACACCTGGAATCCATAGGAGCACAGGATCCAAGACAGCATGGGTTTACAACAGGAAGGTCCTGTCAAACTAATCTCATAGATTTCTTTGACTGGGTAACCAGAGTGGTGGACCAAGGGGGTGCAGTTGATGTTGTCTACCTTGACTTCAGCAAAGCTTTCGATACTGTTCCACATAGAAGATTGATTAATGAGTTGGGTAGGCTCGGAGTGGGTCAGAGGTTGGTCAGCTGGGTGGCAAACTGGTTGGCGGGCAGAAAACTGAGAGTGGTGGTAAATGGTATACAGTCAGAAGAGATGCAGGTCACAAGTGGGGTACCTCAGGGATCAGTTTTGTGGTCAGTCATCTTCAATATCTTCATCAGTAACATTGCAGATGGAATGGAGAGTAAGGTTTGCCTGTTTGCAGATGACACCAAGATCTGCAACAGAGTAGATGATCCAGATGGGGTGGGCAGAATGAGAAGAGATCTGGAAAAACTGGAAAAATGGTGGGAAGAGTGGCAACTGGGGTTTAATGCAAAGAAGTGCAAGATCATTTACATAGGGAAGAGAAACCCTGAAGCTACCTATAGGTTGGGAGGGGAGTTGCTGGCAATCACAAGGGAAGAAAGGGACTTGGACATCATCATCATCAATGACCTGAAATCTTCCAAGCAGATCACTAAAGCAGTAGGTAAGGCTAGAGGGATGTTGGGGTGTATTAGTAGGGGTATCACAAGTCATAAGAGGGAGGTAATAATCCCTCTTTACAAGACACTGGTTAGGCCCCATTTGGAGTACTGCGTGCAGTACTGGAGGCTGCACCTGCACAAGGACATGAACAAAAGGATGGCAGTCCAGAGAAGGGCAACCAAAATGGTGCAGGGACTGCATTAGAAAACATATAAGACAGATTAATGGAGCTCAATATCTATACCCTAGAGCAAAAGAGGGAGAACGTTGCTATGATCGAAACATCCAAACGTCTTAAGGGCATTAGCAAGGTGAAAGAGTCCAACATGTTTCAATATAAGAACAAGCATTTGTCAATGCCGAATGTTGTCTTGCTGGCATTGGCATTGGTAGTGCAGGCATTCGAGAGATGCATACTAGGAATGGCAGTGAAGTACAGAACCAATGTCAACCACACCCAACCCTGCAGAGAGTGACAAGCATTGGGGTGTGCCTTTGGGTCATTGGCCATAATGCTAATGTCATTTCAACTAGCCCTACCCTGCAGACTCTGACAAGTGTTGTGTTGTTCGTTGGGCCTTACGCTCACTCCATTTTATAAGGAAGTATGTTGAGATGGGTCCAGCATAGCAGAATGGAGTGCACTTTGGGGCCAAAGAGTCCAAGGCACACCTGGATGGCTGTCAGTAGCTGCAGAGTGGGGGTGGCGGAGCAATGGCATGAGCATTACAGCCGACAATCCAAAGGCACACCCTGACACCTGTTAGTCTGTACAGGGTGGGACATTATGGTTAGAAACCCTAATGCCCTGGGTGTTTATTGGTATTTGCACTCCAGATTCTGAACATGGCCATTTTGTGACCCCACTTCATGAAAGCATGTGGGACCTCTACTCATGAACAGTGTCGCTGTGATTTTGTTAATGTGCCCCAAATGTTGATTTCCCACAGTGACTGCGCTATTCTGCACCACATAAAAATGTCAGCTGCACCATTTATAAAGGGCTGCGAAGAGATGGCAATGTTGAAAATCTGGAGCGAAAATATTAAAAAATTCTTGAAGTTACGAGCATGCATGAAAACTGTGCAACACACACTCTTAACAGTCTTTTCTTGGAATTCTTTCACCACATTTTTAACATAGGCATGTTGGGACCTCTGCTCATGAACAGTGGCAGTATGATTTTCTTAATCTGTCCAAAACTTTGATTTTCCACAGTGACTGCGCCATTGTGTGCCAGATGTGCAAAACCACATTTCGGGTAGGATGTGAAAAATGACAGCTGTACTGTTCATAAGGTGTGCAAAAATGGCAATGTTGAACATCTGGAGTGAAAATATTAAAAATTCTCGAACGTACGAATGTATGCGGACACTGCACAACACGCTTGTAACAGTCATTTTGTGGAATCATTTCACCAGCTGTTTAACATAGGCATTTTGGGACCTCTCCTTATGAACAGTGTTACTGTGATTTTCTTACTCTGTCCGGAACATTGTTTTCCTACAGTGACTGTGTCACTGTGTGCCGGATGTGCTAAAACACATTTTGGGCAGGATGTGGAAAACAATAGCTGTACTGTTTATAAGGAGGTGAGGAAAAATGGCAATGTTGAAAATCTGGAGTAAAAATATTAAAAATTCTTGAAGTTACAAGCATCCATGGAAACTGCGCAATGCCTGCTTGTAACACGGTAATTTTGTGGAATTTTTTCACCAGGTTTTCAACATAGGTATTTCTGCTCATGAACAGTGTTACTGTGATTGTCTTAATGTGTCCTGAACATTGTTTTCCTACAGTGACTGCACTACTGTGTGCCAGATGTGCGAAAAGACATTTTGGGCAGGATGAGGAAAATGATAGCTGTACTGTTTATAAGGTGGTGTGAAAAATGGCAATGTTGAAAATCTGGAGTAAAAATATGAAAAATTCTTGAAGTTACAAGCGTGTGTGGAAAGTGCGCAATGCATGCTCGTACCACGCTCATTTTTTGGATTTTTTTTCACCAGATTTGTAACAGGCTTTTTGGGAGCCCACCTCATGAATAGTCACACTGTTGTTTCGTTAATCGGTCCCAAAAGACAATTCCATGCAGTGAATGCAAAATCACCTTTTAGGACTGAATAACGAGATGGCAGTGACTGAGTTCATGAGGTGAGGTCCTAAGAACCCCGTGTTAGACATTTGGTGCCAAAATTCACAAAAATGGCACAGATTTGCACCAAAGTTGAAAATAACATTTATGCCATTATACAGCTTACCGGCATTTCTTCAGTTCATGGTCAGCTTTAAAGAGTGTAGATGTGTTCCCGCTCCACCAAAGGTCATCGTGCCAGGCTGCGGAGCTAAGTATGGGGTGAGGGGTGTATATGGGGAGTTGGGGTGCACAGAGGATGGCTGCGGGCTGGGGAGAGGACATGACATTGAGGGACAGTTTCCTTTGTTTTCAGGTTGCAAAATTAAAAAAAATCACTGTGGACTTCTTTTTTTTTTACAGGTTTGGCCACACTTGGGGTGGGCTCCCAGTGTGGCACATTTCTTTGGTGGGGCATAGGGGGCATGTTAGCCACACTGGAGTGAGCTCCCAGTGTGGCACACAATAGGGGTGGGACAGCAGCAGGAAAATTGGGAGAGGGGGTTAACATGCAGACATGGGACTGGTCACCCCCATCGGCAAGCAAATCTGTGTTTGGAGGCATGATGATGAGTGGGATTGGGCACCCCCTCGGCAGACCACATCAGAAAAAGGATCACATATGCTGACAGGGGGATTGGTCAACCCCCACGTCGGCTTCCTAGGGACTGTGAGCGGCAGGCAGTGGGCAGCACCTGCCATGTTTACTGAAATGTTGCACCAGGAAAGGCACGCTTTGCAATAAGAGGTTGCTCCCTCATTGCAGCAGCTAAAACGTTTCAAGTTGGTGGCACGTTTTGCAACTCCTGCCATAGACAGCGTGCAATCTATTTTTTTTTATTGTTGTTTTATTTATTAAGTGTAACATTTTATGGAACCAGGTTTTAACACTGTAGCCTTGGTATTTGAAAGGTGCTCAAAAAATAAAATAATTATTATCATTATTATCTAATTCATGCCACGGAGCCCAGCCCTAAAAAGCAGTAGGCGCTACTGGCCACAACACGACTGCACCTCCAAAACCTGTTCTTCCATTTCAAGTAACCCCAATATGTTGTCTGCACTATGCGCGCAAGACAGCATAAAAATAGTAGGATAAGAGGGCACAGCATGAGATTAGAAGGAGGCCAATTAAGGGGTGATGTGAGGAAGTTCTTTTTCACAGAAAGGGTGGTGGATGCATGGAACGGCTTTCCTCAGGAAGTGGTGGATATGAATACAGTGCAGGGCTTCAAACAGGCATGGGATAGGCATAAGAGAGCAATACAGATGAGTATGAATAGATAGGCCATTGACAGAGTAAAGGCCTATGGCACATTCATAAGGTAGAAAAAATGGGCAGATTAGATGGGCCTTGCGGTCCTTATCTGCCATCAACTTCTGTGTTTCTATGTATGCCTTGGCTACCCTTGGCATAAGGATAGCTAGCTAGCAGGGTCACTTCTCTATGTACGAGAACGCCCTCTGGTGCAAGCTTAAGTCTCTGGAAGATGCCCTGACAACCATAGAGGCAAAACAAGGGATGCTGCTAGCTGTTAAATAAGGCATTGATTCTAACATCCACCAGCTTAAAGCCTCTGTGGATGTCTGATGTAGCGGCTCGCAACGTGGTTGCAGGTATTTGCATCAGTTGGCATTCATGGCTGTGGACTGCTGGCTTCATCCCAATGCCCAGTAACAGATCGTGAATATGCCCTTTGGTGGCACTTCTCTATTTGGACAGCAGGTGGAGTAGTCTCTGAAAGAGCCTAATAAAATGAGTGACTCTTAAGACTTACAGCCTGGCCCCCTATAACCCACAAAGGGGTAGAGGATGTAGCTCTTTTCACAACAAGCAGTCCTTTCATGGTAGGGGCAGGAATGTCCAAAACAATAAATCCCACTGTCACCAGGCCCAGAATAAAATGCAATTGAAGACACAGGCACCAAATGTGATCAGTGCCACCATCTATAGCTCCAGCCCTCATAACCAGTAGGGGGATGCCATACCTGGTTCCCTGTCCACAGAAACATAGAAATATAGCCTTTACGGCAGATAAGGACTGCTTGACCCATCTAGTCTGCCCATTTCCCTACCTAATGGATAAGCTACAGATCCTGGTTAACCCACAGCCTATTTCTTCCTACCCCCACAAGAATTGCCTTATGTCTGTCCCATGCATTCTTGAATTCCCTCACTGTTTTTGATCCCACAACCTCCTCAGGAAGGCCAGGCCATACATCCACCACCCTCTGTGAAAAAATACTTCCTCACATTGCCCCAGAGCCATCCCCCCCCATCTTCAAATTGTGTCCCCTTGTTCTTGAACATCTCTTTTTCTGAAAGATGCTACCCTCTTGGACTTTGTTGATTCCCTTGAGGTGCTTAAAAGTTTCTATACTGTCCCTCCTCTCCTCAAGGGTATACATATGAAGCTCCTTTAGTCTCTCCTCATAAGACTTCTGTTGCAGACCCCGCACCATTTTACTTGCCTTCCTCTTCACTGCCTCTATCCTGTCTATGTCTTTGCGGAGATGGAGTCTCCAGAACTGGACGCAGTACTCCAGATGGGGTCTCACCAACTGTCTGCACAGAGGGATAACAACTTCCTGTTTTCTCCTGGTGATGCCTCTCCCTATACATCCCAGTATCCCCCCAGCCCTCCCTACTGCCTTCTCACATTGCTTGCTTACCTTTAGGTCATCTGATATGACTACTTCCAGGTCCCTTTCCATTTTTGTTGTTGTTACTACCTCCTCCCCATTATGTACTCTTCCCCTGGGTTTTTGTTTCCCAGGTGCATTACTTTGCACTTCTTTGCATTGAATCCAAGCTGCCATACTTCCGACCATTCCACAACCTTGCCAAGTCCCTTCTCATCCTTTCCACCACCCCCGTGTATCAACCTTGTTGCAGATCTTTGTGTCGTCTGCAAAGGGGCATACTTTCCCTTCCAGTCCCTCTGCAACGTCACTTATAAAGACATTAAAAAGGGCTGGACCCAGTACTGAACCCTGTGGTACCCCACTAGTAACCCCCTTTTCTTCAGAGTGGACTCCATTTACTATTACCTTCTGTGTCCTGTTGTCCAGCTAATGTTTTACCTAGGCTACCACCCTGTGACCCACTCCAAGGTTGGCTAATTTGTTTATTAATCTTTTGTGTGGGACTGTGCCAAATGCCTTGCTAAAGTCTAGGTAGCCAACGTAGAAAAGGGCAGCACCAGGAGATCCAAGTTAATATTATTTATTGCAGAACAACCAGTTCATACAGCTCTTCAGAACCACAAGGGCATGTGCAGCGTGCACCTCTCCTTAACTGCCCTGACCAGTTTCAAGCATGCGCTCTTCCTCAGGGAGGCAGGTCCCTAGTAATCACACAGTGTATATATATACAGGTTTAAACAACATGTGAACAATATCAGTGCATTATTGACTTAAGTGAACCCAATTAAAACATTTTAAAAAGCTTAATCGAATGACTAAAGCAGCACTAGGCTCTGACAATGCATGAGAGGTTAAGGCAAAATCCCTTGCACTCAAGGATTCCATAAATTCTATTAAAGGACTAATATCAAGATATACTATTTACTAAACAGTTAACTCATAATCATATATCTATGATTTACTTCTTTTTATATTACACCACATTATTCATCAAGTCGTTTTGCAACATTTATCAACAAGTGGAGACACTTCCATGGCACACTGAAAATGGAAACATTTTCTGTGTTTTATAAAATCTTTCCTATGCATATTTCCTATACTAAATTAATGGTAGATAGAGACTTCCGGTGACATCACGGACCCAGCGGCAGCTCATTGAACACAGCTCCCACCATCCAGAGCTTCAAAACTAATAAATCTACCAGCCAGAAATGCCAAAACATCTAAAATGGCAAGCAACAGAAGGCAGAAAGATCATCAAGGTAGATCTGGGCTGAAAAATACCCCTAGAGGTCCCGATGTTTTGGGATTACGGCTACAGGCCAGAGAGAGAGGAGTCAGAGCCCAACCCCCGCAAGAATTTCAGATACCGACAATGAGCACGATCACTTCACTCGCTCTAGATTTGAAATTTTTTTTGGTGAGCTAAAAGAAATACGAGCGGAGGCATGGGCAGAATTCAAACAACTGAATCAAAAGCTTACTGGCCTGGAAAAGCGAGTTGGAGAAGTGGAGGAAAGGGCTGGTGCCACAGAGGAAGAGACAGCAAAGTTAGGCCGGATAATGCAGGTCCTGCTACAACACACTGACACCCTGCAACAAAAATGCACTGACTTAGAAGGGTGTTCTAAACAGGAAAACATACGAATCCATGGCTTACATGAAGGAGCGGAAACTGGTAAAATGATAGATTTCATGTCGGACCTCCTAACAGACATCTTGCAGCTACCACAGGGCTATCAGCTTGGCATTGAGTGAGCTCACAGAGCCCTTCAACCTAAGCCACCACCAGAAGCCAAACCTCACTCTATCACCATTAAATTCAACAGCTTCAGGGTGAAGGAGGAGATCCTTATGAGGTCTTGGCAACAAAAAGGTTAAATACCTCTCTAGCAGATTATTCTTCAACCACGACTATCACCCCAAGATGCAGAAACAAAGGCTGAGATATGTAGAGATGTTGAAAGTCCTCTGTGCCAAAACCATTCACTTTCATACCCCCTACCCAGCCCGTCTGTGCGTTTTCTGGGCTGAGGGGATCAAGACATATGAATCACCTGAGGAAGCAAGGAGGGCCATGATTGAGAAAGGCCTGATTGAAGCCCGACATAAATCTTCCCAGAACTCAGACTCTCAGCAGACACCCCGGAACCATTCTGATTGGCTGATTGCTATAAGTAAAAAGAAGACGGGTCGAGGCTTTACTACGTCATCTCTTCCCGCGATACACGCCATTACAGCAGCATGGCAGAAGGTCCAAGAAGAGAAGCAAACCCAGAATATGGACACTCAGGACTCAGCAAGTATTTTATTCTAATGGTTTAAAATCTCTCTTGCAGTGCCCATTAGGGGAGCAATCTGAGGCCACGATGTGAAAACACCACACAGTTATTTCCATCGCTTCTTTACTGAAACTACTGATGTACTGATTTTTGAATCTACAGATAGAATACCCTCAGAACTTTGGATTTCAGGATGTTTTACAGTGAAATTACACTAGGGGTATCCCCTGGGAAGATTTGTCTTGATGTTTCAGGACTGTAGAATGTAGATTCAAATGTTGATTTCACTTAATCATTAGATCTAAATTTCATTTCTATAAGAATGGAAGTTCAGAGTGGCATCTCTTGTGCTGGTTCTAAGATGTTGATTAAAATGTTTAGAATAGAATATGGAGCTCAGTGGGGCCGGGGGACATTTTTTGCACAAAATACACTACAAACATTCTGTGTCAGCCACAAAGGCACTGTGGATAACTGCTTAGCTTCAGAGGGAGTGTCTCACTACCTCGAACTTGAAGTGTCTTCACATATTTGCAGAGTACTCCGTGTTAGAGTCCTTGTAATCCATCTAGGGCTCATGGGCAGAGCTACTACTTGAAGTGGCAGGGGGTAACTACCTTATCTCCCCAGACTGGTACCCCTATCTAATTAGAGAAGGGACGGCAGTCTGACAGAGATCTACATTTAGACGGATCTCCGCTTTTGGAAGCCACATGTTTGGGTCAACTAGTTATACAGTTTTAAAAATTACAGGTTTTGTTCACTTATGCTACATAATTTTATTGGGAGATCCTTCTTGTATTGTGCCCATTCTTTTCTTCCTTAGAGAGATGATTGCTATGATTTCAGCTTTAATTAGTAGGCCCATATTAGACAGCCTAGATGCTCTGACTAACCCCCATGGATGACTCCAGTACTTTAATACTCTCATACAATGTCAATGGCTTGCCTCACCCCATAAAAAGAAGTTGAGCAATGTCCTACTTAAGGAAAACTGGGACAGCATTCATGATGTTGCAAGAAACACACATGAGTAACATAGAACATGACAAATTGGCTAAATCTGGCTTCCAGAGACTCATCTCCTCATTCTATGGAAGGGGACGTAGACAGGGCACGGCAATACTGATCCCCCCATAAAACACAGTTTGAACTCCAGGACACTCTAGTAGATAGAGGGTCATTTTGTGGGGGTTGAGGAGAGATATCATGGTTCTCTGATTACCTTAATTTCTTTATATACACCACCTGGTACAGAATTTTCTTTTTTCCAGGAGTTTATGCTAAACATCATGGATTGGGCAGAGGGTCATCTGATTATTGGTGGGAATCTGAATTTGAGGCTTTGTCCCACCTTGGATTCCTCTGCAAAGATAACCAGGCATGAAAACGGGGTGGCTAACAAAGTCTCAAAACTTCTGGGGGAGTGGGGAGTCGTAAACGTCTGGTGCCAACACCATAAAAATATTAAACAGTATACTTTCTTTTCCCACCCACACCAAACTTACTCACGCCTGGATTACTTCCTTGTTCCTAAAGAGTCTATGGAAATATGCCAATCTTCAGAGATAGGGGCCAGTGCTCTGTCAGATCACTCCACCATTTTTTAAAGCTTAAAGTGGGCCCCCCAAACGTTCTACTTTCTGGAGGCTAAATATAGCTCTTATGCAGAAAGAAGAAACAGAAGAAATTATAAAAGAAACTATTGAACAGGCCATCCAGTTAAATCAACATCCAGATATATCTCCCAGTATTCTCTGGGATATGATTAAGGCTATGGTAAGGGGGAGGTTTATTGAGCTCTCAGCCCAATATAAAAAACAAAGGGAACAGAGAAGTAACGATTTACAGACCCAGATTAAGAATTAGAATTATTACAACAGAAACCCAACAACAAGACAGAGGCAAGCAATTAAAGAGGCTGAAAGAGGAATCATTAAAACTACTTGATTATCAGATAGAGCAAAGGTTAATGTACCTATGTCAGAGGTATTATGAGGGTGGCCCTAGGGCACTTAAATTGCTTGCAAGCAGATTGAGGCAACACAGAGCAAGAGCCACCATAACCAGAGTTAAGGATCCTGTGCAACATACAATTCAGCACATCACTTCGGGTATAGCGGAAGCTTTTAGGGCCTATTATAAGAAACTTTATAGTGACGGGCCCACTCCCACTAAGCAGGAAATTCAAGATTTTTTACAACTCTTAAAGCTTCCATGCCTAACACAGACACAGAGGGAAGCCCTGATCCTACCCTTCACAGAAAGGGAAATTTTATCCACAATCCAGAAATTAAAAATGGGTAAATGTCCAGGGTCAGACGGCAGGCTCCGGGAGGATGTGTCCACTACCCATCCAGTGCCCAAGGTAGGACACTTCTGCCATTCCTATCTGGCACTTTTCCGCCTTAACAGTCAGACCTGCATTCTTTAACCTGTGGAACGCATCCCGTACATTCTTGATGTACTCATCCCAGGTGTGGCTGTATATGGCTATATCATCCGTATAAGCCAATGCAAACTCACCTACCCCAGACAGAAAGTGATCTATAAGCCGTTGAAAGGTTGCAGGTGCATTCTTCATTCCAAATGGCATTACCTGTAATTTGTATAAACCAAATGGAGTAACAAAAGCTGATCTCTCCCTGGCTGCAGGGGTCAGAGGTACCTGCCAATAGCCCTTTGTTAGGTCTATTGTGGTCAAATACTTGTCTCCCCCAAGTCGCTCCAGGGTCTCATCTGTTCTGGGCATGGGATAGACGTCAGACTCCATGCAGCTATTAAGCCTCCAGTAATCAACGCAGAATTGTGTGGTACCATCCCTTTTGGGGATCAGTACCACGGGTGATGCCCAGGGGCTACTAGATTCCTGGATTACTCCAAGTTCCGGCATCTCCTTGAGCTCCTCTTTCACAGTCTGCTTAACGTGCTCAGGTACCCTGTAGGGGGACTGTCTCAGGGGAACCTGGGTTCCTGTATCCATGTGGTGCTCTGCCATTATGGTGTACTCTGGTTTCCCTGTGAACACGTCCTCAAATTCTCTCAGCACACCCCTAATTTCTTGCACCTGGGCTGGTGTCAGCTGTTCTGAGAGGGTAAGGTTGTCCACAGAGGATGCAACACTGGCCTCCCCAAGTAGCTCCACCAGTGGATCTATCTCAGTTTCCTCCTCTGGGGCACTGCATACAGTGATGACCATTTTCTCCCTGTCATGGTAGGGCTTCAGCATGTTAACATGATACACCTTTCATCTGCATCTCCTGTCTGGTAGCTCTATCATGTAATTAACATCACTAACCTTTGGGACAATGGAGAATGGCCCCTCCCATGCTGCCTGTAATTTATTCTGTCGGACAGGAATAAGTGCCATCACTCGCTGTCCCACCTCATATTGTCTGGCTTGGGTCCCACGGTCATACCAGACTTTCTGCCGCTGTTGTGCAGTGGCCAGGTGCTCCTGAGCAAACTCCATGAGCTCTCTAAGGCAGGTCCTGAAGTTCCAGACATACTGCACAACAGACTCCCCTTGGGAGGCACGGTCACCCTCCCATTCATCCCGAATCAAATCTAGGGGCCCCCGCAACTTAGGACCAAACAGGAGCTCGAAAGGTGAGAACCCTGTTGACTCCTGTGGGACTTCCCTGTATGCAGATAGGAGATGAGGCAAATATTTGTCCCAGTCCCTCTTATGCTGGTCAGCAAAAGTCCCTAACATGGTCTTAAGGGTTGAATTAAATCGCTCCACCAGATCATTAGCTTAGGGATGGTATGGGGAGGTTTTGAGCTGCTTTAGCACACACTTCTCCCACAAACTACTCATTAACAATGACATAAAATTTGTCCCCCATGCTGACAGTATCTCCTGGGGAACACCCACCCTGCTAAATATTCCCAACAGTGCATCTGCCACTGGTTCTGCCTCAGAGGAGGTTAGGGCCACTGCCTCTGGGTATCTGGTGGCATAGTCGACAACTACCAGTATATACCGCTTGCCAATGTGACTTGGGGTGCTCAATGGCCCCACTATGTCCACAGCTACCCTCTCGAAGGGTTCATCAATAATGGGCAGGGGCACCAAAGCTGCCTTGGCCTTGTCCCCCATTTTCCCCACCTGCTGGCACTGTGGACAAGTCCTGCAATAATTTGCCACATCCTTGCCAATACCAGGCCAGAAGAAGTTGTTGGCTAGATGCTTTTTCATGAGCCTCACCCACAAGTGCCCTGAAAAAGGGATATCATGGGTAAGGGCCAAAAGCTGCTGACGGTGAACCTTAGGGACTACCAGCTGTTGGAGTACCTCACCATCTAGCCCTTCCTCTGTTGTACATTCTCTGTACAACAGCCAATTGTCCCAGTAAATGGACCCTTTACCCCCCTGAGGATGCTCAGCCCTATGAGCTATTTCCCTCAGTTTTTGCAAGATAGGGTCAGTTTGCTGTGCAGCACTCAGCTGCCCTCATCTGACCCTTCCCAGTGCCCCTTCAGAAGGAAATCCTGTGGGCTCCTCTATTTGTGACTGGGGTTCTGGACTGCTACTTTTAGCCAGCCCCTCCCCTGTGCTAGACACTTCCTCAGCTGCTGAGGGTGTGGCTGGACCACCCAGAGTCACCCCTTCTTCACCCTCAGAAGCTTGCCCTTGTGCCTGACTATGAGTTACAACACACACCAGTTTTTTTCCTGGGGTCTAAATCCTTCCCCACAACCATATTTACAGGTAGGTCCTCTACAACTCCCACCTCCCTTTCTCCATGGCCCCCTTCCCAGCTCAGGAAGACTCTAGCCATTGGTAATTGGACTGGTGGCCCTGTGAATGCCCAGACCTTGGAGTATTTCCCAGGCACCATCTGCTCTGCCCGGATTAGATCCTGCCTTACCAGGGAGATGTCAGAGCCCGAGTCCCACAGTCCCTGTGTTACTATTCCATTAACTGTAATGGGATGCAGATTCTCATCAGAGGAGAATGGTTCTTCCGACTGGACACACCCTACAAACTACTGTCTCCCCCATACCTCTGCCCCTTAACCAGTTTGTGAGGGCAGTTATATCTCAAGTGTCCCACTTGATTGCAAAGATGACATTTCTTGGGTCCTATCTCTTGAGTCCCCTTAGAACCAGAGGGTTCTACCTTGGGCTCAGGTGCAGGCTGGTTTCCTTTGGACTGCCCCCCATGCGATCCCTTATAACCATGTGCTGCCCCCCCCACCATAAGACTTGCACTGTGTGTATGGCCGGCTAGACAGATAGATGTCAGCGCTTCCTGCCACCTCTGTTGAAGAGGCACATGCCCTATTTAGGAGCCATACACGCATGTCCTCAGGTACAATTTTAAGGAATTGTTCTCTCACCAATACATTTTTAATGAGTTCCACAGTGGTTGCTTTAGCCCCCTCCATCCACCTATCAAGGTAAGTACGCAGTTGAACCTGCAGTTCTGCGTAACTGTCTTCTGGGCTTTTCTTTAACTCCCTAAATTTCCTTCTATAAGCCTCAGGAGTTAATTCAAAATGTTTCAACAACACTGTTTTCACTTTATCATAATCAGCATAGTCTTCATTACTCATTTTAGCAAATGCATGCAAAGCTCTCCTCATAGGTAAGGGTGTGAGATAAGTTGACCAGGAAGCCTTAGTCAATTTTAATTGGTAGCATACTCTCTCAAATTACTTTAAAAAATCAAGGGCATCTCCCTCTTTAAGCTGAGGGAACAATTTTGAATTACTTTTGGCTTCATGAGGCAAACTCACTCCACCATTACACATGGTTTGCTGGCTGTGCAGGGTCATCATCTCCTTCTCATGCTGTTGTCTCTGGAGTTCATGCTGTCATTCTTTCTCTCTGTCTGCCAGTCTTTTTTTCTTCCTGTTTTTCCTCTTTTTCCTCTGCTCCTCTGCTTCCTGTCTTCTTGTCTCTGCTTCCCATCTTTTTGTTTTGGCTTCCAGTCTTTTTGTTTCTGCATCCAACCTTCTTGTTTCTGCTTCAGCATCCAGTCTTTTCACCTCAAGTGCCCTTTCTTGCAGCAACAGCTGCAGTTGCAGTGCCTCAAGCTGGTTTGGAGGGTCTGCTGCCTCAGTTCCTGACTCACCCCCAGCGACTGTCTGCTTGAGATCATGTGCCAAGAGGGCAGCTATGAGGTCTGCCTTTTTCTTGTGTTTTAGACCTTCAGGCTGAATCCCCTTTTCCTGGCACCTTTCAAAAAGCTGTGGCACAGTAAGTGAGTCATACTCCGTGGCGCTCATTCCCTACTGCTACGCTATACTGTGCTAACTAGAAACAAATAAAACTGTTGTACAAATGTATTCTCTTATATATCCTGTTTTGCAACACTAAGGTAACTGTTCCACTGGCAAACACTGTATCTCAGTGTGCTATGTAGTCCGCTATCATCACCCCACCACTGCCAACCAATATGTGACAACCCACCTCTCCCTCTGGGCTGAAACAGCATTTAGAGAGATGTCTGTCCTTGGGGACTCGCTGCCACCAGCTGGAGTCATCCAGCACCAACCTTCAAGTTCACAAACTTGAATAATTAAACATGCAATTGCACAAATTAAAGTCTGGTAGTGTGTCTCTCTCGGGTGGTGAATGCTACACAGAGTTTACCTCAGCCAGTGGAAACCAAATATTACCTTAGAAAAATTACATCACAGTCACAACTGTTGGGCACATAAATACTTAACAGAAAGTGCACTGAGCATTTGCAGGATATATATTTACAACACAAGAGAATAACACTCATACAGGAAAAGTAAACAAATGTTTTTAAACAACAGATGGCAAAAGAAAAAGGCTTTTACTGAAATATGCTATTACTAAACTTACCCTTCCCTGTCCTTGCAAGAGACTCTGGACCCTGTTCTAACTACCAGCTCCCATGGATATAACTACAAGGGTAGGCTCCAAACTTATGTTTCCCCTCCCCGCTTCCAAAGCAAAAGAGACCACTTCATTGTCTTTCAGCCTCTTATATATTCTCCTGGGAATAGGTAATGCCTATTCCCCCTTTGAATGTACCAACCATCTAACATGTATGTATTTAACTGTCCAATCAGACTGAACACCTATCAGTGACCAATTATATTCCATTTTAACCTTCAGTTTGTATTTGAATGACCCAATCCATTCAAACTAGCCTGTGTATGTGTCTGCAGGTCAGTGTGTGTGTGTCTGGAGATGTCCACTCAAGATTTATGACCCAGCTCTTATCTAGCAACTAGGGAGGACTACAAATTCCAGCTTGTGGATGCTGCTGGACAGTGGATTTTAGCCTGTGTGTGTTTTTTTTCCAAACTGCTAATAAAACACCAGCTAGAGAATCCAAACCATTAACTCTTTCCTTACCATTTTTGTCACAAACCCAGAACAAGAATCTATATGTATGAATTTTGTTTCAACATATATGAAGAAATGTGACATGGTTAAAATCATAAAAAAATTGGGGTATTTTACAAACTGACCCATCCCTAATTGATTCAGCACCGGTTCCCCCCAGGATGGTATATCGACGTTGGCCAAATTTAGGTGACAAGCTGGTTCACAGTTTACAACTGACTCCCAGGGTAGCAATGTGGTTACCCCAGATCCCAAATGGCATGTTTAAATGTGGTCATTGTGTACTTTGTGAATCTGTGATAAGAACTGCCACATTCACAACATGCAATTGCACATCCACCTATCAAACTGGTCAGTTCATTAATTGCTCCGTCACCTCAGTAGTATATTTTACCACTTGCAAGTGTAAAACCTTTTATATAGGCAAAACTAGTTGAGCCTTTAAAACCAGGGTGGAGGAACATAAATCAGCAATCAAATGAAGATCAGAAGAATGCTCTTGCCAAGCATATCAGTTATTGTCAGAATACAGCAGACCATGAATTCCACTTCTGTGGAATTCAGAGAGTGTTGTCAGGTAAGAGAGGGGGGAGACCTTGAGAACAGGCTCTTAGAGTGAGAGGCATTTGGAATATTTATGTTAAAAGGCCTGGAAAAGCCAGGCCTAAATGATGTTAGAAGTGTTGTCCCCCTTTTAAGGAAAAAGAAATGAGTAGAAAATTTTAATTTCAGCTAGGGCCTGCCATAAGAAATTAGGCTGCTGAAGATTACATTAGGTTGCGATAGGCATATGTTGTGCTCCTTTCTCATAAGGATTACATTTATTTTTATTACATATTATTTTTCCTTCTATCCCCCTCCCTCCCTCCCTCTTTTCCTCTCTTCAAGATACATGACTAATATAAGGGTTTTTCCCTTTCTGACAGGCACTATTTCCATCTAACCTGAATTGCAGAGGAATTTTCCAATATATGGATTATGCTTAGGCAAACTCTTATATAGTAATGAATCATTCCAAAATGGATTTAAACTAATAATCTAGTGAATCTGTATGTATATCACCCTTACATTCAGTAAAAATAAGGTGGAGTACAGCCATGTTAAGCAGGCTGTTATTTGGTTAGGTTTTTATCGATGCATTAATTCTTTTTTTATACTTGTTTATTGATTATTTCCATAGTACATAGTTCTGAAATTTAAACAGTATCTTAAGCTTTTAACATGTGTTAAAAAATCTATCATTTACCAATAGCAATAGTCTGATTAAAATTCAAATTACAGATAAAAAAAAGGAAAGTATCCATTAAATAGTTAGGGTGAGTAACTTTCTGAAATATAAATCAATATTGTGCCCAGGTACGTAAAGAAAACCGTGTGGGAAAATCATCAAGGTAAGGAAAGGGGGAGGGAAGAAGGGGGGGGAAGGGGGAGGTGAGGAGAGAAGAGGGTGGAGGCAGAGGTGGGAGAAAAAAGGTAAGAGAGTGGGGATGGAGGGAGAGGAAAGGGGGGAAGAGATGTTAATCAAAGTTTATTCAAGTATCCACATTTAGCCCATAAATTAATGTATATTGCCTTTATAAACATCCCATCTATTCCATCTATTGCTGAAATACTCCTTTTGATGGTTTACAGTAAAAGTAATATGTTCCATCCTATAAATGTGAAAGATGATTTCCACCCAGTCCTGAGTGGATGGGGCAAATTGCTGGAGCCACTTTTTGGTGATCACCTTTAAGGCAGCTATTGTGAGAATTGCCCATAGATAGAATCCTTCTTTGCCTTTAATTTCAGCCGGGTATAAGCCCAGTATTAAATGTTCAGGGCCCACCTCAATGGCTAAGTCAAAGATAGCTGTCAGATGGGTTGTAATCTGTGCACAAAATCCTCGGACCCCGGCACAATGCCAAAATATGTGTGCCTGGTCCGCCCCTTGGGATCCACAGTGCCTCCAACAAGATGCCCTTAGCAAGGAGCCAACCCTGTATAATTTATATGGAGTAAGAAAATATTGGATCCTAACCCTCCAGGTGTATTCACGCCAGGTGGGAGAAGAGGTGGTCTTCCATGTGTTTTGAAATATTTTCATCCATTCCCTAGAGTTTAGAGTGAGACCTAACTCTCCCTCCCATTTTTGATGTAACTGTTGTATATTATGGGTCTTGTCATAGAAACATAGAATTTGACGGCAGATAAGGACCGCTTGGCCCACCCAGTCTGCCCATGTCCCTACCTGATGGATAAGCTGCAGAATCTAGTTAATCAACAGCTTACTTGTCAGCTATTAAGTTCCAGTATAAAAGGCTTATTGCCCCTTTCCCATGTGTACCTTTCCAGATGGTCTCACGGGCCTCCGGGAAGGGTCTTTCATCTTGCCAACTTTTAGCCTGGCGAAATTTGTTTTGAATGTGGTCTCTAATTTGAAAATAATAAATACAATCTGTGAAGCACCACCTGGTCTGAGCTCAAACCACTTCAAATGGCAAAATATCTTCACCCTTGCCATCTGCTTCTTGTACCAACCAAACTGGGAAGCTGGCAGGAAATTTTCATCGTAGCACCACCATTTATATTTCCACATGGGTCTGGTTGTAAAGCCCTTTCTGGTACTCTGAATCCAACCCCATAATGCTATTTTGACTGTAAATTGTTGATAGTCTTCTAGGTTTATTTGGGAAGGGGGATTGAATAAAACCGGGATAAGGGATGTCCTAAGTGTGTGTCTAGTTTCCAAATTTTTCCAATGGGGGTTATAGCCTGGGTGCACCCAAAGAAGGGCCATCTTCATCTGAGCTACTAGCCAGTAGTGAGGTAGACTGGGACAGGCTCTGCCTCCCTCCCGCCTGCATACATAGTAGGAGGGTTTTCCTAGAAATTCTGGGGTGAAGATGGGCCCAAAGGAAAACCAGTATCTTTTTCTGCCAGGTCATAATATTCCTGTGTGGGATTGGACAAGGAACAGCTTGAAACAGGTAAAGAAACTGGGGAAGTATATTTGTTTTAAGAGTCTGCAGTCTTGAATAAAAAGGGAGAAGTAAAAGATGCCATTTATTCAAGTCTGTCCATAAAGCCCTAAAAAGGGGGAGTAGTTATCTATATATAGGGTGTGTGGGGATTTACCTAACCGGACCCCCAAATATTTAATAATTGTACATTCCCAGTTCATGGGGTATTTGGCTTTTAAGTCCTCTGGGATCTGAAATGTTTAATTCAATACTTCTGTCTTAGACCAATTCAACTTATATCTGGAAAGCAGAGAATAAATTTCTATTTATTTGTTTATTTGTTTGTTTGAAAATTTCGGAATTACAACCTTTGAGTCAAGGACTCCTTTGCAAAGGCTCCACGTCAGTCATGACAGGACAAAATATCAAGATAGAGTGTACAAAGTTCTCAAAACAGAGATATTACATTACGACAAAGATCAAAATCATAGCATAATTAAAAGGCTACTCATCAGTTGTAATAGAAGATTTACACAGAGAACAGGTTGTACAGAAGCTTCCAAAACAGGACATTACAAGGTTCAACAATCACAGTGTAGGGTTACTGCCAAGGCTCAGAGAAAAATCTGAGGGTTGAGATGTTCCAACCAGTGTGGTGGCCCCTGTAGTCAACAACCTAGGGGGAAAGATGGAGAACAGTTACACGTCTCCGAGTTAAGGAGAAACTTCTTGAACCCGGTTTTGAATAGACTTAGATTGGGGGCATGTAGGATGGAAGATGGTAGTTTGTTTAGCCAGAGGGGAGCACGATAACGGAAGGATCTTTGCCCTAGAGAGGTCCTACAGTGGGGAACTATGTAGGAGGTCCCGGCCAAACGTCTAGGGGTGCCCCTATGGGGGGCAGGTTGGATGAGGCGGTGCAGACATGTTGGTGTGAGTTTCATAAGGATCTTTTTGGCTTGGAGGCAGGTTTGGTATTTAAGCCTCCCTTCTAAGGTTAGCCAGTCCGCTCGAGAGTAAAGCAAACAAGTATGTGTTTGTCTATTGCTGCTAGTGACCATGCGGCAGGCTTTGTTGAGTGCTGTATTGATGCTGTTTAGGGCTGACTGGTCAGCAGTGCCGTAGATAGTTATTCCATAATCGACCAAAGAGAGGACTGAGCTAGTAACGGCTAGCCGTAGTGCCTGTGGGGTAAGGCAGTGTTTGTGTCTGTAAAGAATGCCAAGTCGGGTATTGACTGAGGTGGAGAGAAGTTTAATATGTTGGTGGTAGGTTAGGGATGTGTCCAGAGTGATACCTAGATATTTAAAACATGTGACCTGTTCAATGTGGGTACCATGTAAGTTTGAGATTGAGAGCTGGGAGTTGTTGAGGGGGTTTTGGCGATGGGCAAACATCATGGATTTGGTTTTGTCATAGTTAAGTATTAGGCGGTGTTCAGTGAACCAGTCTTCAAGCTCCCCAAAACAGCCTTGAAGGGTGTTTTGGAGATGAATGAGGTTGGTGTGTTTCCAATATAGCACGGCATCGTCAGCATAAAGTAATAGCTTTCCACTACAGGCTAGGGGGAGTGAGTTCAGAAAGAGAGTGAACAAGAGAGGGCCAAGTATTGACCCTTGAGGGACACCAGCAAGAACTGGTTGTTTGGAGGAGAGTGTGTTTCTAATTTTTACTTGCTGCGTTCTGTCAGTCAGATAGTTTTTGAACCAGGAGATAGTTTCAGGTGCAATATGGAGGGATGCAAGGGCATGAAGAAGAAGCTCATGATTGACAGTGTCAAATGCCTTGGTCAAGTCAACGTATATTGCCCCAACTGCTGACCCCTGATCAAGAGCTTCATGAATGTAAGATGTAAATTCTAGTAGTGCTGTGGTAGTACTGTGCCCTTTTCTGAAACCATGTTGCTCATGGCAAAGGAGTCCATATTTGTCTAGGTATTCTGAGAGTTGGTCAGATACAATTTTTTCTAGTGCTTTTGAGAGGGGAGGAAGGATCGTAATAGGCCTATAGTTGTCCGGGGTAGTCGGATCACCCTTTTTTAGTATAGGTGTGATAATACCCCTCTTCCATAGTGTAGGGATTTGGCCAAGGCACAGTAAGTAGTTGAGGAGATTGGTGAGATGTGGCAGAGTCTCATTAAGGGTAAGTCGAAGAACTTTAATGTCAAGGGAGTCACTGCTATAACGCGTGTTATGCAGAGCTTTTGAGAGGTAGCGTTTAGCCTCAGTGCAGAAGATTATGCGCAGCCTGAAAGGAGGGTGTGTAGGGGAACAAGGTGTAATAGTAGGTGTGTGGGGAGTGGGGTCAAAGAAGTTTATAGGGAGGACATGACTAAGGTCAGAGAAGGTGGTGTTTAGGATATTGGCTATGGCGGTGGGGTCGTGGGAGAGTGTACCCTGAACTAAGAGCTGGGTTGGGTCTGTGCTGGTGGCTTTCCCACAGAGTTCCTTTACATTGCTCCAGAAAGATTTCCCAGAGCTCCTGGTGGTGGTAAAGGCTTGGTGATAGTATGTGGCCTTGGCATGCCGAATAGCCCTTGTGCATTTATTTCTTGCTTCTCTGTAGAGCTGTCTATCATGGGGCAGCTGAGAGGATAGGGCCCTGTGCCAGAGGTTATCCCTATGGTGCATAAGTTGTAGGAGGGACTGAGTAATCCAGGGGGTGTCCCAGGTTTTTATTACCTTCTTTGTGAGGGGGGCAAATATGTCACAGGCAGCGTTGAAGATGGTAATAAATGCAGTGAGCGCTGCATCTAAAGATTGGGCAGTATAAACTGGATCCCAGTCACAGGTGGAGAGGTACACTCTGAGGCGAGAGGGCACCTTTTTTGAGGCGCCTTTGGATGGAAGTTTTTGGTCTGTTGGGAGTATTTTTATTTGTCCACCAGCATATGACAGGGGAGTGGTCACTAAGTACATCGGGGAGCACACTGACTTTTGTAAGATGGCTCGGGAGGTTTGTAAAGATAAGATCTATAAGTGTGGAGGAGCCTGTCCGAGGATCCTGCCTAGTGGGTGACGGTACTACTTGGGTGAGGTAATAGGCACAAGCTGCGTCTTTATAGGCAGCCGATGTAGAGGATAGCCAGTTTACATTAAAATCACCCATAATAATCAGTTCACTTTTTGGGGGGAGATATGTGATTGCAGATAGAATAGAATCAAATGCTAGCTTCTGGTTTGTTGGGGGGATGTAAACTGCCATAATATAAAGAGGTTTACCAGGAGTACCAAGGGCAACTTTGATGGTAGTGGCCTGAGCGCCATGTTCAGGCAAGGAAAGTGTGACTAAGAGAGGCTGAAGGGATGATTTAGCATATATGGCACATCCCCCACCCCGTTTGCCTGCCCTATCAGTTCTAAAGATGGTATAGTCCCTGAGGGAGACTGAGGCATCAGGGACATTTTTTGAGAGCCAGGTTTCTGATAAGGTAAGGATGCCTGCGGGGTGTTGTGCAAGCCATCCTTGCAGCAGGGTAAATTTTTTCGGTAGGCTGCAGATATTGAAGGAGGCCAGAAATAGGCCACTAAGTGAGCCCTTCTTATTGCCACTGGGCATGGGAGGACCTGGGTTGGGATGGACATTCCCGGATATAAGTAGGAGGAGAAGGAGAGTTTGCCGGAGGGTGAGTTTCCTCATCAGTTTAGTTGTATTGCAGCGAAGCCCTGTATTAGTGAGTGATTTGGTGGGGCTAGTGGGTATAGGGAGGGTGGATACTAGATGAGTTAAGATAGCTAGGGATACTGAGGGGTATGGGCTAGATAGTGGGGGCGTGCTAGTGGGGGAGGGTGTTAGGGCAAGCCAGATGCCATTAGTGGTGCAGCTAAAGCTAGGGGTACAGTTTCTGCTGTGAAGGACTGATGAGAGATGTTGTAGGCTTTTTGTCCCAGATGCATTTCCAGTGAGATAGGCAGAGGGGCAGGCAATAGGGTCCCAGGTAGTTTGAAACACCCAGGAGGTCAGTAGGGATTGAGAAACAAAAATCAAGATTAAAACTAAAAGAGGTAATATACCAGAGGTGGAGTTCATATTGTCGAAAAATGTAAGCCTGTAAAATGTATGAAAAAAGAGAGTAAGCCCTCTGGTGGTGCTGCCGTATAAGCTGTAGATGGCAAAGTGGGCTGATTGGTTCTACACCACACGTGGTCTCACGTGGTCTTAGCTATAAAATCAGATGTCGACCAAGGGTGGTGGTGGTGGGGGCGGTGGGGAGTCGAGTAGCGGCCATGGGACAAACTGCGCTGTAGAGTTTTCCTTTAGGAGGAGAGGCAGGCTGAGCGTGATGTGCCGCTGGTCCACATTTCATACCTGGCATTTTGTGCAGGGAAGGGCTGCTGGAAATTCAGCCCCTCGCGACCTCGGGCAACCGAAGGGCTTCTTGGAGGGAGGGCAGCTTGAGGAAAACCCCTCGCGACCTCTTTCATTCAGGTCTGCTGTGGACAAGGGAGAGAGGGTTTGTTTTTAAAGGTAGGCTGAAAGGAGGGTACGAAAGGCACACTGAAAAGGATTACAGCCTGCTACATTGATGTTAACAACCCTGCTAGGGGTAGGAGAAGCAGTTTAAGACTCAGAAAAACAGTCAAATAAACTAAGTAGAAATGATTACTTTTGCGACTAGGTTAACAGAAATTCATCTGGTTAAGGCAATGCAATTAAAAAAGTTTTAAATCAGGTTTGGCGCCAAAAAAACAAAAAATTCCACGGTCCCATTCAGCAAGGTTTTCAAACAGAGGAGCCCCAGAAAGTACAACTCCGTTGCACAGCTTAGTTTACAAATACTTGTGGAGAAAAAATAGCTTGAAAAGCTTAAAATAAAAGTACTATCTTTTCATGTGTGGGAACAACTGCGCTGTAGAGTTTTCCTTTTTAGGAGGAGAGGCAGGCTGAGCGCGATGTGCCGCTGGTCCACGTTTTGTACCTGGCGTTTTGTGCAGGGAAGGGCTGCTGGAAATTCAGCTCCTCGTGACCTCGGGCAACCGGAGGGCTTCTTGGAGGGAGGGCAGCTTGAGGAAAACCCCTCGCGACCTCTTTTGTTCAGGTCTGACATTTTGTGCAGGGAAGGGCTGCTGGAAATTCAGCCCCTCGAGACCTCGGGCAACCAGAGGGCTTCTTGGAGGGAGGGCAGCTTGAGGAAAACCCCTCGCGACCTCTTTCGTTCAGGTCTGGCATTTTGTGCAGGGAAGGGCTGCTGGAAATTCAGCCCCTCGCGACCTCGGGCAACCGGAGGGCTTCTTGGAGGGAGGGCAGCTTGAGGAAAACCCCTCGTGACCTCTTTCGTTCAGGTCTGCTGGCATTTTGTGCAGGGAAGGGCTGCTGGAAATTCAGCCCCTCGCGACCTCGGGCAACCGGAGGGCTTCTTGGAGGGAGGGCAGCTTGAGGAAAACCCCTCGCGACCTCTTTCGTTCAGGTCTGCTGGCGTTTTGTGCAGGGAAGGGCTGCTGGAAATTCAGCCCCTCGCGACCTCGGGCAACCGGAGGGCTTCTTGGAGGGAGGGCAGCTTGAGGAAAACTCCTCGCGAACTCTTTCGTTCAGGTCTGCTGATTGATTAAAGACAGCAGGCAGTGAAGTTTCAGGGCTTGTCAAATATAAGAGGACATCGTCTGCATATAAAGCTATTTTGTGACAGGTGTCTCCCCATGCCACTCCCCTTATATCAGCATTTAATCACACACTCTGAGCTAGGGATTCAATATAGAGTGTAAAAAGGAGGGAAGATAGGGGACATCCCTGTCTAGTTCCCCTGGTGAGGCTAAAAGGTTGAGAGAGGAAGCCATTAATCCTGACATATGCTGTGAGGTTATTATGCATATGTTTTAGTTTGGCAAAATTTGGGGGGGGGGGGATCCTGAAGCCAGCCAGGGAGCCCTGAAGAAAAGGCAAAGAAACTTGGTCAAAAGCTTTTTCAGCATCCAGACTCATGATATATGCTGGTTGGAATGAGTTCTGTAGGTATTCGATAATATTAATTGACCTCCTGATATTATCCACTGTCGGTCTCCCAGGGACAAAGCCTGCCTGATCTTTGTGGCTAAGTCCCGGGAGAACTTGCTCTACTCTCTTGGCCAAGAGAGCAGCCATGATTTTGTAATCTGTATTCAGGATGGAAATAGGGCGGTAAGATGAGCAATTAGTGGTGTCCCTGGCCGGCTTCGGGATGACAGAGGATGGCGTATGACCATGCTCTGAATGGACATAATTATATACTTGGCATAGCATAGGAATAACATCCTCCTTAAATTGATTAAAAAATTCACTCGGCAGGCCATCTGATCCTGGGCATTTACCCATTTTTAATTTCTGGATTGTTGATAACATTTCCATCTCTGTGAAGGGTAGGATCAGGGCTTCCCTCTGTGTCTGTGTTAGGCATGGAAGCTTTAAGGGTTGTAAAAAATCTTGAATTTCCTGCTTAGTGGGAGTGGGCCTATCACTATAAGGTTTCTCATAATAGGCCCTAAAAGGTTCCGCTATACCCGCAGTGATGTGCTGAATTGTATGTTGCACAGGATCCTTAACTCTGGTTATGGTGGCTCTTGCTCTGTGTTGCCTCAATCTGCTTGTAAGCAATTTAAGTGCCCTAGGGCCGCCCTCATACCACCTCTGATGTAGGTACATTAACCTTTGCTCTATCTGATAATCGAGTAGTTTTAATGATTCCTTTTTCAGCCTCTTTAATTGCTTGCCTCTCTCTTTGTTGGGTTTCTGTTGTAATAATTCTAATTCTTTATCTGGGTCTGTAAATCATTACTTCTCTGTTCCCTTTGTTTTTTATATTGGGCTGAGAGCTCAATAAACCTCCCCCTTACCATAGCCTTAACCATATCCCAGAGAATACTGGGAGATATATCTGGATGTTGATTTAACTGGATGGCCTGTTCAATAGTTCGTTTTATAATTTCTTCTTGTTTCTCCTTTCTGCATAAGAGATATATTTAGCCTCCAGAAAGTAGAACGTTTAGGAGGCCCCACTTTAAGCTTTAAAAAATGGGGGAGTGATCTGACAGAGCACTGGCCCCTATCTCTGAAGACTGGCATATTTCTATAGACTCTTTAGGAACAAGGAAGTAATCCAAGCATGGGTAAGTTTGGTGTGGGTGGGAAAAGAAAGTATACTGTTTAATATTTTTATGGTGTTGGCGCCAGACATCTACGGCTCCCCACTCCCCCAGAAGTTTTGAGACTTTGTTAGCCACCCAGTTTTCATGCCTGGTTATCTTTGCAGAGGAATCCAAGGTGGGACAAAGCCTCAAATTCAGATCCCCACCGATAATCAGATGACCCTCCGCCCAATCCATGATGTTTAGCATGAGCTCCTGGAAAAAAGAAAATTCTGCACCAGGTGGTGTATATAAAGAAATTAAGGTAATCAAAGAACCATGATATCTCTCCTTAACCCCCACAAAATGACCCTCTAGCTACTAGAGTGTCCTGGAATTCAAACTGTGTTTTATGGGGGGATCAGTATTGCCGTGCTCTGTCTACGTCCCCTTCCATAGGACGAGGAGACGAGTCTCTGGAAGCCAGATTTAGCTAACTTGTCATGTTCTATGTTACTCATGTGTGTTTCTTGCAACATCATGAATGCTGCCCAAGTTTTCCTTAAGTAGGACATTACTTGACTTCTTTTTATGGGGTGAGTCAAGCCATTGACATTGTATGAGAGAATTAAAGTACTGGAGTCATCTATAGGGGTTAGTCAGAACATCTAGGCTGTCTAATATGGGCCTACTAATTAAAGCTGAAATCATAGCAATCATCTCTCTAAGGAAGAAAAGAATGGGCACAATACAAGAAGGACCTCCCAATAAAATTATGTAGCATATGCGAACAAAACCTGTAATTTTTAAAACTGTATAACTAGTTGACCCAAACATGTGGCTTCCAAAAGTGGAGATCTTTCTAAATGTAGATCTCTGTCAGACTGCTTTCCCTTCTCTAATTAGACAGGGGTACCAGTCTGGGGAGATGAGGTAGTTACCCCCGCCACTTCAAGTAGTAGCTCTCCCCACGAGCCCCAGATGGATTACAAGGACTCTAACATGGAGTACTCAGCAAATATGTGAAGTCACTTCAAGTTCAAGGTATTGAGACATTCCCTCTGAAGCTAAGCAGCTATCCACAGTGCCTTTGTGGCTGACACAGAATGTTCGTAGTATATTCTGTGCAAAAAATTTCCCCCACCCCCACTGAGCTCCATATTCAATTCTAAACATTTTAATCAATATCTTATAACCAGCACAAGAGATGCCACTCTGAACTTCCATTCTTATAGAAATGAAATTTAGATCTAATGATTAAGTGAAATCAACATTTGAATCTACATTCTACAGTCCTGAAACATCAAGGCAAGTCTTCCCTGGGGATACTCCTAGTGTAATTTCACTGTAAAACATCCTGAAATCCAAAGTTCTGAGGGTATCCTATCTGTAGATTCAAAAATCAGTACATCAGCAGTTTCAGTAGAGGAGCGATGGAAATAACTGTATGGCGTTTTCACATCATGGCCTCAGATCGCACCCCTAAACGGCGCTGCAAGAGAGATTTTAAACCATTAGAATAAAATACTTGCTCAGTCCTGAGTGTCCATATTCTGGGTTTGCTTTTCTTCTTGGTCCTTCTGCCATGCTGCTCTAATGGTGTGTATTGAGAGAAGAGATGACACAGTAAAGACTCAACCCACCTTCTTTTTACTTAAAGCAATCAGCCAATCAGAATGGTTCCGGGGTGTCTGTTGAGAGTCTGAGTTCTGGGGATATTTATCTCGGGCTTCAATCATGCCTTTCTCAATCATGGCCCTCCTTGCTTCCTTGGGTGATTCATATGTCTTGACCCCCTCAGCCCAGAAAACGCAGAGACGGGCTGGGTAGGGGGTATGAAAGTGAATGGTTTTGGCACGGAGAACTTTCAGCATCTCCACATATCTCAGCCTTTGTTTCTGCACCTTAGGGGGGATAGTCATGGTTGAAGAATAACCTGCTAGAGAGGTATTTAACCTCTTTGTTGCCAAGACCTCATAAGGATCTCCTCCTTCACCCTGAAACTGTTGAATTTAATGATAGAGTGAGGTTTGGCTTCTGGTGGTGGCTTAGGTTGAAGGGCTCTGTGAGCTCACTCAATGCCAAGTTGATAGCCCTGTGGTAGCTGCAAGATGTCTGTTAGGAGGTCCGACATGAAATCTATCATTTTACCAGTTTCCGCTCCTTCATGTAAGCCATGGATTCATATGTTTTCCTGTCTGGAACGTCCTTCTAAGTTAGTGCATTTTTGTTGCAGGGTGTCAGTGTGTTGTAGCAGGACCTGCATTATCAGGCCTAACTTTGCTGTCTCTTCCTCCGTGGCACCAGCCCTTTCCTCCACTTCTCCAACCCGCTTTTCCAGGCCAGTAAGCTTTTGATTCAGTTGTTTGAATTCCGCACGCGTCTCTGCTCGTATTTCTTTTAGCTCATGAAATAATGTTTCAAATCTAGAGAAAGTGAGGTGATTGTGCTCATTGTCGGTGTCTGAGATACTCGTGGGGGTTGGGCTCTGACTGCTCTCTCTGGCCTGTAGGTGTAATCCCAAAACATCAGGACCTTTAGAGGTATTTTTCAGCCCAGATCTACCTTGGCGATCTTTCTGCCTTATGTTGCTTGCCATTTTTAGATGTTTTGGCATTTCTGGCTGGTAGGTTTATTAGTTTTGAAGCTCAGGATGGTGGGAGCTGTGTTCAATGAGCAGCCGCTGGGTCCGTGATGTCACCGGAAGTCTCTATCTATGCATTAATTCAATATAGAAAATATGCATTGAAAAGATTTTGTAAATCACAGAAAATGTTTCCATTTTCAGTGTGCCTTGGAAGTGTCACCCCTTGTGGATAAATGTTGCAAAACGACTTGAAGAATAATGTGGTGTAATATAAAGAGAAGTAAATCATAGACATATGATTATGAGTTAACCTTTTAGTAAATAGTGTATCTTGATATTAGTCCTTTAATAGAATTTATGGGATCATTGCGTGCAAGTGATTTTGCCTTAACCTCATGCAGTATCAGAGCCTAGTGCTGCTTTAGTCATTCAATTATTAAGCTTTTTTAAATGTTTTTATTGGGTTCACTTAAGTCACTAATGCACTGATGTTGTTCACATATTGTTTAAATCTCTCTCTCTCTCTTATATATATATATATATACTATGTGATTACTAGGGACCTGCCTCCCTGAGGAAGAGAACATACTCGAAACCGGTCGGGGCAGTTAAGGAGAGGTGCACTCTGCACATGCACTTGTGGTTCTGAAGAGCTGTATGAACTGGTTGTTCTGCAATAAATAATATTAACTTAGATTTGCTGGTGCTGCCCTTTTCTACTTTGGATTCTAATTGTTGGGACTGCACAGCATGCTGGAGCGTCCTTTTTTTGTGGGCTTAAAGTCTAGGTAGGCCATGTCCACTGCCCATCCCTGGTCTACTACTTTGGTCACCCAGTCAAAGAAACAGATTAGATTCATCTGACATGACCTTCCCGCTGTAAATCCATGCTGCCTTGGGCCCTGTGCTCCACTGACCTCTAGGTACTCAACGATTCTTTCCTTCAGAAGTGATTCCATCATTTTCCCTACCGCTGAGGTCAAACTGACAGGTCTGTAGTTTCCTGCCACTGTCTTGCTCCTACTTTTGTGAAGGGGAATCACATCTGCCCTTCTCCAGTCCTCCGGTACCACACCATCCTCCCATGATTTGTTAAAAAGGGTAGCCAGTGGTGTCACTAGTTCTCCCCCTTAATTCTTTTAGAATTCTGGGGTGAATCCCATCTTGCCCCATTGCTTTGTCCACCTTCAGTTTTAGGAGTTCTTTCAGAATACTTTCTTCTGTGGAACCTATCTTGGTGGACAAGCAGGTTCTAAGGATCATCCAAGAAGGGTAATCCCTGCATTTGTTGGAAACCTTCCCAGAAAATCTTCCAGAAGATAACTCTACTTGTCAGCTCACATCTCAGCTTCTGGCATGGGAGGCTGTGCACCTTCTGAGAAACAGTGCAGTAGAAATACTGCCACAGTCAGAATGGAACAGAGGGTTCTACTCCCACTATTTCCTGACACCAAATTAATCTGGGGACATGCACCCTATTCTCGATCTCAGAAATGTTAACAAATACATGACTCATAAAAGTCAAAGGATCTCTGTGGGATCCTTGCTACCCTACCTTAAATATCATGACTGCCTAGAATCACTGGTTATTCAGTACACATACAGTACATACTGGTGCACCTCAACCACAACAAGTGCCTCCACCTCTGCACAGAAGGGCAACACTACCTGTTCAGAATACAACCCTTTAGGCTTTCCTCAGTGACGTGAGTCTTTACAAAGTGCTTTGCAGTGCTCACAGCACACCTCAAAGATCTGGGACTCCCAAGTCTTCCCATATCTGCATGACTGGCTTCTTTCAAGATGATCTGGATAGGAGACAAATCAGGCAGTGGCCACTGTCTCAATTCCTTGTGTCCATGGAAGTCCTACTGAACACTTCAAAGTATTATCTGGAGCCTTCTCAAGAACTGGTATTCATAGGAGCTGCTCTGGACACAACCCAAGGCTGGGGCCTTCCTCCCAGACAGCAGACTACAAGTAATTTTGCAGATGGCATGCTACATTCTGGAATGCAGGACTGTCCCAGCCCACTCCATGCAATGCATGCTAGGCCTAATTGCCTCTTCAGTGTTCACAGTGTTTCTAGGTAGGCTGCACAGGAGGACAACTCAGTGGATGCTTAGTGCCCAGTGATCACAGGCATTGCACCACCAAAACTATCCCATTCAGGTCACCAAACACCAGGTGAGGCCCCTGATGTAATGGAGACTGAAGGTCAGCCTCCTCCAAGGCTTCTTCTCCCCACCAGAGCCAGCAGTGATTCTCACCATGGATGGTTCCTGTTGGGGTGAGTAGTCCACTGCTAGAGTCTTTAGACACAAGGTGTATAGGACACATCAGAAACACAACTCCACATCACTGTGGTGGAGACATATACAGTTCTGCATAGTCTGAAAGCCCTAGTAGACTTGGTCAGCCAAAAGACAGTTCTACAGATGGACAAGTCAGTCATGTACTATGTCAACATGCAAGGAGGAGCACACTCTTACCCTCACTGCAGAGAGGAAATTAGAGTGTGGGAATGGTGCCTGGAACAGAGAATCATGCTACAAGCAATGTCTGCCAGGGGTCCAGAACACTCTAGCAGACAAATTAAGTTAAACAGAGAGATCCTCATCCAGGCACCATGAGATTGCCATTTGTCAAGTGGCCGGGGCACCCCAGACATGGTCCTTTTTGCATCCCCAACTTCCAATCTGCAACTTGGAAAACAGTTCACACTTCTACTAAGCACTATGCCCTGGATGTCCATACCAAGTAGCATGCTACATTTCGCAAAACAGTTCTGAATGGATTACTATCCTGAGTGAGCCCTGAGCTTCAGTATCCCTAGTCTGGGGGCCTTTCTCTGAGCCTGATACTCTGACCAATTACTGGGTATGAAGAAGACTTATTCTTGGAAGATATTAAAGTTATTTTCTTACCTTAACTGTTGATCTTCCAGAGTATCTTCTCCATAGATTATGATGCCTGCCACTGTCTGCTGGACTCATTACAGTATTGTTGTGTTATAGTCTTCACCCCTTTGTACTTGGTTTGGGCTGTGAAGACATTGTGTTACTGGGTTTCATGGCTCTTCTTACACAGGCTACCAGGGCTATCTTATGCCCTTAGGTTAAGTGCATAGGTTACTCATTTGATGCATGCCTTTGGTAAAAAAGGTACTAAGGCAGCTGGGGCTTGCACCACTGTATACCAGTGGGCGCATGTGATGATGCACATACAGGGCTTAATCATACCACCAGCCCTCCAGAAAAGTGTTGGTTACCGTGGGGTCCTAGCACCTCCAGCACACACAAATTAGTGCTGATCTATGAAAATATATTCGGGAATGTCAACAGTTATAGATTTCAGCAAGGCTTTCAACTTGATGTCACACAAAAGATTGCTGAAAAAATTGGAGGATCTGGGTGCAGCTAGGGACATAGATGGACAGGAAACTGGTTAAAGGAAAGACTGCAGCAGGTAATGGTAAATGGGGGCAAATTGTAAGAGATGGAGGTCATGAGTGGGATGCCACAGGGATTTGTCCTGTGTCCTGTCCTATTCAATGTGTTCATCAGTGACATTACAGAGGGCATACATGGCAAGTTGTGTCTCTTTTCGGGTGACATGAAGTTCTGCAGTAGGGCAGACAGTAATGATGGGATCCAGGAGATGCAGAGGGATCTACAAAGGCTAGAGAGCTGGTCAAATGTTTGGCAGTTGAAATTCAAACCAAAAAAATGAAAGGTTCTAGGGGCCTGGATATGGTACTGTATCTACAAACTGGTAGTTCCTCAAGAAGTGCTGATATGTCAGATGTCATGAAGTTAACCTCCACCCACCACCCGGGTGGCATATCTCCTGATGTCAGATCTTTCTTTCTGTTGATAGAACACATCACCTCCTTCATGGTCATGCTTGGAAATTAGTGGGCCACATGCAAACCCTTTATTCTAAGTTTTTGAATTTTTTACTTGCTTTTCCTCAGTTCCTTCAACTCTGTTGGGTGGTTGAAGATGGAGCACTGGAAGCCAGGGTTCATATTTTGCATCTAGTGGTGGCAGAAAATGTCAGCCACCAACCTGCACAACATGCACCTATACTTCCTTTGCAGGCAGCATGACATGGCTGGGTGCAGCCTCTGTTTATTGATGCTACTGAAATCTCTAGAAGATAGAAAGCATCGATTCACATTCGGATGGCCTTCAGAGTGAGATCCAAAAGACCACCCTGAGGATCACAGGAAGGACTTGGCAACTGCGGTTCTGTGCTTCAGCTTGGGCCCTTGAGGAGGAAGTGAGAGCTTTGGCAGCAGGCGCCTCCTCAGTCTTGGCACTGCTCAAGCTAAGGCCAAAATCACAGGGCCATTCATGGAGGAATTCCATGAAATGTGCATGGCTCTCCCAGATCTTAGGGGAAAGCCTTGCCCACCGTGACAAGAAACACAGGTGCTTCAGGCACCAGTTATGGGACCAGGAGGGCTCAAGGTCCTCCTGATCCCTTGACTCTACTCATCACTCAACTCTGGTTGAGACCCGTTCAGTTGAGGGAAAGACTGAGAGCTCCTCAGAACCCTTGTCGAGCTTGTCGGCCTCAAGTGTGGTCCAGAAGATCATGGAAATCTTCCTCAAGGTTGCTGACTGGTTGTTGGTCAAGATCTAGGAACTGATCTTTTAGACTCTGGTGCTCCCGGTCCTCACTTAGAAGGACATGAAAGTGTGGTGACCTCAACTGGTTCACCTCAGAAGCAGCCTCCACTGGTGGTCAAGCCTTCTAAGGCTGTCCTGGTCAATATTGCCAGGCATGTGGTGTACCACAACTAGACGGAAAGCTCACCTTGCTGTCGATCCATTTGACAGTCGAGGTCTCACTCGAGGTGCTCTTGTTCTTAACCTCACTCTGACGTGAGGCATTGACACTCCTCGACCTCCTTGAGTGAGGAGAGGCACCATCACAAGATGTGCTGATGCTATGAAGAGCTTCTCTGGCAACAGTGGGCCATTGCAGGATGGTGTAAGGCACTTCCCCTGGGATCTTTTGTCACCTGGCAGCTGCCAGTCATGCCTTTGCCAATACACATCATGCAGTTGCTCCCCACAACTGCCTCTCCACTACTTCAGGTGGAGCCACCACCACTGCAACCAAAGGTGGGTGCTCCAACCAAGGAGGCCTGTCCTGCTACCATCTTGCCAGGATGGTTGTCAGGGGAGATCTAGCAGAAGACACTAGGGTGGTCTGCTGAGAAAAACAGTCAAGGACCATTTTGAGGGGTCCTCAGATGTCTCAGACCTCTTGTTTATGGCCTCCTCTGGGACTCACTTCCTCAGTGGGGCTTGATTGAGGAATTGACCACCAACCATGGGCCGGTGTCATTCAAAGTTTCATAGTTATTTTACAAGTTTAAAAGGCCAAGGCCCATAGCGAACTCGCCACAAATTAATGGTGGTATTTATATTTTATTTCCTTCATGTGGCCATCGAGTAAAGATTTAAAACTATGCATTGTATCACTATCAACAATGTTTTTGGGTAATGAATTCCATATTGGTGGTGCCCTCTGTGTAAAAAATCTGCCTTCGTTGGGTTTTATTAACTTGACATTTGATTTTATCTTTGTGCGATCTGGTTTTATTTTCACTATCCTGTTTTTCAAGACATATGATAAGTGTGTCACAATTATGTAAGACATTGTATATGTGTATAAGATCACCTCTTAGTAACCTATACTGATGTGAGTATAAGTTCAAGGACTTTATCCTATCCTCATATGGTATTTGTCCAAGCTGTTTCACTCTTTTAGTAGCTCTTCTTTGGACCTTCTCCATCATTCTCAGAGCACCTACAGAAGTAGGTGCACAAAAAGGGGCACAGTATTCCATGTGAGGCCTGGCGAGACTTGTGTACAGAGGCATTAGGACCTCAGCCTTCCTGCTTTTTATATGCCGATGTATACATCCCAGAATAGAATAGCATTTTTAACTGTTCTCTTTCTATGAACATCAAAATTCAAATCATTAGTTATAATTATACCCATATCTCTTTCCTCTATGGTTGATTGAATTATTTTATCCTTTGTAATGTAGTTTGCCCCCCCTATTGTTAGTTCCAAAGTGCATCACCTTACATTTTAGTTCATTAAATGTCATTTTATTCTCGTCTGCCCAATTACAGATATTATCTAAGCTTTCCTGAAATTTAGAAACAGATTCTGTAGCGTTGACTATACTGGCAATTTTGCAGTCATCTGTGTTCTTTTCCATCCAGACATTATCGCTCACTTTCATTGTAGATATAAGTATATTAAATAACAGGGAACCCAGGACAGAACCCTGTGGTACTCCACTAGTCACAGGACCCCAGTTAGATTCATGTCCACGTATCACTACTCATTGTACTCATACCATTCAGCCATGAGTTTATCCACCTGATGATGTTACAGTGGAATTTTAGTTTAGAGTGCTCATCCAGTTAATATCAGAGTCCAGGTATGTTACTCCAGAGCCAGGCCAGAAATGGGCCAAGTACCCTTTCATGGACATTTTGAACAGGGATGAATCCATGATGGTTGCCGTTCCCTTAGCTGAGGCCTTTTGGGACCATCCCTGGAGTTCTGGCAGCATCCAGCATTCAGCCTGGCACAATTCACCTGTATGCTCCACAAGTATGCTGGGCCTACTGGGTCTCTTTCTGGGTTCTCAGATCTGGTTCAGCCTTCCAAAAATCTGAGGGGTCAAGGGGATGTGGACAAGCCTCTGGACAAGGAGTCCAGAAGGGCTGACCACGCTGCTAAAAATGTCTATGCTATGGTGCCTTTGGGTCTGTCAGGCAAGCTATACCATCATGATGGCCATCTTTGGGCAGTGCCTGATGGTAATTCTTCCCTGCCAACCAGCAGATGGCAGTGAAATTGGTCAGGGACCAAGGTCAATTGCTGATCAAGCACCAGCTCCAGATGGCCTTGGACATGGGCAACTCCTGTACCCGTGCCGCAGCCATCTTCATGTGTCGCAGGGCCTGGCTGCATCTGACCATACCTCTCAACTGTACCACATTACGAGGAACGTTCCTCATTTTACTTCACAAAAGCTCCCTGTTCCATATTGTGAGGACTTGTCCCACATTTAGTGTTAACATTTTAAAGCAAAAATCTATAGTAAATGATGCAGAAAATATACTATTCGATTAATAACAGACTTTCTGAACATAAATGCAAACATTTTAACAGTGTTCTAAGCTTCTTAGGTAAATATTTGATTAAGTATTCCACATTTTGCTCCTTTGTTCCACATTTTGAGAGGCAATGTTCCACATTTGGGGAACAAAAGGTTGAGAGGTATGCATCTGACTAACTTCATGGAGGATACCCAGCATAAGCAGGCCAATGTACCTTTCCTGGGCACTTATCTCACTGGCCCAGGAGTGGAAGAACATATCACCTGCATCAAGAGGTCTTGTGCTACCCTAGACTCTGTGGCCTCATCCCAGAAGGACCTGAAGAAAAAGCCCAAGAAGCAGACTTTCCAGTATAGGTCCTTTCAGCTAGAGCTTCCCAAACAGCAGCCTCAGCAAGGGAAATACCAAGCCTGACATCCAAAACCCAGGTTCTGTTGCCAAGGTCCAAGAAAGATGGAGCAGGGGTGGTGGTTCCACTCCAGCCAAAGTGTTATCGATGCCACCGTGAAAGCTGCACAGTGAAAGACTGGGGACCTCCCGCCACCTGTCCTGTTCCTGTCTGCACTCCTGGTTGGGGGTTGACTATTACAATGGACAAGTGGGTGCTAGAAGTGGTAAGCAGAGGGCTGCCTCTGGACATCGAGGCTTCCTGCTTTACTAACTTCATGCTCCTTGGGAGTCCAGGGTGTCACAGGACATGCTGTACATCCTAAGGGAGGACACTGCTCAGCTGCTCACAAAAAGAGCCCTATCCCATGTCCTGGATGCTTCGGCCAGCAAAGATTACATGTCCAGGTACTTCCAGGTTCTGAAACAGATGGGTGGCTGGCACACCATACTGAATCTGTATGATTTGAAACAGTTCCTGCAGAAGTGCAAGTTCCAGATGGTCACTCAGAATCAGATAATTTTGTCGCTGGAGCAAAACATGTGGTTTTGCTCCCTGGACCTCCAGGACGCATTTTTCCACATCCCAGTCTGTCCAACCCACCACCAGTATATCCTGTTCCGAGCATAATGTGTCCTGTACCAGTTCCAGGTCATGTTCTTCGGTCTGTCCTTGGTGTTCAGGGTCACCACCATGTGCACAGCAGTAGTGACAGACTTCTTGTGGCATCAAGGTGCCAGGGTGTATCCCTACCTTGATGACTGACCGATGGCTGGGCCATCCAAAGAGACAGTAGAAAGATTCAAAGATCTAGCTCTCCAGACCTGCCAAGACCTTCAACTGCTGGTCAACCAGGATAAATCTGAAATTCTACCCTCTCAAGTGATCACCTTCATTGGGGTAGAACTAGACTCCCTGTGGGCCAAGGCCTGCCTCCTTGCAGACACTGGATCTTACCTCCTTTGCGCAATCATTTTGGATTGGGCTTCTATGCCCTGCCTGAGATTTTGTGCGGCTGTTGGGGTACACGGCGTCTTACAGTAGTGTGGCCTGTTGGGCTTACTGATGGATGCACCACCTGCAGTGGCAGGGTCACAGCACCTGGGCCACTTGGATCAGTTGGTGATAGTGACCCACATGATGTGGGGCAACATCCAGTGGTGGGTGGTCCCAGAATATCTGGAGAAGGAATCCAATTTGTCTTCCCAGAGCCAACCATCACCCCCACAACGGATGCATCTCTGGTTGGGTGGGGAGCACACCTGGGAGACCAGATGCCCATGGATTCTAGTCCCCACTGAAGTCCCATGACTACATAAACCTGCTGTAGCTCCATGTAGTGCAGCTTGCACTGAAGGAATTCTCTTCTTTAATCGGGGTAGGCCATGCAGAGCCAGATGGACAACACCACAATCATGATCTACCTGAACAGGCAGAGTGGAACACACTCTCTTCCCCTGCATTGGCAAGGCCTCTGTACCTGGACCGTCATGCACAGCCTGGCTGCAAATATCCTGACATGTCATGTTGCAGGTGAGAACAGTTTCCTGGCAGATGCTCTCAACCAGGTAGGAGAGATCTTGCACGAGTTGTACCTGAATCAGGAGGAGGTGCACCACCTGTTCTCCCTGTGGTGCATCCCTCTGCTGGATCTGCTTACCTCCTGGAAGAATACCAAGTTGAGGCTGTTTGCTGCCCACCCTGGGGTTGGTGGAACTGCAGCCACAGGTGGGGCCATCTGGCCAGGTAGAGCATTTAGCTCTGGTAACAGCCTCAGGGTCCTTGACAGTGACTATGCTGCCAAAGTACGTCCCACTGGCCGCCCCCATCCCATGTAGGAAATAGGAAGGTGCGGTGCTATTGCTGGTCACTTTGGTGCCAGCTGGGTCATCAATGGCAGTACTTGCTTCAGTGCCGGATTTAGGTCTTTGAGAGGCCTGACACAGCACTGGTTCTGGTGCCGCCCTCAGGGTAGGGGATATTCCCAGTATTGAATTCTGTTCCGGTTCCAGCACTAACCTTGGCACCAGCCCCCCCCCATCCTTCTAGGCCGGTGTCTCCAGTGTTACTGCAGCAAGGTTCTAGATTCACGGGCCTGCAACTTAAAGTCCTCTGTTACTCCCCTTCTGAGGGGGGTATGGAGGAGCATAAGTCTGACCGACTTCATCATTTCTGAAAGCAGCAATGATAACTTTAGCTTAGACACCTCTGACTCTGTTACTTTGTCTGTGTCTCAGGAGGGTTTAACTTTCCAGGTTTTGCTCAGAAACGCACATTCAGCACTCAGTTTCAAGCCTACAGCCACTGACCAGGGTAAACATCTCCAAATGGTGTGGCATAATGTTTCATATACCGATCAGTCTAGCAGTTCCTCCTGTTGGTCCTGCATTGGAGACCCTGTCAGATGCTGTCTGGAGTAGACCTGCTTTAGTAGCAGGTGTCTGCAAGCCGGCTGACAAAAAATAAACTGCCCCCAAAGATATGCTAGTTTAAGTTGCTCAACCTATAGCTGATGTCATTTTTATCCTCGCTTAGAATGGTAAGATTGTTATTCCCCAGAAGATCCCTATTAACAGGGAGTCTCACAAAACTGACACTATGGGCAAACATGCTTATGCTTCGGCAACCATGGGCATGAGGATTTCCAGCTGCCAAGGCCTTTTCTCCAAGTATGAATATGCCCTCCTGAGTAAGGTGAAGGCTGCGGCAGAGTCGCTGCAAGAGTCAAAGATCAGACAAGATATTCTGCCGACCCTCTTGCAAGGTATTGAATCCAACAGCCACCTCCTTAAAGCCTCTATGGAAGCCTTTGATACTGCATCTTACTCTGTTGCTGCAGACATTTGCATTAGGCAGCACTCCTGGCTGCAGACTTCTGGCTTCACCCAGTATGCCCAACAATAGATCATGAATGTTCCCTTTAATGGAACTTACCTGTTCAGACAGCAGGTGGAAAGAACAATTAAGTACTTACCATAACAGTAGATCTTTGAGAGAATCTCTTTCATCAGGCCACACCTATGGAACTATAGCCACCAGACACTAGGACCACATGGAAACTTTTTTGCAAGCAGTCCCCTAGGGACCACCCACCACAACATCTTATGCCGACGTCCTCTGTACATAAACATGGGAGGACCCTCTTTCTCCCCCTTCTCGGTTCCCTGCAAGACATCATACTCAAAGGACCTCCATCTAGGGAACCAGAAGAGAGTTGAAGTTTCCAGCTACCAGGCAAGGCCAGAAGCAGCAGGTAGCCCATCCTGGAGAGAGAGACAGGAGCGAAGAAGCTCTGAATCTAAGGGGGATGGAGGGTGGGATGGCATGGCCTGATGAAAGAGATTCTCTTCAAGATCTACTGTTATGGCAAGTAAATAACTTATTTTCTTCAAGGATATATCTTTCAGGTCACACCTATGGAATAAGTCTCAAGCAGTATAGACAGAGAGACAGTCTGGGTGGCTGAAGGCTAGAGGCCTAGAAAAGGAGGCCTTGAAGCACAGCCAGGCCAAGGCCTGCTTTTTTTCTAGACTCAATGTCCAGACTGTAGTGTTTAGTGAAAGTGTGGACAGTACTCCAGGTAGCAACAGCACACATTTCTGCAGCTGATACATTCTTGAAACAGGCAATGGAAGTAGCCATGCCTCTGGTGGAATGGCCACAAACAACCCCAGGAAGTTCCTTAATGTACTTCCTATATCAAAAAGTAATATAGTTGGCCAGTCATCTGGACAAGCACTATTTAGAAACTGGTGTGCTCTCTTTTCCAGGGGTGAAGGAAACAAAAAGCTGTGAGGACTTCCTGCAGTCCTTCGTACAGTGAACATAATATCTGAGTGTTCTATGTCTGTCTAAAGTATGGAGCAATGCTTCCCCTGGACTGGCATGCTCAGGAAAATAAATTGGCAGGTGGATGGTTTGATTTAATTGGAAACTTTGGGTTGATATGCAAAGACACCTTATCATTGTGGAAAATCAACTAAGGAGGCTCACACATTAGACTCTGAGGCTCTGAAATCCTTCGAGCAGAAGTAATAGCAGCAAAAAATAACACTTTCCAAGAAAGGAAACATAAGCCAAAAGCAGTCAAAGTGAGTTTGTCTAGGACAAAGTTTAGATCCCAAACCAGGACCAGATTGTGGATGAAAGGCTTCAGGTGCAGGATGCCACTCAAGAACCTATGGTCCACAGCTAGCTGTGCCACCATATGGCCATCAATAGGCACATGGAAAGTTAAAATAGCAACCATGTGCACTTTGATAGAAGAGTACTGCAGTCCTGTGTCTGACATGCCAACAACCTCCTTCAAAGTGTGCTCTGCTAGAAAGCCGGGTGCAGAAACAAGGGGTTGCTAGCTCCAAAACTTTTAATACAGCCCAAGAGAGCTCAGCAGTGTGGTCTTCCTCAATGGGAGGAAGACCACACCCCTGGTCGAAGTGCTGGGGAGTGAGTTTGATGATGAGCACACCTGAATTGTAAGGAGCAGCACACATTTTGTTTGAACCTACATGGAGAAATAAAAACGTTTGAATTGAGTACATAAGGTTTGTGGTTTCATTTGCACTTGGAATGCACAGCCCTCTTGGACTGTGTCTGATATGAACAATAAATACTCTAGAATCTGATTCACTGGACAAGTGAAGGGATATAAGTGATGGGAAGAGGAACACAAAGGAAATCGCTTCCACTTCATGGAGTAAGTGGCCTTGGTGGAAGGCTTCCAGGAAGCCACCAGGACATCAGCCACCTTTGAGGACGCTCCAAATCTCACAATGGCTATGTCTTCAGGAGCCAGGCATGGAGATGGAGTGACTTGAGGTCTGGATGGACCAAGGTTCCCTGTTCCTGTGATAGCAAGCCCTTGCACAGGGAGAGGGGTACTGGGGTTCCACTGCTAACTGCTGCAGTAAAGAAAACCAGATTTGACAAGGCTAAAATAGAGTCACAAGAATTAGAGTAGCTCCCTTCATTTGGAGCTTGATTAGCACCCTCTGAATCAGAGAAAAAGAAGGGAAGGTGTAAAGGAACCTCCCTTTTCAAGAGAGGGACCATGCGTCTCGCTAGAAAACCAGATGCCCTGCAGCAAGCGAGCAGAAAAGCAGCAGTTTTGTGTTGACATAAAAGAGGTCCAACTCTGGATGGCCCCACCTGTTGAACAGATCTTCTGCTACCGGAGTCAGCAGTTCTTACTCGTGAATTCTAGACTGCGACCTGCTTAGCCTGTCTACCAGGACATTTTAGATGCCTGTAACATGGACGACCGACCACTCTAAACTGTGTTCTAGAGCCCAGTACCAAACCCTCATCGCTTCCCTGCACAGGGGGTAAGAATGAGTCTTCCCTTGATTGTTTATGTAGTGTACTACACTGATGTTGTCCAACTACACCTGCAGATGCCCAGGGGATAGATGATTCTGGAAGGCTTGCAGACCATACAGAACAGCCTGCATCTCTAGGATGTTTATGTGGTGAGAGGTCTCCACTCTGGTCCATGTTCTTCATGTCTGATGAGCACCCAGATGTCCCCCCCCCAGCCCAGTCCCGAAGTGTCTGTGGTGAGAATCTGCTGAGAGGAGGGGATGAGGACGGAAACCCATTACAACAAATTGCCAGGTTCCATCCACCACTGGAGCACCTTTTGGACAGAAGTTACTAGAATATGCTATTCTAGATTGTCGGGCGCTGATCCCACTGGACTCTTAAGATCCACTGAGGGATCCTTATATGCAACATGACCAGGGGTACCATGACAATGGCTGCTGCCATCAGGCCCGGCAGTCTCAGGAATGTCCTGGCTGTGACACATCTGTTGTCATAAACCAGTTGAGTCTGTGACATTAGGCGCTCTGCCCTGTCCTGGGGCAGGAAGGCTATGCCTTGAGCAGCGTCCATAATTGCCTCTATGTACAGCAGATGCTAACAAGCGGTCAAAACTGACTTGGGCAGCTTGACCGTAATCTCTAGGGCATTGAACACCTGTCTCGTGCATGCTAGGGTGTGAGACACTTGCTCCTGAGACTGAGCTTTGAGCAACCAGTCATCCAGATAGGGGACGACATAGAGTCCCTCTCTCCTGAGGGCTGCTGCCACAACTACCGAGCATTTGGTAGATATCCATGGTGCAGATGAGAAGCCAAAGAGCAATACCCTGAACTGGTAGTGTTCCCCTGAAACAGGAACCTGAGGTACCTCCAGTGGGGGGGGGGGTATATCTTGATATGAAGGTGAGCATCCTGCATATCCAGAGAACATATCCAGTCCCCTTTTTGTAGGAGGGGCAGCAGGCCTTGCAGAGTGACCATCCCGATCTTCTTGTATTGAATACAGAAGTTCAGATTTCTCAAATCAGAATGGGTCTCATGTCCCCTGTAGACCTGGGGACTAGAAAGAATAAATAGAACCCCTGTTCATTTGATTCCAGTGACCTAATTCTATGGCCCTCTTCTGCAGCAGTGTACATACTTCTTCTAGTAGTACTGGTATACGGTCTGGAGGATAAGTTGAGGGAATTAGTGAGAGGTCTAGAGGCAGCTCAATAAATTCTAGAGTGTGGCCCTGTTCTATTCATTGCAGGACCCAAGCATCTATTGTAACTTCCCTCCACTGTTCCAGGTGCAGAGAAAGGAAACCCCCTACCACCACCTCCAGATTTAGTGTTGGAGAGTGGGCATCTACAAAGAAATCATGCTGAAGCAGATCAACTGGCCACAGCCACACTCCCACCCTCTAGGGGCTTTTCAGTCAGCACCTGTGGAGGAGGTTGGGCTGGCAAAGCTGACCATGCTCTGCTTTTGCTCTGTTGTCTGGCCCCTGACCTAGATTTTGTTGGTAATCTCATGAAAAGGTACCCTCTGCTTATTTCTTCGTTATGTGTGGTAGAGGGAATGGACTGACCTTAGAGTCCTTCCCGAAGCTCGCAGGTCAGAGAGGATATCCTGCACATCTGCCCCAGAGAGCTTGAATCCCATGAAAAGGGCATTCATGATTGTTTGCTGGACATCACGTGCAAATCCTACCAACCTCAAGCAAGAATGCCTTCTTAAGCAGATGGCAGCTGCAGCTGCTCTGGCAGTGGCATCTGAAATGTCCTAGGTAAACCTTAACATGTATTTACCCATGTCAGCCCCATGCAATCTGGAGGGTCTTGAGCATCTCCTGCTTCTGGGTACCCTCTGGGAGGGACTGGGCTGCTGCTTTAGCCTTTTCCAGAGGGTGTTCTGGTATTTGACCATATGGGCCTGATAATTTGCTATTCTGAGACCCAATGTGTTAGATGCAAAGGTTCTCTTCCCAGGAGGTCTAGCTGTCTTTTCCTTATCTGGGGTAGAGAACAGAGATGCTTAGGCACCTGAGACCTGCCATGGGCTGCATTTATCATAACTGAATCAGCCTCAGGTTGGCCTGTGAAAAAGGGCTTTCTGGAGGGGGCCTAGTACAGCTTGTCTGCCTTTCTGGGCATGGCAGGAATCATATTTGGTTTGTGTCAGGTAACCAGGGTGGCATCCTGTAGTGCAGCCAGTAGGGGAGAAATGATAAGGGGTGAAGAATCTGGCAAAGTTTGGAACTCCATCAAATTCCTTTTAGTGATGTCTTGCTTCTCAGCATCAAACCTCACTGCAGCTTGCAGCTTCTGCATCATAGAGACGAAAGAGCCTCTCAGGACCTCAGAGTACACAAGGTGGAGTCCTCACTCTTGGTGGAAGTAGTGCAGCCAGAGCTCACAGATGGGCCCCCATATCTTCCTCCTCCTCTTCTTCCTCTTCTAAAAGGTGGTCAAGATTGCATTCATGATCCTTACTGATGGGCTCTGAAGGCTGCAGAGAAGGAAGCAAGGATATCAACACCCTAGAGTGTGGTGGGCATACTGACCTAGCAGGCATCAGCGCTGGAGCTGGTTTAAGGGGCCCTGTCATTGTCGCACCTGGTGTAGGAGGAAGAGGAGGAGGAGGTGTAAGGCACTGTATCATCTCTGAAAAGGAGGAGAGCATCGTCTGCATGTTGATGGCCTGTACTGCAGAGTTGCCTAGCAACATCAACAGGGGTGCCAGCAGCCCCAACATTGATGGGGCTTTGCTGGCCATAGTAGGCCCAGTGGAACTCACTGCCTGAACTGATCTTGTGGTTTCTGAGGTCTGGGTGGCAGGAGGTGTTGCCGCTAAAGCAATTGATGGCGCAGCAGTGGTCGGCATTGAGTCAAGCAGGGACCAGGAGTGCACCGGGGGGAATTTGTCCTTATGCCGCTCCATCTCCCAGTGTTTGTGCTTACCAGAGGACTTCTCTCGGGCCTTAGAGGACTGTGAGCCCAAGGAATGGGTAAGTGATGCGGAGGAGTTTTTTGCCTCGGCGTCATTGGGGTAGCAGTATTAAACTTCTGGTAGATCTCGCAGGCCTTAACATCATGGGCTTCTCCAAGACAGCACACACAGATGTCATGATGGTCAGCTGAATAAATCTTTCCACCACACTTGCAGTAACAAAAAGAGTTTGATTTTTTTTATTTTGGTGGTACATAGGTCAACCGTATCAGTCATACTTATCAGCTAATAGTTCACAATCGATTAATCATATCCATGAGAATGGATGTTCTGAGTATGAATACAATGCATACAAAAAATAGTAATCATCAGTACTTTACACTATAAATAATAAATATATAAATAATGGTTGAAATTCCATTAAACATAGAAACATAGAATTTGACGGCAGATAAGGACCGCTTGGCCCACCTAGTCTGCCCATTTTCCTACCTAACAGATAAGCTGCAGATCCTAGTTAACCAACAGCTTACTTCCTCCTCCTACCCCCCACTAGGACTGCCTTATGTCTGTCCCATGCATTCTTGAATTCCCCCACTGTTCTTGACTCCACGACCTCCTCAGGGAGGCTGTTCCATGCATCCACAAACCTCTCCATGAAAAAATACTTCCTCACATTACCTCTGAGCCGTCCCACTCTATCTTCAAATTGGGCCCCCTTGTTCTTGCACATCTCTTTTTCTGAAAGATGCTACCCTCTTGGACTTTGTTGATTCCCTTGAGGTACTTGAAAGTTTCTATCATGTCCCCTCTCTCCCTTCTTTCCTCAAGGGTATACATATTAAGCTCCTTTAGTCTTTCTTCATATGTCTTCTGGTGCAGACCCTGCACTATTTTGGTTGCCCTCCTCTGGACAGCCTCCACTCTGTCTATGTCTTTGAGGAGATGGGGTCTCCAGAACTGCACACAGTACTCCAGAAGGGGTCTCACCAACTGTCTGTACAGAGGGATAACAACTTCCTGTTTTCTACTATTGATGCTTCTTCCTATGCATCCCAATATCCCCCCAGCCTTCCTTACTGCTTTCTCACATTGCTTGCCCACCTTTAGGTCATCTGATATAATTACCCCCAGGTCCCTTTCCATTTTTACTGTTGTCAGTATCTCACCCCCCATTGTGTACTCTTGCCCTGGGTTTTTGTTTCCCATGTGCATTACCTTGCACTTCTTTGCATTGAATCTGAGCTGCCATACATTTGACCATTCTTCCAACCTTGCCAAGTCCCTTCTCATCCTTTCCACTCCATCTTGTGTATCAACGCTGTTATAGATCTTTGTGTCGTCTGCAAAGAGACATACTTTTCCTTCCAGTTCCTCTGCAATGTCACTTATAAAGACATTAAAAAGGACCGGTCCTAGTACTGAACCCTGTGGTACCCCGCTAGTAACCCTCCTTTCTTCACTGTGCACTCCAATTAATACTACCCTTTGCGTCCTGTTGTCTAGCCAATTTTTTATCCAGGTTACCACCTTGGGGCCCATTCCAAGGCTGGCTAACTTGTGTATTAATCTTTTGTGTGGGACTGTTATCAAATGCCTTGCTAAAATCTAGGTAGGCCATGTCCACAGCCCCTCCCTGGTCTACTACTTTGGTCACCCAGTCAAAGAAATCATTAGATTCGTCTGACACGACCTTCCCATCGTGAATCCATGCTGCCTTGGGTCCTGTAGCCCCACTGGCCTCTAGGTACTCAACAATTCTTTCCTTCAGAAGTGATTCCATCATTTTCCTACCACTGAGGTCAAACTAACTGGTCTGTAGTTTCCTGCCTCTGTCCTGCTCCCACTTTTGTGAGGAGGAATCACATCTGCCCTCCTCCAGTCCTCAGGTACCAACCCATCCTCCCATGATTTGTTAAGAAGAGGTAGTCAAGCGGTGCCACTAGTTCTACCCTTAGTTCTTTTAGAATTCTTGGGTGAATCCCATCAGGCCCCATTGCTTTGTCCACCTTCAATTTTATTAGTTCTTTCAGAACCCTTTCTTCTGTAAATGGACTGTTATCGACCCCCATCTTCAGAGTGTTTCTCTTGTTTAGTTCAGGTACCTCCCCCTCCTCTTCCTTTGTAAATACTGAGCAGAAATATTTGTTCAGTATCCCTGCTTTCTCACCATCCCCCTCTACCCACATTCCCTCCCTTTTTTTAAGCCTCAGTATTCCTCCTTTGGTCTTTCTTCACTCCCTAATGTACCTATAAAAGGTCTTATCCCCCTTCTTAACAGAATTAGCTATCTTTTCCTCGGTTTGGGCCTTTGCTATTCTGACTGCCTTCCCAGCCTCTTTCTGCTTTAACAGATAAAGTTCTCTGTCTTGCTCCTTCTGTGTTTCCTTATATTTCCTGAATGCTATCCTTTTCTCCCTAACCTTCCCTGCCACCTCTTTTGAGAACCATAGCGGTTTTTTCCTTCATTGTGTTCTACTGATTTGCTTTACACAACGGCTTGTTGCCTCTGTGATGGCTGTTTTGATTACTCCCCACTGTTCCTCCACCCCTCCTTCTTGCCTGTTTGCTAGTGCTTTTCTAAGGCACTCTCTCATTTTCCCAAAGTCAGCCCTCCTAAAGTCCAATACTCTTGTTTTTGTATGGCTTGATTGTATGGCTGTGTTTAACGTGAACCACACTGTTTGGTGGTCGCTTGTTCCCAGATGGCTACCCATTTCTAAATCTGAGATTCTTTCTCCGTCCCCACTTGAGAGTACCAGGTCTAAGATTGCTCCCTTCCGAGTGGGTTCCAATACTAGCTGTCTGAGGCATGCCCCCTGTAGGGCATCAAGAATGACCCTGCTCTTGGATGTGCCTGCAGCAAAGGTGCTCCAGTTAACATCTGGCATATTCAGGTCGCCCATCAACAATATCGTCCCTTTTTCTGCCATTCTAATTAAGCCTTCTATCATTTTATTGTCCATTCCTTCCCCCTGAGATGGGGGTCTGTATACAACACCCGTGCGGATTGTGGTGCCATTTCCTGTCTCCAGGGTGACCCAGAGTGCCTCATCTTCTCCCTGTTTACTCTTTAGTTCTGTTGCTTTGATCCTTCCTTTACAGAGAGCTACTCCTCCTCCTCTTTAACCCTCCCTGTCCCTCCTGTAGATTGTGTATCCTGGTATGTTGACATCCCAGTCATGTTCTCTGTGTACTATGTTTCTGTGACTGCCACAATATCCAGGCAACCCTGTTCCATCAAGGCCACTAGTTCAGGGAGCTTGTTATACAGACTACAGGCATTGGTACTCATCACCCTCCACTTTTTGATAGCCTTACCCCCTTTAGCCCCATTCCTGTCCTTACTGCCTTTGCCTCTTTTTACATTTACCTCTGTCCTGCTCCCTAATAACTTCTCTACCTTGGTGTTTACCTCACTAATTACCAAATTTTGTGGGGGAAGGCTGGGATTTCCCTGCTCCTTTTCAGTGCCTCCCCCCTTGGCTAGTTTAAATGCTTGCCAATGAAGCATTTAAACCTCTCACCTAGGATCCTGGTTCCCCCTGGACAGATGCAGACCATCGCTCAGTATAGATCTGATCCTCCAGGTGGCTCTCCAGTCCCAGTGAAGCCAAACCTTGAGCTCCACACCAGTTTTCAACCACTCATTGAATTCCCTGGTGAGGGGTGCCTAACATCATCCTTGCCATAGACAGGGCACCACCGGAAGGTTACCGTATGTGCTACTTGGTCAAGGCCCTCCCCAACTCTACAAACTCCTCTTGCACTGCTCTGATCCCATTCTAGCCAGGTCATTTGTCCCTAGGTGGACAATGACATCCAGCTCCCTCCATTGTGCAGCTCCTCCCACGATCCTGAGGATCCGCTTTTGTCCCTCAAACTGTGGCACCAGGAAGGCACCTTACCTCCCTCTCCTTTTCCTCCCCCATTTCTACCCCCCTAATGACTGAGTCCCCCACCAGGAGTTGTTTCCTTCCCCTGTGGGGTCCCATGCCACCCTCCTGTGGGTCTCCTTTGTGAAGGTTCCCAACATCCTCCTTGGTCTCCACTACAGGTGCCTCCATAGAGGAACCACTATCCACCAGAAGAGTGAATGAATTGTGGAGAGGTACAACTGGAGGGATGCAACTCTGTTCCACCACCCTCGCCCACCCTGGTCCAACCTCTCCTCTTTCTTGGCAACCTCTGAGGTAGTGGCATTGGCTCTGGTGGTCCCTGGGTGGGGGAGGAGGTGCTAACTAGCCAGGTCAGCCTGAGACAGGCAACCTCCTCTCTCAGACCAGAGAGGTGCTTCTACAAATAGGGCAGCATCGCGAGCCTCCAGAATGTCTCCCAGAACACTGCCGCCCCACAGCCATTGCACTGCACTACTCCTATCATGTCTTATTTTGTGTCCCCTCTCCTGTTTCTCTGTATGCTTACTCTCTCCTCTCCTTACAACTCTCACCCTTTCTGTTCTGGGACAGCAACTTCCTATCTTCTTTAGTAGCCTCCTTCTTCCTTGCTCAATGTCAGACCACCAGCAGCTAGGGGGGAGAGTGAGCTACTTTTTTTCCTTTAGGGTTGACAAAACCAATGTTTCTCTATGATCCTTCCCTTCCTACTGCCAAATAAGAAGTTCCTGTTGACAGTCAGATCCAGTGGCTATAAAAGTAGAACTGGCTTAGGGTGGGTGGGATGGAGGGCAATTGATTTTATCTATATAGGGTTGCCAGGTCTGTTGATACTTACACACTTGCTTAACATTAGTGTAATGTATTCTTTCAAGGGCAAGTACTTCCGATAATAAGTTAAGCCAGACCCTATAGTGTGAAGGACCCGCGTCCTTCCATTTAATTAAAATTAATTTAAATGCTGCTATCAAGCGCATGTTTGTAAAACATTGTTTAGGGAAGGATATACCTTCTACTTTTTAGATCTGTGTGGAGTAGCATCCAAAAGGGATTTTTACTCATGCAGCATTGTATTGCTTCAGATATAAAAGACAGAATTGCCTCCCACCATTGATCTAATTTCAGGCAGCTTATAAACATGTGTTCTACAGTTCCAATTTGTGTAAAACATCTTGGGCAGTTAGGCAGACTAGTCGGGTTAATTTTATTCAAATAGTGCGGGGTATAGTAAATTCTGTGAATAATATTAAACATGATCTGCTCTGATCTAAGTGATTTAAGTCCCCATGTCTTTATATTAATAATTTTTTCAATGTGTTTGAGTGGCTACATATATTTAATTTTTAACCCCATTTAATTCTCAAGTCAATGAGATAAGCACTATGTTTTGGGATAATAATCTTATAAATTTGTGAGATCAATTTACATTGACCTGATTAGATCAAAACGTCTTCCAGATTAGATATATTTTTTGTATTACTTTACAATTTCTATTAATGAAATCATGAATCTGCACTAACAGTAACATTGAGAGTTAGGAATACTACACGCCTCTTTCAGATAAGCAAAATCCACTATACACCCTTATAAAATTGCCCGACTTCCACAAGGCCCTTATCATACCAGATTTTAAATGGAATGACCTGAGTGGATGGTGGAAAATATCTGTTCAAATATATTGGGATAAATTTTGAGAAATATGGATTACTTTTTCTGGATGGAAAAATCTTATACCATATATGAAGAGTGGTCTTGGTACATAATGTTAGCTTAGAGAGCCCTTCTCTTAATGGACCAATGTACAGCAAATGCCAAAGATGTTTCATTGGAGAGAAATTTGATTTTATAGCACATGATGTATCACCCCAGTCATCTTTATACCATGAAGTAATAATACTGAGGTTGGCTGCATAATAATATTTAAATTTGTGTAAATCTAATCCAGCTTCTGAGAAGGGTGCACATAGTTTCTCTTTAATTTTAGCCAAGATTTCTTCCCTTTCCATAAAATTTTTTTAACAATCATCCCAGGAGTCAGAGGGCTGGCCGAGGGAGAGGGATTGATCATCCTGAGGACTATTCTCCATCTCTGGGGAAGAGTGTCTGTTGCAATGAGGACCCCTGGTGGAGGCTGGAAATCCTGCATGGCCTGTGCCACATGTTCCGAGGGGCGGAATGGATGCTGGCATCATTGCACATCCCCTCCCCCAGGGAGAAAAAACTATGGAAAAAAATCTCAGCCACAAATGATGTCCCCTCTCTGCTGTCGCTCCCCACTCAGACCTTGTCTGCTGGGGGGGGGGGCAAGCCAGGGCTTTGCAATCCATGTTCTCGTGGAGGGGTCACCCACCCAGCGGAGATGGGGTGGGCAGTAGGTGGGGTCGGAGACCACAGGCATCAGCCAAACAAAAATAATTTTAACAATCACATCAATTTCTTTAAAGAATTTATCATTTAAAATAATGGGTAGTGTCTGAAAAAAGAACATATACTTTGGAAGTACAGCCATTTCAATAATATTTACCTAGCCCATTAGGGGTAAAGGGTAATGTTACCCAATGGTCCAAGATTGTCTTGGTTTCATTAATCAATGGATCAAAATTAAGGGATAACATTTGTTCCAACGTATTATCAATCTTAATATCTAAATATTTAATTTGGGTGACTTTTGGAATTTTAAGGTGTAACAGTGAGACAAAGGGATTTGAATGATGAGGAGTTTCCATGACCTCTGTCTTTGTCCAATTTACCTTATATCCAGACACTTTTCCAAACTGAGATATAATATCCATTACAGGTGGTAGAGAGTAGTTTAGGTCTGTTACATTATTTATTTATTTATTTATTATATCAGAATTACAACCCTTTGAGTCAGGGACTCATTTCCAAAGGCTTCTCGTCTTACAAACAAACATGACGGGGCAGGATACAGACAGTGAACTGGATTAACAGACTTCAGTGCTAGTACATACATTAATCAGCATTATATACAAGTTACAATAATAACAGCCAAAAGAACTGTTTCAAGTTTACAAGGATATATATACCATGGGTAATTTATTTATTTGAAAAGGCCTATACATGTTCTAGCTAAGCAGGAAGAAGAACCCCGAAAATCTAATACAGAGTTAGAGACAGCAGTCAAAATTGGGGAGGGGGGATCTGGCCTCCACATGGGGCTGTATTAGAAGCAGTTACAGTTGCAGGATAAGACCAGATGGTTATGGAGGGATGATTTAAAGGGCCCAATCCTATGTTCAGAAGTGATGCTAGGAGGGAGGGAAGGTGTTAAACCAAGGGGGGCTCTATACTGAAAAGACCTCTGTACCAGGGAGGTCCTGACCCCGGGTACTAATAAGGAGGTTTTTGTGGCGCTACAGGTGGAGACAGTTGGAAGGAATGTGCCGAGTACAGTAGTCACACCAGGAGGGGTCAGTCCTAGGAGAATTTTTTTGGTTCACAAGCAGGTTTGGTAATGCAGACTCTCGTCAAAGCAGAGGAGGTTTGACAGGGAGTATAGCGTACAGGTGTGGATGCACCTATCCACATCAGTTAGTAGCTGACAAGCTTTGTTGATGGAGAGCTTGATTTTGTTAAGAGCTGTGTTGCCAGCCGTTCCATATACCAGCAGTCCATAATCCACCAGAGGTAGGACTGAAGGTCATCTGCATATAAGTGGATACGATGCTCGACACCATTAATAAATGGGCCCTGAATTGCTGTGGATGCTCTAATCACCATGGCTAATGGCTCTATAGCCAATGCAAAAATCAAGGGGGACACAGGGCATCCTTGACGTGTGCCACGCTAGCAAAATATTGGGTGATATAAATCAAAATTGGTTTTAACCCTGGCCACCAGATCCAAGTACAACAAATCCACCCACTTCGAGAATACGGGACCAAACCCATACTTACTCATGATATACTTAATACAGAGCCATTCTACATGATCAAAAGCTTTCTCTGCATCAATAAGCAGTAGTGATAAATCTGTATTAATAGAGAAATCTAAGATATTTATGGTTCGATGAATATTTGATTTTAATGATCTTCCTTTAAAGGGTACCTAAACAAGCAGTTTTCTAAAACTGCAAACTCCAAAATCTGGCTTAATAGTGAAGTAAAGTAAAGGCTGTTGTTTACATGTATACTAAAACTGCATTTATGTAAATAACATAAATGCAGTTTCATAGCTTTTGAAAAATGTAAACATCAGCCTTTCACTTTCAAAAAACAGGCTTGGCTTCTTCCTAAGATGTCTGCCAAGTGTGTTAAGTGATGAGTCATGATGACATCATCAGAGCCAGAACCAGAGATCCACATATATTTCTATAGTGCTAACCAGTTCTTTCCCTCTTTATTTTGAATTACTGTACCCAAATGATCAACACCGTGTATTACCTCATGGATTATTTTGAGCAGTACACATGTTAGGCTATGATTTTGTTCATTCTGTTTACTTTAACTTGCAGAGAATGTTTTTCAATCCTGCTGACTTTTTCTTTGGCAAACTGCATTACAGTGCAACACTTCAAATACCTGATGATCTAGTGGTTATATGATGCTCTGAACTTTGTTTTCTGTTAACCACTAACCTGAAAACTTGCTTACAGGTTTGGCCTGGGAGCACAAGGAAGTTTAGTGACTTGCTTAGGGTCTCACAGCAAAGTACCGGTCTTGTTCAGTTCCAAAGCTCATGCTCTCTTGTTAATTCACAAATAAGGCTTTCTTTTTCCATGTGAACCCCCTGTACCTGGCCTGCCTTCTGTTGAACACCCCACCATCCATACCCTGTCCTTTAGTGCTGCCTGGGGCCGCATATGAGCTTGTGGACTCATGAAGAGAATTCTCACACCTCAGATTGTAATCTTATACCTCAGAGGGTTGTGCACACCTATACTGATATGCATCATCAGCTGGCACTGTTAAAAAATGCCTCCCAAATCACTCTACAGTTCACAGTCTCAATGTTTGACTTCTTCTCCCACAGTAAACACTGAGTGGATCACCACCCTTCTGCACAGTGATGGTAGTATGTACAGTTCCCTGTAGCATTTTTTTCCTCACCTCATTAACCAACAACTAGGTCTTCCTGGAGGGCCAAGCAATAAGCATCATGACTCACCAGAAAAACTGCTGTTCATGCCCTCATAAGGACTGCACTTACAATGTATAACAATGTTATTAGCAGGAAAGGAATACTAATACCTTGAGCAAATCAACCTGACTTCCAGTGTCAGTCTACTCCTTTACCTGTGATCTACAGAACCCTGCAGGACAGTTCCTAGCAATTCTTCTCCAGTATTTTTATGTGCTCTACTCCACAATGTGAGTTGACTGGCTACCACCCTTCCAAATCTTGAATGAGCTATACACAACTCCCTCAATACTGTCCTAACAAACATCAACATCCCCCAACCCGAGGGTAATCTCCCTACACTGAATTCAAGTAACAGTTTAGGTGCAGCCCTGCCACTCTGAGTATTTGTCATCGCTGGCTACTCTCATCCACAGTCAGGTAGTGATCACGATGCTGGCAGCCCCAGATGTCAGATCTCACCGTGATCTGCTCAGCACAGTCCTTCATGTCTTCAACTATCCTAAATACAGATGTACCCTGCTGGAATGGCCTCTTCAGTCTCTATTTGGCATTCATTCTTCTCACCTGCTCCTCACACCAAAAACTGGTGAGTTCACTACCCTTCTGCATCATGAACGTGGTTAGTACAGTCTTCAGCGTTATAGTTACATATTAATAATAAACATGATCTTCTGGTAAGCCAGGCTGATAGCAGCATGGCACAAGTGGAAAAATAGACTTTCCTACTCATATAAGATCTAAGCCGCCTATGATTAGGCCCTATTAAATGACGTGCATAATGATGTGTACACCCATTATTTAATAGTGCCTAATCAAAGGTAGCCTAGATCTTTTAAGGATAGGAAAGCCCATCATTCCCCTTGTTCCCTGCTACTATGAGCCTGACTTACTGGAAATATATGTTTATATTTGATATGTCAAAATAAAACAGGGACTGTACTACTTGCATTCATGATGCAGAAGGGAGATGAGCTCACCTGTTTTTGATGTGAGGGGGAATAGTGAAGAATGAATACCAGAGGGGGACTGAGAAGGCCACTCTTGCAATGTACTGCTATATTCAGGGAAGGGGAAGACAGAAGGAAAGAAGTATGAGCAGAGTACTGTGAGAAATAAGATGTGGGGCTGCCAGCACCTTGATCACTACCTGACCCCGTTGTCCCGGCCAACATTCCCCTTCCCATAAAACTAGTTCATGCAATTGTCCAAGGCTGTGTGTGGATATTAATGTATGGAACAGCTGCCACTACACATTCAGTCACTTCACTATCAGTCTAGTATTGCTTGTAAAGCACTTTGGGATACAATGTGTATGAAAAGGAAAATTACGTACCTACGTTAATTCTTGATCTTCTCTTGTATCTTCACCATTCATTACTTACTGGGTGTAAGTTGAGGCTGACACCGTCACGGGAGCTTTTTTTTTTTTTGTTAGTGTTGAACGGCCCTGCCGAGAGCTTGTCATTACAACAGGCATGAGGGGCGGCCATAGGAAGGCGATCACCCTCCTCCAACTCAGTTCTGTGAGCCGAGAGGCAAAATGAAAGCAGAAAATATAGATAAGCGAGGCAAGATAGCGAGGATAGCAAAGCAAGGAAGAATGAACTGAAAAGGAATAAGCCGATGGAGGAAGGACAGAGGAGATAAGAACATCCTAGCCTAGGGAGTGCAGGGCCTTCCTACCTGGGCGACTCTAGGAGGAGAGATGAGTAAGGAAATGAGAAAATAGAAGAAGAAGAAGAAAGAGAAGAGAGAGATGGATGTTGAAGGGACAGAATGCCCAACGAGCATAGTTAGCTTGTAGCTGAAGGCTCACTAAAGGGGAGCAAGAATCCTGGAGATAGAGCTGAAGAGAAGGTTCACCGAACCCGCTTAGACAGACTCAGAAGGGCATAGTCCTCATCTTCAACATGCCATTAGCTCTGACACCCACTCGGGCTCCTGGCCGTGGAAGGCCTTTAACTGGAGGACAGCTGAGGAGGGAAGAATAAAACCCTCGCGAGCATGAGAGCGCTGCTCAGGGTTTGAAATGGAAATGTAAGCCTTTCAGGCGTTCCAAGAAAGAACGGGACCCAGACTGACTGGCTAAGGCCGGCCAGGCTTAGGCTGGCTAAGATTGGATATGGTCAGTAGAGTTTACATTGTAAAATTGTCCAGGAGGACACTTAAAGGGAAACCACTTAGCAAAACAGCAGAAGGATAGCCTACCTTCTCATTTGCCTTCTTGTTTGATTTCTCCTTTTCTTTTTTTTTTTTTACTAGATGCATGACCCAGATACCAAGATGCCTATAGCAGTCGGAGAGAGTTCCTCAGCTTTTTTTTTTTTTTTTTTTAGAAGAGAAAGGAACAATTCGCTCTCCCTCTGCTCTGCAAGGCAAGAATAGAGGGGGATTAGATTCAGGGCAACTATCTCGAACACGGGATTGCAGGATCAAACTGAATAGCCTGAGCCAGGCCAAACAACCCCAGAGGTATCTTTCCATAAGAATAGCAAAGAGATAGTTGTGCAGTCTGATCGCCAATGCAATCCACGAGATGGCCCATGAATCTTAGAGTAAATAATTTTCTGGATTTTAAACCCCCCCAAGAAGATTTTTTTTTTTTTTTGGAAAATGAAGCAATTTTCCATATTTTATATAAATGCAGAGAGAGGAAGGAGACGGAGGTGGAGAAGCCACAGGAAGAGGCCACTGAGGGGATGGTGGGCAGGTGGTATGAATGGATGAAGATACAAGAGAAGATCAAGAATTACGGTAGGTAATGTAATTTCCTATCTTCCTTGTCAATCTTCACCATTCATTACTTCCTGGTGAGTACTAAGCTCTTCTTCCCTGGAGGGGAAGAGGCCATACCCTGAGGGAACAAGACCCCAGCCTCTGTTGGTGAGAAATAGAAGGAGAAGACCCTGCTTATTCAGAAAGCCTAAGGGAGAAGAGCTAGGAGGTGCCTCCCGAGGACGAGGGAGACGGAGGAGCCCCTGTAAAAGTCTCCTAGCTCTGGAAGAGAAAGACGGGTCCCCCGAAGGCGCCGAATCACCCCACGCCGGGCCAGGGGTGACAACCTGGAAAGACGGCTGAGCAGCCGTCCGCCTGATGCAGATCGCTGTCCCCAAGAAGCCTGGAAGCCACCTCATTGGCGCCATAAGATGCCCTTGCTTGTGTCTTGCCAGCTCCAGGCCTACCGCTGGAGGGCAACGGCTTGTCTGGTTTGCTCTGATCAGGCATAGATGCCAGCAGCTGGGACATCATCGACCACAGATGCCGGTTGTAGGCAGCGCGGTGAGCCTGATGTGATGCAATACATGCACTCGCACGAGAAGAAGAGAACACTTTCGCCCCAACGGTCGAACTGGAGAGAGTCCGAACCGTGGGCGGTCGTGCGCCAGGCAACGCGCCAGAAGGAGTATCCAGGTATACCAACCTGAGGACGGGTTGGGAAGGGAACCTAGAGACTCAGAGGCACAATACCTACGCTGGCAGTCCGCCAGGGCTGGGAAGAAGCGCAGGGGACTGCCATGACCGGATAGACGCCCCGGAAGGGATAGGCCAGGAAGGTACCACCAGATGCTGGGCACTGAATTCACCAAGGAATTACACGCTCCTGCTCGGTATTGTCTCTTCAACGTAGGAAACTGGAGATCCTCACCATCCTCGAGAGGAAACGCTGATATTCTGTGAAATCAGCATCGGAGGACAGATGAGTTAGGGGGTTCCTCTCCTCGGAGGAGGGAGACGAGGATGATGGGGAACTGGAATGCCCAGAGGATTCCTGCGGGGTGGGGAGAGTCGAAAGACCCGCCATGCATGTATCTAACATATGAGGGAAGGCGCCGAGAACCCTGAACTGCCCCCAGGATAACGGACCCGTGAGGACCGACATGGCCTGGGAGCGGGTGGAAGGCAGAGATGGGAGAGGGGCACCTCCGCTGAGGTAACTTTTTCTGCGAGGGCTCTGGAATCCGGGGAAAGGGGCCTGGAAAGAGGGATCCCGGATATCAGACCAGGCCGCAGAACGGAACTCTGGGGAAGCGGAGCCTGGAAGAGCCCTGGGGAGAACCTCCCCATGACGACGCTGGACCGTATGGATCCAGAAGGGCAGTCCGCAACGCCGCCGGAGGACACCCTAGAACCCTGAGGGAGGGGCGAGGCTCTGCACTGCCCTGGCCACCCCCCGGAGTGGCCAAAGAAGACCGAGCAGCAGACCCCTGCCCTCAACCCTCGGACCCGAGAGGCCCTCCCACTCACAGCGTCCCCTGTCCCTAGAGAGGGCAACAGCACCCCGTTAAGGTAGCTGTCACCGGCCTCCAGAGAGGGAGCCTCCCTCGCGCCCCACGCCTGCCCCCGGGCTCCCGCCACCCCCAGCCGGGAACCCTCAGGAGACGACTGAAGGGGGACAGAGGAGGGGCCCGCTGCGCCGCTCTGGCACCTCTAGCCACCGGGACCCAGACTCGAGGAGTGGGGTGCCAGGATGGGTCCACGTTTGAATCATCGCCCGAGGAGGACGAGATCAGCAGGACTCAATGCTGGCCACCCCAGGGGTCCTTGAGGCTGCTGGGCCAACGCCCCCGGGTACTGGCGAGGCGCCGCCGCTTCTTTCACGCCGGTAGCAGCCAGGTTTGGGGCTCATTTCAACGGGCGCCGCGCGGCCGCACCGCCGGAGGGAAGGATAAGGCCCACGGCGCTGGCGCTGCCGGAAAGCGAGGGCGGCACCGCTAACGGCGCGCCATTTGTCTATCGGGCGCTGCCGAACGGACCGAGGCTCAAAGCGGTACCGCCAACGGGCGCCACCGATCACCGGCGCTGCTAACGGCGTCGATCCTGGCAGCGGCGCGCTTAACGGGCGCCGCTTGATTGGCCGGCCGCTGAACGCGCCGGGATTCCAAAACAGCTCCGAAACAGCACCGCATCGATCACCGGCACCACGAACGGCGCCAGGATCCCAAACGGCGCCTGGCGGGCGGCATCAAGGGGTCCACCCGAGGCCAGGCCTAAAAAGTCGAGGCCCCGCCACGGGGAGCCTGCACCAAGAGGCAGTGGGCTTGCCGAGGCGGTGTCGCGCGCGCCCGGGAGGGACTACGACGCCCCCGACACCGTGGAAGGGGCCTCCTCGGCAAGAAAAGACGAGGGACCCCTCCTCCTCAGACCGTATAGGCCCGGAGGGGACCCGGGAAGGCCTAGAGACCTTACCTGAGAATCCCTTTGAGCGACGCCGCCCCTCGGTCGGCGGGCTTTGCCGAGCTTGAACGCTGGGACTTCGAGGACACGGCGGTCCATGGAGAAACAGGGCGCCGTAACGAATCCATGTCATGGTTGGTCCCAGGCAACGAAGACAAACGCTATGCCGTCCGAGACGGAGAAATGCCGCCACAGTAACACCGACGCATAGGGCGCGCCGCCTGCTTTCAAACACGCTAGCTCCGGAACCGGACATAACGCGAAATCAACAAGAAAAATCAGTAGGAAAGCACACCCGGCGCCGCTTTAGAAATAAAAAAGAACGGTCTTACCGATTAGCGTCGAGTGTGCGGGAAAGAGGAGTCGCAGACGCAGTCAAAATATGGACGCTCCGAAACAGGTGCTGCCTCGACGGCGGGAGAAACAGAACTGAGTTGGAGGAGGAGTCGGTCGCTACTAACGGCCGCCCCTCGCGCATGACGCCGCTCTCGAGGGCGGGGCCGTTAGGCAACTTTAAAAAAAAAAAAAAGCCTGTGATCGGTGCGCGCCCCCGGCTTACACCCAGGAAGTAATGAATGGTGAAGATTGACAAGGGAAGATACCACTATACAAATGCTGATTCTTATTATTATTATTATTTCCCATGGAAAAAGAAGACAAGACAAGCATATATTTCAGTTTTGAGAAAGTATGAACTCTAACACTGGACTGCACAAGAACTTTACTACAAAATAGTGGTGGCTTTAGGGGCTGGTGAAGGGTGTGGATGCAACCCCCCCACACATAGTAACGTACTTGCTTGCTGCTGCTGCTGCTGCATTTCACTTTGTTAAAGACGTCTGATTTATTGACTGTACAAATGTTTACATTCAAACTGTGGATTACATTTGTAGGTTCTGTCAAAAATGTACTAGAAAAGAATAGCAGAAAATATAAAGGTTTAATAAAAATGTTAAAAAGTGCATATTAAGCATGCATACCACCCCAGCACCCCCATTGTAGCATCCTAGATCCACTGTAACCACTAGACCACCTGGTTATTCAAGATTTGTACTGCACTGTGGTTTGCCACAGAGAACGTTGGTTAGATTAAAACTCATTTTCAGCATGTTAAAGAATACAAAATGAACAGAACCATAGCTTAACATCTGCATTATACAAAATAATGCACATGGTTTTGACCATTTGGGTGAAACAATTCTATACAAAGGGAAAAAAAGAACTAGTTAGCACTATAGAGAGCCATATATATATATCTCTGATTTTGGCTCAGACAATGTCATCACATAACACATTTGTCAGCCATAGTGATGCATCGAATTTAAAATTCGCAGGTGAAGTGAGTGCGAAGTGCCCACTTTGCGTTAGTTGCAGGCTACGCGAAGTGGACATTGAGGAGTACTCACTTTGCCTTTTCATAATGAGTTGACTTTGTGTTGTTATTCAGCCTTAATGCAAAGAAGGTGGAATGACAGCAAAAGGCACGTTAAGCAGCCCCCCCACACACACACACATCACATGGCTCACAGTACTGTAAGTCACATGCTCCTTTAGCCAGCCAGGCAGGAAGTGAGTCATATGAGCAGATACTTTCACTTTCTCCTTTGCAGAGATAGAAGGAAGGATAGTGTAGGAGAGGAGTGTGTATTTGTTGTTTAACTTGCTTCAGCATTATAAAACCCAGCAGCTTTTTTAAAAGCTAATTCTTTAGTTTTTGTTGTACTGTTTTGAGTTCTTTTTTTGTAACTGATTTATTTGTTTTATAAGTTTTGTTTTGTGTAAGTGTGTGTGTGTGTGTGTGTCTATGTGTGATTGTGTGTGAGTTGGTCTTCGTCACGTGACACGTCAGAGTGGAGAGGGAAGGAGAGTTATGGACCAGGGACAGTCTGTGGCCCATGCTGGACAGAGTGGAGTGCGGACACATGGGGGTCAGCGTGGGCGGGTGTCGCTGGACCGTTCCAGAATATGTCATCCACCCCCGGAAGCAGCAGCACCACCAGTGCCACCGCCACATCCAACAAGTTCACCGCCACCACCACCACCATCTGTACCAGCTGCAGGAGCTCCAGCAGCAGCACCTCCCACTCCACAGCAGTGGGTGGAGCACCCCCAGGGGCATGACACTGCTGCTGGCAATACATCTGCCCCTGTTGTGCCTGGTCCCCCCCACAGCTCGATAGTCTGGCAGTTTTTCAACTGTGTTAGGGGGGACAGGAGCATCATTGTGTGCCTGCTTTGTGGTGTGCAGGTGCGCCGTGGCCCCCGGGGGACACATCTTGGGACTGGGAGCCAGAGGACACACATGCTAAACCACCACAAGGTGGAGTGGCAGGCTGCCACAGAACAGGCCAGGCTTCCACCTGCTGGCCCTTCTGTGGCAGTGGCAGTGGGTGCTGCTGCTGTGCATCACCAGAGCAGGAGGAGGGCCAGAGCAGCAGTTGCTGCTCCACCACTACCCCCACCACTGCCACCAGCACCACTCTTACTACCACCACTACCTGCCTTTCCTCCCGCAGCAGGGGAGTCCGCCATGCCTGCAACGCAATCAGAAGTAGCACTGCTGTGGGTTACAATGGAGGAAAATAATCAGAGGGTGGGTGCTGTCCAGCAGCAGGTGGAGCGGATCGCGCAAGAGTAGCTACAAATAGTGTTGATGCTTCATCTGCTGCTGGAACATCATGGGATCGAGCATTAGGTTTTGTTTTTGGCCCCCCCCAGTGCTGTACTGTTTTGTTTGTTTCATACCAGACAGAAGGAAGGCCTAAAGGGAAGCCGTCAGCAACAGGAGTGCCTGCATCGTGCCCCCCTGCAAGGCTTACTGTCAGGTTAAGCCTTTTAAGTATGTTGAGGCATTTTTCTCACGTCGCAACATACTTTATTATGCTAAATAAATGTCAGCGACCCGGTACTATGGCAGATGCTATGGGGGCTCCATTATGCGTAAAGGTGCAACGTCGACGTACCATGCACGTCAATACAAAACTATTTGAAGCGCATGGTACATCTCCGCTGCACCTTTCCTTTACACATAATGTGGCCCCCATAGCGTCCGGCATCCTTCTGGGTCGCTGACCTTTTTTTCTTAAAATAAAGTATGTTGCGGCATGAGAAAAATGCTGCAACATACTTAAAAGGCTTAACCGGAGGGTAAGTTTTGCACTGCAGGGACGAGGGAGCTCCTGTCGCTGATCGTTTCCCTTTAAATATATACATGCACATACAGTCATACATGTTCCTTATATGGGTGACTTACCTCCAGAGTAGTCTCTCTTTCTCCGCATGTCCTTACATTCCATAGTGCAATACTTTTCTGGCCAAAACGCTCGTAATTTCAGTAAACCGGGGATCAGAAGACTTCCCAAGTTCCCGTTCTGAAGATCCACCCAAGTTCCGCCAACTTGCTCAGCAATGTTATGATGTGATGCCAGGGAGAGCACGGGGGCATGCTTTATTACAGTGAATGGCTGGCAGCTTTCTGAAAGTTTCTTTATGTTACAATGGTCAGTTTATGGTGAAACGAGGGCACGTTTCCACTAACAAGGCTCTTGTTAGTTGAAACACCCACGTTTCTACACAGATACTGGAACTTGGTGGCAGAACTTAAGCGCTCTTCAGAATGGGAAGTCCTCCGGGACCCGTTTTACTGAAATTACGAACATTTTTGCCAGAAAAGTATTGCACTGTTTAAGGACATGTGGAGCAAGAAAGATTCCCCTGGAGGTTAGGGACTAATATATTGGGTGTAATACTATCCATAACTACGTAACTTGGTGAATCTCTTTAAAGCAGCAGTGCAGCAATCTGTTGAAACTTTTGACATATACTTTTTTATGCTATTTTACATTGCCACTTTACTTACATCCTGACTTATATGATACTATCCTTTCCAGTATTTGAGTCTGCTTTAGTACTTTGTTTTTCCATGTGTGAGATAGTAAAAGGAGCACTCCTTTTAATATGGTGAATATGGTGCAGACCAGTTCTTCGTAAGTATTTTGCGCTGCTTTTCTCCATCAGTTGTTATATATTATTTCTGTTGTCAAATTAACAATTATGCAGCAGGCAGTGTTTTATGACATCACAGAACAACAGTTGTTCAAAAACAGCTGCAAATAGTGCTAAGAACCTGGTCAGAACAATATTAAATGGCGTGCTCCTTTTTTATTCTCAGACATGATAAAAAGTAGTAAAGCAGACACAAATTGTGAAAAGAAGGTTATCATACAAGCCATCAGGTAACTAGTGGCCTGCACCGGCGGCGGCGCCAGCGGCGATGTAAAATAGCATAAAAAACTATGGTCAAAATTGTCAGCACATTGTTGCAATGCTGCTTTAATTTATAACTTAAGTATGACATTATGTGCTCACAATCACAACACACAAAATGCATCTGTCTTCTGTCCAGAAAATTGACACTTGCTAAGGAAGTGAAATGGTAGCATCACGCCACATGCAAAGTTCCCCAGAATTTATTGCGCAGTCACTCCTGCACACAGTGGTGGCACAGAGTCCCCATATTTTTTTTGCATGCCCAAAATGCATCCACCTTGTGTACAGAAATTTGACAAGTGGTAACACAGTGAAATGAGACTGTTTCAGTACATACAAAGTCCCCCAGAATTAATGGCGCACTCAGTCATGCGCATAAAAGTGGCACAGAGTCCCAGATTTTTTCTGCAGGCCCAGAATGCATCCTCCAAGTGTCCAGAAAATTGACAAGTGGTAACAGGTGAAATGAAACTGTTTCAGCACATACAAAGCCCCCAGAATTTATGGCACACTCAGTCATGCACATAAAAGTGGCACAGAGTCCCAGATTTTTTCTGCAGGCCCAGAATGCATCAAGTTCAAGTTTCAAGTTCAAGTTTATTGCAGGAAAACTCCATTGAGCAAGCTCATTCACAAGGAGGTCCTGTGACATAAACACTTAAAGTACAAACACAGATAGGTAATAACAGTATATACATGAAATACACGTTACATGATGCAGGCTGGATATACATACAAGGGTACCACACAGGGTGACCGCAGGTGGTAAACATTGATATGAGACAGGGAAGCGACTTATAGGTTGCATACTGATAAATGAAACATGATGACTGGTGTGATTAGATTTAATCAAATCAAATCAAATCAAATATACAGTATTTTGGAAGCTAGAACAAATAACAGTCTACAACTGATATGGGAGGGAGGAGAGATTTGATAGAGTAGCAGTGGAGCGTAAGCAAAGATAAAGCCAGGAGTAGAAGGGAAAGGGAAAGCAGTTAATATGACAAATCAATTATACCTTACCAGTGGATAAATATGGCACACATGGGGAAGGAAGAGACTTAATGACAGTTACAGGTGTCTTTTATTTTGGCTGAACTTAGCGATTTGTAGAAGTTTATTGAAACTGTGCTAGTTAGTTTCAGTACGGTTTGTAATTGGTTCCAAATGGAGGAGGGCATATGCAATAGCACGCTTACCAAAGGAAGTCGCGTCCTTGGTATGTCAAGCATAATAAAGTCAGATTTTCTTAACGTAGTATGCACTATGTGAGATAACTAATAAGGGAAGAGAGATAGCTTGGCAATTTCTGCAGGAGCAGTTTAAGAGTCCATAGCCCAGCATGGAGCAGGCGTCTAGTAGTAAGGGATGTCAACCAACAGCTGCATATAAGTCACAGTGGTGCGAGCGGTAAGGAGTTGGTAATGAACCGTACGCACGGTGATAAAGGATGTCCAGTTTACTTAGATTTACAAGAGTGGTGGAGGAATAGATTACATCGCCATAGTCAAGTAGGGAGAAAAGTGGCCTGTACAAGCTTGTTCCGAGTTTCAAGGGGGAAAAGGGGCCTATTTCTGTAGAAGAAACCTAACCTTGCTTTTTAACCTTCTAGAGACATCTTCGATGTGGTCACTAAAAGATAATTTATTGTCGATCCAGATACCTAGATATTTAAATTTGGTTACAACTTCCAGAGGCTCGTTTAGCGTGGTGACAATGAAGTCTTGGGCAAGAGTATTGGGGGCCTGAGACAGCACTGAGGAGAATATCATCGCTTTAGTCTTCTTGGCATTGAGCAGAAGCTTTACCTTTATTAAATTATGCTCAAGTTGTGCAGTCCGCTGAAGCACCCTTGACTTCAGATAACGATGAGCCAGAAGTATACAACACAGTATCATCTGCAAAAGTGCAGATTGGACGTAGATATGTTAGCATCTAAGTCATTGATGTACAGAGAAAACAAGATAGGGCCTAAGATGGATCCTTGGGGACTCCTCTGCAACTGGCAAGGCAGCAGAAGAAAACCTTCGCCTCTACTTTTGGAATCTTCCAGTTAGGTAGCTAGAGAACCACTGGGTGGTATGGTATGTGGCAACAACTTTGCAAGGCAATTGACTAATAGTTTGTGATCAACAGTATCAAAAGCTTTGCTGAGGTCCAAAAGACTGCACCAGTTACCTTCTTAGCATCTATAGCAGAGATCCAATCATTGGTTACTTTCTAGTGCAGTGATTGTGCTATGATTAGCCGGAAGCCAGATTGAGCTGGGTTAATGAGAGAGAAGGTTTCCAAGTGAGTTTTAACTGAATATGGATCAGTTTTGAGAACTTTAGAAAGGATAGGCAATATGGAGATAGGCCTATAGTTGTTTACATCGCATGGGTCACCAGATTTAAATAGAGGAGGATATGTGCTGATTTCCAGCAGGACGGCACAGCAGCAGATGTAATGGAAGATTGAAGATGTGGAGAATTGGGGCAGTGAGATGGGCATAGCCTGACCTTAGGAAAAAGGGTTCCAAGCCATCGTCCCCTGCACTTTTTTTGGTGTCTAAGTTAAGAAGAGAATCTTCTACTTCTTTATAAGTTATCTCGCGCAGTTGGAAGGGACTGGGTCCAGGACTAGATGTGGCGGAAGGGGTATGCATCCTCCATGTGTCCAGAAAATTGACAAGTGGTAACACAGTAAAATGAGACTGTTTCAGCACATGCAAAGTCCCCCAGAATTTGTGGTGCACTCAGTCATGCGCATAAAGTAGTAGTAGTAGTAAAAAGTTTATTTCTGATATCAGAAACAGGATAAAACCCAATTTAGCATCAGCTAATTTACAATGGGGTCCTACTGTGCAAAAACATCAGTTTCATTTTAGATACATACAGATACGCACATTATACATACATGAAACACAATACATATATGACCAAAAAGAAAACAAATAATAATTACAACAATAAACCATATTTACAAACATCTCATGTACAACAAATTTTTAAGGACATTGCTTCCTTTACAAGCCATTATTTTATTTCATTCCAAGATATTTTATTTATACTTGACCTCAGGTGACCTGACAATGAATTCCACAATTTTGGACCTTCATATACATAACAATGTTGGCCCTTCACTGTTCTCATAAGTGGCACCTTAAATTTTACTTCCCCTTCAGATCTCAATCCTACCTTAACATTCCACTCCTCCAGAAACTCCACTAGATATCCTGGAGTTTTTTTAAGGTAACAGCGATAAGTTAACCATTGCACATGCATATTTCGCCGTTCTGTCAAGGATATCCAATTTAAGTTACTGTAAAGGTTGCAATGATGTGTTTTCCTAGGTGCATCCAAAACAAAACACGTATATCTATTATAGATGACATCAAGCTTTTCTAAGTTGCTCCTAGCTGCCCCTTTATATATGACATCACTATAATCGATATGCGGAATTATCATCGAATTCACAATCTTTAATCTGACATCAAATGAAAAACAATTTCTATGCTTGTACAATACCCCCAACTTTTTACACAATTTTTGTATTTAGTTATCAATATGAAAATCCCAACTACAATGAGAGTCTAACCAGACTCCCAAGTATTTATAACAATCCACAGAGGCCAGGCTACACCCATCCAATGTCTTAATATCCAAATCCACAGATACTTTTTTATTTGAAAACAGCATTACCTGTGACTTTTGTGAATTTAAAACCAAACCATGTTCTGAAAAATATATTTGTAGTATATTGAAACAATTCTGTAATTTTTCCTGTATAAATCCCACAGATTTCCCTTCAAGATACAAAATTGTATCATCTGCATACAAATGGTGCCATACATCGTTCATCAGATGTCCGACACCATTTGTATATATATCAAATAGGATGGGTCCTAGCACTGACCCCTGAGGAACCCCAGAATTAATATTTAGATAACCAGATACAAAATTACTACCTAACCTAACCCTTTGTTGTCTACCATCCAGGTAGCCATGGAACCAACCCAGGGCTCCCTGGCTGAGGCCTACAGATCTCAATTTTTCCATCAATACCTGATGTCCCAAAGTGTCGAAAGTCTTTGACAAATCGATATAAATTGCTCCAACCAGAAGGCCCCTATCCATGGCCACCTGGATGTCCGACACAACCTTGACAAGTGCAGTAGTAGTACTATGTTGTGCCCTAAAGCCTGACTGATATTTATTGTATTTTTTGTTTTTTTCAAGATAACTGTTTAACTGAGAAACCACAACTTTTTCAAACACTTTAGAAGTAACCGAAAGCAATGATATTGGTCTATAGTTCCGCATATCATTTTTCTCACCTCCCTTAAACACTGGTATCACTTCTGCCTGTTTCCAGACTAGTGGGTAAGTACCAGTCTTCATTGAAAGGTTAAAGATGTCAGTCAGTATTGGAGCTATTACTGGGGCAGCAATTTTAAGCAAAAAGGATGGAATCCCATTTGGACCTTGGGCCTTATTTATATTTAATTTTAATAATTCCCGATAAACTTGACATGGAATGATATTTTGGAAGCAAAATAATGGACCATTTTCATCTCTCTTTTCTTGATTTCTCTCTTGCTTGATTATACAAGAAGAAAAAATTACTCACCTTAGTAATGTTGTTTCTTCTAATGGAGTCTTGCTATATTATGACAAATGCAGTTTGTCCCACCATTAGAACTGCTCCGGAGGTGAAAGCGTTAACTTCCATGCAGAGCATGGAACTTAGAGCGTGAGCTCGGTTAAAGAAGCTCTGTTAGGGTGGTTTCAAACTGAAACCGTCAGATCTTTTCGAGCAAAACTCACTAAGGCTCTGTGTGGAAGCTGTAACCTACACTAGCCAACTGGCTGCTAAAATATTCACACATTTTCCTGGTCCCAACACCAAGACTCAAGTCAGGGGACCAGAAAAATAAGATAAAATAACTAAATAAAACACAACACCCAAACATAAAAGAGGGCACCAATAAATGCCAACAGTGGACTGCCCACCCCATACCCGAAGTAGAAGTTCTGAGAGGGGCAGGCTGGGGGGGAGGTCATAATATAGCAAGACTCCATTAGAAGAAACAACATTACTAAGGTGAGTAATTTTTTCTTCAAACAACATGAAGTCTTGCTATATTATGACAGATGCGAGACTACACAGCAGTACCTCCATGGAGGAGGGACAGAACCTACTTAGGGAATAGGCTCTGAAGCATGGCTGTGTTAAACCGAGCATCCCTCCTGGCCTGATATCCAGGAGTAATGCTTGGTGAAAGTAGTGACTGTTTTCAAGTAGCTGCTTGACATATCTCCAAGATAGAGATGTCTCTAGCAGCAGCTAGAGATGCAGCTGTACCTCTGGTAGAGTGAGCCTCAGGCCTGAGGGGAACCTTACCCAGCTTGATAGCAAAATTGGATACAAGAGATGATCCACCTGGCAATGGATCTCTTAGTGGCAGGTCTCCTTTCCCAACTTCACTATAAGTGAGAAATAGTTGGAGGAGTCAAACCTGTGACCCCGGTACGCTCTATGTAGTAACTTAGGCCCTCTTAACATCTAGCTGTGCAGCCTCCTCTCACCAGAGGAGGAATGGTCAGTGAAGAACACTGGAAGTGAAATAGATTGGTTAAGGTGGAAATCCAAAACCACCTTAGGTAAAACTTCCTGTTAGTCCTGAGGACTACTTATCCTGTGAAAGGAAATAAAGTCAGTCTCCACTGATAAAGCCTGTAACTCACTTATGCGCCTGGCAGAAGTGATGGCTACTAGAAATACAGTTTTCCAAGTCAAATACTTAAGCTCTGCCAAAGACAGAGGCTCAAAGGGGGGTTGCATCAGCTGAGCAATGCAAACATTAAGATCCCAAGCAGGGGCAGGGTCCCTGAATGGAGGATTGGTATGAAGCAATCCCTTAAAAAACTTGGAAAATACAGGGTGAGCAGAAAGAGAAGAGGGCTTCCCTGCTGAAATGAAGGCAGAGACAGCTGCCAAGTGCACTTTCAGGGTAGCTGGTCTCAGTCCCAAAGAATTAAGATGGACCATATAATCCAATACAGTGGGTAAATCAGCAGATTCCGGGGAAATATGCTTCCCAGAACACCATATGGAAAACCTTTTCCACTTGGAGTTCTAGGTAGCCCTGGTGGAAGGCTTCCTAGCAGCTTTCAGGATTTCGAGAACACTTTGAGGAAGTTGTAGATCAGCAAACTCTAACTGCTCAAGAGCCAAGCCTTGAGATTGAGGGATTTGAGATTCGGATACCAAACTCTCCCCTGAGCACAGGTTAACAGATTGTGGTTCCTGGGGAGACACAGGGGAAGATGGGCTGCTAAGGACAGAAGGAGTGGGTACCAGGGCTGCCTGGCCCAGTCTGGAGCAATCAGGATCATCTTGCAGGGCTGAGACCTGATTTTGACTAGTACTTTGAACAGGAGAGGGAAGGGGGAAAGGCATAAAGGAACTTCCCTTCCCAATCGAGGAGAAAGGCATCCAGGGGGACTGAGCCCAACACTGGGGCCTGCAACAAAAAATGGAAGTTGATGATTGTCTGGGGCTGCAAAAGATCTATCTGGAGTGCCCCATCTGGCAAAAACTATCCCCAGTACTAGGGGATCCAGTGACCATTGTGATGGCCCTGGGAAATCCTGCTGAGAGCATCTGCCAGGACATTGTCCTTGCCTGGGAGGTGAACTGCTATGAGGGAAGTGTTCAGGGAATAAGCCAGAGACCACAACTTCATCGCCTCGGTGCACAAGGCCGAAGACCGAGTGCCCCCTTGTTTGTTGATGTACCACATTGTAGTGGTGTTGTCTGTTCTGACCTGTACCACTTTGTTCTGAACAGATGCAGAAAAAACCTGAAGTGCTAGAAAAACAGCTCTTAGTTCCAACAGATTGATGTGGAGCAGAGATTCCTGAGGGGACCACAATCCCTGGGTGGAGAGGTCGCCCATGTGAGCTCCCCATCCCAAGAGGGATGCATCTGTAGTAAGGGTCAAGGAGTGGGACAGAGGGATGAAAGGCACCTTTGTCTCAGATTGCTCTGATCCTGCCACCACTGAAGGGCCTGGATCAGGGTTCGAGTCACTGGGATTAACTTGGATAGGGATCTCTTCTTTGAGACCAGAAAGCTCTCAAATGGAACTGAATGTCCCTCATCTGAAATCTTGCTCCTTGCACTACAGCTGTGGGAAGCAGCCATGTGTCCTAGGAGCTGCAGGAATGCCTTGCTGGTTGAGAGACCTGCAGTGAAGGACGAGGCCAGGGCCACCAGGTCCTTACCCTTTCCAGGGAAGGAAGTCTCTGGCCTGCTTTGTGTCCAGTTCTGCTGCCTATAAAGGTGAGTACCTGGACAGGTTCCAAAACTGACTTTGGAAGATTGAGAAGAAAGCCAGAGGAAGCAGCTGCTGGGTAACTAGCAGGTGTGATTTGACCTGGTCTGGAGACTGACCCACAATGAGCCAGTCGTCCAGGTAGGGAAAAATGGCAATCTTTTGCCTTCTTAGATGAGCAACTGCTACTGCCAGACATTTTGAGAACACCCTTGGGGCAGAGGTGAGGCCAAGGGCATAGCTCTGAACTGATAATGGCCTGAGGCAGTTCGAATCTGAGGTACTTTCGATGGGAGCTTCTTGATAAGAACATGGAAGTAGGCATCCTGAGGTCCAGGGAAGCTAGCCAGTCCCCTGGCCTTAGGGAGGGTAAAATCATTCCCAGAGTCACCATTTTGAACTTTGGTTTTAAAAGGTGCTTGTTTAGATATCTTAGATCCAGGATAGGCTGCCACTCTCCTGTCTTTTTTGGGGTAAGGAAGTACCTGGAGTACAGACCCTTGCCCTGGTGTGGGGGAGAAACCCTTTCTACAGCTCTGAGAGCCAGGAGGGTTGAGACTTCTGTTTCCAAAGCAAGAGTCTTAAAGGGTTTGCAGGTGGAAAAGATCTGGCTCCCATCTTTGGAAATCTTTTGAAGCTGAGAACCAGACCCTGGCTCACTACTTCCAGGACCCACCTGTCTGATGTTAAAGACTCCCAGTCCTGGATGAAGTAAGCCAGCCTGCCCCCTACAGGTAATGGAGAGCTGACCCTGGGCATCCCATCAGGGTGCCTGTTTGGCAGGGGCTTTAGGCTGAGGGGTGGGAGCAGGCCTATTCATACCCCATCTGCCTCTCCCTCTGAAGAACCCCCTCTGAGCATAGGCTGAAGAGGAGGAGGCCTGGGTCTGGTAAAAAGGCCTATGAAAAGGCCTGCCCCTACCCCTGGGGGGCTGCCTCTGAGGAGTGGCTTGCCGTTCCTTGGCTTGTGCACTCCTATAAGTGGTTCTATATTCATCCATTTTCTTCATATAATTCTCTGTCTGCTCCCCAAACAGAGAATTTCCCACCACAGGAAAATCCATAGCCTTAGACTGGGTATCCTGTGACAAAGTAGTACACCTGAGCCAGGCCAATCTACATAAAGCCACAGATGTAGCCATGACTCTAGAGGATACATCATTAGAATCCACTGCAGCATGGAATTGCACCTTAGATGCCTCGATACCATCAAGAGCCACCTGCTCCAGCTCCTTTGCAAGCTGGCCAGGGACCTGTTTGGCTAAGGCCATGACAGTATCCCATCTAGATTTCTGGTATCTCGCGCAACATAAGCCATATAGTTTGCTTGTCTGAGTCCCAAAGATGCTGCCATATATTGTTTTTGGCCATGGCATCAATCTTCCTGGAGTCCTCGTCAGGAGGATGTGAAGCCAGGGAATATTAGCTTTATCACAGGCTGCAGCCTGAACTACCCCAACATGACTGCATTGCTGTGAAAGAAAATCTGTATCAGATCCTGACAAAGTATGTACCTCCTGTCCATCTTTTATCTACAGGAGGCACAGAATTAGGAGCTTTTAAAATTTTATTGTTTGTTTCAGAAAAGATTTATGTAAAGGGATGGACAATCTCTGGACTCTGGGATATCCATCATCTCTACATAGTCAGGCTCCTCTTGCTCATCCAAAGCCTCCTCAAGGGAAGCTGAGGGTCTCAGCAACTTTTTATAAACAAAAAAAGAAGGGGACTCAGAAAGCCTAGGGGAGATTCACCTGAAGGTCTGTCTGGGGAGATGTCCGTTCCATGGGCACATCCAGACTTTCAAAGTCACATTCACACTGATCATAATCATCCTCCCCTCCTCTGGTTCATAAAACTCTTCTATATCATATTCCTGAACCGTGAACCGACCGAACCGACCTTTTGCCAGATAGTGGCGGTTTGAGAGGAACGGGACAGTGACTGGACAATCTGCATTGCCCTGGCTATCTCTGCAGCAATTGGAGAAGAGATTTTGGACTCCACACCTGCTGACTTTCTAGTTCTCTTGCTGGAACTGGCTCCTCAGAGTCAGCTTTCCGCTTGCCCGAGGAAGTCTGGCCCTGGTCAGAGGGCACTCCTCGGTTCGGCTGGCACCCGAACTGGGCTGGCCATCCGGTCAGCGGACTTTTGGCCTCTGCTCCTGAGCCTACCAACTCTCTTATCTAGGGTGGCTGCAGGGAAATTCTTCTAAATCTGGCAGTCTGCATTGAGGTGGTCAACCCCAGACATAAACACGTGGTGTGTGGTCAGCCTTGGCAAAGGCTTCCCACAGACACTACAGTGTTGAAACCCAGTGGGCCCGGGTTTTTCTTGGGTTTCTCAGACATAATGCCAGCCTAACCAAAAACTTGCCCTTTTGATGGCAGTGCCAGGCAAGACACCCTTATCGGTTCCCAACCGTGTACGGTCGTGGAAAAAACGAATGAAATCCGTTTTTAGAACCGATAAGAACTGGGAACCAAGACTTCAACAAGCCTTAAAAGGCTTTAAACCAAGTTTAAATACAATTCGATCGGTTCAAACCGAACGATAAACATTTACAAGTTCCACACAGAAAACCTATCTATTACTTACAATACCATAGACAGAGCTTGAACCGATCGGTTTGGTTAAAATAAATAATATCGCGGTTAAATTCAACCAAGAAAGATGTTTTAAACCGAGAAATGAACCGAGCAGCAGGAGGAATCTCCGGGCGACTGTTCAGTGAGGCGGAGTAAAGAATCTGACGGTTTCGGTTTGAAACCACCCTAACAGAGCTTCTTTAACCGAGCTCGCGCTCTAAGTTCCATGCTCTGCATGGAAGTTAACTCTTTCACCTCCGGAGCAGTTCTAATGATGGGACAAACTGCATCTGTCATAATATAGCAAGACTTCATGTTGTTTGAAAGGGGACATGCATTAATCTGGGAAAACCCTATATCAACAAACATTTTATTCAATATAGCAGCTGCCCCATCTGAAAGTTTCAATGGGCCATTTTCTACCATAAAATCATTTGGCAGTTCTGAGATCTTATTTCCTTGTAAGTTTTTAACCATATTCCAAAAATCCCTAGGTTTTTTAAACTGGTCAGTTGCCATTCCAATTAGATAAAAATCTGATTTTGCTTTCCTTATTTGTGCAAGGTACAAATTATGTGCTGCTCAATATTTTTCCCAAAACACTCTCTCCTTTTTTTCTTTGCCAGTCTCCATGCAGCATCCCTTTTCTTACAAAAAACTCTTAACTTTGCAGTATACCAAAGGGATTTTTTTTGTTTAACTTTCCTACTTTGAATAGGTGCAAAAATATCACATACAGATATAAATTCACAACAAAAATATGACCAGACACTATCTATGTCGGGAATCAAAGTTAGTCGATTCCAGTTTTTTGATTCCAGTTCAACCATAAAGGATGTATAATCCAAATTTTAAAACTACGGTAAGATTTAACTTGAGGAACTCTCAATTGCTTAGCTGTTTTCCTAACACAAAAAGTTATCTGATGATCACTAAATAAATCTGGAAGCACTCCAGCCACTGAATATTTAATAGGATTAGAGGTAAATATCAGATACCAAATAGTGGAGGAATTGGGAGTTTTGACATTTAATCTTGTAGCTGTAGTAATTAACAGACAAACCCAATGTTGTTTTTAAATCCATTAATTTGCTGGTGGGTGACACCCTCACCCAATCTATATTCATGTCCCCCACAATCATAAACTCATGGCTTTCCCTATAAGAAAGCAAAAAATCCTGGAGAACAAGAAACTGTTGATCATCTCCCTTAGGGGAAAGATAACAACCCACCAGCAATAATGGTTTACAATGAGGGATTTTTATCTCCAGAACTACTTTTTTCATGCCTGGAGTACTAACACAGTTTAGGTTTTTAATTTCCAAAACTGTAGTACCGTAAACCAAAAAACCCCCACCCCTTTTCCCACGATCGTGCCTCCATATTTGATAACCAGGTACCTGTATTTCATCATCCTGTATCTTTTTATTTAACCAATATTCAGTTAGTGTTATAACATCTGGTTTATATTACAGAATCCATTCCCTTATCAAATCAAATTTTGGAACAAAGCTCCTAGCATTCAGCTGAACAAACGTGAGCTTATTACTTTGTAGAATATCAGCTGTATATATATTCTCATTACCTAACCCTAAATTTAAACAAGTATCACCTGGCCCTGGATTTAAATGGATATTTCCTGACATCAATAAACTCAAAACTGTAAGAATTTTTAATTTTGCAACCATTCCATACTGTTTTAAAAAGAGTCTTCGAATCATAAGGCAAAAATAATATCTATAATTTGCCTCACAATTCAATTTCCATTTGCCTATCAAAACAGCCAGTTTGCAAAAAGTCGAGCTTTGAATTTGAATTAACAACTGAGCAATCGGCCTAACCTCTGTCCCCAAAATAATTAAGGGTAAAGTTTGAGTATACCCATGTTGTTTAACAATCAATTTTCCCAATTTGTCCCCAGTCACATTTCCATATTTAAAGTTTACATTTCCAAACATGAAAAAAATGGCAAACATAAAACATACTATCACCAAAAAATTAATTAATGTTTTACCCATGTTGCAGAGTATGTATTTAAAACTGAAAAAGAAAACAAAACTAGTATACAGCAGGTATATTTAGGGACAGCAGGATAAATCTTACTGTTGCTAAAATCTATATGTATTTTCCCCAAATAGCAATATTGCCCAACCCTCTATTTAAAATGAGAAATTTTCACTAAAACGATTTAAGACATTACAAAATACTTTTAAAAAATTTTCAAAGACTCTTATACACACCAGTCCAGATAAATACTCCTCTGTTTACTCTCTTTCTTTTTATTTTTCTTCTACCGAGTGGTGTTCGCACTGTGAACAGCGCTGGTCTTTTATATCAGATTGCCCCTCCTCCTCCATGATGCTGCCTGCCTCCTCCTTCCATCAACAGGCAGTACTGGAACTCCGCTTACCGGGAGCAAGGGAGATGGACCACACGGGGGGAGCACTAGCACAAGGTGGAATTAGCACTGAAAACAGCAAAAAGCACTGAAAGAGTCACGGTACGCTGATCAGCAATGCAGACAGGTACTAATCAGTCAAGTTCAGCGTACCTGATGTTTTAAACAGCGTGGGTCTTTTATATCAGATTGCCCCTCCTCCTCCTCCGTGATGCTGCTTGCCTCCTCCTTCCCTCAATAGGCAGTACTGGAGCTCCGGTCACTGGGAGCAAGGGAGATGGACCACACGGGGGGGGGAGCACTGGCACAAGGTGGAAATAGCACTGAAAATGGCAAAAACCACTGAAAGCATTACGGTACGCTGATCAGCAATGCAGTCAGGTGGTAATCAGCCAAGTTCAGCGTACCTGATGTTTTAAATATCGCGGGTCTTTTATATAAGATTGCCCCTCCTCCGCCGTGATGCTGCTTGCCTCCTCCTTCCCTCAATAGGCAGTACTGGAGCTCCAGTTACCGGGAGCAAGGGAAATGGACCACACAGGGGGAGCACTGGCACAAGGTGGAATTAGCACTGAAAACGGCAAAAAGCACTGAAAGAGTCACAGTACGCTGATCAGCAATGCAGACCCGGAATGCATCCTCCATGTGTCCAGAAAATTGACAAGTGGTAACACAGTAAAATGAGACTGTTTTAGCACATACAAACATAGAAACATAGAATTTGATGGCAGATAAGGACCGCTTGGCCCACCCAGTCTGCCCATTTCCCTGCCTACTGGATAAGCTGCAGACCCTAGTTAACCAGCAGCCTACTTCTTCCTACCCCCACCCCCTAGAATTGCCTTATGACTGTCCCATGCATGCTTGAATTCCACCACTGTTTTTGACTCCACGACCTCCTCCGGAAGGCCGCTCCCATGCATCCACAACCCTCTGTGAAAAAATACTTCCTAAATTACCTCTGAGCTGCCCCCATCTTCAAATTGTGCCCCTTGTTCTGCATACTTTTTTTTGAAAGATGCTACCTCTTGAACTTTGTTGATTCCTTGAGGTACTTGAACGCTTTCTATCATGTCCCCCCTCCCCCCCTTTCCTCGAGGCTATATATATTAAGCTCCTTAAGTCTCTCTTCATATGTCTTCCGGTGCAGACCCTGCATCATTTTAGTTGCCCTCTCTGACAGCTTCCATCCTGTCTGTCCTTGCGAAGACTGGGTTCCAGAACTGCACGCAGTACTCCAGATGGGGTCTGACCAGCTGTCTGTACAGAGGATAATAACTTCCTGTTTTCTATTGGTGATGCCTCTCCCTATGCATCCCAGTATCCCCCAGCCCTCCTTGCTGCCCCTCTCACATTGCTTGCCCACCTTTAGGTCATCTGATATGACTACCCCAGGTCCCTTTCCATTTTGTTGTTGTTAGTATCTCACCCCCATTGTGTACTCTTCCCCTGGTTTTGTTTCCCAGGTGCATTACCTTGCACTTTAGCATTGAATCTAAGCTGCCATACATTTGACCATTCCTCTAACTCCGCGAAGTCCCTTTTCATCCTTTCCACCTCACCTTGTGCATCAACTCTGTTGCAGATCTTTGTGTCATCTGCAAAGAGACATACTTTTCCTTCCAGTCCTCTGCATTGTCGCTTATAAAGACATTGAAGAGGACCGGTCCTATTACGGAACCCTGCGGTACCCCACTAGTAACCCCCTTTCTTCAGAGTGGACTCCATTTACTATTACTCTCTGTGTCCTATTCTTCAGCCAATTTTTCACCCAGGCTGTCATCTTGGGACCCACTCCCAGGCTAGCTAACTTGTATATTAATCTTTTGTGTGGGACTGTGTCAAATGCCTTGCTAAAGTCTAGGTAGGTCATGTCCACAGCCCCTCCCTGATCTACTACTTTGGTCACCCAGTGAAAGAAATCTATCAGATTTGTCTGGCATGACCTTCCTGCTGTGAATCCATGCTGCCTTGGGTCCTGTGCCCTCTGGCCTCCTAGATACTCGACAATTCTTTCCTTCAAAGTGATTCTATCATTTTCCCTACCACTGAGGTTAAACTAACAGGTCTGTAGTTTCCTGCTTCTGCCTTGCTCCCACTTTTGTGAAGGGAATCACATCTGCCCTCCTCCAGTCCTCGGGTACCACCCCATCCTCCCATGATTTGTTAAACAGGGTAGTCAGTGGTGTCACTAATTGTACACCTTAGTTCTTTTAGAATTCTGGGATGGATCCATCAGGCCCCATTACTTTGTCCACCTTCAGTTTTAGAGTTCTTTCAGAACCCTTTCTTCTGTAAATGGGCTGGTATCAACTTCTGTATCCAGAGTGTTTCTACTGTTGTTTTAGGGTACTTCCCCTCTTCCTTTGTAAATACTGAGCAAAAATATTTGTTTAGTATCTCTGCCTTTTCACAGTCACCCTCTGCCCACTCTCCCCTCCCTTTATTAAGCCTCACTATCCCTCCCTTGGTCTTCCTTCCCTCCCTGATGTACCTATAAAAGGTTTTATCCCCCTTCTTAACTGAGTGGGCTATCTTTTCCTCGATTTGGGCCTTTGCTGTTCTGACTGCCTTCACAGCTTCCTTTTGCTTTAACTGATACAGTTCTCTGTCTTGCTCCTTCTGCGATTCCTTGTACTTCCTGAATGCTTTCTTTTTCTCTTGAACCTTCACTGCCACTTCCTTTGAGAACCATAGTGGTTTCTTACATCGTTTAGTTTTGTTTATTTGCTTCACACAAGGCTTGTTACCTCTGTGATGGCAGTTTTATTATTCCCCATTGTTCTTCACCCCCTCCTTCCTGCCCATTTACTAGTGCATTTCATGAGCACTCACCCATTTTACAAAGTCAGCCCTCTAAAGTCCAGTACCTTTGCCTTTGTAAGCTTTGACTCTATTGCTGTGTTTATTGTGAACCATACTGTTCGATGGTCGCTAGTTCCAAGATGGCTACCGTTTCTACATCTTGATCCTCTCTTCATCTCCATTTGAAGAACCAGGTCTAAGATTGCTCCCTCTCGAGTGGGCTCCAATACTAGTTGTCTAAGGCATGCCCCTGTAGGGCATCTGAGAATAACCACTCTTGAGTGGCTGCTGCAACTGCACTCCAGTTAACATCTGGCATATTCAGATCGCCCATCAGCAATATCTCCTTTTTCTGCCATACTAAGTATACTTTCTATCATTTCCTTGTCCATTTCCTCCCCTGAGAAGGTCTGGCTACAACCCTATCCAGGATTGTGGTGCCATTGCGGTCTCCAATTTACCCACAGTGCTTCTTCTCCTCCCTGTTTTCCCTTTTTGTTCTGTTGCTTTGATTCCTTCCCTTATGTAAAGAGCTACTCCTCCTCCTCTTTTACCCTCTCTGTCCCTCCTGTAGATAGTGTATCCTGGTATGTTTACGTCCCAGTCATGGTTTTGTGTGAACCATGTTTCTGTGACTGCCACGATATCCAGATGTTCCTCCTCCATCAAGGCCACTAATTCAGGAAGCTTGTTACTCAGACTACGGGCATTGGTACTCATTGCTTTCCATTTTTTGATGGCTTTACCTTCTGTTGCAGCATCCCCCACTGACCTTTCTACCTCGGTCTTTTTCTCATTTAGTACCCTGTTTTGTAGGGAGAGGCTGGGATTTTCCTGCTGCTTATCAGTGCCTCCCCCCTTGACTAGTTTAAAAGCTTGCCAATGAAGCATTTAAACTGATTGCTCAAAAGACTTGTTCCCTTCCTGGACAGATGCAGACCATCCTGCCAGTATAGGCTGAGTGTCCTCCAGGTGGAATCCAGTCCCCAATGAAGCCAAACCCTGTGCTCCACCATTTTTCAACCATTCATTAAACTGCATAGTTGCAATACCTTGCCTCACTCATGCCATTGACAGGCAGCACCTCTGAGAAGGATACTGTGTGTGCTACTTGTCTTAGGCCCCTCCCCAGTTCTACAAAGTCCTTCTGCACTGCTCCTAATCTCATGTTGAGCCAAGTCATTTGTCCCTAGGTGGACAATGGCGTCCAAATCGACTGCAGCAGCTGTTCTTGTGATCCTGAGGATGCGCTTCCTGTCCCTCAAGCCATGGCACCAGGCAGGCACCCACTTCAGTTTTCCCTGCTCCTCCCAGTTCTATCCCCCTAATTGGGTCCCCACACAGGAGCTGCTTCCTTTCCTTGTGGTGTCCTCTGCCTCCTTCCTGTGGGCCTCCTTGTGACAGGTGTCCTCAGCCTCCTTAATCTCCTCTGTGGGTGCATCCATGGGGCTGCGCTCCCAGAATGGTGTATGGATTGTAGGTGGAACAACTGACTGGGTGTGCCTCTGTTCCACCATCCTCACCCTCCCTGAGCCCACTGTGGTCCAACTGCTGTGCTTTCTTTGCAACCTCTGAGGTAGTGGTGGTGGCTCTGGTGCTCCCTGGATGGGGGAGGTTCCCTTCCTACATCCAGTCTGGCCTGGGGGAAGGTTCCCTTACTGCTGTCCAGTGTGGCCTGAAGATGGTCAAATTCCTCCCTCAGGGCAGAGAGTTGTCTGCAAATAGGGCAGCATCTCAGCCTCCAGAAAGACTCCTGGTGACTGCTGCCCCACAGCCATTACATTCCTACTCCCACATGATTATGTACTTTTTTTTGTGTGTGTGTGTGTGATTGGTTTGTTATATAGAAATATATATATTATACAATGTGTATGCTTATATTTTCAGTGCTGAGTGCTAGAGAGGATATGACATTGATATGCACTTGCACTCTTGAGGAAATGATGTCAGAACCCCAGGTATAAAGGAACTATTTCCAGGAGTGGGTGGGGTGAGGGTGGGAAAGGTTGGGCCTAAACTGTGCCCTCACAAAACAATCAGCTAAGAGCTCTGAACCACTGCTAGATGAGTGCCTTCCTGTCAGCAAGATACCATATACAACAATTTGACAGAGAAAACCCCTGCTAATCAAACAGAGAAAATCCAGACATCCAAGTCAGACACAGGTAAACCTCCCAGCCCCAAAACAGCTTGGTGGTTTGTGCTCTGAAAGCAGTCAGCCCCCAAAATAAGTCAGCGTGCTTAAACTCTTCCTGCACTGAAAATCTTAAGAATTGTAACAAGACTGTCTTTTTCTGATAATTCTAAGTTCCTTATTTCACCTTTCAGTTAGAAGTAGCCTCCACCTGCAGAATATCTGCTACAAACCAAAGACAATTTTAAGGTTCACCTCCCTCTGTTGTGAGCACAACTCGCTTTCTTGCAAATCCTATGTTCAGTATTGCAGCTCCCAGCAAGAGGTAGTTTGACTTGAAAAATATTAGCTGTTCTGATGAGTTTGCTATAAAACACTTGCTTATAATACTATTGTTCTCAGGTCTGTTACCATAGCTATTGGCTGATAAGTAGCTATGATGTAATCACTTCCTGAGAAAGTCTGGAATTTCCTTTTAAGGCACAAAGATAAACACAAAAAACAGTTTACTGTCTGGGTCAAATACACAACCTGTACCTTCACTTATTTCAGGATTTGTGACAAATGTTTAGCCCAGGGTTTAAACTCTTCCTGCACTGAAAATCTTAAGAATTGTAACAAGACTGTCTTTTCCTGATAATTCTAAGTTCCTTATTTCACCTTTCAGCTAGAAGTAGCCTCCACCTGCAGAATATCTGCTACAAACCAAAGACAATTGTAAGGTTCACCTCCCTCTGTTGTGAGCACAACTCGTTTTCTTGCAAATCCTATGTTCAGCATTGCAGTTCCCAGCAAGAGGTAGTTTGACTTGAAAAATATTAGCAAAGTCCCCCAGAATTTATGGTGCACTCAGTCATGCGCACAGTGGTGGCACAGAGTCCCCAGATTTTTTCTGCAGGCCCACAATGCATCCTCCTTGTGTGCAGAAAAGTGAAAAGTGATCATCTCAACTGGATTGAAAGGTGCCCTTTGGATGTACAGTAATAGTAGCCTTGGTGAGTAGAGATATATATATATATAGTTGTGTATTTTGTAGGTGATGATGAGGGGGATTGAACTTGACATGGACATGTACTAATGTTATTGTTCTGCATCACACACTGGTGACTCCATCTCTGAACTGTTGCTGTGCACCGTCCAGTGCTCAATGAGAATTTTTTGCACTTAAATTGAAATGGACAACTCTCAAGCACATGAAGGTAAGTATTTATTTTTTTGGGGGGGGATCATATTTTCAGTTTTGTTTGTAATGGTTTGTTATTTTTTTATTTCTTCACAGATTTCATCAGCATCCTTCTGGAGTCCGGTTCTTAATGGTGGTCATGGTCATCGAAAGAAACAACTTCTGGGTGTTGCATGTGTGCCCAAGCTCGGGTCGGGGAGGGGCATGCCTAATCATGTTGACAAACTTTTTTGGATTAGGCCACTTTGATAGAACAACAAAGTATCACAAATTTTCCTAAAAATAGAAATGAATGACTTCTTAAAAGTTACAACTTCATTGTTATGTGTCCCTCCCTGGTTCTCAAATCTCAATCCCTATTGTCAACTAAGTTACATTTCAGAGACACATCTTGTCAACCACTGAGACAACCTGTTGTTTGCAATATTTGCAGCAGTCTTTACAAAGCATATGAAACGGATGAAACAAAATCTTCATACTTACCAAAATGGATTTCACATGGACATTACATTGCTTCCTCTCTGTACGGTATAGCTACAGCATCTTTCCCAATGAGTAATTTTAGCGATGGAGCCTGTTTTTGGTCTCCTGTAAAAGAAACAAAATAAGTGTACTGTTTGTGTTTTGCCACTGCGGCTCTGAAAAGCTACAGAAAACAAAACATACAACTTAAGGAAGTGAAGCAGCATAACAAACATGAGTGCACATACTCACTTTATGGTTTAAATATTAAGAAGCTGGTGGTGGTGGTGGTGCACCGGTAGACTGGTGGTCTATGGTGAGCAGACAGACTCATGGTGGCAGCAGACTTGGATAACATCAGTCCTGGTGGTGGTGGTCCGGGGTGGGCAGACAGCTTCATGGTGGCAGCAGACTTGGATAACATCAGTCCCGGTGGTGGTGGTGGTCCATGGGGGGCAGACAGACTCATGGTGGCAGCAGACTTGGATAACATCAGTCCCGGTGGTGGTAGTCCGGGGCGGGCAGACAGACTCATGGTGGCAGCAGACTTGGATAACATCAGTCCCGGTGGTGGTGGTCCAGGGTGGGCAGACAACCTCATGGTGGCAGCAGAGTTGGATAACTTCAGTCCTGGTGGTGGTGGTCTGGGGTGGGGGAGCACACTGCCTTTTGAATACTGCAGTTAAAACCTGCCAACATTAACCACATCCTCATCCTCATAAAGAAAACTGCCCTCACAGTCACTGATGTCTGAAGTCTGACCACTGGGAAATTCTTTCTCCATTGTGTCATCATCTACGTCAGTGGTGGACTGTTTCAGGCAGCCACTGCCAGTGCCACCAGGATGCTCCATTTCCACATCAGCAAGACTGCCATGACTAGGCTGGGGTACGAATACCGAGGTTGCAGTCTGTGCTGGTAAGTGCCTCTCATTCATCTTAATGAATGTTAGCAAACTAAAATTTGCAGGAGACAGGTTTGTCTGATGATCCCTGACTATTGTACCTGCTGAGCTGAATACCCTCTCAACACTTACACTGGAGGGTGGGCATGTGAGGTACTTCAGTGCCACTGCAGTCAGCTCTGGCCATTCACTGACCTTTCCACTCCAGTACAAAAGAGGATCTTCACTTATTGTCAGATGCCTGTTTTCAGACAAATATAACTCAACCATTCTCTGTGCCACACTAAGTTCGATTGTTGATGCATCAGCCTGTTCCCCGGAATCAATGATGTCACAGATACCCACTTGGGACAAAGTCTCCCAAAGTGGGTTGACGTCAACCACTTTGGATGACAGACCACCAGGAACTATAGTCCCCTTACCCTTGCATGATATGCTTGCTGGTCCTCCAGCTACACCTTCAGCTGGATTATGCTGCTGAGGTTTGCAAACCTTGGCATGTCACTTCTGTGCCCCATGAACCAAGCGAACCAGTTGACCACTGATATTTTTTTACCTGTTCAGGCCCTCCCTCCAGTACTGATGCAATTCCACATTTGTATCGTGGGTCCAGCATTGTTGGCATGGCAAAGTTGTCACTACCTGAATGCTCACAATGTGACAATTCTGGTCGAATACCATCAGCATGTGTTGCAGCAACATACTGCTACCACCATCTCCAGCAACATCAAGGATATGCTGTACATTCACCAATGTCTGCCTCAGCACCCACAGCAGTGGAATTGATTGGCTAATGGAGGCAGACTCACCACTCACTGCCTGTGTGGCATGTTCAAAAGGCTGCAAAATTGTTATTACAGAGTCCATGAGGTGCCACTGTTCAGTCGTCATAGACATGGAGGCCCCAGAACTGTCACGGCTAGTGTGCATAACAAGATATTCTGTGATGGCTTTGTATTGTTCATACAACCTCTCTGCCATGTATAACGTGGAGTTCCATCGGGTGACAACTTCCAGCTTCAAGCGGTGCTGAGGCAGGCTGTTTTGTATCTGCAACTGCCGCAGTTGGTCACGGACCTTTCCAGATCGTGAAAAGTGAGAGCAGATACGTCGTGCAATGGTCAGCATTTCCTTTATGTCACGGTACTGCAGAAACTCCTGAACCACAAGATTTAAACAGTGGACCATGCATGGAACACGAAAAAAAAACACCATTCGTGATGTATTTCACCACATTTGACCCATTGTCACTTGCTATGAACCCAGCTCTCAGGGACAGAGGGTTTAGCCATCTGTCAGTTTCAGTCAGTACCATGTCCAACATGTTTTCACCAGTGTGTGAACAGGTCACACTGCGCATAGCAATTGTTGCATGCTGGCGAATTCCAGGAAGATTGCTACCGTGACAATCCAGCTTTCTGCACTGATTATTCACACTACCAGCATCACAAACAACCCCCGGCACCTGCGCCCAGTGTGCAGTTATACACAGAAATGAACTCCCTGCTGTTTTGCCACTTGTCCACATATCCATACTTAAATGGATGAATGAAGAGGAGGAATGTTGAAGGGCATGTCTTACTGAGTCTGAGACAGTGCAGAGCAACTCGGGAACAGCATGGGTAGAAAAGTATGTCCTGGACAGGACTTTCCATTTTGGACAGGCACGGGCAGCAAACTGCCAGAACCCAGAATTATCCACAAAGGAGAAGGGCAAAAGATCGATTGCCAGCATTTCTGCTACAGCAGCATTAAGTTCACGTGAGACTGTATGATTGGGGGGGTACTTCAGCTTATGCGCAAAAACACTCTGTAACATGGGCTGACAAACGTTTTATACGGTGTGTGTTGTTGGTCACAAATGATTGTGCTCTGTGATGAATGTCATTCGCAGGGGGTGGAGTGTGGACATTTGATGAAGACAGTTGCACAGGTGATAATGACAAACCCAGAAATTATGTTATTTTTCCAGATTTGCCAACCAGGGTTGATGTACCACTTGCACTAGACATACTGCATTCACCACCACCACAAAAACTGCTACTCTCACTAGCACTGGACAACATTTCAAAGTCATTATGGTCCTCCACCTCATCATGCCTGTAGTAATCCTCTGCTCTTATTACCGCACACGTTTAATTTCCTACTGGGCTTAACAGTCATGGAAGGGGATAACATGCTGGCTATGGTTGCCGCTAGTGATACGGGTGAACGCCCAAGTCTAGCATTAGCTGCCAGCTTGTGCTGGGTCCACAGAGCCAAGTGCCTATTCTTAAGATGTGTATGCTGTCCTCCTGTCCCAGGATGGTTCCCCTTTTCACATTGACTCACACGCACATGGCAAACCTGGCAGATTGCAACTGAATCATCATTTGCATCTTGAACAAAAAAATCCAAAACAAGGGACTATGATGCTCTGCTTTTAACATGTCCATGATGATGTGGCTTATTTAAGTCTGTTATTTTAAGCAGTGAAGTGGGGGGGGGGCACGTGATGTTTCTGGCATTGCAGACCTGGACTGCAACTGACCACCATGACTACCTATCATATTGAGTACTGGGAAGTCATCATCATCATCATCATCATCATCATCCAGTAAAACCAGTAAATCACAAATGTTTGCGGGGGTCCTGCAAACAGATTCAGACACAGCCACTTTTAATTTATTTTTCTCCAGTTCCCAACTGGGGTCAATTAAATCATCATCGTATTCATCAATGTCACTGTCGCACACATCCACATCTTCTGATTGGATGCTAACATGTGGACTGCATGTTGCAACAACAGCAACATCATCATCATCAGCATCTACACCACCATCCCATGATATTTTTTCACCACACTGTGAATCATTGTTGCATGGAAAGTGAGTCACATTAAGTGCCACGGTGGATGGAATATCGCATTGTATGCTACCGTTGACATGGTCATCACAATCAGGTTCAGTTAATGAAATGTTACTGGGAAGTATGACATCATCTACGCTATCACTCACTTGCACTGCTTCACACTCAATATGTTTGGATACGGTACACTGCTCGGAATTAGAACTTGATGCAACAATGCTAATACTACCACCACCACCACTAACAGCAGTAGCACTAACACCACCGGCTGGGAAAACATCATCTCCTCCAACTATCAGTGAAGCTACTTATTGGGCTGTAAAAAACATTGCAGGAGAAATACCTTTCCTCACATCAGCAATGCACTTCTCCGTCCACGTTCTACTACCACGCCCACAGACCCTCTTACTGCCAACATTGCCATGGCCAGAAACAACTTTACTTGCACGTCTCTTTGCAGGCATTTTGGGGGATCAACCACAAATATTATTACCAAATTCAGATTTTGATACGTTCACTTTCTGACTGGAGGGTCGCTACTCACTAGCTGGATTTGAAGCAAAATAAACAACTGTGGCTTCAGCAACAGATAAGGGACTACTGTGTTGTGACACTGTCACAGAATTAAAACAACTTCAATAACCAATGGTGCTGATGGGGTCACAAAACAGTCCAGTCTGGTAAAATACCTTTTCAACGTGGGGGGCACTGAATACAGACAGTGCTGATTTTTCTGACACTACAAGCAGCAACACTAAGAACAGAGAACACGATTGTAGTACAAAATCAGGCAGCTGCAGTGGGCAGCAGGTTCACACTGCTGCGCTTAGTTGTACTTACACTGATCTGTGTCACAAATTTTAAAAGGTGTATTATATTTGATGCATGCAACACTGCATACGCAACACAGAACACTTTGTGTACAATGCTGAATGAGGAATGCGATGCAAATGCAAAAGTTCAGTGTACTCAGTGCCACGTAATGTAAATTTGTAATTTAAACAACCTGACCTTATGAAATGAAGTGGTTATCCCTCTATACAGACAGTTGGTGAGACCCCATCTGGAGTACTGCGTGCAGTTTTGGAGACCTCATCTATGCAAGGACATAGACAGGATGGAAGCAGTCCAGAGGAGGGCAACTAAAATGGTGCTGGGTCTACATCAGAAACCATATGAAGAGAGACTGAGAGAGCTTAATATGTATACCCTTGATGAAAGGAGGGACGGGGGGACATTATATATTAAACTTTTAAGTACCTCAAGGGAATCAACAAAGTCCAGGAGGGTAGCATCTTTCAGAAAAAGAGATGTGTAAGAACAAGGGGGCACAATTTAAAGTGAGAGGGGGGACAGCTCAGGGGTAATGTGAGGAAATTATTTTTCACGGAGAGAGTGATGGACGCATGGAACCGCCTTCCTGGAGAGGTTGTGGGGTCTAAAACAGTGGGGGAATTCAAACATTAATGGGACAGACATAAGGAAATTATAGTGGGGGGTTGCAGGAAGTAGGCTGTTGGTTAACTAGAATCTGCAGCTTATCCAATAGGTAGGGAAAATGGGCAGACTGGGTGGGCCAAGTGGTCCTTATCTGCCTCAAAGTTCTATGTTTCTATTCACGCAACAAGCAGCAAGAAAATTTGTACTATCACTGATAATTTTACTATGTGTACAGTAACACAATCAGTTATAACACAAAAAATATTACCAAAACACAAAGAAATCACTAGTTCTCCAACTTAAATCTACCTATACACAGTTACGCCCTTCCCCCACACAGCACACTTCACTGTCTTTCACCACACATACTTAATGTTATAGATTTACATTCAAAATCCACACACAAACAAAAACGCTCGATGATGTGAGCACAGGAGGGTTTCCTACAATCGATGAACTACAGTTGGATCCCCCCAAAAAAAGCAAAAATGCTTTTTGAACAGCTTTTAAAAGTTGCTACAGACAGCTATCAGAGCACACTGTCTCCTACTCCTTCCTGCTCATGCTACCTCGAACTGAGGCTGTGCAGATCAACATAGAGCCCATGTGACCTGAACTCCCATGAATCACAGCAAAATCCTCCTTCGGAGCTCAAAAACAAGGCGAAGTGAGGCAAAGTGAACTGCCACCAATGTACTTCGCCTTAAAAATTGAAAGAGAAGCGACCAGTGGAGGCGGAGTAACACAAAGTAGCTGTTTTCAATGCACTTCGCTCCTCATTATAACGCTGGCATTTCCACAACCGCTTTATGGATTGAGCCCACTTCTCCAACTAATTAGTCGGCCATTTTAGGAAGCAGGTAAGACATTTTTTTTTTTTTTAAATTGGAAGACTGATTTTACAGTTTTCAAATGCTCTGGAACCACATTTAGGTAAATTATGTAAATATAGTTTCAGCATTAATGAATACAGCAGCCTTTCCTTTAGTTACCTACGGAGTCAGTTTTAGGGCAGGGCGGGAGCTGCAAGCAAGGAAGAGCCAGAGGCCTGGGGACCTGACTATACTGAAAAAAAATCCCCCCTTTTTTTTTAATTTTTTTATAGAATAAGAGGGAGAGAGCCTGATTGCTCATATTGACAGAGTCATTTCTTACCTTCAGTCTTCATCCATACCTTCCCTTCCTGGTCTGTGTGCTCATTGTCCTCCTAAAATTCGCCAGACAAGGAGAACAAGCATTTGTCAATGCCGAATGTTTGCTTGCTGGCATTGGCATTGGTAGTGTAGAAGTGAGAAAGATGCATAATAGGAATGGCAGTGAAGTATTTAACTGAAGCCAACCCCACCACCACCCTGCAGAGACTGACAGGCATTGATGTATGCCTTTGGGTCGTCAGGCATAACGGCCACGCCATTTCATCACTACCTACCCTGCAGACACCGACAAGTGTCACGGTATGCCTTGGGGTCTTTGAGCCTTATGCTCACCCCATTCCATCAGGAAATATGGTGAGATGGGTGCAGTATAGAAAAATGGGGTGAACTTTGGGGCCGAAGAGTCCAATGCACACCTCGATGCCTCTCACTGGTTGCAGGGTGTGGGTGGGGGTGGAATGGTATGAGCATTACAGGCGACAATCCCAAGTCACAGCCTTGATGCCTGTCAGTCCCTACAGGGTGGGGCGTTGTGGTCGGAAACCCTAATGCCTCAGGCGTTCGTTGGTATTTTCACTCCAAATTTTCAACATGGGTTTTTTGTGACCCCCTCCTTATGAACAGTGGCAATATCAGTTTGTTAGCCAAAAAACGATTTTGCACAGCGACTACGCCACTTGGCACCACTTGGCACCACAGGTGCGAAAACAAATTTTGAACAGGATGTGAAAAATGGCAGCTGTACTGTTCATGGGGAGGTGTAAAAAATGTCAATGTTGAAAATCTGCAGTGAAAATATAAAAAACTGAAGTCACGAGCATGCATAGAAACTGAACAATGCACACCCGTAATGTAATTAGTTTGGCGATTATTTACAGCAGATTGGCAACACAGGCATTTTGGGACCTCCACTCATGAACTGTGTCACTGTGATTTTCTTAATCTGTCCTGAACAGTGATTTCCCACAGCGACCAAGTATTTCTGCGCCAGAAGTGCGGAAACACATTTCAGCCATGGTGTGAAAAATAACAGCTGTACTGTTCATAAGGAGGTGAGAAAAAATGACACTGTTGAGAATCTGGACTGAAAATATTACAAATTCATGAACTTACGAGGGTGCATGGAAACTGCGCAATGCTCGCTCGTAACACAGTCATTTTATGGACTTTTGTCACCAAATTTTTAAAATAGCCATTTTAAAACCTCTGCTCATGAACAGCGTGTCTGTGATTTTTTTAATCTGTCCCAAACATTGATTTTGCACACCGACTGCGCCATTGTGCGCTACATGCGCGAACACACACTTTGGGCAAGATGTGAAAAATGACAGCTGTACTGCTCATAAGGAGATGTAGTAAAATGGCAATGTTGAAAATCTGGAGTGAAAATATTAAAAATTCGCGAACTTACAAGCGTGCGTAGGAAGTGCGCAATGCTAGCTCGTAACAATCATTTTCGGGAATTTTTTCACCAAATTTTCATCTCAGGGTTTTGGGAGGCCTACCTCATGAACTGTGCCACTGTCATTTCATTACTCGGTCCCGAAAGGTGGTTCTACGCAGTGACCGTGAAATCACCTTTCAGGACCGAATAACAAAATGACTGTGACTGAGTTCATGAGGTGGGGCCCCAAGAACCCCATGTTGAAAATTTAGTGAAAACATTCCCCAAAATGGCCGAGATATGCACCAAAGTTGAAAAAAAAAGTATGCCATTATACAGCTTGCTGGCATTTCTTCAGTTCGCGGTCAGCTTTGAAGAGTGCAGATGTGTTCCCAGTCCACCGAAGATCGTCGCGCTGGGCTCCGGAGGTAAGTATGGGGATGTGTGTGGCCCTGGGCAGTTAGGTGAATGGCTTGCCTGGTTCCCTCACTGTCAGGCAGTGCTGCTTGAACTTGCCCCAGCAGGGAACAGATATGCCATGCATAGGCCACCTGGTGTGCCTGATGAGCCAATATCAGCAACAGGAGGCATGCAGAAAAAAATATCTTCCTCCCCCATCGACTGAGCTCAGCTGAGTCCTAGTCAGGGAGGCAGTCCCAAATGAGGCGATGACACCCCGAAGGAGTATCCAGGAACCCCAGACCTGAGGAAGGCTGTGACATGGCACCCGGAGACCCTGCTGCTGCGTAGTATCTGTGCCTGCAGTCTCTAGGGGCAGAGAGATGTAGCCAGACAGCGTGCGATGCCTCTCATAATGGTCTTGGCCGAGGAAGGATGACCAAACTGTCAGTGCTGTACTCCTCTAGGAATGACAGCATTGCACAATCGAGTTCCATCCGACTGAGTGGGAGATACGGAGCTCCCTCATCATCTCCGAAAGGAAGTGTTGGTAGGATGCAAGATCCCTCACAGCAGAAAAATGGTGTGAAGAATCATCTTCCTGCACTGAGGAAGCCGAAGAGGAGAGGGAGTCTGATTCAGAGCTTGGAGGTGCCAAAGTTGAAAGTCTGAAAATGATCTCAAAGATGGCCCTGAAGTAATGGGGGAACAGCGCTGCCACAGCCCTGAATTGTTCCCAAGAAAGGGGGCCTTCAGGGCTAAGAAATCCCAAGAAAGGGGGTAGGGGAGGTAGAGATACTGGAGGAGGGATAGCCTGGCTGGACAAGGAAGCACTTCTGCCAGAGCCTTGGATTTGTTCAGCTATGCCCCAATTAGGGGAAGAACTGGTAGAACCCAATACCCCAGCTCAACCAACCCCTAAGGAGTGGGCTCAGGATGCTCTTGGGGGAAATACCGTAGAATGTGAGGCTGGAGCCATGTAGCACCTCTTGGGAGACTCCTGCCCTCACCCACTGCAAAGACCCTCCCCAGAAGAGTGGCCAAACTGGACAGTCCCCAACGACTTCCAACCGCCAGAGGACACGAGTCGTCGTTTAGAGACAGGTCCACCAGTCCTCTTCTCCCGGGAAGAAGATCTGTCACCCTCTTAGGAGACCCAGTGGAGGAATCCGGGCTTGCCCCTCCTTGAAGGAGAAGAGCCCCCCCACTCTGGAGGTTAGATGGTCTCCCTGAGGCTCCTCCCTGGCCGGAATCCAGACTGCAGTAGGACCGGATCTGGCTAACGGTTTCAAGGAGGGACTGCTCATGGCCAAGGAAGAGCTGACACCAACATCGGTGGTGCCAAGCGAGGTGACACCAACCACGGCACCATGGTCAGACACAATGCCTCCAACTCTCCGGAACCCTCCGAGGAAGCTGCAAACGTCCCTCAGAACCTGAAGAGGTCCCAGAACAGTCCGGGGTAGCGACACTGCGGGTGACACTGCCTCCTGGATGAGACACTGCACCAGAAACCCGAGCAGCCCCAGAGACGTTTGAGCAGAATCTGAAGAGCCGGGGACCCAATCAGGGTTGCTCCCGTCACCATCCCCGAGGCAGGGGAGGAGACAAGGCCACCTCTAACTGAGCCACACCTGCAACTATGGATCCCCTTGCACCCCGAGAGGCATCAGGGGGAGGCTCCACTACCCCCACTGCTCTGCTCATCAGTACTGAGGCAGTGCTGAGAGCTGAAGCCCGTAGAAAGCGTGGTCTTGAGGGGACTTCCCAAGGAGAGCCTGCATATAGCTCTGATTCCACCTTGGGTGTCGTCCGATCCTCCAAGGAGCAGTCTGACTGAAAGGGGTGACCAGTCACCTCCCCAAAGGAAGACTACCTCCCCAACAACCCCTCGTGGGGACCCCGTGTCCCAGCAAGAGGAGCACGGGGGACCTCAGGGATGGAGCCCAAAGTTCTTGCCTTGGTGTCCCGAGTTCATTGACACCCCTGAAAGTCAGTGGTTCCCTACCCAATGCACTGCACAAACAACCAAGGTATGGAGATCCACTGAAAAACAGTTGTTGCACTTGTCCATCGGATGGCGGGGACTCAGACAAGAAAAGCAACGATCGTGGGGTCTGTGATTGTGATGAAGTTGCCACAGGGGCACTGGCACATATAGGGGCAACTCCGAACAGTTTTGACTTCGAAAGATGTCCCAAACCTGATATATCATTGCTGCAGCTTAAATACAAACAAACTGAAGGAAAAGAGACACACGGCACCGAAATTAAACTTAGGATAAAGTACAGTTATGTAAGAACTTACCGTAGCAGTAGATTTTCGAGAGGAGCTCTTGCAGCAGGTAATACCATTAAGACTAATGCCATCAGGCATTAGGACCCCACGGAAAACTTGTAGCTAGCAGTCTGAGGTGGTGGACCGCCCTCAACGTCAGCTCTGCCCATCAGGCGTGGTAAAAGGGGGCGTTCCCCCAGCGCCATCTCAGTTCTCCCGCTGGAGACCCAGCTAACACAGCATTGGAGAACCAAGTAGGAACTCACCAACCTTGTACAGGTGCAAGACTCGTATACCTGGAGGACTGAGGGTGGGAAAGCCACCTGCTGCAAGAGCTCCTCTTGAAGATCTACTGTTACGGCAAGTTCTTACATAACTGTACTATCTAACTTCAAGGGTGGAGCTCTTGCAGAAGATAATACCATTAGGACTGAGTTCCAAGCAGTACCCAAAGAAAGGCCCAGGTCTGAGCGGGAGGTGGAGAGAAAACTGAAAATATAGGAAGATGCCGACTATTCAAGGAGAGTAGGCCCTGCAGGACAGCTAGTCCAAAACCTGCTCTCCTCCTAAAAGCAATGTCTAGGCTGTAATGCCTGATGAAGGTATGGACTGTGCTCCATCTTGCAGCAGCACAAATGTCTGCTGAAGAGACATTCCTTAGGGAAGCAAAAGAAGCGGCCACAGCCCTGTTGGAGTGGCCCTTAACGGGACCTGGAAGGGGTTTACCATGGTGCTGGTAGCAAAATAAAATACAGTGCACTAGCCAATGGGCTAGAGACTGCTTAGAGACAGGAGCCCCTGTAATTCTTTTTGCAAAGGAGATGAACAACTGGTCCATCTTTCTGGATGAACGTGTTCTGTGAAGGTAGTACCTTAGAATTCTATGGATGTCCAAGGTGTACAACAGCGCTTCACCTTGGTTGGTAAACTCAGGATAATAAACCAGGTTGATGTCCTGTTTCATTGTCAGGACGGACACTGCCTTCAGTAAGGACTTGGGGTTCGTACACAGGGTCACCCGTCCCTGTGAAAAATGATATAAGTTTCCTTACACATCAATGCCTAGAGCTTGGAAACCCTTTGAGCTAAAGTAATGGCAACCAAAAGAACAGGTTACTCACCTGTAACAGTAGTTCTAGGAGTGGTATATGTTGTCCATCCACACTCTTTGGCATGTCCCTTTCCCCTTTAAAGATCACCGGACGTCTTCAAGCTGGCTCCTCCCACCCACCCGGGTGGTATATACCTCGGCTCCACCCCATGATGCCAGATCTTAGCTCGCTGGAAGCCAGGTTGTGTACGTCCGCAGCCAGGGAGGTCAGGTGGGTCCGTGTGGATGAACAACATATGCCACTCCTAGAAATGAAAATGACATACCTACCGTAATTCTTGATCTTCTCTTGTATCTTCACCATTCATTACTGATGGGTGTAAGCCAGAGGCAAGCACCCGCCACGGGAGTTTTTCCCCCCCAGAGGTGGCGCAAATGGTGCTGCAGAGTGATGCATTGTGTGATGCTGCACAAGGAAGTGACGTTAAAGGCACGACTGCTCTTCCATCCCAGTTCTGTTAGTCGGAGGCGAAATAAGGATAAGAAAAAGAGAGCGAGGCAAGAGAACCAAGGGATAGAAAAAAAGGAAAAGATATAAATTGAAAAAGGAATAAGCCGGTAGAGGACAGAAGAAGAATGCCTACCTTAAGGGACCACAGGGCCTCACTTCTGGGGTGGCTCCAAGGAGGAACAGATAGAGGAGATGAAGAAGGAAAAGGGAAGAGAACGAGGGATGTTGGGAGGGAAGAACTCTGCCCATTGAGAGATGGGTTTAAGGCTTATAAGCTCAGAACCAAAAACAAGGGAACAAGGATCCCACTTGATAAAACTGGAGAGAAGGTTCAGCGGAACCACTTGCACAGCTCGGACACAAAAGGCAGATTCTCTACACCTCCCGCCATCCCTAACCCTTTAAACTCTAGCTGAGAGCTCACAGACTGCCAAGGCAGAAATTCTGTTCTGAAAGGAGAGCGCCCAACTAGGAAGGGAAAAGAAGCCCACTAGCACCTTGTTAAGTGCTAACTCGGAAGTGTGTGTGTGTGTGTGTGTGTGGGGAAGAGCCCTACAGAGGGCACCCCTTTACGTAACGAATAGAGTGGGAACTCAATCGGACTCCCTGGAGGCAAGGCAAAGAACACCAACTCAAGATAATTGTAGTGCCAGGACAGCGTCAAACCAGCAGAAGCTGACACAATAGCTGATTAAGACCTGGAAAAAGGGGACCAAGCCATTTAAGGGACGGTCCCTTTCACTGTGAATTGAACAACATGGCTAAGAATGAGCCAAGAGATCACCCCTAAGGGCAATCAGAAAGAGTTCCCTAAGGATAGATAAATTCCGCTCGTTCCTCCTTTTCCCAGAGGGAGGGATCCATTCAGAAGAACGGAAGAAAAACCAAGATAGTTTTTTTTTTGTGTGTGTGTTTTTTGGCTTAAATGCCAAGGGAGAAGGGGAAGAACGAGCAGGGAGGGGGAAGACGCCGAAGGAGGCGGCCCAAGAGGGGATGGTGGGTGGGAATCAGTAATGAATGGTGAAGATACAAGAGAAGATCAAGAATTATGTTAGGTACGTTATTTTCATATCTTCCTTTGTCAATCTTCACCGTTCATTACTGCTGGGTGAGTACCAAGTCCCCCCAAGAAGGGGGCCTGAATAGACCCTGCGGGAACAGGACCCTCAGCCTCCTACTGGTGGAAAGTAAGAAGGGGAGACCCTAACCAACAGACTGGAACAGTCTAAGGTTGATGACGACAAGGAGGTGTCCCCCATTGGCTGGGGGAGGGAGATTGCCCCTGAAGAAGCCTCCTCACCCTGCGAGAGAACAGGCGGGTCCCCCGGAAGGCAGAGCTAGTCACCCTATGCCGGGCAATTGGTGATAGTCTGGAGAGACGAAGCCATGCCATCCACCTGATGCAGATTGCTGTCCCTGCTAGTCTGGATACTACCTCGTTGGTGTCGTAGGATGCCCTCGCTTGGTGCCTTGCAAGCTCCAGACCTTGTGCAGAGAGGGTAATGGCTTGTCTAGACTGCTCTGAGTCAGGCAAAGATGCTAGGGCCTGTGATAGCATTGACCACAGATGTCTGTTGTAAGCAGCGTGGTGTGCATTATGAGAAATGATACACATCAACACTCAACTTGAATAGAAAACCCTTCATCCCCACCGGTCGAATTCAGCAGAGTCCGGATCCAGGAGTCTGTCGTGTGCCAGGTGCCGAGGCCCGGAAGGAGTGTCCAGGGATGTTAAGCCTGAAGGTGGGTGAGGCAGAGAACCTAGAGACTCATGGGAGCACAATACCATCTCCTGCAGTCTGCCAGGGCTGGAGATGGAGTGGCTGGAGACTGCCAGGTGCGGATAGACGCTTCCTGGAAAGGGATCAGCCAGGAAGGCACCACTAGGTGGTCAGCGCTGAATTTGCTAAGGAATGCACGCATCTGCCACTCAGTATTGTCCCTACAAATGTAGGAGATGCGAAGCTCCCGAAACCAACCTCGAAAGGAACCACTGATATTCAGTGAAATCAGCGTTGGAGGAAAGGTGGCCGGAAAATTCATCTTCCTCAGATGAGGAAGTCGAGTAGGAGAAGTGGAGCTCGAATGTTTAGAGGACTCCTGTGGTGGAGGCGACAGGTGGAAAACCTGTTCGTCCATGGCCCTGACATAAGATGGGAAGGCCACCGCAGTAGTTCCGAACATCTCCCAAGTTAACGGTCCCGTGGGGCCCACATGGCCTGGGAGAAAGGGTGCTGGTTCCAGAGAGATGGGCGAAGGGCACCTAATAGCATGCACCTGGCCTCTGCCAGGGCTCTGAGATCCAGGTAGCGACGCCGCCAGACTTGGGGACCCTGAGATCACACTGGGTTGTGAAGAGACAAGAGGAAAAGGCAACTCCGTAAAGAGCCCTGAAGGGGGATCTCCCCTGTGACGCAACTGGGATTGCATGAGTCCAGAAGGGCAACCCTCAGAACCGCCACTAGATGGCGCACTAGAGACCTTGAGAGAAAGGCGGGGATCAGTGCTGCGACTCCTTCCCGCGCCTCGCAGGGCGGTGGGGGCTTGCCGCCATTCTTCACCCCGACCTCTCAATACCTTAGACTCCGAAGCAGCCCTCTTCCTCGACACCAGTGTGGGAGGTCCCTGCTGAGTGAGCCCCCAAAGGGAATTCACTGTGACAGGATCCTCCACCCTCCCCTGAAGGACCACAGCAGCACCAGTGATGGCAGCTGCCGGGAACCTCCGGGAAGAGGTCATCCTCTTTGGGTCTCCTGAAGGGTCCACCACAGAAGACTCCAGGTCACCCCGAACCATGGAATCATCTGGGCTAACCAGCTTCAGAAAATCAGGCAGAGGAATACTGGATCGCCCAGTGCTGTGGCCCACCGGAGGTTCCGAGTCAGAAGACTCAGGAAGCTGGACAAGGCCCTCCCCTGAGTCATCCTCCTCCGAAGAGGGGCCAACCAGAGCAGATTCCGTCGGAGCAACTGGAGGAACCTCCGTCAAAACGGCACCAGGCCCGGCATCATCGAAGGCCGCAACGCCGACAGCGCCAGAGGAGTCAGCCACACCTCTGTCGGCACCGGAAATCTGGCGCACCACGAATGGTGCTGCCCGAGTCACCGGCACCATGGACGGCACCGAGAACCAAAACAGCACCACCAATGGCACCGACCAGGTCCCTGATGCAGTGAATGGTGCCGGAACCCAAAGCGGCCTCACGAGAGGCGCCGTCCGAGTTGTCGGCACTGCAAACGGCACCGAGACCCATGGCAACACCACTGGTGGTGCCACCAGAGTCCCTGGCGCCGCCGATGGCACCAGACTCCATAGCAAGGTCGGGCAAGATGGAGGGTCCACCAGCGCCGGGCCACGACACTGGGGGAGTCTGCACCTCCATGGAGGTGACTGCCGGGACGGAGCTAACAGAGTGACTCCGGGAAGGAATCATCCCGTTCCTCCAGCACTTTAGAAGAAAAATCCTCCTTGGCAAGACTAGAAGTGGAGGCGGTTCCCTCCTCACTAGGCCGTATAGACCCGGGATGGGACCCGGAGGAAGGGTCAAGAGATCTGGCATGGGAGACCCTCGGGCGACACCGTCCCCCTAAAGTTGGCGGAGCTCTTCTGACTTTAAACGTGCGGATTTCTAACACACGGCGATCCATGGAAAAACAGACATCGCAATGATCCATATCATGGTAGGGTCCCAGGCACCATAGACAAACATCATGACGGTCCATGACGGAAAACTGCCGGCCACGGGGCACCGACACATAGGGGCACTGCCCGCCTTAGTCTTGAATTTTGCCTCAAACCTGACATAATGCAAAATTAATACAATAAACAGAAAAGCTCCCGGCATCGTCGAAATATCAAATAAAGGAACGATCTTACCAGTCGACGACGTCGGGAATGAACCAGGATGAAGGAGCGGCATCGAAAAACACTATGCGGCCTATGACACAGAAACAATTCAGCGACTCCGCGCAGCAGATGCAGACTCGATGGCGGGAGAAACAGAACTGGGACGGAGGAGGAATCTACAGTGCCTAACGGCCACCCCTTGCACATCACAAAATGCGCCACTCGGGGCGTACCACCGCACAGACCTCTGAAAGAAAAAAAATCTGCGTGGCGGTGCGCGGCCCGCTTACACCCAATGAATGGTGAAGATTGACAAGGGAAGATCTACTGTTACAGGTGAGTAGCCTGTTCTTCTAGGAGCGTGGATATGTTGTTCATCCACACTCTTTGGCAGACTCCTAGCAGTTCTCCGGGAAGAGGGAGGCAAGGCGCACACCCCCTACTTCGGGAAAAGAGATTGGAGAACTGAGGCCCCAAAACCAGCATCCTGGCATGACTCAAGGTTGATGTGGTAGTGGATGATGAAGGTGTTAGCAGACTTCCAAGTAGCAGCCCGACAGATTTCCTGGATAGGGATGTCCCTGGAAGCAGCCACCGATGCAGCAGTATGGTGGGTAGAATGAGCTCTTATCCTTCTGGGAGGCTCCTTGCCCACCAACTCATAGCACAGACCTATGCAGGATGTAATCCATCTAGCAACAGTCCATTTGGCTGCAGGTCTGCCAGAAGCGGCTTCAGTGTAGGTGACAAACAGCTGGTGACCCTCTCCCCAATTTCCGCCGTCCTCTCCTTATAATAGGAGAGAGCACGTCTCAGGGCGAAAGTATGGAGCTTGTACCCGGCCTTAGAGGTATAATTAGGGTAGTATACTGGCAGGGTTAACATCTGGTTAAGGTGAAACTCTGACACCACCTTCAGAAGGAATTTCAGGTGGGGGCATAGGACAACCTTGTCCTTGTGGAAGACCAGATGAGGGGAGTCCATCGAAAGTGTCTGGAGCTCCCCTGTCCTTCTGGCAGACATGATAGCCACCAGGAAGGCTGTCTTCCATGAAAAGTGTGACAAATCACACTTGTGCATTGGTTCGAATGGCTTGCCCATGAGTTTTGCCAGTACCAGCAGTAGATCCCACAGAGGTGGAGGTTCATGCACCGGAGGGGATGCGTGATCCAGGCCTTTGAAAAAAGTGCCCAACCACTGTCTCCTGCACCATCGTTGGCTGACCAGCCCATGCCCGGTAAGCAGAGATGGCTGCCAGGTGCACCTTAATGGTCGATGACCGGACACCCCCTTCGGAGAGAGACAGACCAAAGGTAGTCAAGATTGTTAGCCACTGAACAGGATAAAGGGTCCAGGCCCTTACCCTGACATCAAATGGAAAACCTTTTCCATTTGAAGGCATAATATTTCCTGGTCGATTCCTTTCTGGATGCCTCCACCACGGTGCAGACATCTTCAGAAAGACCCAAAGCCTGAACTTTAGCTGCTCAGGTACCAGGCACGGCCAGTCTGGGACTACCAGGATCACCTTCACCTTGTCCCTCCTCACATTGAGAAGCACCTTGTGGATCAAGGGAAATGGAGGGAAGGCGCAAAGGAGGCCTGGGGTCCACGGCCTCGAGAAGGCATTCCCCCTGCAGCAAGCCCCGCTGAAGGGGGCAGGCATGAAACAGCCTCAGCTTGGTGTTTTCCCTGGAGGCAAACCGGTCCACCATCGGTTTGCCCCAACAGGAGAACAGGCTGTAAGCTACCTCTGGATGGAGAGACCACTCGTGGGATGTCTGGCCTAAGCATCTGAAAGCATCCGCCAGATGGTTCGAGGCTCCTGCCACATGGATGGCTAGGAGATCCGCCTCCAACTGGCTCATGAGGGTCCAGATGCGGAGCACCTCCTTGCACAGCAAATGGGAGTGCATCCTGTCTTGTTTATTGAGGTAGTACATGGTCATGGTATTGTCTGTCTGAACTTGAACCACTTGACTCCAGAGCTGAGGAGCAAAAGCTGACAGTGCCTGTCTGACTGCTCTGAGCTCCAACAGGTTGATGTGGCATCGGGACTCCTCGGAGGTCCAGAGCCCGTGGGCCCTTTCTTCCCCCATGTGGGCTCCCCTGCACATGAGAAAGGCATCAGTTGTGAGGATGATCATCAGCTCAGGGCGGAAAAATGGGATCCCTTCCTACAACTGGTCTGGGGCGGTCCACCATTGGACAGCGTCCCACATCTTCTGGGTTACAGTGACCAGCTGGTCGAAATGACCATGGCGCCAAGTCCACTGGGTGGCCAGCTCCCACTGAAGGGGGCACATGTGCAACTGGGCCCAACAGACCAATGAGGTGCACGCCATCATGTAACCCAGAAGGTGCAGAAAGTCCCGCGCAGGGTGCAAGTGCCCAACCAGAAATGATTGGGCAAAGGAGGAGTGAACCTCCACCCTGTCCACTGGGAGCTGAGCTCTGGCTCGACAAGAGTCGAACTCTGCCCCGATGAAGCCCATCACCTGAGAAGGCACAAGTTCTGACTTGACCTCGTTGATCAGGAGGCTGAGCTGAGAGCAGGTCTGGAGGGCCAGGTCCCTGGACCTCTCCACCTCCTGTTGGGTGGAACCTGCTAGGAGCCAATCATCGAGGCGGGGGTAAATTCTGACACCCCCACTGACACCAGAGATAGGCCACCACCACTGCAATGCATTTGGTGAAGATCCGTGGGGCCAATGACAGGCCAAACGGCATGGCTCGTAACTCATACAAGGTCCCTTCGACTCTGAAGCGGAGGAGCTGCTGATGGGACGGACGGATTGAGACGTGAAAGAATGCACTCTGCAGATCCAGCGAACAGAACCACATGTTTCGCTCCAAGGATGGTATGATCTGGGACAGAGTGACCATCTAAAAGGTGCGTGATCTGAGATATTGATTCAGGTCGTGCAGATCTAGAATGGGGTACCAGCCCACCATCTGCTTGGGCACCAGGAAGTACCTGGAGACAAAGCCTGGGTCTGCTGGAGGATCCACCACTGGAACTACTGCCTCCTGGAGGAGGAGCTGAGCGATGTCAGCTCTGAGAGTTGACTAGGTCTGAGCGGAAACTCATTCCTCCCGAGGGACGTGGGCTCGGCCTGGAGGGTACTGCCTGAATTCCAGAGGCAGTCCCTGATTGACCACTTCCAGAACCCACCTGTCCGTGGTGACAATGGACCAGGCAGAAAGAAAGTGGCGGAGCCGGCTCCCCACGGGAGGACCCAGAGCTGGCGTGATAGTAGTGGGGATTGCAGCCCCCGTTCCGTCACTGAGGAGGCTTGGAGGAGGAGGATCCAGGACCTGAACCTTGACCTCCTTTATGGACCTGTTGGGGACCCTGCTTGGGCCGAGGGTGCCAAGCTTGAGCCTGCTGCTGTTGCTGCTGTCCGCCTTGAAAGGAGGATTGCTGAGCCGCGGGGGAGAATGCCAAAAAAGCTTTATTTTTCCTCTGTTGGTTCTTGCCCAAAGAACTCTTGGCAGAGGTTGCATCCAAGGTGGCATTGGACTGCTCGATATGCTGAAGGTGACCGGCCACTCCCAGGCTGAACAAGTCAGTCCCAAGGAAGGGCACGTCAGCCAACTTATGCTAGGTATCCGCTGGGAAGAAGGAGAGCCTCAGCCAAGCCCTGCGATGAGAGGCACTGCAGCAGCCATCGAACGGGCACAAGAGTTCCCAAGGTCCAAGGCCGTCTGGAGCTGCTGTTTGGTAACAGCTCGGCCCTGGTCCCGGACTTGCTTGACCGTGATCTGCATGTTCACGGGGAGATGTGGGAGGACCTCACCCAACGACCCCAGAAGGGCATGAGAGAAGTGTGCCATGATGACAGCCAAACTTGCCTGACGAAAGCCCAAGGAGGAAACTGCACAGACCTTCCTGGCTAAATGGTCCAAAAGCTTGGACTCTTTATCAGGAGGTAGGTCCACATTGGCAGAACTGCCAGTACCCCTGAACACAGAGGCAGTCACCAGGCTCTCAGCCGAAGGATGCTCTGTGAACCCCGCAAGGGACCCCATGGGCACCGCGTACTTGCGGGCCATGCAGGCAGATGGAGCTGGACAAGAGGCAGGATGCTGCCAAAGTTCTAAGGCCGGACCAACAATGGCCTTGGCCACAGGAAAGGCCTCTGTCAGAATATCCCCTCTCTTGAGGATGTCAGTGAGAGAGTACTCCACCTTTTTCTGGATAGGCTCCAGGGGCATCTCTGTAGACTCAGAGATGAGGCGGAGAATCCCTTGAAAGGACAAGGGACCTTCCTCCATCTCTAGGCCAGTGGTCAAATCATCATCCTCTGGATGTGAGTGAAGACCGGTGACATCCGATTCCGAAGAATCTGGATACAACAGCCTACTGTCCATGTCACCTTTGACTCGCCGGGGGGTGGTCTGGGGTGACCATGACCGACAAGCTCCGGGAAGCCCTGTCTCTTGTCTGTCGCCCTTGGAAGAAGCCCCTCCCACAGGCTGCTTGGGTGGTGGTTCCACCACGATGGGTTGAGAGATCGGTATGGGGTGAACAGGTGGTCTTGGGAGGCAAAAGCCAAGTAATGGCCGGGGAAGAAGCAGAAGTAGGCTTATGCCTGGCCAGAATCAACTGCTGCCACATGAGGTCCTCAAAGCACTGGAGTTTCTGCCAGAGCCTCTCCTCATCCAAGGAGGAGGACGACCGATGGCGTTGCCTCCTCTTTTTTAGTAAGCATGGCTCTTCCTCGGCCAGTTGGATGAGGGGGTCATAGACCTAGATTGGGCAGGCCGACTCGGTCAGTCGGGAGACACCGCCAGTGACTTCCCGGAGCCTGGGACTGGATCCTGGCCCGACAAAAGGTCCGAGAAGCCAGCAGCGGAAGAAGTGATCTTGACCGAGGTCGAGACCGCATGCTCCTGGGACAGAGACCTCTCTCGGTCCCAGGAGCATCTTCGTCGGGATGAAGACTTGCTTGGGTCCTTATCCCGATGATGGGATCGAGAAGAGTGTGGTCCTACAGGCACCTCCCCCTTGGTAGGGAGAGACTGGCACAATTCCCTAAAGGAACCAGAGAAGGTGGAGCCCAGGGTAAGCGGAAAAAGAAGCTCCGGGAAGAGCTCGCAGCATGGGCCGCTTCTTCCTCGAATGCTTGCATGCGTTCCAATTGCTCAGCAGATCCCGCGGCTGCAGAAACCTCCCACCTAGCCTCTTTAGATTTCACCGGAGGATTTCTTTTCTCTGGTCTCCCCAGTTGCAAACATGCAAGATGACTGTCCAGGACTTTGGGATGGAAGGCCAAGCAGAAACTGCAGGACGAGGTGTCATGGCCGACACTGAGGCAGTAAACGCACATGGAGTGGGGATCGGTATGTGACATCTTTTGGCCGCAGGAGCACCGGCGAAATCTGGGGGAAGATTTTTCTTCCATAGTCGAAGTGATGAATTTGCAATCGTTAACGCGAACAATTCGAGTTTTTGGTAAAACCGAGGGTCTGAAAACCTAGACCTACGAAATGCCTGAGCAAGCGGGAGGCAACCTGAATCTTCCAGTGGAAAGGAAGATCTGGTGTCATATGGCAGAGCCGAGGTATATACCACCCGGGTGGGTGGGAGGAGCCAGTTTGAAGACTTCCGGTGATCCTTAAAGGGGAAAGGGACATGCCAAAAAGTGTGGATGAACAACATATCCACGCTCCTAGAAGGAGAGCTTTCCAAGAGAGGAAGCATAGCTTGTAAGACACGTCTGGCTCGAAGGGCAGATGGGTGAGTTTTTCCAGAACAAAAAGTAAGTCCCAAGGAGGAACAATGTCCCTCCTGGGAGGTCTGACGTGTAAGACCCCTCTGAGAAAGGTCTTGCAGACATTCAATTGTGCTAGAGTTCTCGCCCCAATCGACTCATGATATGCGGAGACTGCACACATGTAAACCTTGATGGATGAATAGCTCAGTCCCAAGTCCAAGAGGTGGAGGAGATAGTCAAGCATGTGTCTGACTGGACAATCCAAGGGATCTATGGCATGGACCGAAGCCCAGAGACATACACGCTTCCATTTCAGAGCGCAAGTAGCTCTAGTGGAGGGTTTCCTCACTGCAGCCAAGACCTCTGCCACACTGCTTGACACTCCTAGACTCTCTTCCACTAAGACTGCAGGAGCCACGCGTACAGGTAAAGAGAATTAAGAGCAGGATGGACGAGTGTTCCTTGCTCCTGTGAGAGCAAGTGGGTGGAGAGTGGCAACTGTATTGGAGGTTCCAAAGACAGTTGCTGTAGCAACGGATACCAGATCTGTCGAGGCCACAGAGGGGCAATCAGGATCATCCTGGTCCCCTCTGACTGCAATTTGAGCAGTACTCTCTGAATGAGAGGGAAGAAAAAATTACTCACCATAGTAATGTTGTTTCTTCTAATGGAGTCTTGCTGTATTCTATATGCAGTTAGCCCCAGCACTTGAATGGCTCCGGAGAGGAAAGGGTTAACTCTATGCCAGGGCATAGAATATTGAGCTCATGCTCGCTTTTCAAACCCCTGTTTCTGGTACTTCTCAGTGTAACCATTAGATTCTTACGAGCACTATACTAATTAGCTATTACAAATAGACATTTTTTTTAATTTTTTTTATTTTTAAGCCAAGGGCAATAAAAAAATGTTTTGGTCCAAACGACAAGTCGAGAACCCCAAAAAGAATCCAAGCAGATAGTAACAATAATATATTTAAAATGAGAACAAAACCCCCTCCTAATAAGGAGAGGTGACCAGGTACACCACCGGGGTGCAGCACTGAACCTGCCAACCCATATCCCAAAACAACTAGGTTCCAAGAGGGGAGGTCAGAATACAAGATGCCATTAGAAGAAACAACATTACTATGGTAATTTTTTCTTCAAACAACATGAAGTCTTGCTGTTTTCTGACTATATACAGACTACCAAACAGCATCCCCTTGGAGGAGGGAGTTACAATACCTATTCTGGGAACAGGCTATGCAGCACTGATGTGCCAAACCCAGAATCACTTCTTGACTAGATGTCGAGAGAATAATGCTCGGTGAATGTGTGAACAGTTTTCCAGGTGGCTGCTTTACAGATTTCTACTAAGGGTATGTCTCTAGCTGCTGCAAGCGAAGCAGCTGTACCTCTGGTGGAGTGAGCCCTTAGGCCTGAGTGTGGCTCTTTCCCCAACTTTGAATAACAGAACTGGATGCAGGAGACATTCCACCTGGCAATAGTTCTTTTAGTGGCAGGTTTACCTTTTCCCACTTCTCCATAATTGAGAAGAAAAAATTACTCACCTTAGTAATTATGTTTCTTCTAGTGGAGTCTTGCTGTATTCTGACTAGTGCAGTTATCCCCAACCTTTAAATTGCCCCACAGAACAATGGGTTAACTTTTCTATGCATGGCATAGAATGTTCATCTCGAGCTCGGTTGATGTCTCTGCCTGTTGTAATTTGAACTGTAACCGTCAGATCTTTATGAGCAAAAACTCACTAGGTGTTCTGTGTGGAAACTGTACAATTTTTACTAGCCAACTGGCAGAAAAATGATGTTTTGGGTTCTCAAAGGAAGACTCAAGTCAGGAAACCCAAACACAAAAACCAATCAAATGAAATAACTCGCCCCATGAGAAACAGAGGGTGTAAAGGAGGCACCCCTAGGATGCCAACACTGCGCCTGCCCACCCACATCCCCCAAAAATCTAGGTTCTGAGAGGGGAGGCGGGGAGAGGTCAGAATACAGCAAGACTCCACTAGAAGAAACATAATTACTAAGGTGAGTAATTTTTTCTTCAAAGAACACAAAGTCTTGCTGTATTCTGACTAGTGCAGAATACCAAGCAGTACCTCCATGGAGGAGGGACAGAACCTACTTTGGAAATAGGCTCTGAAGTACTGCTATGCCAAACCAAGCATCACTCCTAGCGTGGATATCCAGAGAGTAATGCTTGGTAAAAGTATGGACTGTTTTCCAGATGGCTGCTTGACAAATTTCTAAAAGAGGGCTATCCCTGGCAGCAGCCAGGGAAGCAGCTGTACATCTTGTGGAATGAGCGCTCAGGCCTGACGGTGGAGTTTTTCCCAGTTTTTCATAGCAGAATTGTATACAAGACACAATCCACCTGGCAATAGATCTCTTGGTGGCAAGTTTGCCCTTCCTAACTTCTCCATAAGTGAGAAACAACTGGAGGGAGTCAAACCTGTGACCCTTGGTACGCTCTCTGTAGTAGCTAAGGGCTCTTTTAACATCCAAACTGTGTAGCCTCCTCTCTCCTAAGGAAGAATGATCAGTGAAGAAAACAGGGAGAGAAACAGACTGATTCAGGTGGAAATCTGAAACCTCTTTAGGCAAGAACTTTCTGTTAGTTCTAAGGACCACTTTATCTCTGTGAAAAGAGATGAAATCAGGTTCCACTGACAGGGCTTGCAATTCACTGATACGTCTAGCAGAAGTAATGGCTACCAGAAACACAGTTTTCCAAGTCAAGTACTTAAGCTCTGCTGAGGACAAAGGTTTAAAAGGGGGTTGCATAAGCTGAGCAATGCAAACATTAAGATCCCAAGCAGAAGCAGGATCCCTAAAGAGGGGATTGGTGTGAAGCAGTCCCTTAAAAAACTTACAGAATACAGGGTGGGATGACAGTGAGGAAGACCTACCAACTGACAGGAAAGCAGAAACAGCTGACAAGTGTACCTTGAGGGTAGCTGGTCTGAAGCCTAGGCCACTGAGATGGACCATATAATCCAAAATCGTAGGCAATTCAGCAGTGTCTGGAGAAATACTCTTCTTAGAACACCAAATGCTGAATCTTTTCCATTTGGAGTTGTAAGTCTTTCTGGTGGAGGGCTTTCCAGAAGCCTTGAGGATATCCAGAACCCCTTGGGAAAGATGCAGATCTGCAAACTCTAACTCTTTAAGAGCCAAGCCTTGAGATTGAGAGACTGAAGATTGGGGTACCAAATCCTCCATTGAGAGGATATTAACAGGTTGTAATTCCTGGGAAGAGACAGGAGAAGATGGACTGCTAGGGACAGCAGCAAGGGGATACCATGGCTGCCTGGCCCAGTCTGGAGCAATCAGAGTCATTTTGCAAGGTTGTGACCTTATTCTGACTAACACTTTGAACAGGAGAAGGAAGGGGGGAAAAGCATACAGAAATTTCCCTTCCCAGTTCAGAATCAGAGCATCCAGGGGGGGACTGAGCCCAAGACTGGGGGTCTGCAACAAAAGAGAGGAAGTTGGTGATTGTCTGGGGCTACAAAAAGATCTATCTCTGGAGTGCCCCATCTTGAGAAAATCACCTTCAACACCAGAGGATCCAGGGCCCATTCGTGATGGCTCTGAGATATTCTGCTCAGTGCACCTGCTAGGACATTGTCCTTCCCTGGAAGGTGAACTGCTATCAGAGAGGTTTGCAGGGAATAAGCCAGGGACCACAACCTCATTGCTTCTGTGCACAAGGCCATAGACTGATTGCCTCCTTGCTTGTTGATGTACCACATGGTGGTGGTGGTGTCTGTTCTGACCTGAACCACCTTGTTCTGTACTGATTCGGAAAAAGCTTGCAGTGCCAGAAACACTGCCCTGAGTTCCAAAAGATTGATGTGCAGAAGAGATTCCCGAGGCAAACACAGTCCCTGGGTGGTAAGGTCCCCCAAATGGGCTCCCCAGCTCAGCAGGAAAGCATCTGTGGTAAGGACCACTGAATGAGACTGAGTGGCAAAATGGAACCCCTTGCCTCAAATTGTCCTGATCCTGCCACCATTGCAGGGCTTGGATCAGAGTTTGAGTCACTGGGATTAGTTTGGTAAGGGAATCCTTTCTTTGGGACCAAAAAGCTCTTAAGTGGAACTGAATGTCCCTCATCTGGAATCTTGCGCCTTGGACCACTGCTGTAGAAGCTGCCATTTGGCCCAAGGGCTGAAGGAAATGCCTTGCTGGTCGAGACACCTGAAGGCTGAATGAAGAGGCCAGCTCCATGACAGCTCTTGCCCTTTCCAGGGGAAGGAAGGACTTGCTTTTACCGTATCCAGCTCTGCCCCTATGAAGGTGAGGAGCTGCAATGGTTCGAGAACTGACTTTGGTAGGCTGAGAAGAAATCCTAAAGAAGTGAGCACTTGCTGGGTCACTTGCAGGTGTGACTTGACTTGGTCTGGGGACTGGCCCACTATGAGCCAGTTGTCCAAATATGGGAAAATGGAAATCTTTTGTCTTCTTAGGAAGGCAACAACTACTGCCAGGCACCTTGAGAAGACCCTTGAGGCTGAGGTTAGGCCAAAGGGCATTGCTCTGAACTGATAGTGGCCTGAGGGCAACTCGAACCTGAGGTACTTTCTGTGGGAGCACCTGATGGGAATGTGAAAGTAGGCATCTTTGAGGTCCAGGGAGGCTAGCCAGTCCCCTGGCCTTAGAGAGGGAAGGATTATTCCCAGAGTTATCATCTTGAACTTTGGCTTTGAAAGATGTTTGTTCAGGTATCTTAAATCCAGGCTGGGCCACCACTCTCCTGTCTTTTGGGGGGTTAGGAAGTACCTGGAGTACAGTCCTTTGCCCCAGTGTAGGGCAGGTACTCTCTCTATAGCTCAGAGCTAGGAGAGAAGAAACCTCTGCCTCTAGGGCAAGGGTCTCTGAGAGATTTGCAGGTGGAAAAGATCTGGCTCTCATCTTGGGAAATTTTTTGAAGCTGAGAACCAGTCCCTGGCTTACTACTTCCAGGACCCACTTGTCTGATGTAACAGACATCCAGTCCTGGACAAAGTAAGCCAGCCTACCCCCTACTGGGATAGAAGAGTCGACCCAGGCAGGCCCATCAGGGTGTCTGCTTGGTAGGGGCTTTAGGTTGAGGGGTGGATGCAGGCCTGCTCATCCCCCTTCTGCCTCTCCCTCTGAAGAATCCCCTCTGTGAAAAGGAAGAAAAGGCCTGTGCTTGGTAAAAAAAGCCTTTGAAAAGGCCTGCCCCTGGACTGCTGCCTTTGAGGAGTTGCCTGCCTTTCCTTGGCCTGAGCACTCCTGTAAGTGGTCTTGTATTCATCCATTTTCTTCATGTAATTCTCTGTCTGCTCCCCAAACAGAGAATTACCCACTACAGGAAAATCTATGGCCTTAGCCTGGGTATCCTGTGAGAGGCTAGTACATCGAGCCAAGCCATTATCTGAAGAGCCACAGATGTAGATATGACTCTTGATGATACATCATTGGAGTCCACAGCAGCATGAAACTGAACTTTTGATGCCTCAATCCCATCTGCAGCAACCTCCTCCAGCTCCTTGGCAAGCTGGGGGGAAGCCTGTTTAGCCAGTGCCAGTACAGTGTCCCACCTGGACTTCTGGTACCTCGCTGCATAGGCTATATAATTCGCCTGCCTGAGTCCCAAGGAAGATGCCATGTACTGTTTCTTTGCCATGGCATCAATCTTCCTGGAGTCCTTGTCTGGGGGGTGTGATGCCAAGGGAATGCTTGCCTTATCACAGGCAGCAGCCTGTACAACCCCAACATGGCTGCACTGCTGATAAAGGAACTCCATATCTGAGCCTGAAAGAGTATACTTCTTGTCCATTCTTCTGTCCACCAGAGGTATGGAACTGGGAGACTTCAGAATTTTTTGTGTCTGTTTTCCAAAAGATTTGTGGAGGGGAAGAAAAAATTACTCACCTTAGTAATGTTGTTTCTTCTAATGGAGTCTTGCTGTATTCTGACTACTGCAGTGATATCCAACCTTTGAACTGCCCCGGAGAGGAAAAAGTTAACTTTCCATGCAAGGCATGGAACGCTGAGCTCGAGCGAGACTCTGTCTGTTGTTGTTTGAACCCGAACCGTCAGATCTTTACGAGCTAAACTCACTGGGCATCCTGTGTGGAAACTGTAAACTTACACTAGCCAACTGGCAACTAAATCTAATAAAAAGGTTTTTTGGTTCCAAGGCAAAGACTCAAGTCAGGAAACCCAAAAAACAAAACACAACACATACCCAAAATTAAAAGGGTGGAGGGCATCTCTAGGGTGCCAACACTGTTCCTGCCCACCCACATCCCAAAACCCAGGTTCTGAGAGGGGAGGCGGGGGGGAGGTCAGAATACAGCAAGACTCCATTAGAAGAAACATTACTAAGGTAAGTAATTTTTTCTTCAAACAACATGAAGTCTTGCTGTATTCTGACTATTGCAGACTACCAAGCAATACCTCCATGGAGGAGGGACAGAATCTACTTTGGGAATAGGCTCTGGAGCACAGATGTGCCAAACTGAGCATCACTCCTAGCCTGGATATCCAGAGAGTAATGCTTGGTGAAAGTATGTACTGTTTTCCAGGTGGCTGCTTGACAAATCTCTAAGATAGGAATATCCCTGGCAGCAGCCAGGGAAGCAGCTGTACCTCTGGTAGAGCCCTCAGGCCTGAGGGTGGGATCCTACCTAATTTTTCATAGCAGAATTGTATACAAGAGACAATCCACCTGGCAATAGATCTCTTAGTGGCAGGTTTTCCCTTACCAACCTCACCATAAGTGAGGAACAGTTGGGGGGAGTCAAACCTGTGACCCGTGGTGCATTCTATGTAGTAGCTAAGGGCCCTTTTCACATCCAAGCTGTGCAACCTCCTCTCCCCAGAGGAGGAATGGTCAGTGAAGAAAACAGGAAGAGACATAGACTGGTTAAGGTGAAAATCTGAAACCACCTTAGGCAAAAACTTCCTATTAGTCCTGAGGACCACCTTATCTCTGTGGAAAGAGATAAAATCAGGCTCCACTGACAGGGCCTGTAACTCACTTATGCGTCTGGCAGAAGTGATGGCTACCAAGAACACAGTTTTCCAAGTCAAGTACTTAAGCCTTGCTGAGGACAAAGGCTCAAAAGGCTGTATAAGATGAGCAATGCAAACATTAGGGTCCCAAGCAGGGCAGGGTTCCTGAAGGGAGGATTGGTATGCAGCAATCCTTGAAAAATTTACAGAATACAGAATGAGCTGAAAGGAAGAGTGCTTGCCTGCTGACAGGAAGGCAGAGACAGCTGCCAGATGCACTCTTAGTGTAGCTGGTCTGAGTCCCAAGCTATTGAGATGAACATATAGTCAAGGACTGTGGGCAAGCCAGCAGACTCTGGAGAAATATGCTTCCCAGAGCACCATATAGTAAATCTTTTCCACTTGGAGTTGTAGGTCTTTCTGGTGAAAGGCTTTCGAGAAGCCTTTAAAAGATCCAGAACACCTTGAGAGAGATGCAAATCAGCAAACTCTAACTCTTCAAGAGCCAGGCCTTGAGATTGAGAGATTTGAGATTCGGATACCAAACCCTCCCCTGAGAACATGTTAACAGGTTGTAATTCCTGGGAAGAGACAGGGGAAGGTGGACTGCTAAGGACAACAAGAGAGGGTACCAGGGCTGTCTGGCCCAGTCTGGAGCAATCAGAATCACTTTGCAGGGTTGAGACCTGATTTTGACTAGCACCTTGAACAGGAGAGGGAAGGGGGAAGCATACAGAACATCCTTCCCAATTGAGAACTAGGGCATCCAGGGGGACTGAGCCCAACACTGGGGGCCTGCAGCAAAAAAGAGGAAGTTGGTGATTGTCTGGGGCTGCAAAAAGATCTTTCTGTGGGGTGCCCCATCTGGAGAAGATCACTTTCAAAATCAGGGGATCTAGGGACCATTCGTGATGGCCCTGGGAAATCCTGCTGAGAGCATCTGCCAGGACATTGTCCTTCCCTGGGAGGTGCACTGCTATCAGAGAGGTATTCAGGGAATAGGCCAGAGACCACAACTTCATTGCCTCTGTGCACAAGGCCGTAGACCGAGTGCCCCCCTGCTTGTTGATGTACCACATTGTGGTGGTATTGTCTGTCCTGATCTGAACTACTTTGTTCTGAACAGACTTGGAAAAAACTTGAAGTGCTAGAAACACTGCTCTGAGTTCCAAGAGATTGATGTGAAGCAGAGATTCTTGAGGTGACCACAACCCTTGGGTGGTTAGATCCCCCCAATTGGGCTCCCCAGCCCAAGAGGGAAGCATCTGTGGTAAGGATCAATGAATGAGATTGAGTGACAAAGGGAACTCCTTGTCTTAGGTTTTCCTGATACTGCCACCACTGCAAGGCCTGGATCAGGGTTCGAGTCACTGGGATTAGCTTGGTCAAAGAATCCTTTCTCTGGGACCAGAAGGCTCTTAAGTGGAACTGAATGTCCCTCATTTGAAATCTTGCTCCCTGGACCACTGCTGTAGAGGCAGCCATATGGACCAGGAGCTGCAGAAAATGCCTTGATGGTCGAGACACCTGGAGGGTGAATGAAGAGGCCAGTGTAACAAGGGTCCTTGCCCTGTCCAGGGGAAGGAAGGCTCTTGCCTTTATTGTATCCAGCTCTGCTGCTATGAAGGTGAGGAGCTGCACTGGCTGCAAAACTGACTTTGGAAGATTCAGAAAGAATCCTAGAGAAGTGAGCAGTTGCTGAGTTATCTGAAGGTGTAACTTGACTTGGTCTGGAGACTGACCTACTATGAGCCAGTCGTCCAGGTATGGAAAGATGGAGATCTTTTTTCTCCTTAGGAAAGCAACCACTACTGCCAGGCATTTTGTGAACATCCTTGGAGCTGAAGTTAGGCCAAAGGGCATTGCTCTGAATTGATAGTGGCCTGAAGGCAGCTCGAACCTGAGGTACTTTCTGTGGGAGCTACTGATGAGAATGTGGAAATAGGCATCCTTGAGGTCCAGGGAAACTAGCCAGTCTCCTGGCCTTAGAGAGGGTAGAATTATTCCCAGAATCACCATTTTGAACTTTGGCTTTAAAAGGTGCTTGTTTAAATATCTGAGATCCAGGATGGGCCGCCATTCTCCTGTCTTTTTGGGAGTTAGGAAGTACCTGGAGTACAATCCTTTTCCCTTGTGTAGGGGTGGAACCCTTTCTATGGCTCTCAGAGCCAAGAGGGAAGAGACCTCTGCCTCTAGGGCAAGGGCCTCTGAAGGATTTGCAGGTGGAAAGGATCTGGTTCTCATCTTGGGAAATTCTTTGAAGCTGAGAACCAGTCCCTGGCTTACTACTTCCAGGACCCATTTGTCTGATGTTAAAGACATCCAGTCCTGGACAAAGTAAGCCAGCCTGCCCCCCTACTGGTGGTGGAGAACTGGCCCGGGCAAACCCATCAGGGTGCCTGTTTGGCAGGGGCTTTAGGCTGAGGGGTGGAAGCAGGCCTGCTTGTACCCTGTCTGCCTCTCCCTCTGAAGAATCCCCTCTGGGCAAAGGCGGAAGAGGAGGCCTGGGCTTGGTAGAAAGGCCTATGAAAAGACCTGCCCCTGCCCCTGGAATGCTGCCTCTGGGGAGTGGCTCGCCTTTCCTTGGCCTGAGCACTCCTATAGGTGGTCCTGTATTCACCCATTTTCTTCATGTAGTTCTCTGTTTGCTCCCCAAACAGAGAATTACCCACAACAGGAAAATCCATGGCCTTAGTCTGGGTATCCTGAGACAGGCTAGTACATCTGAGCCAAGCCATCCTACGAAGGGCCACAGATGTAGCCATGACTCTAGACAAAACATCATTGGAGTCCACTGCAGCATGAAAGTGCACCTTGGATGCCTCAATACCATCTGCAGCCACCTGCTCAAGCTCCTTAGAAAGCTGGCCAGGGACCTGTTTAGCTAGAGCCATTACAGTGTCCCATCTAGACTTCTGGTATCTAGCTGTGTAGGCCATATAATTAGCCTGCCTGAGTCCCAAAGATGCTGCCATGTACTGTTTCTTTGCCATGGCATCAATCCTCCTGGAGTCCTTATCTGGGGGGTGTGAAGCCAAGGGTATATTTGCCTTATCACAGGCAGCAGCCTGCACTACCCCAACATGGCTGCACTGCTGGGAAAGGAACTCCGTATCTGAGCCTGAAAGAGTATACCTCTTGTCCATTCTCTTGTCCACAGGAGGTATAGAATTAGGAGTCCGTAAAATTTGTGTTGTCTGTTTCCCAAAAGACTTATGAAGGGGAATAGACAGCCTCCTGGACTCTGGGATATCCATCATCTCAACATAATCAGGCTCCTCCTGATCCTCTACAGCTTCTTCCATAGGAAGCTGAAGAGTTTCAGACACTTTTTTGTAAAACATAAAATGGGAAGGGGACTCAGAAAGCCTAGGAGGAGAAACCCCTGAAGGTCTGTCTGGGGAGATGTCCGGGTCAATGGGCACATCCAGACTTTCATAATCACCATCACTATCCTCATACTCTCCTTCCTCCTCCTCCGGTTCATAAAAATCCTCTAAATTATAATCCAGAACCGGGGGAACCGACCGAACCGAGCTCCTAACCGATGGTGCTGGTTCGGCCGGAACCGGGGTTAGCGATTGAACAATCCTTATCACTTTGGCTATTTCATCAGCGGTCGGAGAAAGAACTTGTGGATCCGAACCAGCTGACTTATCCCTTCTTTTTCGTTTAACCGGAACCGACTCCTCAGAATCGGTTCTCCTTTTGCCCGAAGAAGTTTCGCCCTGGTCAGAGGGCACTCCTTCTGGTTCGGTTGGAACCGAACCGGGCTGGCCATCTGGGTCAGCGGACTTTTTGGCCTCCCTTTCCCTCAGCCTACCTACTCTCTTTTCCAGGGTAGCTGAGGGAAAATTTTTGCAAATCTGGCAGTCTGAATCGAGGTGGTCAAACCCCAGACAATAAACACAGGTGGTGTGGGGGTCAGCCTTAGCAAAGGCTTCCCCACACACACTACAGTGTTGAAACCCAGTGGGCCCAGTTTTTTCCTTGTGTTTCTCAGACATGGCCAGTCCTAACCAAACTTACCCTTTTTTCGGCAATCCGCCAGCCAAGACACCCTTATCGGTTCCTGATCGTGTCATGGGTCGCGGAAAAATCCGTAAAGAAATCCGTTTTTTTTAGAACCTATAAGGACCGGTTACCACACTCTAAAAGTAGAAAAACCTTTTTTAAACAAACCTGTTCGGTTCAATCTGAACCGATTCAACGTTTACAAGTTCCACACAGAACCAAACAATAATAAACCTATCTAGTACTCACGGTACCACAGACAGAGACTGAACCGACAGGTTAGATGGAATAAATTTGGTTGATACCGAGAAAAAATTACACTTTAACCGACTAAATTGAACCGAGCAAAGGAGAAATCTCCGGAGCGACTGTTCAGTGAGGTGGAGTAAAGAATCTGATGGTTTGGGTTCAAACAACAACAGACAGAGTCTCAACCGAGCTCGAGCTCAGCGTTCCATGCCTTGCATGGAAAGTTAACTCTTTCCTCTCTGGGGCAGTTCAAAGGTTGGATATCACTGCAATAGTCAGAATACAGCAAGACTTCATGTTGTTTGAATAGACAGTCTCCTGGACTCTGGGATGTCCATCATCTCTACATAGTCAGGCTCCTCCTGATCCTCCACAGGAAGCTGATCAGCCACCTTCCTGTAAAACATGAAGTGCGAAGGGGACTCAGAAAGCCTAGGAGGAGAAACACCTGAAGGTCTGTCTGGGGAGATGTCCAGGTCAATAGGCACATCCAGACTTTCACCATCACCATAATCATCTTCCAACTCTCCCTCCTCCTCAAACTCCGGTTCATAAAATTCTTCCAGGGTATAATCCTGAACCAGGAGAACCTACTGAACTGAGCCCCTGCCAAAAGGTGCCAGATCAGTCGGAACCGGGAGAAGCGATTCCACAATACGACTTGCTTTGGCTATTTCTTCGGCGGGCGGAGTATGAGATTCTGGATCTGAACCGGTCGATTTGTCTTTGTGTTTTCTTTTTGTCGGAACCGATTCCTCAGAATCGGCTCTCCTTTTGCCCGCAGAAGTATCGCCCTGGTCAGAGGGCACTCCTTCTGGTTCGGTCAGAACCGAACCGGGCTGGCCATCTGGGTCAGCGGACTTCTCGGCCTCCCTTTCCCTCAGTCTACCTAATCTCTTTTCAAGGATAGATTTGGGAAAATTTTTACAAATTTGGCAGTCTGAATCGAGGTGGTCAAACCCCAGACAATAAACACAGGTGGTGTGGGGATCGGCCTTAGGAAAGACCTCCCCATACACACTGCAGTGTTGAAACCCAGTGGGCCCGGTTTTTTTCTTGGGTTTCTCAGACATGGCCAACCTAACCAGACTTACCCTTTTTTCGGCAACCGCCAGGCAAGACTCCCCTATCAGTTCCTGACCGTGTCACGGGTCTTGGAAAAAAACGTACTAAAACCCGTTTTTTTTAGAACCGATACTGACTGGTAACCACACACTAAAGTAAAACATACAATTTATCTGAATGATTGGTTTAGCCGAACCGATCCACACTTTTTACAAGTTCCACACAGAAAACAGAACAAAACCTATCTAGTACTCATGGTACCACAGACAGAGACTTGAACCGACTATGCGGAAACAAAATTACAGTAGAAAACTGACTGAAACCGACACTTCAACCGACTTCAAACCGAGCTGCAGGAGAAATCTCCGGAGCGACTGTTCAGTGAGGCACAGTAAAGAATCTGACGGTTGCAGTTCAAATTACAACAGGTAGAGACATCAACCGAGCTTGAGATGAACATTTTATGCCATGCATAGAAAAGTTAACCCATTGTTCTCCGGGGCAGTTTAAAGGCTGGGGCTAACTGCACTAGTCAGAATACAGCAAGACTTTATGTTGTTTGAAACATCTGTGAGCAGTCATTTCTATGGGCCTTAGTGTGCTCTATATAATAAATGAGGGTCTTCTTCACATCAAGACTGTGTAGTCTTTCCTCTCCAGAGGAAGAATGGTCAGTAAAAAATACAGGCAGTGACAGACTGATTCAAATGAAAGTCTGATACCACCTTGGGAAGGAACTTTCTGTTTGTCCGAAGGACCACCTTGTCTCTATGAAATGAAATGAAATCAGGTTCCACTGATAAGGCCTGTAATCACTGCTTCTACTGGTAGAAGTAATGGCTACCAGGAACTCAGTTTTCCAAGTCAAGTATTTAAGCTCAGCTGAAGATAATGGTTCAAAGCGGGGCTGCATAAGCTGTGCAATACAGATATTCAGGTCCCAAACAGGAGTAGGCTCCCTAAAAGGAGGATTAACATAAACCAGACCTTTGAAAAATGTATTGAAAACTGGATGGGAGGCTATGGAAGAGTCCTTCCCAGCAGAAAGGAAGGCAGAGATGGTTGCCAGATGAATTTTGAGAGTGGTAGGCATGAGGCCTAAACTGTTAAGATGCACCAAATAATCTAAAGCAGTGGCAATGTGAGCTGAATCTGGCTGAATATGCCTCTGAACACCAGACACTAAATCTCTTCCATTTGGAATTGTAAGTTTTCCTAGTAGAAGGTTTTCTACTAACATTAAGAATGTCTACGACTGACTGGGAAAAATGCAGGCTTGCATATTCTAGCTCCTCAAGAGCCAAGCTTTGAGTCTGAGATGAAGGTTGGGATACAGAATCCACCCGAGAGGATGTTAGGAGATTGTACTGTCTGGGAAGACAAATGGGAATTGTCACTGACAGTGACAACAGCAAGGGGTACCAAGGCTGCCTGGCCCAGTCTGGAGCCACCAGAATCACTGTGCAAGGTTGAGATCTGATCTTGATCAGTACCCTGAGCATCAGAGGGAAGGAAGGAAAAGCATACAGAAACCTGTTTGTCCAATCCAATAGGAGAGCATCTTTAGGAACAGACCCCAAGAGAGGGGGTCTGCAGCAAAACAGAGGAAGCTGGTGATTATCTGGAGCTGCAAAGAGGTCTATCTCTGAGGTGCTCCATCTCCAGAAAATGACCTGAACAATTAGAGAATTCAGGGACCACTCATGGTGATCCTGAGACATTCTGCTGAGTGCATCTGCCAATACATTGTCCTTCCCTGGGAGATATTACTTGGTATTTATGTGGCATAAGTAGGCGTGAGCCAATCGAGAATGCCACCCACAGTTTTGTGGAACACTATCACATTAGACTGTGGTTTAACCATATGTCTAAATCATTTTTGAAGGCTTCAAGTGTTTTGCTGTCTACCAAGCTTTGTGGAAGTTTGTTCCACAGTTTTGGGACCAGAACTGAGAAATAGTTTAACCTTCGGTTTGTTTTTACTTGTTGAACTTCTAATTGTTTCGAATGTAGTCTAGGAAAGTACAGTTACGTAAGAACTTACCGTAATAGCAGATCTTCGAGAGAGGCTCTTGCAGTAGGTAATTACATATAGGACTGACATTGTCAGGCGGCAGGAACCCACGGAAAAATTTATAGCTAGCAGTCTCTAGCGAGGGACCACCCCCACATCAGGTGACCAGCGTCAGGAGACATTAGTATAAAGGGGCGGTCCCTCATGCCCGCCTTCCAGTTCTTTCCCTCCACAGGCCACAAGAGGCCGGACGAGAGAGAAGCGGATATTTCCCTCACTGGAAAAGGAGCTGGAAAAGCTTAGGGGATGGAGGGCAGGAAGGTATTACCTACTGCAAGAGCCTCTCTCGAAGATCTACCGTTAAGGTAAGTTCTTACATAACTGTACTATCTTACTTTGAGAGGGCTCTTGCAGTAGGTAATTACATATATGACAGAGTCCCAAGCAGTCTGGAAGAAGAAGCACACGGGAGGAGTAAAACTACTCAAAGCAGATCCTCTTAGCTGTGAAGGCATTGCAGAACAGTGAGCCTGAAGCCTGCTCTACGGCGAGAGGCAATATCCAAACTGTAATGTTTTGTAAATGTATGGACAGAAGTTCAAGTGGCGGCAGCACAAATGTCTGCCGCTGACACGTTCTTGAAACATGCAGCTGAGGCAGCAACCCCTCTGGTGGAGTGTCCTCTTACTTGACAAGGAAGGGTCTTGTTGTTCTTGTCATAACAGAAGATGATGTAATGAGCCAACCATTTAGACAGGCATTGCTTGGAAACAGCATTGTCTTCTCTTTTGGGAACAAAAGAGACAGTTGATCAGTCTTTCTGAGATCCTTTGCTCTGTTAGTGTCTCAGGATCCAGTGAACGTCCATAGTGTGAAGTAGATACTCCCCCTGATTGGAGTACTGCGTAAAGAAGGCGGGTAACTCTATGGACTGGTTCAATGTAGATTCTGCTACCACCTTGGGGAGAAACTTAGGATTGGTGCGCAGAGCCACATGTTCCTTGTGAAAAATCAAGTATGGGATTTTACACATCAGGGCCTGGAGCTCAGAAATCCTCCGAGCAGAGATAATGGCCACTAGGAAAAGCGTTTTCCATGAAAGAAACTTCATGTCTGCTGAGGCCACTAGTTCAAAAGGAGGCAAAGTAAGTTTCTCAAGAGCGAAGTTCAAATCCCAAGGAGGGGCGGGAACTCGGATGGGGGTCTCAAGTGAAGAACCCCTCTGAGGAAAGTCTTACAGACTTCCAGTTGCGCAAATGTCCTATCTGCGAAGAGAACATGGTAGGCCGAAATGGTCGCCATGTGTACCTTCAGAGACAAGTGACTAAGGCCCAGGTTAAAGAGATGGCGTAGGTACTCCAGCAGTCACCCAACCGAGCAGGAGAAAGGCTCGAAGCCTTTTGAAGCAGCCCAGAATGAGAACTGTTTTCACTTCATGGCATAAGTAGACCTAGTGTAGGGTTTCCTAGCCTCCACCAAGATCTCAGCCACCTGGGGAGAAACCCCAAAGCAGGCTTGAGCTATGTCTGCAGGAGCCATGCATGTAGTTGAAGGGACTTGAGACCTGGATGGACCAGGGTCCCTTGATCCTGGGTCAATAAAATTCGTGACAGTGGAAGAGGAGGGTCCTGTGAGTATTGTTGCAGAAGAGAGAACCAAACTTGCCTGGGCCAGAAAGGAGCGGTCAGAATCATTCATGCCCCTTCTGAGCCTAGTTTCTGCAAGACACGTGGGATCAAAGGAATCGGGTGGGGGGGGGGAGACATAGACTAATCTGTCCCTCCAATCTAGAGACAGAGTGTCTCTCCAGAAAATGCCTTGCTCTTGAATGAGTGAGCAGAAGTTGGGAAGCTTTGTGTTTAGAGGTGAAGCGAACAGGTCCACCTGAGGTGTTCCCCAACGTAAGAAAATATCATCTAGAACCCCCTGATCCAGTTCCCACTCATGAGCTTGAGCAAACAAGCGACTTAGTTTGTCTGCTAAGGAGTTCTCGGCACCCAGAACATGAATTGCCGTGAGGTGAACATCGTCTTGTGCTGCCCAATCCCAGACTCTCATCACTTCCCTGCAAAGACGGTAGGACCGAGTCCTGCCCTGTTTGTTAATGTACCATACCACACACATATTGTCCATCTGGATGGCTAGGTGGCCTGGAAGAAGATGAAGGTGGAGAGCCTGGAGAGCGTAGAGCACCGCCGGAAGCTCAAGCACATTGATGTGCAGGGATTGTTCAAGCTTGGACCAAGAACCCTGGGTCCGATGTGAACCGAGATGGGCTCCCCAACCTTCGCCCGAGGCGTCTGTGGTCAGAGTCTGGGAAGGGGGAGGAAGGAAGGAAGAATGGAACTCCCCGAAGAAGGTTCTCTCGAACCATCCACCACTGCAAGTCTCAAATCATGGGAGAGGAGACCAGGACCAACTGGTCCAAGTCATCGACCAACTGATCCCACTGACAGCGAAGTGTCCACTGAGAGACCCTCATGTGGAGCTGAGCACGAGGGACTGTTGGGATAGCTGCCACCATAATCCCGAGGAGGTGAAGAACTGACCTTGTACTGACCTGCCTGTGGCCGGACAACAGGCTTACCTGAGTCTGGAGTGTGGCTGCCCTGTCCGGTGGCAGGAAGGCCCTGCCTAGGGTCGTGTCCAGTATCACCCCAATAAACTGGAGCTTCTAGGATAGTATCAAGTGAGACTTGGAATGGTTGATGGTAATACCCAGACAGGCAAAGACCTGCTGGGTGAGGGACAGGCTGTGCAGGAGTTCCTCCCTGGACGAGGCTGCCAGGACCCAATCATTCAGGTACAGGAAAACCTGTACCCTCTGTGTACACAGGTAGGCTGCCACCACTGCAAGGCGTTTCGTAAATACTCGAGGAGCCAAGGAGAGGCCAAATGGAAGTGCCTTGAACTGGTAGTGGTCCCCATGGAAAGCAAAACAGAGATATTTCCGGTGAGACGGGTGGATAGATATGTTCAGGTAAGCGTCCTGCATATCCAGAACGCACAACCACTGGTCTGAGCGGAGGAGGGGCAGAAGGCTCTGCAGTGAGAACATCCTGAACCTCTTGTATTCCACGAAAATGTTCAGGGAACTGAGATCTAGAATAGGTCTTACATCTCCTGTCTTCTTTGGGACCAGGAAGAAGTGTGAATAGTAACCCATTCCTTGCAGGGAAAGGGGGACCGGTTCTATTGCCTCTTTCAGCAAAAGTGCTGAAATTTCTTCCTTGACCAGAAGAAGATGTTCCTGAGAGTACGACGACCTTGGGGAAGGGTGACAATGTGGTTTCTGCAGAAACTCTATTGAGTGTCCTTCTGCGATTAGCTGAAGCACCCATGAATCTGTTATCCTCTCCCAGCCCGGAAGGTGGAGGGGAAAACCTCCCTCCTACCGGTTCCTCTGGGAAGCCCGGAGGCTGAGGGAGAGGGAAGGAGTCAGGTGGTGTGGGGCAGCGCCGCAGTTGAAGCTCCCGCTGCTTTTTTGGGTGGGAGGGCTTGGCAGCTGGGGGGGCCCCCGACGTTTAGTGGCCCTCTTTCCCTGTGGTCTCGCTTTGGGCAAATTCCATCTGCAAAAGGGACGGTGCTGCGATTGATGGGGATGATACACAGAGTCCACAGACTCTAGTGCCGTCCCCTTCTCCTGCAGGTCGGTGACGATGTCCTTGACATCATCCCCTGAACAGCACCGAACCCCAGAAGGGCGCTTACTGGATGGCGGACTGCACTTCCGGGAGCAACCCTGACACTCAGAGCCAAGCGTGACGCCGTAGGCCTTCGGTGAAAGCTGAGCTCCTACCAGCAGTGTCCACTGCATCATAGGTTTCACGAAGAATGTGCCGACTAGCCGAACGTGCAGAGCGGACAAGGTCAGCCACTTCCTGCTTGACCTGAGAGTCCAGAAGGGAGTCCAATTTAGATTCCACCTCACTGAGAATCGCCTTCTCATAATCCCCCATGTGGCCGACATAGTTCAGGGCCCTAATACCCAGAGTGGAAGAAACAAAAATCTTCTTGCCATACTGGTCCAGAAGGTGGGATTCCTTGTCAGGTGGAGACGAGCTAAGGTGTTTGGGTTGAGCTGACCGGCCATGAGCGGTGCTAATCACAACCGAGTCAGCTCCCGAGGGTGGGAGTCTAAGAAGTCAACACCCTCGGGAGCCTGGTATAGCCTGTTCAACTTCCTGGGAAGTGGGGCTAAGGACGACGGCTGTTTCCATATGGTGGTAATAAGGTCGGCATGAGGCTCGATCCAGGGTGGCACCAAAGTGGGAGCTGTCATGGGCAGATCCAGATGCTCAGCGAGTTTTTTATGCTGGGGGTCTGGCTCCAAGGATTGCCACTTATGTAATTCCTGGATCTTCCGTAGCAACTCCGTGAAAGAAGGAAGTATCCTCCGGAGGAGTCCTTGGCCGGGGCTTGGACGGAGAGCGTGGCTCGTTGTCTTGCTCGGAACAACCATCGGAAGCATCCGAGGAAGAAGATGAGGAAGAGATAGACTACCTCTCCCAATGAGGGGGAGGAACGGACCCCTTGGGAATCCCTCGGGGAAGCATGTCCTGCCCCTCTCTGGACCCAGAGGGTTTAGCCCTGGTGTCCAGAGGTGGGGAGGGAGTGTGTCGTCATAGATGTACGGGAACTGACGGGAGGGGGATACGGGTATGGACTATATCCATAAGGCGCTGAAGGGAAGCCTGGCATCAGGTATTGAGGAGCCGGGTACTGCGGCGCCAGATACTGCGGTCCCGGGTATGACGGCATTGGATACGACGGGGTCGGGCACCCAGGAGCCGGGGGAGCAGACGGCCCAGCTGGAGGCCCCACGGGCAGTTCTGGAGCAGAAAGCCCGGGGGGGGCGGAGGGGCGGCATCAAGGGTGGGATGTCACCCTGGAGTCGGCAACACCGGCATCGGAGCCTGCGGCCGAGGAGCTGGCGTCCAGGGAACCGACGTCAGATCAGTCGGACCAGAAGGTGGACAGTCTGACGGAGGTGGAACAGGAACCTCAGCGTCGCCTGGGGATGGGGGGAAGAAATCCTTGGGGTCAGGCTGAGGAGACTCAGGGACCCGGAGGGCAGCAAAGGCTGCAGGAGCCAGGAACGCACGACGCGGGGGGTCCGCCGCTCATCCGTCAGTGCATGTCGGGCAAACCAACATGCAGCTTAGCAGCGGGATCCAGGCGGGCACCGGAGGGGCCGGCGTCCAACTTAGCAGACCCTTCGCCGGAGACAGGCTGCGATGGTGGGGTGGCCTGGTCTGGTGGAATGGGGGCCGTGCGCCGCCCTGAAGGGTCAGGCGACTTACCAACCTTCTCCGTGCGGGCATCGGAGGAGCCGACATCCAGCTTATCGGAGCCGCTGGCACCAGTAGAACACGAAATCATGGCTTTACTGGGAGCGGAGGCCTCCACAAGCCCAGAGGGGCCCAAGCGCGAGCCAGTCGGGTGGACTGCTGCCACCTTAGAAGCCTCTAAGGCGGCCGTCGTGGAGTGGTCCCCTGGGGGGATGTTACGTTAATCACGGCGACTCCGAGGAAGTCATGGGAAAGTGAGCCCTTGTCCTGGTGCTTTTCTTTATCCTTTTTCTTGCAATGGCCTTCAGGAGAAGTTGACGCCTGCCAAAGCTTTTTCAATACTTTCTCCATGGAGCTCATTTTCTTTTTCAAAATATGGGCCTCCAGGGACTGCTGCCACCTTCTCCGGGTGGCAGCATTAAAGCTAAGGCAGTGTTGGCACTTCTCTACTGGATGGTCGGGGCCTAGGCAAAAAAGGCACAGAGAATGGCCGTCCTTGTGCGGGAGTTGGGCGCTGCACGAGTCGCACTTGTTTTTGTGCTCGGAAGGTGTAGCGGACAACATACACTGATGAATACCTGATGGATGATAAGAAAAAATCGAAAATACTCAGTTAAAATACCAACGGAGGAGCCTGACGAACAGTGAACTTTTCCACGAGGTGCTGGAATGAGCCAACGGCGGGAAAGAACTGGTAGGCGGGTGTGAGGGACCGCCCCTTTATATCGATGTCTCCTGATGCCAGTCACCTGACATGGGGGCGGTCCCTCGCCAGAGACTGTTAGCTAGAAATTTTTCTGTGGGGTCCTGCTGCCTGCCAGCGTCAGTCCTATATGTAATTACCTACTGCAAGAGCCCTCTCGAAGTAAGATCCATTTTTGTTTTGGAATAACATAAGCCACACTGATCCATTAGGGATGGTGTCTATAGTAGTTTTCTCTGTATTTGTTCCACTCTGTCTATGTTTCTTAAGTGAGGGCTCCATAAAGGTGATCCATAGTCAGAGTATGGTCTGACATAAATTCTATATATAGGAATTATACATTCTTCAGTTTTTGTAATGATTGTACAGTTAATTTGCCTTAATAATGCATTTGAATTTTTTTGCTAACTTACTACAATGGTCAGTAGAATTAAGTTTATTATGATACCAAGATCTTTGTCACTATCTGAAATTTTTAGTGTGGTACCATTAAGTGTGTAAGATTGCATTGGATTATTACTGCCAAAATGAAGCACTGTGCATTTGTCAATATTAAACTACATTTCAATTGTAATGGCCCATTTGTTGATCTCTGCTAGGTTGTTTTTTTTAATTGACAAATATGATAAGCCAAATCCACCCTGCCTCCTAGTTTTGTGTCGTCAGCAAATTTGGAAAGTGTGTTAATGGAGTTTATTTGCATGTCAGAGATATACAGGTTGAATAAGGTTGGCCCAAGAACCGAGCCTTGAGGGACTCCACTGAATACTTCTCCCATCTGACAGTACGCCATTTCTGACCTGCTGCGTTCTGTTGGTCAGCCAACTGTTGACCCAAATGACCAAGCTATTAGGGGGACCTAAATATATAAGTTTAATTTGGTGTGTGAGACTCGAGAGAAGGCTTTACTGTAGTCCAAGAGGACTACATCCATCGGTATATTAGAGATTAGAGTCTAATCCTTGATTTATTTTGTCATAAAAAGCTATAAGATTTGAGGTGCAAGAATGTCCCTGCTTAAAGCCATGTTGTGTACTATCATTTAAGTTAAGTGATCATAGTTCTGTTTCTAGTAGATTCTTATTATTTTTTCTAGTAACTTGCAAGGTATAGAGGTTAGGCTGATAGGTCAGATTGGCTCTACCACCTTTTCTGAAGATTGGTGTTACATTAGCCTTTAACCAGTCTTGGGGAACAGTAGATTCTACAAGTGATTTATTAAATATTATAGTCAATGGGATTTTTATAATTTCTGCTGTTTTAATTAGAAATCTGGGGCTAATACCATCGGGTCCTGAACTACTATTTTTGTTTAATGTTTTTAGTACCTCCTCCGCATGTTTGTAGGTTACACTAAATACTTTTGATCTAGTACTTGTAGTTATTGGATGTGTTATGGGGTCCTTTTTCAAGAATACTGAACAAAAGTACTGATTAAGTATATCAGATGTGTCCTTGTCTGTAGTTATTAATTTGTTGTCAATTTTAGTGGTCAGACTTGCCTGGTGTTAAACCCTTTTTTTTTTTTGTTCAAGTATGCAAACAAGGATTTATGTCCGTTTTTAGTATGTGCAATTTTAAAATCCAAATTACGTTTTGCTAATTTGATTGCCTGTTTTAATTTTTTTTACTGATGTTTGAAAGAGTGACATGTTTATTTTTTTAAATTACAGGTGCATGTTTTGAGTTTGTGATAAAGTTTCTTTTTATGCCGAATCAATTTTTTGATAGGATTATTTAACCAAGGTGGTATCTGCCCTTTACTATTATATTGTTTTTGACAGGGACATGTTCTGCTTCCAGATCTGAAATAGTATTTTTGATAAAATTCCAGGATTCCTCAAGTGATAAGGGTAATAAAATGCTTTCCCAGGATATGTTATATAAGTGGTTAATTATGGTTGTAGAGTCAGTTTTGTTGTAATTCTTAAACACAGTACTATTTGAAATTTTTTGTTGATTATATGCTAAACTTAAAACTATAGACTTATGATCACTAGTACCCAGTGGGTCAAATAGGGAGAGATCAAAGATGTTATTGTCAGGGGTGGTAATCAAGAGGTCTAGTTTGTTATTACCTCTGGTGGGTTCATTAATTAATTGATCAAGACCCAAATCAATCTGCAGAAATAAAGATGTTGTCTGTTAAAGACTCGCCTGACAAGGTATCCCAATTGGCAGTTGGTAAGTTGAAGTCGTCCAAAATTACAATATTCCCTTTGTCAGAAATACTCCTAATTTCCTCTAGTAAGGTGTTAGTATAATTAGAGTTGGCATTTGGTGGCCGATAAGTGCCAAATGTTATTTGGGGGCATCCTTTCAGTAGGACATTAACCCACAGATTTTCTGTGTTGATTTTGAAAGTAGCCTCATGTGAGGACTTGTCATCTTTACATACAGGAAAACTCTACCCCACCCACCCCACCCAGGTCTATGCGGTCTTTCTGATAAAGTTTATACCTGAGGATATTTTTACCCATTCTGAGTCACTATTCCACCAAGTTTCTGTTATTGATATAATGTCCAGATTTAACAAATGGCATTTAGCTTCCAATTCAGCGATTTTTAATATATTCAGCGACCTGGCATTAAGAGACAACACACTGCATTACTCTTGTGTACATAGACTGTCTGTCAGAGACTTGGATCTAAGTCCATTCTCCCCCTTTGTAACTAGTTTAAAAATTTAGAAATGAATGTAGTAATTTTTTCCCCCAGGATTGTGCTCCCTCTCCTGCTGAGGTGTAACCCATCCCAACAAAAAAGGGAAGATCTTTCGTTGAAATCCTCCCAGTGGGTTAAACATGAGATGTTCTATTTGAAGCACCATTTCCTCAGCCACTCATTTAGTGCTTTAACTTTTATTGGTTACATAAGCTGTGGCTCTAGGTACTGGGAGGCTCTCCGAGAAGCAGACATCACATCCCTTTTCAGTTAGGGTGTTATAAAGTACCACATAATATTTTTTTTTAACTACGGTAAAGTTATTTTGTTGATGTCATTTGTGCCTGCGTGAGTAACTACTAGTGCATTGTTAGTTTGTTCAGAGAATAATTTGTTATATTGGCAATGTCAGATACTCTGGCCCCTCTGTAGCTGGAACAAGTGTGATTATATTTGTCAGGGTTACATATCAGTCAGTCAGAATGTTTGATGATAGAATCACCTAATACAAATACTGGTTTTATGATACTGCTTAGTTTACAGGTTTTATTAATGGTTTGAGATTCAGGGGTAGTGTTCAGAGGACAACATGAAAGACTTTGTTTGAAGGCTGAGATGCTAGGTCGTGATCTGGGCCTATGTTTTAAATCTGCATTAATGGGTTGTACTCTGGATGGAGACTCATGGTCATCAATTGTAATTGTGGAGCCATCATCCGTTTGTAAAACATCAAATTTGTTGTGGCGGGGAAGGGGTGGTGCACTATGTACTTGTCCTCCTCTCCTTTTTGTTTTATGTTTTGGCAATATTGCCCATGAGCTGTCTGCCTGTTTTAATCCAACTCCCTCACCACACATAGTTTCTGGTCTTGCTAAAGAGGTTATACTGAGGTCAGATACCACTGAATCAATATATTCCTCTAATTCAGCTATGTCTGAGTTTGCAGATCCCCTAGTTTGGAGTCTCATAATCTCTTCCTGCGGTGTGTCAATCAAAATGCATTTGTCAGAGATGAATCCCTGGACTTCTTCCCCATAAGCAAACATCACACATATATGACAACAGTTGCCATATACATCGTCCCTGAACGTCATTTCTGCCTCCATTTTTTTTGTTAGCATTTGTTTAACAGGGGTAGTTGTACACTGAACTCCACTTGGTACTTACAAACCCTGTGTCCCTGCCGCCCCGGCAGACATGGCAGCACATGCTTAGATGCGTGTCTCTGCGCACGTTTCCGTGCACATTTGCCTGGCTCGCTGTGGCTAGCCTTATATGCTACTACACAGGAAGTCAGGCTAGTTCCTGTTTCCTGTTAGTAGCACTTGGAGTGAGGTAATTAAACCTCCTAAAACTGGTAAAATGCGCTAAAATAGCTCTTAAGAGTTTGGTAGCTGTTATTACCTGGTTTTAGTACCCAAAATGAAAAGAAATATAGCCACCATCACCACACTCGATGTTGCTGCAGGGACACCCTCAGCATCCCAGAGTGCTTCAGCAGTAGCACAGTCACTAGGAATACAGTAGCGTGGTTGCAGTATACAGACAGTGAGGATAGTTTGTAGTTTACACACCAACCAGCAGTACAATAACAGTTTAATTTCAAGTTTCACACATAAAACCTCCTCTCTCCAGAGGCACGCGTTACCCCAGCTCCAACAGAGCTTTACCATCAGCTGTCAGGGAAGCTGGAAGGGAGTAAGCTAGTGACCATATTTTCATGGCTTCGGTGCACAAGGCCGAGGACCGAGTGCCCCCCCTGCTAGTTTATGTACCACATGGTTGTGGTGTTGTCTGTCCTGATCTGCACCACTTTCCCTTGAATTGTGTTAGAGAATATCTGAAGGGCTAGAAAGACAGCTCTGAGTTCCAGAAGATTTATGTGTAGGAGAGACTCTTGATGAGACCATGTTCCCTGAGCAGTGAGCTGATCTAGATGGGCTCCCCATCCCAGCAGGGAAGCATCCGTAGTGAGAATCACTGTAGGGGTCTGACTGAGGAAAGGGACACCTTGCCTCAGGTTGTCCTCCTCCAGCCACCACTGGAGAGCCTGAATCAGAGTCTGAGACACTGGAATTAACTTGGAAAGGGGGTCTTTTTTCTGAGACCAAAAGGACCTTAGATGGAACTCAATGTAGTGCCTGGCTGGTCGAGATACTAGTGGATGAAAAGAGGAAGCCAGGGTTGTGAGGGACTTTACTCTTGGGAGAAGAAGAAGAAAGGCCTTTGCCTGAATAGTGTCCAGCTCCACCCCTATAAATGTGAGAAGCTGGGCTGGTTCCAGAACAGACTTTTTTTAGGTTTAGGATGAACCCTAAGGAACCCAGAAGCTTTTGGGTGACCTCTAGAGCTGACTTGACTTGGTCTGAGGACTGACCCACTATGAGCCAGTCGTCCAGATAAGGAAACAGCAAGATGCCTTGTCTCCTGAGAAAGGCCACCACTACTGCCAGTCACTTGGTGAACACCCTTGGGGCAGATGTTAGGCTGAAAGGCATTGCTCTGAACTGGTAGTGACCTGAAGGCAACTCAAACCTGAGGTACTTTCTGTGGGAATGTCAGATAGGTATGTGAATGTAGGCATCCTTGAGATACAGGGAGGCTTACCAGTCTCCTGGTCTCAGAGAGGGAAGAATTATTCCCAGAGTCACCATCTTGAACTTTGGCTTTAGTGTATGTTTGTTCAGGTATCTTAGGTCTAGGATGGGTCACCACTCCTCTGTCTTTTTTTGGGGTAAGGAAGTATCTGGAACACAATCGTTTTCCCCTGTGCTGATGGAGTACCATCTCCACTGCTTGCAGAAGCAGTAAAGAGGAGACCTCTGCCTCTAGGGCATCTGTTCCCAAAGGAGTGAGACGACTGAACAACTTCACTCATTTTGGGGAACCTTTTTGAAACAGAGCAAGCCCCTGGCTCACTACTTCCAGGACCCATTTGTCTGAAGTGATAGACTTCCAAGCCTGGAAATAGTGAGCCAGCCTGCCCCCCACTGGAACTGAGGAGGCGACCCTGACTGACACCTCAGGGTGTCTGTTTGGCAGGGGGGCTTAGGCTGAGTAGAGGATGGAGTTCTGGCCATCCCTCTTCTGTCTCTTCCCCTAAAGAACCCCCACTGTTGAAAGCCTGAGCTTGGTAGAAAGGCCTGCCCCCTGCCAGCCCTAGATTGCTGCCTTTGTGGAGTGACCTGCTTCTCTTTGGCTGCAGCACTCCTGTAGGTGGTTCTGTACTCATCCATCTTTTTCATGTAAGCCTCTGTTTGTTCCCCAGAGTGTTACCAGTAACAGAAAAACCCATGGCCTTAGTCTGGGTATCCTGTGACAGACTGGTATATCTGAGCCAAGCAAACCTCCTCATGGAGACAAATGTAGCCATAACTCTGGAATGCACATCACACGAGTCCACAGCAGCATGAAATTGGACTTTGGATGCCTCAATGCCATCTGCAGCCACCTGCTCCAGCTCCTTGGCTAGCTGGGAAGGGGCATTCCTAGCCAGCTCCAGAACCATCTCTCAAATAGATTTCTGGTAACTGGCTGTATATGTCATATAGGTGGCCTGCCCGGGTCCCAAAAAGGATGCCAAGTATTGTTTTTTTAGCCATGGCATCCACTTTCCTGGAATCCTTATCTGCGGGGTGAGATGCCAAAGGAATATTAGCCTTGTCACAGGCTGCATCTTGCACTACCCCAACATGGTTGCAATAACTGGTAAGGAATTCTGTACCAGGACCTGACAATTTCTATCTCCTGTCCATTTACTTATCCACAGGAGGTATAGATGTGGGAAATTGTAAAAGTTTTTGTGTCCATTTCCCAAGGGATTTATGCAGAGGAATAGACGCACCCTTTTGGACTCTGGGACTTCCATCATTTCCGCATAGTCAGGTTCCTCCTGATCTTGCTCAGATTCTTCCACTGGAAGCTGGAGAGTGTCAGCCACTTTCTTGTAAAACAAGAAATGGGAAGGGGGCTCAAAGACTGGGAGAAGAAACATTAGAAGGCCTGCCTGGGGAGATATCAGGCTCTACTGGCTCATCTAGGCCTTCATAATCATCGTCATCATAATCTTCCTCTTCTTCCCAGTCACCCTCATAAAAAGCTTAAGGGTCATAATCCGAAGCAGAAGCTTCCAACTGAACTGGTAGTCTTTGTGCTGGTGTTGGTTCGGTCGGAACCGGGCAAAGCGATTGAACAATCGTGATCGCCTTAGCAATCTCTTCAGCGGTTGGAACATGGGAACTGGGATCCGAACCGGCTGATTTTCGCTTTCTCTTTGCAGGAAATGATTACACAGAATTGTCTCTCCTTTTGCCCAAGGAGGTATCACCCAGATCAGTAGACACCCCCTCAGGTTCGGTCGGAACCGAACCGGGCTGGCTGCCTGGGTCATCGGGCTAGTCGGCCTCTCTCGCCTTCAGCCTACTTAAACGTTTTTCCAAAGTGGCTTTGGGAAAGCTTTTACAGATTTGGCAGTCTTCTTTGAGGTGGTCAAACCCCAGACAATAAACACAAATGAGGTGGGGATCAGCCTTGGCAAATGTATCCCCACACTTTGAACAGTGCTGAAACCCAGTGGGACCAGTTTTCTTTATGGGTTTCTCAGACCTGCCTAGTTCAAACAAAGTTACCCTTATCAGCCTTCAAGCCATGTAAGAAAAAACCTATTGGTTCCAACCATGTCATGGGTCAGTTAAAAAAAAAACAGAAAAAATCTTGTTTTTTTTTTAGGAGCCAATAGGCACCAATGGAACACCACAGAATATGGGCAGTAAATAACAGAGAAACCGTTATTAGAGAATTGCTTCGGTTCCCAACTGGACCGACTGGAAAGAAACCAAACAAAAAACAATTTCTACCCAAAAACACTACACTATCTACTTATTACACTACCTGTACTGTAGACAGAGATCTGATTCGGAAAAAATAAAGAAACGGTTGTTGAAACTGACTGATTTTACAAATACTGAACCGAAGGAGAAAATCTCTGGAGCGACTTCACAGCTAGGCGCAGTAAAGAATCTGACGATTACACTGAGAAGTACCAGAGACAGAGGTTTGAAAACTGAGCTCGAGCTCAACATTCTATGCCCTGGCATAGAGTTAACCTTCTCTCCAGAGCAGTTCAAGTGCTGGGGCTAACTGCATACAGACAGAATACAGCAAGACTTCATGTTGTTTGAAGGGAGGGAAGGTGTACAGGAACTTCCCTAGAGGGACAATGCATCTCGCCAGAAAATGCCAGGCCCTGGAGCGACCAAGCAAAAGTTTTTCAGTTTGGCATTGCACGCGGACGCACAGAGGCCCCAGTGACCGAAGAGCTCATTTGCGATTTCTTGAAGTTAACTCCCACTCGTGATTCGGAGGGGTGGAGCAACAGACTGTCAAGCGAGATATTCTGGACCCCAGGCAGGTGCACCGTGATGAGGTCTAGATGGTGTTCTACTGCCCAATCCCACACTCTCACGGCCTCTCTGCAAAGGGGATAAGGAAAAATTACTCACCTTAGTAATGTTTCTTCTAATGGAGTCTTGCTATATTATGACAATTGCAGTTTGTCCCAGCCTTAGAACTGCTCCGGAGGTGAAAGAGTTAACTTCCATGCCATGCATGGAACTTAGAACGCGAGCTCGGTTAGAAAAGCTCTGTCTGGATCATTTCAAACTGAAACTGTCAGATCTTTTCGAGCAAAACTCACTAAGGTTCTGTGTGGAAGCTGTAACCTACACTAGCCAACTGACTACTTATTAACATATTTTCCTGGTCCCAACAACAAGACTCAAGTCAGGGGACCAGAAAATAAGATAAGATAAAATAAAACACAACACCCAAACACCCCAAAAAGAAGGGATGGAAAACACATGATGGGCATCAATAAGTGCCAACACTGGACTGCCCACCCCATCCCTAAAGTAGAAGTTCTGAGAGAGGCAGGCTGGGGGGGAGGTCATAATATAGCAAGACTCCATTAGAAGAAACAACATTACTGAGGTGAGTAATATTTTCTTCAAACAACATGAAGTCTTGCTATATTATGACAATTGCAGACTACACAGCAGTACCTCCATGGAGGAGGGACGGAACCTACTTAGGAAATAGGCTCTGAAGCACAGCTGTGCCAAATCGAGCATCCCTCCTGGCCTGAATGTCCAAGGAGTAATGCTTAGTGAAAGTATGTACTGTTTTCCAAGTAGTTGCTTGACATATCTCTAAGATAGGGATGTCCCTGCACGCAGCTAGGACGCAGCTGTACCTCTGGCAGAGTGAGCCTCAGGCTCCAAGAGACTCTTACCTAGCTTTTGATAGCAAAATTGATACAAGAGACAATCCACCTGGCAATGGATCTCTTAGTGGCAGGTTTCCCTTCCCAACCTCATCATAAAGTGAGAAAGAGTTGGAGAGTCAAACCTGTGACCCTTAGTACAGCTCTATGTAGTAACTAAGGGCCCTCTTAACATCTAAGCTGTGCAGCCTCCTCTCACCAGAGGAGGAATGGTCAGTGAAGAACACTGGAAGAGAAATAGATTGATTAAGGTGGAAATCTGAAACCACCTTAGGCAAAAACTTCCTGTTAGTCCTGAGGACTACCTTATCCTTGTGAAAGGAAATAAAGTCAGTCTCCACTGACAAAGCTTGCAACTCACTCATGTGCCTGGCAGAAGTGATGGCTACTAGAAACACAGTTTTCCAAGTCAAGTACTTAAGCTCTGCCGAAGACAGAGGTTCAAAGGGGTTGCAACAGCTGAGCAATGCAAACATTAAGATCCCAGGCAGGGGCAGGGTCCCTGAATGGTGGATTGGTATGAAGCAATCCCATGAAAAACTTGGAAAATACAGGGTGAGCAGAGAGAGAAGAGGGCTTCCTGTTGAAATAAAAGCAGAGACAGCTGCCAAATGCACTTTCAGGGTAGCTGGTCTCAGTCCCAAAGAATTAAGATGGACCATATAGTCCAAAACAGTGGGCAAATCAGCAGATTCCGGAAATATGCTTCCCAGAACACCATATGGAAAACCTTTTCCATTTAGAGTTATAAGTAGCCCTAGTGGAAGGCTTCCTAGCTTTCTTGAGATTTCGAGAACACTCTGAGAAAGGTGTAGGTCAAGCAACTCTAACTCCTCAAGAGCCAGGCCTTGAGGTTGAGGGATTTGAGATTCAGATACCAAACTCTCCCTGGGCACAGGTTAACAGATTGTGGTTCCTGGGGAGACACAGGAAGATGGACTGCTAAGGACAGAAGGAGAGGTACCAGGGCTGTCTGGCCCAATCTGGAGCAATCAGAATCATCTTGCAGGGCTGAGATCTGATTTTGACTAGCACCTTGAACAGGAGACGGTAGGGAGGAAGGCATAGAGAAACTTCCCTTCCCAATCGAGGAGGAAGGCATCCAGGGGGACTGAGCCCAACACTGGGGGCCTGCAACAAAAAAGTGGAAGTTGATGATTGTCTGGGGCTGCAAAAAGATCTATCTGAGGGGTGCCCCACCTGGCAAAAACTATCCCCAGTACTCGAGGATCCAATGACCATTCGTGATGGCCCTGGGAAATCCTGCTGAGAGCATCTGCCAGGACATTGTCCTTGCCTGGGAGGTGAACTGCTATGAGGGAGGTGTTCAGGGAATAAGCCAGAGACCACAACTTCATTGCCTCGGTGCATAAGGCCGAAGACCGAGTGCCCTCTTGTTTGTTGATGTACCACATTGTAGTGGTGTTGTCTGTTCTGACCTGTACCACTTTGTTCTGAACAGATGCAGAAAAAACCTGAAGTGCTACAAAAACAGCTCTGAGTTCCAACAGATTGATGTGGAGCAGAGATTCCTGAGGGGACCACAATCCCTGGGTTGAGAGGTGCCCATGTGAGCTCCCCATCCCAAAGGGCGCATCTGTAGTAAGGGTCAGAAGTGAGATAGAGGATGAAAGGAACCCCTTGTCTCAGATTGCTCTGATCCTGCCACCACTGAAGGGCCTGGATCAGGGTTCGAGTTACTGGGATCAACTTGGATAGGGGATCTCTTCTTTGAGACAAAAGGCTCTCAATGGAACTGAATGTCCCTCATCTGAAATCTTGCTCCTTGCACTATGGCTGTGGAAGCAGCCATGTGTCCTAGGAGCTGTGAAAATGCCTTGCTGGTCGAGAGACCTGCAGGGTGAAGGAGGAGGCCAGGCCCACCAGGGTCCTTACCTTTCTAGGGAAGGAAGGCTCTGGCCTGCTTTGTGTCCAGTTCTGCACCTATGAAGGTGAGTACCTGGACAGGTTCTAAACTGACTTTGGAAGATTGAGAAGAAAACCTGAGAGGTAAGCAGCTGCTGGGTAACCTGCAGGTGTGATTTGACCTGGTCTGGAGACTGACCCACAATGAGCCAGTCGTCTAGGTAGGGAAAGACGGCAATCTTTTGCCTTCTTAAATGAGCAACTGCTACCGCCAGGCATTTTGTGAATACCCTTGGGGCAGAGGTGAGGCCGAAGGGCATTGCTCTGAACTGATAATGGCCTGAGGGCAGTTCAAATCTGAGGTACTTTCGGTGGGAGCTTCTGATAAGAACATGGAAGTAGGCACCCTTGAGGTCCAGGGAAACTAGCCAGTCCCCTGGCCTTAGGGACGGTAAAATCATTCCCAGAGTCACCATTTTGAATTTTGGTTTTAAAAGGTGCTTGTTCAGATATCTTAGGTCCAGGATGGGCCGCCATTCTCCTGTCTTTTTTGGGGTAAGGAAGTACCTGGAGTACAGTCCCTTGCCCTGGTGTAGGGGAGAAACCCTTTCTACCGCTCTGAGAGCCAGGAGGGTTGAGACTTCTGTTTCCAAAGCAAGAGTCTCTAGAGGATTTGCAGGTGGAAAAGATCTGATTCTCAACTTTGGAAATTTTTTGAAGCTGAGAACCAGACCCTGGCTTACTACTTCCAGGACCCACTTGTCTGAAGTTAAAGACTCCCAGTCCTGGACGAAGTAAGTCAGCCTGCCCCCTACAGGTAATGGAGAATCGGCCCTGGGCATCCCATCAGGGTGCCTGTTTGGCAGGGGCTTTAGGCTGAGGGGTGGGAGCAGGCCTGCTCATACCCCGTCTGCCTCTCCCTCTGAAGAACCCCCTCTGAACGTAAGCTGAAGAGGAGGCCTGGGTTTGGTAAAAAGGTCTGTGAAAAGGCCTGCCTCTACCCCTGGGGGGCTGCCTCTGAGGAGTGGCTTGCCGTTCCTTGGCTTGTGCACTCCTATAAGTGGTTCTATATTCATCCATTTTCTTCATATAATTCTCTGTCTGCTCCCCAAACAGAGAATTTCCCACCACAGGAAAATCCATGGCCTTAGCCTGGGTATCCTGTGACAGACTAGTACACCTGAGCCAAGCCAATCTACTGAAAAGCCACAGATGTAGCCATGACTCTAGAGGATACATCATTAGAATCCACTGCAGCATGGAATTGCACCTTAGATGCCTCAATATCCATCAGCAGCCACCTGTTCCAGCTCCTTGGCAAGCTGGCCAGGGGCCTGTCGGCTAAGGCCATGACAGTATCCCATCTAGATTTCTGATATCTTGCAACATAGGCCATATAATTTGCCTGTCTGAGTCCCAAGGACGCTGCCATGTATTGTTTTTAGCCATGGCCAATCTTCCTGGAGTCCTTGTCAGGAGGATGTGAAGCCAGGGAATATTAACCTTATCACAGGCTGCAGCCTGAACTACCCCAACATGGCTGTATTGCTGTGAAAGAAATTCTGTATCAGGACCTGACAAGGTGTACCTCCTGTCCATCTTTTTATCCACAGGAGGTACAGAATTAGGAGCTTTTAAAATTTTTATTGTTTGTTTCCTGAAGGATTTATGTAAAGGAATAGACAATCTCCTGGACTCTGGGATATCCATCATCTCCACAAAGTCAGGCTCCTCTTGCTCATCCACAGCTTCCTCCAAAGGGAGCTGGAGGGTTTCAGCAACTTTTTTATAAAACAGAAAATGAGAAGGGGACTCAGAAAGCCTAGGGGAGACTCTCCTAAAGGTCTGTCTGGGGAGATGTCCGGTTCAATGGGCACATCCAGACTTTCAAAATCACATTCACACTGTTCATAATCATCCTCCCCCTCCTAAAACTCCTCTATATCATATTCTTGAACCGGTGGAACCGGCCGAACCGACCTTTTGCCAGATAGTGGCGGTTCGGACGAAACCGGGGAAAGCGACTGGACAATTTGGATAGCTTTAGCTATCTCTGCAGCAGTTGGAGAAGGAATTTTGGACTCCACACCTGCTGATTTTCTAGTTCTCTTTGCTGGAACTGGCTCCTCAGAGTCAGCTTTTCGTTGGCCCGAGGAAGTCTTGCCCTGGTCAGAGGGCACTCCCTCTGGTTCGGTTGGCACCAAACCAGGCTGGCCATCCGGGTCAGCGGACTTTTTGGCCTCTCGTTCCCTGAGCCTACCAACTCTCTTATCTAGGGTAGCTGCAGGGAAATTCTTGCAAATCTGGCAGTCTGCATTGAGGTGGTCAAACCCCAGACAATAAACACATGTGGTGTGTGGGTCAGCCTTGGCAAAGGCTTCCCCACAGACACTACAGTGTTGAAACCCAGTGGGCCCGGTTTTTCTTTTGGGTTTCTCAGACATAATGCCAGCCTAACCAAAAACTTGCCCTTTTCTGGCAAATGCCAGGCAAGACACCCTTATCGGTTCCCAACCGTGTCACGGGTCGTGGAAAAAACCGTAATGAAATCCATTTTTTTTAGAACCGATAAGAACCGGGAACCACACTCTAAATAGCTTTAAATGAATTTAGAAAGAAGTTTTAAAACAACCTGATCGGTTCAAACCGAACTGATAAACATTTACAAGTTCCACACAGAAATAAACCTGTCTATTACTTACAATACCACAGACAGAGCTTGAACCGATCGGTTTGCGGTTAAAATAATTATAATCGCGGTTAAATTTAACCGAGAAAAACACTTTTAAACTGAAAAATGAACCGAGCAGGAGGAGGAATCTCCGGAGCGACTGTTCAGTGAGGCGGAGTAAAGAATCTGACAGTTTCAGTTTGAAATGATCCAGACAGAGCTTTTCTAACCGAGCTTGCGCTCTAAGTTCCATGCATGGCATGGAAGTTAACTCTTTCACCTCCGGAGCAGTTCTAAGGCTGGGACAAACTGCAATGGTAATAATATAGCAAGACTTCATGTTGTTTGAAGAGTGAGTTCCCCCTTGCTTGTTGATGTAGAAGACCACTGGTGTGTGTTGTCTGTCCACAGCAGAAGAGGACCTGGTGAAAATCAGTCTCTAAAATGCGTGAAGAGCATTCAGAATTGCTCTCATTTCCATTTCATTTATATGTAGAGAGCTGTCTGTGGTGGGACCAAGATCCCCGGGTCCTATGATCCCCTAAATGAGCCCCCCAACTGGTCAGAGAGGTGTCTGTGGTTAGAACTTGAGGCAGAGTTGGCCTCCGGAAGGAGACTCCTCCCTCTAGATTCTTCTGGCAGAGCCACCAGTAGAGGGAACAATGGACCACCCAAGAGAACCGGATCTGGAGATCCAGATAGTTCACTGCTTGGTCCTACTGGACCTTGAGGTGCCACTGAAGGACCCTCATGTGCAGTCTGGCAAGGGGTACTGTGGCTATGGTGGTGATGTGGCCCAATAGCTGAAGGACAACCTGGGAGGAGATAGAGGGTGCTCTTTGGACTCTGCTTGCCAGAGCCCAAAGGCATTCTGCTCTGTCCAATGGCAGAAAAGCTCTCCTGTTTGGTGTCTAAAATTGCCCCTATGAACTGCAGCCTTCGCGATGGCCATGGGTGTGACTTTGGCCAGTTCACTGTGATTCCCAGGGAACAAAACAGACTGTCTCAGAGCGATTTGGAGCTGCTCTTCCGATGATGCGGAGAGAAGTCAATCGTCCAGGTAGGGGTAAACAAAGAGGCCTCTCCATTGCAGTGCCACTGCTACCACCGCGAGACACTTGGTAAATACCCTGGGGCTGATGTAAGGCTGAAGGGGGAGTACCCTGAACTGGTAGTGCTGGTCTTGAAAGCTGAAGCAAAGAAACCTTCTGTGAGATTTCAGGACCTTGATATGCATGTACGTGTCCTGCATAAATTGAGGGAGCACAACCAATCCCCTTGATGAAGCAAGGGGAATAGGCCTGCCAGAGTAACTTTCCGAAATCTCTGGTACTTGACTGAGAGATTGAGCTTACTCAAGTCCAGAATGGGGCGAAGGTCTCGGGTTTTCTTTGGAATCAGGAAGAAACCGGAGTAGTAACCTTTGCCCTTTTGGGCTTGGGGAACCGGCTGGATGGCCTTTTTCTCCAAGAGCTGCTGGATCTCTGCAGCCAGAAGGAGATTGTGCGCTGGTGGACAATTGACTGGGGGGGGGTTCAGTGGAATAGAAAGGAATTCTATGGTGTACCTATTGGTCTGAGGTGATACTGGACCATTTGAGCAGGTAGAGGACAAACCTCCCTCCTACCTTCTCGTTCTGCAGGTCCCTGAAGAGAGGAGGGGGGGCAGGAAGAGTAAGGCGAAGGGAGTGGTGGGTCCTTGGAGTTTTGGGCTGCTTAGGGTCCTGGGAACCTTTGGGGGGCAGGGTGACCCCACCTCTTAAACCCTTTGCCTTGGGCAGGCTTGCTCCCCTGCCCCGAACTTTTCGAAAGGAATGGTAACGGGGTTCTTGAAGCTGGGATTTGTACATGTGGTGTATGTCGGCCACCACTTTACCAGACTCCTGTAGCTGTTTGGCCATGGTTTCAACCTCTGGGCCAAACAGAACTGGGCCTTGGAATGGGGAATCCAAAATGGACTCTTGCCGATCCGGTTGGAACCCCATCAACCTGAGCCACAATTGCCAACTCAGACAACCCCCCCCCCCCGAGGCAGCAGCCCTGGAGGCCATGTCCACTGCATCGTAACAACAACGGAGGACATGTTTGTCAATGTCCAGACCTGACTGGGTGCAGGTAAGCACTTCCTCTTTAGAGTCTGAGTCCGGCATGGACTTGACTAGGTCCATGGTCTTCTGCCATAAGGATTGTTGATATGTAACCATATGTGCCATGAAGTTAAGGGATCTGATGGCACCTGCTGTGGCAGAAGAATAAACCTTATGGCTCCAGCTGTCCAATTTTTTGGAGACAGGGTCCAGGGGTTGGGAGCTCAAGTGTTTGGGTTGGGAGCCCCTGACATGGGCTGCAGTCAGAACCAGAGAATTCACCTTTGGCTGTTCTGCCAAAAAGGGTTCCAATCTGGGTGGCTTACAAAGCCCATTGGCCGTCTGAGGAACTGCAGGTACTGAGGAAGGGGTACGCCAAGTCAGGCGAGTGACATTCTGGAAAGGCTCGACAAAAGGAAGTATTACCAAAGGCTTAGGCTCTTTTTCACCAAGAAACCTGGCCAGGCACTTGCACTCTGGGTCCAGGTCCTCTGTGTCCCATTCATAAATGGTCTGAATGTGCCTCATTATATCTAAAAATGAGGGATCATCCGAAGGGGATTGTGGAGAATCCTTGGGTCCTGGGGAGGCAGGAAGGAATTCCCCTTCTGAATCAGGCTCAGATTCTGCATCTGCCTCTTCTGAGGAAGATGAGGGCGGAGAAGAAGGAAACGGAGATTGCTGACACCTCCTCTTTTTGCCCTTAGAATCTGGGCATGGGCTCTCATCCCCATCAGGAGTTGGGGTGGGGGAGGTCCCACTGGGGGTGGATTTAGGGTGGTATCTGAGGGTCTGTAAAGGAGATCCCCCTTTACTGTATTCCACACGAGGTGAATAAGGAGCCTATATCCACCACGGGGACGACCGCTAGGCCTGGTGCTGGGCCCGCTGGAGTGGGCGTTTGGGGATCCTGAGGTACTGGCATCGGGCCCGGGACCCTGTCATCAATGGGCCGACATCTGGTGTCACCTTTGCCCGGGGAGCTGACGACCGGAGTAGGCCTGACCAGTGACCGACCCCCGGGAGTGGGTGCGGGGTGTCTGGTCGTCTGCCGGCGACCACCCTGTATCAGGCGTCGGGGAGTGGGATGATGGAGAAGGCGACCGGCTAGGCTTTCGCTGTTCGACTGGGGGGGGGGCGAACCTTAGCCGGAGGAGGGGGAGGCATCTGGGCATGGACAACCTCTTGCCTACTTGGGTGTTCGTCTGAAGGCTTCCTTTTTTCAAATGAACTAGGCCTGTCCTTTGAAGACTTCGACTGGCCCTCCTTGGTCGACCCTGAGGAAGATTTAGGAGGTGCATGAGCCAGGGAAGACTGCTGTCCCAAAGAGGCTGACTCCCGGTGCTTGCTCTGAGAAGAGGTGGGAGTGGACTTACTCAAATGGGAGTGTTCGGTCATCTGGGCTGGCACCGAACCAGACCTCTGGCCGGAGGTCGAGGAGGAAGTGGCCTGCTTAGACTGCGACTTAGGACGGGACTCAGACCTGGCCCGATCTTTATCCCTGGTGATGTTTCCCACCCGAGGACTTCTCTTTTAGTGGGGAATCTCAGGCAGGAGAAGAACTGGCCCGGGCCACACTGCATTGCCGCTAGTTGCTTCTCTAGAAGGAAGATTGAGTGTGTTGGCTCTCCTGGCACGTCTTTTTTTTTCTTTCTGATTTTTCTGCCTACTGCAGCACTTCCAGAGGGGGCATTCAGCCGCCAGCCCCCACCGACCCGGAGGACAGCAGCCTCACTCGATACGTGAGGGTCTGGCATCGTCAACAGCCCCCCGACGCGATTCCACAACAGGTCTCCAGGTTGGCGGGAGCTTGGCCATTAAGCTGCATAGTCATGCCCAGCCCTTTTCCACCTTGGTTTTTTGCCCCAGAAGCCAGCAGTGCAGTGACACACAGCGCGTATGCAGGCGTCTTGCCAAACTCCTCCCAGTTTTTGCGTCGTGTCTTGTGCTGTTCCTGGTCATCACCAGGGGCTGCTCAAGCACGATGCAGTCCTGCTAGCCCACCCCAGAGGAGGGAGAGCAGTCCCAGGACGCTCAATCTAACCTCTCCCCTGCCAGCTCCCTGTGGCCTGAGTCCATTCCCGAATCCGGGTCGCCAGTGTGGTGTCCAATGCCTCAACCCTCAGTGCCACCAGGCCAGCCAGGCACGCGTCTTCTGACTGAATTACTGGCAGTGGGTGCAGGTGTCAGGATGGTGGTCTGGGCCTAAGCAGATGAGGCAGGCCGCGTGGCCGTCTTTGGCTGGGATCTACTTGCCGCACGCACACTTAGCTTTACACCGTGGTGGAGGAGGCGACGACATATAAGGTGAACTAAATGTACGACTGAGAAAAAACACTTTTCTTTAGGCTGTCGACAGCTGAAGGTGGCGGCTGTGGAGCCGGGCCATGCGGGTTGACGGCAGAAAAACAACTGAGATGGTGGCGGGGGACTGTCCCCTTTATACCACGCCTGACGTCGGGCGGAGCCGACATCGGAGGCGGTCCCCCACCTCAGACTGCTAGCTACAAGTTTTCCGTGGGGTCCTAATGCCTGACAGCATTAGTCCTAATGGTATTACTTGCTGCAAGAGCTCCACCCTGAAAGTTAGATCAAAAAAACCCTCCGGCGCCGAACGACACCGGTACTCACAGCATCACAGAAATTTAGGCCTAGACAGTGACGCAGTTGCTTGAAGCGATTCCCGCTCAGGATCCTTCAACGGTGGAAAAAACAGAACTGAGGGCTGGGAGGAGTCAGCGTCTGTTACTGGCCAACCTGCAAGCGTCACGTAGAATGCTGGCCTCGAGGGTGGCGCCATCCCAACGTTGTCTCCACCCAGCACAAAAATTTTAAAGAGGCAGTGCTCTTTTTTCCGTGCAGGGTCCTGTCCTCCGGTAGGACCCATCAGTAATGAATGGTGAAGATTGATTTGGATAAGATCATATGGATCCATGGCTGCCTTCAATTGCAATTTACATCTTGGCTTGAAGAGTCTACGGGGTTATCTGGTGTTGAACATCTACTGCCTGCCATTTTGTCCTGCTGAGTAAACTACATCTGAACTGTACGCTGCTGAATTCTGCGAGCTGTGTTTGAACTGTTTGGTGTTTTGAAGAGCTTGCAGAATACTTGGCTCTTAACATCTACTGCCTGACGTTCTGCTCTGCCCTGAGTGTTTTAAACAGAACTGTATGCTGCTGAAACGTGCATGCTGTGACTTCAACTGTCGGACATTTCTGCCTTGGTGAGCTGCATTAGAACTGTGTGTTGCTACAGGTTATAGTGACTGCTCATACATTAAAATATTGCTGCTTGCCTTATTCAATGACCAGCCCGTTACCTACATCACTTGGGCCGTGGAAGGAGGGGGCTCAGCGGTGAGCCAGTGGAAACGCGGCTCAGGTGTGTGAGGAAGGGGCCATTATACTTTAAAACACCGAGCAGCAGCCTGCATAGAGTTGGACGCGAGTGTGAGAAATAATTTGAGGGAGCACCCGAATCACCAGAGCTCAAGAGGCAGCAATTGTATATTTCCTGAAACATACGAAGAAGCCAGCAGAAGGCCATTTGGTCTATCAAGTCTGTTTGTATTGCAGGGTCCACAGCTTGAGCTAATGTCCCTGCCCTCCCTCCCCATCCATGATTCTTATCTTCCCCCATGCCTATCCCAGCCTCTCTTAAAGCTGCTCACTGTCTTTAATGAGATGACCTCTTCCGGCAGCACATTCCAAGTGACCACCACCCTTTCTGTGAACAAGTGCTTCCTGACATCCCTCCTAAACCTCCCGCCCTCCAGCTTAAGACTGTGCCCCCTCGTGATATGGTTGCCACTCAGCTTAAAGAGACTTACCTTATCTACATTATTTATCCCTTTCAAGTACTTGAATGTCCTAATCATGTCCCCCTCTCTCTCTCCTATCTTCCAGGGAGTACATGTTCAGTGCCCTCAACCTCTCCTCATATGCCTTGCCCTGCTGACCGGCTAACATCTTTGTAGCCCTCCTATGTACCTTCTCCAGCAGGTTAATGTCCTTTTTGAGGTGTGGGCACCAGTACTGAACTCCATACTGTAGATGCGACTTTACCAGTGACCTGTACAAGGGCAGTATAACCTCCTTTCTCCTACTACTGATCCCGCTAGCTATGCATCCCAGCATCTTGTCTGCCTTTGCTGCTGCTTTCTTGCACTGCGTGGAGTGCTTCAGTTCACTAGTGATCATCGCTCCCAGGTTCTTCTCCTCCTCTGATGCAGCTACTCTGACTCCACCCAGGTAATACCTTTGCATTTCCTGGCATTAAAGCCAAGCTGCCAGATCCTGGAACACCTCCCCAGTTTTTCCATATCTTCCTGTAGGTCCCGTATCCCTTCAGCTGTGTCCAATCTCCCACAGAGCTTGGTGTCATCTGTGAATAGGCACATTTTGCCTTTAATGCCATCCCCAATGTCATTGATGAAGACATTGAACAACACTGGCCCCAGCTCGGAGCCCTGTGGGATCCCACTGGTTACATCTCTGGTGCCAGAGAACTCTCCCCCCACCACCACCCTTTGGGTTCTGTCCCTCAGTCAGTTTTACACCCATCTGGCCATCTTCTCCACAACTCCAAGATCCACCAACTTCCTGGTCAACCTTTTGTGGGGCACAGAGTCAAAGGCCTTACTGAAATCAAGATAGAGGATATCTACTACTTGGCCCGTCTACTGTCTTAGTGACGCAGTCAAAGAAGTCAATCAGATTTGTTTGACACAATCTTCCCCCCATGAACCTATGCTGCCTCTCATCCTGGAGACCATGCTCCTCTAGATATGCCACCAACCTTTCTTTTAGTATGGTCTCCATGAGCTTTCCCACAATGGAGGTCAGACTGACTGGTCTAATTCCCTGAATCATCCTTGGGACCACTTTTGTGAAATATATCACTGCCTCCTGTTGCTTGAACAACTGTTGTAGCTGAATGCCGATTTGTACTATGGTACTTGTATTTTAATACCGGAGACAAGGGATTTGGGTCATAGATTAGTATCTCTATTTAAATTTTTTTTTTATTTTACAGCATTTGGCTGTGAACAGCAGTGTCAATATTATAAATTCTAGAACAGTAATAGGCTCTGTGAATAGCAGTGTCAATATTATAAATTCTAGAATAGTAATAGGTCTATATTGTTTTATTTTAAATAGTAGATCTCGGAACGGAATATGGGGCCCCAAAAGGTTATAATGTTAACAATTGGTTATAGTACTTTAATGTTGTTTGTGACTACTAACTCTTACAAGGGAAAATTATTTACATCATTTTCTACTAATAGCTCAACACATTTTCTAATAGGAAAAGGGACTTACTATACTAAACAAAATATTATACAGTAAATCAACAGTAGCATCATTTGCTCTATTATTTAACCAGGTTTCAGAAATGACAATTACTTTTGGGTTATACTCATCAATCCAATCTTTCATCAGATTTTTTTCTATAAACGTCTTGCATTAATATGCACAAACCCCAGTTGATTCTGTTTTAAAATGTTGGCATTTACATTATTCATGTCTACTGGACCTGGGTTGGGGTGTACATCCCCACAAGCAAGTAAGCTACATAAAACAAAAAGTTCTGAAATACCCAAGAAGTTGCATCTTTTCTGAAGTGTTATCCATGCCTTAGTCAAATCCAATTTTAATGTCAAGGCAGGCAATACAGGATATCTTATGGCCATTACTTTAACCAGATTAGTAAAGCAAGTTATCAAATAGAAGAGACAGAAATAAGCATTTGTCAATGCCGAATGTTGTGTTGCTGACATTGGTAGTGCAGGAGCTGAACAGATGCATAATAGAAATGGCAGTGAAGTATGCAAGTGACATCAAATCCCACTTCACCCTACAGAGACTGACAGGCACTGAGGTGTACCTTTGGGCATCGGCCATAATGTTCATGGCATTTCAGCTCACTCACCCTACCCTGCAGTGCAACATATATCGTGTTGTGCCTTGGGGTCCTTGGGCGTTACGCTCACCCCATCCGGCCACAACGTCCATTGCATTTTACCTCACCCTATCCTGCAGACACCAAGTGCTGAGGTGTGCCTTGGGGTGTTCGGCTTTACAGTCACCCCATTTCATAAGGACATAGGCTGAAATGGGTGCAACATAGGAGAATGGGGTGAACTGTAGGTCTGAAGAGTCCAAGGCACACCTCGATGCCTGTCAGTGGCTTGAGGGTGGGTTGGGGGGATGGCATTAGCATGACAGACGGCAATGCAAAGACACACCCCTGACGCCTGTCAGTCTGTACAGGGTAGGATGTTATGGTTAGAAACCCTAATGCCTTGGCCGTTTATTGGTATTTGCACTACAAATTGCGACCCCCACCTCATGAAAGTGTTTGGAACCTCTGCTCATGAATAGTGGCACTGTGATTTTAATATGTCCCAAACGTTGATTTCTCACATCGACCATGCCATTCTGCGCCAGATGTGGGAACACACCATTCAAGCAGGATGTGAAAAATGAAAACTGTACCATTCATAATTAGGTGTGAAGAGATGGCAGTGTTGAAATTCTTAAGTGAAAATACTAAAAATGTTTGAATTTACAAATATTGCACACTCGTAACACAGTCATTAAGTAGAATTATTTCACAAAATTTTCAACATAGGCATTTTGGGACCTCTGCTCATGAACAGTGTCACTGTGATTTTCGTAATCTGTCTCAAACACTGATTTCCCACAGCGAACGCGCCATAGTGCGCCACTTGTGCGAAAACACATTTCGGGCAGGATATGAAAAATGATAGCTGTACTGTTCATAAGGATGTGTGCAAAGTTGAAAATGTTGAGTGAAAATATTATAAATTGTCGAAGTTACGAGCATACGTGGAAACTACGTAACACACGCTTGTAACATAGTAATTTTATGGTCTTTTGTCACCAAATTTTCAACATAGGCATTTTGGGACCTCTGCTCATGAACAGTGTTGCTGTGATTTTCGTAATCTGTCCCGAACACTGATTTCCCACAGTGACTGAGCTATTCTGCACTGGTAGTGCAAAAACACATTTCGGCTAGGATGTAAAAAATTACAGCTACACTGTTCATAAGGAGGTGTGAAAAAATGTCAATGTTGAAATCTGGAGTGAAAATATTACAAATTAGCGAAGTTACGAGTGCGCGTGAAAACTGTGCAACACACGCTCGTAAGTTATTTTTTGGAATTTTTTTCACCAAATTTGCAGCATAGGCTTTTTTGGAGGCCATCTTGTGAACAGCGACATTGTCATTTTGTTACTCGGTCCAGAAAGGTAATTCCACACAGTGACCGCAAAATCACCTTTTGGGACCGAATAACGCCATGACAGTGACTGAATTCATGAGGAGGGGTCCCAGAAACCCCATGTTGAAAATCTGGTGACGAGAGTCAAAAAAATGGCAGAGATATCCACATAAGTTGAAAAAAACCCATTTATGCAATTATACAGCTTACTGGCATTTCTTCAGTTCGCGGTCAGCTTTGAAGAGTGCAGACGTGTTCCTGGTTCACCGAAGATTGTCGTGCTGGGCTCCGGAGGTAAGTATGGGGTGAGGGTGTGTGTGGGGATGTGGGTGCGTAGAGAGTGGTTGCGGGTTTGGGGAGCGGCCACCGGACTCAGCGGGGAATCGTTTTCTGTTTTACAGGGTAAAAAAGAAAATAAATCGCAGGATTTTTTTTTTTTTACAGGGTAATTTGGCACGCTGGGGTAGATTCCCAGCATGCCACCTGAGTGGGTTTTTTTTGGGGGTGGGGCTGTAGCTGACGGGGAATTGGGCACCCCAACTGGCCATACAGAGTTGGGGGGGGTCGCATGAGTTGAGGGGGTCTGTGCACCCCCTCGGCACACAAGAAATGGGGGGATACATTACGCCAATGGGGATTGGGCACCCCCGTCAGCAAATTAACTTACGAAGGGGCATGCAGACAGGGGGATTGGGCACCTCCTTTAGAGGGACTGTGAAAGGCGGCTGCTATCCCTCGGCTTCTGTGGGGACTATGAGAAGCTGACAGGGAAGCCGCCGCCATGCTGCTTAATGGGGACACCAGATGAGGCAGACAGTAATTGGCTGCTGCAATCAGGGACAGCCCCACGATGCTCCCTGATTGCAGCGGCTAATTTCTTTTAAAGTGGTGGCACGTTTCTCAACTGCTGTCATAGACCGCGTGCTATGCCATTGGCGCAACACAGCCCGGCCACAAAAAGCAGTGGTGCCATTGGCTGCAGCAGGAGCGCACCTCCAAAACCCGCTTCTCCACTGAAGCAACCCCAGTATGTTGTTTGTGCTACGCGTGCAAGACAACATAAAAAAGGTGGTGGGATCATAGCTTATGCCGCCTCTGAATTAATTGAAAATGAAAATGAAGTTTCATACCCATCCCAGGGGAAAGGCTTGGAAGTGACAAGTACTGAAATTAGGTTACCCCATAGAAAGCCTATACTTGTGGAGATTTACAAACGGCCTAAAATCAGCATGGAGGTGTTTAGTGATCTTCAGGACTTCCTAATGAACTACAGGCATTCCCATGAGATGATTATGATGTGTGATTTTAATGTTAAAGAGCTAGTGTACTGCCTAGAAACTGCCTGCAGTCAATCGTAACTTTCAGATGTAGTTGGCTATCACTTCTTATATCTCAAGTATTTATTCTTTTCTGTTTGCTACTTAGAAGATTTTCCACCTGGCAGTACTGGGCTGATGTGTGCAGCAGCACTCTGGGGCGGGGGGGGTCAGTTCTGTTATTCCCACTACATCAACACTGAAACCACACTGACTATGACATCGCTAGTAACCAAAACCATTTCTCACTGCCAGGTTTCACTTTCACATGAAGCAGTAGGGACTGGCTCTGATTACTAACGATGTCAATTTCCTGCATTTTGATCGGTAGCTTGTGAACGTCACTGCTCAGGCTGCAAGGATTGTGGTGCCTTCAAGGTGTTTGGTCTCATTTCTGACGATGTAGTGGGAAGAACAGAAGAAAAAATTACTCACCTTAGTAATGTTGTTTCTTCTAATGGAGTCTTGCTATATTATGACAATTGCAGTTTGTCCCACCATTAGAACTGCTCCGGAGGTGAAAGAGTTAACTCCCATTCTGAGAATGGAACTTGGAGTGCAAGCTCGGTTAGAGAAGCTCTGTCTGGGTTATTTCAAACCTAAACTGTCAGATCTTTACGAGCAAAACTCACTAAGGTCTGTGTGGAAGCTGTAACCTACACTAGCCAACTGGCTACCTGGCTATTAAGACATACTCCTGGTCCCAACACAAAGATTCAAGTCAGGGGACCAGAAGTAATAATATAATATAAGTAATAATATGACATAAAATAAAAACATCACACCCCAAAACCCCAAGAAGGGGTGGAAAACATATAATGGGCATAACTAGCGCCCACACTAGGCTGCCCACCCCATACCCAAGTAGAAGTTCTGAGAGGGGCAGGCTGGGGGGGAGGTCATAATATAGCAAGACTCCATTAGAAGAAACAACATTACTAAGGTGAGTAATTTTTTCTTCAAACAACATGAAGTCTTGCTATATTATGACAATTGCAGAATACACAGCAGTACCTCCATGGAGGAGGACAGAACCTACTTAGGAATAGGCTCTGAAGCACGGCTGTGCCAAACCGAGCATCCCTCCTGGCCTGGACATCCAGGGAGTAATGCTTGGTGAAAGTATGTACTGCTTTCCAGGTAGCTGCTTGACATATCTCTAAGATAGGGATGTCTCTGGCAGCAGCTAGAGACGAGCTGTACCTCTGGTAGAATGAGCCCTCAGGCCTGAAGGGGAATTTTCCTCAGTTTTGATAACAAAATTGATACAAGAGACAATCCACCTGGCAATGGATCTCTTAGTGGCAGGTTTCCTTTCCGACCTCACCATAAGTGAGAAAAGTTGGAGGATTCAACCGTGACCCTTGGTACGCCTATATAGTAACTTAGGGCCCTCTTAACATCTAAACTGTGCAATCTCCTCTCACCAGAGGAAGAATGGTCAGTAAAAAACACTGGAAGGGAGATAGATTGATTAAGATACGCAGGCCGTACGCAACAAGTCAGGATATGCTCTACCCTCTCCACCCCTAAAACAGTTTCCTCTGGGGTCCCTCAGGGGTCTATCCTAGGCCCACTGCTGTTCACCCTCTTCCTAAACTCCCTCCCTAAGGCTTGCAGCGGTCAGTTGCTCCTCTATGCCGATGATGCGGTTCTGTTCGGGAAACACGCCCACCCTACCGCCCTCCAGCAGACCCTTCAAAGGCAATTCCGGGAACTAGAGACCTGGTTCTCTGAACACCGCCTAATTATCAACTATAAAAAAACTAAGTCCATGATTTTTGCCCACCGCCAAAGTCCTTATAGTCAGTCTGCTCTCCTCATCAACAACGCAATAGGTGCCCCTCTGGAACAAGTTTCCGATTTCAAATATCTAGGTGTCACTTTAGACACCTCCCTCTCTGAGAGGCATACCCAAATTCTCTCCTCCTCTATCAGCTCTAGGGTAGGCCTCCTGTACCGCTCAAGCACTGCTTACCCCCCAAGGCTATGCAGCTCGCAGTCACCTCCTCCATCCTCTCCCTGGTGGACTATGGGATCACTATATACGGCTCAGCTGAACCCACCTCCCTGAATAGGATAAACATTGTCCTGAACAAAGCCTGCTGCCTAGTCACTGGTTGTGAGAGGCTAACCCACACCTGTGATCTTTATGCTTTATCTGGCTGGCTAAACTTCCAACATCGATTACAGTTCCACACCTGCATCCTCGCAAAAAAAATACACCTTCACCTAGCCCCCGTCGGACTTTTCCCCTTAATCAGTTCTGCACCTCACGGATGCACTACGAGACTCTCCGCAAGCTCCCCTTTCCTTGTACCTCAATGTAGAACCTCTCTAGGGCAAAGATCCTTCCGATACCGAGCGCCTCTCTGGCTCAATGCGTTACCTCACTCACTTGCACAGACCCACAGCATCTCTCAATTTAAAACAGACCTCAAAGCTCACCTCCTTGAAAGAGCCATATGTGACTGCGGCTAACTCTGCTCACCCAGATGAATGCCTTCCTTCCCCCTACTCTTGACTCAGGGTCTCACAAGGCCCCACGTAACTCACCAATTCCCTGCCTGGGTAACCCAAGATTGCAGCCTAACTTCCTTATCAGTCATTAAGTTTTGCCTGGAATACTCCTGTGATTTTGCTATGTATATTCTATCTGTTTCAAGTATGTTCTCTACTGTATCTGTCTTCCCTCCACCCTTTGTAACCGACGTGGAGCCTTTGCAAAAGAGTCTGTGACTCAAAGGTTTGTAATTCCGATTGTTTCCAATAAATAAAATAAATAAAATAAAATAAGATGGAAATCTGAAACCACCTTAGGCAAAAACTTCCTGTTAGTCCTGAGGACTACCTTATCCCTGTGGAAAGAAATAAAGTCAGTTTCTACTGACAGGGCTTGCAACTCACTTATGCGCCTGGCAGAAGTGATAGCCACTAGGAAAACAGTTTTCCAAGTTAAGTACTTAAGCTCTGCAGAAGACAGAGGTTCAAAAGGAGGTTGCATTAACTGGGTAATGCAAACATTAAGGTCCCAGGCAGGGGCCGGATCCCTAAAAGGTGGATTAGAATGAAGTAATCCTTTAAAAAACTTGGAAAATACAGGGTGAGCGGAAAGAGAGGAGGGCTTTCCTGCTGAAACAAAAGCAGAGACAGCTGCCAAATGTACTTTCAGGGTAGCTGGTCTCAGTCCCAAGGAATTAAGGTGGACTATATAGTCCAAAACAATGGGCAAATCAGCAGATTCCGGGGAAATATGTTTCCCAGAACACCAAATGGAAAACCTTTTCCACAGTAGAATTGTAAGTAGCTTCCTAGTGGAAGGCTTCCTAGAAGCCTTTAGGATTTCAAGAACACCCTGAGAAAGGTGCAGGTCAGCAAATTCTAACTCCTCAAGAGCCAGACCTTGAGGTTGAGGGATCTGAGGTTCGGATACCAAACTCTCCCCTGTGCACAGGTTAACAGGTTGTGATTCCTGGGGAGACACAGGGGAAGATGGACTGCTAGTGACAGAAGTAGTGGGTACCAGGGCTGCCTGGCCCAATCTGAATCATCCTGCAAGGCTGGGATCTGATTTTGACTAGCACCTTGAATAGGAGAGGGAAGGGAGGAAAGGCATAAAGAAACTTCCCTTCCCAATCTAGGAGAAAGGCATCCAGGGGGATTGAGCCCAACACTGCGGGCCTGCAACAGAACAGTGGAAGTTGGTGATTGTCTGGGACTGAAAAAAGATCTATCTGAGGGGTGCCCCATCTGGCAAAAACTATCCCCAGTACTTGAGGATCCAGAGACCATTCGTGATGGCCCTGGGAAATCCTGCTGAGAGCATCTGCTAGGACATTGTCCTTTCCTGGAAGGTGAACTGCTATGAGGGAAGTGTTCAGGAATAGGCCAGAGACCACAACTTCATTGCCTCGGTGCATAAGGCCGAAGACTGAGTGCCCCCCTGCTTGTTGATGTACCACATTGTTGTGGTGTTGTCTGTTCTGACTTGCACCACTTTGTTCTGAACAGACACAGAAAACGCTTGAAGTGCTAAAAAGACAGCTCTGAGTTCCAGCAAATTGATGTGGAGCAGAGATCCCTGAGGGGACCACACTCCCTGAGTGGAGAGGTCACCCATGTGGGCTCCCCACCCCAGGAGGGAAGCATCTGTAGTGAGGGTCAAGGAGTGAGACAGAGGAATGAAGGGGACCCCCAGTCTTAAATTGCTCTGATCCTGCCACCACTAGAGGGCCTGGATCAGGGTTCGGGTCACTGGGACCAACTTGGAAAGGGGGTCTCTTCTCTGAGACCAAAAGGCTCTCAAGTGAAACTGAATGTCTCTCATCTGAAATCTTGCTCCTTGCACTACGGCTGTAGACACAGCCATGTGCCCCAGGAGCTGCAAAAAGTGTCTTGCTGGTCGAGAGACCTGCAGAGTGAAGGAGGAGGCCAGAGCCACCAAGTTCCTTACCCTCTCTAAGGGTAGGAAGGCTCTGGCCTGTTTTATGTCCAATTCTGCACCTATGAAGGTGAGCACCTGAACTGGTTCCAGAACTGATTTTGGAAGATTGAGCAAGAAGCCAGGAGGAAAGCAGCTGCTGGGTAACTTGCAGGTGAGATCTTACCTGTTCTGGGGACTGGCCTACAATGAGCCAGTCGTCCAGATAGGGAAAGACAGCAATCCTTTGCCTTCTTAAATGAGCCACTGCTACTGCCAGACATTTTGTGAATACCCTTGGGGCAGAGGTGAGGCTGAAGGGCATTGCTCTGAACTGGTAGTGACCTGAGGGCAGTTCGAATCTGAGGTACTTTCGGTGGGAGCTTCTGATTAGGACGTGAAAATAGGCATCCTTGAGGTCCAGAGAGGCTAGCCAGTCCCCTGGCCTTAGAGAGGGTAAAATCATTGCCAGAGTTACCATTTTGAACTTTGGTTTCAAAAGGTGTTTGTTCAGATATCTCAGGTCTAAAATGGGCCCGCCATTCTCCTGTCTTTTTTGGGGTAAGGAAATATCTGGAGTACAGACCCGTGCCCTGGTGTAGGGGAGAAACCATTTCTACAGCTCTGAGAGCCAGGAGGGTTGAGACCTCTGTTTCTAAAGTAAAAGGTCTCTAAAGAGTTTGCAGGTGGGAAAGACCTGATTCTCATCTTTGGGAACTTTCTGAAGCTGAGAACCAGACCCTGGCTTACTACTTCCAGGACCCACTTGTCTGAAGTTAGAGACACCCAGTTCTGAACAAAGTAAGCCAACCTGCCCCCTACAGGTAAAGGAGAATCGGCCCTGGGCACCCCATCAGGGTGTCTGTTTGGCAGGTGCTTTAGGCTGAGGGGTGGGAGCAGGCCTGCCCACACCCCGTCTGCCTCTGCCTCTCCCTCTGAAGAACCCCCTCTGAGCATAAGTTGGTAAAAAGGCCTGTGAAAAGGCCTACCTCTACCCCTGGGGGCCTGCCTCTGAGGAGTGGCTTGCTGCTCCTTAGCCTGAGCACTCTTATAGGTAGTCCTATATTCATCCATTTTCTTCATATAATTCTCTGTCTGCTCCCCAAACAGAGAATTTCCAACCACAAGAAAATCCATAGCCTTAGTCTGGGTATCCTGTGACAAGCTAGTACACCTGAGCCAGGCCAACCTGCGAAAAGCTACAGACGTAGCCATGACTCTAGAAGATGCATCATTAAAATCCACAGCAGCATGAAACTGCACCTTAGATGCCTCAATGCCATCAGCAGCCACCTGTTCCAGCTCACTAGCAAGCTGGCCAGAGGCCTGTTTGGCCAAGGCCATGACAGTGTCTCATCTAGATTTCTGATACCTTGCTACATAAGCCATGTAATTTGCTTGCCTGAGTCCCAAGGACGCTGCCATGTATTGTTTTTAGCCATGGCATCAATCTTCCTGGAATCCTTGTCAGGAGGATGTGACCAAAGGAATATTAGCTTTATCATAGGCTGCAGCCTGAACCACACCAACGTGGCTGCATTGCTGTGAAAGGAATTCTGTATCAGGACCTGACAGAGTGTACCTCCTGTCCATCTTTTGTCCACAGAAGGCACAGAATTAGGAGTTTTAAAATCTTTATTGTCTGTTTCCTAAATGATTTATGCAAGGAATAGACAATCTCTAGACTCTGGAATATCCATCATTTCTACAAAATCAGGTTCCTCTTTTCATCCACAGCTTCCTCCAATGGAAGCTGGAGGTTTCAGCAACTTTTTGTAAAACATAAAGTGAGAGGGACTCAGAAAGCAAAGGGGAGATTCTAAAGGTCTGTCTGGGAGATGTCCGTTCAATGGGCACACCCAGACCCTCAAAGTCACATTCATACTGTTCATAATCATCCTCTCCCTCCTCTGGTTCATAAAATTTTCAACAACATATTCCTGAACCGTGGAACCGACCGAACCGACCTTTTACCAGACAGTGGCGGTTCGGACGGAACCGGAGAAAGTGACTGGACAATCTGAATAGCTCTTGCTATCTCTGCAGCAGTTGGAGAAGGAATTTTGGGCTCCACACCTGCTGATTTTCTTGTTTTCTTTACTGGAACTGGCTCCTCCGAGCCAGCTTTACGTTCGGGCCAGTCTAGCCCTGGTCAGAGGGCACTCCCTCCGTTGGTTGGCACCGAACGGCTGGCCTCCAGGTCAGCGGACTTTTGGCCTCTCGCTTCCTGAGCCTGCCAACTCTCTTATCCAGGGTGGCTGCAGGAAATTTTACAAATCTGGCAGTCTGAATTGAAGTGGTCAAACCCCAGACAATTTACAATGTGGTGTGTGGGTCAGCCTTGGCAAAGACTTCCCACAGGCATCACAGTGTTGAAACCCAGTGGGCCCGTTTTTCTTTTGGGTTTTCAGACATAATGCCAGCCTAACCCAAAAACTTGCCCTTTTAAGCGGCAGTACCAGAGCAAGACACCCTTATCGGTTCCTAACGCGTCACGGGTCTTGGAAAACCGTAATGAAATCCGTTTTTTAGAACCGATAAGAACCGGGAACTGCACTCTAAAACCTTCAATTCAAGTTTTAAAACAAGCTGATCGGTTCAAAACTGAACGATAAGATTTACAGTTCACACAGAAAATAAACTTAAATTACTTACGATACCACAGACAGAGCTTGAACTGAACGGTTTTGCGGTTAAAATAATAATATTCTCGGTTGATTTGAACCGAGAAAATACTGTTTAAACCGAGAAATGAACAGAGCAGTAGGAGAAATCTCGGAGCGACTGTTCAGTGAGGCGGAGTAAAGAATCTGACAGTTTAGGTTTGAAATAACCCAGACAGAGCTTCTCTAACCGAGCTCGCGCTCCAAGTTCCATTCTCAGAATGGGAGTTAACTCTTTCACCTCCGGAGCAGTTCTAATGGTGGGACAAACTGCAATTGTCATAATATAGCAAGACTTCATGTTGTTTGAAATACAGGTTACTCACCTGTAACAGGAGTTCTAGGAGTGGTATATGTTGTTCATCCACACTCATTGGCAGGTTCCTTGCTGCTTTAAATCTTGCTGGAAGGTCTTCAAGCTGGCTCCTCCCACCCACCTGGGTGGTAAAACCCTCAGCTCTGCTCCATGATGCCAGATCTAGCCCGCTGGAAGCAACGTTGCGCGTCGAAGTCGGGTGGGTCGTGTGGATGAACAACATATACCACTCCTATAACTCCTGTTACAGGTGAGTAACCTGTATTTCTAGGGATGTGGATATGTTAATCCATACTCATTGGCAGACTCCTAGCAGTTCTCCGGGAGGAGGGAGGCAAGGCGCGCACCCCCTACTTAGGGAATAAGGAGTGGAGAAACAAGGTCCCAAAACCAGCATCCCGGCATGACTCTAGGTCAATGTGGTAATGGGAAATAAAGGTATGTGCTGACTTCCAGGTAGCAGCCCTGCAGATTTCCTGGATAGGGCCGTCCCTAGAAGCAACCACCGAAACAGTGGTATGGCGGGTAGAATGAGCTCTTATCCCTTTGGGAGGCTCCATGCCCACCAACCTATAGCACAGATCTATACAAGAGGTGATCTACCTGCTTATCGTCCACTTGGCTGCAGGTCTGCCAGGTGCTGTTTCAGCTTAGGTGACAAACAGCTGGCGAACCTCTCCCCGAACTTCAGCCGTCCACTCCTTGTAATAAGTGAGCACCGTTCTACGGTCCAAAGAATGGAACCTATATTCAGCCTCCGAGGTGTGATTGGGGTAGAACACTGGCAGAGTCAACACCTGGTTAAGGTGAAACTCTGACACCACCTTCGGAAGGAACTTCGGTTGGGGGCGAAGGACAACCTTGTCCCTCTGGAAGACCAGGTAGGGAGGCTCGATGAAAAGTGCCTGAAGCTCACCCATCCTTATGGCTGATGTAACAGCCACCAAGAAGGCGGTCTTCCACGACAGGTGAGAGATGTCACACCTGTGCATAGGTTCGAATGGCTTGCCCATGAGCTTAGCCAATACCAGCAGTAGATCCCACGGAGGTGGAGGTTCTTACACCAGAGGGGATATGTGGTCTAGGCCTTGGAAAAAGCACCTGGTCATCTTCTCCTGCGCCGACTGCTTGCCGGCCCGCACCCGGTAAGCAGAGATGGCTACAAGCTGCACCTTAAGGGTTGTCGACCGAAGCCCTAGCTGAGAAAGGGACCACAGGTAGTCCAAAATACTAGCCAAAGGACAGGAAGAGGGGTCCAACCCCTTGTCCTGACACCAAATGGAGAATCTCTTCCATTTGAAGGCGTAGCATTTTCTGGTCGACTCCTTATGGGACAACTCAACAATGTTGAGGATCTCCTTGGAAAGACCCAAGGCCTGGAACTACTCTAGCTACTCAGGAACCAGGCTGTCAGGTGCAGGGATTGAAGATCTGGATGCAGAACCTTCCCCTTGTTGACGGAGATCAGGTCCGGGCAGGCTGGAAGCTGCTTCAGGAGCCTGGAGCTGAGGCTGAGGAGATCTGGGTACCAGAACTGGCGAGGCCAGTCTGGGGCTACCAGAATCACCTGCGCCTTGTCCCTCTTTGCCTTGAGAAGCACCTTGTGGATCAAGGGAAACAGAGCGAAGGCACAGAAGAGGCCCAGGGTCCGCGGCCTCGAGAAGGCATCCCCCTGCTGCGAGCCCTGCTGAGTGGGCGGGTGTGAAACAGCCTCAGCTTCGCATTCTCCCTGGAGGTGAACAGGTCCACCTGAGGGGTGCCCCAATGGGAGAACAGATCTTGCACTACCTCTGGCAGGAGAGACCACTCATGAGATGCAGCGCCTATCCGGCTGAGGGCATCGGCCAGACTGCTGGAGGCTCCTGCCACATGGATGGTCATGAGAGACCAGATGCAGAGAGCCTCCTTGCACACAGGCAAGGAGTGTGTCCCACCCTGATGGTTGAGGTAGTACATGGTCGTCGTATTGTCCATCTGGACCTGAACCACGTGACCCCAAACAAACAGAGGGAAGGCGGTTAGGGCTAGTCAAACTGCTCAAAGCTCCAGCAGGTTGATGTGGCATCGAGACTCCTGAGGGGACCAGAGGCCGTGGGCCCGGAGATCCCCCAGATGGGCACCCCAACCCATTAGAGAGGCGTCGGTCGTTAGAGTGACCGTCGGCTCGGGGCTGACAAACAGGATACCCTCCTGCAGATGAGCTGGGATGAGCCACTACTGCAGGCCATCCCACATCTCCTGGGTCACTGTCACCAGCTGGTCCAGAGGACCGGAGTGCTGTGACCACTGGCTGGCCAGCCCCCATTACAGGGGGTGCATATGCCAGTGGGCCCAACAGATCACACTGGTGCAGGTCACCATGAGGCCCAGAAGGTGCAGGAAGTCCCGGGCAGGGCACAATTCCCAACCAGAAATGATTGGGCAAAGGAGGAAAGGACCTCGGCCCTGTCTGCCGGGAGCCAAGCTCTGGCTCGAAGAGAGTTGAGCTCTGCCCTGATGAATTGAATCACCTGCAATGGCACGAGTTCTGATTTGGCCTCGTTGATGAGGAGACCAATCCGAGAGCAGACCTGGAGGGCCTGATCCCTGGGCCATGCCACCTCCAACCTGGAGGGGGCTGCAATCAGCCAGTCGTCCAGGTAAGGGTACACCCGGACCCCTCAGCACCGCAGGAATGCTGTCACCACTGCCATGCATTTGGTGAGGACCCTGGGAGCTGGAGAAAGGCTGAAGGGCATGGCTCGGAACTCGTAAAGAGATCCCTCTGCTCTGAAGCGGAGGAATCGCTGATGAGATGGATGGATTGAGACGTGAAAGAATGCATCCTGGAGGTCTAGAGAACAGAACCACATGCCTAGTCCCAAGCATGGAATGATCCGAGCCAGAGTGACCATACTGAAGGTACGTAGCCTTAGGAACTTGCTCAGGTCCAGTAGGTCGAGAATGGGGTGCCAGCACCACGTCCGCTTTGGGACCAGAAAATACCTGGACACAAACCCCGGGTTTGGAGGAGGATCAGCCACCTTGCTGATCACCTCGTTCTGGAGGAGCAGGGCAAGGTCGGCTCGATGAGCCGACAGAGAGGCTGCGGAGCCCTTTGCCCCCTGTAGGGTGACGGCTCGATAGGGAGGGGACTGCTCGAACTCCAGAGGCAGACCCCTTCTAGCACCCAGCAGTCCGTGGTGATAGCGGACTAGGCGGAAAGGAAGTGGCGGAGCCGTCCCCCCACAGGGGGAACCTGGGGAGGAGTGACGAGGATGGGGGTGACACCCCTCAACCTGTCACTGGGCAGGCTTGGAGGAAGGGCCGGCCGAGGGGCCTTCTGGACCCTTCCCTCCAGGCTTCCTACTGGAGGAAGTGGCAGACTTGGCCTTAGGGTGGGCCCTGTTGCTGGTGCTGCTGAGCCGGACGTGCCGCAGGGGTGGAAGGGTGAAAGGGCTTACACTGCTACTGGAGGCCTTTGTCCTTCTGGGTAGATGTGACTGAGTCCAACGTGGCACTGGATTTCTCGATCCTCTGGAGATGGCCGTCCGTGCCCAGGAAGAGAACGTTTGCCAGCTTGTGCTGGGTGTCTGCCATGAAGGTGGAGATCTGCAGCCAAGCTCTGCAGCGCATGGCTACTGCAGCCACTACTGACCAGGCACAAGAGTCACCGAAGTCCAAAGATGTTTGGAGCTGCTGTTTAGCTACCACCCTTACCTGATCCCGCACCTGCCTGACCGTCGTCTGAAGGTCAGCCAGGAGATGAGGAATCACCTCATCCAGGGAACCCATAAGGGCGTGTGAAAAATGTGCCATCACTACAGCCGAGCTAGCCTGTCAAAGGCCTAGGGAGGAAGCAGCGTAAACCTTCCGTCCTCAATAATCCAGCTTTTTGGATGCTTTATCAGGCGGTTTGTCCATGTCCCTAGTGTTCCTGGAACACCAGAAATGACAGTCACCAGCTCCTCCACAGAGGGGTGCTCAGAGAAACCAGAGAGTGAACCGGTGGGGACCACGTACTTGCGAGCCATCCTGACCGAAGGCACGGGACAAGATGCAGGCCGCTGCCACAACTCCAGGGCCACGTCAACAATGGCTTTGGCCACCGGGAAGGCCTCCATAGGGGAATCTCCTCGATTCAGGAGCTCCATGAGGGGATACCTGGCCCATTTCCGAACAGGTTCGAGCTGCATCCCAGTGGACTCTGAGATAAGTCGAAGTATTCCTAAGAACGAGGATGGGGTCTCGTCCACTGACTGACCCCCTGCAGATTCCAGGTCAATGGGCCTGGAGTACAGGGAGGAGCCATCAGATTCTGAGGAGTCTGTGAACAGCTTCTGAGCGCCTGAGCCACCCTCCACCTGACGAAGCCAATCGGGAGTGAGGGTGACCGACAACCTGTGGGGCAAGCCCTGACGCGACTGAGAATCCTTGGTCGGAGCCCCAGTTTTCGGATGAGGAGGCGGTGGTTCTACCACAATGGGTGGAGCAGCCGGTTTCAGCCAAACAACCGGTGCCGGGGTCGGCTCCTCGACAACTACGAGGGGTTGCTTCGGCCGCTCAGGTGACAGCCAATTAATGGCCTGAGAAGGTGACAGAGTCGGCTTGTTACCGGCCAACAAAAGTTGCCGCCACATCGTGTCCATATAGCACCAGCGTAACTTACGTCGGAGCCTATCCTCCGAAGAGGATGAGCGACGCCGCCGCCTTCTATGGTGCCGAGACAGAGACCACTGATGTCGACGGGATCTACTCAACATGGAAGAGGACCAAGACCTTTGGAGTCGCAGAGGGTGGGTCAGAGAGGGGCCGGGGGAAACCACTCACCCCTAGGTTCAAGGTCCTTGACCAGGGACTTCGGCATGGGCAAGTCCTTGGTCACCACTGGGGGAACCGGTGAAGAAGGGTTGTCGGCTTCTCCAGTTGACAACCCATCCAATGGGTCGAGAAAAATCTCGACCGCGTCGAAGGGTGTCTCGGCCAGCGGACCTGACGGGGACGTGAAGCCAACGGTCCGGTGAAGGGGATCTCTGCCGCTCCCATGAACGTCGACAGTGGGACTTACCTTTCAGTTATTTTTTCTTCGACCTACTGGTATGTCTCGATGGCCCCTCTCCCTTGGTGGAGAGGGACTAGCAAAGCTCCTTAAAAGAAGCAGTGTAGGAGGAGAGCAGGATAAACGCGGCGGCAGAGGAGGAAGATGAAGTGGCCTGGGCCACCTCCTCCTTGGCGATCAACTGCTCCAGCTGCTCCGCGGAGCCCGCAGCTGCTGCCCAACAGGCCTCCTTCGACTTCACCGGCGGGTACCGTTTCTCGGGGCACCGAAGTTGTAGTCGGGTAGCGCGGTCCTCTAAAACTGAAGCTGTGAAGGACTTACACAGATTGCAGGCCTGCGGATCATGGTCAAGACCCAGGCAGTAAATGCACGTGGAGTGCGGATCGGTCCAGGACATTTTCTGCCCACAAGAGCACCGACGGAAGCCAGGAGTGGACTTGTCCATCGCAGCTGCGAGGGAAGATGAAGACTGCAGTCTAGTAAACTTAAAAATTATTTTCAGAAATTCCGAAGTGTTAGGATTCAGGCCTAAAACGCAGAGCACTATGGAGGGAACCTGAGCTTCCAAGTGGTAAAGAAGATCTGGCGTCATGGGGTGGAGCCGAGAGTTTTACCACCCGGGTGGGTGGGAGGAGCCAGCTTGAAGACCTTCTGGCAAGATTTAAAGCGGCAAGGAACCTGCCAATGAGTGTGGATTAACAACATATCCACGTCCATAGAACTGACTTTCCCCCCCCTCCAGAGTGCTGCTCCACCCATCACCCTAGTACTGCCAGGTGGAAAATCTTCTAATTAGCAAACAAAAAATAAAATAATACTTCAGATACTGGAAGTGATAGCTGACTGCAACTGAAAATTACTATTACTTCCAAGTAGTACACTAGCTCTTTAATTGGTTTACTATAGATCCAAGTCATAACCTTTTAGATTTACATACTAACTTAGGGCTCACACAGATGATCCAGGACCCTACTAGAGAAAACCCAAGGGACCCAAGTAAATCTACACTTTTGGACCTCATATTCACTAATCATCTGCAACTTTATTCAGTTTGTGATCTTCTTCCTGATTCATTTTCTGACCATCAATTAATTTTTGCTTTAAGGAATGGGTTTAAAGAGTCTAAGATTGGAGCAACTGTAACAGGTAGGAGCTTTAAAAAGTTTAATTATGGATCATTTATGACTGGATGTAGAAAATATTGATTAGTCTAGACTAGAACTCAGTCCAACTGCTTCGGAGGCCTGGGATTACTTTTACCAAAAGTTTACAAAAATTTATGAAAAATATGCTCCACTAAAGAAAATAAAATACAAACGTGGGTAATGATTGATATGCTACCCTAATTCAAATAAAAAAAAAATATTTTAATGGATCAGGACTAGACACTGGCCGGGATATTCAAAGCACTTGCGCATGGTGCAAACGAGTTGCGTCGGCATGAGTGCGGACATGCGCCAAGGAGCGATATTAAGCAGGAGTCAATACGCAGTGCAAATCTCATTGTGCCAATGTGGAACTATAATGAATGCAGGTGCAAGAGTGGGGGGCGTGCCCATGAATATCCGGCGCAGTGGGATATTCAACTCTGGAAGCATGGTGCAAATGCGCAGCAAAACTGGGATGTGCAGAGCAGACATGAGCCTATAAATACAGGGCGCAGGCACACAGACAGCACTTGTGCCAGGCGAGAGGGAGAGAGAGTGTGGCAAAACAGAGTAAGACGGTAGGACAGACAGACCAAGAGAGACCGAGCCAGTGAGAGACAGAGACACTGACACAGGCAGCCACAGATGGAGAGGGGCAGGCAGGCACAGTGTCAAGCAGTGCATCAGGGTGGCACAGCCCACAGCAGCCGACTACCCGTGGGAGACGGGACATCAGGGGCCATGGATAGGGCGCCCTTCCTGATGGAGGCCATAATGAGCGGTGTGATGGGGCAGGGGGAACAGCGACATGGCCACAGAAGGGTCTGTCGGTGATATGCCCGGAAATGAAAATTACGTACCTACCGTAATTCTTGATGATCTTGGACGAGTCTCCACCACTCATTCACACTATTGGGATCTGTGCCGGAGGCACTAGGACCCAACGGAAGCAAACTTTTTGCTGGGGAGTCGACGCCACAGATGGCGTCGCGAGCTCCAGCTCGCGCGGCAATGACTATCTCGGCGTTGACTCCCCAACCACCTCAGTACCTTTTTTACTAAGGAGGTGCAGCGTAACTAACCTAGAAGGGTAGCCTAACCTCTAAAAACCTGGACATAAATAGTCCAGACGACCTGTAAGAAGGGTCAATAAAGAAGTCTTCAAGGCCTAAAGATTTGAGGGAGTGAAGACCAACAAGAGAGGTGAGCTCGGGGATGGGGCGTAGGAATGAGTGGTGGAGACTGCCCAAGAAGATCAAGAATTACGGTAGGTATGTACTTTCATATCTTCCTGGACATAAGTCTCCACCACTATTCACACTCATTGGGAGAGTACCGAGTTAATAATCCCCGGAGAGGGTGGCAGGAAAACCCAAGAGCTCACGTTGTTAAGACAGAAGTCCATTAAGGATGGCTCTGCCAAAGGAAGAATGTCGTCTGGCATGGACATCAAGTGCATAATGCTTAATGAAAGTATGCACTGAGCTCCAGGTGGCTGCATTGCAGATGTCTGCACGGCACATTATGGATTTCCATGGGATGCTGCCACCGCCTGGTAGAGTGAGCGAACTCTGGCCTCTCCAATTTAACCTGCGCCATGGAATAGCAGTGACAAGGCACGCCACTAGCCATGCTGAGATGCATCTAATAGCGACAGGTTGACTCAGCCGGGCCTCACTGAAGGAAACGAACAGTTGCTGGGCTTTACGAAAATCCTTGGTTCTATCCAAGTAGAAATGCAAGGCCCTCTTAACATCCAGAGAATGAAGAGAGCGTTTCCACTTCATTTTGGAAGTCCGCAAAATAAGAGGGAAGGACCAAAGGTTGGTTAAGATGAAATTCAGAATCAGAATCAACTTTATTGGCCAAGTATGTATACACATACAAGGAATTTAACTCCGTTTTTTTTCCGTTGCTCTCAATATACTTAACAGACATACAATAAAACCAAAAAACAACAAAACAATAAAAACAATAATGCAAAGTGCAAAATGCTAAAATAAATATACAATAAATTAGCTGATACTTTATATACATGAGGTAAGTGAATTTAACAATATATACATATGTACAACAGAATTTATACAGTACATATGTATATATATAGCATCCTAAAATTTCATTTTATAATTACAGTAAACATTTAATGTTACAGATTATTTCACGAAGAATTATTTCACGAAGAAAATTCTGACATAACCTTAGGAAGAAATTTAGGATGAGTACGAAGAACTACTATGTCCTTATGGAACACAGTATACGGAGGGTCTGTGACCAGGGCATGTATCTCAGAGACCCTACGGGCTGAGGTAATGGCCACTAGGAAGACAGTCTTCCAGGTGAGAAACTTTAGCTCACAGGTAGCTAGAGGCTCAAAAGGTTTCCGAGTGAGCATGTATAGCACAAGATTAATGTCCCAGGCTGCAACAGGACATCTTGTAGGGGGTCTGGTGTGCAGAATGCCCTTAAGAAATCTCTTAACCATAGGTAACTGAGCCAGTGAAAGAGAAAAACCGCTCATGATACGCTGAGATGGCACTAAGGTGAACCTTAACTGTAGAGTACTGAGACCTGAATTTGAGAGGTCCAAAAGGTACTCTAAGACTTTATCTGGAGGGCAGGAAAGGGATTCAAAGAGGACTTTGCACACCAGAGGAAAACGCCCACTTAGCCGTGTAAGTTTTTCGGTGGCGGCTTCCAGCGCGTGAAGGACATCGAAACTCTTGAGAGACATTGAACGATTTACTTCTACCTCTTCAGGAGCCAAGCGGAAGGTGAAGAGATGTCAGATTGGGATGGACCACCGGTCCCTGAATTAAAAGGTTCATCTGCAGGGGAAGTGGTTTCGGAGGAACTGTCAACATACTGTTGAGAAGTGGAAACCACAGTTGTCGAGGCCAAAAGGGAGCAATGAGAATCATCTTGTCTCCCTGAAACTCGAACTTGAGGAGTACCCTCTGAATTAGAGGAAGAGGCAGAAAAGCGTAAAGAAAGCGTTTTGTCCACCGCAGCCTGAACGCATCCTGACAAAAAATGCCAGGCCCTGGATTTCTGGAGCAGAAAAGAGGCAGTTTTGCGTTGAGTGGGGACGCAAAAAGGTCCAGGTCCGGAGTTCCCCACTCTTCGAATAGTGACTGAACTATGGTTGAGTCGAGAGACCACTCGTGAGGATCTGTCTCTGTTCTGCTGAGACGGTCTGCCAAGTCGTTCTGTACACCTGGCAGGCAGATTGCTTGAATTAGAGCCTTGTGCTCCAAGCACCATTCCCAGACCCTCATCGCTTCTCTGCATAAGGGTAGAATGAGCACCGCACTGCTTGTTGATGTAATACATCACTGCTTTGTTGTCGTTTGGAGGGAATATTCTTGTGACCGAATGTCCTTCAAGCTCGGACGCATAAGGGCGGCTCTCATTTCTAGGACATTTATGTGAAGCTGGGACTCGAGTTGAGTCCACACACCCTGAGTGTGGAGAGCCTGACAGTGAGCTCCCCACCCCATTAGTGAGGCGTCTGTGGTAATGGAGATCTGATGGTCCAGAGGGTCAAAGGGGTATCCCTGCAGGAGATTGTCCTCTTGAGACCACCAGGTGAGAGACCTCCATAGGGGTTCTCTCACCTTGATGAGATAGGACTGCAGGTGAGTAGTTGGAGACCACTGAGTACTGAGCATCCACTGGGTGGTTCTCATGTGCAGACGGGCCAGAGGTACAGTGAACACTGAGGATGCCATGAGGCCCAGCACCCGTTGCATCAAGAGCGCTGTAACTGACCTGTTCTCTCCGATGTAATGGGCCATCTGAAGGATATCGTTCCTTCTGTCCTCTGGGAGAAAAGCCTCCAGGGATGTGTCCAGAAGGGTCCCTATGAAAAGGAGCCTCTGGGAGGGCTGCAGCTGTGATTTCTTGAGGTTCAGCAGGACTCCCATGGACGTAAGGAGGTGAGAGGTTGTCTCTGACATCCAGAGTCCCTTGCCTGGAAGGACTTGCCAAGCCAATCGTCCAGATAAGGGAACACCTGTATTCCGAAGTTTTCTGAGGTGCGCCAAGAGAACTGCACAACACTTTGTAAAACTCATGGCGCGAGGATAGCCCAAAAAGGCAGGACTCTGAACTGATAATGTTGTCCCAGAGCCACAAACCTCAGGAATTTGTGATGCCTCGGGTGAATGGGAATGTGCTGGTAAGCATCCTGCATGTCTAGGAAGCTAACCAGTCGTGCTGATGAAGCAAGGGTAACAGGGTTCCTAGAGAATCATTCTGAATTTCTCCTTGGGGAGAAATTTGTTTAGCTTTGAGATCTAGAATGAGAGCGCATTCCCCCAGACTTCTTTGGAACCAGAAAGTAATGAGAGTAGAACCCCATGTTTTGTTGACGCAGCGGCACAAGTTCTACTGCCCTGTTGTTTAGAAGGCCCTAAATCTCGGCGGTGAGAAGGTCTGACTGAAGGGCAGACAGCCTGGGCTGTCGTTTGGGAGGACAATCCGGAGGGGTTTCCACAAAATTGAGTGAGTACCCCTCGCGGATTATCTGAAGGACCCATTTGTCTGAGGTTATGGACTTCCACTGGCTGTAGAAGTGCATCAGCCGACCTCCCACCGGAGAGGAAGAAAAAATTACTCACCTTAGTAATGTTGTTTCTTCTAATGGAGTCTTGCTATATTATAGACATTTGCAGTTTGATCCAGCTCTAGAACTGCCCCAGAGTGAAATGGTTAAAACCATTCAAAAATAGAATTTTGGCACGAGAGCAGCTCTATCTGTGTCATTTCAAACTTGAACTGTCAGATCTTTACGAGCCAAACTCACTAAGGTCTGTGTGGAAGCTGTAACCTACACTAGCCAAATGGCTACCTAAATAATAACAACCATTGATGGTCCCAACACCCAAGACTCAAGTCAGGGGACCAGAAATACTAACACCATTCTAATAATATGAAAATGGAACATAAGTATAATAAAACACACACACGCCTACACATACACACCCCAAAGTCCCAAAGGGACAAAATGCTAACAGGACATAAGTAGTGCCCACACTGTTGCCGCACCCCACCAAGTAGAGGTTCTGAGAGGGGCAGGTTGGGGAGGTCTATAATATAGCAAGACTCCATTAGAAGAAACATTACTAAGGTGAGTAATTTTTCTTCAAACAACATGAAGTCTTGCTATATTATAGACATTAGCAGAATACACAGCAGTACCTCCATGGAGGAGGACAGAACCTACTTAGGAATAGGCTCTGAATAACAGCTGTGCTAAAACCGAGCATCTCTCCTGGCCTGGACATCCAGGGAGTAATGCTTGGTAAAAGTGTGTACCGTTTCCAAGTAGCAGCCTGGCAAATCTCTAATAAAGGGATATCTCTGGCAGCAGCTAGAGGCGCAGCTGTACCCTGGTAGAATGAGCCCTCAAACCGGGGGCTCTGCCCACTTCTGATAAAATTGGATAAGACAATCCACCTGGCTACTGATCTCTTAGTGGCAGGTTTGCCTTTCCCAACTTCACCATAAGTAAGGAAAAGTTGGAGGATTCAACCTGTGACCTTTGGTACGATCTATATAACTAAGAGCTCTCAACATCCAGGTTGTGCAACCTCCTCTCACCCAAGAGGAGTGATCAGTGAAAATACTGGAAGGAGATAGATTGATTAAGATGGAAATCTGAAACCACCTTAGGCAAAAACTTCCTATTAGTCCTAAGGACTACCTTATCCCTGTGGAAAGAAATAAAGTCAGTCTCCACTAACAAGGCTTGCAATTCACTTATGCATCTGGCAGAAGTGATAGCCACTAGAAAAAGTTTTCCAAGTTAGGTACTTCAGCTCTGCAGAAGACAGAGGTTCAAAAGGGGGTTGCATTAACTGGGCAATGCAAACATTAAGGTCCCAAGCATGGGACGGTTCCCGAAAGGGAGGATTAGTATGGAGTAATCCTTAAAAACTTGGAAAACACAGGATGAGAGGAAAGAGGGATGACTTTCCTGCTGACACAAAAGCAGACACAGCTGCCAAATGAACTCTCAGGGTAGCTGGTCTGAGACCAAGGAATTAAGATGTACCATGTAATCCTCACGAAATGGGCAATTCAGCAGATTCTGGGAAATATTATTCCAGCACACCAAATGGAAAACCTTTTCCATTTAGAACTATAAGTAGCCTTAGTGGAAGGCTTTCTGGAAGCCTTTAGGATCTCAAGAACACCCTGAGAGAGGTGTAAATCAAGAAACTAACTCCTCAAGAGCCAGGCCTTGAGGTTGAGGGATTTGAGGTCCGGATACCAAACCTTCCCGGGCACAAGTCAACAGATTGTGATTCCTGGGGAGGCACAGGGGAAGATGGACTGTCAGAGACAGAAGGAGTGGGTACCAGGGCTGCCTGGCCCAATCCGGGGCAATCAGAATCACCCTGCAAGGCTGAGATCTGATTTTGACTAGTACTTTGAATAGGAGAGGAAGGGGAAGCATAGAGGAACTTCCCCTCCCAATCCAGAAGAAGGGCATCCAGGGGAACTGAGCCCAGCACTGGAGGCCTGCAACAGAACAGAGGAAGTTTGTGATTGTCTGGGGCTGCAAAAGATCTATCTGAGGATGCCCACCTGGCAAAACTATCCCCAGCACTTGAGGATCCAGGGACCATTCGTGATGGCCCTGGAAATCTACTGAGGGCATCCGCTAGGACATTGTCCTTCCTGGAAGATGAACTGCTATGAGGGAAGTGTTCAGGGAATAGGCCAGAGACCACAACTTCATTGCCTCGGTGCACAAGGCCGAAGACCGAGTGCCCCCTGTTTGTTGATGTACCACATTGTTGTGGTGTTGTCTGTTCTGACTTGTATCACCTTGTCGTGGACAGATGCAGAAAAAGCTTGAAGAGCTAAAAAGACAGCTCTGAGTTCCAGCAAATTGATGTGGAGCAGAGATTCCTGGGGACCAAACTCCTGGTGGAAAGGTCGCCCATGTGGCTCCCAACCCAGAAGGAAGCATCTGTAGTGAGAGTCAAGTCGTGAGAAGGGAAATGAGTGACCCCGCTCTTAATTGCTCTGATCCTGCCACCACTGGAGAGCTAGGATCAAGGTTCGAGTCACTGGGACCAACTTGGAAAGGGGTCTCTTCTCTGAGACCAAAGGTTCTCAAGTGAAACTGAATGTCTCTCATCTGAAATCTGGCTCCCTGCACAACAGCTGTGGATGCAGCCATGTGCCCCAGGAGCTGCAGAAAGTGTCTTGCTGGTCGAGAGACCTGCAGAGTGAAGGAAGAGCCAGAGCCACTAAATTCTTACCCTTTCTGGGGAAGAAAGGCTCTGGCTAGCTTTGTGTCCATTCTGCCCCAATAAAGGTGAGTACCTGGACTGGTTCCAGAACTGACTTTGGTAGGTTTAGCAGAAAACCCAGGGAGGCGAGAAGCTGCTGGGTGACCTGCAGGTGAGATTTTACCTGTACTGGGGACTGGCCTACAATGAGCCAGTCATCTAGATAGGGAAAAACAGCAATCCTCTGCCTCCTTAAGTGGGCCACTGCCACTGCTAGACACTTTGTGAATACCCTTGGAGCAAAGGTAAGGCCGAAGGGCATTGCTCTGAACTGGTAATGACCTGAGGGCAGTTCGAATCTGAGGTACTTTCGATGGGATCTTCTGATTAGGACATGGAAATAGGCATCCTTGAGGTCCAGGGAGGCTAGCCAGTCCCCTGGCCTTAGGGAAGGTAAAATCATTGCCAGAGTTACCATTTTGAACTTTGGTTTCAGAAGATGCTTGTTCAGATATCTGAGATCTAAAATGGGCCGCCATTCTCCTGTCTTTTTGGGGTAAGGAAGTATCTGAATACAGACCCCTGCCCTGATGCGGGAGGAACCCTTTCTACTGCTCTGAGAGCTAACAGGATGAGACCTCTGTTTCCAGAGCGAGGGTCTCTGAAGCACTTGCGTAGAAAAGTCTGCTTCTCAACTTGGGAAACTTTTTGAAGCTGAGAACCAGACCCTGGCTTACTACTTCCAGAACCCACTTGTCTGAGGTTAAAGAAACCAATTCTGACTGAAGTAAGCCAGCCTGCCACCCACTGGTACAGGAGAATCGGCCCTGGGCACCCCATCAGGGTGCCTGTTTCGCAGGAGCTTTAGGCTGGGGGTGGCAGCAGGTCTGCCCACCCCTCTTCTGCCCCTGCCTCTGAAGAAGCCCCTATGAGCATAGGCAGAGGAGGCCTAAGTCTGGTAGAAAAGCCTGTGAAAAGGCCTACCCCTACCCCTGGGGGCATGCCTTTGAGGAGTGGCTTGCCGCTCCTTAGCCTGGGCACTCTTGTAAGTAGTCCTATATTCATCCATCTTCTTCATGTAATTCTCTGTCTGCTCTCCAAACAGAGAATTTCTCACCACAGGAAAATCCATAGCCTTAGTCTGGGTATCCTGTGACAAACTAGTACACCTGAGCCAGGCCAACCTACGAAAAGCTACAGATGTGGCCATGACCCTAGAGGAAACATCATTAACATCCACAGCAGCATGAAACTGAACCTTGAGGCTTCAATGCCATCAGCAGCCACCTGTTCTAGTTCACTAGCCAGCTGGCCATGGGCCTGCTTGGCCAGTGCATAACAGTATCCCATCTAGATTTCTGATACCTAGCTACATAAGCCATATAATTTGCTTGCCGAGTCCCAGAGGCTGCCATATACTATTTTTGCCATGGCATCAATCTTCCTGGAATCCTTGTCAGGAGGATGTGAAGCCAAGGAATATTAGCTTTATCACAGGCAGCAGCCTGAACTACCCCTACATGACTGCATTGCTGAGAAGAATTCTGTATCAGAGCCTGACAATGTATACCTTCTGTCCATCTTTTTATCTACAGGAGGCACAGAATTAGGAGCTTTTAAAATTTTAATTGTTTGTTTCCTAAAAGACTTATGTAAAGGAATAGACAATCTCCTAGACTCTGGAATATCCATCATTTCTACAAAATCAGGCTCCTCTTGCTCATCCACAGCCTCTTCTAAAGGAAGCTGAGGGTTTCAGCAACTTTTATAAAACATAAAATGAGATGGGGACTCAGACAGCATAGGGAGATTCTAAAGGTCTGTCTGGGGAGATGTCCGGTTCAATGGGCACACCAGACCTTCCCAGCCACATTCATACTGTTCAGAATCCTCCTCCCCCTCCTCTGGTTCATAAAATTCCTCAATATCATAATCCTGAACCACTGGGACCGGACGAAATGACCTTTTACCAGATAGTGGTGGTTCGGACGGACCCTGAGACAGTGACTGGACAATTTGTATGGCTTTTGCTATCTCTGCAGCAGTTGGAGAAGGAATTTTGGACTCCAGACCTGCTGATTTTCTTTACTGGAATTGGTTCCTCAGAACCAGCTTTTCTTGTGCCCGAGGAAGTCTGGCCCTGGTCAGAGGGCACTCCCTCTGGTTCAGTTGGCACCGAACCGGGCTGGCCATCCGGGTCAGCGGACTTTTTGGCCTCGCGTTCCCTGAGCCTGCCCAATCTTTTTTCCAGGGTGGCTGCAGGGAAATTCTTCCATTCTTACATGTTCTTTTGTTTTATCATTTAGCTGTGTATTAAAGTCTTGAAATTCCACACAATCCTTATATTTAAACACAGTGTCCTTTATAGAATCCAAATCCTTCTGAAGTTCAGTGTATTTAATCAAATCATCCTTAATTAAGAGTTGTAAAAAGGTTTTCGAACAGTCCGCTGCAGCTTTCAACCATTCATCTCTAAAGGCAAAACTAGCAAGACCACAAGAAGGAATTACGGAAACTCTTAAACCTCTTGGTGCTTGTCCACGATGTATATATTCTTCAAGAGTGCTTATATTAAATGCTAATTCAGTTTCTTTAATTAATAGGGCTTCCAGTTTTATAAAATCACTCCTGATATTGCCATTCAAATTCTCACTGTCCTGAAACGTACCTTGTGCTTGATTTAATTTTTCTCTCAAAATCTTTCTTCTTTCCTCAAACGTTGCAGGTTCGCTCCTCATCCAGTCCCGGTCGATATTTCCACTTGAAGTTGTAGCTCCAGTATTAGAATTCATTATTTTTGAATTAATCAAGTGAAAGATATATATCCAAACCGGAATCTCATACAACATTATTAAAGAAAGAATGCATGTGGATCTTTAAAATGGACACTATAAGACCCAATGGACTTAATGAGAAATGGGATATAAAACCATTTCTTTTAGATTGAAATAAATCTTTCTGGATAGAATTAGTGGAAGAATTAAGTAGTGATGTTTATTTTGCCTATTGGTAGCTTTTCCTGTAACGGTATTACTAGTGCTAAGTTGTTAAGTAGTTCTTTTCTCTTTTCCTTTTTCTTTGCAGTATTATCTTAATTGAACCTTGATCTGCAGCACTTAGACTGTTTTGAAAGAAACCTTTTTTATGTATGAGGTTTTAGAAGTTAAATGTGTCTAATTCCATATGAGCTTATGATGGAAAACATTGTTTAAATTATTAGTAACATGTTCCTTTAAATGCTGCTATGCAAGCTCATTAATGATTAATTGAGCATTTATAAGTGCTGGGAAATGAAAATTACGTACCTACCGTAATTCCTGATCTTCTCTTGTATCTTCACCATTCATTACTTCCTGGGTGTTAGCGAATGGCGCACCACTCACGGAAACTTTTTTTTTTTTTTTTTTTAAAGTTTGCTTCATACCGCCCTCGAGAGTACGTCATGCGTCATCTGGGCGGCCGTTAGTAGCGACCACACTCCTCCTCCAACTCAGTTCTGTGAGCCGGAGAGGCAAAAGTGAGAGAGAATATAGATAGCGCAGGCAAGATAGCGAGGATAGCAAAGCAAGGAAGAATGAACTGAAAAGGAATAAGCCGATGGAGGAAGGACAGAAGAGATAAAGTATCCTAGCCTAGGGACTGCAGGGCCTCCTTACCTGGGCGACTCTAGGAGGAGAGATAAAGTAAGGAGATGAGAAAATAGAAGAAGAAGAAGAAAGAGAGAGAGATGGGATGTTGAAGGACCAGAATGCCCAATCTACATAGTTAGCTTAAGTTGAAGGTTCGACTAAGAGGGAAGCAAGAATCCTGAGATAGAGCTGAAGAGAAGGTTCACCAAACCCGCTGACAGACTCTGGAGGGCATAGTCCTTATCCTCAACATGCCATTGTTATTGATACCCCCTCGGGTTCCTGGCCACGACAGGCCTGAAGTCGAGGACACCCGAGAGGAAAAGGAACCCCAGGCAGCAGGAGAGTGCTGCTCTGGGACTTAGAAAGGAAAATGTAAGCCTTTCAGGCATTTTAAGCATAGAAATGGGACTCAGACAGACTGGCCAAGGCTTAGGCTGGCCGGGATTGGATATGGTCAGCACAGCTCTTCTGTAAAAATTGTCCAGGAGGACACTTAAAAGGAGAAACCAATATGCAAACTAGCGAGAAGGGAGATTACCTTCTCATTTCCCCTCTTGTTTGTTTTTCCTTTTTTTTTTTTTTTTTACAGAAGAAATTTGAGGTTGGTTGCATGACCCCAAAACCAAGGTGCCTATAGCAGTCGAAAAGAGTTCCCTCAGCATTTTTTCCTTTTTTTTTTTTAAAAAGAAAAAAGGAACAGACGTGCCCGTTCCTCTGCTCTGCAGGGCAAGAATAGAGGGGGGTTGATTCCAGGGCAATATCTGGAACACGGGATTGCAGGATCAACTGAATAGCCTGAACCAGGCCAAAACCCCAGAGATATCTTGTCAGGATAACGGCAAGAGATAGTTGTGCAGTCTGATCGCCAATGCAATCCACGAGATGGCCCACGAATCTTAGAGTAATTAATTTTTCTGGAAAATTAGAACCCCCAAAAGAAGGATTTTTTTTTAATATTTTTTTTTTGAAAAATTAAGCAATTTTCCTAGTTTTAAGAAAAAATTTTTTTTGCAGAGAGGAAGGAGACGGAGGTGGAGAAGCCACAGGAAGAGGCCACTGAGGAGATGGTGGGAGTAGTAATGAATGGTGAAGATACAAGAGAAGATCAGGAATTCACGGTAGGTACGCACTTTCATATCTTCCTTGTCAATCTTCACCATTCATTACTCCTGTGTAGGCTAAGCTCCTCTTCCCCTGGAGGGGGAAGAGGTAATACCCTGAGGGAACAAGACCCCCAGCCTTCTGCTGGTGAGAAAACAGAAGGAGAAGACCCTGGCTTATTCAGAAAGCCTAAGTGGGAGAAGAGCTAGGAGGTGCCTCCCGAAGACGAGGAGACGGAGGGAGCCCCTGTAAAAGTCTCCTAGCTCTGGAAGAGAAAAGACGGGTCCCCCGGAAGGCGGAGCGAATCACCCTACGCCGGGCCAGGGGTGACAACCTGGAAAGACGAAGCCATGCCGTCCGCCTGATGCAGATCGCTGTCCCCAAGCCTGGAAGCCACCTCATTGGCGTCATAAGATGCCCTTGCTTGGTGTCTTGCCAGCTCCAGGCCTACCGCGAGAGGGCAACGGCTTGTCTGGTTTGCTCCGTGTCAGGCATAGATGCCAGCAGCTGGGACATCATCGACCACAAATGCCGGTTATAGGCAGCGTGGTGAGCCTGATGTGATGCAATACATGCACTCGCACGAGAAGAAGAGAACACTCTTCGCCCCCAACGGTCGAACTGGAGAGAGTCCGAATCCGGTGGGCGGTCGTGCGCCAGGCAACAGCGCCCAGAAGGAGTATCCAGGTATACCAAACCTGAGGACGGGTTGGGAAGGGAACCTAGAGACTCAGAGGGGGCACAATACCTACGCTGGCAGTCCGCGGGCTGGGAAGAAGCGGCAGGGAACTGCCAGGACCGATAGACGCCTCCTGGAAGGGATAGGCCAGGAAGGTACCATCAGATGCTGGGCACTGAATTCACCAAGGAATTCACGCGTCTCCTGTTCGGTATTGTCTCTCCGAACATAGGAAATCCGAGATCCCTCACCATCCTCGAGAGGAAACACTGATATTCTGTGAAATCAGCATCGGAGGACAGATGAGCAGGGGGTTCCTCTCCCTCAGAGGAGGGAGACGAGGATGATGGGGAGCTGGAATGCTCAGAGGATTCCTGCGGCGGTGGGGAGAGTCGAAAGACCCGCTCATGCATGTATCTAACATATGAGGGGAAGGCCGCTGCAGAACCTCTGAACTGCTCCCAGGATAACGGACCCGTAGGACCGACATGGCCCGGGAGCGGGGTGATGAAGGCAGAGAGATGGGAGAGGGGCACCTACGAGGAGGCAACTGCTTTCATAGGGCTCTGAATCCGGGGAAAGGAGCCCTAGCAGGAGGGATCCGGATATCAAACCAGGCCGCAGAACGGAACTCTGGGGAAGCAGGCCTGGAAGAGCCCTGGGGAGAAACTCCCCGCGACGACGCCTCGGGACTGTATGGATCCAGAAGGGCAGTCCGCACAAACGCCGGAGGACACCCTAGAACCCTGGGGGAAGGGACGAGGCTCTGCACTACGGCTTCTGGCCACCCCCCCTGAGGTGGCCAAAGAAGACCGGGCAGCAGGCCGCCTGCCCCTCAACCCCTCGGATTCCGAGAGGGCCCTCCTCCTCGACTGCAATGTCCCCCTGTCCCTAGAGGAGGCAACAGCACCCCAGGGGTAGCCGCCACCGAGCCTCCAGGGGAGCCTCCCTCCGTCACCCCACGCCTGCCCCCGGGACTCTCGCCACCCCAGCCGAGGAACCCTCAGGAGACACTGCAAGGGACAGAGGGAGGGCCTGCTGCGCCGCCTGGTACCCTAGCCACCGAGGACCCAGATCCCGAAGAATGGGGTGCCAGGATGGGTCCACATCGAGGTCATCGTCCTCCAGGAGGACGAGACCAGCAGGACCGATGCTGGACACCCCAGGGGCCCTGAGGCCACGGGGCCACGAACGGCCCCAGTACCATGGGCGACGCCGCCGCTTCGCCGGGCAGCAGGAAGGTTTACCTCACACCCCAGCGGCGCCCGCAGGCCCGGCACCACCCGGGAAGGGAAGGCCAACGGTGCCACCGCAGCTGCGGAGGCGGAGCGGCACCGCCGACGGCGCCGCCGACATCCACCGGCACCGCGAACGGCGCCAAGGCCTGTGCGGGATCGGCCAACGGGCGCCGCTTCAATCACCGGGCGCCAACGGTGCCGATCCAAACGGCGCCGCGAGGTGGCGCCGAGGGTCCACCCAAGCCGGGCACAAAAGCCAAGGGCCTGACACGGGGGGAGCCTGCACCTCCGAAGAGGTGACTGCCGAGGCGGTGTCAGCGCTGCGGCCCCGGAAGGGGCTACGACGCTCCCCCAACACCGCTGGAAGGGGCCTCCTCGGCAAGACAGGATGAGGAACCCTCCTCCTCGGATCAGATAGGCCCGGAGGGGACCCGGGAAGGGCCTAAAGATCTCGCCCGAGATTCCCGTGAGCGACGCCGTCCCCCGAAAGTCGGCGGGCCTTGCCGAGCTTGGAAAGCGCCGGACTTCAAGGACGCCACAGTCCATCGAGAAACAGGCGTCGCATTTAATCCATATCATGGTTGGGTCCCAGGCAACGGAGGCAAACATCATGCCGGTCCGGACGAGAAATGCCGCTACAGGAGCACTGACGATAGGGCGCGTGCTTCAAAGAACGCTTAGCTCCAGAACCGACACAACGCTAAACCAACGAGACTAAAACACAGTAGGGAAATACACCGCTACCGAAAGAAAGAAAAGAACAGTCTTACCATATCGGCCGAGTGTCAGGAAAAACGGAGTCGAAACTGCTACTAACTACCAGCGCCACGCGTGGACAGGTGCTGCTCGACGGTGGGAGAAACAGAACTGAGTTGGAGGAGGAGTCGTCGCTACTAACGCCGCCGCGCATGACGCCACTCCGAGGGCGGTGCCGTTAGGCAAACTTTAAAAAAAAAGTTCCTGGCGGGTGCGCCCGCCAACACCCAGGAAGTAATGAATGGTGAAGATTGACAAGGGAAGATTATTGGTTTGGGTACCCCCTCTGAAGACTCGTGGGAGTCGAGGCGCTAGGGGTGTTTGGTCTGTTACAACACTCAGCTATTTTTTGCACCAGATGTTATATTATTGTAAGTGAAGACAAATAAATGTGTGATTTTTGCAACGTATAATAGTGTCTTCACTAGTATATTACTTTTATTTGGTGCTTAGCACTTTTTACGCTCCCGATTGTGGACGATCCAAAACTCTGGAAGGGTTGTAGTCAGGCCGCCATCTAGGTGGGGTCACGCCCGGGCCCCTTGATGCCGCAGAAAGCTGCTGAGCAGAGACCGAAGGGCCTGGCCTGGAACTCGTAAGGAGATCCCCCGCTTAGGAAAGGGAGGAGTCTCCCAAGAAACGGACGGAACGAAGAGTAAGTACGTCCTGGAGGTCCAGGACCGAAGCCACACGCCTCGTTCTGAGGATGGAATATCTGAGGCAGAGAGACCATCCAGATGTGTGGAAGAATGGGACGCAAGCCCCCCGTCCGTTTGAGACCAGGGATACCTGGACACGAACCCAGGGTCTGAAGGAGGATCCGCAACCTTCCTGATCACCTCTATTTAGAGGGCCAGGCAAGTCGGCTCAGCGGGCAGACAACGAGGCTGTGGACCCCAAGACCCTCGCGGGGCAACGGCTCGAAAGGGTGGAACCTGCTCGCAATCCCGAGACAGGGCCTTTCCTTGGCACCTCCGACACCTAGAGGTCCGGGAAAGCGGACCAGGTGAAGGAGGTGCGGAGCCGTCTCCCCATGGGGGAACCCGGGTAGGGGCGACGGGGCCGGGGACAGCGCCCCTTAGCCCGTCACTGAGCAGGCTTGGAGGAGGAAGTGGCCGAGGGAGCTCTCGGGCCTTTACCTCCCTGCTTCCTTTTGGAGGAAGACGCTGGTTTGGAGTCAGGCCGCCCAGCGCAAGTCTGCTGGCCCTCATGCTGGGCCGGTCGAGCCGCAGGGACCGGGGGGCAAAGGGGCTTACGCAAAGGCTGCCGGCTGCCCTTGTCCCTCCGGGCAGGAGTGACTGAGTCCGGAGTGGCATCAGACTTCTCGGACCCCTGGAGGTGTCCCTCCACTCCAGGGCCGAAAAGGTCAGTCCCCAAGAAGGGGATGTCCACCAACTTGTGCTGGGTTTCCAAAGAGAAGGAGGATAACCTCAGCCACGCCCTGCGGCGCATGGCCACTGCGGCCGCCACCGATCTGGCACAGGAATCACCTAAATCCAAAGCAGTCTGGAGCTGCTGCTTTGCCACCGCCCTAACCTGGTCCCGCACCCGCCGGACCGTGGTCCACAGGTCGGCTGGGAGATGAGGGAGCACCTCGTCCAGGGAGCCCAAAAGGGCATGGGAGAAATGTGCCGTCAGTGCAGCCGAGCTGGCCTGTCGGAGGACTAGGGAGGACGCAGCGTAAACCTTGCGCCCGACATAGTCCATCCTTTTGGACTCCTTGTCAGGGGGCCCATCCACATCCCGAGCGTTCCCAGAACACTGGAAAACATTGTCGGTAACTAACCCCTCAGCCGAGGGGTGCTCCGAGAAACCGGGCAAAGAACCGACAGGGACAGAGGCCATCCTGGCCGAGGGCGCAGGACAGGAAGTAGGCCGCCGCCAGAGCTCCAAGGCCAGGCCCACAATGGCCTCAGCCACCGGGAAGGCCTCCGAGGGTGAACCCCCTCGGTCTAGAATCTCCGTAAGGGGGTAAGGGGCCCGTTTGGACACGGGCTCGAGCTGCATCCTGGTGAATTCCGAGATGAGCTGAAGCAGACCCATGAAGGACGATGGGCGGTCGTCCGCAGAACGTTCCAGAGAGGACCCTGGGTCCTCCTGACTAGGGAACATAGAGGAGTCGACTTCGGACTCTGAGGGGTCTGCAAAAAGCTGCCTCAGGCCTGAGTCTCTCTTCGTCCACCGAGGGTGGGAGGGAGTGAGGGGGGACCGACAACCTGCGGGACAGGTCATGACCCGGCCAAGGTTCCACCGAGGGCGGTGGGGCAGCAAGGATCGGACGAACAACCGGCCCCGAAGAGGGCACCTCGACTGCAGCGAGCGGTTGAGTTGGCCGATCGGGCGGCAGCTGCTTGCTAGCCGGGGAATGAATTGGGGTCGATTGATTCCCGGACAACAACAACTGCTGCCACATGAACTCCTTGTAACGTCGACGCCATTGGCATCGAAGCCACTCCTCAACCGAGGAGGGGGACGAGGAAGAATGGCAGTGCCACTTAAGTCTGTGCCCCGACCAAGAACGCCGAGGTCGGCGTGAGTGGCTAGACCGAGAGGAGGGCCTGGGAAGGAGCGGGGCGCGCCCGCTCCTCCCTTGGCTCGGAAGAAAGGGCCGAGGTCTGTGGACCCAAAGGTGCAGGCAGAACCTCAGCCTCCGCCGGGGGAACCGGCGAAGGGATGGTGGCTCTAGCAGAAGACAGCCCAAATGACGGGTCGAGAGACTCCACAACGTTGACGGGAGTCCTGGCCGGCTGACCTGACGGGGACACCACGAAGCCAGCGACATGAGCCGCACCTTCAATCAAGTCGAACGCCGGGTCGGAGGGGAATCTCCCACTCCCTCCAGCGCCCGACGGAGGGACTTAGCCTCGACTCCTTGGACTTGGGCAGAGAGGCAGGTTCCGAAGGTCCCTCTCCCTTCGAGGAAAGAGACTGGCGAAGCTCCTTGAACGAAGCTGCATGAGGAGAACTCAAGGAGAGCAGGACGAGAGCCGCGACCGAGGAAGAGGGAGGGGCAGCCGCCCCCTCCCTGGAGGAAGGAAGATCGAGCTGCTCAACCGAGACAGCCGACGCGGACACTGCCTGACGAGTCTCCGAGGAATTTTCCAGAGTGGGAAAAATTTCAGGTCGCCCGAGCCCCGAACAGGCCGCACGATCCTCCAGAGAGCTGGTCGAAAGGGCACAGCAAAAATCGCAAAGTTGTGGATCATGATCCAAGTCAAGGCAGTAAACGCATGTGGAGTGCGGGTCTTTCCTGGAGGAATTAGCCGGGCGCCTCCGAGAGCCGGAAAACGAATGAGTCATCACCGCAGCGAAGAAGAAGATCAAAGTTTCAGAAAAACTTCCAATTAATTTTGAAGACCGAAAATTTCAGGAACCAGTCGAAAACGCAGAGCGCTAAGGAGGGAACCTGAGCTTCCAAGCGGTAAGGAAGATCTGGCATCATGGGGCAGAGCCGAGAGTTTTACCACTCGGGTGGGTGGGAGGAGCCAGCTTGAAGACCTTCTGGCAAAATTTAAAGCAGCAAGGAACCTGCCAATAAGTGTGGATGAACAACATATCCATGTCCCTAGAAACGCCAGTTTCATAACCTTCAGTCCTTTCGAGGCAGAGGAAGTTTTCATAAAAATCAACCTTCCCAACCTCAAAAGAAAACACAACAGAAAGCTCAAGGGCCCAAAGCGCCCAGTGCCACCTTATGAGTTGCTGGCCCAAGTCCCATCTCAACTGCCCAAGGTGGACTTTTCCTCAGCGGTGTGAGGTCGTCTGATGCACTTCTACAACCAATGGAAGTCCATAACCTCAGACAAATGGGTCCTTCCGATAATCCGCGAGGGGTATTCACTCAATCTTGTGGAGACCCCTCCGGATCGTCCCCACAAATGACAGCCCAGGCTGTCAACCCTTCAGTCAGACCTTCTCGCTGCCGAGATCCAGGGCCTTCTGAACAACAGGGCAGTAGAAGTAGTGCAGCTGCATCAGCAGAACACAGGGTTCTACTCCCATTACTTTCTGGTTCCAAAGAAAAGCGGGGGCATGCGCCCCATTTTGGATCTCAGAAAGCTAAACAAATTTCTGCCCAAGAAGAAATTCAAAATGATTTCTCTAGGAACCTTGTTACCTTTGCTTCATCGACACAACTGGCTAGCCTCCCTAGACATGCAGGATGCTTATCAGCACATTTCTATTCACCCAAGGCATCATAAATTCCTGCGGTTTGTGGCTCTGGGACAGCATTATCAGTTCAGAGTCCTGCCCTTTGGGCTATCCTCAGCACCGAAGGTTTTTACAAAGTGTTGTGCAGTTCTCGCAGCGCACCTCAGAAAGATCGGAATACAGGTGTTCCCTTATCTGGACGATTGGCTTCTGGCAAGCCCTTCCAGGCAGGGAACTCTGGATGCCTTAGAGATCTCCTCTCACTTTCTCACGTCCATGGGAGTTCTGCTAAAACCCCCAAAAAAAAAAAAAAAAAATCGCAGTTGCAGCCCTCCCAGAGGCTCCTTTTTATAAGGACTCTTCTGGACACCTCCTGTGCGAAGGCTTTTCTCCCAGAAGACAGGAGGAACGACATCCTTCAGATGGCCCGTCACATCGGGGAAAACAACTCAGTCCCAGCTCTCTCGATGCAACGGATGCCAGGCCTCATGGCATCCTCGGTGTTCACTGTACCTCTAGCACGTCTGCATATGAGAACTACTCAGTGGATTCTCAGTACTCAGTGGTCCCCAACCACTCACCCGCAGTCCTATCCCATCAAAGTGACGGAACTTCTAAAGAGGTTGCTCACCTGGTGGACTCAAGAGAGCGATCTCCTGGAATGGTATCCCTTTGCTCCTCTGGATTATCAGATTTCCATTACCACAGACGCGTCCCTAATGGGGTGGGGAGCCCACTGTCAGGCTCTCCATACTCAAGGTACGTGGACTCAGGTCGAGTCCCAGCTTCACATAAATGTCCTAGAAATGAGAGCCGTCCTTTATGCGATCCGAGTGTTGAAGGACATTCTCTGTCACAAGAACATTCTCCTTCAAATGGACAACAAAGCAGTGATGTACTACATCAACAAGAAGGAGGTGCTCACTCTTACCCCTTATGCAGGGAAGCGATGAGAGTGTGGGAATGGTGCTTGGAGCACAAGGCTCTAATTCAAGCAGTCTACCTACCGGGAATACAGAACGAACTGGCATACCGTCTCAGCAGAACAGAGGCAGATCCTCACGAATGGTCTCTCGACTCAACCATAGTTCAGTCACTATTCACAGAGTGGGGAACTCCAGATCTGGACCTTTTTGCATCCCCACTCAACGCAAAACTGCCTCTCTTCTGCTCCAGAAATCCAGGGCCTGGCATTTTCTGTCAGGATGCGTTCAGGCTGCAGTGGACAAAACGCTTTCTTTACGCCTTTCCACCTCTTCCTCTAATTCAGAGGGTACTCCTCAAGTTCGAATCCCAGGGGGACAAAATGATCCTCATTGCTCCCTTCTGGCCTCGACAACTGTGGTTTCCACTACTCAACAGTATGTTGGCAGTTCCTCTGAGACCACTCCCCCTTCAGATGAACTTCTTGACTCAGGGGCCCATGTTCCATCCCAACCTGAGATCGCTTCACCTTCACGCTTGGCTCCTGAAGAGGTAGAAGTAAACCGGTTCAATGTCTCTCGAAGGGTTTCAGATATTCTTCTGGCTGCACAGAAACCAGCCACTAGGAAAACTTACACAGCCAAATGGAAGTGTTTCTCGCTCTGGTGTGCAAACTCCTCTTTGAATCCTTTTTCCTGCCCACCAGATAAAGTTCTGGAGTACCTCTTAGACCTCTCAAATTCAGGTCTACAGTACTCTACAGTCAAAGTTCACCTTAGTGCCATTTCAGCTTATCATGAGCCAGTTTTTTCCTTATCTCTGGCTCAGTTACCTGTGGTTAAGAGGTTTCTTAAGGGAATTCTGCATACCAGACCTCCTACAAGACGTCCAGTTGCAGCCTGGGACATTCATCTTGTGCTAGACATGCTCACTCAGAAACCTTTTGAACCTCCTGACTTACCTGTGACTAAAATTTCGCACCTGGAAGGCGGCCTTCCTGGTAAGCATTACCTCATCCATGAGGTCTCTAGAGATACATGCCCTGGTCACAGATCCTCCGTATACTGTGTTCCATAAGGACAAAGTAGTCTTTAGAACTCATCTGAAATTTCTTCCTAAGGTTGTGTCAGAATTTCATCTAAACCAACCTTTGGTCCTTCCCTCTTACTTTTCGGACTTCCAAAATGAAGGAGAACGTTCTCTTCATTCCTTGGACATTAAGAGAGCTTTGCATTTCTATCTAGATAGAACCAAGGACTTTCGCAAAGCTCAACTATTTGTTTCCTTCAGCGAGACCCGGCTGGGACAACCTATCGCTATCAGATGTATCTCAGCATGGTTAGTGGCATGCCTTCGCCACTGCTATTCCATGGCACAGGTTAAGTTGGAGGGCAGGGTTTATGCTCACTCTACTAGAGTGGTCGCATCCCTGGAGGAAATTCACAACGTGCCCATTGCAGATATTTGCAACGCGGCCACCTGGAGCTCCGTTCATACTTTCGTTAAACATTATGCACTGGATGTCCATGCCAGACATTCTTCCTTTGGCAGAGCCATCCTTAATGGACTTCTGTCCTAGAAACGTGAGCTCTTGGTCTCTCCTGCCGCCCTGTCGGGGGATTATTAGCTCGGTACTCTCCCAATAGTGTGAATGAGTGGTGGAGATATATGTCCAGGAAGATATGAAAATTACGTACCTACCGTAATTCTTGATCTTCTTGGACGAGTCTCCACCACTCATTCACACGCTCACCCTCCGTCCCCCGAGCTCACCTCTATTGTTGGTCTTCACTCCCTCAAATCTTTAGGCTGTGAAGACTTGTTGATCCTTCTTATACGGGTCATCCGGACTGTCTTATGTCTGTTTTTTGGTTAGGCTATCCTTCTAGGTTAGTTACACTGCACCTCCTCGGGAAAAAAGGTACTGAGACGGTTGGAGGGTCGACGCCGAGATAGTCATTACCGCACGAGCCGAGGCTTGTGGTGCCGCTCCTCGCGGCTCCATCTCTGGCACCGGCCCTCCAGCTAAAAAGTTTGCTCCCGCTGGGTCCTAGTGCCTCCGGCGCAGATCCCAATAGTGTGAATGACTGGTGGACTCGTCCAAGAAGATCAAGAATTACGGTAGGTACGTAATTTTCATTTTATGAAGCTAAGCCAGTTTTTAGATTTACAGCCTTACAGGTGGAGGTAATATGGGCGTCATGGGTGAGGGATTCAAGTAAGACACCCAGATATTTAAAAGAAGTTACCATCTCCAGTGGGGAACTGTCAGCCCAGGTGACCTGGAAAGATTTACGGCACTGTTTATTTTAATATGGGATCCAAAGAGCATAGCCTTGGTCTTTCCAACGTTTAGAACGAGCTTGTTTTTGGTGATCCAGGATTGAATATTCTGTAGATCCATAGAGAGCTTATGATTAATAGAGTGGATATTATCTGAGCTAGTGTAAAGGGCAAGGTCATCGGCATATAGCAATGATGAACAGAAGGATACAATTTGAGGAATATTAATAAAAATCGAGAAAAGGAGGGGTCCGAGGATAGATCCCTGAGGTACACCAACATTGATGACTGCTTTTCCTGAGGTGGCCGAGTTGAATTTCACAGTTTGATATCTGTTTGATAGGTAGCTATAGAACCAATTTCCAACTTCGGACGAGAAACCCAGGGAGTGGAGATTGGTAAGCAGAAGAGGGTGGTTAACTAGATCAAAGGCTTTTGTCAGATCGATAAAAACTGCACTGGTTTGATGACCCTGGTCCATGGCTTGAAGAACATCATTTGTCAGCTGTAGTAGAGCAGTTTGAGTACTATGGCCTTTTCTAAAGCCATGTTGGTTTGAGTGCAGGAGGTTATACTTAGGTGTTCTGAGATCTGTGCTGAGATGAGCTTCTCAAGGACTTTATTTAATACTGACAGTATTGCTAGTGGTCTATAGTTGGCTATATCTTTTTTGAACACTGGCTAGTTTCCATACCTCGGCACCACACCTTCACTCAGGGACAAGTTGAATATACTGGACAGTGGTCCTGAGATGAAAGATGCCACAAGCTTGAGGAGTTTAGGTTCAAGGTGGTCAGATCCGACAGCGGTACTGTCTGATATTGAATTTAGATGTTTACGGACATCATTTTTCGATATGGCTTTAAAGTAGAAGGTGGGCGTCTTTGAAGTTTCTTTTGGGTAGGGGATCCAGGCATTAAGTTAGTGGAGGAGAAAGTATTTGTGTAGCTCGAGAGGTCAGAGAAGAAAAAATTACTCACCTTAGTAATTGCTTTTCTTCTCATGGAGTCTTGCTATATTATAACAATAGCAGTCAGCCACTGCAGCTGAACTGCCCCGGAGAGGAAGGAGTTAGCTCCAGAGGATCTGGAGTTCTACAGCGCGAGGGCGCTGTGCCAAAGCTCTATCTGGCCAGTTTCAAATGAAACTGTCAGATCTTTACGAAGCTAACACTAAGCAACAAGTCTGTGTGGAAAGCTCTACACTAGCCAAATGGCTACCTACTAGTAGTAATAATAACAATATAAACAACAATAGAAACACCAATAACCATAATAACAATGAATAATGGTATTATTATTATTATTTTCCCCTGACAAGCACCATTAGGACCCCCCTTCCCCAACGACTCAAGTCCAGGAAGGGGCCAATATATTACCTAAACGACAACCTAGTTCCCTAACCCTAAAAGAAAGAGGGTAAAGGAAAAACTACAATGGCATGACACAGTGCTTGCACTAATTTGCCACCCTACCCAAGTAGAAGTTCTGAGAGGGCAGGAGGGAGGTGGTTATAATATAGCAAGACTCCATGAGAAGAAAAGCAATTACTAAGGTGAGTAATTTTTCTTCAAACACCATGACGCCTTGCTATATTATAACAAGCAGATTACACAGCAGTACCTCCATGGAGGAGGGTCAGGACCTACTTAGGAAATAGGCTCTGAAGCACAGCTGTACTCAAACCGAGCATCTCTCCTGGACTGGACATCCAGGAATAATGCTTGGTAAAAGTGTGAACTGTCTTCCAGGTAGCAGCTTGACAAATTTCCAGAATGGGAATGTCTCTAGCAGCCGCTAGAGACGCAGCTGTACCCCTGGTGGAGTGGGCCCTCAGTCCTGAGGGGGGTTCTCTACCTAGTTTTTGGTAACAAAATTGGATACAAGAGACAATCCACCTTGCAATTGTCCTCTTAGTGGCAGGTTTCCCTTTGCCAACCTCGCCATAAGTAAGGAAGAGTTGGAGGGATTCGAACCTGTGACCCTTGGTGCGTTCCAAATAGTAGCTTAAGGCTCTTTTGACGCCCAAGCTGTGCAGTCTCCTCTCACCTGAGGAAGAATGCTCAGTGAAAAATACTGGAGAGAGATGGATTGGTTCAGGTGGAAATCTGAAACCACCTTAGGCAAAAACTTTCATTAGTCCTGAGGACCACCTTATCTCTGTGGAAAGAAATAAAATCTTCTTCCACTGACAGGGCCTGTAATTCACTTATCGTCTGGCAGAAGTGATAGCCACTAGGAAAACAGTTTTCCAAGTTAGATACTTGAGCTCTGCTGAGGACAGAGGCTCAAAGGGAGGTTGCATTAACTGAGCAATGCAAACATTCAGGTCCCAGGCAGGAGCTGGTTCCCGAAAAGGGGGGTTAGTATGAAGTAACCCTTTAAAAAACTTGGAAAACACAGGGTGAGAAGAAAGGGAGGCAGGCTTCCCTGCTGACACAAAAGCAGAGACAGCTGCCAGATGAACCTTCAAGGTAGCTGGCCTAAGGCCTAGGGAATTTAAATGGACCAAATAGTCCAATAAAATGGGAAGATCAGCGGATTCTGGAATAATCTGCCTCTCAGAGCACCAGATGGAAAACCTCTTCCACTTAGAATTGTAAGTGGCCCTAGTGGAAGGCTTCCTTGAAGCCTTTAAAATATCTAGGACACCTTGAGAAAGGTGTAAATCAGCAAATTCTAACTCCTCAAGAGCCAGGCCTTGAGATGGAGGGATTTGAGGTCCGGATACCACACTCTCCCCTGTGCACAGGCCAGCAAGTCGTGGACTCTGGGCAGGCTCAGGGCAGGGTGGACTGTCAAGGACAGAAGCAGAGGGTACCAGGGCTGTCTGGCCCAATCTGGGGCAATCAATCACTTTGCAGGGTTGAGATCTGATTTTCATTAGTACCCTGAAAAGAAGAGGAAAGGGGGGAAAGGCATACAGGAACTTCCCTTTCCAGTCCAACAGAAAGGCGTCCAGGGGGACTGAGCCCAGCACTGGAGGCCTGCAACAAAATAGAGGAAGTTGGTGGTTGTCTGGGGCTGCGAAAAGATCTATCTGAGGGGTGCCCCATCTGGCAAAGACAGACCCCAGCACCTGTGGATTCAGAGCCCATTCGTGATGGCCCTGAGAAATTCTGCTGAGGGCATCTGCCAGGACATTGTCCTTCCCTGGGAGGTGAACTGCTATCAGGGAGGTGTTCAGGGAGTAGGCCAGAGACCACAACTTCAATGCTTCGGTGCACAAGGCTGATGACCGAGTGCTCCCTTGCTTGTTGATGTACCACATTGTGGTGGTGTTGTCTGTCCTGACTTGAACCACTTTGTTCTGGACAGAAACTGAAAATACCTGAAGAGCAAAAAAGACAGCTCTGAGTTCCAAAAGATTGATGTGGAGCAGAGATTCCTGAGGAGACCACACTCCCTGAGTGGACAGGTCGCATTAGAGCTCCCCACCCTAACAGGGAGGCATCCATGGTGAGGGTGAGGGAGTGGAAATGGGAATGAAGGAACCCTTGTTTTAGATTGCTTCGGTCCTGCTACCAGTGGAGGGCCAGGATCAGAGTTTGAGTCACTGGGACCAATTTGGAAAGGGGGTCCTTCCTTTGAGACCAATAGGCCCTCAAATGGAACTGAATGTCCCTCATCTGGAATCTTGCTCCTTGCACTACAGCTGTGGAAGCAGCCATGTGCCCCAAGAGTTGCAGAAAATGCCTTGCTGGTCGAGACTCGTAGGGTAAGGAGGATGCCAGGGCAATGAGTCTGTCTACCCTCTCTGAGGGAAGAAATGCCCTAGCTAACTTTGTTCAATTCTGCACCTATGAAAGTTAGGACCTGAACTGGTTCCAGAACTGACTTTGTAAATTTAGCAGGAATCCCAGGAAGTGAGAAGCTGCTGGGTGACTTGCAAGTGGATTTCACCTGATCTGGAGACTGACCCACAATGAGCCAGTCGTCCAGATGAGGAAACACAACAACCCTTGCCTTCTTAAGTGAGCCACTACCACAGCTAGACATTTTGTGAATACCCTTGGCCTGAGAGGTAAGGCCGAAGGCATTGTCCTGAACTGGTAGTGGCCTGAGGGCAGTTCAACCTGAGGTACTTTCGGTGAGAAGGCCTGATCAGAACATGAAAATAGGCATCCTTGAGGTCCAGGGAAGCTAGCCAGTCCCTGGCCTTAGAAGAGCAATATCATTGCCAGAGTCAACATTTTGAACTTTGGTTTCAAAAGATGCTTGTTCAGGTACCTTAAATCTAGAATGGGCCGCCATTCTCCTGTCTTTTTTGGGGTAAGAAAGTATCTTGAATACAGCCCCTTGCCCTGATGGCAAGGAGGGACCCTTTCCACTGCTTTGCAGTCCAGAAGAGAAGAAACCTCTGCTTCCAAAGCAAGGGCTTCTGAAGGATTTGCAGGTGGAAAATGTCTGGCACTCATCTTTGGAAACTGTTTGAAGCTGAGAACAAGACCCTGGCTTATTACCTCCAGAACTCATCTGTCCGAAGTTAAGGACAGCCAGTTCTGGCTGAAATAAGCCAACCTGCCCCCCACTGGTACAGGAGAATCGGCCCTGGGCACCCCATCAGGGTGCCTGCTTGGCAGCAGCCTTAGGCTGAGGGAGGGTTGCCTTGTGCCTCGCCTACCCCTGCCTCTGAAGAAACCCTCTGCAAAAGCAGAGGAGGCTTGAAATTGGTAAAAGGCCTGTGGAAAGGCCTGCCTTACCTCTGGGGCGTGCCTTTGTGGAGTGGCATGCCTCTCCTTAGCCTGGGCACTTTTGTAGGTAGTTCTGTATTCATCCATCTTTTTCATATAGTTTTCTGTTTGTTCCCCAAACAGAGAATTTCCCACTACAGGAAAATCCATAGCCTTTGACTGAGTATCCTGGGACAGATTAGTGCATCTGAGCCATGCCAACCTACAGAAAGCTACAGAAGTGGCCATGACCCTAGAGGAGACATCATTAACATCAACAGCAGTATGAAATTGAACTTTAGAGGCTTCAATGCCATCAGCAGACACCTGTTCCAATTCACTAGCCAGCTGGCCATGGGCCTGCTTGGCTAACTGCAATATTGTGTCCCATCTAGATTTCTGATATCTAGCTATATAAGCCATAAATTTGCCTGCCTGAGTCCCAAAGAAGCTGCCATATACTGTTTTTCGCCATGGCATCAATCTTCCTGGAATCCTTATCAGGAGGATGTGAGACCAGGGGAATATTAGCCTTGTCACAGGCTGCAGCTTGTACCACACCTACATGACTACACTGTTCAGTGAGGAAGTCTGTATCAGAGCCTGACAAAGTATACCTTCTGTCCATTTTTTTTTTTTATCTACAGGAGGGACAGAATGAGGATTTTTTAAAATCTTGGTTGTTTGCTTCCTAAATGACTTATGCAAAGGAATAGACAACCTCCTAGACTCTGGTATATCCATCATTTCTACAAAATCAGGCTCCTCTTGCTCATCCACAGCCTCCTCTAAAGGAAGTTGGAGGTTTCTGCAACCTTTTGTAAAACATATAATGAGAAGGGGACTCAGACAGAATAGGAGAAGATTCTAAAGGTCTGTCTGGAGAAATGTCCGGTTCAATGGGCACGTCCAGACCCTCCCAGCCACACATATATTGATCAAATTTCTCCTCCCCCTCCTGTGGTTCATAAAATTCCTCAACATCATACTCCTGAACCACTGGAACTGAACGAACCAACCTTTTACCAACTGTTGGTGGTTCGACAGGTCCCTGAGACAGTGACTGGACAATCTGAATGGCTTTAGCTATCTCTGCAGCAGTTGGAGAGACAATTTTGGACTCCAAACCTACTGATTTCTTTGTCTTTTTAACTGGGACTGGTTCATCTGAACCAGCCTTTCTTTTGCCCGAGGAAGTCTCGCCCTGGTCAGAGGGCACTCCCTCTGGTCCAGTGGGTGCTGGACCGGGCTGGCCATCCGGGTCAGCGGACTTTTGGGCCTCTCGTTCCCTGAGCCGGCCCAATCTCTTTTCCAGGGTGGCTGCAGGGAAATTTTTACACACCTGGCAGTCTGACAGGAGGTGGTCAGCCCCCAGACAATAGACACAAGTGGTGTGTGGGTCAGACTTGGCAAAGGCTTCCCCACAGACATCACAGTGTTGAAACCCAGTGGGCCGGGTTTTTCTTTTGGGTTTCTCAGACATAATGCCAGCCTATCCAAAAACTTGCCCTTTTGATGGCAGTGCCAGGCAAGACACCCTTATCGGTTCCTAACCGTGTCACGGTATTTGAAAAACCTATTTAAAACCAGGTTTTTTAGAACCGATAAGAACCGGAACCGACTCTAAAAGCCCAGCCAAACACTTCAAACGTTAAAATCAGAAACCGATCGGTTCAAACCGAACCGATAATTGAATTTCCACACAGACTTTAAATTTGTACTTACGGTTTACCAGATAGAGCTTTTAACGAAATGCAGTAAAATAAATACTTTTGCGGTTCAAATGAACCGAAAATACTCGCTTGAACCGAGAATGAACCGAGCTGAAGGAGCTGATCTCCGGGCGACTGTTCAGTGGAGGAGTAAAGAATCTGACAGTTTCATTTGAAACTGGCCAGATGGAGCTTCGGCACAGCGCCCTCGTGCTGTAGAACTCCAGATCCTCTGGAGTTAACTCCTTCCTCTCCGGGGCAGTTCAGCTGCAGTGGCTGACTGCTATTGTTATAATATAGCAAGACTTCATGGTGTTTGAAGTAAGAATTAAATGCATTGGCAATTGTGCCCGAGTCATTGCAATGGATGCCTTTCAGTATCATGTCATTGTTTAGTAGTCTTTGCTTTGAACCAAGGAAAGTCTTGACATGAGACCAAAATTTCTTAGGGTCGCCAGCAGCATCCAGCAGAAGGCCTTTATAGTACTGGCTTTTTGCAAGTCTTATTCGTGTTTTGCATTTTGATCGCTGTTCTCTATAGTAGTCATAATCCGCTGGGAGACAGGATATTTTAAACTTTCTCCAGCATTTGTCCCCGTTTTTGAGGGCTGTGAGGAGGTCTTTGTGCAGCCATCTGGTTTGTTTACCACGAACGCACCGAGTGACAACTGGGGTATGTTTGTCTTGAAGGAGTACAAACCTGCTCAGGAAGGCATGAAGGGCAGCATCAGTACTTGTGGCTTGGAAGACGGGACCAGTCAGTGTGAGACACGTCATATAGGAAATGAGCCTGATTTAAGTTAGCATAGTTTCTGAAGCATATATAGTTTTGGGGGGACGTGGAGTTTGTGGAGGTGCTCCATATGCAAAAGACGGGGGAGTGGTCACTGATAAATAGGCTTCATTATCTCAGGGAAGTAATCAGTAAACTCTGAATATGATTACTGATAATGTGCAGATTCAGAGGAATCCATGTCCTTTGAGTACTGCTGGGACATTTAAATTTACAAATGTAACTATGACAGAAGTGAGAGATGAACTATTGAAAATAGATACAGTCGTGGCCAAAAATATTGGCGCCCTTGCACTTTTTCAAATAACTCACAATTTCCTCTAGACATAAGTTGAAATTAACAACAGTACAGTATTTGGTCTCCACAATTCTTTATTTCTTTGTTAATATTACAGAACCTTTGTTTTTGATTCAGAATTTAATATATCCTTTTAAATCAGAAAACGAAAAGAAATGGCATTGACAAAATTATTGACACCGTAGACTTAATATTCGGTAGCACAGCCTTTGGTCAAAATAACTGCAATCAACCACTTCCTATAGCCAAGGATGAGCTTCCTGCACACCTCTACTGGCAGTTTGGCCCATTCTTCTTGTGCAAACTGCTCCAGTTCTTCCAGATTTGAAGGGTGCCTTCTCCCAACTGCTGTTTTCAGATCTCTCCACAGGTTTTCAATGGGATTTAGATCTGGACTCATTGCTGGCCACTTCAGAACAGTCCAGCATCTTGTCTTGAACCATTCCTGGGTGCTTTTTGAAGTGTGTTTGGGGTCATTGTCCTGCTGGAAGACCCATGACCTTCGACGGAGACCCAGCTTTCTGACACTGGGTTCAACATTGCACTCCAAAATGGCCTGGTAATCTCCAGATTTCATGATGCCATGCATACGTTCAAGGCACCCAGTGCCAGAGGCAGCACAGCAACCCCAAAACATCACTGAACCTCCTCCATGTTTGACTGTAGGGAAGGTGTTATTTCCTTTGAAGGCTTCATTTTGTTTTCTGTAAACATAGAGATGATGTGCTTTACCAAAACGCTCTAATTTGGTCTCATCTGTCCACAGGACATTCTCCCAGAAGGATTTTGGCTTGCTCAGGTGTGTTTTGGCAAACTCCCGTCGGGTTTCTTATGTCTCTCTCTCTCTCTCTCTCAGCAGTGCGGTCCTCCTGGGCCTCCTACCATATAACCCCCTTTCATTGAGTTGGTGACGGATGGTGCGAGTTGAAACTGTTGTACCTTGTGTCTGAAGGTCAGCTTGAATCTGTTTGGCAGTTGATCGAGGTGCTTTCTCCACCATTCGAACAATCCTGTGCTGCAATCTTCGATCAAGTTTTCTCTTGTGGCCACGTCCAGGGAGGTTGGCCACAGTGCCATGGGCCTTAAACATCCTGACAACATTACGTACGGTGGAAACAGGAACATCAAGGTCTCTGGAAATTGATTTGTAGCCTTGAGATTGTCCATGCTTGGCTACAATCTTCTGTCTGACCTCCTCAGACAATTCTCTGGCTGTCTTTCTTTTCTCCATGCTCACTGCGGTACACACAGTGACACAAAACAGGAGAATGAGTCCTTTTCTATATTCAAACTGGTTGAATGAGTGATTTTTATATTGCAGGCACCTGCAACTCACCACAGGTGGGTTCAATTCCAAAGTGAAGGAGAATCACCTGCTTGAAATCTAATTATTTCTAACTACTTCTAAAAGGTGCCAATGATTTTGTCCGGACCATTTAAGGATTTCTGTGTGGAATAAGCTAAGACTTAGTAAATTTTTCTGCTTTTTGTGTTTTATTCCACTGCAAACCAGAGAACTACATATGTGGATACCAAAATATTTTTTTAATTTCAACAATTTTCTGGAAGGAATGGTGCATTAGAAAAAACTGCAAGGGCTCCAATGTTTTTAGCCACGACTGTACTGCCAAGGCAGTCGGATTAGATAAGATATCATCTAGATTGTTGAAGTTTGTGGCACCACTATGTATAGCATATCCTTTAGCGGTGATCTTCAATCTTTCTCTGGAGACGAGAATATCCAGAGAGTTGGAAAATCGCGAGGGTTACACCAATTTTCAAGTCTGGTTCAAACAAGCATTTGTCAATGCTGTCTTGCTGGCATTGGTAGTGCAGAAGTTAGTGAGATGCATAATAGAAATGGCAGTGAAGTACTGAACTGATGCCAACCCCACCCTGCAGATAGTGACAGGCACTGGGGTGCACCTTTGGGTCGCTGGTAATAATGCTCACATAATTTCACCTCACTCTATCCTGCCTGCAGATACTGAAGTGTTGCGGTGTGCCTTGGGGTCTTCGGGCCTTACTTCACCCCGTTCCATAAGGAAATATGCCGAGATGGGTGCAATACAGGAGAATGGGGTAAACTTTGGGGCCGAAGAGTCCAAGGCACACCTCGATGGCTGTCAGTGGCTGCAGGCTGGGGGTGGAATGGCGTAAGCATTACAGCTGAAAATCCCAAGTCACACCCCTGACGCCTGTCAGTAGCTACAGAGTGGGGCTTTACAGTTGGAAACCCTAACACCCCAGGCGTTTGTTGGTATTTTCACTCTAAATTTTCAACATGGGCTTTTTGTGACCTCACCTCTTGAACAGTGGCACTACCAGTTTGTTAGCTGAAAGGTGACTTTGCACAGCGATGGCGCTATTTGGCACAGGTGCGAACACACATCAGGCAAATTTTCAACATATGCATTTTGAGACCTCTGCTCATCAACAGTGTCACTGTGATTTTCTTAATCTGACCCGAACATTGATTTCCCACAGCAACCACGCCATTGTGCGCCAGATGTGCGAAAACACATTTCGGGCAGGATGTGAAAAATGACAGCTGTACTGTTCATAAGGAGGTGTGAAAATATTACAGATTCTCAAAGTTATGAGCATGTGTGGAAACTGCTCAATGCACACTCATAACACAGTCACTGTTTTGGAAAGTTTTCACCAAATTTGCAACATAGGCTTTTTGGGAGCCCACTTCATAAACAGTGGCATTATCGTTTCATTATTCAGTCCCGAAAGGTGATTCCGTGCAGTGACCACAAAATCACCTTTCGGGACCGATTAACGAAATTACAGTGACTGATTCCATGAGCTGGGGGTCCCAAGAACCCCATGTTGAAGATTTAGAGCCAAAAGTCAAAAAAATGGCCGAGATATCCACCTAAGTAGAAACCTCCCCCATGGATGCCATTATACAGCTTACTGACATTTCTTCAGCTTGCGGTTGGCTTTGAAGAGTGCAGACGTGTTCCCATTCCACCGAAGATTGCAGCGCCAACCTCCGGAGGTAAGTATGTGGTGGTGGGGTGTGTGTGGGGAGGTGGGGTGCACAGATGGTGGGTGTGGGTTGGGGTGCCACCGACAGCAAGGGACCATTTTCTTTGTTTCAGGACTTTAAAAAAAAAAAAAGGAACACTGCAGAAGGTTTTCTTTCTTTACAGGTATAAGAAAACAAATGTCCAGTGGGCTCCCACTGTGGCACACAATGGGGATGGGCAGAGGGCAGGAAGAAAAAATTACTCACTTTAGTAATTATGTTTCTTCTGATCTTGCTGTATTGACAAATATGCAGTTAGCACCAGCTCTTGAAGTGCTCCGGAGATGAAAGAGTTAACTCTATGCTGACAGCATAAAACATTGAGCTCATGGTCAGTTCAAACCTTTGTCTGCTGCACTTTCAAGTGTAACCGTCAGATTCTTATGAGCCAAAACTAATTAATAACTCCTATAGTGTGGAAATTGTATAAAACCAAAAAAAAAAACACTAGCAATAAGGGCAACCCAAAGTTTTAGAATCCCAAAAAGACTCAAGTCAAGAGTCCGAAAACAAAAAACTCAGGTCATGAACTAGACATAACTCTAAATAGCCACAAATAAAGACCACTATGCCCAGCTCCTCCAAAAGGAGAGGGAGCCAATACACATCTGGTGTGCAGCACTGTACCTGCCAGCCCACTTCCCAAAAAACAGGTTCTGAGAGGGGAGGCGGGGGCCAGAATACAGCAAGACTCCATTAGAAGAAACAATTACTATGGTGAGTAATTTTTTCTTCAAACAACATGAAGTCTTGCTGTATTCTGACAATACGCAGACTACCAAGCAGTACCTCCCAGGACGAGGGTACAGATCCTACTTAGGAAATAGACTCTGCAGCACTGCTGTATCAAACCTAGCATTACTCCTAGCCTGGATGTCCAGAGAGTAATGCTTGGTGAAAGTATGAACTGTTTTCCAGGTGGCTGCTTTACAGATCTCTAAGAGTGGAATATCTCTGGCCACAGCCAGAGAAGCAGCTGTACCTCTGGTCGAATCAGCCCTCAGGCCTGAGGGGGGTACCTTGGCCCAGCTTTTCATAACAGAACTGAACACAAGAGACAATCCACCTGGCAATAGTCCTCTTAGTAGCAGGTTTTCCCTTCCCTACTTCACCATAAGTGAGAAACAACTGAGAACAGTCAAACCTAAGTGCCTTAGTGTGCTCCATGTAGTAGCTAAGAGACCTTTTAACATCCAAACTGTGTAATCTCTCTCCTGAAGAAGAATAATCAGTGAAAAACACAGGAAGGGACATGGACTGGTTCAGATGAAAATCTGACACCACTCTGGACAAGAACCTCCTGTAGGTTCTAAGGACCACCTTATCTCTATGAAAAGAAATAAAATCAGGCTCCACTGACAGAGCTTGCAATTCACTGATACACCTGGCAGAGGTAATAGCTACCAAGAACACAGTTTTCCAAGTCAAGTACTTAAGTTGTGCTGAGGCCAAAGGCTCAAAGGGTGGTCGCATGAGCTGAGCAATGCACACATTAAGATCCCAAACAGGGGTAGGATCCCGAAAAAGGGGATTAGTATGAAGTAGTCCCTTAAAAAAATTACAGAACACAGGGTGGGAAGCTAGAGAAGAAGGCTTCCCCACTGATAAAAATGCAGAAACAGCTGATAGATGCACCTTGAGGGTAGCTGGTCTGAGGCCTAGACTATTGAGATAAACCTTATAGTCCAGAACTGCAGACAAATCAGCAGAATCTGGATATATCTGTTTATTAGAACACCAAATACCAAACCTTTTCCATTTGGAGTTATAGGTAGTGACAGGTTTACAAGAAGCCTTGAGAATGTCCAGAACCCCCCCGAGACAGATTCATACTTGCATATTCTAGCTCTTCAAGAGCCAAGCTTTGAGATTGAGAAACTGAAGATTGGGATACCAAATTCTTCCCAGAGAGGAAGTTAGCAGATTGTGTTTTTTGGAGAGAACCAATGGAAGATGAACTGCCAGAGACAGCAAGAGAGGATACTAAGGCTGCCTGGCCCAGTCTGGCGCAATCAGGATCACCTTGCAAGGCTGTGACCTTATCTTGACCAGAACTCTGAACAACAGAGGAAAGTGGGGAAATGCATACAGAAATTTTTCCGACCAATCCAACAGTAGAGCATCCAGGGGGACTGAGCCCAATACTGGGGATCTGCAACAAAAGAGAGGAAGTTGGTGATTGCCTGGGGCTGCAAAGAGGTCTATTTGAGGAGTGCCCCATCTCAGAAATATCACTTTTAGCACTAGAGGATCCAGGGACCATTCATGAAGGCCTTGAAAAATCCTGTTCAAAGCATCTGCTAACACATTGTCCTTCTCTGGAAGGTGGACTGCTACCAGAGATATCTGTAGAGAACAGGCCAGAGACCAGACTTTCATGGCTTCTATGCACAAGGCTGTCGACCGAGTGCCTCCCTGCATGTTGATGTATCACATGGTGGTGGTGTCTGTTCTCACCTGAACCACCTTGTTTTGTACTGTGCAAAAGCTTGTAAGGCCAAGTATACTGCCCTGAGTTCCAGAAGGTTGATATGAAGGAGAAACTCCTGAGGGGACCACACTCCTTGTGCTGTGAGGGCTCCCAAGTGAGCCCCCCACCCCAGAAGAGAAGAGTCCGTGGTCAGAACCACAGAATGAGTCTGAGACAAATGGAACCCCTTGTCTGAGGTTGTCCTGATCCAACCACCACTGGAGAGCATGGATCAAGGTCTGAGTCACTGGAATCAGTTTGGTGAGAGGGTCTTTTTTCTGGGACCAAAAGGCCCTCAGGTGAAACTGGATATCCCTCATCTGGAACCTGGCCCCTGGAGCCACTGCAGTGGCAGCTGCCATGTGGCCCAGTACTTGAAGGAAATGTCTTGCTGGATGAGAAACCAGGAGACGAAATGAGAAAGCCAGGTCTGTTAAGGGCCTTTACCCTTGACAAGGGAAGAAAGGCCTTTGCCTGGACAGTGTCCAACTCCACCCCATGAAGGTGAGGAGTTGCACTGGTTTGAGAACTGACTTTGGAAGGCTGAGGAGGAATCCCAAGGAAGTGAGCACTTCCTGGATCACTTGTAAATTTGGCTTGACTTGGTCTGGAGACTGCCCCACGATGGGCCAGTCGTCGAGATATGGGAAAATAGAGATGTTCTGTCTCCTTAAAAAAGCTACTACTACTGCTAGGCATTTCGTAAAGACCCTTGGTGTTGATGTTAGCCTGAAGGGCATTGCCCTGAATTGGTAATGGCCTGAGGGCAGTTTGAATCTGAGATACTTTCTGTGGAAGCACCTGATGGGAATGTGAAAGTAGGTATCCTTGAGGTCTAGGGAAGTTAACCAATCCCCTGGCCTTAGAGAGGGAAGAATTATTCCCCAAGTCACCATTCTGACCTTTGGTTTCAGCAAATGCTTGTTTAAGTATCTTAGGTCTAGGATGGGCTGCCACTCCCCTGTCTTTTTTGGGGTAAGTAAGTACCTGGAGTACAGACCTTTGCCCCTGAGGGATGTAGGGACTCTCTCTATAGCTCTGAGTGCTAACAGAGAGGAAACTTCTGCCTCTAAAGCAATGGTTTCGGATATGTTGGCAGGTGGAAAAGACCTGACCCTTAGCCTTGGGAAGTTTCTGAAGCTGAGGGCCAGTCCCTGGGTTACTACCTCCAGGACCCACTTGTCTGAGGTGACAGACTTCCAGGCCTGGAAGTAGTAAGCCAGCCTGCCTCCTACAGGGATTGGGGAGTCGACCCAGGCTGACACCACAGGGTGTTTGCTTGGCAGAAGCCTTAGGCTAACAGGTGGATGCTGCCCTGCTCATCCCCCTCCTACCTTTCCCTCTAAAGAACCCCTACTGGGAGAAAGGAGAGGAGGCCTGTACCTGGTAGAAAGACCTGTGAAAAGGCCTGCCCCTAGCCTGCTGCTTCTGAGGAGTTGACTGCCTTTCCTTGGCTTGAGCACTCCTATAGGTGGTCCTGTACTCATCCATCTTCTTCATGAAGTACTCTGTCTGCTCCCCAGAGAATTACCTACAACAGGAAAATCCATGGCCTTAGCCTGGGTATCCTGCGAGAGGCTAGTACATCTGAGCCAAGCCATCCTCCGAAGAGCCACAGATGTAGCCATGACTCATGATGAAACATCACTGGAGTCCACAGCAGCATGAAACTGAATCTTGGATGCCTCGATCCCATCAGCAGCCACCTCCTTCAACTCATTGGCTAGTTGGGGGGAAACCTGCTTAGCCAGATCCAAAACAGACTGCCACCTGGACTTTTGGTATCTAGCTGCACAGGCCATATAGTTAGCCCGCCTGAGTACCACAGAAGATGCCAGGTACTGCTTTTTAGCCACAGCATCTGTCTTCCTGGAGTCCTTATCCAGGGGGTGAGAAGAAAAAATTACTCACCTTAGTAATGTTGTTTCTTCTAATGGAGTCTTGCTATATTATAGACATTAGCAGTTTGTCCCAGCTCTAGAACTGCCCCAGAGTGAAATGGTTAAAACCATTCCAAAATAGAATTTTGGCACGAGAGCAGCTCTGTGTCATTTCAAACTTGAACTGTCAGATCTTTACGAGCCAAACTCACTAAGGTCTGTGTGGAAGCTGTAACCTACACTAGCCAAATGGCTACCTAAATAATAACAACCATTGAGGGCCTACCCAAGACTCAAGTCAGGGGACCAGAAATACTAACACCATTCTAATAATATGAAAATGGAACATAAGTATAATAAAACACACACACACGCGTACACATACACACCCCCAAAGTCCCAAAGGGGACAAAATACTAACAGGACATAAGTAGTGCCCACACTAAGTTGCCCACACCCCACCAAGTAGAGGTTCTGAGAGGGGCAGGTTGGGGGGGGAGGTCTATAATATACCAAGACTCCATTAGAAGAAACAACATTACTAAGGTGAGTAATTTTTTCTTCAAACAACATGAAGTCTTGCTATATTATAGACATTAGCAGAATACACAGCAGTACCTCCATGGAGGAGGGGCAGAACCTACTTAGGAACAGGCTCTGAAGAACAGCTGTGCCAAACCGAGCATCTCTCCTGGCCTGGACATCCAGGAGTAATGTTTGGTAAAAAGTGTGTACCGCTTTCCAAGTAGCAGCCTGGCAAATCTCTAATAAAGGGATATCTCTGGCAGCAGCTAGAGACGCAGCTGTACCCCTGGTAGAATGAGCCTCAAACCGGGGTGGTCTGCCCACTTTCTGATAACAAAATTGGATACAAGAGACAATCCACCTGGCTATTGATCTCTTAGTGGCAGGTTTGCCTTCCCAACTTCACCATAGGTAAGAAAAGTTGGAGGATTCAAACCTGTGACCTTTGGTACGCCTATATAATAACTAAGAGCTCTCTAACATCCAGGTTGTGCAACCTCCTCTCACCAAGAGGAGTGATCAGTGAAAATACTGGAAGGGAGATAGATTGATTAAGATGGAAATCTGAAACCACCTTAGGCAAAACTTCCTATTAGTCCTAAGGACTACCTTATCCCTGTGGAAAGAAATAAAGTCAGTCTCCACTGACAAGGCTTGCATTCACTTATGCTTCCGCAGAAGTGATAGCCACTAGAAAAACAGTTTTCCAAGTTAGGTACTTAAGCTCTGCAGAAGACAGAGGTTCAAAAGGGGTTGCATTAACTGGGCAATGCAAACATTAGGTCCCAAGCACGGACGGTTCCCTAAAGGGAGGATTAGTATGGAGTAATCCTTAAAAACTTGGAAAACACAGGATGAGAGGAAAGAGGGATGACTTTCCTGCTGACACAAAAGCAGCACAGCTGCCAAATGAACTCTCAGGTAGCTGGTCTGAGACCCAAGGAATTAAGATGTACCATGTAATCTAACGAAATGGGCAATTCAGCAGATTCTGGAGAAATATTTTCCCAGCACACCAAATGGAAAACCTTTTCCATTTAGAACTATAAGTAGCCCTAGTGGAAGGCTTTCTGAAGCCTTTAGGATCTCAAGAACACCCTGAGAGAGTGTAAATCAGCAACTAACTCTCAAGAGCCAGGCCTTGAGGTTGAGGGATTTGAGGTCCGATACCAAACCCTTCCCTGGGCACAGTCAACAGATTGTGATTCCTGGGAGGCACAGGGGAAGATGGACTGTCAGAGACAGAAGGAGGGGTACCAGGGCTGCCTGGCCTAATCCGGGGCAATCAGAATCACCCTGCAAGGCTGAGATCTGATTTTGACTAGTACTTTGAATAGGAGAGGAAAGGTGGGAAAGCATAGAGGAACTTCCCCTCCCAATCCAGAAGAAGGGCATCCAGGGGAACTGAGCCCAGCACTGGAGGCCTGCAACAGAACAGAGGAAGTTTGTGATTGTCTGGGGCTGCAAAAAAATCTATCTGAGGGATGCCCCACCTGGCAAAAACTATCCCCAGCACTTGAGGATCCAGGGACCATTCGTGATGGCCCTGGGAAATCCTGCTGAGGGCATCCGCTAGGACATTGTCCTTCCCTGGAAGATGAACTGCTATGAGGGAAGTGTTCAGGAATAGGCCAGAGACCACAACTTCATTGCCTCGGTGCAAGGTCCGAAGACCGAGTGCCCCTGCTTGTTGATGTACCACATTGTTGTGGTGTTGTCTGTTCTGACTTGTATCACCTTGTCGTGGACAGATGCAGAAAAAGCTTGAAGAGCTAAAAAGACAGCTCTGAGTTCCAGAAAATTTATGTGGAGCAGAGATTCCTGGGGGGACCAAACTCCCTGAGTGGAAAGGTCGCTCATGTGGGCTCCCCAACCCAGAAGGGAAGCATCTGTAGTGAGAGTCAAGTTGTTAGGAGGGGAAATGAAGGGGACCCCCACTCTTAAATTGCTCTGATCCTGCCACCACTGGAAAGCTAGGATCAAGATTCGAGTCACTGGGACCAACTTGGAAAGGGTCTCTTCTCTGAGACCAAAAGGTTCTCAAGTGAAACTGAATGTCTCATCTGAAATCTGGCCCTGCACAACAGCTGTGGATGCAGCCATGTGCCCCAGGAGCTGCAGAAAGTGTCTTGCTGGTCGAGACCTGCAGAGTGAAGGAAGAGGCCAGAGCCACTAAATTCCTAACCCTTTCTGGGGAAGAAAGGCTCTGGCTAGCTTTGTGTCCAATTCTGCCCCAATAAAGGTGAGTACCTGGACTGGTTCCAGAACCGACTTTGGTAGGTTTAGCAGAAAACCCAGGGAGGTGAGAAGCTGCTGGGTGACCTGAAGGTGAGATTTTACCTGTTCTGGGGACTGGCCTACAATGAGCCAGTCGTCTAGATAGGGAAACAGCAATCCTCTGCCTCCTTAAGTGGGCCACTGCTAGACACTTTGTGAATACCCTTGGAGCAGAGGTAAGGCCGAAGGGCATTGCTCTGAACTGGTAATGACCTGAGGGCAGTTCGAATCTGAGGTACTTTGATGGGATCTTCTGATTAGGACATGGAAATAGGCATCCTTGAGGTCCAGGGAGGCTAGCCAGTCTCCTGGCCTTAGGGAAGGTAAATCATTGCCAGAGTTACCATTTTGAACTTTGGTTTCAAAAGATGCTTGTTCAGATATCTGAGATCTAAAATGGGCCGCCATTCTCCTGTCTTTTGGGGTAAGGAAGTATCTGAATACAGACCCTGCCCTGATGCAGGGAGGAACCCTTCTACTGCTCTAGAGCTAACAGGGATGAGACCTCTGTTTCCAGAGCGAGGGTCTCTGAAGCACTTGAGGTAGAAAGAGTCTGCTTCTCAACTTGGGAAACTTTTGAAGCTGAGAACCAGACCCTGGCTTACTACTTCCAGAACCCACTTGTCTGAGGTTAAAAAGGCCAATTCTGACTGAAGTAAGCCAGCCTGCCCCACTGGTACAGGAGGGGCGGCCCTGGGCATCCATCAGGGTGCCTATTTCATGGAGCTTTAGGCAGGGGGGTGGGAGCAGGTCTGCCCACCCTCGCCTGCCCCTGCCTCCTGAAAAAGCCCTCTGAGCATAGGCAGAGGAGGCCCGAGTCTGGTAGAAAGGCCTGTGAAAAGGCCTACCCTACCCTGGGGGCATGCCTTTGAGGAGTGGCTTGCCGGCTCCTTAGCCTGGGCACTTTTGTAAGTAGTCCTATATTCATCCATCTTTCTTCATGTAATTCTCTGTCTGCTCTCCAAACAGAGAATTTCCCACCACAGGAAAATCCATAGCCTTAGTCTGGGTATCCTGTGACAAACTAGTACACCTGAGCCAGGCCAACCTACTTAAAAGCTACAGATGTGGCCATGACCCTAGAGGAAACATCATTAACATCCACAGCAGCATGAAACTGAACCTTAGAAGCTTCAATGCCATCAGCAGCCACCTGTTCTAGTTCACTAGCCAGCTGGCCAATGGGCCTGCTTGGCTAACTGCATAACAGTATCCCATCTAGATTTCTGATACCTAGCTACATAGCTCATATAATTTGCTTGCCTGAGTCCCAGAGAGGCTGCCATATACTGTTTTTTGCCATGGCATCAATCTTCCTGGAATCCTTGTCAGGAGGATGTGAGCCAAGGGAATATTAGCTTTATCACAGGCAGCCTGAACTACCCCAACATGACTGCATTGCTGAGAAAGGAATTCTGTATCAGGGCCTGACAATGTATCCCTTCTGTCCATCTTTTTATCTACAGGAGGCACAGAATTAGGAGCTTTTAAAATTTTAATTGTTTGTTTCCTAAAAGACTTATGTAAAGGAAAAGACAATCTCCTAGACTCTGGAATATCCATTTCTACAAAATCAGGCTCCTCTTGCTCATCCACAGCCTCTTCTAAAGGAAGCTGGAGGGTTTCAGCAACTTTTTTATAAAACATAAAATGAGATGGGGACTCAGACAGCATAGGGGGAGATTCTAAAGGTCTGCCTGGGGAGATGTCCGGTTCAATGGGCACACCCAGACCTTCCCAGCCACATTCATACTGTTCATAATCCTCCTTCCCCTCCTCTGGTTCATAAAATTCCTCAATATCATAATCCTGAACCACTGGGACCGGACGAACCGACCTTTTACCAGATAGTGGTGGTTCGGATGGACCCTGAGACAGTGACTGGACAATTTGTATGGCTTTTATTATCTCTGCAGCAGTTGGAGAAGGAATTTGGACTCCAGACCTGCTGATTTTCTTGTTTCTTTACTGGAATTGGTTCCTCAGAACCAGCTTTTCTTTTGCCCGAGGAAGTCTGGCCCTGGTCAGAGGGCACTCCCTCTGGTTCGGATCCACCGAACCGGGCTGGCCATCTGGGTCAGCGGACTTTTTGGCCTCTCGTTCCCTGAGCCTGCCCAATCTTTTTTCCAGGGTGGCTGCACGGAAATTCTTACATACCTGGCAGTCTGCCTGGAGGTGGTCAAACCCCAGACAATAAACACAAGTGGTGTGTGGGTCAGCCTTGGCAAAGATTTCCCCACAAACATCACAGTGTTGAAACCCAGTGGGCCCGGTTTTCCTTTTGGGTTTCTCAGACATAATGCCAGCCTAACCAAAAACTTGCCCTTTTAACGGCAGTGCCAGGCAAGACACCTTATCGGTTCCTAACCGTCATTAGGTATTGGAAAACGCACAACCGCTTTTTTAGAACCGATAAGAACCGGAACCGACTCTAAAATAGTAACTTTTAGTTTTAAATGAGTTTTAAACCCACTGATTGGTTCAAAACCGAACCGATAACTTACAAGTTCCACACAGACAAAACCTTCATTTACTTACGGTTACCACAGATAGAGCTTGAACTGAACGGTTTTTATGTTAAAATAAAATTATTCTCGTTAAATCCAACCGAGAAAACACTTTTAAACCGAGAAATGAACCGAGCAGAAGGAGAAATCTCCGGAGCGACTGTTCACTGAGGCGGAGTAAAGAATCTGACAGTTCAAGTTTGAAATGACACAGATAGAGCTGCTCGTACAAAATTCTATTTTGGAATGGTTTTAACCATTTCACTCCGGGGCAGTTCTAGAGCTGGAACTAACTGCTAATGTCTATAATATTGCAAGACTTCATGTTGTTTGAAGCCAAGGGAATGCTAGCCTTGTCACAGGCTGCAGCATGTACAACCCCAACATGGCTGCAATGCTGGTATAGGAACTCCTAAGCTGAGCATGACAGCATGTACCTCCTGTCCATTGGTTTGTCCACTGGAGGCAATGAATTTGGAGTCTTTAAAAGTTTGTGAGTCCGTTTCCCAAAGGATTTGTGCAAGGGAATAGACAGTCTCGGACTCTGGGATGTACATCATCTCTACAAAGTCAGGCTCCTCCTGCTCATCCACAGGAAGCTGGAGGGTGTCAGCCACTTTTCTGTAAAACAAAGTGGAAGGGGGACTCAGAAAGCCTGGGAGAGGAAATTCCTGAAGGTCTGTCTGGGGAGATGTCCGGTTCAGTGGGCTCATCCAGACCTTCCCCACCGTCGTCTTCTTCCTCCTCATCATCATCACATTCTTCCTCCCCTTCCCATTCCGGCTCATAATATTCTTCCTAAGAATAGTCGGAAACTGGGGGATCCGACTGAACCGAGCGCCTACTAAGAGGTACTGGATCGGTCGGAACTGAACAGAGTGATTCCACAATACTAATCACCCTGTCAATTTCTTTGGAGGCTGGAAGGTGGGGATTTGAATTTGAACCGGACGATTTTCCTTTTTTACAGGAACCGACCCCTCAGGATCGGCTCTCCTCCTGCCCAAGGAAGTCTGGCCCTGGTCAGAGGGCACTTCCTCAGTTTCGGTCGGAACTGAACTGGGCTGGCCATCCAGGTCAGTGGAGTTCTCTGACACTTTCTCCCTCAGCCTGCCCAACCTTTTCTCTAGGGTGGTCTTAGGAAAATTTTTGCAAATTTGGCAGTCTGAATCGAGGTGGTCAAACCCCTGACAAACACAGGTGGTGTTGGGATCAGCCTAGCAAAGGCCTCCCTGCACACACTACAGTGCTGAAACCCAGTGGGCTCAGTTTTTCTTTTGTGTTTCTCAGACATGGCCACAGTAAAGTCAGAGAAAACTTACCCTTTACGCTGCTTCAGGCCAGGTAAGACAACCTTATCGGTTCCTAACCGTGTTACGGGTATTGAAAAAACCCTGTAAAAGACGGCTTTTTTTATTTTTAGAAACGATAAGCACCGGAATCACCACAGACTAAAGAACGATCAGTTCAGCCGAACCGACCAAAACAATTCAGAGATTTTACAATTTCCACAGTAATTAATACAAATTTCAATACAGTTTACTACCACTTACTGTACCACAGACATGGATCTGAACTGATGAAAATAAGAAAAAACTGCGGTTAAAAACGATGATTTTTACCAAGCGAACTGAATGCGACAGGAGAAACTCCGGAGCAACTGTTCAGTTAGGTGGAGTAAAGAATCTGACGGCTACACTTTAAAGTGCAGCAGACAGAGGTTTGAATCGAGCACGAGCTCAATGTTCTATGCTCTCAGCACAGAGTTAACTCATCTCCTGAGCAGTTCAAGAGCTGGGGCTAACTGCATATTGTCAGAATACAGCAAGACTTCATGTTGTTTGAACATGCTGACGCAGTCGGCTTCCGAACACCACAGAGGCATACTGGGGTGGGCTTCCAGTGTGCCACACAGTCTGGGGGGGTATTAAACATGTCGACAGGGGGATTGGGCACCCCCGAAGTCGGCTTTCTAGGGATTGTGAGAGGCGGTCGGCGCGAGCTGCCATGTTTATTGAAATGTTTCACCAGGCAAGGCATGTATGGGAGTCAAGTCATCTGTGCCGCTGCATGACGAGCTTGTCTCCGATTGCAGCGGCAAGTTTGTTTCAAGTTGGTAGCACTGCCTAAAACTTGTGTAACTGCTAGCATGCTCACTAATTGACGAATAAGGGACGCACCTTCTAAAGTGTGCCCTGCATTTGCCAAAACTGACACACCTCTGCATTTCTCCTACTACCACAAAAAGTTGCTTGTGTGTGCACAAGACAACATAAAAATGAGGTCAACAATTATCCTGTATCATTGTTGCCGCAGACTTCAAAAATCTTTGGAAAAAAAAATAGTGTCAAAACAATTGAAAGACTTCTTGGAACAAAATAATAAGTACATTCCAGTCAGGTTTCAGATCACATCATAGTACACATTCTGCACTGGTTAAAGTGGTTAGTGACTTGCAGTTGAGCCTGGATAGGAGAATGATGGTTGGAGCCCTGTTTTTTGACTTATCTAAGGCCTCTGATATGCGAAATCACCAGATTCTCCTGTCCAGGCTCACTAACATTGGCATGTCACAACATATATTTTTTATTTATATATATATATATATATATATATATATATACTGATGAATTAAAAACTGGTATGGTAGATGCTCATTGTCACCCACACGCAGATATGATTATTTACGTTCAGGGAGGGTCTCCAGAACAAATTAATGCTGAATTACAAATGATGTTTGACTATATCCAGAGATTTTTCAAAGAAAATAGTTTGGTACTGAACGCACCAAAACACAAGTAGTCCTTTTCAGGAATAAATGGATCAAAGATAGTCCACAATTAAATATTAATACCTTGGGGCGGGGGGAGGGACATTAAACAAGTAGAGGAGTATAAATATTTAGGGCTTTGGCTCGATAGGAAGACAAGTTGGAGAAAACACACTGACTCCATGTTAAGTAGTTTAAATAGGAAACTGGGGACATTATTCAGGATAAAGTATATGTCTCCTGAAGTACATTTAAATGTTGTAAATACTATGATCCTGCCAATTCTAGATTATGGAGATCTCATATATGCAGGGGTGCCTAGCACTCCATTAAATAAAGTAGATCTTATGTTCCATAAATTTGCACATTTTGCCTTGGACGTTCCACGTAGAACACACAGATGTGTATTATACAACAGCTTAAACTGGCGTAAACCTCAAATGAGGAGAGAATTACATGTTACAATTTATGCATAAGGTCTGGAAGGGTACCTTCCATAAATATATTTTATATTTCTTTGCACCTAGACAGTTTACTCCATAGGGGGCTGTGTTGTGGAATTCAATTCTGGTGGATATTCGTCAACACAGCCTTCCGATTAAAATGTGTGATTTAATTACGAGTTTGGACTCTAGAAAGTCTATGGATAATTGTTGCATGGATGCTATTACTTAACTGATGTTGTATTACCTGCATTATTGTTATGCTTTATTGCACAGACTTCTAGGAAAACATAAACTGAACTTACAAGCTCAAATGGGCAGACTGGGTGGGACATAAGCCCTTATCTGCCGACACTGTCTATGTATCTAAGTAACTGTCCATACTGTACTTGAAACTGAGGTGCATTATTTGCACTCATGTTATTCTCACTTGTGAGAGTGTATATTTATATTTGTATGGTTTGTTTGGACTTGCCTATTTGCACAAATGTTTAGCCCTACATATGAAAGTGTATACCTAAATCGTACAACTGTTTTAAATGTATGTACTGTACAACATTTACTTAGTACTTATGAACTGAAATTGAAGTAAGGAGCTTGTTCAATTGAGTGTTCCTTATTCTTATGAACAAAAAGATCTACTACTACTTCAACTGATGACCGTTAAGACTCTATACCATGGGTAACAGTGTGCAGAATCTTCTCTGTAGCATTGGACTCTGGCAGGGTCTCTCAGCAACAGATCTGCGGAAAGTCCAGAAGGCACACCCATACTGAGAGAAATATCCTTGGTAACTGGCTATACACATGCCCAAGGTAGTTGCAGCAAAGGCTCACTACCCCATTATATCAATCTTACGAGATTCCTCATCAGTGGAGTGAGATGTAACCTCTTGAGGAAGGACAGCCTTATTCTCAGCTAAACTGACAAGTTTGTAGCAATAGGCTGAGAAGCTAGAATAGATCTTTCCATTGGGGCAAAGTACTTTTGGTCCACCTGCTTAGAGCCAGACCGAACAGTGGCAGGCCTGGCCCACACTACCTCTGAAAGCATTTCAAAGGCCGAAGAAATAGGAGGTGTGAGGCTAACTGGAATGTTAGGTTCATGAAGCCACTCGAGATGTAACCACATATCCTGGATCTGGGGCACAGGTCTGGAGTGCTAGGGCGGCAAGTATGTTGCAAAGCAAAGTCTGAAAAGAAAGGGCCTCCCGAAGAACCGGATGAATGCTTAGAGCAGAAGAATCCAGGGTATAGAAGGATTCATCTTCACCACCCTCAGAGATATTAAGATCTGAGTCAGATTCGTAGAGTTTGAGACACCTAACCTGATCCTCGGAGTCTGGTAAAAAGGTGACACTGGCACCGGTGCCAGAGCCAGCACCAAGAAAGCTAGTCCCCAGAGGAGCAACAGCAAAAAAGAAGCAAGCACTCCACTGTTATTGGTCTATATTTTTTACTTATTGTTGTAAAGTGCACAGTACAAATGCAATAACTTTTACAAAATGCATATAGGATCACAAACCACAATCTGACAAGCCCAAGCACTTTGAGGCACTAAACACATCTTCCTCAGGAGGTGTGAGGTTAACTGGAATGTTTGGTACATGAAGCTACTCGAGACGTGATTGCTTACCTGGATCTGGGGCAGAGATTTTGAGTACCAAGGTTGCATGTATGTTACGAAGTAAAATCTAAAAGAAAGATCCTTCCGAGGAACCGGAGGAATGCCTGGAGTAGATGAATCCAGGGTATAGAAGGATTCATTGTCATCACCCTCAGAGATAATGAGGTCGGGGTCAGACTCGTCCTCCTCCAACTCCTCTCAGGAAAGGGTCAGGAAAAGGAGTAGAGCTTGAGACACCTAACCCGATCCTGAGTGTCAGGTAAACATGAGACACTGGCACTGGGAGTCAGCACTGGCACCATGGGAACTTGCACCAAGCCAGCCCCCAGAGGAGTAGGCACTGGAGTCCTCGCGGGCAGGAGGGGAACCGGCACCGGAACCACCCATAAAGGTGTCAGTGCCTGCACCTAATCCAAAGGAAAGGGATGCGGAACCAAGCAGATCCCAGTGCCACAGGTGTTGCCGGAGATGGTATCGGCACAGGCCCAAGAAGAACCAAATCTGACACCCCAGCTGGTTGAGGTCTAGCCAGCATTGAAGTTACCGGCAGAGGTACCTGGGTTGGCCCATGGAGAGACGGGGGGGGGGGATGACCAGCACAACCGGTGTCAGAGGCGCGGTCACTGCCAAGGGATTGTGATTCGTTGGTGGAGCCACACGTTCTACCTGGCCCGAAAATCCCGACCGCAGTCCCGAAGGGCCTGGAACCGAGTCTGCAGGAAGGGGCAAACAGGCCAGATACTGTACCCACTGCTCCAAGAGATGCCCAATGGTAAAACTGCCCACTAGAGTCCCCACAAGAAGACAGTGAGGGGCTCTGGGCTAGAGACTTCAAGTGACTGTGAGCAGGAGAAGCTGGCACTGGAGAAGGCCTCCCATTCTCAGCCCTCAAAGATGTCATTAGCAGACATACTAGAGGGCAACCTTGGTACAGTTTCCTTCCCTTGTCGGGAAGAGGAAGAACCCAAGGTCGAACAGTGCTGGGTCCCCGACTGAGCTAGTTTCTTTTTGTGCTTATGGGAGGACTGCCCCCCCCCCCAACATGGGGCCACCCATCACCTGAACCCCCCAGTGGGAGGGAGGCGGACGGGACACAGCACTGCTGCCATAGCAGCCTGCCTGAGGAGGCTTCCTACTGTCACCATTCATGGTCGTAGGCCATTGTTCAGTAGGGCTGAGAGAAACTTTTTTTCTGTTTTTCAAAAATAAAAATAATGAACACTAATCTAGAACGAAAAGTGAGACAAAACTGAACGCTGCGTTGTAAAGATATGAAGATCTGACTCCCGGCAGGCGAGCAATGTCATCACTGAAGCACACTCCAAAGCAGGAAAAAAGGAACTAAGGCGGTTGGGGTCTGTTGCCATGATAGGCTATGCAGGACAAGACTAGCCCTCACAGTGCTGTGCATGCACGCAGCCTACCATGGTGCCGTCCTGAAGATTTTTGGCTCCCGCAGCGTCCTACCGCCTCTGGCTAAAAAAACAATCAGTGTGAAACAATGGTGAAGATAAAAATACAGGAAGATATAAAACTTAGGACAATTCAAGAAGTAACGATAGAATGAAGCGACGGCATCTCCGTGGAGTCCAGCGACTATGGCTGACGGCAGGAAAAGTACTGAGGGCGGCGTGGGGCCGTCTATGTTTATACAGTGTAGGACGTCGACGCCTAACATTGTCATGAGACTCTCTACCCTTCCCTCTCCTGCTCACTCCTTCAGATCCTCTGACTTGCGCACCTTCGTGATCCCCTGCTGTTCTACCTTTGCTGGCCAATCTGCTTTCATTCACCGTTTCCCCCCAAATCTGGAACTCCCTTCCTCAACAAATCTGCCACTCTTCCTCTCACCCCTTCTCCTCTGCCCTTCATAACTTCCTCTCCTCTAACTGCACCTGTTTTCCTCAATCTTAACGCAACCACCTCTCTCTAGCACTTAATCACCTAGATGGAACTGATACATACTTACTCAGTTGCTCTTACAATTTACCAACAACCTAGCCGTTCATGTAATTTTCATTGCCCAGATTCACTGCTGCATACTGTACCCTGTACCACCTTCCATGGCTGTAATTTCATATACTGTTACTGTTATATTGTATATACGGATACCTGTGAAATGTCTATGTATTTTTTATATGTTTACTCCATGTAACCCCCTGCCCCAGGTCGCACCAGGAGACGAGCAACTTGTTTGTTCAGTGTTTATTTATTGCAAAATCGGAATGACAACCTTAGAGCTAAAAGCTCATTTACAAAGGATCCTCATCGAACAGAGGGTAGTGGCACATCAAGTATATGGACAGTGGAGAAAAACAGAAGCAGCTAGAGGGCTTGTCAGTTACACATCATTAAAAAGGCTAAACAGCATTGCAAATAGAAAGATGGGGAAGAGATAGAATATACTGCAAAAGCCATCACTTAATTACATAATACAGAGAAAAACAGACCCATAATAGATTAGGTGAATAAAGTGCAGATTCCAACTATGTACAAAGTATGAGAATTCCCAGAAGGCAGCTATAGGGCTTAGATAAGTTCCCAGAGGGAATAATTAATGTGACCACTGACAAGTACTGCCATTAAGGGAGGGTAGGCTACAGGCTAGATGGGTGAGGGGGGCACAATGGTGGGTGATAGCTTAAGGGTCAAGGGGCTAAGGATGAGGGGTGGGGGGATGGGGACCAAGGGGTGGGTAGGTGGGGATTAGTGGAGATCCTAGAACCACGGGTCGCCGCAGCCAAACCATATTGTGTCAGGGGGCACTGGGAGGGCTAGAAATGGCTGGGGTGTTCTTTACAGCAACACTGTACTGGAGGGAGAATGGACTTCTAGATTTCAGATTTGAACTGGCCAAGGTGAGTAAGGCTAATAGTGGCCTGGGGGAGCTCATTTAGCCAGGTGGGGGCCCTTACTGCAAAGGCTCACCTCCCCAAGGCAGTTGTTCTGGAAGGTATTGCTAGGGCATGTCTTGTAACTTTTCTCATGGAGTGCTCAGCTGGGACCAGACTGAATAACGCTTGTAAGGAGGGGGGTGCAAGACCTAGAAAGGCCTTCTTCACTAGAAGGCAGGAGTGGAGCTTGATTTGATCCATGAGAGGAAGCCATCGTGTCCCAATATAAAGGTTGCACATGTGCGTAAAGCGATCTATGCCTACAACAAAGTGGCACGCTTTATTGAGGGTAGTATGGATCTTGTACAGGCTGGTTTCAGAGGCTGCACCATATACCATATGAAAAAAATTGCTCACCTCAGTAATTATGTTTCTTCTAATGGAGTCTTGCTGTATTCGGACTAGTGCAGACTACCAAGCAGTACCTCCATGGAGGAGGGACAGAACCTACTTTGGGAATAGGCTTTGAAGTACTGCTGTGCTGAACCGAGCATCACCCCTAGCCTGGACAGCCAGAGAGTAATGCTTGGTAAAGGTATGGACTGTTTTCCACGTGGCTGCTTGACAAATTTCTAAGAGAGGAATATCCCTGGCAGCAGCCAGGGAAGCAGTTGTACCTCTGGTGGAGTGAGCCCTCAGGCCTAATGGTGGAATCTTTCCTAGTTTCTCATAGCAGAATTGTATACAAGACACAATCCACCTGGCAACAGTTCTCTTGGTGGCAGGTTTGCCCTTCCCTACTTCTCCATAAGTGAGGAACAGCTGAAGTGAATCAAACCTGTGACCCCCGGTACACTCTATATAGTAGCTAAGGGCACTTTTAACATCTAAACTGTGTAGCCTCCTCTCTCCTGAAGAGGAATGATCAGTGAAAAAAACAGGAAGAGACAGACTAGTTCAGGTGAAAATATGAAACCACTCTGGGCAAGAACCTTCTATTGGTTCGAAAGACCACTTTATCCCTATGAAAGGAGATAAAATCAGGTTCCACTGACAGGGCTTGCAGTTCACCGATACATCTGGCAGAGGTAATGGCTACTAAAAACATAGTTTTCCAAGTCAAGTATTTAAGCTCTGCTGAAGACACAGGCTCAAAGTGGGGTTGCATAAGTTGAGCAATGCAAACATTCAAATCCCAGGCAGGGGCAGGGTCTCTAAAAGGAGGATTGGTGTGAAGCAATCCTTTAAAAAATTTACAGAACACAGGATGGGAAGATAGTGAGGAAGGCTTCCCCACAGACAAAAACGCAGAAACAGCTGACAAGTGTACCTTGAGAGTAGTTGGTCTGAGGCCTAAGCCATTAAGATGGACCATATAATCCAGAACCATAGGCAACTTAGCGGTGTCTGGAGAAATATGCTTCTTAGAACACCAAATGCTGAATCTTTTCCATTTGGAGTTGTAAGTCTTTCTGGTGGAGGGCTTCCGAGAAGCCTTGAGGATATCCAGAACCCCTTGGGAAAGATGCAGATCTGCAAACTCTAACGCTTCAAGAGACAAGCCTTGAGATTGAGTGACTGAAGACTGGGGTACCAAATCCTCCCGAGAGGATGTTAACAGGTTGTAATTCCTGGGAAGAGACAGGGGAAGATGGGCTGCTAGGGACAGCAACAGGGGGTACCAGGGCTGTCTGGCCCAATCAGAATCACCTTGCATGGTTGAGATATACAGGTTACTCACCTGTAACAGGAGTTCTAGGAATGGTATATGTTGTTCATCCACACTTACTGGCAGGTTCCTTGCCGCTTTAAATCTTGCCGGAAGGTCTTCAAGCTGGCTCCTCCCTCCCACCCACCTGGGTGGTAAAACTCGGCTCCGCCCATGGCCAGATCTGGCCGCTGGAAGCTCAGGTTGTGCTTGTCCCGAGCCGGGAGGTCAGTTGGGTGGGTGGATGAACCAACATATACCATTACTGGACTCCTGTTACAGGTGAGTAACCTGTATTTCTAGGACATGGATATGTTGTTCATCCACACTTATTGGCAGACCTCATAGCAGTTCGGGAGGAGGGGAGGCAAGGCGCACCCCCCGATACTTACTTAGGGAATAAAGGCTGGAGAACCGAGGCCCCAAAACCAGCATCCCGACGTGACTCAAGGTCGATGTGGTAATAGGTAATAAACGTGTGTGCTGACTTCCAGGTAGCAGCCCTGCAGATTTCCTGGATAGGGACGCCCCTGGAAGCAGCCACCGACGAGCAGTATGACGGTAGAATGAGCTCTTATCCTCTGGGAGGCTCATGTCCGCCAACTTATAGCAGCGGTATCTATGCAGGAGGTGACCCACCTGCCTATCGTCCGCTTGGCTGCAGGTCTGCCAGGCGGCTTCAGCGTAGGTGACAAACAGCTGGCTTAACCTCTCCCAGTTTTCCAGCCGGGCGCCCTTATAACACGCGAGCTCTTCAGGGTCCAGGAGTATGGAGCCTATATTCGGCCTCCGAGGTGTGATTGGGGTAGAACACCGGCAGAGTCAGCATCTGATTAAGGTGGAACTCCGACACCACCTTCGGAAGGAATTTCGGGTGGGGGCGCAGGACAACCTTGTCCCTGTGGAAGACCAGGTAAGGAGACTCGATGCAAAGCGCCTGGAGCTCTCCCATACTTCTGGCTGACGTGATAGCCACCAAGAAGGCGGTCTTCCACGACAGGTGAGAGAGATCACACCTGTGCACTGGTTCGAATGGCTTGCCCATGAGCTTTGCCAGTACCAGCAGTAAATCCCACGGAGGTGGAGGTTCTCGCACCGGAGGGGAGATGTGATCAAGGCCTTTGAAAAAGCGCACAACCACCTTTTCCTGCGCCACCGACTGCTTCCCGGCCCGCGCCCGGTAAGCAGAGATGGCTGCCAGGTGCACCTTTAGGGTCGTCGACCCAAGCCCTTGACTAGAAAGGGACCATAAATAGTCCAAAATGCTTGCCACAGAACAGGAGGAAGGGTCCAAGCTCTTGCCCTGACACCAAATGGAGAATCTCTTCCATTTGAAGGCGTAGCATTTTCTGGTCGACTCCTTACGGGACGCCTCAACAACATTGAGGACCTCGTCGGAAAGACCCAAGGCCTGGAACTCTAGCCGCTCAGGAACCAGGCCGTCAGGTGCAGGGATTGAAGGTCCGGATGGAACACCTTCCCCTGATTGACTGAGAGCAGGTCCGGGCGAGCTGGAAGCTGCCTCGGGAGCCTGGAGCTGAGGCTGAGGAGATCTGGGTACCAGAACTGGCGGGGCCAGTCTGGGGCTATCAGGATCACCTGCGCCTTGTCCCTCCTTGCTTTGAGAAGCACCTTGTGAATCAAGGGAAATGGGGGAAAGGCGTAGAAGAGGCCCGGGGTCCAGAGCCTCGAGAAGGCATCCCCCTGCAGCGAGCCCTGCTGAGGGGGGCGGGCATGAAACAGCCACAGCTTCGCGTTCTCCTTGGAGGCAAACAGGTCCACCTGAGGTGTGCCCCAGTGGGAGAACAGATCTTGTACTACCTCCGGCAGGAGAGACCACTCGTGAGATGCAGCCCCTATCTGGCTCAGGGCATCGGCCAGGGTGTTGGAGGCTCCTGCCACATGAATGGCTAGGAGATCCGCCTCCAGGCTGCACACAAGTGACCAAATGCGGAGAGCTTCCTTGCATAGAAGCATGGAGCGCGTCCCGCCCTGGCGGTTCAGGTAGTACATGGTCGTGGTACTGTCCATCTGGACTCGGACCACTTGACCCCGGAGAAACGGAGCAAAGGCGGTGAGAGCTAGGCAGACCGCCCGGAGCTCCAGCAGGTTGATGTGGCATCGGGACTCCCACGGGACCAGAGGCCGTGCACTCGGTGTTCCCCCAGATGGGCACCCCAACCCATCAGAGAGGCATCGGCCGATCGATAGACCGTCTGCTCGGGGCGGACAAACGGGATGCACTCCTGCAGATGGAATGGAACGGTCCACCACTGGAGAGCGTTCCACATCTCCTGGGTCACTGTCACTAGCTGGTCCAAAGGATCGCAGCGTTGTGACCACTGGCTGGCCAGTCCCCACTGAAGGGGGCGCATGTGCCAGCGCGCCCAACGGACCACACTGGTACAGGCCGCCATGAGACCCAGAAGGCGCAGGAAGTCCCGGGCAGGGCGCGATTGCCCAACCAGAAATGATTGGGCAAAGGAGGTAAGAACCTCGGCCCTGTCCGCCGGGAGCCGTGCTCTGGCTCGAAGAGAGTCGAGCTCTGCCCCGATGAACAGGATCACCTGCTTCGGCTCGAGTTCCGACTTGGCCTCGTTGATGAGAAGGCCAACTTGAGAGCAAACCTGAGGGCCAGATCTCTGACCGCTCCACCTCCCGCCTGGAGGAGGCTGCTATCAGCCAATCGTCCAGGTAAGGGTACAACCGACCCTCGCCAGAGGAATGCTGTCACCACTGCCATGCATTTGGTGAAGACCCTGGGAGCTAGAGATAAGTCAAGGCATGGCTCGGAACTCGAAGAGGGATCCCTCCGCTCGAAATCGGAGGAATCTCCGATGAGACGGACGGATCGGGACGTGAAAGAACACGTCCTGTAGGTCCAGAGAGCAGAACCACAGCCGTGTTCCAGAGATGGTATTATCTGCGCCAGAGTGACCATTCTGAAGGTTCGAGACCTTAGGAACTTGTTCAGGTCGTGCAGGTCGAGAATGGGGCGCCAGCCCCCCGTCCGTTTCGGAACCAGGAAATACCTGGACACGAACCCGGGTCTGAAGGGGTCCTCCACCTCCGTGATCACCTCCTTTGAAGGAGGAGAGCGATGTCGGCTCGGGCGAGCCGCCAGTGAGGCTGGGCGACTCGAGGCCCCGAGGTGCGACGCTCTGAAGGGCGGCCTGCTCGATTCCCAGAGGTAGGCCTTTCCCACCACTCCCAGTACCCACCTGTCCGGTGGTAACAGCGGACCAGGCGGAAAGGAAGTGTCTGAGCTGCCTCTCCACGGGGAACCAGGGTGAAGTGACAGGGATGGGGACACCCTCAGCCCGGCCACTGGGCAGGCTTGGAGGAGGGACCGCCGAGGGACCCTCCGGCCTTTACCTCCCTGCTTCCTGTTGGAGGAAGCCGACGGTTGGGTTTGGGAAACCAAGGTCGAGCCTGCTGGCCCTGACGCTGTTGGTCCATGCTGCTGGCGCAGAAGGACGAAAGGGCTTAGGCTGTGGCTTGGGCCTTGTCCTTCTGAGCGGAAGAGACCGAGTCCAAGGTAGCATTGGACTCTCGATCCTCTGCAGGTGACCTTCCACCCCAGGGTCAAGAGGTCAGTCCCCAAAAGGAACATCTGCCAACTTGTGCTGGGTATCCGAGGTAAAAGTGATATCCTCAGCCAAGCCCGACGACGCATGGCCACTGGGCGCCGCAGTACACTGGGACATGAGTCCCCAATGTCTAACGCAGTCTGGAGCTGCTGTTTGGCCACCGCCCTGCCCTGGTCCCGCACCTGCCTGACTGTAGTCTGCAGATTCGCGGAAGATGAGGGACAACTCATCCAGGGAGCCCAACAGGGCGGGAAAATGTGCCATGAGGACAGCCGAACTGGCCTGACGGGCGTCGAGAGGACGCAGCATGACTTTTCGCCTGGCATAATCCAATTTCTTGATTCCTTGTCGGGAGGTTTGTCCGACATCTCATGCCTCGGCATGCCGGAAAACGCTGTCGGTAACCAACCCTTGCCGAGGGGTTCCAAAAACGGACAGGGAACCGGCAGGAACCGCATACTTCCTTGCCAACCTGGCCAAGGTGCAGGGCAGGAAGCAGGACGCTGCCAAAGTTCCAAGGCCGGGACCCACTATGGCTTCGCCACCGGAAAGGCCTCCGTGAGGAGAATCGGTCCAGAATCTCCGCAGGATACTCTGCCTGCTGAGAACGGGTTCGAGCTTCATCCCGTGGACTCTGGAGATGAGTCAAGTAACCCTAAGAAGGACGGCGGGCTATCGTCATTGACTGCCCTCCCGAGGACTCCAAGTCCATGCGGCTGGAGAAGAGGGAGGACATCATCGGACTCAAGAGTCCTCAAAGAGCTGCCTCGGCCTGAGCCACCCTCCACCTGCCAGGTTTATCGGGAGTGAGGACCGACAGCCTATGGGGCAAACCCAAGGCTGACAGAGAATTTTTGGTCGGAGCCCCAACTAATGGCTGTGGAGGCGGAGGTTCCACCAGAATCGTGGGCAGCTGGAATTGGTCAACAACCGCCTGAGAACAGGCTCTCGACTCACAACGAGGGGTTGTTTCGCTGCTCCGTGACAGCCACTTAATGGCCGGGAAGATCACTGGGCTGGCTTATTCCGGGTCAAAAGCAGTTGTTGCCACATACAGTTCCTCGCATCTGACGCAACTTGCACCAAGCCTCCTCGTCCGAGGAAGAGCGGCGGCGCCGCTTGCCGCGGTGCCGAGACCGCCTATGGCGGTGGGATCGGTTGGACCGCGAGGATGTCCGAGACCGAGAGTCTCGACTAGGCAGAGGAAGGCGAGGAGAAGTGTCGGAAATCGGCACTCCCCTCGGCTCGGACGATCCAACCGAAGGCTCTGGAACCGGAGGCACAGATGAGCCGATGGGATCCTCAACTCCCACCGGGGGAACCGGGGAGAGGGGATTCTCAGCTTCTCCAGCCAACAACCCGTCTAACGGATCGAGAAAAATCTCGACCGCGTTGGCGGGAGTCTCAGTCAACTGGCCTGATGGGGACACCGTGAGCCAGTGGCCGAGCTGAGGGGTCGATCAAGCCGACTGTCGACAAGGGAGGGGATCTTTTCCGCCTCCCAAGAGCCGCCGAATGGAGAAACTTACTTTGTTTTTGACCTGGAAAAAGGTCCCGATAGGTTGGACCCTCACCTTGGTCGAGGGTCAGGCAAAGCTCCTTCAAAGAAGCCTTTAGCACGAGGCACCGAGAGAGACGGACAAATGTCTGCAGCTGAGGTGTAGAAGCTGCCCGCCCGCCTTCCTTCTTCGAGGGCGATCATCTGCTCGAGCTGATCCGCCGAGCCCGCCGCCGGACACCGCCAAACGGGCCTCTTTAGATTTCACCGTGGAATTTTCTCGGGCGCCTAGTTGTAATCGGGCCGACGGTCTTCAAGGAGAGCGAAAAGGAAGAGCACAAGTCGCAGAGCTGCGGTCGTCTCGAGGCCCAGGGCAGACGCACGTGAGTGCGGATCCATCCTAGACATCTTCTGCCCGCAAGGGCACCGAAAACTGGGAGTCAATTTGTCCATCGAGCTCTTCGAGGAGAAGACTAACGAAGTCTTTTAGCAAAACTTTTTCGATTTCGAACTTTCGAAGAATTAGGAACCAGTCTTAAACGCAGCGCGTTAAGGAGGGAACCTGAGCTTCCAAGCGGTAAGGAAGATCTGGAGTCATGGGGCGGAGCCGAGAGTTTTACCACCCGGGTAGGTGGGAGGAGCCAGCCTGAAGACCTTCTGGCAAGATTTAAGCTGCAAGGAACCTGCCAATAAGTGTGGATGAACAACATATCCATGTCCCTAGAACTTACTTTTACCAAAACTTTGAACAGGAGTTTGGGGGAGGCATATAGAAACTTCCCTCCCATCCAGGATCAGGGCGTCCAGAGGGACTGAGCCCAGGACTGGAGGTCTGCAACAAAAGAGAGAGAGTTGGTGATGGTCTGGGGCTGCAAAGAGATCCATCTCTGGAGTGCCCCACCTTGAAAAAAATCACTTTCAACTCCTGAGGATCCAGGGACCATTCGTGATGGCCCTGAGAAATCCTGCTCAGTGCATCTGCTAGCACACTGTCCTTGCCTGGAAGGTGAACTGCTATAAGAGAGGTTTGTAGGGAATAAGCCAGGGACCACAACTTCATGGCTTCTGTGCTCAAGGCCATGAACCGAGTGCCTCCCTGCTTGTTGGTGTACCACATGGTGGTGGTGTCTGTTCTGACTGGCACCACCTTGTTCTGTACTGATTGTGAGAACGCTTTTAGAGCCAGAAAAACTGCCCTGGGCTTTAGAAGATTGATGTGGAGAAGGGATTCTTGGGGGACCACAGCCCCTGGGCAGTAAGGGAACCCAGGTGGGCTCCCCAGCCCAGGAGAGAAGCATCCATGGTAAGGACCACTGAGCAACAAAAGGAAAACCTTGTCGTAAATTGTCCTGATCCTGCAATCACTGGAGGGCTTGGATTCAAGGTCAGAGTCACTGGGATCAGTTTGGTAAGGGAATCCTTCTTCTGAGACCAGAAAGTTCTCAGGTGTAGCTGAATATCCCTCATCTGGAATCCTGCCCCTTGAATCACTGCTGCTGAAGCTGCCATGTGGCCCAATAGCTGGAGGAAATGCCTTGCTGGTCGAGATACCTGAAGGCTGAAGGAAAAAACTAGTTCCATAAGAACCCTTGCCTTTTCTAGAGGAAGAAAGGCTCTTGTTTGAGTATGTCCAGTCTCTGCCCAATAAAGGTAAGAAGCTGGACTGTCTTCGAGAACTGACTTGGGAAGGCTGGAGAAGAAATCCTAGAGAAGTGAGCACTGTTGGTTCACTTGTAGGTGAGACTTGACTTGGTCGGAGACTGACCCACTATTAGCTAATCGTCCAGATAAGAAAAATGGAAATCTTTTGCCTTCTTAGAAAGGCAACTACTACTGCCAGGCACTTTGAGAAAACCCTTGGGGCTGAGGTTAGGCCAAAGGGCATTGCTCTGAACTGACAGTAGTCTGAGGGCAACTCGAACCAGAGGTACTTTCTGCGGGAGCACCTGATGGGAATGTGAAATTAGGCATCTTTGAGGTCCAGGGAGGCTAGCCAGTCCCCTGGCTTTAGAGAGGGAAGGATTATTCCCAGAGTTACCATCTTGAACTTTGGTTTTAAAAGATGTTTGTTGAGATATCTTAGGTCTAGGATGGGTTGCCACGCCCCTGTCTTTCTGGGGGTCAGGAAGTACCTGGAGTACAGTCCTTTGCACCAGTGTAGGGTAGGTACTCTCTCCATAGCTTTTAAAGCTAGGAGAGAAGAAACCTCTGCCTCTAGGGCAAGGATTTCAGAGAGATTTGCAGGTGGAAAAGATCTGGCTCTCATCTTCGGAAATTTTTTGAAGCTGAGAACCAGTCCCTGGCTTACTACTTCCAGGACCCACTTGTCTGATGTAATAGACATCCAGTCCTGGACAAAGTAAGCCAGCCTGCCCCTACTGGAAGAGGAGAGTCGACCCGGGCAGGCCCATCAGGGTGTCTGCTTGGCAGGGGCTTTAGGCTGAGGAGTGGATGCAGCCCTGCTCATCCCCCTTCTGCCTCTCCCTCTGAAGAACCCCCTCTGAGAAAAGGAAGAAGAGGCCTGTGCTTGGTAAAAAGGCCTTTGAAATGGCCTGCCCCTAGACTGCTGCCATTGAGGAGCTGCTTGCCTTTCATTGGCCTGAGCACTCCTGTAAGTGGTCATGTACTCATCCATTTTCTTCATGTAATTCTCAGTCTGCTCCCCAGAGAATTACCCACTACAGGAAAATCCATGGCCTTAGCTTGGGTGTCCTGCGAGAGGCCAGTACATCTGAGCCAAGCCATCCTCCGAAGAGCCACAGATGTAGCCAAGACTCTTGACACATCATTAGAGTCCACAGCAGCATGAAAGTAAACTTTAGATGCCTCAATCCCATCTGCAGCCACCGCCTCCAGCTCCTTGGCTAGCTGGGGGGAAGACTGTTTAGCCAGTGCCAGTACAGTGTCCCACCTGGACTTCCGGTACCTGGCTGTATAGGCCATGTAATTCGCCTGCCTGAGTCCCAAAGAAGATGCCATGTACCGCTTCTTTACCATGGCATCAATCTTCCTAGTGCCCTTGTCAGGGGGGGGTGTGAAGCCAAGGGAATATTTGCCTTGTCACAGGCAGCAACCTACACTACCCAAACATGGCTGCATTGCTGATATAAGAACTCCATATCTGAGTCTGAAAGTGTATACCTCTTGTCCATTCTTCTATCCACAGCAGGTATAGTGTTAGGAAGAAAAAACTACTCACCTTAGTAATGTTGTTTTTTCTAATGGAGTCTTGCTATATTACAGACATTAGCAGTTTGATCCAGCTCTAGAACTGCCCCGGACTGAAATGGTTAAAACCATTCCAAAATAGAATTTTGGCACGAGAGCAGCTCTATCTGTGTCATTTCAAACTTGAACTGTCAGATCTTTACGAGCCAAACTCACTAAGGTCTGTGTGAAGCTGTAACTCACACTAGCCAAATGGCTACCTAAATAACAACAACCATTGATGGTCCCAACACCCAAGACTCAAGTCAGGGGACCAGAAATACTAACACCATTCTAATAATATGAAAATGGAACATAAGTATAATAAACACACACACGCAGATACATACACACCCCAAAGGGACAAATGCTAACAGGACATAAGTAGTGCCTACACTAAGTTGCCCGACTTCACAAGTAGAGGTTCTGAGAGGGGCAGGTTGGGGAGGTTCTATATATGCAAGACTCCATTAGAAGAAACAACATTACTAAGGTGAGTAATTTTTCTTCAAACAACATGAAGTCTTGCTATATTATAGACATTAGCAGAATACAAGCAGTACCTCCATGGAGGAGGAGCAGAACCTACTTAGGAATAGGCTCTGAAGAACAGCTGAAGCAAACCGAGCATCTCTCCTGGCCTGGACATCCAGGGAGTAATGCTTGGTAAAAGTGCACCGTTTTCAAATAGCAGCCTGGCAAATCTCTAATAAAGGATGTCTCTGCAGCAGCTAGAGACGCAGCTGTACCCTGGCAGAAATGAGCCCTCAAACCGGGGGCTCTGCCCACTTTCTGATAACAAATTGGATACAAGAGACAATCCATCTGGCTATTGATCTCTTAGTGGCAGGTTTGCCTTTCCCAACTTCACCATAAGGGAAAGTTGGAGGATTCAACCTGGACCTTTGGTATGCTCTATATAATAACTAAGAGCTCTCTTAACATCCAGGTTGTGCAACCTCCTCTCACCAAGAGGAGTGATCAGTGAAAAATACTGAAGGGAGATAGATTGATTAAGATGGAAATCTGAAACCACCTTAGGGCAAAATCTCCTATTAGTCCTAAGGACTACCTTATCCCTGTGGAAAGAAATAAAGCCAGTCTCCACTGACAGGCTTGCAATTCACTTATGCGTCCAGCAGAAGTGATAGCCACTAGAAAACAGTTTTCCAAGTTAGGTACTTCAGCTCTGCAGAAGACAGAGGTTCTGAAGGGGTTGCATTAACTGGGCAATGCAAACATTAAGGTCCCAAGCAGGGGCTGTTCCCAAAGGGTGGATTAGTATGGAGTAATCCCTCAAAAACTTGAAAACACAGGATGAGAGGAAAGAGGGATGATTTTCCTGCTGGACACAAAAGCAGATACAGCTGCCAAATGAACTCTCAGGGTAGCTGGTCTGAGACCCAAGGAATTAAGATGTACCATGTAATTAACAAAATGGGCAATTAGCAGATTCTGGGAAATATTTTCTGCACACCAAATGGAAAACCTTTCCATTTAGAACTATAAGTAGTTCCTAGTGGAAGGCTTTCTAGAAGCCTTTAGATCTCAAGAACACCTGAGAGAGGTGAATCAGTAAACTAACTCCTCAAGAGCCAGGCCTTGAGGTTGAGGGATTTGAGGTCCGATACCAAACCCTTCCCTGGGCACAAGTCAACAGATTGTGATTCCTGGGAGGCACAGGGGAAGATGGACTGTCAGAGACAGAAGGAGTGGGTACCAGGGCTGCCTGGCTCATCCAGGGCAATCAGAATCACCCTGCAAGGCTGAGATCTGATTTTGACTAGTACTTTGAATAGGAGGAAAGGGGAAAGCAGAGGAACTTCCTCCCAATCCAGAAGAAGGGCATCCAGGGAACTGAGCCCAGCACTGGAGGCCTGCAGAACAGAGGAAGTTCAGGATTGTCTGGGCTGCAAAAGATCTGAGGGATGCCCCACCTGGCAAAAACTATCCCAGCACTTGAGGATCCAGGGACCATCTGTGATGGCCCTGGGAAATCCTGCTGAGGGCATCCGCTAGGACATTGTCCTTCCCTGGAAGATGAACTGCTATGAGGGAGTGTTCAGGAATAGGCCAGAGACCACAACTTCATTGCCTCGCACAAGGCTGAAGACAGAGTGCCTGCTTGTTGATGTACCACATTGTTGTGGTGTTGTCTGTTCTGACTTGTATCACCTTGTCGCGACAGATGCAGAAAAAGCTTGAAGAGCTAAATAGACAGCTCTGAGTTCCAGCAAATTGATGTGGTGCAGAGATTCCTGGGGACCAAACCCCTGAGGAAAGGTCGCCCATATGGGCTCCCAACCCAGAAGGGAAACATCTGTAGTGAGAGTCAAGTCGTGAGAAGGGAAATGAAGGGGACCCCGCTCTAAATTGCTCTGATCCTGCCACCACTGGAGAGCTAGGATCAAGGTTCGAGTCACTGGGACCAACTTGGAAAGGGGGTCTCTTCTCTGAGACCAAAAGGTTCTCAAGTGAAACTGAATGTCTCTCATCTGAAATCTGGCCCTGCACAACAGCTGTGGATGCAGCCATGTGCCCCAGGAGCTGCAGAAAGTGTCTTGCTGGTCGAGAGACCTGCAGAGGAAGAAAGAGGCCAGAGCCACTAAATTCCTTATCCTTTCTGGGGAAGAAAGCTCTGCTAGCTTTGTGTCCAATTCTGCCCCTATAAAGGTGAGTACCTGGACTGGTTCCAGAACCGACTTTGGTAGGTTTAGCAGAAAACCCAGGGAGGTGAGAAGTTGCTGGTGACCTGCAGGTGAAATTTTACCTGTTCTGGGACTGGCCTACAATGAGCCAGTAGTCTAGATAGGAAAACAGCAATCCTCTGCCTCCTTAAGTGGGCCACTGCTAGACACTTTGTGAATACCCTGGAGCAGAGGTGAAGGTCAAGGGCATTGTTTGAACCGTAATGACCTGAGGGCAGTTCAATCTGAGGTATCTATGGGATCTTCTGATTAGGACATGGAAATAGGCATCCTTGAGGTCCAGGGAGGCTAGCCAGTCCTGGCCTTAGGGAAGGTAAAATCATTGCCAGAGTTACCATTTTGAACTTTGGTTTCAAAAGATGCTTGTTCAGATATCTGAGATCTAAAATGGGCCGCCATTCTCCTGTCTTTTTGGGGTAAGGAAGTATCTGAATACAGACCCCTGCCCTGATGCAGGGAGGAACCCTTCACTGCTCTGAGAGCTAACAGGATGAGACCTCTGTTTCCAGAGCGAGGGTCTCTGAAGCACTTGCAGAGAAAAGTCTGCTTCTCAACTTGGGAAACTTTTGAAGCCGAGAACCAGACCCTGGCTTACTACTTCCAGAACCCACTTGTCTGAGGTTAAAGCAGCCCAATTCTGACTGAAGTAAGCCAGCCTGCCCCCCACTGGTACAGGAGAACCGGCCCTGGGCACCCCATCAGGTGCCTTTCTGCAGGAGCTTTAGGTAGGGGGTGGGAGCAGGTCTGCCCACCCCTGCCTGCCCTGCCTCTGAAGAAGCCCCTCTGAGCATAGGCAGAGGAGGCCTGAGTCTGGTAGAAAGGCCTGTGAAAAGGCCTACCCTACCCCTGGGGGCATGCCTTCAGGAGTGGCTTGCAGCCCTTAGCCTGGGCACTCTTGTAAGCAGTCCCATATTCATCCATCTTTCTATGTAATTTCTGTCTGCTCTCCAAACAGAGAATTTCCCACCACAGGAAAATCCATAGCCTTGGTCTGGGTATCCTGAGACAAACTAGTACACCTGAGCCAGGCCAACCTACTAAAAGCTACAGATGTGGCCATGACCCTAGAGGAAACATCATTAACATCCACAGCAGCATGAAACTGAACCTTAGAGGCTTCAATGCCATCAGCAGCCACCTGTTCTAGTTCACTAGCCAGCTGGCCATGGCCTGCTTGGCCAATTGCATAACAGTATCCCATCTAGATTTCTGATACCTAGCTACATAAGCCATATAATTTGCTTCGCCTGAGTCCCAGAGAGGCTGCCATATACTGCTTTTTGCCATGGCATCAATCTTCCTGGAATCCTTGTCAGGAGGATGTGAAGCCAAGGAATATTAGCTTTATCACAGACAGCAGCCTGAACTACCCAACATGACTGCATTGCTGAGAAAGGAATTCTGCATCAGGCCTGACAATGTATACCTTCTGTCCATCTTTTATCTACAGGAGGCACAGAATTAGGAGCTTTTAAAATTTTAATTGTTTGTTTCCTAAAAGACTTATGTAAAGGAATAGACAATCTCCTAGACTCTGAATATCCATCATTTCTACAAAATCGGCTCCTCTTGCTCATCCACAGCCTCTTCTAAAGGAAGCTGGAGGGTTTCAGCAACTTTTTTATAAAACATAAAATGAGATGGGGACTCAGACAGCATAGGGGGAGATTCTAAAGGTCTGTCTGGGGAGATGTCCGGTTCAATGGGCACACCAGACCTTCCCAGCCACATTCATACTGTTCATAATCCTCCTCCCTCCTCTGGTTCATAAAATTCCTCAATATCATAATCCTGAACCACTGGGACTGGACGAACCGACCTTTACCAGATAGTGGTGGTTCGACGGACCCTGAGACAGTGACTGGACAATTTGTATGGCTTTTGCTATCTCTGCAGCAGTTGGAGAAGGAATTTGGACCCAGACCTGCTGATTTTCTTGTTTTCTTTACTGGAATTGGTTCCTCAGAACCAGCTTTTCTTTTGCCCGAGGAAGTCGGCCCTGGTCAGAGGGCACTCCTCTGGTTCGTTGGCACCGAACTGGCTGGCCATCCGGGTCAGCGGACTTTTGGCCTCTCGTCCCTGAGCCTGCCCAATCTTTTTCCAGGGTGGCTGCACGGAAATTTTACATACCTGGCAGTCTGACTGAAGGTGGTCAAACCCAGACAATAAACACATGTGGTGTGTGGGTCGCCTGGCAAAGACTTCCACAAACATCACAGTGTTGAAACCCAGTGGGCCCGGTTTTTCTTTGGGTTTCAGACATAATGCCAGCCTAACCAAAAACTTGCTCTTTAACGGCAGTGCCAGGCAAGACACCCTTATCGGTTCCTAACCGTGTCACGGTATTGGAAAAACGAATAAATCCAGTTTTTTAGAACTGATAAGAACCGGAACCGCACTCTAAAATAGTAATTTTAGTTTTAAATAAGTTTTAATTCCACTGATCGGTTCAAAACCGAACGATAACTTAAGTTCCACACAGACAAAACCTTCATTTACTTACGGTTACCACAGATAGAGCTTGAACCGAACGGTTTTTGTGTTAAAATAAAACTATTCTCGTTAAATCCAACTGAGAAAACACTTTTTAAACTGAGAAATGAACCGAGCAGAAGGAGAAATCTCCGGAGCGACTGTTCACTGAGGCGGAGTAAAGAATCTGACAGTTCAAGTTTGAAATGACACAGATAGAGCTGCTCTCGTGCCAAAATTCTATTTTGGAATGGTTTTAACCATTTCACTCCGGGGCAGTTCTAGAGCTGGATCAAACTGCTAATGTCTATAATATAGCAAGACTTCATGTTGTTTGAAACTAAGATTTTTTGTGTCAGTTTCCCAAAAGATTTATGGAGGGGAATAGACAGTCTCCTGAACTCTGGGATGTCCATCATCTCTACATAATCAGGCTCCTCTTGATCTTCCACAGCCTCTTCCATAGGAAGCTGGAGGGTTTCAGCCACCTTTCTGTAAAACAAAGTGAGAAGGGGACTCAGAAAGCCTAGGAGGGGAAACACCTGAAGGTCTGTCTGGGGAGATGTTCGGTTCCACAGGCACATCCAGACCCTCACTTACATCATCCTCCTCAAATTCCCGTTCCTCTTCAAATTCCGGTTCATAAAAATCTTCAAGGGCATAATCTTGAACCGGGGGAACCAACCGAACCCCTGCCCGAAGGAGCCGGATCGGTCGGAACCGGACAGAGCGATTCCATAATCTGAATCGCTCTGGCCATCTCTTCGGCGGTCGGAACATGAACCTCTGGATCCAAACCGGTCGATTTATCTTTGCGTTTCCTTTTTGTTGGAACCGATCCCTTCGGAATCGGCTCTCCTTTTGCCCTTAGTAGTATCGCCCTGGTCAGAGGGCACTCCTTCTGGTTCAGTCGAAACCGAACCGGGCTGGCCATCCGGGTCAGCGGACTTCTCGGCCTCCTTTTTCCTCTGTCTACCTAATCTCTTCTCAAAGGTAGATCTGGGAAAGTTTTTACATATTTGGCAGTCTGAATTGTGGTGGTCAAACCCCAGCCAATAAACATAGGTGGTGTGGAGATCGGCCTTAGCAAAGACCTCCCCACACTCACTGCAGTGTTGAAACCCAGTGGGCCCACTTTTTTTCTTGGGTTTCTCAGACATGGCCAACCTAACCAAACTTACCCTTTTTTCGGCAACCACAGGTAAGACTCTTATCGGTTCCTAACCGTGTCACGGTATTGGAAAAATGGTTCAAAACACTTTTTTTTTTTTAGAACCGATAAGAACCAGTAAACACACACAAAGTAAACACACAAATTTCACTAACAAATGGCCAGTTCAGCCGAACCGAGCCACACTTTTACAAATTCCACACAGAAAAACAGAACAATTCCTATCTAGTACTCACAGCACCACAGACAAAGACTGAACCGACTATGCGGATACTTTTTTCGGTTTAAAAACTGATGAAAACTGAAAACTTTAACTGACTTTCGAACCAAGCTGAAGTAGAAATCTCCGGAGCGACCGTTCAGTGAGGCAGAGTAAAGAATCTGACAGTTTAAGTTCAAAACACTCCAGACAGACTTCAACCGAGCTCGAGCTCAGCATTCTATGCCCTGCATAGAAAGTTAACTCTCTGTTCTCCGGGGCAGTTCAAAGGTTGGGAATCACTGCAATTGTCAGAATACAGCAAGACTTCCATGTTGTTTGAAGGGAGGTTGCATCAATTGAGCAATACAAACATTTAAATCACAGGCAGGGGCAGGGTCTCTGAATGGAGGATTGGCATGAAGCAATCCTTTGAAAAATTTACAGAACACAGGATGAGATGATAGTGAGGAAGACTTCCCCACTGACAGAAAAGCAGAGACAGCTGACCAGTGTACTTTGAGAGTAGCTGGTCTGAGGCCTAGGCCATTAAGATGGACCATATAATCCAGAACTGTAGGCAATTCAGCAGTGTGTGGGGAAATATGCTGCTTAGAACACCAAATGCTGAATCTCTTCCATTTGGAGTTATAGGTCTCTCTAGTAGCGGGCTTTCGAGAAACTTTGAGGATGTCCAGAACCCCGAGACAGGTGCAAATCTGCATACTCTAACTCTTCAAGAGCCATGCCTTGAGATCGAGAGACTGAAGATCGGGGTACCAAATCCTCTCGAGAGGAGGTTACCAGGTTGTAATTCCTGGGAAGAGACAGGGGAAGATGGACTGCTAGGGACAGTAACAGGGGGTACCAAGGCCGTCTGGCCCAATCTGGAGCAATCAGAATCACTTTGCAAGGTTGTAACTTTATCTTGACTAAAACTTTGAAGAGTAGAGGAAAGGGAGGGAAAGCATATAGAAATTTCCCTTCCCAGATCAGAATCAGAGCATCCAGAGGGACTGAACTCAAGACTGGGGGGTCTGCAACAAAAGAGAGAAAGTTGGTGATTATCTGGGGCTGCAAAGAGATCTATCTCTGGAGTGCCCCACCTTGAAAAAAATCACCTTCAAGACCAGAGGGTCCAGGGACCATTCGTCATGGCCCTGTGAAATATTGCTCAGTGCATCTGCTAGCACATTGTCCTTCCCTGGAAGGTGGACTGCTATCAGAGAGGTTTGCAGGGAATAAGTCAGGGACCACAACTTCATGGCTTCTGAGCACAAGGTCGTAGACCGCGTGCCTCCCTGCTTGTTGATGTACCACAAGATGGTGGTGTTGTCTGTTCTGACTTGAACCACCTTGTTCTGCACTGACAGAGAAAGCTTGCAGGGCTAGAAAAACTGCCCTGAGGTCCAGGAGATTGATATGGAGAAGAGATTCCTGAAGGGACCACAGTCCCTGGGCAGTGAGGGCCCCCAGATGGGCTCCCCAGCCCATGAGGGAAGCATCCGTGGTAAGGACCACTGAATGAGACTGAGTGGCAAACGGGACCCCTTGCCTTAAACTGTCCTGATCCTGCCACTACTGAAGGGCTTGGATCAAGGTCCGGGTCACTGGGATCAGTTTGGTAAGGGAATCCTCCTTTTGGGACCAAAAGGCCCTCAGATGGAACTGAATGTCCCTCATCTGGAATCTTGCTCCTTGGACCTCTGTTGTAGAGGATGCCATGTGGCCCAAGAGCTGGAGGAAATGCCTTGCTGGTCGAGACACCTGACGGTTGAAGGAAAAGAAAAAATTACTCACCTTAGTAATGTTGTTTCTTCTAATGGAGTCTTGCTATATTATGACAATTGCAGTTTGTCCCACCATTAGAACTGCTCCGGAGGTGAAAGAGTTAACTCCCATTCTAAGAATGGAACTTGGAGCGCGAGCTCGGTTAGAGAAGCTCTGGGTTATTTCAAACCCAAACTGTCAGATCTTTACGAGCAAAACTCACTAAGGTCTGTGTGGAAGCTGTAACCTACACTAGCCAACTGGCTACCTGACTATTAAGACATACTCCTGGTCCCAACACAAAGACTCAAGTCAGGGGAGCAGAAGTAATAATACGACATAAAATAAAAACATCACACCCCAAAACCCCAAGAAGGAGTGGAAAACATATAATGGGCATAACTAGCGCCCACACTAGGCTGCCCACCCCATACACAAGTAGAAGTTCTGAGAGGGGCAGGCTGGGAGGTTCATGATATAGCAAGACTCCATTAGAAGAAACATTACTAAGGTGAATAATTTTTTCTTCAAACAACATGAAGTCTTGCTATATTATGACAATTGCAGAATACACAGCAGTACCTCCATGGAGGAGGGACAGAACCTACTTAGGGAATAAGTTCTGAAGCACGGTTGTGTTAAACCGAGCATCCTCCTGGCCTGGACATCCAGGAGTAATGCTTGGTGAAAGTATGTACCGCTTCCAGGTAGCTGCTTGACATATCTCTAAGATAGGATGTCTGGCAGCAGCTAGAGACGCAGCTGTATCTCTGGTAGAATGAGCCCTCAGGCCTGAAGGGGAACTTTCCGCTTTTGATAACAAAATTGGATACAAGACACAATCCACCTGGCAATGGATCTTAGTGGCAGGTTTCCTTTCCACCTCACCATAAGTGAGAAAAGTTGGAGGGATTCGAACCTGTGACCCTTGGACGCTCTATATAGTAACTTAGGGCCCTCTTAACATCTAAACTGTGCAATCTCCTCACCAGAGGAAGAATGGTCAGTGAAAACACTGGAAGGGAGATAGGTTGATTAAGATGAAATCTGAAACCACCTTAGGCAAAAACTTCCTGTTAGTCCTGAGGACTATCTTATCCCTGTGGAAGAATAAAGTCAGTTTCTACTGACAGGGCTTGCAACTCACTTATGCGCCTGGCAGAAGTGATAGCCACTAGGAAAAACAGTTTTCCAAGTTAGTACTTAAGCTCTGCAGAAGACAGAGGTTCAAAAGGAGGTTGCATTAACTGGGCAATGCAAACATTAAGTTCTAGTGCAGGGCCGGATCCTATAAGGCGGATTAGAATGAAGTAATCCTTTAAAAAACTTTGAAAATACAGGGTGAGCGGAAAGAGAGGAGGGTTCCTGCTGAAACAAAAGCAGAGACAGCTGCCAAATGTACTTTCAGGGTAGCTGGTCTCAGTCCCAAGGAATTAAGTGGACCAATAGTCCAAAACAATGGCAAATCAGCAGATTCCGGGAAATATGTTTCCCAGAACACCAAATGGAAAACCTTTTCCACTTAGAATTATAAGTAGCCCTAGTGGAAGGCTTCCTAGAAGCCTTTAGGATTTCAAGAACACCCTGAGAAAGGTGCAGGTCAGCAAATTCTAACTCCTCAAGAGCCAGGCCTTGAGGTTGAGGATTTGAGGTTCGGATACCAAACTCTCCCCTGGGCACAGGTTAACAGGTTGTGATTCCTGGGGAGACACAGGGGAAGATGGACTGCTTAGGACAGAAGGAGTGGGTACCAGGGCTGCCTGGCCCAATCTGGGGCAATCAGAATCACCCTGCAAGGCTGGGATCTGATTTTGACTAGCACCTTGAATAGGAGAGGAAGGGGAAGGCATAGAAACTTCCTTCCCAATCTAGGAGAAAGGCATCCAGGGGACTGAGCCCAACACTGGGGCCTGCAACAGAACAGTGGAAGTTGGTGATTGTCTGGGGCTGCAAAAGATCTATCTGAGGGTGCCCCATCTGGCAAAACTATCCCAGTACTTGAGGATCCAGAGACCATTCGTGATGGCCCTGGGAAATCCTGCTGAGAGCATCTGCTAGGACATTGTCCTTTCCTGGGAGGTGAACTGCTATGAGGGAAGTGTTCAGGAATAGGCCAGAGACCACAACTTCATTGCCTCGGTGCACAAGGCAAGACCGAGTGCCCCCTGCTTGTTGATGTACCACATTGTTGTGGTGTTGTCTGTTCTGACTTGTACCACTTTGTTCTGAACAGACGCAGAAAACACTTGAAGTGCTAAAAGACAGCTCTGAGTTCCAGCAAATTGATGTGGGCAGAGATTCCTGGGGGACCACACTCCCTGAGTGGAGAGGTCGCCATGTGGGCTCCCCACCCAGGAGGGAAGCATCCGTAGTGAGGGTCAAGAGTGAGACAGAGGAATGAAGGGACCCCAGTCTTAAATTGCTCTGATCCTGCCACCACTGGAGGGCCTGGATCAGGGTTCGGGTCACTGGGACCAACTTGGAAAGGGGGTCTCTTCTCTGAGACCAAAAGGCTCTCAAGTGAAACTGAATGTCCCTCATCTGAAATCTTGCTCCTTGCACTACAGCTGTGGACGCAGCCATGTGCCCCAGGAGCTGCAAAAAGTGTCTTGCTGGTCGAGAGACCTGCAGAGTGAAGGAGGAGGCCAGAGCCACCAAGTTCCTTACCCTCTCTAAGGGTAGGAAGGCTCTGGCCTGCTTTGTGTCCAATTCTGCACCTATGAAGGTGAGCACCTGAACTGGTTCCAGAACTGACTTTGGAAGATTGAGCAAGAAGCCCAGGGAGGTGAGCAGCTGCTGGGTAACTTGCAGGTGAGATCTTACCTGTTCTGGGGACTGGCCTACAATGAGCCAGTCGTCCAGATAGGAAAAACAGCAATCCTTTGCCTTCTTAAATGAGCCACTGCTACTGCCAGACATTTTGTGAATACCCTTGGGGCAGAGGTGAGGCCGAAGGGCATTGCTCTGAACTGGTAGTGACCTGAGGGCAGTTCGAATCTGAGGTACTTTCGGTGGGAGCTTCTGATTGGGACGTGAAAATAGGCATCCTTGAGGTCCAGGAGGCTAGCCAGTCCCCTGGCCTGAGAGGTAAAATCATTGCCAGAGTTACCATTTTGAACTTTGGTTTCAAAGGTGTTTGTTCAGATATCTCAGGTCTAAAATGGGCGCCATTCTCCTGTCTTTTTGGGGTAAGGAAATATCTGGAGTACAGACCCTTGCCCTGGTGTGAGGAGAAACCTTTCTACAGCTCTGAGAGCCAGGAGGTTGAGACTTCTGTTTCTAAAGTAAAGGTCTCTAAAGAGTTTGCAGGTGGAAAAGACCCGATTCTCATCTTTGGGAACTTTTGAAGCTGAGAACCAGACCCTGGCTTACTACTTCCAGGACCCACTTGTCTGAAGTTAGAGACACCCAGTTCTGAACGGAAGTAAGCCAACCTGCCCCTACAGGTAAAGGAGAATCGCCCTGGGCACCCCATCAGGGTGTCTGTTTGGCAGGTGCTTTAGGCTGAGGTGGGAGCAGGCTGCCCACACCCGTCTGCCTCTCCTCTGAAGACCCCCTCTGAGCATAAGCAGAGGAGGCCTGGGTTGGTAAAAGGCCTGTGAAAAGGCCTACCTCTACCCCTGGGGTCTGCCTCTGAGGAGTGGCTTGCGCTCCTTAGCCTGAGCACTCTTATAGGTAGTCCTATATTCATCCATTTTCTTCATATAATTCTCTGTCTGCTCCCCAAACAGAATTTCCAACCACAGGAAAATCCATAGCCTTAGTCTGGGTATCCTGTGACAAGCTAGTACACCTGAGCCAGGCCAACCTCAGACTACAGACGTAGCCATGACTCTAGAGGATACATCATTAAAATCCACAGCAGCATGAAACTGCACCTTAGATGCCTCAATGCCATCAGCAGCCACCTGTTCCAGCTCACTAGCAAGCTGGCCAGAGGCCTGTTTGGCCAAAGCCATGACAGTGTCCCATCTAGATTTTTGATACCTTGCTACATAAGCCATGTAATTTGCTTGCCTGAGTCCCAAGGACGCTGCCATGTATTGTTTTTAGCCATGGCATCAATCTTCCTGGAATCCTTGTCAGGAGGATGTGAAGCCAAGGAATATTAGCTTTATCACAGGCTGCAGCCTGAACCACACCAACGTGGCTGCATTGCTGTGAAAGGAATTCTGTATCAGGACCTGACAGAGTGTACCTCCTGTCCATCTTTTTGTCCACAGGAGGCACAGAATTAGGAGTTTTAAAATTTTATTGTTTGTTTCCTAAATGATTTATGCAAGGAATAGACAATCTCCTATGACTCTGGAATATCCATCATTTCTACAAAATCAGGTTCCTCTTGCTCATCCACAGCTTCCTCCAATGGAAGCTGGAGGGTTTCAGCAACTTTTTTGTAAAACATAAAGTGAGAGGGGGACTCAGAAAGCAAAGGGGGAGATTCTAAAGGTCTGTCTGGGGAGATGTCCGGTTCAATGGGCACACCCAGACCCTCAAAGTCACATTCATACTGTTCATAATCATCCTCCCCCTCCTCTGGTTCATAAAACTCTTCAACAACATATTCCTGAACCGGTGGAACCGACCGAACCGACCTTTTACCAGACAGTGGCGGTTCGGACGGAACCGGAGAAAGTGACTGGACAATCTGAATAGCTCTTGCTATCTCTGCAGCAGTTGGAGAAGGAATTTTGGGCTCCACACCTGCTGATTTTCTTGTTTTCTTTACTGGAACTGGCTCCTCCGAGCCAGCTTTACGTTGGCCCGAGGAAGTCTCGCCCTGGTCAGAGGGCACTCCCTCCGGTTCGGTTGGCACCGAACCGGGCTGGCCATCCGGGTCAGCGGACTTTTTGGCCTCTCGTTCCCTGAGCCTGCCAACTCTCTTATCCAGGGTGGCTGCAGGAAAATTTTTACAAATCTGGCAGTCTGAATTGAGGTGGTCAAACCCCAGACAATATACACATGTGGTGTGTGGGTCAGCCTTGGCAAAGACTTCCCCACAGACATCACAGTGTTGAAACCCAGTGGGCCCGGTTTTTCTTTTGGGTTTTTCAGACATAATGCCAGCCTAACCAAAAACTTGCCCTTTTAAACGGCAGTGCCAGGCAAGACACCCTTATCGGTTCCTAACCGTGTCACGGGTCTTGGAAAAACCTAATGAAATCCGTTTTTTTTAGAACCGATAAGAACCGGGAACCGCACTCTAAAACCTTCAATTCAAGTTTTAAAACAAGCTGATCGGTTCAAAACCGAACCGATAACATTTACAAGTTCCACACAGAAAATAAACTTAAATTACTTACGATACCACAGACAGAGCTTGAACCGAATGGTTTTGCGGTTAAAATAATAATATTCTCAGTTGATCTGAACCGAGAAAACACTGTTTAAACCGAGAAATGAACCGAGCAGTAGGAGAAATCTCCGGAGCGACTGTTCAGTGAGGCGGAGTAAAGAATCTGACAGTTTAGGTTTGAAATAACCCAGACAGAGCTTCTCTAACCGAGCTCGCGCTCCAAGTTCCATTCTTAGAATGGGAGTTAACTCTTTCACCTCCGGAGCAGTTCTAATGGTGGGACAAACTGCAATTGTCATAATATAGCAAGACTTCATGTTGTTTGAAAGCCAGTTCTATAAGAACTCTTGCCCTTTCCAGGGGAAGAAAGGCTCTTGCTTTGACAGTATCCAGCTCTGCCCCTATAAAGGTAAGGAGTTGCACTGGCTCAAGAACTGACTTGTGAAGGTTGAGAAGAAATCCTAGAGAAGTAAGCACTTGCAGGTCTGACTTGACTTGGTCTGGGGACTGGCCCATTATGAGCCAGTTGTCCAGATATGGAAAAATGGAAATCTTTTGCCTCCTTAGAAAGGCAACTACTACTGTCAGGCACTTTGTGAAGACCCTTGGGGCTGAAGTTAGGCCAAAGGGCATTGCTCTGAACTGATAGTGGCCTGAGGGCAACTCAAACCTGAGGTACTTTCTGTCGGAGCACCTGATGGGAATGTGAAAATAGGCATCTTTGAGGTCCAGGGAGGCTAGCCAGTTCTCTGGCCTTGGACAGGGAAGGATTATTCCCAGAGTTAACATCTTGAACTTTGGTTTTAAGAGATGTTTGTTTAGGTGTCTTAGGTCTAGGATGGTTCGCAACTCCCCCGTCTTTTTTGGGGTAAGGAAGTATCTGGAGTACAGACCTTTGCACCAGTGTAGGGTAGGTACTCTCTCTATGGCTCTTAAAGCCAGCAGAGATGAAACCTCTGCCTCTAGGGCAAGGGTTTCTGAGAGATCTGCAGGTGGAAAAGATCTGGCTCTCATCTTCGGAAATTTTTTGAAGCTGAGAACCAGTCCCTGGCTTACTACTTCCAGGACCCACTTGTCTGATGTAACAGACATCCAGTCCTGGACAAAGTAAGTCAGCCTGCCCCCTACTGGAATAGGAGAGTCGACCCGGGCAGGCCCATTAGGGTGTCTGCTTGGCAGGGGCCTTAGGCTGAGCAGTGGATGCAACCCTGCTCATCCCCCTTCTGCCTCACCCTCTGAAGAACCCCCTCTGTGAAAAGAAAGAAGAGGCCTGTGGCTGGTAGAAAGGCCTATGAAAAGGCCTGCTCCTGCCCCTAAACTGCTGCATTTGAGGAGATGCCTGCCTCTCTTTGGCCTGAGCACTCCTGTAAGTGGTCCTGTACTCATCCATTTTCTTCATGTAATTCTCTGTCTGCTACCCAGAGAATTACCCACTACAGGAAAATCCATGGCCTTAGCCTGGGTATCCTGCGAAAGGCTAGTACATTTGAGGCAAGCCATTCTCCAAAGAGCCACAGATGTAGCCATGACTCTTGATGACACATCACTGCATTCCACAGCAGCATGAAACTGAACTTTTGATGCCTCAATCTCATCTGCAGCCACCTCCTCGGCTAGCTGGGGGAGGCCTGTTTGCCCAGTGCCAGTACAGTGTCCCACCTGGACTTCTGGTACCTGGCTGTATAGGCCATATAATTCGCCTGCCCGAGTCCCAAGGAAGATGCCATGTACTGTTTTTTTGCCATGGCATCCATCTTCCTGGAGTCCTTGTCGGGGGTGAAGCCAAGGGAATGTTTGCCTCATCACAGGCAGCAGCCTGTACTACCCCAACATGGCTGCACTGCTGGTATAAAACCTCGTATCTGAGCCTGATAGTGTGTACCTCTTGTCCATCCTTCTGTCAACAGGGGGTACAGAATTGGGAGACTTCAGGATTTTTTGTGTCCGTTTCCCAAAGGATTTGTGAAGGGGAATAGACAGTCTCCTGGACTCTGGGATGTCCATCATTTCCACATAATCAGGCTCCTCCTGATCCTCCATTGCCTCCTCCATAGGAAGCTGGAGGGTTTCAGCCACTTTCCTGTAAAACAAAAAATGGGAAGGGGACTCAGAAAGCCTAGGAGGGGATACACCAGGAGGTCTGTCTGGGGAGATGTCTGGTTCCATAGGCACATCCAGACTTTTATCATCATCACCTCCATCTTCAAACTCCCCCTCCTCCACAAACTCCGGTTCATAAAAATCTTCAGGGGTATAATCTTGAACCGGGGGAACCGACCAAACTGAACCCCTGCGAAAAGGTGCCGGATCGGTCGGAACCAGGCAGAGCGATTCCACAATTTGAATCGCTCTGGCTATTTCCCCGGCGGTCGGACCATGAACCTCTGGATCCGAACTGGTTGATTTTTCTTTGTGTTTCCTTTTTGTAGAAACCGACCCCTCAGGATCGGCTCTCCTCTTGCCCGAAGATGTATCACCCTGGTCAGAGGGCACTCCTTCTGGTTTGGTCAGAATTGAACCAGGCAGGCCATCCGGGTAAGCTGACTTCTCGGCCTCCTTTTCCCTCAGTCTACCTAGTCTCTTTTCAAGGGTACATTTAGGAAATTTTTTTACAAAATTGGCAGTCTGAATCGAGGTGTTCAAACCCCAGACAATAAACACGTGGTGTGGGGGGGGTCGGCCTTAGCAAAGACCTCCCCACACTCTCTGCAGTGTTGAAACCAGTGGGCCCGATTTTTCTCTTGGGTTTCTCAGACAAGGCCAACCTAACCAAACGTACCCTTTTTATGGCAACACGCCAGGCAAGACTCCTTATTGATTCCTAATCATGTCACGGGTGTTGGGGGAACCCGTTAAAAACACTTTTTTTTTTTTTTTAGAACCGGATAGAACCGGTAACCACACTCTAAAATAAAACACAAGAATTCAATACAAATGATCAGTTCAGCCGAACCGATCTAACACTTTCCACTTTCCACACAGAAAACCAGAACAAAACCTATCTAGTACTCACGGTAGCACAGACAGAAACTGAATAGACTATGCGAAAATAAGTTCGGTAGAAACCGACAAATAAACAGAGACTTTAACAGACTTTTGAACTGAGCTGAAAGAGAAATTTCCAGAGCAACTGTTCAGTGAGGCGGAGTAAAGAATTTGTCGGCTGGATTTCAAAGGGCTCCAGACAGAGACCTCAACCGAGCTCGAGCTCAGCATTCTATGCTCTGCATAGAAAGTTAATCCTTTGTTCTCCAGGGCAGTTTAAAGGCTGGGGCTAACTGCAATAGTCAGAATACTGCAAGACTTCATGTTGTCTGAATACCATAGTCCAGAATGGGAAAAACTATTCCTTCCTTACTGCCTGGACCCTACCCTCAGGTGTGAAGCAGAACCGAAGCCTATACAGGGTCTCTAACTTCCTATTGGCAGCAGTGATAATATTTCGTATATGTTCACTGAAGGAGAGGGACTCATCGATTGTAATCCCTAGGTACTGGAACGAGGGCACCTGCTCAAGGGGGAAGTGGGAGTTGTATAAAATTAAGAAGGGAGTGGTACACCTCTTTTGACTCCCAGCAAAGAACACTGATTTGGTTTTTGCTGTTGAGCACTAGCAGGCTATCTTTCAGCCAATCCTGTAGGACTTCAAAGTTGTACTCCATGTCCTTAATGAGTGCATCTTGGCAAGAGCCTCAAGAGAACACCACCATGTCATCTGCATAGAGCAGTACACCGTCGGAGGGGCACGCTTCTGAAAGGTTGTTCACGAAGAGGCTGAACAGGAGTGAGCCCAGGATGGACCACTGCAGGACCCCCACTGTGACCTCACTAGTCTCGGAGATGGCTCCATTGATTTTCGCCTGCTGAGCGCGCCCAGACAGGTAGCTGGCAAACCAACTGACCGTGTCAGGGGATAGTCCAAGGCAGCTTAGTCTGTGCAGAAGCAGCAGCTGATGATTCACAAGGTCGAAAGCTCTGGTTAGGTCTAAGAAGATTGCTCGGACCAGTTGGCCTGGTCAAGTGCCTCGTGCATGTAGTCTGTGAAGGCAATTAGGGCAGTATTAGTGCTATGCATCTTGCGGAAGCCATGCTGTTGGAGGCAGAGGAGTTTATATTTATGCAGGTGGTCAGTGAGTTGGTCGGCTATGACTCTCTCCAGTGCTTTCAAGAGAGGAGACAGAACTGAGATAGGTCGGTAGTCGGATACTAGTACCTGGTCACCTCATTTGTGCACAGGAGTGACCAGAGCGGACTTCCAGGTAGAGGGGAAAGCAGACAGGCAGAGACAGGTTAAACAGCTTGGTGATGGGAAAGACAACCTCTTGTGAGGCAATGGAAATCAATTTCATATAGTTTCCATCACTCCACATCCTTGTTTTTCCCAGCACACTTGCAAGGTATTTTCTTGTTTCCTTAACGGTCCCCAGTCCGAAGCAAAAGCTTGGGCTGGGCTTGGCAGTGGTAGAGGAGGGTAACTGGCTGGAGGCTAGCATTCCATCAGGGTGTGTGGCAGGCCTGGGAGGCAGGACTGCGCTGTAGTCAGAGAAAGCCTTATTAAAGATATTGGCCATGCCAGCATCATCGGGTACGATTTCGTCATTGTGGCGGAGGGTGGTGGTGGTGGGGTCCTGTTATCAAACCCGTAGAGGTTTTTAACTGAGCCCCAGAACTTCTTCCTGCTACTCCAGCAGTGAGATTGTGGAATGATGCCTTGGCCTGTCGTACTGCCCAGGTGCACCTATTTCTGGCCGCTTTGTAGTTCTGGATATCCGTAGTTAACCGTGTTGCCCTGGCCCAGTGTCAAAAAGAACCCGTTGCCACATCATACCGAGAACCTCAGGTGTGACCCTGTCCATACAATGACCTTTTATCTTCTTGCGGTACAGGGCGAACTTGTCCGCAGCTGTGTTGAAATGAGTGAGGAAGAGTTGGGGGGCACTGTCAACAGAAGGGCATAAGTCAAGAAAGCTCCAGTTGATGCCTGAAAGGTGATTCCTGAAGTCAGTCATAGCGCTATTTTTTATAACTCTTCTCCTCATCAATTTGGATGGGGGTGGGGTTGGCCCCTTTTCTGTCGACCACTCACACTGGATAGGTGAGTGGAGTATCCGGGAGTACCCTATCAGTTAATCTTTCTGTGTGAGTTGCTAGTACTCAGTTGATCAGAGTGCTTGTACCGGTGTGGTAGTTTGTTCTGGTGCAGCTCTTGACAGCCTGCATTAGATGGAGTCTGGATACAAGATCTCTGTGCATGGTACTGAAGCTAGCAAGCCAGCTGGAGTTAAAATCCCCTAGTACAATAGTCTCCTTGTGTTGGCTAGCCTGGGTGTAAAGCTTAGCCAAGACTTCAAGCCCAGCTTGCTGCCGACCTGGTGGGATGTAGACTGCCATACCGATCAGGTCTTTTTACCCTTTGCCTAGTATGATTTTTATTGTTAGGTATTCGCAGTCATTGTTAAAAGCAGCCAACTGAATTATGTGGCACTGCAGGTGGTTCTGGGTGTATATTATGCAGCCCCCACCTCTTTTTCCAGAGTGGTCCTGTCTATGAAGGTTGTATCCGGCGATGGAGACTACAGAGTCAGTTGTTTGTGGGAAGAGACAGGTCTCTGTCAGAGAAATGACATCAGGCAGAGTATGTGCCACCCAAGCCTCAAACTGTGTTAGCTTGGCCAGGAGGCTGCCAATATTTAAGGCCACAATCCTTAACTGCCCCATAAGAATCGGGGTCTGAGTATGGGTTGGAATGGGGCCAGGGTTAGGGTGAATGTTTCCAGAGATCAGCAGCAGGATTAGGAGGAGTTTCCTACATATTTTTGGGAAGGCAGTCTTTACATTCAACCTCCAGGAATCCTGGTAGTCACATTTAGTGTGTGGTAAACCAAACACAATGTTACGTCCAGGAAAAAAAACATATGGTTGTGGCAAAGATCTGGGTGACATCTGATGGGTCTTCCTGGTGAAACATTTCAATAAATAATAAAATAAATGGGTGGCCCCCTAGCAGACTACTAACAAAAAAGTTTCTGTGTGGTCCTGGCACCTATATTTCCATAGGTGTTGCGTGATGAAAGACATCCTTGAAGAAGATCCGTTTTCTCACAAATGCTCTCAGTTATATGGAATAAAATGGAACACAAATGAAAGTATAAGTAGTGTATAAACAGTACAATTTTGAAAGTTCTTCTTAAAGTGCAACTAGCTCTCACATTTTTTAACCACTGTCCATTTTGTCTTTTTTTTTTGCAACTTACCTTCCATGATTAGAAACTCGCTCCACTGAACCCGCTGCCAGTCTCCCTACTGTAGGAGTTATCCTTTTGCTGAGCGGTATGTGCTTGCTGCTACTCCACAGCTCTGTTCCCTTAAACTTGGCCCCTACCCTCCAAAGGCAGGTCTTGACCTATTTCTGGCTGGCTGGCACAGTGCAGCATCCACTGCTGAGGGGATAACATCATGGGAAGTGCCACTGGCTTGGACAGCCTTTATCGGATGAGACGTGGCTCCAATGTCATTTTCTCAGTGTCACTTTTTGGTCTTATTCCAGTTCCAAACCCAGGGCTACACGTTTCCACTCCAATCATCAGCACCACGACCATATCTGCATCCACACCTACTATCATAGATCACTGGTGGTGGATGGGGGGGGATTGTAATCCATCATGGGGACACTTATTAATTAATATGTATGGCCCTTGTAAATGCCTTGAATTAATTTTTGTTTCAGTGCCATGACAATGGCATTGTGTTCTGTTATTTTTATACTTCAGTTCGTGTAACTTGTTCACTTATTTAATCTACCAGATGCATTTATAAATGCGACCTCTGATAAACTTGCTTTCTAAATAAATGACAATCAATAATATGAACAAATGGGCAGAGGTAAAGCGCTTTCATGTGGGCCACTGCCTCTGCTTCCTGATGGGCCCATGTAGCACTGCTGGAGTCGGGCACAAACATGGGTCACCAGCATTGAAAGCAGTACCCTTGCAAATGTGCAACTAGCCCAAGCACTGCTGCCCTAGTCCAATAACCATTCCCATGAAAATACAAATCATCAGAAGTATTCAAATGAATCAGACAGCATAACAGAGTTTTAATATTTATTTCCCCCCATGACAGCCTAGCCTGTTGTCTAAATGGATAACAAGTTCAGCAAGCTATTTTTTGGCTGGTTCCATTTTTTTTTTTTTTTTTTTTTAAGTGTAATCGTGTTTCTGATGACAAGGAATGCTGCAAAAATAGCCGGAGTTCAACCAAAAAATATGACCACAAAATAATCTGTATCCATTCTACAGTGTTTCAAAATTATCAATCAACTTTAAACACAAAGTAGATAAAAGCTAATGGTGGCTAATCTTGTACGTTTTTGAATACAGCAAACTTGTTCATGCATCACTTGTGCTCAAAGGGGAAGGCACAGCATTTCCTACAATGAGCCACCTTAGAGATTTTCTTTCTATGCAAATTCATTATATAACATTACACTTAATTTAGTGTGCTGGAACCTCACAACAGAGGCAAATAATAACTTCAATTTAAAACAAAAAAACTTGAATGCATGGCATGCAAGTCTTAAAAATACAAAATGTTCCCCCTAAAGTGGCTCAAAATAGATTGTTCATGGTTGCCTATATCTAATTAAAAAGACTCTAAAACAATTAAACAGATTAGGCATATTATCAAAGGTGTTCAAAACCATTAATTGATTTATACATCTAAACACACCTCGTTATCAGTCTTTGTTCAGCAGTACATATGCACCAAATTTCTTTTAAAAGTTTCCATATCATTGTTGTGAACAATAAAGTCTGAAAGCATGTTAACAGCGCAGTAGTCTACAATGGTAAATGACCTAATGAAAGTGTATTTAAACTAAACTATGTTGCTGCTTAGAAAGATATTTACTAGATCTCTGAATAATGAAAAGATGCCCATATGTTTACTGTAATGTAAAATATGACGACTACTACCAAGCAGTTTCTTTTTGGTACAACTACCATTCATTATGCAGACAGTGACATGTCTGACATTTCTGGCGTTTATGATATGGAAAGTTATTCACAGCCTCAAATAAATATCTGGTGCAAATGCACAGGGAAGCCTTCCTGATTTTGTTTTCATACTTCGTGTTTACAAGCAACAAAAATAATATAAGCCCATACAAGACAACTCAAATAAAAATAACTAAAAAATACCCCCAAAAAAAAAAAAAAAAAAAAAAATTCAAAAACACAGTTTGGAGAAGTAAACTGAAGCCCGCTGCAAGTAAATTGTAAATCATTACACAAAACACTGCTGCTAAACCGGTCTTTAAGTCCAGTGTAGATTAATAAAAACTCATTTTGGTGGTTTGTTGGATTTATTGTCAGCCCCTTACAGGCAAATCAAGTTTGCATGCGTTCACATACAGCATCACACCCATACGCCACTCTCGTACACACGCCACTCCAGGACTAGGAACCTGCTTCACAAATGAAGAGCCCTAGCTTGGAAGGATGAGCCTGGCTCCACAGTATTGAGTCCAGACACTCATTCAAAGGGGTCCATACACACGGTGCTTTATGGCAAGGCCTGGGCTCAACCTCCTTGGACTTGAAATGGGTATCCAATTTCTTTTACGCTTAAAAAGCTTGTAGATGATATTGTACTGCATTTTTTCCAATTGCTTTAGTAAGTCTTAGATAATGTTCCTTCCCAGGCACTGATCGTCTTTGACCTGTAGCCCTTTTTCATTGAACAACCTAAAAGCATTCAGTATGATATTTTTCGTAACATTTTCCACTCACTCTCACTCGCACCCACTCGCCATCTTGACTTCATTTGGACTTTTCTCTGATACCAAACGGACTCTGCACATTTTCTTTCCGATTTAATGCAGCAGTGGATCCCATGAGCCAAGCATGATGGATCAAACCTTTTTCAGTGCTGCATTTTACATCTTTTCCCCCCAAAAGGATTTCCCTTCTAGAACTGGAACCCTTCTGCTGGTACGTTGGCAGATGAATTGAAACCAAATGTTCCTCCTTGAATGGATTCTGGAACCAGACTAGGATCTTCATCAATCTAGAAAATATACACCGTAAAACAAAAGTTACCTTTTTCTTTGTTATATGGATTTTCTTTTAGTAATGCTTTTTTAAAAACAGTAAAACCTTGCCACTTGTAATTATGTCAAAAGAAGCGGTCTTTAAATGATCTGTAAGCACTTTTTTCCCTGTAGAAGCTGCTTCCTGAATACTGGTTCCAATTCTAATACTGCTCTGCCTCTACTGGCTTTTTAATCAAATCAGTGTGTGTCGAATTCAAATATTGGTGGTGAGCACCATTTTAAAACTGTAGGATAAGGTTACTGTACTGTGCAATTTCTGTCCCTCTCAACCACAGACTTCTACAGTAGAATACAGGTGCACTGTGAAAACCATTAACAGCTTTACAAGGACGTAAAGTAATCTTGACAGTAATGAAAGGCCCAGAAGAAAAAAATTACTCACCTTAGTAATTATGTTTCTTCTAGTGGAGTCTTGCTGTATTCTGACAAGTGCAGTTAGCCCCAGACTTTAAACTGCCCCGGAGAACAATGGGTTAGCTTTTCTATGCAAGGCATAGAATGTTCATCTCGAGCTCAGCTGATGTCTCTGCCTGTTATTCGAACTGCAACCGTCAGATCTTTACGAGCAAAACTCGCTAGGTGTTCTGTGTGGAAACTGTAAAATTTTTAACTAGCCAACTGGCAGAATTTGGGTTCCCAAAGGAAGATTCAAGTCAGGAAACCCAAACATAAAAACAATCAAATGAAATTAAATTTCACCCCAAGAGAACAGAGGGTGTAAAGAGGGCACCTCTAGGGTGCCAAAACTGCGCCTGCCCACCCACATCCCAAAAATCTAGGTTCCGAGAGGGGAGGCGGGGTGTCTCAGAATACAGCAAGACTCCACTAGAAAAAACATAATTACTAAGGTGCATAATTTTTTCTTCAAACAACGAAGTCTTGCTGTATTCTGACAAGTGCAGACTACCAAGCAGTACCTCCATGGAGGAGGGACAGAACCTACTTTGGGAATAGGCTCTGAAGTACTGCTGTGCCAAATTGAGCATCACTCCTAGTCTGCATATCCAGAGTGTAATGCTTGGTGAATGTATGGACTATTTTCCAGGTGGCTGCTTGACAAATCTCTAAAAGAGGAATATCCCTGGCAGCAGCCAGGGAAGCAGCTGTACCTCCTGTGGAAGGAGCCCTCAGGCCTGACGGTGGAGTTTTACCTAGTTTTTCATAGCAGAATTGTATACAAGAAACAATCCACCTGGCAATAGATCTCTTGGTGGCAGGTTTACCCTTCCCAGCTTCTCCATAAGTGAGGAACAACTGAAGGGGGTCAAACCTGTGACCCTTGGTACACTCTATGTAGTAGCTAAGGGCTCTTTTAACATCCCAACTGTGTAGCCTCCTCTCTCCCGAGGAAGAATGATCAGTGAAGAAAACAGGGAGAGATATAGACTGATTCAGGTGGAAATCTGAAACCACTTTAGGCAAGAACTTTCTGTTAGTTCTAAGGACCACTTTATCTCTGTGAAGAGATGAAATCAGGTTCCACTGACAGGGCTTGCAATTCACTGATACGTCTAGCAGAAGTAATGGCTACCAAAAACACAGTTTTCCAAGTCGAGTACTTAAGCTCTGCTGAGGACAAAGGTTCAAAAAGGGGTTGCATAAGCTGAGCAATGCAAACATTAAGATCCCAAGCAGGAGCAGGAGCCCTAAAGGGGGGATTGGTGTGAAGCAATCCCTTGAAAAACTTACAGAATATAGGATGGGATGACAGTGAGGAAGACTTGCCTACTGACAGGAAAGCAGAAACAGCTGACAATTGTACCGTGAGAGTAGCTGGTCTGAGACCTAGGCCATTGAGACGGACCATATAATGCAGAACCGTAAGCAAGTCAGCAGTGTCTGGTCTCAGAACACCAAATGCTGAATCTTTTCCATTTGGAGTTGTAATTCTTTCTGGTGGAGGGCTTTCAAGAAGCCTTGAGGATATCCAGAACCACTTGGGAAAGATGCAGATCTGCAAACTCTAACTCTTCAAGAGACAAGCCTTGAGATTGAGAGACTGAAGATTGGGGTACCAAATCCTCCCAAGAGGATGTTAACAGGTTGTAATTCCTGGGAAGAGACAGGGGAAGATGGACTGCTAGGGACAGCAACAAGGGATACCATGGCTGCCTGGCCCAGTCTGGAGCAATTAGAATCACTTTGCAAGGTTGTGACCTTATCTTGACTAACACTTTGAACAGGAGAAAGAAGGGGGGAAAAGCATACAGAAATTTCCCTTCCCAGTTCAGAATCAGAGCATCTAGGGGGACTGAGCCCAAGAGTGGGGGTCTGCAACAAAAAAGAGGAAGTTGGTGACTGTCTGGGGCTGCAAAAAGATCAATCTCTGGAGTGCCCCATCTTGAGAAAATCACCTTCAACACCAGAAGATCTAGGGCCCATTCGTGATGGCCCTGAGATATTCTGCTCAGTGTATCTGCTAGGACATTGTCCTTCCCTGGAAGGTGAACTGCTATCAGAGAGGTTTGCAGGGAATAAGCCAGAGACCACAACTTCATTGCTTCTGTGCACAAGGCCGTAGACCGAGTGCCCCCTTGCTTGTTGATGTACCACATGGTGGTGTTGTCTGTTCTGACCTGAACCACCTTGTTCTGTACTGATTTGGAAAAAGCTTGCAGTGCCAGGAACACTGCTCTGAGTTCCAAGAGACTGATGTGAAGCAGAGATTCCTGAGGTGACCACAGTCCTTGGTCGGTAAGATCCCCCAAATGGGCTCCCCAGCCCAGCAGGGAAGCATCTGTGGTGAGTATCACTGAATGAGACTGAGTGACAAATGGAGCCCCTTGTTTCAAACTGTCCTGATCCTGCCACCATTGTAAGGCTTGGATCAGGGTTCGAGTCACTGGGATTAGTTTGGTAAGAGAATTCTTTCTTTGGGACCAAAAGACTCTTAAATGGAACTGAATGTCCCTCATTTGGAATCCTGCTCCCTGGACCACTGCTGTGGAAGCTGCCATGTGGCCCAGCAGCTGAAGGAAATGCCTTGCTGGTCGAGACACCTGAAGGGTGAATGAAGAGGCCAATTCCATAAGAGTCCTTGCCCTTTCCAGGGGAAGGAAGGCTCTTGCCTTTACTTTATCCAGTTCTGCACCTATGAAGGTGAGGAGCTGTACTGGTTCGAGAACTGGCTTTGGAGGGTTCAGAAAGAATCCTAAGGAAGCGAGCACTTGCTGGGTCACTTGCAGATGTGACTTGACTTGGTCTGGAGACTGACCCACTATGAGCCAGTCGTCCAAGTATGGGAAGATGGAGATCTTTTTTCTTCTTAGGAAAGCAACTACTACTGCCAGGCACTTTGTGAAAACCCTTGGGGCTGATGTTAGGCCAAAGGGCACTGCTCTGAAAAAAAAAATGACTCACCTTATTAATGTTGTTTCTTCTAATGGAGTCTTGCTGTATTCTGACAATAGCAGTGAGTCCCAACCTTCGAACTGCCCCGGAGATGAAAGAGTTAACTTTCCATGCCAGGCATGGAACGCTGAGCTCGAGCTCGGTTGAGCTCTGTCTGTTGCTGTTTGAACTCAAACCGTCAGATCTTTACGAGCTAAACTCACTGAGAGACCTGTGTGGAAGCTGTAAACCTACACTAGCCAACAGGCTACTAAATAAAATAAACAGATTTTTTGGTCCCAAAACAAAGACTCAAGTCAGGAAACCCAAAAAATGAATCAACACAACACCCACTCACCTAAAGAAAAGAGGGTGATAAGGTGGGGTACCTCCTGAGTGCCAACACTGCTACTGCCCACCCACATCCCAAAAACAAAGGTTCTGAGATGGGAAGGCAGGGGGGGAGGTCAGAACACAGCAAGACTCCATTAGAAGAAACAACATTACTAAGGTGAGTAATTTTTTCTTCAAACATGAAGTCTTGCTGTATTCTGACAATAGCAGACTACCAAGTAGTACCTCCATGGAGGAGGGACAGAACCTACTTAGGAAATAGGCTCTGAAGCACAGCTGTGCCAAACCGAGCATCACTCCTAGCCTGGAAATCCAGAGAGTAATTAGTGCTTGGTAAAAGTGTGAACTGTTTTCCAGGTAGCTGCTTGACATATCTCTAAGATAGGAATATCCATGGCAGCAGCCAGGGAAGCAGCTGTACCTCTGGTAGAGTGAGCCCTCAGGCCTGAGGGTGGAATCTTACCTAGTTTTTCACAGCAAAATTGAATGCAAGAGAATCCACCTGGCAATGGATCTTTTAGTGGCAGGTTTTCCTTTATCAACCTCACCATAAGTGAGGAACAGTTGGAGGGAGTCAAACCTGTGACCCTTGGTACATTCTATGTAGTAGCTAAGGGCTCTTTTCACATCCAAACTGTGCAGCCTCCTCTCACCAGAGGAGGAATGGTCAGTGAAGAACACAGGAAGAGACATAGATTGGTTAAGGTGGAAGTCTGACACCACCTTAGGTAAAAACTTCCTGTTAGTCCTGAGGACCACCTTATCTCCATGGAAAGAGATAAAATCGGGCTCCACTGACAGGGCTTGTAACTCGCTTATGCGCCTGGCAGAAGTGATAGCCACCAAGAAAGGAAAATTACGTACCTACTGTAATTCTTGATCTTCTCTTGTATCTTCACCATTCATTACTTCCTGGGTGTAAGCCGGAGGCGGCACCTCACGGGAGCTTTTTTTTTTTTAAAGTTTACCAACCCGCCTCGAGGAGTGACGACATGCATCATGCGCAGGGCGGCCGTTAGTAGCGACCGACTCCTCCTCCAACTCAGTTCTGTGAGCCGGAGGCAAAGAGAAAGCAGAGAATATAGATAGCGAGGCAAGATAGCCAGGGATAGCAAAGCAAGGAAGAATGAACTGAAAAGGAATAAGCCGATGGAGGAAGGACAGAGGAGATAAGAGTATCCTAGCCTAGGACTGCAGGGCCTCATTACCTGGGCGACTCTGGAGGAGAGATAAGAAAGGAAATGAGAAAAGAAGAAGAAAAGAGAAGAGAGAGATGGGATGTTGAAGGGACCAGAATGCCCAACGAGCATAGTTAGCTTACAGCTGAAGGCTCGACTAAAGGGAAGCAAGAATCCCCGGAGATAGAGCTGAAGAGAAGGTTCACCGAACCCGCTAGACAGACTCAGGAGGGCATAGTCCTCATCTTCAACATGCATTGTTCTTGATACCTACCTCGGGCTCCTGGCCGCGGAAGGCCTTTAACTGGAGGACACCCGAGGAGGGAGAATAAAACCCAGGCAGCATGAGGCTGCTCAGGGGTTTAGAAATGGAAAATGTAAGCCTTTCAGGCATCTTAAGATAGAAATGGGACTCAGACTGACTGGCCAAGGCAGGCCAAGGCTTAGGCATGGCTGGGATCGGATATGGTCAGCACTGCTCTTTCTGTAAAATTGTCAGGAGGACACTAAAAGGAAAAACCAATAAGCAAACTAGCGAGAAGGATAGCCTACCTTCTCATTGCCTTCCTGTTTATTTTTCCCTTTTTTTTTTTTTTAGGTAAATTTTTTAGACTAGATGCATGACCCGATACCAAGATGCCTATAACAGTCGAAGAGAGTTCCTCAGCATTTATATTTTTTATTTTTTTGCAAAAGAAAAAGGATTAGACGTGCCTGTTCCTCTGCTCTGCAAGGCAAGAATGAGGGAGATTTTGATTTCAGGGCAACTATCTGGAACACGGAATTGCAGGATCAAAACTGAATAGCCTGAGCCAGGCCAAAAACCCCAGAGGTATCTTGCCAGAAGAATAGCAAGAGATAGTTGTGCAGTCTGATCGCCAATGCAATCCACAGATGGCCCATGAATCTTAGAGTAAGTAATTTTTCTGGAAAATTAGAACCCCAAAGAAAGATTTTTTTTTGGAAAATTACAACTTTCCTATATTTTAAGAAAAAATTTTTTTTTTTTTTTTATATGCAGAGAGAAGGAGGCGGAGGTGGAGAAGCCACAGGAAGAGGCCACTGGGGGGATGGTGGTAGTAATGAATGGTGAAGATACAAGAGAAGATCAAGAATTACGGTAGGTACGTAATTTTCCTATCTTCCTTGTCAATCTTCACCATTCATTACTCCTGATGAGTACTCAAGCTCCTCTTCCCCTGGAGGAAAGGCCATACCCTGAGGGAACAAGACCCCCAGCCTTCTGCTGGTGAGAAACAGAGAGGAAGACCCTGGCTTATTCAGAAAGCCTAAGTGGGAGAAGAGCTAGGAGGTGCCTCCCGAGGACGAGGAGACGGAGGAGCCCCTGTAAAAGTCTCCTAGCTCTGGAGAGAAAGACGGTCCCCGGAGGCGGAGCGAATCACCCCACGCCGGGCCAGGGTGACAACCTGAAAGACGAAGCCATGCCGTCCGCCTGATGCAGATCGCTGTCCCCGAAGCCTGGAAGCCACCTCATTGGGCGCATAAGATGCCTTGCTTGGTGTCTTGCCAGCTCCAGGCCTACCGGAGAGGGCAACGGCTTGTCTGGTTTGCTCCGTGTCAGGCATAGATGCCAGCAGCTGGGACATCATCGACCACAATGCGGTTGTAGGCAGCGTGGTGAGCCTGATGTGATGCAATACAAGCACTCGACGAGAAGAAGAGAACACTCTTCGCCCCACCGTCGAACCGGAGAGAGTCCGAATCCGTGGGCGGTCGTGCCAGGCAACGGCGCCCAGAAGGAGTATCCAGGTATACCAAACCTGAGGACGGGTTGGGAAGGGAACCTAGAGACTCAGAGGGGCACAATACCCACGCTGGCAGTCCCGGGCTGGGGAAGAAGCGGCAGGAACTGCCAGGACGGATAGACGCCTCCTGGAAGGGATAGGCCAGGAAGGTACCACCAGATGCTGGGCACTGAATTCACCAAGGAATTCACGCGTCTCCCGTTCGGTATTGTCTCTCCGAACGATAGGAAATCCGGAGATCCCTCACCATCCTCGAGAGGAAACGCTGATATTCTGTGAAATCAGCATCGGAGGACAGATGAGCAGGGGGTTCCTCTCCCTCAGAGGAGGGAGACGAGGATGATGGGGAACTGGAATGTCCAGAGGATTCCTGCGGCGGTGGGGAGAGTCGAAAGACCCGCTCATGCATGTATCTAACATATGAGGGGAAGGCCGCCGCAGAACCTCTGAACTGCTCCCAGGATAACGGACCCGTAGGACCGACATGGCCCGGGAGCGGGGGTGGTGAAGGCAGAGAGATGGGAGAGGGGCACCTCCGAGGAGGCAACTGCTCTCTGCGAGGGCTCTGGAATCCGGGGAAAGGAGCCCTAGTAGGAGGGATCCCGGATATCAAACCAGGCCGCAGAACGGAACTCTGGGGAAGCGGAGCCTGGAAGAGCCCTGGGGGAGAAACTCCCCTGTGACGACGCCGGGACTGCATGGATCCAGAAGGGCAGTCCGCACAAACGCCGCCAGAGGACACCCTAGAACCCTGGGGGGAGGGGCGGGGCTCTGCACTACGGCTCCTGGCCACCCCTGAGGTGGCCAAAGAAGACCGAGCAGCAGCCCCTGCCCTCAACCCCTCGGATTCCGAGAGGCCTCTCCTCGACCACAGCGTCCCCTGTCCCTAGAGGGCAACAGCACCCGGGGTAGCTGTCACCGAGCCTCAGAGAGGAGCCTCCCCTCCGTCACCCGCCTGCCCCGGACCTCGGCCACCCCAGCAGGGAACCCTCAGGAGGCAGCGGAAGGGGACAGAGGGAGGGGCCCGCGCGCCTGGTACCCTAGCCACCGGGACCCAGATTCCGAAGAATGGGGTGCCAGGATGGGTCCATCTAAGTCATCATCCTCCGAGGAGGCCAGACCAGCAGGACCTCGATGCTGGCCACCCCAGGGGTCCCGAGGCCACAGGGCTGCGAACGCCCGGTACCAGCGCGACGCCGCTTCCCCCCACGCCGGCAGCAGGAAGGCTAACCACACCCCAGCGGCTCCGCAGGCTCCGCACCGCCCGGGAAAACCGGCAGCGCTGGCGGCGTCCGGAAAGCGGCGGCACTGTCGGCCGGCGCCGCCAGCCCGTGGCACCGCAAACGGCGCCGAGGCCAAACGGCACCGCCAGCGGCCGCTCCGATCACGGCGCAGCGAGCGAGCGCGGGATCCAAGCGGCGCCCGCGGCAGCTACCACCCGATCACTGGCGCCCGCGGCAGTGCCGCCCCGATCACCGGGCGCCGCGAACGGGCGCCAGGATCAGCAGCGCGGAAACGGCGCGCGTACGATCACCAGCACCACGAACGGCGCGGATCCGAAATGGCGCCGAGGCGGCCATCGGGTCCACCCGAGCCAGGCCCAACAGTCGAGGGCCTCGACGAGGGAGCTGCACCTCGAAGAGGTGACTGCCGAGCGGTGTCGGCGTCCGCTATCCGGGAGGGACCACGGCGCCCGACACCGCGAAGGGCCTCCCTCGGCAAGAAGGCGAGGAGACCCTCCTCCACGGACCAGTATAGGCCGGGAGGGACCCGGGGAAGGGTCAAGAGACCTTACCTGGGTGTCCCTTGAGCACGTCTCCAGGTCGGGCGGGTCTTGCCGAGCTTGAACGCTCGGACTTCTAGGACACGGCGGTCCATGGAAAAACAGGCGTCGCACGAATCCATGTCATGGTTGGGACCCAGGCAACGAAGGCAAACGTCATGCCGGTCCGAGACGGAGAAATGCCGGCCGCAGGAGCACCGACGCATAGGGGCACGGCCCGTCTTAGAAGAACGTTTCGCTCCAGAACCGGACATAACGCGAAATAAACAAGGTTAAACACAGTCGGAAATACACCCGGCGCCGTACAAAAGAAAAGGAACAGTCTTACCGTAGGCGTCGAGTGTAGAAAAAAAGGAGTCGGCCTAAGACGCAGTTAAACTGAAGCTACCGCGAACAGGTGCTGCCTCGACGGCGGGAGAAACAGAACTGAGTTGGAGGAGGAGTCGGTCGCTACTAACGGCCGCCCCTCGCGCATGACGTCACTCTCGAGGGCGGTGCCGTTAGCTAGACTTTAAAAAAAAAAGTTCGTATGCAGCTACCCGGCTTTACACCCAGGAAGTAATGAATGGTGAAGATTGACAAGGGAAGATCACAGTTTTCCAAGTCAAGTACTTAAGCTCTGCTGAGGACAAAGGCTCAAAAGGAGGTTGCATAAGCTGAGCAATGCAAAATTAAGGTCCCAAGTAGGGGCAGGGTCCCTGAATGGCGGATTGGTGTGAAGCAATCCCCTGAAAAACTTAGAGAATACAGGGTGAGCTGAAAGAGAAGAAGGCTTGCCTGCTGAAAGAAAAGCAGAGACAGCTGCCAGATGCTCCCTTAGTGTAGCTGGTCTGAGTCCCAAGCTATTCAGATGAACCATATAGTCAAGGACTGTGGGCAGGTCAGCAGACTCTGGGGAGATATGCTTCCCAGAGCACCATATGGAGAATCTTTTCCATTTGGAATTATAAGTAGTTCTGGTGGAAGGCTTCCTAGAAGCCTGTAGAATATCCATAACACCCTGAGAGAGGTGTAAATCAGCAAACTAACTCTTCAAGAGCCAGGCCTTGAGATTCGGGGTACCAAACCCTCCCCTGAGCACAGGTTAACAGGTTGTAATTCCTGGGAAGAGACAAGGGAAGGTGGACTGCTAAGGACAACAGGAGAGGGTACCAGGGCTGTCTGGCCCAGTCTGGAGCAATCAGAATCACCTTGCAGGGTTGAGACCTGATTTTGACTAGCACATTGAACAGCAGCGGGAAGGGCGGGAAAACATACAGGAACTTCCCTTCCCAATTGAGAACCAGGGCATCCAGGGGGACTGAGCCCAACACTGGGGGCCTGCAGCAAAAAAGGGGAAGCTGGTGATTGTCTGGGGCTGCCCCATCTGGAGAAGATCACCTCCAAAACCAGGGGATCCAGTGCCCATTCGTGATGGCCCTGAGATATCCTGCTGAGAGCATCTGCCAGGACATTGTCCTTGCCTGGGAGGTGTACTGCTATAAGGGAAGTGTTCAGGGAATAGGCCAGAGACCACAACTTCATTGCTTCTGTGCACAAGGCCGAAGACCAAGTGCCCCCCTTGCTTGTTGATATACCACATTGCGGTGGTGTTGTCTGTCCTGATCTGAACAACTTTGTTCTGAACAGACTTGGAAAAAACTTGGAAGTGCTAGAAACACTGCTCTGAGTTCCAACAGACTGATGTGAAGCAGAGATTCCTGAGAGGACCACAACCCTTGGGTGGTTAGGTCTCCCAAGTGAGCCCCCCACCCCAAGAGGGAGGCATCTATAGTAAGGATTAAAGAGTGAGACTGAGTGACAAAAGGAACTCCCTGTCTTAGATTGTCCTGATCCTGGCACCACTGCAAAGTCTGAATCAGGGTTTGAGTCACTGGTATCAGTTTGGTCAGAGGGTCCTTTTTCTGAGACCAAAAGGCTCTCAAGCGGAACTGAATGTCCCTCATCTGAAACCCTGCTCCCTGCACCACTGCTGTAGAAGCAGCCATGTGCCCCAGGAGCTGCAGAAAATGCCTTGCTGGTCGAGACACCAATAGGGTGAATGAAGAGGCCAGTGTGATAAGGGTCCTTGCCCTGTCCAGGGGAAGGAAGGCTCTTGCCTTTTTTGTATCTAGCTCTGCGCCTATGAAGGTGAGGAGCTGAACAGGCTCTAGAACTGACTTTGAAAGATTCAGAAGGAAACCTAGAGAGGTGAGCAATTGCTGAGTTACCTGTAGGTGTAACTTGACTTGGTCTGGGGAGTGGCCCACTATGAGCCAGTCGTCCAGGTATGGGAAGATGGCAATTCTTTGCCTTCTTAGGGAAGCAACTACTACTGCCAGACATTTTGTGAACACCCTTGGAGCAGAGGTTAGGCCAAAGGGCATTGCTCTGAATTGGTAATGGCCTGAGGGCAGCTCGAACCTGAGGTATTTTCAATGGGAGCTTCTGATGAGAATATGGAAGTAGGCATCTTTGAGGTCCAGGGAGACTAGCCAGTCCCCTGGCCTTAGAGAGGGTAGAATTATTCCCAGAGTCAACATTTTGAACTTTGGCTTTAACAGGTGCTTCTTTAAATATCTGAGATCCAGGATGGGCCGCCATTCTCCTGTCTTTTTGGGGGTGAAGAAGTACCTGGAGTACAGTCCTTTCCCCTGGTGTAGGGGTGGAACCCTTTCTACAGCTCTGAGAGCCAGGAGGGAAGAGACCTCTGCCTCTAGGGTAAGTGCCTCTGAGGTATTTGCAGGTGAAAAGGATCTGGTTTTCATCTTTGGAAATTTCTTGAAGCTGAGAACCAGTCCCTGGCTTACTACTACCAGGACCCATTTGTCTGATGTTAAAGACTTCCAGTCCTGGACAAAGTAAGCCAGCCTGCCCCCTACAGGTGGTGGAGAATCGTCCCTGGCAAACCCATCAGGGTGCCTGTTTGGCAGGGGGTTTAGGCTGAGGGGTGGAAGCAGGCCTGCTTGTACCCCTTCTGCCTCTCCCTCTAAAGAACCCCCTCTGAGCATAGGCAGAAGAGGAGGCCTGGGCTTGGTAAAAAGGCATATGAAAAGGCCTACCCCTGCCCCTGGGATGCTGCCTCTGAGGAGTGGCTTGCCTTTCCTTGGCCTGAGCACTCCTATAGGAGGTCCTGTATTCATCCATTTTCTTCATGTAGTTCTCTGTTTGCTCCCCAAACAGAGAATTACCCACAACAGGAAAATCCGTGGCCTTAGTCTGGGTATCCTGAGACAGGCTAGTACATCTGAGCCAAGCCATCCTACGAAGTGCCACAGATGTAGCCATGACTCTAGATGAAACATCACTGGAGTCCACTGCAGCATGAAATTGCACCTTGGATGCCTCAATACCATCAGCAGCCACCTGCTCCAGCTCCTTGGCAAGCTGGCCAGGGACCTGTTTAGCTAAAGCCATGACAGTGTCCCATCTAGATTTCTGATATCTAGCTGTATAGGCCATATAATTGGCCTGCCTGAGTCCCAAGGATGCTGCCATGTACTGTTTCTTTGCCATGGCATCAATCCTCCTGGAGTCCCTATCTGGGGTGTGAAGCCAAGGGTATATTGCCTTATCACAGGCTGCAGCCTGCACTACCAACATGGCTGCATTGCTGGGCAAGAACTCCAGTATCTCGAGCCTGACAGAGTATACCTCTTGTCCATTCTTTTATCCACAGGAGGTATAGAATTAGGAGTCTTCAAAATCTTAAATGTCTGTTTCCCAAAAGGCTTGTGTAAGGGAATAGACAGCCTCCTGGACTCTGGGATATCCATCATTTCCACATAGTCAGGCTCCTCCTGGTCATCCACAGCTTCTTCCATAGGAAGCTGAAGGGTTTCGGCCACTTTCTTGTAAAACAAGAAATGGGAGGGGGACTCAGAAAGCCTAGGAGGAGACACTCCTGAAGGTCTGTCTGGGGAGATGTCCAGGTCAATGGGCACATCCAGACTTTCATAACCACATTCACTTTCCTCATACTATCCTTCCTCTTCCTCCGGTTCATACTATTCTTCCAAATCCTAATCCGGAACCGGCCAAACCGAGCGCCTTCCTGATGGTGCTGGTTCGGTCGGAACCGGGGAAAGTGACTGCACAATTTTTATCGCTTTGGCTATTTCATCAGCGGTTGGAGAAGAAACTTTTGGATCCACACCAGCTGATTTTTCCCTTCTTTTTCTCTTAACCGGAACCGACGACTCAGAATCGGTTCTCCTTCTGCCCGAAGAAGTTTGGCCCTGGTCAGAGGGAACTCCTTCTGGTTCGGTTTGAACCGAACCGGGCTGGCCATCCGGGTCAGCGGACTTTTTGGCCTCCCTTTCCCTGAGCCTACCAACTCTCTTTTCTAGGGTAGCTGCAGGAACATTTTTACAAATCTGGCAGTCTGAATCGAGGTGGTCAAACCCCAGACAATAAACACAGGTGGTGTGGGGGTCAGCATTAGCAAAGACTTCCCCACACACATTACAGTGTTGAAACCCAGTGGGCCCGGTTTTTCTTTTGGGTTTCTCAGACATGGTGCCAGTCCTAACAAAACTTACCCTTTTAATGGCAATCCGCCAGGCAAGACACTCTTATCGGTTCCTGACCGTGTTACGGGTCATGGAAAAAACCGTAATAAAAATCAGGTTTTTTTAGAACAGATAAGAACTGGTAACCACACTCTAAAAGTAGAAATAAAGATTTTTTAAACAGCTTGATCAGTTCAAACCGAACCGATGACCCGTTTACAAGTTCCACACAGAATAGAAAACAATATAAACCTATCTAGTACTCACGAATACCACAGACAGAGACTGAACCGACAGGTTGCGGGTTTAAATTCGGTCGAAAACCGAGAAAAACGGTACTTTAACCGACAAATTGAACCGAGCAAAGGAGAAATCTCCAGAGCGACTGTTCAGTGAGGCGGAGTAAGGAATCTGACGGTTTGAGTTCAAACAGCAACAGACAGAGTCTCAACCGAGCTCGAGCTCAGCGTTCCATGTCTGGCATGGAAAGTTAACTCTCATCTCCGGGGCAGTTCGAAGGTTGGGACTCTCTGCTATTGCCAGAATACAGCAAGCCTTCATGTTGTTTGAATTGATAGTGGCCTGAGGGCAACTCGAACCTGAGGTACTTTCTGTGGGAGCACCTGATAGGAATGTGAAACAAGGCATCTTTGAGGTCCAGGGAGGCTAGCCAATCCCCTGGCCTTAGAGAGGGAAGGATAATTCCCAGAGTTACCATTTTGAACTTTGGCTTCAAAAGACGTTTGTTCAGATATCTTGGGTCCAGGATGGGCCGCCATTCTCCTGTCTTTTTGGGGGTTAGGAACTATCTGGAGTACAATCCTTTGCCCCTGTGTAGGGTGGGAACCCTCTCTATAGCTCTGAGAGCTAGGAGAGAAGAAACCTCTGCCTCTTGGGCAACTGTCTCTGAGAGATTTGCAGGTGGAAAAGATCTGGTTCTCATCTTGGGAAATTTTTTGAAGCCGAGAACCAGTCCCTGGCTTACTACTTCCAGGACCCACTTGTCTGATGTAAGAGACTTCCAGTCCTGGACAAAGTAAGCCAACCTGCCCCCTACTGGTATGGGAGAATCGGCCCGGGCAGATCCATCAGGTTGTCTGCTTGGCAGGGGATTTAGGCTGAGGGGTGGATGCAGGCCTGCTCATTCCCATTCTGCCTCTCCCTCTAAAGAACCCCCTCTGTGAAAAGGAAGAGGAGGAGACCTGAGCTTGGTAAAAAGGCCTTTGGAAAGGCCTGCCCCTGCCCCTGGACTGCTGCCTTTGAGGAGTTACTTGCCTTTCTTTGGCCTGGGCACTCCTGTAAGTGGTCCTGTACTCATCCATCTTCTTCACATGTAATTCTCTGTCTGCTCCTCAAACAGAGAATTACCAATTACAGGAAAGTCCATGGCCTTAGCCTGGGTATCCTGTGAGAGGCTAGTACATCTGAGCCAAGCCATCCTCCGAAGAGCCACAGATGTAGCCATGACTCTTGATGATACATCACTGGAGTCTACAGCAGCATGAAACTGTACTTTCGATGCCTCAATCCCATCTGCAGCCACCTGCTCCAGCTCCTTGGCAAGCTGGTCGGGGGTCTGTTTAGCCAGAGCCAGCACAGTGTCCCACCTGGACTTCTGGTATATGGCTGTATAGGCCATATAGTTAGCCTGCCTGAGTCCCAAAGATGCTGCCATGTATTGTTTCTTTGCCATGGCATCAATCTTCCTGGAGTCCTTGTCTGGGGGGTGTGATGCCAAGGGAATATTTGCCTTATCACAGGCAGCAGCCTGCAAAATCCCAACATGACTGCATTGCTGAAAAAGGAACTCCGTGTCTGAGCCTGAGAGAGTGTACCTCTTGTCCATTCATCTGTTCACAGGAGGTATAGAATTAGGAGACTTTAAGAAAGCCTAGGAGGAGAAACACCTGAAGGTCTGTCTCAGGAGATGTCCAGGTCAATAGGCACATCCAGACTTTCACTATCACCATAATCATCCTCATTCTCTCCCTCCTCCTCCTCCGGTTCATAAAATTCTTCCAAAGTATAATCCGGAACCAGGGGAACTGACCGAACCGAGCCCCTGCCAGATGGTGCCAGTTCGGCTGGAACCGAACGAAGCACTTGAACAATCCTTATCGCCTTGGCTATCTCATCGGCAGTAGTAGTATGAAATTCTGGGTCCGAACCGATCGATTTGTCTTTTCTTTTTCCCGGGAACAGATTCCTCGGAATCGGCTCTCCTTTTGCCCAAAGAACTACCACCCTGGTCAGAGGGCACTCCTTCTGGTTTGGTCGGAACCGAACCGGGCTGGCCATCCGGGCCTCCCTTTCCCTCAGTCTACCTAATCTCTTTTCCAGGGTAGATTTGGGAAAATTCTTGCAAATTTGGCTGTCTGAATCGAGGTGGTCAAACCCCCAACAATAAACGCAGGTGGTGTGGGGATCAGCCTTGGCAAAGACTTCCCCACACACACTGCAGTGTTGAAACCCAGTGGGCCCGTTTTTTTTCTTGGGTTTCTCAGACATGGCCAATCCTAACCAAAAACTTACTGTTTTTTCGGCAATCCGCCAGGCAAGACTCCCCTATCGGTTCCTGACCGTGTCACGGGTCTTGGAAAAAGATGCAATTAAATCCGTTTTTTTTTTTTTGAACCGATACGGACTGGTTACCAACTCCAAAATAAGCATAAGATTTTTTACTTCAAACTGATCGGTTCAGCCGAACCGATCCACAATTTACAAGTTCCACACAGAAACAGCACAAAAAACCTATCTAGTACTCACGGTACCACAGACAGAGACTTGAACCGACTAAGCGGTAACGGCAATTCGCTAGAAACCGACTGAAAACCGACACTTCAACCGATTTTTTGAACCGAGCAGCAGGAGAAATTTCCGGAGGGACTGTTCAGTGAGGCGGAGTAAAGAATCTGACGGTTACAGTTCAGACAACAGCAGACAGGGGCTTCAACTGAGCTCGTGGTGAACATGCCATGCTAGTCATGGAAAGTTTAACTCTTTGTTCTCTGGGGCAGTTGAAAGGCAGGACCTAACTGCATATGTCAGAATACAGCAAGACTTCATGTTGTTTGAAATTCTATGCATTTGCAAGGAGGTTAACTCTTTGTTCTCCAAGGCAGCTGAACAGGTCAGTCATACTGCATTAGTCAGAATACAGCAAGACTTCATGTTGTTTGAAGCAGAGAGTGTGTGACAGAGGCAGACAGACTGGCTGCCTACTGGGTGGAAGGTCTGGGGAAAACTGCGAAACTGGGAGAGAATCCCTCTCGGACAATTCTGATGACCTTTAGGTCTGCTGTAATGGATTTCCACTGGTTGTAAAACCGAATTAGATGCCCCTATCGCCAAGAGGCACCCCCCCCCCCAAACTCCCAGACAGCTAGGGTGGCGACTGGGCTGGATCCACAGAGATTAGTATACGGTGCTTTCGGATCCTGTGTCCTCTACTGTGTTCTCTTAGTGTTAGGGGTTGATATCTGAAAAGGACACATAGGCCACTACCTTGACAGGACTGTTTGTCACGAGGATGTTGTGTGGTTTAAGTGGCAGCCCTATTGTTTTGAGTGGCCTTTAACCAATCACAGTCAAGGAGACGTTAACCACCTGCTGCCAGTGGCAGAGACGCAGGTGTCTATAAAAGCTTTAGCTGATTATTGGGCTAAATGCCCCTAGCAATGGAACGTTAGATTTTGGGAGGCTCTTGACCATTGCATTAAGTGTGTTCCCACAGGGTGTACTCGTACTGAGGAATGTAGGAACTCAAGATGTAGGAGTCTGCTTTGGTCCACAGATGAATACTGCAATGTTAGATGGACCCCATATCCCTGAGAAAAAGGAACTAGAACGAAGATCTTCCATCACACTGATTCAGAGGGTTTGCATTCCAGCCCATAAAATGAGTCATCCACTGTGTCTTTGACAAAGCAGAAGGAGAGACTCATCCAGATCCACTTATACCCCCCAAATAGCTCCCAAGGGCAGGTCAGGACCAGGAAGACGTCACCACCTGGATCGGGGAGAAATGCAGCACCACACATGATGCCACACTCTGCACCACACCCAGTGCCACAAGGACTGCTGGCCAGGCGCTGCTGCACCGCCAACAGCGCCTGGCGATATGGACGTCACCGCATGGCGCCATGGACAGCACAGGCGCTGCAAGGTGACACTGCACCGCCTAAGGCAGCAGCACTCAAGAGCTCACGGCACCAGAATCGCTGCTGGAACTAGACCTGATGAAAGGGGAAGAAGAAAGCGGTACCCATACCGGCCCCTGCAGAGGAAAAAGGAGAGTGGGGTAGGCACAAGGGGTCGGCGTTGATGCGTTAGCACCAAAGAGGGCACCACGCACAATCTGGCCTGGCAGTGCCCAGTGGCCCCAAGGTCCGAAGGCCCTGGACCCAGGACCACAGCCAGGAAAACTGGGCAGACGCTGTACCCCCTGCTCTAAAAGATCGGCCCAGAGGTGAAACTGCTCATCGGAACCCTATCGGGGACAGAGATGGAACCGGTGTCCAAGATTACAACCGTTAAGAGTGCAGCCACAGGGAACCCACCAGAGTTGGTTCAGGCTACCACTGTCAACCAGCGACGATCAATGCGCAGACATACAAGAGAGCGACCTCGAGAAGCACCAATTATTGCGGACTGTCTCCCCCCACTGTGGTCAGACCAACACTCCGAAAAGGGCGGCGGACCGGACACAGCCCCACTGCCATCATAGCTTTCAAACGAAGTCTCCCTACCGTCAAAGCACACATAAGAGTTCAAATCTGCTCAAACTCACATCATCTGATGAGAAAAACTGATCAATGATCTCATAAGCCAGTTTGTAGATGTCTTCATTTTCATGGTTTTGCAGTTGCTCTATTTTCTCCAAACCTACAAATGCAATACAAATGCACAAACAAACCATTTTAGAATACCACAGACTTACACAACAGTTTTTTTTTCAATTTGCAAAACAGTTCATGCCATCTTGAAATAATAGTGCAAAGTATGAAATTCACTGAAACTAATTTTTTTTTTTTTTTTTTTAAACATTAATTTTGCTCCTTTTCACTTTGGCTGGCCTTGTGGCCCACTCAGGACCCTACAGCATCCCAGTCCAATTACCTTCTCCATTCTCCTGGGACTTACCTTATTCCCCACATTACTTCCAAGGCTTGCCCCCTCAAGGCAGGGCCCTTGAACTGGCCCATGTTCCTTTAGAGACATCTTGTCGCCAGTGGACAGCTGCCCAGGTCGACAGGGTGCGGGGTCTGCAGATGCTGTAGGTCTGTCATTTGGCTGAGGTTCCCTTTTCACCCCCTCCCTTTTCCTCCTACCCCCATGAAGACACAATGCAGAGAGTGGGTATCAGCATGGTATGCGTCAGCAACCTTGCTCCACCCAATAAGCTCTTCCTTCTTCTGACTGCACCACCAACAAAGGACACCCAGGTAGTGGTCAAGCGGCAGGGAACCCTCTCTCTACAGAGCAGATCATCCTGTGGGAAACTTGACCCTCTTCCCCCGGCCAACCGTCTGATGACTCAGGCTCGTTCCTGAACCCAGCATCGTGAGTGTTAGTGCTACCGCTGCTGTGCTAATGGGCCAGCATTAAAGCGAATCTTTCGAACACCAGTGGACACCACTGAGGCAGGAAACACGTAGCAAAGAGTTGCCTACCCAAGGACCTAAATCATCCACTAATTTAATTTATTCCATAAAGTGTTCTATAAGTTTACTTCCTAGTATAGATGAGTTGCAGAACACCCGCAACCCTGGCCACTCACATGGAAGCTTGACGTGCCATATCTGCATCAAATTATAAATGTAAAATTTATGCACTAAACATATCATTGATATGGAAAATACAGGAGTTTGGTTTATATCAGAATATTAAATATTGTTTTCAGAGTCTTTCAAAAAAATGGAGTTAACTGTTCTGAGATTGTGTGATATATGGTCTAATGGTCAGAGCCCAGCTTGGGATCCAGGAGATCACAGGCCAAAACCAGAATAACAATGCTCATGCTCTTGGTTTGCAGTGAACCCCCCAACTTGCTTGTTTTGATTACTGTTTGGCTATATTTACCTTTACAGTTTTTTTTTCCCCTGTATGTATTTTAGCCTAGAAACAAAGAATTTAATGGCAGATAAGGACCGCTTGGCCCACCCAGTCTGCCCATTTCCCTACCTAATGGATAAGCTACAGATCCTAGTTAACCAGCAGCCTACTTCTTTCTACCCCAACCCCCTAGAATTGCCTTATGACTGTCCAATGCATGCTTGAATTCAACCGCTGTTTTTGACTCCACAACCTCCTCCTCCTCCAGAAGGCCGCTCCATGCATCCACAACCCTCTCTTTGAAAAAATACTTCCTTACGTTACCTCAAAACCCCCGCCCAACAATCTTCAAATTGTGTCCCCTTGTTCTTGTACACCTCTTTTTTTGAAAGATGCTACCCTCTTGGACTTTGTTGATTCCCTTGAGGTACTTTAATGTTTCTATCATGTCCCCCCTCTCCCTCCTTTCCTCGAGGCTATACATATTAAGCTCCTTTAGTCTCTCTTCATATGTCTTCCAGTGCAGACCCTGCACCATTTTAGTTGCCCTCCTCTGGACAGCTTCCATCCTGTCTATGTCCTTGCGGTGATTGGGTCTCCAGAACTGCATGCAGTACTCCAGATGGGGTCTCACCAGCTGTCTGTACAGAGGGATAACAACTTCCTGTTTTGTACTGGTGATGCCTCTTCCTATGCATCCCAGTATCCCCCCAGCCCTCCTTGCTGCCCTCTCACATTGCTTGCTCACCTTTAAGTCATCTGATATGACTAGCCCCAGGTCCCTTTCCATTTGTTATTGTTAGTATCTCACCCCTCATTGTGTACTCTTCCCTTGGGTTTTTGTTTCCCAAGTGCATTACCTTGCACTTCTTAGCACTAAATCTAAGCTGCCATACATTTGACCATTCCTCTAACCTTGCCAAGTCCTTCTCATCCTTTCCACCCCCTTGTGCATCAACTCTGTTGCAGATCTTTGTGTCATCTGCAAAGAGACATGCCTTCCTTCAGTCCCTCTGCAATGTAAACATAAAAACACTGAAGAGGACAGTCCTAATACTGGACCCTGCAGTACCCCACTAGTAACCCCCCTTTCTTCAGAGTGGACTCCATTTACTATTACCCTCTGTGTCCTATTCTCCAGCCAATTCTTTACCCAGGCTGTCATCTTGGGACCCACTCCCAGGCTGGCTAACTTGTATAGTAATCTTTTGTGTGGGACTGTGACAAATGCCTTGCTAAAGTCTAGGTAGGCCACGTCCACAGCACCTCCCTGATCTACTACTTTTGTCACCCAGTCAAAGAAATCTATTAGATCCGTCTGGCATGACTTTCCCACTGTGAATCCATGCTGCTTTGGGTCCTGTGCCTCTCTGGCCTCTAGGTACTCGACAATTCTTTCCTTCAGAAGTGATTCCATCATTTTCCCTATCACTGAAGTTAAACTAACAGGTCTGTAGTTTCCTGCTTCTGCCCTGCTCCCACTTTTGTGAAGGGGAATCACATCTGACCTCCTCCAGTCCTCAGGTACGGCCCCATTCTCCCATGATTTGTTAAAGAGGGTAGTCAGTGGTGTCACTAGTTCTACCCTTAGTTCTTTTAGAATTCTGGGATGAATCCCATCAGGCCCTATTGCTTTGTCCACCTTCAGTTTTAAGAGTTCTTTCGGAACCCTTTCTTCTGTAAATGGGCTGGTATCAACTTCTGCATCCAGAGTGTTTCTATAGTTTGTTTTAGGTACCTGCCCCTCTTCATTTGTAAATACTCAGCAAAAATATTTGTTTAGTATCTCTGCCTTTTCACCGTCACCCTCTGCCCACCCCCCCCTTTATTAAGACTCACTATCCCTCCACTGGTCTTCCTTCGCTCCCTGATGTACCTAAAAAAGGTTTTATCCCTCTTCTTAACTGAGTTGGCTATCTTTTCCTTGGTTCGGGCCTTTGCTGTTCTGACTGCCTTCCCAGCTTCCTTTTGCTTTAACTGATACAATTCTCTGTCCCTCTTCTGTGATTCCTTGTACTTTCTGAATGCTTTCTTTTTCTCTTGAACCTTCACTACCACCTCCTTTGAGTACCACAGTGGTTTCTTACATCGTTTTGTTTTATTTGCTTCACACAAAGGCTTATTACCTCTGTGATGGCAGTTTTTATTATTTCCCATTGTTCTTCCACCCCTCCTTCCTGCCCATTTGCTAGTGCATTCTTTAGGCACTCACCCATTTTGGCAAAGTCAGCCCTCCTGATAAGTCCAGTACTTTTGCCTTTGTATGGCTTGACTCTATTGCTGTGTTTACTGTGAACCATACTGTTCGATGGTCACTAGTTCCCAGATAGCTACCCACATCTGCGATCCTCTCTCCATCTCCATTTGAGAGAACCAGGTTTAACATTGCTCCCTCTCGAGTGGGTTCCAATACTAGTTGTCTAAGGCATGCCCCCTGTAGGGCATCTAGAATAACCCCACTCTTAGAAGTGACTGCTGCAACTGCACTCCAGTTAACATCTGACATATTCAGATCACCCATCAGCAATATCTCCCCTTTTTCTGCCATTCTAAGTATACTCTATCATTTCCTTGTCCATTTCTCCCCGGGAATCTACTACCCTTGTGCGGATTGTGGTGCCATTGCCTGTCTCCAAATTGACCCACAGTGCTTCTTCTCCTCCCTGTTTACCCTTTTGTTCTGTTGCTTTGATTCCTTCCCTTATGTAGAGAGCTACTCCTCCTCTTTCACCCTCCCTGTCCCTCCTGTAGATAGTGTATCCTGGTATGTTTACGTCCCTGTCATGGTTCTGTGTGTACCATGTTTCTGCGACTGCCACGATATCCAGATGTTCCTCTTCCATCAAGGCCTTAATTCAGGAAACTTGTTACCCAGACTACGGGCATTGGTACTCATTGCTCTCCATTTTTTGGATGGCTTTACCTTCTGTAGCAGCATCCCCCACTGACCTTTCTACCTAGGTCTTTTTCTCATTTAGTGCCCTGTTTTATAGGGGGAGACTGGGATTTTCCTGCTGCTTATCAGTGCCTCCCCCCTTGACTAGTTTAAAAGCTTGCCAATGAAGCATTTAAACCGACTGCCCAAAAGACTTGTTCTCTTCCTGGAGAGATGCAGACCATCCTGCCAGTATAGGCTGGTGTCCCACCAGGTGGAACCCCCGTCCCCAATGAAGCCAAACCCCTATGCTCCACACCATTTTTTCAACCATTCATTAAACTGCATGGTGCAAACTACCCTCGCCTCACCCATGCCACTGACTGGCAGCACCTTTGAGAAGGATACTGTGTGTGCTACTTGTCTTAGGCCCCTCCCCAACTCTACAAAGTCCTTCTGCACTGCTCTAATCTCATGATGAGCCAAGTCATTTGTCCCTAGGTGGACAATGACATCCAGCTCAGACTCCTGTGCAACTGTTCTCATGATCCTAAGGATGCGCTTCCTGTCCCTCCAAGCCATGGCACCAGGCAGGCACCTTACTTCAGTTTTCCCTGCTCCCCACAGTTCTGTCCCCCTAATAATCGAGTCCCCCACCAGGAGCTACTTTCTTTCCCCGTGGTGCCCTCTGCCTCCTTCCTGAGGGCCCCCCTTGTGACAGTTGTCTGCAACCTCCTTAGTCTCCTCTGCGGGTGCATCCATAGGGGAACTATGCTCCCCCAGAATGGTGTATGGATTGTTGAGTGGAACAACTGACTGGGTGTGCCTCTGTTCCACCACCCTTACCCTCCCTGAGCCCACTTTGGTCTAACTACTGTGCTTTCTTCACAACCTCTGAGGTAGTTGTGGTGGCTCTGGTGCTCCCTGGATGGGGGAGGTTCCCTTACTACTGTCCATTGCGGCCTGAAGATGGGCAAATTCCTCCCTCAGGGCAGAGAGTTGTCTGCAAACAGGGCAGCATCTCAGCCTCCAGAAAGACTCCCGGAAGACTGCTGCCCCACAGCCATTACATTGTACTACTCCCCACATGTCTGTCTACCTTGTTTATTTTTTTTGTGTGTGTGCGCGATTGGTTTGTTATATAGAAATATATATATTATACAATGTGTATGCTTATATTGTCAGTGCAGTGTGCTAGAGAGGATATGACAGTGATATGCACCTTGCCCTCTTGAGGAATTGTCAGAACCCCAGGTATAAAGGAACTATTTCCAGGGGTGGGTGGTGTGGGGGTGGGAAGGGTTTGGGCCTAAACTGTGCCCTCACGAAACAGTCAGCTAAAAGTTCTGACCTACCACTGCGATGAGTGCCTTCCTGTCAGCAAGATGCCCTACACGACAATTTGACAGAGAAAATACCCTGCTAATCAAACAGAGAAAAATCAAAACATCCAAGTCAGACACAGGTAAACCTCCCCAGCCCCAAAACAGCCTGGTGACTTGTGCTCTGAAAGCAGACAGCCCCAAAACATGTCAACTGTGCACAAGGACAGACACAGTAAACAGTATTCAGTCCCTGTGGGTTTAAACTCTTCCTGCACTGAAAATCTTAACAACTGTAACAAAAGTAAAGCACGGTCCACCTCCCTCTGTTGATTGAACGACTGCCTTTTCTGATAATTCCAAGTTCCTCATTTCACCTTTCAGTTAGAAGTATCCTCCACCTGAAGAATATTAACTTTCCTAAGGAATCTGCTTCAAACCAAAGACAATTGTAAATTGTAAGGTTCACCTCCCTCTGTTGTGAGCACATCTCGCTGTCTTGCAAATCCTATGTCCAGTGTTGCAGCTTCCAGCCAGAGGTAGCTTCACCCGAAGAATATTAGGTTATCCTGTATATAACTATTCCTGTTGGACTATGTTAACCTGTTGAACACTGTTATCCTCCATAGGACCCTCATGAAAACAAGATTCTGCAGCTCATGAGGTTATCCTGGTTGGAGTAATTTCAAATAAATTATCTAATTAAATAAATAAATCAACCTCATTAGAGTAAAACAGTCAGATACTAACGGTATGATCTTGAACAAGTCAGTTAACCTCTCAGTGCTCCAATGTATGCAGTTGTGGACAAGAGAAGCAAGACTACACTGTAGACAAGATGCTGCATCAAAGCATGGCAATCATTTGCAAACAAACAGTGAAACAAATGTTAATACTTTACCCTCCACATTCCTCAATAAGATTAGCTATGGTGTCTGCAGCTTCATCAGCCATTTTCAAGATATTACTTAAGCCATCTAATACCACTTGCACCACCTGCGCGTCCTTTACTGTTAGTAGACCACAAAAAGGTGGAATTACATTCTGCTGTATTAAATATGCCACCTAGAGGAAGAGAATTACAGTGATTTAAACATAATTCTCCAACTACCTACACTTCACTACAAAGTCTTCTCCCCAAATAACAGAAAAAACAAACAAAAAAAACACGTAAAATGCTACCTTAAGGTAGCCACCATTTTCACAAGAACTTTATTATTCTCATTTTTAACATTGCCCTTTCTGCCAGTAAAAAAAGAAGAAAAAAACAGCCTTTATAAGGAACAGCAACCCTGTGATGATCATTCTAGATAGCCTCCTTTCTCATACAACTACCTGCAATCCAATCAGTTTCAAAACTTTCTGTTTAACAATTGAGTTTTCTTGTTTGTGCATACGCAATTGTGTGTGTACTTCTGTTCTCTCACTTGAACAGAAAGAGTTCTTTGAATTTAGTTTTAGTAGTAGTAAAAATTTTTATTTTTGTACAGTACAAGTGGGTAAATAAGAACAGGTTACTCACCTCTAACAGTAGTTCTAGGAGTGGTATATGTTGTTCATCCACACTGTTTGGCATGTCCCTTTCCCCTTTAAATCTTGCCGGAAGTCTTCAAGCTGGCTCCTCCCACTCGGGTGGTATAAACCTCGGTTCTGCCCCGTGATGCCAGATCTTAGCCCGCTGGAGGCCAGGCTGTGCGTCTAAAGCCAGGGAGGTCGAGTGGGTGTGTGTGGATGAACAATAGAGACCACTCCCAGAACTACTGTTACAGGTGAGTAACCTGTTGTTCTAGGAGCGTGGGTATGTTGTTCATCCACACTGTTTGGCAGACTCCAAGCAGCTCTCCAGGAGAAGGGAGGCAGGGTGTACACCCCCTTCTTGGGAAATAAAGATTGGAGAACCGAGGCCCCAAAACCAGCATCCCGGTGTGACTCAAGGTCGATGTGGTAGCGAGTAATGAAGGTGTTTGCCGACTTCCAGGTAGCATCCCAACAGATTTCCTGGATAGGGATGTCCCTGGAAGCAGCCACCGATGCAGCAGTATGGCGGGTAGAATGAGCTCTTATCCCACTGGGAGGCTCCTTGCCTGCCAACTCATAGCACAGACCTATGCATGATGTAATCCACCTTGCAATGGTCTGTTTGCCTGCAGGTCTGCCAAGCGGCTTCAGCGTAGGTGACAAACAGCTGGTGAACCTTTCCATGAAATTTCCGCCGTTCGTTCCTTATAATAGAAGAGCGCACGTCTCAGGTCCAAGGTATGGAGCCTGTACTCGGCGTCCGAGGTATAGTTAGGGCAGTATATCGGCAGAGTCAAGACCTGGTTAAGGTGAAACTCTGACACCACCTTCGGAAGGAATTTCAGGTGGGGGCGCAGGACAACTTTGTCCCTGTGAAAGACCAGATAAGGGGAGTCCACCGACAATGCCTGGAGCTCCCCTGTCCTTCTGGCTGACGTGGTAGCCACCAGGAAGGCAGTCTTCCACAAGTGTGAGAGTGCACACTTGTGCATAGGTTCGAATGGCTTGCCCATGAGCTTTGCCAAAACCAGCAGATCCCACAGAGGTGGAGGTTCACGCACAGGAGGATATGTGATCCCGGGCTTCTGAAAGCGCCCTGATCACTGTCTCCTCGCCAATGTCGGCTGACCGGCCTACGCCCGGTAAGCAGAAATGGCTGCCAAGTGCACCCTAAGGGTCAATGACTGCAGACCCCCTTTGGAAAGAGACCAAAGGTAGTTGAGAATGTTAGCCACAGAACAGGATAAGGGGTCCAGACTCTTACCTTGACACCAAAAGAAAAATCTCTTCCATTTGAAAGCATAACATTTCCTGGTCGATTCCTTACGAGATGCCTCCACCACAGTGTAGACATCCTCGGAAAGACCCATGGCCTGGAACTCTAGCTGCTCAGGTACCAGGCTGTGAGGTGCAGGGACTGAAGGTCCGGATGGAATACCTTCCCCTGGTTCAGTGATATCAGGTCCGGGTGTGTACAAAGCTACTCCGGGGGCCTGCAGCTGAGGCTGAGGAGATCTGGATACGAGAACTGGCCCGGCCAGCCTGGGGCTATCAGGATCATCTTCACCTTGTCCCTCCTCGTCTTCAGTAACACCTTGTGGATCAAGGGAAATGGGGGGAAAGTACAGAGGAGGCCTGGGGTCCACGGCCTTGAGAAGGTATCCCCCTGCAGTGAGCCCTGCTGAGGGGGGCGGGTATGGTACAGTCTCAGCTTGGTGTTTTCCCTGGAGGGTAACAGGTCCACCAGTGGTTTGCCCCAATGGGAGAACAGGCTGTAAACTACCTCTGGATGGAGAGAGCACTCGTGGGATGTCTGGCCTATGTGGCTGAGAGCATCCGCCAGCTGGTTCAAGGCTCCTGCCACATGGATGGCTAGGAGATCCGCCTACAACCGACTTACGAGGGTCCAGATGCGGAGCGCCTCCTTGCACAGCAGACGGGAGTGCGTGCCACCCTGTTTGCTGAGGTAGTACATGGTCGTGGTACTGTCCGTCTGGACTTGAACCACTTGACCCCGGAGCTGAGGAACGAAAGCTGACAGCGCCAGTCTGACTGCTGTGAGCTACAACAGGTTGCTGTGGCATCGGGACTCCTCGGAGGTCCAGAACCCGTGGGCTCTGTTGTCCCCCATGAGGGCTCCCCAGCCCATGAGAGAAGCACTGGTCGTAAGAACGACCGTCGGCTCAGGGCGGACAAAGGGGATCCCATCCTGCAACCATTCTGGGCAGTCCATCATTGGAAGGTGTCCCACATCTTCTGGGTTACAGTGATCAGCTGGTTGAAGTGATTGAGGCGCTAAGTCCACTGGGTGGCCAGCAACCACTGGAGGGGGCGCATGTGCCACCTGGCTCAACGGACCACTGAGGTGGACACCGTCATGTAACCCAGAAGGCGCAGAAAGTCCTGGGCAGGGCGCAAGTGCCCAACCAGAAACGATCGGACAAAGGAGGAGAGAACCTCCACCTGTCCGATGGGAGCCGAGCTCTGGCTTGGTGAGAGTCGAGCTCTGCCCCGATGAAGCCCATCACCTGAGAAGGCACGAGTTCTGACCTGGCCTCGTTGATCAGGAGACCGAGTTGAAAGCAGGTTTGGAGGGCCAGATCCCTGGACCTCTCCACCTCCTGAAGGGAGGAACCTGCCAAGAGCCAATCATCGAGATAAGGGTAAATTCGGACTCCTTGACACCGAAGATGGGCTGGCACCACTGCAATGCATTTGGTGAAGACCAGCGTAGCCAATGACAAGCCGAACAGCATGGTTCAGAACTCGTACAGGGTCCCATCGACCCTGAAGCGGAGAAACTGCTGGTGGGACGGATGGATAGGGACGTGAAAGAACGCGTCCTAAAGATCCAGAGAACAGAACCACATGTTGCACTCCAGGGATGGTATGATCTGGTTCAGAGTTACCATCCAGAAGGTGAGAGACCTGAGATACTGATTCAGGTCGTGGAGATTTAAGATGGGGCGCCAACACCCCGTCCGGTAGGGCACCAGGAAGTACCTGGAAACAAAGCCTGGGTCTGTTGGGAGGATCTGGCACTGGATCTATAGCTTCCTTGAGGAGGAGCTGACCTACGACGTCTCGAGGAGCCGACTGGGTGCAAGCTGAGATCCTTTCCTCCCGAGGGGCGTGGGCTTGGCTGGGAGGGTACTGCTCAAACTATAGGCAGTCCCTGACCGATCACTTTGAGAATCCACGTGTCCGAAGTGATATCAGACCAGGCAGAAAAAAGTGGAGGAGCCAGCCACCCACGGGAGGACCCAGAGCTGGCGTGACAGGAATGGGGGAAGGAGCCCCTACCCCATCACTGAGCAGGCTTGGAAGAGGAGGAGGACGCCCCTGCACCTCAGCCTCCCTAACGGCACTGTTGAGGGCCCTGCTTGGGCTGCGTGTGCCAAGCTTGAGCCTGCTGCTGCTGCTGCTGACCTCCTTGATAGGAGGGCTGTCTGACCGCAGGGGAAGAATGCCGAAATGGCTTCTTTTTCTTCTGTTGGTTCTTGCCCGAAGAAACCCTGGCAGAAGTGGCATCCAAGGTTGCATTGGACTGCTCTATACGCTGAAGGTGACCGGCCACTCCTGGACCGAACAAGTCGGTGCCTAGGAAGGGCACATCAGCAAGCTTGTACTGGGTATCCGCCGGGAAGGAGAAAAGCCTCAGCCAAGCCCCGTGGCGAGTGGCCACTGTGGCTGCTAAACAGCGGGCACAAGAATCTCCCATATCCAAGGCCGTCTGGAGCTTCTGTTTTGCGAGAGCACGGCCTTAGTCGCGGACTTGCTTGACTGTGGTTTGCATGTCCTCTGGTCGATGAAGAAGTACCTCATCTAATGACCCCAGAATGGCATGAGAGAAGTGTGCCATAATAACCGCCAAGCTGATCTGACGAAGGCCCAAAGAAGAGGCCGCATAGACCTTACGGGTAGAATGGTCCATATACTTGGACTCCTTGTCTGGGGTCGGTCAGTGTCGGATGAACTCCTAGTACGCCTGAACACAGAAGTGGTCACCAGGCTCTCGGCTAAAGGGTGCTCTGTGAACCCCACAAGGGGCCCCATGGGCACCGTGTACTTGTGGACCATGTGGGCAGATGGTGCTGGGCAGGAAGCAGGGCGCTGCCAAAGTTCAAAAGCCAGGCCCACGACAGCCTCGGCTACTGGAAAGGCCTCTGTCAGGGTAACCCCTTAAGGATGTTGGTGACACGGTACTCTGCCTTTTTCTGGATGGATTCCAGGGGCATTCTGGTAGAGTCGGAGATGAGGCGGAGGGCGCCCTGGAAAGAGGAAGGACCTTCGTTTAACCCAGCCATGGAGGACTCATCATCCCCGGGATGTGAGTGCAGTCCTGAGACATCCGAGTCTGAAGAGTCGGGATAAAGCAGTTTACCGCTCAAGTCACTCTCGATGTGCTGAGGGTGAACCGTGGTGTCTGTGACAGACAGCCGCCGGTGAAGTCTGGACGATCCTCTTTCGAGCGAGCCCGTCCCTGAGGATGCTTAGGCGGTGGTTCCACCTGGATAGGTGGAGAAACCGGTTTTGGCCGGACCAGAATGCGGGCTGGGCCCGCGGGTGGGGGAACCAAGGGAGTCTGTTCGAGGGGGTTGGCTTTGGCCTAGCAGGCGAAAGCCAAGTGATGGCCGGGGTGGATGGCGGAGCCGGCTTTTGTCCAGTCAAAATAAGCTGTTGCCACATGAGATCCTCACAGCGTCGGAGTTTCCAACGAAGCCTCTCCTCATCCGAGGAGGATGAGGACGATCTGTGGCATCGCCTCTTTTTAGAGCGTTTATGGCTCTTCCTCAGTGGCTCGGCCGAGGGGGTTCTAGACCGCGAAGAGAAGGCCGACTCGGTCGATCGGGAGAGACCAGAATCGGTGAGACCAGAGGGTCTGGAACCGGTTCCTTGATGGGGACACCAGCAGGCTGGGTCTCTTCATCAGGAAAAACGAGGACAGGAGTCCTCTCCAAGGAATCGTCGGGCTGAGCCGGCGATAAAGGGTTGATAGGATCAAGGACTATTTCCACTTTGTCGACCATTTCCTCGGTCCCCTGGCCAGACGGAAGGTCCATAAAGCCGGCGGCCGAGGATGCGATCTTGACCAAAGTTGAGAGCGCGGTTTCCAGGGACTCTGACCTTTCTCGGTCCCAGAAACATTTTCGTCGGGACGAAGACATCGGGTCCTTGTCGCTCTTCCAAGAGCAGGAGGAGTGCGAGCCCGAGGGCACCTCACCCCCAGGTGGGGAGAGACTGGCACAACTCCATGAAGGAGCCCGAAAAGGTGAAGCTAAGGTTCAGCGGAACGAAGAAGCTTCGACTGGCCGAAGCTTTAGCTGCTTCCACCTCGAATGCCTTCATTTGTTCCAGCTGTTTGGCGGATCCAGCCCACCTCGCCTCCTTCTATTTCACTGGTGGGTTCCTTTTCTCCGGTCTCTCCGCTTTAAATGTGCCATGCGGTCGTCCAGGACGTTGGGATAGAAGGCCAAGCAAAAAGTACATGTCGAGGTGTCATGTCCAGCACCTAGGCAGTAAACGCACATTAGGTGGGGATCGTTGCACATCTTCTGGCAGCACGGGCACTGGCGAAATCCGGGGGAAGATTTTTCCTCCATATCCGATGTGGTAGAATCGCAATCGCTAACTCAAACAAGTTTTAAAAGCAATTTCGGTAAATACCGACATTTTAAATCCAGCGCATACGAATTGCTGCAAGAGCACGAGGGAACCTGCATCTTTCAGCGGAAAGGAAGATCTGGCGTCATGGGGTGGAGCCGAGGTATTTACCACCTGGGTGGGTGGGAGGAGCCAGCCTGAAGACTTCCGGCAAGATTTAAAGTGGAAGAGGACATGCCAAGAAGTGTGGATGAACAACATATCCACACTCCTAGAAAAAGTTTTCCAAGTCAAGTATTTCAGTTCAGCTAAGGATAAAGGCTCAAAAGGGGGCTGCATAAGCTGTGCGATACAAATATTCAGGTCACAAGAAGGGATAGGTTCCCTAAAGGAGGATTAACATGTACTAAACCCTTGAAAATTTTCTTGAAAACTGGATGGGAAGCTAGGGAAGAGCCCTTACCAGCAGAAAGGAAGGCAGACACAGCTGCCAAATGTACCTTGAGAGTAGTAGGCCGGAGGCACAGACTATTAAGATATACCAAATAGTCCAGTACAGTGGCAATGTCAGCTAACTCTGGCTGAACATGCTTATGTGAACACCAAAAACCAAACCTCTTCCATTTGGAGTTGTAGGTCTTTCTGGCGGTAGGTGTTCTACCAACCTTTAAAATGCCCAGGACCGATTGAGAAAGGTGTAGGCTTGCATATTCTAGCTCTTCAAGAGCCAAGTCTTGAGCCTGAGAGTCTGAAAATTGGGGTAGAGAATCCCCCACTGTGAGGAGGTAAGAAGACTGAACTGTCTGGGAAGACACAGAAGCAGTGTTACTGACAGTGATAAGAGGAGAGGGTACCAAGGCTGCCTGGCCTAGTCTGGAGCCACTAGAATCACACTGCAGGGCTGAGATCTGATTTTGATCAGGACTCTGAATATCAGACGAAAAGGAGGGAATACATACAGAAACCTGCTTGTCCAATTCAGCAAGAGAGCATCCTGAGAGACAGGACCCAAAAGGGGTGGTCTGCAACAAAAGAGAGGGAGTTGATTGTCTAGGGCTGCAAAGAGATTCATCTCTGGAGTGCCCCATCTCTTGAAGATGACCTGTAGAACTAGGGGGTTCAGGGTCCATTCGTGGTGGCCCTGGGAGATCCTGCTGAGAGCATCTGCTAGAATGTTGTCCTTCCCTGGGAGACGCACAGCCACCATGGAAGCCTGAAGGGAATAGGCTAGAGACCATACTTTCATGGCCTCTGTGCACAAGGCCGAGGACGGAGTGCCTCCTTGCTTGTTGCTATACCACATGGTTGTGGTATTGTCTGTCCTGATCTGCATCACCTTTCCTTGAATAACAGTGGAGAATGTCTGAAGAGCCAGGAAGATGGCTCTCAATTTTGAGAAGATTTATGTGTAGAAGGACTCCTGGCATCACCAAGTTCCCTGAGCTGTAAGCTGATCTAGGTGAGCCCCCCAAGCTAGTAGGGAGGCATCTGTGGTGAGAATTACTGAAAGAGCCTGACTGATAAATGGGACACCTTGTCGTAGGTTGCCCTCCTCCAGCTACCACTGGAGGGCCTGGACTAGAGTTCGAGACACTGGAACCAATTTTGAGAGACGGTCTCTTTTCTGAGACCAATAAGATCTGAGATGAAACTGAATATCTCTCATCTGAAACCTTGCTCCCTGGACCACAGCTGTGGAGGCTGCCATGTGGCCTAACAACCGTAGAAAGTGGCTGGATGAGAAACTAGAGGATGAAAAGGGGAAGTCAGAGAGACCAGTGTTTGGACCCTTGAAAGAGGGAGAAATGCTCTTGCCTGCATAGTTTCTATTTTTACCCAATGAAAGTGAGAAGCTGGGCTGGTTCTAGAACAGACTTTTCCAGGTTCAGAATGAAACCCAAGGATTCTAGGAGGTTTTGAGCGACCTCCAAGGCTGACTTGACTTGGTCTGAAGACTGGCCCACTAGAAGACAGTCATCCAGGTATGGTAACAGAAGGATACCCTGTCTCCTGAGGAACGCCACCACTACTGCAAGACAGTTGGTGAACACCCTTGGAGCAGATGTTAGGCTGAAAGGCATACCTCTGAACTGGTAATGGCCTGATGGTAACTCGAACCTGAGGTACTTTCTGTGGGAATCTGATAGGTATGTGGAAGTAGGCATCCTTGAGATCCATAGAGGCTAGCCAGTCTCTTGGTCTCAGAGAGGGAAGAATTACTCCCAGAGTCGCCATCTTGAATTTTGGTTTTGTTAAATGTTTGTTCAGGTACCTTAAATCTAGATGGGTTGCCACTTTCCTGCCTTTTTTATGGTAAGGAAGTATCTGGAATACAGTCCTTTTCTCCTGTGACAAAGAGGTACCATCTCTACTGTTCGCAGAAGAGAGGAGACTTCTGCCTCTATGGCCCTTGTCTCCAAGGTAGAGGGAGGACTTAAGGACCTTGCTCTCAATTTTGGGAACCTTTTGAAACTGAGAGCAAGTCCCTGGCTCACTACTTCCAGCACCCATTTGTTTGAAGTAATAGACTCCCAGGCCTGGGAGTAGTGAGCCAACCTGCCCCCTACTGGGGTTGGGGAGGTGACCCTGACTGACACCTCAGGGTGTCTGTTTGGCAGGGGGCTCAGACTGTGTGGATGATGGGGTCCTGGTCATCCCACGTCTGCCTTTTCCCCGAAAGAACCCCCTCTGCTGAAAAGAAGAGGAGGAGGCCTGAGCTTGGTAGAAAGACCTTTGGAAAAGCCTGCCCCTGCTAGCCCTAAATTGCTGCCTCTGAGGAGTAGTCTGCAGCACTCCTATAGGTGGTCCTGTACTTGTCCATCTTCATGTAATTCCTTGTTTGCTCCCCAGACAGAGAATTACCAGTAACAGGAAAATCCATGGCCTTAGTCTGTGAATCCTGTAAAAGGCTGGTACATCTAAGCCAAGCAAACCTTCTCACAGAGATAGATTTAGCCATAACTCTAGAATGGACATCATTTGAGTCCACAGCAGCATGAAATTGTACTTTGGATGCCTCTATACCATTCACAGCCACCTGCTCCAGCTCCTTGGCTAGCTGGGGGGTGGTGGCATTCTTAGACAGCTCAGAACCGTATCCCACATAGATTTCTGGTATCTGGCTGTATATGTCATGTAGCTAGATTGCCTGAGCCCCAAAGAGGATGCCAAATACTGTTTCTTGGCCATGGCATTTCCTGGAATCCTTATCCGGAGATGCTAGGGAATATTAGCCTTGTCACAGGCTGCAGCTTGCAGTACCCCAACATGGCTGCTATGCACTGAAAGGAATTCCGAGACAGGACCTGATAATGCATACCTCCTGTCCATTCTTTTGTCCACAGGAGGAATGAAGTGGGAAACTGCAACAATTTCTGTGTCCGTTTCCCTAGGGATTTATGAAGAGGGATAGATACTCTCCTTGACTCTGGAACATCAATCATCTCCACGTAATCAGGTTCCTCCTGATCCTGATCAGCTTCTTCCATAGGAAGACGAAGAGTCTCAGCCACCTTCTTGTAAAACAAGAAGGGGACTCAGAAAGCCTGGGAGGAGAAACACTGGAAGGCCTGTCTGGAGAGATGTCAGGCTGTACTGGCTCATCCAGGCCAACCAACTCTTTGTCTTCATCATCATCTTCCTCCTCCTTCCAATCGCCTTCACAGTAAGCCTCTGGGTCAATATCTGAGGCAACCATGTCAGACTGAACCGATCGCCTTTGAACCAAAGTTAGCTCGGTCGGAACCAGGCAAAGCGACTACACTATGGAAATCGCTTTCGCTATCTCCTCAGCAGTCGGACCATGGGAAGTCTGTTCCGAACTGGCTGACTTTCTTTTTCTCTTAGCCAGAATCAAATCCGCAGAAGCAGCTCTCCATTTGCTTGAGGAGGCATCGCCCAGGTCAGGGGGCACCACCTCAGGTTCAGTCGCAACCGAACCGGGCTGGCCATCCGGGTCAGCGGACTTATCGGCCTCCCTCTCTCTCAGCCTACTAGAACATTTTTACAGAATGGCTTTGGGAAAGTTCTTACAGATCTGGCAGTCTTCTTTGAGGTGGTCAAACCCCAGACAATACACACAGACGAGGTGAGGATTGGCCTTAGCAAAGGCCTCCTTACACTCGGTACAGTACTGAAACCCAATGGGCCCGGTTTTCTTTCTGGGTTTCTCAGACATGCCTAAATATCAAAAGTAACCTTTGTCAAGCCGGCCCGCCGGCGCAGTGGTTGGATTTCCACTTGCGATGCCAGCGACCCAGGTTCGGGAACGAGCTCGGGAGCTGGAGGGCCGGCTGGGGGGAAAGGACCTGAGCATCCTAGGGACTGCTCATCCTCTCCGGGGGGGGGGACGGACCAGAGCTTGGCTCTTGTCTGGCCCCGGGTGGAGACCCGTGGTACAGCAAGCCCGATACTTAACAGAGGGGCGACGTGTCACACGTCGGCGCTTCAGCGCCTTGACGTCCGGGGACATGGCACGCCGAGAGAACATGGGAAAAAAACTGTGCAGCCTCCCAGTAGATGGAGCACCAGGCCCCGACCGGCCCGGAGACAGCGTCCCGATGAAATATAGGCGCATTGGGGTGCGAGGCCCCCACGTACCCGCCTGAGGGTAACCGACGCTCCATGGGGATGGACTGCACCGTCACCAGGTAGGTGAGCGAGGGCTGAAAAGGCTGTAGGTGTCTCTCGATGGGAGAGCTGCGAGGAGAGGGGAGTTAAAAGTCACCCTTGTCAGCGGCTAAGATAGGCGACTAACAACTTATCGGTTTCAACCGTGTCACGGGTCGGTTAAAAAAATCCCTAAAATATCGAATTTTTTTTTTAGGAACCGATAAGCACCGGAAAACCACACTACAAATGGAGAAAAACAACAAATCACAATACATTTCGGTTCTGAACCGGACACTAAAATAAACACTACCTACTACTACCACTTACTGTTACAGAGACAGAGGTAAGAATATCGAAAAATACAGGAGTTGCGGTTGAAAAAACGACCGATTCAAACTTTTACTAAACTGAAGCGCAGGAGGGATCTCTGGAGCGACTTCACAGTTAGGTGGAGTAAGAAATCTGACGGTTACACTTCAGAGTACCACAGAGGTCTGAAAACCAAGCTCGAGCTCAATGTTCTATGCCTTTGCATAGAGTTAACCCTTTCCTCTCCAGAGCAGTTCAAGTGCTGGGGCTAACTGCATATAGTCAGAATACAGCAAGACTTAATGATGTTTTAATGCTCTCTTTTCGTCCAGTGAATGAAGGGTACACTTCCCTTCATTCTGGAAGTTTGCAAAGTAGGTAGGAAGGACTAAAGGTTGATTCAGAAGGAATTCTGAGACAACCTTAGGCAGAACCTAGGATGAGTCCCAGGACTACTTTGCCCTTGTGAAATACAGTATTGGGGTGTCTGTGACCAGGGTGTGTATTTCAGAAACTCTATGGGCAGAAGCAATGGCCACCAGGAAGGCCGCTTTCCAAGTGAGGAATTTCAACTCGCAAGTAGCTAGAGGCTCGAAAGGTTTACGAGCGAGCACGTCTAGCACAAGATTAATGTCCCAGGCTGCAACTGGACGTCCAATAGGAGGTCTAGTATGCAGAATACCTTTAAGAAACCTTTTAACTACGGGTAGCTGAACTAGTGACATGGAAAGTACCAGCTCATGATATGCTGAAATGGCACAAAGATGAACTTTGACTGTGGGGTATTGTAGACCTGTGTTTGAGAGGTCTAAGAGATACTCCAAGACTTTATTTGGTGGGCAGGAAAAAGGATTCCAAGAGGATTTTGCATACCAGATAGAGAAATGCTTCCATTTAGCTGTGTAAGTTTTTCTGGTGGCCGGCTTGCACGCAGCAAAAAGAATATCTGAAATTCTATGAGAAACATTAAACCTATTCACCTCCATCTCCTCAGGAGCCAAGCATGAAGGTGAAGCGACCTCAGGCTGGGACGGACCACAGGACCCCTGGGTCAGAAGGTTCGTCTGAAGGGGAGGCGGTTCCGGGGAGGTTTCTGATAGCCTGTTGTGTAGCAGAAACCATATCTGCCAAGGCCAGAAGGAGGCAATGAGAATCATTCTACCCCCCCGGGACTCCAACTTGAGCAGTATGCTCTGAATTAGGGGAAGAGGAGGAAATGCGTATAGAAAGCGTTTCATCCACAGCAGCCTGAATGCATCCTGACAAAAAATGGCAGGTCCTTCATTGCTGGAGCAGAAGAGAAGCAGTTTTGCACTGAGTGGGGATGCAAAAAGGTCCAGGTCTGGAGTTCCCCACTCTTTGAAGAGTGACTGAACGACTTGAGTTGAGAGACCACTCGTGAGGATCTGCCTCCATTCTGCTGATACGGTCTGCCAGCTTGTTTTGTACTCCTGGCAGGTAATCCACCTGAATCAGAGCCTCGTGCTCCAGGCACCGTTCCCACAATCTCACTGCTTCCCTGCATAATGGGTAAGAGTGTGTATCGCCCTGTTTGCTGATGTAATACATCACTGCCTTGTTGTCCGTTTGAAGTAGAATGTTCTTGTGACAGAGTATGTCCTTCAAAGCTTGGACTGCATAGACGACAGCTCTCACCTCCAGGACGTTTATGTAAAGTTGAGACTCATCCTGAGTCCACGTACCCTGGGTGTGGAGATCCCAGCAGTGAGCTCCATAACCCATCAGGGACGCATCCGTGGGGTAATGGAGATCTGATGATCCAGAGGGCCGAAGGGATATCCTTCCAGAAAGTTGTCCTCCTGAGACCACCAGGTGAGTGACCTCTTCAGAGATTCCGTCACCTTGATGGGAAAGGACTGACGGTGAGTGGCTAGGGACCACTGAGTACTGAGCATCCACTGAGAGGTTCTCATGTGAAGATGGGCCAAGGGTACAGCGAACACAGAGGATGCCATGAAGCCCAGAATCCGTTGCATCAAGATAGCTCGAACAGAGCCATTCTCTCTGATGAATCGGGCCATCTGTAAGATATCGCTCTTTCTGTCCTCTGGAAGAAAAGCTTTTGCACAGGAGGTGTCCCAAAGAGTTCCTATGAAAAGGAGCTTCGGGGGAGGGGGGGGGCGGCTGCAACTGTGACTTCTTGAGGTGCAGCAGGACTCCCATGGACATGGGAAAGTCTGAGGCCATGGCCACGGCCTCCAGAGTCTCTTTCCTGGAGGGACTTGCTAGAAGCCAGTCGTCTAGATACGGGAATACTTGTATTCCGATTTTCCTGAGATGCGACGTGAGAACTGCTACAACACTTTATGCAAGGCATCGAGGCTGAGGATGGCCAAAGGGCAGGACTCTGAATTGATAGTGTTGACCCAACGCCACGAACCTTAGGTACTTGTGGTGATTTGGGCGTATGAGAATGTGCTGGCAGGCGTTCTGCATGTACACGGAGGCTAGACAATCATATTGATGAATCAGTGGCAGCAGGGTACCAAGTGACATCATCTTGAACTTTTCCTTGTGTAAGGACTTTAACTTTCTGAGATCCAGAATGGGGCACATGCGGCCGGTTTTCTTTGGGACCAGAAAGTAATGGAAGTAGAAACCTGTGTTTCACTGATCCAGCGGAACTGCTTCTACTGCTCTGTTGTTCAGAAGGCCTTGTACCTCGGAAGCAAGAAGGTCTGACTGTGCCACAGACAGCCTGGTCTGTCGTTTGGGAGGATGATCCGAAGGGGTTTCCGATAGATTGAGAGAGTACCCCTCGTGGATTAGCCTGAGGATCCATTTATCTGATGTTATAGATTTCCACTGGTTGTAGAACTGAGACAGATGTCCTCCCACTGTCAAGGAGGAGTCCCCCTCGGGCAGCTGAGGTGGGAACTGGGCCGGAAACTCAGAAGGTGGCACTGGATGCTTTTGGGCCTTGTGCCTTCTGCAGAGTTTTCTTTTGCAGCCGAAGGTTCTGGTTTCTGTTAAAACCTCCTCTGCCTTTTCCCCCCGAAAGGACTGACGGTTGTGAAACTGATGCTTGTTCCCACCCCTCGAGGGGAGCGGGTGGAGGTCTGGCTGTTTTAATGGCAGACCTAATCTTCCGTGTGGCCTCTAGTGCTTGTTCCACCTGAGGTCCAAACAGATACATGCCGTCAAAAGGCAAGGCCATGACTTGCTGTTGGGCGTCATTCGTGAAGCTCGGAGTACGCAGCCAAGAGTGGCGATGGGTGCAGATGCCAGCCGCCGCTGCCCAGGAAGCGGTATTGAAGGCATCCATTGCAAACTTGTTGGTTACTGGACTCGATATCCCTAGTTATGGTTTGAAGTAGCTCCAAGTTAACCTCCGATTTGGACAGAGCTTCTACCACTGCTTTGAATGAATGCCAAAGAACATACTCATACTGACAAAAAATAGTCCTGGTAGCTGGCAATAAACATGCCCAGTGTTGAGGCAGCAAAGACTCTCTTACCGAAGTTGCCTATCTTGCGAAATTCTTTGTTTATAGGACAGGCTGTAGATTCCTGAGGGAGGACAGCCTTATTCTCTGCCAGGACCACTATGGCATCAGCAAAGGCTTGTGAGGCCAAGATGGGGCAATCCTTGGGAGGGGCATATTTCCCATCTATGAACTTGGCCACAGAAGGAATAGGGGCCGGACTCTTCAACACCATCTGGGAAAGAGTCTCGAAAGAGGGCTGTACTGGAGGGGTTAAATCCACAGGTATTTCCGGAACATGAAGATATTGGAGACGCAGAAGCTTCCAAGGATCAATTTCTGCGGTATGAAAAGAAAGAGCAGAAATTAAATTCTTGAGCAGAGACTTAAAGGAAAGATCCTCAACAACAGACTCTGCAGGAGGACTGATCCCTGCCCCCAGGGCAGAATCAGCATCAACATCATCACCCAGCTGAAGATCTGGATTGGGCTCAAAATCATCTCTTGAAAATCCAGGCGGGACTCCATACACAGAAACGGAGTGAAAACCAGGAGAAAGAAGAGAAGGAGAAAGAATCTGAGTCAAAAGCCTCTGGAAACCAGCTGGCCCCACACAAATCCCTGGCGTCGAGAACAAAGAGAGCGCCGACACAGAAAATGGCATTGCACCTGGCATGGACAGGGAGCGTGATGCTGCACTTGGTGCCGATGCCACTCATGGTGCCAGAGGCGCTGATGGATACCGCGGCACTGTACTTGGTACCGATGCCAGACCCAACACAGAGGACAGCGGCGACAGAGCATGCGGCACCACAGATGGTGCTGACACCACTTGCGGCTCCATAAAGGACCTCAGCGCCAGAGAAGTCAGCACCGCAGACGATGGCACCGTCACAGAAGTCTGAGAACTGCAATCTGAAGTTACAGAATGAAAAATGGCAGGAGATAAGGGCATCGGTGTAGACCCCTGCGCCGCAGCCATGTGAGGGGGATAGACACCGGAGCACGGAGTCGACGGCACCGAAGAAGGCGCTATGCGACTAGGAAGTCCTAACCGCCCCACATACCGCTCTGAAACAGACAGACCTGAAGGCCCCGGAGACTGACTGGCCAGTTCGGGCAGTCGGGACAACCTCTGAGCCCACTGTTCCATCAGAGCGTCCCAGTGGTGAAACTGCTCATTGAAAGCCCTTCCAATAGGCGGAGAGGAGCTCCGGTGTCGAAGAGGCCGGCCACCAGAGACAGAAACCGGTGATTCCAACAGAGAGGAGTCCTCGCCTGACCTAATAACTAACCGTCACAGCATGAGCGTACCAGAGGGGCAACCTTGAGTGATGCAGTTTCTTCTTCAACCTGTGTGCGAAGATGAACTCTAGGAATGAGCAGTGCCGAGCAGGACAGTTTCTTTTTATGCTTTCAGGGAGACCGCCCATCTACCTCAGCATTGGACTGTCCGTTGTCAGCGCCCCCCCAAAGGAGGGCTGCGGACCAGACCCGGCTGACTAAACAGCTTTCATACGAAGTCTCTCTACCGTCAACTGCCCCACTCACAGTCCACTTAGTCAATGGAGGGCTGAAGACTTCTCTCTTGTACAAGTAAGAATTTATTCAAATATATTATACAATGGCAAGAAAGAATCCTGGATTCTGATTGGTCAGTGTGCCTGAGACAGTGATGATACTGCAGTATAACATCACTGTTAATGATTGGCATTAGCTTTGCTTGCTGTCATCATAGAGCAGCATTGCCTTTTTTTTTTTCCCTCTTCTCTTAAGAAACTCACTAAAAATCTACTAAAAACATTTTTTAAATTTTTTTTTATTTTGTATAAGAATGAACCATTGTATAATAGCAATAAGGCACTCCAGAGTGTGTGTGTTGTCGTGTAATAACGTCACTCCTGGGGTGGTGAAAGCACTCTGCTTTGCCTCGTGCTTCAACCCACCCCTGGAGTGACGCTATTACATGACAACACACACCCTGTCGTGCCTTACTGCTTAAATCGGTACTTATCGTTGATAAAGTACAAAATAATAAACTGAAAACTAAGCTGCTAGTTTGAAGTTTGACTCCCGGGGGCGAGCGACGTCGTCACGGAAATGCACTCGACGGTGGGAAAAAAGGAACTGAGGTGGTTGGAAGGTCGACGCCGATATAGTCTATATCGCATGTGCCTGGCTCGTGGTGCCACTTCCTCACGGCTCCATCTCAGGTGCCGACCCTCCTGAAAAAAGTTTGCTCCCGCTGGGTCCTAGCACCTCTGGTGTACTCCCATTAGTGTGAATGAGTGGTGGAGTCTTTATGTCCAGGAAGACCAGACAGAACAATTGGTTATACCACAAAAGTATAGAAAATAACTGTTACAGATAGCACATGATAGTCCATTGGCTGGTCACTCAGGGAGGGATCACACCCTTGCCAGATTGTTGTATAGATTTTACTGGCCTGGAATTCATGAAGATGTTGCTGCCTATTGTAATTCCTGTGTGGAGTGTCAGAAAGTAGCCCGAGTCACAAGAAAGGACAAGGTGTCCTTGGTGCCCTTGCCCTTGATAGATGAGCCCTGTGAGAGAATTGCAATGGATGTGATTGGTTCTTTAGACAAAAGTAAAACGGGTAATAAATTTATCCTGGTGGTATGCAACTATGCTACTCGATACCCAGAAGCAGTTCCAACGCGTACTGTTGCAGTCCCAAAAGTCGCAGCAGAGCTTGCAAAAATTTTCAGCAGAATGGGCATACCTAAAGAAATTATTACCATCAGGGTAGTAATTTTGGTGCTGCATTGCTTAAGGAGCTGTACAGACTGCTAGGTATCACTGCCATAAGAACCTCCCCCTAGCACCCTCAGACAGATGGTCTAGTTGAGCATTTTAACCAAACCCTAAAACACGTTAAAAAGGTTTGTAAAAGGGGAAGGGAAAGACTTGGACCAATACTTGCCTTACCTACTTTTTGCTTACAGAGAAGTGCCACAGGCATGAACAGGGTTTTCACCATTTGAAATGTTCTACAGTAGGCAGCCAAGAGGGCCACTGGATGTGATAAAAAACACGTGGGAAGATAACTCCACCCAGAAACAATCTATATCTTCTTATACGTCTGTTCTAAGAAAGAAGCTGGCAAAATATGTTGAAATTGCCCATAGTAATCAGGAAGAGGCCCAAAACCAGCAGAAGGTATATTATGACCATGGGGTAAAAGAAAAGGTTTTCGAGCTTGGTGGAAAGGTTTTGCTACTGTTACCCACAACAGAAAATAAACTGTTAATGAAGTGACAAGGGGCATATAAGGTTCTTAGACGTACTGGCACTGTTAACTATGAGACTGAGACCCCTGACAGGAAAAATACTTCAAAGCTGTACCATGAAAACCTCAAGAAATGGGCTGAAAAAATGCCTAAAGCTGCTTTGCTAGTTTTACTAGAAACTTATAAGGAAGATATTGAGGTAGCTTATGATAGACTGGACAAACTGTAAATGCTGATGCTGCAAAGGTGAATGTTTCTTTAACTTCAGAACAAACTGCAGACATTCGTAATGTGCTAAAAACATTTAATGGTACTTTTACCACGGTACCAGGCCGAGCAAAAGGGACTGAGCATGCAATAGTGACAAAGAATGCTCGTTCTATTAGGCAAAAGACATACAGGTTGCCAGAGCAGTTAAGAGCTGATGTGGTTAAGGAAAAACAAAAAATGAAATAACTGGGTATCATAGAGGACTCCAGGAGTGCTTGGTCATCTCCCATGGTAATTGTAAACAAAAAAGAAGGGGGTGTTAAATCTGCTCGATTTCAGGAAACTTAATAAAGTGTCAGAATTTGAGACAAAGGGGAGTGCAAAGTATATTGGTACCCTCGATTTCACCAAGGGTTATTGGCAAATATCTTTAGCTAAAGAATCTAGAGATAAAACTGCATTAGACACCTCTATAGGATTCTATCAATTCACCACCATGCCATCTGGGTCACATGGTGCACCAGCTACATTCCAGCGGTACGTGGATGTAATTTTATCCCCTCACACTGGTTACTGCACTGCATACCTGGATGATGATGTGGTGTACAGTCCAGACTGGAAAAGTCACCTAGAACACCTACGAGCAGTTATCCAAGCTATCAAAAATGCAGGTCTGACTATTAATCCTACCAAATGTGCACTGGGCATGCATGAAACCAGATATTTGGGCTATGTGTTGGGAAATGGAGAAGTCAAACCAGAGGTTTCTAAAATAGAAGCTGTAGTTAACAGCCCTGCACCTAAAACAAACAAACATGTCAGGTCATTTTTAGGGCTGGCTGGTTATTATCGGAGATTTGTTCCCAATTTTGCAGAGTTAGCTACATCCCTCACTAAACTCAGAAAGAAACGGTACCCAAATAATGTGAAATGGACCCCAGTGTATGATGAAGCTTTTCAAGCCATAAAGGCTACATTATGTTCAGCACCTGTTTTAAGAGGCACAGACTCTCAGAATCCATTTTTGCTACAAACAGATGCATCCCAGGTAGGCCTAGGTGCAGTCCTAAGTCAAAATGCAGATGGAACAGAAAGTACAGTTACGTAAGAACTTACCGTAACAGTAGATCTTCAAGAACAGCTCTTGCAGCAGGTTACACCATTAGCTAGCAGTCTTCAGCGGGGACCACCTCTGACGTCGGTCTCGCCCCCGACGTCAGACGTAGTACACAATAAGCAGGAGGTCCTGCCAGAATCCCCAGTTCTCCCGCCGGAGACTTCCGGCCGCTGGATGACATCAGAAGTGGAGACCGAGGATCCACCATCAGAAGAAGAAAGAGCGTAAGCTCCTGCCGAAGTCTGGTTAGGCCATACCTCCTCCAAGGGGGAATGGTGGGCAGGAAGGTACCTGCTGCAAGAGCTGTTCTTGCAGATCTACTGTTACGGTAAGTTCTTATGTAACTGTACTATCTTACTTCAAGATACAGCTCTTGCAGCAGGTTACACCATTAGGACTGATTCCCAAGCAATAGCGCCTGTAAGCATTCTGGGAGGAGGCATAACGGAAAGATCTTGAGAAAATCTTGACTCTAGGACAGGAGACCCTGTAGAACGGCAAGGCCGAAACCGGCTCTCCACTGTGAGGCAATATCCAGGCTGTAATGCCTAATGAAGGTGTGTACTGAGCTCCAAGTAGCTGCAGCACAAATGGCTGAGGTGGAGACGTTCCTCAGTGCTGCGAAGGAAGTAGCCACCCCCTAGTTGAGTGGCCCCGGACTGTGCCCGGAAGGAGCTTCTGTTTGTTGTAGCAAAACGAAATGCACTGGACAAGCCAGCGTGAAAGGGTCTGTTTTGAGACTGGTTGGCCCAACATCCTCTCAGCGAAGGATATAAACAGCTGTTCGGACCTACGATGCTGTTTAGTCCTGGTCAAGTAGTATCTTAAGGAGCGGTGAACATCTAGGGTGTGAAGCAATGCCTCTCCTCTATTAGTGTACTTGGGAAAGTACACAGGTAGATCGATGTCCTGGTTAAGAGTAAGGGCAGAGACCACCTTAGGCAGGAATTTAGGATTCATCCTCAAAGACACTCTGTCCTGGTGGAAAATTAAATAAGGTTCCCTACACATGAGAGCGTGTAGCTCAAAAATCCTCCTTGCTGATGTAACAGCAACTAAAAGAAAAAATTACTCACCTTAGTAATGTTGTTTCTTCTAATGGAGTCTTGCTATATTATAGACATTAGCAGTTTGTTCCAGCTCTAGAACTGCCCCGGAGTGAAATGGTTAAAACCATTCCAAAATAGAATTTTGGCAGGAGAGCAGCTCTATCTGTGTCATTTCAAACTTGAACTGTCAGATCTTTACGAGCCAAACTCTCTAAGGTCTGTGTGGAAGCTGTAACCTACACTAGCCAAATGGCTACCTAAATAATAACAACCATTGATGGTCCCAACACCAAGTCAGGGGACCAAAATACTAACACCATTCTAATAATATGAAAAATGGAACATAAGTATAATAAAACACACACCCCAAAGTCCCAAAGGGACAAAATGCTAACAGGACATAAGTAGTGCCCACACTAAGTTGCCCGCACCCACCAAGTAGAGGGTTCTGAGAGGGGCAGGTTGGGGAGGTCTATAATATAGCAAGACTCCATTAGAAAAGGAAAATTACGTACCTACCGTGATTCTTGATCTTCTTGGACGAGTCTCCACCACTCATTCACACTAGTGGGATTAGCGCCGGAGGCACAAGACCACTCGGGAGCAAACTTTTGCTGGAGGTCGGTAGAGAACTACGGCGCCCGCTGACAACGGCGCCGCGAGCAGCCGGCGGCGAGCGGTAATGACCATCACGGCACGACCCTCCAACCGCCTCAGTACCTTTTTACCAAGGAGGTGCAGCGCAACTAACGTAAAGAGTAAACCCAACACTAAAAAACGGACATAAGATAGTCCGTATGACCCATGTAAGAAGGGTCAGCAAAGAAGTCCTCACGGCCTAAAGATTTGAAGGAGTGAAGACCAATACAGCGGTTAGCTCGGGGGATGGAGGGTGGGCGTGTGAATGAGTGGTGGAGACTAGGTCCAAGAAGATCAAGAATTACGGTAGGTACGCACTTTCCTATCTTCCTGGACATAAGTCTCCACCACTCATTCACACTAGTGGAGAGTACCAAGCTGATAATCCCCAAAAGGGTGGCAGGAGGCCAGAGCTCACAGCGTCTAAGATAGAAGCCCATTAAGGATAGTTCTGCGGAATGCGGAGATATGCGCTAGCATGAACATCCAGTGCATGATGTATGAAGGTATGCACTGAGCTCAGTGCGGCGTTGCAGATATCTGCAATTGGAACATTGCAATTTCCGCTAGGGATGCACGACCGCCCTAGTAGAGTGAGCGACACTCTACCTTCTAATTTAACTTGAGCCATGGAATAGCAATGACGAAGGCATGCCACTAACCATGAAGAGATGCATCTGATAGCGACAGGTTGACCCAGCCGGGTGTCGCTGAAAGAAACGAACAGTTGCTGAGTCTTGCGAACATCCTTGGTTCTATCTAAATAGAACCGCAAGGCTCTCTTAACATCCAAGGAATGAAGAGCTCGTTCCCCTTCATTTTGGAAATTAGTGAAGTAAGCGGGAAGTACCAGAGGTTGGTTTAGATGGAATTCTGACACAACCTTGGGAAGACATTTAGGATGAGTACGGAGAACTACCTTGTCTTTATGGAATACAGTATACGGAGGGTCCGTAACCAGGGCATGTATCTCAGAGACCCTGCGGGCTGAGGTAATGGCCACCAGGAAGGCAGTCTTCCAGGTAAGAAATTTTAGCTCACAGGTAGCTAAGGGTTCGAAAGGCTTCCGAGTGAGCATGTCCAGCACCAGGTTAATGTCCCAGGCTGCAACTGGACGCTTAACAGGGGGTCTGGTATGGAGAATCCCCTTAAGAAATCTCTTCACCATAGGTAACTGAGCCAGAGTTAAGGAAGAAACCGGCTCATGGAACGCTGAGATGGCACTAAGGTGAACTTTAACTGTGGAGTACTGAAGACCTAAGTTTGACAGGTCCAAAGAGATACTCCAGAACCTTGCCAGGAGGACAGGAAAGAGTTCAAAGGATTTTGCACACCAGAGAAACGTTTCCATTTGGGCGTCGTTTTCGGTGGCTGGCTTCGGAGCAGCCAGAAGGATGTCTGAGACTCTGAGGGCGTTGAACCGATTCACTTCTATCTCTTCAGGAGCCAAGCATGAAGGTGAAGTGATTTCAGGTTGGGATGGACCAACGAACCCTGAGTCAAAAGACTGATTTGCAAAGGAAGTGGTCTCGGAGAGGCTGCCAACATACTGTTGAGTAGAGGAAACCATAGTTGCCGAGGCCAGGAAGGAGCAATGAGAATCATCTTGGTCCCCTGAGACTCGAACTTGAGGAGTACTCTCTGGATTAGAGGAAGCGGTGGAAAGGCGTAAAGAAAGCGTTTTGTCCACCGCAGCCTGAACGCATCCTGACAGAAAATGCCAGGCCCTGGATTTCTGGAGCAGAAGAGAGGCAGTTTTGCGTTGAGTGGGGATGCAAAAGGTCCAGGTCTGGAGTCCCCACTCTTTGAACAGGGACCGAGCTACGGCTGGATCGAGACCACTGTGAGGTCTGCCTCCGTTCTGCTGAGGTGATCTGCTAGGTCGTTTTGTATACCTGGCAGATAAACCGCTGAATCAGAGACTTGTGCTCCAAGCACCACTCCCACACCCTCATTGCTTCCCTGCAAAGGGATAAGAATGAGCACCGCTCTGCTTGTTGATGTAATACATCACTGCTTTGTTGTCCGTTTGAAGGAGAATGTTCTTGTGACAAAGGACATCCTTCAGAGCTCGGATCGCATAGAGGACCGCCTCATCTCCAGGACATTTATGTGGAGATGAGTTCAACTGAGTCCATACACCTTGAGTGTGGAGGGGAGACAGTGAGCTCCCCATCCCATTAGCGATGCGTCTGTGGTGATGGAGATCTGATGATCCGGGGGAGCAAAGGGGAATCCTTCCAGGAGATTGCTCTCTTGAGACCACCAGGTGAGAGACCCTCGAAGGGGCTCCGTCACCTTGATGGGATAAGACTGGGGGTGAGAGGTCGGGGATCACTGAGTGGAGAGCATCCATTGGGTGGTTCTCATGAGACCCAACATGCGTTGCATCGAGAGAGCTGTAACCGATTGGTTCTCCCTGATGTAACGGGCCATTCGAAGGATGTCGAGTCTTCTGTCCTCTGGAAGGAAAGCCTTCGCTGAAGAGGTGTCTAGAAGCGTCCCTATGAAAAGGAGCCTCTGGGAGGGTTGCAGTTGAGATTTTTTCAAATTCAGCAAAACTCCCATGGACGTGAGAAGACGAGAAGTCGTTTGCACGGCTTCCAAAGTCCCTTGGCCGGAAGGGCTTGCTAGAAGCCAATCGTCCAGGTAGGGAAACACTCGGAGTCCGACTTTCCTGAGATGCGCCGCGAGAACTGCACAACACTTTGTAAAAACTCGTGGCGCCGAGGATAGCCCAAAGGGCAGGACTCTGAACTGATAATGCTGACCCAAAGCTACAAACCTGAGGAACTTGCGGTGGGTCGGGTGGACGGGGATATGCTGGTAAGCATCCTGCATATCCAGAGAGGCCAGCCAGTCGTGCTGATGCAGCAAGGGTAACAGGGTACCTAGGGAAATCATCTTGAATTTCTCCCTGGGGAGGAATTTGTTTAACTTTCTGAGGTCTAGAATGGGCGCATCCCCAGATTTCTTTGGAACCAGAAAGTAATGGGAGTAGAACCCTGTGTTTCGCGAATCTGGGGGCACCAGTTCTATTGCCCTGTTGTTCAGAAGGCCCTGGATCTCCGCGCTGAGGAGGTCTGACTGAGAGGCCGACAACCTGGGTTGTCGTCTGGGAGGACAATTCGGGGGGGTTTCCAAGAAATTGAGAGAATAACCCTCGCGAATTATCCGAAGGACCCATTTGTCCGGGTTATGGACTTCCACTGGTTGTAGAAGTACATCAGACGACCTCCCACCAGAGGAGAAAGTTCCACCTCGGGCAGAGTGGATGGAACTTGGGCCAACGACTCATAAGGTAGCGCTGGGAGCTTTAGGCCCTTGCGCTTTCTGCTGCGTCTTCTTTTGAGGTTGGGCAGGTTGGCTTTATGGAAGCTTCCCTGCCTCTGCCTCGAAAGGACTGACGACTATGAAACTGACGCCTGTTCACATGCCAAGAGGGGCAGGCGGAGGTCTGGCCAACTTAATGGCCGATCTAGTCTTCTGAGTGGCCTCTAAGGCTTGCTCCACCTGAGGCCAAAGAAAGGAGCCATCAAGGCAGCGCCATCACCTGCTGCTGAGCATCATTCGTGAAGCCAGAAGTACGCAGCCAGGAATGGCGCCGAGTACAAATCCCCGCGGCTGCTGAGCGAGAAGCAGTGTCGAAAGCGTCCATGGCGGCTCTGACCTGTTGGTTATTGGACTCAATACCTCTAATAACGGTCAGAAAAAGCTCCGACTTGGAATCCGAATCTGGAAGAGCTTCAACCATTCTTTTCATAGAGTGCCACAGGATATACTCATACTGAGAAAAATAGCCTTGATAACTGGCAATACGCATACTTAGAGTGGAGGCAGCAAAGACTCTCTTACCTAATGTATCAATCTTACGAGACTCTCTGTTAATAGGTCGAGCTGTAGTAGTTTGAGGAAGAACGACCTTGTCATTCTCTGCCAGGACTACAATAGGATCCGCAAAGGCTTGGGATGCCAAAATGGGACGATCCTTGGGAGCTGAATACTTCTTATCAATGAATTTAGCCACTGAGGGAATAAGAGCAGGATTATTCCATACCATTTGAGACAGTGTCTCGAAGGAAGGCTGGATCGGAGGAGTCAAATCCGTAGGGATCTCCGAAGCATGAAGATACTGGAGTCTTAATATCTTCCCAGGATCGATGTCTGTAGTCTGGAGAGAAAGAGTGGATCCCAGGTTCTTCAACAGAGACTTAAAGGACAGGTCCTCGACCACAGGCTCTGTAGCAAAGAAAGATCCTGTTTCCTCCACTTCATCACCCAACGAAGGTCTGGGTCAGGCTCAACATCATCTCCTGATGGTCCAGAAAGGACTGTTTGGACAGGAAAGGTGAAAATTAGGAGAGGAGGAAATAGCAGAAAACAAGGAGAGTCCCCAAGGGCTGCGCGCAGGCGGCAAAAGCAGGCTGAAGAGCGGCACGAGGAGGCGCCTCGCGACTAGGAAGGTCAACCGCCTACCTGATCGCTGGAGGGCCCAGGGCTCCAGGCCACCGAGCCAGGCAGAAGAACCAACCTCCGGCCCATTGCTCCATAAGCGGCCCACTGATGAAACTGCTCCATCTGAGTCCTACCTATGGCGGGGAGGACTCCGATGTCGGGGCGGCGATTACGGAGGATTGGCGACTCGAAGAAGGGACCGGCAACTAGCAGCGATAACCGGCGTCAGCAGCGCAGAACATACCAGAGGCGACCTCGGTGATGCCTTCTCTTTTTGACCTGTGGGCGAAGAAGAGCTCGAGGCGAGCGGTGCCGAGAATCACGACCGTTTATTTTATGCGCATGCCGGAGGACCGCCCTCCCCGGGCATCGGACTGACACGTTAGCGGAGCCCGCTGAGGAGAAGGAGGCTGACGGACCAGCCCGGCTGACTGAACAGCTTTCATCGAAGTCTCCTACCGTCACCTGACCTGCTCATGGGCGCTCTGTCCAGTAGGCGAGACTTCTTCAAGTAAAATTTAAATATTAGAAAAATTTAACGAAAATAGAATAAAATTAAGTGATACTACTTATCGTGATAGTTACAGAAAAACAACTGAAAACTATACGCTAGTTTGAAGTTTGACTCCCGACAGGCGAGCGACGTCGTCACTGAAGCGCACTAGACGGCGGGAAAAAAGGAACTGAGGCGGTTGGAGGGTCGTCGCCGAGATGGTCATTACCGCTCGAGCCGCTGCTCGCGGCGCCGTCTCTCGCGCCGACCCTCCAGCAAAAAGTTTGCTCCCGATGGGTCTTAGTGCCTCCGGCGCTAATCCCACTAGTGTGAATGAGTGGTGAAGACTTATGTCCAGGAAGATCAACATTACTAAGGTGAGTCATTTTTTCTTCAAACAACATGAAGTCTTGCTATATTATAGACATTAGCAGAATACACAGCAGTACCTCCATGGAGGAGGGGCAGAACCTACTTAGGGAATAGGCTCTGAAGAACAGCTGTGCCAAACCGAGCATCTCTCCTGGCCTGGACATCCAGGGAGTAATGCTGATAAAAGTGTGTGCCGTTTTCCAAGTAGCAGCCTGGCAAATCTCTAATAAAGGGATATCTCTGGCAGCAGCTAGAGGCAGCTGTACCCTGGTAGAATGAGCCCTCAAACCGGGGGCTCTGCCCACTCTGATAAAATTGGATACAAGAGACAATCCACCTGGCTATTGATCTCTTAGTAGCAGGTTTGCCTTTCCCAACTTCACCATAGGTAAGGAAAGGTTGGAGAGTTCAAACCTGTGACCTTTGAATGCGCTCTATATAATAACTAAGAGCTCTCTTAACATCCAGGCTGTGCAACCTTCTCTCACCGAAGAGGATGATCAGTGAAAAATACTGGAAGGAGATAGATTGATTAAGATGGAAATCTGAAACCACCTTAGGCAAAAACTTCCTATTAGTCGAAGGACTACCATATCCTATGGAAAGAAATAAAGTCAGTCTCCACTGACAAGCGCTTAATTCACTTATCGTCTGGCGAAGTGATAGCCACTAGAAAAACAGTTTTCAAGTTAAGTACTTAAGCTCTGCAGAAGACAGAGGTTCAAAGGGGTTGCATTAACTGGGCAATGCAAACATTAAGGTCCCAAGCAGGGGCGGTTCCGAAAGGAGGATTAGTATGGAGTAATCCTTAAAAAACTTGGAAAACCCAGGAAGAGGATGACTTTCCTGCTGACACAAAAGCAGACACAGCTGCTAAATGAACTCTCAGGGTAGCTGGTCTGAGACCCAAGGAATTAAGATGTACCATGTAATCTAACAAAATGGGCAATTCAGCAGATTCTGGGAAATATTTTTCCCAGCACACCAAATGGAAAACCTTTTCCATTTAGAACTATAAGTAGCCCTAGTGGAAGGCTTTCTGGAAGCCTTTGGATCTCAAGAACACCCTGAGAGGTGTAAATCAGCAAACTAACTCCTCAAGAGCCAGGCCTTGAGGTTGAGGGATTTGAGGTCCGGATACCAAACCCTTCCCTGGGCACAAGTCAACAGATTGTGATTCCTGGGGAGGCACAGGGGAAGATGGACTGTCAGAGACAGAAGGAGTGGGTACCAGGGCTGCCTGGCCCAATCCGGGGCAATCAGAATCACTCTGCAAGGCTGAGATCTGATTTTGACTAGTACTTTGAATAGGAGAGGAAAGGGGGGGAAAGCATAGAGGAACTTCCTTCCCAATCCAGAAGAACGGCATCCAGGGAACTGAGCCCAGCACTGGAGGCCTGCAACAGAACAGAGGAAGTCTGATTGTCTGGGGCTGCAAAAGATCTATCTGAGGATGCCCACCTGGCAAAACTATCCCCAGCACTTGAGGATCCAGGGACCATTTGTGATGGCCCTGGGAAATCCTGCTGAGGGCATCCGCTAGGACATTGTCCTTCCCTGGAAGATGAACTGCTATGAGGGAAGTGTTCAGGGAATAGGCCAGAGACCACAACTTCATTGCCTCGGTGCACAAGGCCGAAGACCGAGTGCCCCCCTGTTTGTTGATGTACCACATTGTTGTGGTGTTGTCTGTTCTGACTTGTATCACCTTGTCGCGGACAGATGCAGAAAAAGCTTGAAGAGCTAAAAAGACAGCTCTGAGTTCCAGAAAATTGATGTGGAGCAGAGATTCCTGGGGGGACCAAACTCCCTGAGTGGAAAGGTCGCCCATGTGGGCTCCCCAACCCAGAAGGGAAGCATCTGTAGTGAGAGTCAAGTCGTGAGAAGGGAAATGAAGGGACCCCACTCTTAAATTGCTCTGATCCTGCCACCACTGGAGAGCTAGGATCAAGGTTGATCACTGGGACCAACTTGGAAAGGGGTCTCTTCTCTGAGACCAAAAGGTTCTCAAGTGAAACTGAATGTCTCTCATCTGAAATCTGGCTCCCTGACAATCAGCTGTGGATGCAGCCATGTGCCCCAGGAGCTGCAGAAAGTGTCTTGCTGGTCGAGAGACCTGCAGAGTGAAGGAAGAGGCCAGAGCCACTAAATTCCTTACCCTTTCTGGGGGAAGAAAGGCACTGGCTAGCTTTGTGTCCAATTCTGCCCCTATAAAGTTGAGTACCTGGACTGGTTCCAGAACTGACTTTGGTAGGTTTAGCAGAAAACCCAGGGAGGTGAGAAGCTGCTGGGTGACCTGCAGGTGAGATTTTACCTGTTCTGGGGAGTGGCCTACAATGAGCCAGTCGTCTAGATAGGGAAAAACAGCAATCCTCTGCCTCCTTAAGTGGGCCACTGCCACAGCTAGACACTTTGTGAATACCCTTGGAGCAGAGGTAAGGCCGAAGGGCATTGCTCTGAACTGGTAATGACCTGAGGGCAGTTCGAATCTGAGGTACTTCGATGGGATCTTCTGATTAGGACATGGAAATAGGCATCCTTGAGGTCAGGGAGGCTAGCCAGTCCCCTGGCCTTAGGGAAGGTAAAATCATTGCCAGAGTTACCATTTTGAACTTTGGTTTCAGAAGATGCTTGTTCAGATATCTGAGATCTAAAATGAGCGCCATTCTCCTGTCTTTTTGGGGTAAGGAAGTATCTGGAATACAGACCCCTGCCCTGATGCAGGGAGGAACCTTTCTACTGCTCTGAGAGCCTAACAGGGGATGAGACCTCTGTTTCCAGAGAGGTCTCTGAAGCACTTGCAGGTAGAAAAGTCTGCTTCTCAACTTGGGAAACTTTTTGAAGCTGAGAACCAGACCCTGGCTTACTACTTCCAGAACCCACTTGTCTGAGGGTTAAAAGCCCAATTCTGACTGAAGAAAGCCAGCCTGCCCCCACTGGTACAGGAGAAATCGGCCCTGGGCACCCCATCAGGGTGCCTGTTTAGAGGAGCTTTAGGCTGGGGGTGGGAGCAGGTCTGCCCACCTCTGTCTGCCCTGCCTCTGAAGAAACCCCTCTGAGCATAGGCAGAGGAGGCCAGAGTCTGGTAGAAAGGCCTGTGAAAGGCTACCCCTACCCCTGGGGTATGCCTTTGAGGAGTGGCTTGCCGCTCTTAGCCTGGGCACTCTTGTAAGTAGTCCTATATTCATCCATCTTCTTCATGTAATTCTCTGTCTGCTCTCCAAACAGAGAATTTCCACCACAGGAAAATCCATAGCCTTAGTCTGGGTATCCTGTGACAAACTAGTACACCTGAGCCAGGCCAACCTACTGAAAAGCTACAGATGTGGCCATGACCCTAGAGGAAACATCATTAACATCCACAGCAGCATGAAGCTGAACCTTAGAAGCTTCATGCCATCAGCAGCCACCTGTTCTAGTTCACTAGCCAGCTGGCCATGGGCCTGCTTGGCCAATTTGCATAACAGTATCCCATCTAGATTTCTGATACTAGCTACATAAGCCATATAATTTGCTTGCCTGAGTCCAGAGAGGCTGCCATATACTGTTTTTGCCATGGCATCAATCTTCCTGGAATCCTTATCAGGAGGATGTGAAGCCAAGGGAATATTAGCTTTATCACAGGCAGCACCTGAACTACCCTAACATGACTGCATTGCTGAGAAGGAATTCTGTATCAGGGCCTGACAATGTATACCTTCTGTCCATCTTTTTATCTACAGGAGGCACAGAATTAGAGCTTTTAAAATTTTAATTGTTTGTTTCCTAAAAGACTTATGTAAGGAATAGACAATCTCCTAGACTCTGGAATATCCATCATTTCTACAAAATCAGGCTCCTCTTGCTCATCCACAGCCTCTTCTAAAGGAAGCTGGAGGGTTTCAGCAACTTTTTATAAAACATAAAATGAGATGGGACTCAGACAGCATAGGAGAGATTCAAAGGTCTGTCTGGGGAGATGTCCGGTTCAATGGGCACACCCAGACCTTCCCAGCCACATTCATACTGTTCATAATCCTCCTCCCCCTCCTCTGGTTCATAAAATTCCTCAATATCATAATCCTGAACCACTGGGACCGGACGAACCGACCTTTTACCAGATAGTGGTGGTTCGGACGGACCCTGAGACAGTGACTAGACAATTTGTATGGCTTTTACTATCTCTGCAGCAGTTGGAGAAGGAATTTTGGACTCCAGACCTGCTGATTTTCTTGTTTTCTTTACTGGAATTGGTTCCTCAGAACCAGCTTTTCTTTTGCCCGAGGAAGTCTGGCCCTGGTCAGAAGGCACTCCCTCTGGTTCGGTTGGCACCGAACCGGGCTGGCCATCCGGGTCAGCGGACTTTTTGGCCTCTCGTTCCCTGAGCCTGCCCAATCTTTTTTCCAGGGTGGCTGCACGGAAATTCTTACATACCTGGCAGTCTGACTGGAGGTGGTCAAGCCCCAGACAATAAACACATGTGGTGTATGGGTCAGCCTTGGCAAAGACTTCCCCACAAACATCACAGTGTTGAAACCCAGTGGGCCCGGTTTTCTTTTGGGTTTCTCAGACATAATGCCAGCCTAACCAAAAACTTGCCCTTTTAACGGCAGTGCCAGGCAAGACACCCTTATCGGTTCCTAACCATGTCACGGGTATTGGAAAAAAACGTAATAAATCCGTTTTTTTTAGAACCGATAAGAACCGGGAACCGCACTCTAAAATAGTAACTTTTAGTTTTAAATGAGTTTTAAACCCACTGATCGGTTCAAAACCGAACCGATAACTTACAAGTTCCACACAGACAAAACCATCTACTTACGGTTACCACAGATAGAGCTTGAACCGAACGGTTTTGCGGTTAAAATAAAACTATTCTCGGTTAAATCCAACCGAGAAAACACTTTTTAAACAGAGAAATGAACTGAGCAGAAGGAGAAATCTCCGGAGCGACTGTTCACTGAGGCGGAGTAAAGAATCTGACAGTTCAAGTTTGAAATGACACAGATAGAGCTGCTCTCGTGCCAAAATTCTATTTTGGAATGGTTTTAACCATTTCACTCCGGGGCAGTTCTAGAGCTGGAACAAACTGCTAATGTCTATAATATAGCAAGACTTCATGTTGTTTGAAATAACGTTTTCCACAACAGAAAACACAGCTCGCAATCTGCGGCAGGTTCAAAAGGGGACAACGTGACCTGCTCCAGGACAAAGAGTAGGTCCCAAGGAGGGACGGGATCCTTGATGGGTGGCCTAAGGTGTAACACGCCCCTCAGGAAGTCCCGAGAGGCATCGAGTTGTGCCACTGTGCGTTGACCTATTGGGTAGTGGTAGGCCGAAATCGCACAGAGGTGAACCTTAATCAAGGAGTAGGCAAGGCCTGAGTGAAAAAGGGAAAGCAGGTATTCCAGGACTAATTTCTCTGGGCATTCTAAAGGGGAGAGGCTGCGTGCCTGAGACCACAGGCAAAATCGGCACCATTTCATTGCGTACGTCGCATGCGTTGCTGGCTTTCTGGCAGCAGTAAGAACTTCCGCCACCTCTTGCGAGACCCTGTGTTGCATAATGGCTATGTCTCGAGGAGCCAAGCATGCAGGTTCAGTAAGCATAAGTCCGGATGGACTAACGAACCCCCCTCTTGAGACAGCAGGTGGGAGCTGAGAAGGCAGCGGGAGTGGAAGTTCCCGGGACAATTGCGTCAGCATGGGGAACCAGATCTGTCTGGGCCAGAAAGGCGCTACCAGGATCATTGTTGCGTGCTCCCTGCGCAGTTTGAGAAGAACTCTCTGGATCAATGGGAAGGGAGGGAAAGTGTAGAGGAATCTGTTCGCCCAGGAGAGGGACAACGCGTCTCGCCAGAAAACACCAGGCCCTGGATCTAGCGAGCAAAAATTGGGCAGTTTTGCGTTGGATGGGGAAGCGAATAAGTCCAACTCTGGAGTGCCCCATCGAAGAAACAGATCCTCTGCTACCTCCTGAAGAAGTTCCCACTTGTGGACTCTGGCCTGGGAACGACTCAGGCCGTCTGCAATTGTGCTGACCAATCCAGGAACGTGAACTGTAATCAGGCTCGTGCCGTGTCGGATTACCCAATCCCACACACTCATAGCTTCCCTGCAAAGGGGGTAAGAGTGTGCACCTCCTTGTTTGTTGAGGTAATACATCACCGCCGTATTGTCTGTTTGAAGCAGAAGAGTACTCGGCGGGATTTCTGACTGGAAGGCCTGCAGGGCATAAAGGACCGCCCTCATCTCCAGAATGTTGATGTGGAGGCGAGCTTCTTGAAGGGTCCACGTTCCCTGGGACCTCACCCCGTTCAGGTGTGCTCCCCACCCCAGCCCTGAGGCGTCTGTGGAGAGGATTACCTCCGGGGACGGCGCTGCAAACGGAACACCCACAGAGTGTGTCCCTGGGTCTAGCCACCATTGCCAGTCCCGAATCACGGCCTTCATGATTCTGACCGGCTGCTGCATGTGGTCTTGCCTTTGGTCCCATTGCACTTTTAGCATCCACTGGGTCACCCGCATGTGGAACCTTGCCATAGGGATGGTTGGAATGGCCGCAGCCATGTGTCCGAGCAGGCGAAGGACCAGTCTGGCAGGGACAGTCTTCTTTGCTGAGAGGTCCCTGATGTGGGACCTGATGTGTTCCGCTCTTTCCTCGGGAAGAAAGGCTTTCCCTTGGACGGTGTCCAGAACTGTGCCTATGAACTGCAGTTTCTGGGACGGTACCAGGAGAGACTTCTCGTAGTTGATAAGAATGCCCAGTGACTGAAAAAGAGCTTGGGTGTCCTGGATAGCCAACAACAGCGCCTCTCTGGAGGCGGCCATGAGAAGCCAGTCGTCCAGGTACGGGAACACGTAGTGGCCCTGTCTCCTTAGAGACGCTGCCACGACTGCCATACACTTGGTAAAGACCCTGGGGGCCGATGACAGTCTGAAAGGAAGAGCCCGGAACTGGAAGTGGTGGCCGAGAAACTCGAAGCGCAGGAACCTCCTGTGCGCTTGAGCTACAGGGATGTGCAGGTAGGCGTCCTGCATGTCCAGAGACGCTAGAAAGGCATCCTTTCTCAGCATGGGAATGAGCCCTTGGAGGGTCACCATGCGAAAACGTTTGTAGGCGACTGACATGTTGAGGTCGCTGAGGTCCAATACTGGACAGAAGTCCCCTGTTTTCTTTGGAACCAGGAAGAAGTGGGAATAGTAGTCGGTTCCTCTCTGGTTCTCCGGGATGTACACCACCGCTCCTTTTTGTAGGAGCGAGTACTTCTTGCCTGATGAGTGATCTGTGCTGACCCGAGTAACGGGAGAGCAGAGGAGGCCTTGTGGGTGGCTTGTCCACGAATTCTATAAAGTGGCCTTGTTTGACCAATTGAAGAACCCACCTGTCGGTGGTTATAGACTGCCACCCTGGCAGGTGATCTGTAACACCCCTGACCTTGGTGTCCCGTTGATCCTGAGGGGCGGGGGCCGGGAAGGAGTCATGCTGTGGCGGCTGAGGGTCCTGCAGGCTGGGCCGACTTGGCAGGGCGTTGGCCTCGGCCTGCGGATGACTTCCCCTGGGCTCTTCGGGAGAAGGAGCCCCTCTGTTGCGGACCGGTGCGGGACTGCTGTCTCTGCATCCGGCCTTGAAAATGGCTCTGGTTCCTACAAAAGGAACCGAGCTTGGGTCTGTACATGGCTTGGACAGACCGCACCGCCTTCTTGGCCTCTTGGAGTTTGGTGAGAACCTTCTCCAAGGACTCACCAAAAAGAAGTTCTCCATGGAACGAGGTGTCCAGAATGTTTTCCTGGATGTCCGGGTTAAATCCGGAGACACGGAGCCAGGAGTGTCTCCGGAGGCATACGTCTGAGGCTGCCGCTCTGGCAGAGGAGTCCGCGGAATCATACGCGGCTCGTAGCACCTGGGTTCCCACGTCCGAACCCGTGCGGAGGAGCTGCAGCAACTCCTCCTTCTGCTCACCTTCTGGCATCTTTTCTGCCAGATCTAGTCTCTGCTCCCACAAGGGATTCTGAAACTGGACCATGTGGGTTAGATAGTTGAGGGACCTAATGGTGCAGGTAGCGGCTGAGCACGTGCGCCTGCCCATAGCGTCCAGTTGCCTGGACTCTGGGTCCGGTGGCAGGGTGCTCAAATGTTGCGGCCTCTGGGACCGGTCATGTGAGGCTGTGATGACCAGAGAATCGGCCAGAGGATGGGATGCCAAGTACTGGTCCTCCCTAGGGGCCTTGTACAGGCGGTCAGCCTTCTTCGGCATCACCGGGAGCGAGTGTGGACGTTTCCACACTGCCTTGGTGACGTCCACGAAGGTGTCCACCAAGGGTGGCACCACCACAGGCTTTGGGTCCTTTTGCCGAAGATAACGGGCAAGGCGTAGCCTCTCGGGGTCAAGTTCTTCTGCGTCCTAGCCCATATTCTCCTGGATATGCCTCAATCTCTGAGAACGATGGGTCATCCAGAAGAGACCTTGGGAGCTCACGTGGGTCCGGAGAGGGGACGCTGATGGGAGAAGGGGATCTGGATCCGTCTGAGAAGTCCAATCCCGAGTCCTCCGTCGAAGGCGAGTGGTGGCGTCTTCTGGGTCTCTTGGGGCTGGGTGACCCTGAAGAAGATCTGGATGGAGGTCTCCTCTTGTCTGGTCTGCCCCTAGGAGGTTCCACAGGCTCCTGGGGGGAAGGTACTCGGCCTGCTGCCCCGGATGGGGGTGGGGGGCACTGGGGCCGGTGGAGTCACGGGTGGAGGAGGAGGAGGAGGAGGAAGAGGAGGAGGTGTGGGAACCACGTCCTTCTTTATGGTATCCCACCAATAGGTGAATAACTCCTTAACCTCTGAAATACTGAGGCCCGACGACGGGCCGGGCGCCGGTGGTCGGGTTCCGGTGTTGGCTCCCCAGGGGTCTCTGGTTCTGGGGAGGGCTCCCTGCGGGGTTCGACAGGACCGGGTTCGCCCGTCTGGTCTTCGGGCTGAGTCAGCTCCTCCTCCATAAGCGCCTCCTGATTGACGTTGGTAGGTGGTGTAGGTGTTCTCCTCTCTACTGGAACGGGCGTCAGTCCCCCGGCCAGCGTCCGAGGTGGAGAAGGCCTGACCGGTGACGGGTGTCTGGCAGTCGTTGGGTTCCGGGACCGATGATGCTTAGCCGACGTCGGGTCCGACGTCCTTTTGAGCAAAGTCAGCTCCTTGGTCTTCCGCTGGGGTGGAGGAGGCAAAGAGACTGACCAGGCGCGGGTCCGGGTGGCGGGAGCCGGACTTGGGGTGGTGGCAGTCCCCTGACCTCGGCGAGGCCTTGGAAGCAGATGAAGAAGGCCTGGAGGTCTTAACAGGCTGTAGAGAAGAGGAACCCGAAGATGACTTCACCGCGACCAGGGGAGGCTGAGAGCGGGCCCGGGAAGGGGAGCGGTCGGACCGGGAGCCGGAGCTACGGGAGTCGGAAGCCCTAGAAGGGGATTTTGATCTCACCCTTTCCCTGTGCTTTTCTAGGTGCCGCCGGGCTTTCTCAGACGATTCCCCCTTGGAGGCAGAATCCATGGCCTTCACTTTCTCTTCAAGAAGGTACGCTTGAAGGGCCTTCTGACAACGGATCCGGGTCCGGCTATTAAATCCCTGACTGAAGGAACAGGCCCAGGTGTCGTGGTCTGGGCCTAGGCACCGCACGCAGGCCGAATGCGGGTCTTTAAAGGGAATCTGCTTCCCACAGGCGCACTTTGATAGATGGCCTTCCCATGGAGGTTGGAGAGGACATCAGATGGCAGACGTTCGATGTGAAAAAAGGTTTCCAAGTCGGAAAAAGAACTTTTCCAGGCGTCGCCACAGAAACAGACGGAAGGGGTCGACATGCAAGTCGACGCGCGGAAAGAACTGGGATTCTGGCGGGACCGCCTCCTTATGTACTACATCTGACGTCGGAGGCAGTCCCCGCTGAAGACTGCTAGCTAGAAGATTTCCGTGGGGTCCTGACGCCTGCTGGCCTCAGTCCTAATGGTGTAACCTGCTGCAAGAGCTGTAGCTCGAAGTAAGATCATCCTATTCTGCACATCAGTAGGAAATAGCATGACAGAGAGAAAAGGTAATCCACTGTCAAAAAGGAGTGTTTTAGCAGTGAAGTGGGCCATGGGGTCTCTTAAGTTTTATTTACTAGGAACTGAATTTGTGCTTATAACAGATCACAATCCTCTCTGTTGGCTTAACCAGATGAAAGATAAAAATTCCAGAATCACAAGGTGGTACCTAGCACTGCAACCATTTAAATTCATAGTGATTCACAGATCTGGTAAAGAGAATAGCAATACTGATTTTCTGTCAAGATATGGATCAGATATTGAGGGTTCTGAAAGTTGTGAATAAAAAAACTATGAGTTTGAACTGTACTGTTAAAAAAAAAAAAAAAAAAAGGATGCACATGTGCTTAATGTCTGAAAGCAGCAAACGTTAATAGAGAATAGAAACTGTTGGAAACCTATTTTTGCAAAACAGGTTCCCTCTTATGGAAGGGGGGTATATGTGACAGGGTAAATTAGGACCCTGTCCCATTTGTTATGGAGAAAGTGTTTAAATGCAAGGATCTGTTATTTCCTTTTCTTTCTCTTCTATCTGGTTGCGCAACCAAATTTTCCTGTGAGACTTCGGACTTGATCAACCCAAACAGTCTCGCAATTCTCTGCCTCTCTGTTTTCTCTTGCTGTGTTTTTCATCCCTTGCATACCTATATCAGCCAATATAAAAATGTGTAAATCACTGTATGAAAATGTAACTGATAATGGGATCCCTATTGTTTAAGAAATGTATAGTATTACTGCCTGAAATGTATATATTTATATTCTGAGATGACTGCATAAACTCTAGAGGTTACTCATGTGCAAATGTTGAGCCTTTTGCAGAAGCTGCAGAAGGGGCCTCTCAGCTCAGGCACAATGAGTTCTAGCCGCTACTGAAACTTACTAGGACAGGATGCTTCCCAAGATTGGTGGGTTGGAAAGGATTTATAAGAGAGCTGAAGATTTATAAAAGAGCTGAACTGGAATTTCAAGAGGTTTTAAAAATAAGGGAAACCGAGACTGAAGAAAGATTTTATTTTATTCCTCTGTACATAGTTATTCTGTACAAGTTTATTTTTTTCTGTTACTGCTCTGTACAAGTTTATTTTTTTCTGTTACTGCTACTACAAATAAACAGTTCTCTTGAATTCTACAACTGCTGCTGTTTTTCCCTATGATTCCTGACCTGTGCCCTGACGACACCTGCCTCTACCTCCCCTGGCTTGTTGTTTCTGGGGTGTAGACGATTGTTCTTTAGCAGCACCACTTTTATAGGCCGTCTTTGTAGTCATCCATTTTTTTCATAGAAGCCTCTGTCTGTTCACCAGAGACGTAGGCTCACATGGGGAAACCCAGGGCCTTGGACTATGTATCTTGGGTCAGAGACTGGTGATCCTGAGCCAAGCAAACCTTCTGAGTGACACACAGGAAGCCATTTGTATGGCAGCAGTGTCACTATCCACATCCATCCTAAATTGGGCTTCTGATGCCTCTATACCCCTTTTCACAGCTTCCTCCAGGTCAGCTGCCACAGGGTCTAGGACAGACACTGTAATTTCCATCACAGTATTCCATAATGTTCTCTGGTATCTGGCAACGTAGGCCACATAGGAAGCTTGCCTGATAATCAGAGAGGATTCCACAAACCTCCTTTGCAACAGAATCCATTTTTCTGGAATCTTTGTCTGGAGGGTGAGATACCAAGGGTATGCCAGCCTTATAACAGGCTGCAGCCTGCACCACTTCCTCATGGCTGGGGTGTCCAAAAAGAAACTCTGCTCCACCCCTAGCCTTCCAGTATTTCCTGTCCACCTTCCTATCCACCGATGGCACAAAAGTGTGTGTGTGTGTGTGTGTGTGTGTGTGTGTGGGGGGTCTGCAGTACCTTGTTAACCTGTTTTTTCAAGGATTTGTGGATAGGCAGGAAAGTACAGTTACGTAGGAACTTACCGTAACATTAGATCTTCGAGAGAGGTTCCTTCTGTAGGTCATCACATATAGGACTGGCACCACCTGGCGTCTGGCTGCATAGCAGACTTTTCTAGCAATACCTGACGGGGGACTGCCCACGTAATGTCAAGTGACTGACGTCAACGCGACTGTATATAGTGGGTGGTACCCACGCCCGCCCTCCAGTTCTCCAGTCAGAGCCAGGAAGAGGCCAGACAGCAGGAGCAAACAGGATTTGGAGTCCCTGCAAAACACAAATGAGGGAGGGAAAACTATGACCTACTGAAGGAACCTCTCTCGAAGCTCTATTGTTACGGTAAGTTCCTATGTAACTGTACAATCTTACTTTGAGGGTTCCTTCAGTAGGTCATCACAGATAGGACAGAGTCCCCAGCAGTCCCTCCACGGAGAGACCAAGGGAAACTAGGGAGGAAGAGAATTAACTCCAACAGAAAAAACTGGAATCAATAATGGACTCAGCCTAGGACAGAAGGCCCTGCAAGACAGCTAGGCTGAAGCCAGCTCTCTGTCTAGATGCAATGTCCAGACTGTAATGTTTGGTAAAGGTATGGACAGAACTTCAAGTAGCAGCGGCACAGATATCGGCCGCAGAAACGTTAAGCAAGAAGGCCACGGAGGCGGCCATGCCCCTAGTAGAACTGCCTCTAATGGGACCTGGCAGAGGTTTTTCATACTTCTGTTAACAGAACCTTATGCAGTTGCCTAACCATTTGGACAGGCCCTGCTTAGAAACCAGTTTGCCCTTCAATCTAGGGGCAAAGGAAACGAACAGCTGGTCGCAGTTACTGAATTCTTTGGTCTGGTGAGTGTAACACTGGGAAATTCAATGAACATCCATCGTATGAAGGAGTACCTCACCTCTGTTAGAGGGGGGACGGGTAATACACAGGAAGCTCTACTGGCTTCTGACACCACCTTGGGAAGCAACTTCGGATGCGTTCTGAGGACTGCCCGGTCCCTATGGAAAATCAGATAGGGCTCCTTGCAGACTAGAGCATGAAGCTCTGAAATCCTTTGGGCTGACGTGATGGCCACGAGAAACAGCGCTTTCCAGGAACGGAAGCGAAAATCACAGCTCACAGCCAGCTCGAAAAGTGGAAGGGTGAGCTTTTCCAAGACGAAGTTCAAGTCCCAAGGAGGACTTGTGCTGCAGATAGGGGTTTCAGATGGAGAATCCCTTTCAGAAAGGTTTTTGAAACCTCCAGCTGAGCCATGGGTTTACCATCCACAAGCTCGAGGTGCGTGGAGATACCTGAAATGTAGACCTTCAAGGAAGAGTATGAAAGGCCAGAGTCTGACAAGTGAAGGAGGTATTCCATGACTTGAGGGGCAGAACAGGAGAAGGGGTTCCAACCCTTAGCGGTCGCCAAGATGAAAAACCGTTTCCACTTCATGGCATAACTGGAACAAGTACAGGGTTTTCTGGCCTCAATGAGGACTTGAGCAACCTGGGAGGAGACCCCCAAGTGAGAGATCGCTATGTCTGCAGGAGCCATGCATGAAGATGCAGGGTCCTGAGCCCCGGATGCAACAATCGACCTTGATCTTGAGTCAGGAGGTCGTGAGTCACTGGAAGTGGAACCGGTGGTTCCCTGGAGCGCTGTTGCAGCAGTGGGAACCAGATCTGTCTCGGACAGAGAGGAGCGATAATAATCATCTTTGCTCTCTTCGCTTGAAGCTTGAAAAGGACCCTCTGTAGAATGGGAAATGGAGGGAAGGTGTACAAAAACTTCCCTGTCCAAGAGAGACACAATGCATTGTTCCAAAAAGCTCCGTGCCCTGGAATGAGAGAGCAAAAGCTGGAAATTTTGCGCTGGATTCGGAGGCAAAGAGGTCGATTTCTGGATGCCTCCCATGTAGGAAGATGGATTCTGCCACTTCCTGATGCAGTTCCCACTCTTGAGCTAGGGCCAGAGACCTGCTGAGGCCACCCGCCAGGACGTTTAAAATGCCCGTAACGTGCACAGCCACTAGGACCAGATGGTGCTGGACTGCCCAGTTCCACACCCATGTCACTTCCTGGCACAGGGGGGTATGACTGGGTTCCTCCTTGTTAGTCGATATACCAAACCACTGACATGTTGTCCGTTTGGATTAGCAGTGATCCCTTGAGGAATGGGGACTGGAAGGCCTGTAGAGCATACAGTACCACCCTCATCTCCAGAACATTGATATGCAAGGAAGTCTCCAAGCTGGACCATAGTCCCTGGGCTTGGTGCTCCCCACCCCATGTTCGAGGCATCCGTGGTGAGGGAAGCTAAGGGTGCCGGGCTCCGGAAGGGAAACCCCCAAGGAAAGATTGCAAGAATCCATCCACCATTGCAACTCTTTTTGAACCGCCAAGGAGACCAGTACCGAATGGTCCAGGTCGTCCAGGAGCTGATCCCACTGCACCCGCAAAGAACACTGAGTGACTCATGTGAAGCCTTGCCAGGGGAACGGTCGTGATGGATACCACCATCAGGCCCAGAAGGAACAGGATCTCCTGAGCTGGATGGTCCTGAGAGAAGCCACTTTGGAGGCCTGACAGAGAATGGTCTCCACCCTGTCTGAAGGAAGAAAGACTCTGCACTGGACCATATCCAAGACTGCCCCGATAAACTGCAGTCTCTGGGCAGGGATGATGGGGGAGGCTTGGGAACGCTGACTGTGATTCCTAATCGGTTGAAGGAAAGAGCCTCTAGCAAAGAATTCCCTGGATGGGGCTGAAATCAGCCAGTCGTCCAAGTAAGGGAAAACCGCAATACCCTTGCAGCGCAAAAAGGCCACGACCACCGCCAGGCACTTGGTAAAGACCCGTGGTTCCGAAGACAGACCAAAAGGGAGCACTCGAAAATGAAAATTACATACCTATCATAATTCTTGATCTTCTCTTGTATCTTCACCATTCATTACTGCTTGGGTTGTGCCGGAGGTGTGCACCCGCCACGGGAAATTTTTTTTTGTTTTGGAATCGGCTCCAACAGCGCTGCCCCCGAGAGCAATGCGCTGCATCATGCGCAAAGGGTGGCCGTTAGGTGCCACAGACTACTCCTCCATCTCAGTTCTGGTAGCTGGAAAGGCGAAAACAAAGGGTAAAAAAAAAGGAGAGGGAGGGAAGAGAGCCAAGGGACAGGAAAAAGGAAATTATATAAACTGAAAAAGAAATAAGCCGATAGAGGACAGAGGAGAAGAAGATGCCTACCCTAACGGATCGAAGGGCCTCACCCCTGGGGTGGCTCCAAAGGAGGGACAAAGAAAGGAGAGAGAGAGAAAAAGAAGAAAGAGAAAAGGGGATGACGAGAGGGAGAGCTCTGCCGATTGAGAGATTGGTTTAAGGCTGATAAGCTCAGAACCAAAAACAAGGGAGTAAGGAATGTGTTTTATAAAATGAGGAAAGTTTAACTGAACCACTTGTCCAGAAGGACACAAGGCAGACTCTCTACAGTTCCCGCCATCCCCAGCCCTTTAAAACCTAGATGAGAGCTCACAGGCTGCCAAGGCAGAATCTGTTCAGAAAAGGAGCGCCCAAATAGGGAGGAAGAGGAAGACCACTAGCACTTTAAGTGCTAACACAAATGTGAGTGGGGAGGGAGGGTAAGGGTTTAAGGCCATACAAAAGACACCCCTTAAATAGAAAAAGAGTGGAACTCAATCAGACTCCCAGAAGGCAAGGAAAGATCACCAGCTTAGGGTAATATAGTGTCAGAAGAGCCTAATTTAGCAGAAACTGACACAAGGTGATTGAGACATGCCAGAGGGGACCTAGCAAAAGAGACTGAGCCGTTTAAGGGATAGTCTCCTTAACTGTAAATTGTATAGCGTGGCTAAAAGCCAAAAGGTCACCCCAAGGGGAAAATCAGAGAGAGTTCCCTCAGGATAAATTAGAGCTACTCGTTCCTCAAATCCCTTAGGGATAGGATCCGTCCAAGGAACGGAAAAACTAAAATGTTCATGCCTTTTTTTTTTTAAATAAAGAAAGGGGTGGAACGAGCAGGGAGGTGGAAATGCCGGAGAAGGAGGCCCTTGAAGGGAAGGTGGGCGGGTATCGGTAATGAATGAAGATACAAGAGAAGATCAAGAATTACGGTAGGTACGTAATTTTCATATCTTCCCTTGTCAATCTTCACCATTCATTACTGCTTGGGTGAGTGCCAAGTACCCTCCGGGGGGTGGGGGCAAGAGAAAACCCTGAGGGAACAAGACCCTCAGCCTCCAGTTGGTGAGAAACAGGAGGGAGGAACCCTGGGCTAATCAGACAAGAAGCCAAAGGTTGAGGAGAGCTAGGAGGTGTCCCCCAGAGACTGGGAGATGGAAGAAGCCCCTGCAGAAGCCTCCTAGCCCTGGTGGAAAAAAGACAGGTCCCTCGGAAAGCGGAGTGAATCACCCTACACCGGGCCAGGGGTGACAATCTTGATAGACGAAGCCATGCCGTCCATCTAATACAGAGCGCTGTCCCTGCAAGCCTGGAAGCCACCTCACTGGCGTCAAAAGGTGCCCTTGCTTGGTGTCTTGCCATCTCCAAGCCTATAGCAGAGAGGGCAATGGCCTGTCTAGATTGCTCCGTATCAGGCACTAATGCTAGAAGCTGGGATAGCATCGACCATAGGTGCCTGTTGAAGGCAGCATGGTGTGCCTGATATGAGGCAATGCACAGCATCGCTTGAGAAGAAGAGAATACTCTTCTCTCCCACCGGTCAAACTGTAGAGAATCTGGACCTGGTGGACGGTTGTGCACCAGGCGGCTGCTCCCGGAGGGAGTTTCTAGGAATGCCAAACCTGAAGGTGGATTGGGGAGAGAACCTAAAGACTCAAGTGGCGCACAATACCTTCTCCTGCAGTCTGCCGGGGCTGGAATAGGGATGTCTGGCAACTGCCAGGAACGGACAGACGCCTCCTGGAAGCGATAGGCCAGGACAGTACCACCAAATGCTGGGCACTGAATTCACTGAGGAATTCACGCGTCTCCCATTCGGTATTGTATCGCCCAACGAAGGAGATACAAAGATCCCTCACCATCCTCGAAAGGAATTGCTGATATTCAGTGAAATCAGCATCAGTGGAGAGATGAGCAGGGGGTTCCTCTCCCTCTGAGGAGGGAGACCTTGAATGTCCAGAGGACTCCTGCGGCGGTGGGGATAGGCGAAACCCTCGCTCATGCATACATCTAACTTATGATGGGCAGGCCGCCGCAGCGCCTCTGAACGTCTCCCAGGATAACGGGCCCATAGGATCGTCATGGCCTGGGGGGGGAGAGAGGGTGGTGGCTGCAGAGCAATGGGAGAGGGGCACCTACGGAGAGGCAGTTGTCCTCTGTTGAGGCTCTGAAATCCGGAAAACGAAGCCCGAACTGGCGGGTTTCCGGACAACAAACCAGGTCGCAGAACGGAACCCAGGGGATGCGAAGCCTAGAAGAGCCTAGTAGGGGAACCTCCCATGTGATGAACGTGAGGCTGCGTGAGTCCAGAAGGGCAGCCCACAGCAACGCCATCAGAGGGTTCCCTGGGGCCCGATAAGGAAAGACGGGGTCCAGCGCTACAGCTCCTACCCGCACCCCGAGGGGTGGCAGGTGAAGACTGACGCATCTCTCCTCAGCCTCTCAATTCCTCAGACGCCGAGAATGCCCTCCTCAACCTCAGCAACAACCCACCCCGAGCAGTCGCAGCAGCACCGGGAGTGGCAGCTACTGCAACCCCCTCAGGAGGATTAGCCTCTTCCCCCACCTCCACACCATCTCCCTCTAGGGAACCCAGGCCACCTCTAGCCTGGGAAGCCTCTGGAGAGGACAGCAGAGGAGACTGAGGAATAGGCGTGCTGGACCACCTAGCACCTCGTCTCACTGGAGACTCAGACCCCGAAGAGTCGGGGTGCAAGGACGGGTCCACGTCAGAGTCATCCTCCCCCGAGGAAGAAGAGACCAGCTGGACCTCAATACTGGCCACCCCCACAGGGGCCTCCAGAGAAACAGCGCCGTGAACGACGCCGGTGCCACCTACGGTGCCAGACGGCTTTGGTGCACCCGAGACACCTGAACCCAGCCCCAACACCCCATCGGCGCCGGCCAGATCCACGGCACCGCGACCCAACACAGTGCCACCAGAGGAGCCAACCGGGCCCATGGTGCCGTGGGAGTCGCCGAGAGCCCAGATCACTGGCGCCAGGATTCGAAGCGGCGCCGGAAGGCGGTGTCAAGGTCCCACTGATACGGGCAGGAGTCCTGAGGCCAGCCCACGACAGGAGCCTACACCTCCGAAGAGGTGACTGCCGAGGTAGTGTATCCACCACGGCCCTGGGCAGGACCACGGCGTTCCTCTGACACTGCGAAAGAAGGCTCTTCCTCAGCAAGACCAGAAGATGAGGAGACTCCCTCCTCTCCAGACCATATAGGCCTGGGAGGGGACCCGGAGGAAGGGTCTAGAGATCTTACCTGGGAAGCCCGAAAGCGACGCCGTCCCCTGAAAGTCGGTGGAGCCTTGCCGATCTTAAACACGGGGACTTCAAGGATGTGACAATCCATCGAAAAACAGGCGTTGCATGAATCCATATCATGGTTGAGTCCCAGGCAACAAAGGTAAACATCATGCCAGTCGGTTTATGGAAAATGCCGCCACAGGAGCACCGACGCATGGGGCAATGGTCTGGCTAATCTACTTTGGCCTCAACCTGACATGATGCTGAAAACTGAAAAACACAGAACAAGGCTCGGCGGCATAGAAATAAGAGCGGTCTTACCAAACTGAAAACGGTTCAACGACGTCAGGAGGAACTGGAGAAGGAGTTGCAGGAAGGCCTATGACGCAGGTTCAACAACCTCGCACACATGGTAGCAAGTGCAGCCTCAACGGCGGGAGAAACAGAACTGAGACAGAGGAGGAGTCTACGGCACCTAACGGCTGTCCCTCGTGCATGATGCAGAGGTCAGCTCTCGGGGCGGTGCTTGGAGAGTCCCCTAAAAATCTTCCATGGCGGGTGCGCGTCTCCGGCACAACCCAAGCAGTAATGAATGGTGAAGAGTGACAAGGGAAGATCTGAAAGTGCTCCCCCTGGAATCAAAAGCACAGGAACCAGTGGTGGCTGGGGAAGACTGGGATGTGCAGGTAGGCATCCTGCAAATCCAGAGCACAGAGCCAGTGGTTCTCCATTAGTAGTGGAAGGAGGCTCTGGAGGGACAGCATCCGAAATTTTTTGTACTCGACAAACTGATTTAGCTGGCTTAAGTCGAGTATGAGTCTGAAGTCCCCTGACTTTTTTGGAACCAGGAAAAAGTGGGAGTAAAACCCCTTTCCCCTTTTCCAGAGGGGAACATTCTCTACTGCTTCCTTGAGCAAGAGCGAGTTTACCTCTTCGTGAATGAAGAGGGCCTGGTACCGCGAGTAGGAGGACTTCTTTGGTGGAGTTTCCAGGTTAATTTCCAGAAACACTATGGTGTGTTCGATGGACACTAGCTGCAGGACCCATTTGTCGGTGGTAATCACCCTCCACTCCTGCGCGTGGCAGGTGAACCCCCCCCCCACACCTGTGTCCCATCAAGAGACTGGAGGCAGTGGGATGGGAAGTTAAAGTGGCAGAGGCGTTCGAGAGGACCCCTGAGCGTGTGTCTGGTTTTGGAGGCAGGAGGGGTGGCTGTACCCGTGGCCTAACACTTCTCCTGGCGGCACGCCGGGGCGTTCTTTCTTTGCCTCAAGGTCTTTTCCGAAAGGGCTGCTGCTGCTGAGAGCCCGATCAGTACACTGACCTCACAGATCTAAGGGCAAGTCTCCTGTCCTGTAGGTCTGTGATAATGTCCTTGGTGTCCCCACCAAAGAGCACTGAGCCCCTAAAGGGGGCGTCCTGAATCGCCGACTGGACCTCGTTGGCAAGTCCGGAGAGGCGAAGCCGGGAATGCTGTCTAAGGGCAACGGCAGTTACCAAGGTACATGCCACCGAATCGACGGAGTCGTAAGTGGCACATAAGGTGTGCCTACACGAGACTTTGGAGAGGTGAAGATCCTTGGCAAGTTCCTCCTTCAAAGGTGAAGGGTCCATGGACTGGACTTGCATTTCTAGCCTGGCCAAGGCAGGTTTTTGGTGGGACACCATGTGGGCCACATAATTAAGGGACCGGAGGCGCATGTGTCTGACGAATAATCTTTCTCCTGAGCTGGTCCATCTGCCTTGACTCTGTCCGGAGAAGAGGTACTCATGTGCTTTGGTGCTGAGGAGCGGTCATGAGCCACAGAGATGACCACAGAGTCAGCCTTGGGATGTACCTTCAGGAACGGGGCATTCTTCCGCACCCGGTAAAGTCTGTCCGCACGTTTGGGGACAGCCAGGAGAGAATGAGGCATCTGCCAGATGGTAGTGGTGAGGTGCAATCCAAGGAGAAATGGGGGCAGGGGACAGAGACTCTAGGTCGAGGTGTTCTGCGAGCCTCTGTCTCACAGGGTCTGGATCCTCAGACTCCCAGTCGAAGTAATCCTTCATGGACCTCAGAAGGTCCGAAAAGGCAGGGTCCTCTGGTGGAGATTTCAGGGAAACCTTGCCTTTTGGGTCCTCAGGCTCCTCCGGGACCTCCTCTGAAGAATAGTCAGCCCCCTCTGAGCCATCGTCATTGTCCGCCTCCTTGACAGGACAGTGTCGGGAAGGGGAACGTCCTGACGAGTCTTCCAGAGACATGTATAGTAGCAATGGAGGAAATGCTCGGGGAAGGGGACCTGGGTGACCATGGGAGCCTAGTCTCCAGGTCACAGACCAACACCGACTAGGCCCCCAGCCACCAAGACTGAAATTAGAGTCTTGAAATCCGGAGCAACTGGGGGGGGGGTTGACAGAAGCTGATGTGGAGGAGGAGGAGTTGACAGAAGCTGAGGGTGGAGGAGGAGGTGGAATTACCGGTGGAGGGTAATAACTCTGGAATCCCTGATAAGCAGAGTAGGGATAAAACCCAGGGTAAAACTGTCCGAAATGACTCCAGTCCGAAGGGAGACCCGCTGGACAGTGGTCCCCAGGAAACCCCTGCAAGTAATCTGGGACAGTTCAGGGTCGAGAGTAAATCCCTGTTGTCAGATCCGGCACCGGGGGTACCCACGTCGGCCCCGCCATAGTATATATCGGCTGGGGGTCCGACGTAGAGGACAGCCACGTCAGGGGAACCAACGCCTGAACTGGCACCAGGGATCCGTGTCGGACTGGACGAAGGGCCTTGCGGAGGGTCCTGATCGGGCATCGGGGCCAGAGGCTGATGCCAGTCGAAAGGTCCAGGCTGCGGGACTGTCGTTGGGACGTCCGGCGTCAGAGGGGATGCCAGAATCCCACCCAAAGGCGGAGGAGGGGCCTCCACGGTAAGGCCTGCTGGCTGAGGAGGAGCCTCCTTCTCCTTGACCCCGAGAGGGGAACACGGAGATGACCCCGAAGCATCGACAGTGTCGAGGGGTTTGCCTCTATCGTCACCAGAAGTACCCACTGGAGAGGGGAAGGGTACGGGCGAAGGAGGAGGAGGAGGGAGAGGGTCTTTCCTCCCACAGGTTCTGCCGGATGGGGGAATTGCACCAGTGGACCGTCAGGGACAGCCATTTTAGTGGGTGGAGTCGGGAGGGTGGGGGAGGAGCCCCTGACCGGCTTATCGACCGGTGCCGAGCGAGTACCCACAGCCTGGGTAGTCGACTTACCGGTCACCGCGCAATCCCCAGAGGAGCCGGTGGCCGACTTATCGGCTGTGGTGGTGCGGCTGTCGGAGGAACTGACGACCGGCTGACCCGCTAGTCTTAACATCCAATTTTCTGGGCAGCGGCTGGGCCTTGCTCATAGAGGGCCATGAGTCGCTCCCACTCCCTAGATTTCTCCTTATGCTTCTTGGAAGGAGAAGATTTTTCAGCCGCGAACTCTCTTAACTGGTCCATCTTCTTTTCAAGGGAAGCCAGGTGAGCTTTTAAAAAATTGGCCTCCAAAGCCTGCTGTCTCCTTTTCTTTGTGGCCTGATTGAAGGTCTGTCCCTCAGGGCAGGAGGAAACAGGATGGCCCAGGCCTAAACAGAGGACACACCTGAGGTGACAGTCTTTGTGCGGGATCTGTGTGCCACAAGACGAGCACTTCTTCTTGGGTCAAGACATCAAGGAATAAAGACACAAAAAGGCGAGGAAAACCCGCGCAAGCAACTTTCACAAGGATCACTAATGGAAGTCTGCAATGTGACTGACACGAGGCGGCGGCGGCAAAGAACTGGAGGGAGGATGTGGGGACAGTCACGCTGATGTCAGTCACGTGATATCGGGTGGGCGGTCCCTCGTCAGGTATTGCTAGAAAAATCTGCAGTGCGGCCCGATGCCAGGTGGCACCAGTCCTATATGTGATGACCTACTGAAGGAACCCTCTCGAAGTAAGATCAGTCTTTTGGAGACTGGAACATCCATCCTCTCCATGTAGACCTGGTTCCTCCTCATTGGTGGATTCATGAGTAGGAGGTCCAGAGATTGGGCCACTTGCTTTATAAAAGCAAAGTGGCAAGTATAGTCCTCAGTCCCTTTGTCAGGGGAATCGGGACGGTGGGGATCAGGAGAAATATCTGGTTCAATCGGTTCTCCATAATCTTCATCCTCGTCCTTATCCTCTCCAAAAGGCTCTACCCCTTGTTCTAAAGAACCAGGAACCGAGGCAGAACCAGAGGATTGTGTATGTGGCCACTTCTCAACCGGAACCAGGGTACTTGGTTGGAGTGCCTGGATAATCCTTATAGCATTCGCTGTCTCTTCAGTGGTCGGAATTGGTGTCTTTTTCGGTTGCGGTTTGACCACTGCATGTTTCTCTTCTTTCTTTTACCTGCGGTTGCCGGATCAACGGCAGTATCCGCAGACCATTTTTTTGGTTGAGGAACTGTGGCTTGTCAGAGGACTGTTCCTCCGGTTCTTTTTGGCTGGTCACTGGTTTGTCTGTAGCTGGGTCAGCAGCCTTTTCAGACTTCTTCTCCCGCAGTCTTTTAAGTCACCTCTCAAGCACTGACTGAGGGAAGTTTTTGGAAATTTCACAGTCCTATTTGAGGTGGTCAAACCTCAAACAAACAACACAAATTAGATGAGGATCTGCTTTAGTGAACAGTTCCCCACACTCTGTACAATGTTGGAAACCTGTGGGGCCTGTTCTTTTCTTGGTCTGTCACATTTATTGGTCGGTTAAAACCAATCAACCAAGAATTAACCTGGTGAAATTTTAAAACAACTGACTTACCTAAACAGTTGGGAAGACTGAGAATTACATCAGAAAATTAAAGAAAAGTATAGTTGCGTAAGAACTTTACATAATGGTAGGTCTTCGAGTGAAGCTCTTGCAGCAGGTTCAACAATGAGGACTGGTGCCACTTGGCGGTGGTTCCGGCAACTTTTTCTCTAGCAGCACCAACGTGGGGAACGCCCCCAACATTGGCTCCACCTCTGACTACACCCTACATACGGGAGGAGTTCCCCACGTGCTCCAGTTTTTGGACCCCCCACCCGTCAGGCAAGGAAACCGGCAGGTCAGTAACGATAACTGATCATCAATGGACAACCTTTCAAGAGAAACAATGCCAACCTGGAAAGGGCTTGATCCCTGGGGGAAGGAGGGCAGGAAATATACCTGCTGCAAGATCTTCTCTCAAAGATCTACTGTTACGATAAGTTCTTACGTAACTGTACTATCTTACTTCGAGCTCATGCAGCAGGTTCAACAATGAGGACAGAGTCCCAAGCAGTATAAACTTATGACAACCCCTTGGGGAGAACAGGAAACAGGGAAAACAGAGGGAGAACCCTCAGGAAACCAGGCCCTGCAGAACTGCAAGGCCAAACCCTGCTCTGCGTCTGGAAATAATGTCCAGGCTGTAATTGCCTGACAAAGCTGTTTATGGGCTCCAGGTAGCGGCAGCGCAAATATCCGCCGTTGGAACTCTTTTAACGCGCTAACGAAGTTGTAATAGCCCTCGTAAAGGGGGCTTTAATCGGCCCTGAAGTTGCCCTATTGTGCATCTCATAACAATAGGAGATGCAATGGACCAACCCGCGCAAAAGCGTCTGTTTGAGGACCGGGCGATCTGCAGACCGTGGAGCAAAAGATACAAATAACTGATCAGGCTGCCTGATCTCCTTGGTTCTAGCCGAGTAGCACCTGAGAGCCCTGTGGATGTCCAGGGAATAGAGAAGGGCCTCTCTCCCATTGGAATGGTCTGGGTAATAAACCGGAAGCTGAACCGACTGGTTTAAAGTGAGCTCTGAGACCACTTTCGGCAAAAACTTCTGATTTGTGCGCAAATCAACCCTGTCCTTGTGAAAGACAGATAGGGTTCCCTACATGAGGGCTTGCAGTTCTGAAATGCGCTTGGCCAAAGTAACAGCCACCAAAAGCAGCGTTTTCCAGGAAAGAAAACAAAGCTCAGCACTTATAACCAGTTCAAAGGGAGGAAGAGAGAGCTTCTCCAGGACTAACAGGAGATCCCAAGGAGGAACAGGGTGCCAGATGGGAGGTCTGATATGCAGAATGCCGCGCAAGAAAGCTTTGGAAACATCCATCTGAGTCACCGTCTTACCCGACACGAAAGAATGGTAAGTGGAGATGGCAGCCAGGTGTACCTTGATGGAAGAGTAACTAAGGCCTTTCTCGAAAAGAAAGAGCAAGTATTCCAGGACGGTGTTAACCGGACAGACCAACACGTCCACCTGCTTCGCTATGGCCCAAATGCAAAACCGTTTCCATTTCATAGCGCAAGTGGCCCTGGTGGCAGGTTTCCTAGCCTCAACCAACACCTGGCAACCTGATCGGACACCCAAAAAGGACCTTGGTTAAGTCCTGAGGAGCCAGGCATGCAGGTGAAGAGAACGCAGGTTCGGGTGTAACACGGACCCATTGTCCAGCGACAAAAGATGCGAGGATAGAGGAAGAGGCATCTGAGGTTCTGCTGCTAGACGCTGTAGTAATGGAAACCAAATCTGGCAAGGCCACATCGGGCGATCAGAATAATGGTGGAAGCCTCCAACTGGGCCTTGAGGAGGACCTTCTGAAGAAGAGGAAAGGCATAAAGGAACCTCCCGCTCCAGCAGAGTAAAACACGTCTTGCCAGGAGACACCAGGCTCTGGACCTGCGAGCAAAAACTGGGCAGTTTTGTGTTGTATTGAGATGCAAAAAGATCCACCTCTGGTGTCCCCCACAGGCAGAAGATGTGATCTGGCATGTCTTGATGCAATTCCCACTCCCAAGCTTGCGACCATGTCCTGCCGAGTGTGTCTGCTAGCACGTTCTGAAGCCAGGGAACGTGAACTGCCGTCAGGAACAGGTGGTGTTCCAGGGCCCAATCCCATACCCACATTGCTTCCCTGCAAAGGGGGTAGGAATAAGTGCCACCTTGTTTGTTGATGTAAAACATCACCGAGGTGTTGTCTGTCTGCACCAAGAGATGGCCCGGAGATAGGACAGTCACCAAGGCTTGAAGGGCATAGAGCACTGCTCTCATTTCCAGGACACTGATGTGCAGATTCACTTCTAGGCGAGACCAGGTACCCTGTGTACGATGGTTCCCCAAATATGCACCCCATCCCAGGGAAGATGCATCTGTTGTTAGGGACTGGGCAGGTGCCCCCAACTGAAATGGAATGCCCTTTAGGAGAGTTTTGGACGACATCCACCAGCGAAGCTCTCTGAGGATTGGGTATGATATTCTGACCAAGGCATCCAGATTGTCTGACGTCTGGTCCCACTGAACCCTCAGTGACCACTGAATGGTCCACATGCGGAGACGGACCAGAGGGACTGACACTATGGCAGTCGCTATGTGTCCCAGCAACCTGAGGAGCAGGTGAGCCGGCACCTCTGAGGCTGAAGAGACCTGGGACGCGATGGTACGAATGCGACTCGCTCTGTCGCAGGGAAGAAAAACCTTCCTGAGAGTGGTATCCAGAGAAGCTCCTACAAACTGGAGGATCTGAGATGGAGACAGATGGGACTTGTCCCTGTTGATGGTGATTCCGAGACTCTGAAACAGAGAGATGGAATCCTTGAGAGTCTCCAACAGGCGGGGCCTGGAATGGGCCATGAAGAGCCAGTCGTCCAGGTACGGAAACACAACGTGGCCCCGTCTTCGAAGTGCTGCAGCTACAACCGCCAAGCACTTCATGAAGACCCTTGGGGCCGAGGAAAGACCGAAAGGGAGAACTCTGAATTGACAGTCCTCGTTCTCGAACCTGAACCCGAGGAATCTCCGATGGCTTCTGATAATTGGGATATGCAAGTAAGCATCCTGCATGTCCAGGGACGCTAGCCAGTCTCCTGCCAAAATAAGGGGAGGAGAGTGGGTAGGGAAACCATCCTGAATCTCTTGTAGGAGACCCACTGATTGAGATCGCTGAGGTCCAGAATGGGTCTGAGATCTCCAGATTTCTTCGGAACTAGAAGAAGTGGGAGAAAAAACCCTTTCCTGACTCTGCTGGTGGAATCGGCTCGGTGGCCCTTTTTTCTAGAAGGGAGGATATCTCCTGTCTGATCAGGGCTCTGTGTTTCCTTGGCTACCGGGATGGGGGGGGAGATGGTCTGTCCGGAGGAACGGATGTGAACTCTATGGAGTGCTTGAACTCCACGAGTTCTAGAACCCAGTGGTCGGAGGTCACCTGAGCTCACGCATCCACGTAGAGCGAAAAGCGTCCTCCTACCGCCCCCAGGTGGAGTTACCAGAGGAGGAGGGTTGCCCCAGTAGTCAGGCATTGGGTGGGGGAGGGAGGATGGCAGCAGCTGCTTTGGGAGGTCTAGAGGTGGATGTCAAGAGCCTCTAGCTCCACCCCTACGACCAAAGCCACCTTGCTGAGCCTGCTGCTGAAAACAAAGTTGCTGCGATTGGTGTCACCCACGGCCATGAAAACTAGGCTTTCAGGCTTGCCCCTGGTTCGGGCAGTACATGGACTTCACGGAACGGATGGCCTTTCCAGAGTTCTGCAGCCTGGAGATAATATGCTCAGTGTCCTCGTCGAAAAGCACGGAGCCCTTAAAGGGAGCATCCAGATGACTGACTTGAACATCTGGATCAAACCCAGATACCCAAAGCCAAGCATGGCGTCGGAGGCAAATGCCAGTGGCGGCCACCATGGAGGAGGTGTCCGCAGAGTTATAGGCAGACCGCAGAACGTGGGTACCTACGTCTGAGCCGGTCTGCAGTAGCTTGGTGAGCTCAGTCTGCTGAGGACAATCGAGCAGGCTCTGCACTATGTCCAATCCTTGTTCCCAGGGGGCGTTCTGGAATTGGACCATGTGGGTTAAGAGGTTGAGACTCCTTATGCTACAGGTGGCAGCAGAGTACACCTTACGGCCCATGGAATCCAGCTACTTCGATTCTCTATCAGGCGACTGAGTGCTCAGATGTTTGGGCCTCTGTGAATGATCATGAGCTGCTGAAATCACCACCGAGTCCGCAGCAGGTGGTTCGCCCAAAAAGGAATGGTCCGCAGGCGCCCAGTAGAGCCGGTGAGCCTTCTTTGGCACAGCAGGTGAGGAATGAGGACGCTTCCAGGTCACATTGGTGATATCAGCAAAAGTGTCGACCATGGGAGGAATGACCGCTGGCTTTGGGTCCTTTTGGCGGAGGTACTTAGCCAGCCACAATCGCCCGGGGTCCAGGGCCTCAGTGTCCCAGCCCATGTTGGCCTGGATGTGTCTCACTACCTCCATAAAACTGGAGTCATCTGAAGGGGATTTGGGAAAGCCCTTCGTGTCCCCTGGGTCTGGCTCCAAGTAAACTGAAGAGGTATCAGAGTCTACGTAGGAGGTGGTAGGGGAAGAGGAAGAGGGGCTACGCCTCTTCCCTTTCGGCCTCTTGTCTGGTGGAGGAGAAGGGGAACGGGAGGAACTACTGAACTGGCCCCTCTTGGATTTTTTATCGTGCTTTTCAGGAGGAGGCACGTTGTCCCCCCACCACCTGGTTCATCTCGGTCAGGAACCGGCTCTGGAGTGGGTGGAGGCACCCCAGCTGGCAGGTCCTTTTTGATTGTGTCCCACCAGTGGGGAAAAAAGCTCCTTAACCTGAGAGAGATGCAACTTGAGAGAGTCAGGTGTAGGCTGAGGAGCGCCCGAGCTGGCGTCGGTGCAGGCCCCGTCGTCGGGTTCAAACCCTGTCAACCGCCGCTGGCCTGGGAGCATGGTGGCATCAGCACCACCGTCGGGGTCCGGTGTCCGTGGAGAATTGGTGTCCGAACTGACGTCGGTTTCACTACGACCGGTGGCAGAATAACCTTCGCCGAGACTGGGGCAGAGGGGGTTGCAGGTGGACAAGGGTCCAGTGTCCACTTCTCCGTGACCTGACGGACGTCATTCCTTTTCTTGGGACAGACAACGGTCAGATTTTTGGCCTGAGGTTTTCTCAGCCAAACGTGGGTCAACAGCAGGAGGCTGGGGTCGGTCCGAGGCCTTGTGTTTTGGCAGCAAGGAGAAGGCCCTGCCGGCCAAAGACCCTGAGGTCTTGCTCAACTCCTGGAAGTCGGCTTTTGAGGAGGAAGCTGAGCGGGAGGAGCCCTTACCTGAACCCTTGGGCTTCTCGGAAGACTGAGAAACCTTCAAGGGCTGGAGAGAAGTGAGAGTAGAACCAACCGACGAAGGCTTGACCGTCACGAGGCGGGAGTCATGGCCCGACGATCTGGACTTAGATCCTGAGGACCGATACTTCAAGTGGGATCTCCCTCTATCCTGCTCTCGATGTTTTTTTTACGGTGCTTGTGGGCAGGCTGGGGTTCGGATTCCCCCGATGAAGAGGCCCGTTCCATGGTGGCAAGTTTAGTTTCTGCAAGAAAGGCCACGAGGGCTTCTGGCGCCAGATTCACGTCCACGAATTAAAGGCCTGGCAATGAGAGCAGGTGTTGGTGCGATGGTCAGGCCCCAGGCAATAGAGACACGCAGAATGTCAGTCTTTCGTGGGAATCTGTCGCCCACAAGTGCACTTGTTTAAATGTGATGACAGATATCGAAAATCAAAATTTTGAATGAAAATCTAACCGGTGGAGAAGAGCAATCAGTACTAGCTGAAACGCTGAACTAACCCTGACCGTGCGGCAGGAAAGAACTGGAGCACGTGGGGAACTCCTCCCTTATTTAGGGCGTCGTCGGAGGTGGAGCAGACATTGGCGGGGGGCGTTCCCCACGTCGGTACTGCTAGAGAAAAAGCTGTCGGAACCACTGCCAGGTGGCGCCAGTCCTCATTGTTGAACCTGCTGCAAGAGCTTCTCCTCGAAGTAAGGTCTAACGGTTCCTTCTTGGTTGAGATGAACCGATAAGGAACTGAAAAAACAAATTAGACTAAGTCTACCTGTGAACCAAGGACAGTGCTTCAAAAATCGAAAAAATTAAATGGACTTCGATAAACAGAAAAAATAAACTTCAAGAGAGTGAATGAGAGCTCTCCAGAGACGTCTTACTGAGACGAGCAGAGTAAAGAATCTGATGGTTGCAGGAAGTGCAGCCAGTGACAGTGATTTGAAAACTGAGCTTGAGCCTAACATTCCACTATTAGCATATTATCTATTAACCATTTTGGCTGCAGGGCAGTCCAATGGTGAGATCATACTGCACATGTCAGAATACAGTAAGATTTCCTGGGGTTTGAAATGCTGGTGAAATTTGAAGAAAACTGTAAAATAATAAAGCGAGGGTAACAGACAGAAAATGGCTGCCAACTACAGCAGAAGGCATCCATGAAAGTCCAACTTGCACAGGTCGATGGCGGGAAAAGAACTAATGCTGGGCTGTGGGACTGCCCCTTTTATACCACAGGTGGATGTTGGGGCGGAACCCTATTGAATACTGCTAGCTAAATGTTTTCCATGGGGTCCTAGCTCCTCCCGGCTTCAGTATTAATGGTGTTGCCTGCTGTAAGAGCCCCACCCGAAGTAAGATCACCTGGTCCAATAAGTTGGAGCCTTTAAAAGGGGCATTAAGCACTCTCTATTGGACATCAGTCGAGATACTGGAAACTGCATTCAGTGGAGCCACCAACGGCAAAGGACTGAGGCAGCAGTCCTGACACTTGTATCAGAGACATAACCAAGTGTCTTGAGGAGGTGTGTTCTACCAGGACTATCTGTAAGGCCAACGACAACAGGATGCGCTATCAATGGTGGAGGGGTCAATGGCACAGGGCATGACCCTGTCAATAGGCCTTGAGAGCCTGAAAAGCCAGAAGCCCTGGGCCTGCTGATAGACTGAAACCTGGTGACTGGAGGAGCAGCAGGCCATGACGGGAGGGCTGACAATGACGAGCCAGTCCTGCGACCGAGCAGGCACCACTAAGATAAGTCGACGATGGAGGAATTAACAGCACATAGCATGATGACCCCATCGACAGGACTTGAGAGCCCGAAAAGCCCAAACAGAACCATCAGGCCACAATGGGAGGGCAGGCGTCCATGAACCAGTAGTCGTCGAGACAGGTACCATTAAGGTTGACAACAGCAGAAGGCATCAGAGACGGCAGAGGGGTCGACGGCACAGGGCACGACGACTGCCTGGAGAACATCAGGTCGAGATGGGAGGGCTGTCACCAATGAGCCAGTCATCGACAAAATGGGGCCATTGACCCGAGAGTCGACGACTTGTCACCCGACCAAGTGGGTGGCAATGCTGTTGGTATGGGTGTGGTAAGAGCAAAGATCTGGACAGTGATCACTAACAAGGCAGGAGCCATCAACCAAGAACCCCCCCCCCCAAGGAAGAAAGAGCCACTGGGGAGCGGGAACGCAGGGGAAGCAGTCCCAGTCTTTCTGATGATTAATCCCAGAGGACTGCTCCCAGGCCCTGAAGGACTGCGAGCTTGAAGGACCTCCTAAGAAGGGGAAGGAGGAACTCTGGAGGATCCCCACTCAGAACAGTTCCATTTGGAATCTTTTTTTTTTTTGGGTAAAGCTTTCTGCTGCACCGAAGAGCAAGTAGAGTAAACTTCAGATATAGTCTCACAGTCCAAGTTGACAAGGTCAGGCATCAGAGCTTTTGCGGAGACCCATTCAAACCGAGTCGACGGTGGGAAAGAACAGAGGAGGTAGTGGGGCCGTTCACACCTACACAGGGCTGGTGAAGTTGGCAGATGAAGTCGGCGTGGGCGGCCCCAGTTGCACTGCTGAAAATCTTCTGTGTGGATCCTGCTTCACCAACAGTGAAGTTCCTATGGTGTGACCCAATTACTGAGATACCCCCGAAGAAGATCAAAGGCCTCTACAGTCCATCGCTGCTAAAAAGCTCTTTCACCCTCTTTTTTTTTGGGGGGGGGAGACCAAGGACTTAAAAATGAACCCTTCAAGTCTTTTAATTTGAGGGACACACAGACATGTGTAGGAACAAGTCCCCTGAAGAGGTCTGCCCCTTAAATGCTCCCCCTATTTTTGGTTTTTTAAACAAGAAGGAGGCAAGACTACAAAGAAAACAAGAGGAGATAAAGACTGCCCAAAAGCCTGGCCATTACGAGTGAAGGTGGCTGGGTTGCAAAGATGTATGGTGAAGATATTCTGGAAGATCAAGAATTACAGTGAGTACGTAATTTTCATATCTTACAAGAATCAATCTTCACCATTCCTCACTGGTGGGTCTGAGTGCCAAGCTACCATCAAGGGTGGTGTTTGCAAACCCTGAAGGAAATGATCGTCCCCTCAGCCTCCTGTGAGGGAAGACAGAGAGAGGCAGGGGCACCTCATGGGCCTAGCAAAGCCTGAGACTAGTCAGGGTCAGGCAGAGGTTCCCACGTCCTGGAAGCAGGAAAGTGCCCTGCAAGCTCACGCCTGGCCCTACGGGAGAAGAAATGAGCCCCATGGAAACACGAGGTGATCACCCTACGCCAGGCCAAGGGTGACAACCAAGAAAGATGCAATCACGCCCTCAGCCTAATGCAGACTTCAGTTCCCACTAGTCTGGAGGCTACTCGCCAAGGCCCTGAATTGCTCCGAAGTCAGGGGTCCCGTAAGACCAAAAATAACCAGGAGAAGAAGGGGGACAGGCAGAAGAGGAGGAGGTGGGTCATGACGGACCAGGCCAGGTCCTCTGCCAGGGCTACAAATGGGAACGGGGACTTTGTCTGAGGGAAGGGCTGTGCATCTCAGCCACCCATGAACGCCTAACTGTACAGGGGCGATCTGGATGGTGTACTTAAGGGGGAACCTCCAGGTGGGGATATTGGAGCCACAGTGGTCCCACAGATTGACTCCTATCCCCACCCACCACAGGCCCAGACAGTTCCTGCGGATTGGGGGGGGGGGGGCAGAGGACCCTAGTCAACACCACCACTCCTGCTGGAACCCCCAGCCACTCAGATTAATGTTGCATCAACCGGGATGTACCAGCTCCCTCACCTCATCTGAATGGGCTCTGCCCCCTGAGCTAGGCCAAAACATCTGTAGCAGCAGGATCCTGGAGCAAGGGGAAGCTGGCGCTGCAAGTGGGGACAGAACCCCCTCAGCACCACAAGCGGTATTGGAGTCGGGTTCGGCGCCAGGGCTGATGCTGAGACCTGACCCAGTGCCTAAAACGCCGCCAGAACCCAACCCGACACTGCACCACCATATCCTCTGGCACTGGAATTGGCACCAAAAGTGTCCCCAGTGCTGTGAGTGGCATTGTGAGACACAGGGGAGGTGTCGCTGTGGCCAATACCAGGCCGAGAAGAACCCCTAGATGACACAGATGCTAAAGGCCTAGGATTAGGCCCAGAAAGGTCAAATTCCTCACCAGGGCTCGGAAGCCAGTTGGGGTCTTACTGGTTCTCACCCTGCAGATCATCCGAATGCTCAGAGGACGAGATCCAGAAAATCTCCAATGGGTGACTGACTCAAAGGACATTCCCTCTCCCAGAGTCGTGAACGGCAGCAGAAGGTAAGCCAGTCATGCGGGGCCGCACTGCCCTGCTTACCAGCCATAGTGCCAGAAGCTGAAGCAGCACCACATCATGGCCCCAAGGGACCCACCGGCGAAGGCCCAGCGTGTAACAGTGACTCTACCACCGGGGGTGTCTGGATCCAGTGGGGGTACTAGACTGGGAAGCGTGCGCATCCGGCCCCTGGGGGGGCAAATGTCCCACAAGTCCTTCCCCCAGGCCTCTCATCTTGGTGAGACTAGGACTAGTGGTAGGCTGGTCTCCCTTGGTATGTATAGTACCAGGGAAGGGCTCAGTGCAAGAGCCCAGGGACCTTACCTTACAGTCCAGGGTGCAACACCTGCAGCTGAAGGGGTTTGGGGGGGGACCTTCCCTACTTCATTGCGCAAATTTCCAAGCAGGGGTTGACAAATCCCATAGCCTGATGTCCCAGGCAACCAACTGACTAGCAGGGACAAGCACGTGTTCCTATGGACACCAGTAAAAGTAAATGCATTACTGTCTTGTTTAACTTTTTTCACTCGCCTGCCTTTTCCCAAATTTGCCACTAGGGTGATGCATGTCATTTGAGCAGTACAGCGAGTATTGTGTGAGTCTTAGTGGAGGTCGAGCTGAAGTAAGAGCTGCGTCGGATGGAAGGCAGAACGCGATCAGCAGTACAGTCCAGGACGGAGATTTGAAGAGTAAAAACGACAGGCATGCCCTGCACTGCTGGCTAGAGACAGAGTTGGAGACTTGGGACCGACCAACTTGTGAATAGCTTGCTGTGACAAGTAAGTTATTCAATTTAAAAAACCAAAAAATTATAAATTTAAAACTTGAAAAAACTGAAAACGAGTAGCGACTCCATGGAGATCGGAGATGGGTGTGGGGCTGAGCCAGTGAAAACAGGACAGAGGTCTGCAAATGAAAAAGGCAACACAGCACCTGGCTGGTAGTGGGAACGATTGACCCCTTGGCCCTACTGCCATGACATTTTTTCTGCATTTAGATAAAAAAAAATAAAAATAAAAAATAAGATATGGAAGAACAGATTACTCACCTGTAACAGTAGTTCAAGGAATGGTATATGTTGTTCATCCCCACTTCTTGGCATGTCCCCTTCCACTTTAAATCTTGCCAGAAGTCTTCAAGCTGGCTCCTATACCTCGGCTCTGCCCCATGACGCCAGATCTTAGCCCGCTGAAAGCAAGGCTGTGCGCCCGAAGCCGGGGAGGTTGTGTGTGTGTGTGTGTGTGTGTGTGTGTGGATGAACAACATATACCACTCCTAGAACTGTTACAGGTGAGTAACCTGTTCTTCTAGGAGTGTGGATATGTTGTTCATCCACACTTCTTGGCAGACTCCAAGCAGTTCTCCGGGAGGAGGGAGGCAAGGCACACACTCCCTACTTAGGGAACAGAGACTGGAGAACCGTGGCCCCAAAACCAGCATTCCGGCGTGACTTAAGGTCGATGTGGTAGTGGGTAATGAAGGTGTTTGCTGACTTCCAGGTAGCAGCCCAACAGATTTCCTTGATAGGGATGTCCCTGAAAGCAGCCACCGAAGCAGCAGTATGGCAGGTAGAATGAGCCCTTATCCCTCTGGGAGGCTCCTTGCCCAACAACTCATAGCACAGACCTATGCATGATGTAATCCATCTTGCTATGGTCCGTCTGGCTGCAGGTCTACCAGAAGCGGCTTCAGCGTAGGTGACAAACAGCTGGCGAACCTCTCCAAGAATTTCCGCTGTCCTCTCCTTGTAATAGGAGAGGGCACGTCTCAGTTCCAAGGTATGGAGCCTGTACTCGGCATCCGAGGTGTACAGTGCCTTCAGAAAGTATTCACCCCACCTTGGATTTTGTCACATTTTGTTGTGTTACTACCAGAAATTTTAATGCACAGAAATTATCCCCCCGATTCACACAGCATACTCAAATAATTTAAAGGGTCAAAATATTTACAGTATATTGTGTAGCAAAAATTTATAAAACATTAAAAACTGAAATATCTTGTTTACTTAAGTATTCACCCCCGAGTCAATGCTTTGTAGAAGCGCCTTTGGCAGGAATTACAGCTTTGAGTCTTCTTGGGTATGTCTATCAGCTTTGCACATCTGGATTTGGGGATTTTCATCCATCCTTCCTTGCAGATTTGCTCAAGCTCTGTCAAGTTGGATGGGGAGCGTTGGTGAACCACAATCTTTAAGTCTTTCCACAGATTCTCAATGGGATTCAAGTCTGGGCTTTGGCTGGGCCACTCAAGGACATTCACCTTCTTGTTCTGAAGCCACTCCAGTGTTGCTTTGGCTGTATGCTTGAGGTCGTTGTCCTGTTGGAACGTAAATCTTCACCCCAGTCCAAGGTCTATTGCAGAGTGATGCAGGTTCTCCTCAAGGATGTGCCTGTATTTGGCTCCATTCATTGTTCCCTCTATCCTGACAAGTGCCCCAGTCAATACCGTTGAAAAGCATCCCCATAACATGATGCTGCCACCACCATGCTTCATGGTAGGGATGGTGTTACATGGGTGATGAGCTGTGTTCGGTTTGCGCCAGGCAAAGCGCTTTGCATTCAGGCCAAAGAGTTCAATTTTTGATTCATCAGACCAGAGAATCTTTTGCCACATGGTCTCAGAGTCTGCCATATGCCTTCTTGCAAACTCCAGGCATGCTATTATGTAGCCTTTTCTCAGGAGTGGCTTCCGCCTAGCCACTCTCCCATAGAGGCTACATCTGTGAAGTGCTGCAGAGATTCTTGTCCTCTGGACAGGTTCTCCCATCTCAGCCATGGAACTCTGTAGTTCTGTCAGGGTGGTCACTGGGTTCTTGGACACTTCCCTGACCAAGGTCCTTCTTGCCCGGTTGCTCAGTTTGGGAGGACGGCCTGCTCTAGGAAGAGTCTGGGTGGTTCCATAATCTTTCCATTTCCTAATGATGGACTTGACTGTGCTCCTGGGAACTTTCAACACCCTAGAAATGTTTTTATACCCCTCACCAGATCTATGCCTCCTCACAATTCTATCACGGAGTTCTACGGACAGCCCTTGGTCTTCATGGTAGAGTGTCTGCTCTTGACATGCACTGTCAACAGTGGGACCTTATACAGACAGGTGCATTTCTCTGAAATCATGTCAACCATTTGAACTGACCACAGGTGGACTCCATTCAAGTTTTAGAGTGATCTCACAAGGAAACTGGATGCACCTGAGCTCAATTTGGAGTGTCATAGCAAAGGGGGTGAATACTTATGAAATCAAGACATTCCAGGTTTTTACTTTAAATTACACGTACAAAAAATTCCAGAAGTTTCACTCCACTTTGACATTAGAGAGTAATTTGTATAGATACGTGACAAAAATTCCCATATAAATGCATTTTAATTTGAGTTTGCAACATCACAAAATGTAACAAAATCCAGGGGGCGAATACTTTCTGAAGGCACTGTAACTGGGGTAGTATACTGGCAGAGTCAACATCTGGTTAAGGTAAAACTCTGACACCACCTTCGGAAGGAATTTCGGTTGGGGGTGCAGGACAACTTTGTCCCTGTGAAAGACCAGATAAGGGGAGTCCACCGAAAACGCCTGGAGCTCTCCTGTCTTTCTGGCAGACATGACAGCCACCAGGAAGGCTGTCTTCCACAAGTGTGAAAGCTCACATTTGTGCATGGGTTCGAATGGCTTGCCCACGAACTTTGCCAAAACCAGCAACAGATCCCACAGAGGTGGAGGTTCATGCACTGGAGGGGATATATGTTTCAGGCCTTTGCAAAAGCACCCGACCACTGTCTCCTGTCGGCTGACCGGCCCGCGCCAGGTAAGCAAAAATGGCTGCCAGGTGCATCCTAAGGGTCGATGACCGTAGACCCCTTTTGGACTGAGACCCAAGGTAGTCGAGAATGTGAGCCACAGAACAGGATAAGGGCTCCAGACCCTCACCCTGACACCAAATGGAAAACCGCTTACATTTGAAGGCATAACAGTTCCTGGTCGATTCCTTTCTGGATGCCTCTACCATGGTGTAGACATTTTCGGAAAGACCCAAAGACTGGAACTCTAACCACTCAGGCACGAGGCTGTGAGGTGCAGGGATTGAGGGTCCGGATGGAAGACTTTCCTCTGGTTCAGAAATATCAGGTCCGGGAGTGTACAAAGCTGCTCCGGGAGCCTGCAGCTGAAGCTGAGGAGATCTGGGTATCAGAACTGGCACTGCCAGTCTGGGGCTACCAGAATCACCTTCGCCTTGTCCCTCCTCACCTTGAGTAACACCTTGTGGATGAAGGGAAATGGAGGGAAGGCGTAGAGGAGGCCTGCAATCCACAGCCACGAGAAGGCACCCCCCCCTGCAGTGAGCCCTGCTGAGGGGCGCAGGCATTATGGTCTCAGCTTGGTGCCTTCCCTGGAGGCAAACAAGTCTACCAATGGTTTGCCCCAATGGGAGAACAGGCTGTAAGCTACCTCTGGATGGAGAGACCACTCATGGGATGTCTGGCCTATGCGGCTGAGAGCATCCGCCAGCTGGTTCGAGGCTCCTGCCACATGAATGGCTAGGAGATCCGCCTCTAACCGGCTTACGAGGGTCCAGATGCGGAGCGTCTCCTTGCACAGCAGATAGGAGTGCATACCGCACTGTTTGTTGAGGTAGTACATGGTCGTGGTATTGTCCATCTGGACTTGAACCACTTCACCCCGGAGCTGAGGAGCGAAAGCTGACAACGCCAGTCTGACTGCTCTAAGCTCCAACAGGTTGATGTGCCATGGGGACTCCACGGGGGTCCAGAACCCATGGGTCCTGGTCGCAAGGATGACCGTCGGCTTGGGACGGACAAAGGGGATCCCTTCCTGCAACTGGTCTGGGGCGGTCCACCATCGGAGAGCATCCCACATCTTCTGGGTTACGGTGATCAGCTGGTTGAAGTGACCATATTGCTGAATCCACTGAGCGGCCAGCTCCCTCTGAAGGGGGCGCATGCGCCACCTGGCCCAATGGACCACTGAGGTGCACGCTGCCATGTAACCCAGAAGGCGCAGAAAGTCCTGGGCAGGGCACAAGTGCCCAACCACAAATGATCAGGCAAAGGAGGAGAGAACCTCCGCCCTGTCCGCCGGGAGCCGAGCTCTGGCTTGATAAGAGCTGAGTAACAGGGGATCCTGAAGCGGAGGAACTGCTGATGGGACAGACTGATTGGGACGTGAAAGAATGCGTCCTGTAGATCCAGTGAACAGAACCACATTTCGCTCCAGGGATGGTATGATCTGGTTCGGACTTGACCATCCAAAAGGTGCGGGACCTGAGATATTGATTCAGGCCGTGGAGATCTAGGATGGGGTGCCAACCCCCGCGTCTGCTTGGGCACCAGAAAGTACCTGGAAACAAAGCCTGGGTCTGTTGGAGGATCCGGCACTGGGGCTACTGCCTCCTTGTGGAAGAGCTGGGCCACGTCGTCTCGAAGAGACGACTGAGTGCATGCGGAGATCCGTTCCTCCTGAGGGGCGCGGGCTCAGCTGGGAGGGTACTGCTCGAATTCCAGAGGAAGTCCCTGACCAACCACTTCAAGAACCCACCTGTCCGAAGTGATAGCGGACCAGGCGGAAAGGAAGTGGTGGAGCTGACCCCCCACGGGAGGATCCAGAGCTGGTGTGATGGGTGTAGGGGTGGCAACCCCCAATCCATCACTGAGCAGGCTTAGAGGAGGAGGAGAAGGAAGCTCCAGGACCTACGCCTCAGCCTCCTTTATGGGGCTGCTGAGGACCCTGCTTGTGCCGTGGGCGCCAAGCTTGAGCCTGCTGCTGCTGACCTCGACAGGAGGGCTGCCTGACCGCAGGGGAAGAATACCAAAATGTCTTCTTCTTTCTCTTCTGCTGGTTCTTGCCCGAAGAACCCTTGGCAGAAGTAACATCTAAGGTGGCAATGGACTGCTCTATACGCTGAAGGTGACCGGCCATACCTGGACCGAACAAGTCGGTCCCCAGGAAGGGCACATCAGCAAGCTTATGCTGAGTATCCGCCGGGAAGGAGGAAAGCCTCAGCCAAGCCCTGCGGCAAGAGGCCACTGCGGCTGCCAACGAGCAGGCACAACAATCTCAAATATCCAAGGCTGTCTGGAGCTGCTGTTTTGAGAGAGCATGATCTTGGTCATGGACTTGCTTGACTGTAGTCTGCATGACTGGTGGGAGATGAGTGAGAACCTCATCCAATGACCCCAGGAGGCCATGGGAGAAGTGTGCCATAATAAAAAGCAGAGCTGGCCTGACAAAAGACCTAGAGAAGAGGCAGCGCAGACCTTGCAGGCAGAGTGGTCCACATTTTTGGACTCCTTGTCTGGGGGTCAGTCAGTATTGGCCGAGCTACCCGTGCCCCTGAACACTGAGGTGGTCACCAGGCTCTCGGCCGAAGGGCATTCAGTGAATCCCACAAGGGACCCCATGGGTACCGCGTACTTACGGGCCATGCGGGCAGATGGTGCTGGGCAGGAGGCAGGACGCTGCCAAAGTTCAAGGGCCGGCCAGACGATGGCTTCGGCCACTGGAAAGGCCTCCATCGGGGTATCCCCTCTCTTGAGGGTATCCATGAGAGGGTACTCTGCCTTTTTATGGATGTGCTCTAGGGGCATTCCGGTGGAGTTGGAGAGGAGGCGGAGAATGCCCTAGAAGAAGGAAAGGTCTTCCTCCAACCCCGCTCCGAATGTCGACTCATCGTCCCTGGGATGCGAGTGCAAGCCGATGACGTCCGGATCCGAGGAGTCATGGTAGAGCAGTCTACCGCCTAAGTCATCCTCGATGTGCCGAGGGCGGTCCAGGGTGACCGATCAACAGACGTCGGGGAAGCCCGGTGTCCTGTCGGTCCTCCTTAGAGGGCGCCCCTCCCTCAGGTTGTTTAGGCGGTGGTTCCACCAGAATCGGTGGAGAGACCGGAATAAGTTGAACCGGGAAATGGACTAGCCCCACGGGCAGAAGAACTGGTGGCTTCGGTTCCGGAGGGGTCGGCGTCTGCCTAGGAGGCGGGAGCCAAGTTATGGCCGGGGTGGATGGCGGAACTGGCTTCTGCACGGTCAGAATCAGCTGTTGCCACATGAAGTCTTCATAGCGCAGACGGAGTTTATGCCACAGCCTCTCCTCGTCCAAGGAGGATGAGGACCTGTGGAGATGCCTCTTTTTACAGCAGCTGTGGATCTTTCTCGGCCATTCGGCCGAGGGGGTTCTGGTCCTCGACCGAGATCGGGGAGGCCGACTCAGTCGATCAGGAGACACCAGGGTCAGAGAAAACCGAGGGTCCGGAACCAGGTTCTTGATGGGGACGCCAGCAGGCTGGATCTTCTCATCAGGGAAGACAAGGACTGGAGTCCTTTCCAGAGAGTCGTCGGCCACGGCTGGCGACAGAGGGTCTATCGGGTTGAGGAGAATTTCGACCTCGTCGGCCACTTCCTCAGTCCCCTGGCCAGATGGAAGATCCGTGAAGCCGGCAACCGAGATTGCGCTCTCGTCCGAAGTCGAGACTGTGTGCTCCTGGGACTCTGACCTCTCTTGGTCACAGGAACACCTTCAGCGAGATGAAGACCCGGAGTCCTTCTCTCTCTCCAGAGAGAGTGGGAGGAGTGCGAGACCGAGGGCACCACACCCCGAGTGGGGAGAGACTGGCACAACTCCTTGAAGGAGCCCGTAAAGGTGAAGCCAAGGTTCAGAGGAACAAAGAAACTTCGACTGGCCGAAGCTCGAGCAACTTCCTCCTCAAATGCTTTCATTTGTTCAAGCTGTTCGGCAGATCTCGCGGCCTCGGAAACAGCCCACCTCGCCTTCTTCAATTTCACTGGTGGGTTCCTTTTCTCCGGTCTCCCCAGCTTCAAACGTGCCTTGCGGTCGTCCAGGACGTTGGAATGGAAGGCGAGGCAAAAACTGCATGACGAAGTGTCATGTCCGACACCTAGGCAGTAAACGCACATTAGGTGGGGATTGGTACGTGACATCTTCTGGTCATAGGGGCACCGCCGAAACCTAGGGAAGATTTTCCTCCATGGCGAATGCAGGAAAGCTGAATCGCTAACTTGAACGAAGTTTAAGCTAAGTTCTGACAAAATCGACAAACGAATCCAGGGCCTCATGATATGCTTCCGAGAGCACGAGGGAATCTGTATCTTCCAGCAGAAAGGAAGATCTGACGCCATGGGGCAGAGCCGAGGTATTTATCACCCGGTGGGTGGGAGGAGCCAGCTTGAAGACTTCAGGCAAGATTTAAAGTGGAAGGAGACATGCCAAGAAGTGTGGATGAACAACATATCCACGCTCCTAGAAAAACAGGTTACTCACCTGTAACAGTAGTTCTAGGAGTGGTTCTTGGCAGACTCCTAGCAATTCTCCAGGAGGAGAGAGGCAAGACGCACATCCCCTATTTAGGAAAAGGGACTGAAGAACTGAGGCTCCAAAACCAGCATCCCAGCGTGACTCAAGATCGATGTGGTAATAGGAAATGAAGGTGTGTGCTAACTTCCAGGTAGCAACCCTGCAGATTTCCTGGATTGGGACGTCCCTAGAAGCAGCCACCGACGCAGCAGTATGGTGGTATGAGCCTTAAGACCTATGGGAGGGCTCCCTACCCACCAACCTATAGCAGAGGTCAATGCAAGATGTAATCCATTGAGCTATTGTCCGCTTGGCTGTAGGTCTGCCAGGTGCAGCTTCAGCGTAGGTGACAAACAGCTGGAGAACCTATTCCCCGAACTCCGGCCATTCGCCCTTTGTAGTAGCCGAGCTTTCGTCTCAGGTCCAAAGTATGGAGCCTGTACTCAGCCTCTGAGGTGTGACTGGGGTACAACACCAGCAGAGCAATCACCTGGTTAAAGTGAAACTCCGACACTACCTTCGGAAGCAATTCCGGGTGGTGGCGCAGGACAACCTTGTCCCTGTGGAAGACCAGGTAAGGAGACTCAATAGAGAGCGCCTGTAACTCCCTAGTCCTTCTGGCTGATGTGATAGCCACGAAGAAGGCAGTCTTCCATGACACATGTGAGATGTCACATTTGTGCATCGGTTCAAATGGCTTGCCTATGAGCCTTGCCAAAACCAGCAGTAGAGCCCACAGACCGAAGTCCCTGCTGGGAGAGGGACCAAAGATAGTCCAAAATGCTAGCCACTGGACAGGACGAGGTGTCCAACCCTTTGGTCTGACACCAGATGGAGAATCTCTTCCATTTAAAGGCACAGCATTTTCTGGTTGATTCCTTCGGGAAGCATCAACAATGTTGAGGACCTTGTCGGAGAGACCCAAGGCTTGTAACTTTAGCAGCTCAGGAACAAGGCCATCAGGTGCAGGGATAGAAGGTCCGGTAGGAGTACCTTCCCCTGATTAACTGAGAGCAGGTCCGGGCATGCTAGAAGCCGCCTCAGGGGACCTAGAGCTGAGGAGATCTGGATACCAGAACTGGCGTGGCTAGTTTGGGGCTTCTAGGATGACCCGCACCCTGTCTCTCCTGACCTTGATGAGCACTCTGTGAATCAAGGGAAGGGGAAGGAAGGCGTAGAAGAGGCCTGGGGTTCACGACCTCGAGAAGGCATCCCCCTGCAGCGAACCCTGCTGAGTGTGGGTGGGCTTGATGCAGCCTCAGCTTTGAGTTCTCCCTGGAGGCGAACAAGGACACCTGAAGGGATCCCCAGTGGGAGAACAGATATGGAAATTACGTACTTACCGTAATTACTGATCTTCTTGGACAGTCTCCATCACTCATTCACACTAGTGGGATAGCGCGGAGGTGCTAGGACAAAGCGGAGCCTAAGTTTCAAAGGGTCGGCGCTTGAGAGAGGAACAGATAGCTGCACCACGATTAGATTAATGCGCCTGTAGTGCTATCTCAGCTGCCGAGCCTCCAACCGCCTCAGTACTTTTTGACCGAGGAGGTGCAGCGTAACTAATGAGAATAACTCATCCTGAGTTTCTGGGCCTGAGAGGGCCCAGACGGCTTTTGCAAGAAAGGCCAAAGAATAATGTCCTCACAGTCTGAATCACAGGACCGTGAAGACCAGGAAAGAAAACGAGTGAACCCAGGGGATGGTGGGGTAGAATGAAGTGGATGGAGACTGTCCAAGAAGATCAACAACTACGGCAACTGTAATTTCCATATCTTCCTGACCAAGTCTCCATCACTCATTCACACTAGCGGGAGAGTACTAAGTTAAACCAACAACCCTGAGTAGGGTGGTAGGAGATAGGGTTCACTTAGAAAGGACAGCCAAGGACTGTCCTGTTAATAAAAACAGCTGTCTTGTAAGAGCATCTAAAACATAGTGCCTACAAGATAAGCACTCTAGTTGTAACTTGTCACTTTGCAGACAATTACAATGGGCACAAAATGAAAGTCTGCCAGGAAGCCGCAACCACTCTAGGAGAGCGGTAAGAACCTGGCCTCACAATCTGATCTAGGACTAAAATTAATAGGTAGAAGACTTGGTTTGCTGGCCAAGGCACCTAACTTCACCTGAGCTCTTTCCTTCTAAGACTGCTTGAAAGGCAGAGTAGAGAAACTTACCAGAGCAAGGGAAAAGGATTAAGACTTATTTTGGCTAAGCAGATTTACTGTGTGGTGGTGTTTTTTTTTTTTTTACTCACAGGGATTGCTACTGTTTGTTGCTAACATTTCATTGCTTTATTTTTCTCTGATTCAGATTGTTGTTGCTGGTATACCTTCTTCTGCATTATTACAAGGTGTGCCTACAGGTGTGTGCTAACAGATTACTGCTGTAAATCTTCTGATTCAAATAGTCTTTTGCAAGGTACATCTTCTGTTACTGCTTTATTTTTCTCTGTAGCAAAGTGTTTCTTACAGGGTATATCTTCTCTGAAATTACTGTATTACAGGTGGAGCTTACATTTATGTGACTTTTTTATCACTGGGCTAAGCAAAATTACTGTTTGACACTGTTTTATTTTATTCTTTTTTTTTGTTTGTTGAAAAGGTTTGTTGTCTCAGAGGTGTTTCAGTCTCCTTCTCACATTGAAGGAGCCAATTGCTTTCCTCCCACAGCTCTACCAAAGGATTAGGTGTGTATGTGGGGTGTGGAGCTGGCAAACTGTCAGTAATTTCCAACAGAAAGAAGGGTGAAAAAAATCAGGTTAGCTGATATCTTGGAGGTAGAAGACTTGGTTTGCTGGCCAAGGCACCTAGCTTCACCTGAGCTCTTTCCTTCTAAGACTGCTTGAAAGGCAGAGTAGAGAAACTTACCAGAGCAAGAGAAAAGGATCAAGACTTATTTTGGCTAAGCAGATTTACTGTGAGGTGGTGTTTTTATTTTTTACTCACAGGGATTGCTACTGTTTGTTGCTAACATTTCATTGTTTTATTTTTCTCTGTAGCAAAGTGTTTCTTACAGCGTATATCTTCTCTGAAATTATTACAGGTGGTGCTTTACAGGTTTACAGTTTTATCTAACATTAGGGATAAGCTTTCAGGGTTACTGCATTTGTTGTTGACTTGTTTCTGCTCTTACCTCCTTGTTCTTTCGTCCGTGGTTCTTCTTTTTCGGCAGGGGAAGGGCCCAGCTTACCCACCTCCATCCCCAACCACCCCACACTACACTCCTTTTATAGGGTACCACAGTTGTGACATTTCCTGTGGCAAAGCAGGAAGGGGTGGATCAGTGGGGCCTCCACAAGGTGAGCTCATTTACAGGGGCACTAGTAATTTAACTTGTTATAACAAGTTAAACAAAACACAATCAAACCATTACTTGCTTTTTTTTTCTCCTTCTAATTACTCTGACTAGGTTATAAACCCAGCAACTTATCTGGAATGGATATCATTAACTGCAGGTACTGTGGAACAATTTTCAGAAGGACAGTGTTACAGGATTTAGGACACTGTCCTACATGCTGGGCCTTTGGAGATCTTAGGGCTCAGCTCCGGGCAGCATAGGCAGAGATTGCATGCCTCAAATTTCATATTCAAGAGGAAATACATTATAAGAACCACCCGCCATTTCCCCAGCATCCAACAGAAAAACCTCGACCGCAGAGGGTAGTTGGTCCAGGAGGTTGGCAGGTGGTTAGGAGGGCAAATCGGTGCCCCATCACCTCTGCTCTCCAACATATTACCTCCAAAACCATATAAACACTACAAACAGGTATCTGCCTCTATCTCTGAAATCAAACAAAGAGGCAGAAGACACTGCAGAGCAGGACACTGCAGCACAGGAGCTAGCACAACAAAACTCACCCAAATCAGGAACCAAAACAAAAAGGCAAAAGGAAATCCAAAAACTTCTGATCATAGGAGACTCCATGATTCGGGAGTTGATACCCATCTCCAGTCGGTAATGGTCAGATGTCTCCAGGTATATCAGCTTGAGAGACACTGACCGCATTGCTAAAATTGTTCACAAAGCAGGAGAAAACATTGATGTCCTAGTACACATAGGGACTAACGATCTAGCCAGCCGGTCAGTTGTGGAGACCAAGGAACACCTGACCAGGCTGGGTGAAAAACTATTTAGTCCGGCATCTCCTTCTCTGAGATCCTGCCAGTCTGGGAGAGGGGAGCAGATGGACGGAAGGTCAGAGAAGGGGAAATAGGGGAGCTAAACATGTGGCTCAAGGGCTGGTGCCAGGAAAAAGGACACAGATTTGTAGGGAACTGGCAACAGTTCTGGGAGCGAAAGTTCTTTAAATTTGATGGACTGCATCTGACTAAGGAGGAGTCAGTGCATTGGGGCAGAAGTCTGACGCCTTGCAGAATATTTAAACTAGCAATGGGGACAGGGTGCAGCACCCCATCACGAATGGGAAGAACACCCTCCCCTCAGCTAGTGGTCAAACAGGGATTCAGCATGTTTGCAGTTCACTTGCATCACCAGGTAAGAAAAAGGTTTGTCTCCCCATACGATGCACAGGGGTAATGCCAAACCTCACCCAACAACCAACACACCAAAATCTGGCCAATGGAAAATCATGTACACAAATGCTCACAGCCTGGGAAATAAGATCCCAGACCTGCAGGCAATGATGTCAGAGGCTAAACTGGACATAATAGCAATTAGTGAGACGTGGTTTACCAGTAACCACACTTGGGAGACTTCAGTACCTGGCTATGTATTGTTCAGAAGAGACTGAGGTGCAAAAGGGGAGTAGCCCTGTACGTTAATGAAAATATTAAAGCTACAGAAATTCAGAATACACATAAGGAGCCAGAAGAACTGTGGGTCACCCTCGAAACAGGAAATGGGACAGCCATAAGAACTGGGGTTGTCTACAGGCCCCCAGACCAGGGGGAGGACATAGACACATTACTGTTAGAAGATGTGCAAAACATGACAGCTAAAGGGGAGGTTCTGATAATGGGAGACTTTAACATGCCGGATACAGATTGGTCAATACCAGCAGGAACATCTGCCAGAACTAGACACATAGTGGATTCCCTGCAGGGGGAGGGCCTCAAACAACTGGTACAGCAACCCACAAGAGACAGGACTATCCTAGATCTAGTACTGACTAACAAGGAAGGGATAACAGATCTCCAGGTAGAAGGTCACCTGGGGGCCAGTGACCATCACATGGTATGGTTCAATTTGGCTACTACATCTAAATCATCCCATTCCAAGGCAAAAATATGGGACTTCAGAGGAGCTGCAGGTGAGGGGGTACAGGCAAAGTGGGCAAGCATTAAGGATGCAATACTTGAAGCAACATCCCATTGTGTCAGACAGAAAAGGAAGTGCAAAAGAAAAAGGAACCCACTTTGGTTCTCAAATACAGTAGCAGAAAAGGTCAGAGCCAAAAGGCTGGCCTTCAGGAAATATAAGGGAACACAGCGGGATGAAGATAGGGAGGCATACCAAACTGCCCTAAGGCAGGGGTTCTCAAATGGTGAGGCCAGACTCCTTGGGGAGGCCCTAAGCTGTTCCAGGGGAGGCTCAAGCTAGTCTGAAAAAGTACTGTATTTAAATTTTTAGTTTTATATATTTTGTGTGAAGAGATGATGCAATCTGAAAGAGGATAATAGTGAGTGAATTTCACATATTTATGTACTAATATGTGACAATGGAAGGTGAATGAGCCAAGGCTTATTTCAGGTGTACCCAGGAAGGGTAGGAGTGAATACATTTCAAAAGGGTAACTGCAAAACAATCCAAGAAATACACAATGAACAATAGTGCAAACACATATGAACAATAAACTAATAATGAGAGGCGGTAATTGATCAATGTGTAGCCTGATGGCAGAACAGCCCAAATACAAGGGTTGAGCATTGAAGTGCTAAGAACAATAGCAGGGAGGAGCAAAGTAATCCCCGAGAAGTTGCTTAGGAGCAGGGAAGGATGGGGAGAGGCAAAGCATGCAGGAAGGTTATTTCACACAGAGAGGAAACAGAAAGTAGTTTGACCCATGAAGGTACTATAACAAGGGGTAACAATGATTCAAAAATGAAAATAGCAAAGTACATAGGTTGGCCTGTGGTGGGGTGGGGGTACAATAAGCTAAATAATAATATTTGTTTATTTTATTTATTTGTTATTCAGATAACACCTTTGAGCACAGGAGCTCTTTTCAAAGGTTCCATCAGTATAAGACAAAGAACTGAATGTGAGCTAGTACCCAAAGGGGTTTCAGTTTATTCATGGTGTACTGCTCAAAGTACAGTATGTTATTTTTCTTTGGGGAGGCCCAAGATTATTTCAATTTTTGGGGGAGGCTCAAAATCTTTTCCATGGATTTGGGGAGGCTCACTGTGACAAAGTCTAAGAACTATTGCCCTAAGGGAAGCAGGAAAGGCAGTAAGGCAGGCAAAGTCCCAAACTGAGGAAACACTAGCACGAACAGTAAAAGAAGGTGACAAGACTTTCTATAGATACATTAGTGAAAGGAGAAAGTCCAGAGGGGGTATTGCTAAGCTTAATGGAGAAAAGGGAGCATGTGAGGAGGAGGACCCTGTAAAGGCATCTATCCTAAATAGATACTTTTGCTCAGTATTTACTGAAGAGAAGGTAGGGCAGGGCCCCCAGCTCAGCATCATGGACACAGGGAGGAGGGAGGGAGGAAGGTGAGCACTACTCCCTTCACAAAAGAAAGGGTCCTACAAGAGCTTGCTAAGCTCAGGGTGGATAAGGCAATGGGACCTGATGGCATACATCCCAGGGTACTAAAGGAGCTAAAGGTGGAACTAGCAGAGCCATTAGCAGAACTGTTTAGTGAGTCTCTGAGCACAGGAGAGGTCCCAGAAGACTGGAGAAGGCTCATGTGATCCCGCTCACAAGAGTGGTAGCAGAGAGGAGGCGGGAACTACAGACCAGTCAGTCTTACCTCAGTAGTGGGCAAGATTATGGAGAGAAAGGATAGTGCAACACCTGGAATCCATAGGGGCACAGGATCCATGACAGCATGGGTTTACAAAAGGAAGGTCCTGTCAAACTAATCTCATAGATTTCTTTAACTGGGTAACCAGAGTGGTGGACCAAGGAGCAGTTGATGTCGCTACCTTGACTTCAGCAAAGCTTTTGACACTGTTCCACATAGAAGATTGATAAATAAGCTGGGTAGGCTCGGGGTGGGTCAGAAGTTGGTCAACTGGGTGGCAAACTGGTTGACGGGCAGAAAACAGAGAGTGGTGGTAAATGGTATACAGTCAGAAGAGATGCAAATCACAAGTGGAGTACCTCAGGGATCAGTTCTGGGGCCAGTCCTCTTCAACATCTTCATTAGTGACCTTGCAGATGGACTAGAGGGTAAGGCTTGTCTGTTTGCAGATGACACCAAGATCTGCAACAGAGTAGTTGATCCAGATGGGGTGGGCAGAATGAGAAGAGATCTGGATAAACTAGCAAAATGGTCAGAAGAGTGGCAACTGGGATTTAATGCAAAAAAGTGCAAGATCATGCACATAGGGAAGAGAAACCCTGAAGCCACCTATAGGCTGGGAGGGGAGTTGCTTGTAGTCACAAAGGAAGAAAGGGACTTGGGTACCATCACTGATGACCTGAAATCATCCAAGCAGACCTCTAAAGCAGTAGGTAAGGCTAGGGGGGTGTTAGGGTGTATTAGTAGGGGTATCACAAGTCGTAAGAGGGAGGTAATAATCCCTCTTTACAAGACACTGGTTAGGCCCCATCTGGAGTACTGCATGCAGTATTGGAGGCCATACCTTCAAGGACATTAACCAAATTGAGGCAGTCCAGAGAAGGGCAACCAAAATGGTGCAGGGACTGCATCAGAAGACATTGAGGACAGATTAACAGAGCTCAATATGTATACCTTGAGCAAAGGAGGGAGAGAGGTGATATGATCGAGGCATTCAAACACCTTAACGGCATTAACAAGGTGAAAGAGTCCAACATGTTTAAATATAAGAAAATAGCAGGACAAGAGAACACAGCATGAGATTAGAGGGGCCGATTAAGGGGAATGTGAGGAAATCTTTTCACAGAAAGGGTGGTGGATGCATGGAATGGCTTACCACAAGAAGTGGTGGCTATGAATACAGTGCAGGGCTTCAAACAGGCATGGGATAGGCATAAGGGAGCAAAACAAATGACTATGAATAGATAGGCCACTGACAGAGCAAAGGCCGATGGCACATTTATAAGGTAGAAAAAGAAATGGGCAGACTGGATGGGCCTTGCGGTCCTTATCTGCCGTCAAATTCTATGTTTCTATGTAATAGTGTCAAAGACACGTACTAATGTAACGTAAAGGGACCTCAGGAACTAAAAGAGACTGAGGTAAAGTCTACTGGTTCAGGGTAGACCGAAAAGTGCAGATGGAAACCCCCACTATCCAGTATGGTTGACCTGTAAATAACAGGTCCAGGAGCACTTGAACCCCTTACTCGGTGAGCAAGGGGGTCCAGGTAGCGTTAGCTCGTCAAGGAGAACGGTCTCCACTTAGTCACAGGATCTTCCTGATGGAAGGCCAAGCATGACTTAGAAACCTCTCGTGGTGGTCTAGCAGAACCAGATCCTACCCACTGCATATTCCAAGAGGAATAATCCTGCCCCTGTGTGTACAACTGTAGCAGCAGTCTCTGAACTCAGAGAAGAAAGGAAAAAGGTGTACAGGAGGACATGTCCACTGTGGGAAAAAACATTTCCGACAGAAAAACACGGGCTGGATTACTAAGGTCAATAGAAGCAGATGTGCGTCGAGGGGGACACAGCAGGACCAAGTCAGGGCTAACCCATTTGTTGAAGTGACTGAAAGAGGCAGTGACTCAATGCGGTGAGGCACTACCCACTCTGGCTTTCCAGAAAGGAGTAAGAAACATCACCACTCCCTCTCGCACTTGAAGAGGATAGTTTTGTGAGCAACTGGCATGGACCAGAGCGCAGGAACCGAAGGTGTGAATATTTGAGAAGCTTCCTCAGAAAAAGGGACCTACTTGACCATCCGTCAAGAAGGAGAAAATCGCCTGTTAAATTAAGCAAGCAAGGAAGCAGGAACCTGTGTTCCGACTCGGTGGAGAGTCGCTTCTGCTGCTGCAAGGCTCTGTTCAAGAGAAGAAAGCCTGATAAAAAGAAAAGGAATTAACAGACTGGGCAGTCGCCTAGGTCTAGGAAATGTCTCTGAATGAGAGAAATCTCTCACAGAAAGACGACCCATATCACCGCTGGATTGGACTCCCTAGGGAAAGAAGAAATCAGGTACTCTTTTTCCGTAATCCCTGAGACGAGCCTCAGGGCTGAGGAGGAATCTGACCAGATCAAAAAAAAAAAAAGGGGGGGGGAGGGTACTGGGTAATTTCGGCTAGGCCCTGTGCTGTGATAAAAACTATACTGATGTGTTTTTTTTTTTTTAGTCCGAGCCTAACAAGGCCTTCAAGGCTGCTATTTTGAGGATTGTCTTATTTATTTATTAGCTTCTGGTAACCGGTTAAGTGCGCTAGGCAACAAACCTGCCTATTTTCAGGCACGACCCGGGACAGCACAGGACATTGATACACAAATTACAGTAGCACATATTAAAATCAATGAAAACATAAGACAGCAATAACAAATTAACATCATACACAGTGGTTAGAGCATCAAATCTGTTACAAAGGATACAGTGCACAATAAAAGTCATATCGAAGCAAGAAATGGGAGTAGGTCAGTGCCACAGGCCGGTGGTCAGGTGTAGTTATATTATGAGCATCTGCAATGACCAAGGGCGTGGAGGTGAGAGAATAGCGAGCTTTTAAAAACTCGGTGGGAGGCAGAATGTTTAACCTGTAGGGGGAGTGAGTTCCAGAACTTAGGAGCAAAGTGAGAGAAGAAAAAATTACTCACCTTAGTAATGTTGTTTCTTCTAATGGAGTCTTGCTATATTATGACATATGCAGCGAGTCCCAACCTTTGAACTGCTCTGGAGGTGAAGAGTTAACTTTCCATGCCAGGCATGGAACTTTGAGCACAAGCTCGGTTGAAAACTCTGTCTGTTGTTCTTCAAACTCAAACTGTCAGATCTTTACGAGCAAAACTCACTAAGGTTCTGTGTGGAAGCTGTAAACCTACACTAGCCAACTGGCTACTAAATATAAACACATTTTCTGGTCCCAAAACAAAGACTCAAGTCAGGGGACCCAAAAAATGAAAAACACAACACCCCAATCACCCCAAAAAGGAGGGGTTGAAAAACAAGTTGGGCCTCTACTAAGTGCCAACACTGCACTGCCCACCCACATCGCAAAAGCAGAGGTTCTGAGAGGGGCAGGCAGGGGGGGAGGTCATAATATAGCAAGACTCCATTAGAAGAAACAACATTACTAAGGTGAGTAATTTTTTCTTCAAACAACATGAAGTCTTGCAGTTATTATGACATATGCAGACTACACAGCAGTACCTCCATGGAGGAGGGACAGAACCTACTTAGGAATAGGCCTTGAAGCACAGCTGGAAGCCAAACCTAGCATCGCCTCCTAGCCTGGATGTCCAGGAGTAATGCTTGGTAAAAGTGTGAACTGCTTTTCCAGGTAGCTGCTTGACATATCTCTAGGATAGGATGTCCTGGCAGCAGCCAGAGACGCAGCTGTACCTTTTGTAGAGTGAGCCCTCAGGCCTGAGGGAGGAACCTTACCCAGTTTTTCATAGCAAAATTAGATACAAGAGACAATCCACCTGGCAATGGATCTTTTAGTGGCAGGTTTCCCTTTACCAACCTCACCATAAGTGAGGAACAGTTGGAGGGAGTCAAACCTGTGACCCTGGGTACGTTCTATGTAGTAACTAAGGGTTCTTTTGACATCTAAACTGTGCAGTCTCCTCTCGCCAGAGGAGGAATGGTCAGTGAAGTACACAGGGAGAGACATAGATTGATTAAGGTGGAAGTCTGAAACCACCTTAGGCAAGAACTTTGTTAGTCCTGAGGACCACCTTATCTCTATGAAAGGAGATAAAATCAGGCTCCACTGACAATACTTGTAATTCACTTATGCGCCTGGCAGAAGTGATGGCTACCAAAAACACAGTTTTCCAAGTCAAGTACTTAAGCTCTGCTGAAGACAAGGGCTCAAAAGGGGGTTGCATAAGCTGGGCAATGCAAATATTAAGATCCCAGGCAGGGGCAGGGTCCCAGAATGGAGGGTTGGTGTGAAGCAACCCCTTGAAAAACTTGGAGAATACAGGATGAGCGGAAAGAGAAGATGGTTTACCTGCTGATAAGAAGGCAGACACGGCTGCCAGGTGCACTTTTAGGGTAGCTGGTCTCAGCCCCAAAGTATTCAAATGCACCATATAATCCAGGACTGTGGGTAAGTCCGCAGATTCTGGGGAAATATGCTTGCCAGAGCAACATATGGAAAATCTCTTCCATTTGGAATTATAAGCAGCCCTGGTGGAAGGCTTCCTAGAAGTCTTCAAGATATCCAATACACCTTGGGAGAAGTGTTAGGTCAGCAAACTCTAACTCTTCAAGAGCCAGGCCTTGAGATTGAGAGATTTGAGGTTCGGGTACCAAACTCTCCCCTGAGCACAGGTTAACAGGTTGTGATTCCTGGGAAGACACAGGGGAAGGTGGACTGCTAAGGACATAAGGAGTGGTACCAGGGCTGTCTGGCCAATCTGGAGCAATCAGGATCATTTTGCAGGGTTGAGATCTGATTTCACTAGCATACTTGAACAGAAGAGGAAGTGGGGAAAGCATAGAGAAACTTCCCTTCCCAACTGAGAAGGAAGGCATCTAGAGGGACTGAGCCCAACACTGGGGGCCTGCAGCAAAAAAGGGGAAGTTGGTGATTGTCTGGGGCTGCAAAAAGATCCATCTGCGGGGTGCCCCATCTGGCAAATACTACCTCCAGTACTAGGGGATCCAGTGACCATTCGTGATGGCCCTGGGAAATCCTGCTGAGAGCATCTGCCAGGACATTGTCCTTGCCTGGGAGGTGAACTGCAATAAGGAAGGTGTTTAGAGAGTAGCCAGAGACCACAACTTCATTACTTCGCACACAAGGCCTGAGCCCAGTGCCCCTTGCTTGTTGATGTACCACACTGTGGTGGTATTGTCTGTTCTGACCTGAATAACTTTGTTCTGAACAGATTTGGAAAACTTGAAGTGCTAGAAAACTGCTCTGAGTTCCAGCAGATTGATGTGGAGCAGAGATTCCTGAGGGACCACAATCCTGGTAGTGAGGTCGCCTATGTGAGCTCCCCCATCCCAAGAGGGATGCATCTGTAGTAAGGATTAAGGAGTGAGACTGACGTGCTAAGGTGACCCCTGTCTCAGATTGCTCTGGTCCTGCCACCACTGAAGGGCTTGGATCAGGGTTCGAGTCACTGGATCAATTTGTTAGAGGGTCTCTTCTTTGAGACCAAAAGGCTCCAAATGGAACTGGATGTCCCTCATCTGAAATCTTGCTCCCTGCACTACTGCTGTAGAAGCAGCCATGTGCCCCAGGGCTGCAGAAAATGCCTTGCAGTCGAGAGACCTGCAGGGTGAAAGAGGAGGCCAGAGAGACCAGGGTCCCAGCTCTTTCCAGAGGAAGGAAGGCTCTGCCTCTTGTGTGTCCAGTTCTGCACCTATGAAGGTGAGAAGCTGGACAGGCTCTAGAACTGACTTTGGAAGACTGAGAAGGAAACCTGAGATGTGAGCAGTTGCTGAGTTACCTGAAGATGTAATTTGACTTGGTCTGGAGACTGGCCTACTATGAGCCAGTCGTCCAGGTAAGGAAAGATGGCAATCTTTTGCCTTTTTAAGTGGGCAACTGCTACTGCCAAGCATTTTGTGAATACCCTCAGTGCAGAGGTGAGGCCGAAGGGCATTGCTCTGAACTGGTAATGGCCTGAGGGCAGTTAGAATCTGAGGTACTTTCGATGGGAGCTTCTGATAAGAACATGGAAGTAGGCATCCTTGAGGTCCAGGGATGCTAGCCAGTCCCCTGGCCTTAGAGAGGGTAAAATAATTCCCAGAGTCACCATTTTGAATTTTGGTTTTAAAAGGTGCTTGTTTAGGTATCTGAGATCCAGGATGGGCTGCCATTCTCCTGTCTTTTTTGGGGTAAGGAAGTACCTCGAGTACAACCCTTTGCCCTGGTGTAGGGGTGGAACCCTTTCCACAGCTCTCAGAGCCAGGAGGGTAGAAACTTCTGTCTCTAGGGCAAGTGCCTCTGATGGATTTGCAGGTGGAAAGGACCTGGTTCTCATTTTTGGAAATTTTTTGAAGCTGAGAACCAGTCCCTGGCTTACTACTTCCAGGACCCACTTGTCTGATGTTAAAGACTTCCAGTCCTGGACAAAGTAAGCCAGCCTGCCCCCTACAGGTAGTGGAGAATCGGCCCTGGCCACCCAATCAGGGTGCCTGCTTGGCAGGGGCTTTAGGCTGAGGGGTGGAAGCAGGTCTGCTTGTACCCAGTCTGCCTCTCCCTCTAAAGAACCCTCTCTAGGCATAAGCTGAAGAGGAGGCCTGGGCTTGGTAAAAAGGCCTATGAAAAGGTCTGCCCCTGCCAGGCTGCCTTTGAGGAGTGGCCTGCCTTTCCTTGGCCTGTGCACTCCTATAGGTGGTCCTATACTCATCCATTTTCTTCATGTAATTCTCTGTCTGCTCCCCAAAATACAGGTTACTCACCTGTAACAGGAGTTATAGGAATGGTATATGTTGTTCATCCACACTGTCTGGCAGGTATCCTTGCCGCTTTAAATCTTGCCGGAAGGTCTTCAAGCTGGCTCCTCCACCCACCGGGTGGTAAAACTCCCGGCTCCGCCCGTGACACTGCCAGATCTGGCCAGCTGGAAGCTCAGGGTTCTGCGTGAAGCCGGGAGGTCGGGTGAGTCGCTGTGGATGAACAACATATACCATTCCTAGACTCCTGCCACAGGTGAGTAACCTGTATTTCTAGGGACATAGATATGTTGTTCATCCACACTGTCTGGCAGACTCCCAGCAGTTCTCCGGAAGGAGGGAGGCAAGACGACAACTCCGATACTTACTTGGAAAGGGAGACTGAGGAACGAGGCCCCAAAACCAGCATCCTGGGTGTGACTCAAGGTCGGTGTGGTAATGGGTGATGAAGGTGCTGACTTCCAGGTAGCAGCCCTGCAGATTTCCTGGACAGGGGCGCCTGGAAGCAGCCACCCGATGCAGCAGTATGGCGGGTAAATGGGCTCTTATCCCTCTGGGAGGCTCCATGCCCGCCAACTTATAGCGAGACTATGCAGGTGACCCACCTACCTATCGTCCGCTTGGCTGCAGGTCTGCCAGATCACCGGCTTCGGCGTGGGTGACAAACAGCTGGCGAACCTCTCCCAATTTCAACCGTGCGCTCTTACAATAGCGGCCCTTCTAGGTCCAAAGTATGGAGCCTATATTGACCTCAAGTGTGATTGGGGTAGAACACCGGCAGAGTCAGCACCTGGTTAAGGTGAAACTCCGACACCACCTTCGGAAGGAATTTGGTGGGGGCGCAGGACAACCTTGTCCTGTGGAAGACCAGGTGAGGAGACTCGATGGAAAGCGCCTGGAGCTCTCCCATCCTTCTGGCTGGCGTGATAGCCACCAAGAAGGCGGTCTTCCACGACAGGTGAGAGTGTTCACACCTGCATTGGTTAGAATAAGCTTGCCCATGAGCTCTGCCAATACCAGCAGTACATCCCACGGAGTGGAGGTTCTCGCACCGGAGGGAAATGTGATCAAGGCCTTTGAAAAAGTGCAGACCACCTTCTCCTACGCCACAGACTGCTTTCGGCCGCGCCCGGTAAGCAGAGATGGCTACCAGGTGCACCTCAAAATTAAGTGAGCCTAAGCCCCTGCTGAGAAAGGGACTACAGGTAGTCCAATATGCTCGCCAAGGAACAGGAGGAAGGGTCCAGGCCTTGCCTGACACCAAATGGAAACCTTTTTCCATTTGAAGGCGTAACATTTTCGACTGCCTTACAGGGACGCCTCACCACGTTGAGGACCTCGTCAGAAAGACCCAAGGCCTGGAACTCTAGCCCTCAGGAACCAGGCGTCAGGTGCAGGTATGAAGGTCCGGATGGAATACCTTCCCTGATTGACTAAGAGCAGGTCGAGCCGAGCTGGAGCTGCCTCGGAAGCCTGGAGGCGGAGGCTGAGAGATCTGGGTACCAGTACTGGCGGGGCCAGTCTGGGGCTATCAGAATCACCTGCGCCTTGTCCTCCTTGCTGCAGCAGCACCTCGTGCATCAAGGGGAACGAGGGAGGTGTAGAAGAGGCCCGGGGTCCACGAGCGAGAAGGCATCCCCTGCAGAGAGCCCTGCTGAGGCGGCGGCATGGAACAGCCTCAACCGCGCATTCTCCTGGAGGCAAACAGGTCCACCTGAGGTGTGCCAATGGGAGAATAGATCTCGCCTACCTCCGGCAGGAGAGACCCACTCGTGGAGGCAGCCCCTATCCGGCTTAGGGCATCGGCCAGGGTGTTGGAGACTCCTGCCACATGAATGGCTAGGAGATCCGCTTCCAGGCTAACGCCACAGTGACCAGATGGAGAGCTTCCTTGCATGGGAGCATGGGCTAGCGTCCCACCTGGCGGTTTAGATAGTACATGGTCGTGGTATTGTCCGTCTGGACCCGGACCACTTGACCCCGAAAGCGGAGCAAAGCGGTGAGAGATGGCGGACCGCTCAGAGCTCCAGCAGGTTGATGTGGCATCGGGACTCCGAGGGGACCAGAGGCCGTGCTCTCGATGTTCCCCAGATGGGCACCCAACCCATCAGAGAGGCATCAGTCGATCAGAGAACCGCCGCTCGGGCGGACGAACGGATGCCCTCCTGCAGATGAACTGGAATGGTCCACCACTGGAGGCGTTCCACATCCCCTGGGTCACCGTCACTAGCTGGTCCAATGGATCGCAGCGTTGTGACCACTGGCTGGCCAGCCCCCACTGAAGGGGGCACATGTTCCAGCGGGCCCAAAGGACCACGCTGGTACAGGCCGCCATGAGACCCAGGAGGCGCAGGAAGTCCCGGGCAGGGCGCATAGTGCCCAACCAGAAATGATTGGGCAAAGGAGGAAGAACCTGGCTCTGTCACGGGGAGCGTGCTCTGGCTCGAAGAGAGTCGAGCTCTGCCCCGATGAAGCCCATCACTTGAGAGGGCACGAGTTCCGACTTGACCTCGTTGATCAGGAGGCCGAACTGGAGAAGCAGGTTTGGAGGCCAGATCCTGGACCGCTCCACCTCCTGTCTGGAGGGGGCTGCTATCAGCCACTTTCGTCCAGGTAAGGGTAAACCTGGACCCCTCGGAGCCGCAGGAATGCTGTCACCACTGCCATGCATTTGGTGAAGACCCTGGGAGCTGGAGATAAGCGAAGGGCATGGCTTGGAACTCGAAGGGAACCTTCCACTCGAAGCGAAGGAACCTTTGATGGGACGGACGGATAGGGACGTGAAAGAACAGCGTCCTGTAGGTCCAGAGGCAGAGCCACACGCCGTGTTCCAAGGATGGGATTATCTGAGCCAGAGTGACCATCCTGAAGGTTCAAGACTTAGGAACTTGTTCCAGGTCATGTAGGTTGAGAATGGGGCACCAGCCCCCGTCCCGTTCAGGAACCAGGAAGTACCTGGACACAGACCCGGGTTTGAGGTAGGGTCCCATCACCCTCATCACCTCCTTCTCGAGGAGGAGAGCTGATGTCGGCTCGATGAGCTGACAGCGAGGCTGAGACGCAGGCCCCAGTCGATGCTCTGAAGGTGGGGCCTGCTCGAACTCAGAGGCAGGCCTTCTACCACCTCCAACACCCACCTGTCTGTGGTAATAGCAGACCAGGCGGAAAGAGTACGGGCCGTCCCCCATAGAGACACTGGGGTGAGGTGACGGGGTTGGGCGACACTCCTCAACCCGTCCTGTGCAGGTTGGAGGAGGGACAGGCCGAGGACCGCCTGGGCCTTTACCTCCCTGCTTCCTGGAGGAAGCGCGGAAAACAGGTTTGGGGCAGCCAAGTCTTGAGCCTGCTGGCCCTGGTGTTGCTGGGCCGGGCGTGCGGGCGCCAGGCAGACGAAAGGGCTTGGGTTGAGGTCTCATGCCCTTGTCCTCTGAGCGGATGATACAGAGTCAAGGTGGCATTGGACTTTTCGATCCTCTGGAGGTGGCCTTCCACTCCAGGGCGAAGAGTCGGTCTCCAAGAAGGGACATCCACCAATTTGTGCTAGAAATCGCTGTGAAGGTGGATATCCTCAGCCATGCCCGACAGCGCATAGCCACTGCAGCCGCTACTGACCTGGCGCAAGAATCACCGATGTCCAAAGCAGTCTGAAGTTGCTGCTTGGCCACTGCCCTGCCCCCGCACCTGCTTGACTGTGGTCTGCAGGTCAGCTGGGAGATGAGGACCACCTCGTCCAGGAGCCCAACAGGGCGTGAGAAAATCACGCCATCAATGCGGCCGAGCTGGCCTGGCGAAGGCCAAGGGAGGACGAAAGCGAGACTTTTAACTCGCATAGTTCCAATTTCTTGGACTCCTTGTCGGAGGTTTGTCCACGCCCCTAGCGTTCCAGCACGCCGGAAAACTCTGTCGGTAACTAACCTCGGCGGGGATGTTCGAGCCGGACAGGGGCAGGTAGGGACCGCATGCTTCCTGGCATCCTGGCCAAGGCGCAGGGCAGGAAGCAGGGCGCTGCCAGAGCTCAAGGCCGGGCCCACAATGGCCTCAGCCACAGGAAGGCCTCGTGAGAGGTCCTCGGTCCAATATCTCTGTGAGGGATACTTGGCCTGCTTGGATCTGATCGAGCTGCACCCGGTGGATTCGAAATGAGTCTGAGCAACCCCAGGAAGGACGAAGGGCTGTCGTCCAGCGACTGACCTCCATGGGACTCCAAGTCCACTAAGCTTAGAAAAAAGGAGGAATAGTACGTCGGACTCAGAAGAGTCCGTGAAGAACTGCCTCGGGCCTGAGGGGTGACCGGCAGCCTATGGGGCAGACCCCGAGCCGAACGAGAATTCTTGGTCGGAGCCCCAAACCGCGGCTGTGGAGGCGGAGTGTCCACCGAATCGGTGGAGCAGCTGGTTTCGCCGAGACAACCGCCTGACAACAGGCTCCTCGGGTAAAGCGGAGGTTTGTTTAGCCGCTCTGGTGGCCAGCCACTTAATGGCCGGAAGGCGGCGGTATCGGCTTATTCCGGTCAAGGCTGTTGCCATATGAAGATCCTGATATGATCGACACAACGGCGAAGCCTCCCTCATCCGAGGAGGAGGAAGAGGGCAGTGGCAGCGCCGCTGCCGCAGTGCGAGACCTGTGATGGCAGGATCGGCTGGACCGCGAAGAAGTCGAGACCGAGAACCTCGGCTTTTCCGAGAACAGTGCGGAGGGGCGGGTGGACGGCTCCTCCCTCGGCCCGGAGGGAGCACCAAGGGCTCGGAACGGGGCACTAGCAAGCCCACGGGATGCTCAACTCCACCGGGGAACCGGGAGAGGGATTTTCGGCTTAGCCAGTCGTGCTCGATCCTTGGTCGAGAAAGATCTCGACTGCGTCGGCGGGAGTCTCGGTCAACTGACCTGGCGGGGACACCGTGAGACCAGTGGCGAAGCCGAACAATCGACCGAAGTTGATGGCCGACAACTCGGTGAGAAGGACGTTCCCTCCCAAGAGCGTCGGCGAAGAGACTTACCCTTGTCTTTCTTCTTGGACCGAGAAGAAGGTCCAGCAGGCGTTGGTCCTCTCCCTAGTGGAGGGACAGACAACTTCCTAAAGAGGCTGTGTAAGAGGAACCCAGGGAAAGCGGAATAAAAGCTGCGGTCGAGGAAGATGCGCCCGCGCCTCCTCCGAGGCGATCATCTGCCAGCTGATTCAGCCGAGCCCGCCGCCACGGAAACCGCCGACCGGGCCTCTTTTGACTTAACCGGTGGAAAACGTTTCTCGGGGCGCCCCAGTTGTAAACGGGCAGCACGGTCTTCGAGGACGTAGGCTGAGAATGAAGAGCACAGGTCGCAAGCCTGCGGGTCGTGCTCGAGACCTAAACAGTACACACACGTGGAGTGCTGATCCGTCCGAGACATCTTCTGCCCACAAGGGCACCGCCGAAAACCGGGAATAGATTTGTCCATCACAGCCATGAGGGATAGAAGACCGAAGTCTTTTAAGCAAAGAACTTTAAAATTCGGAAAACCGAAGAATTAGGAACCAGTCTTATATGCAGAGCGTTAAGGAGGGAACCTGAGCTTCCAAGCGGTAAGGAAGATCTGGCGTCATGGGGCGGAGCCGAGAGTTTTACCACCCGGGTGGGTGGGAGGAGCCAGCTTGAAGACCTTCCGGCAAGATTTAAAGCGGCAAGGATACCTGCCAGACAGTGTGGATGAACAACATATCCATGTCCCTAGAACAGAGAGTTACCCACAACAGGAAAATCCATGGCCATAGTCTGGGTATCCTGTGACAGGCTAGTACATCTGAGCCAAGCCATCCTGCGAAGAGCCACAGATGTAGCCATGACTCTTGATGACACATCATTAGAGTCCACTGCAGCATGAAACTGCACCTTAGATGCCTCAATACCATCAGCAGCCACCTGCTCCAGCTCCTTGGCAAGCTGGCCAGGGACCTGCTTTGCTAGAGCCATAACAGTGTCCCATCTGGATTTCTGGTATCTAGCAACATAAGCCATATAATTTGCCTGTCTGAGTACCAAGGATGCTGCCATGTACTGTTTCTTTGCCATGGCATCAATCCTCCTGGGTCCTTGTCAGGGGGGTGTGAAGCCAAGGGAATATTTGCCTTGTCACAGGCTGCAGCCTGCACTACCTCAACATGGCTGCATTGTTGTGTAAGGAACTCCGTATCAGAGCCTGACAATGTGTACCTCTTGTCCATTCTTTTATCCACAGGAGGTATAGTGTGAGGAGTTTTTAGAATATTTACTGTCTTTCCCAAAAGATTTATGCAAAGGAATAGACAGTCTCCTAGACTCTGGGATATCCATCATTTCCACATAGTCAGGCTCCTCTTGATCATCCACAGCTTCCTCCATAGGGAGCTGGAGGGTTTCAGCCACTTTTTTATAAAACATAAAATGAGAGGGGGACTCAGAAAGCCTAGGGGGAGACACTCCTGAAGGTCTGTCTGGGGAGATGTCTGGTTCAATGGGCACATCCAGACTTTCAAATCCACATTCACTCTCCTCATACTCCTCTTCCCCCTCCTCCGGTTCATAAAATTCCTCTAAATCATATTCTTGAACTGGTGGAACCGACCGAACCGTACGCTTACCTGATGGTGCTGGTTCGGTCGGAACCGGGGAAAGCGACTGGACAATTTTAATCGCTTTGGCTATTTCTTCAGCGGTTGGAGGGGGAAATTTTGGCTCCACACCTGCTACCAACTCTCTTATCCAGGGTAGCTGCAGGAAAATTTTTTGCAAATTTGGCAGTCTGCACTGAGGTGGTCAAACCCCAGACAATAAACACAGGTGGTGTGGGGGTCAGCCTTGGCAAAGGCTTCCCCACAAACACTACAGTGTTGAAACACAGTGGGCCCGGTTTTTCTTTTGGGTTTCTCAGACATAGTGCCAGCCTAACCAAAACTTGCCCGTTTATGGCAATCCGCCAAGCAAGACTATCTTATCGGTTCCCAACCGTGTCACGGCTCGTGGAAAAAAACGTAATGAAATCCATTTTTTTAGAATTGATAAGAACCGGGAACCGCACTCTAAAAGACAGATTAATGTATTTACAACAACCTGATCGGTTCAAACCGCACCGATAATACCGTTTACAAGTTACACATAGAAAGTAAATGTAAAACCTATCTAGTACTTACAATACCACAGACAGAGCTTGAACCGACCGGTTGCGGTTTAAATTCGGTTAAAAAAAACAAAAAAATTTATATTTTAACCGCGAAAATGAACCGAGCAGAAGGAGAAATCTCCGGAGCGACTGTTCGGTGAGGCGGAGTAAAGAATCTGACAGTTTGAGTTTGAAGAACAACAGACAGTGTTTTCAACTGAGCTCATGCTCAAAGTTCCATGCCTGGCATGGAAAGTTAACTCTTTCACCTCCGGAGCAGTTCGAAGGTTGGGACTCACTGCATGTGTCATAATATAGCAAGACTTCATGTTGTTTGAATGCCTGTTCGCCCCTTTTTGTAGCACAAGGTCTGGTTGAGAGCATAGGGACAGAGAAGTACCTGAGGGTACGGGTTTGGGAGGCAGGAGTCAGCAAGTTAGCCAGGTAGACCAGGCTAGGGGTCTGGTTAGTGAGTCAATAAAGCATCTCAGAGAGTAGGCCCGTAGATCCTGAGGTGACAGCCAGTTTAAACCGGAGTAGAGGAGGCAGTGATGAGTAAGGCAAGGGGCAGTTAAGGCGAATCTGCAGATATTGTTATAGACAGGGTCCCATTTACTGAGTACACTAGAGTTGGTAGTGTAGCTGAGAGGAAGAGCATACTGGGACTGGGGTAAGAGGACTCCCCTAGCTACAGATAATCTGGCTGAAGGTGTGAGGGAGTGACGCACTGGGTAGGCACCACCAATTTTTGCATTAAAAGCACGACATATCGCATTGACATGTAATGTCAAGTCGAGGAAGGGATCACGAGTGACCACCACGTATTTGAAGGACGCCGTGTTGGTGATACGGGAAACCATCCAGGCAGTGAACCAAGAGCTTGGGGGCAGTGGAGGACAGTTTTTTAGAGGAACCAAATAGCATGGCTCGTGTTTTGTCCTGGTTAAGATATTGATGGCTGTTCGAGAGCCAAAGTTGAAGGACTTGAAAATCATTTGAGAGAGTGGAGTTTATGTCTTCTATCAATTTAAATCCTGAGCAGAGAACCAGGTCATTGGCGTACATGAGAGAGCAGCTATGACGGGAAAGAGAGGGAATATTATTTAGGAAAAGGGAGAAAAGGAGAGCTCCGAGAATGGACCCTGTGGGACTCCTCCGTGATCTTTTGGGGGTACAGGGACCTTGTGAACTACCGCCTGAGTCACGATTGTCCAGGTAGCTGCGGAACCATGATAGCGTGGGATCAGATGCTCCATGTGGGTGTCGCACCCACTGATGGCGCCGACAACCAGTGGCAGCAAAAAGAGCACCCACGGCAATCAAGACAGAGTGATGGCATGACCCAAGGCGCCACCAAGGCACCGAGCCAGGCGCTGAAAGAAAACGCCAATGGAAATCCTGAGAAGGGAGAAGGAAAAGGTGGTGCTCAAAGGGCCCCTGCATGGAAAAAGGGAGAGGGGTAGGTACAAGGGGTCGACATGATAGCAAAGGCACCCAGAGGGCACCTCGCCATACGTGATCCAATCGACCAGGCTCCGAGGCCCAGAGGTCCCGAAATCAGGGACAGAGCCAGGAAAACTGGAAAGTTGAACCCCCTGCTCCATAGGAGCGACCCAGAGGTGAAACTGCCCAATAGAGGTCCAGCGAGGACAGAGATGGAGCTCGGAGTCACGAAAGCAGCTGTTAGGAGCGGGGCCAAGAGGAACCCACCAGTGTCTGTTCAGGCCCATCGCCCCTCCCGACGAACATTCCTCGTGCAGACATACCAACGGGCAACCTCGGCGGCACAGATTCTTCTTCGAGCAGAGGAAGAGGAACTCGAGGTCAGCGGGAGCGGATTAACGGAACCGTTAGATTTGTGCGGAGGACTGTCTCGCCCGAAAGCACAGTACTGTCTGTAGTCAGACCCCCCCTGTTAATTAAGGCCGGCGGAGCGGACACAGCCCCTCTGCCATAAAAACTTTAAAACAAAGTCCTCCTACAGTCACCGCTACCGTTTAAGGACGACTCCGCTGATGGCAGGAAAGAATTTATTTTTCTTCTTCTTCATAATCATCTTCCTGTTGTAAAATAATAAATTACTACTTTAAAATATTAAAACATTAAGAGCTGTTGTCGTATAGATGGAAACTTTGACTCTGGCAGACGAGCGACGTCGACATCCAAGCACACTTGACGGCGGGAGAAAAGGAACTGAGGCAGTTGGAGGGTCGACGCTGAGATAGCCTACACAGGTGCGAGCTAGTCTCGCGGTGCCACACATGCTTGGTCCTCTCTCGGTGCCGACCCTTCTGAAAACTTTAGGCCCCCACTTGGTCCTAGTGCCTCCGGCGCTATCCCACTAGTGTGAATGAGTGTTGGAGACTTCGTCCAGGAAAATCTTGTACTACCTCCAGGTGGAGACACCACTTCTGAGATGCCCCGCCCATCTGGCTGACGGCATCGGCCAGCTGATTCGAGGCTCCTGCCACGTGAATGACTAGGAGATCTGCCTCCAGGCTGAGCATGAGGGGCCAAATGCGGACAGCTTCCTTGCAGAGTGGCAAGGAGCACGTCAGGCCCTGAATGTTAAGATAGTACATGGTCATGGTGTTGTCCGTCTGGACCTGGACCACCTGACCTCAAACAAATGAAGTGAATGCAGTCATGGCTAGCCGAACCGCTCGAAGCTCCAGCAGGCTGATGTGGTATTGGGACTCCTGGGGGTACTGTGCTCCCCCAGTTGGGCACTCCAACCCATCAGAGGCGTCTGTCGTCAGGAAGACCGTTGGCTCGAAGCGGACAAATGGGATCCCTTCCTGCAGGTGGGATGGGATGACCCACCACTGGAGACTGTCCCACATCCTCTGGGTCACAAAAACCAGCTGGTCGAGATGCCCCGAGTGCTGAGACCACTGGCTGGCCATTTACCACTGGAGGGAATGCATATGCCAGCAGGCCCATTGGACCATGCTAGTGTAGGCCACCATGTAGCCCAGAAGATGCAGAACGTCCTGGGTAGTGCGCATTTGGCCAACCAGAAATGACTGGGCAAAGGAGCAGAGGACCTCCGCCCTGTCCGCTGGGAGACTAGGTCTGGCTCTGCGGGAGTCGAGCTCTGCCCTGATGAACTGAATCACCTGCGAAGGCACGAGTTCTGACTTGGCCTCATTGATCAGGAGGCCAAGTGAAGGCAAGTCTGGAGGGCCAGATCTCTGGACCGCTCCACCTCCTGCCTAGAGGGACCTGCTATCAGCCAGTTGTCCAGGTAAGAGTACAGCCGGACCCCTCAACGCTACTCTGCGCACCACCTCCCTGAGGAGGAGCTGAGCTAAGTCGTCTCAGACAGCCGGCAGAGGCTGCGGACACCAGATCCCCCTATAGGGCGCGGGCTCGATATGGAGGGGCTTGCTCGTATTCCAGAAGCAAGCCTCAACCGACCACTTCCAGAACCCAACAGTCTGTGATGATAGCAGATCAGGTGGAAAGGAAGTGGCTGAGCCGGCCCCCCATGGGAAATCCCAGGGGAGGTGTGATGGGATTGAGGGAGGCGCCCCCAACCCGTCACTTGGCAGGCTTGGAGGAGCCATCAGGGCCTTTCCCCCGGGCTTCCTGAACAAGGAGGCCATAGAATTGGCCCGGGGATTGCAAGTTTGAGTCTGCTGGCCCTGCTGCTGGGCCGGTCTGGCCGCAGGAGTGGACGAGCGAAAGGGCCGGCGGTTCTGATGCTTGGGGCCCTTGTCCTTGTGGGCAGATGTGGTGGAGTCCAAGGTGGCATTGGATTTCTCTATACATTGGAGGTGGCCCTCCACGCCAGGCCCGAACAGGTCGGTGCCCAAGAAGGGGACATCTGCCAGCTTGTGCTACATATCAGCCGTAAAGGTTGAGATGCATAGCAAAGCCCTGCTGCACATGCCACTGCGGCCGCTACCGAACAGGAACAGGAGTCATCAATGTCCAGAGCCATCTGGAGTGGTTGCTTCGCCACTGCCCTACCCTGGTCCCGGACCTGCTTGACCGTGGTGTGGAGATCCACTGGGAGATGAAGTATCACCTCATCCAGGGAACCCAAGAGGGCATGGGAGAAGTGTGCCATGATAACGGCTGAACTGGCCTGACAAAGGCCAAGGGAGGAAGCCGCACAGACCTTCTTCCTGGAATGATTCAGTTGTTTGGATTCCTTGTCCGGTAGTCTGTCCACATCCTGTTACCTGAGCGCTGAAAGACGGAGTTGGCCACCAACCCCACCGCAGAGGGGTGCTCCAAAAAAATAAAACTGACAGGGACTGCATACTTGCAGGCCATGTGGGCAGAAGGCGCAGGGCAAGATGCAGGATGCTGTGCCCACAATGGCCTCAGCCACCGGAAAGGCCTCCATTGGAGTATCCCCTTTGTCCAGAATCTCTGTGAGGGGACACGTGGCCCGTTTCTGCATAGGCTCCAGCTGCATTCTCGTGGACTCGGAAATGAGCCAACAAATACCCATCAGCAAGGTAGGGCCTCCATTGATGGAGAGACCCCCAAGAGACTTGACGTCGACAGGACAGGAGACCATGGAGGAATCTTTGGACCCAGGAGTCCTTGTAAAGTGGGATGACTCATGCGGTGTCACTTCCCAACCGGGCGGTCGGGAGGCAGAATGACAGACAACCGATGGGGCAGGCCTTGGGCGGATCGAGAATCCTTGGTCAGAAGCCCAGACTTTGGTTGCTTGGGGTGGCGGCGGCTCCACCCGGATCGGAGTAGCCAGCTTTGGCTTAACTGGCACCTCTGTGACGGAGGCCATGGCCAACGTCAGTTGCTCGGGTGAAAGCCACTTAATGGCAGAGGCAGAAACCGGAATCGGTTTAGACCTGGCCAGGACCAACTGCTGCCACATTAGGTCTTCACAGCACTGATGCAACCTGCGCCACAGCCTCTCCTCATCCAAAAAGGACGAAGACAAGGAGTGGTGCCACCACTTACCATGGCGTCGGGAGCAAGATCGCCAATGAGGGCATTGTGTTGTCCAATGTCAAAGTCGAGGAATAAGACAGAGACCTAGACTGTCGGCGGGGCAGCCGGGGGACCTCAGAAGGAGTCAGGGAAACCCGTGGCTCCTCCTGGTCAGGTTCCTTGGCGGTCGGGTCCTGCCCAGTGGGCTGAGTCAACCCATCTGAGGACACCGGAAGCACAGGAGCTCGAAATAGAGAGTCGTCGGCCAGACTGGGCGACAACCCGCTCATTGGCTCCAGAAAAATTTCGGCTGTATTGACAGGCATCTCAGCCGACTGGTCTGATGGGGTCACCGTGAAACCAGCGGCCTCGGCCGCAACTTCGACTGAAATCGAAACAGGAGTTTCCTGTGAGCGGGACAGCTCCCGGTCCCAAAAGCATCTATGTTGCGACTTGTCCTTTTTTGGCTCCTTCTTCTGAGAATGCGAAACATGTGACCCTGAAGGACCCTCTCCCTTGGTAGAGAGTGACTAGCACAACCCCCTGAAGGAAACCGAATAGATGGATCCCAGTTGTAGTGGAACGAAGGCCAAAGCCGAAGAGGAGCCCACTGCGGCATGAGCCACCTCCTTCCTCAAGGTTTGTTGTTCTCTGAAGCTGCTCGGCACACCCGCAGCCACGGAGACCACTCAACGCTGCATCCTTGGATTTAACCGAGGGTAATGCTTTTCTGGTTGCCCCAGATGAAGTCGGCCAGCGAGTCTTCCAGAACCGAAGGTGAAAAGGACCGACAGTGATCGCAAGCTTGTGGACTGTGGTTGTGTCCCAGGCAGTAGACACACATGGCACGTGGATCGGTGTGTGAGACATCTTCTGCCCGCAGGAGCACCGGCGAAACCCAGGAAACAATTTGTCTTCCATCGCGGCAGTGAAAGAAGAAGGCAAAGACGAAACGTGAAGTTTTGGAAGTGAATCCGAAGATTCTAGAGCCAGGGCTTACTACATGCGCCAGCGCTAAGAAGGGAACCTGAACCTTCCAGCGGTAAGGAAGATCTGGCGTCATAGGGCAGAGATGAGGGTTATACCACCCGAGTGGGTGGGAGGAGCTAGCTTGAAGACCTTCCAGCACATCTTTATGCGGTAAGGTACCTGCCAAGAAGTGTGGATAGAACAACATATCCGTGATCCTAGAAAATAACTATGCTAACGTGAAACCTGGGCGGTAATTAGGGTCAACACAGTCACAGTCTCACAGCAGACATAAGGATTTGTCCTGTCCAAACTCCAGAACTACCAGCATGGGGACTACTAGTTTTAGTCTAGCTGCTTGTCCATGGACAAGCACTTAATTTTAAGATCTGTCGACCCGTTTCCAAGGTGTGAAAGTCCATTGAGTAGCAGGCATTGCAGTGGTCCATGTCATGGTCTGCTCCAAAGCAGGTCCAGCAACAATCATGTCCGTCACGGACAGCCATGTTTCTCCCACAGGGGCGCCGATGCATGGTGGGGGATTCCGTCCTCTTGGTCGTTTTCTTCCGTTTCTACAGCCCCTGTAATATGGACAATACTGATGCTCGGAAAACAAGAAAAAAAACTGCAAGAAAAGAGTGCGGCACCGTTACAAAACAAAACCAAAAAAAAAAAAAAAGGGCACAGAAAAGAGACAGGTGGCAGCAAAAGCCGAAAAAGGCTATATGGCGTTGAGTGAATGGCGACGAACAGAACTTAGACTGTGTGACTCAGAAAAAATTGCGAATGCTCCCACGAAGTGCATTTCTCACCAGTGGAAAGAACAGAACTGATGAGGCAAGGGGGCTGACGTCAGTTACTGGCCAGCCCACAAGCGCCACATCATACATCCACCATGAGGGAAGTGCCATCTCCGTTGCTTCCATACTTCCAAAGCTTTAAAGGGATGTGCTTCCAAGGGGTCCTAGTGCCTCTGACATAGACCCACCAGTGATGAATGGTGAAGGCAAATTCTTGGAAGATCTTCTCTTTTCAATTACTATTTTAATGTTTACACTTCAGCCCTATGAAAACTGCATTTCTCTTTATTCTTGTTATTCTGTTCTCTCTTGTTGTCTACCTAAAAGGCTACTTTTTGAAAGTGACCAATATATTTTTAATCAACAGAGCACATCAGACCCAACCACTGTTAGTGTCTTATAGTGCTGTTAGTACCCAAACTGTATCTAATGAAATATTGAGTGTAGTTTACTTACCTGATCCTTTCTTCCACTGATGGTTAAATTACTTATTGCCCAGGCAGCTTCTTTTTGAGTACCAAAATCACCCTGCAATACCAAAACAATATCTTGAAAAAAGCTTCTAAACAATCCCATCAGTGATTAAGATGTAATCAATTTCCCACATTTTATACTATTTACCAACCATGAATCCCTCACTGAGAGGTATAATAATCATAATTAAAAAGGGAATATCAGGCCAAATAGTGCAGCAGCAGAGCTACTGCTCACTATAATGGCAACCTGAACACAGAAATGGACTTGGGTTGCTTGGGGACCAGCCAAGGAGGGAGGACTGAGCATACCATGGACAGATCTTCTCCCTCATGATAGGGGGCAGGGGGAAGAGAGAAACTGTATCCTGCTACCTGCTGTAGACCAGGAGGCAATGCACTGGAGCATCTAGATGGGGTGAGCGGCAGCCACCGGGTGCTAAGCTCACGTGTGCCTCTGCATGCACATGTGCACATCACTGCATGCTAGCACTAAAGGAAAGAAAACCCAAGGGCTGGAGGAAAAGCTCGTATCCACCATTAACACCCCTTGCAGGTCCACGCTTGGGAGAAAAAAAATTAAAAAAGATCTACTATTTCTGCTATGTAATACAATACATGGGTAGGCCTTCACCCATAGGAACAGTCAGTTATGACATGATCAATCTATAAAACAGAACATGATCAATTATGATATCAGCAAAACAGTTTTGGTTTTTTATTTTCTGAGTCACCATGTACTTTTTTAAGCAATGTTTTTCTCACAGAAACATTAATATAACCATTTTTCCTTTTCATTTTATTTCATTTCTGAATGAAGACAAAAATATGAAGAATTTAATAGTTCCCACTCCCATGCCATGCCCACCATGAAAACACTAAACATCTTGGTACAGTGCTGTTCACATTCACAGCTTGTAGTAGTACCATCCTGAAACATATGCAATATAAATCTAGTATCTACATTAAACAGGGAACCGCAGCTGAAGAGATTTTTTTAAACATTGCTAGTGGTGACTCCAATGATGTCAATTAAAATCTGAGAAAACTAAAAATACATGGATTATGAATAGAAGAGTTATGTAAGGACTTATCGGAACAGTAAATCTGTGAGGGGTTCTCTTGCAGCAGGCCACACCTATGGAACTATAGCCGTCAGGCACTAGGACCACATGGAAACTTTCCTAGCTAGCAGTCTACCTGGGGCCACCCAAAGTCATTCGCCATCAGCCTATTCTATAAAAAGTGGTGATCCCCACACCCTATCAGTTCTCCACCAAAGACCATAACTCACCTAGTCCTAGCTGAAGGAAACAAGGAGGAATTGAAGGTTCCAGCCAAAAAGAAAATGAAGAAAGAGGTAAAGAGGGAGGGATGGATGGCATGGCCTGCTGCAGAAGATCCCCTTGCAAATAGTTACATAAGAACTTACTTTAACAATAGATCTTCAACAGATGTTCCTGCTATAGGTCATTACATATAGGACTGCGCCCCCGGCATCAGGACCACATGACAAACTTCTAGCTAGCAACCCACTGGGACGGGGGGGAGATGGCCCCAATGTCACACAATGGGACATCAGCGTGACACTATATAGGGGCAGTCCCCACGCCCGCCCTCCACTTCCCCCACTGGAAGACCCCGAAAGGGCGACAGAAGAAAGGAAAATACTCCTTGAACTCGGATTTGCTGAAAGAGTACCCAGGGAAAGGAAAAGAATAAGCAGAAGCTGGAGAAGATGGTAGGGAAAGAGGTGACCTACTGCGGGAACCTGTCTCGAAGATCTACTGTTACGGTAAATTCTTACGTAACTGTACTGTCTTACTTCGAGAGGGTTCCTGCAGTAGGTCATTACATATAGGACTGAATTCCAAGCAGTCAAGGAGAAAAACAGTCAGAAAATGAGACCCAGGAGGCAGAAGAGTCTGCGAACAGAGAGCAAGGTTAGGACAAGAGGCCTTGTAGGATAGCCAGTCCAAAACCAGCTCTGCACCTAGAGGCGATGTCCAGACTGTAATGTTTGGTGAAAGTATGGACAGTACTCCAGGTGGCTAAAGCACAAATGTCGAAGGCAGACATATTTCTGAAAAAGGCAGCGGAAGTGGCCATGCCATGGGTCTGGTGCCCCTTTACTTCCCTCGGAAGTGGTTTCTTATAGTTATGGTAAACGAATGTGATACAGTTAGCCAACCACTGAGAGAGGCATTGCTTAGAAACAGCTATGCCCTGACATTTGAGCGCAAAAGAAACGAACAACTGGTCGGACCGGCGCACCTTCTTAGTCCTTGAAATATAATAGTGCAGAATCCTGTGCACATCCAAAGTGTGCAAAAGGTTAGTGGGATCGGCCTGGAGGATTTTCTGGAGGCCTGCCAAGGAACTCTAGTGAGTGCCCTCTTGTAAGTATCTGTAAGACCCAGACATCTGTGGCGATCTCGTCCCATTCTCTGAAGTGGAAGCAAAACTCCCCCACCGGAGAGATCTACAGGAGGTGGAGGGTCCCCTACAAGTCAGGAGGCGGAGGGAAGGGCTTTACCTCCGGCGACTCTCTGGGATTTGGATGGGGGGAGGTTGGGGGCCCCGGACCCGTGGCACGACGCTTACCCGGATGTCTGGCTGGGGGTTGCTTGGTCTGCCTCCGCTGTGGGAGACAAAAATGTTGCTTGGGTTAAAACCAGAGCAGTACATGGAGCAGATGTCCCGAAGGGATCTGCCGCTATCTTGTAGCTCAGTAATAATGTCTTTTACTTCGCCCTCCAAACAGGATGGGCCCATGAAAAGGTACGTCCAGTAGGGTTGCTTGGACGAAAGGTGCCAGACCTGCAATATGGAGCCATGCAAGCCTTCTCAGGAAAATGCCTAAGGCAGTGCAGCAGGCCACCGAATCATAGGTGACTCGCAGGGCGTGGCAACAGGAGGACTCGGTACAGAGAAGTGTGTCCCTAAGGTCCTGGTCTGGAATCAACTGGAGCTCTGACTCAAGATCGGGCAGGGAGGACTTCTGATAAGAAATCATATGGGCCACATAATTGAGTGACCTTAAAGCGCAAGTGGAGGAGGCACAAACCTTGCAACCGTATTGGATCCATCTGCTTGGACTCTTTGTCCGGAGGAGAGGCACTTAGGTGTTTTGGCTTGGCCAATCTGTCATGGACCACTTATCACTACAGAGTCAGTCTTAGGCTGTGTAGTGAGATGAGTAACCCCTTCCAGGGATGGTACATCCTATTGGGATTCTTAAGAGACCACAGGGATAGAAAATGGTTGCTGCCAAATGGTGGCATCAAGTTCTCAAGCGGTGCTGGCCCGGTGGCACTGAGGGTTGAAACGCTGGATGCCACACCTATGCATAAAGCGACCTAGTTTGGGAATGAGTTTGGGTCATCTGCGGGGAAGGAGAGGATCGAGCATCTGGAGAACTGCTCTCCTCTCCTGGGAAGGGAGGGGTGGGTTGACGACTCCCCAGTGTGGGTGGCTCCCAGCGATGGCTGGGAGGTGCTGCAGTCCGGGGATCATGAAAGATGCAAGGGAAGAAGCCTCGGTGTTCGACCGTGGGCTGGGTGCGGGAACGTGCCTGGCAGCACTGGCTGACACTGCATGTCCGGGCACCTAGGGGGGAGCTCGAGAACAAGGGAAACACCCACTGTCTTTGGGGAAGACATCGCCTACCCCCACCTCCAGCACCAGATCCTGCTCACTGTAGGTCTGGATTCGGCGTCGCCTCCACCCATGGAAGCACCGAATGAATGCACAGAGGAGCAGAAGGCAGCCCCACTCCAGGGGGGTGGATTCTGGAGAGACTGCTCTACACAACGTGTTGCGGGTGTGCCAAGGATCAGACCACAACTGGGAGGATTACAGGTACGGTCAGCTGAAGGTGCCCCAGTCAGCGGTGACCAGACAGAAAAACAGCTGGAGAAAAAAAAAAAAAGAAAAAGTCCTCATGTGGTCCCGTCCACAGAGGGATGGTCAAGGGGTCCACATCTGTCATGTGCAAATGCTCTGCAAGCCTCTTCTTTGGGGGTCCAACTCTTGGGATCCCAACTGCATGCCGACTGGATAGACCGGGGGAGCTCAGCAAATGCAGGATCCTCCGGGGGAGATTCTGGGGACTCAGTCTGGGTCTCAATAGGGAAACGGGAGCCCAAGCTGGCAGAAGAGCAGGAATCTGCTTCTGAATCTGAGGACACAGGCCTGCTGGGGGAAGAGGCTTTGTCTGAAACGCCTTCTGTGGCTGTTGCCAGGCAGGGCCCTAGGAGGGTGTCTGACGACCAAGGAGAGGCTCCTAGGAGCCATCCTAGGTGCTGGAGTGGAGACCGTTACTGGCTGTGGACTGAGTTCCTGGAGGAGCTGGGATTTGGTGTCCTTCCACCATGAAGGAATTGCTCCCTGAGGGTCAGCCTGTGACCTGTCCAAAGCCTGAGGCTGCAGAAGAGGAGGCTGGAAGCCTGGGTGGCCCGAAGGAGGGTATGAGGGGTAGCCAGGGGGTTGGTACCCAAAGGGGTAGCCCTGGGAGTTGTACCCCTGATACATGTGACCCTGCGCTGGGTACCCTGGCGCATAAGCAGGTACCAGGTAACCCATCGACAGATACCCTGGCGCTGAGTAAAAAGGATACTGTGGCAGAGGGTAGCCAGAGGCCGTACTCAGAGGACCAGCAGGCAGAAGGGCAGGCATCCCCGAAGGAGGCGGGGCGAGGGACCACTAGGTACAGATGGGTCAGTCGGCAGGCCTTGCTGATCAGGGATCCAGGTTGGGTCCTTAGATGGGCCTGGCGTAGGCTCAGGCGTCGGAGCAAGAAGAGTAAGCAGGGCGCCCAAAGTGCAGGATGGTGGGGGGAGACTGGTACAGCAGCCATCACCAGGTCAGAAGGGTCATCGACCGGTAAGGGGATCCTGGGAATAGGGTCCCAAAAAGGATCAGATGCTAGGAGATTGGACAATGGGGGCATCAAGGAACCAGATGCCTGGTCTAAAGTGTCAGAGGGGGATCTAGGTAAGGTGACCTCCCGTTGACAGGTCCGCTGAAACAGCGGGGGACCCGGCAGTGAAAAGACCAGACGTTGGAGAAGATATACCTAGAGTAACGGCACTCGTCTCCTGGTTAGAATCAAGGGAGAGCTAGGTGTCGAGCTGGGTCAGAGGAAGAGAAGAGTCATGGGAGGAAGAACTCTTGAGAGAAGTGTGTGGGTCTGGCAGTTGGCTCTGCCCACCGTCAGGAAAGTCAAGAGAATCCGACGGGAGAGCCTCGGCTGAGCGGTTGTTGGGCGAGCCAGCGATCAACTGATCGGCCGTGACTGAGCGGACGTTGGAAGGACTGATGTCTGACTTAGCGACTGGGAAGATGGCAGAAAAACTGGAGTCTGGCTTATTGGCTGGGGCCGAGCGCTTTTCGTTGGAACCGGAGGGCGACTTACTGGCAAGAGAGCTGACCACAGGCCCAGAGGAAGAACTCTCCTGTGAGGAGCGCTCCACTGCCCTCTGACCATGTCGGATGGGGAGCCGGTGACCGATCTGCCGAGGCGGACGGAGATCGGGCAGGAGGGGTACTTATCGAAGTAGAAGCCCCACCGGTAGCCGCGTAGTCAGCCTGGTGCGCTGGACGGAAGGGGACTGAGCCTAGTCCTGGCGCTTCTCTTTCTCCTTCTTGTGTTTGGAGGTGAGGGAGGAGGAACATTCCCACAGCTCCTGCAGCTCTTTTTCCATCAAAGCCAGGCACTTTTTAAGCAGATAGACTTGGAAGGCCTTCTGGCGTCTGACTCATGTGGCCCTGTTAAAGGACTGGCAGACCTCACAGACTTCGACCCGATGCTTGGGGCCTAGGCAGAGAATGCAGTGGGAGTGTTCATCCCCGTGAGGAATCTGGGCATCGCACTTGTTGCGCTTCGGATGACGCGACGGAGAAGACATGCAATAAAAGAAACACTAAAAATCAGAAAAATAAGAAAAAAGTGAAAATTCTTGGCCAAAATGGCAGTCGACTGGTAGCAGAGTTCAAAGTGAGGTCCGACTTGCACAGGTTGATGGCGGGAAAGAACTGGAGGGTGCGTGTGGGGACGGCCCCCTATATAGTGTCATGCTGATGTTCCATTAAGTGACGCCGGGGGCGGTCCACCACTATGGACTGCTAGCTAGAAGTCTGCCATGTGGTCCTGATGCCAGGGGGCACAGTCCTATATGTAATGACTTACCTGCAGGAACTCACTCAAAGTAAGATCTACTGTTACAGTAAGTTCTTGTGTAACTGTACTATCTGACTTCAGGGCTTTCTCTTGCAGCAGGCCACACCTATGGAACGAGTCAAAGGCAGTTCTGTCAGTAGACAATACAGTCCAGGTGGAGGAAACCTGGAGCCTAAGAAACTAGGCCCTGGAGAACAGCTAGGCCAAGGCTGGCCCTATGCCTAGAGGCAATGTCCAGACTGTAGCATTTGGTAAAAGTGTGAACAGTTTTCCAAGTAGTAGCAGCTGACACATTCCTGAAACAGGCAACAGAAGTGGCCATGCCTCCGGTGGAATGGCCACAAGCAATGCCAGGAAGCTCCTTACCGTGCTTCCTGTATCAATAAGTAATACAGTTAACCAACCACTTGGTCAAACACTGTTTTGAAACAGGAATGCACTCTTTCCCAGAGGCGAAAGAAACAAACAACTGAGAGGACATTCTGCAGTCCTTCATAGAGTGTGTTTAGTAAAGTGAAATTTTATGTACATCTAACATATGGAGCAATGCTTCCACTGGATTGGCATGCTCTGGAAAATAAACAGGAAGGAAGGACTGATTTAGAGTACTCCCTGACACCACCCTATGAAGAAACTTGGGGTTAATACGCAAAGGCACCCTGTCTTTGTGGAAAACCAAATAAGGCTACTCACACATGAGCACCTGCAGCTTTGAAATTCTTCAAGCAAAAATAACTAACTAAAAACAATGCTTTCCATGACAGAAAGTGTAGCTCGCATGTCGTGGTTGACTCACTGGGAGCCAAAGTTTTTCCAACACAAAATTCAGGTCCCAAGGTGGGACTGGATTGCGGACAGGAGGTGAAGAATGCCTCTCAGAAAGGTACAGGACACCTCGTTGTGCCACAGTATGTCCCTCAAAAGGCACATGAAGGCAGAGATGGCAGACATGTTCACCTTGAGAGAGGAGAACTTCAGGCTGGAGTCTGAATGGGATGGCGAGTACTCCAGAATCTGGTTCACTGGACAAGTGAAGGGATCAATCTGACAAGAAGCAGCCCTCTGTGCAAAGTGTTTCCACTACATGGAATAAATGGCCCTAGCGGAAGGCTTTCTAGCCGCCACCTTGGGTGACACCCCAAACTGAGCCATGGCTATGTCCTCAGGAGCCAGGCATGAATATGCAGGGGTTTGAGGTCCCGATGGACCAGGGTGCTACAGTTATGGGAGAGAAGGCCACTGCACAGAGGAGTTACTGAGGTTCCACTGTCAGCTGCTGCAGTAAAGGGAACCAGATCTGACAAGACCAGAAGGGGACAATGAAGATCATTGTGGCCCCTTCCATCTGAAGTCTGATCAGAACCCTCTGAAGTAGGGGGAAGGCAGAAAATGCACACAGTAACCTCCCGTTCCAAGAGAAGGACAACTCGTCCCGCCAGAAAACTCCAGGCCTTGGATCGAGCAAGCAAATATGTGGCAGTTTATGTTGAGTGGGGATGCAAAAAAGGTCTAACTCTGGACAACCCCACCTATCAAACAGGTCTTCTACTACTGAGGTCGCCTGCTTACACTCATGCACTTTTGACTGCGACCAACTTAGGGTATCCGACAGGACGTTTTGGACGCCTGGAACATGCAGGGCAGAAAGACAGAGACCGTGATCCAGTGCCCAACACCAGACTCTAATCACTTCCCGGCAGAGGTAGTGCAGTGAGTGCCCCAAACTTGCTGATGTAGTGGACTACACTTGTGTTGTCTGTCTGCCTAGTGGAAGACCCTGAGACAGATGAGTCTGAAAAGCACGCAAGGCAAAAAGAATGGCCCACATCTCCAGAACACTGATGTGGAGAGAGGATTCCAGATGGGAACTGGTCCCTTGTGTTTGGTGGGGCCTAGATCACTTCCCACACCAACCCTGAAACATTGGTCACGAGGATTTGCTACGGGGAGGGAATGAAGAAAGGTACCCCCTCTTAACAGGTTGCTGGGCTCCGTCCACCAAAGTAGAACTTTCTTCCTTGGAGAGAAGACCAGGACAGGCTGTTCCAGGTACTTGGGACGCTGGTCCCACTGGAGAATCGTCATGTGCAATCTGGCTAGGAGCACTGTGACTACGGTGGCAGCCATTAGGCTCAAGAGCCAGAAGAAGGTTCTGGCTGAGACAAAGCGGCTGTTGTACAGCAGGCAGGCTTGAGCTATCAGGCGATCTACCTGGTCCTGAGACAGGAAGGCTGGTCCTGAAGCAGGAATGCCATGCTCAGCGAAGTATTCAGGACTACCCCTATGTACTGGAGGTGCGGGCAGGATGGTCAGAAACTGACTTGGGTAGGCTGACCGTGGTGCCCAGATCCTGGAATAGGCGGGTGGTTTGTTCCACAGTCTGTAACAGACACTTCCTGGACTGAGCTTTGAGAAGCCAGTCATACACATAGGGAAGATAGAGTCCCTTCCGCCTGAGGGTGGCTACCACCACTGACGGGCATTTGGTAAACACCTGTGGGGTCAAAGACAAGCCAAAGGGCAAGACCTGGAAATGAAACCTTAGGTGCTTTCTCTGGGAGGCAGGTATCTAGATATGCAGGTAGGCATCCTTAATGTCAAGGAAGCAAACCCAGTCTCCCTGGTGTGAAAGTGGCAGCAGACCCTGGAGTGTCACCATCCAGAATTTTTTGTACTGGATGAACAGATTTAGCTTCCGGAGGTCTAGAATCAGCCTGAGATCTCTTGTGCATTTGGGCACCAGGAAGAAGTAACAGTAGAACCCTCTGCCCTGTTGAGACTCGGACGGGTTCTATGGCCCTTTTTTGCAACAAGGGGTGAATTTCCTCCCAGAGCACTGGAATGTGGTCTGAAGGATAAGAGGATAGAAAGTACAATTATGTAAGAACTTACCGTAACAGCAGATCTTCAAGAGAGGTTCCTGCAGTAGGTCATAACATGTAGGGCTGCGCCCCTTGGAGTCAGGAACGCACGGCAAACATTTGCTAGCAATGTCTGGCAGGGGACCGCCCACCCGATGTCATGTCAGCGTGATCCTATATAGTGGGCAGTCCCTACGCCCGCATTCCAGTTCTCCTGCAGGAGATCCAAGGAGGATGAGACAGGAGAAAAGGATGAAATCCTACAGCCCAGTTCAGAATGATCTATAAGAAATGCACAAACTGGGGGAAAGAGGAAGGGAAAGTGTGACCTACTACAGGAAGCTCTCTAACATGGAGGACTGGATCCCAAGCAGTCACTCAGAGACCCCGAGAGAATCGGAGGAAGAGGAACAACTGAAAACAGACCAGGACCAGCTTAAGACAGCAGGCCCTGCAGGACGGCAAGGCCAAACTCGGCCCTACGCCTGAAGGCAATGTCCAGACTGTAATGCTTAATGAAGGTATGGATTGAACTCCAGGTTGCTGCCACATAAATCTCTGCTGCAGAAACACCCCTCAGGAACACTGCTGAAGCAGCCATGCCTCTGCTAGAGTGACCTCTGACCTCCCCCGGAAGAGGTTTATTGTACTTCTGGTAGCAGAAGCGGATGCAGTTGGCCAGCCATTTGGAAAGATACTGTTTAGAAACTGTCGACCCCAAAGATTTGGGGACAAAGGAAACAGAAAGCTGATCTGACTTACGTGTCTTTAGTGCTGTGGAAGTAACAATGCAAGATTCTATGTACATCCAATGTGTGAAGTAGAGTCTTACCCCTGTTAGAATGAACCGGATAGTATACCGGGAGTTCAACGTTTGATTTAAGGTGAACTTGGGAAGAAACTTAGGATTTGCACACAGGACCACCCAGCCCTTATGAAAAATCAAATAAGGCTCCTTTTGCATCAGGGCCTGAAACTTGGAAATTCTTCTAGCAGAAGTAACAGCAACCAAAAAGAGTGCATTCCAAGACAGCTAGCGCAAATCACAGTTTACCACTGGTTCCAAAGGACGGAGTGTAAGCTTTTCTAAAATAAAACTTAGATCCCAAGGTGGGGTGGGGTTATGGACAGGGGGTTTCAAATGGAGGATCCCTTTCAGAAAAGTTTTTGAGACCCCCAATTGAGCAATAGGTTTCCCGTCCACAAAGGAGTGATGGGCTGCAATAGCCAACAGGTGGACCTTAAGTGAGGAATAGCTTAGACCAGAGTCGGACAGGTGCAAAAGGTACTCCATGACCTGAGAAGCTGAGCAAGTGAAGGGGTCTCAGCCCTAGGGTGTGGAAACACTTCCATTTCATCGCATAGGTGGACCTGGTGGAGGGTTTCCTGGCTTCCACCAGGGACTGAGCGACCCTCTTGAGGAAACTCCAAAACGTGACACAGTTATGTCTGAGGGAGCCATGCATGAAGATGCAGGGTCCTAAGTCCCAGATCTACTAGTCTGTCCTGATCCTGCGTCAAGAGATCGTGTTGAAGAGGGAGGGGAACTGGGGGTTCCATTGCCAGCTGCTGCATGAGTGGGAACCAGATCTGCTTCGGCCAGAGGGGGGCTATGAGGATCATCCAAGCCCCCTCTGCTTGAAGTGTTAGAAGGACACGCTGTAGAATGGGAAAGGGTGGGAGGCGTACAAGTACTTCCCTGTCCAGCAGAGCAACAACGTGTCATGCCAGAAAGCACCAGGCTCTGGAACGAGTGGGCAAAAGCTGGGAAGTTTTGCCCTATATGGGGAGGTGAAGAGATCTACTTCTGGTCGTCCCCATCAATGGAACAACAAATCGGCCACTTCCTGACTCAATTCCCATTCGTGAGCTTGGGACGACGTCTGACTGAGGCTGTCTGCCAGGATGTTGTGAACACCTGGAACGTGCAATGCCGTGAGAAACAGACTGTGCTGGACTGCCCAGAACCACACCTGCATAGGGGGTACGATTGGGTGCCTCCCTGCTTGTTGATGTTTCAGACCACAGACATATTGTCCATCTGGACTAGTAGGGCTCCCGTCGACAGGATGGGCTGAAATGCTAGCAAGGCGTACAGCACAGCCCTCATCTCCAACACATTTATATGGAAAGACATCTCCAGCTGAGACCACAATCTTTGTGTTCTGTGATTCCCCAGGTGGGCTCCCCAAACCAGACTGGAGGTGTCTGTGGTGAGGTCCATAATGGAGGGGCGTCCTGAGGTACTCCCCGAGACAAATTCTGAGGATCCTGCCACCATGCAAGGTCTTTCCAGAGTGCTATGGAGACTAGGATAGGATGATCTAGGTCAATCCAGCACTGATCCCACTGGATGCGTAGTGTCCACTGGGTGATCCTCATGTGTAATTTGGCCAAGGGAACCGTGGAGATGGTCACCATGAGGCCAAGAAGGCATAAGAATGCTCTGGCGGGAATATGCCTAGAGGAGAGGACTAGTCTGACCTGCTCCTGTAAAGTGTCTGCTCTGTTTGGGGGAAGGAAGGCTCTGCACTGGACCATATCCAAGATGGTTTCGATGAACTGAAGCCTCTGGGAGGGGATTAGGGACGACCTGGGGAAGCTGACAGTAATCCCCAGTCTGGAAAAAAGGTCCAGTGTGAAAGAAAGAGATTCCTCTAGGTTGGCCCTGGATGGGGCTGCTAAGAGCCAGTTATCTAGGTAAAGGAACACTGAAACTCCCCGAAGGCGTAAAGCCACTGCTATCACCGCTAGGCACTTTTTGAAGACTCTGGGTGCCAAGGAAATGCTAAAGGCGACAGCTGTAAACTGGAAATGCTCCTCCTGGAAAAGGAAATGCAGGAAACGGCGGTGGCCTGGGAACACTGGAATATGAAGGTAGGCATCCCGCGTATTAAGTGTGCAAAGCCAGTGGTCCTTCTGCAGAAGACCCTGTATAGTCAGCATGTGGAACCTTTTGTACTCCATGAAAAGGTTCAGCCGGCTGAGGTCCAGGATGGGTCTGAGGTCGCCCGTCTTTTTTTGGGGAAGAAATGGGAGTAAAACCCTTTTCCTCTCTGGGATGGAGGGACTGGCTCTATAGCTGACTTCTGTTTTAGAGACAGGATTTCCTCCTAATCCAGCAGTGCCTAGATCGGACAGTACAGAGAACGACCTGGAGGGGAGTTTGGAGGGAACTTCAGAAACTCTATGGTGTCCTCCTGAAATGAGTTGCAGGAGGTGATGCCCTTCCACTCCTGCACGTGGAGGGTGAACCTTCCTCCCACAGGCTACGCACTGGACGGGGGGCCGGTTGCTCTCTGGGTCTTTGAGGCAGGAAGAGAGAAGAAAGAGAACCCCGTAGGTTTTCTTTTGGCACCTGTTAGAGGGCTGTTTACCCTGACTCTTGTTTTGGCGCCGGAAGCGCAGTTTCCTCCGAAAGCCCGTTCGGTACATTGACTTGAATGATCTCAAGGCCTGACCACTGTCCTGGAGACCCGTAATTAAGTTCTTGGTGTTTCCCCCAAAGAGGACTGAACCTCTGAAGGGAGCATCTTGGATAACTCACTGGACATCTGTGGAGTGTCCAGAAATGCCTAGCCAAGCATGTCTTCTGAGGGAGACAGCTGTGGTGGAGGAACGAGCCACCAAGTCCATGGAATCGTAAGTGGCTCTGAGCGCATGACTGCATGAGATTTTCAACAGGCGCAAGTCTTTGGTCAGTTCCTCCTTGAGGTCAGAGGCTTCCATAGATTGGATACGGGCCTCAAGCCTGGCCATAGCTGCCTCCTGAAAAAAATCAATGTGCGCAACGTAGCTGAGGGAACAGAGGGCACATGCAGAGGATGAATACATTTTCTTTCCAAATTGGTCGAGCTGCCGAGACTCCTTATTTGGAAGAGAGGTGCTCATATGTTTCAGCGTGGCCGAATCATCATGAACAGCAGTTATAACTATAGAGTCATAGCAGTATGAGCCCAGAAAAACACCCTCAGGTGCATGGTATATACGGTCTGCCTTTTTTGGGATGGCCGGGACAGAGTGTGGCAGCTGCCAAATAGTAGTGGTGAGGTCCTCGTGGGGGGCTGTCCCAGGGCGACAGAGATAGGTGGAAACAGTCTTCAAGACTAAGTGGTCCGCTAGACGTTTCGATGGGTCCTGCTCCTCCACATTCCAGCATTTGGTTTGTTGAATAATGTGAAGGAGCTCAGTAAAAGAGGTATCTGGGGAAAAGAACCCTTTGTCTGACCAGACGGTGGATAAGTCGGCATCTGGAACACTGAATAGGGATGATACCCTGGCGGATGACCTTGTTCCGTTGGGGGTCTCGAAGGACCTGGAAAAGTATCTTGCATCGGGTTGGCCGACGTCAGAGAGATGGACATCAGGATGGCCGACGTCCAGGGATCTGGCGATGGGCCTGGCACAGTGATAGCCTGTGTTGGGGGCAAATGTAAGGGCCCTGATGGAGCGAGGTTGTATAGAGTGTCCAGCGGTGCCCCATGCGTCAGAGATGTGGCGCCCGACAGAGGAGGCCCTGATGGGAAATAAGGCCAGAAGCCCTTGTGAGAATAGGGTCTAGGGTCTGTATCCCCAGTAGGGTATCCACAGGAGGGACCAGGGGCACAGACGCTGGTGTGGGAGAGGAGAAGACCACATCCAGGGGGCCCACTTCCTCCTCCACCCTAGATGTGACGTCAGGGTAGGAGGCTCCACTGGGGGAGCTGGAGAGGAAGGCTCCAGCCCAGGAGGGACCTAGGAGGAGTGTTGACCAAGAGAGGTCGGTGGGCTCAACCAGGCGTCAGGTAAGGTGGTGTCAGCCCCTGATGGGTGAGCTACGTTCGGGCAGTTGTCCGAAACTTGTGTGACTGGCTCACCAGGCGATACAGGGACCAGGCGAAGGAGGGGAGGGCTCTCGACCAACTCATCGGTTTGTGTTGTGCGGATCCGGCCTTTTTTAGGGATCGTTTATTGATAACTAGGCGGGCCCCGGAGGAGCCGGGGTCTGACTTAGCAGTAGAAATCTGGCATTCGCCAAAGGAGCCGGTGGATGACTAACCGGTGGAGATAGGCTGGAAAGAAACAGAGGAACCTGGAGAAGTCCCGGACATGGCCTGGACAACCACAGGGGCAGGCGGCGGTAAGACGGCCTTGCTGGTTGAAGGCTTGCTGGAGGTAACCTGGTCCCAATCCTCCGTATGTTCTCATTCCCTGTGCTTCTCTTTGTCCCTCTTCTGTTTAGACTCCAAAGAAGAGGAAGAAGCAGTATCCCTCAATTTCTGCATCTCCTTTTCAAGAGTGGCCATTCTAGACTTCAGTAAATGAGGCTCCAAAGCCTGCTTCCTGCGTTTGCATGTGGCCTGACTGAAGGACTTGCAGTCAGGGAAGGCCGTAGTTTCGTGGTTCGGGCCTAGGCAGAAGAGGCAGCGACAATGACCGTCCTTGTGAAGGATCTGTGCGCCGTACTTCTTGCACTTTTTCTTGGTTTACGAAGTCGGAGGAGGAGAAGACATAAAAGAATTGAAAAATTGACTGAACTCTTGGTGAAATAAGGTACAAAATGGTGATCGACTGAGCAACGTTTACTGAAGTTCTTGCGTAGGTCGATGGAGGAAAAGAACTGGAAGGCGGATGCAGGGACCGCCCACTAATTTGGGTCACGCCGACGTCTGTCACGTGACATCGGGTGGGCGGTCCCCCACCAGACAGTGCTAGCAAAAGTTTGCTGTGCGGTCCCGATGCCAGGGGGCGCAATCCTGCACGTTATGACGTACTGCAGGAACCCTCTCAAAGTAAGATTTGGAGACTTCCGGTGACGTCATGCACTGAAGAGCAGCTGGGTTGCGAGGCTCCCTGTGGAAAGAAATAAACTACCTCTAATTTACTGCTTAAAGAATTATTAAAAACATACCATTGTGAGTAGGAGGTAGCAAAATGCCAAAGAAAAGAGGAGAAGCCATCCGCAGATCCCCAAAACGCCTGGATGGGGAGAGATCCCAGGAGGAGGATTCGGAGAGCGGGGACTCGAGGGCATCCTCGGCCTCCCGCCACAGCAACGTACAGGCCGACCGGGTCCCACTTTCCATCCTGCAGAGACAAATGTCTCAAATGCTAGCGGAGATCCGTGACTTCAGGAAGGAGATGCGATCGACGGCCACTGCCCTCCGCACCGACATAAGTAAACTGGAAAATAGGCAAGACGGTTATGAAGAACAGCTGACAACAACCGACAAAAGAGTCAAAGAGACCGAGCGTGCTATTGTTCAGTTGCATGCACAAGTGAAGGGCTTACAGGACCGTGCAGAAGATGCAGACAGTAGGAGCCAGCGAAATAATATCCAACTCTCAGGCCTCCCGGAAGATACAGAAGGAGCAGAAATCATCCCGTTCACCCAGAAATTGCTGAGGGAAGCACTGAAGTTACCTGAGGGGATCACACTGGAAATGGAAAGAGTGCATCGCACACTCGGTCCTAAGCCTCCGGCGGGTGCACGCCCTCGTACGCTATTGATAAAATTCCTCAGGCATCAAGAGAAGGAAACGGTGCTTCATATGGCCTGGAGACAGGGGACGGTTCACTACGGGTCCCATAGGCTCTACCTAGAAAATGACTTGGCCCCCGAAATAATAGCACGCAGAAGAGCATATATTCCCATCATGAGGGTTCTTAAAGCGGCAGGGGTGAGAGTCAGAATGCTATATCCTTCCAGAATAACGATCCAGTTTAAAGAGGGGCCCCTTACATTCGACAACGTGACGACAGCAGGCGCTGAACTCAGGTCCAGGGGGATGGAGGTTCCCCAGCAGCGACCAGGAACAGAAACCTCCATTGCATCCAAACTGGCCCAAAAAGTATGGATCCTTAATTAGAGGGACTCCCGACGCCGTCAAGGCGCGGAAACAATACAGACTATAGTTAACACATTGAAATCCAGATCCAGAGGCGCGCAGGGGAGCGAGGAGACTACACCAGACACTGAGACCTGAACTGAGCGCAAGTATCAGTGTGGACTTCGTTTGTTAACCTAGCCCGACTAACTGTCACTGGTTGAGTTAAAGTAAATTAAAGCAAATTAAAATATTAAGTGTTTTGATCTGTAGGTGGGGGAGGTTGGATGGGGGGGATGGAGTTTGGGTGTCGGATGATGAACCACAACAGGCGCGCTGAGGGTTCCTGTCAGAGGCCTACTGGCTGTAACCATAAAGGGAAAGGAAAAGGGGAGGACATGGGGGGTCGGGTGGTGATCAAGGTGTTAGAGCTGCCTGAGCTACAGGAACGTCCTGGCCATGGCAGGAGGGTTCTCTGAGCTACTGGCTACTGCATAGTACTGACGAATGGTCTCCGCGTTGATATGTAGAATTCCGAGGCGGGAAGGGGTGGAGGGGAGATAACAGCATCGGTTGGGCCTGGTATGAGGGGAGGTGGGGTGCCGTGGGGGGTGTAACTACAGAGTAAATCGGAAATAGAAGGCTGATAAGTATATCACGAAATGCCTGTGATGGGGAAGAGGGGGACGTTTGGGACCCGCTTGCTGGGAGGCAGAAGGGGCTTGTGGGAGTCTCACGCTGAACTTTTAGACAGAGCTGGAGACATCCTGTTCACTTTAGACCTAATTGGGGGAACTATCTGGGCTGATGTCGGCGACAGCACAGTACGTAGAGATCCACGGCAGACTCGGATTGCAGTGCTGCGACCGGGAAGCGCGTAACACTGGTAAGCCAGATTGCAGTGAACGGACAGCAGGGTCGACAGTCGTGGTTCCCCCTGTGCTGGGATGAAGGACGTAGCTACGGACCACCTGCCGCATGGGCAAGCGTTAACACTGAGCGAAGTGGGGGGGGGAGGCGAGGGAGAGCTCCGCCTGGCACAGCATGAGTAGGGCAATCTCGATCACGGTGGTTGGGAGTACAGGAGATATGGGACCATTGCAGCCACGCACCTGTTCCTAGCATCTCGCGAGCTCCTTAACAAATCAGACCTCCAGTGGTGGGAGGGGAGTCGCGGGACGCTCCTCTACCAACGGTAGCCGTGGTTCCTTTCATAAGTAGTCAGGTAGTCCATGGGTCAATCTAGGAACAGGAGGAGGTGGGTGGTTCAGACTAACAAGCTCATACTACGTGGGTCAGAGCAGAAATAAATGAAGTGGGGAGGGATGAGGGAAGGAAATACAGGGAGAAGATTTATGGAATTGTGGGGAATGCAGCAGAGGAACCAATGAAGTAGGAAGAAGCATTTACACAGAGACAAGGGACAGGGAGGCTTTCATAGAACCAGAGACAGCTAGAAACAATGCTATACAGGAGTACTTGGGGAGGTGAAAAGGGGAGGGATGGAGGTGGGGGCACCTACACTTAGAGGTTAAGACTGGACCAACTTGAACAACCTACACCAGTCGAGGCGCAGTGGGGAGTGGACAAGTGGGCTCAATCCTACAACCCTGGGCCGGGGCCTCCTGCCCACTGGAGAAGAGACACTCGTCCCCTTCTGTCTGTCTGCTTACAGATGGACACTTACTGGACTGGGGCGGCGATATGGTCGTATAGTTAAAGGTACCGCAGCACAGGGAATGTTTTTGGAAGCCCGTGCTAGCGGCCCCCTACTGAAGGAGCTAAGGTAAAGCCGCCTGATTACGCACATATGAAGCTCTCTGGAAGGTGACGAGGGATTGTGCCTATACGGGGCAATGTCATCACAGGCCCCAGGTGGAACCAGTGACAGAGTAGTTGAAGCTGGGTCACAGGTGGGATATATCCGTCTTAACAGAAGGGGGATAACCATCCCAGTTACTCAAGTTGTACTCCCTTTTCAGTCACTAAAGATCCCGAGGGAGCCCGTGACACAGTCATGGCGATCACCTACTTCACTTACCCTTATCCTATAGGTACGTTGATACCTAAGGCCCAGAATAAATAAGGGCCGCCAAGGTAGAGCAACATCCACCACGAGATCAGGGCTCAGCCCAGATCGATTGGAAGTGCTAATGTCATTGAATTGACCATGTTGGTCAATAGGTGGGGTAATACACCTCAGGTAGATGTTGTTATATGTTTGTTGATCTGTTGGTGTTGTTATGTATGTTCCAAAGTCACGAACTCACGCAACATAAAGTATGGTTTCAAGCTTTATATAGGTCTGGGGACCGTCCTGCGAGGAGCAGGGAGGCCAGGCATTAAGCACAATAATAACCTAATACAATGTATGCCCGGGGTTAAAGCTTCTATCCCTGAACATCAAGGTCTTGCCTCACCCATTAAAAGAACAAGGACATTAACCTACATTAAAAGATCCAAATCAGATATAGTTTTCTTCAAGAAAGCATATGAATCAGGTTGAACATATCCAAACTGGCTAAATTAAGCAGGGGCAAGTGTTTCATTCCTCATGCAAAGAGGCAGGCAAGAGGGTGGCTATTATTATACCCTCACACACCCCATTCCAAGCGGAAACAACCTGGTCCGACCAGAAGGTCGACTGATAATTGCCCAAGGGAAAATTAACGATACAGAAGTAACACTTGCAAGCGTTTATCTACCACGGGCATTACAGTCCCAAATCTAAGGCCTTTATTGGATAAGATAATCCAGAAGACTAAGGGCATCCTCTTAATGGCGGCGATTTTAACCTAACTATGGATCCCGGATTGACTCCACTAGTAGAAACCCAGAAACAAACAACTACCCAAAATTTTTCAGGAGGTTTATAACGGAGATAGGCTGGTGCGACGTTTGGCGGAAGCCACACCCAAATACAAGAAACTACTCCTATTACTCCCCAGTACATGGTACCTATTCCCGAACTGATTATGTCTATACCCAAATAGAAAATCTAGGTACCATACAGAATGCCCAGTTCGGGGATATATCTATCTCAGACCATGCCCCCTTGACGACTTACTGGGATCTGGGCCTACAGCCGAGAAACACGTGGTGGCGATTAAACCCGTATCACCTGCGATCAAAAAAATTTAGGGAATTAATTACAGATAAAAATCACAGAAATCCTAACAGATAACCCCCCTAATGACTCTACCCCATCAGTACATTGGGACACAAAGTAGTCCTTAGGGGACACATAATCAAATATACAGTGGAACTGGGGAGGCAACGTAAGGAACGAAGGTCCAAATTAGAGGACACCCTTCACTTCCTTCAGATGGCACATCAGCAAGGGGACGAGTCCATCCTATCCCAGTTACAGCAAACCAAGCGGGAGTTGGATGCATTAATCCAACAACAGACTGAAATCGCCCTAATATATCTGAGGCAGCAATTTTATGAAGTAGGCCCACGAGCAACACGTCTGCTTGCATACCAAATACGTAAACAAAGGAAGGGTTCAACAATTGCGTCGGTCAGGCACCCTAAGGGAGGCCAGCCACTCTTTAAACTACATGACATTGTGGATGCCTTTACAACATTTTATAAAACCCTCTATACACCAGAGAATGTTACATCTGCGACTCGGATAGGGTACCTGGATATTTTACTTCCATCACTTACGGAGGTGCACACAGAAACCATGTGAAACCCATTACCCTACTGGAAGTCGCACAGGCTTAGACAAAGCTAAATCAATGAAAGCTCCGGGCCCAGACAGTTCTGGGGCGGAATTCTATAAAATCACAAAACTCAGATCGCCCATCACCTCCGGTCTTTAACTCAGTGCTAGAAGGGGAGCCCCACCCCAGTCGTGGTCCTATGCCACCATCTCTGTGATACCCAAACCAGGTAAGAATCCTAAAATTGTGCCTCCTAGGCCAATATCTGTACTTAACCAAGACTATAAAATATTTATGAGTATAATGGCACATCGTCTGGACCAGATACTTCCCCTAATAATACATAAAGACCAAACGGGATTCGTAAGAGCACGGACGACCATGGATAGTATCAAACGATCCTTTTACATAGTGCACCAGATGCAAAATACTGGGGACCCGACGGCTCTTATAAGCCTTGATGCAGAAAAGGCCTTTGACAGAGTTATCTGGCCCTTTCTGTATTTAACACTGAACAAATTTGGTTTCCCCCCCTCCTTTGTCCAAGCATGTGAGAAAGTGAATGGGCATCATTCGGGATATTTCCAACTCTACAGAGGTACCCGCCAGGGATGCCCCCTATTGCCCTTATTTGCCCTGGTCATAGAACCCTTAGCACAGCAGATCCGGGAGTCTCAACGAATCCAAGGGATTAAGATAGGTAACATTGAACATCGCACCGCACTGTCTGTAGACGATATCCTCCTGTATCTCAGACCCCGATCAAACCATTCCAGCCGTGCGGCATGTCTTAGATTCTTATAGCTCGGTGTCAGGCTACAAACTGAACTTTACTAAGAGAAATCCTCACCTTCCATTATACTCCTATGCAAAGGACCCAGATATCTTGCGGGTAGATGGGACCTGCAGAAGCTGAAATACTTAGGTATTTATATACACAAGATGCCACAAAATATTATAAGCAAAACTATGAGCCATTCATCACACAGCTAAAGAGGACTTGCAGACCTGGGCTACTATGCCTCTAAACCTCACTAGGAGAGTAGACTAATCAGAATGATAACTCTACGAGAGCCTTATATCCATTTCAAAATATCCCTCTATATACATCACTAAAACTTTTATGAAATAGAGGCCTGATAAGGAAATTTGTATGGGCCCACCAAAAACCCCGGGTCCGCCTAAAGGTACTCTCCCTCCCTCGTCAATACGGAGGGATGGCACTCCCTGACCTAAAGCTTTACCAGCAGGCGATTACCCTTATGCAAATAATGGCGTGACAGACTAGAACTTCCACTCCGCACTGGCTAGAAATAGAAAGGACTTTGATGCCTGACCAAGCCTTCCTGGGGACCGTATACCGGCAAGAACTAGGAGAAAGGACCCCACTGATTCCTAACCCCTGGTTAGCGGCGCAATTTAAAAATTGGAACACGCTTAAAAAATTCTACAAACTAAAAGCCTACAAGCTCTTATTTGCCCGATCCCAAACATACTAGCTCCCCAATAACACAGATAACGGTTTCCTTAAATGGGAAGGGCATGGGTTAAAGTAACTGTTGCAGGTGGTGACGCAAGGCAACATCTGGTCCTATGCAGAGATTCAAAGAAAATTTGGTCTCCCACATAGGGACTTTTATCGCTATCTTCAGCTACGCCACTATGTGGAGAGCCTCCCAAGAACACTCTGGAACCCGCGGGGATATCCAGCACTGATTCAGTGTCAAATACAGCTAAACACATCAGGAAGGCAAGACCACCTGATCTCATTATACTATCAGACCCTTAATCTACAAAGGGAATCCCTTACAGACGATATCCGCGCACATTGGTCCCAGGAAACCAGATACCAACTCCAACCGGAGGAGTGGAAACAGGCATGTAGCCTCTCGGCTAGGGTTACTAGCTCCCATCAGTGGCGAGAATTTGCATAGAAGGTTCTGGTGTGTTATTTCCGATCCCCAGTGGTCACAAACCACTACTCTCCAAACAACACGGTAAAGTGCTGGAGGTCATGCGGGGAACCACGGGCTAACTTGACACATTCTGTGGGCATGTCCGGCCCTCCAGGTATTCATCGCGCAACTTGAGGCCCAGCTGCAAGAAATTATAGATCCACAGCTTCAATTGACACTAGAGATGTTTTTATTTCTTAATTTCCCCAAAATACATAGAAGGCCCAACACCAGGTATCTGCTTTCTCTGCTTCTCACTGCAGTGAAGAAAGCAATCACCAGACAGTGGTTAACAACAAAAGTCCCCACAATCCAGGACTGGTGGGATATTACAAAACAGATTTATAATATGGAGAAAATAACACATAACCTAAACGAACAGGGAGAGAAATTTGCAGATAGATGGACACAATGGCAAATATACTACATGTTGAAAGACATCACGTTCATACCAAGGTATCTTAACGGGGACTCAAGAGTCATGGATAAGGAAGGGAAGAATTGGATTCTGGAACCCCAGGCCTGGCCTCCCTGGTCCCGTGAGAAGGCAGAGTAGTAATATATGTATAAAATGGCTTATTGACATTAAACTAGGTGAGGTGGGACTAGGGAAAGGATAACTATCTGGAAGTGAGAGACATGTGAAACTAAATAGTTATTACAACCAGATTGTAACCCGAAACGGGAGAGGTCATAAAAACTATGGGGTGTCTCCTTACTCCTCCTTTCTGAATGGAAGAGGACAGTGGGACCCGACAGAGACTCTGGGACACCAGAGGGACCTGCCTGACACAAAACCAGAGGCTCGCTCCACGGGAGACCAGGACTGCCTCATTGAGTAGCCTCGGTAGGAGGGTCGGTCTGTCGGGAGCTTTGGTACCTCAAGCCCCAAAGGAGAATTTTAAATATTAACCCCCCAGACCTAGTGGCTGACAGCATGGACCTATAATATAATATAAAACCAGATAGGAGCTGTAAAACTGAAAGACAAACCTTGCTGTGAATGTATGGTATAATGTTTTGATAAGTAACCGTACAGTAAGGAAACTATGGCTATCTATATAAGTATTCGAGTGTTGGTGACTTGTATGTATATAAGTTGAAAACTCAATAAAAAGAAGAATTAAAAAAAAAAAAGTAAGATCTGGGGTTTTCTCTGGAGGCCACTCCAGAAGTTCTAGAGTGTGGCCAATTTCTATGATCTGCAGTACCCAAGCATCTCTGATTTCCCTCCACTTGCCTAAGCATAAGGAGAAATAACCCACTACTACCACCACCACCACCACCACCACCTCCTGCTTGGGGAGTGTGAGTCAGGCTGAACTGGCACAGGGGCAGCAGGGGCTGCACCTCCTCTTTTTTTTTTTTCCCTATAGCGGCGGAGGGGGTAGACATGGAAGGGGCAGTTCAGCGCATTCCCAGAGTCTTGCTGGAGGTCTTAGGTCTATGAGCAGACAGACAAAAGAGCACTCGCTGACCACATTTGGGCTGGTTGGTGTTGTGCATGCAGTGGACCGATCTTGGGGTCCAGCCACAGGCTTGCAGTTGAGAAAGAATGTCCTGCACATCTGCGCCAAGCAACTAGTAGCCTCTAAAGGGGGCATTCGGGATGGATAACTGAACATCCTGGGCAAACCCCGACACCCCCAACCAAGAGTGTCTATGCAGGTAAATGCCTGCCCCAGCAGCCCTGGCCGAGGTGTCTACAGCGTTGTATGCAGCCCTTAAGGGGCCGAGTGCTGATGTTGGAACCAACTTTAAGAGACTGCTGCATCTGCCGTTTTAGGGGGTCCTCTGGGAGGGCCCAGGCATATTCAAGGGCTTGGTCCCTGAGCTGGTTCTGGTACTGGACCACATGGGCAATGTAATTTAACAACCTGATGGTCAGTGTGACAGAGGCAAAGGTTCTTGTGACAATGCAATCCAGCCTCTGGTACTCCTTTTCTGGAGGCAAGCAACTGGCATATTTGGGCCTCTTGGTGAGGTCGCGGGCAGCACTGATGACCACCGAATCCACTTGAGGCTGATCGGTAAAGAAAGGCCTTCTTGCTGGAGCCTGGTATAATTTGTCTGCCTTCCTTGGCATGGCGGGTATCAAACTGGACCGATGCCAGGCAGCCACGGTGGCATCTGCAAAGGGCTCAATTAAGGGAGGGATGATCGGAGGGAGGGCATATGGTAGCCGTAAATAAATGGCCAGCCAATGTCGAGTGGGATCTTGCTCCTCAGTGTCGAAGTCCATGGCCAAATGCAACTGTTTCATAACAGAGACAAAAGAGGGATCATTCCGAGGGGGACCGCAGGATACACTCTGGGGTCTCCTCACCGTTGGACGAGACTGGGGAGGAGAAGTTGAAAGGACTGGATCCTTTGACATTGTCGTCATTGCCCTCATTGAGAGGAATGAGGTCCGGACAATAGCCATTCTCAACCCTCCCTCCCCCCGTCCTGAGTGGGGAGCAAGGGCCAAAGGTGTGGTCCTGCTGGAGCAGGCCGGGAGGGGGGGCGCGTTGTGGGGACAGACCTTGGGGAGGAACAAGCTTAGCCTGCATTAAGATCCATAAGGCGGTAAGCATGGAGTGAAAGTCCACTGCTATCAGCGTCAGACCCAACGACGTCAGATAAGGGAACACCAGGGTCAGTATCGGGGAGGGCGGCTGTTCAGGCTGGGGCCTGAGGGGAAGCTCCTAGGTGTGGGTCAGCGTCAGGAAAGCGACCAGGGCGACTCAGGGCGGGGAGTAAGGCTCCGGGCCTGAGGTGACAGCTGAAGCAAAGGGCAAGGTCGATGGTGGGGAGTTAGGCTGTGTCCCGGCGACCGCCGATGCTGAGCCAGTCGACAATGAGCCAGCTGAGCCACCCAACTGTGTGCCTGCTGAAAACAAGGGTCTGATTAGCAGGGTCTGTGAAGTCGGTAGGGTGTCAGAGCACCTGGAACTGACCCCTGTCACCCAAACATTGATGCGAGGAGCTGCTAACGGTAGCCCTAAGGGGAAAGGGTGTAATGAGGAACAGGGGGCTGCCCACGATAACATGGCTGGCCCTGCTGCAGTCAACCCAGAGAGAATGGGATAGAAATGAGGAGAACCCGGTTTTCTCCTTAAGATGATTCTTGTCTCAATGCTTATGTCTCCCGGTAGACTTGTCTTAGGCTTTGGAAGGCTGACAGCCAGAGGATGTCGCCAGGGAAGCAGCGGAACTTCGAGCCTGAAGCTCCTTCTCCATCTAGGTGACCTTCTGCTTCAGTAGAAAAGTTTCGAGGGTCTGCACTCGGCGCTTCCTGGTGGCCTGGTTGAAGCCTCAGCAGGTCACATAAGACAGGGTGTCATGTTCTGGGCCCAGGTAGCAGACGGAGGTCTCATGGTCATCCTTCTCAGGGATCTTCTGCCTGCAGGCCCACTGTTTGAAGAAGTTCCCAGAGGTGGAGCTCGGCATAAACGGAAAGGAAAATCACTATCACTAAAGTGATGTACACTAGGTAGAGAAAAATAAAAAACACAAGCTTAGTAGACTGCTAGCTAGAAAAGTTTCCATGTGGTCCTAGTGCCTGGCAGCCATAGTTCCATAGGTGTGGCCTGCTGCAAGAAATACCCTCGAAGTCAGATCTAAGGAATTCAGAAGTACATGTTTGCTAAAAAAAAAAAAAAAAAACACTACACAATGACATTTTTTACCCACTAACCAATACTGCTACTTTAATTCTCAAAGTCAGAGCTTCAGTTAAAAATAAACTTTGCAACACCATTATTATTTTCTTCCCCCAAAGCAGAGACAATCCACAATAAAACAGGACATGGAAATTCAGTTTGCAAACCACGGTATTCTAATGTAAACAAGTAAAAACTAGCATGTTATTCCTAACTTCCAGTCCCGCCCTACTCCACGCAGAGACACAAACAGATGGAGCAACTAGAAATAAACTCACTATCTACCATTTCATGACTTAAGTTTCCAGCAATAAAAGAAATCTCGTATTTACTCACGTCTCCATACTGCTTTGCTCTCTGCCTCAGGGCACACGTGCTACAGCAGGACACCCAGGAAGTAAAAATAATGTACTCACTGTAATTCTTGATCATCCAGAATATTTTCAACATTCATCACTATTGGATCTGTGCCAGAGGCACCAGGATCCTGCGGGATCATTTGCATTTAAAAGCGCTGCAGGCAGGAGGCTGTCTTTAGAGACCGTGTCACCCACGAGATGGACATATGACGTGGTGCTCATGGACTGGCCAGTAACGGCCGCTGGCCATCTTGCCTCCTCAGTTCTGTTTGCCTTGGAGACAAAGAAAGGGTAAGGAAAAAAAAAAAAAGAGTGGTTGGGGAAAGTGAGCCCAAGGGACAGACAAAAGGATATAAGGAACAAATGATAAACTGACCGAAGACGATGATTCTGGGAGGAGGGTCTTCAAAGTTGCCAAAAATGACCAGGGCAAGTGGGCAGAAGAGAGAAAAAGAGAGAGAGAGTAAAACAGGTTACTCACCTGTAACAATAGTTCTAGGAGTGGTATATGTTGTTCATCCACACTTATTGGCATGTCCCTTTCCCCTTTAAGGATGCCAGAAGTCTTCAACCTAGCTCCTCCCACCCACCTGGGTGGTAAAACCCTCGGCTCCGCCCCATGACGTCAAATCTTAGCCCGTTGGAAGTCAGGTTTGTGCATCCGCAGCCAGGGAGGTCGGGTGGGTCCGTGTGGATGAACAACATATACTACTCCTAGAACTACTGTTACAGGCGAGTAAGAACAGGTTACTCACCTGTAACAGTTGTTCTAGGAGTAGTATATGCTGTTCATCCACACTTCTTGGTATTGGATTACATCATGCATAGGTCTGTGCTACGAGTTGGTGGGCAAGGAGCCACCCAGAGGGATAAAAGCTCATTCTACCCGCCATACTGCTGCTTCGGTGGCTGCTTCCAGGGACATCCCTATCCAGGAAATCTGCCAGGCTGCTACCTGGAAGTCAGCAAACACCTTCATCACCCACTACCACATCGACCTTGAGTCATGCCGGGATGCTGGTTTTGGGGCCCCAGTTCTCCAATCTCTGTTCCCTAAGTAGGAGGTGTGCGCCTTGCCTCCCTCCTCCCAGAGAACGGCAAGGAGTCTGCCAAGAAGTGTGGACAGAACAACATATCTAGCAGTCAGCATAGGTGACAAACAGTTGGAGAAATTCTCCCCGAATTTCTGCCGCCCTCTCCTTATAACAGGAGACGGAGCTTGTCTCAGGTCCAAAGTATGGAGCCTGTACTTGGCCTCTGAAGTGTAATTAGGGTAGTATACTGGCAGAGTCAACACCTGGTTAAGGTGAAACTCTGACACCACTTTCAGAAGGAATTTCGGTGGGGATGTAGGACAATCTTGTCCCTGTGGAAGACCAGATAAGTGGAGCCCACCGAAAGCGCCTGGGGCTCACCTATCCTTCTGGCAGATGTGACAGCCACCAGGAAGGCCGTCTTCCATGACAAGTGTGACAATGCACACTTGTGCACTGGTTCGAACGGCTTGCCCATGAGCTTTGCCAGTACCAGCAGCAGATCCCATGGAGGTGGAGGTTCACGCACTGGAGGGGATATGTGATCCAGGCCTTTGAAAAAGCACCCGACCAATGTCTCCAGCGCAGTCGGCTGACCGGCTAGCGCCCGCTAAGCAGAGATGGTTGCCAGGTACACCCTAAGGGTCGATGACCGAAGACCTCCTTTGGACAGGGACCAATGGTAGTCGAGAATGTTAACTACTGGACAGGACAGAGGGTACAGGCCCTTGCCCAGATACCAAATGGAAAACCTTTTCCATTTGAAGGCATAACACTTCCTGGTTAATTCCTTTCTGGATACCTCTACCACGGTGAGGACATCCTCGGAAAGACCCAAAGCCCGGAACTCTAGCTGCTCAGGTACCAGGCAGTGAGGTGCAAGGATTGAAGGTGCAGATGGTATACCTTCCCCTGATTGAGAGAGACCAGGTCCGGGCGTGCTGGGAGCCGCTCAGGGGGACTTCAGCTGAGGATGAGGAGATCTGGATACCAGAACTGGCATGGCCAGTCTGGGGCTACCAGAATCACCTTTGCCTTGTCCCTCCTCACCTTAAGGAGCACCTTGTGGATCAAGGAAACCAAGGAAACATAGAATTTGACAGCAGAAAAGGACAGCTTAACCCACCCAGTCTGCCCAAGAAAAATGGAGGGAAGGCACAGTAGAGGCCTGGGGTCCACGGACTCTAGAAGGCATCCCTCTGCAGTAAGCCCTGCTGAGGGGGGCGGGCATGAAACAGCCTCAGCTTGGTGTTTTCCTTGGAAGCAAACAGACCCACCAGCGGTCTGCCCCAGAGGGAGAACAGGCTATAAGCTATCTCCGGATGGAGAGACCACTCGTGGGAGGTCTTGCCTAGGCGGTTGAGAGCATCCGCCAGATGGTTCAAGGCTCCTGCCACATGAATGGCTAGGAGATCCACCTCCAGATGGCTGATGAGGGTCCAGATTCGGAATGCCTCCCTGCAAAGCAGACGGTAGTGCGTGCCATCCTGTTTGTTGAGGCAGTACATGGTCATGGTATTGTCCGTCTGGACTTGAACCACTTGACCCTAGAGCTGAGGAGCGAAAGCTGACAGTGCCAGTCTGACTGCTCTGAGCTCCAACAGGCTGATGTGGTACTGGGACTCCTCGTGGGTCCAGAACCCATGGGCCCTTTTGTCTCCCATGTGGGCTCCCCAGCCCATGACAGAGGCATCGGTTGTGAGGATGACAGTCGGCTCTGGGAGGACAAATGGGATCCCTTCCTGCAACCGGACTGGGGCAGTCCACCATTGGACAGCGTCCCTCATCTTCTGAGTTACAGAGATCAGCTGGTCGAAATGAGTGCGGCGCAGAGTCCACTGGGCAGCCAGCTCCCACTGAAGGGGGCGTATGTGCCACTGGGCCCAACTGATCATAGAGGTGCACGGTGCCATGTAACTCAGAAGGCACAGAAAGTCCTGGGCAGAGTGCAATTGCCCAACCAGAAAAGACTGGGCAAAGGAGGACAGAACCTCCGCCCTGTCTGCCGGGAGCCGAGCTCTGGCTTGACAAGAGTCGAGCTCTGCCCCGATGAAGGACATCACCTGAAAAAGCACGAGTTCCGACTTGGCTTTGTTGATCAAGAGGCCGTGTTGAGAGCAGGTCTGGAGGGCCAGATCCCTGGCCCTCTCCACCTCTTGCTGGGTGGGACCTGCTAAGAGCCAGTCAGCGAGGTAGAGGTAAATTCTGCCCCCGAGATGGGCTGTCACCACTGCGATGCATCTGGTGAAGACTCGTGGGGCCGATGACAAGCCAAACGGCATGGCTTGGAACTAATATAGGGTCCCTTTGACTCTGAAGCAGAGGAACCGCCAATGAGACGGAGGGACTGGGACAATGAAAGTGTCCTGCAGATCCAGTGAACAGAACCACATGTTTCGCTCCAAGGATGGTATGATCTGGGACAGAGTGACCATCGGAAAGGTGCGTGACCTGAGATACTGATTCAGGTTATGCAGATCTAGAATGTGCCGCCAGCCCCCCGCCTGCTTGGGCACCAGGAAATACCTGGAGACAAAGTTTGGGTCTGCTGGAGAATCTGCCACTGGAGCGACTGTCTCCTTGAGGAGGAAATGAGCAATGTCGTCTCAGAGAGCCAGCTGAGTACGGATGGATACTCTTTCCTACCGAGGGGCACGTGCTCGGCTTGGAGGGTGCTGCTCGAACTGCAGAGGCAGTCCCTGACTGACTACTTCCAAAACCAACCTGTCCATGATGATAACGGATTAGGCGGAAAGAACATGGCAGAGCCGGACCCCTATGGGAGGACCCAGAGCTTGTGCGATGAGAGAGGGGGTGGTGGCACCCGCCCCGTCACTGAGCAGGCTTGGAGGAGATGGATCCAGGACCTGAATCTCTGCCTCGCTTCGGGCCTGGAGAGGCCTGAACCTGGGCAGGCGTAATCTTGAGCCTGCTGCTGCTGTTGCTGCGCTGCAGGAAGAGTGCCGAAAAAGAGCTTCTACTTCTTCTGCTGTTCCTGCCGAAGAACCTTTAGCAGAAGTAGCATCCAAGGTAGCACTGGACTGCTCAATACGCTGAAGGTAACCAGCCACACCTGGGCTGAAAAGGTCAGTGCTCACGAAAGGCACATCAGTTAGTTTGTGCTGAGTATCTTCCGGGAATGAGGAAAGTCTCAGCCAAGCCCTGCGACGAGAGGCAACTGCGGCTGCCATCGAGTGGGCTCAAGGATCCCCAATATCCAGGGCTGTCTGAAGCTGCTGTTTGGCAGCAGCCCTGTCCTGATCCTGGACCTGCTTGACCGTAGCCTGCATGTCCGCAGGGAGGTGTAGGAGGACTTCATCCAAAGATCCCAAGAGGGCATGGGAGAAGTGTGCCATGATGACGGACGAACTTGCCTGAAGAAGGCCTAAAGATTAGGCTGCATAGACCTTTTGAGCCAAATGATCCAAGAGTTTGCATTCTTTTTCGGGAGGCCAGTCAGTGTCAGCAGAACTGCCAGTATGCCTGAACACAGAGGCAGTCACCAGGCTCTCAGCCGAAGGGTGCTGTGTGAACCCCGCAAGGGACCCAATGGGCACCGCATACTTGTGGGGCATGTGGGCAGACAGAGCAGGACAGGAGGTAGGGCGCTGAGAAAGTTCTAAGGCCGGGCCAACTATGGTCTCGGCCACAGGAAAGGCCTCCGTCGGGGTATCCCCCCCTCTCTTGAGGATGTCTGTGAGAGGGTACTTAGCCATTTTCTGGATAGGTTCCAGGGGCACCCCTGTAGACTCAGAGATAAGGCGAAGAATGCCCTGAAAGAACGAAGGACCTACCTCTGTCTCTATCCCACCAGCAGATTCTTCATCCCTGGGATGAGAATGAAGGCCAGTCTCATCCGAATCCGAGGAATCTGGATAAAATGGTCGACCGCCCAGATCATTTTGGACCTGCCGAGGGCGGTCCAGGGCGATAGTGACCGAAAGACACCGGGGAAGCCTGGTGTCTGGTCTATATTCCTTAGAAGGAGCCCCTCCCACAGGCTGCTTGGGCGGTGGTTCCACCACAATCGTTGGAAAGACCAGTTTAGGCCGAACCGGTGGATTTGCCAGCTCCACGGGCAGGGGAGCCGACTGAATCGGCTCCGAAGGAGCCTGCTTCGGCCTGGGAGGCGAAAGCCAAGTAATGGCCAGGATAGAAGCTGAGGTTGGCTTGTGCCCGGACTAAATCAGCTGTTGCCACACGAGGTCCTCTCCTCATCCGAGAAGGATGAGGATGACCGACGGCGTCGCCTCTCTTTTCAGTACTTGTGGCTCTTCCTCAGCCTTTCAGTTGAGGGGGCCCTAGACCTCGATCGAGATCGGATGGGCCGATTTGGTTGCTCAAGAGACACCGGCAGGACCGTTGATTTCCCAGGGTCGGGGACCACTTCCTCGACAGGATTCCCAGTGGGCTAGGTCTCCTCGTCGGGGAAAGAAAGGACTGGAGTCGGCGACAGTGGGTCGATCAGATCAATGATTATTTCAACCTTGTTGACTGACACTTCGGTCAACTGGCCAGACTGCAAAGCTGAGAAGCCAAAGGCCAAAGAAGCAATTTCGACCGAAGTAAAGACTGCCGGTTCCTGGGACTGAGATCTCTCCTGATCCCAAGAATGTCTTCACAGAGATGATCCCGGGTCCTTTTCCCGCTTATGGGACCAAGAGCAGTGCACGCCGGCAGAACCCACTCCCTTAGCTGGGAGAGACTGGCACAACTCTCGGAAGGAACCCGAGAAGGTGGAGCCCAGGTTGAGTGGAACGAAGAAGCTCCGGGAGAATTCCCCGGCAAAGACCACTTCCTCCTCGAAGGCTTGCATCGCGTTCCAATTGCTCTAGGCAGATCCAGCGGCTGTAGAAACCACCCACGAGCCTCCTTTGATTTCACGGAGGGTTCCGTTTTCCGGCCTCCCCAACTTCAGGCATGCGAGATGATCTCCGAGGATGGTTAGGAGTAAAATACAAGACAAAAAAAAAAAAAAAAAATAGCAATTCGAGGTGTCATAGTTCGACACCCAAGCAACAAGCAGCACCACGGCATGGGGACGGTCAGTGACATTTTCTGCCGCTGAACACCGGCAATATCTGGGGAAGACTGGTCTTCCATAATCGAACACAAGCAGCCGTGATTGCTAATGTGAACCAGATGAAAAACCGAAGGTTTGGAAAGCCAGGGCCTACAAAATGCGGGAACACGAAGGAGGCAACCTGAATCTTCCAGTGGAAAGGAAGATCTGGCGTCATGGGGCGGAGCAGAGGGTTATATCACCAACCCGGGTGGGTGGGAGGAGCTAGCTTGAAGATTTCCGGTGATCCTTAAAGGAGAAAGGGACATGTCAATAAGTGTAGATGAACAACATATCCATGATCCTAGAAGAACAGTTACGCCAGACCTTACCATAACAGTGGCTCTTTGAGGGGATCTCAGTCATCAGGTTATACTGTAAGAACCTTCGCTGTCAGTAAAGGGGAATCCACATGGAAGATTTTCAGCAGTGCAACGGGGGGCGCCCATGCTGTCGACATCAGCAACCTTACACAGGTGTAGCCCCGAGAGAGACGAAGGGAGCAAGGCTGCCCATGTCCTGGGGAACTGAGGAGTGAAAAAGGTAGCAGCTCCTGAGAAAAACACTAGATACACCAGATAGCCAGTTCCTCGACAGGAGCCCCAAGTAGGTGGAAGGCGGGACGGAAAATGTACCTGAAGACCGAGATCCCCTCGAAGATTTACTCTTATGGAAAGTTCTTACATAACTGTTCTATCTTCTTTGGGGGTATCTCAGTCATCAGGTTACACCGCAGGAATGAGTACCAAGCAGTGACAAGTGTACAACAGACAGTCTGGGAGGCTGCATCTCCATAAACTTAAGACACGAGTCCTTGTAATATAGCCCTGCCAAATTCTGCACGGGCTCTTGAGGCAATGTCCAGACTGTAATGCTTGGTTAAAGTGTGGACTGTACTCCAGGTGGCTGCTGCACAAATTTCAGCTGTGGAGACCCCTTTGAAACAAGCCACCGAGGTAGCCATGCCTCTGGTGGAATAAGCTTTGACAGCACCAGCACAAAGACACCCTCTCCTTGTGAAAAATCAAATACGGCTCCTTGCACCAGAGGGCCTAAAGCTCTGAAAGTCTTTGAGGAGAAGTAATGGCAACTAAAACTAGCATTTTCCAAGAGAGAAAGCGGAAATCGCAAGTTGTGATTGGCTTAAGCGGAGACAGGGTCAACTTCTCTAAAATAAAATTCAAGTCCCAAGCTGTGATGGGAACGGACTGGGAACCTCGGGTGCAGGAGGCCCCTAAGAAAAGTATGGGAGACATCCAGGTGAGCAATCATGCAGTCACCGACAGGCTCATGAAAGGCAGAAATAGTTGAAAGGTGGACCTTGGGAGAGGAATACTGGAGGCCTGGGCACGTTTGGCAATCCTGATGGCAAACCGCTTCATGACATATGCGCGAGTGGAAGGTTTCCAAGCAGCCACTGGGACATCCGCTACCCTGTTAGAGACCCCAAACCTGGCAATGGCTATGTTCTCAGGTGCCAGGCAAACAGATGAAGGGACCAGAGGTTGGAATGGACCAGGATCCCTTGGTCCTGGGTCAGTAGATTCCAGCAAACAGGCAGAGGGACCAGAGGTTCCTTTGTCAGCTGCTGAAGCAGAGGGAACCATATCTGGCGAGACCAGAATGGAGCCACCATAATCATGCTGGCACCCTCCATTTGCCGCTTGATCGGCACCCTCTGGATCAGAGGAAATGGAGAGAATGTGTACAGAAACCTCCCACTCCAAGAGAGGGACAATGTACCTCGCCAGAAAACTCCAGGCCCTGGATCTAGAGAGCAGAAATTGGGCAGTTTTGTGTTGAGTGGGGTCGCAAAAAGTTCTAACTCTGGATGACCCCATCTGTTGAACAGTTCTTCTGCTATGGATGAGAGAAGTTCCTGTTTATGCATGCTGGACTGAGTCCTGCTGAGACTGTTCACCAGGGTGTTTAGGACGCCTGGAAAGCGGACCACAGTGTGTGTCAGACTGTGCTCCAGTGCCCAATACCACACTCTCATGGCCTCCCTGCTTGCTGATGTAGTAGACGACAGTCAAATTGTCCAACTGCACCAGCAGCTGATCTGCAGCAAGATGCTCCTGAAATGCCTGCATGGCACAGAGTACTGCTCTCATCTCCAGGACATTGATATGCAGGATGGCTTACCACTGGGACCAGGTACCCTGGGTTTGGAAGAGTCCCAGGTGTGCTCCCCAGCCTAGACCCAAAGCATTAGAGGTTAAAATCTGATGCGGGGAAGAAATCTGGAAGGGAGCCCCTTGAAGATTCAAGGGGTCTATCCACCACTGCAGTACCTTGTGTACTGTAGAGGAGACCAGGACTAGTTGCTCCAACTCATCCGTGCACTGGTCCCATTGTACCCTGAGGGTCCACTGAAGGGTGCGCATGTGAAGCCTGGCCAGCAGAATGGTGGGAATGGCCACTGCCATTAGGCCCAACAGTCAGAGGTACACCCTTGCAGGAATGTACCAACTCTGAGAGACTTCCTGAGATTGTGCCATGAGGCACTCTGCCCTGTCTTGGGGCAAGAAGGCCTTCCCCTGCTCGGAATCCAGAACCGTCCCGATAAACTGCAGCCTTTGGGATGGTACCAGGACAGACTTAGGCAGATTGCCAATTATGCCCAGGGCGTGGAAGAGCTAAAGGGTACACTTCAGAGTTGGCAAAAGCTGTTCCCTGCACGGGGCCTTGAGAAGCCAATCGTCCAGATAAGGGAAGACATAAAGTCCCTCTCTTCTGAGAGCTGTTGCGACCGCTACCAAGCACTTGGTAAAGACTTGTGGTGCAGAGGATAAACCAAAGAGCAGTACTTTGATCTGATAATGCTCACACTGAAAGGCAAAACAAAGAAACCACCCGTGAGGAGGAAAGACTGAGATATGCAGGTAAACATACTTCATGTCTAGATAACAGAGCCAGTCCCCGGTCTTGAGGAGGGGCATTAGGCATGACAAAGTTACTCTGCGGAACTTTTTGTACTGGACAAAGAGACCGAGTTCCTACAGATCTAAGATGGGCTCAGATCTCTGGTCTTTTGGTGGACCAGAAGAACCTGGAATAAGACCCCTGTATTCTCTGACACTAGGGCACAGTTTTGATTGCCTGTTTGTGCAGAAGAGACTCTACTTCCTCCGATGAACAGACAAGTGAGCTGTGGGATAGCTGGAGGTGGGTGGGTGGGGGCAGGGTGTCTGGAAGCTGCTGCTGTATAAGCTCCAGGGTGTGATCCTTTTCTATTATCTGCAGAATCCATACATCTGGCGTATGGTCCTCCACGGAGTTCAGATGGCGGGATAACCAGCCTCAGACCACTGCCTCCTGAGTCTGAACCGGCGGGGGCTGGCTGGCAAAGAGTCAAGCTGAAGTGGAGCCAGCCACAGAGGCTGGTCCATCATTTCTGAGTCGCTTGGCCGCTGCTCCAGCACTGGAGGGGTGGACAAGGGAGCCTGGGTTCTATGCTTTCCCTGGGTACGGGGATCCAATTCGGGCCTACTAGCCTGTTTACGAAAAGTAGGCTGCCCTCTGCCCCTTGGCTGAGTGTGGTAGAGGGAATGGACTGATTTAATGGCCACACCCGAGGTCTGCAAATCATCTATGAGGTCCTGAACATCAGGGCCGAACACCTTGGTGCCACTGAAAGGGGCGTTAAGCCCTTTGTTGTGCACATCAGCTGCAAATCCAGAGACCCTAAGCCAGGAGTTCCTACGAAGGTATATTCCAGTGGCAGCTGCTCTGGCAACTGTATCAGCCATGTCATACAGTGCTCTGAGGAGGTGTCTGCCAACATCTGCAGCAGTCTGGAAACACTGAAGCAGTTCCTGCTTTTGGAAGCCATCAGGGAGGGCTTGAGCTGCAGCTTTGCCCTTTCTCTAGTTGGCATTTTGGTATTTAATCATGTGTGACAGATCATTTACAATCCTCAGACAATGTGGAGGAGGTATAAACCCTTTCCCCCCCACCAGAGGTCAATCCTATAAGATTTCTTGTCTGGGGGAAGGGAGCCAAGGTGTTTAGGCACCTTAGATCTGTCATGAGTTGCCTTGATGACCATGGAGTCAGTTTTGGCCTGGGTAGCAAAATAAGGAAGACCCTGAGGTATATTGTAAAGTTCATCTGTCCTGGGTGGTATAGCTGGCACAATGTCTGGCCTGTGCCAGGTTGCCGTGGTGGCATTCTTCAATGCTGGAAGCACTGGAGGAATGATCTTAGGGGGAGATTCAGGGATCTCCAGGAAGTCCACCAGGTCTTTCCTGGTGACATCCTCTTCCTCAGTCTGGAAGCCCAATGTGTCAGACAACTGCTCATCACATTAAAAAAGTGGCATCCTCAGGAGGAGACCTTGGGGTGTATTTCACAGAGTCCTCACTGACTGCAGAGAGGCAGTGGACATTTCAGAGATCAGTATCTCTTCCTCTTCATCCTCTATATCATCAGGAAGGATGAGATCAAGGTGATACTTCTTCACAACGCTGAGCTCTTCCATCAGTGTCTGGCATCGAATTTGCTGACAGCGGCCCATGGGGTTATCCCAGAGTCGACAAACAGATGTTGATGACGAAGCTGCCATCAATGGGGTCAGCGAAGCGGGCCTATTCAAGGCATTAAGCTGTTGAATGAGTACGTTTGTGAACTTGACCAGTACTTCATTCAGGTCAATCGTGGATATCGACGGAGAGGGGGTTCAATGGCTCGGGTGCAGATGGCCCTCCAGCTGTGTCCTGGGGGCCGGACGAGCCTGGTAGCCCTGGAGGGAGAATGGGCAGGCCTCGACGGGATGGCAGTCAACGACATAGGGGCCGACGACTTGCAGGTTGACAGCAGGGCACCCTGTGTGTCGGTATGGGTCTAGTAGGCAGACAGACCTGGACAGCTGGCCTCTTCATCGGAGCAGCTGTAGCTGAATTAAGAGTCTCCCGAAGATGTAGCCAACAGGGAATAGGATCACCACCGAGGTGGGGAGAGTGGAATAACAGTGGTGAAGGCATGCCACCAGCCATGCTGAAATACATCTGATAGCGACAGGTTGACTCAGCCGGGTATCGCTGAAGGAGACAGTTGTTGAGCTTTGCGGAAATCTTCTGTTCTATCTAGATAGAAGCTCAAAGCTCTCTTGACATCCAAGGAATGAAGAGAACGCTCTCCTTCATTTTGGAAGTTTGCTAAGTAAGTAGGAAGGACCAAAGGTTGGTTTAGGTGGAATTCTGAAACAACCTTAGGGAGAAACTTAGGATGGGTCCTAAGAACTACTTTGTCTTTATGAAACACCGTATACAGTGGGTCTGTGACTAGAGCATGTATCTCAGAGACCCTGCGGGCTGAGGTAATGGGCACTAGGAAGGCCGTTTTCCAAGTGAGAAATTTTAACTCACAGGTAGCTAGAGTCTCGAAAGGTTTTCGAGTGAGCATGTCTAGCACCAGATTAATGTCCCAGGCTGCGACTGGACGTCTTATTGGAGGTCTGGTATGCAGAATTCCCTTATGAAAACTCTTAACCACAGGTAACTGAGCCAGTGACAAGGAAAGTACTGGCTCATGATAAGCTGAGATGGCACAAAGGTGAACCTTAACAGTACAGTATTGCAGACCTGAATTTGAGAGGTCTAAGAGGTACTCAAACTTTATCTGGTGGGCAGGAAAAGGGGTTCAAAGAGGATTTTTCCACACCAGAGCAAAAAACGCTTCCATTTGGCTGTGTAAGTTTTCCTAGTGGCTGGCTTGTCATGTACGAAGAATATCTAAAACCCTAGAGACATTGAACCTGTTCACGTCTCTCGCTTCAGGAGCCAAGCATGAAGGTGATGCGACCTCAGGTTGGGATGGACCACAGGCCCCTGAGTCAGAAGGTTAGTCTGAAGGGGAAGTGGTTTTGGAGGGGCTTCCGACATACTGTTGAGTAGTGGAAACCATATCTGTCGAGGCCAGAAGGGAGCAATGAGGATCATTTTGTCCCCTGGGACTCGAACTTGAGAAGTACCCTCTAAATTAGAGGAAGAGGCAGAAAGGCACATAGAAAGCATTTTGTCCACTGCAGCCTGAACGCATCCTGGCAGAAAATGCCAGGCCCTGGATTTCTAGAGCAGAAGAGGTGCAGTTTTGTGTTGAGTGGGGATGCAAAAAGGTCCAGGTCTGGAGTTCCCCACTCTGCGAATAGTGACTGAACTATGGTTGAGTCGAGAGACCATTCGTGAGGATCTGTCTCTGTTCTGCTGAGATGGTCTGCCAGTTAGGTTCTGCACTCCGGCAGGTGAGCCCGCTGGATTAGAGCCTTGTGCTCCAAGCATCATTCCCACACTCTCATCGCGTCCCTGCATCAGGGGTAAGAGTGCGCCCCCCCTTGCTTGTTGATGTAATACATCACTGCTTTGTTGTCTGTTTGAAGGAGAATGTTCCTGTGACAGAGGATGTCCTTCAAAGCCCGGACTGCATAAAGGATGGCTCTCATTTCTAAGACATTTATGTGAAGCTGGGACTCGTCCCGAGTCCACGTACCTTGAGTGTGGAGAGTCTGACAGTGAGCTTCCCACCCCATCAGGAACGCATCTGTGGTAATGGAAATCTGATGACCCAGAGGAGCAAAGGGATACCCTTCCAGAAGCCTGTCCTCTTGCGACCACCAGGTGAGTGATCTCTTCAGAGGTTCTGTCACCTTGATGAGAAAGGACTGAGGGTGAGTGGTCGGGGACCACTGAGTACTGAGCATCCATTGAGAGGTTCTCATGTGGAGGTGTGCTAGGGGTACAGTGAACACCGCGCATGCCATGAGACCTAGCATCCATTGCATCAAGAGAGCTGAAACCCGAGCTGTTCTCTCGTATGTATCGGGCCATCTGAAGGATATCGCTCCTCCTGTCCTCTGGAAGAAATGCCTTCGCACAGGAGGTGTCCAGAAGGGTTCCTATGAAAAGGAGGCTTTGGGAGGGCTGCAGCTGTGATTTTTTTTTTAGGTTTAGCAGGACTCCTATGGACGTGAGAAAGTGTGAAGCCGTGGCTACAGCATCGAGAGTTCCCTGTTTGGAAGGGCTTGCTAGAAGCCAATCGTCCAGATATGGGAACACCTTACTCCAATTTTTCTGAGATGCTCTGCGAGAATTGCACAACACTTTGTAAAAACTTGTGGTGCCGAGGACAGCCCAAAGGGCAGGATGCTGAACTGATAATGCTGTCCTAAAGCAACGAACCTTAGGTATTTGTGATGCTTTGGGTGAATAGGAATGTGCTGGTAAGCATCCTGCATGTCAAGGGAGGCTAACCAGTTGTGTTGATGAAGCAAAGGTGACAGGGTTCCTAGTGATATCATTCTGAATTTCTCTCTGGGAAGGAATTTGTTTAGCTTTCTGAGGTCCAAAATGGGGCGCATGCCCCTGGTATTCTTTGGAACCAGAAAGTAATGGGAGTAGAACCCTGTGTTCCGTTGATCCAGCGGAACTACTTCCACTGCCCTGTTGTTCAGAAGGCCCTATATCTCAGAGGCGAGAAGATCTGACTGAAGAGCTGATAGCCTGGGCTGTCGTCTGGGGGGACGATCAGGAGGGGTGTCCAAAAGATTGAGGGAAATACCCCTCACGGATTATCCACAGGACCCATTTGTCCGAGGTTATGGATTTCCACTGATTGCAGAAGTGAGTCAGACAACCTCCTACCGCTGAGGAAGAGTCCGTCTCGGGCAGCTGAGGTGGGACTTGGGCCATCAAATCAGAAGGCAGCACTGGGCGCTTTGGGTCCTTGCGCCTTCTGCTGCGTTTTCTTTTGAGGCTGGGGGGCATGGTTTTTATTAAAACTTCCCCTGCCTTTGCCTCGAAAGGACTGAGTTATGAAACTGGCGTTTTTTAACACCCCCACGAGAGGGAACAGAAGGAGGTCGAGCCAATTTAATGGCTGACCTAGTCTTTTGTGTAGCCTCTAGAACCTGTTCTATTTGAGGGCCGAAGAGATATACACCATCAAAGGGCAATGCCATTACCTGTTGCTGAGCATCATTCGTGAAACCTGAAGTAAGCAGCCAGGAATGACGGCGGGTACAAATGCCCACCGCAGCCACTCGGGAAGCAGTATCGAAAGCGTCCATAGCTGCTTTAACCTGCTGATTGTTGGACTCGATACCCCTGGTTATGGTTTGAAGAAGCTCTGAATTATTGTCCGACTCTGGTAGAGCTTCAACCATTTGTTTGAGTGAATGCCAAAGGATATACTCATACTGAGAGAAATAGCCTTGGTAATTGGCAATAGGTGTACCTAGGGTGGAAGCAGCAAAGACTCTCGTACCTAAAGTGTTTATCTTACGAGATTCTTTGTTAATAGGTCGAGCTGTAGTAGTTTGTGGAAGGACGACCTTATCATTCTCTGACAAGACTACAATAGGATCCACAAAAGCTTGGGATGCCAAAATGGGTTAATCTTTGGGGGCAGCATATTTCCTATCTATGGACTTAGCCACTGAAGGAATGAGAGCAGGATTATTCCATACCATTTGAGAAAGCGTCTCAAGGAGGGCTGTACTGGAGGAGTCAAATCCATAGAGATCTCCGAACATGGAGGTACTGGAGTCTTAACAGTTTCCCAGGATCGATATCTGTAATTTGGAGAGAAAGAGTGCAATTCAAGTTTTTCAGCAGACTTAAAAGACAGGTCCTCGACCACAGGTTCTGCAGTAGGAATAGATCCTGTTCTTTCCACATCATCACCCAGCCTAAGGCCTGGGACAGTCTTAATGTCATCTCCTGACAGTCCCAGAGGGACTGTATGGACAGGAAAGGAGTGAAAAATAGAAGGAAATGAAGGAAGGAAAAGGGTTAAAGGAGGAATCCTGAAGGCTGGATGACGTCCTAACAGGCTTTGGCGCTGAAGAAACGCACGGCACAGAAATATGGCGCCGAGAAGTCACATGGCGCAGAGAGGCCAGACAGCGCAGAGAAGCCACATGACACCGAGGACGGTGCCGACGAGGCGCATGGCGCTGAGAAAGTCAACAGCGCCGACAGACGTATCGGCGCCAAAGACAGCGCCAAGCGTGCCATCGACGCCGAGGACGTCGAAAACATCCCAAGACTCCGAAAAACAGGATTTGAGGAAAAAGGCGGCTAAATACCAGGAGATAAAGGCATCGGTGTGGCCCCCTGCGCCGCAGCCATGTGAGGGGGGAAAACACCTAAGTGCCAGAGTCGTCGGCACCGTGAGCGGTGCTGCATGATAGGGAGGCTCAACCGCCCTACCTGATCTCCCAAGAAGCCCGAGGCCCCTGGTGACAGACCAAGCAGCTGGACCAACCTCCGAGCCCACTGTCTCCACAAGAGCAGCCCAGTAATCAAACTGCTCATCTGAAGACCTACCAGAAGGCGGGTAGGGCTCCGATGTCGAAGAGGTCGACTACCAGAAACAGAAACCGGCAACTCTGAAGGAGGAGACCTGCAACTAGCCCCAATAACTGACATTCGCACAGACATATCAGAAAGCGACCTCGAGTGATACCTTCTCTTTCTCTGTTCCTATGGGTCAAAGAAGAGCTCGGGCCGAACAGTGCAGAAGTGCAACCCGTTTACTTTTATGCTTTAAAGGGAACGCCCACGCCTCGGGCATCGGACTGTCCGCTGTCAGACCCCCCTCCGGAGAAGGCGGCGACCAGACCCAGCCCAGCTGACTGAACAGCTTTCATACAAAGTCTCCCCTGCCATCACTGACCGCTCATGGTCGACTCCATCAATGTAGGCTGAGACTTCTTTAATTAAGAATAAATAAACTAGCGAAACTTATTGAAATATTACTGCAAAACAATAAAACTGAAAAACTAAGCTGCTAGTTTGAAGTTTGACTCCCGGCAGCGCGATATCGTCACTGAAGTGCACTTTCGATGGGCGGGAAAAAAGGAACCAAGAGCAGTTGGAGGTCGGCGAGACAGTCATCACACGCCTGAGCTGAGGCTTGCGGTGCCGCCTCAGGCTCCATCTCTAGCGCCGACCCTCTAGCAAAAAGTTTGCTCCCACTGGGTCCTAGTGCCTCCAGCGCAGATCCCATTAGTGTGAATGAGTGGTGGAGACTATGTCCAGAAAGATATTTAAAAAAAAAAAAAAGATGCTTCCCCATGAATGGCAAAACTAAACTGGGAAAAATAGAAACACAGACTTTGGCGGCAGATAAGGACACGCTTGGCCACCTGGTCTGCCCATTTCCCACCTATGGATACGCTGCAGATCCTAGTTAACCAACAGCCTACTTCTTCCTACCCCACCAGGATTACCGTATGTCTGTTCCATGCATTCTTGAATTCCCTCACTGTTTCTGACCCCACGACCTCTTCAGGAAGTCCGTTCCATGTGTCCACCATCCTCTCTCTGAAAAAATAGTTCATCACATTGTCCCTAAGCCACCCCCCATCTTCAAATTGTTCTTGCATATCTTTTTTTGTGAAAGATGCTACCTTCTTGGACTTTACTGATTCCTTTGAGGTACTTGAAAATTTCTATCATGTCCCACCTCTCTCTCTCTCTCCTTTCCTCAAGGGTATACATATTAAGCTCCTTTAGACTCTCTTTGTATGGCTTCTGTTACAGACTCTGCACCATTTTAGTTGCCTTCCTCTGGACTGCCTTCATCCTGTGTATGTCCTTGTGGAGATGGGGTCTCCAGAACTGCATGCAGTACTCCAGATGGGGTCTCACCAACTGTCTGTACAGAGGGATGATAACTTCCTGTTTTCCACTGATGATGCCTCTCCCTATACTTCCCAGTATCCCCCCCAGCCATCCTTACTGCCTTCTCACGTTGCTTGCTCACCCTTAGGGCACCTGATATGACTACCCGCAGGTCCCTTTCCATTTTTGTTGTTAATACCTCCCCCCCATTGTGTACTCTTCCCCTGGGTTTTTGTTCCCCAGGTGCATTACTTTGCACTGAATCTAAGCTGCCATACGTTTGACCACTCCTCTAACCTTGCCAAGTCCCTTCTCATCCTTTCTACCCCCCCTTGTGTATCAACCCTGTTGCAGATCTTTGTGTCATCTGCAAAGAGACATACCTCTCCTTCCCATCCCTCTGCAATGTTGCTTATAAAGACATTAAAAAGGACTGGATCCAGAACTGAACCTTGCAGTACGTACCCAACCGGTAACCCCCCTTTCTTTTGAGTCTACTATCTGTGTCCTGTTGTCCAGCCAGTTTTTTACCCAGGCTACCACCCAGGGACCCACTCCCAGGCTGGCTAATTTGTTTATTAATCTTTTGTGTGGGACGGTGTCAAATGCCTTGCTTAATGTCTTATGTTTGCGGCCCCTTCCCTTTGGAATTCTCTACCCCATCGGATTAGGGAGTGCACGACTGTTGGGAGTTTTAAACAGACTGAAATCTTTCCTTTGGGAAAAAGCCTATGGTTGTATTGTTTTCTGATTTGATTCTGTTTGGTTTTATGATGCTGATTTTTGTATTTTTATCTTATTGTACTGCGCCTTGGAACTTGAAAGGCGCACAACAAACAAAGTATATTATTATTATTATAAAGTCTAGGTAGGCCATGTCCACAGCCCCTTCCTGGTCTACTACTTTGGTCAAATAAATCTAATAGATTAGTCTGACATGACCTTCCTGCTGTGAATCCATGCTGCCATGGGTCCTGTACCCGCTGGCCTCTAGGGACTCAATCGATTCTTACGTTTCAAGTGATTCCATCATTTCCCTACCGCTGAGGTCAAGCTAACTGGTATGTAGTTTCCTGTCTCTGCTTTGCTCCCACTTCTGTGAAGGGAATCACATCCACCCTCCTCCAGTCCTTGGGTACCACCATCCTCCCATGATTTGTTAAAAAGGGTAGTCAGTGGTGTCACTAGTTCGCCCCTTAGTTCTTTTAGAATTCTGTGGTGAATCCCGTCAGGCCCCATTTGCTTTGTCCACCTTCAGTTTTAAGAGTTCTTTCACAACCCTTTCTTCTGTGAAAGGACTGGTATTGACCCCCCCACATCCAGAGTGCTTCTACCGACTGGATTAGGTACCACCCCCTCTTCTTTTGTGAATACTGAGTAGACGTATTCGTTAAGTTTCCCTGCTTTTTCATTGTCCCTCTCTGCCCTCCCTCCCCTTACTAAGCCTCACTATCCCTCCCTTGGTCTTTCTTCACTCATTAATGTACCTATAAAAGATTTTATCCCCCTTCTTAACCGAGTTGGCCATCTTTTCCTCAGTTTGCGCCTTTGCTATTCTGACTGCCTTCTGCTTTGACTGGTATAGTTCTCTGTGCTGCTCCTTCTGTGTTTCCTTATACTTCCTGAATGCTATCTTTTTCTCCCTAACCTTCCCCGTCACCTCTTTTGAGAACCATATTGTTTTTTTCTTTTGTTTTTATTTATTTGCTTCACACAAAGGCTTTTTACCTCTGTGATGGCAGTTTTGATGTTTTCCCCATTGTTCCTCCGCCCCTCCTTCTTGCCTGTTTGCTAGTGTTTTTCTGAAGCGCACTCCCATTTTGACAAAGTCAGCCATCCTAAAGCCCAGTCCCCTCACTTTTGTATGGCTTGACTCTGCGGCTGTGTTTATCGTGAACCACACTGTTTTGTGGTCACTTGTTACCAGATGGCTACCCACTTCTAGAGCTGAGATCTTCTCTCCGTCCCCATTTGAGAGTACCAGGTCTAAGATAGCTCCCTCCCGAGTGGGTTCCAACACTAGCTGTCTGAGGCATGCCCCCTGTAGGTTTCTAGAGAATGACCTTGCTCTTGGATGTGGCTGCAGCTGCTTGGAGACCTCATATGCCCAACACGCTAAAGCTTGGGCTGTGCCATTCCCCTGGTAGGTGTGCACTATACCCAGAGGTTATGACCGTCAACTGATAACGTGGAGTGCTTCAGACAGAAGAGTAGCTGGACTCGAGGGGTTGTGGTACTGGGGTTTCAGGCTGACAGACAGCCTGGTCCACTGCCCTCGGGAAGACTGGGAAGGCACTTGCCAAAGCCCTGAACTGCTCCCAGGTCAGGGGTCCCTCAGGACCAAAAATGCCCAGGAGCAGAGGAGGGACAGGCAGAAGAGGAGGGTAGGTCATGAAGAACCAGGCCAGGTCCTCTGCCAGAGCTACGAGAGCAAATAGGAGACCTATCCCAAGGGAAGGGGCTGTGCACCTCATCCACTCAGGAATGTCCAACCGTAGAGGTGCAATCTGGATGAGGCCCTTGGGGGGAACCCTCAAGTGGAGAGATTAGAGCCACAGAGGTCCCAAAAGGTGGCCCCATCCCACCTACCACAGGCCCAGACAGATCCAGGGGAAGGGGAGAGCCAGAAGACGCAAGTCAACACGACCACTTCTGCAACCCCCCCCGCCACTCTAGACATGGAGCGCAGTGCTAATCAGGACCTACCAATCTTCACCTCACCCGAGTGGGCTCTTCTTCTTGGACTAGGCCTAGAAGCATCCCCAGCAGCAGAATCCTGCAGCAAGGGGGATCTGGAGCCTCAAACGACACCAGAACCCTTCTTGGCACCGGAACTGGATTTAGCGCTGGGGCAATGCCAGAACCTGACCTGGCACTGGAACCCAGTGTAGCAACAGAATTGGCACCAGAGACATCCCGAGCGCCACAAGTGGCACTGTGGGACACTAGGGAGCTTATCGCGTGGCTGGCACCAGGACGAGAAGGACCCCAGATGATGATGTTAATGGCCTAGGGCTAAGCCCAGAAAGGTCTATATCCTCATGTGGGCCAGGAAGCCAGTTGGGATCATCCTGGTCCTCATTATCCAGAACATTCAGCCATTTGGCAGATGAGATACAGAAGCTCTCCAATGGATGGCTGGCTCCAGAGACCCTCTCTCTCCCAGAGCCGCAAATGGCAGCAGGAGAGGACCCGGCTGTGTAGACAGCACCGCCTCGCTCACCATCACCAGCCTTAGTACCAGGATTCGAAGTGGCATCGGACCGTGGCCCCAAGGGACACACTGGTGCCAACCCAGTGTATATCCGCAACTCCCCCACCGGGGGCATACAAACCCCCAAGGAGGTACCAGACTGGGAGGAGTGTGTAGCCAGCACCTGGGGGGGAGGAGAGAGAGATAGTGACTGTGCCACAGACCTCTCCCTCAGGTCTCCAGTCTCGGTGACAAGGACTAGTGGATGCCTGGCCTTGCTTGGTACATATAGTATCAGGGAGGGGTTCCAGGGAAGAGCCCAAGGACTTTACCTTAGAGTCCGTAGCGACACCTGCCTCTGAAGGGGTGTGTGTGTGTGTGTGTAGTCCGTCCCACCTCATTTCCAGATTTCCAGAGTGCGAAGGTCCACCAAGAAGCAGGTGTCGCAATGGTCCATGTACCATGTAATGGTCTGCCCGAGACAGGTCCAGCAACAATCATGTTGGTCCCAAACAGACCTATTTCTTCCACAGGGGCCCTGACGCATGGGGAGCAGGGTTCATTTTTGGGGTGGGGGATTGAGACAATTGACACACAGTTTTTAATTTTGATCCACCTTTTCTTCTACCTTGGGGACAACCTACTCACTCTTATAGAGGTTTTAAACTGATCTTTTAGGAATCTGGGCTTGGCGGAACAATATGACAGATTATTTTTTTCATTTGACCCTTACTTTGTCAATGACCCACAAAGATAAATATCTGAAATGAACCCTGGGGGAGGATCAGTCTTCTTGACGGTTTTCTTCTGTTTCTTAAGCCTCTGGGATCCAAACATGATCGACTCATGGAAGATAATAAAAATTAGCAAAATAGAGCTCGGCACTGTACAAAGGGAACAGAAAGAGAAAAGGCAGCGATGACATTGGAGAAACTGTACGGTGTCGAGTTAGTGGTGAAAGAACCGAAGGCCGTTGGCGCAGCAGAAAATGGCAAACAGTCCTGTGGAGTACCTTCCCTCGACAGCAGGAAGAACAGAACTGAGGCAAGGGGCAGTGTTGCTTACTGGTCTGCCCACAAGTGTCATGTCATATGTCCATCTCATGGATGGCGCTGTCTCTGACATCGGACCCCTAACTCCAAAGCTTTTAAAGTCATATGCTCCTGCGGGTTGCTAGTGCCACCAGCACAGATCCATCAGTGATGAATGGTGAAGACTTATTCTTGGAAAACCTTATGGATGTACTGTAGCAGGGCACACCAATTCACTGTCTGTATGTGTGCCCCCCCAACATCCAGTTAACGAGGTCAACCTTTGTACTGCTGGAAACTTGATAAAATAATAATTAAAAAAAAAACATTTTTTTTTGAATACCCAAATGTATTATTCACATCAAATCATAGTAATGAGCTGTATACTCAAAAATAATGGCATCTTGGGGCAGTAGGAGGTGAGTAATCCTAGTTGCACTTATGTCTCATTACAGCTCCTCAATGCCACTACTTTCTGTATAAATCCTTATTTATTTGATATATATAAGTAATGCTTTAGAATATATTCTCTCCTGCTTCATAATAACCAATAGGGAATTGTATATGAACACTCCAGAAGCCTTTAATTTCCAAAGGATTAAAATAACTTTTCAAGTCCTTTTCGTTTACCTTTTCCAAAAGGTGTATAATCATTAGCACAAGGTTACATCAATACTGCCTGCACCTGTTGCTGATTTCCTGCAGTGATGTTAGACAGGAACCATACTGCTTCCTAAAAGGTAACATACGTAAGTGTTCAGATTTGAATTCTTTGAAGATACATCTTATCATCAGATCTCATCAGTACTGAAATCCCTTAGATGATGCAAACAAATTAAAGGAAAAAACTATGGAGCTATGAAATGCAACACCTTGAACCTTTATTTGCATAGCTGGAAAACAAAACAAATCAGATTCTGCACAAGTTCACTGCAGTGAACAGCGCCAGTACAAGATTTGAGGTAGATGCATTTCCCCAATGGTATTCAGCCACAGACTTGCACGTAGAAAATACAAATATACAGGTTACTCACCTGTAACAGGAGTTCTAGGAATGGTATATGTTGTTCATCCACACTGTCTGGCAGGTTCCTTGCCGCTTTAAATCTTGCCGGAAGGTCTTCAAGTTGGCTCCTCCCACCCACCCGGGTGGTAAAACTCTCGGCTCCGTCCCATGACGCCAGATCTAGCCCACTGGAAGCCAGGTTGTGCGTCGAAGCCAGAGGCCGGGTGGGTGGGTGTGGATGAACAACATATACCATTCCTAGAACTCCTGACTGGTAACCCTATTCTAAGGACATGGATATGTTGTTCATCCACACTGTCTGGCAGACTCTAGCAGTTCTCCGGGAGGAGGAGGCAAGCGCACACCCCTACTTAGGGAATAAAGACTGGAGAACCGAGGCCCCAAAACCAGCATCCCGGCGTGACTCAAGGTCGATGTGGTAATGGGTGATGAAGGTATGTGCTGACTTCCAGGTAGCAGCCCTGCAGATTTCCTGGATAGGGACGTCCCTGGAGGCAGCTACCGATGCAGTGGTATGGCGGGTAGAATGAGCTCTTATCCCTCTGGGAGGCTCCATGCCCGCCAACCTATAGCAGAGATCTATGCAGGAAGTGACCCACCTGCCTATCGTTCGCTTGGCTGCAGGTCTGCCAGGTGCAGTTTCAGCGTAGGTGACAAACAGCTGGCGAACCTCTCCCGAACTGGCCGTCGCTCCTTATAATAAGCGGCGTCGTCTAGGGTCAAAGTATGGAGCCTATATTCGACCTCTGAGGTGTGACAGGGTAGAACACCGGCAGATTCAACACCTGGTTAAGGTGAAACTCCGACACCACCTTGGAAGGAATTTCAGGTGGTCTGAGACAACCATGTCCCTGTGGAAGACCAGATAAGGAGACTCGATGGAAAGCACTTGGAGCTCTCCCATCCTTCTGGCTGACGTGATAGCCACTAAGAAGGTGGTCTTCCACAACAGGTGAGATGTCACACCTGTGCATCGGTTGAATAGCTGCCCATGAGAGCTTGCCAGTACCAGCAGTAGATCCCATGGAGGTGGAGGTTCTACGCTCCGGAGGATATGTGATCAAGGCCTTTGAAAAGCGCCGAAAAACCTTCTCCTGCGCCACGACTGCTTCCGCCCGGCGCCCGGTAAGCAGAGATGGCTGCCAGGTGCACCATAGGGCGTCGACCGGCCCTAGCTGAGAAAGGGACCCAGGTAGTCAGAATGCTTGCCAAGGAACAGGAGGAAGGGTCCAGGCCTTGCCCTGACACCAAATGGAGAATCTCTTCCATTTGAAGGCGTAACATTTTCTGGTTGACTCCTTACGGGATGCCTCACAACGCTGAGACCTCGTCGGAAAGACCCAAGGCCTGGAACTCTAGCCGCTCAGGAACCAGGCCGTCAGGTGCAGGGATTGAAGGTCCGGATGGAATACCTTCCCCTGATTGACTGAGATCAGGTCCGGGCGGGCTGGAAGCCGCCTTGGGAGCCTGAGGAGATCTGGATACCAGAACTGACAGGGCCAGTCTGGGGCCACCAGAATCACCTGCGCCTTGTCCCTCCTCGCCTTGAGAAGCACCTTGTGGATCAAGGTAAATGGGGGAAAGGCGCAGAAGAGGCCTAGGGTCCACGGCCTTGAGAAGGCATCCCCTGCAGCGCAGCCCTGAGGGGGCAGGCATGAAACAGTCGCAGCTTCACATTCTCCCTGGAGGCAAACAGGTCCACCTGAGGCGTGCCCCAGTGGGAGAAGAGATCTTGTACTACCTCCGGCAGCAGAGGCCACTCGTGAGACGCAGCCTCTATCCGGCTTAGGGCATCGGCCAGGGTGTTGGAGGCTCCTGCCACGTGAATGGCGAGGAGATCCGCCTCCAGGCTGCACACGAGAGACCAAATGCGGAGAGCTTCCCTGCACAGAGGCATGGAGCGCGTCCCGCCCTGGCGGTTTAGGTAGCACATGGTCGTGGTATTGTCCATCTGGACCTGAACCACTTGACCCCGTACAAATGGGCCGAAGACAGTGAGGGCTAGGCAGACACGCTCGAAGCTCCAGCAGGTTGATGTGGCATCGGGACTCGGAGGGACCAGAGGCCGTGCGCTCTATGCTCCCCAGGTGGGCACCCCAACCCATCAGAGAGGCGCCGAGTCGACAGAGACCCGTCGGCTCGGGCGGACAAATGGGATGCCCTCCTGCAGATGTGCCAACACGGTCCACCACTGGAGGCGTTCCACATCTCCTGGGTCACTGTCACTAGCTGATCCAATGGATGAAGCACTATGACCACTGGCTGGCCAGTCCCCATTGAAGGGCGCATGTACCAGCGGGCCAACAGACCATGCTGGTGCAGGCCAGCCATAAGGCCAGGAGGCGCAGGAAGTCCCGGGCAGGGTACGACTGCCCAACCTGAAATGATTGGGTAAAGGAGGAAGAACCTCGGCCCTGGCGCTGGGTGCCATGCTCTGGCTCGAAGAGAGTCGAACTCTGCCCCAATGAAATGCATCACCTGCTTTGGCACGAGTTCGACTTGGCCTCGTTGATGAGGAGGCCAATCTGAGAGCAAACCTGGAGGGCTAGATCTCTGGACCGCTCCACCTCTGCTCTGGAGGGGGCTGCAATCAGCCAGTCGTCCAGGTAGGGGTACACCGGACCCTTTGGCGCCGCAGGAAATGCTGTCACCGCTGCCATGCATTTGGTGAAGACCCTGGAGCTAAGGGAGGCCAAAGGGCATGACCCGGAACTCAAAGGGATCCCTCCGCTCTGAAGTGGAGGAATCTCTGATGAGACGGACGGATTGGGACGTGAAAGAATGCGTCCTGGAGGTACAGGGAACAGAACCACACGCCTCGTTCCAAGGATGGGATTATCTGAGCCAGAGTGACCATCCTGAAGGTCCAAGACCTTAGGAACCAGTTCAGGTCATGCAGGTTGAGAATGGGGCACCAGCCCCCCGTCCGTTTTGGGACCAGGAAATACCTGGACATACACCCCGGGTCTGGAGGAGGATCAGTCACCTTCCTGATCACCTCTTTTAGAGCAGGGCAATATCGGCTCGGAGGCCGACAGCGAGGCTGCAGACCTTGGCCCCAGCGGCGGCTCGAAAGAGTGGGCCTGCTTCGAATTCCAGAGGCCAGGCCCTTTCCTACCACCTCAACACCCAGCGGTCCGTGGTGATAGCGGACAAGGCGGAAAGGAAGTGGTGGGCCGTCCCCCAGGAGAACCCACGGGGGAGTAGCGAGGCTGAGGGAGGCGCCCCTCAACCCGTCACTGGGCAGGCTTGGAGGAGGGACCGGCCGAGGGCCCTCCTGGGCCTTTACCTCCCTGCTTCCTGTTGGAGGAAGCCGCGGGCTTGGGTTTGGGATGCCAAGCGCGAGCCTGCTGGCCCTGGTGCTGTTGGGCCGGACGTGCCGCAGGCGCAGAAGGACGAAAGGGCTTGTGCTGCTGCTGCTGGTGGCCTTTGTCCTTCTGGGCGGAGGTGACAAAGTCCAGAGTGGCACTGGACTTTTCGATTCGCTGGAGGTGACCTTCCACTCCAGGGCTGAAGAGGTCGATCCCCAAGAAGAGGACGTCCGCCAACTTGTGCTGGGTATCCGCAGTGAAGGTAGATATCCTCAGCCATGCTCTGTGGCGCATGGCCACTGCGGCCGCAACCGATCTGGCACAGAAGTCCCCTATGTCCAGAGCTGTTTGGAGCTGCTGCTTTGCCACCGCCCTACCCTGGTCCCGAACCTGCGGACCATGGTCTGGAGGTCAGCTGGAGATGAGGATCACCTCATCCAGGAGCCCAGCAGGCGTGGGAGAAGTGTGCCATCAGCATGGCCTGGCAGAGGCCAAGGGAGGATGCAAGCGTACACCTTGCGCCCGGCGTAGTCCAGCTTTTTGGACTCCTTGTCGAGGGGCTTGTCCACGTCCCTAGCGTTCCTGGAACGCCGGAAAACTCTGTCGGTGACCAACCCCTCGGCAGAGGGGAGCTCCGAAAACCCGGGCAAAGAACCGGTAGGGACCGCATACTTCCTGGCCGAGGGCGCAGGACACGAAGCAGGCCGCTGCCAAAGCTCCAAGGCTGGGCCGACAATGGCCTCAGCCACCAGAAAGGCCTCCGTGGGTGAATCCCCTCAGTCCAGTAACTCCGTCAGGGGATACTTGGCCCGTTTGGATACGGGCTCAAGCTGCATTCCGGTGGACTCCGAGATGAGCCGAAGCAGACCCATAAAGGACGATGGGCTTTCGTCCAGTGACTAGCCCCCGGAGGACTCCAGGTCAGCCGGCCTGCAGAACAGGGAGGAGTCGTCGTCAGACTCCGAGGTGTCCGCGAACAGCTGCCTAGGGCCTGAGCCACCCTCCTCCTCCTGCCGAGGACGGTTGGGAGTGAGGGTGACTGACAATCTGAGGGGCAGGCCTTGACCCGACCAAGAGTCCTTGGTCGGCGCCCACGATTTTGGTTGCGGAGGCGGAAGTTCCACCACAATCGGTGGGGCAGCAGGTTTTGGCCGAACAACTGGCCCAGGCTTGGGCATCTCGACTGCAGCAAGAGGTTGTTTCGGCCGTTCGGGTGATAGCCACTTGATGGCCGGGGAAGGCGTCGGTGTCGGATTGCCCCCGGACGAAAGTAACTGCTGCCACATCAGTTCCTCGTGGCGTCGGCCGCAATTTGCGCGAAGCCTCTCCTCTTCAAGGAGGAAGCCAGGACGGCGTCGCCCGCTTACCTCGATGCCGAGACCGGGGCGTCCAGCGGGATCGGCTGGACCGAAGAGGTCAAGAGCGAGACGAGATCTCGGTGTGACGAGACAGGCCTGGGAAGGGCGGGGACACCGCTCTTCCCTCGGCTCGAACACACCTTAACCGGGGCTGCTGCATCAGGCGCAGGCAGATCTCGAGGACTCCACCAGGGAAATGGCGAAGAAGGATTGTCGGCCTCACCAGTCGACAATCCGTCCGACAGGATCGAGAAAAATCTGGGCAGCGTCGTGAGAATGTCTCGGCTGGCGGACCCTGGGGGGCGCCGTAAAACTCGCTGACATAGCAGCGACCCTCGACTGCAGTCGACGGTCGACTGTCCGAGGAAGGGACCTCTCCACTCCAGCGAATGTCGCCTGATGGGACTTACCCTTGGAATCTTCTTTTTTGGACCGAGAGGAAGGTCCTGATGGCCCTCTCCCTTCATGGAAAGGGACTGGCAAAGCTCCTTGAGCGAAGCAGAATCGAGGTACCCAAAGGCGGGATAAATGCGCGACCGAGGAGGGAGGAGGATGATGTGGCCTGGGCCGCCTCCTCCTGGGGTGATCTGCTCGAGCTGCTCAGCCGGAGCCAACCCTTGGTAACCGTAGCAGACCTCTTAGAGCTTTACCCGGCGGATACAGCTACTCGGGTGCCAAGCTTCAACAGACGGTGGTCCTCCAAGGCGTTGGCCGAGAAACGAACAGCATGACTCCGCAGGCCTACGGGTTGTGTTCTAGGCAGAGGCAGTAGGCGCATATGGAGTGTGGATCCGTCCTGGACATCATCTGCCCACAGGGCCCGCTGAAAACCGAGTCGATTTGTCCATGCAGCGCAAGAGAAGGAAAACGAAGTCTTGAAATTTTAAAATGAGTTGGACCAACAGAGTTAGGATCCAGTCTATCACTAGAGCATTAAGGAGGAACCTGAGCTTCCAAGTGGTAAGGAAGACCTGGCATCATGGGGCGGAGCAGAGTTTTACCACCGGGTGGGTGGGAGGCCAACTTGAAGACCTTCCGCAAGATTTAAAGCGGCAAGGAACCTGCCAGATAGTGTGGATGAACAACATATCCATGTCCCTAGAACAAATATCTCAGCCCAGTGGTGACTTGTGATGTAAAACTAGGATGGGTTTTGCTCAGGGGGCTTCACTCTATCGAGCCATGCCTGTGGTTTAATGTAGTTGTGCCAAAAAATGGAGTTAACGTTTTTAAATTCTTTGGTCACAAGATTTCTTTGATCATGAGCTTCGTTCGTGAGGGCGGGACGAGATGGCCAGATTTTTGCTGTACCAGACATCTCTGGGAGGGACCAGATAGCCCAAATTTCATGACCAGATGTCCCCTCACAATCAAAAATGATCTTTAATCGCGAGATAGCGGCCAATTCTCACGATTAAAGAATTTTTAAAGGTGCAAAAACTTGAAAATTAAATATTTTGGAAACGGTTTGGTCTTTTAACTTGAAATTTGGAGGGCGTCGAGGGGATGTCCAGTAGATGTGAAATATGGTGTTTAGGTGTCAGAAAATTAATTTTTTGCAGAGATATTGCGTGACGCAGTTTACATTTTGTGGACAGCGTTCTGCATTGTGGTAGTGGCTTGAAATTTATAGAGTAGCTAGCCTTACTGCCACTAAGGTACTTTTCAGTGGTTAGGTTTGTAAAATGTAAATGGGTGCGGAATTATGCTACTCCGATGAATGAAAATCGAAAACTTTAAAATTAAATATCTTGGAAATGGTTTGGTCTTTTAACTTGAAATTTGGAGGATGTTGAGGGGATGTCCTGTAGATGTGAAGAAAAAATTACTCACCTTAGTAATTCTGTTTCTTATCAGTGATACTCAGGTATTCATAACTTTCTGCAGTAAACCTGAAGGGTTGAACTGCCCAGAGAGATGGAACTTATGCAAATGATGGAATCATCTGCAAGTGACAATTTCAAATTCTGCCCTACGGTAACTGTCAATGTTCTAAACCTCTTCAGATTTCCTAGAGCCTGAACAGACCAATGCTAGAGTAAACATTTTTTAATTATTTGAAAGAAATAATTAAAGGTTTACTAACTGAAATAAGGAGAGCTCAACTGGAGCCAAGAGCTAAAAACTCTAAGGATTTAAAATGCCAGAAAACTAAGGGTTAAAGACCCAAAAACCTATTTTATAAACTGGACCACTATGAGAAGATACTTGCACAAATTGTGTTGTACCCTTTTATGGTAGCGCAATATGCAGAGTGCAGAGGCTAAGTTCTGGAAGTGAAGGAGGAAGGGAAGTTATGAATACTCGAGTATCACTGAGAAGAAACAGAATTACTAAGGTGAGTCATTTTTTCTTCTAACCCCAGTAATACTCGGGTATTCATAACTTCCTGCAGACTACAAAGCAGTACCACAGGACGTGGGCACAGAACACTTATTTAGGAAAAAGACTCTGCAGGACTGTTGTTCCAAACCTAGCATCACTTCTAGACTGGATATCTAAATTGTAATGCTTAGTAAAGGTGTGTACTGTCTTCTAGGCAGCTGCTTTATGGATGTCCACCAATGGGACATCCCTTACGGCTGCCAAGGTGGCAGCTGTTCCTCTGGTAGAATGTGCCCTCAATCCTGTTGGGGGCTCCCTACCAGCCCTTGTATAACAAAATTGAATACACTGGACAATCCAACGAGAAATGGCCTTTTAGAGGCTGGAGTACCTTTTCCCACATCCCCACAGGTCACAAACAACTGTTTCTTGTACTGCCTGTGATCCTTAGTGGCTGTGACATAGTAACTAAGGGCCCTTTTCTCATCAAGGCTATGAAGCCTTCTTTCACTGTGAGTAGAGCGTTCAATGAAAAAGACAGGTAGGGTGATGGATTGGTTGATATGGAAATCAGATACCACTTTTGGTAGGAATTTTCCGTTTGTTCTCAGTATCGCCTTATCCCTGTGAAAGAGATATAATCCTTCTCTACAGACAAAGCCTGCAATTCACTTATTCTTCTGGCAGAAATGATTGCCACTAGAAAAACTGTTTCCCAAGTGACATATTTGAGCTGAGCCGTCACTATAGGCTCAAATGGATGCCCCATTAGCTTGGCAATGCAAACACTGAGATACCATGCTGGCACTGGCGCCCTGTGAGGGGGGTGCAAATGGATCAAGCCCTTAAAGAATTTCCTAAAACTAGGGTCTGAGGCAAAGATACTGTAGTACCAGCAGACATGCAAGCGGACAAGGCTGCAAGGTGTACTTTAAGTGAATTGGGCTGCAAACCCAAGGAATGCAAATGGGAGAGATAATCCAGAACAACTGGAATGTCAGCCTGTAATGGTGTAAAATCCTTAGAGGTGCACCAGATTGAAAATCTTTTCATTTAGAGTAGTAGGTTTTCTTAGTAGAGGGTTTCCTATAGCTCCTTAGAATATGAAGTACCAATTCAGAAAGTTTCAAACCAGCATATTCTAATTCCTCAAGAGCCAAGCCTTGAGGTTGAGAGATTTGAGGTTTGAGTACAGCAGGGTCCCGTGGTTGAAGTCAATAGACTGTATGTCTGAGGTAGCCGTATTTTCATGGCCACTGACATTGAGAGCATCAGAGAGTACCATGGCTGCTGGGCTCAATACGGCGCTATTAAGATCAGGGACGCTGAATGGGCCCTGAGCTTGAGTAGCACCCTGAAGACCAGAGGGAAGGGAGGGAAAGCATAAAGGAACCTTCCCGACCAATCTAGAGTCAAAGCATCCAGTGGCAGAGTGCCCTGATCTGGTGGTGTGCCACAATACTGAGGTAGATGGTGGTTCTGGTGGGATGCGAACAAGTCCACCTCTGGAGTACCCCACCTTCGGAAGATTATGTTTACCACCTGCTTGTTCAAGGTCCATTCATGATGGGCCTGGTTGATTCAACTTAATATATCTTCCAGGGCAGGTTCCATGTAATATTAGCGCCGAAAAAATAGCGACTGTAACTTTCGTGAGTATTAAACAGCAACATTCAGAATAGTTAATGCAATACGTAGCGACTACATGTATAGCGACCATGTAATAATCGCGATGCTAGTAATGGTGTGTGCTGACTCTCTAACACATTGATGCCTGAATACAGTACAGTCTGAGCATTTAAATACAGTACCAGCAAAGTCCTGATTCAGTGATCCCTCAACAGGAAGAAGAGAAATCAGGACAGGATCCATATAAGTATTTTGCAGCCAGTGTTATTCCTCTCTGAAGGTGACTGTGTGCACCAGAATCATGGGCTATCAGGCTAACCAGGTCCCAATTTGGGCTGAGGGTCATCACTCAGCTGGCTATCAGCAAAGCGAAAAGTCGCTCTGGTTGTGCTTGGGTGGTAGCGAGTGAAATATTGTGGTGTAAGGGGACTTTTTTGTTTCTGTCATGTTCAACATCTGTTTGCAATGATTATTTTCCTCTCTCCAGCATTTCTCTGCAAACATGAACTGCATTTCGTACAAAGGGAGGAGAGCACCTCTTGGTTCACATGGTTCATATTCCTAAAATGGTGCAACTTTACACTCCATGTGACACTGAGGGTGGGGGCTCACTGAGGTCCCACAGCTAAAAGGATTCTTCAAGCGGCTGCAAACATTCTTTTGTCCGTTTCATTGTCATTGGGTGGGGTTTCAAGTTGGAGGTCTGACTGGTGCTGTTCTCTTGATCGCTTATTTTTGCTGTTGTGATATTTGTAATCGGGGTGGCAGTTTTATTCGCTATAATGGCTTATCCGCTGTTATGTCTCGTCGCGCTTCATGTGCTCGCTATTTTTCAGTCGCAATTATAAAGTCACGATTATCACGGGATACTGCCAGGGCATTGTCCTTTCCTGGTACGTAGACTGCCTGGAGGGAAACTCCCAGAGAGTATGCCAGAGTCCAAATTCTCATTGCCTCTGTGCAAAGAAGCCCTGACCTGGTACCTCCCTGCTTGCTGATGTAGTACATTGTGGTGGTATTGTCTGTCCTGTACCACCTTCGACTGTACCAGCTCTGAGAAAGCCTTTAGGGCAAGATAGACAGCCCCGAGTTCCAGCAACTTTATGTGCTGTAGGGACTCTGAGGTTGACCAGGTGCCCTGGGTTGTGTGTTCTCCCAAGTGGGCGCCCCAGCCCAATAGAGATGCATCTGTTGTAAGAACCATCGAGGGAAGATCCGACTGAAAGGGAACACCTTCCCTTAGACTGGATACCTCTTTCCACCATAGCAAAGCTTGGAGAAGAGTTCTTGTAACCGGAATGGGCTTCAATAGGGAATCTTTTTCTCTGATTCCAGTGAGCCTTGAGATGGAACTGAATATCCCTAATTTGAAATCTTGAACCCAATACTGTGGCTGTAGATGCCGCCATATGACCCAGAAGCTGAAAAAAGTGCCTTGCAGGCTTGCTTTTGTTCAGAATGAAAGAGTTTGCCACCAACTGAAGATTTTGTACTCTGTCCAGAGGAAGATAAGCCCTGCCCTGCAGGGGATCTATCTCTGCCCCTATGAACTGCAACTTTTGGGTAGGAATGAGGACCGATTTCACAAGGTTGAGAATGAATCCCAGGGATTCCAACAGATTTTGTGTGAGGCTTAAAAACTGGGAAACCTGCTGAGACAACTTGCCTACCAACAGCCAGTTGTTCAGATATGGAAAAACTGATGCACCCTTTCTTCGAAGGTATGCTATCACTGGAGCCAGGCACTTTGTGAATACCCTTGGGGCCGAAGGCCAAAAGGCAGGGTTGAAAACTGGTAGTGACCTGAAGGGAGTTTGAATCTGAAGTATTTTCTGAGAGACTCCCTTATGGGTATGTGGAAGTATGCGTCCTTTAAGTCCAGTGATGCCAACCAGTCTCCCTACTGGATTGTTGGCAGGATCAATGCTAAAGTCACCATTTTGAACTTTAGCCTTTTTAGATGTTTGTTCACAGATCTGAGATCCAGTATAGGCTGCCACTCCCCACTTTTCTTTGTGGTGAGGAAGTATTTGGAATAAAAACCCCTTCCTCTGAGGGTGCTTGGAACAGATTCCACTGCTTTTAAAAGCAGGAGTTTCTGCACCTCTGCCTCCAGCAAGGTGTGTTCTGCTCAGGATGGTACACTGAAATCCCTGGCTACTAGAGGAGGAAGGGATTTGAAATTCAAAGACAGACCCTGACCCACCACTTCCAGGACCCACTTGTCCGAAGTGATGGAAAGCCAATTCTGGAGGAAGTGGGACAGACTGCCTCAGACAGGGAGTGAGGGGGCGGCCTGTACTTCAGGGGGTCTGTTTAGCCTGAGGTGGAGGTTGTGCTTGAGCTCCACGCCCAGATCCCCTTCAACCCCTGCCCCTAAAGTATCCCTGCTGTGGATACTGTTGGTATTGGGGTATGGCTACTGGCTGAAAAAAGGGCCTGGAATGAAAAGGCCTGCCCCGGCCCCCCCTTCCATAAGGGCTGGTGGATGGAGAAGCTTTGTCTTTACTAGAGTTGCTCCTGTAAGTGGCCTTATACTCATCCACCTTCATATATGCCACAGTGGATTCCCCAAAAAGAGCATTTCCCTCCAAGGGAAAATCCAGGGCCTTAGATTATATGTCAGCAGTGAGATTTGTAGCTCTTAGCCAAGCAAATCTCCTCTGGGCTACCGTATTTGCCATCCATTTGGCTGCAGTGTCATTGGTATCAGCAGCCATTTGGAACTGGTATTTAGCTGCCTCCAGCCCAAACCTAGCAGTCTCTGCTAGATCGTCTGATAGGGGTAAGGGAGCTTTTTGAGAAATGGCCAATACTGACAGCCACAGGGACTTTTGGTACTGGGCAGCATAGGCCTGAAAATTAGCCTGTCTCATGGCTAGGGAGTCTGACAGACAACCTTTCCTAGCCATGCTGTGTATCCTCCTAGAGTCCTTATCTGGTGGATGGGAAGCCAGAGGGATGCTAACCTTATCACAGGCCGCCTGCTGAATAACCCCTTGGTGGTCTGGATGAGAGAACAGGAACTCTGCCCCTTCTCTTTCCAGCTGATATTTCTTATCCAGAGGAGGGACAGAATTTGGGGTCTGCAACAACTTCAGAGCATCCTTTTTGAAAAATGCATTTACTGGGAGGAAGAGGGCCTTGGTGGGAGTCAAACCCATCATTTCCAGGTACCCTATTTCCTCATCTTCCACTTCCTCCCTTGTGGAGATGTCAGGACATCTGCCATCTTTCTCCACGAAGTAAAGTGAGAAGAAATCTTCAGATACCCTGAGAGGCGAAAGTCCTGCTCTGGGGATACCTCTGGTAAACCAGGTTCCCCTTCGTCCTCCTCATAATCACTGCACTCCTCCTCTTCAATAGCAGGAATCCTGGCAGACTGTCCTGCTGGCACAGGGGTTTGCTGTGCAGGGGCCACCAAACCCTGCAAAGCCTGAATAATCTTGACCGCCTGTGCAATCTCCTGAGGAGTTGGCATAACGTTAGTTGATACAGAAGTCCCGAGTAATAGAAGGGGTTTCTGAATGCTTCAGTTTACGTGCCTGCTTAGAGGGAACCGGGGAGCTAGTCAGTTCAGAGCCCCTCTTTATATTCTTGTCACCCGTATCAGGGGTGGAAGTTGCAATATTTGTGGGCTCAGCCACAGTAGTAGAGGGTATCGGCTGGTCAGAGCCAGAGGGACCCTTGGGAGTTCTTTTTACCCGTTCAGGTGTTTTTAACAGTTTTTCAGGAAAGTCAGGCAGATCTGACAATAATCCTTCAGATGCTCATAGCCCAGACAAGCCACACACAGTGTGCTATCTGCTAGCAAAAACATCCCCACATTGAGTACAATTTTAAAACCTGTCTCACCAGTCTTTTCTTAGGTTTTTCTGTAATTTTAATCAGAAGAGAGAACTGCAAAAGGCAATTTAAAAATAACAATGCGGTTCTTTTAGTCGGTTCGAACCGAAAAGGAACTGGGTGAACCAAACCGATAAAGATTCTGGAACCGGTGTTAGCAGTTCAGTAACCAAAAAAGACGGTTAGCACAAAATTAGGTAAACAGTAAAATAAAACAGAAATAAATGCTATCTTTAACAGAAATAAGCTAAAAATTAAGAAACTAACTCTGTTTCCTCCGGTTATACGAACGAGAAAAAAACAAATTTACCACAAAACCAAGTTTAACTAAGCTAAAACAATTAATATAAGGCAGCAAATGAAAATAAAACAATACTTACATGTTTTATATGTTTTCACTTCAGATGAAGAAGCGACACTCCGGCGACCAAACTGTTCAGAGGAGAGTTAAATCTGAAGAGGTTTAGAACATTGACAGTTACTGTAGGGCAGCACTTGAAAAGTTGTCACGTGCATATGATTCCATCATTTGCATAAGTTCCATCTCTCCAGGTAGTTCAACCTTCAGGCTTACTGCAGAAAATTATGAATACCAGAGTATTACTGGGGTTAGAATTATGGTGTTTAGGTGTCAGAAAATTAATTTGCTGCAGAGATTTGCGTGGCCAGTTCGTTTTCAGGATAGCGTTCTGCATTGTGGTAGTGGTTTGATATTTATAGGGTAGCTAGCCATTCTGCCATGGAGGTAATTTTCAGTGGTTAGGTGTGCAAAATGTAAACAGGTGCAGAATTATGCCACTCCGATGAATGAAAATTTGGTTAGTTTCAAGTTGGTGGGAGCATGGGGCACGAAGGGCCCTGCGCTCCCATCAATACATATGATATTCAGTACTTGTACTGCTATGTTAGGCAGAACTTTGCAATTTGGTGGGAGCATGGGGCCTCACCAACTTGTGCGACACTGTACTTTACTATGCTTTCTCAAGAAGTAAGGAAATTCTTTGCAAAAAAACTGTGTTAATGCAACAGTTATGGTTTTTTTTACAGCGGCAAAAGCAAGGAAATTCACCGTTAGGGTCACCACCACACACCCCACCAAGGCATCAGGGTGTGCGGCTGGGGTCGTCGGTCCAACTCTCACCCCATTCTCTATACTACACCACCTCAGCTTATTTTCATGGAATGGGGTGAGATTTAGGCAAACCCCTGATACACACAATTCTGTTAATTGGGGGCGGAAAATTAAGAATGCAAGGGTGGTAACCCACAAGTCAAATTCCTCACTTCTGTCACTGTAAAAAAGAAAAACCTAACTGTTGCATTAATGCAGTTTTTTTGCAAAGAATATATACATCTATATATATATATATATATATATATATACACACACACACACACACACTTTTATCTCTGGTAGCACAGCATGCAGAAGTGCAGAGGCTAAGGTTCTGGAAGGGGAGGCAGGGTGGGAAGTTATGAATACCAGAGTATCACTGGGAAGAAACAAGATTACTATGGTAAGTAATTGTTTCTAACCCAATATACTCAGGTATTCATAACTTTCCATGAACTAAAGCAGTACCATCGGAGGTGGGCACAGAACTTTATTTTGAAACAGACTTTGCAGGATTGCTGTGCAAAACCTAGCATCACCCCTGGATTGAATATCCAGGTTGTAGTGCTTCGTAAAGGTGTGTACCATTTTCCAGGTAGCTGCTTTACAGATATCAACCAGTGGAACATCTCTGGCAGCTGCTAAGGTAGCAGCTGTCCCTCTTGGAAGTGGGTCCTCAGTCCTGTTGAGGGCTCCCTACCAGCTTTAGTGTAACAGAATTGGATACACTGAACTATCCATCGAGAAATGGATCTTTTCGATGCTGGATTACCCTTTCCCACATCCCCATAAGTCAGGAACAGCTGCTTTCTGTCCTGCCTATGGTCCTTAGTGGCTGTCGTGTAGTAGCAGAGAGCTCTCTTAACGTCCAGACTGCGGGGGTTGGGGGGCATGGAATGAAGCTGATTATGGCGGACGCTGCTTAGCCAAGCTCCTGCAGGCACTCAACCCTCTTGCAGTACAAGGTGTATCAGTCAGTAAATTTTGAGCTACTCCTCAGTGGAAGTGATCAGCAAGATCGATGGCATCAGGTCGGGCAAAAACAAACAATCTAAACTAAGTTTTGATACGCGCAACCTTCTAAAGCGCAAAGCGCGGCCTAGAATTACAACCGATCCTCGGGACATGAATATGGAACAAGAAAGCACAGCAGAATTGGAAAACTCACTCATGTCAGTGCCTAAAACTCTCGCTCTTATTCAGCACGACATGAAAGCTGGATTCGACAATATTACAACTCGGATCTCACATATGCAGGCTATTATTACTGGGCTCACAGAAACGTCCTCTACTCACACTAACCAGATCACCGAGCTTGAGAACCGGGCAGGCTTGCTTGAAGATTCTTTGCTAGATGCAACCAGAGATAACTGTGATCTTAAAAAGCAGCTTGCAGACTTACTTGAAAAAATAGATGACCAGGAAAACAGATCTCGTAGATCTAATCTTCGGATAATAGGACTACCTGAGGGTATAGAGGGGAATGACCCTGAGAAGTTGTTGCATGCCTGGTTGGTAGAACACCTCAGATTACCTCCTGAGCTACATAACTGTGAAATAGAGTGGGCACACAGAGTAGGCCCTGAGTCGACAAATTCATGCCCCAGACACTGCCTGATAAAATATCTGAGATTCGTGGAGAAAGAAGCAATTTTGCAGAAAGCAAGGGAGAAAGGCCCAATTAAGCTGGGGAATGTGAAGGTGTTTGTGTTTCAGGACTACAGCAAGGACCTACAACAAAGGAGACAGATTCAGTGATATTAAGGGGCGTCTGTATAGAATGGGCTGGACTTTTGCCTTTCACTATCCTGCCAAATTGAAAGTGGATCGTCCTGGAGGTGCCTCAGAATTTTACCTGCCCAAAGGAAGCCATGAAATGGGTGGATGACATAGTAAAGAATGGTACAGAAGGAGTGCATCGCCGCAGAGAAGCAAGAGGACTGCTGAGAGACTTTGGAAGTGCAGCCTGAAAATTTCTCATAGATGCTCCTTTTAGAAGCCGTTTTCTGGACCTGGCTGTGGAGCCATGATGTACCACATCTGATGAGATAACTAGTTTCTACAATCATTAATTGCACCGTATCCCTCACCCCTCCCGCGGTGGAATTTTTGAAACTGAAAAGAAGATATTATTTCTCTACTTTCTTTAGATCCTCAACATCCTCTTTATTTTGAACAGTGATGTCTGGCAGCACGAGATTGCAGAGTTTTGGTGCAGAGGGGAAATGTCTTGGCTTGTTGATTATAGGACCTGGCTGATAAAGTACCAGAACTGATCCGGGGATCAGGGTACCAGCGGGGAAACTGCTCATTTCAACATTCTACTCACCAAGATAAGGACCTTCCTGCTTGACATTATGATAATATAAGGATTTACAATACAATTTGGTGGGCGGGGGATGAAGTTAGTAGTTTATAACTCAAACATTTATTTGGTTGTATGGTAAAGTGAGATTGTTACTCAGATAGTTTGTGTTATTACTTGGCACACCTACATAGAAAAAGTGATCAAAAGTGTTCTCAATTAGTTCATAAAATAATGTTCGCCTAATAGTTTGCAAAGGAAAGTTGGTAGGACCAGTTCCGGTCCTGGGGGGGAGGGGGGTACTTAAAGTATCTGGGGATACAGGGTTGTTGTTTTATAGTTTTGGTAGTAACTTTGGGGTTGGGAGGGTTAAGAAAAATGTACTCACCTTAGTAATGTTGTTTCTTCTAATGGAGTCTTGTTGTATTCTGACAGTAGCAGCAGTGAGTCCCAACCTTCGAACTGCCCCGGTGATGAAAGAGTTAACTTTCCATGCCAGGCATGGAACACTGAGCTCGAGCTCGGTTGAGACTCTGTCTGTTGCTGTTTAAACTCGAACAGTCAGATCTTTACGAGCTAAACTCACTAAGGTCCTGTGTGGAAGCTGTAAACCTACACTAGCCAACTGGCTACTAAACATAAAACACATTTTTTGGTCCCAAAACAAAGACTCAAGTCAGGAGACCCAAAAAATGAAAAACACAACACCAACTCACCCCAAAAAGAAGGGGGTGAAAACAAAAAGGTGGGCACCTACTGAGTGCCAACACTGCACTGCCCACCCACATCCCAAAAACAGAGGTTCTGAGAGGGCAGATGGGAGGTCAGAATACAGCAAGACTCCATTAGAAGAAACAACATTACTAAGGTGAGTAATTTTTCTTCAAACAACATAATCTTGCTGTATTCTGACAGTAACAGACTACAAAGCAGTACCTCCATGGAGGAGGACAGAACCTACTAGGAAATAGGCTCTGAAGCACAGCTGTGCCAAACCGAGCATCACTCCTAGCCTGGATGTCAGGGAGTAATGCTTGGTAAAAGTGTGAACTGTTTTCCAGGTAGCTGCTTGACATATCTCTAGAATAGGGATGTCCCTGGCAGCAGCCAGGAAGCAGCTGTACCTCTGGTAGAGTGAGCCCTCAGGCCTGAGGGAGGAACCTTACCAGTTTTCATAACAAAATTGGATCAAGAGACAATCCACCTGGCAATGGATCTTTTAGTGGCAGGTTTCCCTTGACCAACCTCATCATAAGTGAGGAACAGTTGGAGGAAGTCAAACCTGTGACCCTTGGTACGCTCTATGTAGTAGCTAAGGGCTCTTTTCACATCTAAACTGTGCAGCCTCCTCTCGCCAGAGGAGGAATGGTTAGTGAAGTACACAGGAAGAGACATAGATTGATTAAGGTGGAAATCTGAAACCACCTTGGGCAAAAACTTCCTGTTAGTCCTGAGGACCACCTTATCTCTATGAAAGGAGATAAAATCAGGCTCCACTGACAAAGCTTGTAATTCACTTGCGTGTCTGGCAGAAGTGATGGCTACCAGAAACAGTTTTCCAAGTCAAGTACTTAAGCTCTGCTGAAGACAAAGGCTCAAAGGGGTTGCATAAGCTGAGCAATGCAAACATTAAGGTCCCAAGCAGGGGCAGGGTCCCTGAATGGAGGGTTGGTGTGAAGCAATCCCTTGAAAAACTTGGAGAATACAGGTGAGCTGAAAGAAGAGGCTTACCTGCTGAAATAAAGCAGACACAGCTGCCAGATGCACCTTCAATGTAGCTGGTCTTAGCCCCAAGCTATTTAAATGGACCATATAATCAAGGACTGTGGGCAGATCAGCAGATTCTGAAATATGCTTCCCAGAGCACCATATGGAAAATCTTTTCCATTTGGAATTATAGTAGCCCTGGTAGAAGGTTTTCTAGAAGCCTTCAAGATATCCATTACACCTTGGGAGAGGTGTAAATCAGCAAACTCTAACTCTTCAAGAGCCAGGCCTTGAGATTGAGAGTTTGAGGTTCGGGTACCAAATCCTCCCCTGAGCACAGGTTAACAGGTTGTAATTCCTGGGAAGACACAGGGGAAGATGGACTGCTAAGGACAGTAGGAGTGGATACCAGGGCTGTCTAGCCGAGTCTGGAGCAATCAGGATCATCTTGCAGGGATGAGATCTGATTTTGACTAGCACTTTGAACAGGAGAGGGAAGGGGGCAAAAGCATACAGGAACTTCCCTTCCCAGTTGAGAACTAAGGCATCCAGGGGGACTGAGCCCAACACTGGGGCCTGCAGCAAAAAAGGGGAAGTTGGTGATTGTCTGGGGCTGCAAAAAGATCCATCTGCAGGGTGCCCCATCTGGAAAATATCACCTCCAAGACCAGGGGGTCCAGTGACCATTCGTGATGGCCCTGGGAAATCCTGCTGAGAGCATCTGCCAGGACATTGTCCTTGCCTGGGAGGTGAACTGCCGTGAGGGAGGTGTTCAGGGAGTAAGCCAGAGACCACAACTTCATTGCTTCGGTGCACAAGGCCGTAGACCGAGTACCTCCTTGCTTGTTGATGTACCACATTGTGGTGGTGGTGTCTGTTCTGACCTGTATAACTTTGTTCTGAACAGATTTGGAAAAAGCTTGAAGTGCTAGAAATACTGCTCTGAGTTCCAACAGATTGATATGGAGCAGAGATTCCTGGGGGACCACAACCCCTGGGTGGTCAGGTGCCCATGTGAGCCCCTACCCCAAGAGGGAGGCATCTGTAGTAAGGATTAAAGAGTGAGACTGAGTGACAAAGGAACCCTTGTCTCAGATTGTTCTGATCCTGCCACCACTGTAGGACCTGGATCAGGGTTCGAGTTACTGGGATCAATTTGGTCAGAGGTTCTTCCTTTGAGACAGAAGGCTCTCAAATGGAACTGAATGTCCCTCATCTGAAATCTTGCTCCCTGCACTACTGCTGTAGAAGCAGCCATGTGCCCCAGGAGCTGTAGAAAATGCCTTGCTGGTTGAGACACCTGCAGGGTGAATGAGGAGGCCAGAGAGACAAGGGTCCTTGCCCTGTCCAGGGGAAGGAAGGCTCTGGCCTTTTCTGTGTCTAGCTCTGTGCCTATGAAGGTGAGGAGCTGGACAGGCTCTAGAACTGACTTTGGAAGATTCAGAAGGAAACCCAAAGAAGTGAGCAGTTGCTGATTTATCTGTAAGTGTAACTTGACTTGGTCTGGGGACTGACCTACTATGAGCCAGTCGTCCAGGTAAGGGAATATGGCAATCTTTTGCCTTCTTAGAGAAGCAACTACCACTGCCAGGCATTTTGTGAATACCCTTGGAGCAGAGGTGAGGCCAAAGGGCATTGCTCTGAACTGGTAATGGCCTGAGGGCTGCTCGAACCTGAGGTACTTTCTATGGGAGCTTCTGATGAGAATATGGAAGTAGGCATCCTTGAGGTCCAGGGACACTAGCCAGTCCTGGCCTTACAGAAGGTAGAATAATTCCCAGAGTCACCATTTTGAATTTTGGTTTTAAAGGTGCTTATTTTAAGTATCTGAGATCCAGGATGGGCACCATTCTCCTGTCTTTTGGGGTAAGGAAGTACCTGGGTACAACCCTTTGCCCTGGTGTGGGGTGGAACCCTTTCCACAGCTCTGAGAGCTAGGAGGAAGAGACCTCTGCCTCTAAGGCAAGTGTCTCTGAAGGATTTGCAGGTGGAAAGGATCTGGTTCTCATCTTTGGAAACTTTTGAGCTGAGAACCAGTCCTGGCTACTACTTCCAGGACCCATCTGTCTGATGTCAGAGACTCCCAGTCCTGGACAAAGTAGCCAGCCTGCCTACAGGTAGCTGAGAATCGGCCCTGGCAACCCCATCAGGGTGCCTGTTTGGCAGGGGCTTTGGGCTGAGGGGTAGAAGCAGGCCTGCTCATGCCCCATCTGCCTCTCCCTCTAAGAACCCCCTCTGGGCGTAAGCAGAAGAGGGCCTGGGCTTGGTAAAGGCCTATGAAAAGGCCTGCCCCTGCCCTGGGAAGCTGCCTTTGAGGGTGGCCTGCCTTTCCTTGGCCTGTGCACTCCTATAGGTGGTCCTATACTCATCCATTTTCTTCATGTAATTCTCTGTTTGCTCCCCAAACAGAAATTACCTAACAAGGAAAATCCAAGGCCTTAGTCTGGGTATCCTGTAGCAGGCCAGTACATCTGAGCCAAGCCATTCTTGAGTGCCACAGATGTAGCCATGACTCTAGATGACACATCATTGGAGTCTACTGCAGCATGGAATTACCTTGGATGCCTCAATACCATCAGCAGCCACCTGCTCCAGCTCCTTGGCAAGCTGGCTAGGGACCTGTTTTGCTAAAGCCATAACAGTATTCCATCTGGATTTTGATACCTAGCAGTATAGGCCATATAATTGGCCTGTCTGAGTCCCAAGGATGCTGCCATGTACTGTTTCTTTGCCATGGCATCAATCCTCCTGGAGTCCTTGTCCGGGGTGTGAAGCCAAGGGAATGTTTGCCTTATCACAGGCTGCAGCCTGCACTACTAACATGGCTGCATTGTTGTGTAAGGAACTCCGTGTCTGAGCCTGACAATGTATACCTCTTGTCCATTCTTTTATCCACAGGAGGTATAGTGTTAGAGTCTTTAAAATCTTAAATGTCCTGTTTCCAAAAGATTTGTGCAAGGGAATAGACAGCCTCCTAGACTCTGGGATATCCATCATTTCTACATAGTCAGGCTCCTCCTGGTCATCCACAGCTTCTTCCATAGGAAGCTGGAGGTTTCAGCCACTTTTTTATAAACATGAAATGGGAGGGGGACTCAGAAAGCCTAGGAGGAGACACTCCTGAAGGTCTGTCTGGGGAGATGTCCGGGTCAATAGGCACATCCAGACTTTCAAACCACATTCACTTTCCTCATACTCCTCTTCCTCCTCCTCAGTTCATAAAATTCCTCTAAATCATACTCTTGAACCCGGTGGAACCCGCCGAACCGAGCGCCTGCCTGATGGTGCCGGTTCGGTGACGGGAAAGCGACTGAACAATTTTGATCGCTTTGGCTATTTCTTCAGCGGTTGGAGAGGAAAGTTTTGGCTCCACACCAGCTGATTTTTCTTTTCTAGTTCTTTTAGCCAGAACAGACTCCTCAGAATCAGCTCTCCTTTTGCCCGAAGAAGTCTCGCCCTGGTCAGAGGGCACTCCTTCTGGTTCGGTTTGAACCAAACCGGGCTGGCCATCCGGTTCAGCTGACTTTTTGGCCTCCCTTTCCCTGAGCCTACCAACTCTCTTTTCTAGGGTAGCTGCAGGGAAATTTGTACAAATCTGGCAGTCTGCATTGAGGTGGTCAAACCCCAGACAATAAACAGGTGGTGTGGGGGTCAGCCTTGGCAAAGACTTCCCCACACACACACTACAGCACTGAAACCCAGTGGGTCAGGTTTTTCTTTTGGGTTTCTCAGATATTGTTCCAGTCCTAACCAAACTTACCCTTTTATGGCAATCCGCCAGGCAAGACCCTCTTATCAGTTCCTGACCGTGTCACGGGTCGTGGAAAAAAAACGTAATAAAATCCGTTTTTTTTAGAACAGATAAGAATCGGCAACCACACTCTAAAAGTACAATTTAAGATTTTTTAAACAACTCGATCAGTTCAAACCGAACCGATGAACCGTTTACAAGTTCCACACAGAATAGACAAAAAATAGCCTATCTAGTACTCACAATACCACAGACAGAGACTGAACCGACAGGTTACAGTTTAAATTTGGTCAAAAACCGAGAAAAGCGGTACTTTAACCGACAAACTGAACTGAGCAGAAGGAGAAATCTCCGGAGCGACTGTTCAGTGAGGCGGAGTAAAGAATCTGACGGTTTGAGTTTAAACAGCAACAGACAGAGTCTCAACCGAGCTCGAGCTCAGCGTTCCATGCCTGGCATGGAAAGTTAACTCTCATCTCTGGGGTAGTTCGAAGGTTGGGACTCACTGCTGCTACTGTCAGAATACAGCAAGACATCATGTTGTTTGAAAGAAGGATTTTGCGGGGGGGGAGGGATTCATAGGGTTTGTTTCATTCGGAGAGAGCCTGTTTCGCTGTGTGGGCTGGCTTCTCATTGGATATTCCTGTTTTTCAAAATCCGGGGCCCTAGGGTGGTGGTGGGCTAAGGAGGGAAGGGTGATATTACATAAAACAAGACGGGGTATAATGAGTAACGCTGGAATACTAAACATGATGTTTATGATCTGTCGGAAAAATGTATAGTTGGAGGTTGGACGTAACAATTTGTCATATAACTTTTACATATGGCTGATGCAATATGAGTAGCTACTTGTAACATTAATGGGTTAAAAACAACAGTGAAACAAAATAAATTAATGACTGAAGTCAGGCATGCCAAATGGCAGGTAATTTTACTTCAGGAGACTTGTATGTCCAGAGCTGAAGCAGACAAATCAGAGATTCACGGGAGGGTGCTGGATTTCCGCTAACTTCTCCACCAAGGCCAGAGGGGCAGCCATATGGCTTCCTCAGGGTACTCACGCTGAGGTGCTGGAGTCCAGTGGACCCAGCAGGGCGATTGCACTAGCGAGGATCCTGTTTCTTGGGAAAAGTGTCCTTAATGTGGGTTCAGTATATGCACCCAACACAGATGACCCTCAATTTTTCCAGAAACTTTCTTTGGAGTTAGCTGTGGCCAGGACCCTGGGTGATGGGAGGATTTTAACTGTATGCGGGATACAGTTTTGGACAGATCTAATACAAAGCCTATACCAGCTACAAGAATACGAGAGCCATGGAGGATGCATGGTGACACTTACCCCTCTGGTAGAGATTACAGCTACTCCCACGCACACAGATCCTATGCCAGAACTGATCACATTCTGGTGGGGCCTGCTCTTCTTCCGCTCTGATTGGGGCAGAGTACTCCCTCATCTTGATATCAGATCACGCCTCACTGATGGTGGAGTTTTCCTTTAGGGGAACTACTCCTGGCAATAGGCCATGGAAACTGGACCCTTTGTTGTTGAAAGACCAAACATATATAGAACATATGACAGGATGTATAGGGGAATTTTAAAATTTTAATAAAAAAGGGGACACCTCTCACTCCACCAGATGGGAGGCACTGAAGGAAACATTCGGGGACAAATCATTTCATTAGCTGCTCATAAATCCCGGATAACAAATAGGGAAAGTGAAGCCTTGAGAGCTCAGATTGAGGCTTGTGAGCATGCCACAAAACTTCTCCCACCCAGATGTTATGCAATACTCTGCAACAACTGAAGTGGAAATATAATGCTGTGAGTGGAGCCCAACTGAGAAGCAATTTTATCGTCCCAGGCAGGGCAGTACTTTGAAGGGGACCAAGCAGGAAAGCTGTTAGCCTGGCAACTACATAGGAAAGATGGGGAAAGAATGGTATACCAAATTCATGTCTCTGCTGCAGTGCTGGTAAAGGACCCAATGGGAATTGGATGTGCATTTGCGGATTATTATCAGCAGCTTTACACTGCCGAGTTTAAATCCTCATCAGAAGTTATTCATTCCTTTCTTGATAATGTAGCATTGAGTACACTCACTGAATAACAGGCCTCAGACCTCGATGTTCCAATTACAGCTGCGGAAATTAGTAAGACCATCAGAGCCTTACGAGATGGGAGGTCCCTGGGTCCTGACGGGATCCCAATTGATTTTTTAAAATGCTTTCGTGATTCTCTGTTAGAACCCCTGGGAGGTATGCTGGTTGCAAGTTTGATGCTGGGAGTGATGCCCCCCTCCACCCGGTCCACCACAGTAACTGTTCTTCCAAAGCAAGGCAAAGATCCAACTCATTGCGCTTCATACAGGCCCATATCCCTTCTGACCTCAGATTATAAGGTGCTGGCTAAGATTTTAGCTACCAGACTTGATCCAGTATTGCCAGCAATTATTCATCAAGACCAAACTGGGTTGTAAAGGGCAGAAAGGGAAGTGTAATATCCAGAGAATTCTGAATATAATACCTCAGTGGGTGAAGACCAAGCAAAAGCATGGAGCTGCGGTTTGGCTTTGGATGCAGAAAAGGCATTTGATCGGTGGAATGGGGATACCTTTTTGTGGTGTTAGGGAGAATGGGGTTTGGAGCTCGGCTCATTTCTTGGATCAAAACATTATATACTGAACCCTCAGCCCAAGTAGCTGTAAATGGCAGTTTGTCTCCTAGAATCACACTGAGCCGGGGCACAAGACAGGGAGGCCCTTTGCCCCCGTTACTCTATGTGCTATCCCTGGAACCGCTGGCTGGGGCTATTAGGAAGCAGGTGCAGATCCGGGGATTTCAAATAAACGGCCGTGAACATAAATTGGCCATGTACACGGATGACCTCTTGTACCTCCGATATCCGGCTGAGGATCTCCCCGAGGTTTACTCAGTTTTGCAGAAGTATGGCTCCCTATCGGGGCACAAAATAAACTGCACAAAAAGTGAGGTGTTGCCAGTTGGCACTTTACACAGGCAGCCCCTAATTCAACAATTAAATGGATTACAACTGGTGCCAAAAATTAAATACCTGGGGATCTATATTTCTAGCAAACCACATGCCCTATAAAGACTAAATGTTAAACCTCTAATAAAGAAAATAGCAGAAGATTGTGAAAGGTGGATGGCTCTTCCTTTGTCCCTACTGGGTAGGGTGGGAGTGATAAACATGATGGTACTACCAAGATTTTCTATCTTTTTCAGGCACTGCCAATTAGGATACCAAAAGATTTTTTTAAACAAATAAATACCATCGTCATAGACTCCTATGCGGGGAAAATTAGTCAGGGTTCAGAGGGTTGTACTGCAGCTGCCTCTAAAGTGGGGTGGGCTGGGTCTTCTGGACTTCTTCCACTGTTACCTCGCCGCACAATTAGCGGCCATTCCTAGTGGACTAGGTGGGGAGGATTTGGGATGGCTGGAGACGGAGGAAGCAAACAGCATCCGAAAGGTTAAAGGCGATCTGTTGGCTGAAGTTTTGTGGAAGAGGGAGGAGCAGGTGCATCCGAATCCCTTTATGGCTTCAACAATTAAGGCTTGGTACACTGTACACAAACTCCTGGGTAGACCCCCAGCCCCATCTAGACAAACACTGATACTTATAGCGGTAAAATTTAAAACTTCTACGGTTGCGATGGTTCAGAGACTAAAGGATTGGGAGAGAAGAGGCCTAAAATGGGTAGGACAGCTTTACGTGGGTGATCGGGGCTGGATAGTTTCAAATATTTAAATGATCAATGGTATGTGCCTAAGGGTGACTTTTTTTGTATATCATTATATTAAATATCTCCTTGGCGACACTAAGTAAGGAGGATGGGTGGGCCACACTTACAGTTTTTGAAGAGGGTCTCTATTTCCTCCAGCCAGGAGGTAAGCACTGTCAACATATTATCGGGGGTGGTGGAAGGAGGTCACATAGAATACTACCAAAAATGGGAAAGGGTTTTGGGCAGCAAAATTGATGAAAAAAATGGAAATTATGTACCTACCGTAATTCTTGATCTTCTTGGATGAGTCTCCACCACTCATTCACACTAATGGGATCTGCGCCGGAGGCACTAGGACCCATCGGGAGCAAACTTTTTTTTTTTGTTAGAAGGTCGGCACCAGAGACAGAGCCGTGAGGAGCGGCACCGCGAGCCTTAGCTCGTGCGGTAATGAATATCTCGGCGTCGACCTTCCAACCGCCACAGTACCTTTTTTTTCCAAGGAGGTGCAGCGTAACTAACCTAGAAGGATAGCCTAACCAAAAAAACAAACATAAGATAGTCTGGAAGACCCATATAAGAAGGGTCAACAAAGAAGTCTTCACAGCCTAAAGATTGAGGGAGTGAAGACCAACAACAGAGGTGAGCTCGGGGATGGAGGGTGGGCATGTGAATGAGTGGTGGAGACTCGTCCAATAAGATCAAGAATTACAGCAGGTACATAATTTCCATACCTTCCTGGACATAAGTCTCCACCACTCATTCACACTAATGGGAGAGTACTGATCTAATAATCCCTCCCGAGAGGGTGGCAGGAGAGACCAAGAGCTCACAGTTTTAGGACAGAAGTCCATTAAGGGTGGTTCTGCCAAAGGAAAGATGTCGTTTGGCATGGACATCGAGGGCACAGTGTTTAACGAAAGTATGCACTGAGCTCCAGGTAGCCACATTGCAAATATCTGCAATGGGTACGTTTCGGATTTCCGCCAGAGATGACGCGACCGCTCTAGCAGAGTGAGCGTACACACTGCCCTCCAGCTAAACCTGCGCCATGGAATAACAGTGGCGAAGGCACGCCACTAGCCATGCTGAGATACATCTGATAGTGACAGGTTGACCCAGCCGGGTCTCGCTTAAGGAAACAAACAGTTGTTGAGCTTTACGAAAGTCTTTTGTTCTATCTAGATAGAAACGCAAAGCTCTCTTGACATCCAAGGAATGAAGAGAACATTCTCCTTCATTTTGGAAGTCCTCAAAGTAAGAGGGAAGGACCAAAGGTTGGTTTAGATGGAATTCCAAAACAACCTTAGTAAGAAATTTAGGATAGGTTCTAAGGACTACTTTGTCTTTATGGAACACAGTATACGGAGGGTCTGTGACCAAGGCATGTATCTCAGAGACCCTGCGGGCTGAGGTAATGGCCACCAGGAAGGCCATTTTCCAGATGAGAAATTTTAGCTCACAGGTAGCCAGAGGTTCGAAAGGTTTCTGAGTGAGCATGTCTACCACAAGATTAATTGTCCCAGGCTGCGACTGGACATCTTATAGGAGGTCTGATATGCAGAATTCCCTTAAGAAACCTCTTAACCACAGGTAACTGAGCCAGTGACAAGGAAAGTACTGGCTCATGATAAGCTGAAATGGCACAAAGGTGAACTCTGACTGTAGAGTACTGCAGACCTGAATTTGAGAGGTCTAAGAGGTACTCCAAAATTTTATCTGGTGGGCAGGAAAAGGATTTAAGAGGATTGCACACATTAGAACGGCAACTTCCATTTGGCTGTGTAAGTTTTCCTAGTGGCTGTTTTTCGTGCAGCTAGAAGAATATCTGAAACCCTGGAGACATTGAACCTGTTCACTTCTATCTCTTCAGGAGCCAAGCGTGAAGGTGAAGCAACCTCAGGTTGGGATGAATAACAGGCCCCTGAGTCAAGAGGTTCGTCTGAAGGGGAAGTGGTTTCGGCGGAGCTGCCGACATACTGTTGAGTAGTGGAAACCACATCTGTCGAGGCCAGGAAGGAGCAATGAGGATCATTTTGTCCCCCTGGGATTCGAACTTGAGAAGTACCCTCTGAATTAGAAGAAGAGGCGGAAATGTGTATAGAAAGCGTTTTGTCCACTGCATCCTGAACGCATCCTGACAGAAAATGCCAGGCCCTGGATTTCTGGAGCAGAAGAGAGGCAGTTTTGTGTTGAGTGGGGATGCAAAAAGGTCCAGGTCTGGAGTTCCCCACTCTGCGAATATTGACTGAACTACGGCTGGGTTGAGAGACCATTCGTGAGGATCTGTCTGTCCTGCTGAGGCGATCTGCCAGTTCGTTCTGCACTCCTGGCAGGTAGACCGCTTGAATTAGAGACTTGTGCTGCAAGCTCCATTCCCACACTCTCATCGCTTCGCTGCATAAGGGGTAAGAGTGAGCACCGCCCTGTTTGTTGATGTAATACATCACTGCTTTGTTGTCCATTTGAAGGAGAATGTTCTTGTGACAGAGAATGTCCTTCAAAGCCCGGACTGCATAAAGGATGGCTCTCATTTTTAAGACATTTATGTGAAGCTGGGACTCGACCTGAGTCCATGTACCTTGAGTGTGGAGAGCCTGACAGTGAGCTCCCCACCCCATCAGGGACGCATCTGTGGTAATGGAAATCTGATGATCCAGAGGAGCAAAAGGATACCCTTCTAGGAGATTGTTCTCTTGCAACCACCAGGTGAGCGACCTCTTTAGAGGTTCCGTCACCTTGATGAGAAAGGACTGCGGGTGAGTGGTTGGGGACCACTGAGTACTGAGCATCCACTGAGAAGTTCTCTTGTGAAGGTGTGCTAGGGGTACAGTGAACACCAAGGATGCCATGAGAACCAGCATCCGTTGCATCGAGAGAGCTGGAACCGAGTTGCTCTCCCGATGTGACAGGCCATCTGAAGGATATCGCTCCTCCTGTCCTCTGAAAGAAAAGCCTTCGCACAGGAGGTGTCCAGAAGAGTTCTTATAAAAGGAGCCTCTGGGAGGGCTGCAGCTGCAATTTTTTGAGGTTTAGCAGGACTCCCATGGATGTGAGAAAGTGTGAAGCCGTGGCTATGGCGTCCAGAGTTCCCTGCCTGGAAGGACTTGCCAGAAGCCAATCGTCCAGATAAGGGAACACCTGTATTCCGATCTTTCTGAGATGCACTGCGAGAACTGAACAACACTTTGTAAAAACTCGTGGCGCCGAGGACAGCCCAAAGGGCAGGACTCTGAACTGATAATGCTGTCCCAGAGCCACACACCTTAGGAATTTGTGATGCTTTGGGTGAACAGAAATGTGCTGGTAAGCATCCTGCATGTGTAGGGAGGCTAACCAGTCGTGTTGATGAAGCAAAGGTAAAAGGGTTCCTAGTGAAATCATTTTGAATTTCTCCTTGGGCAGAAATTTGTTTAGTTTTCTGAGGTCCAAAACGTGTCGCATATCCCTGGTTTTCTCTGGAAACAGAAAGTAATGGGAGTAGAATCCTGTGTTCCGTTGATGCAGCAGAACTACTTCTACTGCCCTGTTGTTCAGAAGGCCCTGTATCTCGGCGGCGAGAAGGTCTGACTGAAGGGTTGACAGCTTGGGCTGTCATTTGGGAGGACGATCTGGAGGGGTCTCCACAAGATTGAGTGAATACCCCTCGCGGATTATCTGGAGGACCCATTTGTCTGAGGTTATGGACTTCCATTGATTGTAGAAGTCGTCAGACAAACTCCCACCCGCTGAGGAAGAGTCCTCCTCAGGCAGCTGAGGTGGGACTTGACCAACAACTCAGAAGGTGGTGCTGGGCTTTGGGTCCTTGTGCCTTCTGCTGCATTTTCTTTTGAGGCTGGGGGCTTGGTTTTCATGAAAACTTCCTCTGCCTGTGAATCGAAAGGACTGACGGTTATGGAACTGCTTATTAACACCTCCAAGAGGGATAGGAGGAGGTCGAGCCAACTTAATGGCTGACCTAGTCTTTGTGTAGCTTCTAGAGTCTGTTCTACTTGAGGCCAAAGAGATACACACCATCAAAAGGCAACGCCATTACCTGCTGCTGCGTCATTCAGTGAAACCTGAAGTGTGCAGCCAGGAATGACATGGTACAAATGCCGCCGCCGGAAGCAGTATCGAAGCATCCACAGCCACTTTAACCTGCTGGTTGTTGGATTCAATACCCTGGTAATGGTTTGAAGTAGCTCTGACTTTGTGTCCGATTCCGGTAGAGCTTCAACCATTTGTTTGAGTGAGTGCCAAAGGATATACTCATATTGAGAGAAATAGCCTTGGTAGCTGCCAATACGCATACCCAGGGTGGAAGCAGCAAGACTCTCTTACCTAAAGTGTCTATCTTACGAGATTCTTTGTTAATAGGTCGAGCTGTAGTAGTCTGGGGAAGGACGACCTTATTCTCTGCCAAAACTACAACAGGATCTGCAAAGGCTTGGGACGCCAAAATGGGTCGATCTTGGGGCTGAGTATTTCCTATCTATGGATTTAGCCACCGAAGGAATGAGAGCAGGATTATTCCATACCATTTGAGACAGCGTCTCAAAGGAGGGCTGTACCGGAGGAGTCAAATCCGTAGGGATCTCCGGAACATGGAGGTATTGGAGTCTTAGCAATTTCCCAGGATCGATGTCTGTAGTTTGGAGAGAAAGAGTGGAAATCAAGTTTTTCAGCAGAGACTTAAAAGACAGGTCCTCGACCACAGGCTCTGCAGCAGGAATAGATCCTGTTCCTTCCACTTCATCACCCAGTCTAAGGTCTGGGTCAGGCTCAGTGTCATCTCCTGAGAGTCCAGGAGGGACTGCATGGACAAGAAAGGAGTGAAAATCAGAGGGAAATGAGGAAGGAAAGGGTTAAAGGAGGAGTCCTGAAGGTGGATGATGCCCTAAGAACCCCAGTACGCAGAAACACACAGCGTCGACAAAGCGCATGGCGCTGAGGACAGCTCCGAGAAGCCACAAGGCACCAAGAGGCTGGATGGCACCGCGATGCCACATGGCGCCAAAGCGCACGGTGCCGACGACGGCGCCAGAGAATTCAAACGCGCCGAGGACAGCGCTCAAAGACGATCAGCGCAGAAGACGGCACTAAGCATGCCATCGACACCGACAGCATCGAAACACCCCAAGACCCCAAAAACAGGATTTGAGGAGAAGGGAGGAAGAAGAGCAGGAAATAGAGGCATCCAGTGTGGCCCCTGAGCCGCAGCCATATTTTGGGGGCACCTAAGCTGAGTCGACGGCACCGAAGACAGCGCCACGTGACCAGGGAGGCTCAATCGCCTTCCTGGTCTCCCAAAGCAAGGCCCCTGAGTGACCGGGCCAGGCAGCTGGATCAACCTCCGAGCCCACTGTCCATAAGAGCAGCCCACTGATAAAACTGCTCATCTGAAGACCTACCAGAGGCGGGGTAGGGCTCCGATGTCGAAGACGTCTGCTACCAGAAACAGACTCGAAGGAGGATCAGCAACTAGCTCAATAACTGACCGTCTCGTGCAGACATATCAGAGGCGACCTCGAGTGATGCCTTCTTTTTCGACCTGTGGGCCGAAGAGCTCGAGGCCGAATAGTGCCAAGAATGAGACTGTTTATGTTTATGCTTTCGAGGGGACCGCCCGCCCCCTCGGGCATTGGACTGACCGTTGTCAGACCCAGCCCGGCTGACTGAACAGCTTTCATACCAAGTCTCCCTACCGTCACCTGACCCGCTCATGGTCGACTCCGTCAAAGTAGGCTGAGACTTCTTTGTAAATAAGAATAAACTAAGCAATACTTATTCGAGATATTACTACGAAACAACAAAACTGAAAACTATGCTGCTAGTTTGAAGTTCGACTCCCGGCGGGCGAGCGACGTCGTCACTGAAGCGCACTCGACAGGAAAAGAGGAAAGTACAGTTACGTAAGAACTTACCGTAACAGTAGATCTTCGAGAACAGCTCTTGCAGCAGGTAACACCATTAGGACTGAAGCCGGCAGGCGGCAGGACCCCAAGGAATTCTTCTAGCTAGCTAACTTCAGCGGAGACCGCTTCCGACGCCGGTCCCACGCCAGGCGTAGTACATAAGGGGGCGGTCCCACCAGATTCCCCAGTTCTCCCGCCGGAGACTTCCGGCCACAGGACGACATCAGAATAGGAGACCGAGGATCCACCATCAGAAGACAAAAGGGCGCAAGCCCCTGCTCAAGGCTCGGTAAGCCATGCCTCCTCCAAGGGGCAAGGTGGGCGGGAAGGTACCTGCTGCAAGGGTTGTTCTCAAAGATCTACTGTTACGGTAAGTTCTTACGTAACTGTACTATCTTACTTCGAGATACAGCTCTTGCAGCAGGTAACACCATTAGGACTGATTCCCAAGCAATAACGCTTGTAAGTATTCTGGGAGGAGGAAACTAAGAGAATCCATCCAAGTCCTGACTCTAGGACAGGAGACCCTGTAGCACAGCCAGGCCGAAACGGCTCTTCTTGCGTGAAGCAATGTCCAGGCTGTAATGCCTGATAAAAGTATGCACAGAGCTCCAAGTAGCTGCAGCACAAATGGCAGAGGAGGAGGACGTTGCGTGCTGCAAAGGGTAGGCCACCCCTAGTGGAATGGCCCCGGACTGTACCGGAGGGACTTCTGCTTAGCATCATAGCAGTATGATATACACTGGACAAGCCAGCGAGAAAGGGACTGCTTCGATACTGGTTGGCCCATCATCCTCTCAGCGAAGGAAACGAAGAGTTGCTCCGACTTGCGAAGCTGTTTAGTCCTGCACAGGTAATACCTAAGACAGCGGTGAACATCCGGGGTGTGGAGCAGCGCTTCTCCTCTATTAACATATTTAGGGAAATATACAGGGAGGTCAATGTCCTGATTGAGAGTGAGTGCAGAGATCACCTTAGGCAAGAACTTAGGATTCGTCCTCAGGGATACCCTGTCCTGGTGGAAAATCAAATAAGGTTCCTTACACATGAGAGTGTGAAGCTCACAGATTCTCCTTGCTGACGTAACAGCAACTAAAAATAACGTTTTCCATGACAGGAAGCCGCATGCAATCCGGCAGGTTCAAAAGGAAGCGTGGAGTCGCTCAGGACAAAGAGTAAATCTCAGGGAGGAACAGGGTCCCAATGGGTGGCCCATGTGCAAATACAATTCTCTCAGAAAATCTTGAGAGGCGCCAAGTTGCGCTTACTGTGCGCCTGTCCCACCGGGAAGTGGTGAAATAGTGCAGAGGTGCACCTTAATAGAGGAGTAGGCGAGACACGAATGGAAAAGGGACAGCAGGTATTCTAGCACCGCTTTCACCGGGCAACCTAAAGGGGAAAAGCCGCGTGCTTGCGACCACAGACAAAAACGGCGCCATTTCATGGCGTACGTCGCATGCGTTGCCGGCTTTCTGGCTGCGGAAAGGACTTCCGCCACCTCTTGCGAGACCCCGTGTCGCAAAATGGCTATGTCTCTAGGAGCCAAGCATGCAGGTTCAGTAAGCGTAAGTCCGGGTGGACTAGAGAACCTTCCTCCTGAGACAAGAGATGGGAGCTGAAAGGCAACGGAATTGGAGGTTCCGGGACAGCTGCGTTAGCAAGGGAACCAGATCTGTCTGGGCCAGAATGGGCTACCAGGATCATTGTTGCATGCTCCTGCGCGTTTGAGAAGAACTCTCTGGATCAACAGGAAGGGAGGAAAGCGAGAGGAATCTGTCCGCCCAGGAGAGGGACAGCGTCTCGCCAGAAAACACCAGGCCCTGGATCTAGCGAGCAAAAATTGGGCAGTTTGCATTGGACGGGAAGAATAAGTCCAGTTCTGGAGTGCCCCATCAAAGAAACAGATCCTCTGCGACCCCTTGAAGAAGTTCCACTCGTGGACTCTGGCCTGGGTGACTCAGGCCGTCTCGCGATTGTGTTGTCCACTCCGAGGAGCGTGAACTGCAATCATGTTCGCGTGTCCAATTACCCAATCTCCACGGCTTCCTGCAAAGGGGGTAAGTGCGCCTCCTTGTTTGTTGAGGTAATACATCACCGCCGTGTTGTCTGTCGAAGCAGAAGAGTGCAGACAGGATTTCTGACTGAAAGGCCTGCAGGTAGAGGACCGCCCTCATCTCCAGCACGTTGATGTGGAGGTGGGCTTCCTGCGGGTCCATGTTCCTGGGACCTCACCCGTTCAAGTCGCTCCCACCCTAGCCCTGAGGCGTCTGTGGAGAGGATTATCTCCGGGGACGGCGCTGTAAACGGGACACCTGCAGAAAGTGTCCCTGGGTCTAGCCACCATTGCCAGTCTCGAATCACGGCATTTGTGATTCTGACTGGATGCTGCATGTGGTCTTGCCTTTGGTCCCACTGCACCTTGAGCATCCACTGAGTTACCAGCATGTGGAGCCTTGCCAAAGGGACAGTCGGAATGGCCGCAGCCATGTGTCCGAGCAGACGAAGGACCAGCCTGGCAGGGACAGTCTTCTTCGCCGAGAGATCCCTGATGAGGGATCTGATGCGTTCCGCTCTGTCATCTGGGAGAAATGCTTTCCCCTGAACGGTGTCCAGAACTGCGCCTATGAACTGCAGCTTCTGTGACGGTACGAGGAGAGACTTCTCGTAGTTGATTATAATGCCCAGAGACTGGAACAAGTCCTGAGTGCTCTGAATAGCCAGCAACAACGCCTCTCTGGAGGCGGCCATGAGAAGCCAATCGTCCAAGTACGGGAACACATAGTGGCCCTGTCTCCTTAAGGACGCTGCCACGACTGCCATGCATTTGGTAAAGACCCTGGGGGCCGATGACAGTCCGAACGGAAGGGCCCGGAACTGAAAATGGTAGCCGAGGAACTCGAAGCGCAGGAGCCTCCTGTGCGCTTGAGCCACAGGGATGTGCAGGTAGGCGTCCTGCACATCTAGGGACGCTAAAAAGGCGTCCTGCTTCAGCATGGGAATGAGGCCCGGAAGGGTCACCATACGAAATTGTTTGTAGGTGACCGACGTATTTAGGTCGCTGAGGTCCAAGATTGGACGGAGGTCACCTGTTTTCTTGGGAACCAGAAAGAAGTGGGAATAGTATCCGGAATCTATCTGGTTCTCTGGAACATACTCCACCGCTCCCTTCTGCAGGGGCGTGAGTATTTCTTGCCTGATAAGCAATCTGTGCTGACCCGAGTAACGGGAGAGCAAAGGAGGCCTCGAGGGTGGCATGTCTGCGAATTCTATAAAGTGGCCTTTTCGACTAACTGAAGAACCCACCTGTCGGTGGTAATGGACTGCCATCCTGGCAGGTAATTAGCAATACGACCCCCAACCTTGATGTCCCGTTGATCCTGAGGGGCGGGGGCCGGGAAGGAGTCAGGCTGTGGCGGCGGAGGGAGCCGCTGGCTGAGCCAGCTTAGCTGGGCGCTGACTTCTGCCAGCGGGCTGTCTTCCCTGGGCTCTGCGGGAACCGGAGCCCCTCTGTAGTGGACCAGTGCGGGACTGTTGTCTCTGTGTCCGTCCACGAAAATGGCTTTGGTTCCTACGAAAGGAACTAAGCTTTGGTCGGTACATTGCCTGGACCGACCTCACTGCCTTCCCGGCCTCTTGGAGCTTGGTGAGAACCTTCTCAGAGGGTGCACCAAAGAGAACTTCTCCTTTGAAAGAGGCGTCCATGATGTTCTTGGGCGTCCGGTAAATCGGAGACCTGCAAGCCATGAGTGTCTCGGGCCTCCGCCTGAGCTGCCGCTCTGGCCGAGGAGTCCAGCGGAGTCATACGCGGCTACGCCTTTACCTGGGTTCCACGTCCGAACCCATACGGAGGAGCTGCAACATCTCCTCCTTCTGCTCACCTTCTGGCAATTTCTCTGCCAGATCCAGTCCCTGTTCCCACAAAGCATTTTGGAACTGCACCATGTGGGTCAAGTAGTTCAGGGATCTGATGGCGCAGGTAGCGGAAGCGTACGTGCACCTGCTCATAGCGTCCAGCTGTTTGGACTCCGGGTCCGGTGGCAGGGTGCTCAAATGTTGCGGTCTCTGGGACCGGTCATGAGATGCTGTTATGACCAGAGAGTCGGCCAGAGGATGTTGAGCCAAGTACTGGTCCTCCTTAGGAGCCTTGTATAGGTGGTCAGCTTTCTTCAGCATCGATGGGAGCGAGTGTGGACGCTTCCACGCTGCCTTGGTGACGTCCACAAAAGTGTCCACCAAGTGTGGTACCACCACAGGCTTGGGATCCTTCTGCCGAAGATATCTAGCAAGGCGTAATCTCTCGGGGTCTAACACTTCCGCATCTCAGCCCATGTTCTCTTGGATATGTCTCATGATTTCCAAGAACGATGGGTCATCCGGAAGAGATTTAGGAAGTTCACGTGGGTCCGGAGAGGGGATCGGAAGGGGAGAGAGGAATCTGGATCTTGACGAGGACTCCGATCCTGTATCCTCCGTCGAAGGCGAACGTCGTCGTCTTCTGGGTCTCTTAGGACTGGGTGACCCTGAAGAGGATCTGACGGCAGGTCTCTATCTGGTCTTCCCTTGGAGGGTCCGAGGCTGCGGGGGTACTGCCCACTGCCCCGGATGGGGAAGGGCGAGGGCCGGAGGGGTCGGAGGTGGCGGAGGAGGAGGAGGAGGTGAAGTGGGAACCACATCCTTTTTAATGGTATCCCACCAGTAGGTAAAGAGCTCCTTCACCTCAGAGAAAGAAAGGCCCGACGACGGACCAGGCGCCGGTGGCCGGTCGTCTGGTTCCGGCGTCGGCTCCTCAGGGGCCTCAGGTTGCAGGGAGGGTTCCCTTGGAGGCTCGACAGGACCGGGTTCGCCCATCTGGTCCTCTGGCTGCATCAGTTCCTCCTCCGTGATAGTCTCCTGACCAACGTCGGTAGGAGGCGTCGGGGTCCTCTTCTCGACTCGTGCGGATGTCGGCCCTCCTGCCGACGACCGAGAGGGCGAAGGCCTGACCGGCGACGGGCATCTGGTCGGTGGCTCCTGGGACCTGTGATGAGGGGCCGACGGCTTCTTGAGCGAGGTAAGCTCCTTGGTCTTCCACTGGGGAGGAGGAGGCAAGGAGGCAGACCTGACGTCGGGTTCGGAATGGCAGGAACCCGACTTGCGGTGATGATGATGGTCCCCAGACCTAACCAGGGCTTTGGAAGAAGAGGACGAAGAGGGCCTGGAGGTCTTGGCCTGTGAGGAGGAAGAGGAGCCCGAAGGTTTCTTCACTGCAGCGGAGGGAGGCTGAGAGTGGGCCCGGGATGGTGAACAGTCGGACCGAGAGCCGGAACTACGGGAGTCGGAGGCCATAGACGGGGACCTGGATGGAGCCTTCTCCCTATGCTTCTCAGAATGTTTCCGGGCTTTCTCAGCAGAACTCCCTTGAGGTGTCCATGGCCTTAACTTTCTCCTCGAGCAGGAACGCCTGCAGAACCTTCTGGCGGTGGATCCGGGTCCGGCTGTTAAACCCCTGGCAGAAAATACAGGACCGGGTGTCGTGGTCTGGGCCTAGGCACCGGACCCAGGCCGAATGCGGATCCTTGAACGGGATTTGCTTCCCACAGGCGCACTTCGAGGGATGGCCTTCAACGGAGGTTGGAGAGGACATCAGACAGTGACTTAGCCGAAAAAATGAACTTTTTCCCTGAAGGAAGAACTTGACCACGCGTCACGCGCTAGAAACGATCCGAAAGGTCGAGACATGCAAGTCGACGGCGGGAAAAGAACTGGGGAATCTGACGGGACCGCCCCCTTATGTACTACGCCTGACGTCGGAGGCGGGACCGACGTCGGGGCAGTCCCCGCGAAGTTAGTAGCTAGAAGAATTCCATGGGTCCTGCCGCCGCGGCTTCAGTCCTAATGGTGTTACCTGCTGCAAGAGCTGTATCTCGAAGTAAGATCTGAGGTGGTTGGAAGGTTGACGCCGAGATATTCATTACCGCACGAGCTGAGGCTCGCGGTGCTGCTCCTCACGGCTCCGTCTCAGGCGCCGACCTTATAACAGAAACAAACGAAGTTTGCTCCAGATGGGTCCTAGTGCCTCCGGCGCAGATCCCATTAGTGTGAATGAGTGGTGGAGACTTATGTCCAGGAAGATCATGGCTTACTGCTTGTAAACACCTAGCTCTGTGCTCCAGAAATAATAAACTGAGGCGGGTACAATTTAATTTCCTACACCAGGCCTACTTCACCCCAGTCAAACTGAATCTTTTTGACCCAGCTAAACCAGATACATGTCCTAAGTGTGTGATGGCCAGGGGAGACTTCATACACCTCGCTCTGATGTGCCCTCATGTTGCCCCCTATTGGCATGAGGTCCACTCAATTATGTGCCGGGTACTGAAAACCCATCTCCCAAAAAGTCCTACTGAACTGCTCTCCTTGGAGCGGATCAGGACCATCCTACTCACCGGGAAATTAATACATTATGGTCCCTAGCTCTTATCAATGTCAAAAAAAACATTGCACAGGCGTGGATGGCTCCCTCCTCACCCACTATACAGCAATGAGCCAAGAATCTGAGGTCCTGCATGTCAATTGAAAAATCCAGATATGCAGCATCTGGCCAACTGGAGGATTTTAAAGGCTTATGGGGTCCTCTTATTACTGCAATAGTAAATATTTTTCCTATATGAATGGAGCATTTGGTTTGGGTATACAAGGAGGGGCAATGTACAACAACCCACTATAAAATAATTAAATGCATGTAGGTTAAGTTCCATGGTAGCTGTACTTAGGCAGCTTTGTTGTCTGATATGAACTACACTTAATATCCAACCTATCTGACTACCTCAAAACAAAACACTGATGGTGCTGTGTGATATTGTATTTAACATCTGACATCTGTAACTGTATGATGACTGTGTCACTTTTACCCTAGTCTTAATAAAAACTATGTTGACGACAAAAAAAACAAAACATCCAAACTGCGAAGTCCTCTTTCACCAGAAGTGGAGTGCTCAGTGAAAAAGGCAGGTAGGGTAATGGATTAAGGTGGAAATCAGAAACCACTTTTGGGAGGAATTTTCTATTTGTCCTTAGGACTACCTTATCCCTATGGAATTAAATGTAGTCCTGTTCAATGCAGAGAGCCTGAAGCTCACGGATTCTTCTTGCAGAGGTCACTGCCACTAAGAGAACTGTTTTCCATGTGACATATTTTAGGTGCGCTGAAGACATGGACTCAAAAGGAGGTCCCAAGAGCTTAGCTATGCACACACTGAGGTCCCATGCTGACACCGGTTCCTTGTGAGGAGGATGCAAATGGGCTAGACCCTTAAACAACCTCCTAAAGACAGATTCTGGGGCCATTGTTACCCTTGCTCCAGCAGAAATGTAAGCAGACACTGCGGCCAGGTGAACCTTTAAGGTGCTGGGCTGCAGTCCCAGGGAATGCAAATGTGAAAGATTGTTGAGAACAGCTGATACCCCAGGCTGTATTGGCACCAGTTTTCTAGCTGAACACTAGACGGACAACCTTTTCCATTTTGAAGAAGGTTTTCTTAGTGGAGGGTTTCCTGTACCCTCTCAGAATGTCTAACACCGCTTCAGAGAGGTGTTAACTAGCATATTCTAGGTCCTCAACAGCCAAGCTTTGAGATTGAGAGACCTGAGGTTCAGGTACAGCAGGGTTCCCTGGTTGAAGGTTAACAGGCTGTGCCTCTGAGGGAGGTGTACTGGTTTGGCTACAGACACGGAGAGCAGAAGAGAGTACCATGGCTGCCTGGGCCAGTCTGGAGCTATCAAGATTAGAGATGAGTTAATGGATCTGAGCTTGAGCAGTACCCTGAATACCAGGGAAAGTGTGGAAAAGCATACAGGTGCTTCCCTGACCAATCCAGAGCCAGGACATCAAGAGGCAGTGTACCTCGATCTGGTGGCCTACAGCAATAGTGTGGCAGGTGGTGGTTCTGGTGGGATGCAAACAAGTCTATTTGTGGAGTGCCCCACCTCCTGAAGATCACCTGCACCACTTGTCTGTTCAGAGTCCATTCCTGATGGGTCCGACTGATTCGACTCAAGGCATCTGTCAGGGTATAGTCTTTTTCTGGGAGATGGACTGCCTGCAGGGATACTCCCAAGGAGTAAGCCAGGGTCCAGATTGTCATGGCTTCTGTGCAGAGAAGGCCTGACCTGGTGCCTCCCTGCTTGTTTATGTAGTACATTCTGGTGGCGTTGTCTGTTCTAACAGCCACCTTCCTTGCACCAATCCTGAAAAGCTTCTAGTGCCAGAAACACAGCTCTGAGTTCTAGCAAGATTATGTGCTGGAGGGACTCTGCAGCTTACCAGATACCCTGGGTTGTGTGATCCCCAAATAAGCACCCCAACCCAGGAGAGATGCATATGTTGTGAGAACAACTGATGGAGACTCTCTGAAAAGTAACCCCCTCTATTAAGTTGGGTTACTTCTTCCACCACTGGAGTGCTTGTAACAAAGTCCTTGATACTGGAATGGGCTTTGAAAGAGGGTATTTTCCCTAACTCCAGTGAGCCCTGAGGTGGAACTGGATATCCCTCATTTGGAAACTGGAGCCCAAGACTGTGCCTGTGGCTGCAGCCATATGGCCCAGTAGCTGTAGAAACTGCCTTGCAGTTCGTTTGTGCAAGATGAATGAATTTGCAATCAGCTGGAGATTTCTGACCCTGTCCAGAGGCAGGCAGGCAGGCCGCCCTGCCCTGCAGGGTACTGAACTCTGCACCTATGAACTACACAACTTTTGCAGGAATGAGGACTGAGTTTTGTGACTGATCAGGAACCCCAAGGACTCCAGGAGCCCTTGAGTGGTCTGTAGATATTGTCTGACTTGGATTGGTGATCTCCTACCACCAGCCAGTCTTCCAAGTCTGGGAACACTGTGACCCCCTGCCTTCAATGGTGTCCCACAACTGCTGACAGGCACTTTGTGGACACCGCTAGGCCAAAGAAAGGCCAAAGGGTGGGTTGAAAACTGGTAATGGCCTGAAGGAGTCTGAGCCTGAGATATTTTCTGTAGGACTCCCTTGTGAGGATGTGGAAATAGACATCTTTTAAGTCTAGGGATGCCAACCAGTCTCCTTTTTGAAGTACTGGCAGAATCAATGCCAGAGTTACCATTTTGAACTTTGGTTTTTCCAGAAGCTTGTTTAGAGCTCTGAGGTCCAATATGGGCCGCCACTCCCCATTTTTCTTTGTGGTGAGAAAGTACCTGGAGCAAAAACCCCTTCCTCTGAGGTTGGTTGGGACAGGTTCCACTGCTCTTAGCAGTAGCAGGTTTTGAACTTCTGCCTCCAGCAGTTTCTTTTCTGCTAAGGAGGGTGCACTGAAAACCCTGTTTTTTTGAGGAGGAAGGGATTTAAAGTTTAGAGACAAACCCTGACTCACTACCTCCAGGACCCACTGTCTGTGGCGATGCTTAGCCAAGCCTGGAGGAAGTGAGACAGTCTGCCTCTGACAGGGAGGGAGGAGGCAGCCTGTGCGGGCATGTCAGGGTGTTTGTTTTTCTTGAGACTGAGGCTGGGCCTATGACCCTCGCCTACAGCCCCTTCTACCCCTGCCCCCGGAGTACCTTTATTGTGGGTACTGCTGGTACTGGGGTGTGGCCATTGGTTGGAAAAAGGGCCTAGTGTGGAAGGACCTGCCCTGGCCCCCCTTTCCATAAGGCTTGGTGGATGGTGAAGCCTTCTCTTTATTAGAGTTGCTTTTGTATGTAGCCTTGTACTTATCCACCTTTTCATATAGGGCCACTGTTGATTCTCGAATAGAGCATTTCCTTCTAGAGTGAAATCAAGAGCCTCTGAATGGGTGTCATGAGTCAGATTTGTGGCCCGTAGCCAGGCAAATCTCCTCTTGGCTACCGTGTTTGCCATCCAACTGGCTGCAGTGTCATTTGTATCAGCAGCCATTTGGAACTGGTATTTAGCTCCTCTAGCCCAAACCTAGCAGTTTCTGCTAGAGTGTCAGACAGGGGTGAGGGGCTTTCTAAGCCATGGCCAAACTGACTGCCACAAGGATGTCTGGTACTGGGCAGCGAGGCCTGAAAATCTGCTTGTCGAGGGATTAAGAAGCTGACCGGTACCCCTTCTTTGCCATACTGTCTATTTTCCTAGAGTCCTTGTCTGGTAGGTGTGATGCCAGAGGGACCTAGCCTTATCTGAGCTGCTGCCTGCACAACCCCAGATGATCTGGATAGGAAAGAGAAACTCTGTCCCTTCCTCTCCATCTGATATTTTTGTCCATCCTCTTGTCGGGAGAGAGACAGAATTAGGGTTTGAAGTAGTTTCAGAGCATCTTTTGAAAACTTATTTACAGGAAGGAGGAGCGCTCTGGTGGGGGTTAGCACCATCATTTCTAAATACACCACCTCCTCTTCAACCTGAATCTCCTTCCTTGTGGTGATGTCTACTACATCAGCAGTAAAGTAAAATGTGAGGCGTAATCTTTGGATGTTCTGGGAGGAGAGCCAAAATCCTGCTCAGGGGATGCCTCAGGTTCAATGGGTTCCCCTTCCTCCTCCTCACATTCACTGTATTCTTCCTCTTCAGTGAAGGAAGATCTGCCCATGCTGCCAGGCTGTCCACAGGGGTCTGGGACAGGTGGCTGCTGATCAGTGAGGCACTGAGGCCTTGCAATGCCTGAATTACCCTGAAGCCTGGGCAATTTCTTGGGGAGAAAGCATAGTGGAGGTAGGCACAGAAATACAGGTTACTCACCTGTAACAGGAGTTCTTAGGAATGGTATATGTTGTTCATCCACACTCATTGGCAGGTATCCTTGCCGCTTTAAATCTTGCCGGAGGTCTTCAAGCTTGCTCCTCCCTCCACGGGTGGTATAACTCGGCTCCGCCCCATGGCGCCAGATCTGGCCGCTGGAAGCTCGGTTGTCAAAGCCGGGGAGGTGAATTGGGTGGTATGTGGATGAACAACATATACCATTCCTAGAACTCCTTTACAGGTGAGTAACCTGTATTTCTAGGGACATGGATATGTTGTTCATCCACACTTGTTGGCAGACTCTAGCAGTTCTCAGGAGGAGGAGGGAGGCAAGGCACTCTAATGCCATGGAAAGAGAGCTGGAGAACCGAGGCCCAAAACCAGCATCCCGGCGTGACTCAAGGTCGATGTGGTAATGGGTAATGAAGGTGTTTGCTGACTTCAGGTAGCAGCCCTGCAGATTTCCTGGATAGGGGACGTCCCTGGAAGCAGCCACCGTTGCAGCAGTATGGCGGGTAGAATGAGCTCTTATCCCTCTGGGAGGCTCCATGCCACGCCAACATACGAGATCTATGCAGGAGGTTACTCACCTACTTATCGTCCACTTGGCTGCAGGTCTGCCAGATCGCGGCTTCAGCGTGGGTGACAAACAGCTGGCGAACTTCTCCCAATTTCAGCCGTGCGCTCCCTTATAATAAGCGGCGCCCTTCTAGGGTCGAGTATGGAGCCTATTGAGCCTCCGAGGTGTGATTGGGGTAGAACACCGGCAAGTCAACACCTGGTTAAGGTGAAACTCCGACACCACCTTGGAAGGAATTTGGGTGGGAAGCAGGACAACTTTGTCCCCTGTGGAAGACCAGGTAAGGACCTCGATGGAGCGCCTGGAGCTCTCCCATCCTTCTGGCTGACGTGATAGCCACCAAGAAGGCGGTCTCCACGACAGGTGAGAGCACACCTGTGCATAGGGTTCAATAGGCTTGCCCATGATCTTCCTGTTGTCAGCCTGTATATAGCGGAAGAGTCTCCACAAATGGAGCAACATTACTTCTAAACAACTTTTAAAATTCCCCAGGAGACCATCAGTCCTTGGACACTTTAAGTTCCTAATTAAGAGTTCCAACTTGGCATCCCCAATCGGTCGATTGAGTTCTTAGCCTGCTCTTGAGAAACTGAGGATATGTAATCCTGAAAAAATTCCTAGTCCGAGCTGCTAAATGGTTGGGTCCCCTATTTATATAGCATAGAGTAATAATCCTGGAAGAATTTGCTATTCCTATAGTTTCTTTTCACTTTATTGTGGCAATGGATGGCACTGCCTGTACTGTTGCCCTACTCTGCTGGGCCATTAGTCTCCTGACTAAAAGTCTTAGGACATAGGTCCCCCCTTCATAACACTTTTGCCTCAAAAATAATAATTTTTGTTCTATGGCATAGTCAAGTATATTCTGAGACTTGCTCTCAGTTTTTCAAATCCTGTCCTTTCCTTATTCACTTTAATTTGTTGTTGTGCTTCAAAGTGTTAATCAGAACTAACAACTTTTTTTTTTTAGCATCACTCTCTTTTTTCTAACTAGACCATTAGGTAATTTCCCTCTAAGGACTTCCTTTAAGGTGTCCCAAAGAATGGCAGCGAGTCATCAGGTCAGGGCCAGATCAAGCTTTAAGGGGCCCTGGGGCACTCAATAACTTAGGTGGCCATGTAAAAGCCCAACTTTTCATACCAAAATGTTTTATCTTTAGGCAGCATTTACCAGACATTGTTTAATAACCACCAACAACCACACGTGTCAGGAGACTACCCCATCATTCACGGAAAAAAGTAACTTGAGGTACAACACCCTGTCATGTTGTCATAGTTTGTAATGTTATGTGGCATTGTACATACAAAGACAAGAAAGTCACCAGAACACAGATGCTCTGGGGGTCTAGATGCTCTGTGGTGAGTTTTGGGGCTTTTATTGAAGTAACATCCTCTACCCTGTTCAGAAAAGCAAAATGAAAGCTTTAGAAATGGCTTCCCTCTTTAATCACAGAAGTTTATTTAGAAATAAATTAAACAAAAATAAAACAGTGCTTTACTACCTAAGAAGGTAATAGAAATCCTACTCCAAACAACAATAAAGTTACTGTATGTACCATTGTACAGAAGTGTGCAGTTCAATGTACAAATGCTATGACTCCAAATAAAACAGACTGATGTCATACCTTTATCTGCTCATGGGATATCAAAGGAATGATTAATTCCATTTATTTCAAGTTAGGATCCATGCATGTACACACACATCCAAGTCCCTTTACTCTACTTTGAAAAGCTCAGATCAATTATCTCAGCATAAAAATAAAATACAGATATCAGCTTTCTAAGCCCTTACTGAACTCAAAGCTGTCTGCTGTTGCTTGGCGCTCCTTTGAAACTCCTTAGTTCAGCAGCAGCAAGTTAGAACAGTACATCGATTAATCATGCTGCTAGCGATAAAGTAGCCGTGGCGTACAGATAAGCGCGTGCAAGTGCTACCCTACAGCAAAATGCATACTGAACTAAAAAACCAAAGAAAGAGTGGTTTAAAAAATACTTGCAGATGGAGTTATGCAAAGCTCCTGGTCCTAAGCGCCCTCCTCTATTTTGCAGCAACAGACCAGGTATAGTGCATAACTTACACCGGTCCAAGGTCCAGTCCCAGACTCAACAAAATGGAAAACCTGTCAGTATCATAACGAGGTAGATCACGGTGCTTGCATAGTTAGCCTTCTTCACTTCTTTGTGCCACACAGTGCCAGTTTGTTTTCTAGCAAGTCACCGACCCTAGCTGCAGGCTGCAAATAATGGAGGAGGAAGGTGGGGGGACAAGAGAAATCTTCTGCAATGTTGGCTTGCCAGTGGGCCTATCTGTAGCAGGAGGGTCCGGGGCTTGTGTTTTGTTTTCTTTTAATTAAAAGCCTCTCCCAAAGTCATTTTTTGGTTTGTTTTTTGTTATGGAGCAAGCTGGGGGGTTGATTCACGCTTGACTCATGCGAGAGGGAGCATGATTTAATACAAATCACTTACCAGTACTGTACCACCTGAGGAAGCGGGCCGACGAGAAATCTGCAATGTAGGCTTGCGGGGGCCTATATGTGGCGGGGGCTTGTTTGTTTTAATTTTATTTAACAAATGTGCTTCTTCCAGTCACGCTGCTTTCACAGCATTTTAAGGACAAGCTGCCGGGGCCTATGGAGGAGGTTGACTTATGCTTAACTAAGCGCCATGGCGAGGGGAGGTGGCATGATTTACAAACCACCAGTCCACCTACTAAAGTGTCTCTCACTTCCGACTACTGGGAGGCCAGTCTATGGTGGGGGGCCTGGGGCATTTGCCCCATTTGTCCCCCCCTTAATCTGGCCCTGCTCAGGTCGGTCATTCTCCTTTATGGTTTGTTCCATCGTCTGTGTAACTGACTCCACCACCTCCTTGTCCCGAAGTAAAGATAGGTTTAATCTCCAGAAGGTGTTCTTTCTCACCTCTCCAGAATGAAAGGTCATGAAAATCGGGGCATGATCTGAGAGCAGAAACTCTCCAATTGAGACCTTCTGTACCTGACCCACCGATTACTTGGGGACCATGAAGTAATGTAACCTAGTGTACACTTGGTGCACTGCTGAATAAAAGGTGTATTCCCTCTTTTTCCCCTCAAGGTGGCACCAAACATCTAGTCAACCTTTTTACTCTTTTGGCTGTCCCCTGATCTTTTCGGGGTCTGGGTGGTGGAATCCAATGTGGGATTAAATATTAGGTTCATGTCACCTCCCATATCACCCTCACCTTGAGCCCATTCTTGTAAGGTGATGAGAAACTTCAAGTAAAGTGCTGAGTGTGAGCTCGGGGAAAAGTACACGAAGCCAGTGTTAGTGGTTTGCCCTGAAATGTCCCACGCATCAGGACGTACCTTCCCTCCTTGTCCTCTAGTTCATCTTGTTTTATGAAGCGAGTGTGTTTAGGGATTAAGATTGCTACTCCCCTCCGCCTCCCCCTCCCATATGAGGTAGTTGCACTACTACCGAATCCCATATTACATAACTTAGCGTGCTCCTGTGGGGAAAGGTGCTTCTCCTGTGTTCATATATATATATATATATATATAATAATTAAAAAAAGTCCATCTTCCTCATATACCCCAATATTTTAGCACGTTTAACTGGGCTGGAAGGCATTGCACATTGTATGAACAGAACTTCCTGTCCTAGCCATTATCTTCTCTTAATTCTCCTTTAAATCTGTTCCCCTCAGACCCTCCCACCCACTGTCCCATGCCTTCCCCCCACATCTGCAGGTGTACCATCATCCTCCAGTAAGAGACCCTTAAGAGTTACAAAACTGTCTGCCAACAGGGCAGTAATCAACATCACACAACTATAATAACATCTGAACTTCCTAGGTAGGAAACCTGTAATTACAGGTTTCTTTAGTCTTCCCTTTCCTGTGGCGGGAATTGGAGTTGAGGAGGATTTTGAGTGCCCCAATGGATGGGACCCTCCTGGGGTCGTAGATCTATTATTAGCCCCTCTTAAAATGGACAGCTACATCACGGCATCCTTTATCTTTAAACCTGCACCAGGCATCAAACCCCACTCCCCGCACGAACTTCCTTATTTTACTGTCCCTTTAAATTTTTCACATGACTCAGAAGACATTGTGATTTTATATAGTTTAATTTTAAAGTCCAATACTAAACCTCTGTATTGCATTTCTTATTATAGGGTTCTTCCATTTATGGTAGGGGAGTTACAACCCTGCCTGTCGGTTGCTCTCTCTCTCCCTTCCAAACGGCTTGTAGCAAGCAATGATGGCGTGGTTGGGGACCCAGCCAAAAGGTCTCACAAAAAAAAAAAACAGCGAACAGTTCCCAAATCGCTAGTCTACTAATCAATGATGTTAGGTGAACCCGACACAAAGCGTTGACAATCCAAATTGGTATAGCAGAAGCGCTTGTGAACCAGACCTCACGGACAGTTCAGTTTCAAGTTCTTAATCATGTCTGGTCAACTTGATTTTATTTTGCTGCGTGCTTCACTGGGTCCCCCCGACCTCCCAAACCTGGCTAATGATATTTACCAATATCTTCTTCTCAAAAGAACTTGGCCTAAGGATGTCTGTGCCTCCTGATATAAGTCCCGGTCTGTTCTGCTCATCAGCTTCTTCCCAGCTACCTTCTTCAAGGTCGCCGAACACCTCCAGCATTGCTCCAAATCTCTCTTGTCCTGCAACCAAATGCCCTCCGACTGCTCCACTAACTTCCTTTTAGGATGTTCCAGGTCTGAATTAGGAGGAGGAATACCCTTCTCGGCCAATATTTAGTTCAGTTCTTCTAGAATTGTAGAGTTTCATACCATCTGCCCAAAAGACTCGAAGTCTCGCAGGATAGGGTGTCTGAAACCAAAGTTGTTGTTCTCTGCAGATTTTGAAGTATGGCACCCAATGCTGTCTAGCTTGTTGGATTTCTGGTGGGAAGTCCTGATCTAAGGTCAGTCGAGAGTCCAGATACTTAAGTTCTTTTTTTGCCATGCTGTTTTAGGATGTCTTCCTTAGTACGATAGCTTGAAAACTTTATTACTGAGCGAGGCCTAGCAGTAGGATCCGTGGGTTTAGGGACTAACGACCTGCGCCTCTCCACTCTAAGCTGGTAGTCTTGTGGTAGGCCCAGTACATCTTTAGTAGATCTTCAATAAACAAAGACATAGGCTGTATTTCAGCTCCCTCCATGAGACCATACAATGAAGGTTGTCCCTTCTGGACCTACCCTCTAGGTCCGTACATTTTGCTTAGGTGCCAAACTATATTGTAGGAAGCGAACTCACGGCCTGTGTTAAGATTTCTCAGTACTGTCCGCATCAGCAATTCTTTGTTCAGCCCCCTCTATTTGGTGTTCCATTTTATTTAGTTTAGCATTTAGGTTTTTATACTCTTATTTTCAGTACGAGAATCTTGAATTTCGTGCAGGAGCTTTTCAAAGCGATATCTTGACAATACCTCATTCTCTTCTTCAGTATCGTAACCAGAACCATGATGGCTGGTAGGAGAAGCACTTCGACTGCGGGTCTGACAGTTTTCTGGCAATCCACTGCAATCGGGCTTTTTAGTTATTGTTTTTTGAGGGTTTTTATCTCCTTTGTCTTGTTTGAAACCTCTGGATGGCATATTTCGAAGATTTAGATAGAAATTCAGTGTTTAGGAGGTTTATAAGTTCTTCTCAGGGAGGGAGGGAGTTTAACTCTCAAGCTGTTGCTGGAGCCGTGACGTCACCAGAAGTCTCAGCTTTACTCTTGACAACCAATGGGTAAGCAAAGATGAAATCAATCTTTCTTTGCGCGGGGCATCGAGGACAGTGGCAAAAGCTCTACATTTTTCTGCAGGTAAGGAGAAGTCCTGGGAAATAAAGATGGTGTCCTTCAAATATGAGATCTTACTTCGAGAAGGTTCCTGCAGTAGGTCTTCACATATAGGACTGCCCCCCGTGGCGTCAGGACTGCACGGCAGACCTATAGCTAGCAATCTATAGCGGGGGACCACCCCCCCGGCATCACATGACAGCACCTCAGCGTGACTGTATGTAGGGGGTGGACCACATGTCCTCCCTCCAGTTCTTTCCCACCATAGACCTAAATTATCAGACCTCGCGGTAGAACAGCTTCAGTCATCTGCCATCTTTACTAAGTATAGTAGCAAGTTTTTTCCATATATTTCTTTTGAAATCGTATTGTATGTTCTTGCGTAGACTGAAGAAAAGTGTTAGAAGTCGCAGATTGCTCCAGATCCTGCACGGGGACGACCACTCCTGCTGCCTTCTCTGCTTGGGGTCCAAGCACAAGGTAGCGGATTGTGAAATCTGCCTATCCTTTAACCAGGCCATGCGCACCCTTCACCAGAAGGCATTCGATGCTCATCTCCTAAAACAACGTCTTGCATCGATCGAAAAAGTGCTCCAGGAGCTAAGGGAACGCTCTTCCTCACCTAACCCGGAAAAAAGAAGGTGAAGCACTGGTAAGAGGACAGTTCTCCATCCACTCATCGTCACTAGGCAGCCAACGACATGTCGGCGAGTACCCCACCTCTTAGGCCTCCATCCACCTTGGCAGATCGGATGCCATCTCCCCCTTCTGTCTTAGTCAGTGGGCAGTCAGGGGTCTGCTCTTTGGAGGATCTTCCTTCAGGGCCTCTTGTAAGCTCGGCCAATAAGTCTCCTTCCAATTCCACCACTGGGTGCTCAGTCTGGGTCGGCCAGGCAGTCTCCAGCCTCGGTGGTTGTCGGCCTAACCGCGACCTGTAAAGTTGGACTTCAGGTCCTGGGTCCCCAGGTCGATGCTGTTAAGTTAGTTGCCAGCTTGCCCAGTGACTGCTTGGCGTTGCTCTCCGTCGAATACTCTTGTGGTTCCCGGACGTTGCGCAGAGCGAGCTTTCAGGTTCCCTCGGTCCCACGAGGGTTCTCCCTCCCGTGCCTCACTGACCCAACCCGATGCCTTGTTCTCCTCGGATCCCTGGGAATCGAGTATTGCTGCCCAGGAGACTTGTCCTGCATCAGGTCTTTGGTGTGAGACTCCTGCCTCTCCGGTGGACCTGTTGACGGGGGTTTCCATTCCCTTACCCCTTCACCTTTCTCAGATCTGATGTCTGGCGCCTTCAGACCCCCGATGCAGGGCCAGTCCCCAGTTCTCACTACCACAGATTTGGACATAGACCAGGAACTTTTCACACCAGTGCTGGAGCACCCTTCTGACCCTTCAGGGGTTCCCTTACCGAACCCAGGCCTGCTGATGGACCCTACTACCTCCAGTGGTCCCTGAGCACCGCCGATCCCTGGGCTGTCTGCCCCTCCTCAGTCGGGCCCCATGGGCAACTATCCCAGCTATCTGCCACCTCAGTTCTTTGCTACCCAACGCCGGGAGGGCCGTTGCCAGGTTACTTTCCACAGGCGCCAATGCCAGGGTACCTGACGCCGGGCCAGGGCCACATGTACCAAAGCTACCACCCATACCACTACAGGTACCAGACACCTGGCTACCCCCCTATCCATCGGGATACCCAGGATACCAGTCTTCATCTCCTCCTCCTCCCAGCTGGAACCCCAAGGGTCTATACTGGCTAGGTGGAAGAATGCTAAGTCCCAACTCTTACAAGAGCTGGGTCAACCACAGTTGATCGTGGCGGCCACCCTGACTCATGGCGCACCAAAGAACCCATCCCTATGGATCGGGATGTCTGATAGGGATTTGGGCAGGTGTCTTGACGGGGCTCCCTCTGGAGCACAGATCATGGAGGCAGTACCAAATGTCACTTCTTTGCCCAGCAGACCGGAGTCTTCCAACTCGGATTTAGACTCCCAACTCTGGAGGGCCAGTCGGAGCCTCATTCCCCAGTAGAGCCTCAGCCCAAGGAGTCTCCAACGGAGGATCCATCCTTCACGGATCTCCTCCGGTCTATTCAACAGGCCTGCGGCTGGACGTCCAGGAAATGGACCCCAAGAGAAAGAGGCTGGTGGAACATCTGGACCTCATTAATGCCAGACCCCCTCCCCAACCCTCCATGGACAGGGCTGCATGAGGACTTAACCTCTACCATATGGCAATGACCATCCTCTATTCTGGTGGTTTTTAAGAAAGCTGACTGGACGATCACCCTTCCCCGCCAGAAGGGGCTTGCTATTTGACAACTCAGCCTAAAGCTGACTCTGTCATTATTGCAGCAGTCCACAATAGGTCAGCTCAACCTAAACACTTTAGTGCCTCCCCACCGGACAAGGAGTCCAAGCAAATGGACCAGTATGGCCACAAGGTCGTCTCTTTGTCTACCTGCGTCATTCGTTCCTTACTTTATGTGGCCCATATGGTGTCCTTTCAGAAGTTGGCTTTATCCGACTTGGAGAAGGAACTCCAGGCCATTCTGGACGAGGACCCCAGGAACAGGATCTTAGAGAAAGTATGTCTTAAGTAAGTCTTCCTGCTGCCATGCCTTATGGGCCACTTACAGCTCCGTCGATTCTGTGGCCTGTTGCACTGCTACATGAGTTTGCTTGAAGCACCTTGCTTGGCTCCGTCTTATAGGACTGGCGCAAGACGTCCAAAGCACCTTCTGGATGCCCCCTTTAGGGGTTCCGTTCTTTTTGGGGGTGACGCCAAATAAATAATCAAGGAGCTACAGGAGAGCAGGAGATCTCTTAAAGATGTCTGCTCCGTGTGGGACAAAAACCCAAGCCTTTTCGTCATCCACAGAAGAAGTAGAATAGGCAGAACCATGGCAGATGACAGGGAAAGCATTGTGCCACTGGTTCCGGAACCCAGACTCCTCAGGTGAAGTCCAAAAAGGCTGCCGGCATCCGCACAGCGGTCCTCCCCTCTGCATCCTGACTCAGGGGATCCTCTTCACCTCCTCCATTTTTCCAGTGGAACCAGTTGGGGAAGGTTAACCCCTCCACTTGGAAGAGTGAGGCGATAACCGCAGATGCATGGGTACTCCAGCTTGCTGCAAGAGGGCACTCCATCGAGTTCCTGGACAGACCTCCGGGCAATCCACTGGGAAGGTCTCACTACCCGTCAGGCCATCAGAGCCTTATTCTGTAGGAAATCCAGGTTCTGTTGTCAAAATCAGCCATAGAGTGGGTTCTGCTAGGGCCAATAGGAGGGGATACTACTCCCACTTCTTCCTTGTGCCCAAAAAGATGGGAGATCTGAGACCCATTCTAGATCTCCGTCTACTCAGCTTCTTCGTGGAATACAAGAGGTTTCACATGCTCACCCTCCAGGGACACTTACCCTGCTCCAACAGAATTGAAGGCTGTGCTCGCTGCACACGCAGGTTGCTTCCCTGCACATTCCAATCCTCCCAGCCCACTGTTGTTTCCTGAGATTCTCCTTTCAGGAGAACCATTATCTGTTCACGGCCCTTCCCTATGGCCTCTCTTTGGCACCTTGGGATTTTGCCTAGTGCCTGGTGGTGGTGGCTGCGGCCTTGCGCTGCAAGGGATTTACATGTTCCCTTACCTGGACGACTGGCTTCTGTCAGCACCGTTCCAGGACAGTCTGATGGAATCTCTTTCCACCACCCTGGACCGCTTTTCCAGACTTGGCATCATTGTGAACTATCCCAAGTCTCAGCTTTCACCCTCCCAACACCTTCAGTTCATTGGGCGATGCTGGATACAGTCCAGGGCAGGGCCTTCCTACCTACAGACAGGGAGGAAACCTGATTCAGCAAACTGCATTAGTGTCCTCCTCTCCGTCTGATCACAGCGCTCTCTGTCCTCCATCTGTTGGGTCTCATGGCCGCCATCCCAACAGTCCCTTTGGCCAGACTACATATGAGAGAGACCCAATGGTCCCTCAGGGTCTGGCAGGATCAGCATGGATAACATGGTCTTAGTAGCCAACAGTTTGAATAGGGATCTCCTCTGACATGGATAACATGGTCTTAGTACTCAACAGTTTGAAGTGGGATCTCCTCTGGTTTCCATAGTCTATCCAACTTTCCTTGGGGGTTCCTTTACACCCCCCGTCCCCCTCCATGACCCTTCTGACGGACGCCTCAGGCCATGGTTGGGGGCCCAACTGGGAGACCATCTGACTCTGGAGACATGGTCTCCCCTAGAGAGCATCTGCATGTAAACATTCAGGCGATGAGGGCTATATTCTATGCTCCCAAACTTTCCAGTCCCTCTTACTTCCAGGAACACTTCTGATCCAGACTGACAACATGGCCACGGTCTGGTACATCAACAAAGCAGGGAAGCACCGCTGGTCGTACCCCCTCTGCAATGAGGCAATGCCTTACAGGGTCATGCAACCTATTTATTACCCGTTTGGTCCACCTAGACAGGGGTCGAAAATTGGCACTGGTCCACTAGTCAAATGCTGGTAGATTTTGTTTTGAGCTAGTAAGAGTTTCCATTAACTAGCCCTGTGGGAAGAAAGTAACATTCCAGTAAGTACACCAGCTGGCCAGTGAAAAACTGTGTGGGGCTAGTGGAATTTCCCAGTCAGTAGCTCTAGTGGCTGCAAAACTTAATTTTGACCACTTCTAGAGGTGAACAACTCAAAATTTTTCATTTAAACCAAAAGTGATGTTTTCCATTCTGTATATGTCATTCACAGTGTATCTCCAGTGGGTAATATGTACCTGAGTTGGAGTAAGCCACTGTCTACTGATACATTTCTTAGCTGCAAGAAGCAGGATTTCTAGGAGATATTTTTTGGTTCTGTCCTTTAACCCTTTAGGGTATATGTAAAACGAGTACATTTCTGAAGTTAATTGTGTAGGGGGAAAGAAGGATCTCTGTGATTGCCATCTCTAAGTCCGCCAGAAAGGACTGCAGGCCAGGACATGCCCACATTATATGATATGCATTGCCCTGGACTTCCCACAGTTCCGCCAGCAGGCTGCACTCTCCCTTCCGGGTCATATTTGGCAGTAAGTGTGGGGACACTGAAAAATCAGATTGTATGTTTAAAAGCATACTCACGCCAGACATGGGAGGAGGCTGTCCTGCCTGCTTCATAATATCCCCTGTCCCAGTCCTCCGGATGAACCCCCGTTCCAGTTCTCCGGATGAATCTCCTTCTGTTAGACCTCCCCCCATTTACAGGCTACATAGAGTATAACGTGATCCCCTGCTGTGATCTCTGTAGTGCTTTGTAGATGGTTGAACTTAAATGTAATTTGGGTTCTAATGTGGGTGGCTAACACTTGAATAATGCTGCAGTTTTGGACTGATCTCTGTGGTCTAGTGTCAAGCACAGTAATAGTACTGCTTGCAGTACTGGAGGCCACACCTTCACAAGGACAGTAACCAAATTAAGGCAGTCCAGAGAAGGGCAACCAAAATGGTGCAGGGACTGCATCAGAAAACTTATGAAGACAGATCAACTGAGCTCAGTATGTATACCCTAGAGCAGGATTTCTCTCAGTATAGGCCAGCCTCCTGGGAGGCCCCAACCTGTTCAGGGAGGCTCAAAGCAAGTCTGAAAAAGTAGTGTATTTGAATTTTGAGTTCAAAATATTTTGTGTGAAGGGATGAGGCAAACTGAAAGAGGATAACAGAGCAATTTATGTATTTATTCACATATTGGTGACCAGGAAAGGTACACTGAGCTAAGGCTTATTGTAGTGAACCTGGGGAAGGGTAACAAGTGAATACAATTCCAAAGGTAACTGCAAAGCAGTCAAACAATACAAAATGAACAATAGTGCAAACAAATAGGAACCATGAACAAACAGTGAGAGCAACAATTGACCAGTTAGGCATGTGGCAGAACAGCCCAGTATAACAGCCATATCACGAGGCCATAACAGAGAGGTACTAGGAGCAAGAGCAGGAGAAAGCAAAAGGATCCCTGAGGAGTTGCTTAAGAGCAAAATAAGAGGGGGAGAGGCTGAGGTGGGTAGAAAGGTTATTCCAGATAGAAGGTAAACAGAATGAGAAAGCAGTCTGACCATGAAGGTATTGCAACAAGGGTAACAGCAGTTTGAGAATCAAAACAGCAGAGCAAGTAGGTTTACGGGGCAATAAGCTGAATAAGTGAGAACCAACTACTCAAAGAAGTTTCATTTTATTCCTGATGAACTGTGCAAAGTATGCTATTTTTCTGTGGGGAGGCCCAAGATTATTTCAATATTTGGGGGAGGCTCAAGATATTTTCCACAGCTTGAGGGAGGCTCACTATGGCAAAGACTGAGAAGTATTGCCCTAGAGCAAAGGAGGGAGAGAAAGAGAGGTGATATGATCAAAACATTCAAACACCTTAAGGGCATTAACAAGGTGAAAGAGTCTAGCATGTTTCAATATAAGAAAAATAGCAGGACAAGAGGACACAGCGTGAGATTAGAAGGAGGCCGATTAAGCGGGAATGTGAGGAAGTTCTTTTTCACAGAAAGGGTGGTGGATGCATGGAATGGCCTACCTCAGGAAGTGTTGGATATGAATACAGTGCAGGGCTTCAAACAGGCATGGGATAGACATAAGGAGTAATACAGATGAGTATGAATAGATAGGCCATTGACAGAGCAAAGGCCGATGGCACATTCATAAGGTAGAAAAGAAACAGGCAGACTGGATGGGCCTTGCGGTCCTTATCTGCCATCAACTTCTATGTTTCATGTCCTGTCAAACTTCATGTACTCTGTGGCAGGGTAGCATTAAGGATTTAGTGTGGTGTGCTCCTCTAAAACAGAGGAGCACACTGATTGAACTTGTGCCATGAAATATGTACTACTTCAGACCATGATAGTGCTCCTACTTATGTTTATATTTCCGATCAATTTCCCAATAGTACTTGTTGTTAGATAGTACTAGAGGTTCAGTGGTACCTACTAGTAATTTACAGTCCGCATTACATTACATCATATAAAGTTGACATGAACAAAACCTTCAGTTATATTAATGGTTTCAACAAAGCGAACTCTGATGGTCTGTTAAACCTTAGTGGAAACAAGACCACTAGGGGACACTGCCTCAGACTGGTGGGGGGGGGGGGTTGCTTCACGAGGGACATAAGGAGACACTTTTTTACTGCAAGGGCAGTGGCAAAATGGAACAAATTGCCAGAGGAGGTTGTTTCCCAGAAGACTGTAGCCACTTCGAGAGAGTCTGGGACAGGGTAAACTGGGAAACTTGCATGGAATGGGGAGGAAGAGGGGGAAGGGGGCAGATAACAGAGTAGTTATGGGGGGTCTGCAAACTCGAGCAGACTGGATATACTGTACGGCCTTTTTCTGTTGTCAATTTTGGTATGTTGTAAAGTTGGTTAAATAAATAGAATTACTTTTATTTAACTTTTTTCACCACCTGACTGAGGAGGATGAGACCAAGTCTGTTTATTTGTCTGGTATCCTGCTTCACTATGCTTTTGTAATTTGTAAAACTACTTGGAAGCCCCTACGAATACCACCTGCACCTAGCCAGACTTACCGTACTACCTTTTGCTATCAAAGTGTGGGCAGTCTTTTCCATAGGCCCAACTGATGCACTTACCTAAAAAATATTTTCACCAGTACAAGTTAGGAGGCACAGCTAAAGGAAAATGTTATTGGCCCAATTCAGAATCTTCCAGCATGTGGCTGTGGGCCAGTACCAGTTTCAACCCTGAATCTTTGCTCACCCTGTGCAGATGGCCTCGTCTGGTCTGTCCAGTTCAGACTCCACTCCTCTGCTCCTGCCTGAATGTCCACTCTTGAGTAACCTGAGCATCCAACAGCACAGAGACAGAGGTCAGAAACAACTGGTCTCCCAACCAAAAGTCCCAAGTCAGAGAGATTGAGCATCCAGTGGTTTTAGATTGGGGGGATATATAACCTTGGCTGCCCTACACATACCCTGAAACACAGAATGTGACAGTAGATAAGGGACGCTGGGCTCACTCAGTCTGCCTATTTTTGTTAACCCTCATTTTTGCTGTAGACCCTAATTGATCTAAACCGCACATTCCCCCCCCCCCCAAATCCCTGTGATTCCCTTGTGCCTGTCCCAGGCATTTTTGAATCCTTAACTGTTTTTGCGCCAACCATTTCTGCTGAAAGGCTGTTCCAGGTATCCACCACCATATCTGTGAAGAAGTACTTCCTCCATCTCTCCTAAATTTACTCTCCTTTAGCTTATCATGCCCCTTTGTTCCAGACCATCTTTTCTCTAAAAATGCCCACCTCAGTACCTTATTTACTCCTGTGAGTAATTTAAACTTCTGTATCATATCTCCTCTCTAAGCATGGAACATGTATTTAGCTTCTTCAGCCTCTCCTTGTAGGGCTTTTGATGCAGACACTGTACAATTTTGGTAACCCTCCTCTGGACTGGCTCACTCTATGTCCTTCTTGAGATGTGGTCTACAGAACTGGACACAGTACTCAAGGTGGGGTCTTAACAGTTATCTGTATAGGGGTAGCACCACTTCCCTCTTCCTGTTAGCGATACCCCTTCCTGTGCACCCCAGCATCCCACTAGCCCCTCCAACCGCCTTGTCACACTGCCTGGCCATATTTGGGTTATCCAGTAGAATTATCCCTAGGTCTTTATTGCTTGGTCTTTGTCAGTACCACTCTGCTCATACTGTACTCTGTTCCTGTGTTTTTATGTGCCAAGTGCATTGTTTTGCACTTTTTTGCATTGAAGAGGACTGGTCCCAGCACTGACCCGGTACAGCAGCTGGTCACCCTCATTTCCTCAGATAAACTCCATTTACCACTACCTCTGTGTCCTATAAGCTAACCAGTTTCTTACCCAGGTTACCACGTTATTACCCACCCTCAAGTTAACCAGCTTGCATACTAGTGCAGTGCAATCAAGATGTCCCTGCTTCTCGCTGAAGCTGCAGTAGGGAAACTCCAGTCTACATCCAGCACACAGAAACTGAAGTCCCCCGCTAGCAACTCCACCTTGTTTTCCACCATTTTGCAACTGTTTCTGACATTTATTTGTCTAAGTCCTTCCCCTGTGCCAGAGGGCTGTAGATCACACTTGTCTGCACAGTGATTCAGATTCTCACTGTCGTGTGACCCACAGCACCTCAGCCCCCTCCCAAATTCCCTGTATTTCAGTTGTTTTTATGTTTTCCTTCACATAAAGCATCTCCCCTCTCCTTTTCCCTCCTGTTCCTTCTGATCATGTAGCTTGATGATGACCATGTCCCAGTCATGGCTTTCAGTGCACCTTGCCTCGACAATGGCCTGTGATCCAGGTCAGCCTCTGCCATGATGGCCTCTAAGTCTGGGATCTTATTTCAAGACTTATGGCATTACTTATATGGTCTTACAGATTTTGTTCTGTTCTTACTCGCTTCCCCTTTTTCCTTATGTTCCCCTTCCTACCTCTTCTTTTCTGACTGCTTTGCTCCCCCTTCCTCCTTTGATAACCACTTCTACCTTGATTAACTTGCACCGTGGTGGGACTCTCGCCCTTCGGGATCTCCCTACATTCTGCCTCAAACTGCTCTTGGAGGGGGCCAGTCCCCCCCCCCCTAGTTTAAAGGTTCGTTAAAGTAACATTTAAGCCGTGTGCAGAGTACTGTAGATCCCCTACTGGATGGATGCAGGCCATCAGCTCTGTATAAGCTCTGATCTTCCCAGGTGGGCCTCCAGTCCCCAGTGTAGCTGTACCCCCTCCTCTCTGCACCATTCTTTCAACCACAAGTTAAAGGCCGTGATGTGGAGCTCCCTTTCACTTCCCCTATCCTAGTCAGGCTGCACGTATGTAACCACTACAGAGTGTGCTACCTCTCTAAGACTCCTTCCCAGCTCCATAAAATTCTGCACTGTACACACAGTATGAACACTGCTTACATCAGCAAAAATATATAAAAAAGATAGGGTAATTGGGTATATTTTGTCTGAATGGATCTAATGAAATTAAAATGAGCGCAAGTTATTCTGGGGCATGTACTCAGGTCCCACAGCCATGTACAATAATGCAAAATGGACCATGCTCCTAGTACTCCGCAGGAGCACAATGGCCCTAAATTTTGATCTGAAAAATGTGCTCCTAATTTAAACAAATGTGCTCTGAGCATGGATCACACCCTTTTAGCTACCCATGCTCTGCGGATCCACAGATTGGAATCTCCCAGCAACTGTGTATCTGCACCCCTACAGAAAATATATTGGGTCATGTCACGATAAGGGAGTATGTCTCACTCTGTATCTAGCAACTGAGGACCCAGTCTCGCCGTTTGCCGGGCAACGGGGAAACAAATCTGGGCTGCAGTATAATAAAACTGGAGATCAGGGAGTTTGAGACCACCTTTTCTGTTAGGAAGCTGCAAAGTAGTGAATCCCACTCATGGTTTCTTCCCTTGTCAGCGAAATCTGGAGATTTATCCTCCACTTTCACTAATCATTTGGTGGGACAAGAAGAGGGGACATTTTGGCAAATATAGAGCAGCTACAGTAGAACCGCTATTCATACTGTATCTACCCATCAGAAAAGACTTTGGGGGGGGGGGCAATGTTTGCTTTGTTGTTCATCAGCCAGTATTTGTGCTGTGAGGGGCCCATAGGTGATCTCATAAAGGGTGTCCAAGTTTCATGGGAGTCTTAATTCCCAGATATTTCATATTAGTAATGTTCCTTCTAAATGGATAAGTCTGGACAAAGTCAGCACCAGTGTTAATACATGAGAGAGCTTCTGTTTTGTGATGTTCAACTTACAGGAGGAGATGAGGCTAAACTGATCCCAAGATCCGGGCGCTGCATGTAGTGTTGTCTCTGTGTTGGCGATATAGAACAGGACATCTGATAGTATATAATACTACTCTGTTAGCTGATCTCCCAGTTGGATGCCCTGAAAAGGGATACTGTCCGTATTGCCTGGGCTGGAGCTCTATATAGAGTACAAGAGGAGTGCGGACATAGGGCAACCTTGCCAGGTACCCTGCTCAGCTCAACAGAGGTGGAGGTGTGACTGTTACCTTAATGAAAGCTGGGGGATGCATAGACCTTTTGCAGGAGGAAATAAGGGCGGTGGGATTCCCATTCTCTCCGTAAAAGACAGGGCCATGATACCCTGTTGAATGCCTTTTCAGCATCTAAACTTAGCACTACTGCAGGGAGTTTGTCCTGATGCATATGATGTAAGATGTGGAGGGTGCACCTGATGATAATATCAGATGTTTCTCTAGCCTGTACAAAACTGGTTTGGTCCCTCTGTATAAAGGAAGGTAGTAAGGGGTCCAATTTTTGTGTTAAAATGGCCAAAAAAGGTTTATAGCCTACATTCAGGACAGAAATTGGACTGTAGGAGGAGCACTGTGCAGGGTTTTTCCCAGGTTTAGGGACAGCGGAGAGTGTGGCATATTACCAGGTGTATGGAATCTCGCCCCCTGTGAGGACTTCATTACACACAGACAACAGGGAAGGAAGAAACTGTTCCCATTGGCTATTATACAGCTTGGCTATATAGCCATCAGGTCCAGGAGCTTTCTGAGATTTTACTGTCCTAAGCACCCTCCAGCTTGGACATCAAAATGGGCTTATAAGCCTCTCACCTGCTTTTCGGACAAACCAGAGAGGGTAAGCGAGTTTAAAAAAAAAAAAAAAAAAAAATGGCTGCTCTTTCTACCTTATGTGGCCCCTCTGAGGAATGCAAAGAGAAGAAAGCCTCCACTATCTGCACGGTATTCCTGATATTCTGACCTGTGTGGGAGTGCTTTAAATAGGTGGCTGTTGCCCTTATTTTCCATCCAAGTGGTTTTAAAATCCATGGCCCTATTACCAGTACGCCACAAAGGGCTTTAAGTAACCCACATAGTGCACACCCTTGTAGAACAGAAGAACTATTAACCCTTCTTTTTTTTTTTTTTTTTTGCTCCACCCAGGCACCCCCCCCCCCAACTTCTTCAGGCTCCCATACTCATCCTCTCTGCACGCCAGATTTAACCTCTACTTCCGTAACTTACCTCCAGGCTCCCTGAGAGTCCTCTGACACCTTGTGTTCTGGTTTATCCCTGCCATGGGCCTCTCTTGCTGCCGCTGGGGGCTCCTGTTGCTGCCACCAGGAGGAAGCACCTCTGACATCGGGAAGACAGTTGGAGGTAAGGACAGTGCACTAGGCAGTCGATGGCTTGGGGGAGACTCACAGAGCCTTCATCCAGTGCTCCAGGACAGGCCATTTTCTGTTTCTCCTCCCCACGTGATGGCTGAGTGTCGAGGTGTCCTGGGAAGGATGTGTGGCAGTGCATGGTCACCCATGCCACCAGTTGGGCCTACGCCGGCCAATCACCGGGAGTCACTTGTGGAGCATTGCAGGTCATGCCGTCTTTCCCATGGAGGAGAGCGTCCGATCCTAACCCTCCCTGTCTGTCACCACTCTAGTTGTCCTTGGTGTGGGGTGCAAACCCAGGTCACCAGCGAAGAGTCATTTTAATCTAAATTGTGTTTGATCATCAAAAATGTATCTTAAACCTCAAGTACGATCGTGAACTTTTAACACTGACAACATACCCCATGTATTAAGTACATATTTTCTTACTTGTGAGCACTTTAGAGAACTGGATACCCTTCTTCCCAGGACTGCTTGAATCCTGGATTATACATCGTTTACTGTCCTCCTTTAGAAGTCATTGCATATAGTTAAGTAAAGCTGGTGTTGAAAAAGTTTGCAAGTATAAATTAGGGTCTGAGATGGTGAATGCGTGAGGCTACCTGTCATGCGCTAAATACTAGTGCAACATTACTCCACCACAGTGTATGCTACACCCAGGTCACATCTTGGAGATGCCTACTCTGCAAGGCAAAAGTGATTGTTATAAAAGTTTTCATATATCAGAATAATATAGGCTGAATAACCAGCATGTTCAAAGAGTCATAACAAGGCAACTAGTGGGGCTTGCATTCAAATAGAATATCTCATCTAAAAGTGAAAAACACATTAAAGTTTGAACAGATCCGCAGGTTGGGTATGTTTTTAAAATCAATTCAAACAGTGTTCCACAGAGTCTGACCAAATATTTATTGCTGAGGGTGGAAAACCAAACTGTTTAACACACTGGAGACAGATGGTTTTAAATTCCAGTCCAGCCTTTACTCATGAGTCCAAGTTAATTAGGGAACAATTAGAGAACAGTCACACGGCTCTCGCCTCATTTTATGTTGTCTTGCGCATGTAAACCAACATCTTATGATAATGCAAAAATGCAGAGGTGTGTCAGTGTTAGCGAACAGGGCACACTTTAGAAGGTGCATCCCTCATTCTCCAATTAGCCAGCATGCTAAGCGCTGATGCAAGAATTATGTAAAGTGCCACCAACTTGAAGAAATGTGCCGCTGCAATCTGAGACAAGCTCGTCATGCAGCGGCACGAATGACATGCCTCCCATACGTGCCTTTCCTGGTGAAACATTTCAATAAACATAGCGGCAGCTCCTGCCGGCCACAAATCACCAAAGAATGCCGATGCATCGGGGTGCAATCCCCATGCCGGCATGTGCCCCCCCACACACACACACCTGTGGCACACTGGGAGCCCACCTCAGTGTGCCGGCTCCAGAAAGACCGTGTTGGCATGTTCCTCACCCTGCCCACCCCATTGTGGCACACTGGGAGTCAACCCCAGTGTGGCTAACTACACTCCCCAAAAGTCATGGGGCACACTGGGAGAAAAAGGAGAAACTGTCCTCATTGTCATGCACCCCTTCAAACAACATGAAGTCTTGCTGTATTCTGACAAATTGCAGTGAGGTCCAACCTTCGAACTGCCCTGGAGATGAAAGAGTTAACTTTCCATGCCAGGCATGGAACGCTGAGCTCGAGCTCGGTTGAGACTCTGTCTGTTGCTGTTTGAACTCAAACTGTCAGATTCTTTACTCCGCCTCACTGAACAGTCGCTCCGGAAAATTCTCCTTTCCTCGGTTCAGTTTGTCGGTTAAAGTAAAGTACAGTTTTTCTTGGTTTTCGACCGAATTTAAACTGTAACCTATCGGTTCAGTCTCTGTCTGTGGTTTCGTGAGTACTAGATAGGCTTATTTTTGTTATTTTTCTGTGTGGAACTTGTAAACGTGGGATCGGTTCGGTTTGAACCGATCAGGTTATTTAAAACTTTATTCTGCTTTTGAGTGTGGTATCCGGTTCTTGTCGGTTCTAAAAAACAGACTTTATTCGTTTTCCACGACCCGTAACGATGTCGGAACCGTAAGGGTGCCTCCTGGCGGATTGCCGAAAAATGGGTAAGTTTTTGTTAGGACTGGCCATGTCTGAGAAACCCAAAAGAAAAACCGGCCCACTGGGTTTCAACACTGTAGTGTGTGTGGGAAGTCTTTGCTAAGGCTGATCCCACACCACCTGTGTTTATTGTCTGGGTTTGACCACCTCGATTCAGACTGCCAGATTTGTAAAATGTTCCTGCAACTACCCTGGAAAAAGAGTTGGTAGGCTCAGGAAAGGGAGGCCAGAAGTCCGCTGACCGGATGGCCAGCCGGTTTGGTCCAACCGAACCAGAAGGGTGCCCTCTGACCAGGGCGAAACTTCTTGGGCAAAAGGAGAACCGATTCGAGGAGTTGGCTCGGTTAAAAGAACAAGAAGGATAAATCAGCGGTGCGGATCCAAAAGTTCTTTCTCCGACCGCTGATGAAATAGCCAAAGCGATAAAAATTGTTCAGTCGCTATCCCCGGTTCCGACCGAACCGGCACCATTAGGAAGGCGCTCGGTTCGGTCGGTTCCACCGGTTCCGGATTATGATTTAGAGGAATTTTATGAACCGGGAGGAGGAGGAAGGAGAGTATGAGGAAAGTGAGTGTGATTATGAAAGTCTGGATGTGCCCATTGACCCGGACATCTCCCCAGACAGACCTTCAGGAGTGTCTCCTCCTAGGCTTTCTGAGTCCCCTTCCCATTTCATGTTTTACAAGAAAGTGGCTGAAACTCTTCAGCTTCCTATGGAAGAAGCTGTGGATGACCAGGAGGAGCCTGACTATGTTGAAATGATGGATATCCCAGAGTCCAGGAGGCTGTCTATTCCCCTTCATAAGTCCTTTGGAAACAGACAATGAAAATTTTAAAGACTCCTAATTCTATACCTCCTGTGGATAAGAGAATGGACAGAGGTATACTCTCTCAGGCTCGAGATCGGAGTTCCTTACCCAGCAATGCAGCCATGTTGGGTAGTGCAGGCTGCAGCCTGTGATAAGGCAAATATACCCTTGGCTTCACACCCCCCAGATAAAGACTCCAGGAGGATTGATGCCATGGCAAAAAAACAGTACATGGCAGCATCCTTGGGACTCAGGCAGGCTAATTATATGGCCTATACAGCTAGATACCATAAATCTAGATGGGACACTGTAATGGCTTTAGCTAAACAGGTCCCTGGCCAGCTTGCCAAGGAGCTGGAGCAGGTGGCTGCGGATGGTATTGAGGCATCCAAGGTGCAATTCCATGCTGCAGTGGACTCCAATGATGTTTCATCTAGAGTCATGGCTACATCTGTGGCCCTTACCGTAGGATAGCTTGGCTCAGATGTACTAGCCTGTCTCAGATATCCCAGACTAAGGCCATGGATTTTCCTGTTGTGGGTAATTCTCTGTTTGGGGAGCAAGCGGAGAACTGCATGAAGAAAATGGATGAGTACAGGACCACCTACAGGAGTGATCAGGCCAAGGAAAGGAAAGCCAATCCTCAGAGGCAGCATCCCAGGGGCAGGCCTTTTCATAGGCCTTTCTACCAAGCCCAGGCCTCCTCTTCTGCTTATGCTCATAGGGGATCTTTAGAGAGAGGCAGATGGGGTACAAGCAGGCCTGCTTCCACCCCTCAGTCTAAGCCCCTGCCAAGCAGGCACCCTGATGGGTTTGCCAGGGCCGATGCTCCACTACCTGTAGGGGGCAGGCTGGCTTACTTTGTCCAGGACTGGATGTCTTTAACATCAGACAAATGGGTCCTGGAAGTAGTAAGCCAGGGACTGGTTCTCAGCTTCAAAAAATTTCCAAAGATGAGAACCAGATCCTTTCCACCTGCAAATCCACCAGAGGCACTTGCCCTAGAGGCAGAGGTCTCTTCCCTCTTGGCTCTCAGAGCTATAGAAGGGGTTCCACCCCTACACAAATGGAAAGGATTGTACTCCAGGTACTCCGTCACCCCCAAAAAGACAGGAGAATGGCGGCCCATCCTGGATCTCAGATATTTAAACAAACACCTTTTAAAGTCAAAGTTCAAAATCGTGACTCTGGGAATAATTCTACCCTTTCTAAGGCCAGGGGACTGGCTAGTCTCCCTGGACCTCAAGGATGCCTATTTCCATATTCTTATCAGAAGCTCCCATCGAAAGTACCTCAGGTTCGAGCTGCCCTCAGGCCACTGCCAATTCAGAGCAATGCCCTTCGGCCTAACTTCTGCTCCAAGGATGTTCACAAAATGCATGGCAGTAGTAGTTGCCTTCCTAAGGAGAAAAGGGATCTCCATATTTCCATACCTGGACGACTGGCTCATAGTAGACCAGTCACCAGACCAAGTCAAGTCACACCTACAGATAACTCAGCAACTGCTCACTTCTCTAGGTTTCCTGCTGAATCTTTCAAAGTCAGTTCTAGAGCCTGTACAGCTTCTCACCTTCATAGGGGCAGAGCTGGATACAGGAAAAGCAAGAGCCTCCCTCCCTGGACAGGCAAGGACAATTATTTCATTGGCCTCTTCATTCACCCTCAGGTGTCTCAGCCAGCAAGGCATTTTCTGCAACTCCTAGGACACATGGCTGCCTCTACAGCAGTGGTGCAGGAGCAAGGTTTCAAATGAGGGACATTCAGTTCCACTTGAGAGCCTTTTGGTCTCAGAGAAGGACCCTCTTACCAAACTAATTCCAGTGACTCAACCTGATCCAGGCGTTACAGTGGTGGCTGGATCAGGACAATCTAAGACAGGGAGTTCCTTTGTCACTCAGTCTCATTCTCTAGTCCTTATTACAGATGCCTCCCTCTTGGGGTGGGAGCACACTTGGGACACCTGACCACCCAAGGGTTGTGGTATCCTCAGGAATCTCTGCTTCACATCAGTCTATTAGAACTCAGGGCAGTGTTTCTAGCACTTCAAGTTTTCCAAGTCTGTTCAGAACAAGGTAGTTCAGATCAGGTCAGACAATCACCACAATGTGGTATATCCAACAAGCAAGGGGCACTCTGTCTCGGCCTTGTGCACAGAGACAATGAAGCTGTGGTCTCTGGCCTATTCCCTGAACACCTCTCTTACAGCAATACACCTCCCAGGCAAGGACAATACCCTGGCAGATGCTCTCAGCAGGATATCTCAGGGCCATCACGAATGGTCCTTGGATCCCCTGGTTTTTGAAGGTGATCTTCTCCAGATGGGGCACCCACAGATAGATCTTTTTGCAGCCCCAGACAATCAGCCAGCTTCCCTCTTCTGCTGCAGGCCCCCAGTGTTGGGCTCAGTCCCCCTGGATGCCCTAGTTCTCAATTGGGAAGGGAAGATCTTACTTCGAGAGGGCTCTTGCAGTAGGTAATTACATATAGGACTGACGTCGGCAGGCGGCATCCTATGCATCCCAGTATCCCCCCAGCCCTCCTAACTGTCTTCTCACATTGCTTGCCCACCTTTAGGTTCTCTGCTATAATTACTTCTAGGTCTCCTTCTATTTTTGTTGTTGTTGTTATCAGCTCACCCCTCTTTGTGTACTCTTCCCCTGGGTTTTTGTTTCCCAGATGCAGGGCTAGAAATATTTTTTGCAGATGGCTGTCCAAAGGGCAGGTGCACTATTCATTTGACTGTCCCACAGAATTTGTACCTGTCCTGTTTTTGTTTACTAATTTTACATTTATGTTTCCAAAAGTGAGCTAATAATAAGTAACTGTGCCACCTGGCTGGTGCAGTGCCTTGAAAAGGGCTTAGTAAATGATGGTGCCCATTGAAAGGTGCCCTAACAAGGGCTACTAAATATTAACCACTGGCTGGTACATGGCCCTGAAAAGGATATAACACGTGTGCCCTCAGTTCAGTGCCCTGTTCTGCTCAATAGTATCCCTGACAAGGCCCTTGCTTAACTCCCTTCTGCTCCTTCTGCTCTGCCCTGAAAGTCAATAAGCTTCCTCTGCTCCTGTGTATACCACAAGCACTAAATGTCTTCCCCTAAGCAACAACCTTGGCAGGGCTTTTTAACCAGCCTCTCCATTTCCTGTCTCTGGAGCCCTTCCTGCTCCTGACTAGGGTTTTAAATGGTTGTCTCAGGCCATTGAGTTCCTCTCCTGATCTCCAAATATTGTCTTCCACTCTGCCTGCCTTGACTGTCTGCCATAAAAAGGGCCTTCAAATACAATGTTCTAGTCCTTACAATGGCTTTTAAGTAACCTTACCCAGTCTGCTCTTAGCTAGTTGAGAGCCCTGGGGAAAGAGTTTTTATTTTGCACTCCCAAAACTCTTCTGCCAGTGAACAACAGCTGTTCTTGGTCTGCTATTGTAAGTACAGCACACAGAAAAATGCAATGTAGAGAGCAAAAGGAATATAGGCAACTACACATGCAATGACAGGAACACCTAAGCGCAGCCTGCTGCTTCTGAAAACTGCCACCACACAGGAGAGATAATGACGGGGTGATGAACTGAATGGGATATCTCTCAACATATGACACCATGATGTTGGGATGCCCAAAAGCCCAACCTTACAGGTTGCAGCATCTCTGAGGTCCTTGTGCCAGCTAATGCTTTTTCATTTGGTGCCTGTCCCAGGGACAGGCAGAAGAAGGAAACCAGCTGTCCCTGGGGAAAACTGGGTGTCTGGGACAGGCAGACAGGTGGTTATTTCGACCCCTGCCCAGATGCATTACCTTGCACAGTAATTTTTTCACCAAATTTGCAACATAGGCTTTTTGGGACCCCACCTCATGAATACATGCACTGTCATCTCGTTATTTGGTCCCAAAAGGTCATTTTGTGGTCACTGCGCTGAATCACCTTTGGGACTGATTAACAAAGCGACAGTGCCACTGTTACCGGGAGGGGGGTCCAAAAGCCTATGTTGCAAATTTAATCAAAATGCAAAAAATGACTTGTGTTCTGAGCGTGCATTGCACAGTTTCCACACTCTCGTAACAGTTTTAATATTTTCACTCCAGATTTTCAGCATTTCCATTTTTCACACCTCCTTATGAACAGTACAGCTGTCATTTTTCACATCCTGCCCAAAATGTGTTTTTGCACATGTGCACAGTGGTGCAGTCGCCGTGGAAAATCAACGTTTTTGGACAGAGTAACAAAAATCACAGTGACACTGTTCATGAGTGGCGGTCCCAAAATGACTATGTTGAAAATTTGGTTAAAAAAATCCCCAAAATAATTGTGTTGTATGCGTTGTGCAGTTTCTACGCATGCTCGTGACTTTTCATATTTTCACTCCAGATTTTCAACTTTGCCATTTTTTACACCACCTCATGAACAGTACAGTTGTCATTTTTCACATCCTGCCTGAAATGTGTTTTTGCATCTGTGGCGCCAAATGGAGCAGTCTCTGTGCAAAATCACCTTTTGGCTAACAAACTGATAGTGCCAGTGTTCATGAGGTGGGGTCACAAAAAGCCCATGTTGAAAATTTGGAGTGAAAATATCAATAAACGCCAGGGCGTTAGGGTTTCCAACCGTAATGACCCATCCTATGAAGATGACTGGCGTCAAGGGTGTGACTTGGAATTTTAGCTGTAATGCTCACAAAATTCACCCCACCTACAGCCAGTGACAGCTGTATCAGTGCGTCTTGGACTTTTCAACCCAAAGTTCACCCCATTCTCTATACCACCCATCTCAGCGTATTTCCTTATGGAATGGGGTGAGCGTAAGGCCAAGGACCCCCAAGGCACACTGCGACACTTGGCGTCTGCAGGGTAGGGTGAGTGAAATGGCATGGCGTTATGGCCGATGACCCAAAGGCACACCCAGTGCCTGTCGGTCTCTGCAGGGTGGGGTGGGGTTGGCGTCAGTTCAGTACTTCACTGCCATTCTATTATGCATCTCTAACTCCTGCACTACCAGTGCCAGCAAGACAATATTCGGCATTGACAAATGCTTGTTCATTCACCATCATCCATCTGAGCCATCTGACTTTCAATTTGCTGGACCAGTTTTGCAGCCTCATTTGCGCATTAAAAATATTGGTTTGCCGTTCTATGTAACTTTTAATTTTGCAGGGACAGAAGCTGGTGCTGAAGCTCTGACTTGCACCCGACGTCACCTGATCATATGCCTTCCAGCATTGTTGTGTAGCATATGAAGTCTGGGGAAACCGTGATTATCTGCTAAGCCTTCTCCAACCCGATGGCTAGTTCTTCCTTGGAGAGACCCCAGAGTTGTGGGAGCACGGTTGTAGTCTAGGAGCTTCTCACCTTCAACTTGCTCAGGTAATCCTATCAGATGGACGTTCCTTTTCCTCGTTTGATTTTCAGCTGTCGTAACTGTTGCTGGAGGAGACCGTTCTTTTTCACCAATTTGGATGTTGCATGCGCAGATTTTAACAATGAGCCATCCACCTACTGTATTAACTGCCCCATATTGTCCATACAGATCTTACTGCGAGAGGGCTCTTGCAGTAAGTAATCACCTAGAGGACTGCACCCCCTGGCGGCAGCACCACACAGAAACTTTAGCCAGCAGTATCCGACGGGGGACCGCCCACCCGACGTCATGTGACTGACGTCAACATGATCCTATATAGTGGGTGGTCCCCATGCCCGCCTTCCTGTTCTTTCCCACCATTGAGCTGAACAGTCAGACCTCCAGAGATTGTATGCTGCAGTTCGATCACTTTAGATGAGCATCCATTTTTCTTTCTTTCAAACAAGTTATTTAGATCTTACTTGAGAGGAAGCTTGTGCAGCAGGTAACACAGTTAGGACTGATGCCACCTGAGACAGTTCCTGGCAATTTTTCTTCCAGCAGGCCGACGCAGCCCCCCACCCCCGCCGACATTGGCTCCACCCAATCACCCTATATATGGGGTGGAGTTTGTTGAAAGTGGCTAGTGGCCAGTGACCGAACTTTATCAACGTATGTAATTAGCTAACCAAAGGTTGAGGAGATAGAAAGGTGTAAAATGGCTAGTGCAGAGGGCAGAGATATTTTGTACAAAACCTTCCTTCAACCAAAGGTCATAGCCAAAATAAGGTTCAGCTGCTTCAAACCACTGTAGCTTAGATACAGTTCCTCATTTTATAATTTCTTGTGTTTAAAAAGAACGTGTAACAGAGAGTTGATAGGAAACTGTTATGTCCTTGTTTTGGCCACTGTCTAGTCAGCAAGTTATTTAAAGTGAATGTGAAGTCCCCTCATCTGTTTTCTGTATCCTAAAGCGAGTTATTTATGATGAATGTAAAATCCCCTGATCACTTGTTTTTCCATCTAAGAATGTCCACATGTCTTGGCGAAGTGTCAAATGTATCTTATGACCGAGGTATCTCATGGCCACTATACTTTTACACCCTTGTCTCATGACCCTACTCTCTTGCCTTTTATGGTCAGAGTGTCTAAACTGTAAAATTTCCCTTGTTTTGCAATTCTTGTCAAACACTGTATAAATGTCAGACAGACTGTATGTTCAGTGTGTCCAAGGGGAGTAGAAAATGTGGCTGCCATAGATACTTGGGTCACCCAGATGAATGAGGAATGTTGCTTCATTCCCTCTGAACACCTGTAGCCCTGGTGGTAATAAGCCATCAGCTGTCTAGATTTGATCATGTTAGAGGTAAAATTGTTAGGGCTTATTTGGTACTAATAAATTGCAACTGATTTAAAACAACATTTGGTGTCAGGTGGCTTTATTGGATTACCAGGGACCACTAGCCAAGGACCTTGTGTTTTACAAGTTCCCCATGCTCCAGTTCTTTCCCCATTATGGTCAGGATTAGTTTACTTCGGTTACCACTGCAGTACCAATCACTCTCCTTCCTTCTCCACTGTTTTCATAATAGTTTTCATTGCATCTATGTCATCTTCCTACAAGGGGCATGTCAACAAGTTCTCCTGTGGGCGACAGATACCCCCTAAGGACGGCCATTCAGCGAGTCTCTTTTGCCTCAGGCCTGATCTCGACACCGGGGCCTGCCCCCATTGTCAGGCCTTAAGCTCCCGAACACGCATCAGGCATCTGAAGTCTCTTTCCGTCATTTTAGCGGAGTCAAAATTGGCCACAGTGGAACGTGCCTCATCCACAGGGAATCCAACCATCCTCCGCCCATAGGCACTGAAAGCACTAGGAGGAAGAGGGCCACTCCAAGTCCAGGTCCTGTGGCTTGAAGTCCGGGTCATCTGGGCATGATTCCCACCTCACGACCCTCAAGTCGTCCATGGGATCTTCATAGCTAAGTCTTCAAGGACCACCCTCCAACCTCTGAAGGTGCATTCGCCCTCCGAGCTCTCTCCCGGGCGGAGGTAAGCCCTCCTCTCGGCCTCCTCTTCCAAGGCTGACTCCCAGGAGTTGAGCAAAGCCTTCAGGTCTTCAGGCGGCAGGGCCTCGTCCTTGCTGCTGAAATCAAAAAGTCGGACCAGTGCCTGCTTGTCGGCTGACCGACACTTGGTCGAGAAATCTTCGAAGCACAAGGCCAACCGTCCCAAGGCTCACGCCTCTGAGGGACGCCTGTCTGGCTCAAAAGACAAGTGGACGCTGTACCGACGTCTGCCTGCGGCCCTTCCGGCCACCACTCCGTCGAAGGCCATCCCGCCACCGGTCAAAGTCCTCCCAACGCCGGCCACCCCAGCGTCAGGTCTGAGACCTCTTCGCCACAGTTGCCAGTCCATTTGACATTGGAGCCTGATGACAGGGGAGCTGGTGTCCCTCTGACGCCACCTCTTAGACCTATGCCAATGCCCCTCAACACAGGCGACTAGGGTTCGGACCCGATGCCGGTACCCCCTGACAGTGGTGCTGATGACGGCGCAGGCTCTGGTGCTTCTACACCCCTGCGCCTGGTTCCCCTAAATTGAACCTTTCACAGGTTAAGGAGCTGTTCTCCACTGGAGGACACTGTGAAATGTGATCTACCAGCGGGCACCTCCTCCCATACCCTCCCGGTTCCAGTGCCTGATGCCTCGAGCCGTCTGACCAGAGGAAGGGAAGGAGCCAGCACCAGAAAAACACAAGGATAAGAGACACAGGAGGACCAGGTCCAGTAGTTCTTGCCGCTCTTCCTCTCTGGACAAGAGGTGCAAGGGGAAACGACACAGGTCCCCATCCTCTTCAACCTTGGACTCATACGTGGACTCCGACACTTCACGTGCAGACACCGACATCGATCCAGATCTAGGGGACACAGAGGAACACCCAAAATCCCCTTCAGATGACCCTAGCTTCATGGAGGTGATGAGGCACATCCAGGCCAACATGGGCTGGGATACTAGGCCCTGGACCCTGAGCGACTGCGGTTGTCTAAATACCTCTGCCAAAAGATCCTAAGCGGTGGTCATCCTCCATGGTGACACCTTTGAGGATGTCACGTTCGCGACCTGAAGTGCCCTCACTCCTCCTCTGCCATGCCCAAGAAGGCTCATCAGCTCTACCAGGCCCCTAAGACCACCCCTTCTTGGACAAACCACCCGCAGTGGATTCTGTGTGGTTATTTTGGCAGCTCACGACCATTCGCAGAGGCCCAAACACCTGAGCACCTAGCTACCTGACAGAGTCAAAGCAGCTGGATTCCATGGGGCGCAAGGTGTACTCTGCTGCCACCTGCAGTAGCAGGAGTCTCAACTTCCTGAAACACATGGTCCATTTCCAAAACGCCCTTTGGGAACAGGGACTGGACATTGTGCAAAGCATGCCCGATTGCACTCAGCTGGCAGAGCTTGTGAAACTGCTTCAGACCGGCTCAGACATGGGTACCCATGTTTTGAGGTTGGCCTATGACTCTACGAACACCTCTTCAAGGGCGGCTGTCACTGGCATTTGCCTTCAATGCCATGCTTGGCTTCGGGTTTCTGGGTTCGATCTAGATGTCCAGACAAACATTCTGGATGCTCCATGCAAGGGCTCCGTCCTCTTTGGCAAGGACACAAAGATGATCACCAGGCTGCAGGAATCCAGTAAGGCCATCCGAACCGTGCAGTCCATGTACCGCCCGAAACAACAGGGACGACCTCGTCAGCCCTGTTTTTGTGGCTATGGGGAAAATCTGCCTCAGCAGCCTTTTTCCAGCCACATTCTATGAGGTGGCTTCAGTTGCAGGGGTGGAGCCAGAGTATCCTCTGCCTCCTCCTCTAGACAGGCCAAGGCAGCCACTGCTTGACTGTTCAAGCCACCCTCCTTCCCTAGACACCTCATCAGGGGAACTGGTTGGAGGTCTCTCTTCCCTCTACGCAGATGCATGGAGTCAAGTGACCTCCGACCAGTGGGTCCTCGAGCACGTGGAGTTCGGGCATGCCATCGAGTTCGACTCCATTCCACCGAACAGGCCACTGCCCCCATCCTGTTATCCCAGGGAACACCCGGGCACTGATCAGAAGGGAGATTTTATCCCTTTTGGAGAAAAACGCCATTGAGCCAGTACCCCTGGCTGAGTGAGAAAGAGGGTTCTTCTCCCACTTCTTACTAGTCACGAAGAAGTCGGGAGACCTCAGGCCCATTCTGGACCTCAGTGATCTGAACCAAATGGTCTCCTACCAGAGATTCCGGATGGTCTCCCTCCCCACTTTTCTGCCCCTCATTTCGTCGGGAGACTGGCTGGCGTCCGTGTACAAGCATGACGCCTACATGCATATCCCTATCACCTGGGGTCATTGAAGATTTGTGAGGTTCCCGGTTCGACGACAAGGACTATCAGTTCCAAGTCCTTCCCTTCAGTCTCTCTTCAGACCCCAGGGTCTTCACCAAGTGCCTGGCAGTGGTTGCCGTGGCACTGCGGAGATGGGGCCACTTTGTGTTTCCTCATCTAGATGACTGGTTCCTTTCAGGTCCTGCCTGTTGGAAACCATCAGGGACTCCATTTTACTGTTTCAGCACTTGGGGATCACCATCAACATGGACAAATCTTATCTTCTCCCATCCCAGAACCTCCAGTTCATTGGAGCTCTTCTGCATACCACTCTCTGAAAAGTGTTTCTCCCCTCCAACAGAGCAGGTTGGATTCAGGTCCTGGCGTTCCAAATCTCTTCAGCCTCAAGAGTCCCTGCAGGGCTTCTCCTCAGGCTGTTGGGCATATGGCACGCCATAGTTCAGTTCCTCTGGCAAGACTAAGCATGAGAACCATCCAGTGGTCATTAAAGAGTTCAGTGGGATCAAACACTATACAGCTTGGACACCTCGATCGGATCTCGGAGCCAGTCCTCTGAGAATTACGCTGCTGGATGTCGTCAAGAAATTTGCTGGCAGGTATCCCCTTCCACATAGGGACACCGTCACAGATTCTGACCACAGACACATTGTCCTCGGGATGGGGCGCCCACTTGGGGACACGTCGCACTTCAGGCTCCTGGTCCTCAATAGAGGAAGATCTGCATATCTATGTTCTGGAGCTGAGAGCGATCCTTTATGCCCTTCAAGCCCTGGTCCCAGTCCTAGTGCCGGGCCACCTCTTGATCCAGATGGACAACACTTCGGTGATGTTCTATATCAACAAACAGGGTGGCACATACTCTTATTCCCTCTGCCGGGAAGCCATGCGGGTGTGGGATTGAGCTGTGGAGCATCCACTTTTGTATACAGTGGTACACGTTCCAGGGGAACAAAATGTGTTAGCCGACACACTCAGCAGGACAAAGTCGCAGGCTCACGAATGGGCGCTGCTCCAAGAAGTCGCAGATCACATCTTCTGCCGGTGGGGGACACCAGAGCTGGATCCCTTGGCGTCACAATTCAACGCAAAACTGCCTAGTTTCTGCTCGCTAGGTCCAGAGCCTGAAGCTTTTTAGCAAGGCAGCGTTGTCCCTCTCTGGAAAGGGAGGTTTCTCTATGTGTTTCCTCCCTTCCGCTGTTGCAGAAGGTTCTCCTCAAGGCACAGTCAGAACCTTCCACCCTCATTCTGATCGCCCCGCTGTGGCCTCGTCAGATTTGGTTTCTTTTGCTTCAGCACATAGCAGCAGACCCTCCACTGCCTCTTCCACTCTTCTCTCATCTTCTGTCACAGGACAGAGGGTCCCTGATCCATCCAAATCTGCGCTGTCCTCACCTGCATGCCTGGCTCCTCAGGACCTAGCTAAAAGCCAGATTTGGTGTGTCCATTCAGGTAGCGCAACTTCTAGTTGAGACACGTAAGCCTGCCACCAGGGCTGCTTACGCCATGAAGTGGAAACGTTTTTATATCTGGGGTACAGCCAAGAGTGTGGACCCACTGGTCTGTCCGGTTAACTCCATTTTAGAATACCTGCTTTTCCTGTCGGAGTCAGGTCTCAGTTATTCCTCCATCAATGTGCACCTGGCCGCCATCTCCGCTTATCACTTGCCAGTGTTGGATAAGGCAGTGGCTCAGATGGAAGTTTCTAAAGCCTTCCTACGAGGTATTCTGCATCTCGGACCTCCCATCTGGGATCCTGTACCCCCTTGGGATTTCCTCTTTGTCCTAGAGAAGCATACGCTTTCCCCCCTTCAAACCGGCTATGGAGGCTGAGCTTCATTTCCTATCCTGGAAAACTCTGCTTTTGGTAGCCATTACTTTGGCATGGCACGTTTCAGAGCTTCAAGCCCTCATACATAAAGAACCCTATCTAATTTTTCATAAGGATAGGGTTGATCTTCACACTAACCCGAAGTTCCTACTGAACGTGGTTTCAGAGCTCACCCTGAACCAATCTGTTCAGCTTCTGGTGTACTACCTGGAGCATTCTAATAGGGGGGAAGCCCTGCTTCAATTCTTAGATGTCCACAGGGCTCTCCGATGTTACCTGGCCAGGACCAAAGGGGACAGGAATTCTGATCAACTTTTTGTATCCTTTACTCAGAGGTCCTTGGGTGGCACAAGTCACAAACAGGCACTGTCGCACTTATTGGTTCATTGCATTACTTTCTGTTATCAGAAACATAGCAGGTCTACCCCAGGGCTGGTTAGAGCTCACTCTGCCAGAGCTGTCACTGTTTCTTTTGCAACGCTGAAGCGGGTCCCTCCAGCGGGCATTTGTGCTGCTGCTACCTGGAGTTCTTTTCATACCTTCATCAGGCATTACAGCCTTGACATCATTTCCAGACGCAGAGCTGGTTTTGGCCTGCAGTTTTGCAAGGCCTGGTTTCCTGAGGGACCCTCTCTGTTCCTGCTGTTCCGTTACATACTGTTCACCCACCCAGGGGTTGTTGTATGTTTATACTGCTTGGGAATCTGTCCTAATTGTGTTACCAGCTGCAAGAGCTTCCTCTTGAAGTAAGGTAGTACAGTTACGTAAAAACTTACCGTAACAGTAGATTTTTGAGAGAAGCTCTTGCAGCAGGTGTATTTCCCACTTTCCTTCCCCCAGGGATTGGGCCTTTTCCAGGCTGGTCTTTCCTGCTTTGTGAGGAAATAATTTTGGCTCATCCTTCCTGACTGTTACCTGTTACCATCTCTCTGCCTGACCCTGGAGGCGTCACAAGAAGCTGGAGCATGAGAGAACTCCTCCCTTATATAGGGTGGCGTCGGGGGGTGGAGTCAGCGGGTGAGGATGTTCCCATGTCTGTACTACTGGAAGAAACAATTGCGGGAACCATCACCAGGTGGCATCAGTCCTAATTGTGTTACCTGCTGCAAGAGCTTCTCTCGACGATCTACTGTTACGGTAAGTTCTTACGTAACTGTACATTTTTTGTGCATGTCGTCATCTTCCATCATCGAGCACAAAAATAAGTGTGCTTCGTGCTGCGTGCAACTACCACACAAGAATTTGCACTCCCTCTGCCTCTTCTGCTTAGGCGCAGAGCACAAGGTTGATGACTGCGAGGCATGTGCCAGCTTCGGCCTGGCAACATGGAAGCGCTGTCAGTAGGCCGTAGAGGCCCATTTGCTTAAAAAGGGGATGCCACCATGGAGAAAGAGCTCCAAAAATTGCACAGCGCTTCAACCTAGCCCACTGAGTCCAAGCACGAGAAGAGGGGGCTACGAGGGACCAGAACTGGTTCCCAACGTGTCGAGCCGGGGGAGTCGGCCGCGGCTGAGCCTATTCCCCAGGCGACAGTCCTCAGGGTGGGAGGCCCCACCGCCACTGGTCCTGGTGGCGTGGGACCTCCGCCTCAACTGCGCCCAGGCGCATCTCCATGGGGGGCTGGTGCGAGGGGCCTCATAAGTCACTCTTGGATCCTCCAGCGGCGCTGGGCTCAAACTGTGGTGTCAGGCCCTGGAGCCTCCAAAGCCCACCCCACCTTGACCGCTAAGCCGAACGTTGGCCAGCCCAGTGTTCGCATGGTCATGTCGGACGATAAGTCGGACACCGGCATCACCGATGGCTGCCCGACTGACCTGGTATCGCGGTCGGGTGATGGTCCCAACGAATCCCTACTGCCAGACCTACCTCAGCAATCCCTGGAGGGTTCTCCACATCGGGCCTCCCTCTCTCCACTGGATGTGATCCCCCCTTCACTCGCCTGTCAATTGAGGGAAAGGAATTGGGGAGCTTCCGTCAGGTGTCCCAGATAGACCCACGGACCTGGCGATAGGAGTGGGCATTGTACCAAATGGTTTACAGTCACCACCTCCGCCATCAGGCTGTCATGCCGCCGATTCGCCTCCCACCAGACCTAACCCTACCAGGATATGTGGTGCACAATGGTGCAGTTGCTGTGGGAAATCAACGTTCGGGACAGATTAACAAAATCACAATGACACTGTTTATGAGTGGAGGTCCCAAAATGCCTATGTTGAAAATTTGTTTAAAAAAATCCCCAAAATAATTGTGTTGCATGTATTGCGCAGTTTCCATGCACGCTTGTGACTTCACCAGTTTTTCATATTTTCACTCCAGATTTTCAACTTTGCCATTTTTTACACCACCTCATGAACAGTACAGTTGTCATTTTTCACATCCTGCCTGAAATGTGTTTTTGCATCTGTGGCGCCAAATGTAGCAGTCTCTGTGCAGAATCAGCTTTCAGCTAACGAACTAATAGTGCCAGTGTTCATGAGGTGGGGTCACAAAAAGCCCATGTTGAAAATTTGGAGTGAAAATACCAATAAACGCCCAGGGCGTTAGGGTTCCCAGCCATAGCGCCCATCCTATAGAGACTGACAGGTGTCAAGGGTATGACTTGAGGATTATCGGCTGTAATGCTACACCATTCCTCCCCACCTGCAGCCAGTAGCGGGCATCAAAGTGTGTCTTGGACTCTTCAACCCCAAAATTCCCCCATTCTCCTGTACTGCACCCATCTCAGCGTATTTCCTCATGGAATGGGGTGAGCATAAGGCCAAGGACCCCAAGGCACACCGCAACACTTGTCGAGTGTCTGCAGGGTAGGGTGAGTGAAATGCATGAGCGTTATGACCGATGACCCAAAGGCACACCCCAATACCTGTCGGTCTCTGCAGGGTGGGGGTGGGGTTGGCGTCAGTTCAGTACTTCACTGCCATTCCTATAATGCATCTCTCTAACTCCTGCACTACCAATGCCAGCAAGACAACATTCGGCATTGACAAGTGCTTGTTCATTTCACCATCATCCATCCATCCAAGCCATCTGACTTTCAATTTGCTGGACCAGTTTTGCAGCCTCATTTGATGCATTAAAAGTATTGGTTTGCCGTTCCGTGTAACTTTTAATTTTGCAGGGACAAGAAGCTGGTGCTGAAGCTTTGACTTGCACAGAGCACTATGCACCTTATCATATACCTTCCAGCATTGTTTTGTAGCATGTGAGAAGTTGGGGAAACAGTGATTATAGGGACATGGATATGTTGTTCATCCACACTGTCTGGCAGGTTCCTTGCTGCTTTAAATCTTGCCGGAAGGTCTTCAAGCTGGCTCCTCCCACCCACCCGGGTGGTAAAACGCTCGGTTCCGCCCCATGATACCAGATCTTCCTTACCGCTTGGAAGCTCTGGTTCCCTCCTTAACGCTCTGCGTATAGACTGGATCCGAATTCTTCGGTTCGCCCAAAAATAGTTTTAAAATTCTCAAGACTTCGGTCAAATTCCTCCCTCGCGGCTGCGATGGACAAATCAACTCCCAGATTTCGGCAGTGCCCATGCGCGCAGAAGATGTCTGGGACGGACCCGCACTCCACGAGCGTCTACTGCCTCGGCCTTGATAACGACCCGCAGACCTGCGAGTTATGTAGATCATTTTTGGCCAACATCCTTGAAGACCATGCTGCCCGGTTACAGCTTGGGCGCTCCGAGAAGTGATATCCGCCGGTGAAGTCCAAGGAGGCCTGTTGGGCGGTGTCCGCGGCGGCTGGCTCGGCTGAGCAACTCAAGCAGATGATCGCCCTTGAGGAGGAGGCGACCCAGGCCGCATCCTCATCTTCCTCGGTCGTGGCATTTATCCCGATCTCTGTGGGATCTTCCTACACAGCTTCTTTTAAGGAGCTTTGCCAATCCCTTTCCACGAAGGGAGAGGGGCCATCAGGACACTCTTCTCGGTCGAAAAGAAGGACTCGAAGGGTAAGTCCCACCGTCGGCGTTCATGGGAGCGGGAGAGGTCCCCTTCCCCGGACAGTTGACACTCTACTTCGGTCGAGGTTGCGGCTAAGGCTGCTGGCTTCATGGTGTCCCAGTCAGGTCAGCCGGCCGAGACACCTGTCGACCCGGTCGAGTTTTCTCGACCTGTTGGATCGAGCTGTCGACTGGTGAAGCTGACAGCCCTTCTTCACGGTTCCCTCAGTGAAACCGAGGACTTGCCTGTGCCTCCTGTGCTGGAGTCCCCAGTCAAGGCTCCGAGCGAGAGAGGGCGGGTGGTCCCCTGCTCCCTCCCAGACCCGTCTCGGACCTCTGTCTTGGCACCGAGGTAAGTGGCAGCACGTATCCTCGTCTTCCTCTTCGGAAGAGGAGAACTTGGCGCAAATTGTTTCAAGCGCTCGAGGACTTAATGTGGCAGCAGCTCCTTTTGTCCAAGGAACCGCATGAGCGCCGTTGCCTTCCCTGGCAATGAAGTGGCTGTCACCCGGAAGGCCGAAACAACCCCTCGCGGTGGTTGAGGTGCCCAAGCCTGGGCCAGTTGTTCGGCCGAAACCAGCTCCCCCACCGATTTGTGGTGGAATCTCCGCCTCCACAACCAAAATCGGGGCACCGACCAAGGACTCTCGGTCAGGTCATTGTCTGCCGTACCGGTTGTTGGTCATCCTCACTCCCGACCGTCCTCGGCAGGTGGAGGGTGGCTCAGGCCCCAAGCAGCTCTTCCCAGACTCCTCGGAGTCTGACGACGACTCCTCCCTGTTTTCCAGGCCCCTTGATGTGGAGTCCTCCGGGGGGCAGTTGATGGATGAAAGCCTATCGTCGTTCATGGGTCTGCTTCGGCTCATCTCGGAGTCCACCGGGATGCAGCTCAAGCCGTATCCAAGCGGGCTAAGTATCCCCTCATGGAGATACTGGACCGAGGGGATTCGCCCACGGAGGCCTTTCCAATGGCTGAAGCCATTGTTGGCCCAGCCTTGGAGCTTTGGCAGCGGCCGGCTTCCTGTCCTGTGCCTTCGGCCAGGAAGTATGCGGTCCCTGCTGTCTCTTTGTCTGGTTTTTCGGAGCACCCCTCTGCGGAGGGGTTGGTCACCAATAGCGTTTTCCGGCGTTCCGGGAATGCTAGGGATGTGGATAAGCCCTCCGACAAGGAGTCCAAAAAGCTGGACTGTGCTGGGCGCAAGGTGTACGCTGCGTCCTCCCTAGGCCTCCGCCAGGCCAGCTCGGCTGTGCTGATGGCACACTTCTCCCATGCCCTCATGGGTTCCCTGGATGAGGTGATCCCTCATCTCCTGGCCGACCTGCAGACTACGGTCAAGCAGATGCGGGATCAGGGAAGGGCGGTGGTGAAACAGCAGCTCCAAACGGCACTAGACATTGGAGACTCCTGTGCCCGATCAGTAGCGGCCGCAGTGGCCATGTGCCGCAGAGCATGGCTGAGGATATCCACCTTCATGGTGGATACCCAGCACAAATTGGCGGACGTCCCCTTCTTGGGGACTGACCTGTTCGGCCCTGGAGTGGAAGACCGCCTCCAGCGGATCGAAAAGTAGAACGCTACCCTGGACTCTGTCACCTCCGCCCAGAGGACAAGGGCCGTCGTCAGCAACATAAGTCCTTTACGCCCTTCTGCCTGCGTGCGTCTGGCCCAGCAACACCAGCATCCAGGGCCCAGGCAAGCCGGCTTGGCACCCCAAAGCCAGGCGTGCGGCTTCCTCCAACAGGAAGCAGGAGGAAAGGCCCAGGAGGTCCTCGGCGGCCCCTCCTCCAAGCCTGCCCAGTGATGGGTTGAGGGGTGTCACCCCCAGCCTCGTCACTCCCCTGTGGGGGGACGGCTCCGCCACTTCTTTTCCCCCTGGTCCGCCATCACCACGGACCGCTGGATGTTGGAGGTGGTAGGAAAGGGCCTGCCTCTGGAGTTCGAGCAGGCCCTGCCCTTTCAAGCCGTTGCCCCGCAGGTGGCTATGGGGTCCGCAGCCTCCCTGTCGGCTCATTGAGCCGACATTGCCCTGCTTCTCAAAAAGGAGGTGATCAGGAAGGTGGTGGACCCTCCTCCAGACCTGGGGTTTGTGTCCAGTTACTTCCTGGTCCTGAAACGGATGGGTGCTGGCGCCCCATTCTAGACCTGCACAACCTGAACAGGTTCCTAAGGTCTCGAACCTTCAGGATGGTCACTCTGGCTCAGATCATTCCACCCTTGGAACGAGGCATGTGGTTCTGTTCTCTGGACTTCCAGGACGTGTTCTTTCACATCCCAATCCGTCCGACCACCAGAGATTCCACCACTTCAGGGCAGAGGGATCCCTCTACGAGTTCCGGGTCATGCCCTTCGGCCTTTCTCTAGCTCTCAGGGTCTTCACTAAATGCATGGCAGTGGTGACAACATTCCTGCGGCGCCGAAGGCTCCGGGTGTATCCTACCTGGACGACTAGCTGATTGCAGCCTCTTCCAGAATGGAGGTGGGCGGTCTGAGGATCTAGCCCTCCAGGTTTGCTCTCAGGTTGGCCTCCTTATCAACGAGGCCAAGTCGGAACTCGTGCCAAAGCAGGTGATACAATTCATCGGGGCAGAGATCAACTCTCCACGAGCCAGAGCACGGCTCCCGGCGGGCAGGGCCGAGGTTCTTTCCTCCTTTGCCCAGTCATTTCAGGTTTGGCAATTGCACCCTGCCTGGGACTTCCTGGGCCTCATGGCGGCCTGCACCAGCATGGTCCGTTGGGCCCGTTGGTACATGTGTCCCCTGCAATGAGGACTGGCCAGCCAATGGTCACAGCACTCCGATCCGTTGGATCAGCTAGTGACAGTGACCCAGGGGATGTGGAACACCCTCCAGTGGTGGACCATTCCAGCTCATCTGCAGAAGGGCATCCCGTTTGTCCGCCCCAAGCTGACGGTCTCTCTATCGACCGATGCCTCTCTGATGGGTTGGGGTGCCCATCTGGGGGAGCACAGAGCGCATGGCCTCTGGTCCCCTCGGGAGTTCCGATGCCACATCAACCTGCTGGAGCTTTGAGTGGTTCATTTAGCCCTCTCCGCCTTCGCTGCGTTTGTACGGAGTCAAGTGGTCCAGGTCCAGACGGTCAATACCACGACCGTGTACTACCTGAACTGCCGGGGCTGGACGTGCTCCATGCCTCTGTGCAGGGAAGCTCTCTGCATTTGGTCCCTCGTGCGCAGCCTGGAGGTGGATCTTCTTGCCATCCATGTGGCGGGAGCCTCCAATATTCTGGCTGATGCCCTAAACCGGATAGGGGCTGCGTCCCACGGGTGATCTCTCCTGCCAGAGGTAGTACAAGATCTGTTCTCCCACTGGGGCATGCAGGTGGACCTGTTTGCCTCCAGGGAGAATGCGAAGCTGAGACTGTTTCATGCCCACCCCCCTCAGCAGGGCTCGCTGCAGGGGGATGCCTTCTCAAGGCCGTGGACCCTGGGCCTCTTCTGCGCCTTCCCCTCCATTTCCCTTGATCCACAAGGTGCTTCTCATTGCAAGGAGGGACAAGGCGCAGGTGATTGTGGTAGCCCCAGACTGGCCCCGCCAGCTCTGGTATCCAGATCTCCTTAGTCTCAGCTCCAGGCTCCCGAGGCGGCTTCCAGCCCAACCGGACCTGATCTCAGTCAATCAGGGGAAGGTATTCCATCCGGACCTTCAATCCCTGCACCTGACGGCCTGGTTCTGGAGTGGCTAGAGTTCCAGGCCTTGGGTCTTTCCGACTAGGTCCTCAACGTTGTTGAGGCGTGCCGTAGGAGTCGACCAGGAAATGCTATGCCTTCAAATGAAGAGATTCTCCATTTGGTGTCAGGGCAAGGCTGGACCCTTCCTCTTGTTCCTTGAATGGCATTCTGGACTACCTGAGGTCCTTTCTCCAGCAAGGGGTTCGGTTGTGACCCTTAAGGTGCTACAGCGATCTCTGCTTACGGGCACGGGCTGGGAAGCAGTCGATGAATGCAGGAGAAGGTGGTTGGGCGCTTTTTCAAAGACCTTGATCACATATCCCCTCCGGTGCGAGAACCTCCACCTCTGTGGGATCTACTGTTGGTATTGGCTAAGCTCATGGGCAAGCCATTCGAACCGATGCACAGGTGTGACATCTCTCACCTGTTGTGGAAGGCCGCCTTCTTGGTGGCTATCACATCAGCCAGAAGGATGGAAGAGCTCCAGGTGCTTTCCATCGAGTCTCCTTATCTGGTCTTCCACAGGGACAAGGTTGTCCTGCGCCCCCCCGAAATTCCTTCCTAAGGTGGTGTCAGAGTTTCACCTTAACCAGGTGTTGACTCTGTCGGTGTTCTACCCCAGTCACACCTCAGAGGCCGAATATAGGCTTCATACTTTGGACCCTAGAAGAGCGCTCGCTTATTACAAGGAGCGGACGGCTGAAGTTCTTGGAGAGGTTCGCCAGCTGTTTGTCACCTACGCTGAAGCCGCACCTGGCAGACCTGTAGCCAAATGGACGATAGGCAGGTGGGTCACCTCCTGCATAGATCTCTGCTATAGGTTGGCAAGCATGGAGCCTCCCAGAGGGATAAGAGCTCATTCTACCCGCCATAATGCTGCATTGGTGGCTGCATCCAGGGACGTCCCTATCCAGGAAATCTGCAGGGCTGCTACCTGGAAGTCAGCACACACCTTCATTACCCATTACCACATCGACCTTGAGTCATGCCGGGATGCTGGTTTTGGGGCCTCGGTTCCTCAGTCATTATTCCCTAAGTAGGGGGTGTGCGCCTTGCCTCCTTCCTCCCGGAGAACTGCTAGGAGTCTGCCAGACAGTGTGGATGAACAACATGTCTGTGTCCCTAAAATAACAGGTTACTCACCTGTAACAGGAGTTCTAGGAATGGTATATGTTGTTCATCCACAATCCCACCAACCTCCCGACTTCAACGCGCAACCTGGCTTCCAGCGGGCTAGATCTGGCGTCATGGGGCGGAGCCGAGAGTTTTACCACCCGGGTGGGTGGAAGGAGCCAGCTTGAAGAACTTCCGGCAAGATTTAAAGCGGCAAGTAACCTGCCAGACAGTGTGTATGAACAACATATACCATTCCTAGATCTCCTGTTACAGGTGAGTAACCTGTATTTCAAACAACATGAAGTCTTGCTATATTATGACATATGCAGTGAGTCCCAACCTTCGAACTGCTCCAGAGGTGAAAGAGTTAACTTTCCATGCCAGGCATGGAACGCTGAGCTTGAGCTCGGTTGAAACTCTGTCTGTTGTTCTTCAAACTCAAACCATCAGATTCTTTACTCCGCCTCACTGAACAGTCGCTCCGGAGATTTCTCCTTCTGCTCGGTTCATTTTGTCGGTTAAAGTATTGTTTTTCTCGGTTTTTGACCGAATTTAAACCGCAACTGGTCGGTTCAGACTCTGTCTGTGGTATTTGTGAGTACTAAATAGGTTTTACATTAATTTCTATTCTTTGTGGAACTTGTAAACGGTTTATTGGTTCGGTTTGAACCAATCAGGTTTTAAAATATATTAATCTGTCATTTAGAGTGTGGTTACCGGTTCTTATCGGTTCTAAAAAAAAAAAAAAACAAACAGATTTTATTACGTTTTTTTTCCATGACCCGTGACACGGTTGGGAACCGATAAGAGGGTCTTACCTGGCGGATTGCCATAAACGGGTAAGTTTGGTTTGGACTGGCACTGTGTCCGAGAAACCCAAAAGAAAAACTGGGCCCACTGGGTTTCAACACTGCAGTGTCTGTGGGGAAGTCTTTGCCAAGGCTGACACCCATACCACCTGTGTTTATTGTCTGGGGTTTGACCACCTCAATGCAGACTGCCAGATTTGTAAAAAATTTTCCTGCAACTGCCCTGGAAAAGAGAGTTGGTAGGCTTAGGGAAATGGAGGCCAAAAAGTCCGCTGAACCAGATGGCCAGCCCGGTTCGGTTCCAACCGAACTGGAGGGAGTGCCCTCTGACCAGGGCGAGACTTCCTCGAGCAAAAGGAGATCCGACTCTGAGGTGGTTCAGCAAAAAGGACTAGGAAATCAGCTGGTGTGGAGCCAAAACTTTCCTCTCCAACCGCTGAAGAAATAATAAGCGATTAAAATTGTCAGTCGCTTTCCCCAGTTCCGACCGAACCGGCACCATCAGGTAGCGTCCGGTTGGCCGGTTCCACCAGTTCAAGAGTATGATTGAGAGAATATTATGAACCGGAGGAGGGGAAGAGGATATGAGGAGAGTGAATGTGGATTTGAAAGTCTGATGTGCCCATTGACCGGACATCTCCACAGACAGACCTTGAATTAGAGCCTTGTGCTCTAGCACCATTCCCACACTCTCATCGCTTCTCTGCATAAGGGTAAGAGTGAGCACCACCCTGCTTGTTGATGTAATACATCACTGCTTTGTTGTCTGTTTGAAGGAGAATGTTCTTGTGACAGAGAATGTCCTTCAAAGCCCGGACTGCATAAAGGATGGCTCTCTCTATTTAGACATTATGTGAAGCTGGGACTCGTCCTGAGTCCACGTACCTTGAGTGTGGAGAGTCTGACAGTGAGCTCCCCACCCCATCAGGGACGCATCTGTGGTAATGGAAATCTGATGATCCAGAGGAGCAAAGGGATACCCTTCCAGAAGATTGTCCTCTTGCGACCACCAGGTGAGTGATCTCTTCAGAGGTTCTGTCACCTTGATGAGAAAGGACTGAGGGTGGGTGGTTGGGGACCACTGAGTACTGAGCATCCATTGAGAGGTTCTCATGTGGAGGCATGCTAGGGGTACAGTGAACACCGAGGATGCCATGAGACCTAGCATCCGTTGCATCGAGAGAGCAGAAACCGAGCTGTTCTGTCGAATGTATCGGGCCATCTGAAGGATATCGTTCCTCCTGTCCTCTGGAAGAAATGCTTTCACACAGGAGGTGTCCAGAAGAGTTCCTATGAACAGGAGCCTCTGGGAGGGCTGCAGCTGTGATTTTTTGAGGTTTAGCAGACTCCCATGGATGTGAGAAAGTGAGAAGCCGTGGCTATGGCGTCTAGAGTTCCCTGTCTGGAAGGGCTTGCTAGAAGCCAATCGTCCAGATATGGGAACACCTGTATTCCGATTTTTCTGAGATGCACTGCGAGAATTGCACAACACTTTGTAAAAACTTGCGGTGCCGAGGATAGCCCAAAGGGCAGGACTCTGAACTGATAATGCTGTCCCAAAGCCACGAACCTTAGGTATTTGTGATACTTTGGGTGAATAGGAATGTGCTGGTAAGCATCCTGCATGTCCAGGGAGGCTAACCAGTCGTGTTGATGAAGCAAAGGTAACAGGGTTCCTAGTGATATCATTTTGAATTTCTCTTTGGGAAGGAATTTGTTTAGTTTTCTGAGGTCCAAAATGGGGCGATGCCCTGGTTTTCTTTGGAACCAGAAAGTAATGGGAGTAGAACCCTGTGTTCTGTTGATCCAGCGGAACTACTTCCACTGCCCTGTTGTTCAGAAGGCCCTGTATCTCGAGGCGAAGATCTGACTGAAGAGCTGACAGCCTGGGCTGTCGTCTGGGGGGACGATCCGGAGGGGTCTCCAAAAGATTGAGGGAATACCCTTCGCGGATTATCCGGAGGACCCATTTGTCCGAGGTTATGGACTTCCATTGATTGTAGAAGTGAGTCAGATGACCTCCCACCGCTGAGGAAGAGTCCACCTCGGGCAGCTGAGGTGGGACTTGGGCCAACAACTCAGAAGGCGGCACTGGGCGCTTTGGGTCCTTGCGCCTTCTGTTGCGTTTTCTTTTGAGGCTGGGGGGCTTGGTTTTTATTAAAACTTCCCCTGCCTTTGCCTCGAAAGGACTGACGGTTATGAAACTGGCGTTTATTAACACCCTCGAGAGGGGACAGGAGGAGGTCTGAGCCAATTTAATGGCTGACCTAGTCTTTTGTGTAGCCTCTAGAGCCTGTTCTACTTGAGGGCCGAAGAGATACACACCATCGAAAGGCAACGCCATTACCTGTTGCTGTGCATCATTCGTGAAACCTGAAGTGCGCAGCCAGGAATGACGGTGGGTACAAATGCCCGCCGCCGCGCTCGGGAAGCAGTATCAAAGCGTCCATAGCTGCTTTAACCTGCTGGTTGTTGGACTCGATACCCCTGGTTATGGTTTGAAGAAGCTCTGAATTAGTGTCCGACTCGGTAGAGCTTCAACCATTTGTTTGAGTGAATGCCAAAGGATATACTCATATTGAGAGAAATAGCCTTGGTAGCTGGCAATACGATACCTAGGGTGGAAGCAGCAAAGACTCTCTTACCTAAAGTGTCTATCTTACGAGATTCTTTGTTAATAGGTCGAGCTGTAGTAGTTTGTGGAAGGACGACCTTATCATTCTCTGACAAGACTACAATAGGATCCACAAAAGCTTGGGATGCCAAAATGGGTTAATCTTTGGGGGCAGCATATTTCCTATCTATGGACTTAGCCACTGAAGGAATGAGAGCAGGATTATTCCATACCATTTGAGAAAGCGTCTCAAGGAGGGCTGTACTGGAGGAGTCAAATCCATAGAGATCTCCGGAACATGGAGGTACTGGAGTCTTAACAGTTTCCCAGGATCGATATCTGTAATTTGGAGAGAAAGAGTGCAATTCAAGTTTTTCAGCAGACTTAAAAGACAGGTCCTCGACCACAGGTTCTGCAGTAGGAATAGATCCTGTTCTTTCCACATCATCACCCAGCCTAAGGCCTGGGACAGTCTTAATGTCATCTCCTGACAGTCCCAGAGGGACTGTATGGACAGGAAAGGAGTGAAAAATAGAAGGAAATGAAGGAAGGAAAAGGGTTAAAGGAGGAATCCTGAAGGCTGGATGACGTCCTAACAGGCTTTGGCGCTGAAGAAACGCACGGCACAGAAATATGGCGCCGAGAAGTCACATGGCAGAGAGAAGGCCAGACAGCGAAGCCACATGACACCGAGGGCAGTGCCGGAAGGCGCATGGCGCTGAGAAAGTCAACAGCGCCGACAGCGTGTCGGCGCCAAAGACAGCGCCAAAGCGTGCCATCGACCTTGGGGCGTCGAAAACATCCCAAGACTCCGAAAAACAGGATTTGAGGAAAAAGGCGGCTAAATACCAGGAGATAAAGGCATCGGTGTGGCCCCCTGCGCCGCAGCCATGTGAGGGGGGAAAACACCTAAGTGCCAGAGTCGTCGGCACCGTAGACGGTGCTGCATGACTAGGGAGGCTCAACCGCCCTACCTGATCTCCCAAGAAGCCCGAAGGCCCCTGAGTGACCAGACCAAGCAGCTGGACCAACCTCCGAGCCCACTGCTCCATAAGAGCAGCCCAGTAATCAAACTGCTCATCTGAAGACCTACCAGAAGGCGGGGTAGGGCTCCGATGTCGAAGAGGTCGACTACCAGAAACAGAAACCGGCAACTCTGAAGGAGGAGACCTGCAACTAGCCCCAATAACTGACAGTCTACGCACAGACATATCAGAAGGCGACCTCGAGTGATGCCTTCTCTTTCTCGACCTGTGGGTCAAAGAAGAGCTCGAGGCCGAACAGTGCAGAGAGTGCAACCGTTTACTTTTATGCTTTCGAGGGAACCGCCCACCGCCTCGGGCATCGGACTGTCCGCTGTCAGACCCCCCCTCCGGAGAAGGCGGCGGACCAGACCCAGCCCAGCTGACTGAACAGCTTTCATACAAAGTCTCCCCTGCCATCACCTGACCCGCTCATGGTCGACTCCATCAATGTAGGCTGAGACTTCTTTAATTAAGAATAAATAAACTAAGCGAAACTTATTCGAAATATTACTGCAAAACAATAAAACTGAAAAACTAAGCTGCTAGTTTGAAGTTTGACTCCCGGCGAGCGAGCGATGTCGTCACTGAAGTGCACTCGATGGCGGGGAAAAAAGGAACCAAGGCAGTTGGAGGGTCGACGCCGAGACAGTCATCACCGTACGAGCTGAGGCTTGCGGTGCCGCTCCTTGTGGCTCCATCTCTAGCGCCGACCCTCTAGCAAAAAAGTTTGCTCCCACTGGGTCCTAGTGCCTCCAGCGCAGATCCCATTAGTGTGAATGAGTGGTGGAGACTATGTCCAGAAAGATATTTAAAAAAAAAAAAAAAAAAAGATGCTTCCCCCATGAATGGCAAAACTAAACTGGGGAAAAATAGAAACACAGACTTTGACGGCAGATAAGGACCGCTTGGCCACCTGGTCTGCCCATTTCCCTACCTATTGGATACGCTGCAGATCCTAGTTAACCAACAGCCTACTTCTTCCTACCCCCACCAGGATTACCGTATGTCTGTTCCATGCATTCTTGAATTCCCTCACTGTTTCTGACCCCACGACCTCTTCAGGAAGTCCGTTCCATGTGTCCACCATCCTCTCTCTGAAAAAATAGTTCATCACATTGTCCCTAAGCCACCCCCCATCTTCAAATTGTTCTTGCATATCTTTTTTTGTGAAAGATGCTACCTTCTTGGACTTTACTGATTCCTTTGAGGTACTTGAAAATTTCTATCATGTCCCACCTCTCTCTCTCTCTCCTTTCCTCAAGGGTATACATATTAAGCTCCTTTAGACTCTCTTTGTATGGCTTCTGTTACAGACTCTGCACCATTTTAGTTGCCTTCCTCTGGACTGCCTTCATCCTGTGTATGTCCTTGTGGAGATGGGGTCTCCAGAACTGCATGCAGTACTCCAGATGGGGTCTCACCAACTGTCTGTACAGAGGGATGATAACTTCCTGTTTTCCACTGATGATGCCTCTCCCTATACTTCCCAGTATCCCCCCCAGCCATCCTTACTGCCTTCTCACGTTGCTTGCTCACCCTTAGGGCACCTGATATGACTACCCGCAGGTCCCTTTCCATTTTTGTTGTTAATACCTCCCCCCCATTGTGTACTCTTCCCCTGGGTTTTTGTTCCCCAGGTGCATTACTTTGCACTGAATCTAAGCTGCCATACGTTTGACCACTCCTCTAACCTTGCCAAGTCCCTTCTCATCCTTTCTACCCCCCCTTGTGTATCAACCCTGTTGCAGATCTTTGTGTCATCTGCAAAGAGACATACCTCTCCTTCCCATCCCTCTGCAATGTTGCTTATAAAGACATTAAAAAGGACTGGATCAGAACTGAACCTTGCAGTCACGTACCCACGGTAACCCCTTTCTTTTGAGTCTACTATCTGTGTCCTGTTGTCCAGCCAGTTTTTACAGGCTACCACCCAGACCCACTCCCAGGCTGGCTAATTTGTTTATTAATCTTTTGTGTGGGGCGGTGTCAAATGCCTTGCTTAATGTCTTATGTTGCGGCCCCTTCCTTTAGAATTCTCTACCCCATCGGATTAGGGAGTGCACGACTGTTGGGAGTTTTAAACAGACTGAAATCTTTCCTTTGGGAAAAAGCCTATGGTTGTATTGTTTTCTGATTTGATTCTGTTTGGTTTTATGATGCTGATTTTTGTATTTTTATCTTATTGTACTGCGCCTTGGAACTTGAAAGGCGCACAACAAACAAAGTATATTATTATTATTATTATAAAGTCTAGGTAGGCCATGTCCACAGCCCCTTCCTGGTCTACTACTTTGGTCAAATAAATCTATTAGATTCGTCTGACATGACCTTCCTGCTGTGAATCCATGCTGCCATGGGTCCTGTACCCCGCTGGCCTCTAGGGACTCAACGATTCTTCGTTTCAGAAGTGATTCCATCATTTTCCCTACCGCTGAGGTCAAGCTAACTGGTATGTAGTTTCCTGTCTCTGCTTTGCTCCCACTTCTGTGAAGGGGAATCACATCCACCCTCCTCCAGTCCTTAGGTACCACACCATCCTCCCATGATTTGTTAAAAAGGGTAGTCAGTGGTGTCACTAGTTCGCCCCTTAGTTCTTTTAGAATTCTGTGGTGAATCCCGTCAGGCCCCATTTGCTTTGTCCACCTTCAGTTTTAAGAGTTCTTTCACAACCCTTTCTTCTGTGAAAGGACTGGTAATGACCCCACATCCAGAGTGCTTCTACCGACTGGATTAGGTACCACCCCTCTTCTTTTGTGAATACTGAGTAGGCGTATTCGTTAAGTTTCCCTGCTTTTCATTGTCCCCTCTGCCCTCCCTCCCTTACTAAGCCTCACTATCCCTCCCTTGGTCTTTCTTCACTCATTAATGTACCTATAAAAGATTTTATCCCCCTTCTTAACCGAGTTGGCCATCTTTTCCTCAGTTTGCGCCTTTGCTATTCTGACTGCCTTCTGCTTTGACTGGTATAGTTCTCTGTGCTGCTCCTTCTGTGTTTCCTTATACTTCCTGAATGCTATCTTTTCTCCCTAACCTTCCCGTCACCTCTTTTGAGAACCATATTGTTTTTTCTTTTGTTTTATTTATTTGCTTCACACAAAGGCTTTTTACCTCTGTGATGGCAGTTTGATGTTTTCCCATTGTTCCTCCGCCCTCCTTCTTGCCTGTTTGCTAGTGTTTTCTGAGCGCCTCCCATTTTGACAAAGTCAGCCATCCTAAAGCCCAGTCCCCTCACTTTTGTGGCTTGACTCTGCGGCTGTGTTTATCGTGAACCACACTGTTTTGTGGTCACTTGTTACCAGATGGCTACCCACTTCTAGAGCTGAGATCTTCTCTCCGTCCCCATTTGAGAGTACCAGGTCTAAGATAGCTCCCTCCCGAGTGGGTTCCAACACTAGCTGTCTGAGGCATGCCCCCTGTAGGTTTCTAGAGAATGACCTTGCTCTTGGATGTGGCTGCAGCTGCTTGGAGACCTCATATGCCCAACACGCTAAAGCTTGGGCTGTGCCATTCCCCTGGTAGGTGTGCACTATACCCAGAGGTTATGACCGTCAACTGATAACGTGGAGTGCTTCAGACAGAAGAGTAGCTGGACTCGAGGGGTTGTGGTACTGGGGTTTCAGGCTGACAGACAGCCTGGTCCACTGCCCTCGGGAAGACTGGGAAGGCACTTGCCAGACCTGACTGCTCCCAGGTCAGGGGTCCCCAGGACCAAAAATGCCCAGGAGCAGAGGAGGGACAGGCAGAAGAGGAGGGTAGGGTCATGAAGAACCAGGCCAGGTCCTCTGCCAGAGCTACGAGGCAAATAGGAGACCTATCCCAAGGGAGGGCTGTGCACCTCATCCACTCAGGAATGTCCAACCGTGGAGGTGCAATCTGGATGAGGCCCTTGGGGGAACCCTCAAGTGGAGAGATTAGAGCCACAGAGGTCCCAAAGGTGGCCCCATCCCACCTACCACAGGCCCAGACAGATCCAGGGAGGGAGGGCCAGAAGGCGCAAGTCAACACGACCACTTCTGCAACCCCGCCACTCTAGACATGGGCGCAGTGCTAATCAGGACCTACAATCTTCACCTCACCGAGTGGGCTCTTCTTCTTGGACTAGGCCTAGAAGCATCCCCAGCAGCAGAATCCTGCAGCAAGGGGATCTGGAGCCTAAGCGACACCAGAACCCTTCTTGGCACCGGAACTGGATTTAGCGCTGGGGCAATGCCAGAACCTGACCTGGCACTGGAACCCAGTGTAGCAACAGAATTGGCACCAGAGACATCCCCGGCGCCACAAGTGGCACTGTGGGACACTAGGGAGGCATCGCCGTGGCTGGCACCAGGACGAGAAGGACCCCCAGATGATGATGTTAATGGCCTAGGGCTAAGCCCAGAAAGGTCTATATCCTCATGTGGGCCAGGAAGCCAGTTGGGATCATCCTGGTCCTCATTATCCAGAACATTCAGCCATTTGGCAGATGAGATACAGAAGCTCTCCAATGGATGGCTGGCTCCAGAGACCCTCTCTCTCCCAGAGCCGCAAATGGCAGCAGGAGAGGACCCGGCTGTGTAGACAGCCGCCTCGCTCACCATCACCAGCCTTAGTACCAGGATTGAGTGGCATCGGACCGTGGCCCCAAGGGACACACTGGTGCCAACCCAGTGTATATCATAACTCCCCACCGAGGGGCATACAAACCCCAAGGAGGTACCAGACTGGGAGAGTGTGTAGCCAGCACCTGGGGGGGAGGAGAGAGAGATAGTGACTGTGCCACAGACCTCTCCCTCAGGTCTCCAGTCTCGGTGACAAGGACTAGTGGATGCCTGGCCTTGCTTGGTACATATAGTATCAGGGAGGGGTTCCAGGGAAGAGCCCAAGGACTTTACCTTAGAGTCCCTGGCGCGACACCTGCCTCTGAAGGGGTGTGTGTGTGTGTGTGTAGTCCGTCCCCACCTCATTTCACAGATTTCCAGAGTGCGAAGGTCCACCAAGAAGCAGGTGTCGCAATGGTCCATGTACCATGTAATGGTCTGCCCCGAGACAGGTCCAGCAACAATCATGTTGGTCCCAAACAGACCTATTTCTTCCACAGGGGCCCTGACGCATGGGGAGCAGGGTTCATTTTTGGGGTGGGGGATTGAGACAATTGACACACAGTTTTTAATTTTGATCCACCTTTTCTTCTACCTTGGGGACAACCTACTCACTCTTATAGAGGTTTTAAACTGATCTTTTAGGAATCTGGGCTTGGCGGAACAATATGACAGATTATTTTTTTCATTTGACCCTTACTTTGTCAATGACCCACAAAGATAAATATCTGAAATGAACCCTGGGGGAGGATCAGTCTTCTTGACGGTTTTCTTCTGTTTCTTAAGCCTCTGGGATCCAAACATGATCGACTCATGGAAGATAATAAAAATTAGCAAAATAGAGCTCGGCACTGTACAAAGGGAACAGAAAGAGAAAAGGCAGCGATGACATTGGAGAAACTGTACGGTGTCGAGTTAGTGGTGAAAAGAACCGAAGGCCGTGACGCAGCAGAAAATGGCAAACAGTCCTGTGGAGTACCTTCCTCGACAGCAGGAAGAACAGAACTGAGGCAAGGGGGCCAGTGTTGCTTACTGGTCTGCCCACAAGTGTCATGTCATATGTCCATCTCATGGATGGCGCTGTCTCTGACATCGGACCCCTAACTCCAAAGCTTTTAAAGTCATATGCTCCTGCGGGGTGCTAGTGCCACCAGCACAGATCCATCAGTGATGAATGGTGAAGACTTATTCTTGGAAAACCTTATGGATGTACTGTAGCAGGGCACACCAATTCACTGTCTGTATGTGTGCCCCCCCAACATCCAGTTAACGAGGTCAACCTTTGTACTGCTGGAAACTTGATAAAATAATAATTAAAAAAAAAACATTTTTTTTTGAATACCCAAATGTATTATTCACATCAAATCATAGTAATGAGCTGTATACTCAAAAATAATGGCATCTTGGGGCAGTAGGAGGTGAGTAATCCTAGTTGCACTTATGTCTCATTACAGCTCCTCAATGCCACTACTTTCTGTATAAATCCTTATTTATTTGATATATATAAGTAATGCTTTAGAATATATTCTCTCCTGCTTCATAATAACCAATAGGGAATTGTATATGAACACTCCAGAAGCCTTTAATTTCCAAAGGATTAAAATAACTTTTCAAGTCCTTTTTCGTTTACCTTTTCCAAAAGGTGTATAATCATTGGCACAAGGTTCGCATCAATTACTGCCTGCACCTGTTGCTGATTTCCTGCAGTGATGTTAGACAGGAACCATACTGCTTCCTAAAAGGTAACATACGTAAGTGTTCAGATTTGAATTCTTTGAAGATACATCTTATCATCAGATCTCATCAGTACTGAAATCCCTTAGATGATGCAAACAAATTAAAGGAAAAAACTATGGAGCTATGAAATGCAACACCTTGAACCTTTATTTGCATAGCTGGAAAACAAAACAAATCAGATTCTGCACAAGTTCACTGCAGTGAACAGCGCAATCTAAGATTTGAGGTAGATGCATTTCCCCAATGGTATTCAGCCACAGACTTGCGCGTAGAAAATACAAATATACAGGTTACTCACCTGTAACAGGAGTTCTAGGAATGGTATATGTTGTTCATCCACACTGTCTGGCAGGTTCCTTGCCGCTTTAAATCTTGCGGAAGGTCTTCAAGTTGGCTCCTCCCACCCACCGGTGGTAAAACTCGGCTCCGTCCCATGGCGTGAGATCTAGCCACTGGAAGCCAGGTTGTGCGTCGAAGCCAGAGGCCGGGTGGGTGGGTGTGGATGAACAACATATACCATTCCTAGAACTCCTGCTACAGGTGAGTAACCTGTATTCTAAGGACATGGATATGTTGTTCATCCACACTGTCTGGCAGACTCCTAGCAGTTCTCCGGGAGGAGGGAGGAAGCGCACACCCCTACTTAGGGAATAAAGACTGGAGAACCGAGGCCCCAAAACCAGCATCCGGCGTGACTCAAGGTCGATGTGGTAATGGGTGATGAAGGTATGGCTGACTTCAGGTAGCAGCCCTGCAGATTTCCTGGATGGGGCGTCCCTGGAGGCAGCTACCGATGCAGTGGTATGGCGGGTAGAATGAGCTCTTATCCCTCTGGGAGGCTCCATGCCCGCCAACCTATAGCAGAGATCTATGCAGGAAGTGACCCACCTGCCTATCGTTCGCTTGGCTGCAGGTCTGCCAGGTGCAGTTTCAGCGTAGGTGACAAACAGCTGGCGAACCTCTCCCCGAACTGGCCGTCGCTCCTTATAATAAGCGGCGGTCGTCTAAGGTCAAAGTATGGAGCCTATATTCGACCTCTGAGGTGTGACTGCAGGGTAGAACACGGCAGATTCAACACCTGGTTAAGGTGAAACTCCGACACCACCTTCGGAAGGAATTTCAGGTGGGTGCTCAGGACAACCATGTCCCTGTGGAAGACCAGATAAGGAGACTCGATGGAAAGCACTTGGAGCTCTCCCATCCTTCTGGCTGACGTGATAGCCACTAAGAAGGTGGTCTTCCACAACAGGTGAGAGATGTCACACCTGTGCATCGGTTCGAATAGCTTGCCCATGAGCTTAGCCAGTACCAGCAGTAGATCCCATGGAGGTGGAGGTTCTCGCACCGGAGGGGATATGTGATCAAGGCCTTTGAAAAAGCGCCCGAAAAACCTTCTCCTGCGCCACCGACTGCTTCCCGGCCCGCGCCCGGTAAGCAGAGATGGCTGCCAGGTGCACCTTAAGGGTCGTCGACCGAAGCCCTAGCTGAGAAAGGGACCCAGGTAGTCCAGAATGCTTGCCAAGGAACAGGAGGAAGGGTCCAGGCCCTTGCCCTGACACCAAATGGAGAATCTCTTCCATTTGAAGGCGTAACATTTTCTGGTTGACTCCTTACGGGATGCCTCAACGACGCTGAGGACCTCGTCGGAAAGACCCAAGGCCTGGAACTCTAGCCGCTCAGGAACCAGGCCGTCAGGTGCAGGGATTGAAGGTCCGGATGGAATACCTTCCCCTGATTGACTGAGATCAGGTCCGGGCGGGCTGGAAGCCGCCTTGGGAGCCTGAGGAGATCTGGATACCAGAACTGACAGGGCCAGTCTGGGGCCACCAGAATCACCTGCGCCTTGTCCCTCCTCGCCTTGAGAAGCACCTTGTGGATCAAGGTAAATGGGGGAAAGGCGCAGAAGAGGCCTAGGGTCCACGGCCTTGAGAAGGCATCCCCCTGCAGCGAGCCCTGCTGAGGGGGGGCAGGCATGAAACAGTCGCAGCTTCACATTCTCCCTGGAGGCAAACAGGTCCACCTGAGGCGTGCCCCAGTGGGAGAAGAGATCTTGTACTACCTCCGGCAGCAGAGGCCACTCGTGAGACGCAGCCTCTATCCGGCTTAGGGCATCGGCCAGGGTGTTGGAGGCTCCTGCCACGTGAATGGCGAGGAGATCCGCCTCCAGGCTGCACGAGAGACCAAATGCGGAGAGCTTCCCTGCACAGAGGCATGGGCGCGTCCCGCCCTGGCGGTTTAGGTAGTACATGGTCGTGGTATTGTCCATCTGGACCTGAACCACTTGACCCCGTACAAATGGGGCGAAGGCGGTGAGGGCTAGTCAGACCGCTCGAAGCTCCAGCAGGTTGATGTGGCATCGGGACTCGGAGGGACCAGAGGCCGTGCGCTCTGTGCTCCCCAGGTGGGCACCCCAACCCATCAGAGGAGCCGATCAGGCGACAGAGACCCGTCGGCTCGGGCGGACAAATGGGATGCCCTCCTGCAGATGTGCCAACACGGTCCACCACTGGAGAGCGTTCCACATCTCCTGGGTCACTGTCACTAGCTGATCCAATGGATCGAAGCACTATGACCACTGGCTGGCCAGTCCCCATTGAAGGGGACGCATGTACCAGCGGGCCCAACAGACCATGCTGGTGCAGGCCGCCATAAGGCCCAGGAGGCGCAGGAAGTCCCGGGCAGGGTGCGACTGCCCAACCTGAAATGATTGGGTAAAGGAGGAAAGAACCTCGGCCCTGGCCGCTGGGTGCCATGCTCTGGCTCGAAGAGAGTCGAACTCTGCCCCAATGAAATGCATCACCTGCTTTGGCACGAGTTACGACTTGGCCTCGTTGATGAGGAGGCCAATCTGAGAGCAAACCTGGAGGGCTAGATCTCTGGACCGCTCCACCTCTGCTCTGGAGGGGGCTGCAATCAGCCAGTCGTCCAGGTAGGGGTACACCCGGACCCTTTGGCGCCGCAGGAATGCTGTCACCGCTGCCATGCATTTGGTGAAGACCCTGGGAGCTAGGGAGAGGCCAAAGGGCATGACCCGGAACTCAAAGGGATCCCTCCGCTCTGAAGTGGAGGAATCTCTGATGAGACGGACGGATTGGGACGTGAAAGAATGCGTCCTGGAGGTACAGGGAACAGAACCACACGCCTCGTTCCAAGGATGGGATTATCTGAGCCAGAGTGACCATCCTGAAGGTCCAAGACCTTAGGAACCAGTTCAGGTCATGCAGGTTGAGAATGGGGCACCAGCCCCCCGTCCGTTTTGGGACCAGGAAATACCTGGACATACACCCCGGGTCTGGAGGAGGATCAGTCACCTTCCTGATCACCTCTTTTTCGAGGAGCAGGGCAATATCGGCTCGGAGGGCCGACAGCGAGGCTGCAGACCCTGTGGCCCCCCGAGGGGCGACGGCTCGAAAGAGTGGAGCCTGCTCGAATTCCAGAGGCAGGCCCTTTCCTACCACCTCCAACACCCAGCGGTCCGTGGTGATAGCGGACAAGGCGGAAAGGAAGTGGTGGAGCCGTCCCCCACACGGGGAGAACCCACGGGGGAGTGACGAGGCTGAGGGAGACGCCCCTCAACCCGTCACTGGGCAGGCTTGGAGGAGGGACCGGCCGAGGGCCCTCCTGGGCCTTTACCTCCCTGCTTCCTGTTGGAGGAAGCCGCGGGCTTGGGTTTGGGATGCCAAGCGCGAGCCTGCTGGCCCTGGTGCTGTTGGGCCGGACGTGCCGCAGGCGCAGAAGGACGAAAGGGCTTGTGCTGCTGCTGCTGGTGGCCTTTGTCCTTCTGGGCGGAGGTGACAAAGTCCAGAGTGGCACTGGACTTTTCGATTCGCTGGAGGTGACCTTCCACTCCAGGGCTGAGAGTCGATCCCAAGAAGGGGCGTCCGCCAACTTGTGCTGGTATCCGCAGTGAAGGTAGATATCCTCAGCCATGCTCTGTGGCGCATGGCCACTGCGGCCGCAACCGATCTGGCACAGAAGTCCCCTATGTCCAGAGCTGTTTGGAGCTGCTGCTTTGCCACCGCCCTACCCTGGTCCCGAACCTGCCGGACCATGGTCTGGAGGTCAGCTGGGAGATGAGGGATCACCTCATCCAGGGAGCCCATGAGAGCGTGGGAGAAGTGTGCCATCAGCATGGCCTGGCAGAGGCCAAGGGAGGATGCAGCGTACACCTTGCGCCCGGCGTAGTCCAGCTTTTTGGACTCCTTGTCGAGGGGCTTGTCCACGTCCCTAGCGTTCCTGGAACGCCGGAAAACTCTGTCGGTGACCAACCCCTCGGCAGAGGGGAGCTCCGAAAACCCGGGCAAAGAACCGGTAGGGACCGCATACTTCCTGGCCGGGCGCGGGACACGAAGCAGGCGCTGCCAAAGCTCAAGGCTGGGCCGACAATGGCCTCAGCCACCAGAAAGGCCTCCGTGGGTGAATCCCCTCAGTCCAGTAACTCCGTCAGGATACTTGGCCCGTTTGGATACGGGCTCAAGCTGCATTCAGTGGACTCGAGATGAGCGAAGCAGACCCATAAAGGGCGATGGGCTTCGTCCAGTGACTTGCACCCGGAGGACTCCAGGTCAACCGGCCTGCAGAACAGGGAGAGTGATCGTCAGACTCCGAGAGTCATGAACAGCTGCCTGAGGGCCTGAGCCACCCTCCTCCTCCTGCCGAGGGGGCGGTTGGGAGTGAGGGTGACTGACAATCTGAGGGCAGGCCTTGACCCGACCAAGAGTCCTTGGTGGCGCCCACGATTTTGGTTGCGGGCGGAAGTTTCCACCACATCGGTGGGGCAGCAGGTTTGGCGAACAACTGGCCCAGGCTTGGGCATCTCGACTGCAGCAAGAGGTTGTTTGGCCGTTGGGTGATAACCACTTGATGGCGGGGAAGGCGTCGGTGTCGGTGCCCCGGACCCAAAGTAACTGCTGCCACATCAGTTCCTCGTGGCGTCGGAGCAATTTGCGCGAAGCCTCTCCTCTTCAAGGAGGAAGCCAGAACGGCGTCGCGCCGCTTACCTCGATGCCGAGACCGAGGGCGTCCGCGGGATCGGCTGGACCGAGAAAGGTCCAAGAGCGAGACCGAGATCCTCGGTGTTCCGAGACAGGCCTGGGAAGGGCGGGGACACCGCTCTTCCCTCGGCTCGAACACACCTTAACCGGGGCTGCTGCATCGAGGCGCAGGCAGATCTCCGGACTCCACCAGGGAAATGCGAAGAAGGATTGTCGGCCTCACCAGTCGACAATCCGTCCGCAGGATCGAGAAAAATCTGGGCAGCGTCGTGAGAATGTCTCGGCTGGCGGACCCTGTGGGGGCGCCGTAAAACTCGCTGACATGGCAGCGACCCTCGACATTGCAGTCGACGGTGGCGACTGTCCGAGGAAGGGACCTCTCCACTCCAGCGAATGTCGCGATGGGACTTACCCTTGGAATCCTTCTTTTGGACCGAGAGGAAGGTCCTGATGGCCCTCTCCTTCATGGAAAGGACTGGCAAAGCTCCTTGAGCGAAGCAGAATCAGAGGTACCCAAAGGCGGGATAAATAGCGCGACCGAGGAGGAGGAGGAGGATGATGTGGCCTGGGCCGCCTCCTCCTCGGTGATCTGCTCGAGCTGCTCAGCCGGAGCCAACCCTTGGTAACCGTAGCAGACCTCTTAGAGCTTTACCCGGCGGATACAGCTACTCGGGTGCCAAGCTTCAGCAGACGTGGTCCTCCAAGACGTTGGCCGAGAACGAACAGCATGACTCGCAGGCCTACGGGTTGTGTTCTAGGCAGAGGCAGTAGACGCATATGGAGTGTGGATCCGTCCTGGACATCATCTGCCCACAAGGGCCCCGCTGAAAACCGGGAGTCGATTTGTCCATTGCAGCCGCAAGGGAGAAGGAAGAACGAAGTCTTGAAAATTTTAAAATGAGTTTCGGACCAACCGAAGAGTTAGGATCCAGTCTATCACGCAGAGCATTAAGGAGGGAACCTGAGCTTCCAAGTGGTAAGGAAGACCTGGCATCATGGGGCGGAGCAGAGTTTTACCACCCGGGTGGGTGGGAGAAGCCAGCTTGAAGACCTTCCGGCAAGATTTAAAGCGGCAAGGAACCTGCCAGATAGTGTGGATGAACAACATATCCATGTCCCTAGAACAAATATCTCAGCCCAGTGGTGACTTGTGATGTAAAACTAGGATGGGTTTTGCTCAGGGGGCTTCACTCTATCGAGCCATGCCTGTGGTTTAATGTAGTTGTGCCAAAAAATGGAGTTAACGTTTTTAAATTCTTTGGTCACAAGATTTCTTTGATCATGAGCTCGTTAGTGAGGCGAGATGCAGATGGCCAATTTTTGCTGTACCAGACATCTCTGGGAGGGACAGATAGCCCAAATTTCATGACCAGATGTCCCTCACAATCAAAATGATCTTTAATCATGAGATAACGGCCAATTCTCACGATTAAAGAATTTTAAAAGGTGCAAAAACTTGAAAATTAAATATTTTGGAAACGGTTTGGTCTTTTAACTTGAAATTTGGAGGGCGTCGAGGGGATGTCCAGTAGATGTGAAATATGGTGTTTAGGTGTCAGAAAATTAATTTTTTGCAGAGATATTGCGTGACGCAGTTTACATTTTGTGGACAGCGTTCTGCATTGTGGTAGTGGCTTGAAATTTATAGAGTAGCTAGCCTTACTGCCACTAAGGTACTTTTCAGTGGTTAGGTTTGTAAAATGTAAATGGGTGCGGAATTATGCTACTCCGATGAATGAAAATCGAAAACTTTAAAATTAAATATCTTGGAAATGGTTTGGTCTTTTAACTTGAAATTTGGAGGATGTTGAGGGGATGTCCTGTAGATGTGAAGAAAAAATTACTCACCTTAGTAATTCTGTTTCTTATCAGTGATACTCAGGTATTCATAACTTTCTGCAGTAAACCTGAAGGGTTGAACTGCCCAGAGAGATGGAACTTATGCAAATGATGGAATCATCTGCAAGTGACAATTTTTCAAATTCTGCCCTACGGTAACTGTCAATGTTCTAAACCTCTTCAGATTTCCTAGGAGCCTGAACAGACCAATGCTAGAGTAAACATTTTTTTTAATTATTTGAAAGAAATAATTAAAGGTTTACTCCAACTGAAATAAGGGAGAGCTCCAACTGGAGCCAAGAACGCCCAAAAACTCTAAGGATTTAAAATGCCAGAAAACTAAGGGTTAAAGACCCAAAAACCTATTTTATAAACTGGACCACTATGAGAAGATACTTGCACAAATTGTGTTGTACCCTTTTATGGTAGCGCAATATGCAGAGTGCAGAGGCTAAGTTCTGGAAGTGAAGGAGGAAGGGAAGTTATGAATACTCGAGTATCACTGAGAAGAAACAGAATTACTAAGGTGAGTCATTTTTCTTCTAACCCCAGTAATACTGGGTATTCATAACTTCCTACAGACTACAAAGCAGTACCACAGGCGTGGGCACAGAACACTTATTTAGGAAAAAGACTCTGCAGGACTGTTGTTCCAAACCTAGCATCACTTCTAGACTGGATATCTAAATTGTAATGCTTAGTAAAGGTGTGTACTGTCTTCTAGGCAGCTGCTTTATGGATGTCCACCAAGGGACATCCCTACGGCTTTCTCAAGGTGGCAGCTGTTCCTCTGGTAGAATGTGCCCTCAATCCTGTTGGGGCTCCCTACCAGCCTTGTATAACAAAATTGAATACACTGGACAATCCAACAGAAATGGCCTTTTAGAGGCTGGAGTACCTTTTCCCACATCCCACAGGTCACAAACAACTGTTTCTTGTACTGCCTGTGATCCTTAGTGGCTGTGACATAGTAACTAAGGCCCTTTTTCTCATCAAGGCTATGGAAGCCTTCTTTCACTGTGAGTAGAGCGCTCAATGAAAAAGACAGGTAGGGTGATGGATTGGTTGATATGGAAATCAGATACCACTTTTGGTAGGAATTTTCCGTTTGTTCTCAGTATCGCCTTATCCCTGTGAAAGAGATATAATCCTTCTCTACAGACAAAGCCTGCAATTCACTTATTCTTCTGGCAGAAATGATTGCCACTAGAAAACTGTTTCCCAAGTGACATATTTGAGCTGAGCCGTCACTATAGGCTCAAATGGATGCCCCATTAGCATGGCAATGCAAACACTGAGATACCATGCTGGCACTGGCGCCCTGTGAGGGGGGTGCAAATGGATCAAGCCCTTAAAGAATTTCCTAAAACTAGGGTCTGAGGCAAAAGATACTGTAGTACCAGCAGACATGCAAGCGGACAAGGCTGCAAGGTGTACTTTAAGTGAATTGGGCTGCAAACCCAAGGAATGCAAATGGGAGAGATAATCCAGAACAACTGGAATGTCAGCCTGTAATGGTGTAAAATCCTTAGAGGTGCACCAGATTGAAAATCTTTTTCATTTAGAGTAGTAGGTTTTCTTAGTAGAGGGTTTCCTATAGCTCCTTAGAATATGAAGTACCAATTCAGAAAGTTTCAAACCAGCATATTCTAATTCCTCAAGAGCCAAGCCTTGAGGTTGAGAGATTTGAGGTTTGAGTACAGCAGGGTCCCGTGGTTGGAAGTCAATAGACTGTATGTCTGAGGTAGCCGTATTTTCATGGCCACTGACATTGAGAGCATCAGAGAGTACCATGGCTGCCTGGGCCAATACGGCGCTATTAAGATCAGGGACGCTGAATGGGCCCTGAGCTTGAGTAGCACCCTGAAGACCAGAGGGAAGGGAGGGAAAGCATAAAGGAACCTTCCCGACCAATCTAGAGTCAAAGCATCCAGTGGCAGAGTGCCCTGATCTGGTGGTGTGCCACAATACTGAGGTAGATGGTGGTTCTGGTGGGATGCGAACAAGTCCACCTCTGGAGTACCCACCTTGGAAGATTATGTTTACCACCTGCTTGTTCAAGGTCCATTCATGATGGGCCTGGTTGATTCAACTTAATATATCTTCCAGGGCAGGTTCCATGTAATATTAGCGCCGAAAAAATAGCGACTGTAACTTTCGTGAGTATTAAACAGCAACATTCAGAATAGTTAATGCAATACGTAGCGACTACATGTATAGCGACCATGTAATAATCGCGATGCTAGTAATGGTGTGTGCTGACTCTCTAACACATTGATGCCTGAATACAGTACAGTCTGAGCATTTAAATACAGTACCAGCAAAGTCCTGATTCAGTGATCCCTCAACAGGAAGAAGAGAAATCAGGACAGGATCCATATAAGTATTTTTGCAGCCAGTGTTATTCCTCTCTGAAGGTGACTGTGTGCACCAGAATCATGGGCTATCAGGCTAACCAGGTCCCAATTTGGGCTGAGGGTCATCACTCAGCTGGCTATCAGCAAAGCGAAAAGTCGCTCTGGTTGTGCTTGGGTGGTAGCGAGTGAAATATTGTGGTGTAAGGGGACTTTTTTGTTTCTGTCATGTTCAACATCTGTTTGCAATGATTATTTTCCTCTCTCCAGCATTTCTCTGCAAACATGAACTGCATTTTCGTACAAAAAGGGAGGAGAGCACCTCTTCGGTTCACATGGTTCATATTCCCTAAAATGGTGCAACTTTTACACTCCATGTGACACTGAGGGTGGGGGCTCACTGAGGTCCCACAGCTAAAAGGGATTCTTCAAGCGAAGCTGCAAACATTCTTTTGTCCGTTTCATTGTCATTGGGTGGGGTTTCAAGTTGGAGGTCTGACTGGTGCTGTTCTCTTGATCGCTTATTTTTGCTGTTGTGATATTTGTAATCGGGGTGGCAGTTTTATTCGCTATAATGGCTTATCCGCTGTTATGTCTCGTCGCGCTTCATGTGCTCGCTATTTTTCAGTCGCAATTATAAAGTCACGATTATCACGGGATACTGCCAGGGCATTGTCCTTTCCTGGTACGTAGACTGCCTGGAGGGAAACTCCCAGAGTCCAAATTCTCATTGCCTCTGTGCAAAGAAGCCCTGACCTGGTACCTCCCTGCTTGCTGATGTAGTACATTGTGGTGGTATTGTCTGTCCTGTACCACCTTCGACTGTACCAGCTCTGAGAAAGCCTTTAGGGCAAGATAGACAGCCCAGTTCCAACAACTTTATGTGCTGTAGGGACTCTGAGGTTGACCAGGTGCCCTGGGTTGTGTGTTCTCCCAGAGTGACCCCAGCCCAATAGAGATGCATCTGTTGTAAGAACCATCGAGGAAGATCCGACTGAAAGGAACACCTTCCCTTAGACTGGATACCTCTTTCCACCATAGCAAAGCTTGGAGAGAGTTCTTGTAACGGAATGGGCTTCAATAGGAATCTTTTCTCTGATTCCAGTGAGCCTTGAGATGGAACTGAATATCCCTAATTTGAAATCTTGAACCCAATACTGTGGCTGTAGATGCCGCCATATGACCCAGAAGCTGAAAAAAGTGCCTTGCAGGCTTGCTTTTGTTCAGAATGAAAGAGTTTGCCACCAACTGAAGATTTTGTACTCTGTCCAGAGGAAGATAAGCCCTGCCCTGCAGGGGATCTATCTCTGCCCCTATGAACTGCAACTTTTGGGTAGGAATGAGGACCGATTTCACAAGGTTGAGAATGAATCCCAGGGATTCCAACAGATTTTGTGTGAGGCTTAAAAACTGGGAAACCTGCTGAGACAACTTGCCTACCAACAGCCAGTTGTTCAGATATGGAAAAACTGATGCACCCTTTCTTCGAAGGTATGCTATCACTGGAGCCAGGCACTTTGTGAATACCCTTGGGGCCGAAGGCCAAAAGGCAGGGTTGAAAACTGGTAGTGACCTGAAGGGAGTTTGAATCTGAAGTATTTTCTGAGAGACTCCCTTATGGGTATGTGGAAGTATGCGTCCTTTAAGTCCAGTGATGCCAACCAGTCTCCCTACTGGATTGTTGGCAGGATCAATGCTAAAGTCACCATTTTGAACTTTAGCCTTTTTAGATGTTTGTTCACAGATCTGAGATCCAGTATAGGCTGCCACTCCCCACTTTTCTTTGTGGTGAGGAAGTATTTGGAATAAAAACCCCTTCCTCTGAGGGTGCTTGGAACAGATTCCACTGCTTTTAAAAGCAGGAGTTTCTCACCTCTGCCTCCAGCAAGGTGTGTTCTGCTCAGGATGGTACACTGAAATCCCTGGCTACTAGAGGAGGAAGGGATTTGAAATTCAAAGACAGACCCTGACCCACCACTTCCAGGACCCACTTGTCCGAAGTGATGGAAAGCCAATTCTGGAGGAAGTGGGACAGACTGCCTCAGACAGGGAGTGAGGGGGCGGCCTGTACTTCAGGGGGTCTGTTTAGCCTGAGGTGGAGGTTGTGCTTGAGCTCCACGCCCAGATCCCCTTCAACCCCTGCCCCTAAAGTATCCCTGCTGTGGATACTGTTGGTATTGGGGTATGGCTACTGGCTGAAAAAAGGGCCTGGAATGAAAAGGCCTGCCCCGGCCCCCCCTTCCATAAGGGCTGGTGGATGGAGAAGCTTTGTCTTTACTAGAGTTGCTCCTGTAAGTGGCCTTATACTCATCCACCTTCATATATGCCACAGTGGATTCCCCAAAAAGAGCATTTCCCTCCAAGGGAAAATCCAGGGCCTTAGATTATATGTCAGCAGTGAGATTTGTAGCTCTTAGCCAAGCAAATCTCCTCTGGGCTACCGTATTTGCCATCCATTTGGCTGCAGTGTCATTGGTATCAGCAGCCATTTGGAACTGGTATTTAGCTGCCTCCAGCCCAAACCTAGCAGTCTCTGCTAGATCGTCTGATAGGGGTAAGGGAGCTTTTTGAGAAATGGCCAATACTGACAGCCACAGGGACTTTTGGTACTGGGCAGCATAGGCCTGAAAATTAGCCTGTCTCATGGCTAGGGAGTCTGACAGACAACCTTTCCTAGCCATGCTGTGTATCCTCCTAGAGTCCTTATCTGGTGGATGGGAAGCCAGAGGGATGCTAACCTTATCACAGGCCGCCTGCTGAATAACCCCTTGGTGGTCTGGATGAGAGAACAGGAACTCTGCCCCTTCTCTTTCCAGCTGATATTTCTTATCCAGAGGAGGGACAGAATTTGGGGTCTGCAACAACTTCAGAGCATCCTTTTTGAAAAATGCATTTACTGGGAGGAAGAGGGCCTTGGTGGGAGTCAAACCCATCATTTCCAGGTACCCTATTTCCTCATCTTCCACTTCCTCCCTTGTGGAGATGTCAAGGACATCTGCCATCTTTCTCACGAAAGTAAAGTGAGAAAAGAAATCTTCAGATACCCTGGGGGCGACCCAAAGTCCTGCTCTGGGGATACCTCTGGTAAACCAGGTTCCCCTTCGTCCTCCTCATAATCACTGCACTCCTCCTCTTCAATAGCAGGAATCCTGGCAGACTGTCCTGCTGGCACAGGGGTTTGCTGTGCAGGGGCCACCAAACCCTGCAAAGCCTGAATAATCTTGACCGCCTGTGCAATCTCCTGAGGAGTTGGCATAACGTTAGTTGATACAGAAGTCCGAGTAATAGAAGGGGTTTCTGAATGCTTCCAGTTCACGTGCCTGCTTAGAGGAACAGGGAGCTAGTCAGTTCAAACCCCCTCTTTATATTCTTGTCACCCGTATCAGGGGTGGAAGTTGCAATATTTGTGGGCTCAGCCACAGTAGTAGAGGGTATCGGCTGGTCAGAGCCAGAGGGACCCTTGGGGAGTTCCTTTTTTAGCCGTTCCAGGTGTTTTTTAACAGTTTTTTCAGGGAAAGTCAGGCAGATCTGACAATAATCCTTCAGATGCTCATAGCCCAGACAAGCCACACACAGTGTGCTTATCTGCTTTCGCAAAAACATCCCCACATTGAGTACAATTTTTAAAACCTGTCTCACCAGTCTTTTTCTTAGGTTTTTCTGTAATTTTAATCAGAAAGAGAGAACTGCAAAAAGGCAATTTAAAAAATAACAATTGCGGTTCTTTTAGTCGGTTCCGGAACCGAAAAGGAACTGGGTGAACCAAACCGATAAAGATTCTGGAACCGGTGCTAGCAGTTCAGTAACCAAAAAAGGACGGTTACAAAAATTAGGTAAACAGTAAAAATAAAACAGAAATAAATGCTATCTTTAACAGAAATAAGCTAAAAATTAAGAAACTAACTCTGTTTCCTCCCGGTTATACCGAACCGAGAAAAAAACAAATTTACCACAAAAACCAAGTTTAACTAAGCTAAAACAATTAATATAAGGCAGCAAATGAAAATAAAACAATACTTACATGTTTTTATATGTTTTCACTTCAGATGAAGAGCGACACTCCGAGCGACCAAACTGTTCAGGCGGAGAGTTAAATCTGAAGAGGTTTAGAACATTGACAGTTACTGTAGGGCAGCACTTGAAAAGTTGTCACGTGCATATGATTCCATCATTTGCATAAGTTCCATCTCTCCAGGTAGTTCAACCCTTCAGGCTTACTGCAGAAAATTATGAATACCAGAGTATTACTGGGGTTAGAATTATGGTGTTTAGGTGTCAGAAAATTAATTTGCTGCAGAGATATTGCGTGACGCAGTTTACGTTTTCAGGATAGCGTTCTGCATTGTGGTAGTGGTTTGATATTTATAGGGTAGCTAGCCATTCTGCCATGGAGGTAATTTTCAGTGGTTAGGTGTGCAAAATGTAAACAGGTGCAGAATTATGCCACTCCGATGAATGAAAATTTGGTTAGTTTCAAGTTGGTGGGAGCATGGGGCACGAAGGGCCCTGCGCTCCCTCCAATACATATGATATTCAGTACTTGTACTGCTATGTTAGGCAGAACTTTGCAATTTGGTGGGAGCATGGGGCCTCACCAACTTGTGCGACACTGTCCTTTACTATGCTTTCTCAAGAAGTAAGGAAATTCTTTGCAAAAAAACTGTGTTAATGCAACAGTTATGGTTTTTTTTACAGCGGCAAAAGCAAGGAAATTCACCGTTAGGGTCACCACCACTTGCACCCCACCAACAGGCATCAGGGTGTGCGGCTGGGGTCGTCGGTCCAACTCTCACCCCATTCTCTATACTACACCACCTCAGCTTATTTTCATGGAATGGGGTGAGATTTAGGCAAACCCCTGATACACACAATTCTGTTAATTGGGGGCGGAAAATTAAGAATGCAAGGGTGGTAACCCACAAGTCAAATTCCTCACTTCTGTCACTGTAAAAAAAGAAAAACCTAACTGTTGCATTAATGCAGTTTTTTTGCAAAGAATATATACATCTATATATATATATATATATATATATATATATATATATATATATACACACACACACACACACACTTTTATCTCTGGTAGCACAGCATGCAGAAGTGCAGAGGCTAAGGTTCTGGAAGGGGAGGCAGGGTGGGAAGTTATGAATACCAGAGTATCACTGGGAAGAAACAAGATTACTATGGTAAGTAATTGTTTCTTCTAACCCCAGTAATACTCAGGTATTCATAACTTTCCGCAGACTACAAAGCAGTACCATCGGAGGTGGGCACAGAACTTTATTTTGGAAACAGACTTTGCAGGATTGCTGTGCAAAACCTAGCATCACCCCTGGATTGAATATCCAGGTTGTAGTTCTTCGTAAAGGTGTGTACCATTTTCCAGGTAGCTGCTTTACAGATATCAACCAGTGGAACATCTCTGGCAGCTGCTAAGGTAGCAGCTGTCCCTCTTGGAAGTGGGTCCTCAGTCCTGTTGAGGCTCCCTACCAGCTTTAGTGTAACAGAATGGATACACTGAACTATCCATCGAGAAATGGATCTTTTCGATGCTGGATTACCCTTTCCCACATCCCCATAAGTCAGGAACAGCTGCTTTCTGTCCTGCCTATGGTCCTTAGTGGCTGTCGTGTAGTAGCAGAGAGCTCTCTTAACGTCCAGACTGCGGGGGGTGGGGGGCATGGAATGAAGCTGATTATGGCGGACGCTGCTTAGCCAAGCTCCTGCAGGCACTCAACCCTCTTGCAGTACAAGGTGTATCAGTCAGTAAATTTTGAGCTACTCCTCAGTGGAAGTGATCAGCAAGATCGATGGCATCAGGTCGGAGCAAAAAACAAACAATCTAAACTAAGTTTTGATACGCCGCAACCTTCTAAAGCGCAAAGGCGCGGCCTAGAAGTTACAACCGATCCTCGGGACATGAATATGGAACAAGAAAGCACAGCAGAATTGGAAAACTCACTCATGTCAGTGCCTAAAACTCTCGCTCTTATTCAGCACGACATGAAAGCTGGATTCGACAATATTACAACTCGGATCTCACATATGCAGGCTATTATTACTGGGCTCACAGAAGCGTCCTCTACTCACACTAACCAGATCACCGAGCTTGAGAACCCGGGCAGGCTTGTTGAAGATTCTTTGCTAGATGCAACCAGAGATAACTGTGATCTTAAAAAGCAGCTTGCAGACTTACTTGAAAAAATAGATGACCAGGAAAACAGATCTCGTAGATCTAATCTTCGGATAATAGGACTACCTGAGGGTATAGAGGGGAATGACCCTGAGAAGTTGTTGCATGCCTGGTTGGTAGAACACCTCAGATTACCTCCTGAGCTACATAACTGTGAAATAGAGTGGGCACACAGAGTGAGGCCCTAATTAAGAAAATTCATGCCCCAGACACTGCCTGATAAAATATCTGAGATTACGTGGAGAAAGAAGCAATTTTGCAGAAAGCAAGGGAGAAAGGCCCAATTAAGCTGGGAATGTGAAGGTGTTTGTGTTTCAGGACTACAGCAAGGACCTACAACAAAGGAGACAGATTCAGTGATATTAAGGGCGTCTGTATAGAATGGGCTGGACTTTTGCCTTTCACTATCCTGCCAAATTGAAAGTGGATCGTCCTGGAGGTGCCTCACGAATTTTTACCTGCCCAAAGGAAGCCATGAAATGGGTGGATGACATGGTAAAGAATGGTACAGAAGGGAGTGCATCGCCGCGCAGAGAGCAAGAGGACTGCTGAGAGACTTTGAAGGGTACGCCTGAAAATTTCTCATAGATGCTCCTTTTAGAAGCCGTTTTTCTGGACCTGGCTGTGGAGCCATGATGTGCCACATCTGATGAGATAACTAGTTTCTACAATCATTAATTGCACCGTATCCCTCACCCCTCCCGCGGTGGAATTTTTGAAACTGAAAAGAGGATATTATTTCTCTACTTTCTTTAGATCCTCAACATCCTCTTTATTTTGAACAGTGATGTCTGGCAGCACGAGATTGCAGAGTTTTGGTGCAGAGGGGAAATGTCTTGGCTTGTTGATTATAGGACCTGGCTGATAAAGTACCAGAACTGATCAGGGTACCAGCGGGGAAACTGCTCATTTCAACATTCTACTCACCAAGATAAGGACCTTCCTGCTTGACATTATGATAATATAAGGATTTACAATACAATTTGGTGGGGCCGGGGGGGGGGATGAAGTTAGTAGTTTATAACTCAAACATTTATTTGGTTGTATGGTAAAGTGAGATTGTTACTCAGATAGTTTGTGTTATTACTTGGGCACACCTACATAAGAAAAAGTGATCAAAGAGTGTTCTGCGAATTAGTTCATAAAATAATGTTCGCCAATAGTTTGCAAGGGAAAGTTGGTAGGACCAGTTCCGGTCCTGGGGGGGAGGGGGGTACTTAAAGTATCTGGGGATACAGGGTTGTTGTTTTATAGTTTTGGTAGTAACTTTGGGGTTGGGAGGGTTAAGAAAAATGTACTCACCTTAGTAATGTTGTTTCTTCTAATGGAGTCTTGTTGTATTCTGACAGTAGCAGCAGTGAGTCCCAACCTTCGAACTGCCCCGGTGATGAAAGAGTTAACTTTCCATGCCAGGCATGGAACACTGAGCTCGAGCTCGGTTGAGACTCTGTCTGTTGCTGTTTAAACTCGAACAGTCAGATCTTTCGAGCTAAACTCACTAAGGTCCTGTGTGGAAGCTGTAAACCTACACTAGCCAACTGGCTACTAAACATAAAACATTTTTGGTCCCAAAACAAAGACTCAAGTCAGGAGACCCAAAAATGAAAAACACAACACCAACTCACCCCAAAAAGAAGGTGAAAACAAAAGGTGGGCACCTACTGAGTGCCAACACTGCACTCTTACCCACATCCAAAAACAGAGGTTCTGAGAGGGCAGATGGGGGAGGTCAGAATACAGCAAGACTCCATTAGAAGAAACAACATTACTAAGGTGAGTAATTTTTCTTCAAACAACATGAAGTCTTGCTGTATTCTGACAGTAACAGACTACAAAGCAGTACCTCCATGGAGGGACAGAACCTACTAGGAAATAGGCTCTGAAGCACAGCTGTGTTGAAACCGAAAGCATCACCCCTAGCCTGGATGTCCAGGAGTAATGCTTGTAAAAGTGTGAACTGTTTTCCAGGTAGCTGCTGACATATCTCTAGAATAGGGATGTCCCTGGCAGCAGCCAGGGAAGCAGCTGTACCTCTGGTAGAGTGAGCCCTCAGGCCTGAGGAGGAACCTTACAGTTTTCATAACAAAATTGGATACAAGAGACAATCCACCTGGCAATGGATCTTTAGTGGCAGGTTTCCTTGACCAACCTCATCATAAGTGAGGAACAGTTGGAGGAAGTCAAACCTGTGACCCTTAGTGCGCTCTATGTAGTAGCTAAGGGCTCTTTTCACATCTAAACTGTGCAGCCTCCTCTCGCCAGAGGAGGAATGGTTAGTGAAGTACACAGGAAGAGACATAGATTGATTAAGGTGGAAATCTGAAACCACCTTGGGCAAAAACTTCCTGTTAGTCCTGAGGACCACCTTATCTCTATGAAAGGAGATAAAATCAGGCTCCACTGACAAAGCTTGTAATTCACTTGCGTGTCTGGCAGAAGTGATGGCTACCAGAAACAGTTTTCCAAGTCAAGTACTTAAGCTCTGCTGAAGACAAAGGCTCAAAAGGGGGTTGCATAAGCTGAGCAATGCAAACATTAAGGTCCCAAGCAGGGGCAGGGTCCCTGAATGGAGGGTTGGTGTGAAGCAATCCCTTGAAAAACTTGGAGAATACAGGTGAGCTGAAAAAGAAGAGGGCTTACCTGCTGAAATAAAAGCAGACACAGCTGCCAGATGCACCTTCAATGTAGCTGGTCTTAGCCCCAAGCTATTTAAATGGACCATATAATCAAGGACTGTGGGCAGATCAGCAGATTCTGGGGAAATATGCTTCCCAGAGCACCATATGGAAAATCTTTTCCATTTGGAATTATAAGTAGCCCTGGTAGAAGGTTTTCTAGAAGCCTTCAAGATATCCATTACACCTTGGGAGAGGTGTAAATCAGCAAACTCTAACTCTTCAAGAGCCAGGCCTTGAGATTGAGAGATTTGAGGTTCGGGTACCAAATCCTCCCCTGAGCACAGGTTAACAGGTTGTAATTCCTGGGAAGACACAGGGGAAGATGGACTGCTAAGGACAGTAGGAGTGGATACCAGGGCTGTCTAGCCCAGTCTGGAGCAATCAGGATCATCTTGCAGGGATGAGATCTGATTTTGACTAGCACTTTGAACAGGAGAGGGAAGGGGGCAAAAGCATACAGGAACTTCCCTTCCCAGTTGAGAACTAAGGCATCCAGGGGGACTGAGCCCAACACTGGGGGCCTGCAGCAAAAAAGGGGAAGTTGGTGATTGTCTGGGGCTGCAAAAAGATCCATCTGCAGGGTGCCCCATCTGGAAAATATCACCTCCAAGACCAGGGGGTCCAGTGACCATTCGTGATGGCCCTGGGAAATCCTGCTGAGAGCATCTGCCAGGACATTGTCCTTGCCTGGGAGGTGAACTGCCGTGAGGGAGGTGTTCAGGGAGTAAGCCAGAGACCACAACTTCATTGCTTCGGTGCACAAGGCCGTAGACCGAGTACCTCCTTGCTTGTTGATGTACCACATTGTGGTGGTGGTGTCTGTTCTGACCTGTATAACTTTGTTCTGAACAGATTTGGAAAAAGCTTGAAGTGCTAGAAATACTGCTCTGAGTTCCAACAGATTGATATGGAGCAGAGATTCCTGAGGGGACCACAACCCCTGGGTGGTCAGGTCGCCCATGTGAGCCCCCTACCCCAAGAGGGAGGCATCTGTAGTAAGGATTAAAGAGTGAGACTGAGTGACAAAGGGAACCCCTTGTCTCAGATTGTTCTGATCCTGCCACCACTGTAGGACCTGGATCAGGGTTCGAGTTACTGGGATCAATTTGGTCAGAGGGTTCTTCCTTTGAGACCAGAAGGCTCTCAAATGGAACTGAATGTCCCTCATCTGAAATCTTGCTCCCTGCACTACTGCTGTAGAAGCAGCCATGTGCCCCAGGAGCTGTAGAAAATGCCTTGCTGGTTGAGACACCTGCAGGGTGAATGAGGAGGCCAGAGAGACAGGGTCCTTGCCCTGTCCAGGGGAAGGAAGGCTCTGGCCTTTTCTGTGTCTAGCTCTGTGCCTATGAAGGTGAGGAGCTGGACAGGCTCTAGAACTGACTTTGGAAGATTCAGAAGGAAACCCAAAGAAGTGAGCAGTTGCTGATTTATCTGTAAGTGTAACTTGACTTGGTCTGGGGACTGACCTACTATGAGCCAGTCGTCCAGGTAAGGGAATATGGCAATCTTTTGCCTTCTTAGAGAAGCAACTACCACTGCCAGGCATTTTGTGAATACCCTTGGAGCAGAGGTGAGGCCAAAGGGCATTGCTCTGAACTGGTAATGGCCTGAGGGCTGCTCGAACCTGAGGTACTTTCTATGGGAGCTTCTGATGAGAATATGGAAGTAGGCATCCTTGAGGTCCAGGGACACTAGCCAGTCCCCTGGCCTTACAGAAGGTAGAATAATTCCCAGAGTCACCATTTTGAATTTTGGTTTTAAAAGGTGCTTATTTTAAGTATCTGAGATCCAGGATGGGCCACCATTCTCCTGTCTTTTTTGGGGTAAGGAAGTACCTGGAGTACAACCCTTTGCCCTGGTGTAGGGGTGGAACCCTTTCCACAGCTCTGAGAGCTAGGAGGGAAGAGACCTCTGCCTCTAAGGCAAGTGTCTCTGAAGGATTTGCAGGTGGAAAGGATCTGGTTCTCATCTTTGGAAACTTTTTGAAGCTGAGAACCAGTCCCTGGCTTACTACTTCCAGGACCCATCTGTCTGATGTCAGAGACTCCCAGTCCTGGACAAAGTAAGCCAGCCTGCCCTACAGGTAGCTGAGAATCGGCCCTGGCAACCCCATCAGGGTGCCTGTTTGGCAGGGGCTTTGGGCTGAGGGGTAGAAGCAGGCCTGCTTCATGCCCATCTGCCTCTCCTCTAAGAACCCCCTCTGGGCGTAAGCAGAAGAGGAGGCCTGGGCTTGGTAAAGGCCTATGAAGGCCTGCCCCTGCCCTGGGAAGCTGCCTTTGAGGAGTGGCCTGCCTTTCCTTGGCCTGTGCACTCCTATAGGTGGTCCTATACTCATCCATTTTCTTCATGTAATTCTCTGTTTGCTCCCCAAACAGAGAATTACCTAACAAGGAAAATCCAAGGCCTTAGTCTGGGTATCCTGTAGCAGGCCATACATCTGAGCCAAGCCATTCTTGAGTGCCACAGATGTAGCCATGACTCTAGATGACACATCATTGAGTCTACTGCAGCATGGAATTGCACTTGGATGCCTCAATACCATCAGCAGCCACCTGCTCCAGCTCCTTGGCAAGCTGGCTAGGGACCTGTTTTGCTAAAGCCATAACAGTATTCCATCTGGATTTTGATACCTAGCAGTATAGGCCATATAATTGGCCTGTCTGAGTCCCAAGGATGCTGCCATGTACTGTTTCTTTGCCATGGCATCAATCCTCCTGGAGTCCTTGTCCGGGGTGTGAAGCCAAGGAATGTTTGCCTTATCACAGGCTGCAGCCTGCACTACTAACATGGCTGCATTGTTGTGTAAGGAACTCCGTGTCTGAGCCTGACAATGTATACCTCTTGTCCATTCTTTTATCCACAGGAGGTATAGTGTTAGGAGTCTTTAAAATCTTAAATGTCCTGTTTCCCAAAAGATTTGTGCAAGGGAATAGACAGCCTCCTAGACTCTGGGATATCCATCATTTCTACATAGTCAGGCTCCTCCTGGTCATCCACAGCTTCTTCCATAGGAAGCTGGAGGGTTTCAGCCACTTTTTTATAAACATGAAATGGGAGGGGGACTCAGAAAGCCTAGGAGGAGACACTCCTGAAGGTCTGTCTGGGGAGATGTCCGGGTCAATAGGCACATCCAGACTTTCAAAACCACATTCACTTTCCTCATACTCCTCTTCCTCCTCCTCAGTTCATAAAATTCCTCTAAATCATACTCTTGAACCCGGTGGAACAGCCGAACCAGCGCCTGCCTGATGGTGCCGGTTCGGTGGGATGAAAGCGACTGAACAATTTTGATCGCTTTGGCTATTTCTTCAGCGGTTGGAGAGGAAAGTTTTGGCTCCACACCAGCTGATTTTCTTTTCTAGTTCTTTAGCAGAACAGACTCCTCAGAATCAGCTCTCCTTTTGCCGAAGAAGTCTCGCCTGGTCAGAGGCACTCCTTCTGGTTCGGTTTGAACAAACCGGGCTGGCCATCGGTTCAGCTGACTTTTGGCCTCCCTTTCCTGAGCCTACCAACTCTCTTTTCTAGGGTAGCTGCAGGAAATTTGTACAAATTGGCAGTCTGCATTGAGGTGGTCAAACCCAGACAATAAACAGGTGGTGTGGGGGTCAGCCTTGGCAAGACTTCACACACACACTACAGCACTGAAACCCAGTGGGTCAGGTTTTCTTTTGGGTTTCTCAGATATTGTTCCAGTCCTAACCAAACTTACCCTTTTATGGCAATCCATGAGCAAGACCCTCTTATCAGTTCCTGACCGTGTCATAGTCGTGGAAAAAAACGTAATAAAATCCGTTTTTTTTAGAACAGATAAGAAACGGCAACCACACTCTAAAAGTACAATTTAAGATTTTTTAAACAACTCGATCAGTTCAAACCGAACCGATGAACCGTTTACAAGTTCCACACAGAATAGACAAAAAATAGCCTATCTAGTACTCACAATACCACAGACAGAGACTGAACCGACAGGTTACAGTTTAAATTTGGTCAAAAACCGAGAAAAGCGGTACTTTAACCGACAAACTGAACTGAGCAGAAGGAGAAATCTCCGGAGCGACTGTTCAGTGAGGCGGAGTAAAGAATCTGACGGTTTGAGTTTAAACAGCAACAGACAGAGTCTCAACCGAGCTCGAGCTCAGCGTTCCATGCCTGGCATGGAAAGTTAACTCTCATCTCTGGGGTAGTTCGAAGGTTGGGACTCACTGCTGCTACTGTCAGAATACAGCAAGACATCATGTTGTTTGAAAGAAGGATTTTGCGGGGGGGGAGGGATTCATAGGGTTTGTTTCATTCGGGAGCGAGCCTGTTTCGCTGTGTGGGCTGGCTTCTCATTTGGATATTCCCTGCATTTTTCAAAATCCGGGGCCCTAGGGTGGTGGTGGGCTAAGGAGGGAAGGGTGATATTACATAAAACAAGACGGGGTATAATGAGTAACGCTGGAATACTAAACATGATGTTTATGATCTGTGTCGGAAAAATGTATAGTTGGAGGTTGGACGTAACAATTTGTCATATAACTTTTACATATGGCTGATGCAATATGAGTAGCTACTTGTAACATTAATGGGTTAAAAACAACAGTGAAACAAAATAAATTAATGACTGAAGTCAGGCATGCCAAATGGCAGGTAATTTTACTTCAGGAGACTTGTATGTCCAGAGCTGAAGCAGACAAATCAGAGATTCACGGGAGGGTGCTGGATTTCCGTTAACTTCTCCACCAAGGCCAGAGGGGCAGCTATATGGCTTCCTCAGGGTACTCACGCTGAGGTGCTGGAGTCCCGAGTGGACCCAGCAGGGCGATTTGCACTAGCGAGGATCCTGTTTCTTGGGAAAAGTGTCCTTAATGTGGGTTCAGTATATGCACCCAACACAGATGACCCTCAATTTTTCCAGAAACTTTCTTTGGAGTTAGCTGTATGGCCAGGACCCTGGGTGATGGGAGGGGATTTTAACTGTGTACGGGATACAGTTTTGGACAGATCTAATACAAAGCCTATACCAGCTACAAAGAATGCGAGAGCCATGGAGGATGCATGGTGACACTTACACCCCTCTGGTAGAGATTACAGCTTCTACTCCCACGCACACAGATCCTATGCCAGAACTGATCACATTCTGGTGGGGCCTGCTCTTCTTCCGGCTCTGATTGGGGCAGAGTACTCCCTCATCTTGATATCAGATCACGCCTCACTGATGGTGGAGTTTTCCTTTAGGGGAACTACTCCTGGCAATAGGCCATGGAAACTGGACCCTTTGTTGTTGAAAGACCAAACATATATAGAACATATGACAGGATGTATAGGGGAATTTTAAAATTTTAATAAAAAAGGGGACACCTCTCACTCCACCAGATGGGAGGCACTGAAGGAAACATTCGGGGACAAATCATTTCATTCGCTGCTCATAAATCCCGGATAACAAATAGGGAAAGTGAAGCCTTGAGAGCTCAGATTGAGGCTTGTGAGCATGCCCACAAAACTTCTCCCACCCAGATGTTATGCAATACTCTGCAACAACTGAAGTGGAAATATAATGCTGTGAGTGGAGCCCAACTTGAGAGAGCAATTTTATCGTCCCAGGCAGGGCAGTACTTTGAAGGGGACCAAGCAGGAAAGCTGTTAGCCTGGCAACTACATAGGAAAGATGGGGAAAGAATGGTATACCAAATTCATGTCTCTGCTGCAGTGCTGGTAAAGGACCCAATGGGAATTGGATGTGCATTTGCGGATTATTATCAGCAGCTTTACACTGCCGAGTTTAAATCCTCATCAGAAGTTATTCATTCCTTTCTTGATAATGTAGCATTGAGTACACTCACTGAATAACAGGCCTCAGACCTCGATGTTCCAATTACAGCTGCGGAAATTAGTAAGACCATCAGAGGCCTTCACGAGATGGGAGGTCCCTGGGTCTAGCGGGATCCCAATTGATTTTTAAAATGCTTTGTGATTCTCTGTTAGAACCCTGGAGGTATGCTGGTTGCAAGTTTGATGCTGGAGTGATGCCCCCTCCACCGGTCCACCACAGTAACTGTTCTTCCAAAGCAAGGCAAAGATCCAACTCATTGCGCTTCATACAGGCCCATATCCCTTCTGACCTCAGATTATAAGGTGCTGGCTAAGATTTTAGCTACCAGACTTGATCCAGTATTGCCAGCAATTATTCATCAAGACCAAACTGGGTTGTAAAGGGCAGAAAGGGAAGTGTAATATCCAGAGAATTCTGAATATAATACCTCAGTGGGTGAAGACCAAGCAAAAGCATGGAGCTGCGGTTTTGGCTTTGGATGCAGAAAAGGCATTTGATCGGGTGGAATGGGGATACCTTTTTGTGGTGTTAGGGAGAATGGGGTTTGGAGCTCGGCTCATTTCTTGGATCAAAACATTATATACTGAACCCTCAGCCCAAGTAGCTGTAAATGGCAGTTTGTCTCCTAGAATCACACTGAGCCGGGGCACAAGACAGGGAGGCCCTTTGCCCCCGTTACTCTATGTGCTATCCCTGGAACCGCTGGCTGGGGCTATTAGGAAGCAGGTGCAGATCCGGGGATTTCAAATAAGCGGCCGTGAACATAAATTGGCCATGTACCGGATGACCTCTTTATCCTCCGATATCCGGCTGAGGATCTCCCGAGGTTACTCAGTTTGCAAGTATGGCTCCTATCGGGCTAAAATAAACTGCACAAAAAGTGAGGTGTTGCCAGTTGGCACTTTACACAGGCAGCCCTAATTCAACAATTAAATGGATTACAACTGGTGCCAAAATTAAATACCTGGGATCTATATTTCTAGCAAACCACATGCCCTATAAAGACTAAATGTTAAACCTCTAATAAAGAAAATAGCAGAAGATTGTGAAAGGTGGATGGCTCTTCCTTTGTCCCTACTGGGTAGGGTGGGAGTGATAAACATGATGGTACTACCAAGATTTTCTATCTTTTTCAGGCACTGCCAATTAGGATACCAAAAGATTTTTTTAAACAAATAAATACCATCGTACATAGACTCCTATGGCGGGGAAAATTAGTCAGGGTTCAGAGGGTTGTACTGCAGCTGCCTCTAAAGTGGGGTGGGCTGGGTCTTCTGGACTTCTTCCACTGTTACCTCGCCGCACAATTAGCGGCCATTCCTAGTGGACTAGGTGGGGAGGATTTGGGATGGCTGGAGACGGAGGAAGCAAACAGCATCCGAAAGGTTAAAGGCGATCTGTTGGCTGAAGTTTTGTGGAAGAGGGAGGAGCAGGTGCATCCGAATCCCTTTATGGCTTCAACAATTAAGGCTTGGTACACTGTACACAAACTCCTGGGTAGACCCCCAGCCCCATCTAGACAAACACTGATACTTATAGCGGTAAAATTTAAAACTTCTACGGTTGCGATGGTTCAGAGACTAAAGGATTGGGAGAAGAGGCCTAAAATGGGTAGGACAGCTTTCGTGGGTGATCGGGCTGGATAGTTTCAAATATTTAAATGATCAATGGTATGTGCCTAAGGGTGACTTTTTTGTATATCATTATATTAAATATCTCCTTGGCGACACTAAGTAAGGAGGATGGGTGGGCCACACTTACAGTTTTTGAAGAGGGTCTCTATTTCCTCCAGCCAGGAGGTAAGGCACTGTCAACATATTATCGGGGTGGTGGAAGGAGGTCACATAGAATACTACCAAAAATGGGAAAGGGTTTTGGGCAGCAAAATTGATGAAAAAATGGAATGCATTACCTACCGTAATTCTTGATCTTCTTGGATGAGTCTCCACCACTCATTCACACTAATGGGATCTCGCCGGAGGCACTAGGACCATCGAGACAAACTTTTTTTTGTTAGAAGGTCGGCACCAGAGACAGAGCCGTGAGGGAGGCGGCTGACTGAGCCTTAGCTCGTGCGGTAATGAATATCTCGGCGTCGACCTTCCAACCGCCACAGTACCTTTTTTTTCCAAGGAGGTGCAGCGTAACTAACCTAGAAGGATAGCCTAACCAAAAAAACAAACATAAGATAGTCTGGAAGACCCATATAAGAAGGGTCAACAAAGAAGTCTTCACAGCCTAAAGATTGAGGGAGTGAAGACCAACAACCGAGGTGAGCTCGGGGATGGAGGGTGGGCATGTGAATGAGTGGTGGAGACTCGTCCAATAAGATCAAGAATTACAGCAGGTACATAATTTCCATACCTTCCTGGACATAAGTCTCCACCACTCATTCACACTAATGGGAGAGTACTGATCTAATAATCCCTCCCGAGAGGGTGGCAGGAGAGACCAAGAGCTCACAGTTTTAGGACAGAAGTCCATTAAGGGTGGTTCTGCCAAAGGAAGATGTCGTTTGGCATGGACATCGAGGGCACAGTGTTTAGCAAGTATGCACTGGGCTCAGGTAGCCATTGCAAATATCTCTGCAATGGAGTGCGTTAAGTTCCCATGAGACCGCGACCGCTCTAGCAGAGTGATACACACTGCCCTCCAGCTAAACCTCGCCATGGAATAACAGTGGCGAAGGCACGCCACTAGCCATGCTGAGATACATCTGATAGTGACAGGTTGACCCAGCCGGGTCTCGCTTAAGGAAACAAACAGTTGTTGAGCTTTACGAAAGTCTTTTGTTCTATCTAGATAGAAACGCAAAGCTCTCTTGACATCCAAGGAATGAAGAGAACATTCTCCTTCATTTTGGAAGTCCTCAAAGTAAGAGGGAAGGACCAAAGGTTGGTTTAGATGGAATTCCAAAACAACCTTAGTAAGAAATTTAGGATAGGTTCTAAGGACTACTTTGTCTTTATGGAACACAGTATCGGAGGGTCTGTGACCAAGGCATGTATCTCAGAGACCCCATGGCTGAGGTAATGGCCACCAGGAAGGCCATTTTCCAGATGAGAAATTTTAGCTCACAGGTAGCCAGAGGTTCGAAAGGTTTCTGAGTGAGCATGTCTACCACAAGATTAATTGTCCCAGGCTGCGACTGGACATCTTATAGGAGGTCTGATATGCAGAATTCCCTTAAGAAACCTCTTAACCACAGGTAACTGAGCCAGTGACAAGGAAAGTACTGGCTCATGATAAGCTGAAATGGCACAAAGGTGAACTCTGACTGTAGAGTACTGCAGACCTGAATTTGAGAGGTCTAAGAGGTACTCCAAAATTTTATCTGGTGGGCAGGAAAAGGGATTTAAAGAGGATTGCACACATTAGAGCGAAAAACGCTTCCATTTGGCTGTGTAAGTTTTCCTAGTGGCTGTTTTTCGTGCAGCTAGAAGAATATCTGAAACCCTGCGAGAGACATTGAACCTGTTCACTTCTATCTCTTCAGGAGCCAAGCGTGAAGGTGAAGCAACCTCAGGTTGGGATGAATAACAGGCCCCTGAGTCAAGAGGTTCGTCTGAAGGGGAAGTGGTTTCGGCGGAGCTGCCGACATACTGTTGAGTAGTGGAAACCACATCTGTCGAGGCCAGGAAGGAGCAATGAGGATCATTTTGTCCCCCTGGGATTCGAACTTGAGAAGTACCCTCTGAATTAGAAGAAGAGGCGGAAATGTGTATAGAAAGCGTTTTGTCCACTGCAGCCTGAACGCATCCTGACAGAAAATGCCAGGCCCTGGATTTCTGGAGCAGAAGAGAGGCAGTTTTGTGTTGAGTGGGGATGCAAAAAGGTCCAGGTCTGGAGTTCCCCACTCTGCGAATATTGACTGAACTACGGCTGGGTTGAGAGACCATTCGTGAGGATCTGTCTGTCCTGCTGAGGCGATCTGCCAGTTCGTTCTGCACTCCTGGCAGGTAGACCGCTTGAATTAGAGACTTGTGCTGCAAGCTCCATTCCCACACTCTCATCGCTTCGCTGCATAAGGGGTAGAGTGAGCACCGCCTGTTTGTTGATGTAATACATCACTGCTTTGTTGTCCATTTGAAGGAGAATGTTCTTGTGACAGAGAATGTCCTTCAAAGCCCGGACTGCATAAAGGATGGCTCTCATTTTAAGACATTTATGTGAAGCTGGGACTCGACCTGAGTCCATGTACCTTGAGTGTGGAGAGCCTGACAGTGAGCTCCCCACCCCATCAGGGACGCATCTGTGGTAATGGAAATCTGATGATCCAGAGGAGCAAAAGGATACCCTTCTAGGAGATTGTTCTCTTGCAACCACCAGGTGAGCGACCTCTTTAGAGGTTCCGTCACCTTGATGAGAAAGGACTGCGGGTGAGTGGTTGGGGACCACTGAGTACTGAGCATCCACTGAGAAGTTCTCTTGTGAAGGTGTGCTAGGGGTACAGTGAACACCAAGGATGCCATGAGAACCAGCATCCGTTGCATCGAGAGAGCTGGAACCGAGTTGCTCTCCCCGATGTGACAGGCCATCTGAAGGATATCGCTCCTCCTGTCCTCTGAAAGAAAAGCCTTCGCACAGGAGGTGTCCAGAAGAGTTCTTATAAAAGGAGCCTCTGGGAGGGCTGCAGCTGCAATTTTTTGAGGTTTAGCAGGACTCCCATGGATGTGAGAAAGTGTGAAGCCGTGGCTATGGCGTCCAGAGTTCCCTGCCTGGAAGGACTTGCCAGAAGCCAATCGTCCAGATAAGGGAACACCTGTATTCCGATCTTTCTGAGATGCGCTGCGAGAACTGAACAACACTTTGTAAAAACTCGTGGCGCCGAGGACAGCCCAAAGGGCAGGACTCTGAACTGATAATGCTGTCCCAGAGCCACACACCTTAGGAATTTGTGATGCTTTGGGTGAACAGAAATGTGCTGGTAAGCATCCTGCATGTGTAGGGAGGCTAACCAGTCGTGTTGATGAAGCAAAGGTAAAAGGGTTCCTAGTGAAATCATTTTGAATTTCTCCTTGGCAGAAATTTGTTTAGTTTTCTGAGGTCCAAGCATGTATGTATATCCCTGGTTTTCTCTGGAAACAGAAAGTAATGGGAGTAGAATCCTGTGTTCGTTGATGCAGCAGAACTACTTCTACTGCCCTGTTGTTCAGAAGGCCCTGTATCTCGGCGGCGAGAAGGTCTGACTGAAGGGTTGACAGCTTGGGCTGTCATTTGGGAGGACGATCTGGAGGGGTCTCCACAAGATTGAGTGAATACCCCTCGCGGATTATCTGGAGGACCCATTTGTCTGAGGTTATGGACTTCCATTGATTGTAGAAGTGCGTCAGACAAACTCCCACCGCTGAGGAAGAGTCCTCCTCAGGCAGCTGAGGTGGGACTTCGGCCAACAACTCAGAAGGTGGTGCTGGGCGCTTTGGGTCCTTGTGCCTTCTGCTGCATTTTCTTTTGAGGCTGGGGGGCTTGGTTTTCATGAAAACTTCCTCTGCCTGTGAATCGAAAGGACTGACGGTTATGGAACTGGCGTTTATTAACACCCTCTCAAGAGGGGACAGGAGGAGGTCGAGCCAACTTAATGGCTGACCTAGTCTTTTGTGTAGCTTCTAGAGTCTGTTCTACTTGAGGGCCAAAGAGATACACACCATCAAAAGGCAACGCCATTACCTGCTGCTGTGCGTCATTCGTGAAACCTGAAGTGTGCAGCCAGGAATGACAGCGGGTACAAATGCCGGCTGCCGCCGCTCGGGAAGCAGTATCGAAAGCATCCACAGCCACTTTAACCTGCTGGTTGTTGGATTCAATACCCCTGGTAATGGTTTGAAGTAGCTCTGACTTTGTGTCCGATTCCGGTAGAGCTTCAACCATTTGTTTGAGTGAGTGCCAAAGGATATACTCATATTGAGAGAAATAGCCTTGGTAGCTGCCAATACGCATACCCAGGGTGGAAGCAGCAAGACTCTCTTACCTAAAGTGTCTATCTTACGAGATTCTTTGTTAATAGGTCGAGCTGTAGTAGTCTGGGGAAGGACGACCTTATTCTCTGCCAAAACTACAACAGGATCTGCAAAGGCTTGGGACGCCAAAATGGGTCGATCTTTGGGGCTGAGTATTTCCTATCTATGGATTTAGCCACCGAAGGAATGAGAGCAGGATTATTCCATACCATTTGAGACAGCGTCTCAAAGGAGGGCTGTACCGGAGGAGTCAAATCCATAGGGATCTCCGGAACATGGAGGTATTGGAGTCTTAGCAATTTCCCAGGATCGATGTCTGTAGTTTGGAGAGAAAGAGTGGAAATCAAGTTTTTCAGCAGAGACTTAAAAGACAGGTCCTCGACCAGGCTCTGCAGCAGGAATAGATCCTGTTCCTTCCACTTCATCACCCAGTCTAAGGTCTGGGTCAGGCTCAGTGTCATCTCCTGAGAGTCCAGGAGGGACTGCATGGACAAGAAAGGAGTGAAAATCAGAGGGAAATGAGGAAGGAAAAGGGTTAAAGGAGGAGTCCTGAAAGGGTGGATGATGCCCTAAGAACCCCCGGCGCCGCAGAAACACACAGCGTCGACAAAGCGCATGGCGCTGAGGACAGCTCCGAGAAGCCACAAGGCACCAAGAGGCTGGATGGCACCGCGATGCCACATGGCGCCAAAGCGCACGGTGCCGACGACGGCGCCAAGTAACTAAACGGCGCCGAGGACAGCGCCGAAAGACGCATCAGCGCAGAAGACGGCACCAAGCATGCCATCGACACCGACAGCATCGAAAACACCCCAAGACCCCAAAAAACAGGATTTGAGGAGAAGGGAGGAAGAAGAGCAGGAAATAGAGGCATCAGTGTGGCCCCCTGAGCCGCAGCCATATTTTGGGGGGGGGCACCTAAGCTCGGAGTCGACGGCACCGAAGACAGCGCCACGTGACCAGGGAGGCTCAATCGCCCTTCCTGGTCTCCCAAGAAGCCCGAAGGCCCCTGAGTGACCGGGCCAGGCAGCTGGATCAACCTCCGAGCCCACTGCTCCATAAGAGCAGCCCACTGATAAAACTGCTCATCTGAAGACCTACCAGAGGGCGGGGTAGGGCTCCGATGTCGAAGACGTCGGCTACCAGAAACAGACTCCGAAGGAGGAGATCAGCAACTAGCTCCAATAACTGACCGTCTACGTGCAGACATATCAGAGGGCGACCTCGAGTGATGCCTTCTTTTTCGACCTGTGGGCCGAAGAGCTCGAGGCCGAATAGTGCCAAGAATGAGACTGTTTATGTTTATGCTTTCGAGGGGACCGCCCGCCCCCTCGGGCATTGGACTGACCGTTGTCAGACCCAGCCCGGCTGACTGAACAGCTTTCATACCAAGTCTCCCTACCGTCACCTGACCCGTCATGGTCGACTCCGTCAAAGTAGGCTGAGACTTTGTAAATAAGAATAAACTAAGCAATACTTATTCGAGATATTACTACAAACAACAAAACTGAAAACTATGCTGCTGGTTTGAATCCGACTCGGCGGGCGAGCGACGTCACACTGAAGCGCACTCGACAGGAAAAGGAAAGTACAGTTACGTAAGAACTTACCGTAACAGTAGATCTTCGAGAACAGCTCTTGCAGCAGGTAACACCATTAGGACTGAAGCCGGCAGGGCAGGACCCCAAGGAATTCTTCTAGCTAGCTAACTTCAGCGGAGACCGCTCCGACGCCGGTCCCCCGACGCCAGGCGAGACATAAGGGGCGGTCCCACCAGATTCCCCAGTTCTCCGCCTCGGAGACTTCCGCCACAGGATCGACATCAGAATAGGAGACCGAGGATCCACCATCAGAAGACAAAGGGCGAAGCCCCTGCTCAAGGCTCGGTAAGCCATGCCTCCTCCAAGGGCAAGGTGGGGAAGGTACCTGCTGCAAGGGTTGTTCTCAAAGATCTACTGTTACGGTAAGTCTCACGTAACTGTACTATCTTACTCGAGATACAGCCTGCAGCAGGTAACACCATTAGGACTGATTCCCTAGCAATAACGCCATGTAAGTATTCTGGGAGGAGGAAACTAGAGAATCCATCCAAGTCCTGACTCTAGGACAGGAGACCTGTAGCACAGCCAGGCCGGAACTGCTCTTCAGTGAAGCAATGTCCAGGCTGTAATGCCTGATAAAAGTATGCACAGAGCTCCAGTAGCTGCAGCACAAATGGCAGAGGAGGAGACGTTAAGGCGCTGCAAGGAGGTAGCCACCCCTAGTGGAATGGCCCCGGACTGTACCGGAGGGACTTCTGCTTAGCATCATAGCAGTATGATATACACTGGACAAGCCAGCGAGAAAGGGACTGCTTGATACTGGTTGGCCCATCATCCTCTCAGCGAAGGAAGCAAGAGTTGCTCCGACTTGGCGGCTGTTTAGTCCTGCACAGGTAATACCTAAGACAGCGTGAACATCCGGGTGTGGAGCAGCGCTTTCCTCTATTAACATATTTAGGAAATATACAGGAGGTCAATGTCCTGATTGAGAGTGAGTGCAGAGATCACCTTAGGCAAGAACTTAGGATTCGTCCTCAGGGATACCCTGTCCTGGTGGAAAATCAAATAAGGTTCCTTACACATGAGAGTGTGAAGCTCACAGATTCTCCTTGCTGACGTAACAGCAACTAAAAATAACGTTTTCCATGACAGGAAACGCAGCTCGCAATCCGCGGCAGGTTCAAAAGGGGGAAGCGTGAGTCGTTCCAGGACAAAGAGTAAATCTCAGGGAGGAACAGGGTCCCAATGGGTGGCCCATGTGCAAATACAATTCTCTCAGAAAATCTGAGAGGCGCCAAGTTGCGCTTACTGTGCGCCTGTCCCACCGGGAAGTGGTGAAATAGTGCAGAGGTGCACCTTAATAGAGGAGTAGGCGAGACCCGAATGGAAAAGGGAGAGCAGGTATTCTAGCACCGCTTTCACTGGGCAACCTAAAGGGGAAAAGCCGCGTGCTTGCGACCACAGACAAAAACGGCGCCATTTCATGGCGTCGCGACGCGCGTGCTGCGGCTTTCTGGCTGCGAGAAGGATTTCGCCACCTCTGCGAGACCCCGTGTCGCAAAAATGGCTATGTCTCTAGGAGCCAAGCATGCGGTTCAGTAAGCTAAGTCCGGGTGGACTAGAGAACCTTCCTCCTGAGACAAGAGATGGGAGCTGAAAGGCAACGGAATTGGAGGTTCCCGGGACAGCTGCGTTAGCAAGGGGAACCAGATCTGTCTGGGCCAGAATGGGGCTACCAGGATCATTGTTGCATGCTCCCTGCGCAGTTTGAGAAGAACTCTCTGGATCAACGGGAAGGGAGGGAAAGCGTAGAGGAATCTGTCCGCCCAGGAGAGGGACAACGCGTCTCGCCAGAAAACACCAGGCCCTGGATCTAGCGAGCAAAAATTGGGCAGTTTTGCGTTGGATGGGAAGCGAATAAGTCCAGTTCTGGAGTGCCCCATTGAAGAAACAGATCCTTTGCGACCCTTTGAAGAAGTTCCCACTCGTGGACTCTGGCCTGGAGTGACTCTAGGCGTGCTCATGATTGTGTTGTCCACTCCGGGAACGTGAACTGCAATCAGGTTCGCTGTCTGTCCAATTACCCAATCTCACGGCTTCCTGCAAAGGGTGAAGAGTGCGCCTCCTTGTTTGTTGAGGTATACATCACCGCGTGTTGTCTGTCTGAAGCAGAAGAGTGCACGACGGGATTTCTGACTGAAAGGCCTGCAGGCGAGAGGACCGCCTCATCTCCAGCACGCTGATGTGGAGGTGGGCTTCCGGGGTCCATGTTCCTGGGACCTCACCCTGCTCAAGCGCCCCCACCCCAGCCCTGAGGCGCCTGTGGAGAGGATTATCTCCGGGGACGGCGCTGTAAACGGGACACCTGTAGAAAGTGTCCCTGGGTCTAGCCACCATTGCCAGTCTCGAATCACGGCATTTGTGATTCTGACTGGATGCTGCATGTGGTCTTGCCTTTGGTCCCACTGCACCTTGAGCATCCACTGAGTTACCAGCATGTGGAGCCTTGCCAAAGGGACAGTCGGAATGGCCGCAGCCATGTGTCCGAGCAGACGAAGGACCAGCCTGGCAGGGACAGTCTTCTTCGCCGAGAGATCCCTGATGAGGGATCTGATGCGTTCCGCTCTGTCATCTGGGAGAAATGCTTTCCCCTGAACGGTGTCCAGAACTGCGCCTATGAACTGCAGCTTCTGTGACGGTACGAGGAGAGACTTCTCGTAGTTGATTATAATGCCCAGAGACTGGAACAAGTCCTGAGTGCTCTGAATAGCCAGCAACAACGCCTCTCTGGAGGCGGCCATGAGAAGCCAATCGCCCAAGTACGGAATACATAGTGGCTCTGTCTCCTTAAGGACGCTGCCACGACTGCCATGCATTTGGTAAAGACCCTGGGGTCAAGGACAGTCCGAACGGAAGGGCCCGGAACTGAAAATGGTAGCGAGGAACTCGAGCGCAGGAGCCTCCTGTGCTTGAGTTACAGGGATGTGCAGGTAGCGTCCTGCACATCTAGGGACGCTAAAAAGGCGTCCTGCTTCAGCATGGGAATGAGGCCCGGAAGGGTCACCATACGAAATTGTTTGTAGGTGACCGACGTATTTAGGTCGCTGAGGTCCAAGATTGGACGGAGGTCACCTGTTTTCTTGGGAACCAGAAAGAAGTGGGAATAGTATCCGGAATCTATCTGGTTCTCTGGAACATACTCCACCGCTCCCTTCTGCAGGAGCGTGAGTATTTCTTGCCTGATAAGCAATCTGTGCTGACCCGAGTAACGGGAGAGCAAAGGAGGCCTCGAGGGTGGCATGTCTGCGAATTCTATAAAGTGGCCTTTTCGACCAACTGAAGAACCCACCTGTCGGTGGTAATGGACTGCCATCCTGGCAGGTAATTCGCAATACGACCCCCAACCTTGATGTCCCGTTGATCCTGAGGGGCGGGGGCCGGGAAGGAGTCAGGCTGTGGCGGCGGAAGGGGCCGCTGGCTGAGCCAGCTTAGCTGGGCGCTGACTTCTGCCAGCGGGCTGTCTTCCCTGGGCTCTGCGGGAACCGGAGCCCCTCTGTAGTGGACCAGTGCGGGACTGTTGTCTCTGTGTCCGTCCACGAAAATGGCTTTGGTTCCTACGAAAGGAACTAAGCTTTGGTCGGTACATTGCCTGGACCGACCTCACTGCCTTCCCAGCCTCTTGGAGCTTGGTGAGAACCTTCTCAGAGGGTGCACCAAAGAGTACTTCTCCTTTGAAAGAGGCGTCCATGATGTTCTTCTGGACGTCCGGGGTAAATCCGGAGACACGAAGCCATGAGTGTCTCCGGAGGCCTCCGCCTGAGCTGCCGCTCTGGCCGAGGAGTCCAGCGGAGTCATACGCGGCTACGCCTTTCTGGGTTCCCACGTCCGAACCCATACGGAGGAGCTGCAACATCTCCTCCTTCTGCTCACCTTCTGGCAATTTCTCTGCCAGATCCAGTCCCTGTTCCCACAAAGCATTTTGGAACTGCACCATGTGGGTCAAGTAGTTCAGGGATCTGATGGCGCAGGTAGCGGAAGCGTACGTGCACCTGCTCATAGCGTCCAGCTGTTTGGACTCCGGGTCCGGTGGCAGGGTGCTCAAATGTTGCGGTCTCTGGGACCGGTCATGAGATGCTGTTATGACCAGAGAGTCGGCCAGAGGATGTTGAGCCAAGTACTGGTCCTCCTTAGGAGCCTTGTATAGGTGGTCAGCTTTCTTCAGCATCGATGGGAGCGAGTGTGGGCCTTCACGCTGCCTTATTGGCGCTCCACAAAAGTGTCCACCAAGTGTGGTACCACCACAGGCTTGGGATCCTTCTGCCGAAGATATCTAGCAAGGCGTACTCGGTCTAACACTTCCGCATCTCAGCCCATGTTCTCTTGGATATGTCTCATGATTTCCAAAAACGATGGGTCATCCGGAAGAGATTTAGGAAGTTCACGTGGGTCGGAGAGGGGATCGGAAGGAGAGGAATCTGGATCTTGCGAGGACTCGATCCTGTATCCTCCGTCAAGGCGAGCCTCATGCTCTTCTGGGTCTCTTAGGACTGGGTGACCCTGAAGAGGATCTAGACGGAGGTCTCTATCTGGTCTTCCCTTGGAGGGTCCGAGGCTGCGGGGGTACTGGCCACTGCCCCGGATGGGGAAGGGCGAGGGCTGAGGGTCGAGGTGGAGGGAGGAGGAGGAGGTGGAGTGGAACCACATCCTTTTAATGGTATCCCACCAGTAGGTAAAGAGCTCCTTCACCTCAGAGAAAGAAAGGCCCGACGACGGACCAGGCGCCGTGGCGGCGCCTGGTTCAGCGCCGGCCTCAGGGGCCTCAGGTTGCAGGAGGGTTCCTTGGAGGCTCGACAGGACCGGTTCGCCCATCTGGTCCTCTGGCTGCATCAGTTCCTCCTCCGTGATAGTCTCCTGACCAAGCGTCGGTGGGAGGCGTCGGGTCCTCTTCTCGACTCGTGCGGATGTCGGCCCTCCTGCCGGCAGCACGAGAGGCGAGGCCTGACGGCGACGGGCATCTGGTCGGTGGCTCCTGGGACCTGTGATGAGGGGCCGACGGCTTGAGCGAGGTAAGCTCCTTGGTCTTCCACTGGGAGGAGGAGGCAAGGAGAGACCTGACGCCGGGTTCGGAATGGCAGGAACCCGACTTGTGTGATGATGATGGTCCCCAGACCTAACCAGGGCTTGGAAGAAGAGGACAAGAGGGCCTGGAGGTCTTGGCCTGTGAGGAGGAAGAGGAGCCCAAGGTTTTTCACTGCAGCGGAGGGAGGCTGAGAGCCTGGATGGTGAACAGTCGGACCGAGAGCCGGAACTACGGGAGTCGGAGGCCATAGACGGGACCTGATGGAGCCTTCCCTATGCTTCTCAGAATGTTTCCGGCTTTCTCAGCAGAACTCCTTGAGGTGTCCATGGCCTTAACTTTCTCCTCGAGCAGGAACGCCTGCAGAACCTTCTGGCGGTGGATCCGGGTCCGGCTGTTAAACCCCTGGCAGAAAATACAGGACCGGGTGTCGTGGTCTGGGCCTAGGCACCGGACCCAGGCCGAATGCGGATCCTTGAACGGGATTTGCTTCCCACAGGCGCACTTCGAGGGATGGCCTTCAACGGAGGTTGGAGAGGACATCAGACAGTGACTTAGCCGAAAAATGAACTTTTTCCCTGAAGGAAGAACTTGACCACGCGCACGCCGCTAGAAACGATCCAAAGGTCGAGACATGCAAGTCGACGGCGGAAAAGAACTGGGGAATCTAAGTGACCGCTTCTTTATGTACTACACGCCTGACGCCGGAGGCGGACCGACGCCGGGGCAGTCCCTGGCCAGTTAAATTAGCTAGAAGAATTCCATGGGTCCTGCCGCCGCTTCAGTCCTAATGGTGTTACCTGCTGCAAGAGCTGTATCTCGGCAAGATCTGAGGTGGTTGGAAGGTTGACGCCTTAGATATTCATTACCGCATCTAGCTGAGGCTCAGTGGTGCTGCTCTCACGGCCCGTCTCAGGCGCCGACCTTATAACAGAAACAAACAGTTTGCTCCAGATGGGTCCTAGTGCCTCCGGCGCAGATCCCATTAGTGTGAATGAGTGGTGGAGACTTATGTCCAGGAAGATCATGGCTTACTGCTTGTAAACACCTAGCTCTGTGCTCCAGAAATAATAAACTGAGGGGTACAATTAATTTCCTACACCAGGCCTACTTCACCCCAGTCAAACTGAATCTTTTGACCCAGCTAAACCAGATACATGTCCTAAGTGTGTGATGGCCAGGGAGACTTCATACACACTCGCTCTGATGTGCCCTCATGTTGCCCCCTATTGGCATGAGGTCCACTCAATTATGTGCGGGTACTGAAAACCCATCTCCCAAAAAGTCCTACTGAACTGCTCTCCTTGGAGCGGATCAGGACCATCCTACTCACCGGGAAATTAATACATTATGGTCCCTAGCTCTTATCAATGTCAAAAAAAACATTGCACAGGCGTGGATGGCTCCCTCCTCACCCACTATACAGCAATGAGCCAAGAATCTGAGGTCCTGCATGTCAATTGAAAAATCCAGATATGCAGCATCTGGCCAACTGGAGGATTTTTAAAGGCTTATGGGGTCCTCTTATTACTGCAATAGTAAATATTTTTCCTATATGAATGGAGCATTTGGTTTGGGTATACAAGGGAGGGGCAATGTACAACAACCCACTATAAAATAATTAAATGCATGTAGGTTAAGTTCCATGGTAGCTGTACTTAGGCAGCTTTGTTGTCTGATATGAACTACACTTAATATCCAACCTATCTGACTACCTCAAAACAAAACACTGATGGTGCTGTGTGATATTGTATTTAACATCTGACATCTGTAACTGTATGATGACTGTGTCACTTTTACCCTAGTCTTAATAAAAACTATGTTGACGAAAAAAACAAAACATCCAAACTCAAAGTCCTCTTTCACCAGAAGTGGAGTGCTCAGTGAAAAAGGCAGGTAGGGTAATGGATTAAGGTGGAAATCAGAAACCACTTTTGGGAGGAATTTTCTATTTGTCCTTAGGACTACCTTATCCCTATGGAATTAAATGTAGTCCTGTTCAATGCAGAGAGCCTGAAGCTCACGGATTCTTCTTGCAGAGGTCACTGCCACTAAGAGAACTGTTTTCCATGTGACATATTTTAGGTGCGCTGAAGACATGGACTCAAAAGGAGGTCCCAAGAGCTTAGCTATGCACACACTGAGGTCCCATGCTGACACCGGTTCCTTGTGAGGAGGATGCAAATGGGCTAGACCCTTAAACAACCTCCTAAAGACAGATTCTGGGGCCATTGTTACCCTTGCTCCAGCAGAAATGTAAGCAGACACTGCGGCCAGGTGAACCTTTAAGGTGCTGGGCTGCAGTCCAGGGAATGCAAATGTGAAGATTGTTGAGAACAGCTGATACCCCAGGCTGTATTGGCACCAGTTTTCTAGCTGAACACTAGACGGACAACCTTTTCCATTTTGAAGAAGGTTTTCTTAGTGGAGGGTTTCCTGTACCCTCTCAGAATGTCTAACACCGCTTCAGAGAGGTGTTAACTAGCATATTCTAGGTCCTCAACAGCCAAGCTTTGAGATTGAGAGACCTGAGGTTCAGGTACAGCAGGGTTCCCTGGTTGAAGGTTAACAGGCTGTGCCTCTGAGGGAGGTGTACTGGTTTGGCTACAGACACGGAGAGCAGAAGAGAGTACCATGGCTGCCTGGGCCAGTCTGGAGCTATCAAGATTAGAGATGACGAATGGATCTGAGCTTGAGCAGTACCCTGAATACCAGGGGAAAGTGTGGAAAAGCATACAGGTGCTTCCCTGACCAATCCAGAGCCAGGACATCAAGAGGCAGTGTACCTCGATCTGGTGGCCTACAGCAATAGTGTGGCAGGTGGTGGTTCTGGTGGGATGCAAACAAGTCTATTTGTGGAGTGCCCCACCTCCTGAAGATCACCTGCACCACTTGTCTGTTCAGAGTCCATTCCTGATGGGTCCGACTGATTCGACTCAAGGCATCTGTCAGGGTATAGTCTTTTTCTGGGAGATGGACTGCCTGCAGGGATACTCCCAAGGAGTAAGCCAGGGTCCAGATTGTCATGGCTTCTGTGCAGAGAAGGCCTGACCTGGTGCCTCCCTGCTTGTTTATGTAGTACATTCTGGTGGCGTTGTCTGTTCTAACTTGCACCACCTTCCCTTGCACCAATCCTGTAAAAGCTTCTAGTGCCAGAAACACAGCTCTGAGTTCTAGCAAGATTATGTGCTGGAGGGACTCTGCAGCTTACCAGATACCCTGGGTTGTGTGATCCCCTAAATAAGCACCCCAACCCAGGAGAGATGCATATGTTGTGAGAACAACTGATGGAGACTCTCTGAAAAGTAACCCCCTCTATTAAGTTGGGTTACTTCTTCCACCACTGGAGTGCTTGTAACAAAGTCCTTGATACTGGAATGGGCTTTGAAAGAGGGTATTTTCCCTAACTCCAGTGAGCCCTGAGGTGGAACTGGATATCCCTCATTTGGAAACTGGAGCCCAAGACTGTGCCTGTGGCTGCAGCCATATGGCCCAGTAGCTGTAGAAACTGCCTTGCAGTTCGTTTGTGCAAGATGAATGAATTTGCAATCAGCTGGAGATTTCTGACCCTGTCCAGAGGCAGGCAGGCAGGCCGGCCCTGCCCTGCAGGGTACTGAACTCTGCACCTATGAACTACACAACTTTTGCAGGAATGAGGACTGAGTTTTTGTGACTGATCAGGAACCCCAAGGACTCCAGGAGCCCTTGAGTGGTCTGTAGATATTGTCTGACTTGGATTGGTGATCTCCCTACCACCAGCCAGTCTTCCAAGTACGGGAACACTGTGACCCCCCTGCCTTCAATGGTGTCCCACAACTGCTGACAGGCACTTTGTGGACACCGCTGGGGCCAAAGAAAGGCCAAAAGGGTGGGTTGAAAACTGGTAATGGCCTGAAGGGAGTCTGAGCCTGAGATATTTTCTGTAGGACTCCCTTGTGAGGATGTGGAAATAGACATCTTTTAAGTCTAGGGATGCCAACCAGTCTCCTTTTTGAAGTACTGGCAGAATCAATGCCAGAGTTACCATTTTGAACTTTGGTTTTTCCAGAAGCTTGTTTAGAGCTCTGAGGTCCAATATGGGCCGCCACTCCCCATTTTTCTTTGTGGTGAGAAAGTACCTGGAGCAAAACCCTTCCTCTGAGGTTGGTTGGGACAGGTTCCACTGCTCTTAGCAGTAGCAGGTTTTGAACTTCTGCCTCCAGCAGTTTCTTTTCTGCTAAGGAGGGTGCACTGAAAACCCTGTTTTTTGAGGAGGAAGGGATTTAAAGTTTAGAGACAAACCCTGACTCACTACCTCCAGGACCCACTGTCTGTGGCGATGCTTAGCCAAGCCTGGAGGAAGTGAGACAGTCTGCCTCTGACAGGGAGGAGGAGGCAGCCTGTCTGAGCATGTCAGGGTGTTTGTTTTTCTTGAGACTGAGGCTGGGCCTATGACCCGCCTACAGCCCTTCTACCCCTGCCCCGGAGTACCTTTATTGTGGGTACTGCTGGTACTGGGGTGTGGCCATTGGTTGGAAAAAGGGCCTAGTGTGGAAGGACCTGCCCTGGCCCCCCTTTCCATAAGGCTTGGTGGATGGTGAAGCCTTCTCTTTATTAGAGTTGCTTTTGTATGTAGCCTTGTACTTATCCACCTTTTTCATATAGGCCACTGTTGATTCTCGAATAGAGCATTTCCTTCTAGAGTGAAATCAAGAGCCTCTGAATGGGTGTCATGAGTCAGATTTGTGGCCCGTAGCCAGGCAAATCTCCTCTTGGCTACCGTGTTTGCCATCCAACTGGCTGCAGTGTCATTTGTATCAGCAGCCATTTGGAACTGGTATTTAGCTGCCTCTAGCCCAAACCTAGCAGTTTCTGCTAGGTCGTCAGACAGGGGGTGAGGGGGCTTTCTAAGCCATGGCCAAAACTGACTGCCACAAGGATGTCTGGTACTGGGCAGCGTAGGCCTGAAAATCTGCTTGTCGTAGGGATTAAGAAGCTGACCGGTACCCCTTCTTTGCCATACTGTCTATTTTCCTAGAGTCCTTGTCTGGTAGGTGTGATGCCAGAGGGACTCTAGCCTTATCACAGGCTGCTGCCTGCACAACCCCCAGATGATCTGGATAGGAAAAGAGGAACTCTGTCCCTTCCCTCTCCATCTGATATTTTTTGTCCATCCTCTTGTCGGGGGGGGGGGGGAGAGAGACAGAATTAGGGGTTTGAAGTAGTTTCAGAGCATCTTTTTTGAAAAACTTATTTACAGGAAGGAGGAGCGCTCTGGTGGGGGTTAGCACCATCATTTCTAAATACACCACCTCCTCTTCAACCTGAATCTCCTTCCTTGTGGTGATGTCTACTACATCAGCAGTAAAGTAAAATGTGAGGCGTAATCTTTGGATGTTCTGGGAGGAGAGCCAAAATCCTGCTCAGGGGATGCCTCAGGTTCAATGGGTTCCCCTTCCTCCTCCTCACATTCACTGTATTCTTCCTCTTCAGTGAAGGAAGATCTGCCCATGCTGCCAGGCTGTCCCACAGGGGTCTGGGACAGGTGGCTGCTGATCAGTAGGCACTAGGCCTTGCAATGCCTGAATTACCCTGAAAGCCTGGGCAATTTCTTGGGGAGAAAGCATAGTGGAGGTAGGCACAGAAATACAGGTTACTCACCTGTAACAGGAGTTCTAGGAATGGTATATGTTGTTCATCCACACTCATTGGCAGGTATCCTTGCCGCTTTAAATCTTGCCGGAAGGTCTTCAAGCTTGCTCCTCCCACCCACCCGGGTGGTATAACTCTCGGCTCCGCCCCATGACGCCAGATCTGCTCCTCTGGAAGCTCTGTGCGTAAGCGCCGGGCGAGGTGAAATGGGTTGTGGATGAACAACATATACCATTCCTAGAACTCCTTAGTACAGGTGAGTAACCTGTATTTCTAGGGACATGGATATGTTGTTCATCCACACTTATTGGCAGACTCTAGCAGTTCTCCGGGAGGAGGGAGGCAAGACGACACTCCAATACTTACTGGGAAAGAGAGACTGGAGAACCGAGGCCCCAAAACCAGCATCCCGGCGTGACTCAAGGTCGATGTGGTAATGGGTAATGAAGGTGTTTGCTGACTTCCGGTAGCAGCCCTGCAGATTTCCTGGATAGGGGACGTCCCTGGAAGCAGCCGTTGCACAGCAGTATGGCGGTAGAATGAGCTCTTATCCCTCTGGGAGGCTCCATGCCCGCCAACTTATAGCAGAGATCTATGCGGAGGTTACTCACCTACTTATCGTCCACTGGCTGCAGGTCTGCCAGATGCGGCTTCAGCGTGGGTGACAAACAGCTGGCGAACTTCTCCCAATTTCAGCCGTGCGCCCTTATAATAAGCGAGCCTTCTAGGGTCCAGAGTATGGAGCCTATTCGGCCTCGAGGTGTGATTGGGGTAGAACACCGGCAGAGTCAACACCTGGTTAAGGTGAAACTCCGACACCACCTTCGAAGGAATTTCGGGTGGGGAGACAACTTTGTCCCTGTGGAAGACCAGGTGAGACCTCGATGGAGCGCCTGGAGCCTCCCATCCTTCTGGCTGACGTGATAGTCACCAAGAAGGCGGTCTCCACGACAGGTGAGAGAGCACACCGTGCATAGGTTCGAATGGCTTGCCCATGAGCTTGGCTAGTACCAGCAGTAGATCCCACGGAGGTGGGGGTTCCCGCGACTGGAGGAAATGTGATCAAGGCCTTTGAAAAAGCGCCAGACCACCTTCTCCCTGCGCCATCGAAAGTGCTTCTGCCCGCGCTGTAAGCAGAGATGGCTGCCAGGTGCACCTTAGGGTCGCCGACCTAAGCCCTGACTAGAAAGGACCATAAATAGTCCAAGATGCTTGCTAAGGAACAGGAGAAGGGTCCAAGCCCTTGTCCTGGCACCAAATGGAAAACCTTTCCATTTGAAGGCATAGCATTTTCTGGTCGACTTTACGGGACGCCTCAACTACATTGAGGACCGCCGGAAAGACCCAAGGCCTGGAACTCTAGCCGCCAGGAACCAGGCCGTCAGGTGCAGGGATTGGTCCGGATGGAACACCTTCCCTGATTGACTGAGAGCAGGTCCGGCTGAGCTGGAAGCTGCCATGAGTCCTGGAGCTGAGACTGAGGAGATCTGGTACCCAGAACTGGCGAGGCCAGTCTGGGGCTATCAGAATCACCTCGCCTTGTCCCTCCTCGCCTTGAGAAGCACCTTGTGGATCCAAGGAAATGGGGAAAGGCGTAAAGAGGCGGGGTCCACTGCCTCGAGAAGGCATCCCCTGCAGCGAGCCCTGCTGAGGGGGGCGGCATGGAACAGACTCAGCTTCGCTGCTTCCTGGAGGCAAACAGGTCCACCTGAGGTGTGCCCCAATGGGAGAACAGATGCTGTACTACCTCCGGTAGGAGAGACCACTCAGGGATGCAGCCCCATCCGCCCAGGGCATCGGCCAGGTGTTGGAGGCTCCCGCCACGTGAATGGCTAGGAGATCCGCCTTCCAGGCTGCGCATCGAGTGACCAAATGCAGAGAGCTTCCTTGCATAGAAGCATGGGCTCCCGCCTGGCGGTTTAGATAGCATACATGGTCGTGGTATTGTCTGCCTGACTCGGACCACTTGACCCCGGAGGAACGGAGCAAAGGCGGTGAGAGCTAGGCGACCGCCTCGGAGCTCCAGCAGGTTGATGTGGCATCGGGACTCTGCTGGGACCAGAGGCCATGAGCTCGTGGTCCCCAGATGGCACCCCAATCCATCAGTCGATAGAGAGACCGTCGGCTCGGGCGGACGCAACTGGATGCCCTCCTGCAAATGATCTGAACGTCCACTCACTGGAGAGCCGCCCACATCCCCTGTGTCACCGGCACAAGCTGGTCCAAAGGATCGCAGCTGTGACCACTGGCTGGCCAGTCCCCACTGAAGGGACGGATAACCCAGCGGCCCAATGGACCACGCTGGTGCAGGCCGCCATGAGATCAGGAGGCGAGGAAGTCTCGGCAGGGCGCAATTGCCCAACCAGAAATGATCGGGCAAAAGGAGGAAAGAACCTCGGCCCTGTCCGCGGGGAGCCGCTGCCTGGCTCAAGAGAGCTCTGCTACTAGCGAATAGAATCACCTGCTTCGGCTTGAGTTCCGACTTGGCCTCTTGATAAGGAGGCCCAGTTGAGAGCAGACCTGGAGGGCCAGATCTCTGACCACCGCCTCCTTCCTGGAGGGAGCTGCTATCAGCCAGTCGCCCAGGTAAGGGTACACCCGGACCCCCTCGCGCCGCAGGAATGCTGTCACCACTGCCATGCATTTGGTGAAGACCCTGGGAGCTGGAGATAGTCAAGGGCATGGTGGCTTGAATCAAGAGGGATCCTTCCGCCGAAGCGAAGGAATCTCTGGTGAGATGGACGGATAGGGACGTGAAAAACGCTGGTCCTGCTAAGTCCAGAGAGCAGAACCACACGCTGCTGCTCCAAGGATGGTATTATCTGAGCCAGAGTGACCATCCTGAAGGTTCGAGACCTTAGGAACTTGTTTAGGTCGTAGGTCGAGAATGGGCGCCAGCCCCCCGTCCGCCTGGAACCAGGAAGTACCTGGACACAAACCCTGGGTCTGAAGGAGGGTCCACCACCTCTCTTATCACCTCCTTCTGGAGGAGGAGAGCTGCATGTCGGCTCACGAGCCGCCAGTGAGGCTGGGGATCCTGCCCCCTTTGCGCTGCACGGCTCTGGAAGGGTAGTGCCTGTCGATTCCAGAGGCAGGCCTTCCACCACCTTCCAAGACCCACCTGTCCGTGGAAACAGCGGACCAGGCGGAACGGAAGTGCCGGAGCCTGCCTCCCTCATGGGGACCAGGTGGTCAGTGACGGAATGGGGCGACACCCCTCAGCCCGTCACTGGGCAGGCTTGGAGGAGTGGACCGCCGAGGGACCTCCTGGGCCTTTTCCTCCCTGCCTCCTGTTAGAGGAAGCCGGCGGCTTGGGTTTGGGATGCCAAGGCCGAGCCTGCTGGCCCTGACGTTGCTGGGCCGGGCGCGCCGGGGGCACAGAAGGACGAAAGGGCTTAGGCTGTGGTTTGCGGCCTTTGTCCTTCTGAGCGGAAGAGACCGAGTCCAAGGTAGCATTGGACTTCTCGATCCTCTGCAGGTGACCTTCCACCCCAGGGCCGAAGAGGTCAGTCCCCAAAAAGGGAACATCCGCCAACTTGTGCTGGGTATCCAAGTAAAGGTGGATATCCTCAGCAAGCTCATGACACATAACCACTCGGCCGCCACCGATCTGGCACATGAGTCCCCTATATCCAAAGCAGTCTGGAGCTGCTGTTTGGCCACTGCTCCTGCTCCTGGTCCCGCACTCTGCTTAACCGTAGTCTGTAGATCGGCGGGAAGATGAGGGATGACTTCATCCAGGGAGCCCAACAGGGCATGAGAAAAATGTGCCATGAGGACGGCCGAACTGGCCTGACGAAGGCCGAGAGAGGACGCAGCGTAGACTTTTCGCCCGACATAGTCCAATTTCTTGACTCCTTGTCAGGGAGGTTTGTCCACATCCTGGCGCAGCCGGCGCCCGGAAAACGCTTGTCGGTAAACCAACCTCAGCAGAGGGGTGTTCAAAATCGGACAAGGAACCGGTAGGACTGCGATACTTCTGGCCATCCTGGTCAAGGCGAGGGCAGGAAGCAGGGCGCTGCTAAAGCTCCAGTGCCGGACCCACCATGGCCTCAGGCACCGGAAAGGCCCTCCGCTGAATCCTCGGTCCAGAATTCCGCGTGAGGGGATACCTGGTCTGCTTGGAAGCGGGTTCGAGCTCCATCCCGTGGACTCAGAGATGAGCCAAGCAGTTCTAGGAAGGACGACGGGCTATCGTCCATTGACTGACCTCCTGAAGACCAAGTCCAGTCGCTTGGAGAAAAGGAGGAATCATCTTCGGACTCGGAAGAGTCCTGAAGAGCTGCCTCTGGCCTGAGCCACCTTCACCGCCGAGGTCGGTCGGGAGTGAGGGTAACTGACAGCCGATGGTAGACCTCAGCCGCACCGAGTATTTTGGTCGGAGCCCCAATTGGTGGCTGTGGGGCGGAGGTTTCACCGGAATCGGTGGAGTAGTTATTAACAATAACCGCCTGGGTATAGGCCTTCGATAAGTTTGTGGGGTTGTGGGCCACGCCTCCGTGACAGTTATTTAATGGTCAAAGGCGACGGGTCGGGCTTACCTCGCCAGGAGGAGCTGCAAACATAAGGTCCTCTTCGCATCGGACGCCTTACGCTGCCTCATCCTGGTGAGGAGATCATGGACGGCGCGACGTGCCATCGCGTGTCAGACCCAGACCGCCTATGACGGGATTCGCTGGACTGCCAAGAGGTCCGAGACCGAGAGTCCGGAATTCCGAGGCCGGGTGGCGGGAGGTGTCGTCGGAACCGGCATTCCTTCGGCTCGATGGTCCACCGAGGCCTGGAACACCGAGGCACAGGCGAGCCGCACGGATCCTCAACTCCTCCTGGGAACTGGAGAGGGAATTCGCTGCTAAAGGCGACAGCCCTGTCCAATGGGTCGAGAAAAACTGACTTCATCGGGTGGAGTCTCGTCAACTGACCTGACGGGGACACCAGAGGCCAGTGTCGGAAGCCAGCGGTCGAGACCGGGCCGACGGCCCGGGAGAGGGACCTTTCCGCCTCCCAAGAGCTGTGCCGGACGATCACTCTGTCCCTCTTTTTGACAGAGAATAAGTCCCGAGACGAGGCCCTTCCTCCTTAGTGGAGAGGGACAGACAAAGCTCCTTAAAGAAGCCGTAAGAAGAGCCCAGAGAGAGATGAAATGTCACGTCGAGAAGATACGTCTTCGCGCCCTCTCTTCGAGGGCGCACCATCCGCCGAGCTGATCCGCGGAGCCTGGCCACCGCTGACACCGCCAACCGCCTCCTTGGACTTCACTGAGGGAACGCTTCGGACGGCTCCAGCTGCAATCCGGGCAGCACGGTTCTTCGAGGACGTAGGTCGAGAAAGATGAGCACAGGTCGCAAGCTCATGGTCGTGTCAAGGCCTAAGCAGACACACGTGGGCGTGGATCCGGTTCGAGACATCTTTCACCGCAGTGTACTCAAACCGGGAGTCGATTGTCCATCGCAGTCATGAGGGACAGAAGATCCGAAGTCTTTTTCGCGAAATTTATTTTTAAATCCGCAAACGGAGAAATAGAACCAGTCTCAAACGCAGAGCGTTAAGGAGAATCCTGAGCTCCAAGCGGTGGCAGATCTGATACATATGGGAGTCGAAGAGATTATCTGGGTGGAGGGCAGTTGAAGATCTTCCCAGAGCGCAAGCGACAGTTGATATGAGTGGATGAACAACATATCCATGTCCTAGAAATACAGGTTACCACCTGTAACAGGAGTTCTAGGAATGGTATATGCTGTTCATCCACACTTTCTAGCAGGTATCCTTGCCGCTTAATTCTTGCCGGAAGGTCTTCGTTGGCTCCTCCCACCCAGGTGGTAAAACTCGGCTCTGCCCCATGACGCCAGATCTGCGCGCTGGAAGCTCAGGTTGCGCTGGCCGCCGGGAGGTTAGGAATGTGGATGAACAACATATACCATTCCTAGAACTCCTGTTACAGGTGTGTGTAACCTGTATTTATAGGGACATGGATATGTTGTTCATCCACACTTTCTGGCAGACTCCTAGCAGTTCTCTGGGAAGAGGGAGGCAAGGCGCACACCCCCGATACTTACTTGGGAAAGAGACTGGAGAACAGAGGCCCCAAAACCAGCATCCCAGCGTGACTAGAGGTCGATGTGGTAGTGGGTGATAAAGGCATGTGCCGACTTCCAGGTAGCAGCCCTGCAGATATCCTGGATAGGGACGCCCCCGGAAGCAGCTACCAATGCAGCGGTATGGCGGGTAGAATGAGCTCTTATCCCTCTGGGAGGCTCCATGCCCGCCAACCTGTAGCAGAGCTCTATGCAGGAGGAGATCCACCTGCCCATCGTTCGCTTTGCTGCAGGTCGATGTGGCAGGTGCGGCTTCAGCATAGGTGACAAATAGCTGACCTAACCTCCCTCAACTTCAGCCGTCCGCTTCCTTATAAGTGAGTGCTCGCCTAGGGTCCAAAGTATGGAGCCTATACTGCCTCCGAGGTGTGATTGGGGTACACCGCAGAGTCAACACCTGGTTAAGGTGAAACTGACACCACCTCCGGGAAGGAATTTCGGTGGGGCGCAGGACAACCTTGTCCCTGTGGAAGACCAGGTAGGGAGACTCGATGGAAAGCGCCTGGAGCTCTCCCATCCTTCTGGCTGATGTGATAGCCACTGAGTGAGTGTCTTCTACGACAGGTGTGAAACATCGCACCTGTGCATTGGTTCAATGGTTTGCCCATAAGCTTGGCCAATACCAGCAGTAGATCCCAGGGAGGTGGAGGTTCTTGATCGGAGGGAAATGTGGTCAAGGCCTTTGAAAAGCACCATCATCTTTCTCTGCCATAATCGACCGCTTTACCGCCCGCTTGCAAGCAGAGATGGCTGCCAGTGCACCTTAAGGGTCGTCGACCAAAGCCCTTGCTGAGAAAGGGACCACAGGTAGTCCAGAATGCTTGCCAAGGGGCAGTCGGAAGGGTCCAGGCCTTCCCTTGACACCAAATGGAGAAGGCATAGCATTTTCTGGTCGACTCATCTGGTCGACTCCTTACGGGACGCCTCAACGACATTGAGGACCTCGTCGGAAAGACCCAAGGCCTAGAACTCTAGTCGCTCAGGAACCAGGCCGTCAGGTGCAGGGATTGAAGGTCCGGATGGAATACCTTCCCCTGATTGACTGAGATCAGGTCCGGGCAGGCTGGAAGCCGCCTCGGGAGCCTGGAGCTGGAGGCTGAGGAGATCTGGATACCAGAACTGGCGGCAAGTCTGGGGCTACAGAATCACTGCGCCTTTGTCACTCGCTTGAGAAGCACCTTGCATCAAGGAAATGGGGGAAAGGTGTAGATGAGGTCTCGAGGTCCATGGTCTCGAGAAGGCATCCCTGCAGCGAGTCCTGCTGAGGGGAGCGCCATGGAACAGACTTAGCTTCTCATTCTCCCTGGAGGCAAACGGGTCCACCTGAGGCGTGCCCTGTGCTGGAGAACAGATCTTGTACTACCTCCGCAGAGAGACCACTCGTGAGACGCAGCCCTTATCCGGCTTAGGGCATCGGTCAGGGTGTTGGAGGCTCCTGCCACGTGAATGGCTAGGAGATCAGCCTCCAGGCTGCATGCATGAGGACCACATGTGGAGTGAGCTTACTTGCATAACAGCATGGAGCTGGCCCCGCCTGGCGTTCAGACAGTACATGGTCGTGGGTGTTGTCCATCTGGACCTGAACCACTTGACCCCGTGAGAAACGGAGCGAGGCGGGTGAGAGCTAGACGGACCGCTCGGAGCTCCAGCAGGTTGATGTGGCATCGGGACCTCAGGGGACCAGAGGCTGTGCGCCGTGTTCCCCAGATGGGCACCCCAACCCATCAGAGATGCATCGGTCGAGAGAGAGACCGCGCTCGGGCGGACGAACGGGATGCTCTCCTGCAGATGTGCTGGAACAATCCACCATTGGAGAGCGCATCATCTCCTGGGTCACTGTCACGGGCTGGTCCAACGGATCGCAGCGCTGGACCATTGGCTGGGCCAGTCCCCATTGAAGGGGACGATATATCAATGGGCCACGTTGGTAGGCCGCCATGAGGCCCAGGAGGCGAGGAAGTCCCGGAGATGCAATTGCCCAACCAGAAATGATTGGGCAAAGGAGGAAAGAATCTGCCCCTGTCCTACTGGAAGCCGTGTTTCGGCTTGCAGAGAGTCAAGCTTCACCCCGATGAACAGTATCACCTGCTTTGGCACGAAAGTTCTGACTTGGCCTCATGGATGAGGAGGCCAACTTGAGAGCAAACCTGGAGGGCCAGATCTCTGGACCGGCCTCCACCTCCTGTCTGAGGGGGCTGCCATCAGCCAATCGTCCAGGTAAGGGTACACCTGACCCTTCGACGCCAAGCAGGAATGCTGTCACCATTGCCATGCATTTGGTGAAGACCCTGGGAGCTAGGGAGAGGCCAAGGGCAAGGCCCGAACTTGTGAAGGGATCCCTCCGCTTCAAGCGGAGGAATCTCTGGTGGGATGGACGATTGGGACGTGAAAGAACGCCGGCCCTGGAGGTCCAGGGAACAGAACCACACGCCTCGTTCCAAGGATAGGATTATCTGAGCCAGAGTGACCATCCTGAAGGTTCGAGACCTTAGGAAATTGTTCAAGTCGTGCAGGTCGAGAATGGGGCACCAGCCCCCGTCCGTTTTGGGACCAGGAAGTACCTGGACACAAACCCCGGGTCTGGAGGAGGATCCTCCACCTTCCTGATTACCTCTTTTTCGAGGAAGAGGAGGAGGGCAATATAGGCTCTCGCGGGTCACACAGCGGCAGGCTGCGACCCCCGTGGCCTTCCGAGGGGCGACGGCTCGAAAAGGTGGGGCCTGCTCAAACTCCAGAGGTGCCTTTTCTACCACCTCCAACACCCAGCGTCTGTGGTGATGGCGGACCAGGAGGAAAGGAAGTGGCGGAGCCTGCCTTCACGGGGAACCTGGGGTGACGCAGGCTGGGGTGAACCCGTCACTGGGCAGGCTTGGAGGAAGGACCGTCGAGGGCCCCTGGGCCTTTACCTCCTTGCTTCCTGTTGGAGGAAACCAACGCTTGGATTTGGGACGCTTGCCAGCAGCCTGCTGGCCCCTGCTGTTGGTGCTGCTGTGCCAGTCGAGAAGCAGGGACCAAAGGATCGAATGGACTTCTGCTGCTGACGGCGGCCTTTGTCCCTCTGGGCGGAGGTGACAGAGTCCAGTGTGGCATTGGACTCCTCGATCCACTGAAGGTGTCCCTCCACTCCAGGGCCGAAGAGGTCAGTCCCCAAGAAGGGGACGTCCGCCAACTTGTGCTGGGTATCCGCCGTGAAGGTGGATATCCTCAGCCACGCTCTGCATCGCATGGCCACCGCGGCCACTACTGACCTGGCACAGGAATCACCTATGTCCAGAGCAGTCTGAAGCTGCTGCTTCAGCCACCGCCTCTACTCCCTGGTCCCCACCTAGCGGGACCGTGGTCTGCAGGTCAGGCGGGAGATGAGGAACAACTCATCCAGGGAGCCCATGAGGGCGTGGGAGAAGTGCCATCAGCACGGCCGAGCTGGCCTGACGGAGGCCGAGGAGGACGCAGTGACACCTTTGTGCCCGCAAAGTCCAGCTTGACTCTGTCGGGGGCTTATCCACATCCCGAGCATTACCGAACGCTGGAAAACGCTGTCAGTGACTAACCCTCGGCAGAGGGTGCTCGGAAACCGGCAAAGAGCCGGTAGGACCATATACTTCCTGGCCATCCTGGCTGAGGGCCAGGGCAGGAAGCAGGCCACCGCCAGGCTCCAAGGCTGGGACAATGGCTAGCCTCAGCCACCAGAAATGCCTCAGTGGGAGAATCCTCTGTCCAGAATCTCCGGTCAGGATACTTGGCCTGTTTGGACACGGGTTCGAAGCTGCATCCCGTGACTCGGGATGAGTTGAAGCAGACCCAAGGACGACGATGGGCTATCGTCCATTGACTGGCCCCCGGAGGACTCCAGATCGAACTGCCTGGAGAACAGGGAAGAATCGTTATCGGATTCTGAAGAGTCTGCGAAGAGCTACCTTGGCCCTGAGCCACCCTCCACCTGCCGAGGACGATCGGGAGTGAGGGTGACCGACAACCTGTGGGGCAGGCCGTGACCCGACTGAGAATTCATGGTCAGTGCCCCCGACTGCGGTTGTGGAGGCAGAGGTTCCACCACAATTGGTGGAGCAGCTGGTTTCGGCCGAGCAACCGGCCCTGAAGCGGGCAACTCGACTGGAACGAGTGGTTGCTTCGGTCGTTCAGGCGACAGCCACTTAATGGCCGGGCTCGGCTTAGGCCCAGACAACAGCAACTGCTGCCACATAAGGTCCTCGTAGCGCCACAGCCTCTCCTCACCCGAGGAGGAAGAACGGCGTCGCCGCTTACTTCGGTAACGAGACAGAGACCTCCGATGTCGGCGGGAATGGCTGGACCGAGAAGAGGTCCGAGACCTTCGGGGGGACCGAGGGTGGGTCTGGGAAGGGCCGGGGGACACCCGCTCTTCCCTCGGCTTGGGCACTTTAACCAGGGACTGTGGCCCAGAAGGCCGCAGGCAGATCCTCGGTATACACCGGGTGAACCGGTGAAGGAGGGTTGTCTGCTTCTCCAGTCGACAGCCCATCTAACGGATCGAGAAAAATCTCGACTTTGTCGACGGGAGTCTCGGCAGGCTGGCCTGACGCGGGCACCGTGAAGCCAGCGGCCTCAGCCGCAACCTCGACCGAAGTCGACTGTCGGCCGCCCGGGCAAGGGGACCTCTCCCGCTCCCACGAACGCCGACGGTGGGACTTACCTTTCGACTCCTTTTTCTTGGGCCGAGAAGAATGTCCCGAAGGCCCCTCTCCTTTCATGGAAAGGGACTGACAAAGCTCCTTGAACGAAGCCGTATACGAGGAACTCAGAGAGAGCGGGATAAATGCAGAGGAAGAGGAAGATGCGGCCTGGGCCGCCTCCTCCTCGAGGGCAATCATCTGCTCGAGCTGCTCAGCCGAGCCAGCCGCCGCGGACACTGCCCAACGAGCCTCTTTAGATTTTACTGGCGGAACGCTTTCGGGGCACCGAGCTCAATCGGGCAGCCGATCATCTAGAACGTGCCAAGAAAGAGCAGCACAACCTCGCAGGTCTGCTGGTCGGATTCAGGCTAGCGTAGACGACGCGGAGTGCGGATCCATCCTGGACATTTTCTGCCCGCAAGGGCACCTCCGAAAGCCAGGAACAGATTTGTCCATCGCAGAGGCGAGGGAAGATAAAGACCGAAGTTTAGAAAACTTCAAAACCAATTTCAGACAAACCGAAGAGTTAGGATCCAGTCTAAAACGCAGAGCGCTAAGGAGGGAACCTGAGCTTCCAAGCAGTAAGGAAGATCTGGTGTTGTGGGGCAGAGCGGAGAGTTTTACCACCCGGGTGGGTGGGAGGAGCCAGCTTGAAGACCTTCCGGCAAGAATTAAAGCGGCAAGGATACCTGCCAGAAAGTGTGGATGAACAACATATCCATGTCCCTAGAAGTCCCTTTTTTTGTAGGTGTTCTGTGTGTTTTAACTTTTTGGGAACCGGGCAGTCAGCTGGTTCAGTAGCCCTCCTGGTACTTTTGTCACCCGTCCCCGGGGTAGAGGCAACAGCAGAAGTGGTTTCACCCACATTAACAAGGGGTATCGGCTGGTCAGAGCCAGAGGGACCCCTGGGTGGAGCAAGTTTCTTTTTCAGCCGTTCCAAGCGTTTTTCAACATTTTTTTCACGGAATGTTTTGCAAATATCATATTCCCCCTTAAGATGATCCTATCCAAGGCAGGCCACACACAGATTGTGTTAATCTGCCTTGGCAAAGACTTCCCCACATTATGAACGATTTTTAAAACCGGATTCACCAGTCCTTTTTTTTTTTTTTTACATTTTTTATTGGTACAGATAAAAAAAAAAAAAAGCAAACCACTAAGTCAGATATGAATTTTAAATGAAACTTAATGGTTGCTGTCGGTTCCGGAACCGATAAGAAACAGGAGGAACCGAACCGATGGAATAAAAGTAAACCGGGATTAGCAGTTCAGTAACCGAAAAAAGCGGTTACAAAAAATGAAATTTTAAAACTAAAAACTACAAAACTAATGGGGTTTTGTAGTCAGAAAACCCAGATTAACTAAAAAACTAAGCCGGTTCACTCCCGGTTATAACGAACCGAGAGGAACCAGCAAAAATGAAGTAAATAATGCTAAACTAAGTTAAAATAACAAGTAAACAATAAGTATAGGGTAGCGGAGGTCACGTGATGGCAGCCAGCTAGGCAGCAGCTGAGGCCTAGAGCTCTTCCCTCCTGCTGTCCTATTCGCCAGTTTTCGCGCCCCCCGGCGCACTAGGTTGCTGACATCATCAAAGAGGGAGTTCTGATAAGCCTTCTACTAAGTGGGATTCGAATCTGGTTGCAGAAGATCGTTTAATTCAGTAAATGGAGGTGGATGCGAAACAGGCCTCTATCAGACATACACCACCTACATCCCCCGAAAAGGCAGCTAAGAAGCAACGCAACCAGAATGCTGCTAAACCGGAGCGGAGTGGGGATAAACTTCAGATATCCAATCCTCTTACGGAGGACAGGTTTCTCCAAGAATTGACTCCGGTGAAAGAAATCTTATAGGAGTTGGCTGGAGAGCTTAAATCACTCCGGAGCGACCTGTCACCGGTCTCACCCGAGTGTCTGACGGGAGGTTAGAGTGTTCTCCACAGAGCAATGGAGATCTAAGACTGAAGTGGATGTCTCCGAGCTCAAGCAACAGATTAAGAAGCTTCAAGCCAAAACCGAAGATCTCGAGGGGCGCAATCGTCGGAATAACCTCTTGATCCTGGGCTTACCTGAGATGGAAGAGGGCCCAGATCTATTAGCCTTCCTTCAGAGGTTCCTGACCAAAGTAGCAGGCCCATCGCCTATTAGCCCCTCATACCACCTGGAACGGGCCCATCGCTCGCTAAGGCCTCGACCTCCGTCTGGATCTCCTCCGCGACCTATCATTATGAAATTTTTAAGTTACATAGAGAGACAACATGTTTACAGTAAATCTCGTGACTTAAAAGAGGTGCTGTGGGGATCGGCTAGAATTCGGATCACTCAAGACCTCCCGAAGGAAACCAGAGAGAAAAGGGCTGCTTTTCACCCCGCAGTCCAGAAATTAATTGCTGCCTCCATTCCCTTCAGGATGATTTACCCGGCGACGTTAAAGGTTACTGTTGGAGGTTCTACCTACAGCTTCGGCTCCCCCGAGATGGCTCTGAAGGATCTGGCTGCTAAGCTACCAGACTTATTTAAGAACTCTGGCTGAGGGACACTTTGTATTTTTGCATGCTATTGCATTGTTGCCGTTCTTTTTGGGCTTATTGGTACTTGGGTGACTTGCTTCCTCTTTACTTTTCTTTTATTTAGTTATGTATCCCCTTTACCACCTTAATCTGTGTGATTGGCTTCGGTGTCTTAATTCCTCCGGTTTCCCCCCCTTTTGGCTGTCTCGGGCTCCAGAGGTTTCCTAACCCTTGCCTTTTCTCTTACCTGGGCAATCCTTGATGGCTGGTTCGGGTGGCTGGGCGCTTTCCTACGGGTTGAGATGGGAGCTCCTCTGCTGGGCACAGTATCTCCTGCGTATCCGGAACCTTTTTGCTGGTTGTGGTTCCTGTGGGGGTGACTTCCTGGCGGAGGGACCTGGTTAGTCCCGCGCGGTTATAGTTCCCCCCGGAAACATCGGGCTTATGCGGCGAACTCTCACTGATCCGAATGTGTTTTCTCAGCTCAAGCTACCTCTACGCCCGGTCAGGGTTCCTGGAGGGTGAGTGTGACATGTATCTGTTCTTGTGGATGGCTCTGATGGGGATACGCTGTAATGTCAGTCCGGGAGAGGCATTACATATGGGGGACTTTTCTTCCTTAATCTAAACAGTTTCTTCGATTGTTGGTGTTTGGGGTGCGGGGGGTTGCTTGGGCCTGAGATCTTAGCGGCTTGCTGGATGTGGAATCGCGAGCCCAGGGTTGGGGGGGCTGGCTAACCTCACCCCGGTGGTGGGGATATTGTGGGTCACTTTATGGGGGGTTGGGTCTTATGCCCATGGTAATGTATCTCTGGGTTGTACTTCCCCCCATTGGCCTGGCCAATCACTACTGGGGTCTCAGAGGTTCGCAAGTGGGGTCGGGCGGTCAGGGCTCTCTTTTCTTTGCCTGAACCGGTTTTGGCTTCTGCCCTGGCTCCCCGGTGTAAATAGTTATCTTTGGGGGTTTATAATTTATACTGGGAGGGGGTGTGGGTGGATGGGTTGGGTTGTCTACTCTTGTTTAAGTCATTGTTGGGATATTTGGGCTGGGTTGGGGGTGGGGGTGGGTATATTATTGTGTGTTATGCATCGAGTTTTGCCAAGGGTGGCTGCGTCATTTTATACTGCATATGTTAGACGGTAATGTTTATTGGAGGCATAATGGGATGAGGGAGGGTTTGGGGAGGATGGGGTTAGTCTGCCGGCCTAGACGGAAGTGTAATTATACTCTGGTCGGAATACTGGTGTTCTTCTTTTGGGTGTTTTATTCTGGTACATGCTGGAGGACCATTGGATTTTGGATATATCTGATCTTGGTGTGCTGTTCCTTTTCCTTTACCACTGGATTTTTCTGGCTTTATACTCCCTTTATATTGTACCTAAAATGGCTACTAATACGATTAAAATAGCTTCCTGGAATGTACGCGGACTCAGGGATAGGGTCAAACGGTCTCAGATTTTTAACCACTGCTCATTGCTGCAGGTGGATATCCTTTTCCTTCAGGAAACTCATCTGAGCCATGCAGACACTAAATCCCTATTTCGCTCTGGCTTCTCCCAGGCTTATTTGGCTGGTAATTCTAACCTTAGTAAAGGGGTAGCAGTTTTCATAAAAAAGCATGTTCTGTTTATGAAGGAACTGGCTGTCTTGGACCCAGAGGGGAAGTTCGTCCTGGTTAGGGGTACTCTTAATGGAAGCACCGTTGTCTTAGGTTCTGTGTATGGGCCGGTCGGGGGGAGCCCTGAATTTTTCATGTCCCTTGCCGACAAAGTTAGTACTCTTCTTCCTTCCCAGCTCATACTGGGAGGGATTGGAATGTTCCCTTTCATCTACATTGGACAAGGGCCCCAAGACAATCGATCTCCCCACCCTGAGAGCCCTTCAGGATTTGTTGTCAATGTTAGGGCTATGTGATCCCTGGAGACTTCGAATCCTTCTTTAGGCCTTCTCCTTTCTTTCTCAGCCGCATAGCTCCAAATCGAGAATAGACTATGTACTAATTAGTAAAACTTTTCTTCCCAGTCTGCTTCAATCAGGTACTGACCCAATCATTCTCTCAGATCATGCCATAGTTTGGATCAAACTTTCCTTAGATCCTGATTTTTGTCGGGATACTACATGGAGGTTAAATACTCAGCTGCTTAAGGACCCCCACACGGTCTCACATATTAAATCTTTGATTTCTCTCTTTCTTGCGGATAACCTTGAGTCTACCCCGAGATTTGATATGGTTTGGAGCTCATTGAAATGCTATCTCAGGGGTGAGCTAATAAAGACGGCTTCCGCAAGGAAGAAAGCCAGGCTTGCAAAATCTCTTTCTCTGTTGAGTAAAATTAGAGAGTTAGAAGCAAATTATTCTGTAACCTCCTCGCTACTCTCTCTTAAGGCTCTCCTGGTAGTTAAGAATGAGTACATGGATCTCCTGAAAGAAAAAACGGAGTACTGTTTTGTGAGAACTCAAGCTAAGTATCTCGACCATGGGGAAAAGGCTGGGAAGCTTCTGGCTGTGCGCCTACAGACACTGGAGGCCTCCAGGATAATTCCATCCTTGCTTTCTCCAACTGGTTCTATTGAAACCTCCCCCAGAGGTATTGCCCGTATTTTTGAAAAATATTTTACAGACCTTTATAGTAAACCCCTAGCGCCTGCGCCCATTTCAAATATCACTACATATTTAGGGGACATGGATATTCCCTGTCTGTCAGCGTCCCATCACAAAATCCTGATGGCTCCCATCTCTCTGGAGGAAATAGAGAGGACTATTACCTCTTTGACTCCAGATAAGGCACCAGGGCCTGATGGCTTCCCTGCCAACTTTACAAGTCTTTTCTAAGGAGCTGGCACCTATGTCCTTAAATTATATAGTCTCTCTATCTCTATTGATATAGATCCCACCTTGTTTGAAGCCACAATTATTTTGATTCCCAAACCTGACAAAACTCTTACGGATCGGCAAATTACCAGCCTATTTCCTTCAGAATTATGACATGAAAATCTTCGCTAAGATACTAGCCGAGAAGAATTAAAAAAGTTTGGTCTGGTTTACTTAGCCCCGAACAAGTAGGTTTTGTATCTGGCAGGTCCTCTGCAGATCATTTAAGAACCTTATCTCATATTTCCCAGCAAGCCCAATCAGTCCCTTACCCCGCGGCACTGGTCTCACTGGACGCAGAGAAGGCCTTTGACCGTGTGGCCTGGACCTTTCTTTGGGCTGTGATGGGGAGAATGGGATTTCCGGAACCATTCTTAAAATGGATTCAGGCCTTCTATTGGGCCCCTTCAGCTAAAATTTACTGTAATGGGTTTTTTTTCCTCCCTTTTTCGTTTATATACTGGTACCAGACAGGGGTGTCCTCTTTCGCCTTTACTGTTTAATTTATACCTGGAACCGCTTCTTGTTAAACTTAAATCCTCTCTGCATATCAGAGGCTGCAGGCTACTACAGCAGGAATTGGTGCTTTCTGCCTATGCAGACGACAGTCTCCTGCATCTAGAATGCCCGGCTGAGTCCTTAAAAGCAGAGATTGAAATTATTAAGCAGTTTGGAGCCTTCTCCCAATACAAACTGAATATTTCTAAGTCTGAAATTTTCCCACTAAATGTTCATACCTGTAAACAGGAGTTTATTTCCTTTGGGATGAGGTGGGCCCCCAAATCCATCAAATATTTGGGGATTCATTTTACGACTGATCCCTCTTTTCTGAAGAAGCTCAATTTGGATAATATTAAAAATCTTGTCCAGCAGGATCTGCAGCGGTGGTCTACCCTTCCCATTTCCCTCTGGGGCCGGATCAACATTATTAAAATGAACATCCTTCCCCGGATCTTTTACCCCCTTAATTTGTTAAATCTTTGGCTGCCCATTACTTACCTTCAGCAGTTTCATACTATGTTCTCTAACTTTATCTGGCGTGGAAAGGGCGTTAGACGCTCATACGCTAAGTTATCTCTTCCTAAAGAGAAGGGTGGTCTTCGGCTTCCTAATCTTTTATCATTGGGCAGCCCACCTCTCTAAACTTGGGAAGTGGCTCTCTATAGACCCCAACCTACCATGCCCGACCTGGCTCCAAATTGAGCGTTCACTTCTCTCGGGGGCTAAACTTGATACCTATGCTGTATTTTTCACTCCACCGGCAACAGTTGTGCACTGGGTGACCGATAATACGATTCTGGCATCCCTTAAGTCACTGGCTCAATGTTTATTGTCTCTTAGCATCCCTGCTGTCTCAGATCTGGGCCAGCCGGTGATCCTTAATCCCAATGTCACGTTGGGTAACTCACGGCTTATTCCTGAATGGCTCCCACAGCTTAAGGAGGCCAGAGTGGACCATTTTTATAATCAGGGATCCCTTCTCTCTTCTGGTGATATACTTGAGAAGTTTGATATTCCTAGGAGGGAGATTTTCAAAGTGTATCAACTAAGGCATCTTATTGCCTGGAAATTTGGTTCCTCCTTTAGTGAACCTGTGGCCTATCCCTTTCTCTCCCAGATCATAAACCTTGCTTCTCAACCCCACTCTATCTCCTTAATTTACTCCTTCCTTTTAAATTATAAATTTCCCGAGATTGTTGAGGGCTCTAATGTCTGATCATATCTGTTGCCTGATGCCTCCCTAAGTTGGCCCCGTATATGGAAGGATCTTCATAAGTACTATACACAGGATAGATTAAGGTTAACTCAATATTATATTATAAATAATTTGTATTATACCCCTGCAAAACTTTTTAAGCTTAAAAAACTTCCCCATCCCACTTGTTCTAGGTGCTTGCAAGAAGAAGGGAACCTCCTTCATGTGTTTTGGGCCTGTACCAAGGTTGCTCCCTGTGGTCCCTTATCCAGGACAATCTGGACCCCTTCTGGGTTTATCGTGTTTTCACCCCTGAGATATGTATCCTGGTGATTATTCTCACATAAACAGTGTGGGCGTCGTTACCATATTGCTTTGGTGTCCATGGCGGTCAAGAAGTTGGTCCTGAGACACTGGACCGACCAGTTGGCCCTGACCTATGCAGAGTGGCTGATTGAGCTCACTGCTTTTCTTCATTCGGAGAGTTTAATTGCCAGTTTGCATTGCTGTGTGGATCTGTTTCAGAAGAGATGGGGTAAATTACAGGCATTATCTCTGCATTAATAAGCCTAGGACCTGATCCCTGTAGTCTGCACAGATAATGTAGTTTTGATCACCTGTTGTACTTAGTAACTTTACTGTTATGGGAGACTTCAATTATTATTGATGGATGTTAGATATATCCAGATCACTAGTAATACTGAGAAGGCACACCAATATGGGGGTGGGGGGGTGGGGTGAAGTTGGGGTGGTATTTTGGAATCTGTTGTTTTCTATTATGTACACACCGATTGGGAGGGGGGAGTTGGGGACTTGTTTGGGGGGTTCTTGGGTTGGTTTTGTTTGTACAGTGTATTTTATATTTTATTGTCCGGGCATGTTTTGTATGTTTTGTAATTTTGTATTTGAAAATTCAATAAACTTAAATTTCAAAAAAAAAAGTATAGGGTAGCAAATGAAATAAAAAAAAAAAACTTACAGTATTTTTATAAGTTTCTTCATGTCAGAATGGAAAGCAGAAAAGCGACACTCCGAGCGACCAGACTTTTCAAGCGGAGTGAAATTTAAGGAGTTTAGAACACTGGCAGTTAGTATAGGGCAGCATCTGAAAAGTTGTCACGAGCAAAGAATTCCATCATTTGCATGTGTTCCCCATTCTCTCTTGGCAGTCCTACCAAGAAGGCTTACTGCAGAAAGCTATGAATACTTGAGTATTACTGGGGTTAGAAGAGACGAGCCAAGACTAAAACTCTCCTGCCCCAGCAGTTGACCTTCGCTGAATCCGCGTACGAGTGACTGTCTTGTGTCAGGCGCTGACTCCTAGAAGGGGGTGCCCAGCCCCTCCAAAATCGATGCAGAGTGGGGCCAAGTTCCTGGAAACCCCAGGGAAGTGCAATACCTACGCTGGTAGTCCCCAGGGGCTGGGGAAGTGGGCAAATGCCAGACGTTGTACAACTCCTCCAAAAGGACTGAGGCCATGGAGGGATCACTATGGATTCCTGGCTGTACTCCCCAAGGAATACCATAGTTGTACGCACAGGACTGCATTGAGACACCAGGGTAAGATTAACCTGTTCCATCATAGTCACAGGAGCCACAGATACTTTGAAAAGTCAGCATCTGAAGATGGTAGAAAGAGGAGTCCTCTCCTCGGAGGAGGAAGCGGACGAAGTGAAAGGGCTCTGTATGGGGAACGACACTGCCTGAAGAGTAGGTACGAACACCAGCTCATCCATGGCCCTGTAAAACATGGGGAAAGCAGTCATTGTGGCCCTATACTGCTCCAAGGTGAGAGGCCACAAAGGACTGGAAAGACCCGGGAGAAGAGGGCGAGGAGGAGGAGGCAGAGAGGAAGAAGTATGGGCAGAATGGTCCTGCGAGACAGGGCACCCTCTGGCAGGGCTATGAGAACAAGCAGGGGACCCCTCAGAAGCAAGGGGGATGCACTGCTCAGACCCCATCTGCTGCACAAACCTCCACGAACCAGCACGGGGAAGCCCAAGGGGAGAAGCTCTCTGGTGGGGAGACCGGAGCCAAGCAAACCCAGCAAGGTGGCCCTTGTCCCCACTTGTCGCAGACTCCATCCCACAGAGGAGTAAGGGGTGCGGGCACAGCATTCCTACTCCGGCCCAGAGTGACCGAGGTCACCCAGCCAGAGAGGGAGACAAACCAGATCAGGGAGAGGACAGAGATCTGCCCCTCGAGTGAGGTTCCACTACGGCAACTGCCCTCCAGGGAAGGGGGCAGAGAAAAGCCAGTACCAGGGTTGGCCTCCGACTCCCCCTCCAACTCTGTGCTGGCACTGAAGAGCGAACAGGCACCGAAATCTGCCTCCTCCACGAAAACAGCACCCAAAGTGGTGCAGTCACTGAAAGTGGCACCAACCATGGCACCAGAGCCAGCCGCACCACCGACATCTACGCCATTCCCAGAAACGGTGCCACCACTGACAGACACTGGTTTCGGAGTCAACCTCAGGGCTGGTACTGGCCCCTGAAACAGCACTGTCCAGTACTGTCCTTGGCACCATCACCGGAGATGCGTCATCGCTCAAGATGGCTCCACCGACGGCACCAACGTCCCCGCGGCACTGAGTCTAGCGCTGACAGAGGAAGGTTGGGGGCGCAAACGGAGTCAGTCCTGAGATCGGAACCCACAGACAACGACCTCTAGCAGATCCTGGGGAGCGACCGCTGCTCCTGGGATTGCCAATCTGGATCAGCCTGATCATCCTCCAAATCTGAGGAGAAGAGCACGGCGATCCCGAGAGGCACAACTCCAGCCACTCTACCCGTCCCAGCACCAACAGCGGTGTCGGGAGGGTACTTTGCAGCACCAGAGGGTCTGCCTTGCTGACCAACATCATAACCGGTGTCAGGAACCGAGGCCACACCCCTCAAGCCCTCGAAAGGACCGCCAATGCCGGCCCTGCATTAGCTGAGGCCTTGACACAAGGGTCAGCTGATTCCCCAAAGGGGAACCAGGCCTTGGGCAATCCATGGACAACCCCCCAGAGGAGGCAGACCATTTCTCCCGATTGCTCAACCAGGCATCCGGGCTCAGCAAGACACGAGCCAATGGAGGTCTGCTCTCCCCTGGTGCGTATAGCAGATGGGGGAGGCCTGGGGGATGGGCCTAAGGTCCTTACCTTAGTGGAAAAGGAGACTCAATGCTGAAAAACACAAGTAAAAAAATAAAACTATGCCAAACAGCGTTGTGTATTCGGTCAGATGAGCAGAAAAAACAGGTTACTCACCTGTATCAGTAGTTCTAGGAGTGATATATGTTGTTCATCCACACTTACTGGCATGTCCCTTTCCCCTTTAAATCTTGCCGTAAGTCTTCATGCTGGCTCCTCCCACCCACCCTGGTGGCGTATACACCTTGGCTCCGCCCCATGATGCCAGATCTTAGCCCGCTGGAAGCCAGGTTGTTTGCGTCTGCAGCCGGGGAGGTCGGATGGGTCCATGTTGATGAACAACATATACCACTCCTAGAACTACTGTTACAGGTGAGTAACCCGTTTTTCTAGGATTGTGGATATGTTGTTCAGCCACACTTATTGGGAGACTCCTAGCAGTTCTCCAGGAGGAGGGAGGCAAGGTGCACACCATTTACTTGGGGAACAGAGATTGGAAAACTGAAGTCCCAAAACCAGCATCCTGACGTAACTCAAGGTCGATGTGGTAGTGGGTAATGAAGGTGTTTGCAGACTTCCAGGTAGCATCTCGACAGATTTCCTGGATAGGGATGTCCCTGGAAGCAGCCACTGATGCAGCAGTATGGCGGGTAGAATAAGCTCTTATCCCTCTGGGAGGTTCCATGCCCGCCAACTCATAGCATAGACCTATGCATGATGTAATCCAGCTTGCTATGGTCCGTTTGGCTGCAGGTCTGCCAGAAGAGGCTTCAGCATAGGTGACAAACAGCTGGAAACCCTCTCCACGAATTTCCGCCGTCCTATCTTTGAATAGGAGAGAGCACGTCTCGGGTCCAAAGTATGGAGCCTGTACTCAGCCTCCGAGGTGTAATTGGGGTACTATACTGGCAGAGACAACACCTGGTTAAGGTGAAACTCTGACAACACCTTCGGAAGGAATTTTGGGTGGGGGCGCAGGACAACTTAATCCCTGTGGAAGACCAAATGAGGGGAGTCCACCGAAAGCACCTGGAGCTCCCCTGTCCTTCTGGCAGACGTGATAGCCATTAAGAAGGCAGTCTTCCACGAAAAGTGTGACAGCTCAGACTTGTGCAGTGGTTCGAATGGCTTGCCCATGAGCTTTGCCAAAACCAGCAGTAGATCCCACGGAGGTGGAGGTTCACGCACCGGAGGGGATATGTGATCCAGGCCTTTGAAGAAGCGCCTGACCACTGTCTCCTGCGCCACTGTTGGCTGACCGCCTGCGCCCGATAAGCAGAAATGGCTGCCAGGTGCACCCTAAGTGTCGATGACCGTAGACCCCCTTTGGAGAGAGAGACGAAAGGTAGTTGAGAATGTTAGCCACAGGACAGGATAAGGGGTCCAGACCCTTACCTTGACACCAAATGGAAAATCTTTTCCATTTGAAGACGTAACATTTCCTGGTCAATTCCTTTCTAGATGCCTCCACCACGGTGTAGATATCTTCAGAAAGACCCAAAGCCTGGAACTCTAGCCACTCAGGTACCAGGCTGTGAGGTGCAGGGATTGAATGTCCGGATGGAAGACCTTCCCCTGGTTTAGAGATATCAGGTCCGGGCATGTAGAAAAGCCACTCCGGGGGCCTGCAGCTGAGGCTGAGGAGATCTGGATAAGAGAACTGGCATGGCCAGTCGGGGGCTACCAGAATCACCTTTGCCTTGTCCCTTCTCACCTTGAGTAACACCTTGTGGATCAAGGAAAATGGAGGGAAGGCGTAGAGGAGGCCTGAGGTCCACGGCCTCGATAAGGCATCCCCCTGCAGCGAGCCCTGCTGAGGGGGGCGGGCATGATACAGTCTCAGCTTGGTGTTTTCCCTGGAGGCAAAGAGGTCCACCATCGGTTTGCCCCAACGGGAGAACAGGCTGTAAGCTACCTCTGGATGAAGAGACGAATCATGGGATGTCTGGCCTATGCAGCTAAGAGCATCTGCCAGCTGGTTCGTGCCTCCTGCCACATGGATGGCTAGGAGATCCGCCTCTAACCGGCTTACGAGGGTCCAGATGCAGAGCGCCTCTTTGCACAGCAGACGGGAGTGCATGCCGCCATGTTTGTTGAGGTAGTACATGGTCGTGGTATTGTCCATCCGGACTTGAACCACTTGACTGCGGAGCTGAGGAGCGAAGGCTGACAGTGCCAGTCTGACTGCTCTGAGCTCCAACAGGTTGATGTGACATCGGGCTTCCTCAGAGGTCCAGAGCCCATGGGCCCTGTTGTCCCCTATGTGGGATTCCCAGCCCATGAGAGAGGCATCGGTTGTAAGGATGACCGTCTGCTCGGGGCTGACAAAATGGGATCCCTTCCTGCATACAGGCTGGGGGGTCCACCACTGGAGAGCGCCCCACATCTTCTGGGTTACCGTGATCAGCTGGTCGAAATGACCGTGGCGCTGAGTCTACTGGGCGGCCAGTTCCCATTGGAGGGGGAGCATGTGCAACTGGGCCCAAAGTACCACTGAGGTGCACGCCACCATGTAGCCCAGAAGGCGCAGAAAGTCTCGGGCAGGGCGCAAGTGCCCAACCAGAAATGACTGGGCAAAGGAGGAGAGAATTTCCACCCTGTCCACCGGGAGCCGAGCTCTGGCTTGACAAGAGTCGAGCTCTGCCCCGATGAAGCCCATCACCCGAGAAGGCTCGAGTTCCGACTTGGCCTTGTTGATCAGGAGGCCGAGTTGGGAGCAGGTTTGGAGGGCCAGATCCCTGGACCTCTCCACCTCCTGTTGGGTGGAACCTGCAAGGAGCCAATCATAGAGGTAGGGGTAAATTCTGACCTCCCCGATGCCGGAGATGGGCCGCCACCACTGCAATGCATTAGGTGAAGACCCGTGGGGCCGATGACAGGCCGAATGGCATGGCTCGTAACTCGTACAGGGTCCCCTCGACCCTGAAGCGGAGGAACCGCTGGTGGGGCGGACAGACTGGGATATGAAAGAACGCGTCCTGTAGATCCAGTGAACAGAACCACATGTTTCACTCCAAGGATGGTATGATCTGGGACAGAGTGACCAACCGAACGGTGCGTGACGGAAGATACTGATTCAGGTCGCGGAGATCTAGAATGGGGCACCAGCCCCCCCCCGTTTGGGCACCAAGTACCACCTGGAGACAAAGCCTGGGTCTGCAGATGGATCTGATAAGAGAGCTACTGCCTTCGAGGAGGACCTAAGCGATGTCGTTCTTCCCAAGGGGCACGGGCTTGGCTGGGAGGGTACTGCTCGAATTCTAGAGAAAGTCCCTGGCCGACCACTTTGAGAACTCACTTGTCCGAAGTGATAGCGGACCAGGCGGAAAGTAATTGGTGGAGTTGGCCCCCCCTCCCCCAACGGGAAGACCCAGAGCTGGCGTGACGAGAACAGGGGTGGCAACCCCCACCCCGTCACTGAGCAGGCTTGGAGGAGGAAGCTCAAAGACCTGAGCCTCGGCCTCCTCTGCGGGCCTGCTGGGGCCCAGGCTTGGGCCAAGGGCACCAAGCTTCAGCCTGCTGCTGATGCTGCTGTCCTCCCTGGAAGGACAACTGCTGGGGAAGGGTGCCGAAAGGGCTTCTTTTTCTTCTGCTGGTTCTTGCCTGAAGAACTCTTGGCAGAAGTGGCGTCCAAGGTAGCACTGGACTGCTCTATGCGCTGTAGGTTACCGGCCACTCCTGGGTCGAACAAGTCGATCCAAGGAAAGGCACATCAGCTAACTTGTGCCAAGTATCCGCTGGGAAGGAGGACAACCTCAGCCAAGCCCTGCAGTGAGAGGCAACTGCAGAGGCCATTGAGCGGGCACAAGATTCCCTGATGTACAGGGCCATCTGGAGCTGCTGTTTGGCAACAGCACGGCCCTGATCTCTGAACTGCTTGACTGTGGTCTGCATGTCTGTGGGGAGATGTGGGAGGACTTCATCCAATGACCCGAGAAGGGCATAGGAGAAGTGTCCCATGATGATGTCCGAACTTGCCTGATGAAGGCCCAAAGAGGACACCGCATAGACCTTCCACCCCGAGTGGTTCAAATACTTGGACTCCTTGTCGGGAGGTTGGCCAGTGTTGGCAGAACCGCCAGTACGCCTGAACACAGAGGCGGTCACCAGGTTCTCGGCTGAAGGGTGCTCTGTGAACCCCGCAAGGGACCCCATGGGCACCGCATACTTACGGGCCATGCGGGCAGACAGTGCTGGACATGAGGCAGGACGCTGCCACAGTTCGAGTGCCGGACCAACAATGGCCCTGGCCACAGGAAAGGTCTCTGTTGGGGTATCCCCTCTCTTAAGGATGTCCATGACAGGGTACTCTTCCTTTTTCTGGATGGGTTCCAGGGGCATCCCTGTGGAATCAGAGATGAGATGAAGGATCCCTTGGAAAGAGGAAGGACTTTCCTCCATCCCTGTGCCAACGCATGACTCATCATCCCCAGGATGAGAGTGGTGCCCAGTGACATCAGAGTCCGAAGAATCGGGGTACAGCGGCCTGCCGCCCAAATCACCCTTGACCTGCCGAGGGCGGTCGGGGGTTACAGTGACCGACAGACGGGGAAGCCCGGTATCTGGTCGGTCCTCTTTGGAAGGAGCCACTCTCACAGGCTGCTTAGGCGGTGGCTCCACCACTATCGGTGAAGAGACCGTTATAGACCGAACTGGAAGATGGTCCGGCCCCTCGGGTGAAGGAACCAAAGGCTTAGTTTCCGAGGGGGTCTGCTTCAGCCTAGGAGGTGAAAGCCAAGTAATGGCTGGAGCAGGAGTTGAAGTTGGCTTCTACCAGGACAAAATCAGCTGCTGTCACATGAGCTCCTCATAGTGCCAACGGAGTTTCCGTCGGAGCCTCTCCTCATCTGAGGAGGACGAGGACAACCGGTGGCATCGTCTATTTTTTGAGCACTTGTGGCTCTTCGTCAGCCGTCCAGGACGAGGGGGTTCTAGATCTTGACTGAGATCGGACAGGCCGGCTCGGTCGCTCGGGAGACACCGGCGGGACCGGTGATACCCAGCAATCCGGAACCGGGTCCTCGATGGGACACCAGCAGGCTGGGTCTCCTCATCGGGGAAGACAAGGACCGGAGTCGTCAACAGGGGCCGGCGACAGTGTATTGATGGGGTCGAGGACAATCTTGACCTCATCAGTCGCATCCTCGGTCGGCTGGCCTGATGGAAGGTCCTTGAAGCCTGCGGCCGAGAAAGCGATCTCGACCGAGGTTGAGACCGCATGCTCCTGGGACTGAGACCCCTCTTGGTCCCAGGAGTGTCTTTGCCGAAACGAAGACGTGCTTGGTTCCTTATCTCTTTTATGAGATCGGGAGGAGTGCAAGCCCGCGGTCGCCTTTCCCTGGGTGGGGAGAGAGTGGCACAACTCCTTGAAAGAACCTGAGAAGGTAGAGCTTAGGCTGAGTGGAAAGAAAAAGCTTCTATTGTCCGAAGTGTGGGCAGCTTCTTCTTCAAACGCCTTCATGTGTTTCAGCTGCTTGGCAGAACCCGCGGCCGCGGAAACTGCCCACCTAGCCTCCTTGGACTTTACTGGAGAATTCCTTTTCTCCTGTCTCCCCAACTTTAAACGTGCTAGGCGATCGTCCAGAACATTGGGATGGAAGGCCAAGCAAAAGCTGCAGGACAAGGTGTCATGGCCGACACCCAGGCAGTAGACGCATGTGAGATGGGGATCGGTGCGTGACATCTTCTGGCCACAAGGACACCGGTGAAATCCTGGAGAAGATTTCTCTTCCATGATCAAGGATGCAAAAGCATAATCGCTAACTCGGACGAGTTTTAATTTCAGTAAAACCGAAGTATTGAAAGCCAGGGCTTACGAAACGCATGCGCACGAGGGAGGCAACCTGCATCTTCCAGCGGAAAGGAAGATCTAGCGTCACAGGGTGAAGCCAAGGTATATACCACCTGGGTGGGTGGGAGGAGCCAGCTTGAAGACTTCCATCAAGATTTAAAGGGAAAGGACATGCCAATAAGTGTGGATGAACATATCCACGATCCTAGAAATTGTAGTTGAGGAGTGTCGTATAGACTGCTTGCTGTCCCAAGTAGTCCGAGCTGCAACCTCAACAGCGGGGAAAAAACAGAACTGATGTAGTGGAGTGGACGACGATGGTTACTAGCCAACCCGTGAGTGGCTCGCAATAAGTCGGCCTTGAGGGCGGCAGCATCCCTGATGGCACCCCTCCTCCTAGGAGGAAAGCTCTGTAAGCTAAAAAGCTTCCCGTGGGGTCCTAGTGCTTCCAGCGTAGTACCCACCAGTGATGAATGGTGAAGACTGACAGAGTTAAGATCAATGCAGTTAACCAACCATTTGGATAAACACTGCTTAGAAACAGGAGCCCCTACCATTCTGTGGATGAAAGACAAACTGATCAGACTTTTTAGTAGCTCAGGACTGCTCCAAGTAATAACACCCTTTGAACATCCAGGGTAAGAGGTAGTGCCTCCTCTCGGTTGGAGTACTCTGGGTAGTAGACGAGAGGGTGGATGTCTTGATTCAACGTAAACTCTGACACCACCTTGGGAAGAAAAGTAGTTATGTAGGAATTTACCGTAACAGTAGATCTTCGAGAGAGGTTCCTTCAGTAGGTCACCACATATAGGACTGGCGCCACCTGGCGTTGGGCCGCATGGTATACTTTTCTAACAATTCCTGATGGGGGACCGCCCATCCAACGTCACATAACAGACATCAGTGTGACTGTATATAGTGGGTGGTCCCCATTCCCGCTCTCCAGTTCTGCGGCCGGAGCCAGGAAGAGGCCTGACAGCAGGAGCGAACAGGATTTGGAGTCCCTGTAAACACAAAATGAGGGGAAGGAGGGAGGGAAAAATATGACCTACTGAAGGAACCTCTCTCTAAGATCTACTGTTACGGTAAGTTCCTACGTAACTGTACTATCTTACTTCGAGAGGGTTCCTTCAGTAGGTCATCACATATAGGACAGAGTCCAAAGCACTCCCTCCAAGGAGAGAATGAAACAAACTAGGGAGGAGGAGAACAAAACTCCAACAGAAAAAACTGGGAGCCAGAATGGACCCAGCCTAGGACAGAAGGCCCTGCAAGACGGCTAGGCTGAAGCCAGCCCTCCGCCTAGAAGCTTTGTCCAGACTGTAATGTTTGGTAAGGGTATGGACAGAGCTCCAAGTAGCAGCTGCACAAATGTCAGCTGCAGAAATGTTATGTAAGGAGGACGTGGAGGCAGCCATGCCCCTAGTAGAATGACCTCTAATGGGACCCAGCAGAGGCTTTTCACACTTATGGTAACAGAAACCAATGCAGTTGCCTAACCATTTGGACAGGCCCTGCTTAGAAACCAGTTTGCCCTTCAATCTAGGGGCAAAGGAAATGAACAGCTGATCATAGGTACGGGAATTCTTTGGTCCAGTGAGTGTAACACCGGAGAATCCGATGAACAACCATCATATGAAGGAGTGCCTCACCTCTGTTAGAAGGGGGTGGGTAATACACAAAAAGCTCTACTGAATGATTCAGTGTGGCTTCTGACACCACCTTGGGAAGAAACGTCGGATGCATCCTGAGGACCGCCCTGTCCCTATGGAAAATCAGATACGGGTCCTTGCAGACTAGAGTGTGAAGCTCCAAAATTCTTCAAGCTGATGTGATAGCCAAGAGAAAAAGTGCCTTCCAAGAAAGGAAGCGCAAATCACAACTCACAGCTAGCTCAAAAGGAGGAAGGGTGAGCTTTTCCAAAACCAAGTTCAAGTCCCAAGGCGGAGCTGGGCTGCGGATGAGGGCTTTCAGATGGAGAATCCCTTTCACAAATGTTTTTGAGACCTCCGGCTGAGCCATGGGTTTACCGTCCACTAGCTCGTGGTACGCTGAGATAGCTGAAATATAGACCTTCAAAAAAGAGTATGAAAGACCGGAGTCTGACAAGTGAAGGGGGTATTCCATGACTTGCAGGGCTGAGCAAGAGAAGGGTTTCCAACCCTTAGCAGTCGCCAAGATGGAAAACCGTTTCCACTTCATGGCATAAGTGGAACGAGTAGAGGGTTTTCTGGCCTCAATGAGGACTTGAGCAACTTGGGAGGAGACCCTGAAGTGAGAGATCGCTATGTCTGCAGGAGCCACGCGTGAAGATGCAGGGTCCTGAGCCCCAGATGTAACAATCGACATTGATCCTGGGTCAGGAGGTAATGAGTTGCTGGAAGGATCTAGAAGGCAGAATTTCACTGTTCGCTGATGACACAAAGCTCTGTAACAGAGTAGACACACCAGAGGGTGTAGACAGAATGAGAAGGGACCTGCAGAAACTTGAAGAATGGTCAAGGGTTTGGCAGTTGAAATTCAATGCAAAGAAGTGCAAGATAATGCATATGGGGCACAAAAACCCTGGCACAATATATCAGTTGGGGGTGAGGATATAGCATGCACCAAGCAGGAAAGGGATCTTGGGGTTGTCATCTCTCATGACCTCAAGGTAGGGAAACAGTGTGACAAGGCAGCAGGTAAAGCAAATAGGATGCTGGGATGTATAGGCAGGGGCATCACCAGCAGGAAAAGGGAGGTCATAATTCACTATACAAGACACTAGTGAGGCCCCACCTGGAGTACAGTGTACAGTTCTGGAGACCATACCTACGTAAGGACATAGACAGGGTAGAGAAGGTTCAGAGGAGGGCAACAAAGATGGTGCATGGATTGCATCACAAGTCCTATGAAGACAGGTTGAAGGAACTGAACATGTACTCCCTGGAGAGGAAGGAGAGAGAGGGATATGATAGAGACATACAAGTATCTTACAGGGAGGAACAGGGTGCAGGAAAACACCATTTTAAGCGAAAGAGATGTTTCAGGACTAGAGGGCATGGGATGAAGTTGGAAGGAGGGCGATTCAGAGGAAACATGAGAAAGAATTTCTTCACAGAACGGGTGGTGGACAAGTGGAACACCCTGCCAGAGGAAGTGGTGGGGGCTGAAACAATCAGGATTTAAGAATGCATGGGATAGACATAAAGGAATTCTAGAGGTCAGGGTAAGGGGAAATAGACTTCTAGGAAAACAAACTGAACTTACAAGCTCAAATGGGCAGACTAGGTGGGCCATAGGCCCTTATCTGCCGACACTGTCTATGTATCTATGTATCTAAGTGGAACCGGTGGTTCTCTGGAGAGCTGTTGCAGCAGCGGGAACCAGATTTGTCTCAGCCAGAGAGGAGCGATGAGGATCATCTTTGCCCTCTCCGTCTGAAACTTGAGAAGGACCCTCTGCAGAATAGGAAATGGAGGGCAGGTGTACAAAAATGTCCCTGTCCGAGAGAGAGACAATACGTCGTTCCAAAAAGCACCATGCCCTAGAACGAGTGAGCAAAAGCTGGGAAGTTCTGTGTTGGATTCGGAGGCAAAGAGGTCGATTTCCGGACACCCCCAACGTAGGAAGATGGATTCTGCCACTTCCTGATGCAGTTCCCACTCGTGAGCTAAGGTCAGAGATCTGCTGAGATTGTCCGCCAGGACATTTAAAACGCCCGGAACGTGCACGGCCACTAGGGCCAGATGGTGCTGGACGGCCCAGTTCCACACCTGCATCGCTTCCCGGCACAGGGAATACAACTGGGTTCCTCGTTTGTTTGTTGATATACCAAACCACTGACATGTTGTCCGTTTGGATTAGCAGTGATCCCTTGGGAAGGAGGGACTGGAAGGCCTGTAGAGCGTACAGGACCGCCCTCATCTCCAGAACATTGATATGTAATGTTGTCTCCAAGCTGGACCATAGTCCCTGGGCTTGGTGCTCCACTAGATGTGCTCCCCACCCCATATTTGAACCATCCGTGGTGAGGGAGGCCAAGGGTGCTGGGCTCCGGAAGGGAAGCCCAAAGGAAAGATTGCGAGAATCCATCCACCAATGCAACTCTTTCTGAACCGCCACGGAGACCAGTACCGAATGGTTCAGGTCGTCCAGCAGCTGATCCCACAGCACCCTCAAGGACCACTCAGTGACCCTCATGTGAAGCCTTGCCAGGGGAACGGTCGTGATGGAGGTCGCCATCAGGTCCAGAAGGTGCAGGACCTCCAGAGCCGGGATGGTTCTGAGAGAAGCCACTTTGGAGGCCTGACAGAGAAGGGTCTCCACCCTGTCTGGAGGAAGAAAGGCTTTGCATTGGACTGTATCCAGGACTGCCCCAATAAACTGAAGTCTCTGGGCAGACAGGAGGGAGGACTTGGGAACACTGACTGTAATCCCTAGTCTGTTGAAGAGGTCCAGGGTGAAGGCAAGAGCCTCTAGCAAAGAATCCCTGGATGGGGCTGAAATCAGCCAGTCGTCCAAGTAAGGGAAAACCGCAATACCCCTGCAGCGCAAAAAGGCAACGATCACCTCAAAGCACTTGGTAAAGACCCGTGGTGCAAAAGACAGACCAAAAGGGAGCACTCGAAACTGAAAGTGCTCCCCCAGGAAGTGAAAGCACAGGAATCTGCGGTGCCTGGGGAAGATGGGGATGTGCAGGTAGGCATCCTGCATATGCAGAGCACAAAGCCAGTGGTCCACCATGAGGAGTGGGAGGAGGCTCTGGAATGTCAGCATCCAAAATTTTTTATACTCAACAAACTGGTTTAGCTGGTTTAGGTCGAGTATTGGTCTGAAGTCCCCTGTCTTTTTTTGGAACCAGTAAAAAGTGGGAGTAAAACCCCTTTCCCAGAGGGGAAATGCTCTATTGCTTCTTTGAGTAACAGCGAGTTTACCTCTTTGCGAACGAGGAGGGCCTGATCACCAAAGAGGTCCTCTTACTCGAGGGGAGTTTCCGGGGGAATTTCCAGAAACTCTACTGTGTGTCCAAGGACACTAGTTGCAGGACCCGTTAGTCAAGGTGATCCCCTCCCTCCTCCAGCCTGGTGGGAGACCTCCCCCACCTGCTCCCCATTGAGAGACTGAGGAGGCAGTGGGGATAGGGAGTCAGAGTGGCAGGGCATTCAGGGAGCACCCCTGAACATCTGATTTTGGAGGCAGGAGGGTGGCTGTGCCCGTGGCCATGCAGCTTTCCCTGGCGGCGCACCTGAGCATTTTTTCTCTGCCTCCAGGTCCTTTTCCGAAGGGCTGCTGCTCCTGGGAACCTGATCGGTACATTAACCTGACAGAGCTAAGGGTAAGGTCCCTGTCCTGTAGGTCTGTGATAATGTCTTTGGTGTCCCCATCAAAGAGCACCAAGCCCCTGAAGGGGGCGTCCTGAATCGCCAACTTGACCTCATTGGCGAGTCTGGAGAGGCAAAGCCAGAAATGCCGTTTAAGGGCAACGGCAGTTGCCGAGGTACGAGCCACTGAATCGACGGAGTCTTAAGTGGCGTGTGAGGCATGCCTACACAAGGCTTTGGAGAGGCGAAGATCCTTGGCAAGTTTCTCCTTTAAAGGCGAGGGATCCATGGACTGGACTTGCGCTTCAAGCCTTGCCAAGGTAGCCTTTTGGTGGGACACCATGTGGGCCACACAGTTAAGGGACCGAAGGGCGCATGTGGCCGTCGAATACATTTTTCTCCTGAACTGGTCCATCTGCCTCAACTCTTTGTCCAGAGGAGAGGTGCTCATGTGCTTTGGCACTGAGGAGCGATCATGAGCCACAGAGATGACCACAGAGTCAGCCTTGGGATGAGCCTTCAGGAACGGGGCATCCTTCGGCACCCAGTAAAGCCTGTACGCCTGTTTGGGGACAGCTGGGAGGGAATGAGGCATCTGCCAGATAGTAGTGGTAAGGTCTTGATGAGGTGCCATCCAAGGAGGAATGGGGATCGGGACAGAGACTCTAGATCGAGATGATCTTCGAGCCTCTGTCTCATGTGGTCCTGATCCCCAGACTCCCAGTCAAAGTAATCCTTCATGGACCTCAGAAGCTCCAAAAAGGCAGGATCCTCTGGTGGAGATTTCGGGGAAACCTTGCCTCTCTGACCCTCGGGCTCCTCTGGGACCTCCTCCGAAGAGTCATCAGCCCCCTCTGAGCTATCGTTATCGTCCACCTCCTCGACAGGACAGTGTCGGACATCGGGCAGGGCAACATCCTGACAAGTCTTCCCAGAGACATGGACAGTGGCAATAGAGGAATCGATTGGGGAAGGGGACCGTGGGTGTGAGGAGCCTAGTCTCCAGGTCTGAGACCAACTCCGACAGTGCCCTCTGCCACGAAGACTGAATTAGAGCCTTGAAATCCAGAGTAACCGGGGGTAGGGGGGTGTGGAGTAGGCAGAGGCTGAGGGGGAGGAAGAGGAGGAGGAATAGTCGGTGGTAGGCTGTAATCCTGGAATCCCTGGTAAGCAGAGTACGGATTAAATCCGGGGTTAAAACTCTCCAAAATGACCCCAGTCCAGAGGAGACCGGCCGGGTAGCGGTCCCCCGGAAACCCCTGCGGGTAATGGGGGACATTTCGGGGTCTAGGGTAGATCCCCGGCGTCGGGGGTACCCACGTCGGAGCCGCCCACATCAGGGGAATCACCGTCGGGACCAGCACCACCCAATCCAAGGCCGTAAGGGGATCCGCACCAAGGCTGGACGAAGGGGCCCTGGCAGCAGGACCTGATCCGCCGTCGGGGCCAATGTCTGAGGCCGGTCGATCGGTCCAGGCTGCGAGACTGTTGTCAGGACGTCTGGCATCGGAGGAGGCGCCGGAATCCCGCCCGAAAGTGGAGGAGGGGCCTCCATGGTAAGGCCTGTTGGTTGAGGAGTAGCCTCCTTCTCCTTGACCCCCCGGGGGGGGGGAGGGACACGGAGCTTGACCTCGAGGTATCGACTACGTCATGGGGTTCTCCAGTATCATCGCCAGAAGTACCTGCCAGAGAAGGGGAGGGTATAGGCAAAGGAAGAGGAGGGAGAGGGGCTTTCTCCCTCTGGTTCCACTGGACGTCGGGTGAGGCGCCTTCAGGCCCCGACCGGGGAACCGCACCCGTGCGACCGGCCATCTTGGCGGGTGGAGTCGGGTGAGCAGGGGAGGAGCCCCCAACCGGCTTACTGACCAGTGCCGGGTGAGCACCCACCTCCTGGGTAGTTGTCTTACCGGCCACCGTGCGATCCCCAGAGGAGCCGGATGGCCGACTTATCAACTGAAGCAGTGCGTTCGTCAGAGGAGCCGACGATCGGCTGACCCACTGAGGCCATAACAGACTTACCATCCTTTTTGGGTGGCGGCTGGGCTTTGCTCGTCGAGGGTTACGTGTCATCCGCAGAGTGCTCCCGCTCCCTAGATTTCTCCTTGTGCTTCTTGGAAGGAGAAATTTTTCGGCCGAGGACTCTCTTTAGCGGTCCATCTTCTTTTCAAGAACAGCCAAACGGGCTTTTAAAAGATGGGTCTCCAAAGCCTGCAGTCTCCTTTTCTTCGTGGCCTGGTTGAAGGTCTGGCACTCAGGGCAGGAGGAAACAGGATGGTCCGGGCCTAAACAGAGGACGCACTTGAGGTGACCGTCATTGTGCGGGATCTGCATGCCACATGACGAGCACTCCTTGGGTGAAGACATCAATGAAAAAGGATATAAATTTGAGAATTTTCTTAGTGAAGGAAACTCCGACGCAAGACATGTTCTCAACGATCGTTATATGGAAGTCTGCAATTCGACTGTCACAAGGCGATGGTGGGAAAGAACTGGAGGGCGGGTGTGGGGATTGCTAGAAAAGTCTGCTGTGCGGCCCAACGCCAGGTGGCGCCAGTCCTATATATGATGACCTACTGAAGAAACCCTCTCGAAGTAAGATCTTAGGGTTAAGTCTGCAAGGACACCCCGTCTGTGGAAAACCAAATATGGAAATTATGTACCTACCGTAATTCTTGATCTTCTTGGACAAAGTCTCCACCATTCATTCACACTAATGGGACTATGCCGGAGGCGCTAGGACACAGCGAGAGCCAAAAATCTTCAGAAGGGCCAGCGCCTGGGTGGGAATTAAGTGAGGCACAGTGAGCTCAGTTACGCACCATTATGGGCTACCTGTCGACCCTCCAACCACCTCAGTATCTTTTTTATCGAGGGGTGCAGTGTAAACTGACCTAATGAAACTAACTTATATCAGACATATAGTCCAAATGACCCGTGTAAGAAGGGTCAGCTCAACAGAGTCTTCTCAACCCAAGAATGAGGGGGTTGAAGACCAAAACAGGATGAATGATCTTGGGGGATGGAGGGTGGGCGTGTGAATGAGTGGTACAGACTTCGTCCAAGATCATCAAGAATTATGGTAGGTACGAAATTTCCATATCTTCCTGGACATAAAGTCTCCACCACTCATTCATGCTAATGGGAGAGTACCGAATTAAAATAAGCCCCCGAGACAGGCAGCAGGAAAGAGGAGCTCACTTAGGACAGAAGTCCATTAAGGACTGTCCTACCAAAGAACTGATGCTGTCTGGCATGGACATCCAAAGCGTAGTGCTTTACAAAAGTGCACACGGAGCTCCAAGTGGCCGCATTGCAAATGTCCGCAATGGGCACGTTCCGGATTTCTGCCAGAGATGCCGCAACTACTCTGGTAGAATGAGCGTACACTCTGCCTTCCAGCTTAACCTGTGCCATGGAGTAGCATTGGCAAAGGTATGCCACTAGTCATGCTGAAATGCACCTGATAGCAACAGGCTGACCCACCGATGTACAGATTTCTTTAGCTCTGTCTAAATAGAACCGCAAAGCTCCCTTCACATCCAGAGAATGCAGGGTAGGCTCTCCCTCATTCTGGAAGTCTGCAAAGTATGTTGGAAGGACCAAGGGCTGATTCAGATGGAATTCTGAGACAACCTTAGGTAGAATCTTAGGGTGGGTCCTAAGAACCACCTTGTCTTTGTAAAATACAGTATAGGAAGGGTCTGTGACCAAAGTGTGTATTTCAGACACTCTACGGGAGGAAGTGATGGCTACAAGGAAGGCGGTCTTCCAAGTCAGAAACTTCAGCTCACAAGTAGCTAGGGCTCGAAAGGTTTACGGGTAAGCATGTCTAGCATTAACAAGGTTAAATGTCCCAGGCTGCTACCGGTTGTCTGACCAGTGGCCTAGTATGCAGAATGCCCTTAGGAAACCACTTGACCACAGGAAGTTGAGCCACACGGAGTTCACGGGCTCATGGTACGCTGAGATCGCGCAAAGGTGAACCTTAACAGTCGAGTATTGCAGGCCTACATTTGAGAGATCCATAAGATATTCTAGGACCTTGTTTGGTGGGCAGGAAAAAGGATTCCAGGAGTAATCTGCACACCAGATGGAGAACCGCTTCTACTTAGCTGTGTAAGTTTTTCGAGTAGCTGGTTTGCGTGCAGCTAACAGAATATCCAAGTCACTATGTGAAACGTTAAACCTGTTCACCTCTATCTCTTCAGAAGCCATGCATGGAGGCGAAGGGACTTCAGGTTGGAATGGACCACAGGGCCCTGAGTCAGCAGGTTCATATGAAGTGGAAGCTATCTCATCTAAGTTTCCGATAATCTGTTGATTAATGGAAACCAGATGTGACAAGACCACAATGGGGTGATGAGGATCCTACTGCCCCCCTGTGCCTCCAGTTTGAGCAGCACCCTCTGAACCAGGGGAAGAGAAGGAAATGAGTACAGAAAGCGTCTTGTCCACCGCAGTCTGAATGCATCCTGACAAAACATGCTAGGTCCTGGATTTCTGGAGCAGAAGAGAGGAAGTTTTGCTTTGATTGGGGAAGCAAAAAGGTCCAGGTCTGGAGTTCCCCATTCTTTGAACAGTGATTGCACGATGTTTGTATCGAGAAACCACTCGAGGGTCTGTCTCCGTTCTGCTGAGACGATCTGCCAGACTGTTCTGTACTCCTGGCAGGTAGACTGCCTGGATCAGAGCTTTGTGCTCCAGGCACCATTCCCACACTCTCATCGCTTCCCTGCATAAGGGGTAAGAGTGTGCTCTGCCCTGCTTGTTGATATAGTACATCACTGCTTTGTTGTCTGTTTGAAGGAGAATGATCTTGTGACAGAGTATGTCCTTCAAGACTCAGACTGCGTATAGGACAGCTGTCATTTCTAGAACATTTATGTGAAGCTGAGACTTATCCTGACTCCAGCGACTCTGGGTGTGGCGATCCTGACAGTGAGCTCCCCATCCCAGTAGGGACAAATCCGTGGTGATGGAGATCTAGGGATCCAGAGGGGGCGAAGGGATAACCATCCCAAAAGTTGTCCTCCTGAGTCCACCAGGTGAGCGACCATTTCAACGGTTCCGTCTCCTTGATGTGAAAGGACTGTGGGTACGTGGTTGGTGACCACTGAGTGCTGAGCATCCAGTGAGTAGTCCTCATGTGAAGGCGAGCCAGAGGCACAGTGAACAGTGAGGATGCCATGAGACCCAGCATCTGATGCATCGAGAGAGTTCGGACCGAGTCGTTCACTCTGATGAAGTGGATCATCTGGAGGATGTCGCTCCTCCTGTCTTCTGGAAGAAAGGCTTTTGCGCTGGGGGTATCTAGAAGGGCTTCTACGAAAAGGAGCCGTTGGGAGGGCTGTAGCTGTGACTTTCCCAAGTTTAGCAGGACTCCCATGGACGTAAGGAATTTGGAAGCCGTAGCCACAGCTTCCTGAGTCTCTTGTCTGGAGGGACTTGCCAGAAAAGGAAAATTACGTACCTACCGTAATTCTTGATCTTCTTGGACGAGTCTCCACCACTCATTCACACTAGTGGGATTGGCGCCGGAGGCACTAAGACCCATCGGGAGCAACTTTTGCTGGAGGGTCGGTGAGGCAGTAGCCCGCGAGACCTTGATGCAGCGAGCAGCTGACTCGGCAGTAATGACCATCTCGGCTGACGGCACCCTCCAATACCGCAGTACCTTTTTACCAAGGAGGTGCAGAGCAACTAACGTAAAGAGTAAACCCAACATTAAAAAACGGACATAAGATAGTCCGTATGACCCGTGTAAGAAGGGTCAGCAAAGAAGTCCTCACGGCCTAAAGATTTGAGGGAGTGAAGACCAATACAGCGGTGAGCTGGGGATGGAGGGTGAAGTGTGAATGAGTGGTGGAGACCGTCCAAGAAGATCAAGAATCACGGTAGTGCACTTTCTATCTTCCTGACATAAGTCTCCACCACTCATTCACACTAGTGGGAGAGTATCAAGCTGATAATCCCCAAAGGGCGGCAGGAGAGCCAGAGCTCGCAGCGTCTAAGATAGAAGCCCATTAGCGATAGTTCTGCCGACGCGGAATGTCGCCTGGCATGAACATCCAGTGCATAGTGCTTAACGAAAAGTATGCACTGAGTTCCAGGTGGCGGCGCTGTATATATATCTGCACTGGAACATTGCACTCTCGCTAGGGATGTCATGAATACTTCCTAGTAGAGTGAGCGACACTCTACCTTCTAATTTAACTTGAGCCATGAATAGCAATGACGAAGGCATGCCACTAACCATGAAGAGATGCATCTAATAGCGACAGGTTGACCCAGCCGGTGTCGCTGAAAGAAACGAACAGTTGCTGAGTCTTGCGAACATCCTTGGTTCTATCTAAATAGAACCCAGAGGCTCTCTTAACATCCAAGGAATGAAGAGCTCGTTCCCTTCATTCTGAAATTAGCTAGTAAGCGGAAGTACCAGAGGTTGGTTCAGATGGAATTCTGACACACACTGGAAGAAATTTAGGATGAGCTAGGAGAACTACCTTGTCCTTATGGAATACAGTATCATGGAGGGTCCGTAACCAGGGCATGTATCTCAGAGACCCTCGGGCTGAGGTAATGGCCACCAGGAAGGCAGTCTTCCAGGTAAGAAATTTTAGCTCACAGGTAGCTAAGGGTTCGAGAAGGCTTCCAGTGACCATGTCCAGCACCAGGTTAATGTCCCAGGCTGCAACTGGACGCTTAACAGGGGTCTGGTATGGAGAATCCTTAAAAATCTCTTCACCATAGGTAACTGAGCCAGAGTTAGAGGAAGAAATCGGCTCATGGAGCAGCACAGATGGCACTAAGGTGAACTTTAACTGTGGAGTACTGAACCCTAAGTTTGATAGGTCCAAAGTACTCAGAACCTTGCCAGGAGGAAGGAAAGGTTCCAAGAGGTTTGCACACCAGAGAGAAGCGTTTCCATTTGGAAGTCGTTTTCGGGTGGCTGGCTTCCAGGCAGCCAGAAGGATGTCTGAGACTCTACGAGAGACGTTGAGCGATTCACTTCTATCTCTTCAGGAGCCAAGCATGAAGGTGAAGTGATTTCAGGTTGGGATGGACACGAACCCTGGAGTCAAAGACTGATTTGTAAAGGAAGTGGTCTCGGAGAGGCTGCCAACATACTGTTGAGTAGAGAAACCATAGTTGCCGAGGCCAGGAAGGAGCAATGAGAATCATCTTGGTCCCTGAGACCTCGAACCTGAAGAGCAATCTCTGGATTAGAGGAAGTGGTGGAAAGGCGTAAAAAGCGTTTTGTCACGCCAGCCTAGCATCCTGACAGAAAATGCCAGGCCCTGGATTTCTGGAGCAGAAGAGAGGCAGTTTTGCGTTGAGTGGGGATGCAAAAAGGTCCAGGTCTGGAGTCCCCCACTCTTTGAACAGAGACCGAGCTACGGCTGGATCGAGAGACCACTCGTGAGGGTCTGCCTCCGTTCTGCTGAGGTGATCTGCTAGGTCGTTTTGTATACCTGGCAGATAAACCGGCAGATAGGAGACTTGTGCTCCAAACACCCCACACCTCACTGCTTCCCTGCAAAGGGATAGAATAAATGACACCGCCTTGCTTGTTGATGTAATACATCACTGCTTTGTTGTCCGTTTGAAGGAGAATGTTCTTGTGACAAAGGACATCCTTCAGAGCTCGGATTGCATAGAGGACCGCTCTCATCTCCAGGACATTTATGTGGAGATGAGTTTCGAACTGAGTCCATACACCTTGAGTGTGGAGGGAGACAGTGAGCTCCCATCCCATTAGCGATGCATCTGTGGTGATGGAGATCTGATGATCCGGGGGAGCAAAGGGGAATCCTTCCAGGAGATTGCTCTCTTGAGACCACCAGGTGAGAGACCTTCGAAGGGGCTCCGTCACCTTGATGGGATAAGACTGGGGGTGAGAGGTGGGGACCACTGAGTGGAGAGCATCCATTGGGTGGTTCTCATGTGCAGTCGGGCCAGAGGGACAGTGAAGACCGAGGCGCCATGAGACCCAACATCGTTGCATCGAGAGAGCTGTAACGATTGGTTCTCCTGATGTAGCGGGCCACTCCACGAAGGATGTCGAGTCTTCTGTCCTCTGGAGGAAGCCTCCGCTGAGGAGGTGTCTAGAAGCGTCCCTATGAAAAGGAGCCCTGGGAGGGTTGCAGTTGAGATTTTTCAAATTCAGCAGAACTCCCATGGAGCGTGAAGGCGAGAAGTGGGTTGCCACGGCTTCCAAAGTCCCATGGCCGGAAGGGCTTGCTGAAGCCAATCGTCCAGGTAGGGAAACACTCGGAGCCCGACTTTCCTGAGATGCACCTTAAGAACTGCACAACACTTTGTAAAACTCATGGCGCGGGGATAGCCCAAAGGGCAGGACTCTGAACTGATAATGCTGACCCAAAGCTACAAACCTGAGGAATTTGCGGTGGTCCAGATGGGGTGTGAGGATATGCTGGTAAGCATCCTGCATATCCAGAGAGGCCAGCCAGTCGTGCTGATGCAGCAAAGGTAACAGGGTACCTAGGAAATCATCTTGAATTTCTCCCTGGGAGGAATTTGTTTAACTTTCTGAGGTCTAGAATGGGCGCATCCCCAGATTTCTTTGGAACCAGAAGTAATGGGAGTAGAACCCTGTGTTTCGCGAAGATGCGGGGCACCAGTTCTATTCCCTGTTGTTCAGAAGGCCCTGGATCTCCAGCGGTGAGGAGGTCTGACTGAGAGCCGACAACCTGGGTTGTCGTATGGGAGGACAATTCGGGGGTTTCCAAGAAATTGAGAGAATAACCTCGAATTATCCGAAGAACCCATTGTCTGAGGTTATGGACTTCCACTGGTTGTAGAAGTACATCAGGACGACCTCCACGAGGAGAGAAGTTCCACCTCGGGCAGAGTGGATGGAACTTGGGCCAGCGACTCATAAGGTAGCGCTGGGAGCTTTAGGTCCCTGCGCTTTCTCATCGTCTCTTTTGAGGTTGGGCAGGTTGGCTTTTATGGAAGCTTCCTGCCTCTGCCTCGAAAGGACTAGCGACTATGAGGCTGGCGTCTGTTCACATGCCCCAGGGGCAGGCGAGAGAGTCTGGCCAACAATGGCCGATCTGGTCTTCTGGTGGCCTCTGGGCTTGCTCCACCTGAGGGCCAAAAGAAAGGGCCATCAAAGGCAGCGCCATCACCTGCTGCTGAGCATCATTCGTGAAGCCAAAGTGCGCAGCCAGGAATGGCGCCGGTACAAATCGCGGCTGCTGAGGCGAGAAGCAGTGTTGAAAGCGTCCATGGCGGCTTTGACCTGTTGGTTATTGGACTCAATACCTCTAATAGCGGTCAGAAGAAGCTCTGACTTGGAATCGAATCTGGAAGAGCTTCAACCATTCTTTTCATAGAGTGCCACAGGATATACATACTGAGAAAATAGCCTTGATAACTGGCAACACGCATACTTAGAGTGGAGGCAGCAAAGACTCTCTTACCTAATGTATCAATCTTACGAGACTCTTTGTTAATAAATTCGAGCTGTAGTAGTTGAGGAAAAACGACCTTGTCATTCTCTGCCAGGACTACAATAGGATCATAAAGGCTTGGGATGCCAAAATGGGGACGATCCTGGGGCTGAATACTTCTTATCAATGGATTTAGCCACTGAGGGAATAAGAGCAGGGTTATTCCATACCATTTGAGACAGCGTCTCGAAGGAAGGCTGAATCGGAGAAGTCAAATCCGTAGGGATCTCCGAAGCATGAAGATACTGGAGTCTTAATATCTTCCCAGGATCGATGTCTGTAGTCTGGAGAGAAAGAGTGGATCCCAGGTTCTTCAACAGAGACTTAAAGGACAGGTCCTCGATCACAGGCTCTGTAGAAAAGAAAGATCCTGTTTCCTCCACTTCATCACCCAACCGAAGGTCTGGGTCAGGCTCAACATCATCTCCTGATGGTCCAGAAAGGACTGTTTGGACAGGAAAGGAGTGAAAATTAGGAGAGGAGGAAATGGCAGAAAAACAAGGAGAGTCCCCAAGGGCTGCCGGCGCCGAGACGGCAAAACGGGCTGAAGACGGCACCGAGGAGGCGCACGGCGCCGAAGAGGCACTGCGGCCCCTTAAGCGCTGCCCGTGGCGCAGCCACGACCCAGCGAATAGGCGCGCGAGACGCGCCTGACAGCGCCGCCCGATCAACGGCACCACCGGCGGCGCGCGGAGAGACCGCGCCAGCGCGCCGAGCGGCGCCGAGACCGCAGCGCGCCTAGCGGCGCGCAAGCTCAGCGGCCCAGCGGGCGCCGACCACGGCACGAGACCCTGCAGAAGGCGCGGAAAAGCCCGGGAACCTGGAAAGCAAGAGAAGGAAAAAACAGGAGATAAAGGGCATAGGTGAGGCCCTGCGCCAGCCATGTGAGAAACACCTAGCCGGGTCGCTTGCTTGCACGAAGACGTGTGACTAGGAAGGTCAACCGCCCTACCTGATCGCCGGAGGCCGAGGGGCTCCGAGTAACCGAGCCAGGCAGAAGAACCAACCTCCGAGCCCATCGGCTCCATAGAGGCGGCCCACTGATGAAACTGCTCATCTGGAGCCCTACCTATAGGCGGGAGGGCTCGATGTCGAGGCGGCGATTATCGGAAGTTGGCGACTCGAAGGAGACGGCAACTAACAGCGATAACACGACCGTCTGCCGCCAGAGACATACCAGAAAGCGGCGACCTCGGTAATGCCTTCTCTTTTGACCTGTGGGCGAAGAAGAGCTCGAGGCGAGAGCAGGCGCCGAGAATGCGACCGTTTATTTTATCCCGCGGGGACCGCTATCCCCGAGCATCGGACTGACCGTGAGTCGGAACCCGCTGAGAGAAAGAGGCTGACGGACCTTCGCCCGCTGACTGAACAGCTTTCATCAGACTCTCTAGCATCACCTGACCTGCTCATGAGTCGACTCCGTCCAGTAGGCGAGACTGCTTCAAGTAAGTTAAATTTAAATATTAGAAAAATTTTCGAAAAATAGAATAAAACTAAGCGATACTACTATCGTGATAATGTTACAAAAAAACAAACTGAAAACTATACGCTAGTTTGAAGTTTGACTCCCGACAGGCGAGCGACGTCGTCTGAAGCGCACTCGACGGCGGGAAAAAAGGAACTGAGGCGGTTGGAGGGTCGTCGCCGAGATGGTCATTACCGCTCGAGCCGCTGCTCGCGGCACCGTGTCTCGCGGCGCCGTCTCTCGCGCCGACCCTCCAGCAAAAAGTTTGCTCCCGATGGGTCTTAGTGCCTCCGGCGCCAATCCCACTAGTGTGAATGAGTGGTGGAGACTTATGTCCAGGAAGATCCAATCGTCCCGATATTGGAACACCTGAATTACGAGCTTCCTGAGATGGCGCTACGAGAACAGCAAAGTACTTTGGAAAAACTCGAGGCGCCGAGGATAGCCCAAAAGGCAGGACTTTGAATCAGTAGTGTTGACCCAACACCACGAATCTGAGGTATTTGTGGTGGCTTGGGTGTATGAGAACTTGTTGATAGGCGTCCTGCACATCCAGGGAGGCTCTGAGCCCTGGCCTCAACCCACCAGGAAACCAAGGTCTCCTTCAGATCTGCCGGTGGCTGTGGAGTGGCCGGCGGCGGAGGTGGAGGATACAGGTACTGAGGGTCTGGGTATTGCGGTGTAGGACACCCTGGCGTCAGGGGCTGCGATGAAGCAGAAGGACCTTGCAGAGGCCCTGCTGGCGGGCAAGACAGAGGAAGCATCGGGCCCGGCATAGGTATACTGTTGAGCGGGTCCGATGGCCGTGACGGAGGAACAGGTCTTCCATCGGGCAAAAGGACGGTGGAGGGCGTCATCGGATCGGCCGGCATCTGAGGATCCGCCGCGGGGGGGGGGGTCCCTGATGGCAGCATTTCAAGGTTGTCTGTTTCAACCAGGGAAGGAGAATTAAAATCCCCGGGTGTCAAGGGATGCGGGGACCTCAGTAGGCAACGTGGTTAAGACACTGCAGAGAGTCTGAGGCATCAGACGGGACAATAGGGTCTGGCGCAGGCTTCTTGATCGGGCGGTCGTTGGAGGAGCCGGTGTCCGACTTACTGGACTCCCTGTCCAAGGAAGGCCACAAAGGAGTGGTGGCCTTGTCGGAAGGGGGTTTAGCTGGGTGCTCACCCGAAGAGGTGAGCGGCTTAGCAGCCTTGTCCGGGCAGGCGTCGGTGGGGCCGATGTCCAACTTACCAGACCCGCTCTGACTGGAAGGCTGCAAAGGAAGAGTGGCCTTAACGGGAGCGGAGGCCTCCTTTTGCCCCGGAGGCTCCCAAGGACCCAAGCCTGACAGGCGGCGCCTTCTTGGTAGCTACCAAGACGGCCAAAGACCAGTCCCCCAGAGGGGATGTTACCTTAAGAGACGCAACTCCAGCCGAAGTCGCGACTGCTGTGGAAGAGGACTCCCGCTCCCGGTGCTTCTCCCTGTCCCATTTCTTTTTTTGTGGCCTTCGGGGGAAGTGGATGCCTGCCTAAGCTTTTTTAACTTTTTCCATGGAGGCCATTTTCTTCTTGAGGAGATGTGCTTCCAGGGACTGCTGCCTTCTCTTGCGGGCAGCCAAGCTGAACTTCTGGCAGTGCTGGCACTTCTCCACGGGATGATCTGGGCCTAGACAGAAGAGGCACAAGGAGTGGTCGTCCTTGTATGGAAGATGAGAACCACATGAGTCGCACTTTTTATGCTTTTCGGAGGGCGTTGGGGACAACATACACAGCAGATGTTTTAGAAATGTCGAAAAAATAGAGAAAAATGGTCGAAAAAGTTGAAAAACTTGAAGACCAACGAATGACTGACGAGCACTGTTCTACCGTGAGGAACTTTCACAAGCCGACAACGGGAAAGAACTGGAAGACAGGTGTGGAGGACCGCTCCTTTATACAGACATCGCATGACGCCGGTCACCTGACATGGGGGTGGTCCCCCTCCAGAGACTGCCAGCTAGAAATTTTTCTGTGGGGTCCTGATGCCTTAGTCCTATATGTGAATACCTACTGCAAGAGCCCTCTCAAAGTAAGATCCTGTGTTACGCTGATCCAGTGGGACTACCTCTACTGCCCTGTTTAGAAGGCCTTGAATCTCAGAAACAAGAAGGTCTGAGTGAGAGACAGACAGCTTGGGCTGTCATTTGGGTGGGTGATCTGGAGGGGTTTCTGAAAGATTTAGAGAGTACCACTCATGGACTGTTCAGAGCACCCATTTGTCTGATGTGATTAACTTCCACTGATCGAAAGACGGAGTCAAACGCACTCCTATTGCCGAGGAAGAGTCCCCCTTGGACAGCTGAGGTGGGACTTGGGCTGGGATCTCTGAGGGTGGCACTAGGCACTTTGGGGCCTGTGCCTTCTGCTGCCTTTTCTTTTGCGGCTGAGGGGTTTGGTTTCTGTTAAAGTCTCCTCTGCCTTTACCATGAAAAGACCAACAGTTATGAAACTGCTGCCGGTTCCCACCCCTTTAAGTGGTTGCGGATGGCGGTCAGGCCATTTTGATGGCCGTTCTAGTATTCGGTGTTGCCTCTAGCACCTGCTTGGCCGGAGGACCAAACAGGTATGGACCATTAAAAGGCAAAGCCATAACCCTCTGCTGGGCATCATTTGTGAACTCCGAAGTGCGCAACCAAGAGTGGCGACAGGTGCAAATACCAGCCACCGCTGCTCTGGAGGCAGTGTCAAAGGCATCCATAGCAGCTTTAAGCTGCTGATTATTGGATTCAATGCCTCTAGTAATGGTTTGAAGAAGATCTGTGAGGCTTCTACAGTGGCCTTAAGTGAATGACAGAGTGTATATTCATACTGAGAGAAGTAGCCCTGGTAGCTAGCAATGCGCATGCCCAGGGTGGACGCAGCAAAGACCCGCTTTCCTAAAGTGTCAATTTTGCGAGATTCCTTGTTTATCAGACGTGCAGTAGATTCTTATGGAAGAACAACTGTCATGGTCTGCCAGGACAACTATGGCATCAGCAAAGGCTTGCAAGGCCAGAATGGGTCGATCCTTGGGAGGGGCATATTTCCTGTCTATGGACTTAGCCACAGAGGGAATAAGCGCCAGATTATCCCATACCATTTGTGAGAGAGTCTCAAAAGGGGGCTGCACAGGGAGAGTCAATTTCACAGGAATGTCCGGAAAGTGCAGGTACTGTAGATGCAGCAATTTCCCAGGATCAATCTCCGAAGTCTGGAGAGAGAGACAGAGAGAGGTATTCATGTTTCTAAGCAGAGACTTAAAAGAAAGGTCCTCGACCAGAGGCTCTGCTGTAAGAGTGGATTTATTCACTACCATTAGGGAGGAACAGTCGTCAGTCGTCCTCCAATCGAAGTTCAGGATCAGGCTCAATATCATCTCCTACTAGTCCCAAAGGTACTGTATAGCTAGGAAAGGGAAGAAAAGGAGAAGGAGGAGCTCCACGAATTGGAGTTGAAAACCCCAGTGTCACATGCGGTACCGCAGGCACTCCCGGCACTGTAAAAGGAGGCGGCACCAAAAACGCAAGATGCGGTGCTGGCACCAGAGCCAGATGTTCTCAACCCTGAATCGCCGAAGAAAGATGAAGAAATTCAACAGGAGATACAGGCACCGCTGTAGACCCCTGCGCCACAGCCGTATGAGGAGGATAAACACCAGAGCGTGCGTCAACGGCACTGAAGGAGGCACCGCGTGACTAGGAAGCCCCAAGCGCCCTGCTCGCAAGTCCGAAACCGAAAGGCTGGAAGGCCCCGGAGACGAACTCGCTGGCTCAGGCAGACGGACAAACGCCAAACCCATTGCTCCATAAGAGCGGCCTAATGGTGAAACTGCTCAGTGTAGGACCCCCCAGGGGGTGGGGAGGGACTCCGGAGTCGAGGATGCCTGTCACCAGAAACAGAAGCCGGGAGAAGACCCTGGAAGGGACAGAGTCTGGCCCCTGCTGCCAGTAACCGATGATTGATGAGTAGACGTACCTGAAGGTGACCTCGAGCGATGCCGTTTCTTTTTCGACCGGGAGGCTGAACAGTGCAGAGTCCTCGGCGAGGGCCGAGGACAGGGATTCTTTGCGTGCTTAGGAACTGCCCATCCCAGGCACTGGACTGCCAATATGGCTCGAGCCGAGCTTGCAGTGCTGCTACCTCGTGTAGCCCCTATCTAGGCGCTGGCCCTCCTGAAGACTTTTGGCTCCTGCTGGGTCCTACCGCTTCCGGCATTGTCCCATTAGTGTCAAGGAGTGGTGGAGACTTTATGTCCAAGAAGATAAAGCTCTTTACAAATCAGAACCTGAAGCTCGCGAGGACAAAACTACTAGGGAGCATGCAATAAAATTGGAGGGGGAGCAGATTAAGAGGTGACAACAGTGGAAAATTCTTTACTGAGACGGCTGTGGGGCCATGGAACAGACTGCTAGGATGGGTGGTGGGGTTGGGTCAGTGGACTAATTTAAAAGAGCCTGGGATGCATACATGGGACTAACCAACAGTGGGCAAACTGAAAATGGAGCGGAGGTCTTCGGCGAGAGGGCAGACTAGATGGACCATGGGGTCTTTTCTGATGAAAAATGTCCAGGTTTCTATGTTTAAAAACAATGCTTTCCACAACAGAAGCGCACCTCGCAACTTGCGGCAGGTTCGAAGGGAGGTGAGAAAAAATTACTTGCCATAGTAATGCTGTTTCTTCTAATGGAGTCTTGCTGTATTCTGACTAATATAGTATAACCGACCGGTTCAACTGCCCCAAAGAACAAAGAGTTAACTTCTATGCAAATGCATAGAACGTGGAGATTGGTTTTCAAACCACCATCCTCTGTACGTTTTAGTAACTGATCAGATTCTTAATCAGCTAAAGTAAAGCCAATTGTAGAGAAAACTACTAACCAGACCTAAAAAGCCACCAGGGGCAACAATATAAGACCGTGGGCAGAAAGAATGCTCAAGCCAATGATGCCCAAGAACACCAGCCCACTGGTGGGTAACTATGCTGAGAGCAACAACTAACATAAGACCCCTAGGTTCCGAAGGAGAGGTTGGGAGGGAGGTCAGAATACAGCAAGACTTCATCAGAAGAAACAATATTACTATGGTAAGTAATTTCTTCTTCAAACAACATGAAGTCTTGCTGTGTATTCTGACTAATGCAGACTCTCAAGCAGTGCCCCTTGGGAGGTGGTAAGAGAACCTACTTGGGAAATAGGCTCTGCAACACCGCTGTGCCAAACCTGGCATCACTCCTGTCCTGGGTATCCAGGCAGTAGTGCTTAGTAAAGGTAGAACAGTTTTCCAGGTGGCTGCCTTACAAATATCCAGAAGGGCAATATCCTTGGCTGCTGCCACTGAGGCTGCAGTACCTCAAGTGGAATGAGCCCTCAGACCTGAAGGGGCATCCTTTCCCCGTTTACTACAGCAGAACTGAATATAGGCCACGATCCATCTGGATATGGTCCTTTTCATGGCTAGCTTCCCTTTACCTACTTCCCCATAGGTAAGGAACAGCTGGGTAGAACCCTGTTTGTGCTCTTTTGTTCTATCCATATAGTAACATATGGCCCTCTTTACATCCAGACTATGCAACCTGCATTCACCTGAGCTGGAATGGTCAGTGAAGAAGACAGAAGGGTGATCGACTGATTAAGGTGAAAGTCAGAGACCACCTTAGGAAGGAATTTTCTGTTTGTCCGAAGGACAATCTTATCCCTATGTGGAGTAATACAGTTGGGCTCCACTGACAGGGCTTGGAGCTCACTAATCCTCCTGGCAGAGGTGATGGCCACTCTGCCGAAGACATAGGTTTGAAAGGAGGCTGCATAAGCTGACCTATACAAATGTTGAGATCCCAAGCTGGGTTGGGCTCCCTGTGAGGGGGATGGAGATGCAAAAGCCCTTTGAAGAATTTCTTAAAGATCGAGTGAGCAGCCAAGGAAGGTCCTGTCCCTGTTGATAAACAGGCAAAGACAGCTGCCAGATGTACCTTCAAGCTGAAAGGTTGCAGATGAAGGACCTGCAAATGCACCAAATAGTCCAGGAGGACTGGAAGTCCAGCGTGTTGGGGATCCAGATTCCTGTGGGAACACCAGATAGAGAATCTCTCATTTAGAGGAATAGGTCTTCCTAGTGGAAGGCTTCCTGGAAACTCTGAGAATATCCAAGACCTCTGAGAAATGCAGGCTTGCATACTCTAAGTCTTCAAGAGCCAGGCCCTGAGGCGGAGGGACTGTAGGCTGGGGTAAAGGATCCTCCCCTGGGCAGATGTCTGCAGGTTGTGGTTCTGGGAAGATGAATGGGGCTGGCCATTGACAGAGACAGGAGCACTGGATACCATGGTTGTCTGGCCCAGTCCAGGGGCTATGAGAATCATGGTTGCAGGCTGAGACCAGAGTTTGACAAGGACCCTGAGAATCAGTGGAAAGGGAGGAAAAGCATACAGAAACCTGCCTGTCCAATCCAGAAGCACAGCCTCCAGTGGTACTGACCCCTGCACTGGAGGCCTGCAGCAATAGAAAGGCAACTGACTGTCTGGGCCTGCAAAGAGATCCACCTCTGGAACCCCCCACCTCCTGAACACTGACAGGAGTACTTGTCTGTTGAGGGTCCATTCATGATGGCTCTGGCTGAGTCTGCTGAGAGCATCTGCCAGAACATTGTCCTTCCCTGGTAAGTGAAGTGCTGACAGGGAATGTTCAGGGAATAGGCCAGAGTCCAAGTCTTCATGGATTCTGTACAAAGAAGGGACGACCTTGCTCCCCCTTGCTTGTTGATATAGTACAACGTGGTGTTGTCTGTCCTGACTTGAACCACCTTTCCCTGTAGAAGGCTGGCAAAAGCCTGAATGGCTAGGAACACTGCCCTGAGCTCCAGGAGGTTGATGTGCGACAGACACTCCTGAGGCAGCCAGTTCCCATGAGCTGTGTGCTCCCAGGTGCACCCCCATCCCAAGAGGGAAACATCTGTTGTCAGTGCCAGGGAGGGTACTTCTGGAAGAAAAGGAACTCCCACCCTCAAACTGTCTACATCCTGCCACCACTGAAGTGCTTGCAAGAGAGAGTGGAACACTGGGATAAGCTTGGACAGTCTCTCCTTTTTCTGGGACCAAAAGGATCTTAGGTGGAACTGAATGTCCCTCATTTGGAACTGTGCCCCTGGGACCACAGTGGTGGTAGATGCCATGTGGCCCAGGAGCTACAGAAAATGCCTTGCTGGACAAGGAACTCGAAGTTGGAATGAACCTGCTAACTGAATAAGTGCCCAAGCCCCTTCTGAAGGAAAGAAGGCCTTTGCCTGAATGGTGTCCAGCTCTGCCCCATGAAGTCCAGAACCTGACAGGAGTTAGCACCGACTTTTTGAGGTTTACTAAGAACCCCAGGCACTGGAGGGTTGCCTGAGTGAGCTCCAGAGACTGTTTTACATGCTGGGGAGAGTGGCCTACTAGCAGCCAGTCATCCAGACAGGGGTAAACAGAGAACCCTTGCTTCCTGAGAGATGCCACTACCACTGCTAAGCACTTTGTGAAGACCCTTGGGGCACAGGATAGTCCGAAGGGCATGGCCCTGAAATGGTAGTGGCCTGAACATATTCGAAATCTGAGATACTTTCTGTGGTACTGTCTGATTGGTATGTGAAAGTAGGCATCCTTGAGGTTTATGAATGCCAGCCAGCCCCCCTGCCTCAGGACAAAGGATAGTAGCCAAAGTTGTCATTCTGAATTTTGGTTTTGAAAGGTGCCTGCTCAGGTATCCGAGATCTATGATGGGCCACCACTCCCCATTTTTCTTTAGTGAGAGGAAGTACCTGGAGAACAACCCTTTCCCACATGTGTTGTAGTTGTACTGGTTCCACTGCCTTTGAAAGGAGGAGAGTGGAAACCTCTGCTTCCAGCAGAGCTGTTTCTGAAGGAGTGCAGGGTCTGAAAGGTCTTGCTCCCAGTTTGGGGAAGGATTTGAAATTGAGAGCAAGACCTTGGCCTACTATCTCCAGGACCCACCAGTCTGAGGTGATGGAATGCCAGGCCTGAAGATAAAGGGTCAACCTGCCTCCTACAGGGATAGGGGAGGCAGCCCGAGCAGACCTCTCAGGGTGTCTGCTTAGCAGGAGTGGAGGGGTATGAGGTGGGAGCAGCATGGCCTGCAACCCTCCTTCCTCGTCCCTTGAAGAACCCCCTGGGCTGAGAGGAAGGGAAAGCCATTGCCTGATGGAAGGGCCTAGGGTAAGGTCTACCCCTGCCCTCCTCTGGCCTGTTGTCTCTGTGGGGTGACAGCCCTCTCCTTGGCAGAGGCACTCTTATAAGCCAGCCTGTAATCATTTATCTTTTTCATATATGCTTCTGTCTGTTCCCCAAACAGTGAATTCTGTGTGAGGGGAAGTCCAGAGCATTGTTCTGGGTATCCTGGGAGAGAGGTTTGTGGATCTCAGCCAGGAAAACCACCTAAGGGAGATGGCAGAAGCCACAGCCAGAGAAGCTGCATTGTTAGAATCCACACCCATATGAAACTGTGCCTTAGATGCCTGAATCCACTTTGAGACCAACTCCTGAAGGTCAGCAGCCAGTTCAGAAGCCTTTTGTACCAACCGCTGGGCAGACTCCCAGAGAGCCTTCTGGTGCCTAAAGGCATAGGCCACATGAGAGGCCTGCCTGATGCCCAGGGAAAAAGCCAAATATGTATTTTTGGCTAGCGAGTCAATTCTCCTGGAATCCTTGTCAGGAGGATGAGAGGCAAGAGGGACACCAGCCTTCTTACAGGCTGCAGTCTGTACCACCCCCCACATGGATGCAATGGGAAGTCAGAAATTCCGTACCATTGCCTGCCAAAGCATATTTTCTGTCCATCTTTTTGTCTAATGGAGGGACAGAAAAGGGGGCCTGGAGAATTTTAAGGGCCTGTCTATAATGACTTATGGATAGGTTTGGATAAAACCTGTGAAGAAGCAGGGATATCCATCATTTCCCTATAATCCTCCTCTTGTCTAGTCTCCTGGACAGGGAGGAACAGAGTGTCTGCCACCTGCCTCATGAAGGCAAAATGGGAGGTGGCCTCAGATTACCCTAGGAGGGGACTCATACTCAGGATGCTCAGAGGAGACCTCAGGCTCAATAGGTTCCCAACCGCTGAGGAGATTGTGAGAGCGATTAGCATAGTTCAGTCGCTTCTCCCTACTCCGACCGAACTGACCGGTTCCCGAAAGACTGTTGGTTCCATTGGTTCCAGCCCCTTCAGAATATGATACAGACGCTTTTTATGAGGTTGACTGGGAAGGAGATCCAGAGCATGAAGGTGGTGGTGATGATGACAATGACTTTGGTGGCCTAACTGAGCCAGTAGAGCCTGACATCTCCCCAGACAGGACTATCAATATTTCTCCTCCCAGACTGTCAGAGTGCCCCTCACACTTTTTATTTTATAAAACGTTGGCAGAAACCCTCCAGCTCCCAATGATGGTAGCCTCGGATGAGGATGAAGAGCCTGACTTTGTGGAGATGATGGATGTCCCACAGTCAAATAGACTGTCCATTCCCCTTCATAAATCTTTGGGGAAACAGACTCAAAAAATGTTACAGGCTCCCACTTCCATACCTTCTGTGGATAAAAAGATGGATAGGAGGTATATGCTGTCAGGCTCAGGGACAGAATTCTTCTATAACCATTGCAGCCATGTTGGGGTAGTGCAGGCTGCAGCCTGTGACAAGGCTAACATTCCCTTGACTTCGAACCCTCCAGATACGGATTCTAGGAAAGTGGATGCCATGGTTAAAAAACAGTACTTGGCATCCTCGTTGGGACTCAGGCATGCCTCTTATATGGCCTATGTGGCTAAGTACCAGAAGTCAAGGTAGGATACAATTCTGGAGTTAGCCAAGAATGCCCCGTCCCAGCTAGCCAAGGAGCTGGAGCAGGTGGCTGCAGATGGCACTGAAGCATCTAAAGTTCAGTTCCATGCTGCTGTAGACTCAGATGATGTGTCTTCAAGAGTCATAGCCATGTCTGCCTCCCTAAGGAGGTTCACCTGGCTCAGATGTATTAGCCTCTGACAGGATACTCAGGCTAAGGATATGGATTTTTCTGTCACTCAGAACTCTTCGGTTTGGGGAGAAAACAGAGGAGTAAGTGAAGAAAATGGATGAATATAGAACCACACGCAGGAGTGCCGTGGCCAAGGAAAGGCAGGCCACTCTTCAAAAGCAGCAGTCTAGAGCTGGCAGGGGCAGGCCCTTTCACAGGCCTTTCTGCCAGGCTCAGGCTTCCTCTACTTTTCAGCAGAAGGGGTTCTTTAGAGGGAGAAGCGGGATGAGCAGGGCTGCATCCACCTCTCAAGCTAGGACCCCTGCCAAACAGACACTCTGATGTGTCAGACTGGGTTGCCTCCTTATTTCCAGTGGGGGGCACGCTGGCTTACTTCTTCCAGGAGTGGAAGTCTAACAACAGACAAATGGGTCCTAGAGCTGGGTAAGCCAAGGACTTGCTCTCAGTTTCAAGAAATTCCCCAAAGTAAGGGCAAGGTCCTTCAAGCCTTCCTCCCCACTGGAAACAGCTGCTCTAGAGGCAGAGGTTTCGGCCTTGCTGCTCCAAAGAGCAGTGCAGCATGTGCCTCTAGTACACAGGGGCAAAGGATTGTACTCAAGGTACTTCCTTACCCCAAAAAGGACTGGGGAGTGGCGACCCATCCTAGACCCAAGATATCTGAACAAACATATTTTAAAACCAAACTTCAAGATGGTGACTCTGGGAATCATTCTTCCCTCTCTGAGACCAGGAGACTGGCAAGCTCCTTTGGATCTCAAAGATGCCTATTTTCACATCCCTATCAGATGCTCCCACAGAAAGTACCTCAGGTTCGAGTTGCCCTCAGGTCATTATCGGTTCAGTGCAATGCCCTTTGGCCTGACTTCAGCTCCCAGGGTCTTTACAAAGTGCCTAGCAGTAGTAGTGGCTTTTCTTAGAAGACAAGGCATTTCTGTATTTCCCTGTCTGGACGACTACTCATTGTAGGCCAGTCCTCAGACCAAGTCAAGTCAGCTCTGGCAGTTACCCAGAGGTTTCTGGGTTCTCTGGGGTTTATCCTCAGTCTTTCCAAGTCAGTGCTGGAACCGGTCCAGCTACTCACCTTCATAGGGGTAAAGGTGGATACCATTCAGGCAAAAGCCTTCCTACCTCTTTCAAGGGTGAAGGCTCTCACAGACCTGGCAGCCTCTTTCAAACCTTGAGTGTCTCGGCCAGCCAGGCATTTTCTTCAGCTTCTAGGCCACATGGCAGCTTTCACTTCAGTGGTCCAGGGAGCCAGGTTCCAAATAAGGGACATTTAGTTTCACCTCAGGTCTTTTTTGGTCCCAAAGAAGGGATTCACTCACCAAATTGATTCCAGTGACTCAGGACTCTTGCCCAGGTTCTCCAGTGGTGGTTGGACAAGGAAAACCTCAGACAGGGAGTTCCCTTCCTTCCCCAGGTCCCCTCAGTTGTTCTCAAAACAGATGCATCCTTCCTGGGTTGGGGAGTTCATTTGGGGAACCTCACTGCACAGGGCACTTGGTCTCAGCAGGAGTCTCTTCTCCACATCAATCTTGTGGAACTTGGGGCTGTGCTTCTGGCCCTTCAAGCATTCTCGGCCTCAGTTCAGAGGAAAGTGGTGCAGGTCTGGACGGACAACACCACTACCATGTGGTACACAAACAAGCAGGGAGACACTCTATCCACGGCCTTGTGCACAGAAGCCATGAAGATATGGTCGTTGGCGTACTCCCTTCAGGCCTTCCTGGTAGCAATGCATCTGCTGGGGAAGGACAATGTGCTAGTAGATGCCCTCAGCAAGATCTCTCAGCGTCATCACGAGTGGGCCCTGAACTGTCAGATCCTGCAGATCATTTTTCAGAGATGGGGCACTCCAGATATAGATCTCTTTGCAGCCTCAGACAATCATCAGCTTCCTCTGTTCTGCTGCAGACCCTCAATCCTGGGGTCTGTTCCTCAGGATGCTTTCCTGTTGGATTGGACAAACAGGTTTCTTTATGCCTTCCCTCCTTTCCCTCTGATATTCAGAGTACTGATCAAGATCAGGTCTCAACCCTGCATCCAAGGTACCCTCTGTTGCTGTCATTGGCAGTGACAATCCCTCTCTGTCTTCCCAGGAGGCATGACCTCCTGTCTTCCTCCCAGGGGAGGATTTGGTATCCCAATCCCCAGTCTCTCCGACTCAAAGCTTGGCTCTTGAAGAGTTAAAGTATGCAGGATTACATCTTGAACAAGGTGTTTTGGATATTCTGAAGATTTCTAGGAAACCTACCAGAAAAACTTATAACTCTAAGTGGAAGAGGTTTAGCATTTGGTGTTCTCAGAGGAATATACAGCTAGATTCTGCTGGCATTTCCACAGCACTGGACTATTTAGTCCCCTTAAACACTTTGGGCCTCAGGCCTGCTACTCTCAAGGTTCACCTAGCAGCTGTCTCTGCTTTCCTTTCAGCAGGGAAGGGATCTTCCCTTGCTTCTCATCCTGCTGTCAGTAAATTTTTCAAAGGTCTGGTTCATCTTAATCCTCCCTTTAGGGAACCAACTCCTTCTTGGGACCTGAATATCTGTATTGCACAGCTTATGTAGCCCCCCTTCGAGCCTTTGTCTTCTGCTGAGCTAAAGTACTTGACTTGGAAGACTGTATTCCTGGTAGCCATTACTTCCGGAAAAGGGTCTCTGCCAAAAATACAGTGACGCCTCCCGAAAGGGAGCAGGCCGGGGCACCACAAGGGTGTCCGCACTGAAATCGCTTAGGAAGGTAACGCTGAGTGCTCTGGATTGTGATGAATGGGTGGGTGATATGCAGGTCCTCCAACAACCTCACGAGGAAACGCTAATACTTCGTGAGATCAGCAGCACGGGAGACGTGGACAGATGGTTCCTCTCCTCACGAACAGGAGGATGATGAAGCAGAGGACCTTGTAGATTCAGTGGCTGGTTGCTCGGGTTGGGGGGAGGCTGGAACACCTGCCTTTCCATGACCCTAACATAAGAGGGAACATGAGCAGCCACAGACCTGAATTGCTCCCAGGAGAGAGGTCCGCTAGGACCAAAAATGCCCGGGAGAGCAGGAGAAGGTGGCAGAGGAGTGGGGGCAGAGCCAACAGGAATACACCGTCCTCTTCCAGGGCAAGAGAGCGCACCTGGAGCCCCAAGGGAAGAGGGAGTTCCGGAAACTCTCAACAGCTGATCGACCGCATCAACTGTGCCTAGGCTGTGCCTCAAGATTCCCCTGTGAGGTGACCGGGCCGGGACTCAAAAAGGACAGTCCCCTACCTCCAAAGAACAGGGCCATCTCGAGAAGACCGAGAAGGAAGGGCAGAAGTCTGCACTACGACTCCTTCCCGAACCCAGGTGGGTGCCAGAAAAGGGTCACCGTGTCGAACCCCTACCCCTCGACCACCCGGAGTCCGATACAGCCCTTCTCGCAAACCCCAGCCTAGGCAGCTGATAACTCTGGTCAGTCCCTGAAGGGACTACCCAGGGAGCAGCACCTTCCCCCCCTCCTGTGGGTGCTCCAATCGGCCCCAGAGTTGGGCGATCCAAGCATGCCACCTGAGAGGGTTCCACCACTGAGGGATCAGAAAACCCTTTGAGGCCAGGCTGCAGAGCAATAGTGGCCTGCACTACTGCCTGCTGGTCAACACCCCTGACCCTGGACCCAGGGGCAACTGCCCGCTCCTCAGAGGGGGGGGCTGGTTCTGGTCAGTCGAGGACACTATCAGGGTGTCCACGTGAGCGGACAACTCCAAAGAGTCAGATCGCATGTTTGACTCAGAGTTCGCCTCCGAAGAGGTGGAGACCGAAGTCCGGTGCCAGACAGTACGGGGACACCCACTGCCAACCCAACCGAAGGGGGTACCAGTGCAGGTGACTGCACCAGAGTCGGTGCCGAAGTTCTCAACCGCACTACCGATTGGTGCACATAGAAGACAGCACTTGAGGTGGTGGCAGCATCGGAGACGGTGCCTGTCGTTAGAGCGCAAGCGGCGGCAAGGTCAGAGACGGCGCCGACAATGGCTCTGATAGCTCTCTCGGCACCGCAAAAGGTGTTGAGAGCGGTACCCCCCATGGTGCTGTGTCCACGCTCGGCGCCGCTGGCAGCACCAGAGCTAGACACGGCGCTGTGAATGGCACCAAGGCAAGAAACAGTCGAGGATGGTGCCATAGAACCTCCCACAGTGCCGTTAGCACCATCGGCGCTGGACAGTAGAGATGGCGCTGAGCGACGGACTGGCGCCAACCACGGCACCATCAGGGCCCACGGCGCTCAGGCCCAAGATGGCACAGATGGACGGTGTCGAGGACGGCGCATACCCAGGCTTCACTGCCTAACGAGACGACACCGGGCGAGCCTTCACCCCTGAAGGGGAGACTACCAAAGCGGTGCCTCCCTACCACTTCGGGATGGATTGGGCCTTCTGCAAGGGCGAGGCTACTAGGAGCAGAGCCCCTTCCTCCACGGTCCGTTACAGAACTAGGAGGGACCGGAGGAAAGGCCGGGAGACAGCAGCTTGGCCCAAGTGTGCGCCCATCCCCCGAAAGTCTGCGGAGTTCTTCCAACTTTCTACGTGCGCAGCTCGATGACACGATGGTCCAAGGAGAAGCAGGCATCGCACAAATCCATGTCGTGAAGCGGGCCAAGATACGCAAGGCAACGTTCATGTTGGTCAGTGATGGAGTATTCATGGCTGCATGGGCATTGTCGCATAAGGGGCCGTCCAGTCTTCAAAAACATCTTGCCCCCCCCGACTGAGACATGACCTACGGTAAAACAAGCTAAACAAGACTCGACGTCACTGAGAAAATAAAGAAAAGGAACAGTCTTACCAGCGGCATCGAGTGGAGGTGATAACGGAACCGGCAGGAGTCGAGAACTATAACAGTGTCCACGTATTTCAGCGTCGATAACGACTTTCGCAGTGTAGGTCTTTTGGCGTAGCAGCAGCTCCTCATGAGGTGTGACCTGTATGGCGGGAGACAAAGAACTGGTGGTAGGGTGGGGCTGGCGGCATGGCAGCCAGCCAGCGGCGCTCATCGTCAGCCTCGAGGCGGCACCAATGGTGCGCCGACTCTGCCCACCCCGCCCCCCAAAAAAAGCTCCCGCAGGGTCATGACCCCCGGCCACATTACCCAAAGGTGATGAATGGTGAAGAGTGACACACATACGATCTGATCCATGTGGGACCCCGGCTAGGACGGGGAGTGGGGGAGAAGAGAGATTTATTTTGACAAATTGCGATCTGTTTGAGAGGTAGGACTTGAACCACTGTAGGATGATGGCAGCTGGGCCTGCAACTTTTAGTTTTGTTAGGAGGAGTGGGTGGGAAACAATCAAAAGCCTTTGCCAGATCTACAAACAAAGCAGCAGTAAGGTGCTCTCGATCAGAGGCTGTGTGGACGAGATTTGTGACACGCAGGAGGGAGGAGATAGTGGAGTGCTGCTTCCTGAATCCGGATTGGTGTGGTGTTAGGATGCTGTTAGTCGTTAGGTAATCAGACAGCCTTGTGTGGGCCTGGGACTCCTGTAGTTAAGCAAAAGCTGGGAAAAGAGAGACTGGTCTGTAATTTCCGGGCTAGGAGGGGTCACCACCTCTGTGGAGCGGAATAACAGAGGTGGTTTTCCAAGCCAGGGGTACTGTGCTGTTGAGAAGGAAAGACTGAGTAAGTGGGTGAGGGGCCTGGTAATTGCGGGAGCTGAGATGCATAAGAGTTTAGGATGAATCCTGCTAGGGCTCGATTTCTTGATATTTAGCAGGCAAAGGGCTGCGAGCACCTCTTGTTCAGAGATGGGAGGGAATGTGAAGGTGTTATGACAGGGGTTAGGGGGAACAAAGGATTGAGGCAGTGGGCCTCGTGGCAAAGTACAGGATGCGAAGAATTTGTTGAGAGTTTCTGCAATGCCAATGCAGTCGGTGATAGGCTGGCTGTATTTCGTAAAGGCAGGGGAGCTGGGTTGAGTGGGTGGGTCTAGGAGAGAGTGCACAACATTTCAGAAATTGGAGGGGTGAGCTTGGGCCAGTAGCAGTTTGAAAATCTGCTTTCGCCAGCCTGATTGCCTTGGTGCATTGGTTGCGGAGGGTGTTATAGGCCTGCCTGTTTAGTGGATTTGGGTGAGCTTCGTAGTCAGTCCAGGCTTTGTCACTCACTTTGCATTTGGTGAGCAGGGGGGAGGTTATCCATGAATGGTGGCGCTTTTTTAACCAGAGTTCTTTCTGAGGTGGGTAGGCATCCCAGACAGCCATGAAAGTTTGCAGGAAGCTGGAGAGGGCTATGTCAGCATTTGGGGCTGTGTATACCTGGCTCCAGTCAGCAAAGTCTAAGCTAGTTAGCAGGGACTCTGTGTTTAATGAGTTTAGGGAGTGTGTGTTAATGTACTTGGGTGCCGACTTGGGCATCTGAGTCTTTCTGATGCAGTATGTGATGCAATGGTCACTTAGAGCATTTGCTAGAATGCCTGAAGAGGCTATTCTGCGGGGTGGGTGGTGAGGATATAGTCGAGGAGGGAGTGTTTTTGGGAATGAGGGTTGTACCGAGTGGAGTCTGAGCAGCTGCGTGAGGTAGACTATGCTGTCAGCGTTGACCTAAGTGGGGGCAAGCCAATCCAGGTTGAAGTCGCCTAGTAGTACCAGTTCTCCTTTTGAGGACAGGTCTGGAAGGTTGCTTAGGATGGAGACCAGTGAGTCTTCTGCAAGTCGGGGGGAGGCATAGAGTATGCCAAGAAATAGTGGGAGCAAGGCTGGCAGGATGAATTTGGTCATGAGGATTTCATGGGAGCCTGGACGAGCTTCTTTAAAAGTGGCCATGCACGAGAGAGGTACTTTGGTGTAGATGGCTACTCCTCTGCCCCTTTTGCCCCAGTCTTGTCTAAGCAGCATGTAGTGGGGGAGAGTTAGGGAAAAGTCAAGGGTCTTTGTAGACAGCCAGGTTTCAGTTAGGCATAGGATGTTAGGAGAGTGCTCTGCTATCCAGCAGTTTAGTTGATTGAATTTGGGTAACAGGCTTCTGATATTTACATGGGTGATGGAGACATCTTTGTGGGAACGTAATGGTTTGGGGCCCGTCTGGGGACCAGGACTGGATTAGACGTCGCCAGCTAGGAGCAGTCTGAGTAGGAGGAATGGCCAATCAGACTGGTACCCTAGCTGACAGGTAAAGCCCAACTTGCCTATAGCAATATGGACACTGCAAAAAGTCAGAAAACTATGACCTGGTGAAAAGTGAAATCCTGAAAAGGAATGAAATCTCAGGAGAGACCTACAGGCAAAGATTCCGGTCCCTGAAGTACAACGCATTTGACAATCCTCGAGAAGCCTTCACCCGATTCAGAAAGATCCTTATTAAATGGCTCCAACCAGAGGGCAAAACAGTCCCACAGATCATCAATACCTTTGCAACAGAGCAATTCATCAACATCCTGCCTACAGATGTGCAGCTTTGGGTGAAAGAACACTGACCAGAAAGTGGGGAAAAAGCTGTTTTTTGGCAGAGGACTACCAAACAGCCAGACAGACGCCACAGCAGTGAAGTAACAGCCAAGCACCAGTAAGACATTCTTTTTCCCATTTAAACTCCAAGTCTGATAAGAACTCTGGTGGGGGTAACAAATCTGCATCTAAAGACATAATTTGCTACAGCTGTAATAAGCCAGGTCATACTGCAAGAAACTGCTGTAGTAAGAAGAGTGGCACAGGAGCAGATTCGTATATTTAGCAAATTGGAGCAAGTACTTAACAGATGTGAAGGTGGGAGATAAGCCTATGAAGGGACTTGTAGATTCAGGAAGCAGACAGACCCTAGTACATACTGAAGTGCTAGGAAAACAGTGTCTAAAAGGACCAAGTACTGGTGTCATCTGCATCCATAGGGATACGCCATACTCTCCCACCAGGCAAGTGGTGGGATAGTATCGGAAGAATATTTGCAGTCATTTGTGACTAGACCTGTTATTTAATCTCTGTGAAATAGGTTTCTGATAAAGGAAGGAGCTAAAGGGGGACCTGAGGAACTGTGGATTCAAAGCAGTTGTTGTTTGTGGACTCTGCTGTAGCTGAGACAGCGAGCAGCCACCAGCTTCCTTAAAGCAAGGAGGTGATTTAATGGAGTACACGTGATTGAATTCTTAATTTTGGGGCCTGTGTAAGTAAGTACAAGTCAGTGTTTTGGTTCTCTGTTTTTGGGGTTGACTTTACTTAGTGTAACTTTTTTTTTTTTGGCCAGGGAGGAAATCTAGCTGGGAGAATATTTGTAGTCATTTGTGACTAGAACTGTTATTGATACTCTGTGAAATAGGTGTCAGGAAGGAAGGAAGGCACTCACTTGGGTGGTGTGTCAGAGTTGTAGATGTTCGTTTCTGGAGGGCACCGGTTTACTCTCACCCACCCTGCCCCTCACCCTACCTGCCCCAAGCTCATCATTTCCTTTGTATCAGGGGTTCTGACATCACTTCCCCAAAACTGCAAAGGCCATACAACTGTTCATATCCTTAACAGCACAGCACACTGAAATGGGGGTAAACACCCTCACACGCTTGCACAAGCTAAAAAAAAAAAAAATCTTAAAACAGGAAGAGAGACAGACATGTGGGGAGTGGTGCAATACACCGGCTGTGGAGCAGCAGTCTTCCGGGAGACGTTCTGGAGGCTGCGTTGCTGCCCTATTTGCAGGAACCTCTCTGTCTGAGGGAGGAAGTTGCCCATCTCCATGCTGACCTGGCAAGGATTCGGGGAATCTCTTCCACTACTCAGGCCACCACCGCTGTCTCAGAAGCTGCCAAGAAAGGGGAGCGGTAGGACCACGGTGGGCTCAGGGAGGGTGAGGGTGGTGGAACAGAGGTGGTGCATCCCTCCAGTTGTGCCTCTCCACAATTTATTTGCCATTCTGGCGAAGCGTGGTTCCTCTATGGAGGCACCCGCAGTGGAGACCAAGTAGGATACTGGGAACCTCCACAAAGGAGACCCACAGGAGGGTGGCACAGGACCCCACAGAGGAAGGAAACAACTCCTGGTGGAGGACTCAGTCGTTAGGGGGCATAGAACTGGGGGAGGGAGGGGAGAGAGAGGTAAGGTGCCTGCCCGTGCCAAGGCTTGGAGGGACAGGAAGTGAATCCTCAGGATCATGGGAGCAGCTGCGGAGGGGAGGGAGCTAGATGTCACTGTCCAACTAGGGACAAATGACCTGGCTGGGAACAGGATCAGAGCACTGCAGGAGGAGTTTGTGGAGTTGGGGCAGGGCCATAGACAAGCAGTACGCATGGTAACTTTCTCAGAAGTGCTGCCTGTCTACGGCATGGGTGAGGCTAGGGCACTCTGCACCATGGGGTCAATGAGTGGTTGAAAAATTGGTGCTGAGCTCAGGGATTTTGCTTCATTGGGGACTGGGGGTCCACTTGGAGGGATACAGGCCTTATGGCGTTATAGTCTGCAGCTGTCCAGGAGGGGAACCAGGATTATAGGTGATAGGTTTAAATGCTTCATTGGCAAGCATTTAAAAGAACCAAGGGGAAGGGGGCACTGAAGAGAAGCACGGAAATCCCAGCCCCCACACAAAACAGGGTAGTTCGTGAAGTAGCCACAAAGGTAGAGAAGTCGATGGGGAGCAAGACAGGAGTAAATCCACAAAAAAGCAGTAAGGACAGGGATGGGCCTAAAAGGGGTAAGGCCATCAAAAGATAGAGGGCAATGAGTACCAATGCCCATAGTCTGGGTAACAAGCTCCCTGAACTAGTGGCCTTGATGGAAAAGGGACGCCTGGGTATCGTGGCAGTCACAGAAACATGGTACACAGAGAACAATGACAGATGTCAACATACTAGGGTACACAATCTACAGGAGGGACAGGGAGGAGGAGGAGTAGCTTTCTACATAAGGGAAGGAATCAAAGCAACAGAACTAAAGAGTAAACAGGGAGGGGGGGAGGCACTGTAGGTCACCCTGGAGACAGGAAATGGCACCACAATCTGCACAGGGGTTGTTTACAGACCCCCGTCTTGGGGGGGAGGCGATGGACAAGGAAATCATAGAAGGAATCCATAGAATGGCAGAAAAAGAAGAGATATTGTTGGCGGGGGACCTGAATATGCCAAATGTTAACTGGAGCACGTTTACTGCAGCCACATCCAAGAGCAGGGTCATTCTTGATGCCCTACAGGGGGCATGCCTCAGACAGCTAGTGTTGGAACCCACTCGGGAGGGAGCAATCTTAGACCTGGTACTCTCAAACAGGGATGGAGAGAGGATCTCAGATTCAGAAGCTGGTAGCCATCTGGGAACAAGTGACCTCCAAACAGTGTGGTTCACAATAAACACTGCTGTAGAGTCAAGCCATATAAAAGCAAAGATGTTGGACTTAGGGCTGACTTTGGCAAAATGGGAGAGTGCCTCAGAAAAAGCACTAAGAAACAAGCAAGAAGGAGGGGGTGGAAGAAAAATGGAGAAAAATCAAAACTGCCATCACAGAGGCAACAAGCCTTCGTGTAAAGCAAATCAAAAAAACTAAATGAAAAAGCCACTATGGTTCTCAAAACAGGTGGCAATGAAGGTTAAGGAGAAAAGGCTAGCATTCAGGAAGTATAGGGAAACACAGCAGGAGCAGAACAGAGAACTATATCATTTAAAACAGGAGGAGGCAAGGAAGGCAGTCAGAACTGCAAAGACCCAAACTGAGGAAAAGATAGCCAACTCCGTTAAGAATGGGGGATAAAACCTTTTATACATACATCAGGGAGCGAAGAAAGACCAAGGGAGGGATACTGAGGCTTAATAAAGGGGAGGGAATGTGGGAAGAAGGTGACACTGAAATAGCAGATATACTGAATAAATACTTCTGCTCAGTATTCACAAAAGAAGAGGAGGGGGAGGTACCTAAACCAAACAATAGAAACACTCTAGATGGGGGGGTGGGGTTGATATCAGTCCATTCACAGAAGAAAGGGTTCTGAAAGAACTCTTAAAACTGAAGGTGGAGAAGGCAATGGGGCCTAACAGGATTCTTCCCAGAATTCTAAAAGAACTAAGGGGGAGAACTAGTGATACCACTGACTACCCTCTTTAACAAATCATGGGAGGATGGGGTGGTACCTGAGGACAGGAGGAGGGCGGATGTGATTCCACTTCGCAAAAGAGGAGAGAAAGGAGGGCAACTGCCAACTCCCACTCCACAGGGGTGGAGCTAAAGCACTGGAGAAGGAGTGCCCCCCCCCCGCTGTCCACTCTCCCCGTAACATCATACCCCTGTGTGCCCTCGTTTTACCCCACTCCTAAGAAGGAGAGGGGGAAGATGGGCACAGAGAGGAAGGGGAACCCAGAGACTGAGGCCCCAAGGGGATGGAGGGTGGGATCATGATGAATGGTGAAGATAGACAGAAAGATCATAATTACGGTAGGTACGTAATTTTCATATCTTTTCTGTGTCAATCTTCACCATTCATCACTGTTGGGTGAGTACCGAGCCCCCCCGAAGGGGGTTTCTTTACACCCTAACGGACAAAGTCCCTTACCTCTCAGTGGGCGACACACTTAAGAGAGAGAACCTTAAGGGCCTAGAGAGGCCAGAGAGTGGGGAGAGTGAGACGGGTTCCCCCCGGAGGGGGAAGGAAGTTGCCCCAAACAAGCACGGTCTCGCTCTATGGGAGAAGAGATAGGTTCTCTGGTGAGCGGAGTTAATCACTCTGCGCCGGGCCAAAGGTGACAACCAGGAAAGATGCAACCATGCCGTCCGCCTAGTGCAGATCGTTGTCCCTACGGCCCCGGTAGCTACCTTGTTGGCATCATAGGATGCCCTTGCTTGGTGCCTTGCTAGCTCCAGGCCACGAGCACAGAGTGCAATGGCTTGTCTGGTTTGCTCTATATGCAGAAATGGAAAGCAATAACCGTGCAGAGTAGAAAGTCTTCCTACCCCAGAAGTCAAAATCCAAGGAGTCTTGATCTGGGGGCCGGTCACGGTGAAGGGCGAGAAGCCCATCAGGAGTATCCAACTGCGTCAATCCAGACTGTGGATGAGGCATGGAACCTGGAGACTTCGGGGGTGCGCAATACCTCTGGCTGAGATCCCTTGGGGAGGGAACTCCGGAGAGGGGTCTCCGCCAGGAACGCAATGACGCCTCCTGAAAAGGAGCAGGCCAGGGTGACACCACAAGGGTGGCCTCGCCAAAATCGCCTAGAAAGGCGTGCACCGAGTACTCAGGAGTGAGGTGCAAGTCCTCCAACATCCTCACAAGGAAGTGCTGATACTCAGTGAGATCAGCAGCTGGAGAGATGTAGACAGAAGGTTCCTCTCCCCCAGAAGAGGGGGATGAGGAGCTGGAGGGCACCAGCTGTTCAGTGGGTGGCTGCACAGGGTGAGGTTGAAAAACTTGGCTGTCCATCGCCCTAACGTAAGCAGGGAACCGAGCAGCCACAGCTCTGAACTGCTCCCAGGAGAGAGGCCCACTAGGACCAAGGATGCCTGGAAGCGCAGGAGAATGTGGCAGAGGGATGGGGACAGAGACAAGAAGAGATGTCGGCTGACCTCCGCCTGGGCTAAGGGTCAGACCATGAGCACCCACGGAAGAAGGTGCCCTGAAAGACCCCACAGCCGACAGCTACCAACCATTTCGGTACTGCCTTAGCTGCGTCCAGAAGAATTCCCCGTGAGGCGAACGGGGCGTATGGTGAACAAGGGCGTTGCCTACCTCAAAAGAATGGGGCCTTCAAACAGACCGAGGGAGGAAGTGAGATCCGCACTATGGCTTCTCCCGAGCCCCCCAAAAAGGTCAAGACTGACCCCACTCGACCCCTCGGGAGTCGGAAAGAGCCCTCCTCCTCCTCAAGAAGATCAGCCTAGGTGGCTGACATCTCTGAGCAGCACCCGAAGGAGGTACCCAGGAACCAGTACCTTCCCCTCCCGTAGGTGCTCTGATTGGTCCCAAAGTTGGGTGATCTAGGCACACCACTGGTGGGGGTACCACTACTGAGGCCTCAGTGAACCCACCAAGACCTGGCGGCAGAGCTATGGTGGCCTGCACCACTACCTGCTGGTCAGCACCCCTGACCCCAGTCTCGGTAGCCACCGACCCCACCTCAGAAGGGGGCAGACTCCGGCTTGTCGAAGAGACTACTGGGCTGCCCACCTCAACAGCCAACCCAAAAGGGTCAGACTGTCCGTCTGACTCAGAGCTCGACTGAGCCTCCGAGGAGGCAGAGGCTGAGGCCCTGTGCCAAATTGTAGGAGGGCGCCGAATGCCATCTTTGTCAAAGGGCACACGAACCACAGCCGTGTCCGAGACGGTACCAGTGCCCCTCTGGGCACCGCGAGCAGAATCCAGAGGGCGCGGCTCCAGCCCGAACAGGGGTTCCAGAGTCGGGACCAGCCACAGTGCCATCTGGCTCCACGGCGCCGAAAATGAAGACGGCAACAACGGCGGTCCCAATGGCTCTGCCCCACGGCGCCGTGAAAGGCACCGAGGGCAGAAGCGGCAGCGATGACGGCAGGATCCGATGGCCCCATGGTGCTGAGAACAGAGAACATGGCACCGTGCTCAACATCAGCGCCGCGGACGGCGCCGAGAGACGCGGACAAAGACTGCACCGTAGCAGCTCCTACAGAGCCGCTAGCAGTGTCGGCGCCGCGAACTGCTCCGACAGAAGCAATGGCGCCACATGACAAGTCGGTGAAGATGACGGCTCTGTTGGGGCCCACGGCACCGCGAACGTCGCAGAAGCCCGTAACGGGCGCTGACCCAGGCCTTGCGAACCGCGGGTCCGACACGCGTGGAGCCTTCGCCCAAAGGGTGATTCGCGTGGCGGTGCTTCCACCCGCCCCGGGGGCGGGACAGGCCTCCTGGCGCTGCTGAAGAAGCCTCGGCAACGGCTAGGCTAATAGAAGCCGAGGCTCCCTCCTCCTCGGTCAGTATAGAACTGGGAGGGGACCCGGAGGAAAGGCTGAGAGAGCGTGGCTTGGCCCAACGAGAGCATGCCCAACCCCCGGAAGTCGGTGGAGCTCGCCTCACTTTCCACGCGCATTGTTCGCTGACATGGCGGTCCATGGAGAAACAGGCGTCGCAAGAATCCAAGTCATGAAATGGGCCGTGACACTTAAGACACCGGTCGTGCTGGTCGGTGATGGAATACTTTCAGCTGCACGGGCACCGTCGCATGGGGGGCGACCCGTCAGAATATTTCTTGCCCTCCGATCGAGACATGACCTACAGGGAAAAACACCAAAAACAGACTTGACATCGCAGAAATAAAAATAATGGAAAGATCTTACCAGGCGACGTCGAGTATGGCAAAGCAGAACCGGCAGGAACCGACGGACTTCGGCACCAAAAGGGAAATTGGAAATGACGTTGAAGGTTTTCTTGACGAACTAGGCCTCAGCGCAGCAGCTCCATACGAGGTGACCTCTACGACGGAAGACGAAGAACTGGCAGGCAGGCGGAGTCGACACAACCTAACGGCCAACCCACGAGCGCCACACAGTGCGTTGGCCTCGAGGGCGGCGCCGATGGTGCATCGGCTTAGTCTACCTTTAAAAAAAAAAAAATATAAAAAATAAGGTCCCGCGGAGTCCTGACCTCCGGCCAGTAACCCAACAGTGATGAATGGTTAAGACTGACACAGATAAGATCCTGTGTTTCGTTGAGCCAGCAAAACTATTTCTACTGCCCTGTTGTTCAGAAGGCCTTGTATCTCAGAGGCAAGAAGGTCTGACTGTATTGTTGACAACCTGGGCTGTCGTTTAGCAGGACGATCCGGAGGGGTTTCTGAAAGGTTGAGGGAGTACCCCTCGCGGATTATCCGGAGGACCCATTTGTCTGATGTTATGGACTTCCACTGGTTGTAGAACTGAGTCAGACGTCCACCCACCACTGAGGTGGAACCTGGGCCAGAAACTCAGAAGGTGGCACTGGGTGCTTTGGGCCCTTGTGCCTTCTGTTGAGGCTGGGGGGGCTTGGTTTTTGTTACAACCTCCCCTGCCCTTGCCCCGAAAGGACTGACGGTTGTGAAATCGACACTTGTTAACACCCCCCCCCCCACCGAGAAGGGGTGAGAGCGGGTCAAGCCATTTTAATGGCCAACCTAGTCTTCTGTGTGGCCTCCAGAGCTTGCTCTACTTGAGGTCCGAACAGATACATACCATCAAAGGGTAACGCCATGACCTGCTGTTGGGCATCATTCATGAAGCCTAAAGTGCATAGCCAGGAGTGATAACGGGTGCAAATGCCTGCCGCCGCCGCTCAGGAAGCAGTATCGAAAGCATCTATAGCTGCTTTAACCTGCTGGTTGTTGGACTCGATACCCCTGGTTATGGTCTGAAGTAGCTCTGAACTAGTGTGACTCTGGCAGAGCTTCCACCATCTGTTTGAGCGAATGCCAGAGAACATACTCATATTGAGAGAAATAGCCCTGGTAGCTGGCCATAAGCATACCCAGGGTGGAGGCAGCAAAGACTCTCTTACCTAAGGTGTCTATCTTAATGAGATTCTTTGTTTATAGGCCGGGCTGTAGATGCCTGAGAAAGAACGGCCTCATAATTCTCTGCCAAGACTACAATAGGGTCCTCAAAGGCCTGGGAGGCCAAAATTGGTCGATCCTTGGGAAAAGCACACTTCCTGTCTATGGACTTAGCCACAGAAGGAATGAGAGCGGAATTATTCCAAACCATCTGAGAGAGCGTCTCAAAAGGATGGTTGTACTGGGGGAGTTAAATCCATAGGGATCTCTGGAACATGAAGGTATTGGAGTCTTAAGAGCTTCCCAGGATCAATATCTATAGTCTGGAGAGAAAGAGTAGAATTTACATTTTTCAGCAGAGACTTAAATGACAGGTCTTCGACAACAGGATCTGCAACAGGATTAATTCCTGCTCTTTCAACATCATCACCCAGTCGAAGGTCTGGGTCAGGCTCAGGCTCAGTATCATCTGACAGCCCAGGAGGGACTGTATGGAAAGGAAAGGAGTGAAAGTCAATAGGAAATGAAGAAGAGAAAGGAATTGGAGTCGAGAAGCCCTGAAGGCTGGACGATGGCGCACCAAGCCTCGGCGCCGAAGAGGAACACGGCACCGAATGCAAGGAAGTCAGTGCCGTCTGAAACAGTCCACCACACGGCGCCAACAGAGGCCACGGCGCAGGCAACCCTAACGGTGTAGAGGGCAGTGCCGACAGGCGATCGGCACCGAGGGACCCATTGACACCGACGGCGCCAAAAGAAATCCAGGGCTCCGAAAACTGCGATTTGAGGAAAAAGTAAGAGGAATACCAGGAGATAATAATAAAATTTATTTAGCTAAGCGCCTTTCAAATTTTCAAGGCGCTGTACATAAAGCATAAGAACACCAGCATATCAATGCATATAATAAAACAATACAACAAATATAACAGATTAAAATAACCAATTTCGGTATAACAGGGAATGCCTTATCCCACAGAAAAGACTTTAAGGCCCTTTTAAAACTGCCAACCGTTGTACTCTCTCGGAGCTGACGGGGCAGAAAATTCCAAAGGGAAGGAGCCGTGAAACCGAAGGCATGGGCTCCAGAGGACTTCAAATTTACCCTTGGAATCTCCAGCAACCCCTCATCAGCCGAGCGAAGCTGTCTCAGAGGGGTGTAGGGCACCAGAAGCTCTTTCAAGTAGTCAGGACCAAGCCCGTGTTGGACTTTGTAGGTCAAAAGACCCACCTTAAAGGTGATCCACCACTGTATTGGCAGCCAGTGCAGAGTGTGCAGCACTGGGGTAATATGAGACCTTCTTGAAGCCCCAGTCAACAAATGTGCTGCTGCATTCTGCACTAGCTGCAAGCGGCGGATATCAACCCCAGCAAGCCCTAGGTACAGGGAGTTACAGTAATCAAGACGAGATGTCACAAAGGCGTGGACCAAAACCGGCAAATCACCAGGTGGAACCAGGTGCCTAATCCTGGCGATGTTTCTAAGATGAAAAAATGCAGTCCTGACAACTGCAGACACCTGATAGCGAAGGGTCAAACCAGTGTCAAGCTCCGCACCCAGGTTACGAACCCATTCAGAGGTAGGGATCTGGTCCACCCCTAGAATTAATCCAGAGGGGGACCCCGCCCCTAAACCCTCAACCCTGCGACCGGGGTCCACCACCATAACCTCAGTCTTTCCCGGATTCAACTTCAAACCACTGGCATTCATCCAGTCTTGGATATCTGCGAGGCAGTTATTCAGCACCGAGATAGCACTAGCCTGGTCAGGTGCAAAAGACAGGTAGAGCTGGGTATCATCAGCATAGCAGTGAAACCTCAGCTCATACCATCTTACAATGTCTCCAAGGGGTAGCATGTATATTGTGAATAACATGGGGGAAATCACCGAACCCTGAGGTACCCCGCAAGGCAGAGAGAAAGCCCCGGATGAATGTAATCCCGAGACAACTCTCTGCGTTCTCCCCTCGAGGTAAGATGAAAACCATCTGAGGACCACACCTGAAAGTCCGCAGATGGACCTCAGACGTTCGAGCAAAACCCCATGATCCACAGTATCAAAAGCTGATGACAGATCAAGGAGAACCAAAATACAGCGGTGTCTCCGATCTCTCGCCATCAGCAGATCATTGAGCACCCGAACCAGAGCAGTCTCGGTGCTATTCTTCTTACGAAAACCAGACTGGAGAGGTTCGTATAAACTATGGATGGTCAAATGGTTATCTAATTGAGCCGCCACAACTTTTTCAATAACCTTCCCCACAAAAGGGAGGTTAGAGATCGGGCGGTAGTTTGCTAGGTCATCCTGGTCTGAGGAAGCTTTCTTCAGAAGGGGAGTCACCACCCCTTCCTTCAGAGAGCTAGGGAAAACTCCCATCTCTAAAGAGCACCGGATAATCCGAGCAAGGACCGGGCCGATAGACTCACTACAACTCATAATCAGGGAAGTAGGACCCAGATCCAAACTACAGCATGTTGGGCGCATCTCACGGACAATCCTCATAGTGTCTACGAAATCCGGTAGATTAAAGGAACTCCAGGAAACTCTGGGCTCTGCGACAAAACATTGATCGACTGCAACCACCTTAGAGTGGGGTCGGGGACACTGCCTCCGAATGTCTTCCACCTTATTCGCGAAGAATCGAGCGATCTCCTCGCAATCATTCTGCACAAAAACTCGACGGATCTGCCGACAGACTGGGTTGCACAGTCTGTCGACAGTTCTGAAGAGCTGAGCCGGTCGATTCCGAGCGACATAAATTTCCCTGGACAGGAATTCTGCCTTCTTATGGGAAATTTCTGTTTGGTAGAGCTTATAATGCTCTAGCAAAATAAGATGGTTGGCCTCAGAGGCAGTCTTCCTCCAACGACGCTCCAACCTACGCCCCAAACTCCGCAAACCTCTCAGCGCCCCATCAAACCAAGGGGCAACGGGACGGCGCGGAAGGGGGCGAACACGGGTTGGTGCAATCTGATCAAGAGCAGCCGAGATGGCCCCATTATAGGCCACCGCCAGCTGCTCAGGATCAGAGCACAATTCGTCAAACAACGAGAGGTTAATAACCGCCATCAGGTCTTCAGGGACAACGTCCCGCAATGGGCGGTGCTTGACCAACTCCACAGGGGTCAACCTACTTAGGGGGGCCTCAAAACTGAACCCAACTGAGTAATGATCAGACCAACCGACTGGTTCCACCACGAAATCGGACGCCTCAACCCCCAGGAGGAAAACCAGATCAAGAGAGTGACCTCCTTTGTGAGTAGCTGTGGAAACAACCCGTGTGAAGCCCAGTGATGTCATCACCTGGAGGAAATGTTGACCAAAAAGCGAAGATTCATTGTCGACCCACGCACTGAAATCGTCCAGCACCATCAATCTGGGTGATTCCAAGGCCATGTCGGCGGCAAAATCTGCTATTTCCTGCAGGAAAAGCTTCTCATCCCCTGGTGGACGGTAAATGAGAGCAATCCTGCACCCCACACCAGCTACCACAGTACGCTCAAATGATCTGGCCTCCTCAACTGGAACACCAGTTAGGCCCAATTCGGTCTTAAAACAAATCCCCCCCCCCGATCCAATCTCGGGCGGTGTATAACCAAGAACCTGGCGGGAACAGCGGCCTCTAAAAACTGGTCCGCATTCCCATCCAACCTGGTCTCGGTAATGCAAGCCAGATCTGCCCTTGTGACAAAGTCCGCAATAAGACCAGTCTTATTGCAGACAGATCTGGCGTTGCACAACAGCGCCCGGGTTGGACGAGGTTGACGAACTGTCCCAACCACTTGCCCTCCGGAACAGGAGGTGCCCTTGGGTATGGAAACCAGAACGGGACTACCACGCTCCAGAGGCCATTTCGCCCCAGGGCGTCTTCGAGGCCTAACCACCCCTATGGGAGAGCACCTCTCACTCCGCTGTCCACAACCCCCCACACCCCCCCCATTCCCCTTCCCCCTTTGCACAATCCCTAATGCCCGACAACGATGATAAACACGGGCTGGCAAGGGGGACAAGAAAAAGGGGCGGAGGGCATGGAGAGCAGAGGCCGAATAACGAACAACAGGTGGAGCTGGCCAGCACATCAGGCTGCTCAAAAGTTAAAACAACAAATAAAATAAACAAAACACCACCACCATCAAAACAAAAAATGGAAAATAAACCAATATCCTAATACAACTATTAAATTCAATTAAACTATTTTATATCCACAGACCCTCTCACGGCCAGGGGACAATAAAATAATAAAGCAAAACTAATAACAAAATAATAAAAATAAATAAATAAATGAAAGGAATAATTTAAAGACCACCCTCCGGGACTCTCTCACCGAACTGGAAAAGGTGGAATATAGGATGAAAATAAGCACTCTCACTGCTTAAATTATCCCTCGAAAATAACTAAACAACACATATCCTATGAAATACAGAATAAAATAACATCAGCAAATAGAATTCGAAATACAATAGACCATCATTCATCATCCACCTAGGCTGGACAGAAAATAAGAACCGCCAGCAGGCTGCAGGAACCGGCCAGTCCAAAAGCATCGGTGGCCCACTACTTCTACTCCAGGGGAGGACAACCCCCCGGCCAGCCGCCCCAGGAGTATGGAGGAGGGGAAATTAAGGACCGGCCTTCCAGCCAACCCCACTCCCCTCCACTGTGTGAGACACCAACCCAGGACCACCAGAACAATGCAAGCCAACTAATAAGTAAAGTCAGTTTCTCAAAAATATTTATGTAAACAGTTGGTATATCCACAGTCACTTATCTTGCAGGATCTCTTCAGGCCGCCACTTAGCACACTGGAAGATCCGACAATACTGGCCCCAGGTCTTTAATACGTCCAGTAAGCCAAAAGATTCCAAACAGGATTCGAGGTTTAAAAGTTCTAATCGATTTCCAAGGAGAGCCACACATCAAGCCACAGGTTCCAGCCAGTTATTCAGGAGGCAGCTACCGGGCTATAATGGTAACTCACCACCACGACTCCAGGCTAAATCAGCCCCCCGACCGACTCCACCGGGAGTCTAGGGGAATAGGATCAAAAGGCCAGCCCTCCAGCAGGCCCCGATCCCAGCCCCTGTGTAAGTCACCAACCCTCTAACGCCTCAAAAAAGCCAACGGGACAGGCTAGACAAATCAAAGCCACAATTAGAACAGGTCACTGAAGTATGGACTAACAGAACAGCACAGCACTCCAAACGTATAGACTATAAGATCCTATATAGTCTCCGTAGACTCGACAGTTCAAAAAGAGCGTCCAAAATCCTTAATAAGCTTGTTCCCGGTGAGTCCCGTCTCTTCCAGGTCCCATATGAAGTGAACTACTCCTCGAAAAGTACCAGAAAAAGGTCGCGCTAAGAAAGCGAGCACCGCGTGAAGCTCGACACTGAAAGGCAGTCGCCAAACTGCCAAAAAGGCAGCCAAGTTCCCACAGTAGACTAGGACATCAAGCCACGCAATGTCCCAAAGTCCGGACCAGAAACATCCAACCGCGAACACTAAAAACGCGGTTAAAATACAGCAGCAGACAGGTAAATGCTGAAAGGCGAGAAGTAGACAAAGTTTAAACACCCGGCAACTTCTCCGCGACCCGGGTTTAGGTTCAAGATACAAAGGTGCTCTACAAACGAAGTGAGGCCAGATCTTCAAATCCTATATATAAAACAAAAAAGACGCTTTAAAACAAACTACAGAAAATAAAACTTAAGCGCAACAAGCAGCAGTCTGACGGCTAGCCCAACATGGCCGCCATCTTTGAACAACAAGCCTGTGTAGATAGAGGCATTGTTGTGGCTCCCTGAGCCGCAGCCATGCGAGGGGGGAAAAACATCTGAGTGCGGAGTCGATGGCACCGAAGAAGGCACCGCGCAACTAGGGAGGTCCAACCGCCCTACCCGATCCCTCAAAAGGCCCGAGGGCCTCAGAGTGACCGGGCCAGGCAGCTGGACCAACCTCAGAGCCCACTGCTCCATAAGAGCAGCCCACTGATGAAACTGCTCATCGGAAGCCCTTCCAAAAGGTGAGGAAGGGCTTCGATGTTGAAGAGGTCAGTCACCGGAGACAGAAACTGATGACTCCGGAGGAGGAGATCGACACCTGACCCCAATAACCAACCGTCGACCTGCAGACATACCAGAAGGCGACCTCGAGTGATGCCTTCTTTTGACTCAGGTTAAGAAGAGCTCGGTAGGCTGAACGGGCAGATGCCGACTGTTTTCGCTATGCTTTCGGGGACCACCATCCGCCGAGCATCAGACTGTCCATTGTCAGACCCCCTCCCCTCCGGAGAGGGCGGTGGACCGGACCCGGCCCAGCTGACTGAACAGCTTTCATCCGAAGTCTCCCTACCATCACCTGACCCGCTCATGGTCAACTCCATCAATGTAGGCTGAAGACTTTTTTTCTTTAATAAGCATAGTTAAAAGTAAGCGGTACTTATTTCGAGATATATTACAAAACAATTAACTGAAAACTATGCTGCTAGTTTGAAGTTTGACTCCTGGTGGGCGAGCAGCGTCGCCACTGAAGCGCACTCGACGGCGGGAAAAAAGGAACTGAGGCGGTTGGAGGGTCAACGCCGAGATAGTCATTGCCGCACGAGCCGATCCTCGCGGCTCCATCTCTGGCACTGGCCCTCTTGCAAAAAGTTTGCTCTCGCTGGGTCCTAATGCCTCCAGCGTAGATCCCATCAGAGTGAATGAGTGGTGGAGACTTTATGTCCAGGAAGATCTGGGTTGTTCACAAGCAGCAGACTCTAAATCCATAGAGTGGTTGGCACTGTCGCAAATAGGAAAACTGTTTGTTCACTTCAGACAACACAGGCTCCTCTGAGGATTGAACCCGCGCCTGCTCACATTCACTAGTAGCTGTAGTATTTTTATTAGAAGACCCAGATGCAATACAGAGTCTTTTAGGTGCAGGTGAAAATAAATTTTTAATTTGAACTTGTTTCTTCGCCATGATCATTTAAGCAATGAGGAATTCAAAGTCTCCTCTTGAGTGTCTGTCACTTGACAGATCTATTATTCCTTGTGATTTATGTATGTGTTTTTTCTTTTATACAACCACCTCAGAGTATGAACACAAAATGTCAGCAGTGACAGTTTGGACAAAAGAGAGTGTGCAAAGACAAATTCTGACACTCTCAGTACTGTTGACTGACTGTTAGTGAACAGTAGAGACAGAGCCTGCCTCTCCACAAAACAGTTTCTGCATGGCTGCCTCACACCCTCTAATTCCCTCAGTATTTATTTATTTTTTTATTTAACAAGACACTGACTTGTACAACTGAGTGTGCTCTCAGTGACTTAACCCTAGTGCTGTCTGCTATCTGAACAGTCCGTGCCCCCTCCATTAAACAGTTTCTGCATGTCTGCTGCCTCACACTCCAGTTCCTTTTTTCCCATTTATTTTTAAGTCTGACTTTTTAACTAAACTCTGATTTAAAGATGCCTGCCAACAGTTAACACCTAGAGACAACACACCCACACAGTTCTGTCCTCTCAGACTCTTCTTCTTAAATTATTTTCAATGTGTTGGTATTTTTTTATTCAACACTTTCTCTGCTGGGCTGCTGACAGAGATCAATAGGAGACGAGACCCCACCACAATCGGATCTTCCACAGACTATTACTTATAACAACCAATACACACAAAAAAAAGGTCCCTAAAAACACATGAAGAGCTGCCCCCTTTACAGGTTTTCCTGGAGTCCTGCAATTATTTTCTTTTATTTAGTCACTCTCCTGTTTGAATTTTCCTGCTACCTCAGTCAGCCGCCGACTAATTAGTTGAGGAGAAAATAGAATGAATTACAAGTGCCATTGGCAGGCTGACACACACACACACACATCCCTGTGAGATTAGCAGTTATATTATCACTTTCAAAGGACTAATTGTTCTTTTCTGTTCTCAAATCCATTGAATACAGAGGCCCGACCCTCCACAGCTCTGTAGGCCCACTTGCAGTGACTCCCTCCTTCCCCCTCACCAATTTCAATTTATATTATTTTTCAGATAGTTGTTTTTTACTCCTAGACTTAACGCTGCTGCTGCTGCCTCAAGTATTTACTGCCTGTAAATGTGTCTAGAGTTGTAGTAATACAACGAGATGAAGATTCCAAGACGAATTTGACTCGGGTACAAATGCTGCTCACTCAAACAAATGAACTACGCAACTAACAGTCCACAGAAACCGCTCGGTCTATACTAGGTGATCTGTACCATGTGATGTGTCTCTGTGCACATCAGATGGTACAGACTGAAAGTGCCTGCCTCTTACATCCATAATTAGCCATTCTATGTTTCACTGTTAGGAAACACCCGCCCCAAATGTCTGTTGTGCTCAGAGAGAGGTTCTTTGAAGTGCCAGTCAAGTGTTGTAGACCTGCAAGTCAAGAATCGCTATTCGTTTCCCCTGCCTCTGACAAATAAAGAAATAATTTAATAAATCCTAAGTGGTTGTCTCGATCTTCCCATTCCAGCAGCAAAATTAATAAAGAAAAAATAAATGCATCCATCCACAAGCTCTCCTCCATGGTGCAGAAAGCTCACTGTGCAGTCTCTAACAGATGCTGGGAAGCTGTATTTCTGGTGTGCTGAGATGTGGGTGACATGTATATAAATATTCTAGAGCTGCTTCATGCGTGAGGCAGCACTTCGTTCTTCCCAAGCGGCAGCAAGTTTCCACTTAGCAGTCAACCCGAGGGCCCTGACCCTATCACAGCTACAGGACCAGGAGAATCTTCAATCTTATTTGCAGATCAAGTTGGAAAAATTGATTGTTTATTAATAAGGGTTCACAATTTACAATTAATAATAGGGGTTATCTATGCTCCCCCTAGGACTCCCATAGATGAGTTTGAAAATCTTGCATCAGCGATACAGAGAATTTCAATGGGCTGTGAATTAATGTTAATTGGTGACTTTAATGCTGCTTGGGGCAAACCAAGGGGTTTAGCATCGGAGAATAGCTTTAAAATATCAGAGGTTGAGCAGAAGATTATTCTTCCTACAAAGAAAACTTCACAACTCAGTGCAGGAAATATTTTGGACTTAAACTTTGTTACAGCAAAAATCTGTATTAAGTCAATTGAAGTAAAACAGCCAATAATGGGGGACCATAGTTCAATAAATTGTTTATTCACAGTTGAAGATAAAAAATGTAATCGTATTGGAAATTCTCCTCTAAAAATAAATCGTAGAAATTATAATAAAGAAGCATCTGTAGCTAAACTGATGTTAGTAAGATGGGATAGATTATTTTTAATACCATCTGTGAATGTAGCGATTCAGGAATTTTCAAAATGGTTCTTAGAAGTGTGTAATGAAATGGCCCCTTGTCGAATATGTATGCAAAGTTAAGTCTCAGGTCCCCTGGGTGTCGGAAAAATTAAAAAGATTAATACGTGGAAAGGAATGTTTATTGAAAAAGGCACGTAAAACCTTAAAAAATGAAGATTGGGAAAAATATAAAAAAGTTAGAAATCATTTGAAATTTCAAATAAAGAAATCAAAGCAAAATTATTTTGAGGAAAAAATTAAACAGACTTCAGATAATAAAGAATATTGGTCTTTAATAAAATTGTTTGAAACCTCACAAACACATAGCCCTCCTATACAAATGTTAAGCAGGGGTGTTTTCCAGAACACAAGGTGTTCAACAAACATCTTAAATGATTATTTTGTGACATTGCCTGATTTAGATTTCACTAATATAGTAATTAATGATGGAGTTAATGAAAATTTGAATATGGTGTGCCGAGGTTTAGGTTTAGGATAATTTCCTGCAAACAGGTAAAGGATAAGGTAAGAAAGTTGAACTCTAAAAAGGCTTTTGGCCTAGATTTTATTGAAAATAGTTTTCTGAAGGATTCTGTACAGGTGATAGCCCCAATATTAACTAAATTGTTTAACTGGACTCTAATTGAAGGTATTTTTCCTGACGTTTGGAAGAATGCAAAAATCATACCTATATATAAAGGAACAGGGGATTCATTTCAACCTACTACTTATAGGCCCATTGCTCTATTGTCCAGGTTATCTAAGATTCTGGAAAGATTAATTCAGGTACAACTTGTTTATCATTTAGAAAAATATTCATTGTTAACAAAACAACAATCAGGCTTTCGTAAGGGGTACTCCACGAGCATTGCACTCACCGATATGGTGGATATTATAGTATCAAAACTGGAGGGAGGCCTTTCGGTGGGTGCGGTGTTCATGGATTAATCCAAAGCCTTTGATACAGTAAACCATGGGCTTTTGGATAAACGACTGGCTGAGACTGGATTAGCTGAGGAGACAGGTAAATGGTTTAGGTCTTATCTTTCAAACAGAACACAGCAAGTTTGTATAAATGGAGTACTATCAGATAAGTTAAGTGTGCAGCGAGGAGTGCCACAGGGTTCCATACTGGGGCCAATATTGTTCTTGATTTATATAAATAATGTTGTGGATTGTGTGAAATAGTCAAATATAAATCTTTATGCAGATAATACTCTCTTAATTGCTAGTGGACGTACTTATAGAGAGATGGAGAAGAATCTGCAGGTAGACTTTATAGGGTTGTGTAATTGGTTGACTAAGTCTGGTTTAATACTTAACAGTAAAAAAACTAAATTTATGGTTTTTGGTAATAAACAAAACCATTTAAATAATAGTAAAGAAATAGTAAATATAAAAACACTACAAAATGAAACATTAATGCAAGTCTCAGAATATAGATACTTGGGGGTATGGATTGATGCATCTTTAAAATTCGAATACCATATATTAGATACCATAATAAAAGTAAATAAAATGTTGGAAGCGTTTAGGCGTTCTGGTTTCTGCATGAATAGACTTATGAGGGAACGGGTTATAAATTAACAAATTCTTCCTGTTTTGGAGTATGGAAATCATATTTATGGTTTGGCAACAAAGAGTTTATCATCAAAAATTGATCAATTATACTATAGGATGGCAAGATTCATAACACAAAAAGATTATAAAACACATCATTGTGATTTACTTAGTGAATTAGGATGGCTTACGCAGGATAGTAAATGTCAGACTACTTGGGCAACCCAAATTTTTAAAGTGGTAAAACAGGAACAACCTAGGTGTCTTTATGATAAATTGCAAATAAAAAGGCATATTTATAACTTAAGAGACATTAATTTAAGGACTTTTGTATTTCCAAGAATCATAAATACATACAGTATAGTAAGTTAATATTTTCTGTAATTGTTAATAGGTTATGGAAGGTCTTGAAACCTGTAATTTGTAACCAAATTAATGATGTGAAAGCACTTTCAACTAGTCTGAAGATAGAACTAAAAGTTTGTTGCGAATGTTATGGATGAGAATTTTAATAGAATTAAGGTGTCTGTATTTAACAATTATATGTTGTACTAGATTGTGAAATGTATGATACTGTGGTAAATTTATTTTGTAATTGAATGGGATTATTGTATCACATTCTGTGAATTATGTTTTGATTCTGTTTATATCCTTAACAGGACCATCTTGAAAATAGGACCATGTCCTAGTGATGTGATATTCCACCTAAACTCCTGTCTAAAGATAAAGGTTTTAACTAAGGAGAAAGCGTGATCGCAATCTGCACTACCATATTCACAGAAATGCTACAGCGTGTCAGTGCCTTGGTGACCAGACTTTCTCAGATTTAGAAACAGATTGTGATCATGCCTCCACTAACTCCTGTAGCTGTAAACACAAAGCTGGAGCACACCAGCCAGAAATACAGCCTCCGTGAAGTGACAAAACAGAGACACCACTACAGTAAAATGAGCCCACTTGCAAATGTGTAAGTAGAGGTGTTCAATGGGTTTATGAATTTTTTTTTTCACATTCTCTTTGCTGAAACACTCCCTCAACCACTTTGCTGCATTACTTGTACTATGTACATCATGATTAGTACTAGGGATGCTAGGAAAAAAACTTTTACTCTGTAACACGCCCCCAAGGGGCATTCTTACTGAATTCTGATGCATTATCCTTCAGTGGGCAGTCTTCTGAAGCAGGGGAAAAAACATTGCGTCTACCACCTGTGTTGTGAAATGCCCCCAAGGGGCATTCTTACTAAGACCACTACCAGGGATGAAAACAAATGTTCCCAGTGGCACACGCATGCTCCACACATGTTCATGTTTCTTAAGTAGGCAGGTGCGTCTGAAGACCCATTCAACCTTTTCAGGAGGGGTCATGTCTGCCATCAGACACGACACTGGCGCAATCCCACGGCCTGAAATGAACAATGAAGATTGAAGCTGTAGCTAAGAGCCCTGTCCCCAAAACCAAGACACATGTCGGGTCATTTTTAGGGCTAGCTGGCTATCATCGTAGATTTGTTCCCAACTTCGCCGAGTTAGCTACTCCTCTCACAGAACTCACGAAAAAAAATGCACCCCAGAGTGTGATTAAGCTTACTGGGTCATTAAGGCTGCATTATGTTCAGCCCGTTTTAGGATGCCCAGACTTTGAGAAACAATTTTTGTTACAGACTGATGCATCATAGGGAGGCCTAGGTGCAGTCTTGAGTCAGCATATAGATGGGAAAGAACATCCTATTCTATACACAAGTAGAAAATTTGCATGAGAGAGAGAAAAGGTATTCCACCATTGAAAAGGAATGCCTTGAGGCAAAGTGGGCCATGGAGTCCCGTAAGTTTTACTTACTAAGAGCTGACTTTGTACTTGTAACCAATCACAATCCTCTCTGTTGGCTTAACCAAATGAAGGATAAAAATTCTAGAATCACACGGTGGTACCTGGCATTACAGCCATTTAATTTTAAAGTGATGCACAAATCTGGGAAAGGGAATGTCAATGCTGATTCTCTGTCTAGATATGGATCAGGAACTGTGAATTCCGAAGGTTAAAAAAAAAAAATCTCTGCGTTTAAATTTCTTTGTTTGCTATGCTGCATATGCACAGAACCGTAAATGTTATATGCTTATTTTAGATGGATTACTAGAAAGTTTTGGAAACCTGTTTTTGTAAAACAGGTGCCCTCTTAAAGAGGGGGGTATGTTACAGGGTTGAATAAGGTCCTGTCCAATTTGTTATGCAGAAAGAGTTTAAGTGCAAGAATCTGTTCTATTCTCTCCTTTTCGGTCCTTCTCTGTCTGGTTGCGCAACCACATTTTCTCGTGATACCTACGATTTGATCACCCTGACGGTCTTGCAATTTTCTGTCTCTCGCCCCTCACTTGCTGTTCTGTCTCCCCACCCTTACATAGCTGCAGGTATAAAAATATATGTGAATCTTTTTGTGAAAATTAAATTGATACTGGGATCCCTTTGTTTAAAACTATATAGTTATATTGCTGAAATTATTGCAAAGCTAAAACCGTATATAGTTACACTGCTGAAATGATTGCAAAGCTATTTGGAACTCAAGGGGATAACCTGAGACTCAATTTTTAAGCCTTTTGCAGAAGATATAAATGAGAGGTCAGTTCTGGGTCACACTGTTCTTTTTGCTGCACCTGCTGGAACTGACAAGAATATTGGAAACTTACAAGAACACTGTGCGAGAAGCACGCGGCTTTTCTTAATGAGCTCCTGTACAGACTTATAAAAAGGAGCTGATATGTTTTGCAAGACAGACAGAGACTGAGAGACACAGATTGGAAATTGAGAACAAACCCAGATGGACTTTCTCTGTTTATACTGCCTTTGTAAATAGTTATACCGAACAATTTTATTTTTTTACTTTACTTTTTAATAACAAAACACTTATTTCGAATTTTACAACTGCTCCTGGTTTTACTATGCTTCCTGACCTGTGCCTCAACGACAAGTGAGAAAAGTTGTTTAAGCAGGTATGTTCCCCCCTGCTAATGAAGTACAGTATGACAACAAAAAGAAAAAAAATACCATAGTAATCTTGTTCTTCCAAGTGATACTCAGGTATTCACAACTTTATGCAGTCAGCCTTCTAAGTAGACCTGCCAGAGAGAATTTGGAACATATGCAAATGGTGGAATCTTTTGCATGAGCCACTTTTCAAATGCTGCCTTACACTAACTGCCTTTGTTCTAAACCCCTCAGATTTCCTGGAAGCCTGAAAAGACAGGCCCATGGGGACCAAGTGTAATAATGATAATTACAATAATAGTAATAATAACACTATTAATCATAGTAATAATAATAGAGGGACTTCCTTAACACCCAAAAAAATGGGCCTCCAACCGGAGGGCATAACATGAAAGGATACCCTTGAATGTCCAAATCACCTGAAAAGGGGAAGGGACAACAATAGTGATCACCATCACAACATGTGTGCCAGAAATAGCATTTATACTCCTGATAGCACAGTATTCAGGAGTGCAGAGGCCAAAGGTTCCAGAAGGGGAGGCAGGGTGGGAAAGTTATGAATACCAGAGTATCACTTGGAAGAAACAAGATTACTAATGCAAGTAATTTTTTCTTCTCACCCCAGTAATACTCAGGTATTCATAACTTTATTCGGACTACTAAGCAGTACCTACGGAGGTGGGCACAGAACCTTATTTTGGGAACAGACTTTGCAGGATTCTGTGCCAAACCTGGCATCACCACTGGAGAAAATATCCGGACTGTAATGCTTTGTAAAGGTGTGTACGGTTTTCCAGGTAGCTGCTTTACAGATGTCCACCAGGGGAACATCCCCGACAGCTGCTATAGTAGCAGCTGTGCCCCATGTGGACTGGGACCTCAACCCTGTTGGGGCTCCTTTCAAGCCTTAGAATAACAGAAACTGAAAAAGCTGTACTATCCAGTGAGAAATTGATCTTTTTGATGCTGGGTTACCTTTTCCCACATTCTCATAGGTCAGGAACAGCTGTTTTCTGTCCTGCCTATGGATTTCAATGGTTGTCAAGTAATAGCTAAAAGCTCCTTTGACATCCCGATCATAAAGATTCTTTTCACCAGAACTAAAGTGTTCAGTAAAAAAGATAGATAAGATGGGTGGACTGTAGGCCCTTTTCTGCCAACGCTATCGATGTATTTATGTACAATGGTTTTATTCAAATAGGAATCAGAAGTCATTTAAAAGAGAAACTTCTTACTTGTTCCCAGAATAATGTCTCTGTGGAATGAAATGTGGTCCTGTTCAATGCAGTGAGACTTGAGGCCACTGATTCTTGTGGCAGAAATCATTACCATAAGGAAAAAAGTATATCTATACTTTTTTTTTTTTTAGATATTTCAAATAAGCTGAAAACAGGCTCAAAAAGAGGGACCCATGAGCCTAGCTATGCACCCATCTAGGTCGCACGCTGGCACTGGTTCCCTGTTGGGGGTTTAAAATGGACAAGGCCTTTAAAGAACCCTTTGAAGATAGGATCTGAGGCTTGAAAAAACATGCTGTCCAACTGAGAAGTAAACAGATACCGAGACCACATGGACCTTTAAGGTACTGGTCTGCAAGCCCAGTGAAAGCAAACAGGTAAAATAGTCCAGCACAGCTGGAACACCAGTCTGGTCTGATATGTGCCAGGCCCTAAAAAAACCTCTTTGAGGCTAGGATCTGGGGCCATTAAAACATTTTGTCCAGCTAATATGCAAGCAGATACTGCAACTAGGTAGAATTTGAGGATGCTGGATTGCAAGTCCAATGAATATAAATAGGTAAGTTAGTCAAGCACTGCTTGACCCCAGCATGTGCTGGAAACCGTTTTCTGGTTGAACACCAGTAGTGAACCTTTTCCCTTTTGAAACATACAGTTTCCTAATGGAGGGCTTCCTGTAACCACATACAATGGTCTAGACACTGTGAAAAAAAATGCAAGGCTGCATACTGTACAGTAGGCCCCCCAAGAGGCATGACTTGGGCCTGAGTGACCCAAGGTTTGTGTACAGAAGCCTCCTGGTTAGAGGTTAGCAGGCTGTGCCTCTGAGAAAAGGTATATTGGTTTGGAACCAGACATGGAAAGTAGCAGAGAGAACCATGTCTGCCTGGCCCAGTCTGGCGTTATCAAGAGCACCGATGCTGGCTGGGACCGGAGCTTGAAAAATGCATTGTATGCCAAAGGGAAGGAAGGAAAGCATACAGATGCTTCCCTGGCCAACTCAGAACCAGGGAATCCAGGGGGATTGGTCCCAGATCTGACTGACTTAGTACTGTGGCAGGTGGTGGTTGTGGTGGGGATGCAAACAAGTCTACCTCTGGTATGCCCCACCTCCTGAAGATAACCTGCACCACCTGACTATTCAAGGCCCATTTCTGATGGGACCGGTTGATCTGAGTCAAGGTATCTGCCAAAGCAGTGTCCCTACCTGGCAAACGAACATCCTGTAGGGACCCATGGACCGTGCTAGACTCCATATTTTCAAAAGTCCTCAGCAGGGAGGCTTAACCTTGTCCCTCCCTATTTATGGATGTAATACATTGTGGTGGTATTGTCTGTTCTGACCCGTACCACCTTTATAGTCGTTGTGTGAAGACCTTTAGCGCAGTAACACTACTCTTAGCCCCTGCAGGTTTACGTGCAGGAGTAACTCTGCACTTGACCATGTGTCTTGGGTGGTGTGAACCTCCAGAGTGGCGCTCCACTCTAGTAGGGATGTATCTGTTGTCAGACAACGGATAGGGGCTCTTCCTGAAAAAGAAGAAGTCCCTCCCTTAGAGTGGTTCCCTCTTTTCCTCCACTGGAGGCCTGTAACAATGTCCTTGTTACTAGAATTAGTTTTAAAAGAGGGTCCCGTCTCTGACACCACTGAGCCATGAGGTGACACTGAATGGCCCTGATCTGTAACCTGGATTCCAAGACTGTGCCAGTGGCAGATGCCATGTGGCCAACAGCTGAAGAAAACTGTTTTGCAGTTTTTGGTTCATTCCGCCTAAATGAGCCCGCTATTAGTGGAATACTTCTTGCCCTGCGTAGGGGCAGGTAGACCTTGCCTTGCAGGGTATTTCGCTCTGCTCCTATGAATTGGAGTGTCTGAGCAGGCTGAAGGTCAGACTTTCTTTAGATTTATTAAGGACCCTAGAGAGTCCAGGAGACCCCAGGTGAGTTGCAGACTCACTTACTGGAGTGATTCTACTACCTTGAGCCAGTCATCTAGATATGGGGAAACTGTGACACCTTATCTTTGAAGGTGATCCAACCACTGTGTGCACTCCTAGGGAGTGACCTAATGAGAGTCTGAACCTGAAGTACTTTCTGTGAGAAACCCTTATGGAAGTGTGGAAATAATTTAAGTACAGTAATGCCAGGAACCCTTTAGGTTTTTCCTGGGGTTTGACATGCTTTGTCTTTTTGGTTTTCGTGGAGTGGACCGGAGAGACAGCCAGACCACTCACCCCCCCCCCTTGAAAAATCTTAATCACCCTTCTCGGGTGTGTAAGTAAGAGACAACAGTTTCACACGCAGACTTGGAGGGTGCTGGCTGGTCAGAGTCTGAAGGTTTTTGCAACCTTTCTAGTCCTTTTTCCACTGTTGTTAGTGGAAGGAATTTGAGTTCAGAGACGATCACTGACTTACGATATCCAGGACCACTTGTCAGTGGTGCCAGAAATACCCCTGCTCTGGGTACTGCTGATACTGAGGTGCAGCCCCAGCCTGATAGAAAAAAGGAAGCTTGCTGTGGTGTGTGTGTGTGTGTGTATGTATATCTCCACCTTTTTCATGTAAGCCTTTATCTTTCTCCAAAAAGGAATTACCCTTGACTAAAAAGTCTACAACCTTGGTTTGGGTATCCTGATTGAGGTAACCTCCTCTGAACCACTGTACTTGCCATCCATCCGGCAGCAGTCACTTGAACTGTTATTTGGCTGCTCCCAAACCAAATGTAGCTGCTTCAGCTAGATTATCTGACAGGGGAGTCTGGGCCTTGGTTGACATAGCAGGGGCTGACTACCATAGTGACTTTGGTATTGACACAGGCTTGAAAAATCGGTGCCTGCCTGATGGCCAAGGAATCAAATAAATATCCCTTTTTAAGACATGTTGTAATTTTTCCTGGAATCCTTGTTAAGAGGATAGGATGCCAGGGGTATCTTTGCCTCGTCACAGGCTGTCACTTTAACCACTCTTTGGTGGACCGGTTGGGGGAATAAATTTCACTTCCCTCCCTGTCCAGCTGATACTTCTTAAACACCCTCTTATCCAGAGGGGGAACAGAGCTTGGAGTTTGTAAAATCTTTAAAGCATCTTCCCTGAAGAATTTTATTCACAAGAATGGGAAGCTTTTAGTGGGTGTTAGCCCAATCTTTCTTGCCAATGTGAAGAATGAAGAATAATCCTCAGATGTTCTGTGGGAACAGAAACTCATGTTCAGAGGAAACCTCAGATTCAATAGGTTCGCCTCCATTTCATAATAATTACATATTCTTCCTTTTAAATATTAGGAAGACTGCTTTGCAAAAGTCTGCTGCTGAGAGACAGACAACCCTTGTAAGCCTAAAAGTGTTTTCTTTAGCCGTTCCAGGCATTTCTCCACTTTTTCCCCCAGGAAAGTTTACAAATTTCACAATATTCATTTAGGTGATCATAGCCAATAGAAGCAACACACAACTACTGTGCCTACTTGTCTTGGCAAATACTCTGAAGGAGTTGGCAGGCTTTATAGCAGGCACATAAGACCCCAAAATGCTGTCAGCAGGGGTTTTTCTGTGTGCTTAGTTTTCTTCAATTTCACTGAGTGAACCAGGATGTCAGCCGGTTTAACAAGTCTCTTAAAAACTGCTTACATGCCCATCTCAGGATAGCAGTTACAGTATTTGTTGTGGAATCACTCACAGTAACTCAGGGTATCAGCTGGTTAGAGCTCAAGGGACCCTTAGGTGATGAAAGTTTTTTTTTAGCTTATCCAGGCATTTCATTAGTTTTTTCAGGACATGTAACGCAGATTTCACTCTGCTTTTAAATGTTGATGTCCAGATAAGCAAAACAAGGGAATGTTTGCCTTAAAATTTCACCACACTGAATACAATGATTTGAAACCGGGATTCTTCTAGGGTTTTTAGGACATTTTCACTGTAAAACCAATAACAGTAACAACCGCTAAAAAATATTTTAATTTAAAGTTTATTTAGTAGTTGCGGTCGGTTCCGGAACCGACTGGGACCCAGGAACCGAGATAAAATGAACCAAGGCTATCGGTTCAGTAACCGGTATTAGTGGTTCTAAAAACAAGCTCATTTAATAAAATTAAACACAATTAATGATTTTTTTTTTAAATCAGAAAACTCCAATAAATATAAAATAAACCTCGGTTTGACCCTGGTTATACTGAACTGGGAGAAACCGAGAAAACTTCCAATTTAAACACTAAAACTACAGGTTTACCTAAAATTACAAAAAGTAAAAGGCAGCGTAAATGTAAAGAATACTTGTAATATTTTATAAGGTTTCTCATGTCAGAACAAAAGATGACAAGGAGAGGATCTCTGAGCATCTAGTCTTGACAGGCAGAGAGAAATCTGACAGGTTTAGAACAAAGGCAGTTAGTATAAGGCAGCATTTGAAAAGTGGCTCATGCAAAATATTCCATCATTTGCATATGTTCCAAATTCTCTCTGGGCAGTTCTACTTAGAAGGCTGACTGGATAAAGTTATGAATACCCAAGTATTACTGGGGTGAGAAATACAGGTTACTCACCTGTAACAGTAGTTCTAGGAATGGTATATGTTGTTCATCCACACTGTCTGGCAGGTTCCTTGCCGCTTTAAATCTTGGCCGAAGGTCTTCAAGCTGGCTCCTCCCACCCACCCGGATGGTAAAACTCTGGCCCGCCTATGACGCCAGATCTAGCCCGCTGGAAGCCAGGTTATGCGTCAAGTTGAGAGTAGGATGAATAACATATACCATTCCTAGAAATCCTGTTACAGGTGAGTAAAACAGGTTACTCACCTGTAACAGTAGTTCTAGAGTGGTATATGTTGTTCATCCACACTGTCTGGCATTGTCCTTTCCCCTTTAAATCTTGCCGGAAGTCTTCAAGCTGGCTCCTCCCACCCACCCGGTGGTAAATACCTTGGCTCCGCCCCATGACGCCAGATCTAGCCCGCTGGAAGCCGGTTGTGCACCTTGCCGGGAGGATAGGAGGCAGGGATGAACAATATATACCACCCTAGAACTACTGTTACAGGTGAGTAACCTGTTTTTCTAGGAGCGTGATATGTTGTTCATCCACACTGTCTGGCAGACTCCTAGCAGTTCTTCGGGAGGAGGGAGGCAAGGCGCACACCCACCACTTGTGAAACAGAGATTGGAGAACCGAGGCCCCAAAACCAGCATCACGTCGTGACTCAAGGTCGATGTGGTAATGGGTAATAAAGGTGTTTGCTGACTTTCAGGTAGCAGCCCGACAGATTTCCTGGATAGGGATGTCTCTGGAAGCAGCCACCGAAGCAGCAGTATGGCGGGTAGAATGAGCCCTTATCCCCTTGGGAGGCTCCTCGCCCGCCAATTCATAACACAGACTTATGCATGATGTAATCCATCTTGCAATAGTCCACTTGGCTGCAGCTCTGCCAGAAGCGGCTTCAGCGTAGGTGACAAACAGCTGGCGAACCTCTCCCCGAATTTCCGCCATCCTCTCCTTATAGTAGGAGAGAGCACGCCTGAGGTCCACAGTATGGAGTCTGTACTCGGCATCCGAGATGTAGTTAGGGTAATATACCGGCAGAGTCAACACCTGGTTGAGGTGAAACTCTGACACCACCTTCGGAAGGAATTTCGGGTGGGGGCACAGGACAACTTCGTCCCTGTAAAGGCCAGATAAGGGAGCCCACCGGAAGCGCCTGAGCTCCCCGTCCTTCTGGCTGACGTGATAGCCACCAGGAAGGCTGAGTCTTTCCACGACAAGTGTGAGAGCTCACACTTGTGCATGGGTTTGAATGGCTTGCCCATGACCTTGCCAAAACCAGCAAAAGATCCCATGGAGGTGGAGGTTCAGGCACCGAGGGGATATGTGATCCAGGCCTTGAAAAGCGCCCGATCACCGCCTCCTGAGCCAACGCCGGCTGACATGCCCGCGCCTGTAAGCAGAGATGGCTGCCAGGTGCACCCTAAGGGTTGATGATCAAGACCCCTTTGGAGAGGGACCAAAGGTAGTCCAGAATGTTAGCCACAGAGCAGTGATAAGGGGTCCAGGCTTTTCTATGACACCAAATGGAAAATCTTTTCCATTTGAAGGCATAACATTTCCTGGTCGATTCTTTTCGAGATGCTTCCACCACGGTGTAGACATCCTCAGAAAGACCCAAAGCCTGGAACTCTAGCGCGCCAGGAACCAGGCTGTGAGGTGCAGGATTGAAGGTCCGAGTGGGAAGACCTTCCCTGGTTCAGCGATATCAGGTCCAGGCATGCACAGCCGCCCGGGGCCCTGCAGCTGAGGCTGAGGAGATCTGGATACCAGAACTGGCGTGGCCAATCTTGGGGCTACCAGAATCACCTTTCGCCATGTCCCTCCCTCACCTTGAGTAACACCTTGTGGATCAAGGGAAATGGAGGAAGGCGAGAGAGGCCTGGGATCCACGGCCCCAGAAGGCATCCCCCGCAGTGAACCCCCGCTTGAGGGGGCGGCATGGTACAGCCTCAGCTTGGTGTTCTCCCTGGAGGTAAGCAGGTCCACCAATGGTTTGCCCCCAATGGGAGAACAGGTCGAAGCTACCTTCTGGATGGAGAGATCACTGTGGGATGTCTGCCCATGCAGCTGAGCCGCATCCGCTCAGTTGGTTCGCCGACTCCTGCCACATGGATGGCTAGGAGATCTCGCCTCCAGCTGGCTGGATGAAGGTCCAGATCCGGAGCGCCTGCAGCAGGCAGACGAGTGCAGGCATGCATTTGTTGAGGTAGTACATGGTCGTAGTATTGTCCGCTCTGGACTTGAACTATTTGGACCCCTGGAGCTGAGGAGCCGAAGCTGACAGGGCCAGTCTGACTGCCTCTGAGCTCCAGCAGGTTGATGTGGCATCAGGACTCCTCGAGGGTCCAGAACCCGTGGCTGTGTTGTCCCCCATGTGGGCTCCCCAGCCCATGAGAGAGCGCTAGTCGTAGAGATGACCGCCGGCTCGACAAATGGGACTCTCCTTGGAAAATGACTCGGGACGGTCCACCATTGGAGAGCCGCCCACATCCTCTGGTAACTGTGATCAGCTGGTCGAAGAGACCCTGACGCTGAGACCACTGGGCTGCCAGCTCCCATTGAAGGGGGCGATGTGCAGTCTGGCCCAGCGGACACTGAAGTGCAAGCCATGTAATACAGGAGGCGAGGGGAAGTACCGGCAGGGATGCAAGTGCCCAACCAGAAATGATTGGGCAAAGGAGGAAAGAACTTCCACCCCTGCCTACCAGGAGCTGCACGGCTTGGATGAGGAGTCAAGCTCTGCCCCCGATGAAGCCCATCACCTGGAGAAGGTATCGAGTTCTGACTTGGCCTTGTTGATCAGAAGGCCCAAGTGAGAGCAGGTTCGAGGGTCAGGTCCCTGGACCTCTCCACCTCCTGAAGGGAGGAACCAGCCAGGAGCCAGTTGTCTAGATAGGGTAAATACGAACCCCTTGACGCCGTGAGATGGGCTGCGACCCCAGGTGAGCTGTGACTCACTTACTGGAGTGATTCTACTACCTGAGCCAGTCATCTGTATGGGGAACTGTGACCTTTTCTTTTGAAGGTGATCCACCACTGTGCACCCTAGGAGTGCCAATGAGTCTGAACCAAGACTTTCTGAGAAACCCTTATGGAAGTGTGGAAATAATTTGGTACAGTAATGCCAGAACCCTTTTGGTTTTCCTGGGTTTGACATGCTTTTCTTTTTGCTCGTGGAGTGGACCGGAGAGACAGCCTGACCACTCACCCCTAAAAATCTAATCACTCTTCTGGTGTGGGCAGAGACAACAGTTTCACACGAGACTTGAGGTTATTGTCAGAGCGAAGGTTTTTCAACCTTTCAGTCCTTTTTCCACTGTTGTTAGTGGAAGAATCATTCAGAGACCATCGACTTAGATATCCAGGACCACTTGTCGTGGTGCCAGAAAATTGCTCTGGGTACTGTTGATACTGGGCAGCCTGAGCCTGATAGAAAAAGGAAGCTTGCTGTGGTGTGTGTGTATGTATATTCCACTTTTTCATGTAAGCCTTTATCTTCAAAAGGAATTACCTTGACTAAAAGTCTACCTGGTTTGGTATCTGATTGAGGTAACTTCCTCTGAACCACTGTGTTCAAGTATCCATCCGCAGCAGTCATTGAACGTTATTTGGCTGTTCTAAACCAAATGTAGCTGTTCAGTTAGATTATCGACAGAGTTTGCCTTTGGTTGATATAGCAGGCTGGTCACCATAGTGACTTTGGTATTGATACAGGCTTGAAAATGTGTCGCTGATGGCCAAGGAATCAAACAATATCCTTTAAGACATGTTGTAATTTTTCTGAACTTTGTTAAGATATGATGCCAGTATCTTTGCCTGGCCACAGGCTGTCACTTTAACCACTTTTGTGGACTGTTGAATAAATTTTTCCTCCTGTCCAGTTGATACTTAAACACTTTTATCCAGAGGGGAATAGAGCTTGGAGTTTGTAAAACTTTTCCATCTTCCCTGAAGAATTTTATTCACAAGAATGGAAGCTTATGGGTGTGGTTCAATTTTCTTGCAATGAAGAATGAAGAATAATCTCGATGTTCTGAATAGAACTATGTTCAGAGGAAACCTCAGATTCAATAGGTCTTTCCATTTCATAATTACATATTCTTCCTTTTAATATTAGGAAGACTGTTTAAAAGTCGTTGTTGAGAGACAGACAACCTTGTGTTTAAAAGTGTTTTCTTTAGTCTCCTAGTATTTCTCCACTTTTCCAGGAAAGTTTACACCATAATATTCATTTAGGTGATATAGCTAATAGAAGCAACACACAACTACTGTGCCTACTTGTCTTGGCAAATACTCATGAGTTGGCAGGTTTTAGCAGGGAACATAAGACCCCAAATGCTGTGGGTTTTTCTGTGCTTAGTTTTCTTCAATTTCACTGAGTGAACCAGGTCAGTTTAATGTCTTAAAACTGCTTACATGCCCATCTTAGATAGCAGTTACAGTATTTGTTGTGAATCATTACAGTAACTTGTGGTATCAGCTGTTAGAGCTCATGGGACTTTAGGGATGAAAGTTTTTTAGCTTATCCAGGCATTTCATTAGTTTTCAGGACATGTAACTAGATTTTCACTCTGCTTTAAATGTTGATGTCCAGATAAGCAAAACAAGGGAATGTTTGCCTTAAAATTTCACCACACTGAATACAATGATTTGAAACCGGATTCTTCTAGGGTTTTTAGACATTTTCACTGTAAAACCGCACAACAGTAACAACCGCTAAAAAATATTTTAATTTAAAGTTTATTTAGTAGTCGGTCGGTTCCGAACCGACTGGGTCCAGGAACCTAGATAAATGAACCAAGGCTATCTGGTTCAGTAACCGCATTAGTGGTTCTAAAAACAAGCTCATTTAATAAAATTAAACACAATTAATGATTTTTTTTAAATCAGAAACCCAATAAATATATAAAATAAACCCTCGTTTGACCCTGGTTATACTGAACTGGGAGAAACCGAGAAAACTTCCAATTTAAAACACTGAAACTACAGGTTTACCTAAAATTACAAAAAGTAAAAGGCAGCTTTTGTAAAGAATACTTGTAATATTTTATACAGTTTCTCATGTCAGAACAAAAGATGACAAGGAGAGATCTCTATGTTTAGTTTTTATTGCAGAGAGAAATCTGACAGGTTTAGAACAAAGGCAGTTAGTATAAGGCAGCATTTGAAAAGTGACTATGCAAAATATCTCCATCATTTGCATATGTTCCAAATTCTCTGGCAGTTCTACTTAGAAGGCTGACTGTATAAAGTTATGAATACCCAAGCACATTGGGGTGAGAAATACAGGTTACCACCTGTAGCAGTAGTTCTAGGAATGGTATATGTTGTTCATCCACACCGTCTGGCAGGTTCTTGCCGCTTAAATCTTGCCGAAGGTCTTCAAGCTGTTCCTCCCACCCCATTCGGGATGGTAAAACTCTTGGCTCGCCTCATGACGCCAGATGTAGCTTCCAGCTGGCTGCGGCTAGGCGAAGTCGAGAATGGTGTGATGAACAACATATACCATCTTGTAAAACCTGTTACAGGTGAGTAAAACAGGTTACTCACCTGTAACAGTAGTTCTAGAGTGGTATATGTTGTTCATCCACACCATCTGGCATTGTCCTTTTCCCTTTAAATCTTGCCGTGAAGTCTTCTTGCTGGTCTTCACCCACCCGGTGGTAAATACCTGGTCTACCACGACGCCCAGATTCTAGTTCCTGCTAGCCAGGCTGTGCACCCGGTCGGGAGGATGTGGGTAGGTGCGTGTGGATTAATAATATACCACTCTAGAACTACTGTTACAGGTGAGTAACCCTGTTTTCTAGGAGCGTGGATATGTTGTTCATCCACACTGTCTGGCAGACTCTAGCAGTTCTTCGGGAGGAGGGAGGCGAGACACCCACCACTTGTGAAACAGAGATTGAGAACCGAGGTCTCAAACCAGAGCATCACGTCGTGACTCAAGGTCGATGTGGTAATGGTAATAAAGGTGTTTGCTGACTCTCAGGTAGCAGCCCACAGATTTCCTGGATAGGGATGTCTCTAGCAGCCACCTGGCAGCAGTATGGCGGTAGAATGAGCCCTTATCCCTTGGGAGGCCTCGCCTGACTAATTCATAACACAGACTTATGCATGATGTAATCCATCTTGCAATAGTCCACTTGGCTGCAGCTCTGCCAGAAGCTGCTTCAGCGTAGGGTGGACACACAGCTGACGAACCTCTCTCCGACTTGCTGCCATCCTCTCTTATAGTAGTAGAGAGCAGGCCTGAGGTCCACAGTATGGAGTCTGTACTCGCATCCGGGATGTAGTTAGGGTAATATACCGCAGAGTCAACACCTGGCTGAGGTGGAAACTGACACCACCTTCGAAGGAATTTCGTGGGCACAGGACAACTTCTCCCCTGTAAAGGGCCAGATAAGGAGTCCACCGAAGCCTTGGAGCTCCCTGTCCTTCTGGCTGGACGGATAGCCACCAGGAAGGCAGTTCTCACGGCTAAGTGTGAGATTTCACCAGTACGGGTTTGAATGGTTTGCCCATGACCTTTGCCAAACCAGCAAAGATCCATGGAGGTGGAGGTTCAGGCACCGAGGGGATAGTGATCCAGGCCTTGAAAAGCTACCGATCACCGCCTCCTGAGCCAACGTCGTCTGACATGCCCGCCCGTAAGCAGAGATGGCTGTCAGGTACTCTATGTTGATGACCAAGACCCTTTGAGAGGGACCAAAGGTAGTCCAGAATGTTAGCCACAGAGCAGGACTAAGGGGTCCAGGCTTCTGATGACACCAAATGGAAAATCTTTTCCATTTGAAGGCAATACTTCTGGTCGATTCTTTTCGAGATGCTTCCACCACGGTGTAGATATCCTCAGAAAGACCCAAAGCCTGGAACTCTAGCCGCTCAGGAACCAGGGCTGTGAGGTGCAGGGATTGAAGGTCCGTGGGAAGACCTTCCCCTGGTTCACAGCTTTATCAGGTCCAGGCGTGTACACAGCCTCCGGGGCCCTGCAGCTGAGGCTGAGGAGATCTGATACCAGAACTGGCGTGCAATCTGGGGCTACTAGGAATCACTCGCCATGTCCTCCTCACCTTGATAACACCTTGTGGGATCAAGGGAAATGGAGGGAAGATGTGAAGAGGCCTGGGATCCACGGCTCGGTAGCATCCCCTGCAGTGAACTCCTGGCCAGAGGGGCGTGGCATGGTACAGCTCTCAGCTTGGTGTTCTCCTGGAGGTAAGCAGGTCCACCAATGGTTTGCCCCAATGGGAGAACAGGTCGTAAGCTACCTCTGGATGGAGAGATCACTCGTGGGATGTCTGGCCTATGCAGCTGAGCGCATCCGCCAGTTGGTTCGCGACTCCTGCCACATGGATGGCTAGGAGATCCGCCTCCAGCTGGCTGATGAAGGTCCAGATCCGGAGCGCCTCCTTGCACAGCAGACGAGAGTGCGTGCTGCCATTTGTTGAGGTAGTACATGGTCGTAGTATTGTCCGTCTGGACTTGAACCACTTGACCCCGGAGCTGAGGAGCGAAAGCTGACAGGGCCAGTCTGACTGCTCTGAGCTCCAGCAGGTTGATGTGGCATCAGGACTCCTCGAGGGTCCAGAACCCGTGGGCTGTGTTGTCCCCCATGTGGGCTCCCCAGCCCATGAGAGAGGCGTCAGTCGTAAAGATGACCGTCGGCTCGGGGCGGACAAATGGGACTCCTCCTTGCAAATGACTCGGGACGGTCCACCATTGGAGAGCGTCCCACATCCTCTGGGTAACTGTGATCAGCTGGTCGAAGAGACCCTGACGCTGAGACCACTGGGCGGCCAGCTCCCATTGAAGGGGGCGCATGTGCAGTCTGGCCCAGCGACTACTGAAGTGCAAGCCGCCATGTAATACAGGAGGCGAGGAGCTACGGATGCAGTGCCCAACCAGAAATGATTGGGCAAAGGAGGAAAGAACTCCACCCTGCCTCGCCAGGAGTTGCGTGCTCTGGCTTGACAGGAGTCAAGTTTGCCCGATGAAGCCCAATTAGAGAAGGTACGAGTTCTGACTTGGCCTTGTTGATCAGAAGGCCCAAGTGAGAGCAGGTTCGGAGGGTCAGGTCCCTGACCTTCCACCTCCTGAAGGGAGGAACCAGCCAGAGCCAGTTGTTCAGATAGGGTAACACGTAACCCTTGACGCCAGATGGCTGCCAACATCGCGATGTATTTGGTGAAGACCACTTTGGGGTCAGGACAGGGCCGAACGGCATGGCTCTGAACTCGCATAGGTCCCTTCGACCCTGAAGTGGAGGAACCGCTGATGGGACGGACAGGATTGGGACGTGGTAAAAGCGTCCTGAAGATCCAGTGTACAGAACCACATGTTTTGCTCCAGGATGGTATGATCTGGTTCAGAGTTACCATCCGAGGTGCAGACCCAGATACCAATTTGGTCGGAGATCTAGAATGGGGCATCAACCCCGGGGTCCGCTTGGGCACAAGGAAATACCTGGAGACGGATGCCTGGGTTGAAGGAGGATCTGCATGGGGCACTGCCTCCTTGAGGAGGAGTTGGCCAATGTCGCCCTGAAGGGCGACTGGGTGCCAACGGAGTCTTTCTCCTGTGGGGCACGGACTGCCGGAGGGTACTGCTCGAACTCTAGGGTGATTCTGCCCGACCACTTCCAGAATCCACCTGTCCCAAGTGATACCGGACCAGGCAGAAAGGAAGTGGCGGATGCCCCCCCACGGAAGACCCAGAACTGGCGTGATGGGCACGGGGAGGCCACCCCGACCCGCCACTGGTGTAGCTTAGAGAAGGAGGAGGCACCTGACCAGCACCTCGGCCTTTGGCGGGTTGCTGGGGACCTTGGCTTGGGCCTAGGCACTGTTTTTCTGAGCCTGCTGCTGTTGCTGACCCCTGAAGGAGGGCTGTCTGACCGCAGCGGAAAATGCTGAAAGGGCTTCTTCTTGCGCTTCTGCTGGTTGTTGCCTGAAGAACCCTTAGCAGAGGTGGCATCTAAGGTGGCATTAGACTGCTCAATGCTCTGAAGATGACCTGCCACTCCCGGACCGAAGAGGTCGGTGCCAAGGAAGGGCACGTCAGCTAGCTTGTGCTGAGTATCCGCAGGAAAGGAGGATAACCTCAGCCAAGCCCTGCGGCGAGAGGCTACCGCTGCCGCTAGTGAACGGGCACAAGAATCACCAATGTCCAGAGCTGTCTGGAGCTGTTTGGCAACAGCCCGGCCCTGGTCCCGGACCTGCTTGACCGTGGTCTGCACGTCTGCTGGGAGGTGAGGAAGAACTTCATCCAGCGACCCCAAAAGGGCATGAGAGAAGTGTGCCATGATCACTGCTGAGCTTGCCTGACGAAGACCCAAGGATGATGCCGTGTAAACCATCCGGGCCGAGTGGTCCATAAGTTTGGACTCCATGTCCAGAGGGCAGTCAACATCCGCAGAGCTGCCCGTTCGCCTGAATACTGAGGCAGTCACAAGGCTTTCTGCCGAGGGGTGCTCAGTAAAGCCCGCCAAGGACCCTATGGGCATTAAGTACTTGCGGGCCATGCGGGCAGATGGAGCCGGGCAGGAGGCTGGACGCTGCCAGAGTTCCAGAGCCGGGCCAACTATGGCTGCCACTGAAGGCTCTCCATCGGGGTATCTCTTGAGAATAGTCCGTGAGGAGGATATTTTGCCTTCTGAATAGCTGCAAAGGCATCCTTGTAATTCTGAAAATGAGTCTAAGGATGCCCTGGAAGGAGGAAGGCCCTTCTTCTAAGCGTGACATCACAGCTCATCATGAGAATGAAGGCCGGTGTTATCCAATCCGAGGAGTCCAGATACAAAGGCTTCCCACCTAAATCCCCCTCGATGCGCCTAGGGCGATCAGGAGTGACGTAAAAGACAGCCTGTGGGGAAGGCCCGAAGACTGTCGGTCCTCCTTAGAGGGAACCCTTCCCAGGGGCTGTTTTGGTGGTGGTTCCACCAAAATTGGTGGGGAGCCTGTAACCGGCCGAGCTGAAAGACGCACGGGGTCCGTCAGAGGGTGAACCGGAGCCCTAGGAACCGGGCAGTTTGTGTCGGTCAAGAGGCTGAGGCAAGAGCCGGAACTGCCGCGGGTAGCCGCTTCTGGCCTGTTAGCAGCAGTTGCTGCCACATAAGGTCCTCATAGCGTCGACGGAGTTTCCGTCGAAGCCTCTCCTCATCAGAGGAGGATGAGGAATGGTGTCGGCGCCTCTTTCGGGAGTGTTTATGGCCCTTCTTAGGTCTTCCAACCGATGGGGACTTACTCCTGAATCGAGACCGACGGCATCGGCTCTGTCGGTCAGGGGAAGCCGGACTCGGTGAAAACCGAGGTTCCAGCTCCTGGCCCTCAATCGGGATACCCGAGGGACGGGTCTCCTCGTTGGGGAAGGAGAGAATAGGTGTCCTCTCCAGAGAATCATCGACAGACGTCGGCGACAACGGCTCGAGAGAAATCTCGGCCGGTTCAGCCATGTCCTCGACTTCAGTGCCTTGGCTAGACGGAAGGTCCGAAAAGCCGGCAGCCAAGGAGGCGATCTCGACCGTAGTCGAGACCCCCTGCTCCTGAAAGTCGGACCGCTCTCGGTCCCAGGAGCGTCTTCTTTGGCTAGAAGAAGATGGTTTTGGATCCTTATCCTTCTTCTTGGATCGGAAGGAGTGCGAACCCGAGGGCGCCTCACCCTTAGTAGGGAGAGACTGGCACAACTCCCGGAAGGATCCCGTGAAGGTGGAGCCCAAGTTGAGCGGTACGAAGAAACTTCGGTTGGCCGAAGCTTGGGCAGCTTCTTCCTCGAAGGCCACCATCTGCTCGAGCTTCTCGGCGGATCCTGCAGCCGCGGAAACCGCACACCTGGCCTCCTTCGATTTCACCGGTGGATTGCGAACCTCCGGTCTCCCCAGCTTCAGGCGCGCCTGACAGTCCTCCAGAACGGTGGGATGGAAGGCAGAGCAAATAGCGCATTGCGAGGTATCATGCACGGTACCGAGGCAGTAAACGCACGAGAGGTGGGAGTCGGTGCGCAACATTTTTTGTCCATAAGGACACCGGCGAAACCCGGGGGACGACTTGTCCTCCATGTCCGAAATGTTCGGATCCGAGTCGTATACTCTTAAGAGTTTTAAAGCGAGAAGATGCGGTGAAAACCGGCGATTTGACTCCAGGGCCTCTATCGCTGCAAAATAGCACGAGGGAACCTGTATCTTCCAGCGGAAAGGAAGATCTGGCATCATGGGGCGGAGCCGAGGTGTTTACCACCCGGGTGAGTGGGAGGAGCCAGCTTGAAGACTTCCGGCAAGATTTAAAGGGGAAAGGGACAATGCTAGACAGTGTGGATGAACAACATATCCATGCTCCTAGAACCTGTATTTCTAGGGACATGGATATGTTGTTCAACCACACTGTCCGGCAGACTCCTAGCAGTTCTCCGGGAGGAGGGAGGCAAGGTGCACACCCCTACTTAAGGAATAAAGACTGGAGAACAGAGGTCCCAAAACCAGCATCCCGGCGTGACTCAAGGTCAATGTGGTAATGGGTAATAAAGGTGTGTGTGCTGACTTCCAGGTAGCAGCCCTGCAGATTTCCTGGATAGGGACATCCCTGGAAGCAGCCACCGATGCAGCGGTATGGCGGGTAGAATGAGCTCTTATCCCTTTGGGAGGCACCATGCTCGCCAACCTGAAGCAGAGATCTATGCAGGAGGTGACCCACCTGCCTATCAACCGCTTGGCTGCAGGTCTGCCAAGTGCGGCTTCAGCGTAGGTGACAAACAGCTGGTGAACTTCTCCCCGAACTTCAGCCGCTCGCTCCTTATAATAAGAGAGTGCTCTTCTAGGGTCCAAAGTATGGAGCCTATATTCAGCCTCCGAGGTGTGATTGAGGTAGAACACCGGCAGAGTCAACACCTGGTTAAGGTGAAACTCTGACACTACCTTTGAAAGGAATTTCAGATGGGGGCGCAGGACAACCTTACCCCTGTGGAAGACAAGATAAGGAGACTCTATGGAAAGCGCCTGGAGCTCTCCCATCCTTCTGGCTGACGTGATAGCCACCAAGAAGGCGGTCTTCCACGACAGGTTAGAGATGTCACACCTGTGCATCGGTTCGAATGGCTTGCCCATGAACTTAGCCAATACCAGCAGTAGATCCCACGGAGGTGGAGGTTCTCGCACCGGGGGGGGGGATATGTGATCAAGGCCTTGAAAAGCGCCCGACCACTTCCTCCTGCGCCACCGACTGCTTCCCAACCCTGACCGTAAGCAGAGATGGCTGCCAGGTGCACCTTAAGGGTCGCCACCAAAGCCCTAGCTGAGAAAGGGACCACAGGTAGTCCAGAATGCTTGCCAAGGAACAGGAGGAAGGGTCCAGCTCCTTGCCCTGACACCAAATGGAGAATCTCTTCCATTTAAAGGCATAGCATTTCCTGGTCGATTCCTTACGGGATGCCTCAACAACGTTGAGAACCTCGTCGGAATGACCCAAGGCCTGGAACTCTAGCCGCTCAGGAACCAGGCCATCAGGTGCAGGGATTGAAGGTCTGGATGAAATACCTTCCCCTGGTTGACTGAGATCAGGTCCGGATGGACTGGAAGCCACCTCGGGAGCCTAAAGCTGAGGCTGAGGAGATCTGGATACCAGAACTGGCGGGGCCAGTCTGGAGCTACCAGAATCACATGCGCCTTGTCCCTCCTCATCTTAAGAAGCACCTTGTGGATCAAGGGAAATGGGGGAAAGGCGTAGAAGAGGCCCGGGGTCCATGGCCTCGAGAAGGCATCCCCTTGCAGCAAGCCCTGCTGAGGGGCCGGGCATGAAACAGCCTCAGCTTCGCATTCTCCCTGGAGGCAAACAGGTCCACCTGAGGCGTGCCCCAGTGGGAGAACAGATCTTGTACTACCTCCGGCAGGAGAGACCACTCATGGGACGCAGCTCCTATCCGGCTATGGGCATCGGCCAGAATGTTGGAGGCTCCTGCCACATGGACAGCAAGGAGATCCACCTCCAGACTGCACAAGAGGGACCAAGTGCGGAGAGCTTCCCTGCACAGAGGCATGGAGCGCGTCCCATCCTGGCGGTTTAGGTAGTACATGGTCCTGGTATTGTCTGTCTGGACCTGGACCACTTGACCCCGTACAAATGGAGCGAAGGCGGTGAGGGCTAGACGAACCGCCCGAAGCTCCAGCAGGTTGATGTGACATCAGGACTCCCGAGGGGACCAGAGGCCGTGCGCTCTGTGCTCCCCCAGATGGGCACCCCAACCAATCAGAGAGGCGTCTGTCAATAGAGAGACCGTCGGCTCGGGGCGGACAAACGGGATGCCCTCCTGCAGATGAGCTGGAACGATCCACCACTGGAGACCGTTCCACATCTCCTGGGTCACTGTCACTGGCTGATTCAAGGGACCGGAGCGCTGTGACCATTGGCTGGCCAGCTCCCATTGTAGGGGACGCATGTGCCAATGGGCCCAACGGACCACGCTGCTGCAGGCCACCATGAGGCCCAGGAGGCGGAAGTCCCGGGCAGGGCGCAATTGCCCAACCTGAAATGATTGGGCAAAGGAGGAAAGAACCTCGACCCTGTCCGCCGGGAGCTGTGCTCTGGCTCGCAGAGAGTCGAGCTCTGCCCCGATGAATTGGGTCACCTGCTTTGGCATGAGTTCCGACTTGGCCTCGATGATGAGGAGGCCAACTTGAGAGCAGACCTGGAGGGCCAGATCCCTGGACCGCTCCACTTCTGGTCTGGAGGAGGCCACAATCAGCCAGTCGTCCAGGTAAGGGTACACCCGGACCCTTCGGTGCCGCAGGAATGCTGTCACCATTGCCATGCTTTTGGTGAAGACCCTGGGAGCTAGAGAAAGGTCGAAGGGCATGGCCCGGAACTCGTAGAGGGACCTCTCTGCTCTGAAGCGGAGGAATCGCTGGTGGGACGGACAGATTGGGACGTGAAAGAACATGTCCTGGAGGTCCAGAGAACAGAACCACACGCCTCGTTCCAAGGATGGAATGATCTGAGCCAGAGTGACCATCCTGAAAGTTCGAGACCTTAGGAACCTGTTCAGGTCATGCAGGTCTAGAATGGGGCGCCAGCCCCCCCGTCCGTTTCGGGACCAGGAAGTACCTGGACACAAACCCTGGGTCTGGTGGAGGATCCGCCATCTTCCTGATTACCTCCTTCTGGAGGAGCAGGGCAACATCGGCTTGACGGGCAGACAGAGAGGCTGGGGACCCCGTAGTCCCCCTCCCCCCCGTGGGGGGATGACACAGAAGGGTGGGGCCTGCTCAAACTCCAGAGGCAGACCCCTTCCTACCACCTCCAGCACCCAGCGGTCCATGGTGATAGCAGACCAGGCAGAAAGAAAGTGGCGGAGCCGTCCCCCCCATAGGGGGATCCCAGGGGGAAGCGATGAGGCTGGGGGCAACACCCCTCAACCCGCAACTGGGCAGGCTTGAAGGAAAGACTGGTCGAGGGACCTCCTGGGCCTTTTCCTCCTGGCTTCCTGCTGGAGGAAGCTGCAGGCTTGGCTTTGGGGTGCCAAGTGCGAGCCTGCTGGCCCTGATGCTGGTGCTGCTGGGCCGGACGTGCCGCAGGGGCAGAAGGGCTTATGCTGCTGCCGTCGGCCTTTGTCCTTCTGGGTAGACATGACCGAGTCCAAGGTGGGCATAGGACTTCTCAATTCTCTGGAGGTGGCCTTCCACCCCGGCCCAAACAAGTCGGTACCCAGGAAAGGGACGTCTGCCAACTTGTGCTGGGTATCCACCGTGAAGGTGGAGATCCGCAGTCAAGCTCTGCAGCGCATGGCCACTGCGGCCGCTACTGACCGGGCACAGGAGTCTCCAATATCGAGAGCCGTTTGGAGCTGCTGTTTCGCCACTGCCCTTCCCTGATCCTGCACATGCTTGACCGTAGTCTGGAGGTCAGCTGGGAGATAAGGGATCACCTCATCCAGGGAGCCCATAAGGGCGTGGAAGAAGTGTGCCATCAGTATGGCCGAACTGGCCTGACGGAGGCCTAGGGAGGACACAGTGTACACCTTAAGCCCGGCATAGTCCAGCTTTTTGGACTCCTTGTCGGGAGGCTTGTCCACATCCCTAACGTTCCTGGAACGCCGGAAAACAGTATTGGTAAAAATCCCCTCCGCAGAGGGGTGCTCCGAAAAACCAGACAGTGAACCGGTAGGGACTGCGTACTTCCTGGCCATCCTGGCCAAAGGCACAGGACAAGAAGCCAGCCGCTGCCATAACTCCAAGGCTGGGCCAACAATGGTTTCAGCCACCGGAAAGGCCTCCGTAGGAGAATCCCCTCGGTCCAATATCTCCGTGAGGGGATACTTGGCTCGCTTGGATACGGGCTCAAGCTGCATCCCAGTGGACTCCAAGATGAGCCGAAGCAAACCCATGAACGAGGATGGGCTCTCGTCCATCGACTGTCCCCCGGAGGACTACAGGTCAAGGGCCTGGAGAACAGGGAAGAGTCATCAGACTCCGAGGAGTCTGCGAACAGCTGCCTAGGGCCTAAGCCACACTCCACCTGCCAAGGACAGTCGGGAGTGAGGGTGACTGACAACCGTTGGGGCAGCCCCTGACCCGACCGAGAATCCTTGGTCGGAGCCCCAGATTTCGGTTGTGGAGGCAGGGTTCACCCACAATCGTGGGCAGTTGTCGGCCGAACAACCGCAGGCTCGGGCTCAACCACCGCAGGGGTTGTTTCAGCTTTCAGGTGACAGCCACTTAATGGCCGAAGGTGACGGCGCCGGCTTGTTCCCCGTCAGAAGGAGCTGCTGCCACATAAAGTCCTCGAGCATTGATGCAATTTACACTGAAGCCTCTGAGGAGGAGGAGGAGAATATGAGGACGAGCGCGCCGCTACCGCCTCTCCTCGGGTGCCGACAAGACCGCCGGTGTCGGCGGATCGGGCTGGACCGGGAATAGGTCCGACCGACCGCTGGTGTTTCCGAGGGTGGGTCCGGAGGGAGTGGGAAACCTGCCTCCTCGGCTTGGGAGCCTCAACCGGGACCCGCACAGGAGGAACAGGAAGTCCTCGGTTTCCACCATGGAAACCGTGAAGAAGGGTTGTCGGCTTCTCCGGTCGACAACCCATCTGATGGGTTGAGAAAAATCTCAACCATGTCGACGGGTGTCTCGGCCGGCTGACCTGACGGGGACACCGTGAAGCCAGCAGCCTTACTTGCAACCTCGACTGAAGTCGAAAGTCGACTGTCCGGGGAAGGGGACCTCTCCCACTCCTACGAATGCTGACGGTGGGACTTACCCTTTGAGTCCTTCTTTTTGGACCGAGAGGAGTGTCCCAATGGACCCTCACCTTTCGTGGAGAGGAATTGGCAAAGCTCCTTAAAAGAAGCCGTATAGGAGGAGCCCAAGGACAGCGGGATAAATACCACGACCGAGAAGACGAAGATGCTGCCTGGGCCACCTCCTCCTCGAGGGTCATCATCTGTCTGTTGTTTCAGCCAAGCCAGCCGACGCTGAAACTGCCCAAGTACGGCCTCGACTTCACCGCAGTATACGCCTCTCGGGGCACCCAAGTTGGAGCCTGGCAGCACGGTCTTGGAGGACATTTGCCGAAAAGGACTTGTTCAAATCGCAGGCCTGCAGATCATGGTCAAGCCCGAGGCAGTAGACACACGTGGAGTGCAGATCGGTCCTAGACATCTTCTGCCCGCATGGGCACTGCCGAAAACGAAGCTGATTTGTCCATCACAGTCGCGAAGGAAGAAGCAGACCGAAGTCTAGAAAACTTTAAAATTAGTTTCGGGTGAACCGAAGAGTTTGGATCCAGTCTAAACGCAGAGCGCTAAGGAGGGAACCTGAGCTTCCAAGCGGTAAGGAAGATCTAGCGTCATGGGGCAGAGCCGAGAGTTTTACCACCCAGGTGGGTGGGAGCAGCCAGCTTGAAGACCTTCCGGCAAGATTTAAAGCGGCAAGGAACCTGCCAGACAGTGTGGATGAACATGTCCATGTCCCTAGAAACTTATTTTACTTTTTAGGCTATTTCAAAGGTATGACATTGATAAACTACGAAAGCTTGTTTTTTATTCTTTTATATACTGTATATAGCCTGTTTTGGTTCTGCTGAAGGGACACAAGAGTCCTGAAATGTTAACACAATTAAACTAAAGAAAAGAATGAAGTCTTTGTTGGGAGCATATCAAAAACTTATAATGAAAGAATAAAATCATTACAAAAACAAGTGTGGACATAATATTAACTGTTAAATTAAAAGTAGCAGTCCTTGTAGCACTCTTTTGACTGTACTGGGCCTAGGCAGAACAGGCAAGCCGAATGGCCGTCCTTGTGAGGGATATGCTTGCCACAAGCACACTTCAACCACCGCCGCTCGATGGAGGAGGATGGAGAAGACAACATGCACAAGATCCTGTAGGAATAAAGACTTTTTGCAAAAATAATAAAGCGCAAGTGATCGTGAAAATGGCGGTCAATAGAGCAGAAGGCATCCTTGGAGCTGATATGCGCGGTTCGACAGCGGGAAAAGAACTGAGGTTGGGCAGGGGGACCACCCTTTATACCATACGTGATGTCGGGGGTGGGCCAACATCAAGAGACGGTCTCCCACTGTAGACTGCTAGTTAGAAGTTTTCCGCGGAGTCCTGGTGCCTGCTAGCTTCAGTCCTAAAGGTGTTACCTGCTGCAAGAGCCCCCTCAAAGAAAGATCTGCCATTTTTGCTTTTGAAGGGGAGTCCTGTAGGTTTGAAAGCTTGGATTTTCTGCAAATCTCTGTTGGTACAATAAAAGGTATATCACCTTTTTTGTGCATCTTGTTGTACAAGCACCAATACAGCAACAATTTCTTCTGGACTCAGACACAGAGTAAGGGTCACAGAAATTTTGAAGAGACAGTTACCAGAAAACAGGGGTCGATAAATCCCATTGTCAGACGTCCCGGATTACCAAATTTCCAACTTGGACAAACATTAACATGGGCACACAGCTGCCCATGGACAACCACACTTTAAATATTGCAGTACAGCAGCTGTACATGACTCGCCAGCAAATATGTTAACTCCAGCTTCTCTCATGGAGCCAGGCACATGGAGGACATTGACTGGCAGAGGGCAGGAGCACAGGTCCAGACAAGCAGTAATGGGCGGCGAGAGGTCAGTCGGGCACACGTTTGACATGTGCAAGGCACAGAACTAGGGATCACGAGTAGCAGCAACCACAGCGGTTCTCAGCAAGAGAGAGACAGCATGCGGGGCTACTGCAAGTGGATCTTTCGGGCAGCAGCCAGTTCCAAACAGCTTACAGAGGACCTCTACATTTGAGCCAGGAGAGTAGCAGCACAGACCACCACCGCGAGCGGACCCAACGGGCTGCATCCCATCCCTGCTGCCAAGATGAAAGGGCAAGTCCTAGTGGCAACTTTCTTAAGAAGTAACAGATCCTCCTCTACATTGATGACACCCTTACGGTGAATAGCCCTGAGCCTTGTCCCAGTGGCTGGTCTCCTCTCATTCCGAAGGGCTGTTGGGGCCAACTTGACTAGTAAATGTAAGGTAATCCAAAGGGCATGTCTCAATGGCTAGGCCAGACCTTCTCTTAGGCTTTAGGCAGCAGGCCTTGAGCTCATATAAAGGGTTTTTGTTTATTTTTTATTACCGTGTAGTTATATATGAAGTCGCATCAGAATAACTTTTGTTGTGCGTGCATATTTTTCAAAGCTTAGCACGTAAGTGATATGCAGAAGAATGAATACAAGTCTGACTGAAACAGTTTTAGGTTTTCCTCTTACTGGAAATTCTTATGCATAACTATCATCTAGCATGAAGCAACACAAGCAGCTCACCTGAGTAGCTGAGGAAGCCAGATCTCCAGCCTGATAACTTTCGAGGCAGCTCCCCCAAGCTGGCCTCGGGACAATCAAGCAACTGAAGCAACACAAGCAGCTCACCCGAGTAGGAGGAAGCCAAATCTCCAGCCTGATAACTTTCGAGGTACAGAGAGCCTCTTCTCTTCATCTGGACGCCTGCAGAGGGGTGCTACCTGATGAACACTTATATTTTATGAACTTTGTTCCTGTTCACCACTGGGTGGGCTTGTTATTTGCCTCTCTTTGTGCTAGTAATGCTGAAGTGTAAAGCTAGGGACTCACTGGTTTTTCTAGAGTTGCCTTGCTGATTTCATCTTAAAGCCAGATATACCAAGCAGCTAATATAGATCAGACTTGTTTAATATGGTGGTATTTGGAGCTAATTGCTGATTACATTTTAAAGCCAGATATACCAAGCAGCTAATATAGATCAGACTTGTTTAATATGGTGGTATTTGGAGCTAACTGCTGATTACATTTTAAAGCCAGATATATCAAGCAGCTAATACAGATCAGACTTGTTTAATATGGTGGTATTGAGTGAATTGTGCTTGTAACTGAAGGCATTAGGTTAGCTGGGTCCTAGTGTGACCTCATTTTGGAATAGCCCTGTTTGCTTAGAGTGGAGCTCCTTTGTGTAAGTCACAACATATTCTCCCGCTGCATAGTAATGAGAGGCTTTGTTTTCTCCACAACATAGGCAGCTCCCCAAGCTAGGCACTCGGGACAATCAAGCAACTGAAGCAACACAAGCAGCTCACCTGAGTAGCTGAGGAAGCCAAATCTCCAGCCTGATAACTTTCGAGGTAAAGAAGCCTCTTCTTCGTCTGGGCGCCTGCAGAGGGTGCTAGCCTGAGCGCGGCACTGCCGCCTGCCCCGCCCGCCCCAACCACCCTCCCACCCAGGCTGCTGTCAATTTAATGATCCACCCGTGACATCACATCCGTGTCATCACGCCCGTTGCCCAGAACCTATCTCCCCACTTTCCCATTTGCAGGTTATACCTGTTGGCCACTAGAGGGACCTATGCTCCTCACTCTTCCTACTCCTACCTGTACAGCACTACTTCCCTGGGATCTTGCTCACCACAATGTATTGGCCCCATCACGCCTTCCTGTGCCTATCCCCACCAGCAGTGCACTTACCCACTTACCCATCTGCTAGTCCACACTGTGCCCTGGCACCCCTCCCTCCCTTGCTCCTGAACCTCCTCTCTGCCCCTTGGGACCTGTGTGTCCCCGTCCCTCCTGCCTCCTCATAGCTTTCTCTTCAACTCAGGCACATCTGGTGTCTTCTTATTCTTGCTTTCCCTCCTGTACCTCCCTGCCCACCCCTGCTCCTTAGCCTCCCCGTGTCAATCGTAGGAAAACCTCTCACCATCTCCCAGCCAGGGTGTTAGTCATGCTACTACTCCAGTCAGGGAACATTCATCCAAACCCTGGCCCGGTTCCCAGGAGCTCCCCAACTCGCACCACAGGCCTATGCATGGTCTCCATGAATATCTGTAGCCTCCTAAAAAAGTTTGACTCACTACAATGCCTGGTCACATCAATTAACCCTGATGTTATCAGCCTGGTTGAGATTTGGCTGTCGAAATCCTCCCCTGACTCCCTAGTCTCCGTTCCTGGTTTCACCCTTTACCGGTCTGACCGTGTTGGGAGACGGGGCGGCGGCTGCGCTATTTATGTCAAGGAATCTCTCCCGTGGTAGCCCTGCCCGCTCCCATCCTTGACTCCAGGGCCCAGGCGCTTCAGCTCGAAACTAACCCCGACCCTTAAAGGGACCCCTTATCTGACTACTGCATACGTGCCCCCCAGGGACCAAATGCAGGCCATTGCCTCTCTTACAGAATACCTTACCTCTCTACCTCCTACCGCTGATCAAATTCTGGTGGGTGACTTAAATGTCAACTGGCTCAGCCCCTCCTCCTCCTCTACCCGAGACTCCTTTTCTGCAATAGACCTAACGCAACTAGTTACCCACCCTACCAGGACTAACCCCAAGAGAGGCTCCAGTACCCTATTTGATGTGGTACTCACCAACCGCCCTAATCGGATCCCCAATGTACAAGTCCTCCCAGACTCTCTCAGCGATCACTCCCCCATTCTATTCCACTGGTCAACCTCAGTCCCCAAACCCATAGCACAGTCCGCATGCCGGCGGCGTCTAATACCTGGTGGACTGATAAAACTTAAGTAACTTCTGTCCCAAATTGACTGGTCTCCTATACTGGTAACTCCTGACATCGACACAGCTCTCTCCTTTACCCAAACTTTTAATAATGCCTGTGATATCTTTGCCCCAGTGTTGACCCGCCGTTTTAAAAGGAATAATGCCCCCTGGGTTATCCCAGCTTTGATCCACCAGCTCAAACATAGGGACAACCTATGGCACCGTGCCATTGAGACTGGCTGCCCAATGACAGGCGTGTTATATGCTCACCAAACAAGTGCACTGGCCATCAGAAAGGCCAAGTCTGAGCACTATCGGTCCTCACTCACTGCCTCATGGGGAATCCCAGAACCTTCTGGGATAACATTAAACAGTTAAATGGGAGTGCACACCCCCACCACCACAGATCAACATTAATGGTGTGATCTCCTCAGACCCAGCCCTCATAGCCAACCACCTCAACACCTCATTCACTGACCTTAGCCCTATCCTCCCTACAAATTTTTTGACCTCCTCCCCCAGCACCTGCCGTAAATCTTTCTCGCCCTTATTTTCTCCTCCGCCGTGTTTCTGCCCAAGAACTTAGGCTGCACCTTGTCATTGCCCTCAAGAGTAATAGTACGGGCAGTGACACCCTGGATCCGTGTATCCTACGGCTGGTCTTAGACACAGTCCTTACCCCGATCACATGCCTCATCAACCACTCTCTTTGCCTGGGGAAGGTTCCAACTGCCTGGAAAGTCGCCACTGTCACCCCTATCTTTAAAGGTGGTGATAGGACTGTGGCTGGAAACTATCGACCGATCTCCATTCTCTCTCCTCTCTCCAAGGCCTTGGAAAAAGTGGTGGCCTCTCAAATCTCTGACTACCTCTCCACCTACAATGTCCTTTGTCCTGAGCAGCATGGCTTCCGAGCAGGCCACAGTACCAACACAGCCCTCCTAGAGTTCTCCAACTTTCTCCACCCTCCTAGACACTGGTTCTCTGGCTGGTGCTGTCTTCATTGACCTCTCGAAAGCTTTCGACACTGTCTCCCACCCCCTCCTTCTTGATGCCCTTAGTCTCTCTGGTTTTGCTGCTGGGCCTATCTCCTGGTGCACCAGTTATCTGTCTGACCGCTCACAGTGTTTAAAAATTAATGGACCTGCTCAGACATCTGTCCCATCTTTTCTGGGGTTCCCCAAGGCTCCATTCTGGGCCCCTTACTATTCTCCCTTTACCTTAACACCCTTCCACACTCTTGCTCGGGGAACATTCTATTGTACGCTGATGATGCAGTCATCTTTGCCTCAAGTCGTAACCCTATTGCCCTCCAGGACTCGCTGCAGAAGTCCTTCACTGAAGCCGAGGGCTGGTTCAAGGAACATAGATTGGTGATAAATCTTAAAAAAACAAAAACTATGTTCTTCTCTCATCCCCAAAACAAGTCTTGCAACTTCAAACTCCTCATTCACTCTGGGTCCTCATTCCCACCGAACAAGTTTGCTCCTATAAATACCTAGGGATCCATTTGACCCCTCCTCTCCTTCCATGGACACATCGCTGCCCTAGCCACTGCCACTAATATCCGACTGGGCATCTTACATCGGTATAAACACTGCCTCCCCGAGGCTCTTCACTGCAGTCACCTCCTCTATCCTGTCCCTAGTGGACTATGGACTGCCGGTGTATGGTGCTGCTGATCAGACCGCACTCCATAAAGTGCACTACTCTGAATAAGGCCTGCAGGTTAATTACTTGAGCACCTAGGATGACACACCTGTCACTGTATGCAAAGCGCTGGTACTTGATCTCGACGAGCGCCTCAAATATCTCACCTGTACCCTTACAAAAAGACCCTCCTTGGGCTTTCCCCACCAGGATTGACCACCACCATACGCCTGTCCCACTAGTTCATACTGACCTCTGGGAAAACTCTCTTGTTATCCCTAGAGCTAGGACCTCTCACGCCAAAGAGCCTTCAGCTTTAGGGCCCCTCCTGGTTCAACACACTGCCCCCTCCATCTCCGAGCTCCAACTATATTGTGCTTCAAAACTTCCTTACGTAACCACCTTATTAACACCTGATGCTGTAACTGCCGCTAGTCAAAGCCGTACTCAATACTTATGACAAAGCTTATTACTAAGCTGCTAAGGACAACATAACTCTGGTATTGTTTGCATCCATCCTACCTGTACCAGCTTGTTTGTATCTATGTCTTAATTTACTGTTATACCTATGTGTTGTACTGCTATACTGTGTATTTTGGTTTGTCTTACTGTGACAAGGTACCTTTGTAAATGAGCCTATGGCTCAAAGGTTTTCCAAACTGCTGTTTAAATAAAATAAAATAAAATAAAATCATCTACAAGTGGAACCATATGTTTAAGGTGTCGCTTTAACGACTGGGTTTTCACCGTTCTTAAATCAGTAAAATGACAAGCACTATTTGGCTTACAGGCCTTTGGCTTGATTCAAATTTTTCATTTCTGATGTATGAGGCAAATTACAGTTTTTTTTTCCACTGTTAATCACATTACTTGTGCAGTATGAAGAATAGTTCTGATTTTGCACCAGCACTGTTTTTGTGTATATGAATACAGTTCAAGTGAAGTGTGTTTGTTGAAACTGCAGCATCAGGGTGAGCTCTAATGCGAAGTCCACACGTGTTGATGACTTCATTGTGCAAACTGCATGGTATGAAATTAGCACTGGCCAAATGCTTCTAGAATATGTACAGGCCTTGAATATTTTCGTATATCCATCCCTGCTGACTTGTACTTGAGCCAAGGAGCAACACTGATACATACACACCGTGTAATTTAGACTCATTACCTTTCAGGCTGAGAGTCATCTCCTGCCGCAAGGCAAAACATTACATTTCCAAAGCTATCGCCAATTCCCGTTACAGCAATGATCCACTTGATCTTAAACTTATTCGGCTGACACTGGATGTCATATTACCCCACCTTACTAAAATTCTCAACCTCTCTCTTTGCCTCGGTCAGTTCCCATCAATCTGGAAGAGGGCCATAATCACTCCCATTCTGAAGAGTGGCGATGCTACACACACAAGCAACTATAGACCGATCTCAATACTCCTCCCTCTCTCCAAAGCTCTGGAAAAAATAGTCTCGGACCAGATAACAGAACACCTAACCAAACACAACCTCCTCTGCCAGGCTCAGCACGGTTTCCGGACTGGCCACAGCACGGTCACTGCACTCTCTGAACTCACCTCATTCATCCATGAGGCACTAGACCAAGGTTCTATTGCAGGGGCGATCTTTGTGGATCTGACCAAGGCATTTGACAGTCAATCACGATCTGCTGCTGTGTCCTCCCACAACTGAATATGGTCCCTGAGACTACGGCCTGGTTCAAAGCTTACCTCTCAGGCCAGTCACAACAAGTCAGGTTAAATACCACCATCTCCTCTTGCAAAGCTGTGTGCTCTGGAGTCCCACAGGGTTCTATTCTCGGCCCTCTTCTTTTCACCCTCTTTTTAAGCTCGCTTCCCAAGGCCTGCAGTGGTCATCTGCTTCTCTATGCTGATGATGCAGTGCTATATTGGAAACACCCACAACCAAGCACCTCCAACTTGCCCTTCAGGGTTTTTTTCAGGAGCTAGAGACATGGTTTAATGAGCACCACTGATCATCAACTATAAAAAACAAAATCCATGATCTTTGCACACCGGCAAAGCCCACACAGGCAGTCGACCTCCTAATCAAAAACTCACAAGGCACCCCTTGAACACGGTACAAATTTCAAATATCTGGGTATCACACTAGATACCTCCCTCTCCTACCATAGTCACATTCAACACCTCTCCTCAGCTGTCAATGCTAGAGTGGGCATACTCTACAGACTCAAACACTGCCTACCCGACAGGCCATGCGTCTAGCTGTCTCCTCGTCAATCCTCTCCCTAATTGACTACGGGATCACAATATATGGATCAGCAGAACCCACCACACAACATAGTATTAACACTGCCCTGAATAAAGCTTGCCGACTAGTCACCGGCAGTGACAGGCTAACCCATACCTGTGACCTATACGATTTGGCTGGCTGGTTAAACTTCCAACAAAGACTAAAGTTTCACACCTGCATCCTCGCAAAAAAAATACATCTCCAGCTTGCCCCCGTTGGCCTCCTCCCCATAATCAGCCCAGTCCCTCTCAGTCGTATTACATGGCTCACTGCAAACTCCTCATTCCAGGACCCCCACTGTAGAACATCTCTATGCCAAAGATCTTTCCGGTACTGTGCTCCCCTTTGGCTAAATGCTTTACCTCTCCAGCTCTCTCAGACCCATAGCATTTCCCTATTCAAAGCGGGCCTCAAAGTTCACCTACTTGAGACTGCGAACTGTGACTGTGGCTAATTCCCTGCCCACCTCATGCCCCCAAACCCCCCTTATAACTGACTCAGGGTCACCCTAGACCCTATGAATCTGCATCCTACCCATCTCTAACAAATGAAATCCTGAAAGCTGCCTACCACTGTCTCTGGTAAGCTAAGTTAAAGCCTGGACTGCACTGCTAGTACTGATTATGAATACTGACTGTTAGTGTATGTTTTCCCTGAATACTGCTTGATAATGTATGTTTCCTTGTATTTTTTGTACTCCCTCCACCCCCTGTAACCGACGTGGAGCCTTTGCAAAAGAGTCTGTGACTCAAAGGATTGTAATTCCGATCTTATGTAATAAATAAATAAATAACTTTGATCAATGGGAATCACGGGAGGGGGCTGCAAACTTTTGCTGACCACTGTTGTGTTTCTATATTAAATCTGAATGTTGATGCAGCCCTGCCACTCTAACCAGCAGTTATGTTTTAGAACTTGATATTGTTTACATTATACCATAATCTTCATGCTACTTATGAGTGCATTATACTTTTTATTATACTACTGAGGCTAAACTTGGCTGCTATACATTGAGTGTTATGTGGTAAATTATGCAGCAGTAGGTCTTTTTAATATCACAGTCACCTTGTCCGTCTCTGGGAAGCTATTCCCCCCCTTGCCTAGCCCAAACATCCAGCACACTGACACAGATGCTTACTAGCACACAGCAAAAAGGCAGTAAATGCTTCTAATTAAACTACCTTTATCTTTCTCAAAGTTCTATTGGCTCATAGCTTCCCCCAAGTCCTGCATTCAGCTGGCCAGAAGTTCTTTTTAGCTGTGCATTAGACACTTCTACTGCAGAGCTAATGATCAATCAGGATGCAGGATTTTCCTTCCCCATTAAGTCTTTGTAATGTTCTGTGAAATATCACCTTCCCACCATGGACTACCACTCAAAACACTTGGGACTACCATTTTCGGTAAAACCAGCTGTCCTTGGACAAGTATGTAATTTTGAAATTTGCTTACCCCTGCCAGAAAACTAAGTGCAGAGCGGAGTTTCCTGTTTGAAAAGCCTGTTAGTTAGAGACAATGTCTGCAACAAAGACCATTTAATTTAAACTTTAAAGTGTGTATTTTTATCTTTCAGTGTTTCTACCGGAGCCCATACACTAACTGGTAAGAGTGTTTCTACCTGAGCCAGCACGCTGCCTGGTAACAGAAGGTGAACACTCCTGGGCCCTCCACAAGGCAGGGTCACACTCTCCTAGTTAAGGACCCCCCCCTCCAAATACACACACAACTGCTGCTCATTCATTCCAAACCCTTGATATTCACATTTGAGAGTGGTGCATTACCATTAGACGACAGGATGGCGCACGTATCTACTGTTTTATCCTACACAGCAGAGCTGGCTTCACCCCTTACACCACTTTTCCTTAAAGAGCAGGTGTTTACTTCTAATAAACAAACAAGTGATTATTTTTATTTATTGTATATTGACATGTTATTAATTATTTTACTCTTATAACAAAATATTTTATTGATGCAGTGAAACAAGTAGGTTTTTACCTTTGCTTTTCACACTGCTAGTAAGAACAGGTTACTCACCTGTAACAGTAGTTCTAAGGAGTGGTATATGTTGTTCATCCACACTTATTGGCATGTCCCTTTCCTCTAAGAATCGCTGGAAGTCTTCAAGCTAGCTCCTCCCACCCACCCGGGTGGTATATACCACTGCTGCGCCCCATGACACCAGATCTTAGACTGCTGGAAGCCAGGTGTTGTGCGCCCACAGCCAAGGAGGTCGGGTGGGTCTGTGTGGATGAAATGAAAATTACGTACCTACCGTAATTCTTAATCTTCTCTTGTATCTTCACCATTCATTACTGATGGGTGTAAGCCGGAGGTGCACACCCACCACGGAGTTTTTTTTTTTTTTTTTTTTTAAATATAGAGGAGTCGACGAAAACGGCGCCACCCCCAAGAGTGACGCACTGCGTGATGCGCGAGGGGCGGCCGTTAGGCACAGCAGACTCCTCCTCCATCCCAGTTCTGTTAGCCAGAGAGGCGAAATAAGGATAAGAAAAACAGAGCAAGGCAAGAGAGCCGAGGGATAGAAAAAAGGAAAGGATATAAACTGAAAAAGGCATAAGCCGGAAGAGGACAGAAAAATAAGAAAATGCTCTACCCTAAGGACCCCGTGAGGGTCATACTTGGGGCGGCTCCAAGGGAGGAACAGATGAAGAAAAGGAGAAAAAGGAGGAGAGAGGGAAGAAAACAAGGAATGTTGGGAGGGAAGAACACTGCCCACTGATATATCGGTTTAAGGCTTATAAGTTTGGAATCAAAACAAGGGAGCAAGGATCCAACTTGATAGGACTGAAAAGAAGGTTCAACCGAACTGCTTGCACAGATTGGACACAAAGGGCAGATTCTCTATCCTCCAGTCATCCCAACCCCTTAAACTCTAGCTGACAGCTCATAGACTGCAGAAGCAGAAATTCTGTTCCAGAAAGAGAGTGCCCAACTAGGAAGAGCTCCTCTAGCACCTTGTTAAGTACTAACACAGATGTGTGTGGGAAGGGGGTGAGCTCTACAGAGGGCACCCCTTTATAAAAAGGATAGAGTGGGAACTCAATCTGACTCCCTGAAGGCAAGGCAAAAGTATCAGCTCAAGGTAACTAAAGTGCCAGGAAAGCACCAACCAGAACAAACTGATACAAAAGAAGATTAAGACCTGCCAGAGGGACCAGGACAAAAAGGAACCAAGCCATAGAGGGATGGTCCTTTAACTGAGAATTGAACAACATGGATAAGAAAATCAAAAGGTCACCCCTAAGGGAAATCGGAAAGAGTTCCCCCAGGATAGAATAAATTCCACTCTTTCCCCCTTTACCTTGAGGAAACAGGATCCGTTCAGAAAAGAATGGAAAAATCAAGATAGGGTTTTTTTGGGGGGGCTTAAAGGTCAACGAAGAAGGAGGAGGAGCAAGCAGCGTGGGGGAGACGCCGAAGAAGGAGGCCCGTGAGGGGAAGGTGGACGGGAATCAGTAATGAATGGTGAAAATACAAGAGAAGATCAAGAATTACAGTAGGTACGTAATTTTCATATCTTCCCTTGTCAATCTTCACCATTCATTACTGCTGGGTGAGTACCAAGCCCCCCCCCCCGAAGGGGGTGTGGACAGACCCTGAGGGAACAGATCCCTCAGCCTCCTACTGGTGAGAAGTAGGAAGGGGGAGACCCTAACCAATAGACTAGGAAGTCTAAGGTGGGTGAGGAGCAGGAGGTGTCCCCCGTGGGTTGGGGAAGGGAGGCTGCCCCTGAAGAAGCCTCCTCGCCCTGCGGGAGAAAAGGCGGGTCCCCCAGAAGGCAGAGTTAGCCACCCTACACTGGGCAATGGGTGGCAGTCTAGAGAGACGAATCCATGCCGTCCGCCTAATGCGGATCGCTGTCCCTACTAGTCTGGACGCCACCTCATTGGCATCATATGATGCCCTCGCTTGGTGCCTTGCAAGCTCCAGATCCTGCGCAGAGAGGGCAATGGCTTGTCTAGACTGCTCTGGGTCAGGCAAAGGGCTAAGACCTGAGCCAGCATCGACCACAGATGCCTTTTGTAAGCAGCGTGGTGAGCCTGATGAGATGCATAACAATGCACAACCAGAAGAGAAAACCCTTCATCCCCACCAGTCAAATTCAGCAGAATCCGAATCCGGAGGCCTGTCGTGCTCCAGGCGCCAAGGCCCAGGAGGAGTGTCTAGGAACGTCAAACCTGAAGGCGGGTGAGGCGAGAACCTACAGACTCGTGGGGGACACAATACCGTCTCCTGCAGTCTCCCGTGGCTGGAGAAGGAGTGGCTGGAGTTTGTCAGGTGCAGACAGACGCCTCCTGGAAGGGGATCGGACAGGAAGGCATCGCCAGATGGCGAGCGCTGAATTCACTAAGGAAAGCACACGTCTGCCGCTCGGTATTGTCCCTACGGATGTAGGAGACATGAAGCTCCGAAACCATCCTCGAAAGGAAACGCTAATAGTCAGTGAAATCAGCGTCAGAGGAAAGGTGGATAGAGAGGTTCCTCTTCCTCAGAGAGGAAGTGGAGCTCAAATGCTCAGAGACTCCTGTTGCGGAGGCGGAAAGCCTGTTCGTCCATGGCCCTGACATAGGACGGGAAGGCCGCCGCAGCAGCTCTGAATGTCTCTCAAGTTAATGGCCCAGCGGGCCCTACATGGACTGGGAGAGAGGAAGGTGGTTGCAGAGGGATGGGTGAGGGGCACCTAATAGCACGTGCCTGGTCTCTGCGATCCAGGTAGCGCCGCCAAGACTGGGGACCCTGAAACCATGCCAGGTTGCGTAGTAGAGAGGGAAAGAGGCAACTCCGGGAAGAGCCCTGAAGGGGACTCTCCCCTGTGACGTGCCTAGGATTGCATGAGTCCAGAAGGGCAACCCTCAGAACCGCCACCAGAAGATGCTGTAGATACCTTAAGAGAAGGTGAGGATCAGCGCCAGACCTCCCACACCCCGCTGGGCGGTGGGGATCGCCGCCTCCTGACCTCTACCCCCAATCCTGGACTCCAAAGCAGCCTCTTCCTCGTAGAACCAGTGGTGGAGGTCCCTACTGAGCAAGACCCCAAAGGGAACTCGCCGAGGTAGAGTCCTCTATCCTCTGCCGAAGGACCCCAGCTGCACTGGGGATGGAAGCTGCCTGGGACCCCCCAAGAAGAGGGCATCCTCTCCAGAACTCCAGAAGGGGCCACCACAGAAGACTCCAAGCCACCCCTAACCATGGAATCATCTGGGTTAACCAACTCCGGGGACTTGGGGAGAGGAACACTGGAACGTCTAGCCTTGCGGCCTACAGGAGGCTCTGAGTTAGAAGACTCCAGTCACTGGTCTGGGTCCTCCCCCCGAATCGTCCTCCTCCGAGGAGGGGACAGAGGAAGACTCCATTGCAACAACCACAGGAACCTCCCCAGAGGCGGTACCAGGCCTGGTACCACCGAAGGCCATGACGCCAATGACACCAGTGGAGTTAGCCGCATCTCCGTCGGCGCAGGGAACCCGGGCCGAACCACGAATGGCATCACCGACAGCACTGCCCGAATCCCCGGTGCTGAGACTCAGCACGGCACCGCTGATGGCGCCGCCTGAGTCCCCAGTGCAGAGAACCAGAGCGGCACCGCCCCAGTCCCTGGCGCTATGAACGGCGCCGAGACCCAGAGTGGCACCACCAACAGCCCCACCCGAGTCACCAGCACCACGTGCTGCGCCAGACTCCACAGCGACAAGGGCAGACGAGAACGAGGGTCCACCAGAGCTGGGCCCCGCAACCGGGAGCCGCAACACTGGGGAAGCCTGCACCTCAATGGGACAGCGCCAATGGCATTACCCCGGGAAGGATCACACCGTTCCTCCTGCACCGAAGAAGAAACCTCCTACTCCTCGGCAAGGCTGGAGGTGGAGGAGGTTTCCTCCTCGTTGAGCCGTATAGACCCGGAAGGAGACCCGGAGGAAGGGTCAAGAGATCTGGCCTGGGAGGCCCACGGGCGACGTTGTCCTCCGAAAGTTGGCAGGAGCTCCTCCTACTTTAAACGCGTAGACTTCTTAACACACGGTGATCCATGGAGAAGCAGGCATCGCAATGATGCATACCATGGTAGGGTCCCAGGCACTAAAGACAAACATCATGATAGTCTGTGATGGAAAACTGCTGGCCACAAGGGCACAGACGCATCCGGGCATGGCCCGCCTTAGACTTGCATTTTGCCCCCGAACCTGACATGATGTGAAACAATTACAGAAAAAAAAAGTATAGTTCTCGGCTTCGAAATATAATAGAAACAGAACGCTCTTACCAGTCGACGACGTCAAGAAAAACCAGGATGAAGGAGCTTGGCGACTTTGAGAAAAATGCAGCTGATGACGCAGTACTATAAACGACTCCACGCAGCAGGTGCAGCCTCAATGGCGGGAGAAACAGAACTGGGATGGAGGAGGAGTCTGCGGCGTCTAACGGCCACCCCTCTTGCATCACAGTGCGTCACTCTCAGGGGCGGCGCCATCAGCTCTGACTCCTCTTAAACAAAATAAACTCCCGTGGCGGGTGCGCGCCTCTGGCTTACACCTAGCTGTAATGAATGGTGAAGACTGACAAGAGAAGAGCAACATATACCACTCCTAGAAAGTGCAGTTACACAAAAGACTTTTGCTGTAACAGTAGATCTTTTAGGAATGTCTCTTGCAGTAAGTCATTACTTCTCGGAGTTCCTGATAGGTGGCGCTCCAGCACGGAAATCTCTTCCAGCAGTCTCTATACCAGGGACCACCCACACTACCTCACTTCCTGGGCTGTACCTATAAAAGTGGGTGGTCCCTAGTAAGCTCCGTTCCCTGCCGGTTTCAGCAGGAAGCGAGGGACCAAGGGGGACCAAGGTACCGAAGCTTCCCAACCATACATCGTGTTTCCTGCTACCTAAAGGCAGGGGATGGAGGGAGGGAAACTACTTACTGCAAGAGACATTACTAGAAGATCTACTGTTACAGCAAAAGTGTTTGTGTAACTGCACTGTCTTCCACGGAATGGTCTCTTGCAGTATGTCAGTACTTCTGGGAGATTCCCAAGCAGTTATATGGCAGTGGGTGGTCACGTATGACATTCTGCCCTAAGTAAAATGTGGTCATGGGATCAATGAATACTAAAATAGCATATCAGTTGAACAAAGGAATCCCCGATTCACTGTGTTATGTGTCTTAAAAGTAGAAAGAATATGTCAATAACACTGAGCAATTATGTAGCTTGAATGATCAACAGGGAAAGTACAATCTGAGTCAAATGCAACTTTGTCTTGAATTGTAACAGTAGTTTGAGTAATACATTGTTATTCTTTAGAGACGCTACAAAGTAGCAAGTGAAGACTCCCTTCCCCTCCCAAGACTGTCTAGTCAGTAATGAATGTATCTATTTAACAAAAGTAGGATATTCATGTAACAGTTAATGTAGCAAATGAAAAACAATGCATCTGTGATCCAACAAAATAAAGCATTGGTTAAAAGACAATTTATGTATATGTACTCACCCTTTTTGATATGATCTTTGTTCATAATCAACGGAAAGCTGCACTGAAAGAGGAAGAGACTATAGTCCATAGTGGAATTTATTATACCTCAGCATGTGAGTTAATAGTGGATGGACCTGTCCGAGGGAAGGGGGGACAGGACGTCCGGTGTACCACAGGTCAAAAGGCATCTCGATGGAATAGTCGTGATGGTCTCTAAATAGTGGTATCTGAGAAATTGGCTAAGTGTATTGAGCCGATGTGAAAATAAAAAGGCCTATGTCTTGTTTCTGGCCCCAAAAAGTCCCCGAGGCCAAGAAGAGTGGACCGGAGCAGCGTGCAGAGTCTTTAATGAGGGACAGAAGCCCCGGGGTGGCTTCACTGGGGTCCTTGTTACTTGTTCTTTGCCCTTAAAGGTGTCACGTAGGGTATAACTGGGACCAGTTTTGTATGAATAATTATACTGAGGGTGTGGTTTTTGGTACATGTATTGTACTGTTTTCAGTTGTCTGAGGCTTGTAGGTTTTCCAGTATCGTTTAAGCCCCTGGCCCAAAAAGATGGTCCCGTGAAAAGGGGGCATTAGCCACTTTGTGTTGAATATCAGGTGCTAGTCCTGAAAGTCGAAAGCATGCCTGGCGGCGTATAAGAATACCGACCGCAGGGGCTCGAGCCAAAGCATCGGCAAGATCATATCCTGATCTTAACAGATGTTGAGACGGTGAAGTGACAGTATTATTTATAGATGTAAGTTGCTCTTTCAGGGGATGCAGGTAGTCTGTTTGTAACTTCTTCAGCCGAAGTGTTCAGCGTGTGCAGGTATTGCAGCATGTACCCCATATAATTAAGTATTCTGATATTTAGCGTGTTTAGAGCAAACAATCTCTGCCACATATGGTCAAAACATTCAGTCTTTCTCTGGAGGTATTGTGCTTGCATGTTTAGGCTTGCCGGTGCGGTTGTGGGCAGCCACAGGAACCACAGAATCAGTCGCTGGTGTGTTCGTTAAACATTGATAATCGGGGGGCCTGTTATACCCTGTGGGCCTTTCTAGTTAACTCCTGTACTGCTATGGGTTGACTCCAAGCTTCAGTAATAGCATTTCTGAAAGTAGGTATGAAACGAGGGATAACCCGATTAGGGTCTTCTGGCAGGCCCAGATATTCAGCCATATCTTTACTTAATCTATCCTGTTCCTTTGTGATAAAACCCATTGTTTTTTGTATTTGTAGCATCATTTCGGGGAATGAGGGGTCTTCTGGTGGAGAAATGACCTTTCATGGTTGTAACAGCCCTTCATCCTAGTATGAGGGCACCTCTGAAGGGGATTCATATCCTCTTGTGTCAGGGGAACCATCATAGGTCCTATGAAGGTTCGGATTCGTATGATAATCTCAATAATATCAGTCTGAATATTTCGGGAGCAGGCAGGACCGGGAAGCGTTCTAGCTCTGTGCGTGCCTGTTTTGATGGAGGTGGCCATATCTATACTTATGGATGGAGGTGGCAATATCTATACTTAGAGCTCACGGGGGTTGAACTTCGCCGCTTGCAACTAGTGCAGCATGCGGCCGCCAGGCTTCTGACTGGTTCTTCTAGGTCCAGTCATATAACGCCTGTGCTACGTGGACCGCACTGGCTGCCAGTTTGTTGGCGAATCACCTTCAAGGTCAGTTTGCTGACCTATAAGGCCCTACACGATCAGGGACCTGCTTACCTGAAAGATCTCCTTTGTCCCTACTGTCCCCCAACCCCCCGCTCTCTCCAATCCACTGATGAGGGATTGCCAGAGATTCCCGGGGTTCACTTAAAAACTTCGGGGGCAAGATCTTCTAGTTTTATGGCCCCGACCCTGTGGAATTCTCTACCTTGTCAGGTGCGAAATTATCAGACTGTCCAAAGCTTTAAAGGAGCCTTGAAAACCTACCTTTTTAGCAAAGCTTTTAATGACTGTTGATTATTTTAATCTTGTTTTAAATATTTATTGTCTTATGTAATTTGTACAGGTGCCTTGGTTTAAGAAAGGCACCTCATATAAATAAAGAATGATTGACTGATTGATTGATATCCTTTGTGTTTGAGGATTATGTCCCGGAGTGAGGCTATGGTCAAAACCCATAGAATCCAGTACTCTATTTACCAATTCTTCAATATTTGGAACTTGTGACAATGGAACTGTCATGTAAGCAGGTTCTGAATCTAGTGTACGTGGGGACGGGGAATTTGCACCTCCCGGTAGAGTGATCCGTGTTTGTTTGGTGTCTTTGTTAAAAGTTTCCAATGGGGTTGTGAGCCCCATGTAGGAACGACAACGAGGCTGGGGGGCCTCTGCGTTCTGAAATATATAGTTCTTTATTCTGTAGAAATGCAGTTCCATATGCATCCTTCGATACATGTTTTTGAGAATATTCTTGGTTTTTCGTGGTCGACCTTCCATAGGGATCATCCATAGCGATGCTATATGTGTCTCGTTGATGATGTACTGTGTCTTCCAGATGAAGGGTCAGTAACAGCATGCTCCGTCGAGGGGGAATATACTTCATTGATGATGATGAAGGTAGAGCATGTGTCATCGATGGTGGGATATGCTCAGTCGATGATGGGATAGTGAATGCATGCTCCATCGACGATGGGAGTGTGAAGACATGCTCCGACGATGATGGAAATGCTGTCACCCGTTGACGGAGCATGTAGCATGCGCTCAGTCGATGGAGGAGGCACTCTCATCGACGGTGTAGGTTTGTGAAGCCCTCCTGTCAATGGGGAAGGCAGCACAACCTCTGTCGTGTATGGTGCAGTAGTCCTGGTCGACGGGGAGCTGAGGAATGACACCCCATTGATAAGGAACGTTCCTTTTTTGGAGGAGTAGAGCCTGCCATTGACAGAGGTGAAGTGCCCATCGACGACAAATATCTTCTTGACGATCCAGGTTTTGGAGGCACGACCGTGGAAATGCGGTCAGGCAGGATTTTAGGTGAAGGGGTCTCCTTCCCAGTGTTATCACTTGAAGAGGACTCTTTTTGAGCCCTTCGGTTGAGCACCCTGTCTATAAGACAGGGAATCATCCATTGTAGGTATATGGTGTCTGTATGAAGCCCAGGCACTACTGGAGAGTGACCCACATTTTCTGGGTAACAGTGACAAGCTGGTAGAATTGACCATGGCGCTGAGTCCACTGGGCGGCCAGCTCTCGCTAAAGGGGGTGCATATGCCACCGGGCCCAACGGACCATTGAGGTGCACGCCGCCATGTAACCCAGAAGGTGCAGAAAGTCCCAGGCAGGGCGCAAGTGCCCAACCAGAAATGATTAGGCAAAGGAGGAAAGACCCTCCGCCCAGTCCACTGGGAGCAGAGCTCTGGCTTGACAAAAGTCGAGCTCTGCCCCGATGACGCCCATCACCTGAGAAGGCACAAGTTCCGACTTGGCCTCGTTGATTAGGAGACCGAGTTGGAAGCAGGTCTGGAGGGCCAAATCCCTGGATCTCTCCACCTCCTGTAGGGAGTGACCTGCTAGAAGCCAGTCATCGAGGTAGGGGTAAATTCTGAACTCCCCCCCCCCCCGGTAGATGGGCCACCACCACTGCAATGCATTTGGTGAAGACCCGTGGGGCCGATGACAGGCCGAACTGCATGGCTCGGAACTCGTACAGGGTCCCTTCGACCCTGAAGCAGAGGAACCGCTGCTGGGACAGACGGATTAGGACATGAAATAATGTGTCCTGCAGATCCAGTGAACAAAACCACGTTTCGCTCCAAGGATGGTATGATCTGGGACAGAGTGACCATCCGAAAGGTGCGAGACCTGAGATATTGATTCAGGTCGTGGAGATCTAGAATGGGGCATGAGCCCCCCATCTGCTTGGGCACCAGGAAGTACCTGGAGACAAAGCCAAGGTCTGCTGGAGGTTCCACCATGGCAGTTATTGCCTCCTTGAGGAGGAGCTGAGCAACGTCATCTCGAACAGCCAACTGAGAGTGAGCGGATATCCGTTCCTCCTGAGGGGGGCAGGCTTGGCTGGAAGGGTACTGCTCGAACTCTAGAGGCAGTCCCTGACTGACCACTTCGAGGACCCACCTGTCCGAAGTGACAGTGGACCAGGCGGAAAGGAAGTGGCGAAGCCAGCCCCCCACAGGAGGACCCATAGCTGTCGTGACAGGAGGAGGAGGAGTGGCAGCCCCTACCCTGTCACTGAGCAGGCTTGGAGAAGGTGACTCCAGGACCTGAGCCTCGGCCTCCTTTACAGGCCTGCTGGGGTCCAGGCTTGGGTCGAGGGTGCCAAGCTTGAGCCTGCTGCTGATGCTGCTGTACCCCTTGGAAGGAGGACTGCTGAACCGCACGGGGAGAGTGCCAAAAGGGCTTCTTCTGCTGGTTCTTGTCAGAAGAACTCTTAGCAAAAGTAGCGTCCAAGGTAGCATTGGACTGTTCTATGAGCTGGAGGTGACTGGCCACACCCGGGCCGAACAAGTCGGCACCAAGGAAGGGCACATCAGTTAACTTGTGCCGAGTATCCCCCAGGAAGGAGGAGAGCCTCAGCCAAGCCCTGCGGCGAGAGGCAGCTGCAACAGCCATCAAGCGGGCACAAGAGTCCCCAGTGTCCAGGGCCGTCTGGAGCTGCTGCTTAGTCACAGCTCAGCCCTGGTCTCGGACCTGCATGTCCGCGGGGAGGTGTGGGAGGACTTCATCTAACAACCTGAGAAGGGCGTGAGAGAAGTGTGCCATGATGACAGCTGAACTTGCCTGACGAAGGCCCAATGAGGACACCGCACAGACCTTACTCACCAAATGATCCAGGAGCTTGGACTGTTTGTCGGGAGGTCTGTCAGTGTCGGCAGAAAGTACAGTTACGTAAGAACTTACCATAACAGTAGATCTTCCAGCGAGGCTCTTCCAGTAGGTAATTACATATAGGACTGAAGCCGGCAGGCGTCAGGACCCCACGGAAAAATTTCTAGCTAGCAGTCTCTGGTGGAGGACCACCCTCACATCAGGTGATCGATGTCATGCGATGTCAGTATAAAGGGGTGGTCCCCCACGCCCGCCTTTCAGTTCTTTCCTGTCAAAGGCCAAAAGGCAAGACGAGAGAGAAGCAGATATTTCCCATCCTGGAAAAGGAGATGAAAAAGCTAAGGGGGATGGAGGGCGGAAGGTATTCCCTACTGCAAGAGCCTCTCTCGAAGATATACTGTTACGGTAAGTTCTTATGTAACTGTACTATCTTACTTCAAGAGGGCCCTTGCAGTAGGTAATTACATATAGGACCGAGTCCCAAGCAGTCTGGAACAAAGAGAAGCCCACATCCTTGGCATCCCCAAGGGAGGGTGGATGAAAATCCCCAGGATCAGACCGGGGAGACACTGGATCCTCAGAGGACAACGAAGGCTGCAGGGAGCTAGGGACAGCAGACAGGATGCTAGGGTCCGGCGTCTGCTCCTGCGCTGTGCGGCTGTCGGAAGGGTCGACGGTCGCCTTAGCGGCGCGGTCCGGGCATATGTCGGAGGAGCCGCCGTCCGCTTGAAGGACTCCAACGCCCGAGGCAGGCCGTGAAAGAGGAACGCCTGGTTGGGCGCAGGAGTGACCGGTGCTGCCCCGGCGGTCGAGCAACTTAGCGGCCTTCTCCGGGCGGACGTCAGAGGAGCCGACGTCCGGCTTACCGGAGCCACTCGAACTAGAAGGCTGCGCGCTGGCAGCCTTGCCAGGAGTGGGAGCCTCCTTTGACCCGAAGGCACCCGAAGGGCCTGAGCGCAAGCCAGACGGGTGGGTCGACGCCAGCTTGGAATACTTCAAGACGGCCGTCGAGGAGCAGTCCGTTACCTTGAGCACGGCGACTACAGCCGAAGTCGCGGTGACCAAGGAAGAGGAGTCCTGGTCCCGGTGCTTCTCCTTGTCCTTTTTTCAGTGTCCCTCGGGCGAAGTGGAGGCCTGACGAAGCTTCTTCAGCTCCCTTTCTATGGACGTCATTTTCTTTTTGAGGATATGGGCCTCCAGGGACTGCTGCCTCCTTCTGCGAGTGGCGGCACTGAATTTCAGGCAATTCTGGCACTTCTCCACAGGGTGATCCGGGCCCAGACAGAAGAGGCACTGGGACTGACCGTCCTTGTGCGGGAGTTGGGCACCGCACGAGTCGCACTTATTCTTGTGCTCTGAGGGTGTGGGGACTGACATACACCCGCCCGCGATGACTAGCGTGGTGTGGGGAAATTCAAAATCGTCGAAGAAAAATGATGGTAAAACTACCGACAACAGGCGAGACGAGCAGGTGACCTTAACACGCGGCGCCTCCTAAAGCTAACGGTGGAAAAGAACTGGGGCTGTCACCTGACATAAGGGCGGTCCCCCGCAGAGATTGCTAGCTAGAAATTTTTCTGTGGGGTCTTGACGTCCGCTGGCATCAGTCCTATATGTAATTACCTACTGCAAGAGCCCTCTCGAAGTAAGATCTGCCAGTATGCCTGAACACAGAGGCGGTCACCTGGCTCTCGGCTGAAGAGTGCTCTGTGAACCCCACAAGGGACCCCATGGGAACCGTGTACTTGCGGGCCATGTGGGCAGACGGTGCTGGACAAGAGGCAGGACGCTGCCAGAGTTTGAGTAACGGACCAACAATGGCATCGGGCACAGGAAAGGCCTCAGTCGGGGTGTCCCCTCTTTTAAGGATGTCCGTAAGAGGGTACTCCGCCTTTTTCTGGATGTGTTCCAGGGGCACCCCTGTGGACTGAAGAGATGAGGCGAAGGATCCCTTGGAAGGAGGAAGAACCTTCCTCCATTCCTAGGCTAAAGGACGACTCATCATCCCCAGGATGAGAGTGAAGCCTGGTGATGTCCGAATACAAAGAGTCGGGATACAGCGGCCTGCCACCCAAATCACCCTCGACACACAGACGGCGGTCCAGGGTGACAGTGACTGACAAACACTGGGGAAGCCTGGTGTCTGGTTGGTCTTCTTTGGAAGGAGCCCCTCCCACAGGCTGTTTAGGCGGCAGTTCCACCACGATGGGTGGAGAGACCGGTTTAGGCCTAACAGGTAGTGGCACCGGCCCTGCGGGTGGAGGAACTGAAGGTTTCAGCTCCGAAGGGGTCGGCTTCGGCCTAGGAGGCGAAAGCCAAGTAATGGCTGTGGTAGGAGTCGAAGTTGGCTTGTGCCCCGACAAGATCAGTTGTTGCCACACGAGGTCCTCGTACTGCCGGAGTTTCCGCCGGAGCCTCCTCATCAAAGGAGGATGAGGACAACTGATGGAGTCTCCTCTTTCTGGAGTGCTTATGGCTCTTCCTCAGCCTTCCGGACGAGGAGGTTCTAGACCTCGACCAAGATTGGGCAGGCTGACTCGGTTGCTTGGGAGACACCGGCGGGACCGGTGACTTCCGGGGGTCCGGAACTGGGTCTCGTCATTGGGGAAGACAAGGACCGGAGCAGGTGACTGGGGTCAGTGACAGCGGGTTGACTGGCTCGAGAACAATTCCTCATCGGTCGCATCCTCAGACAGCTGGCCTGACGGAAGATCTGTGAAGCCGGCGGTCGAAGTAGCAATCTCGGCCGAGGTTGAGACCTCATGCTCCTGGGACTTGAGCCCTCTCTCTGTCCCAAGAGCACCTTCGCCAATATGAAGACTTGTCTGGTTCCTTCTCCCGCTTATGGGATCGGGAAGAGTGCAAGTCTGCAGGCGCCTATCCCCGGGTGGAAAGAGACTGGCACAACTCCTTGAAGGAGCCCGAGAAGGTGGAGCCCAGGTTGAGCGGAACGAAGAAGCTTTGAGTGTCCGCAGCACAAGCGGCTTCTTCCTCGAACACTTGCATGCATTCCAGTTGCTCAGCGGATCCCGCAGCTGCAGAAACCGCCCACCTAGCCTCCTTGGACTTCACCGGAGGGTTCCTCTTCTCCGGTCTCCCCAATTTCAATCATGCAAGATGGTCGTGTAACCCCTGTGTTACCCGGGGTTACTAGAATCCCAGTAAGACCTAGTGGTAGGCAGGGAAGGAGCTTGTGAAACTCCAGTTAAATGGGTTTCACACTGTCTCACTCTGTCCTCAGTCACAGCTGAGACTTGAGAGATGACATCATAATAGAACTGTTGCAGCTGCATGAGCCACATTTGGAATCTTCAGCTCAGAGTAAGTTTAGAACCTTGGGAATTCAAAGTCAGTCTTCAGTTTGTCCTTAAGCAAACAAGAAGGACATCAGTAGTTGTCTGTTTACCCACCTCCCTCGGGGTGAGGAAAAGTTCTTTGTGGGTTCCAGGGGCAATCCTCTTCTCCCACCCTGGGAAGAAAGCTGCCTGTTTTAATTTAAGATCAGTCTGTTCATGTATAACAGCAAAGGTTACAGTTTTACGCCTGTGGGGCACCTGCAACGAATGGGTGAGTGTTTGGCCCCACTGGAAGGGCAAACAACTTCTTTCTTCAGTTGGATTTCAAGTATTGGGGACTGCTATTTGGGAGGACTATGTCAACTAGGAGAAACAAATAGAGCAGTCATCTGTTTAAAAGTGTTAATGGATTTAAAGTTCACTGTAGAGGGGTGCTTCAGGTCATCCACCGTCAATCTACATTTAAAGTCTAAAGTTCTGTGTGTCAGAGAAATGGCCGGTATGGGCTGTGGGAGCTGGAGGTGGGAAACCCCATCTTTAGTAACCAGGTCCACCCTCTGATTTCTTCTGTATTTCTGCAGCTTCTATTTCATGCGCTTGGCCAGTGATGGGGTAGGTACCCAGGCGTGGTCTAACTTGAAAATCTCTATAGGAGTCGCAGACTAAGTGGTGTGGGGAGCCACAGAATGGGAAAATTACTCCTTGTTGGATGGGAGTTTCGAATTGGAAGTATGAAAACAAAATCTCTCTAAGCATCACAGACTTCAAGTGGTGTGGGGAGCCACAGTTTGGGAGCCTCCTTGTTTGATGGGATGTCTTTCCAAGTAGAGTTTGGGTTCATTCGCCAAGTGGACCGTCAGTCGAGTGGCCGGCAGGGGAGCCGTCAGTCGGGCTGTATCCAATGCGTGATGCAAAGTCCAGGCTGAGTGCCTGGTGGGTCCAAAGCCAGACAACTGTTGTATTGTTGTCATTCCTCAAATGGACTGCTGTGTTTAACCTCTAATCTGCATTACAGTTACGTAGCCTTGTGGGGGACCACAAGTGCTTGTTTATGTTCAGTGAGTTAATAAATAAAAGCCACACTGAAAAATCTCAATTCTGTTCTGGACATTACAGTTATTGCTTCCTGTAGTTGGATTTACTTGGGTGCCCTTGTGCAGAGTAGCCAAACCTAGGTCTCTTGTGCCAGGTAACCTCATCCTTCCCCGAACCTGTAGATACCATATGTATATCCATGTTACAAAAATGGGACATATGGGTTACAGCCATCCAGGACATTGGGATGGAAGGTCAAGCAGAATCTGCAGGACGAGGTATCATGGCCTTCACCGAGGCAGTAGATGCACGTGAGGTGGGGATCGGTGCACATCTTCTGGCAGCAAGGACACCGGCGAAATCCAGGGGAAGATTTTTCTTCCATGATCGAAGACTCAAAAGCGCGATCACTAACTCGAACAATTTTTAATCTCGGTAAAACCGAAGTTTTGAAAGCCAGGGCCTACGAAATGCGTGAGCACAAAGGGGGCAACCTGACTCTTCCAGTGGATCTTCCAAGGCAGATCTGGCATCACAGGGTGGAGCCGAGGTATATACCACCCGGGTGGGTGGGAGGAGCGAGCTTGAAGACTTATAGCGATTCTTGAAGGGGAAAGGGACATGCTGATAAGTGTGGATGAACAACATATCCACGATCCTAGAAAAGAAGAATTTACTGGAGTCCTGGTATTGTAATGTCAGAAACCGCCAGCTGCTTAGAAGTCCACTGTATTTCAATGAGAAACTAAATAGATGTTTCTATCTTTTTAACAAGAAACAGATACTTCTTTCAGCAACAAACTTTTTCATTTAAGTCTCAGCAGCAAACTCTGACTTTCATATGTTTGCACTGTTGTGGTCCACCTGTATGACTTTACAATTTTTAAAAATATAATTTGCTTTTCTACTTCTTCCCAAGTAAAATCTGTTTATGAAAAAAAATTTAACCTAAGTTATAACAAATTATCACAGGTTATCATAAATCACCTATTTCTATTAAATATATAAATATTTTGGTGACAGGAAGTGTTATTTCTCTGTAGAAATTTGAAAACAGGTTTGCAGTTTCCCATTGAAATACACTGCCAGCCTTGCCAGTAAAATTTTTCTGACATCATAATACAAGAATTCCATCAGATCATTTTTTTTTTTTTTTTGCTAGTAGTTGGCAAAATAC